>OX461808.1:134299200-136857384 GCA_949802685.1 Dicyrtomina minuta | reverse complement strand
TTATGTGGATATGTAGAAATAGGAGAATTTTGAAAATTTGAATCTCCCGCCAAACCTAAAATGTCAAATTTCGACCAGTAACTCTCTTCAAATATAAAGAAGTGACAGATCAAAATGACGGGAATGATGAGGGCAACAATGTGTATTGCGATTGACGCGTGAATTATTAAAACTTTAATTTAAAATTGCACATTTAAAGGTAATTATAATTAAAACAAACAGTAAATTAAATCATTTTTAATTTTCAAAAATTTTTGGTTGAGAATTGGCATTTATGTAGACAGGTAGGAAAAAAGGTTTACCTTAGCAGAAACTAATTTCACACAAATACCAATAGTACTCGTTTTTCCAACAATAACCCCTCATTACCTAACTCATTACCATGATATTATAGTTTTTAGGCCTGTCCTAACTGTTTTAAACATTCTAAATCATGCTCAATTATGTGTACAGGTAGAAACTATGTGGAAATGTTACCTGATGCATCTGTAGGAAAAGAACTTGGTACTGCAATAAAAACTTTTTTTAAACTTGTAATTTATGGAAGGTAATTAAGTTCTATGGAATTTCTAGTTTGTTAATAATTTTAAATAAAAACATTGTTCGTTCTGTTCATACGACAAGGATTATTGTGGCGCTAGTCGCAAATAAATTCCTACTTTAAACAAATATAAATTGTGCAGAGTGTGACGACGCTTGTATTATTACAATGGCTGATTGGCAATAACTAATGGAATAGATGGTTTCTAAATATGTGAAACCAAGTTGCTATTTTCAGCTATGGCTATGATAAGTAGTTATCTATACAAAAAATTCGTACATTCTAAATAGTAAACACAAAGTTAAAAAAAGTAGGATAATTTGAACTAAAAATATATACCTTTAGTTTTTTTAGTGCTTTAGTGCCGTTACTATATTTTGTTTGGTTTTGTTACTTTCATGGTAACAGATGCTTGTCGTCCAATGTCACTACATGATTATGGTAATTAAATAGATACAAATTAGACTCTGAAATGTTGATAAGCTTGCGGGGGCTTGTTTGCAAGCGATGTGTACTAATAATTTATAATTGTGCTTTGTAGCTAAGATCTAGATGAAAGATTTTCTTTAACCTTTAATATTATTAGTTTTATTACAATGTTAGATAACAAAAAATCATAAACTTGGAATCCATACAGGTTATTGGTTTACTTTAGTGGTACTGCTCCAAACCTGACTTATTTTTTTTCGAAACACAAACTATTATCTTTTAATTTGCACTACTTTGCAATGATATTAACTGCCTATGATATTATTTTAAATTTAGGTGATTTTGTATACAAAAACATATTGCCATGGCATGATGCCAAGAATCCGCTTTTAAGTTGCAGTGGCTTCCACTGATATGGCCATAGTATCTCTTAATTCTACTTTAACAAGCAGCAACGAGAACTGAAAAGTTTTACAATCTAATGTACCTAATTATACAGAAATCACGTTAACCATATCATATATATATATTGACGTCACACGCACATAAATAGTTTTTGTTTCATCACACTTGTAATCATGACTACATTATTATAGCTTTTAGGTTTCGCAGGGATGAAATGCCATACCGTAAAATAATAATAACTCTTAGGTTCGTCTGATAAAAAAGGAACCGTTTTAACAATTCAAAATATTTCAAAGCACGAAAGAATTTGCAAATGTCGTATTTATGACGATATGCTAATAATCATTTTTTGGAATGAACAATTACGGAATACGGCCGCCTCTGAGGACTTAATATATCACCGATGCCGTAAAATACGACCTAATTTGTTTCAGCTTTGTTTAGCTTGTTCACAATTGTCCCCCGCATGAGAATGCTGAAGGTTACAACGTTTTTAACTAAAACGCACTGGATTTATCACTGTATTACTTATAGCCAAGATGAGAAAACCTGATGTAACGAGACTTTTTATTACCTGTTTTAAAATCTTAGGGAGCCATTTAAAGATGTTAACACATGTTACGAGTAGATGTAATAACCGCTCGTTATTTCTATTGACGCCGCCGCTAAGCAATGAAAGTATTTTATCACCAATTCCATTGCAGTTTGTTACAAATAATTTGCTAGTTAGCTATATGGCTCTATTTTGTTTAGATGTATCGTATTTAAACGTTGCTAAGCAGATTACCTTTTTAATTTACTTTCAATAGCGCAATTAAATAATTTACAACTGTACGTGTCAGCTTTTATTATTAAAGAATAGGTGTGCATGCGAAATTCGTGAAAGAGACTATATTTGCAAAGTAATTGACTTTTTTTTTATTAAATGCTTATATGCTCTAGTGTAAAACATTTTGTTTAGAATCAAACTTATATACTATGGTCGTTGGTAAAACAGAGTCTGGGTTCCAACTGTTTCACCCGTTAGACGCGAGACAGTTTTTACCTCACCCGAATTATAGCTTGCCGTATTTTCTGTAATAAAGAACCACTTCCATTGTTAGAATATCGATCTACAAGACTAATGTAGGCCTCTACTCCTACAGGTCCGTCCACGGACATAAAACAGTGTTAAACATAACCGTCTACTATTTACTATGAAGACTATCAACAAGTTTAGTTTTTGTATTCAAAAAACAATTAGGTATACCCACTTAATAAATAGATACCTCTGTTTCAACCAGTGAAGAATTTTCATATAAATGCAACATTTGTGACCTCAAATATAATGCACTTTACAATTTTATTAGCAATAAAATATCTTCCATAAATGATTTAAAGAATATATCACCATCAAGAGAACACTTTTGCTTTCCTGTAATCAGTTTAGCTATTGAAAAAACGGTTATTTTCAATATGGGGTGGTATCAGTTCCCAAGCAGGCTCAACCCATGACGTCATTGATGTACGATCCCTAATAAGGCAACTGCATGAGATTTGAGAAAACCCGCTTATGTTTTATGTGTACAGATAACGCGGATAAGCAACGGATTTAAATAGGAAAACTTAGGTGGCACTGTAATGCTTTATGTTTCGTCATTTCTTTAATCTTGTTGTGGAATTTTTATTAATGTATGGGTAATTTAAGTACTAAGTACTGATAGAGATCCACTAAAACTAACTGTTGAGGTTGATCCTTTCATGCATATACTTGTGTACTACTTAAGAATTTAACTGAATTGTCATGATTACTTCTTTCTAAACATGTTAGTTAATATGTAAATTTGCTTGTTACTACGTAATTAATTGCTTTGTGGCACTAATGACCATTTTTATTTATGTGACAATCTTGATACCTGCAATCACAAACTGAGACCAACTCATAAGCTTCAATATCATGTTATTGAGCAATTAAAAAAATTTTTTAACGGCTTTGCACTCGTCATCGTCATAAGCTAGAATTAATTTCAAATCCATTTATCAATTTTTCTTAAGTGACCAGGTTTCCTTAAAGCTTGTATTTAAATGCAGTTTCTCGATTCAACTGCAGGAATTATTGCAGATTCTAAAATAATCTTCTTGTCTGGTATGTGTTATAATGTGTAATGTGCATGTGTCTGTTCCATGCAGCTTTTTTATGGCCACAGGTTGTATTCATATTCACACTACAGTTTTGTGTAAGGGTATTACAAATCTTTTGCACTCTTTTAAAAAATTTAAAGCGATAAAAGCAAATATATAATAAATACAAATAAATAAATATTTATTTTTTATTACTTAAACCGGAGCATGTAACCTGGTTTGAGTTTTTAAAACTGTTTAGACCGATCAACTAGATGGATTTTATTGTTATGGTATATCAGACTGGTACAATAAACATTTCATTATTTTATTTTAAATCTTATCGATAAGATGGCTTTAATTGCTAGCAATATCATAGGAATTCATTTAGTTAACATTTTATTTTTGCACAAGAGCAGAGATGATTTAGAGAGATTATTAAGCCGTTATAAATAATAATGCAAGGTTTTGTATCTGCCTTATTGTGAGTTGTCGTCATCAGTGTGTATTAATTGTAGATCAACATGTACGGAGAGCATACAAAATAACATAATTTTAGGTGACCCCAATACATTAGCTAGATTGTTTAAAAGCCCAGCCTTGCTTTAAACTCGCCTTATTTTATGAAATAGTGTTACCTATGCAGTTGTAATCTAACCTGTGAATGTTGTTGGTAGCACTTGAATTTCAATTGGAATGATACTTCTTTATTCTAGTTCAATAAATGGGGTGATGGTGATACAACGTTAATTAATATGTACACAAAATCATAAATACTGATTACTGAATACACCACAATTCACAATATATTGCGATAAGCATCAATTTAAATCTTGCACGTTTTCCTCTAATCACAAAAAGCTACATATGTACATAGCAGTAGCCAGATGGTCTTCGCCATCCTTCGTTCCTGTTAACTGTTAATTAATTAAAGCTAGGCAAATACCTGTTGAATGTTGAATGGATCAGAGAGAAAAGGTGAAATTGTACTTGTTTTTTTGTACATAGCTTAGGGTTGAATTATTTAATAGTGTTAAAGGTTATTATTACCTCATCTTTTTGTGTGTGTAGGTAATAAAGAGCAGCCAGAAAGAAGTATAAATAGAAACTCGTAATTCTAATGTAACTTATGCTTTTTTTTATTCGTTTAAAATTGTTGTGGTGTTTTTAATGCTTTATTGTTGATATTTAAGTACCATGGGGATGCAATCAAATTAATCGCTCTGGTTGTAACGAAATGTTTTTAACATTTACCTGCGTACTACCTTGAAATATCACAGTCTGATTTGTTTTTGAACTGAACATGTTGTTCCTACGTAGGTATGTAAGTATATTTGTTTGCTACTACATTCCCTCGTTCCCAATAATTTCTGCAGTATTAATCAATGTGACAATCAAAAATAGCTTCAATCCCAAAAAATGAGCCGCAGAAACACTCAGCTTGCAGGTTCCTAAAAAATTAAAGATTTTTTAAGCAGCTTTGTACTGATCGTCATTAATTAAAGTGTGATTTGATTTCGAACCCGGTTACTAATATTTTTAAAGTCATCAATTTAATTAATGTCATAAAATATAATATCTTTAAGGCTAGGTAGGTAGATTGGATTTTGGATTGGAAATGCCGGTCCATTTATTACTTTGTAGCAGTTGTAGTTCTATCCATTACTAAATTGAAATAAATAGGTACTTAAATTGCTCGTATGTAAATGTTTTTAGAATCTCAAGTTATTTTGCATACTGTTAGTATTTAACAACAAAAAATACAATTTTAACTTCTCAAAACACATCCACAGTCCGGAGAAGTATATAGACAGAAACTATTAAAATATATAATAAAAAAATCTTGAAAAATCAAATCAACAAATTTTAGACACGCTCAAGGGTTTATATGCATAATTGAATTTATTAAAACTATTAAATAGTGACTGGTTTAGTCATAAACACAAACTACTACTAACCATGGAAGATTCAGAAATATTATCAAAGAATAATTAATTTTAGTTTTATTTTGTAGGGAGCCGCGCGAACGCAGTTCCCCGCTACCAAAAATGACGCACTCGAGTTATCCACGTTTGGGATAATCGCAGGTGTCAGCCCAACCGAAGTGCAATGGAAGGGCCTCAACCTGGGACAACGGCCTTAGTGATCACCGTACGTCCCGAGCCAGGTAAGTGCTGGTAATTGGTTTCCTTATCCCAACAACCCAAACGGCTGCCGCCCAGTGCAAACGGCTTTTGTTTCTTACAAGAAAAGTATAGCAATTTTACTGCAATAAACACTAGTATTTTTTAATCACAAGGTGTGTAATTGCAGTAGCTATCAGATAGCTAATTTAAAAATCTATTTAAGATTTTTAATTTAGTGTTATTTAAGGTTGCAAAATACGTATGTACGCTAACATGATACTGATATGTGAGTGTAGAACTGCTGTGAATTTGTGCGAGTGTGAGTGTTGAATGCTGTGGAATGGAATGGAATTGTACTGGGGTTTAGTAATTTGTACTTACTCTGTAGTAATGCTTTTCCTACTGGTTCTGCCTGGCATTAAAAATGAGTGTACAATCCAATGCACAGTATCCGCAGTAGAGGCTCGAATTTATTATAGCTCCTCTTAATGTTTTGTATTGAATGGTCCATAAATAATGTAATTTGATGTTTTCTATTTAAATCGTGTGTTGACATTAGACTGTCGTTCGGGAACGGGAATTCCCGTTCCCGGACCGGTCGGTCCGGGTCAGGAACGGTCCGGGAAAGGATTTTTCTTTCCCCGAACTGTTCGGGGCGGTCCGGGAACGGGGCGGGAAATTAGTTTTCCCGTTTCCCGACCCGACCCGGACCGGCGGGAAATTTCCCGTAGTTAATGCTTCCTGTGTTATAGATTAAATTAAGCCGAGTGGCGGTAAACTTGTATAATTTGTGTTTGAGAAATTTTGGTTTAAACATTTTTGTCTTTATTTTAGCGCATAATTTTAAAGTTTGAGTCTGCACTTTTGAATCCTGAGTTTCAATTAGTTAGTATTTTGGTTCAATAAGTTGTAGCATTTTCATTTAGTGCTCGTAGCTTGCAATTTGGATTAGGTTGATTAGTAAATTTGTTAGTTTAGTATTGCTTTCCAACTTGCTTGCAATTTAACTGCAAATACCTATGTTGAGTTTTCATTTGTTTTTTGAAATTGTTGCGAGCTCAGACTCAAACTTTGTTACGTTTGCTTAAAAATTAAATAAAAAATATCAAAAGCACGCATTTCTGCTTATAATCACTAAGCTTTGGTTGATTCTGACATCGCAATGAAAGCCTCTACTAGTTATATAAAAAAAATCAGTTTTAGCAAACGTTTATTTTTTTGTAGCTCATGTCATGATGATGTTGGAGAGGTATCACAAAAATCAAGTCAATTAATTTTTTAAGAATGATCTATATAAAACTAGTTTGGCTCATGTTACAAAAATTATTGCACTTTTGCAAAACACATTGCTTAGCTTCGTTATCGCAACCGCCCTAGTGTGATTTTTAAGTTTTTGAAGAAGATAATATATTGAATATAAATGGATATTCCAATTCTGCAAGATTAATTTAGTCAAAATATAACTTTGCGCTAATTGGAGATGCCCGTTTTCAGTTTTGGGAGAATTAACACAATTCTGAGCTGTGAAATTATAAAAGGAATTCGTTTATTGGTATTTAACACTAGGACTGTCAAAATTCAAAATACTAGATTTAGTGTATATAATTATTTTTTATTGTTGAGATGATAAGCTTAAGCTTGATGAGCTTGAGCTTAAAATGAAATGGTTTTTTGTCCGTCTGGCTGTTGTTTTTGTTGTATGTCTAAAGGTCACTTTTTTATTATAATTTTTGAAAATTCAATTATGTACCTATTTGAAATACTGTGTAAGGAAATTTTATTTTAATTTTTGTCAGATAAAAACAGACATACGATGGTCGTGGTTCTTACGTTTTACAAAACTAAGTAAGTAAAGCACGCAAAATTCGAGTATCTGCATCTCATTTAAAAACTAAAAAATCCAAAATAAGGGTTTTAGTTATAAGTGGAAAATTGTAAAAATATCTATTTTTGAAATTTGAGCGCCCTTACAACAAATTTTCTGCTTAATATTAAAAAATTTTGAAATGAGAATTTTCGGGAAATTTCCCGCCGGTCCGGGTCGGGAACGGTCCGGGTCGGGAACGGGTCGGGGAAGAGCTTTTCCCGTTTCCTGAAACTCGGGGCGGGAAAGCAATATCTTCGGGTCAGGACGGGAAATCCAATTTCCCGCCCCGACCCGGACCGAACGAAAGTCTAGTTGACAACCATACATATATTCACGTAATTCGATTTGGATGCAATACGAGCAGCAAGTTTCTTTCGCAATTCAATTTCCCTGGCTAACTCAAGTATATAATCTTTTTTATTTATTCAACTTCAATTCACCAATGCCTAAAATAAAAAGTTGAGAATAATTTACGAGTTAAATTCAAGCTTCTACCTCAATAAGTGATAAATCATAGTTAATTAAAATGTACACGCCAGATAATTCAAGGTATTTAATTTATTACAATATTGAGTCAAAAAAACAAAAAATCTTGCAATTTCTTAACTAACAATCACAATTTCGTCTATGAAGAATCAAAATGACCCATTTCCAATTTATGCTAGAATTGAAATGAGAACGTAAAAAAATACTGAAAATAAGATACATAGTTACAGTGCTAATCACGAGCTTCTAAAATGAGCAAATTGTTATATTTACTTGTTTTTTGAAAGTTTGAAATGTCGTTTTTCGATGTTTTTCAAAAGTGCACAATCTTCTATTTACATGTTTTTTAAAATGTCAAAATGTTCTATTTACGTGTTTTCTAAAAGTGTAAAATATTCTATTCACATGTTATTGAAAAGGTAAGAATGTTCTATTTAGGTGCTTTTTAAAAGTGCAAAATATTCCATTTACATATTTTTTTAAAATGTCAAACTTTTCTATTTAGGTGTTTTTTAAAATGTCAAACTTTTCTATTTAGGTGTTTTTTAAAAGTGCAAAATATTCAATTTACATGTTGTTTTGAAAAATTCACAAGGTTCTATTTACATGCTTTCATGAACACGTTTTTTGATTTTTTTCTATAGATAGTGCATTTTGTTTGAAACTAAAAATGATTATGGGTCTCTTTGGTTCTTCACAGACGATGTACGTGACTTCAAATGCCGCACTACACACCTTTTATAACGGCATTTGACCACCCCTAGCAATAACTGCTACTACAACTACAACTGACTGAAACTAGAGCTTTTTCATTTTAATATTTTTAGTTTTAATCGAATGGCATTCCAAACCTAATACTCTTGCAAATATTACCTTTCCGCAATAAAATATTGCCATTAAAATTAGAATCACGGAAATGCAAAATATTGCAAAAATTAATGCATAAACGTCTAGCGACCGCCGGATCCACCAGGTAGTTTTGGCCTTCACTTTCAAATATGAAACGTCATCTTGACTTAAAACAAATTCAGTCCACCAAACAGCCAGGTCCAAAGGATGCATCGGACGTTTTCTGGACGCGTTTGATAATTGTGTGGCTACACGTGAGTAGCTGTGGTGCAATCACAATCAAATTACATAATTTTAACCGCATGAAAAACTATAGTAGAATCACTATACTTTGAAAAACGGAATTTGTTGTTAATTATTGATATTTTTTAATTATCTTGTTTTGGTAGTTGTTAAGAATAAAGTCATTTAGAAATAGTTAATATTTTACCGTTTATCATTTAAAAGTCTGGTAATCGCATCTCGTAATTTGTCCGGAGTCAGGTCAAAAAATTCAAGTTCAATTCCATTACCGACACTTCGAATTCGCTTAGCATTGTAGTCTTGGTCTCCGTTGACAGGCAGGATTATTAAAGGAACAGCGTTCCAAATTGCTTGCTGAATACTTACATGACCACCTTGCGTCACGAATCCCTTAATTTTGGGATGAGCTGCAATTTTTAATTTAGGTATATACATTTAGCACATAACATATTGTCTATGCAGAACCAAAATGACCCATATCATATTCATACTAGAATTAAAATGAGCTATGTCAAAAAAAAAGACAGAAAATAATATACATGCTTATAATGCAAATAGGGAGTTTCTAAAACTTGCTAAGTGATCCATCTACATGTTCTACAAAAGTACCAATAGGGATGGCCCATTCAAAACTCCCAGGGAGTTTGGGAGCTTTGGGAGAGAGGGAGCATTGGGAGTTTTGGGAGTTTTGACGGCCGGGAGTTTGGGGAGCGCTCTTTCTGAAAACTCCTGAGGGAGTTTTATAAACGCTGGGAGTTTTGACGCTGGGAGTTTTGAAGGTGAAAAACTCCCAAAAACACGGCATCTGTAAATTCCATGCCAAACCATTACAGCAAGAGTCACTTCATAGTGATTTAAATTACAATAACCAGCGGAAAAAATGCGTACTGCAAGTTCATACATTTTGTTCATAAAAAATGTGTCAATAATTGCTATTAATTTATATGTACAACTCAAAACTCCAAAAACTCCAACTGCAACCAAAACTCCCAAAATTCCCAAAACTCCCTGGAGAGTTTTTGGATTTTACGGGAGTTTTGAGACTAGGGAGTTGTGGAGGGAGTTTTGGGAGTTTAGGGCTCCCTTGGGAGCCTTCAATACTCTGGGCCCTGGGCGCGAAACGCAGAGAGTTTTGAATTGGCCATTCCTAAGTAACAATATAATATTTACATATTTTTGCAATAGTTAAATCGTTCTATCTAAGTGTTTTTCAAAAGTTTACAATGTTCTACCTATGTACATGCTTTTAAAAAGACTAAAATTTACTATTAAAATGTTTTTGAAAAGTGTAAAAAATTCTGTTCACACGATTTTTGAAAACGTTTAAATGCTCTTTTTGCATGATTTTGAAAGGTGTAAATTGTCCTATTTACATGGTTTTTTCAAAAAATGCTTAAGGTTCTATTTAACATCCTTTGATGAGTAATGTTGTGTGTAGATACATTAATTAATTTTAAACTAAAAATGGATATGGACTATTTTAATTCTTAACAAGCAGTATTAGTATTAACGATATGACGATATCGTCAAAGTGTTCAATTCCACAGAGTTTTACTACACGTATTTTACATTACAAGTATCTATAGGCCATGTATGTACGTAGTACGAGCCGATTTACTTACGCTACTTTATCAATTTTGCCGTACCTAGAATATCATGTTGTGGGAACCATTTTCCAAGTAAAACATTTTCAGGGACATTTTTTGGAAATTCTCCCTCCCATTTCCAGAAAAACTTGAAATTGGGCATAGATTTAAAAGCATCAAAAAATACTTCAATAAATTTTAGTGGCAAAGTAGATATGATTACGGCACTGCCGAAGCTAACGTAGACAAAGGAGCTATCAGCTAAGAAGTTTTCAAGGTCCTATAATAAAAAAAGACGTTATAAATTAGCAAAAACAGTGAGAACGAATTTATGAACTACCTAAATCAATTTGCTTAAAATCAAATAAAAGTGCAACATACAACAGGTAAAGTGCCATTGGATTCCGTCAAATGCATCCCTCCAACCGGAATAATATTTGGCGGCAAAGACCTAGCAAATGTATCTGAGTAGTGCCCATTCAAAAGTGTTAGAGACTCATGTGACCTAATAAGATCCTCAATGGGTGGCATATCCTTTAATTTCAGTTCCTCCCGCGCAATTTTATCAATTCTGGAAAGGTAGTACTGCGTGTAGCCATAAAAGAGGTTCCGTTTTGCCTGTGACTTAATTTTTTACTCAAAGTGAAAGTAAAAAGAGGAGGTGCAACTGTTCCCGCCAGAGAAAGGAGTGATTTTTGTGAGTCAGAGTTACTCAAAAATCAAAATTTGAGTAACGCTCTGACTCAACTATTGAGCAGCACTGCGCATGACCGTAAGTGCTTGAAGTGCTTGTCACATTCTTGCCGCCTTTTGGGAGTCACAGAGTTAAGTAAAATTGGAACGGAACCTCCACCTTTTTACTTGACTCATGAGTCAGTGATTTTGAGTAAATGAGTAAAAAAATAAGTCAGACCTCGAAAACGGAACTTCTCTATTATCCCTGAAGTACTAACAATTCACTCTGGAGCCTGTCCCAGAATGAGAGTTCCCGCGTCTCATAGTTACTCAGCAAAGTAGGCGCCCAGCTTGTTTCAGGCGGGACATTGTACAAATCAAAACTTAGAAAGGTGATAGTCCCAAGTGCAACGTATCCGATGACTTTCTTAATATCGAATTTATAGGCTAAGGCAAAAGCCAAATCACCAAAGGAACTTCTATCAAGAACTATACAATCAAAGCGGGAATTTTGAATCCAGTCTTGAAATTCTTTGTTTTTTAGAGTTACTCTTGCGTTTTCAATGGCTTTGTCAAATAGGGTAGTTCCATGGAACATTGCTACGTTAAACTTTGACTGAAGTCTGGATTTCAAGCCGAGTACGCCGTACTTTGTCTGCATGTCTTCATGAACCTGGTCTATTTCTTTAATGCTAAACTCGGTAATGTTTGGGTGCGTCAGATTTGACTTGCGTCGTAGTGAAGTAAAAATTGTAATATTGTGCCCTGTGTCTGCGAGTTTAATCGCGAGGGGTTCCATTCCCACACGGTGACTGTACGAAGCAGTAACGCCAGTGTAAAATAAAATGTTTTCGCCCTGAATGGTTTGAATGTGGGTGAGAAAATTTATTAGGACTGCCAAAAAATGTAGAAATCAGATAGTTTAGACATTTTTGTTTTGAGTGCGTAGAATTTACACAGGGTTGTCGTCAGAATTAACTCTGTAAAAAAACTGCTGATTTGCAAGAAATGACAGAAAGACATGACATGACTCATTCAAATTTCGTAATCAGGTTATGTAATTTAAAAAATAGTACAGATCTAAAGTAACTTTAGTGGCTTTTGCGTTTTCTTAGTCACAGTGACAAATATTCATAATGCTTCTGGTTTAATATTTTATTTCATAGTTAATTGTTACTAGCAATGAGACCCTGAGTTTTGCATATCTTTAGTAAAATCAGTACTTCGGAATGTGTGCATTCTACAAAGCCATCAAATATGACTGCCAAAAAATATTTTTATTAGTTAAATAAATTTTAAGAACTGACATAATTTTACTAGCAACTTTAACGCGGTGATATTACAAATACACCGCGAAATACTTTTATGACGTATGAGAAATCATTGAAGGTGAGGTATTTACAAATGTGTGAGACTATTAAAAATGTACCGCCTTCGAAAATGATTTTTGTTTGGACAAATGCATAACTATAGCGGCAATGCAGGCCCACAATAATCCATACATATTTTTAGTTTGAAACAGAATTTCAGTACAACCAGATTTAAATATTTCCTACAAATAGAAGCATCTAATTTAATTTTGTGCGCTGTTTAGCAACAAGTAAGTAGTACATTTTGCACATTACAAAAACTTTAAATAAAATAATTTGCAAGTTTAAAAAAGCTGTAAACAGTGCATTTTGCACGTTTCTAAACGATGTAAATGAAACATTTAGAAATTTTGTAGAAAGTAAAAAGTTGTTAAAATACAGAATTTTGTAATTTTTCAAAACGTTTCACAATTATCTTTCTGCAATCTATTTGAAGCCTCATGGTACAAACATCAATGGATTTATCTCAAATGTTATTTTTGCAGATACTTTTTTGATTTATTAGTATGCAGAGTTATTTCCAAAATGATAAAACAGCACTTGGTTGTTATGTAAAAGTTATTTACAATTCACAAGAAACAAAAACAAAAAGATTTGATTTACTTTCAATACCAAGGATTAGCTGTCTCCCTAATTATATGGCCATAACATTCACATAAGTCGAAGCGATTGGAGGACATGAAGCAACACATAACATTGAAAATTTTTAAACTGCCTCAAAACCTGTTAATCTTTGTAAAAAGGCATACGTGTAGAATGTTTTATCACAGTTTCTGGGAAAGTTAAATACAAGAATTATTACTATTCTAATGCGATTTCAAATGCTATATTGTATGTCTAATTTGGTGAAAAGAATACAAATCGTGCTTAACTAACTTATATCTACAGAAAGAAGCTGTACGGTTTACTTGGTTTTATGACTTTCATAAAAACGGAAAGGTTACTCAAGTCATTTTTATGTAAACAATTTGGTAGCGCAATTTAATTTTTAAATTACTTACATTTTATGGAAAGTAGTTAAGTTATCCTATAGTATTTAAAAAGAATGAAGAGTGAATAGTTTAACGACGTCCAAATATTTAGATGACTGCTTGAGCGGGTTTTTGGCAGAGATGTTGTCTGGCTTGGATATCTTTGGCGAAAAATCAAATGTGATCATTTAGCTAGAATCAATTATGATTATCTCCATTCAGCACTAGAAGCAATTCTGATCATCTCCATTTTTCTCGAAATACTATTAAAAGAAGGCACAAAAACTATTTGTACCAATGCAGCATGCTATAAAGTAAGTTTTTGTTCAGGGGTTGTCCATAAATGACGTCACAAAAGTTATTGCTTTCTCAGAAAACACCTACTCCATTTATAAAAGCTAAGCTATTGAAATGTGGTGAAAGTTAATTATCATACCGCATCACATAACAACGAACAATAACTGAAATTAAGACTTTAAAGTCGTACTTGTGCTTGGCAAAGAAAGAATCGGCAGAATTTTGAATCCTAGATCCAGCAGCGTAGTAATTTAGTTGTTTGTAGTTATTTTTCATCTGAAAGCAAGCTAACTATAAAGTTGCTTTGATAAAAAAAGAAGATGGATTGGTCACATTGTTAGTGACAGGTACAATGAATGAAGAAATAAATATTTCGCGTGACAGAGATTTAACTACATACTTACTTAATTTGCAGTAAAAATAGTTTACTTTATCAGATACTGACGTCGTCTGAATATAAATAGTTTTTGTTTCGCTAACTAATAACCTAAATTCAATACAATATATTTTAAGTTTTAGTTTTTTCTGTTGAAAAAGTATAAGTAACTAAACTGCTCTAAAATGTTTTACTGTGGTTTGCTTACATTTTTCTATAATAAAAAGAAGTGAAACTTGTGATTAAAAAAAAATTATTTCCTGTGTAGTGAAGTTTTGTTTAGAATCAAACGAAAATAGAATTGCCGTTGGAAAAAAGAATTGAGTTTGTGTTCGTGTTTTTTCAACCGTCTGACGTAAGACAGCACAGTTTGTCTTACCCGTATTATAGCTCACCCAATTTTATGCAATAGATAACCCAGTTCACTGTTAAAATTCTGACCTACCAAACTATTACAGACCCACCTACTGTTAAAGATTCGTCCACTGCCATAAAAAAGTGTTAATATACCCGTCCACTATTGCTCATCCAAAAAATAAATATTTGTATTTAAAATCAATAAAATATATCTACTTTATACCAATAAATAGACGTATTTTAACTTGTGAAAAATAGTCATATGAATTCAACATTCATCATCTAAAATATAATGGACATTAAAATTAGAAATAAGGGATCGTCCATGAACAATGTAATGAAAATACTACTATTTTATGAACCCAGTTACTCCCCTGTAATCAGCTTAACTACATATTGCATAAACGGCTATTTTTAACACTGGATGTCATGAATATCCAAAGCCAACTATACACATGACGTCATTCATGGACGATCCCTAATAAAGCAATAAAAGGAGTAATCGGTAAAATATAAAACATGCGATATAGTTGACAGCCTGCATGAGATTTTAGGTAAAAACAAAAGGAAAGCTACTAAGTCAAAAATTCAACAAATTACAAAAAATGCATTAACGATTCATGTCGCTCTAATTATTTCTGAGTTCTTCAATTATGTAAGGTTAGCTCTTGGACGAAAAAAACATAATAAAATCGTAATATTTTGCAGGAATAAAATTACAAAAACTAATTAAGAGGTGGCGTCCATCAATGGCGTTTAGATTTTGGGGAGGGAGAGAAAAACGATCTATGTAATCTTACTATGATCCTAAATTGTGGAACTGCTAAACTAAGCGAGCGAGGCAGTACAAAATTCGTGTTTTTGTGAGCGTCATTGGTGGACGACTTGAAGCATAATTAGTCACCCACTGAAACTAGTCGTATATTATATTGATACCCACCTTAGAGGCATAGAGGTACATAGTTAGGTAAAAGCAGCAATAAGTTTATTGGCAGTTTAACGCCAGCTAAAATAGGTTTATTAATCTTATGTAGTTACGCCACATTAATATCTTTGTTTTTTCAATTGTTCACGTCATTTATATTGGGTAAAATAAATTGACCTTCAATGAAAAAATATAAATTCAAGCAGAATATGTAAACACTTATTAATATTTTGAGTTTACTTAAAAATACAAAAAAAAAATTAAAAAATCTACCTTCCAATTGTGAACTGCACACATTGGCAACATTGTGTTTTATAATAGTAAATTACATTTTTTATTACGTGAGCAAAACAAGCTCCAATAAATGAGAAATTGAGCTCTAAATTTGAAATTAAATACAAAAATTTGACTAAGAAGTAATCAAATCATAAATCTAGTCGAACTAAATTAGCGTTACCAGCAAGCAATTTTATTAAATTCAACTAACTTTATTAAAATAAATACATTGCATGAAAATAACATTCTAAAAACATGTAAATGGGAAATTTTGTGAATTTGAGACTATCTGACAATATTAGCCCTAATGTCACTTGGTATTTTGTTTTTACATAGCTGCTTTCAGTTCCAGCTTAAATTGTATGTTAATAATTTTGTTTCTTATTACTAACTTCAAAAAATCAAACTAGAAAGTTTGATGTACAACATTACAAAAACTTACTGAATAAAATAATAAACGGCAGCAAAACCAGCCTTACAAAATGTTACATTCAACTTTAATTTAGTGATTTTACAATTACAGCGCAAAACACTTTATTGACGTACGATGAATTTTTGAAAGTAAGACAACTCACAAATATTAGGTAAATCTAAGACCGCAAATTTCAAAAACATTGTATTGCTACACACGACCTGCTTTTTAAGCTTTTAACTATATTATTATTTATATAAAGCAGTCAGTCCTTGCTTTTATGAGTGACGCTTGCTTACTAGCCATAAGTGAGACAATTAAAAAGTACCGCATTTGAAGGAAGGTGTATTTACTTGACAAATAATCACGATAGAATCATAGCGATAGCGTCAATGAAGACTCAAAATAATCCATAAATGTTTTTAACCTAAAACCAAATTTTATTAAAAACCGAATGAAGTATCCAGTAAAGCTTCAAATTAGAAAACTTTACGAAATTATTAGCTTTAACAATTAGTGAAACATTTTGCGCATTCAAAAAATTGTAACAGTTTGCACAAATAAAAACGCAGTAAATAGATTATTCTACACATTCCAAAAACATTTAAATGGAATATTTTTAATTTTTCAGACAAAATTTAAATACAAAATATTTCAATTTTCAGAAACGAATCACATTTATCCTCCTGCTATCTATTTGGAGCTTTACGGTACAAAAAAAAGTTTTTCTTTCATGTGTGATTTTAGCAGATATTTCTATGTTGCCCTGTATGAACCCTTATTTGAAAAATCTGTAAACAGTTTCTATTTTTATGTAAAAAAAATTTACAATTCACAGTAAAACAAAAAAAAATTGATTTATTTTCATCAATAAAAATTTATTTTTCTACTAACCATTGGCTGTCTTCCTAATCATATGATCACTGCAAAACAGTAGGGGAGCAAGATCTGTTGGTAAAACCATAAAACATTACAAACAAAAATTTCGAGCGGCCACAAAACCTGTCAATCTCTGCAGGAAAACAGGCATAGGCTTAGAATGTTTTAGCATATTTTCTGAACAAGGTAAATACAAGAATTATTAGTATTTAAATGTGA
This sequence comes from Dicyrtomina minuta, assembly GCA_949802685.1. NCBI lineage: Eukaryota > Metazoa > Arthropoda > Collembola > Symphypleona > Dicyrtomidae > Dicyrtomina > Dicyrtomina minuta. The sequence goes on along the minus strand of OX461808.1, from coordinate 136,839,995 downwards.
TTTGAAATTTAAAAAGCATGTTCACTTTGATAGAAAATATCCCATAGATGTTAAATCATGTTTACAGGTAATATTTAAAAAAATATTTAAAAAAAAAAAATATTTATTCAAAAGAACAAACTTAACACTGTCCTCCAATGAGGGTAGCCTAATAGACTCAGTATACGTTAACAATAATTGTTTATCAAAGATTAGATAAAAAACAGAATACTAAGTAAAATATTAATCGAGTGTAACCAACTATGCATTGGAAACTGTAGAAAATAAATGATGTTGGCATATCTGTACTGATTTCTTCAGCACTGTCGTTACAATATCTTCAATAAGAAAGGCTGTTAATGCTTGAGATTTCATGAAGTCCAGAAAAAATTTAGTAATCGTACCCCGAGCGCCGACGTAAAGACCTACCACCTCGATGTCATCTAAGCCAAGTTTTTGACAAAAATACGGTATGCACGGATCATAAATTTCTTTCCTCTCCTTGTTCACTGCCTCTGCTTGTTGAGTATCATTCTGCTCCATTCTAATTGTAGGGTCCAGAATAAAACCTTTTCTAGAACTTTGATTATATGCAATTATATCAACTCTCCTTGAGCCATCACCAGTACATTCGACCTCTTGCAAAACTTTCCACCCAGACTTCTTCATTGCATCAGCAATCAAATTTCTTACTGCGTGATGTCGGTTGTTACGAATTAACTCCCCCCTAGGACACTTTCCAAGGATATGTCCTAATGTTTCTGTCTCGCTACAGCCATTTAAAACTTTTAAATTTTACTCATAGTTAATGGAATCATCATGGTTAAGGTTATCGATAGTATTGAAAATTTATTACCTTTAAAACAAAATTACGGTTTGTTCAGTATTTACGGAAAGGAGTATTGCGGCGCCAATGGTAAATACATTTTTTTTAAAAAACAGTATGCAAGGTTTGACGACGTCTAAGTCACCTGGCGTTACGTCTTCCACATGTCTGTAAACGTGTACGGAGATAAGTAGTGTCTTTTAGTGCTAAAAAGTATCGCTACTATTTAAATGAAAAACTATTATTAATTTTTAATAGTAAAAAAACTAGAAAGTAATAAAGAATTTTAGTAGTATGATTTTAATTTTAAGTTAAACGTTTTATATAGGTACAAGATATGACCTTAGGTTTTAGCATTTTAAAAAGTCGTGAAATGAGTAAAATCATTATTGCATCCCGTAAACAATAGATATCCTATACATGTAGTATCCAGCGTTCAATTCACATGTCAATTTGTTAGTAATTTAAATGATTTTATATATTATCATCCTCAATTATGAATGCCGAAGGTGAAGCATTGTGGGTGTGGGTGGATTACCGCCATTGTTGATCTGTAGTGTATGCTTTATACTACTAGCTCCACATTCTTACCGTAGCAAGGCCACCGGCCCGGCGTATTAAGAGTTGTTAATACAAACATCAAAAGGCACGTAAATTAAACAATAAATTAAAAAAATTATTACAAGCGGAAGATAGGTGATATAAAAAGTAAAAACTCAAAATAGTTTAAATAAAATTAGGTCTGCATTGCAAGTAAAAAAAAGGCAGTGAAAATTGACGCAACTATTTTTACTTTTCCATCTACACTAATGAAATATTAGTAAAACCTAAATCAAAAATAAGTAGAAACATGTTTTTTTCTTTTTCCTTGTTATTTCTTCACCTGCAATTAGCGTTCACGAAAACAAGGTACTTCAATATTAAACCACAAATAACGTTGAAGCTTTGAGCTTTGTTGGTATAAAAACTAAATTAGTTAATATAACAATATGATTAATTTTGTCAGGATTATTATGAGCATTTTTGTTTTAGTTTTAAGCAGTTATTATATAAGGTAACCTCTAAGAAAAAGGTTTTCTACTCGCAAAAAGTTTTAAAACATAAATTTTAAATTTGTCGTTGAAAAAGGTCAAAGATAAGTTGCAATATTTCTAGTTGTATTGTTTCACAACCTTTTGGTACATTTTCATTAGTTTTTGCGGTATTGTTTGGATTTAATATTGATGTATTTCGAAAAAAGCTTGCTAATCTCATTAAATAGTAATCCGAAATAGGCAAAGAGTATTTTGAATGAATTCAAATTAAATTTAAAGGTAACAAGATTCTATATATAGGCATAGTCCAATATGTAAAACAAACTTCAAAATGGTATATAGGTATTGACAGTGTAAAGGTAAACAGAACTACACTGTTACTACTACCATTACTGCAACATGTGGATATGTATGTACAAATGCCATAATTACCTACAACGAATAAGATCCATACGATACTAATATTTACTAAACTTCAACGCTAAACTACTGATAATAAATGTTAAATTGATATATGTAGGTAAAAGTAAAAGTGTACTGGCTTCTTCTACATAGCTATTGATTTAAATATTTAATATTGTTAAAGCAGTGTAAGACACGGAGCCGGTGACCGGTAGGACCGATTGCACTGACCGAAGCTCCGGTCAGTAAAATCGAAAACATAGCAGGCACGCTCGGGCTCATTTTTTTTTTCAAATCCCATGCTTAGTGGACGAGGCTTGCCTCTTGGGCTCAGGCGGGCTCAAATTGAGGTAGTTTTTTCAAGAAAAAGGGACCCTCGGTCATTTTTTTTTAAGAGCTCATTAGGGACCGATTGACTTGCACTGTGTTAAAGGTTAATATTACCTCATATTTTTGTGTGTGGAGGTAACGCAGAGTAGGAGAGGGTTTAAATTTTTAGGTTGGAAAACCTATGTGGCACTGTGATGTTTTTGTGTTTAGTCATTTTAATTTTGTCGTGGTATTTTTATTGCTTTTCATGCTATTTAAAAATTAAGTACCTTTCGGGATGCAATGAAATTAATTTTTGAGGTCTTGAAGACTTAACACTATTGTGCATATACTTGCGTACGAATTCGACTGGAGTATTATGATTATTTTTAACTAAGCATGTTAGTAAATAGATGCAGTTGCTTGTTAGTTGGTAATTGTTTCGTGACATTAGGAAGTGTAATTTTAATTTTCGTGAGAAACCTTGATATTTTCAATCACAAACTGTGTTTAACTTGATAACCTCAAAGTTATGTTTTAACGCACTGACAATATTTTTTAAACGGCTTTGCACTCGTCGTTGCTATAAGCTTGATTTAATTTTAAATCCATTCATCAATCTTTTTCAAGTGACCAGGTTTCCTTATAGTTTGTATTTTAATGCAGATTCCTAATTAAACTATATGGACAAGTTAACTAGTTGGGTTTTAATTATTATGTTATTGGAGGCAGGTATTATAAATTTTTTAATGTTTTTATTTAACTTGTGTCGTTAAATTGACTTTAACTACTCTTAATGCCAAGGCAATTAATTTACTTAATATTAAATTTTCGCCTATGCCCTTACAAAGTTTGTGGCTGAATTATTTCATAATTTTAAAGTTTATTATTACCTTATCTTTTTGTGTCTGTAGGTAATTCAGAGCAGACAGAAAGAAGTATAAATAGGAACGCTTGTGTGACCATGTAATTGATGATTTAATTTGAAAATGTTGTAGTGTTTTATAGATTTTTGTTATTTAATGTGGAGGCATAGGGGAGGCATATATAGGCAATAAAATAATCGCTTTGGTTGTTACGTATTTTTTTAAATCATTACCTGATGTGGACTGCATTAGAATAACACAGAAAATTATTTTTACATACAAAAACAGAAACATGTTGTTTCTACTTAACTATATTTTGTTACTAGGTTTCTTCGCAGCATAAAGCCTGCTGATATTAATTATTGTAAGAATAAGGGAACTTCAACCACTAAGGGAGTACAAAAAAACCAAGATCTGGTCCTTCAGGTCCGCAAGGAATTGTTATTTTTTTTAAACGGCTTTGTACTAACCGCCATTAAAGTTTGCTATAATTTTGAACCCGCTCAAAAATATTTTTAAAATCACAAAATGTAACGTTTCGAGGAAATTAAAATACCTGTAAACTTTTGTAGGTAAGTACATTGAGCTAAAATTGCAATTGTGTTCCTATCCAAAACTATATGAAACTAAACCCGTACGCAAATAAGTTAACCAAGTTATCCCTCTTTCTGCCACTTGACAGAGCCACCCACCCATGTGATCACCTTAAAACTACATAAAAGGCTACATTAAATTAATTAAAATGTAGATGATATCCAAGTTATTAAAAATATCAAAATAGTGAGGCGAATAAAAAATAAATCTTGCAAAAAGCAATAAACATACGTAACTTCATACGATGCAGCTTACGTCTTTTATTACGACACACGACAATCTAATCAATTACTGTTACTACAACTGCAACTGAGAGTATATAAATTAGGACCTTTTTATTTTAATATTTTCAGCTGTAATGAGCTGGAATTTCACTCCTAAAAACCTTCCCAAAATTATCTTTCCGCAATAGAATACTACCAGTCAAATTAACACGCCGGAAATGCAAAGTATTGCGAAAATTAAAGCATAAACGCCAAGTGATCGCCGGATCGACCATGTGGGTTTGGTCGCCTTTTTCAAGTGTGAAACGTCATTTTGACTTAAAACGAATTCAGTTCACCAAACAGCTAGGTACAGAGGATGCATCGGAAGTTGCCTGGACACGTTTTGTGAGGCCACACGTGTGTAGCTGTGTCCAAGTTGAAATCAAATTACATGTTGTAAACTGCAATAAAAACTATTGTAGAATCATTCAACACTCAACTTTGAAAAATTGAATTTGTTAACGCATTAATAATTTATAGGAATTTTTATAGCAATCTGTTTTGGTACTTTTTGCTAACCGACGTGCGTTATTAAGAAGAAATAAAAAATATTGTACTGTGGATCGTTAATAAGTCTATCAATCGCATTTTCCAGTTTGTTGGCGGTCAAAAAATTCGAGTTCAATTCCATTACCAACACTTTGAATTCGCTTAGCATTGTAGTCTTGGTCTCCGTTGACAGGCAGAATAATTAAAGAAACATCGTTCCAAATTGCTTGGTGAATACTTACTTGACCGCCTTGCGTCACAAACCCCTTATTTTTAGGGTGGGCTGCAATTTTCAAGTATATACAGTAAGTACATAACATTTTGCTAATGAAGAACAAAAATGATCCATTTGCAATTTATAGTAGAATTAAAATGAGTTATGTCAAAAAAGGAAAGTAAAAAAGATGCATGCTAACTTTGCTAATAACGAGTTTGTAAAACATACAACATTTTCCACTAACATGATTTTTAAAAGTGTAAAATGTAATATTTACATGTTTTTAAGAAGATCAAAACGTCATGTTTGCATGTTCTCAAAAATTTCAAAGTTTTTATTTACATGTTTTTAAAAAGATCAAAATGTTCTATATGCATGTTTTTTAAAAATGCGTGAAGCTCTATTTACTTTGCTATCATAAATTTATTGTGATTTTGTGTGTAGATACTTTTGTTAGTTTTAGACAACAAATTGATGTGAGCCATTTTGATTCTTCGCAGGCAATATAGTTATTGGCATTTACGATATTGTTAGTAGGAAAAATTCCATTTGTATTGCATTTAAAGGTATCTATAGGCCATGCTCGTACCTTGAGTGAGTCGCTTAACTTACGAAACTATATCGATTTTGTCATTACTAGAATATCATGTTGTGGAAACTATTTTCGAAGTAAAACATTTTTTGCGAAATATTCTGCAAATTCGTCCTCCAATTTCCACAAAAATTTAAATGAAGGCAGAGATTTAAAAGCATCAAAAAATATTTCCATGAATTTTTCCGGACGGGACGACGTCTGTCCTGTCCCGAACCCGTCCCGTCCCGAAATTTTCAGGATAAAAATTCCTCGTCCCGTCCTGTCCCGTATCCCGTCCCGGCCGGGACGGGACGGGATATCTCAACCCGAACGAAACTCTAAGCTTAACCATTATATTATGCTTCTTCAGTATGACGTTATCTAGAAATTTTTCATTAGCGGACTCTTGTGAAATACTAACTTTATCATCTTCAATTGATGTGTTTAAGAAATTTTAATAGAAAATATTTGATTTTCGTTTGATTTTTTGCGAGCAATAATATGTATTTATAATTTGTTTCTAAATTTGCTAGTCAGTAGAAATTGCCCTGATAGCAGAAGTACGTAAGAAAAAGTCCAGGTAGTCCAGGTAGCAAATATTCTACTACCTTTAATACTATCAGTGTAAATGCAATGTTAGATAACAAAAAGTTTATAAATATAGAATTTATAGGGGAATTCATTTGACTTTAGTAGTATTGCTCAAAACCTGGCTTGGTTGTACTCAAGCCACAAAAATAATCTACTAAATTATCACACACATAATTATTGTACCAACTACAAAAGCTCCCTACTCCCTCCACATTTGTTTTATTGGTCTTTCGTCACATATTTACTACAGACTTTTTCAACTGGATTGTGCGTAACGCGACGGGGCGGTTTGTTATTATTTTGATACGGGTTTCAATTGCAAGAGAGAATTTGATTTTGGAAAAAATAAAATAGTTTAATATTTATCCAATTAGGATTTATAAAGTATGGACATTTATGCATTCGGTATAGGTCGCTAAATTATAAGTAAACTTCTTATGAATTCGCATTCTCAAAATGTTTTTAAAAATACCTTGTAATTTTACCCTTTGCAAATTTCAACAATTGATTGTTAAAATAATATTTCTAGTTATTTATTTCAAAAATTGTTTATTTCCCCTTTCATTCTATTCAGTGGTTGCATATTTTATATTAATTTTGTAACGCGAGATATCCCTTATACAGTGTGTTTCAATGAAATAGACTCAGACGTTTTTGGGGGGTAACTTCCCACCACGCACGAATAATTCAACGAGATAACTATTTATTGTTGACAACTAACTAGATGCTATGTTTAAACTTTGGTTGGCCCCCAGGGGTCGAGAGGTTACTTCACAATTAAATAAAACCAAAAAAATGGGTGTTTTAATGAAATAGACTCAGACCACGGTTTTTTCCATTCAAAAACGTCTAACTTTTGAACTCGTAAATGAAAAAATGCAAATTTTTGTCAGCTAACTCACAGATGTATTACCTATAACTAGAAACACTCACTTTGATCACAGAGTGACAATAGCACCACTGACTGGGGAGAGAACTGGTCCTCATCGCGTCACTTACTTTTACCGTTGTTTCTTATAGGGCGGTCCTGACTTGTTTCAGTTATTAGTCTCTCACATTTGCAAACAAGCACAGATTGAAATAAATGAACATGGGACAAAATTCCAACTAAATTCTCTACAAAATGACATATCACACATGATTGAGGTTGCACTGGGTCACAAGGCACCCGCATATGAACTTTGAACTCAGTTGCCGTAGTGGGTTCGCCAAAGGAGCAGAAGCGGGGCGCCGTGCGGAAACTGCGTTATTAGTGCGCTAGATTTAGATGTAAATAAATTCCTACTTAAAAACAAATAAAGGATGCATAGTGTGGCGACGCTTTAATTCTTGTAATATCTGTTTTAAATATTATTTGCTACATGTAAGCTTCACATAAAAATTGTTTCCAAACACTGAACCTGTTGTCTGCTAATGCTGCTTTAATACTTAATTTCCTAAATGCAAAATTAGTAATTAATTTGAGGCATTTATAAACCAAATAATAAAGAATTAGTATAATATTATTGGAATATAATTAATATATATAATTAATACTATCGGAATAACATGTACAATGACCGGATTTGAGCTGAAGGTTTAGCATCTTGGAAAATGTTTTTAAAGGGGTAATACTTTTATTGTATTCCATGAACAATTGGTATCAACGAAGACAAAACGCGTAAAAGTAAATCGACAATTGTGTTGAAGCTTTGAGCCGTTGTTAGGAAATATAAAATAGGTACCTAATAATAATTATATTATAATTAATTAACTTTTATCTACAAGAATAGGTTATTCTTGTTTAAGGTTTGAAACTCCTATATTATTTTCCAAAACAATAAGGGTTATAGATTTATTTTGTAGATTAAATTAGTGCCATCTATTATTTTACTTCCATTTTCTAAAACCTTTAAGTTTTTGGAAGTAGAAGGTAATGATCCTAGAACACTTTGCCCCCAAAATCCTAAATACTAATAAAAATTATGCAGAATTTGTAAGAGTTACACGGCAGTCAACATTTAAAATTGTGATGCTTTTAACATTAGTGACCATAGAGAGTAAACTGAGTAAAACTTACCAGATTTAAAAGCCGGATACTTTTTTACGAAAAACAAGTTAGCTTCAATCAGGACAGTTTAACTAAACTATAATCCACACTGTAGGAGCCATATCAGCAGACCATTTAAATTTTAACTTGCTAACTAGTCGTCCAAATTCATTTCTGGAGCAGCTGCGAAGGAGACAGCTGGAAATTTGAGCCTGATGCAGCAAAAGTTAACTGAGTCTCAAATATTGAGTTTGTCCACCTCCACGAATTTTTCGATTAAAAACGGTTCAGAAATTCTTGAATTTAGGTTGTTTGTTTTAGTATTATTTATAAATTAGTCATTTTAAATTAATATTGTGTTCGTTAACATTTTAAAATAGAAGTATAGAAACTGTCATTATTTTATTAGCTGTTGTAGTTGTTAGCATTTTTGTATTTAATGCGAAACTGAATTTTCGTTTAGGCACACAACCTTTAAAAGTGCAAAACATAACGCGCATCACTAAATTCTTCAAAAAACAAAATAATTAAATTTAAACCGTAAAGTTAAATCATTAGGTTCCAAAAATCTTAATGGAAATATTAAAGTATTCTTTAGGTTTTAAAATGTTGTATTAATTCATTGTCATTCACTTTCCCTCTTTTACTATTTCAAACAAATTTTTTTTATGTGAGTGGCGTAATGGTGGGAGCATTCTTGCAGGTTCAAGAAATTACGGTCATTATAAACGTAATTATTTTTTAACTACAACATTTCATCGCAAATTTGAAAGCGGTTATCTGCAAAAGTAGAAGCAGAAATAATTCCAAAATTAGGTTAATTTAAAATAATTCTATTAGAAACTCAAAACGAACCATATCCATTTTCAACTAACAACAAAGTTGCAATTTTTAAAAATGTGTAAACTGACCTAATAGCATTGTTCAAAAACATTCAAACAGAACAGTTTGCACTATTTCTAAAAATTGTAATTAGAACTTTGCCCCATACCAAAAACAGTAAATAGAAAAATTAAGTGTTTTTTTTTAGAAATAGTTCATTTTAATTCCAGCTTTAACTGGATGCGAGTAATTTGTATCATTTACTTGCGATATGACTGATGAGCCTGAATCTGAGTAACCGACCTCGACTTTGGCGATGGAAAAAGTCATAAATTTTTGATTTCGATTGTTAAAGACCATGAATAATGATACTTGGGTGCTAAACATTAGATTTCCAATTACCCCTTAACACGTGTAAAAATGGAGGGAAATGGGCAAAAAAGTACATTTTGAGGCAAGTTCCGCCAGCCGTATTTTCCACAAATATAGGTCGATTCAAACAACTTTTTTTGGAAGAAGATTAACCAAAAATATTAGGGCATTTTTCAAAACTTTTGGAAATTTAAAAAAATGACGCCAAACATCTACATAATAATAAAATTCAAATCACAGTCTCCGGTGTCCGGTGTCCGGTGTCCGGTGTCCGGTGTCCGGTGTCCGGTGTCCGGTGTCCGGTGTCCGGTGTCCGGTGTCCGGTGTCCGGTGTCCGGTGTCCGGTGTCCGTTGTCCGGTGTCCGGTGTCCGGTATCGTGTTGCGTTACCTTATCTGTTTTTAACCCCTAACTATGGGGGTGTATATAACCGTAGAATCAAGCAAAAATGAGCTAACTATGCAAATTAATTGTGCTACTTGAGGAAAAAATTAAGTCCCAAAAAACTTAAAAACCTTGCCACAGTTTGTTTTTGTTACCTCCTGTGCAGAATACTGCACAATCGCGCCCGCCAGTATACCATTCTATAGGAAATTAAGTTGTCTACATTTTTGCACCACATACAAGGGGACATCATAGGGGGTGGGGGCTAAGGTGCTTTAGCCCCCCCACCCCAGACAAGAATTTTTTAACATTGCAAACATAGGAGCCGCCATTTTCCAAGATGGCTGCTCCTATCTTCTTAACATTGTAAGCCCACCCCCCTCCCCCCCCAGATTCTACAAGTTCTGTCCGTAGGACAGGCCGGGTTACTTGTAATTGTTAAACTTTCAAAATTTTAAAATTCCTAAAATTTCCAATTTTACTCCAAACGTTTTCTAACATGTTTTTACAGGTGTTAAATAACATTTAAAAAGTTTTTTAACAGAATACATTTTTAAACTTGCCCACTCCTGGAGCCGTTATTGGCAAACTTTGAATAAACTAATACATACATATATTATATAGGTGGCGTTGAATTTATACAGCGATTTTATGTGTATAGATGTGGTGTGGTGTGTTTGCAAATAACCTTAAGATTGCCAAACACTGACCTTTAAAGTATTGTCGTCATGTAATTTATTTAACTGTTATTTTTAAGCTTTGAAATGGACCGATTGAGGGATTTGATTATTATCAAAAATGCAAATAGAAGTACACACAAACAAAGGAAATAAATTGTTATGCAAGGCCACTACATTTTAACAGTAATATGCAAATTAGTGTCGTCATACATAACCACACGCTTAGCCTATAAGTAGAAATTACAAAATGCAACACGACCTAAAGCTTCAAATACGTTTCTGGTATCCAATATATCCCGATGTCTCTAATACATCCAGGTAATGTCTCTACTGGATCTAATGGTCTCTATTTGTCTCCTATAGTTTTTGGAAAGTAACTATATTATTTGAAGTATCGAATTCTTTAGCAATTTCTAAAAAGTAATTATAAATATTTCTGTTTTTACGGGTAGGAATATTATGGCGCTAATTTTAAATGAAGTTTTATTTAAACAATATTATTTATACCTTAGCTGCTATACATCGCTTAACGACGCTTGAATCATTAAAATGGATGTTGTTTCAGAAGATGATAAAAGGTTGCGCAAATACCTAACATGGCTAAAAACAAGAAGGGAACGTATTATCTTGTAGTGTTGCAATGTTAAATTCATAAATCGTAATTTCATGTTAATTTAAAATAGTAATAACTAATACAGTTTTGAAGATTATTGTGGTGATATGAATTTAAGTTGTGAGCGTTACATGTACATATAAGTATAAGGTATGAGCCTTACGTTTAGTATCTTGAATATATAATTTAAAGGAGTAAAATTATTTTTATATTTTTATATATCAGAAAAAATTTACGGTAAAAAACCAAGAAGAATCATTAGGAAAATTGACGTTGAATTTTTGAAACGTAGTTAGAATATCAAAACGATCTAATAATAGGTGTTCTAATTAATTTTGTCAGAATTAGTATTGGCATTTTTGTTTTATGTAGTTTTAAGCTATTTTCATAGAAGGTAAACTTTTAATTATGGCGCTTTCTACTTTTAAAATGGTTTAAAATGAATTGTAATTTTTCCGATACTAAAGTTTAACGATTGGTTAAAATTTTTTTTTTATTTTTAGTTTTACATATAGTTTCATGAAAATGTTTGTTCAGCACTCACTATTTTCTGTGAAATTTATTTGTTAAATTTGTTGCTACTTTTTGATGAGCAAAGTTTTGATGACCTTACATGTATAACACAAATATAGCAGGAACAGTTTTTGAATGGCTTTAAACTACATTTAAAGGTAACAAATTTTATAAAGAAACGTTTAAAAAAGGAACAAAAATTTTAACAGCAATTACCTTGAACGGTACACTGAATTTAGAAAACAGGAATTGAAACAATTAGCGTATATAAAACAATCTTTTTATATACAAAAAGCTATAAAAAGAACATTTTGCTCAATCCAAAAACATGTAAATGGAACATTTATGATTTAAAAAGAAAGTGGTAATTTTATTCAAAATAATGCAATTTTTAAAAACGTGTTAATAGAACCATTCCTACTGTTCACAAACTTTTATACTTTATACACAAACTTTTGCAATATTCGTAAAAATTAAAAATAGAAAAATTTGGCCTGCTCAAAAAAAGTGTAAAAATTGTGCGCATACTAAAAGGTCTTAAAATTTTCGCCGCTATCTCATTTAGTGTTTTTCTGGCATAGCTCATTTTAATTCATGCTTAAATAGGATGCAGGTAATTTTGATTCTGTACGTACGCTATATGACAGACTCAGTTTACGTTTAAGTTTACGTACTTTGAATATAGCAATAAGACTTTCCAACATTCACTTAAAAAAAGATTTGTTCTTGTTTAAGGTAATTTACTGTTTTTTTAGGATTTCCTTTAAAGGATCGAGGAATTCGAAGTTCACAGCAAATACACAAAGGAACAAAAACAATTTTGAGGCAAGGTCTCAAAATTGTGAAAGTAAGATACAAATTAGTGCTACCTTACGATTAGCCAATATGCCAAATTTACAACAAATATTATGCCCTAAAGCTTTTAAAGGATCGTGGGTCTAGATCGTAATAGATTTTAATAGATTTTGGGGTTTTGCTTAATTTTGGGTCACAGGCAAAGCTTTGCATATGCCTCTGATATCTATTTGATGCTAATTGGTACACACAGGAATACTATTCTCTGGAATTTTGAAATCTTTCCAGGTACTTCTGTCTTTCCATGAATGCAATGTTACTGGCAAAACCTTAAACAGTTTTTTTTTATTTATTTAATGCAAAAATGATTTACAATTAACATGAAACAAAACCATTATCACTTGATTTAATTCAATTATTACAAATTTGCTGTTCTACATACCTCCGATTGTCTGCCTAAATATATTATTGTCACTTCATCCAACGAAGGTATACCATCTGCGCATGAAGCATCTAAAGAAGTACATTGAAAAATTAGACGGCCTTAAACCTGTCAATCTGTGTAAAAATACATAAATGTAGAATTCGTTAGCGCAGTTTTTGAGAAAGTAAATATAATTTAAATGTGATTACAAATTTTATAAAGTATGTGTAATTTTGCAAGAAAGGATCCAAATCATGCTAAATGATGTTTATAGGTATAACCTATACAGTTAAATGTGGCTTCATACAAACGTAGAAGTTGCACAATGCATTTGTAGGAACAGAATCTTATATTGTTATGCAATAAAATTATTTCCAAACAACTACGGAGCATATTGTCTGCTAAAGCTGAAAAGTTATGTAAAACTCTAATAACGTAAGCATTAAATATATTACTTCATAGTGCTTTAGCGACGTTGAACTATTTTAAGTATCTATGACATTATCAATGGACGATCCTTAATGAAAAAACAAATATATAAAATGCGATATAATAGGCTAACTGCATGAGATTTTATGTAAAATAAAATGCAAAGCTACTACTCTACTACCTAAAAAATTCAACAAAACAGAAAAAGTAGATTAGCACGTCATGTCTTTTAAATGTTTAAAATAAAATAGTAGAAAGCACAAATGTTGAAATTTCTTTCCTGGTTACTTAGGTACAATTTGTTGACCAGGGTGATACACTTTTTTATAATGAGCATCGGCTGAGTGGCGTGATAATTTTTTTATCATCGTCAGAAATTAATTAATTAATGCTTTCCATATAAATTAAATAACTGAGCTGTGTCAACCTATTTAAAAGTTTTAAAAAATTTGCAAAACATGTATACATATATTTGCAAATTTTTTGAAGCTAATACTCTTCTACAGCTAAAGACAGCTTTGTGGTTCTTTAAGATTATAATAAGTTTTACTAAACAGTAATATTTGTTTTAGGTATATTCACCTCCCAATTAATTTCAATAGCTAAGTACATAGTTCGACGACCCCTGATTTATTTGAAGCACAACTATAGTTGAACGGCAAGTTGCTCTGATTTTGTTTTTGCAAAAGATTATTGTGGCGCTAACTGTAAAACAATTCTTACTTCACAAAAAAAATGTGCATAGTTTGACGACGCCAGAATTTAAAAAATAGATGATTTCAGCAGATTGTCCCTTCAGATGTTTCAATGGACCCTAATTATAACGTATAAAAGGAAATACCTGGCTTGTAAAGCTGCTATCTGCTATATTAAGTAAATGTGTTAAATGCAAAATGAAAATAGGTAATAACAAAAGTTAAGCTTGTCGGAATTATGAGCCTCTTTGTTTAAGTTTTAGGCTGCTACATTCTTTGCATTCGTCGTGAACTAGAAACATATTGTAGAATCTGGAATTTTTTTTACGTACGATTTAACACATTGTAGTAACAATTATTATTTATTTGGGTACTTCTGTGCATTTTCCTTTGTTTTGTCCTTTTCCAGCTAATAAAACATTATACTTTTTCTGCAAAACACAACTCCTGCAACTCTGTAAAGTATAACCTGATTTTACAAATTTTGTAAAAGTTTTTTATTTAACACTTAAATTTTTTTTTATATCAAGTTTTTGAAAACAAAACGCGTTTAATTTTTCTGCAGATGCTTTTTAAAATTGAATCATGGAAAATAATATTTCACTAATGTGAACTAAGTACAACGTTGTTAAAATAGTATTTAAATTCCAGCTTCTTCATACTAATATCTACATGGGCCTGTTTACGCTATCAAAAATCTGAACAAAAATTCGAAATTATGAGGAACCCTATTTTTTTCATGAATTACTGAGTTGTATTGTTTAAACTTTTTCTACATAATGAAAAGCCCAAAAATTATAATTGTGCGTAGATAATCGTTAAAACGTGGATAAAATTACATAAGCAATTTAATCGTAAAAAGGCAAAACAAATTCTTGATAGTTTGGTTCCATATATAACCGTAAAACACCTAATTATACAATATAAATGCTTAAAAACGACGACAAATGACCGCCATGAGACCCATTCTACGAACCCAAGGGGGAGTTAGTTCACTTTTACTATGTGAAATTTGTGTAAAAGCATTCGACCGGTAGGGTTCTCTTAGATTAACAGACATATTAAAACTGATACAGGAGAATAACCACACATTTATGATATACGTAGTAAAGATCAAATTAGCACCAGTTACAGATTAAACACACATTGCATCAATGAGCTGGCAAAAATTATGCTACACTTTCAGCCAGTGCAAGTCAACCGGTGCTTTTTGAGCCCTTAATTAAAAATGACCGAGGACCGAAATGTACCTTTCTTTTTTGCCTCATTTGCGCCTCCGTATTATTTAACACAGGCACTCCTGAGCTCGTCTAAAAAGTATGGTACAGACTCGACCCCCAGTCAGTGGACCGGTCTGCACCGGTGACCGGGACTTGGTCTTACAGTGCTTTCAGCATAACTCTAACATCAGTTACGAACTGGATTTTGTGTACATTAAAAGGTCCAAATACTTCGTTTAACTTCACTGACGCTATGTCACTATGTATAAAATTATACATTTACATGGACAGCGTCAAACTTTATTTATTTTTTGAAAACAACTAAAAACAAACATTTTAGTCAAGCGGTAAATTTTGAACTACCAATAAATTAGTATTAGTACATTTAAGTTAAACATAAAAATCATTGCTATGAATATTTAAAATTGGTTTTAAAAACAAAAACTGAGTAATATTGTATCGGCTTCTACGTAAGAATTTAAATTGATTTTACTAACAATTGAAACTTAAATTCATGTACAATCTAGATATTCAAGATTGTATCAAAAAATAAACATGTGAATTGGTTTTCAATTACAAATTTTCAAACAATATTTTTTAAATCTTTTGTTATACATAAATTTCAACTTTTGTAACTGCAATTGGCTTAGAAGGACTTTAAAAATACAACTGTATTTTGAAAATGCGGAAAAATCGTTGATGACACAATTTTGTGCATAGATTAGTTTGAAAGAAATTTATTTTCATGTAAAAGTTAAAAATATGGTGGGGCTGTGGGGCTGGTGACAGTAATAAAATAGGACGTATTAAATAAATAATTATGTTTAATAAATTTAACGCCATTGATTACAAAAAACAAATATATAGCAACACATTATTGCAAAAGTTTAAGACCGCAAACATTCTTTGGGTAAAAATTAACGGATGAATTGAAGTATTATCATGACTTGTTTTGTATTTATTTCTATTTATTAAGCGCACCTTCACGTTTTTACCGGTACATTTTTTAACTTTCATTTTATTCATTTCTGTGACAGGCCTACATCTGTCTCCGTCACAGAATTTTCTATATAGTTTAGGTATTCTTAAATTTTGGTTGTAGGTTTTAGAGTTAATTACAAACTAATTTATTATGTAATGCTGCTAATTATTATTTCAGGGAAGATATATTAGATATTGTGGTAGTCAGGACTAAAGTAATATGTTTGTGGATGTTTTATAGTAGAAACCATTGGTATATTATTTGCTGTTGCAAGCATTGTATTGCACCTAATGCGAAGCACTAAAAGTATTTACAATATTTTTGTTTAACCAGACAACCTTTAAAAGTGCAAAACATAAATCGCGTTTTAAAAGTTAAAACAAAACAAAATAAATAAGTTTGAACTATAAAGATAAATCATTGCCTTGCAAAAAACTAAATCGGTATAGGAAAGTAGTATTGAAGATTAAAAATGTTGTAACAGTTTAACGTCATTTATTATAATGTGGGAACTTTTTGACTAACGCTTTTATAACCTTTAGGAATTGATCATGTTAATAGTACTTTTGTGGGTTCAACAAGCTACCGTCATTATAAGGGCATAATTTGCACCCCTCCATTTCATTGAAAATTGGAAAGAAGTTATCAAGAGAAGTAGTAGCAGAAGTAATTTTAAAATTTTATTAATTTAAAGTATTCCCACTGAAGACTAAAAATGACTTATATTCATTTTCTAACAACAAAATACACTATCTGTATAACTGTAATAATAATATATGTGCAGCAGTGGGCGATGGAAGTAAATGCGCTTCAAGCTTTCAAAATTTTTCAAACAAGCAAGGTAAACTGGTAAAAAAACACAAATAAAAGGTAACTGTCTTTATAAATAAAATTACAAAACTAGATTTACAGGAGGAGGAGGAAAACAGCATATGTAATCTTAGTATGGTGCCGAATTGTAAAAAACTAGGAGAGCTAAGTGGGGCTGTCTAGAAGAAATTTTCACGTGACGTCATTTGCACGTAACCCCTATTCTGCTTACCTAATGTAAATCCGAAAGCAGCTGGGTAAGGCGTGTCTAAAAGTAATTTTCACGTGACGTCATTTGCGCGTCACCCCTAACCTGCTTACCTTATGTGAATGCGATAGCAGCTGGTTGAGGGTGTCTTAAAGACATTTTCACGTGACGTCATTCGCGCGTAACCCCTAACCTGCGAACCTAATGTGAATGCGATAGCAGCTCGGTGGGGCTGTCTTTTTAACGTGACGTCATTTGCGCGTCACCCCTAGCTTGCTTACCTAATCTTAATGCAATAGCAGCTGGGTGGGGGTGTCTAAAAGTAATTTTCACGTGACGTCATTTGCGCGTCACCCCTTACCTGCTTACTTAATGTAAATGCGAAAGCAGCTATGCGGGGGTGTCTAGAAGAAATTTTTACGTGACTTCATTCGCGCGTCACCCCTAACCTGCGTACCTAATGTGAATGCGATAGCAGCTGGGTGTGGGTGTCTTTTTCACGTAACGTCATTTGCGCGTCACCCCTAGCCTGCTTACTTAATTTTAATGCGATAGCAGTTGGGTGGGGGTGTCTAAAAGTAATTTTCACGTGACGTCATTTGCGCGTCACCGCTAACCTGCTTACTTAATGTGAATGCGATAGCAGTTGGGTGGGGGTATCTAGAAGAAATTTTCACGTGACGTCATTTGCGCGTCACCCGTAACCTGCTTACTTAATGTGAATGCGATAGCAGCTTTGTGGGGGTGTATAGAAGAAATTTTCTCGTGACGTCATTCGCGCGTCACCCCTAACCTGCGTACCTAATGTGAATGCAATAGCAGCTGGGTGTGGGTGTCTTTTTCACGTGACGTCATTTGCGCGTCACCCCTATCCTGGTTACCTAATTTTAATGCGATAGCAGCTGGGTGGGGGTGTCTAAAAGTAATTTTCATGCGACGTCATTTGCGCGTCACCTGTAACCTGCTTACTTAATGTGAATGCGATAGCAGCTTGGTGGGGGTGTCAAGAAGAAATTTTCACGTGACGTCAATTGCGCGTCACCCCTAACCTGCTTACTTAATGTGAATGCGATAGCAGCTTTGTGGGGGTGTATAGAAGAAATTTTTACGTGACGTCATTCGCGCGTCACCCCCAACCCGCGTACCTAATGTGAATGCAATAGCCGCTGGGTGGGGCTGTCTTTTAAACGTGACGTTATTTGCGCGTCACCCCTAGCCTGCTTACCTAATTTTAATGCGATAGCAGCTGGGTGGGGGTGGTTAAAAGAAATTTTTGCGTGACTTCATTTGCGCGTCACCCTTGCATCAGACAATCAGACTGCATGCCATTGAATACTGTAGCTGAAATTGGCTGGGTCTGTACCACAGATATAGACTTGTATAGATACCCGACAACGAGATAAAGCCGGCATAGGTATGGGGCGACACGCCAACCGCGGATCCAGAGGGGGGGGGCTAGGGGGCTTTAGCCCCCTCCAGAAGGAGATTTTTTAACATTGCAGGGATACAGAGCGGCCATTTTCAATATGGCGGCTTAACATTGTTAGCCCCCCCCAGGCGGTCATTAGCCCCCCCCAGAAAAAAATCCTGGATCCGCCGCTGCGACACGCCATCTGTAAAATGTACCAACAGAGTAAAGGCTGGCAGTAAAATCTGAAGCATGCTTCCCGTTTCCACTGATAAGGTGTCTCTGGGATGTAAAAACTGGCTGCTATATTCTTACTTGTCAAAGGCGAAGGAGCAAGCAGTTTGGGTACAATTTGTAGATGCCGCTACTGTGAGGAATTTCTGGTGCAATGATAAAGCTTTTACGTACAACTTCAATTACAGGGCCGCATGAAATATACCCGCGAAGGGATTGTAGTGGTTCATCTCTATTAGTCTATATCTGTGGTCTGTACTATAAAATATAATTACTTGTATTTCCTGCGCAGAGATTTGAATTTACGTGGTATGTACATGAATTATCCATTTGTTTACATGCATGTATTCGTGTTTCCCAAGCTCACTTTTCTGAGTTTTGACATGGGTCCAGTTAACTGTTAATTGTAAACAAATGGTCAGTCCGATCGAATTGAAAAAACAATACAGACCTGCCTGCTCGCATTTCTGATCATTTTAAAGAATTTTAAAGTTAATGGCTTTATCACTGTGACCTGTAGTGTTCGGCCAACAGACGGACGGACAGACGGACAGACGGACATGACCATTTCATTAGATGCTTAAGCTCAGCATCTAAAAACTAATTTGAATACTTTGCACCATTTAGAAACAAGTAATTGAAATAAGTACAGAGTTTTATAGCACCGTTTCTGAGCAAATTAAACTAAAGAATTATTATTATTTTAATGTGTTTTAATGTTATACAGTACATACATATTTGTTCTTTGCAACATAATATTTTATGTAGTGTTGTTATTATTTAGTAGTACTAGGCCGCCATATCATGCAGATCATTTATCTATTTAGATAGAATACACTCAGGGCTACGTAATTTCATAAATGGCTTTAAACTTAATGAAAAAGTAACACAAATACAGCAATATATAAAAAGGCAAGCAAATATAATGTAACAGCTTTGCGTTCATCGTAGAAGGCAAAATATATATTTAAATGGGAGTAATTTGTTATATGCCCAAAATGCAAGTTAGCACAATGCATAGCTATATTTACGTTTATCAATGAAATTAAAAAAAAATCACAATTATGAAGTCATCTTTTTTTAGGGTTTGCTGAACAGCTTTTGGTAAATCTAAATTTTAAATATACGAAAGCCCAATGCCCAAATTTAAAGGTGTGCTTAGAAAATCGTTAAATCTGTGATAAAACTGCAGAATAGAAAATCTATCTCACAAAGAGCAGAACAAACATTTTTGATGGTTTGGCTCCCAATAAAACCGTAAAACTCAAAGTTAAGCAGTATAAGTGCTTACAAACGAGGGTTATACTAAAGCGTGTTTAGGACACATGAAAAATTAACAATTTTATTACGAAATCTTACAGAATCATATTAATTAGGAAAAAAATATAGCAAAGCAACTTTTGAATCATGTGCATAGGTACATATTATGCATTAAAATCATCCATATATTACAAGATGTTAATTACAGCTTTGGCGCCAGTAGATTTTTGTTTTTAGTTTATCATTAAACCATTGCCATAGATTTTGTCACTCTGGTGGTTTATAGGGCAAAGATAATAAATAAAAGCGAAATAGCCAATCTGAAATGTTAATAAATAGCAGATTGACTATTTTGCTTCTTCAGTATTAACGGGTTTCAATTTTCTCGTAGCAAATGTCTACTACTTACCTAAGATTACAGCATTCTAAAAGTTGGGTTTTCCTGAATAAAAAGTATAGATAATTAAATTTTAATTGCTTCAAAATATTTTACTGCATAAAAGAATTTGCCTATTGTTAAATGTAGTGAAATGCTTCGCGTAATGAGCTAAGGTTTACCTAAATGATTTGTACGAATATTGTGTATGGTGAATGAATAATAAATGTCGATGGTAAATACTGAGAATAAGACTTGTATTTTAATTGAATTAAACTGATTTAAAATTGACGATTAATAAACTGAAATAATAAAACGAAAAGTGTTTTATGGAACAGAAGGTTCAAGCTAGTTAGTTGACGGTTGAAATGGATATGATTTTACATTTAGATTATCCTAATAGAAATCACCTCGGCTTCCTGCCTAGTGGTCATTCGATTACATTACATTGTTATAGAATCTCTTTCCTCTGACCTGCATAAATTAGCAAGCTACAAAAAATTCATAAATCATCTTTGTCAATAATGATCAAGCCCATTTATAATTTAGTAACTCAATTCGAGTTTCACAAGAGTATTACACAATACATAATTCCATTACAATTGTTTCATGACTTACATCCGTTGGCATAAATAACATTACATCATTGTATACATTACTCATCTAGAGATTCGCCTTATTGAATTATCCTTTTATTACTTAAATATGTACAATGTAAATAAATTAATTTTAACCCACCGTATGACTCCCACTGGTCGCCATACATAACAGTCCTCTCCCCCGAAGTAATTCGTTCCTAGAATCACGCTTTCGGACCTTACTTAAAATAAAAAATCTCTGAAATTTTCAAAATCTCAAAATTTCGAAAAATTTTGAAATTTTCAGAATTTCATCTAAATGTAGAATTTAAATAAATTAACTAAATCACCTAGTCTACCTAGACCTACTCGTCTATCTAAACCTTTTAATAAGCCATTAATTTCCTCTGGTCTTCATCGGTCATCGTGTCCAATCCGTAATTTCCCGCGACATCTTAAATCTAAAGTTGTCGTTCCATGAATTCCTCGATCATTGACGTTGACTCTTTCTCATTTTTGGGCAAGTAATCACATTTGGACTTGTCCGTTTTTCCTCTCCACCGGTCGTCATCATCAGAAGTCTCTGCCGGTGGTGGCTTAAATATTTTCGTAACTCTCCTCTCTGAATTTTTCAGAAGTCGCATTCGGCCTTCTCTCCAATTTGGTGTTCTATAGCATACGTATATCCATAAACTCATAACAAAATACCATAGCAATTATTGCAAACCCACCAATTCCCAATGTAATCATATATGACGTGTTACCATCTGACGCAGTTATAGTTTCTTTTATGTTATTGTTTTCCTCTCGAATTAATGCGTCCTGCTGTGGTAATGGTGTGGTCAGGGATTTCCTTAGAGTTCCATTGAAATGTGTCTCGTTTGCTGTACGAATCGCCTCAGGCAACCAAGCTCCAACTACCTGTAGTCGTAAAGGTTCATCGTCATTAAAGTAGTCTGAATCGTCGCTCTCACTCCGTGTGGGGCTGGCTGGTTCTTTATACTCATATAGCCTGTACTGTGGATTTAAAACATCTCCAGAAATTATAATTGTATTATTAATAATAGGTGCTGGAATTTCCTGTGAACCCATGCCCATGGCTTTTGCTGCTGCCGTCTGTATTAATCCACTTGCAGACAATACTACTGTCAGTCCCGCTGCCTGTGCTGCTGCCGTTTTCACTGTATTTCCAGAGGGAAGTACGTCTTTCACCTTCTGTCCCCATGTGCGTGGTGGTTGAGGTACCTGTGGTGAACCTGGAGGTGAGCCTGCTGGAGACCATCCTTGATATACCGATTGTGTCTGTGATGACATCGAGTCTCCAGTCCTGGCCTGAGTGTCTGGAGTCTTCATTAATGAGTCCTCCCTGGCAAAAATTCCTGAGCCTCTTGTTATAGTACCTGCTTTGGGTGATGGTGGATTATCTCCCATTGCATTCTTATATTTTTGAGAAGCTATCTCCGCTTTGAATCCTTTCACTCCAGTCCTGTCCACTCCTTTGGGTAGATTTTTTATTGTCCCTGGACTTGGTGGAAAGACAAGTTTAGGCATTGCTGGCTGCGACGGCATATTAGCGTATCCCTTCGCAACTGAGTTAGCTGGCTTTAAAATTTTTCCCCACCAAGGGTTCGCGCCTACCAGTCCTATCCCAAACACCAACATCAACATTAAACACATCCATGACCATTTATTTTGGAAAGTTTTTACCCGTCTAGTTACCGTCGCCGCTCGTGCATGTACGCGTAGGCTCCGCATGGGAGCTACAAGCTCCCATTTATAGTTGTTGTTGTCACTTTCCTTTTTCTGTACTTTTGCTGGTGATTGTGGGCATTGGATTTCCTCGTCCTTTTTAACGCCTAAGACAATAATATCCCAATCCTTTTCAACGCTAAAAGGTGAAGGGGCTTTTTCTACCTGGGGCTTAGTCGTCTCCAGTTCCTTTTGCTGTAGCTCATCGCAGTGCTGGTCCCAGACATGCTCGTCTAACGCACGTTTGAGTAGATTTGGCTTTTTCTTGTTTGAATCCTGTCCAGACTGACTGCTACTGCATGCTTCCTCATTGTCAAAGCTCACTTGCTTAGTTGTTGGAATTCCTTCTACTTTTGGTAAAGGATACGAATCTTTTTTTGTTAGAATTTTCTTCATTTCCTTTTCTGAGCCTCGTAAGTACTGCTTCATGTCCTGGATGGCCTGAGTACTAGACTGAACCGGACCATGGTCGTCTGCAATTTTTTTCAATGAGTCAGTTTTAGAATTATTTAATGTGTCTGACTTACGACTTGGGGGTCTGGGTGGCATGTCCAGCGTCCATCCACTATTCGGCTATCCATGTTTCCATTCTTATAGATTAGAAGCTTTTGTATGTTCCTCCTACATCTTTTTCACGCTTTCAGTATCCCTTTAAATTTTTAGTGCTCGTGCCTCCGAACGCTTTTTGTCATCTCGGTCTTGTAGAGCTTTTGCCTTGGAGCATATGTTTCTCCAATCCTCATCAGTGGATACGTCTTGTTCCTTCCTACGCTGGTCCTGAAGGTACCTAGGCGGCCATACTCTGTCAATAGGATGGGGACGGTGGTTCTTTTCACGCTGCTCCCTTAGTTGGCTGATGGATTGTTCCTTCTCCTGTCTGGGTACGTTCTCATCAGGGATGGCGTAGGTGGTAGGAAGTACAGTTCCATGATATTGGTCCAATTTTTTTCTGTCTCGCTTCTTCTGCTCGAATACCCAATCTCCAATTATAGGTTGTAAGCACAAGTCACATTCACCTCCGATGCCATGCCTTTGTTCGATAGCACGTTCCATTTCCATAGTCAGTTTGCCTGGTCGAGTCCATTCCTCAATGTCCTTTTTGACTGCTAAATTGACTTCACGCATAGTTCCTGTAAACAGCATCGCCTTCAACCTCAGGTTAGAGTAATAACATGAGTAGTATTCTACTGTGAACATGCGGTCGAAACTGAATTTTTTACAATATCCTCTCAATACATATGTACCAATTTTCTTTTCGCCTTCCACAATGTATTTTCTATCTAGGTATGGCATGCCTCGAGATACATACCAGGTGGTTGGCTCCTGGGATAATTTAGGAAAATGAGTGGCAATAAGACTTAACTTAATAAGACTGGACTTACATGTCGGTAGGTTTCATTACCGTATACTCTGAAGGGGCTGAGGGTCGTTTACCCCATTTTGGCATTCAACATCTGTTCTTCTCGATTTGTTAGTCCAATTGCCTTGAATGTTTCCATTTCCAATGTGGTTAATTCACTCGTTCTTTTTTCACTTCGTTCCTTACTGTTATCCTTGCGTGTGGATGCAGATCGACTTTGCCCTTGTTAGTAGGCTCGCCCCCCTTCCAGAGAAGTTTTCGGCCGTGATTCTCTTTGGTCTTGCTGGGTTCAGAGTTTTTCACTAACGGACGGAGGTGAGATAGCACGTTCCTTGTGGGTTCTGCCTGTCTCTCCTCGGCTCCTGCGGACACTGGGTTTGGCTACGCAATGAATGGGTGATGATCGTCCTGTCCTCACGCTCGTAAATCTCCTAAAGGAAGTTCTAGCCCTCTTTAAGTTCTTTTGGTCCTTGAGGTGACGAAATAAGAAGGTGACTTCTTGTTTGTTCTTTCGGGGCGGAGGGGGTGGCGCTACTGATTGTTCTCTAACGAATTGTCTGTCCTCTTGATAGAATTGAACGATTCCAAATTTTCGTGACTCCAACTGTCTTGTCTAAAAATTCCAGTTCACTCGAAATCTCATAAAAAAATCAAATCCAAGTACTACGACCGGCTCAAAAATATCCATGACTACAAATTTGACATTAAATGTACCTGTACTGATTTGTATGGCAACTAAGGCTACACCTAAAGCTTTTTCGGACCCGACCACTCCATGGATGATTACTTCTTGTTGAGTTGAAATTTTTTGAGTAGTCAGGGCCTTCTTACTTATCATAGATAGTGAGCTCCCTGTGTCCAGAAGTGCTGTTGTCCATTTGTTGTGTATTTGGAGATCTAAGTATGGAAATTCGGAGTCCCCCGTAGTCATCATGTATCCAAATCCATTTCTGGTCGGTGGCTCGTAGTTTGGTGGTGGCTCTCATACCATCTCTCCTTGTCTTGCCTCCACCTGCTCGTTCGAGTTTTTGTCCATTTTCGAGTACGCTGCTCTCCATCTATTTGTATTTCCTTCTCGCTTGCTACCTCTGCCTTCTCGCTGGGTAGTCCTGTCTGGGCAATCCTTAGCCTAATGCCCAGGTCCTCTACAAACATAACAATCAATCTCAGATTTATCAATATTTTTTCCATTACCTCGGCCACGCCTTCCTCTGCCTTGTCCTCCTCCCCGTTTGCCATTGTCCTTTTGGGTATCAGCGTTATATTCATTTTTCGGAAATTTCTGTTGTTCCCTCTTCCTATCATAACCTGCTTTGCCTCCTCCATAAGTATTTAGAAGTTTGGCTTCCAGCGTAGCTATTCTTACTTCGCACTTTTTCACTTCCAATTCGCATGGTCCGATGTCAGTTGCTTCCATCTCAACTAGAAATGTGGTGAGGTCATCTACTGTTTTAAGTCCTCGTCCTCCATAACCGAGTTTGGCTGTCATGCGTAGTGTGAGGCTATTATTGATTTCACGGGCCAGATCTGCTTCGATGGCATGTGGGATCGCTGCTTTTGTGACATCAAATCTTTCTGAAATGTATTGGGCCACTGGTTCGTCTGGTAGTTGGACTCGCTCTTGTAGACGTTTGTTCAGTAGTTTTTCACTGACTGGGAAACGCTTCACCATTTCGTCCTTCAAGTTGTCCATAGTTAAAGTGTCCAGATTTTTCCCGAACCAGGCTGCTGAGGTGCAATCTAAAGTGTTAGCAAATCTCACCAATTGGTTGCCTTTTTGCACGCCTATGGATAACATTGATCTTACGAATTTGTCTACGTGGGCTCCAGCCTCGTCAATTTCCACCCCAAAATTGACCTTTTTGAGTGGTGTCCATCCTGCAGTGTTGAGCTGCGTCATGCCTTCGTCTAATTTTTTCTGCTCTGCGTTTAAAAATTCCTTGTCTAAAATCGCCTGTAGTGCTGCTTGTTTTTCGTCTTCAATACGCAAGGCTTCCTCTGTTTTTTAAGAGTCTCTCTTCCTCCGCTAAATGTTTTTGTAGGTAGACTATGAATTTCTGTCTATCTTTACCTTTGAGGTGGGAAGGGACTTGAATTTGATCTATTGTGTCTGCCGTTGTAAGCGGTGGTGTTGCTGGAGTGGCTGTATTAATCGGCTTATCTAACTCTGAGTCGCTAAAGTCTTCAGTATTGCTACTATTAAAATTACCTAGCCTCGTAGACCTGCCTGAAAAATCGCCTTTGGCACTCTCAAAAGAATCGTTACAAGTTTTATTACCTTCTACCTCACCTTCTGCCTGTTCTTCTAAATTCTCTAATTTATTCTCTACGTTATGTGAACTACTAGTCTGACCTGTCTCGTTACTACTATCACTATTCTGCGTTTGATTTGTTTCGTATAATAATGCTAGGGTAGTATTGTTTAAATCTGCAAACTTCTGCAAAGATTCTAGTCTTATTAGAAAATGATGTTTTAAATTTCTCTCTCTGTGTTGAAGTGATACCTGGGGGAATACACGGTGAACTTGGCTGTCCTACTTCCGTGGATTTTGTTGGTGGCCGTCTATGCTTGAGATATTTGCCCAATATTGATTTACGAATTTCTTTGCCCTGCTCTTTTAGTGCCTGTCTAGTGTTGGGTCTCTTTGACATGTGACATTAAAAAATAAAAATACCCCTTAATTATGTCTAAACGTACCAGCTATATTATTAGCACTAGTCAAACCTAAATTAGCAATTTCAGAAATTAATAAGCCTAAAATCTCAGTTCTCAATACAGCTAATTCAATATTAAAAGCAATATCCTGTGTCTCTTGAATTGTTAAAGTATTTACCAATAAAGTGACAGCTGCTTTCAATCTTAAATTCTCAGCCATATACGAAAAATAAAATAAAATAAAATCAGAGTGTTAAAATAAAATAGATTAACTCATAAAGATTTTGTGAAGTGAATTTTCTTAGTAGGTAAAGGATTGAAGTCGCAATACCTCCTACACTGCTCTGTATAAAAGAAAATTACGATAAAAATTATACTCTGCCTACTTGCGGTATAATTAAAAAATTCTAGAATTATAATTACCAATACGTACGCTGTTGTCTGATCAGGACAAAAATGTACGTGCTCATGAGTCTATAAATATTACAGGTGAGTAATATACCTATCTTACTAATTACGCTGATCTTTAAAAAAAACTTAGCAAGGGTGAATAATTATTCTTTAACCTAGTAGCTACGGCCTAGTAAAATTACTATATTTACTAACAATTATGTTTAAATACCTTAAATCCGCTTTTAATCACGTCAACAGTTCAAATAGCTTGTTTCGCAACTTCAATCAGAATCTGTTCACTTCAGCAAATACTCGTCTCTCTCTCACTCAGTATTCTCAAATTTCTGCTTGCTCGAATATTTTCTACAAACTCAGTAGTAAAATGCAGAATTAACAAATTTCCTTAATAAAAATGATCACGAATGTAAATAATTGAAATATAAAAATTACAAAACCAAAATACCATTGACACTCGCAATATCAAAGCACCATAACCTTCACACTATTTAAATTAAATTACTTCCTTTTCACGTACAAATCAGAAAATATATAGATTGAAATGAATTTTTAAATTAAACTTAAATCTTTTAAAGCTTTACTTGAAAAATTATCAACTTACTTTTAAAATGTTTAAAAAAAAAAGTACACTATAAACTTAAAATCTTAAATTCTTACGTACTAGTTGGCCAGAACCCCGTCTGCTTCCCATATGGGTGTTCGTAAATTGAATTTTTTTACTTAAATGCTAGCGCTAACTCAATTCATTTCGCGAAAAGCGACCATGTTAAATGTAGTGAAATGCTTTGCGTAATGAGCTGAGATTTACTTAAATGATTTGTACAAATAGTGTGTATGGTGAATGAATAATAAATGTTGATGGTAAATACTGAGACTAAGACTTGTATTTTAATTGAATCAAACTGATTTAAAATTGACAACTAATAAACTGAAATAATAAAACGAAAAGTGTTTTATGGAACAGAAGGTTCAAGTTAGTTAGTTGACGGTTAAAATGGATATGATTTTACACTTAAATTGTCCTAATAGAAATCACCTCAACTTCCTGCCTAGTGGTCATTCGATTACATTACATTGTTATAGAATCTCTTTCCTCTGGCCTGCATAAATTAGCAAGCTACACAAAATTCATAAATCATCTTTGTCAATAATGATCAAGCCCATTTATAATTTAGTAACTCAATTCGAGTTTCGCAAGAGTATTACACAATACCTAATTCCATTACAATTGTTTTATGACTTACATCTGTTGGCATAAATAACATTACATCATTGTATACATTACTCATCTAGAGATTCGCCTTATTGAATTATCCTTTTATTACTTAAAAATGTACAATGTAAATAAATTAATTCTACCCTACTGTATGACTCCCACTGGTCGCCATACATAACAATATGAAGTATTTATCACTTAATGATAATAATTATTTCAAATTTAATAATTACGATCCCAGCAAAGGATATGACCGTATTTAACTAAAGCACTAAAATATCACTAAACTAACAATTATCTACTTCTTCTATTACTCCTATGCTTTCATTCGAAATTTCGTTTTTGTTTTTAAAATATTTAAGGTGTCTCATTTTTCAGTGTTTACTACATATTTTGCACGGAATGTATGTATCTTATTCAATTTTGAAAATAAAATCATTTCTTCATAGGTAAAAGTTTCGAAATATTATAATCAGAAGTATTCATAAAACCTAGATGAAAATTATAAATGATGCAAGGAGATCAACTATTAAAATTTATTAAACTTTGATATTTTTGAATTTTTGTACTATGATATTTCATAAATTGGGCAAAATACACGGGATTTATTACTGTATCAGTTACAATTATTACCTAGTTTGTTTTTAATCAGATTGATGGTTTTGTTCAGTTACATTTTGATGATTTAAGTTCAGACAGGTTATTAACATTAGTTTGAAGGTATCGATGACGAAATTACTGCTGACAAGGCATAATGTTAATTATCAAAAACAGACAGTAGTGCATCAATAGTTTTAATACAATATTTTGTCCCTATGGTAGAATTATAATCATTAATTAGCTGTTTCATTCTTAACTTAATATTTTGAGATAAATTAATTTCGCCTTTGTTATTATTTATTTTATGTACATAGTGTTTGTATATTATGTATTGTGATATAAATATAATGCTTGTAGCTACAGTGCTGTTTTCAATCCCATAAATTATGTTTGCTGGTTTAAGTTTAACCTTTAGGTCAATTCTTTCAAAGAATTGAGTGATGGTTTTTCATATCGAATTATAACTTGGACAAAGTATAATATCAATAGATAGTTTATGATTTAGGTTACAATTAGGACATTTTTTATTCTTAAGAATCTTAAATTGCACAGCACGTTTAGAAGTTATTCATACATTTGTGAATAACATCCATATTTTATCCTTTTCAATATTCTTAAGCATTGAATTATGTATATTTTTATAATGGGTATTATCTATTGGTTTGAAGTTGTACGCTTGTTCATGGACACATTTATATATTTTTTATGGATCTTGGTTAATAGGATGGTATTTAAGGTTGAGGTCGGAAACTGAAACCAGGAAGTTCCTCGATATTTCGCTTTAGAGCTCTCTAAAATGTGCGATTACAGTTTGTATGCTCGTTATTTCTCTATTGTACGCTCTTAATCTGTACGTTGGGCATTTATAGTTAATTATTTCCTTATTGGTAAATTCTGGAGTACAATAGTCTCTAAGGTAAGTGGACGTATATATGACTGAGTAATTGTATACCTGATGTCGACCAGCCAGGGCAGAGATATGGATCTCATCAAAAATATATTTGGGCATTTTTGTTATTTGTACATTGGATGTATTTATTATCTTTGATAAGGCAGGACAATGAGGCTTTTTTCCTGTAAATGAATTAATCGCCATAAATTGACTTCGTTCTGTAAAGAAGTTTGGTTTGGAATTAATTAATTTGACTGTGTCTCGAATTTTGAATACAATGTACATTACCTTTGGAGATTTTATGCCGAGTCCCCCATGCTTTTCATCAAGGTAAAGTTTATCTACTGTTGTCCACTTTATTTTAGGTCATATAAAATCACTTATGAGTTTATCCATATTTCTAAAGAACTCGTCATCTGGATCAAGTATTTTAATGATATACCATACAATAGGTAGTATGTACATATTTAGGAGTTCCGTCCTTGTATGTAAGCTGCTAATTCCTATGATATTGTAATAATTAATTTTTTTGCTAACTTTAGATAGGCACTTTGAAAAGTTTTGTTTCATATATGTATTTGTTCCGTAGTATATTCCTAATACTTTTATACTATCCTTCACAACCGTGAAACCATAAACTTGATTTGTATTAATGTTTTTCCATGAACCGAGAAAAAGGCAGCACGTTTTAGTATCATTAGGTTTTGCACCTGAGCATTTTCCGTATAAGAGAGCTACCTCCTTAATAATGTTTATCTGTTCCATATCTGATACCCCTACAAGCACATCATCAGCATAGTCAGAATGAAATCTACCTGGGTTAAAAAGAAAAGGGCTTTTGTTAATTCTTGATAATTGAAATGTTAGCTGTGACAAAAAGGGTTGTATGCATACAACATAAAAATATCCAGCTAGTGGATCACCCTGTTTAATAGCTTTTTTGTACATAAAAGGTGCAGAACGAATTGAACCCAGATTGACCCTGCCTATGTTATGTGCATATAGTAACCTAATGCTATTCACGAATTTATCGGGACAATTAAGTAGTTTAAGCAATGCAAACATGTATGAGTGTTCAACATTGTCAAAAGTTCCTTCTTGGTCTAAGGATACTAATGCACCAGCTTCAACTGTACTTATTATTTCCTTGATAAATTA
Organism: Dicyrtomina minuta; assembly: GCA_949802685.1. Lineage (NCBI taxonomy): Eukaryota > Metazoa > Arthropoda > Collembola > Symphypleona > Dicyrtomidae > Dicyrtomina > Dicyrtomina minuta. Next base: position 136,808,975 of record OX461808.1, on the reverse strand, counting down.
GTGATTTTGAAAGATTGAACGACCTTTAAAACCACATGTCTGAGAGCTATCAATAATTGAATTTAAGACTTTTATTATTTGGGATTTAAACATAATTGAAAAGACTTTGTAGTCAGTATTACTGAGAGTGATAGGTCTCCAATTTTTCATAACTCCAGGGTCTTCTGCTTTGTATATAACTACGACTAAGCCAGAGCGCGTAGATAATGGTAATACGTGATAAAGTTGTGATTTTTTCCAAACCCAATAAAGTATTTGTGTGAATTTAACACTGTAAAACTGGTAGAGCTCAGATGTAAATCCTTCATAGCCTGGGGAACAATTGTGTTTAAGTGCTTTAATCGCCCTGGTTATCTCGAATGTAGTTATATCGTTATTTAGCTTAACGACTTCTTTTCTACCTATTTTTTTAATTGGAAAGGAGATCAGGCAGTAAAGAGAGCTCAACAGTTTTAGAATCGAATTTAGTTCTAAAAAAATTTAAAACTGTATAAGTTTTTTCAAGGAGATTGTTGCCTTTACATGACACTGCAATGGTTGGTTGCTCACCTCGGCTGTACTTTGGGGAGTGACATGTTCTCTTGCAGAACAGTATCATTATTGTACATGGATATTTTGTCCATGAATATATTAAAATTATCTTTGTGAGCACTGGCATTATCTATACCTTTGTGTGTATTCTTATAATCATAAATTATATTTTGTTTACATTTAAAAGTAAATTTAGTTGCTCCTTGTGATATTGTTCGTAAATCATATTTAAGTACTTCATATGTATCAAAACATTGATTTTCTAAATTCATAATGAAATTTGATAATATATGTTGTGCCTTTTGGGTAAACCACGTATTTGATAATAGAACATTATCAAATCTCCAAACTTTACTTCCAGTATTATTATTATTTTCCTTAATGTCAGTAAGGACAACTAAGTGATCACTTGGAGATGATAATATCGTACATTGGCCTATGCGTTTTTGAAAGTAACTACTGAACCATCTACTGAAACTCAATAAGCTTCGGCAGGCAAGAAAAGGAAAATTGTAAGCAATTATTAACAAATTGTAGAAAATTTGTTCTTGATGAATTTCATAAATTTAGATTTCAATTCATTCACGGTAGGGATGTCAGCACCCAAAACCCAAAACCCAAGAATTTCCGCCATCTTACCCAAGACCAACCCAAGAGTCTTGGGTGTCAAAATTTTTTATAGTAGTCTTTTTTGGCTTTTTTGTTACGTTTTTGGGTGAGTTATAATACAAAATGACTTTTCTTGGGCAAGAGTCTTGGGGTACCCAAAGAATTTGAGTATTTGGGTACCCAATACTTTTGGGGTACCCAAAGAATTTGAGTATTTGGGTACCCAAGACTTTTGGGGTACCCAAAGAATTTAAGTATTTGGGTACCCAAGACTTTTGGGGTACCCAAAGAATTTGAGTATTTGGGTACCAAAGACTTTTGGGGTACCCAAGGAATTTGAATATTTGGGTACCCAAGAGTATTGGGGTACCCAAGGAATGCTTAGTTTGATATGTTTAGCATAGAAATTGCATGACTGATCAATAGGATAATGCTTGTGTGAAGCTTTGTGAGTGTGAAGGCGAAATAGTTTGTGGCTCCAATTTTAACATCTAAGCATAATACGTTTTCAAATAATTTCCGCGTGTTCTTGTTTTAATTCAGATGTGTTGTGCTTCACGATCTCTTATGTATCTAGTCATTAGGAACTAGTGACCACGACCACTTCGACCACTTGATACTAGTTCACAGTTCACAAGTTTTAGACGTTTGGACGAACATGTAAAATTAAGTTTGAATTACTGTTTTTTCACCAATAAAAAGTGAATAATATTTCGTACCTATTCTCAAGATTTATTTTATGTAGGAACTGTTCACTTCATAAATCAAAATTTTGTTATTATTTGCTGCAGTGCGTAATAATTTAGGCAAATGTAAAGTTTGTGGTACCATATATTTAAATTATTTTTTTACTTATTATTTCACCAAATTAACTATTTTTAATGTTTTAAATATGTAAAAAATTTAGTATGTACTTTTAAGCTAAGCATTACCAAAAAATTATTAGGTTCTAGTTTTAGTTATCACAAAAAATAAGTTAGTTTTACCTCAGGAAAGTTTGTATTAACGTAGCCTACAAGATGCGTTAAGAGCCCTTCTTCGGTTAATGTTCAGGTACATTTATCGATGGTAAGTATTGGCAGTTTTTTATTTTTTTAATAATAGTGTACCTTAAACTATCATTAACTGCCAAATATGGGATTTCGAAAATCCCCCCAGCAGGGGTAATTTTGACTGTATAGTGCATTTTTGGCGACATTTGCCCCTTCTGTAGCGCCCACAAAAATGAACCGATTTCGACAAATTTTTTTATTTTAGTAGACAACAGAAAAATATTAGGGCGTCTTTTGAAATTTTAACTGTTTTTTTGAAAATTGAGGCTAAAAAAAAATTCCAAAATTTTCAAAATTTCAAAATTTGTATTTTTGAAATCGTCTTGTTTCCATATGCGCAGATAGATATACGTTTAAAGTCGAATGATTCTATATACAGAATTAAATGCTCTACAATATAGGTACATTAATTAAGCCATGCAGTTATCGCGCGTTAAAAATAAATGCTGTTTTTGAAAAACAAAATCTATAAAAAAAACTAATTTGTTTTACCGGATAACTTTGTGAACTATGGAGTGCCCAAATCAAAAAAAATATTGAGTCAAAAAAGTTTTAAAATGAGGTTCTGCATCTACTACAAAAAACCAGATTTAATTTGGGGCAAAAATACAAATTTTGAAATTTTGAAAATTTTGAAAATTTTGGAAATTTGTTTTTAGCCTCAATTTTCAAAAAACAGTTAAAATTGCAAAAGACGCCCTAATATTTTTCTGTTGTCTACCAAAATAAAAAGTTTTGTCAAAATCGGTTCATTTTTGTGGGCACTACAGAAGGGGCAAATGTCGCCAAAAATGCACTATACAGTCAAAATTACCCCTGTTGGGGGGATTTTCGAAATCCCATATTTGGCAGTTAATGATAGTTTAAGGTACACTATTATTAAAAAAATAAAAAACTGCCAATACTTACCATCGATAAATGTACCTGAACATTAACCGAAGAAGGGTTCTTAATTGTTTATGGAATGTTTTCGAAGAATTCTTGTTCTGACCGGGTCTGTACATGTAAAAAGCATAGAACTATTCTATAAGGTCAAAAAATATCATAGGGGAATATTCATACCGGCGTAAATTAATTCTGCAGTTAAACTTATTCTGTCGTTATTCCATTTAATTCTTATAATAAATATGTCATATGTACACTTAATGGTAAGCTACTGGAGCTGTCAATTAATTTTATTTACGGCAACGAAACAAATTAACTTACAACAGAATGATTTTACATATTAACTAAATTCACGCCAAAATGACTATTTATTCTCGATATGAATGTGTTTTATCATAAAATTAATTTTTATATTATTTTATGTCGCTGAAATTGTGACGCTTGACTCTCAAAAAGATTTTTTTTTTCGAAAAAGAAATCTATATAAAACAATACATAAAAGTAACATGAGTCCAATTATATTTTAATCTTTAATAGTGAAAAATTTAAATATGATTAAATCTAGTACGATTCTTTAGAGTCTAATTGTAAGTCATTTTGGTATTTTGAGAACCTAAGACTTTTGAGGCACCCAAAGATTTTGAGTATTTGGGTACCCACGGATTTTGATTATTTGGGTACCCAAGACTTTTGGGGTACCCAAAGATTTTAAGTATTTGGGTACCCAAGACTTTTGGGGTACCCAAAGATTTTGAGTATTTGGGTACCCAAGACTTTTGGGGTACCCAAAGATTTTAAGTATTTGGGTACCCAAGACTTTTGGGGTACCCAAAGATTTTGAGTATTTGGGTACCCAAGACTATTTGGGTACCCAAAGAATGCAAGTCTTGGGTACCCAAGAGTCTTGGTCTTGTACAAGTAATTTTTTACCCCAAATATTTGACATCCCTAATTCACGGATTGCATTTGCTGCAAAAATTGCAAAAATCATTTCATAAATTTAAGAAACTAATTTTAAATTTTAACAATTACAATTTTTTAAAAAAGAACTACTGTGGATATAAAAAAAACATTTACGATAGTAAAAATGCCATTATTTACTCATTTTAACAGGCGTTTTACATTGTTGGGAAAAACTTATATCTACGTCTAGATGGGATATGGAATAAGTGTTGTCTAGTCCCGAAACCAAACATGTTGGTTTGGTTCCAAACAGAAATCTTAAATCCTGTCGATTCCCGTCAACAGTTGTAAAAACTACCAATGTAAGTGCGTATAAAAAAATATGCCAGAAATTACTTGGATTTTTTTCAAAGCGACAAAACACACAAAATAGTGTATTTGATTTAGATACATACTTCGTTGAATTCAATGGTTCTCTTCGAATCACATCCGGCACGTTTAAAACAGGGGCGGACTGGCCATAAGAAATTTGCGGAAATTCCGCATGGGCCCCCCGTTTCTTATACATTACGTATACGAAAGCTTTGGGCCCCTGGACCTAGTGTGGGCCCCCTGATCGCCCAATCTGGTAATGGTAATTTTCGCAGACCAAATAGATCCCAGCCCGCCCCTGGTTTAAAACCCACTGCGTAGCAATGATGCGTAGCAATAACAATCCCTTATTCAAATTTAAAATCTTGCAAACGCCACACAAGTTATTTCTGAAGAAAAAGTGGGCTTTAAACCATGAGATTCTATGTAAAGCGTAGTTCATCTAGGCTAATAAGTACGAGTATAATAAAATAAGATTTTAAAATCTGTTTATGCAACACCAAAAAGGACACTCAATTCCGTGCAGCAAATAGGAAAATTTATTGCGTAATACGTAGTCACCAACCGATGCATCAACAAAGTGTGCTGCGTATTTTTTTTGGTTTATTGGATGTTGCATTAACATTGGAAAGAAGTGGGGAATCTACGTAACACAAACTTGTTTATTTCAAGTTAAGAATGTGTATGGCCGTTGAAAAATTCCGAGAGTTGAAGTCCGTTTTGTTTCACTGGTTTGACGTAAGAAAGCATTTGTCTTAACCAAATTATAGCTTATGTAAATGAGATGGCTGAAAAAGTTGCATTGTATTCAGTAGAAATACAATGACATTTAAAAGCAAGAATTTATTAGATTGTACAAAAATTTAATTTTTTTAAAGTAAACCTTTTTTTTAGCTTGACCTGTTTCAACTTGTGAAAAGTGATCTGAATGCAAAATTTGTCATCCAAAATTTTATAATTTGTAAATTTAAAAATAATAAAACATTAAAAACCTAAAACTAAAAAGTGGGTAATGTGTAGAAAATACTAAAGGGTGATACTTTAGTGCTGCATTGAGATTTTGCTTTTTGGCAATGACATATTTATGTTTTGGCAATGATATTTATATTTACATGGAAGGGTACATAGAAGCAGAAGCACATTTAATAATTTGAAAGAAGCATTGACAGCCGTTTGAGACGAATGGAAGTTGCAATATTCAAGTGGAACAGTGCATTTAGAAAAAAAATATATACTACTGCGCTTAGGAAGGTAAAAAATGTCCTGTAACGAAACAGTTGCGAAGATTAAATGACAAGCATGAAGTTACATACTTTGAATCAAAATTTGTGGACCATTTGGATTCTGAAGAAACTTCAGGGGTCGATGTCGGGTCGGAGTACTACAAAAATAAGTTACAAATTAACACCTATGTAGTTAATTTGGTTACATTTTTATAAGCGAATATGGGAGATCTAAAGGAGAGTGGGTGGAGCAAAACTCTAGTTTGCCAGAAGATTAAAATATTCCTTATGTTGTTAGTAGTTTTTGGACCAGCTGTTTTTAATAACCTGCATTCCTTTCCTAATAAAGCTATAGATGTTCCACTGGGAGGTAAATCAAAGCAAAGAAGGCCAGCAAAAATTGATGTTGGAAGGTCCAAGACCCAGTCGCAGCCTAGTTGTTCTCAACCTTTGAAACCTTAATAGTGAACTCCACACACGTTGTATAAATATGTTTATGAAATAAATATTTAAAAAAATAATTACCAAGCCAAATAAAACAAATTTTTAAAAGTAAATATCATTGCCAATTAAAATAATTTTATGTTAGGCCACTTGTATCAAATATTTTACTGCTAATACAAGTACTGATTCAAAATCAATAAATCTTTGCCGATTAAAGTAAACTCCAAACCAAATAGAGTAATCTCATTGAACGAAAAAGATTCACCCAATCCTAAATAGGTAACTTACAAGGGAATGCCGCCGCATGTACTCTCTCTATTTTGAAACCAATACCCATACTAGATTTGGCTGCACCTGGTTACTACAGATCCAAAGTAACTCGACTGCTTTTTGCGCCGTTCGCTTACAATCACGCACCAAATTTCAAAAAAATCGATTTGTTGCAACTTTGCAACCCTATGATCTATGATCTCTATGATCTATTGAAGGTGTCGCATTTTTCAATCTAATTTAATTTACAAAAACCCAAAAACTTCATGGTAGATAACGTAGGCAATCATATACATACAGTAGGTCTTAAACATTGATACAAATCAGAAGAAAATTGTAGGAGATACTTTGAAACTTTTTAAACATTTGATGTTTTTAACTTTTGCTGCAATTATACGGAGTAAACGGGATAATACGCCCAGGAATAATACTGGCTTGCCGTTATTACTTAGATCGGACAATCTAATCTAAAAGTATGTTTTATTACCTGTTTTACACTCGTGAGGAGCCATGTCAGGATGTGTGCATGTTAAATAAAATAATCTTGTTTTATGTTGACGCCGCCGTTAATCAATTTAAATATTTTAAATAACTTTTATACAAGTATAAAAGTTAATTGAAAATTGAGTGGTCGTTTGTAAGAAATACATATTAAAGTGTAGAAAACTTTCCCTTCGATAAATTCTCTGGATTAGAGCTTCCGACGAAACGGAGCAGAATGACGATTTTCTATTTCGAATGGTTTGGAACAGAATACAAACTTTCCATTCCATTCCGTTTAGTTTTGATCGAAATATTCCGAGATACGTATTTTTTTGCATTGTAAGTATCTAAAAATGGATTATTTTGGACAAATAATTACATAATCATAGCATAAACAAATACTTAAAACGACCCATACCAGTTTTAAGCTAACACGAAAGAATTGTATTACATACCAGAATAAAATATCCACTTAAAGAAGCTACCTACACTATTTTGCAAAATGTACAAAAAATAATTTAAACATTTAACGCATTCTAAAAACTATAAATGGAACTATTTGCACATTTAGAAAAGCTTTAAAAAAAATGTTGCTCATTTAAAAAACATTTAAAGGGAACGTTTTGAATTTTAACAAGAATATGTTAATACAAAATATTGTGATTTTTAACAACATGATTACAGAATGTTGACACTATTCGTAAAATTTGTAACTAGCTAAATTTGCCCAATTCAAAAATCGTAAAACTTTGGTGCACCTTCCAAAAGGTCTTTTAAATAAGTTTTTTCTACATTCTAGCGTACATTGGAAGTTGGTTATTTTGATTCTTTACTTACGATATGACACATTTAGTTGTGCTTTGAAAGTAGCCCCCGATATCTATTTTGAGCTACACCGTACAATGAAAATTTTATAATGGATGTCTGCAGTAACTAATGACTAATAATTGAAAAATAAATTATGGTTTGGTTTGTCTTTAAGGCAAGAATTATTGTGACGCAATTTGTGTATAAATTCTAACTTAAAAAAAGGTATGGTTTACATTGAAATGGTTTGAAACATGTACCGAAACTATTATCTCCTAGTGGTCTATATCAAGTAAATACCTGTATGGAAAATTTTTGATTAATGTAAAACAGTAAAAACAATATTATTCAAGAATTAAGATAATATGAAATTTAATTAGAACCCATTACATATATAAGAACACGGTTTTTGCTTAAGGTTAAGCATCTTGTAAACACTTTTGAATGGAGTAATTTTTTTATTGTATTCCGTGATCAATTGACATTTATGAGGACAAGAAGCAATTTCTGCAATTGAATTTTGCAATTCTAACCATCATGAAGGACAACATGGCTTGGAAATTTTATGAATGTCTTTACAGTAAAAAACAAAATTCAACCAAAAACTTGAAGGTAATATGTAACAAGACGAGCTTTAATATAACAGGTTTGCATTCAACGTAAACTAGAAATATATTTCTAAATTTGATGCTTTAACGCTGTTATATTATTTTGTTGATTCTATAAGTTGTCGTGCCACCATAGGTATATTAATTAATTCACTTGTATAGTCACAATTCGTTTTTGTGAATTTATAGCATACTAGTAACCCGGCCCGTCCTGCGGACGGAAATTTTCCTTGCCTGACAAAGTAATCGCAGGAGCATAAACTATTCTTTAGTTATTACCTGTTATCCTTAAGCCAATAAAATAAAATAATGTGGTTAAATTAAATTGCAACCTTAAGCCATGCAAATTTTAAGGATTATTATTTTTTGCTTAGGTAGCACAACTAATATGCACAGGCAATTTACTTTTACCTTATTCTACGTTCATATACACCTGCAAGCTTAAGGGTTAAAAATAGATGAGGTAACCAAACACGATACCGGACACCGGATACCGGACACTGGACCCCGGACACCGGACACCGGACACCGGAGTCCGGAGACCGTGATTTGGATTTTATTATTATGTAGATAATTATCCTAGAATTTCTAGGGAGTTGTGAGGGTTGCCATGGTACCAAGAGTCCAGGTACTAAAATTCCGAGTAGCAAATGTTCAACACCCTTAAAAATTATCAGTGTTAGTACAATGTTAGATAAAACAACTGGAATGGAATTCATACAGGTAATTAGTATTACTTTAAAGATACTGCATCTAACCTCCTATGGTTTTACTCGCACGACAAAACACAATTTTTGAATTTGCTCTAATTTGCAGTGATATTTTAACTTCCCATGATATTATTTTAAATGGTAGTGAATTCGATTTAATATAACGTACTGCACTTAGATGATGTTAATAATTTGTTTTTTAACTTCCAGAGACTTTCACTGACAAGCTCTTAGTATTTCTTCTACAAACACCAGCAACAAGAACAAATAGCGAGATTCACAACTTAAATGACATTTGATTTTCAAAAAAAATAGTTAACCTTAGCAGATACTGACGTCACACGAATATAAATAATTTTCGTTGTACCTAGCATGTATCTTAACTGATGACTATATTAGTATAACTTTTTGCTTTGTCTGATAAAAAAATATACGTACCGTAAAGCTTCTAATAGAACCCGGGGTTCTATTTTAAAGTTTGATCCGCGACCCGGGTTGTATTTGAGACCCGGGTTGTATTAGAGACCCGGGTTATACACAAAATCAGCGCTCTTAAACGGTAATTTTAAAAATTAATGGACAAAAAAGTACTTAAACTAAGGCAGTACAGGCCAAAACGTAGTTATAATACTGCTCAACCTTACACCGTATGATAGTGTACTGAAATATACGCTGAAATGAGCTGTACCAGGCTCGCGGTGTATTAAATACCCGTGATGTATTGGAGACCCAGGCTGTATTAGAGACCTGGGCTGTATAACAAAATACACAGCCAGACCCGGGTTGTAATACAGACCCGGGTTCTATTAGAGGCCCGGGCTGTAATAGAAGCTTTACGGTACCTACCTTAACTGCCTCAAAATATGTTACTGTAGGAAAGAATTCGCATATGGAGTATTTATCGCATAATGCTAGTAATCATTTTCATAAATAAACACTCACGGCTGCCTCTAAGGATTTAACCATAATTATATCACTGATGCAGTAAAATACCACCCGCCCATTTTTCAGCTTTGTTCGGTTTGTGCAACGGAGTTTAAGAAAGCTAAAGTTTACAACTTTTTCAAGTAAAACTCAACGGATGTATTACCGTATCGGCTAAAGCCAAGACCAGATAAACTTTTATCGCATTTTAACGTTAGTAAGTAAATTGGTTTTTTATTTTTATATTTTTATTCAATAGTGCAATTGAATAATTTTAAATTTCACCTTCCAGATTTTATATATTAAGTATACGTATGCTTGAAAATTCGTGAAAACCCATATTTGCAAGGTACATAATTGACATTCCTAGACGTGAATGTTTATAATTAGGAAGGGTGAGCAAGGTCTGTCTTCAATTTCTTCTTGCCGATTCCAAGTTTTCTCAAAACTAATTTGCGGCATTTTCTTGGTTTTATTTTGACCAGTTGAATTTAAAATGCATTAATTGTTAACTCATACTGATGTAATTATGCTAAAATTTTATATAAAAGAATTTGATTTTACCTGGCGTATAAAAGTATTTAAAATATGTGAGAGCAGAAAAAATGTTATTTAAATACGCATTGATGAAATTATGAAAAATGTGCAATAATAATTCGATATTACTTTCTATTGGTCTTTCATCCCATAATTACTAGAGCCTAGAGCTTTGTTGAACTGGATAGTGTGTAGAATGAGGGGGCCATTATATATTACTTTTCTACTCTTTTAAATTGGAAATACCGTATGAAAATAAGATGGCTGCAACCTGCAACAATAATACTATACTGTATGTGGAGCAGTGGGCGATGGAGTCAAATGCGCTTCAAGCTTTCTCAAGTCTTGTAGACTGGATTTTCCCAATATTCCCCTTTTTCTCTCGAATCACGACCGGGACAGGCTGTTGGAACAAGAAAGCGACCGGGTCGGTCTCCACAGTTGGTGTTCTTCCTCTTCCTCGACCGCGCACAGTGGACGACGCGGTCCTCGGTCCACGAGATCGTCCTCGGCCCGCTCTGGTATTTACAGAGAGAGCGACCGTGGAAAGCCGACCGCGCTTACGAAGTTCCTGCTCTCGTAATCTCGCTACTCCCGTCTGGCTGCGAAGAACCCGGCGGTCCGGTAGGGGCTCCGTTGTGATGGATGGGATGCACAATTATAATGACCCGGTGTGTGGGTGTCGGTATGACCGTCGACACTCACACCCGGAGTATGAGAATGATGACCGTAATACTCCGGTACCCGGTGAACTATGAGTATCACTATAAAGTTTCTGTGCTGGCTCCAGTCAGCCAATCAATGCCAATGCTATTTTAATGTTTACAGCACAAGAATAATGTCTATGGGAGGATTCTTTATTGAACTCTGCAACTGTTCGCGTTCACTTCACACAATGTACAAAATATTCACTCCGCATATAATCCTTAATGATCTCTAACTTACTCACACAATTAATCCCTTACGGGTAATTAAATAAGATCTCCGAAGGAGAGGAAAAGGAACGAGAATAAACAAATATATATATAAATAATATAAAAGCAAAATGGCGGCGGGCGATCTATCTTTCCTCAATTTTACTAGACGTTGACTAGCTATTCCACCTAGTTGCTTCTCTTCAGAGAGTGTAAAAGTGAATGTAAAGACTCCCTACGCCTGCTGAGGAAGACGAGGATCGTACGACCGAGAGTGCCTACGTCATCCTGCTCCACGCCAACCGTCTTTTCCAACTGCCCTACTTTACCTGCTATACTCATAGCTCCGCTCCCCTAATATACCTACATTTCTCTCCTGCTATACGCAGTGGAAATTTACTGCTTGCACTGACGACGTCGGTTGGTTTTCCATCCCCAACCATCCTTGTCCCTTTCCCGCTACTGCTATTAATATCTCCGCAGTACAATTTCCCTATTTACCTCCACACTATCCCCCTCCCTTTTTTTAACCGGGTAGTGCTTACTCCAGCATCGTGGGATGCTCTACGAAGCACGTAGCCATTGAAAAATAGGTGTACAATGAGAGTGCCGTACTGCTGCAGCCGGGTCGTCGTCTCACCTAAACCCTGTTACCTTCACACTGCTGTTAAGCCCCCGACCGCGACCGCGCTTGGCATACCGGTCCCTACATACCACCTGTTACTGCTTGTCCCATCTAACCTTCGACGCGGTATCCCGCTTTCGTCCTAACATCAACCACTTACGAGCTACTGACTGACCGGGCCGGTCGACGTACGCCGCGCCTAACTAATCCCGCCGCCGCCTTTACACAAAAACCCATCACGGCTACATCACATTTAAAAATCACCAACATCATACATAATGTCATGTCATAAAACTTAGTCAACCAGGTAATAACTTCATAATACCGCACCTCTGTGCTAAAGCCTAACAATTTATCATAAAAAATATAAAAAATAAATACAAAAGTACAAAACACAATCCCGGTTCCTCCCCGAACCCACTAGATTCTTATCACTGATGCACCACATTATGTGCTAACCCTTAACAACTAACATAAAAAAATGTAAAAATAAATATAAAAGTACAAAAATACAATCTTGGTCCCCCCTTGAACCCAATGAACTCACATCATATACCAATGGACACATATACACTAACACCATGCCTCTTCATTCATGCGACCGTCCCGGTTCTTCCTCACTCCGGCCTTTATTCATCCCGGTCGCGGTTTCATTCGTCTCGGTCGAGACTTCATGCATCCCGGTCGAGGCTTCATCTCGTCCACTAGTATTGGCTTTGCCAATCTCGGTCGGCATCCTGTTCTCATCGAACCGTATAGGCATCCCCAACTGGTTAAAATCAATAAAGAGCGGCAGACCAGACCCAACTGACGTACGCACCACCACTTCCTGCAGGACGCTTACTTCCGGCGACTCGGTCATCGTCTGACCACCGCCTGGTACAACAACTACCGGGTCCTCAGCACCGGGCTCCTTTACTTCAATACTCTGGATAGACGTGTTCTGACTTCCAAACGCATCCGCTGCCTGCGCCGCTCTTTCCTCCTGCATAGCTAGAACCCGCTCTGCTACCTCCTTATAGAACCGCTCCCGGTCCACCGGGGCCCATACATCAGGATTCGAGTTCCTCGCTCGCAAGTCGGCCACCGATCGCAGAACTCCAGCTACCTGCAGGTATACATCTTGGAGACCGCGTTCCATCTCCGAGTCCCGAAACATTGGTTCTCGAAGTGTTCGAACCAACATCCACGGCTGTTCCTTCAGGAGAGAGTCTATCGCTTTCATTAACTCATAAGCGCCCACTGTCGCTGGCCCCCGCACTAGTCTCAACAACTGACCTTAGAGTACTTCTTTCTTCCCGGCTGGCGCGTCCGCCTCATGGGCTCTAACTTCCACCCGGTTCCATGCCGACTGCATGACATCCATCCGGAACATAACGTCGTCTTCACCTTCGACATAAACTCCACCTGCGTGTCCCGAAGTATCACTCTGTCCTCATCTCTTGACGGTCAATTGTCCTCCGCCATGTCCACCCGGGTCACTTGTATTCCCGGGAACACCGTGCACATCACTACCTCCACTTGTCGCGGTGCGTCCCGCTTGTACCTTGCTGACCACAGCTTTTGCCACAAGTATTTGACATCCACCGCGTGCCGCGGTCGGGTATCCGCAAAATTTCTCAGCAACTCAAACTGTGATCCCAGACCGTAGAACCACTTCGTCGCCTTGTGCTTCTCCAACCACTCCATCGCATACACTCTGGCTTTGTGGGATAGAGTGGCAAACCCCAAGATAACCACGTTATTCCCATCGGTGACCGCAATTACCGATATGTAACCCTTTTTGGTAGTGTGACGGGTAGCCCTCCACACGTGCACTCCAACGTGTGTCGCCCCCGCTAACCTGTCCAACGCGGCTTTGACTTCTTCCTCCGTACTGGTGTCCGCGCTTACCACCAACTTTTTTGTCAGGGACGGTTTCGTATCCAACGATTTCTGGTCCCAGGACCCGTCCCGCTCCACAAATGAGTGGATTCGCCTCTCCGGCAGATCCTCTTTCGAACTGTATTTGAAGGCTTCCTCGTTTTCAGCCTGCTGCCGGTAGGCCTCCGTTAGCCCCCGAAGGGACTCATGATCTTGCGGTCGCTCCGCGACCCGAGTCGTACCTCGTTCGAGCGCTTCCGCCTTGATGCTCCGCGAAAACCACCCCAAATCTACCGGGTTGTCTGGCAATCCCGATACGAACGCTCTATCGTTCAATCCTTCGCTGCACGATGCAGCCATCCACGACACAGTGCCATAGTCCTGTGCGACGTCCAGCTCCCATTGCGGTGGGGCCGCCATGCTAAAAAAAAATTTAAAACCACAGATTAGACAATGTCTAAGTGAGATTCCCCTCACCTTTGTCTCGCTGTGTTTCCCAAAACTCATGCATGTGGCCGCGCCAAGGCGCGGCCAAAACAAAATAAATCCCGTCACCGCGGTACCAGTGGTACCGCAAAGAAAACTTAAAAAACTTAACCTAGTTTCAATGCGGCAATCCCGGTCGCCCGGTCTCGCCACTATACTCCCCGCTACTTCTGGATGGTCCGAAACCATCCCGGTCGTCTCCTCCACGCTAACGTGTTCTGGTGCGAACTTAGATGCATTGAGCAAATACTTAACGTTTAAGCCCGTACCTTTTTTATTTACCCACAGAAAACTTTAAACTGTGACCGTACGCCACACCACGGTTTCCGGTATTTGGTCGCTTGTTCCTGAATTGTACCCTTGTCGAGTTCTTGGTTCCGCAACACCTCACTCCGAGCGGTCCCAATTCAGGTTGAGTTTTAATATTTACACACACGGCTCTATACCAGTGATTCCACTTGATTTACTAGGAGGTCTATTCTACCGCGCGCGCATACCATTCGCTTCTCTACCCTGCTTACTACTAATCCCGGTCCCTGACTGACCGCAATTACCTTTTGCCTTAAATTCGATGCGAGCCTGTACGACTTTATTCATGCTCGGGAAGTTCTCGGCGGCTGTTTCTTTGAAATCCGAAGCCGGCCGATTGTACCATGGAAGGTTTTGGCCACATCATTCGCGGTCAGAATAACCGCGTCTCCGCTCGTCCCGCTGACTTTTATATTTACTAACCTATTTTGCACCAGCGTCCTCCAGACTAAAGTCCAGAATTGGCTTAGTTTATCCTCCCAAAGCTTTGAGCACCGCGCCCACACCGGGTTCGTCTATCTTATCGCCGGCGCTTAACTCCACCAGAACTAAGGCCGGACCTGCTTGCAAAAGAAAAAAAACAAAGTCCCATAGTTTTGTTTAGCCACTCCTTACCGCGGTCAGCACGACCGCGCCTCTACTCACCCTGCTCTCATCTATGCCTAACTAACCTAGCATATGACCGCGTCCTCCAGACCGCGGTCCGTGTTTTGGCTTAGTTTACCCTCACAAAGCTTTGAACACCGCGCTGCTACTGGATTCCATATCTTGACTAGCATCCCTGATGGTCTACGACCTGGACATCCCCCCGACTCTCTTACCGCCGCTGCGAGACTCGCCTCTTGACTAGCACCCCCGGTGGTCTACGAGACAAACCCGCTCTCGCTACTACCGCGTACTAGGACTTGCTCCTGACTAGCATCTTACGATGGTCTTCAAGACGGGTACACACCATCCTTCACTCTGAACCCCTGGCTAGCAACTCTATAGGAAGGCCTACGGGATTTTTGTGGTCTAAGACCGCGCACCAGGTCTCGCTCCTGACTAGCATCTAAGATGGTCTTCGGAACGGGCGCACACCATATTTCTAACGAAACCCCTGGCTAGCAACTTTACGAAGGCCTACGGGATTGATAACCTACTACTGCGTACCAGGACTAGCTCCTGACTAGCATTCAAGATGGTCTACGGAACGGGTACACACCCTCTACACTCTTTCTCGCTCTGTCCTGACCTAGCGCGATTAATGCGGGCCTACGGACTCACCCCTGGCTAGCATCTTTTCGAAGGCCTACGGGATGTTGGTTTTTGCTGATATTTAGATCGCTCACAGCTTAGAGCTAGACCGACTTTCACGGCATCCCCTGACTATCATCGTTGGCGATGGTCTTCGGGGTATGGAGCTCCACTCCGGCTGGTTTCTTTGCTCCCGCAGCTTTGAGCCCGAGCCTCTTGCTCACCTCGACTTCCCTTCTGCCAAGGTACGAGACCTTCACCTAAGTTCAGATCTTACCTTTTATGCCCGCCCCTACGGTGGAGATCGGGACGGGCGTGAGGCGCAGTTTAACGTCGTGCACACCATAGGACGTGAGGAAGAATAGGTTTGTGCCCGCCAAGACATCCCTATCTTTCCCACCTTAACCTAAAACACACTTTTTTTTAGTTTTATAAAATTTTAAAAGTTTTTTTTCGGTTTCTATAAAGTTTTCATAAAGAAACTCCATGCAATAGACAAAAAGATAAAAGATAAAGTAAAAAAAAATTTAAATAAGAGTTTATATTAAACTAGATATCTCGATCATCAACATCGACAACTCCTGGACACTGCCAGTGTCTTCCTCGGTCATCGCGTAGTTGATGCCCAAGCGCACAGGTTGTTTGTGATCCCGACCGGGATAGCGCCTTGGTGGTGGTGGGTCATCAATATCTACTTCATAGTCATCCGACAGGTCGATAGGTCCAAAACCTCCTCTCCAACCTGTGCTCTGGTTCGTACCCCTGGTCGCGGTAACCGCGCTACCGTGACTCCCTCCGGAATCTGGTACAGTCTCGGTATCTGGTGATGGTGCAGACTCGGTGACTTCCGAGTCTGGCTGTGGTCGTTCATTGGTATCTGGTCCCGACTCTCCGTCTGCACTTATTACAGACTCCTCTACCGGGACCGGGTCCTCGCTCTCTTTCTCGTGGTAAGGTAACATAAGGGAAAAGTGGAACCTCATTGGATTGCTATTAGGTTTATCTGGGTCCTGAATACCGTAGCACCAATCTGAGTGCACCTTTACCACCTTTCACGGCCTGGTGTAACGCGGTCCCAGGGATTTTGCGTATTTCTCCTCCTTTGAGGACAACTTCTTATTGCGTATCTTTACTAAGTCCCCTATAGCGTACACAACATCTCTCTTGTTCCGGTCGAAGTACTTTTTCTGCTGCAACTGTGCCTCTCTTAGATTATACCGGGCCTGGTCCCTGATGAAAGTCACATCCTTAAGCAGTTGCTGCCCGTACTCCTCCTAGGTTACTTTCATTGTCTCTAGCAATTGCATCTTACGGTCTATTGGCAATAGTATATCTCTACCCAGGTTCAGCTGACATGGTAAATACCAGGACGACTTGGATTTCGCGGTATTAAGTGCTACCATATAATCGCCTAACTGCTTTGCTCACATAGTCTGGGTCGCCATGCAAAACGCGCGTAAGATGCTTTTAATATCCCGGTTTGCCCGCTCTGACTGGTTCAGGTTGGGATGGTAGGGTGCCACATGGACGCATGTAGCTCCCCACTGACGCAGCTGGTCATTCCAGTCATCTCCTGAGAAATATGACGCATTGTCGGAGACTATGCGCTTCGGTGTTCCAAACTGGTTGAACACCTTCTGCAGGAACTTCAAGATCTTTATTGATGATACCAATGTTAGGGGTTCCATGCTCACCCACTTAGAAAACTCGTCCACACAGACGACGATGAACTTGAAGCCCGCGCTCGCGGTCAACTCTCCGACAATGTCCACATGCACACACTCAAATACGTTGTTCCTGTAAGAGTGAATGCCCATTCTACGCGGTTGTGCCTGGTTTGAAGCTTTTACTAGCTGGCATACCGCGCAAGTCTTCACATGCGCCTCTATGATCTTATGCATATTGTAAAACCAGAACCTTTTCCTAATCCGGTCATATGTGCGCTCCACTCCTTGGTGCCCGGCCATCGTACTGTCGTGAAAGTGCGCTATGATATTCTGCTCTATAGACTGCGGTATGACCGGGACTATGCCTTTCCTGGCTGTTATCGACTCCGGATCTAAGAAACTCGCTTGAATTAACGGATGCTCCCACTTAATATGCTTACTTTTCCTCATGAGCATAGACGGTCGCACCCTTACCGGCGGCACTGGTTGCCCGGTCCGCTCGTCTTCCCTCAGTCTCTGTTCCCATAATTTGTCCACCTGGTTGCTATAAAAGCCTTCCTCCGGTGTACCCTCTTTCAGGATCGACCGCGACGCGGTCCGCTCTTTACATGGGACATACCTACAGAGAATTCCTTCCACGATGACATAGTCGTAGCGATACCTAGACCGCTCCCCGACCCGGCTAAGGCTCTTGGTGATAGTAGATAGTGTATAGAGTGCCTTGCACTCTCTCTGCAAGCCCCGCAGCATGTCCTTGTCCAGCATGTCCATATCCACTTCTACTTGCTCCCTGGTGTTTGTGAACATTGCCAGGCACACGCACGCACTTTCTAAACACATGTCCAGCTCGTCCGGGTTATCATCGTACTTGGAATCCGGTAGCGCGCCGCGAGAGAGTAAGTCTGCTAGTTTGTTGTCTTCTCCCTTCACAAAGTCTATGTCATTGACAATGTCCCCTAACTCTATCGCCCACCTGACAATATGCCGGTTGTAGAGATGGTCGTTTATCGCCGCATGTTCCAGGTGTGTCAACGCTTGGTTGTCACACCTGAAAATCACTTGCTTTTGGTACCTGATGAAGGCATCGAAGACCCGGTTGGCAAACCTGATGGCTAGACATTCCTTCTCTCGCGCGTCGTATCTGCGCTCCGCTGCATTTAACAGTTTGCTGCGGCATTCGATCACCCGGAATCTGTCCTTCCCCGCTATTTCACAAAAGTGCTCCTGGGCTAGGATGGCCCCCAGACCTACGTCACTTGCGTCCGTATATACATATAACGGGTGATCGTAATTTATCGTGTTTAGCGTGATTTCTTTTGCCACTTCTTCCTTGATTGTCTCAAACGCGGTCTGTTGGCTCCTTCCCCACCGAAACGGCAAGTTCGGATCTGCCTCCGACTTCAGCTTCAAGAATATAGGCTCCAGTTGTGTAGCATAGTGCGGTTTAAACGGCATATACCACCCAATGGCACCCAGAAACCGCTGTATCTCTTTCTTCGTTCGCGGTGAGGGAAAGTCCTTGATCGCGGCTACCTTCTTTGGGCACTTCTTTATGCCGTGGCGTGTAACAATATGGCCCAGGAACTCGACCACCGGGAGATCGAACTCGCAATTTGCCTAATTCAACGTGAGGTTAAAGTTATGGAGTGTCTTGAACACAGAATCCAAGTGTTCCTTATGTAGTTGCTCGGTCTCGCTAAATATGAATATATCGTCTAAGTACACATGCAGAAACTCGCCTACGAATTTGCCAAATAACCTGTTTATGAGCTCCTGGAATATCATTGGAGCATTCTCCAACTCCATCGGCATTACATTCCACTCATAACACGCATTTTGCGTGTGGAACGCGGTGTATTTCTTAGAGTTCTCTGTAATGGGGATCTGCCAGAAACCCGACTTTAAGTCCAGCTTCGACATTACTCGATTCGGTGGAAGATGCTCCAAGATCTGGTGTATGATAGGCATCGGGTTCTGTATCTTCGGTGTATAGCTATTCAACTCTTTGAAGTTTACCACCAAACGCTTATCGCCATTTGGTTTTAGTATGATGAGCACTGGCGAGGAATATGCCGAAGTCGACCGCCGTATCTTACCCTGCAATTCCAGCTCATGCAACGTCTCGTCTTGCCATTTCGCTATCGCCGGTGGTCTTCAAGCCGGCTTGCACTGTATCACCGGGCAATCTACCGGGATGCGCAAGTCATGGATAATTGCGTTTGTGATTCCCGACCTGCCATCGCTACGCACTACACCGGGATACTTTTTTACCAAGGAGTCGACATACACCCCTATGGAAGATGTCTCCTGCCTGCTCCGGTCGTACTTGTCCGGGGTCGACGCCAGTGATAAATCACAGACGTCTTTTGCGGTTCTAACTGATAGACCGCGGACGAAGTACCCGGTGCCTTTCTCCTTCTTCTCCTTGGTCAGGACATCCCATCGCATCTCGCCTTTGACGTCGTCAAAACTTAGACCATGTCTCCATCGGAACCTATTCCCGATGAAGATAGGGCACATTAGTCCCTCTTGGACCAGGAAATCCTCTCTAAACCACCGACCCGCGATTTTCATGTCTAATGTTACTACGCCCCCCGCTGTAACTACAGTACCATCAAATCCCGACATCTTTACCGACGACTACCTTATCTGTAACCCTAGCCTATCGCATTCTTTCTTCGAGATAGCGAGCGCAGTGCAGCCCGAGTCTATTAACGCGAAATACAGAAATAGCTTCTGTTTATGCTTTATATTTACTAGGGCGTAAGGGGCTTTGTTTATTCGGTGTAAATGACACGGGTCCCCTCGTCTGTCCGTGTCTGAACCCAGTTTAAAGACGGTGGTAGTGCTGAAGGCTCGAATTTGGCTTCTAACTTGCTGATCGCCTTCAGGACCTGGTCTTCACCGGGACTTGGTTGCCGGTCCCGGTCTCGCCCCAGCACGCATCCTTCTTCTCTGTTCTTCGCGGTCCGCAACGCATTGAACAACTGCCTCTCGTCCGGGTCCTCTTCGCCTTCCGATAAGACTCGTAAGCCCTGCATGCCTTCCGGTGTCCCGGTCGGTGGTGTCTCGGTCTGGCGTTCTGTTGCTTTCTCTTCGGCACACGCCTGAGCCAGTATCTTCAAAGCCATGACTTTCGCTTTGGCTGACTTGCAATCCTCTGTATTGTGCGTGTTTCTGCTACACACGTGGCACCACTTCCCGGTCCTCCGCTCCGGTTGCCTATCCCAACGCGGTGATTCTCGTCTCCCCTGTGGGCTGGCCGATCTGTCTCGTACAGGACCTGACCGGCCCGGTGAGTTCTGTGCTTGCGGGCTTCGACTCTGTTCTCGTCTGCGCTCACCGGGACCGGAATTTCGCTCATTGCTCTGTTGGCGGTCCCTTGAGTTCCATTGCTGGTTTCGCTGCCCTTGGGGCGGCTGCCGGTCTCGGCCTCTGCTTCGGTCCTGTTGATTCCACGGCCGATAAGTTTCCCGTTCCTTCTCGGCCCGGACCCGGTTTCTATGAAACTCCTCTGCCTGCTTGAAAAAGTCGTTTAGCCTCTGCGGAGCCGTTGTCCCCGGTGGGAATGCTCCATATAACGAACTTTGCATGTTTTGTTTAATGCGGCTCATAATTTCCCGCTGATCCCATGGGTGAGGCTCTTTAATGCTTTTCAGCAGGGAATAGAAATCGGATGCCCACTGCCTTATCGGTTCGTGAGCTTGCTGTCTCCAATTTACTACTCTGTTCAAGACTGACTGCACACTCGACCGGTCGTACGCCTTCAAAAACTCCGCTCTTACTGCTGCCCAGGTATGGTCTACATCTAAGAGTGTAGCTTTTAGCCAAGATGCTTCTGCCGGTGTTGTTAAGCACTTCTGAAAGATCTGGATGTACGCCCTCGGCTGGGCCCCGTGGATCTCTAGGTGTGCCTCGAATGCATCTATGTAATTTGGTGCAATGTCTACTCTTGGGTCAAAGTGCTGCGGTATAATGTGCAGCCCGGTCGGTGCCATCATTCCTGCCAACAGCTGTGTCTGCTCTCGCTGTAGCTCCTGAGCGTCCCGGGTATTCTTGTTTTGCTAGTCCAGCACGTGTAGCAAATGGTCTGCCATATCCGCGATGTCTGGTGCTGACGCGGTACTACTCGTACTGTTATGTGACTGCTGGCTGGATTGTTGTGAGGGTACCGCGCTGAAGCTGACACTCGGTATTGCCGACGGTTGCTTCGTCCCGGTACTTGCCGAAATTTGCTGTGGCTGTTGGTGGCCGGTGCTTGCCGTGGCCAATTGCAGCAAGTTCCTTTGCGGAATCGCTTGGCCTCCTGGACTTCTGTTCCCTACCAACTGGGCCTTAAGGCGTACCTGGTCTGCCTGTATGGACTGCACGGTTAATTGCATGGACTGCATGTCTTTCAACATCTGCAAAACATAGTCCAGCACTGTCTTTCCTGCGGCTTCCGCTTTCTTCGGTGCTACTGGGTCGCTCTTCGTCGCAGTCGCGATCTGCTTGATCGAGTCTTCCAGTTTTTTCGTCTCCGCTTGGCTCAGCTCGGTGATGCCTTCGAAATCGGTTGCTCCGTCGTTCTTCGCAGTCATTATTTGATGTTGGTACCCTGCAAATGCGAATGCCACCTCCGATGGTGTCATAGGCTTGGGTGTTTCTTTCACCTCTAAATGGTACTTATAGATGTACCACCTCTTCTTCACTGTCAGCAGGTCGCATGCTCCCGGTGTCTGCGGGTCTTCTAGCAGGAGCTGCTTTAAAATCAGCTCGCTTTCCCGGCCCGTCCACGTTACCCTGTCCGTCTTGATGTCGCAGATTGGCTTCATCCCGGTCCTGGTTCCTGGTCTTCGGCCTTGGCCCTTGCGACTGCACTACCACCTTCTCAAACTGGACCGGACCTATACGGAACTTTTTTTTTCGGGTTCATCGCGGCTGTCTATGTTACGTACTACTACCGAGACCGAGTCTACCCCGCGACCGAGTCGCAGTCTGCGCTATGCGGCAAGTTCTATGTGGACAGGCTGGACTGGCCTGCCTCGGGGCTCCGGTGTGCTCAACTACTCCTGCCAAACCAAAACCGCCGACCAAGGTACTCGCGCCTATGCTCAACTCGGTATTATGCGTCCCTACTATATGACTGTGTGTGCTCGTAGCTGCCCTTTCGACCGAGACAAGATCGATGCTGTGTGTCGCGGTCGACTAACGACTACTCTAAACTTAAAAATAAGTTTTAAGAAAAACGACGATGTGAAACTGGTAGTTCTCACCTGATTGTGCTGTTTTCGGTACTTAAACAAAACGGAAGTTTTGTGTCCTTCAGGGTCGCCAGTGTAGACTGGATTTTCCCAATATTCCCCTTTTTTCCTCGAATCACGACCGGGACAGGCTGTTGGAACAAGAAAGCGACCGGGTCGGTCTCCACAGTTGGTGTTCTTCCTCTTCCTCGACCGCGCACAGTGGACGACGCGGTCCTCGGTCCACGAGATCGTCCTCGGCCCGCTCTGGTATTTACAGAGAGAGCGACCGGGGAAAGCCGACCGCGCTTACGAAGTTCCTGCTCTCGTAATCTCGCTACTCCCGTCTGGCTGCGAAGAACCCGGCGGTCCGGTAGGGGCTCCGTTGTGATGGATGGGATGCACAATTATAATGACCCGGTGTGTGGGTGTCGGTATGACCGTCGACACTCACACCCGGAGTATGAGAATGATGACCGTAATACTCCGGTACCCGGTGAACTATGAGTATCACTATAAAGTTTCTGTGCTGGCTCCAGTCAGCCAATCAATGCCAATGCTATTTTAATGTTTACAGCACAAGAATAATGTCTATGGGAGGATTCTTTATTGAACTCTGCAACTGTTCGCGTTCACTTCACACAATGTACAAAATATTCACTCCGCATATAATCCTTAATGATCTCTAACTTACTCACACAATTAATCCCTTACGGGTAATTAAATAAGATCTCCGAAGGAGAGGAAAAGGATGGAGAATAAACAAATATATATATAAATAATATAAAAGCAAGATGGCGGCGGGCGATCTATCTTTCCTCAATTTTACTAGACGTTGACTAGCTATTCCACCTAGTTGCTTCTCTTCAGAGAGTGTAAAAGTGAATGTAAAGACTCCCTACGCCTGCTGAGGAAGACGAGGATCGTACGACCGAGAGTGCCTACGTCATCCTGCTCCACGCCAACCGTCTTTTCCAACTGCCCTACTTTACCTGCTATACTCATAGCTCCGCTCCCCTAATATACCTACATTTCTCTCCTGCTATACGCAGTGGAAATTTACTGCTTGCACTGACGACGTCGGTTGGTTTTCCATCCCCAACCATCCTTGTCCCTTTCCCGCTACTGCTATTAATATCTCCGCAGTACAATTTCCCTATTTACCTTCACAGTCTTTAAACAAGCAACGATTACCTGTTGACATTGACAACTAAAACATCATATTCTGCAAGAGTAAAATTACAAAAACTAAGCTAAAGGGCCCGGCAACAACTCGCACATTGTGTATCATAACTTGCAAATTACCGACTAGCGTCGAATTAAAATGTACTTCTTTTCAAATTTAACTAAATCTAAATTTCATGCTAAAAAAAGTTTGTGGTAAGCTACATAAGTTAGTACATATTAGGCGTATTTTCATTTCTTTCTTTCAGGCTTTGTGGTAACCGCCTGTAGTATTACACCTGTTTGTTTCAGTTTTGAATTTTTAAAGGAATTAAAAACAGGTAAAAGTTTAACGCCGGGTAGTAAATATCGCAATAAAAAATTTGACTTTTCATTAAGAGATGAATTATATATGTGGATGGTAAGATGTTTCGTAAAAATATTGTGCACTTTTATGTTTAACTAGATTAATGGCCTACAAAAATTATATAATTACAGAGTAATCAAATCGGCGGTTGCTATTTTAGGAGGCTAGTAGCAGCTCAGACTTTTCACGAGACCCCGACTACACGCCTGCTCTGCACAACTGTTCTATAATATTACGGTGTTGATTGATATTAGCGATTGTAGAAGTTTTAGGTTTATTTTTTCAAGGACGAGGTTTTTTGAAACAAAATTAATTTTTTCTTTGAATTTTTAAATTTGAAAAAGTTTAATAGTGCCTGAACCAAATCTGGGTCTTCTAAAAACAAATTTATCGCAATTTGCTGATTGCGTTGACTAATTGAATATGAGTGCATTTGTATTGCTAATACTGATGTATGCAAAAATTGATAAATAAATAATTTGTTTTTACCTAGCGGGCCAAAAAATAGTTTTATTACAGAAGGAAAATAGTCATTTAATCCCGTCTTGAGCAATAGCTTATAACAAAATTTTTATAGTATAGAGTGACGCATTACTTTAGTGGATTACAATCTGATTATAAATTCTTCCTGCTAATTACTATAATTGTGAGGAGAAGAAAAATATAGCAAGTTAATGTTTTATTTTGAAACTAAAATATTTAAAATAAGAATAAAAATAAAACTGGTATAAGTTTAATAATTTCAGAACCAACTACAAATATAAATGTATCACCGGTATGCTGCCTATATTTTGTTTTTTATTTTGCATGTTGTGCTGCCTAAATTACTTCTATTTGAATTTTCCTGTAACTCCAATGTTATATTCATTTAAGTCTAAAAGTAGACAATGCAGGATCCGTCGGTTTAGGCAATCTCGTGTATATTAACCTTGCCAAGCTGCAATTCCTTTCCAAGATACTAATTGTTCCTATTGCAGTCACAACTTGTGAATGTATGTAATCGACATCGAGGTAGGTGGGGTTTTCGACCGTTCGTCTGACCATCCCTCTCGTGCCTTTAGGAACAGAGAATACTGTAATTAGATTTCTAGTTTTTGATAAAAACTCACTATCAGTGGATGCGCAACTGTTCAAACTAATAATTAACACAATTATATTGATTGCTATTTATCTTATAGGATATTTTAAATTTCTATAATGTCCTGTATATGAAGAGTTGTTAGGCAAAACAAGATAGGTCCATTTTTTTTCAACAATGATATTATTTGCATTGAGTGCACTATTAAACTAGGCAAATTACTGTGTTGCATTATAAAGGTCAATGTTCAACCAAAGGACAAATTTTAATTCACAAAAAACAAAATCACTCCCATTTAATTACTAGTATTACAAATAGTTTCTTCTATCAACCAACGGTTAATGTCTGCGTATTATTATATAGCCACTGGAACACGCGGGGCTTTCTAAAATCGTATAGGTTACTTAATCCATCTTTGGGAAACAAACAAGGTAATAACTGCGTGTAAAACTTTTAAAACCATAGTTTATGCAAATCAATTAGTACGTTACTTGAAGTTTTTATTTTTTAAGTTATTACAAAAAAAAATATGGTTTGCTCTGTATCTAAGGCAAGGATTATTAAGCCGCTAATTCTCAATAAATTCTTTTTTTTAAATAATAATGTTTGCATAGCTCAACGACGCCTGAATTAATATAGTGACTGCACCAAGTCTGAGCTAATTCAAATTAAAATCTCTTCGCATTTTGTCTCTAAACTTGTACAAACAAAAGTGTCTTCTAACACTTCTATGTTAGGTTAATATCAAAATGTCATCATGCATTTAATGTTATTTTAAAATATTTAAAAAAGAATATAACAAAAAATTGTGATAATATGATTTTTAATTGTAAGCTTTACATGCATACGTAGAACATATGAGTTTAACGTTTAACATCCAAAATATAGTTTTTAAATGAGTAAAATTATTTATTTAAACATATTCTTATTAGGTTAGGTCCTAATTTTAAGCAATAATGTTTCAGTTAAGCTGTTGTCTAATTAGGTAAATTTCGAATAAGGGCTTTTCTACTTTTAAAATATTTTTTTTAAATTGTAATTTTGCCGTTTGGTACAATATTTCTAGATGTCTAGTTTAATTAAATGTTTCTCTAGCAATGTTTATTGTTTTTTTATGATTTTGTCTTGACTTTTTAGTGCCTTGGTACAGTATATTGAAGGTTTGCAATCGATTTTGTACAGTGATTCAAATGTAGTACCCCTAACTAATTTAATAAATGGCTTCGGAATATATTTAAAGATGAATAAATTTTACAATGCAATAAGTAAGAAGGCGAGAATATATAATACGACAGTTTTAAATTTATCGTAAACTACTATACTATTTTACATAGAATAACTTGTAACATGCGAAATGCGAGTTAACACAATGCATCGTTCACGTTTTTGAAAATATAAACTAAAATCCAGTTATAAAAGCAATTTATTTTTCAGGATTTACTAAATCATATTTTTTAACTTGCATTTTTAAATTATAAAAAACCCACAAATTATAGGCGTGTGTACAAAATTTTTTTATTTACAATATTTTGACACGCGCAAGATGTTATGTTAACGTGTTTTTAAAAACTTAAAATCTTGATAGTATAAATAATTATAATTAGTATTTTTTGGTAAACGGTGCAAGATGCTTAGAATGGACATGAATCACTTTGATTCTTCCTTGGAGATATCAGGATTCTACAGCTAGTGACACTTCAAAGGTCAACAGAACTGTTTCATACGTTATACTATTACTAGTACCATTTACTCATACTCATACTTGTAGATATGGACACGTGTAAATATTACCAACTTTTAATTGCAACTATGGACTGTGCAGCCACTCAAACTCACTCATTGTCAACCTTCGTGACGCCTTTCCCAACCATTAGGATTAGGCCCTCACCATCACTGCCAGAAAAAAAATAAGTAAGTGAAAGAAACTCCTTTAATCGCTCAAAATTGTTGTTACCCACCAGAACATCAGGACGAACTACCTACAGATCGCCTTGAAAAAGTTACAGAAAAAAATTAAACGGCCACTAAACTTTTAAATCTGTTTAAATAGGCAGAAATGTAGAAGTGTATATCAGAGTTTCTAAGCAACTTAAATAAACAACTTGTATAATTTTAATGTGTTTTTAATGTTGTATAGTATGTCTTATAAGGTAGAAGGAGTCTCTTTAATTTGTAAAGAGGTTTCATATGATGCATCACTTGGTTAAGTAGGTTAACGTTTTTAAAATTTCAATTATGATTTTTCAAAACTATTCATAAACTAATATTGATCGTGCTATATGCATCAAGTTATTTAGATTGCCTTATCATTTCAATTTCACCTGTATACCTTTTTGGTGTAAGTTTATTAAGCAACTGGTCAAAATCTTGATTTAAGACAATACCTTTATGTTTTGGCGGTCAATTAAAAAATTTAGATTCTGAATTTTTTGTTTTCTTACAGAAATGTTTTACAAATAATATTTTTCGCGGCTTTATAGTGTTTTTTTTTTACTTTTAATTTATGGAAAGTAATTATGTTATCTAGAGCATTACATTTTGTCATAATTGAAAAAAAAACTAAGGTTTGTTCTGTCTTTACGGCAAGGATTATTAGGAAGCTATGTGTAAATAAATGTAAACTTAAAAAAACTAAAGTATAAATAGTTTGACGACGCTTGAATTATGAAAATGTCTGCTGTTGCAACTACTTCAGATAGGTGAAAGCGACATGATGTTCTTAAAGCATGTATAAAACACATTGTCTGGTAGTGCAACTATGTTAAGTAACTACCTAAATTCAGAATTTATTATTAATCAAAATAATAAAAACAATATTAAGTAATGAAAAATTGTGAGAATATGAATTTCAATTGGAAGATATTACATGTATCAGTAAAATATTATATGAGCTTAACGCATAATACTCGAACGTAACAAGCTCCAAGAAGCGAGATAGCCATATTGATTAAAATAATAACAGTAAAAGAAGAAATTATTTCTCCGCACCGAAAACCCATTGCGCTTGACAGTGCCATTTAAAAAACTGTGGTAAACTAGTTTCTTTCTAATTAAACCGTTTCTATAGAAAATCAAAGCAGAAAAATGAACAGGTAATCAAACCACAGGAACAAGGAATACTAAATAAAAAATGACAGAAATATTGTTTTGAACTCATTTTTCTGTACAGGTAGTGCAACCAGCAACTGACAAAGCTTTATTACAGGTTGTTTCATAATTGTAGATTAATTAGAAAATATTTTAGAAAATTTGTAAAATTTTTGAATTTTAAAACATGTAATTTATGGAATGTTATTTGGAGTATCGCATTTATTTATAATTGCAAAATAAAAATCTGTAGTTGGTTCTATCTTAACACTGCAAGAGTTATTGTGGCACTAGATGTGACTAAATGCTTACTTCAAAAAAAAATAAAGAAATCTTAGTTTGACGACGCCTGTATTATTGAAAGGATTGCTTTTATTTTTTCGACTCAATTATGTTGCAGCAAGACGATAGCCTCAAAGCATTTGCGGAACCTATTGTCTGCTGTTGCTGCTATGTTTCGTGAATAATATTCAAATGCAAAACTGAAATAGTTAGCATTATTCATTGTAATTAGTTTTGTCGAAATTATGAACATTTATTTCTTATTTTTCAGCTTTTGGCTTATAGGATAAACTTCTTATTAAGACGCTATTTACTTTCTACTCTCAAAATGTTGTAAACACAAATTGTAATTTTGCCATTGGCAAGTTCAACGATTGGTTAAAATTTAAAATATTTCTAGTTATCTAGTTTCATGAACTTTTCCCGCACTATTTAGTATTGTTGGTGGTATCGTTTCGATTTAATATTGCCGAATTTAAAAAATGTAATTATATCAATATAATGGCTGCATGAGAAACGGCAAATTAAGGGAGTGGGAAGAGAGAAAGTTAAACTTTATTCCAAAGAACAAACTTAACACGGACCTCCATCAAGGGTAGCCTAAAACACTCAGTATACGGTACAAAAATTAGTTAGCTGATAAACGTTTTTATGTAAAACTGTATAAAATAGAGAAAGCAAATAGCAAATAACAGATTTTTAAGTACAAAAATGACAACCTAAAACCAAGAGAGCATTTTTGTATTACACTCAACACTAAAGTCCCAAACATTTTAATTAATATAATTGAAATTAATAAAATTAAAGTTAAGTAAATTGAAATTTAAAAAATTAAAATTGAAATGTATTGCCGAATAGGTGGCTGAAGACTAGCTTTTGTAGGTCTTCCTCGTTTGATTCACCAACTGTAGTTTAGCTTTACAAGTCTTTCCGTGATGAAAGCAGTAAAGCACTGACGTCATCGATAAATCTCTGATATTTGACGTATTGGAATATTTATCTTTCTAATAATCGGCAATCCTTATCAGCGTTTATTTTAATTATTTCAAGGATTTTACAAACTTGCATTTAATAGAACCCATTTTTAAAGCTGTCTGTGTCTCAATACTAAAAGCTTGAGACATCATGTTGCTTGGAAAAAATAGGAAATTGTACTGAAAGAGAATTAAAAAGACGCTGCAACACCAACACCCTGAAAATTTAATTATAATTATTGATATTTATGTAACAATAATGCGTAACCTATGCAACCCTTGTGGTAGGAAAAAAATAATGTTAATTAGTTAGGTACACAATTTTGATATTTATGTTATACATTCAATGTAGGTAACAAAAATGACTGTAGTTATGTATTAGGCGTTTAGGGAATAATTACATGTCGAAGATAGATACATATACAGGATGTCATAGCCGACCAAAATGTCGGATCAAATTAGATATGCAACATGAGCAACAATTATATACGTACAGACAGAAGCGTTAAGATTTACTTCCAATATGAAATCGTAAGATCTTACGCCAAAACTTCAGTCATGAATACAGTCGCTTGCAACGAACGGAGCGACATGTAAGTTTATATGTAACGAATAAGCGGCATACAGTCATGAGTTCAAACACACGTTCAAACAAAACTTGGTGTAATATTCGTGGATACAGATGAGGCTATTTTGCAATCACCGCGATTGGGTCAGCAAAAAGTTAATTTCACCAGCCAAGCTATCTATTCCATTTATACTGTTTTAATAATATATTTACTTTACCGTGCCATGTAAACCTCATTTATATAAGTTGGTTCCCTAATTATATTTGTTTAAATAACTATCTGCATTTTTAATGAATCCTCAGGAGCAGTTTGTGGTAAGTATTGCAGTTTTTTCTCCCAGGTTTTGAGTTAACTGCATTTATGAATAGACCTTTCTTCTTTTTAAAATTTTAAAGAAATTAAAACGAACGACAAGTTTAACGCCGGCTGGTAAAACGCATAACTTTATACGAGAACTAGTTTCGTAACTGTCTGCCACGAAAACAGGTTTCGAATGAAAACAAACGTAGGTACTTGGTATAATCTTAAAAAATCATATTGTTCAATAAGCCAAAACGACAATAGCTAATCAAATATAATACCTTGTGGGCTACTTATTTTCAAACATTCTAGCAGGCCATAAATTCCAAGTTTATTTATCGATGCTTATGTGTTACAACCTAAAATTAAGGCAAATCTTGGGGGGTTTGCTTGTTACTTCTAGGATTGAATTCGACAGTCAATAAGTGACCAAATGGGATAACTTAAATGAAATACCCTCAAATGCATTCTTAAACTAGAAACATATTTGTAAATCTAGGATCAGTTTTTACGTGCGGGTTAACAAAATCTAGCAAGTAGCTATCTACTATTTCTTATTTGGTTAGCTTGCAAGCGTATTGTCCTTTGGTTTGTACTTTTTCGTACCGATTTAAATTTAGCTTTAGTTTTTAGATGCTGAGCGTAAGCATCTATTGAAATCGTACATGCCCGTCTGCCTGTCCGTCCCGTAGTCGCACGCTACAGGTCGCATATTTAGATGGACAACACTTAAACAACTTTTCATCTCCCACAAATGCGAGCGAGAAGTGCTGTTTAGTTTTTGAGCCAGATTGGAGTTATATTTTGTCCGCAGTTAGCAGTTGAGCGGAACAATAATCAAAATCTCTGTATCAGCATAAGTACAAACCAGTGCATTGCGCAAGATTTTTCGACCGGGGGCTTGAAGTAGATGCTGAGCTTACAGCAAATATTTTCCCTAATAAAGGAGTAGAACTCTATTGTAACCCCGGCTTGGTGGCTTGGAGATGTAATGCATCGCCTTGTCACTAAGTCGGGGTCAGCCAGTAGTGCTCTGTATTGTGGGCAGTGGGGGGATGGGGCTTGGTGGGGCGTTCGGGGAGTTGAACGGGGTGGGTGTGAGAGTCTAAAGAGTTTGGGTGCTGGTTTTATTTATCTGTGGTAGTTCCTACCTGAGACAGAGATACAAGTCAGCTTAATAGTAGTTTACTACATGCCTGAACACTGTACATTCAAATGTATAGACTCAAGATTCATCTCGAAGTTCCTCTCTTCCTCGTCCACTACAGGCCGTCGCCACCTGTCCACTCTCGATAAGAGTGACTGCTGGCGGGTTGGAAGCAGAGTGAATGCGGAGCAGTTGCAGTCCTGAGAACGCCGTACCTGTTTCTTTCTACTCTGTCTTCCTCTCCTCGGTCAGCCGGAAAATACAGTCTATGGTAACTGGTGCAAACCAGTATAAATATATCTCTCAAGCAGTACGTCGGTGTGTAAGACTATATCAGTATACTAGTTGAACTAGAGTTAAGAAACATGAACCACTATACCGGGTCAAGTGTACTATACACTCGCACTTTCCTAGTAGTTCACATAGCAATGTTGTATGGAGAAACAGTAGGTTATACCCTCGAGGTTAAGAACTAGCTGTATAAATACACACATAATAATAATAATAATAAAGAACTCTATTGTGACAACGCTCAAATTACAACAACGCCTATTTCCAATTCTACTTTTACTTGAATTTCTGACTTTATAATTTTGTGGTAGCAAAAATTAACGGGGGAATCCTTAAAATCATAATACTTAGATAATGTCATTTATAAACGATCCTTGTATGTCTACATGAAATACCTAGTCAATCCGGTGTTCAAAATATCCGTTGATCTTATTTTCTGAACTAATGCTCGAGAGATCCTTAAAATAAAGATATTTTGATAACGTTGTGTATGAACTATCCCCTTATGTATTGTAGGAAAGTACAATGTTAAAGAAAACTTTGTACTTAATTTTTGACCTAACGCCAGGGGATCCTTAAATTAGTAATATATAAAAGACGTAATTTATGGACGATCTCTGTATGCATACTAGACACATCTGACCTAATGTTAATATTTGTTATACTTAATTTGTTTTACTATGAATAGGGAATTCGTAAAATGATAATACTCAAGTAACGTCATTTATGAATATTTATCTCATGTATACATGTAGCATCCGGTGTTCAAAATATCAGTTTTCCTAATTTTTAAGATAATGTTCGGGGGATCCTTGAAAGATAGATATTTGGATGACGTCATTTATGGACGGCCCAATTTGCATACTGGTAACATTCCAAAATTTAAATACCCGTTAACCTAATTTAACAACTAATGACAGGCGGGATACCAAAAATAGCGAAATTTTAATGACGTCATTCATGAACGACCCCCGTACTCTGCTGTTGGCAAAGTTTAACGATTAGTTACAATATTTCTAGCTGTATAGTCATAATGATTTTCTTGGAATGTTAATTGTTTCCTTTAAAATTATTTTACCTTATTAGAGCTTGGCTTCAAAACTTCCTAACTCATCAATCATTTATATGTAATAGGTAACATGGCTGGGCAGTTTCTTACATGGCTGTAAACTATATTTAAAGGTAAAACGATTCTTTATGTTAATATAATAATATAAAAAGTCGAACAAATATAATATAACAGATTTGCATTTATCTTACCTATTACTAAATCTGGAATATTTTTTGACGTACGATATAATACAATGTAGCAGCAATTTTTATTTATTTACGTTTTCTTGTGTATTGTCCTTTGTTTTGTACTTTTCCAAGTAACGCAATATTGAATTTGTTTTTTGCAAAATTTAATTCCTGCATCTCTGTAAAGGCAAATTTAAAAGTTTGAAACATTTTATGATTTAGCTTTTTAAGTTTGAAATAAACTCAAGCTTTTGAAAGCAAAACGCGTTTAATTTACCTGCAGATGCTTTTTAAAATTAAACTTTGAAAAATAATATCTTGAGAGTTGTAAATATATCATTAGTAAAATATTATTTGAATTCAGGGGCGGATCCAGAAGGGGGGCGGGGCTAGGGGCTTTAGCCCCCCCCCCACAGAAGGAAATTTTTTAACATTGTAGAGATAGGAGCGGCCATTTTCC
This sequence comes from Dicyrtomina minuta, assembly GCA_949802685.1. Classification (NCBI taxonomy): domain Eukaryota; kingdom Metazoa; phylum Arthropoda; class Collembola; order Symphypleona; family Dicyrtomidae; genus Dicyrtomina; species Dicyrtomina minuta. Next base: position 136,775,337 of record OX461808.1, on the reverse strand, counting down.
AATATGGCAGCTCAACATTGTTAGCCCCCCCCAGACAAAATTTCTGTATCCGCCGCTGTTTGAATTGAAGCTTCTTCACACTATTATTATTATGTTTCTGTTAACGGTATCAAAAATCCGAATAAAAATTAAAATTAGGAAAAAACTTTTTTTTAATTATTTACTGAGGTGTTTTGTTTTAACCTTTTCTAAATTAGGAAAAGCCTAAAGATTATTGTTGTGCGTAGATAATTGTTACATCGTTGATAAAACTACAGAAGCAATTTCATTGACAAAGAACAGAACAAATTATTGACAGATTGTCTTCATATAAAACCCGTTAAACAAATTATCAAGCAATATAAGTGCTTACTAAGGACGACAAATGACCGCCATGAGACCCATTTTACAAACCCGAGGAAAAGAAAGGTCACTTTCACCCTGTGAAGTTTGTAGGGAAGCTTTTGACTAGCGGGGTATTTTTAAATTAAAAGACATGAAGACTGGGACGGGAAAGAAAGCACACATTTATGATTTATGTAGTACACATGAGATTAGTACTAGTTGCAGATTGCATACACATCGCATGAATGCACTGCCAAATATTATGCTACACTAGCAGCATAACTGTCATATCGGTTACGAACTGGATTTTGTGTACATTCAAAAGTCCAAATACTTCGTTTAACTTCACCATTTATTCGTCGTCGTAATTATAAAACTTATACTTTTACATGCACAGCGTCAAAGTTGTATTTAATTTTTGAAAACAAATTAAAATAAACATTTTAGTCAAGCAATAATTTTTAAACTACGAATATTTATTTGCATTTTTATTAACGTTGATGGGTTTTTTCCAGTTGGAATGCATATAAGTTAAACATAAAAATCATTGGTATGGATCTTCAAAATTGGTTTTGAAAACAAAAACCTAATAATTCTGTATCAGTTTCTACGTGGGAATTTGAATCGATTCTACTAACAATTGAAACTTAAATTGATGTGAAAACTAGCTATTCCAGATTGTATCAAAAAAATAAACATGTCAATTAGTTTTCAATTACAAATTTTTAAACAATATTTTTAAATCTATTGTTATATATTATATAATATAGATTTCAACTTTTGTAACTGCAATTGGTTTGAGAGGACTTACAAAATAAAACTGTATTTTGAAAATGCGGAAAAATCGTTGATGACACAATTTTGTTCATCGATTAGTTTAAAAGAAATGTAGAATTTAATGTAGAACTTAAAAATATGGTGGGGCTGTGGGGCAGGTGACGGTAATAAAATAGGACGTATTAAATAAATAATTATTTTTAATAAGTTTGACGCCATTAATTACGAAAAACAAAAATATTCGGTACATAAAAATGAAGTTCAAGACCGCAAACATTATTTGGGTAAAAATGCACGGATAAATTATAGTATCATGAGTTTTATTCTATTTATTTCTATTTATTAAGCGCACTCTCACTTTTTTACTAGTACATTTTTTAACTTTAATTTTATTCATTTCTGTGACAGGCCTACATCTGTCTCCGTCACAGAATTTTCTATATAGTTTAGATCTTCTTAAATTTCGGTTGTAGGTTTTAGAGTTAATTACAAACTAATTTATTATGTATTACTACTAATTATTATTCCAGGGAAGATATATCAGATATTGTGGTAGTCATGACTAAAGTAATATGTTTGTGGATGTTTCATAGTGGAAACCATTGGTATATCATTTGCTGTTGCAAGCATTTTATTGTACCTAATGCAAAGCCCTAAAAGTATTTACAATATTTTTCCCTAACCACACAACCTTTAAAAGTGCAAAACATAAATCGCGTCTCTAAAGTCTTTAAAAAACAAAATCAATAAGTTTGAACTGTAAAGATAAATCATGGCGTTGCAAAAAACTAAATCGTTATATAAAAGTAGTATTGAAGTTTTAAAATGTTGTAACAGTTCAACGTCATTTAATATAATGCGGGAACTTTTTTCGTAAACGTGACAGAGTTGGTCAAGTTGACAGTAGTTTTGTGGGTTCAACAAGCTACCGTCATTATAAGGGCATAATTTGCACCCCGCCATTTCATTGAAAATTGGAAAGGAGTTATCAAGAGAAGTAGTAGCCGAAATAATCTTAAAGTTTTATTTATTTTAAGTACTCCCACTGAAGGCTCAATATGACCCATAAACATTTTTTTACAACAAAATACACTATCTGTAAAACTGCAATAATAATATATGTGCAGCAGTGGGCGATGAAAGTAAATGCGTTTCAAGCTTTCAAAATTCTTCAAACAAGCAAGGTTAACTGGTAAAAAAATAAAAATAAAACGTAATTGTCATCATTAATAAAATTAGAAAACTATATTTACAGGAGGGAGAGGAAAACGGCATATGTAATCTTAGTATGGTGCTAAATTGTAAATAAGCTAAACTAAGAGAGTGATTGGGTACGAAAATCGTGTTTTATAAACGCCATTGGCAGACATTGGCGTCCCTAAGCGTAATTCGTTAATTCGTTACTCACATTGAAGCTTACATGTATAACCACTTTAGGCGTAATTAGTTATAATTATAAAATGAAAAACAACGGAAGAAAAATTACCTAGATATAAAGTTCAACGCCGACTTAAAGAATAATTCGATGTTTTTCCACATGTTATCATTTCAGATTACTGATCGAAAAGCTTCAAATGAAATAACAGGTTAGAAATAGAGGAGGACATAATTTGACACTGAATTGGGAACATAATTTATGCAGAAATTAACGCACCTATTAATATTTTGAGTTTAACAACACAAAAAAAAAACTTTAAAAATCTCCCTTTTTATTGTACGATGCCCACATTATGTACTTTTGTTGGTAAATTACTTCAAATATAACGTAAGCATAACAAGCTCCAAAATTAAACCCTCAATTTTTAGTTAAGTAAAACAAAAACAAATTGGTCAACAAGTAATCAAATTACAATTTTATCGGACTATATAGTTGCTATAGCAACCCATTTCCTTAATTACAACTAAATTTATTTAAATAGATACACAATACAACATATATGAAAATAGAAAAATATAGGTAAATATGTCAACAGTTAACCTATAAAAGTTGTCTCACTAATTATGATAATAATAGTAAAGAATTATTCTCCCGCACCGAACAACCATTACTCTTATTGCAATATTTCTTGTAAGGGACTGCAATTTATATTTTTATTTAAAATTGTTATGATGAAATTAAATATTTTGTTACATTTTATAACTTTTATATATTTTGGTTTCTAAAATCGAAAACCAACAGAATCTGTGCTCAATCGGAGTATGCCAAGTAAATTTTTTTATTATTAGTATTTAAAATCTGGTAATTACATAGCTATGTGCTCAATTTTAATATTTTCGTTGTAAATACAATATAGGAAAGGGGTAACAAAAAAATAGTATACAATTAAGGAATTATTAGAAGTAGAAGACAAATACATATGAAAAGTTTTTTAGCAAAATGGGGTAAGTCGATCAAAGCAAATTTTAAAGGAACAAGGGATAATGAAAAATTTAAATTGTTTAATAATAATCCATATAATTTTGTCAACACTATGAACATTTTTGTATTAATCTTAAGTTGCTACTTTATAGGTGCACTTCTTTTGAAGACGTATCTTGCACTCAAAATGTTTTAAAAAGTACATACCTTGTTACTGTATAGTAATGTTTTCGTAGGTAATTTTCAAGATATAATAGGCTATAACTAATACTATTAGTTATGCAGCTTAAAATTATTTTCTTGTCCCTTTCATTTTATTCAGGGGTTTTAATAACGCAAGGTATCTCCCACACATACATTTCTTACATCTTCGCTTCAAGTTACCTTCCTGTAGTAATAGATCTTTTTTCGTTTACAATTTTAAATTGAATTAAAACTAAGTGAAAGCTTAACGCCGGCTAGTAAATATTCCTATCTGAAACAACGGACATTGGAAATAGTTCATTTGAAACATCTTCTTCCAACAGACTTCAATAAACAAAACTGTAAATATGTTGACTTTACTCCAGTTAATGGTAAAAATTATACAAAGGGTAATTAACGACATTTTTAAGCTTGAATAAGGCATTTAAAGGGTAATTAAATTATGCAATTTTTGGTTCAAACCTATGCAGGCAACTCATATCCCCAGTTTAACGCATTTAGTTATTTATTTGTTTCCAAGTTCAGTATAAAAAACACATTTTTCTCACAACTTATTTACAACGTAAAAAAGTTTGTATCATGCATCTCAAAACAGAATATTTTAATTTTATTAATTTAGCGCATTATAAAAAGCCAGTTTGGACTGTCGGTAGGACTTTGGGCATGGTCAAGGTGGTGATTGTGAGTGAAATACTGAATCATAATATCGCTCACTCACGTAGTATTTTTACACTCGCTCGCGCACACCGTGGACTGTCCGTGCCAAAAGCATTGCACTGTGCTGAACTTTCCAGTTAGTAGCAATATAGAGTCATAATTATTTAATAAAAGCTCCGTATGGTTAAATAATGTAGAAGATTAGTAATTAGTAGCAAGCCAATCATTTCACATGGTCCTGAATACACATCTGCAAGCAATCAAAGCTAATTAGGTACTACCTAGTTAAACTTACCTCTTTTTATTACATTTGTCGAGCAGAATAGGACAAGCAAAAAGTCTTAAGCCTTCTGCAAGTGATTTTGGTGAGTTGGATCAAACCTTGAAAGGCATTTCGTTTATCAGCGACGCTCATCGGCCATGAGTGAGACCAATAAAAAAGTACAGCATTTGCAGATGAATTTATTTCGACAAATAAATAACCATAGCGTCAACGAGAAACACAATGATCTTTACTCATTTAGAGCTCGAAACTTAATTTCATTACACAAAAAAAAAATTATCTCATAAAAAGCAACTAACTTGAATACTTTGTAGTTTGCACAATTAAGAAACACGTAATTGAAATATTTTGCGCATTCAAAAACTGTAAATAAAGCAATTTGCTTATTTAAAATAATTACTGTTAATGTTACATTTAGCACATTCCAAACTTCTTAACATTTTTGCCCCAATCTCGTTTACTTTGTTTTGACATTCTTTTATCTTTTTTGATACTTTTCTGTTTCCATGTATGCATCCTAATTTGCAAAATCTTAAAACAGCTTTTATTTTCTATGCGAGTTTTGTTTACAGTTCACAAGAAACAAAAGAAATATCATTAGATTTAACTCTGACATTACAATTTTGTTTTTCGACCAACTACCAGCTTTCTGCGTGATTAGGTAGACGCGTCAGGAGGCCGTATATATCGATCAAGCCCTAAAATGATCACCGTGAAAAATTAAACGGCCACAAAACCTTTTACTTGGTGTAAGAAGTAAAAAATGCATAAGTACAGAATTTTGTAGCACTGCTTCTGAGCAAATTAAACTAAAGAATTATTATTATTTTAATGTGTTTAAATGTTGTATAGTGCATAATTACATATTCGTTTTTTCCAATATAATATTTTTGAAATTTTGTTATTATTTAGTAGTACTAGTCCACCATATCATGCAGATCCTTTGCCTGTCAGAATTTCATGTCACCACGGCTGCGTAATTTCATAAATGGCTTTAAACTAAATGTAAAAGTTACACAATTATATACAGCAATATAAAAAAGGCGAGCAAATATAATATAACAGCTTTGCGTTTATCGTAAACGAAGAAATATTCCTTTATATGTAAGTAATTTGTTACATGTAAACTACAAGTTAGCACAATGCATGGTTATGTTTACGTTTATTATTGAAAATCCAAGCAAAAATCTACAACTATGAAGCCACCCTATTTTTGGGATTTACTGAATATATTTTTTTAATCTAAAGTTTCAAACTATGCAAGCCTGATGCCCAAATTTAAATGTGTGCTTAGAAAATCGTTAAATCTGTAATAAAACTGCAGTATCTTTCTTACAAAGAGCAGAACAAACATTCTTGATGGTTTGGCTACCAATAAAACCGTTAAACTCAAAATTAAGGAGTATAATTGCTTACAAACGAGGGTTAAATTAAAGTGTGTTAAGGACACATGAAAAATTAGCAATTTTATTACAAAATCTTACAGAATCATATTAATTAGGAAAACATAACAAAGCAACTTTTTAAACATGTACATATGTACATATTATGCATCATAATTATCAATACATTACAAGATGATGGTTACAGCTTTGGCGCCAGTAGATTTTTGTTTTCAGTTTATCCTAGAACAATTTCATAAGATTACAGAAAAATGGGTAGTTTATAAGGCGAGGATAATAATTAGAAGCGAAATAGCCAATCTGAAATGTTAATAAATAGCAGATTGACCATTTTGCTTCTTCAGTATTAACGGTATTTAATTTCTTTGTAGCAAATGTCTACTATTGACCTAAACTAATGACTTCAGTATTCTAAAAGTTGGGTTCGCCTGATTAAAAAGTATAGATAGTTAAATTTTAATTGCTTCAAAATATTTTACTGCATAAAAGAATTTGCATATAGAGTATTTATCACGAAATGATAATAATTATTTCGAATTAAACAATTACGGTCGCAACTAAGGATATGACCTTATATAACTGAAGCACTATAATATTACCTAACTAAACTAACAATTATCTACTTCATCTATTAATCTTATGCTTTCCTTCGAAATTCCCTGTTTGTTTTCAAAATATTTAAGGTGTCTCATTTTTCAGTGTTTACTACAAATGTCGCATGGAATGTATGTATCTAATTCAATTTTAATAATACAACCATTTCTTGATAAGTAATAGTTTTAAAATATTTTAATCAGAAATATTCATAAAACCAAGATGAAAATTGTTAATGATACAAGGAGATCAACTATTAAAATTCATTAAACTTTGATATTTTTAAATTTTTCAGCAATGATATTCCATAAATTGGGCAAAATACACGGGATTTATTACCGTATCAGTTACTATTATTACTTAGATTAGATAAACTTATATATTACAGTTTTTATTAACTGTTTGAAATTCTCGAGGAGCCATGTCACGTTCACATGCTAATTGGTTATGCAAAAAACCATCTTAATTTATCTTGACGGCGCCCTAAACCAATATGTATCTACTGAAACTAAATAAGCTTCGGCAGGCAAGAAAAGAAAAAAATTGTAAGCAATTATTTACAAATTGTAAAAAATTTTGGTTTTGATGAATTTCATATATTTAGGATTCCAATTCATTTACTGATTGTGTTTGCTGCAAAAATTGCAAAAATCATTTTTTTCAAAAACTAATTTAAAATTTTAACAATCACAATTTTTTAAAAAAGAACTTCAGTGGATATAAAAAAACCATTTGCGATAGTAAAAATGCCATTATTTGCTCATTTTAACGGGCGTTTTAAATTGTTGAGAAAAACTTGGATCTAGGTCTAGATGGGATATGGAATAAGTTTTGTCTAGTCCCGAAACCAAACATGATGGTTTCAAACAGAAATCTTAAATCCTGTCGATTTCCGTCAACAGTTGTAAAAACTACCAATGTAAGTGCGTATAAAAAAATATGCCAGAAATTGCTTGGATTTTTTTTCAAAGCGACAAAACACACAGAATAGTGTATTTGATTCAGATACATACTTCGTTGAATTCAATAGTTCTCTTCGAATCACATCCGGCACGTTTAAAACAGGGGCGGACTGGCCATAAGAAATTTGCGAAAATTCCGCATGGGCCCCCCGTTTCTTATACATTACGTATACGAAAGCTTTGGGCCCCTGGACCTAGTGTGGGCCCCCTGATCGCCCAATCTGGTAATGGTAATTTCCGCGGACCAAATAGATCCCAGCCCGCCCCTGGTTTAAAACCCACTGGGTAACAATGATGCGTAGCAATAACAATCCCTTATTCAAATTTAAAATCTTGCAAACGCCACACAAGTTATTTCCGAAGAAAAAGCCGGCTTTCAACCAAGAGATTGTATGTAAAGCGTATTTCATCTAGGCTAAAAAGTACGAGTATAATAAAATAGGATTTTAAAATCTGTTTATGCAACACCAAAAAGGACACTAAATTCCGTACAGCAAATAGGAAAATTTATTGCGTAATACGTAATACCAACCGATACATCAACAAAGTGTGCTGCGTATTTTTTTCGGTTTATCGGATGTTGCATTTATTCGTTAACATTGGAAAGAAGTGGTGAATCTACGTAACACAAACTTGTTTATTTCAAGTCAAGAATGTGTATGGTCGTTGAAAAATTCCGAGAGTTGAAGACCGTTTTGTTTCACTGGTTTGACGTAGGAAAGCATTTTTCTTAACCGAATTGTAGCTTATGTAAATGAGATGGCTGAAAAAGTTGCATTGTATTCAGTAGAAATACAATGACATTTAAAAGCAAGAATTTATTAGGGTGTACAAGAATTTAATTTTGTTAAAGTAAACCTTTTTTTTGCTTGACCTGTTTCAACTTGTGAAAAGTGATCTGAATGCAAAATTTGTCATCGAAATTTTTACAATTTGTAAATTTAAAAATAATAAAACAGTGAAAACCTAAAAAGTGGGTAATGTGTAGAAAATACTAAAGGGTGATAGTGCTGCATTGAGATTTTGCTTTTTGGCAATGACACATTTATGTTTTGGCAATGATATTTACATGGAAGGGTACATAGAAGCTCATTTAATAATTTGAAAGCAGCATTGACAGCCGTTTGAGACGAATGGAAGTTGCAATATTCAAGTGGAACAGTGCATTTAGAAAAAAAATATATACTACTGCGCTAAGGAAGGTAAAAAATGTCCTGTAAAGAAACAGTTGCGAAGATTAAATGACAAGCATGAAGTTACATACTTTGAATCAAAATGTGTGGACCATTTGGATTCTGAAGAAACTTCAGGGGTCGATGTCGGGTCGGAGTACTACAAAAATAAGTTACAAATTAACACCTATGTAGTTAATTTGGTTACATTTTTATAAGCGAATATGGGAGATCTAAAGGAGAGTGGGTGGAGCAAAACTCCAGTTTGCCAGAAGATTAAAATATTGCTTATGTTGTTAGTAGTTTTTGGACCAGCTGTTTTTAATAACCTGCATTCCTTTCCTAATAAAGCTATAGATGTTCCACTGGGAGGTAAATCAAAGCAAAGAAGGCCAGCAAAAGTTGATGTTGGAAGGTCCAAGACCCAGTCGCAGCCTAGTTGTTCTCAACCTTTGAAACCTTGATAGTGAACTCCACACACGTTGTATAAATATGTTTATGAAATAAATATTTAAAAAATAATTACCATGCCAAATAAAACAAATTTTTAAAAGTAAATATCATTGCCAATTAAAATAATTTTATGTTAGGCCACTTGTATTAAATATTTTACTGCTAATACAAGTACCGATTCAAAATCAATAAATCTTTGCCGATTAAAGTAAACTCAAAACCAAATAGAGTAATCCCATTGAACGAAAAAGATTTACCCAATCCTAAATAGGTAACTTAGTTGTGACATATACCGTACACATATTGCAAAGTTGTGACGGTAACCGTAGAAATAGTTACATTTGTAAATTACCACTACGACAATCGTCAAAGTTTTGTTCTTTTACACGGCAATTACAACTCATCGAATTTTTCTATAAAATTTAAAATGTATATTCACAACTTTCTTTGAAGTTAGTATCCCGAACGCCAAAACAATAAGTTATTTAAAATTTGAAAAATGTGCATAGTTTTATTAATTATTGACAGTACTTATAGTTGTAAATATTAATTTTTTTAATAATTGCAGGAACCTAGTAAAGTATTCGCACTTTGGCGATTGCTTGCTTTATATATGGCTTTCTGTAGTAATTACAGTAGACTCTTTAATAAAATGCCAAGTACCAACTTTTGTGATTTAAATTACAGATTTTTAAAGGGATCAATAACGTTAAGATTAAATAGTGAGATTGACAAGCCTATGAGCCACTGGCGGCTTGACTTATATTACGTCTTTTGTGGATAAACTTAAAATTAGGATGACACTAACTTATAAATGTGTGAAAGTGGTAAAATAGGAACCGGGAGGGGTACCAAATTCGTCTTTTCATGAACGTCATTACTTGACGAATCAAAAAATAACTAGTTACGTACTAAAAGTAGTCAGATAAAGTTTGTATATAACCCATTAACTTCTAAAAAACGTAAAAAGAAAGTAAAAGCGGGATCATTAAGTAGGTTAGTAGTTTATCGCCGGCTAAAAAAGTTAAATCATATTCGCTAGATCTATATTTGTAATTCAGCTGTAAAGTTGCCTAGGAAAAAATAATTCTATCCTAGTACGCTATACGAGCAAAACAGATATGCAGACGCAATATAATTCCCTCCCAATTTGATCGATCTATTTAAGGTGTCGCATTTTTCAATCTAATTTAATTTACAAAAACCCAAAAACTTCATGGTAGATAACGTAGGCAATCATATACATACAGTAGGTCTTAAACATTGATACAAATCAGAAGAAAATTGTAGGAGATACTTTGAAACTTTTTAAACATTTGATGTTTTTAACTTTTGCTGCAATTATATGGGGTAAACGGGATAATACGCCCAGGAATAATACTGGCTTGCCGTTATTACTTAGATCAGACAATCTAATCTAAAAGTATGTTTTATTACCTGTTTTACACTCGTGAGGAGCCATGTCAGGATGTGTGCATGTTAAATAAAATAATCTTGTTTTATGTTGACGCCGCCGTTAATCAATTTAAATATTTTAAGTAACCTTTATACAAGTTTTAAAGTTAATTGAAAATTGAGTGGTCGTTTGTGAGAAATAAATATTAAAGTGTAGAAAACTTTGCCTTCGATAAATTCTCTGGATTAGAGCTTCCGACGAAACGGAGCAGAATGACGATTTTCTATTTCGAATGGTTCGGAACGGAATACAAACTTTCCATTCCATTTCGTTCAGTTTCAAACAAAATATTCCGAGATACGCATTTTTTTGCATTGTAATTATCTGAAAATGGATTTTTTTGGACAAATATTTACATAATTATAGCGTAAACAAATACTCAGAACGACCCATACCAGTTTTTAGCTAACACGAAAGAATTGTATTACATACCAGAATAAAATATCCACTAAAAGCAGCTACCTACAATATTTTGCAAAATTTATAAAAAATAATTTAAACATTTAACGCATTCTAAAAACTATAAATGGAACTATTTGCACATTTAGAAAAGCTTTAAAAAGAAAATGTTGTTCATTTAAAAAACATTTAAAGGGAACGTTTTGAATTTTTACAAGAATGTGTTAATACAAAATATTGTGATTTTTAACAACATGATTACAGAATGTTGACACTATTCGTAAAATTTGTAACTAGCTAAATTTGCCCAATTCAAAAATCGTAAAACTTTGGTGCACCTTCCAAAAGGTCTTTTAAATAAGTTTTTTCCACATTTTAGCGTACATTGGAAGTTGGTTATTTTGATTCTTTACTTACGATATGACACATTTAGTTGTGCTTTGAAAGTAGCCCCCGATATCTATTTTGAGCTACACCGTACAATGAAAATTTTATAATGGATGTCTGCAGTAATGACTAATAATTGAAAAATAAATTATGGTTTGGTTTGTCTTTAAGGCAAGAATTATTGTGACGCAATTTGTGTATAAATTCTAACTTCAAAAAAGGTATGGTTTACATTGAAATGGTTTGAAACATGTACCGAAACTATTATCTCCTAGTGGTCTATATCAAGTAAATACCTGTATGGAAAATTTATGATTAATGTTAAACAGTAAAAACAATATTATTCAAGAATTAAGATAATATGAAATTTAATTATAACCCATTACATATAATTAATTATAAGTACACGGTTTTTGCCTAAGGTTAAGCATCTTGTAAACACTTTTGAATGGAGTAATTTTTTTGTTGTATTCCGTGATCAATTGACATTTATGAGGACAAGAAGCAATTTCTGCAATTGAATTTTGCAATTCTAACCATCATGAAGGACAACATGGCTTGGAAATTTCATGAATGTCTTTACAGTAAAAAACAAAATTCAACCAAAAACTTGAAGGTAATATGTAACAAGACGAGCTTTAATATAACAGGTTTGCATTCAACGTAAACTAGAAATATATTTCTAAATTTGATGCTTTAACGCCGTTATATTATTTTGTTGATTTTATACACTGTCGTGCCTCACAAGGTCTATTAATTAATTCACTTGTGTAGTCACAAATCGTTTTTGTGAAGTTATAGCATATATCCTAGAATTACTAGTGATTTGTGAGGGTTGCCAGGGTACCAAGAGACGGGTTACCAAAATTACGAATAGCAAATGTTCTACAACCTTAAATATTATCAGTGTAAATACAATGTTAGATAACAAAAAACTCATAAATATGGACTTCATACAGGGTATTAGTTTTACTTTAAAGATTCTGCTTCTAACCTGCCATGGTTTAACTCGCACGGCTAAACAAAATTTTTGAATTTGCTCTAATTTGCACCGATATTACCTTTGCATGTTCCTATTTTAAATGGTAGTGAATTCCATTTAATTTAACGTACTGCATTGAGATTATGCCAAAAATTTGTTGTTTTACCTTCCAGAGACTTTCACCGACAAGGTTTTATTTTTTTTACTTCTGCAAACACTAGCAACAACAACAACAAGTGGCGAAATCCACAACTTAAATGACATTTGATTTACAAAAAAAATAGTTAACCTTAGCAGATACTGACATCACACGAATATAAATAGTTTTCGTTGTACCAAGCATGTATCTCAACTCATCACTATAATAGTATGACTTTTAGCTTCGTCTGATGAAAAAATAGGTACCTTAACTGCTTCCAAATGTTTTACTGTAGGAAAGAATTTACATATTGAGTATATATAGCTAAATGCTAGTAATCATTTCCCTTAATAAACACTCACGGCTATCTGTAAGGATTTAACCATATATCACTGATGCAGTAAAGTACCACCCATTTTATATCAGCTTTGTTCGGTTTGTGCAACTGAGTTTAAAAAAGGTAAAGTTTACAACTTTTTGAACTAAAACTCAGCAGATGTATTACTGTATCTGTTATAGCCAAGACCAGATAAGATTTTGTCGCATTTTAACGTTTATAAGTAAATTACTTTTTCATTGTCATTCAATAGGGCAGTTAAATAATTTTTAATTTTACCTGTCAGATTTTATATTTCAAGTATAAGTGTGCTTAAAAATTCGTGAAAATCTATACTTACAAGGTAATTGACATTCCTAGTTGTGAATATTTAGGATTAGGCAGGTGAGCAAGGTCTGTCTTTAATTTCTTCTTGCCGATTTCAAGTTTTCTCAAACTCAAAACTAATTTGCGAAATTTTCTTGGTTTTATTTTGACCAGTTGAATTTAAAATGCATTAATTGTTAACTCTTACAGATGCAATTATGCTAAAATTTTATATAAAAAAATTTGATTTTACCTGGCGTATAAAAATATTTAAAATATGTGACAGCAGAAAAAATGTTATTTAAATACGCATAGAGCATTGATGATATTATGAAATATGTGCAATAATAATTCGATATTACTTTCTATTGGTCTTTGATCCCATAATTACTAGAGCCTAGAGCCTTGGTAAACTGAATAGTGTGTAGAATGAGGGGGCCATTAAATATTACTCTTCAACTCTTTTAAATTGGAAATACGGTATGAAAATAAGATGGCTGCAACCTGCAACAATAATAATATACTGAATGTGGAGCAGTGGGCGATGGAGTCAAATGCGCTTCAAGCTTTTTCAAGTCTTTAAACAAGCAACGATTAGCTGTTGATATTGACAACTAAAACAACATATTCTGCAAGAGTGAAATTAAAAAAACTAAGCTAAAGGGGCCGGCAACAACTCATATATAACGTATCATAACTTGCAAATTACCGACTAGCGTCGAATTAAAATGTACTTCTTTTCAAATTTAACTAAATCTAAATTTCATGCTAAAAAAAGTTTGTGGTAAGCTACATAAGTTAGTACATATTAGGCGTATTTTCATTTCTTTCTTTCAGGCTTTGTGGTAACCGCCTGTAGTATTAGACCTGGCTGTCTTACGATTAGTTTTAAATTTTTAAAGGAATTAAAAACAGGTGACAGTTTAACGCCAGCTAGTAAATATCGCAATAAAAAAACTAACATATCTAATAGAGATGAATTACGTATGTGAAAGGCAAGATGTTTCATTTAAATAATGTGCTCTTTTATGCTTAACTAGATTTATTGCCTACAAAATATTATATGATTACAGAGTAATTAAATCGGCGGTTGCTATTTAAGGAGGCTAGAAGCAGCTCAAACTTTTAACGAGACCCCGACTAAACGCCTGCAAGCAAGAAAAAGCCCTTACAAGGCAATGGTTTCACATGGTGCCTGCAAATTTCAACATGCCATATCCACAAAAATCAGGCTACTTTTAAATAGTGGAGATCCAAAGTAACTTGACTGCATGTTGCTTTGTTTGGTCACAGTAGCCCACCAAAATTTGAAAAAACTCTGATTTTAAGATTTTGCCACCCTTTAACTTCCACAGTTTTCATCTGATTTTGACAAAATTTAATGTTTTTTAATGTTTAGACTTTTTTCTAAAAAATAATTTAAGAATTTTGTAAAATTAAAAACTTTTTTTTAAAGGAGAAAACAATATTTTTAAGGCGTAGTTGTGTAGACCAATTTTGCTGAATAAATGAAATTTTTGAAATTTTGACAATTTCTAAAATTACTTTTTAGAAACAATTATAGTACGAATTTAACCGACAAAGAGCAAAAAAAATTCTTGGTAACTAACAAGGGAATGCCGCCGCATGTACTCTCTCAATTTTAAAAACAATACCCATACTAGATTTGACTGCACTTGGTTACTACAGATCCAAAGTAACTCGACTGCATTTTGCGCTGTTCGCTCACAATCACGCGCCAAAGTTAAAAAAACTCGAATTTTTGCAACTTTGCAACCCTGCAGCTCCTACAGTTTTAGTCCGATTTTCAAAAAAATTGAAGTTTTGTGATCTCCAGGACATTGTCTTAAAATAAAAATTAGAAAATTTATAATTTTGAAATTTTTTATTTTTTTCCAATTTTTTTTTTTGAAAACCAATTTTTTTGAAGGCACTCAAAATAACCCAATTTTATTAAAAAAATGAACATTTTTTAAACTTTATTTAAATTTTTAGATAATGTTGCAGAGATCACAAAACTACAAATTTTTTGAAAATCCGACCAAAATTGTAGGAGCTACAGGGTTGCGAAGTTGCAAAAAATCGATTTTTTTGAACTTTGGCGCGTGATTGTGAGCGAACGGCGCAAAATGCAGTCGAGTTACTTTGGATCTGTAGTAACCAAGTGCGGCCCAATTCATTATGGGTATTGGTTTTAAAATCAAGAGAGTACATGCGGCGGCATTCCCTTGTAAGTTTAATATAAAATTAAGTTACAAAAAATAAAATAAAATGAAATAATAAAAAAATCAAACAATAAAAAAAAAATAAAATAAAAAAAAATTAAAAAGAATTAAAAAAAAATATAAAAAAAAAATAATACAAACAAATTATAAAAAATTACATCCTAAGGTAGAAAGGCAATACCGTACAATAATAACAAGTAACAAAATTGCTTTCAAACCATATTAGGTGTTTTTCATAAGTGTATTTAAAACCAAAAGAAAATTAACCGTTTTATCTCAAAATCCTCGTAAAATCATAATTATTCTTTAGAATAAAAGATAATAAACCTGAATAAAAATAAAACATCTTTTTGAACATATAAGTAAGTAAAGCACCATATTTTTTTCTAATAGTACGCCCGCGTACTACTCAGACTCGAGCTTTGGCCCCGCACGTATAATTAGGGACCCGCGCATTATTAGAGACCAGCGCAAGGCAATTTAATTGTGTGTTAAATAGTCCCGCGTACTATTCAAACTAAATCTGCTACACCCCGCGCATTATTAGCGACCCGCGTACTATTGGTAAACATACGGTATGTTGCAGTTTGGTGGTGTGGTATTGTAATCTTTATTTAACACACAAATTGTAAGTTATGTAAGTAGTATTGAAATGTGTTTCGAAAAAATCTTTAGGAGTATTAAAAAAAAGTAAAAATATATAGATTACACATGTATAGGTATGTATAGGTTACAAATGTTATTGCTTGAGCAAAGGATGTCAAATGGCTTGTTTTGGTCTTCCACGCTTACATCGTGGTACGTTTAATTTGATTACCTTTGCAGACAGTGAATACTAAATGAAGCCTTTCTTTACAGCTAATCCAAATACGTGTTTGCACACATATTGTTTTAAGAAAAGCCGGCAGGTGCATGTTATTAATTTCCAGCTTGCAAAATTAATGGCAACAGTGTAGATAGCAAAACAAGTTATGATATTGAAAACAATTTATTAAATTTCAAATTTATTTTGCTTTTTTGAACTGTCGCAGCAATTTCTGGCGTCATGTTACTGCCTATAATTACAGCTCAACTTGACTGACGATAAATTTATTAGACAAGACTCAAGACAGAACATGAATAAGATACAATTTATAATCGTATGTAAATGCAAAAAATAGAAATAAACTATAAATCTGAACTGTATACAAAAATGCGCAAATTTATTATTCTGTTTATACAGCTGAAATCAATAATTTTTGGTGGTACTGACAAATTCACTTAAAAGGTATTCCGCGGGACCGACCAAATTTGTCCCTTTTAACTGGATTCCCTTTTAACCATTTAAGAGATTTCTCTTTGAAGCGGTTATTATTTTTTTTTAATTTCAGATTTTATTCTTTGTCAAACAGTAAGTTATTTACAATGTTGTCAGTGGACAGTTATTTATATTCATAAAAGTCAGTTAATTCAGTTTCTTCAGTTTTCTTGCTTAATTCTGCTTATTACACTGGAACTCAAACCCGTCTCTTTTATTATTTCAATTTGTTTGTGGGTTTTTAACTTTTGCACGATTTCATATTTTTGTTCTGTACTTAACGAGTTTCTTTTCCGCTTCAACATTATGCCTAGCACGAGCCTAGCTAGAACTCAGTAGAACTGGAAGCAGTGTAGGTTAGATTCAAAGTCAAAGTAAAACTAACAGCCAAGAAAGCTTTATAATCTATAAATACGACGACCTACTTAGATAATGTAAATATTTAGATAAGAGATAAGATGACTGCAGTTGAGTTGTCAAGAACAGTGCTTCACTCGTTTGGCTCTGTATCATTTTTCTTTTTTCACTTCTATTTTCTTTAAAAAATCCCTTTTAAGTGACAAAAAAAACCAAAAACTGTTGAAAAAAAGTCCCTTTTAACCGGATAATCTCTTTTAGCGGTTCCCTTGTAACCAGATAATTTTAACATTGAATCATAGGCCAACTAAACACTTCAAATATGTCCCGTTTAGGCGGTTTTCCATTTTAACCGGATCCCTTTTAAGTCAATTTGTCAGTAATTCGTAAGGGGGTCACGGATGCCCACCAACTATTCGCGATTAGATTATACTGCCATATACCATATTTCGACTATACTGCCAGACCACCTACTTATACTGCCACATAGATTATTGCCTTTATTAAATAGAAATACTATACATAGTTTGGTAAAAACAAAACAAGTTTAATTAAGTAAATATTTGTCGTATAAAAGCTGCCCTAGTATTTAATAAATGAGACCCTTCCCATTGAGATACTTCAAAGCACTCCGCCCACATTTTTCGATCTTTTATTACAGCAATTTACAGTTTTATTTAAACAATGGCGTTAAAGTTGTGGCAACAGAATTAAATCTTTTGCTATATTTTATAACATATCTTAGGCATTTGGGTTGTGAAAATATAGAACTAAAAAAACCTGTACTAAATAAAAATATGCTAAAATGATTTTCGCATTATTAAAATGCCAAATATAGAAATTGTTCAAGTACCCAGTTTTGATACTTATGTTGGTTTAATGTAAATAGCAAAACCTAAAATTGTATACACTTGAGAAATTATAACAAGTAGAAGAAAGATGCATATCTCTATTAAACTAATATTATTGTCTCTGCTTAAATAAAGTACTAGTTGATACGAATTGGAAAAATGTTATGCATCCCTTTTTCTCGCTGATTGTTATTTGTAAATATACATTTCAGGCTAAGGAATGCTAAAAGCCCAAATAATGAAACTATCTGGCTTTGAAGTTTTGACAATGCACTGGCTAGACAAACTAAAATAGTTTAACATTGATTTTTTTAGTTTTGTCGTGCACATTTTTGTTTATATGCGATGCATCATAACGTGCTCTAGTTTAAGAAAGGTCGTAGCATTTAAAAATTTAACAAACAACGTTGAAATGAAACCTTTTTTTTCACAATAATTGGAGTAAAATTATTCTTGAAATTTCCTCCTCACGCTTCTGTGATAACTGCTTGCAAAAATAGACCTTACTTTCTTTTTAATTTTAAGAGTAATTAAAACATGTATAAGATTGACCCCGGATAGCAAATATCGCAATCATATGCTTTCATTAGATGCATATTGCAAATTCACGACCGCATGTAGTTTCTATCACCACCTCGTAGGAAACGTAGTATACCAAGTTTCGTGCAAATTCTCAGGAAAGGTAGCAATTGCAAATTAAAATCAATATAGTTGTGTAAATAAGTCGTTGCTTTTCCAATCATGGATAAATGTTTTAGGATTTGGTTTTGGAAGTTTAAAAAAAATTTTATAATAGAGTGGAGCTCTCAAAATCTCCACCTTAACCAAAACATCAATACACATGCAAATTGAATACAAGGTGGGCCACCTATTTCTGAAGATTCTTGTATGCCATTAATGCCCAGCTTTGTTCTAAATTTTAACAAGTAACCTACTAAGGTAAAGTCTAATATTAAAATATTTGTTAGGCGTACCTATAGCATTTAATTAGACAAGCGACAACACAGAATACTTCACAAAAATCTAGTTTTTTGAAACGTTTTTAAGCTTTCAATACCCTGAGGTGGATTTATCGAGAGTGAAATACAAACATATTCCAGAATATGAAATGATTGAAAACGTTAATACAATATTGCGTTCTATTACTTAATCAGTTTTCCTTTGCATTGTCCTATTTACAAGATATTGACACGTGCAACATGGTATATTTGAAAATATTCTAAGAATTAATATTGAAAGTATTTTTTTGTAAACGGTGAATTATATTTTTAGGCTAAAATTTAAATGGGTCATTTTTAATCTTCACTGAAGGTATCACTATACCATGCTATAATATGTAGATAGATAGATAGATAGATTTATTTCATGTTTTAAGGGCATAGCCCATTACATTAAATCACATCGTATTACGAATTTCAATAATTTGTTGAGTAAATTTATATATATTACAAATGTTTATAATTGATTGAATATTAAGAACGCGAGCGAACTCGAACCTGTCGCGAATAAAAAAAAACAAATAACCTAAAACACTTGCCCTTAGTGCATCAAATCTAAAACATTTTACAAAGCAATGGAATACATCATCAACGTCTTGGCCACAGTAGGTACAAATATCAATAAAGTTAAATTTAGTCGACGTTCCTTTAATACCAAGGACCTCAACGCCTAATCGGATTTGAGCAAAGACTCTAATGTAACAAATTGGAATATTATAAACGAGATATTCAGCAATGTCAGGGTTCAGTTTCACTTCTTTATACAATACATTAAACGACGAGCGAAGTGCTATACTATGTATGTAAAGTATACAGATTGGAATGACAAAAGAAAAAGTTAAATTTCACACGCTTCTGCATACAGCCTTGATTTTTGGTTGTGATTAAATATTTAATATTATTAAATACTTGCTATTAGCGAAAAGTGTAAATGGAGCGTTTTTTTAATTTACTACATATACAAAGCTTGGTTGGCTGGCTGTAGGCCTATATAAGGCTGCGGAGACTGGTGTTTCTTTTTTTGTCCATCATACATTATGATGTAGACGCAAATTTTTATATTTCCAAAGCTTCTAAAAATAGACGCAAACTATAGTGTCTTTTCTATGTAATTTGACTGAAAAATACTAAAATAACACGGTTTTCCTTTTCGACACTTTGGAAAAGATACGGATTTACTTTTACACAGAAAGACTTAAAATTTATAGAGAGTTTTAAAATTTGACAAAAGTTTATTTTAAAAACGCATGTCTATAGTCAGTAGTCAGGAATACATAGCTAATATTAACAGATTTAACAGTTATGTTTATGTATTCGTTTCCCAGTTAGGATGACAATCAATTCTTTTTCGCAGTTCGCACACCCTATTTACCACAGAAATCTTGTATCATGCATATCAAATAATCATGCAAACAATAAAGGTATTCCTTGAACTATTTTTTAACTTTGCAGGTACTTCTATGTTTCCCTGTATGTAACTTTATTTGCAAAATCTTAAAGCTTTTTTTATTTTTTATTTAAAATCTTTAACAATTCACAAGAAACAAAAAGAATTATCAATTTATATCAATTAATACAAATTTGTGTATCTATCAACTGCTTGCTGTCTGCTTCATTACATGGCCACTTCAGCATTCAGCAATGATGGCTTACTAAGCCGTTCAAATAGCTTAAAAAACAGCCAAGTAAAGATTTAGGTGGCCACAAAAAGTGTCAATCTGTGCAGCAAGTGTACACAATTATAACACAGTTTCTAAGCTAGTCAAATAAATCACTTATTTTTATTTAAATGCGTTCGTAATTGTTATTTAGCATGTTAAATTTAATAAAGAGCATTTAAATCATGCCAAATTAGGTTTTAAGGTAGAAATTACACAGTTACATTAATGTCTTTTTATAAAACTTGGACGTGGATCGATGCTTCTTTTAAAAATATTTTGTAAAAAACTTTTAGTGTATGGAAAGTCCTTACGGTATCTAGAATTTTGAGTTTTATATAATTAACAAAAAATAATGTGTTGTTCGTTATGTCTTTACGCACCGATTATTATTGCGCTAATTTTAAATAGTTCTTGAAAAGTTCATAGTTTGACGACGTCTGAATTTTTAAAGTGGCTATTAGGTAGTTTTGCTGCTTTGGATATGTTGGTGCGTCTAGTAACAACTAGATTAATATCGTTTAAAAGTCAGTGGTGCAAAATTGCCTAATATAAAAAAATAAGAATATCTTTTGCAAATTCAATTTTTATGTTGATTTGCTAAATATGAGCAATTTAAGTGTATCTTAGATTTCATAACACGTTAATTTATTAACATGGTGAATAATTGTAATGATATCACTGTATTTAGGGGAAAAGAAACGTACATTACAATATTACATTTGAAAAATTTCTACAGTGAAAAGTTACATTAAAAAAACAATGCATATATATTTATTGGATTATATTAGTTATGCAATACGAGCGAACAAATTTAACCCCGAGGTTGAAAAATTGAAGCCATTTTTTTACTTTTGCATCAACTTTAATGTAGCCTCAGTGGACCCCAAATCGAATAAAATGTGTAGACATTTTTCGTCTGTCTAACTCTTATTTCCACACGATAATTCATCACAGGGAATACAAAATATATAATAGAAAAGCAAAACTGGCGTTGAAGTTTAGAGCTGTTCCGTTGTTATTTTTAAAGTTTAATTTCTTCTGAAGACCCTTTCTACTCGCAAAATGTTTAAAACAGTTAATTTGAATTTTGCCGTTGGCAAATTTCAACGATTGGTTACAACATTTTTAGTTGTAAAGTGACAAAATTTTTCTTGCAATATATCGCTTTCTGTGGTATTGTTTTATTGATCAAGAAATAATGTTACTGAGCTAGGTTTCCTTTGAACCACTTAACTTCAATACATGTTTCGCACCGTGGCTTCACAATTTCTAAAATGGCGTCCAGCTAAATGTAAAGGTAACAAAATTCGAAAAAGCATTATTTAAAAATTAGATCAAATCTAATATAACAGCATTGCGTTCATATTAGACTACCAAATATTCTTTTGTAAAAAATAATATGTGACATGCAAAATAAAAGTTGACACAAATCATGATGATGTTTACGCTTTAAAAAATCCAAACAAAACTCCAAAATCATAAAGGCAACTTAGTATTTAGCATTTGCTGGAATTTAATTATTTTGACCTAAATTTTGGAATTACAAAAAGCCCTAAAAATTTTACTTGTGTACAAAATTGTTAAATTGGTAATAAAGCTACAGTACAAAATTAACTGACGAAGAGCAGAACAAAATCTTGATTATTTAGCCCCATTTAAAAAAACGTAAAACACATAATTAGGCAATATGTATGTTTAAAAACGGCGGTAATATTAGTGTACTGAAAACAACTGAAGGTATTATTTTTGTTGCAAATTCCTTTAAAAACCACATCCTTCAGAATAAAATATAATAAACCAACTTTTAAACTTGAAAATACATTTGCATTAACTTAAACATTACAATACAATATGATGCGTAATGCTTTAGCGCCAGTAGATTTATTTTTCGTATTTATCACGCAACAGTAATTTCGGATGAAACCATCATAAAACTGGCGCGGCAATAAGTCAAGTGTTGTACGTTAGTTTAAGTTTTTAAAAATAAGAACAATTTACTTTGTTAATTCTTAAATACTACACTTTATTCAGTTATTAAACAAACACAATACCTAATTACTTACAAACTTGTCAGTGATTTTAGGAATCGACGCATTCCCGCTAGTTGCTTGTAGTGACATATACTACTATTATAGAAAGTAACCAGCTCATCAACGTGCAGTGAAAATTTATTACAACGCACTTGTAATACTATTACTACAAAAATATGATTTTTATTCACGTACATCAATAATAAAATAACTTTGTAAATTTATTTTGACGCCGGCAAAAATCAATCTACATATGTATTTTATTACCCTATGCTACAGATAGCCAATAGTTGACAAATTGATACGACAATAGCAAGCAAATATAATAAAATGTAGAAAACTTTGACTGTGATGAATTTCGTGGATGCATCACTGATTTTTATTACAAAAATGGCTTAAATCATAATTTCAAGATTTTTAAGGAGTAGTACGATAGTTGGGTTGAGGGGGCATTATAGGCTCCATATTTTGTAGACCCTTAGCTATATGGCACCATTTAGTTTACAGTTATGGTATTGTAACGTTGTTAAGTCCTGTGTAACCTTTAAAATTTAGTTTTAGTGGTGCAATTAAATTTGTAACTGTGCTTGTCAGATTTTATATTTAAAGTAAAGTATAGGTGTGCATGGATAATCGTGAAATAAATTTATACTTGCAAATTAATTGACATTTTTATTTTTAAAAATTTTTAATTAGGCAGATGAGCAATGTGTCCTTTTAGTTTCTTCTTGCTAATTCCAAGTTTTCTCAAAACTTATTGAGGCAATTTCTTGATTGTATTTTAACTAGTTGAAATTTTCAAATAAAAAGTTTAATTTTACCTGGCGTATAAAAATATTTATATGTAACAGCAGAAAAATGGTCGTTTAAATACGCCTGTAGCATTGACGCTATTAAAACTGGGCTACGGCTCCAATAATCCATTATTGCTTTCTATTGGTCTTTTACTACAAAATTTTTAGAGCCTTGCTGAACTGGAAAGTGTGTAGCATGCGTGAACACTTAATTATTATTTTTGTACTGTTTTTAATTGGAAATAATACGGTATGAAAGTAAGATGGCTGCAACAATATTAAAATATGTGGAGCAGTGGGCAGTGGGCGATGGAACCAAGCGCAATTCAGGCTTTCCAAATTCTTCAAACACGCATCTTCAGCTGTTGACATAGACAAATAAAACGTAATACTCTGAATGAAAACAATTGCAAAAACTAATTAAACGGGTTGACAACTCGTTTATGATACATTATTAAATCTTGTGAACGTTGAAAAGTTAAGTTAAGCAACTTACAATGTACAAATTTTCGGCGAATTAAAATGTGCTTCTTTCAATTTTAATTGAGTCTAAAAATTATCCTATAAAGAAGTTTGTAGTTTTGTACGATAATACACAGCATATTCTCATTTATTTTTCCAGGCTTTGTGGTAACTGCCTGCAGTATTAGACCTTTATTCGTTTTACATTTTAAAAGGAGTTAAAAACAAGTAAACGCTTAACGCCGGCTAGTTAATATCGTAATAATATTTGTAGTAAAACCTCAAAGATTTTAAAATCTTAAATTTCTACATCTGGTACAAACAGGTTTTGTAGGAAAAGAATTGTATTTCCTGGTTTAAGTAGATTTATATGGGGAAAACATTAAAGAGTATTGGGCTGTGATTACAAATACATTTGGAGATTTGTAGCAGCTCAGTCTATTGACATTACCCCGACTGCACGTCTGCGAGCAAGAAAAGCACTTTCTGTAGTACCTCCTTCTATTAGGGAAAGCTGAAGTGTAGTTAACACGATAGGTTAGTGAGCAAGCTAAATAAAAAAAAATTATTGTTGTAATGTGTTTTAAAATGTTTTATAGTATGTCTAATACAGTGAAGGTGAAGAGCATCCAAAGTATGCTAAATTATGTTTACATGTAGAAACTATGAGGTTAAGTGTTACTCCACGCATCATCAAGAAAGCAATTTAGTACTGCACTTTAAACATTTATTTAAAATCCTGTTCATATTGATTATGGAACTTAATTACGATATCTGGAGTATTACAGGGTTCACAATAATTATAAAAATAAAATTATGGTTGGTTTTGTCTTTCCAAAAAGGAACATTGTGGTGCTTATTGTAAATACATTGCTACTGTTGATAGAATAAAGTTTAAAAAGTTTAACGACGCCTGAATTATTTAAATGGGTTCTTTTAACCTGACATTTCAAAGGTTACAGTGATAGAATTACTGTCTCCATTTAAAAAACGCAACGTCTGCAATTGCTCTACTACTAGGGAGGTTGTGCAAACGTAAAACTGGCACTTTAACTTTAGCAATTGCAAAAGAATCGCGACGCCATGTTTTTTCTATTTTCTGTTTAGTGCTACATGCATATGTAAAAACAATACAAATCAAGCACGAGCTGGAGCGTATCGCTAAAGTACATGTGCAGTATGGGCAGGGATAATGAGAAAGTGGCGGATAGGTTTCTCAAAA
Source organism: Dicyrtomina minuta (assembly GCA_949802685.1). Lineage (NCBI taxonomy): Eukaryota > Metazoa > Arthropoda > Collembola > Symphypleona > Dicyrtomidae > Dicyrtomina > Dicyrtomina minuta. Next base: position 136,750,246 of record OX461808.1, on the reverse strand, counting down.
CAGAAAATAGTAAAAACATGGCGTCGATCTTCTGCGCACATTCTTTTGCAATTGCTAAAGTTAAAGTGTCAGTTTTGCGTTTGCACAACCTCCCTACTAACTAATAAAAATTATTTAAAAGTCGTAATAATAGAAACTAACAATTTTAAAACTAAATCCTCGCAAAATCATATCTTTAGAATTAAAGATAATCAAGTTAAATAATGCAATTTTTTGAACATGTAAGTACATGTGCATTAAAATTAACAATGCATTACAAGGTGATGTTTTTAGCTTTGGCGCCAGTAGACTATTTTTTCGGTTTCATACTGTTAACGTCTTAACATAGGATTTTTTAATATTGTGAAATGGAACCAAAATGATCAATTTTGTATCCCTTTCTATAAGTTTACCAGATCTTATGATGCACCTTGCACTGCTTTCTCATCATTACTGGGGAACAAAGACCAACTCCAACTTTCTATGTATCGAAGCAAGCATTAGCTCGGATATTAGGTTGATTACAATCTGATTTTAAATTCTTTCTGCTAATTATTATAATTGTCAGGAGAAGAAAGTTATAGCAAGTTAATGTTTATTATTTTGAAACCAAAATATTTAAAAAAAGAATAAAAATAAAACTGGTGAAATTTTAATAATTTCAGAACCAACTGCAAACATTAATGTATTCCCTGTTCGCTGCTTTTATTTTGTTTTTTTAATTTTGCATGTTGTGGTGCCTAAATTACTTCTATTTGAATTTTCCTGTATCTCTAATGTTATATTTATTTTAGTCTAAAAGTAGACGATGCAGGATCCTTCGCTTTGGGCAATCTCGTGTATATAACCCCGGCTTGGCAGTCCAGTGAGCTAGGCACTGGATTGCGAAGTCGGGGGAGTCGGCCCCAAACTTGGATTGCATTAGAGTTGAGTTGGGTCTGGTTGAAGTGAGGAAGATTCAGTTTGGGGTAGGGAGATGGTATAAGTGGACTGGTGGTATGTATGTTTATCCGTGGCCTTTCGCAAGAGACGGAGATATATATGCCTTAATACAGATATTCTGTAGCCATGCCACGTACACTTTGTATATACCAATACCCACACCAACTGTTTACTACTTGCTCCTCCAGCTCACCGCTCTCGTCTGCTCTCTCTAATAGTTCAGGGGTCGGCCGGTGCACTGTGACGCTGAATTCGCTCTAGAGGAGGATTGAGACCCCTCAGCTATTGCGATGTGGTTCCACGGTGATCCGCAGCTCTGCTGGAATAGAATGTCGTTGCAGAAATGAAGTTTAATCTATCCTCTTAACCCGGTCCGCAGTGCCACACGCGACTAGCAATTAAACTAGTAACTAAGAAAATGATGAGAACCCCAATGTGATTTAGTTTCATAACTCTATCGAGGGAGCTTCAAATCAAATAGTAATTGAAAAGAGTGGGACGATGGATGTAAAGTCTTCAAGTCCCTATACTCTCTCATACATACATACATACATACATACATAGATACATACATACATACATACATACATACAATCTCGTGTATATCAACCTTGCCAAGCTGTTATTCCTTTCCAAGATACTAATTGTTCTTATTGTCGTCACAACTTGTGAATGTATGTAATCGACATCGAGGTAGGTGGGGTTTTCGACCGTTCGTCTGACCATCCCTCTTGTGCCTTTAGGAACAGAGAATACTGTAATTAGATTTCTAGTTTTTGATATAAACTCACCATCAGTGAATACGCAACTGTTCAAACTAATAATTAACAAAATTATATTGATTGCTTTTTATCTTATAGGATATTTTAAATTTCTATAATGTCCTGTATATGAAGAATTGTTTGGCAAAACGAGGTAGGTCTATTTTTTTTTAACATTGATATTATTTGCATTAAGTGCACTATCAAACTAGACAAATTACTGTGTTGCATTATAAAGGTCAATTTTCAACCAAAGCACAAATTTCAATGCACAAAAAACAGAATCACTCTCATTTAATTACCATTATTACAAATAGTTTCTTCTATCAACCAACGGTAAATATCTGCATATTATTATATAGCAACTCCAAAACCCGGGGCCACGGTAACTAATTTACTTTCCATCACAACAGCACATAAAAAAATTGAACGGTCCCGAAACTTGTCACTAGATGTAAAAAGGCATAAGTGTAGATTGCTTTGAGCAAGTTAAATGAAAGAATTTTTAGTTTTAATGTGTTTAGAAATGTTTTAAATTGTGTCTTATTTGTGGGAGCGCATACACATTAAGCTAAATTATAATTATTGGTAGAAACAATGCGGTTATCTATGGCTTTCTAAAATCATATAGGTTACTTAATCCATCTTTGGGAAACAAACAAGGTAATAACTGCGTGTAAAACTTTTAAAACCATAGTTTATGCAAATCAATTAGTACGTTACTTGAAGTATTTATTTTTTAAATGATTACAACAAAAATATGGTTCGCTCTGTCTCTAAGACAAGGATCATTAAGCCGCTAATTCTCAAAAAATTCTTTTTTTAAATAATAACGTGTGCATAGCTCAATGACGCCTGAATTAATATAGTGACTGCACCGAGTGAATTCGCCTCTGTATTGTGGCATTCACATTTGCTCTCTAAACTTGTACAAACCGAAGTCTCCTTTAACACTGCTATGTTTAGTAAATTTCAAAATGTCAACATGCATTTAATATTATCTTAAAATATTTTTTTTTAAATATAACAAAAAATTGTGATAATATGATTTTTAATTGTAAGCTTTACATTTATACAAACATCATATTAAGAGTTTTTTGGCAAAACGGGATAAGTCTATTTTTTTTCAAAAATGAAATTATTTGAAATATTTGTTCTGTTTAACTAGTTACATTACTGTGTTGAATGGTAAAGCTCAAAGTTCAACCAAAGCAATTTTTTAAAATAGTCCAAAATTCGTTTTTTGGCAAAACGGGATAAGTCTATTACATTTATTTTTGGCAAAATAGGATAAGTCCACCTAAAATATAGATTTTAGATTTAAATTTGGTTTTTAAGTGTTTTCGTAGTTTGTAGAAGACAATTGCTGTGTAGTAATGTTTTTATGCAAAGAAAAATAAAAAGTTAAGAAAAAGTTTGGTTTCATTAAAGTTTCATGTCACGGACTTTCTACCCTATGGTAAGTTATTGATTTTTTGGCAAAACGGGATAAGTCCACAAATTTAAATTTTTGAAAATTTTCCAAAAACTTCCAGAGTCCGTCTAGAATTATGAAATTACTTGTATAACTGCTTCGTCAGATGCAGTATCTGCATAAAAAAATGAGTTACAAAAACTCAATCTATCACTATTTATTCGTTTTTCGTTGTTCCTGTAAAATTTGCTTTGATGGACTTATCCCGTTTTGTCAAACAAATCTTCAAATGAGTTTAACGTTCAACATGCTGAATACAGTTTTTAAATGAGTAAAAATATTTTTTGGCTTCGGAATAAATTTAAAGATGAATAAATTTTACAAGGCAATATGTAAAAATGCGAGCGTATATAATACAACAGTTTTGCGTTTATCGTAAACTACTGTACTGTTTTACATAGATTAACTTGAAACATGCGAAATGCGAGTTAACACAATGTATAGTTCACGTTGTTGAAAATCTAAACAAAAACCCAGTTATGAAAGCAATTTATTTTTCAGGATTTACTAAATCATGTGTATAACCTTGCTCAATTCGAACTGTACACCTGTTTGGTGTGAGTTTACTGAGCAACTGATCAAAATCTTAATTGAAAACATTATATTTTTGTTTTGGCGGTCAATTCAAAAAATTAAATTCTGACTTTTTTGTTTTCTCACAGAAATTGATTACAAATAATATTTATCGCGGCTTTATAGTGGTTTTTAAAAACTTATAATTTATGAAAAGTAATTAGGTTATCCGTAGCATTAAATTGTGTAATAAATGATAAACAACTATGATTTGTTCTGTCTTTACGGCAAGGATTATTATGACGCTATGTGATGGGATTGAATAGGATAGGATTGCAGAGAGAGAGAGAGAGAGTAACTTTATTACACTGATACTACAATAGTACTTGCCATCAAGGCACAGTAAAAATACAAACAAGTTTTATAATATAATATATGTGGATTATTTCTATATATTCACGATTAGTTGGTATTGTATAAATGATGTAAACTAAACTAAATGTAACTATGCAAACTAAAGTATGCATAGTTTGACGACGCTTAAATAATAAAAATATCAGCTTTTGCAACTACTCTCTAGGCAAAAGCGACTCTTGCTTCTTAAACATGTAGAAACACATTAGCTGGTAGTGTTACTAAATGTTAAGTAGCTACCTCAATTCAGAATTAATTATTAATTACTACCTATCTACATAATTTAGGAAGCTTTTGCAATTCTGAACGAAATTGGACATGCAATGTGTCATTTTGAAGCTTGATTTAAATTAAAAATACCCGATTCAACAAAAGTTGAAAACTATTTTATAAATTAATTTTTTTAACTATAATTAACTTTAAATTTGGAATTTAAAATTGAAATTCAGGCGTCTACGCGCAAATGTGACGTATATAATTCTACTCAATGTTGTCAGCATTTTGATGTATAACTTGTCTATTATAGCATTAAGTGACCGGTTGAATTTTGAAGGTTAAGGTTTCCAATTTTCAAAAACTAAAAACCGCCTAAAGGCATTTTCGCCTGATTAAATTTTTAATAGGAGATTTTAAAAACGCTTGCATGAAAATCGACACAGGTTACCCTTTTACGGCAGCCGCCCCTCAAATTACAGGCTGTAAATTGACAATTAAGATTTGGCGGCAAATTCAAACTGCCTAAAGTTTGCTGTTAGGGCTGCCATTAAACAAGAGCTTTAGCCCTTGTTTATTTGAAATAATAAAAACAATATAAAGTAATCAAAAATTGTAATTACTATAGAAAAAATGTTTTCTCTGCACCAAAAACCCATTGTGCCTAACAATACCATTTAAACAACAGTGTTAAATTAGTTGCTTTGTAAATAAACCGTTTCTATATAAAATCAAAACAATCTGTGCTAAACGGGAGTTTATTAAAGCACGCACAGGAACAAGAAATAGTAAAAAAAATTGACAGGAATATTTTTTTGAACTCAATTTTCTGTACCAATACTGCAACCGGCAACTGACGAAGCGTTATTGCAAGTTGTTTCATATTTCTAGATTACCTACAAAATATTTTAGAAAATTCAAAACACATGTAATTAATGGAAAGTTATTTAGAGTATTGGATTTATTTAAAATTGCAAAACAAAAATGTATAGTTCGTTCGGTCTTAGCACTGCAAGGGTTATTGTGGCGCTAATTGTAAATAAATTCTTACTTCAAAAAAATTAACTTAGTTTGACGACGCCTGTATGATTGAAATGATTGCTTCCCAATTCCCTTAGATCAATTGTAGTAGCAAGACTGCAGCCTCAAAATATAAACGGAACCTATTGTCATCTAGCGCTGCTATGTTAAATAAATAATACCCAAATGCAACACTGAAATAGTTAACAATATTCATATCTATTAGTTTTGTCGGAATTATGAGTATTTTTGATTTAATTTTAGGCTGTTAGCTTATACGATAAACTTCTTAAAGCTTTTACACAACTTCTCACTCCATCCTGCAAATCTTTTATAAAACTGGTTCTTGCAACTTAGAAGTACAACACAAATTGTGAAATTCTTAGCAAATCTCTCCCACGTAGTCCTCATTATCTGTAAACCTCTATACTTTACTGAGGTGTATAAAGTATAACAGGGAATTGAAAGAATCATGACAAAATTAAAAATACAAATTGTCAAGCAAAATACAATTTTTTTTATTATGACTCACGGACAGCAGTTTATTTGCATTCATTTAAAACTAATACGTAAAGATTCCGCAGTTAACATAAATGTATTTGAAATACTTAAAAAACAGTAAGACATCAGAGTGGTTTAGAGTTCTTTCCATGTTACTATATAACATTACTGTGATAGGTTCCCGTGCGTTTCGTCGGTATGCGTTTCGTCGGGTAGTAATTTTGACCTAAGATATTCGTCGGGTATGCGTTTCGTCGGGTAGGTTTTTTGAATTATGTGGCTTTTCGTCGGGTAGGTTTTTTTTAAACATGTGGCATAATTGTAAGCGTTGCCCTAGGGACCCCACAAGGAGGTGATTTCCTGTCCTCCACAAGCGAAACATGTATGTTCCTTGTCAACGTATGCAAATCAAATTAAAACGGGCTCTGCTAGATTTTACTCACAAACTTTAATATAATAATGTTTGTATGCGTCGGAAGCCTAAAACAAAATACCTGTTTTCTGAATTTTTAAAGGGCTTTAAAATGATATATCATGCATTAACATCAGTCAATTTCAAAAAAACATTATTTACCTTTTTTGAATTACAATTAAAAATTAATTATGATGAGCTAAAAACTACAAGTTAAATAGGTTCGCCAATTCATTCCGGTTTTAATGGTGTATAATTTTTGTGTACTCGCATTGAATAACGTGTTGAAATTTCGGTTTTAAGATTTGGCAGGAAATTCAAAAAAAAATGCTTTCCAAAAACTGAAAATTGCCTGGAGGCATTTTCGCAAAATTGTTTATTAAGATTTACAAATCTACATTGAAATTGCCATTACTTACACTTTCACGGCTACCTTCCCTTAATTCAAAGGCTATAAATTAAATAGCTGCTATTAAACAAGTGCTTTAGCCCTTGTATATTATTTCCTTAACTTTGACCCTTATTATCTTGCGTGTATTTTTCAAAAAGCCTACTATACAGTAAAAAAAACGTACCCGACGAAACGCCACATAATTCAAAAAACCTACCCGACGAAACGCATACCCGACGAATATCTTAGGTCAAAATTACTACCCGACGAAACGCATACCGACGAAACGCCACGGAATCCTGTGATACAGCTAATATTTATTTTAATGAGGTGACAAGATGATATTACAAACACTACTAAAAATAATGAATTGAAGCTTTCCATTTAAATTAATTCAGTGAGCCATAATACCCTATATAATGGCCAACAAAAATTTGCACAATATGTGTATGCAATTGTCCATCAATGGTATCATCAATAGAGTCAGAGGGTGTAGTCAGGAGCTGATGACATGCCATGTCAAAGATAACCGCTTGCGCAATGTTAAAGAGATGACATCGACCCCCATGTCATATGGAGGGGGGGGGGAGGTCTAAAAGATTGATTAGTGGGCCCATTAAGGTAATTTATAATTTAACGCCGACTAAAATAAAACCATGATATAAGCTAGCTTTATACGGCGATGCCGACACTAGTGTTGTAGGTAAACTAAGCAACAAGTGATGAACAATAGGATGCATTACAACTTACGATGACCTCGATTTACATACATAATTTAATGTCGAATGTTAAAGCACCAATAATTAATAATATTCTAAGCTTATGTAGCAAAGTAATAATATTTAAAAAAATCGACATTACCATAGTGTGATGCAGACATTTTGTACTTTAAATAATAAATTGCAGTGCATAATATATTAAAATGGCATAACGAAATGAAATAGGAAGGATATTTTTGCGCTTTAAAATTTGAAGTTAAAAACAAAAAATGGACAGCTGCATGCCAATTGGCTGTAGGGGAGTGAACATTGACAATAAATGTTAATTAAGATACAAAATAATAAGCTGTAGGTTATTTGGTGGTCTTTTAATTGTACTTGTACTTTTCTAAATTATTTATTTAATAAACCGAAAAATATTTTAAAGGTGATTTTATTGAGATATTATTGTAATATAATTCTCTTTTCCTATTTACTCAAATATATGATTTAACCAGTAAACCGACCCGTCCTGCGGACGGAAGCAAACAGTTGTTGACAATTTTTTAACTAATTTAGATAACTGTATTATCTACACAATTTACGTAATTTTATTAATTCTGTCTGCCAGCATCTAATCTCCATCCGCTGTTCGCCTATACTAATTTTCACACAAAGTTATGAGAATTTTATTATTAGGGTGATTGCAAGTGCTGAGCATTCTGACGTTAGGGAAGGGGACAGTGAACAGCGGGTGGACGGCACTAGACAGACAAAATAACATCCAACAAACGTCATTATTTTCACTTTTCATCGCAATAATGCTAGTCGATTTTATCAAACAATCTCTGCAATTTATATTTTCATTGAAAATCGGCGTTAAAGCTTCCACAATAGAATTAAATATTTTCACATTATTAACATTTCAAATTTGTTGATTAGATAAGTACACAATAACACAATTTTGAAATTTATAGTATACTTTCCATGTAGGTAACACTAATGAAAATATTATACACTTGAGGAAGTATTACAAGTCAAAGATAGATACATGACATCATAGCCAGCCAAAACGTCTGATCAAATTAGAAATGCAACATGAGCAAAAATTATATACATACAGACAGACGAGTTAGTATTTGATTACAATTTGAAATAGTAAGATCTTACGGTATTACTTCAGCCATAAATACAGTCGTTTGCAATAAACCGAGCGACTTGTTAGTGTATGTGTAAAAAACAAGCGTCATAAAGTCATGGGTACCCACGCTTAGACAGAAATATTCGTAGATACAGATAAGGCAATTTTGCATTACCTGCAATTGGGTCAGTAAAAATTTCATTTCACCAGCCAAGCTATCTTTTCAATTTATACTGTTTAAATAATATTTTTAATTTAACGTGGCATAAAAACATCATTTATATGGATTAGTGCCTTAACTAAATTTTCTAAAATAACAATCTGCATGTAAAATGTATCCTTACAAGCAGTTTGTGTTAAGTATCGCAGTTTCTATCCTTCAGTTTTGAGTTTACTGCATTTCGTAATAGACCTTTCTCCTTTTTCAATTTTCAAAGAAATTAAAAGCAAGTACAAGTTTAACGCCGGCTAGTAAAACGCATAACTTTACTTCCTTACAAATCGCCCGGGTCAATACTTGTCCGCTTCGTAAATAGGTTGCGCATGAAAACAACTGTGCAAAGTTTAAAATTAAATTCATAATGTTCAATAAGGCAAAACGACAATAGCTATGCAAATATAATACCTGGTGAGCTACCTATTTGGAAACATTCTAGCACGACATTATTTTCAAGTTTATTTATCAATGTTTAGGAGTAACGTGGTAAAATTAGAGCAAATCTAGGGGGATTTGCTTGTTAACTCTAGTATTGAATTCGACAATTGATAAGTGACCAAATGGGATAACTTAAATTAAATGCCCTCGAATGCACTCTTAAACTAGTAACAGAATTGTTTGTCTGGGATCATGTTTCAAGTACGAGTTAACACAATCCAGCCAGTAGCCATTCACTATTTCCTATTTGGTTAGTATGCGAGCGTATTGTCCTTCAGTTTGTACTTTTTCAAACTGATTTAACTTTAGTTGTAATTTTTATATTCAAAACACAGTTCGTGCAACTCTCTTCACACCAGAATGTTTACACTAAAATAGTTTAGAAGTGGTTTCGTTTAAAAGCTTAGTTCACACGTAAGCACCATGAATTCGTTGAAAGAGTTAGTCTAAAATTGCTTATAAAAATAGAATTACATTATACCTTAGTCACCCTCATTATAAACCTTTTTTCAGGTGCAATTAACTAGGCTTTTAGGGCAAGAGCTTATGGTTTAAAATTTTAAGCACATCATAACGCGTCTTTTGATTATTTTGATCGCATTCTATATCTAATTTAAAGGAATATTTTTAATTTTGATGATATCTTGTATGTATATGAGGAGTTGTTTGGCTAAACGAGATAGGTAAATTTTTTTACCTACGTTTAATACGTTTCTGTGTCGCATGGTAAATGCCAAATTTCAAGTAAAGCACAAATCTATATCACGAAAAACAAAAGCATTATTATTTGAATTTCATTAATACAAATGTGTTTTCGTATCATGCACCAGTAGTTGTCTGCTTAATATTAAATCGCCACTTCAACACAACCAAACCATGAACCTCGCCTTGATGCCCAGAAAACACTACAGTATAAAATTAAACGGCTATAAAACCTGACACTCTGTGTAACAAGGCATAAGGGTAGATTTCTTTAGCACAGTTTTAATCAAGTTAAATAAAAGAAGTTTCATAGTTTTAATGTGTTTATAATTGTTCTACATGGTGTCAAATATAGAGTAAGCATTCAAACTATGCTAAATTAAGGTTTTAGGTTGAAACTTTGCTGTTATATTTGGCTTCGTAAAAGGGTATAGGTTACTCAGTGCAGCTTTAAGAAACGAATTTGGTAATTACTGCATGCAAAACTTTCAAGAGACATAGTTAAATGAAAACCTTTATATTATCCGAAGTATTGAATTTTTTAATTATTGCAAAAATAATTTTGGTTTGATCTGTCTTTAAGGCAAGGATAATTGTTGCGCTTACTCTAAATAAATTCATTTTGTAAAAATAATGAAATGTGCATTGTTCAACGACGTCTGAATAAATGAAATGACCACTCCAAACATTGGCAGAGCTAAGACACATCAGTGTTCATGTGGTCTCAAGCCATGAAAAAAACAGTGCTCATTACTGCTATGTTAAGGAAATGTCAAAATGTCAATATCTAAAGTTTAATATTAATTCTAAATGTTAAAAAAAAAATATGACAAAGAATTGTGATAATATGATTTTTAGTTGTGAGCTGTACATGTATAAGTACAAGGTATGAGTTAAAGGTTTGGCAAAGTTTTTAAATAAGTAAAATTATTTATATGAATATACATATTACAATTCATTTTAGTCGGATGAATTATAAGCATTGTTGTTTCAGTATAAAGTAAAGCTGTTGTCTAATAAGGTAAATTTCGTAATGACCTTTTTTATATTTAAACTGTTGGAAAAAATAAAATAGTTTGCCATTGGTAAAGCTCAACGAACAGTTACAATATTTTTAGATCTAGTTCTACTTAATGTTTTTTTTGCTATATTAATTGTTTTCTGTGATATTGTTTAGACTTAATATTGCTTTTTTACAGTACCTTGAGGCGCCTCAATCGATAAGGAGAGTACTACCGTAAGCATGGTTAAGCAATCTATTAAATGGATTCGAAATACATTTAAAGGTAACAAAATTGTATAGGGCAATATGTGAAAAGGCGAGCATATACATAATTTGCCAATTATTTCCGAAGATTCTAAAATGCCATGAATCCTAAGTTTATCATTTGATTTTAATAAAACAACATACAAAAATAAAAGAAAATTCTGGAAAATTTGTTTGACACCTCATTCATTAAAATCTGTTGGAAGACAAGTTACAAAATGGCCTAACTGATTAGGAACTACGTATTTGTTTTAGATAAATCTGTGTAAATGTCATAGCAACCAGTTTCTGATTTCAAATAGTAGCAGTATATAATTGCGCAGACGGCGAATGTGCACATCAAGCAAAGGTCATTGCACCCTTAATCCCCCTAGTTATTTGGTTTTCCCTTGCGACTTTATATTTCTGCAGCTATTGATATTGATGTCAACATTTATTTTTAATATTGCTGCTTGTGATTAACTGATAGCATTTCAAATATTCCGCTTTCTGACTTGTAAAGTCAAATTAAGTGACATTTTGTCAGTTTTTGTTTATACTGCATGTACTAATATATACATATAGTCAGTAGTCAGTACAACATATCCAATAATATCAGCTGTTTATAACATAAAAGTTAGCAAATAATGAAAGCTAACAAGGAAGGGTCAACACATGTGCGACGACTTTTAACTCAAGTTTATGCGCGTCAGGCGCGTCTACCACAACTATTAATCGTGCGCTTAATCATTTCTTTCGCAGGTCAGAGAATTGCTCACAGTTGCCCGCGAAAGTTTAAACAATTCGAATTTTTGAATTTTTGCAACCCTGTAGATCCTACAAATTTCATCCGATTTTCATCAAATTTGAAGTTTTGTGATTTCTGAAACAATATCTACAAAGTAAATTCTGGATTTTTGAAAATTCGAAAATTTTTAATTTTTTTAAAAAATAAGGTGAATAAAAAGACCTCCAAAAGCCAGGTTTACACATATTTTTTTTGAAAAAATTAAAAATTTTCAGAGTTTTCATTCAAGTTACATAAAACATGTGTCATAAATTTAATGTGGTTTTAAATGTAGCATATTATTTCCTATATAGTAGGAACTATCTAAATCATTCTAAACTATGTTTAAAGACAAAATCTATGCGGTTAAATGTGGCTTCCTAAAACCAAAGAGGTTTCCCAATGCTTCCATAGTACAACAATTTGGTACTCCATTTGAAACTATTAAAAACGTATAATTTATAGAAATTAGTTAAGTTATCCAAAGTATTGAATGTTTTTTAAATTTCAAAACCCGTTAAGGTTTTTTCTGTTTTTGCGACACAGATTAATGTGGCGGTATATGTAAATAAGTGTTTCAGTCTCAAAGCATGCATGAAACATATTGTTTGGTAGTGCTACTATGTTAATTAACTACCTACATAAATGCGAAAATTATAATTATGAAATAATAAAAACAGAAATTAATAAAGATTGCGATAATGTGAGTTTTAATTTTGAGCGAATAAAGGTAAAAAGTACAATATATGAGATTAAAACGCTTAGCATTTTGATAACGTTGACGCCAATAGTTTAACCTTTGCATCTACGTTGATGTAATTTCAGTAGACTATTTATTGAAACAAAAGGTAGGACCATTTGTTGCATGTTTATTTGTAATATCAACACTCACAACTGCGTATAATTGACATTGAAGGCGTTAAGAAGCACTAATAGTAAAGTGAAAAACGGCTTTAAAGCTTTGAGCCATTTTTAAATAAACAAAAATAGTTAAAATTACATATTGTAATTAATTGTTTCGGAATTGCGAGCATTTTGTTTTAGTTTAGAGTTGTTATCTTAAAACGCTTACTTCTTTTAAAAAACCTTTCTGCTCCTCAATGTTTTAGAAAATAAATTTTAATTTTGTTGTTGGCAAACTTCAACCACTGGTTACAGTATTAGCATTAATAGCTTCCTAATTTCATAATATTTTTCTTACACTATTCATTATTTTCTTAGTTTGCTTAGATTTAATATTCCAATGATTCAAAAAAAGTTGAAAAAATGATCTACTCATGTGCAGTGCAACATAGCTGTGAAATTTCTTGAATGGCTTTCAACTAAATTTAGAGGTAACAAAATTCTATAAGGCAATATGTAGTAGTGGTAGTAATGATTTATTGCGTTTTGGTCAATTGCCTAAACACAAATCGTATTAACAAAATTAATTGACATTACAAATTTGGTATAAGGCAATATATAAAAAGTACTTTACCAATTATTCATTCAATAAATAAATAAAGTGTTAATTCAGTTATTGGATATTTTTATGCTAAGCCAAAGCATAATTTCAACAATATGTACAAATAAATAGGAAATAAATACAAACTGTCACGCAAAAATATATTTTGTATTGTGACTATGTAATTAACATCAGTTTATTTGTTCACCTTTGCTAGCACATATATTACACTTTCAACTAACGTGAGCGTTTTTAACAGGAGGGTAAAAGAAGAGTAATTTTATTTAGAATCAGTACTATTATCCACTTCATATATACAGACACCTATTGCCACTTGTGCTAATTAGTTATCTGTATGCAACATTTGTCATTTAAAATATAATAAATTGTACATTTAGCAATAACAGTTCATTCGTTAATACTGTCTTTGGAATATCACAATTTTAAGAATCCCAATCCTTTCTACGGTAATTGGTTTAATTATTGCGTAAACTGTTGTTACAGTACAAGCAATAATGAATAAAAAGGGACAGGAATATTTTTTTAAAGACATTTTTTTTGTGCAGGTACTTTAACTGAGAAAGCATTATTTCATGTAGTTTCAAAAATCTATGAACTGACTTTGTAATTTTTTAGAAACTTTTCAAAAATTTTAATTTGTGAACTAATCCCGTTTTGCCAAAATATCCATAACTTAGCGTCTATCGGATGTAATTTAAATCGTACAGAGTAAAACTAAGCATATTTTAACCTAAACTTTTTATTTCTGCATACAAAAAACTGCATTCCAAAAAAAAATATTCCAAAATATTTAAGGTGCCGGGTTTTTTAGGGTTTACTAAATACCATTTGTTTCACCTTTTCTAAAATTTTTAAATGTCAAATTTTAGAAATTATCAGTGTCCTTAGAAAATTGTTAAATGAAACCACAGTAGCAAAGTGATTGACATAAAAGTTACAAATTATTGATATAAAATATAAAACCGTTGCTCCATATGAAACTGTAAGACTTAAAATGAAGGAATTGGTATGTCTATGAGCATAACGATAATATAATTTTGACATTCATAAATTTATTAAGGCCAACCGTATAAATCCCTTTACAATCATACTTTCTAGGATAAAGGATAATGAAGCAATTTTACTACCATTGATTACAAATTAGGTAGTAAAATGTAAAGTCAAAAGCTTTGACGCCGACAAATTTTTGATCTGTGATTATAATAATTTAAATCTCTATTTCATCTGTTTTTAGGGAAAGTAGTGTCGAATGACAGCAAAGCACATTTATAAAGCTTTTATTCTATAAGGTAGACTTCTTGTTGGTGCTTGCCAATCTTAAAATGTTAAACAAAAACTGTAATTGTAATTTTGCTGATGGCAAATTTCATCAATTCGTTAAAGTATTTCTAGCTGTTTAGTTTTATAATATTTTTCTTGCAAAGTTATTTAAAATTTTATATTGTTTAATGTTAATTTTTTATTGTATTGTTTTGATTTTGAATTGGCTGGCTTCAAGACATTTCCCTACGTTTACCTCGACCTCACGTATGATAACATGGCTTGAGAATTTCTTAAATGGCTTCAAATTAAATTTAAAAGTAACAGAATTCTATAAGGCAATATTTAAAAATACAAGCAAATATAATGTAACAGCTTTGCATTCATTGTGAACTAGAAATATATTTCTTTTCATGATGTTTTGACCTCGGTAGATTATTTTTTCGGTTAAATTACCAAGTTTGAGGACAGTTACACATTAAGGGTTTACGCGTCTATGATTGTATAAAATAGTAGATAAGTAGCAGCTTGACCAGTTTGCTTCTTCAGTACTAACGTATGGCATCAAAGAATAAAGTGAATTCTTAAAGTATTTAGTTTAGCTAATTAATGTAAGTTAGCAACTTATTAACAGTTACGCGACTAAGAATTATTTTAATGAATACCTAACTACAATAGACAAATTCACACATTATTATCTAACGTCAATAATTATCAGTAAATTACAGAGTGTCTAAAACAAGATTTTTTTTACCTAATCAAAATATGTAACGTGAATACATTTATTGATAGATGTGCCAAACAGCGCAAAATGTGAACGATCCTATCTTTTCCCAGAACTATTTGGACACACAGGGACAAATTCGGATTAGTACAGCATTGTTCTAAACCAAAGCAAAACTTCAAACATATGTAAATTGATAGGAAATAAATACAAATTGTCAAACAAAATGATATTAGACACACCATCAAAAAACATGAATTGAAACTTTGCATACAAATTAATTCAGTGCGTTGTAACGCCCTATGTATTGGTCCACAGCAATTTAGATATTTGTATAATAATTCGCAACTTTCTTTGAATTGGGTATCACGAAGGCCAAAATAATTAGTTATTCAGAATTTTAACAATGCGCATAGTTTTGTTGACATTAATAATTGTAGTTACAGGAATAATTGCAGCAAATAAATAAAGTATTTACCTTTTGACGATGCCTGGTTTATTTAGATTACGGCTTCGTTCATTCATGGCGGGAGATTATTCAACAAAAGGATGAGTAATGAAATTTATGATTGAAATTACAGATTCACAACGGGGTCGTCAATCAATGAAGTATATATTTAAGGGAGGGAGGGGAAGCAACTTAGGTAACCTTAGTACGATGCTGCATAAAGTGTACAAGTACTAAAAACTACAGAAGAAAAGGAGTTCAATATTTTACCAAAGAGTAATCTGATTAGATAGTCGAAAAATAATTAACACTAACCAATTTCTTTAAATCTAAAAATATTTATTTAATATCTTTAAATATTGTTTAAAATGCACAATTCATTGTATTGAGGTAGCAAAATATGTGTCAGTAAGCAATTATCGTAAAAAACCGCCTTTTTAATACATTCATTTAATAATTAACAGCAATTTTTATTTCTTCACAACTTAATTATAAAGTTTACAATGAATTATCTATTAAAAGTTATTCAAACAATTTGTATTTTTATTTGAAGAACGGCGTTAAGATTGTCACAATGGAATTAAATATATTCTTTTATTTTGTAACACATTTTAGACATTAAGGTTTTGTAAATTTAAAACTACAAAATCTGCGCTAAATGAAAGTGTATCAAGGCAGTTTAAAATTATTATTAGGCTAAATATGTTATTCAGTTAAGTCATCAATTTTGATATTTGTGTTGTACATACACTGTTGGTAACAAAAATTAAAATGGCATACATTTGAAGGAATTGTTTCAAGCAGAAGAAAGATAAACTTACAGGACATGATAGAGTGTCAAAACATCCGATCAAATTATATATGTGATATATAAGCAAAACTAATATACAGACAGACGCATTATGATTTGTTTCCAATTTGAAATCTTAAGAACTTGCGCTAAAACTCCAGCCACGATAACAGTCTTTTGAGATGGACTTGTTAGTTTCTATGTACGAAATAGGCGGCGAAAAGTCATGGGTACCCCCGCTCAAGCGAAATTTATCGTAGAAACAGATAAGCCAATTTTTCAATGACTGCGATTGGGTCAGTAAAAAATTCATTTTACTAACCAAGCTTTCTATTCCCCTTTTTACTTCTTTAATAACATATTTAATTTAACGTCAAATGAAAACATCATTTATAAGGAATGGATTCCTTGATCATATTTTTATTTTAAATAGCAATTTGCATGAAAACTGTATCTTTACAAGCATTTTGTGGTCAGTTGGTAAGTAACGTTAGTATTAAGCATATATCAATTTCCTATCCCTAGGTTTTGAGTTAACTATCTGTAGTAATAAATCTTTTTTCGTTACTTCGTTTTAAATTTAAAAAAATAATAAAAGCAAGTATTAGTTTAACGCCGACTAGTAAATATTACAGGTAAATCAAACATAAAATCATATTCAGATCCAGAAATCAGGTAGGATTCAAAAAGTTTTGAATGAAATTATAGGTACTTGGTAAAATGAAAATTAACACTATAATGTTCTACAAGTCATAACGAAAATCAATAATCAAATATAATAACTGCGGTGGTACATAATACGTTCCAAATATTCTAGTAGACCCCAAATGTCAAGTTTATTTATCAATGTTTACGTGTAATACACTAACATTAGGACAAATCTAGAGCGATTTGTTTATTACCTCTATCATAAAATTCGACAATCGATAAGTCACAAAATGAGATAACTTAACTGGAAAATCCTCGAATTTATTATTAAACTAGAAACATATTCGTGAATCTGGAATTATTTCTGACGTACAAGTCCACACCAGATAGCCAATAATCATCTACTATTTCTTATTTGGTTAGTTTTGAAGAATATTGTCCTTTAGTTTGTCCCAAGTTAAACTGATTCAACCGACGGTTCGTGCAACTCTGTAAAGTCAAAGTCACATCTGATTTTTAAAAAATGTGGTTTTTATGTTCGTCGGTAGCTTTTTACACTATGAATAAACACTCAAAGCTTTCGAAAAGGGAAGACGTAGACATTTTCTAAAAACTAATCAGAATTGAGCGTTGAAAAATTTCTAAGCGTTTTCAACATGGTAAATACATCTTTTTTTAACTTCATCTTGAATAATTTCACACCAGAAGTATAAATGAAAATATTTTATTGGTTTCTTTTAAAAACCTATTTTACACATAAGCATCATGACATCGTAAAAATGGTTAGTATAGGGTTTTTAATGAAAGTAGGTTTGTTTTACTTTTTAGTGAACACATTTATTCTCCGTGTCTTTAATTAATTCTAATTAACTCTTTTTGCTTACGATTACCCGCCAAAGTTTAAAAAACATTGATTTTTAAAGGTTACTTTACCGCGTTGTTACTGTTTATTACACGTTTCACAATTTTTATATGATTTGAGTTTTATTTTAAATTTACCATATTTGACAACTATCACTTACACGGTTGAAATTAGGTTTTCGAAACTCGAAAAAACATCCAAAGTAATTAAAGTACCATTTTTTCAGGGGTTTACTGAATCGTATTATTTTTTACATTACACAAATTTCGAAAAGTCAATTTTTTAAAATCATCGGTGTGCTCAGAAAAGTTTTGAATAAAGCTACAGTAGCAAAGTAATTGACATAGGTGACACAAGTTCTTGGTAAAAAACTATTGCTTTATACAAAGCTGTAAAAAACAAAATTCAGGAATAAAAATGCTTAAGGATTACATTAGTTTATTTAAAACATACAAGAAAATACCATGCTTGAGAGAAAATTCTATTAGAATGTGTAGTAAAATGAGAAGTAGAAAGTCTTGAAATCGTCCTATTATTTTTCCTGTGTCATTTTGGTTTCAGTCCAAAAGCTTTGCAGGAACATGTTAAGTTTTTGGGATGATAAAACAGGAGTAAAATAATCAATTTGCAATTTCAATATTTAAACAGCAGATTGGCCACTTTGCTTCTGAAGAGCACAAGCACATGGAATTGCAAAATACAATACACTTTTAAAGAAGCACGAAGTTGAGACTGTAAACTTTACCAGTGGATATACAGTGTGTCTCATAATTGTAAACTTACCCCGGTTCACGGGGACTACTTCCTTTTAAGAACGAATTTTTCAGCGGGATATTGTTTTTTTCGGTGAAAACCCGCTATTAATTAGGATACATTAACGACTCAATTTAATGGCCTTTTAGATGACCCTGTACAAAATTTGAATCGTATTTATTACAAAATCGCTTTGTATTAACGAATAGTTTAGCTGGAGCGTGGTTACTATCGACTTTATACCTCTTGTTACCTATGAACATAAACTAACCAGTCACTCTTATGATAGCATAAGACTACCATAACTACAGTTGATCAGGTTTTTAGGGCGAGATTTTATATAGTTTCAAATTTTAAGAATATCATAACCCGTCTGGGTATTAATTTAATACCCTTGCATATCTAATCTAATAAGATTTCTTAAATATCTATGCTGTCATGTTTATGAACAGCTGTTTAGCAAAATAGAATTGAACCACTTTTTGCAATAATGATGTTATTTGCATAAGGTGTACTAATGCAAATACTAGGTATACTAACTAGATACGTTACTTTGTTGCATGGTAAATGTCAAATTTAAACGAAAGCACAAATTCACAAGAAACAAAAACATTATCATTTGATTTGCATTAGTATGAATGTGTTCTTCTACAAACCAGAAGTCATTGCCTTTTTATTATTGTATAGTCACTGCAAAAACCAGGAAACAATGCAACTGTAATAGAACCAAGAAAACACCGCAGTAAAAAATTAAACGGCCACGAAACTTGTCAATCTTTGTAGCAAGGCATAATTTTAGAATGGTCTAGCACAATTTTGAGAAAATTGTTATACTAACAAAATTTTTATACTTAAAAAATCATGCTAAATTATGGTTTGAGGTAGAAACTATGCGGTTATATTTGGATTCATAAAAACGTATAAGTTGCGTTATGCATCTTTAGAAAAGAATTTGCTAATTACTGCATTTCAAAATTTGCAAATGATTATAGTTTATGCAAAGCAGTTACTGTAAAGTCCGATTATAAGGGATCTGGCGGGACGACATTTTCTGTCCCGTTTAATCGAATTTCCTTTTAACCGTTTAAGGGATTTCCCTATTAAGCAAAAGTTATTTACAATGTTACAATTATTTTATTCTGAGTCAAAATTATGCCAAGGGCAAGGTATTTACAACGTTGTTTTAATACATTTATTGAGATTCAATGAGAAATTTATTTATTGTAGTTTGTTTTTTTTTAATTTCATTTTGCCGCACACAAACACTAATATTATGAAGATTCGTAAAAATATTTTTCTCAGTATTCTTCTGCGCCAAAAAGCAATGATAAAGTTTCTGTATCGTTTGCGTGACTTCAGACACACTTGGAACTGACAGTCAGAGAAAAACTAAATGAAATCGCGCAAGGAGACCCTGTCGATATTTCAACTACGAATGAACGAAATATTTTTTTTCTAGTGCCCCATACCTCTTATAGTAAGGATCCTCGGTTTTAGTGGAATACATGCATATGGTATCCCGTAATACCCGGGTAAACCTCCAACCTTTTATATTTTTAAAACAACGCTTGGTCAAAATATGAACATTTTTGTTATCGCATTTTTTTTTGTTGGCCGTTTAGCACACACTTGATTTTTTTGAAATTTTGTCTTAAAAAATTACATTTACCGGGGTTTTTGGCAATGCTATTGGGTTACAGCTTGTATATTTTTTTCTCTGGAAGCCCTCCTAACTCTATATATATATAGAGTTTATATCTCAAGAAATAGGGAAAAAAATTAGCTATATTGCTGTCTTGGAATTTTCGCAGAGCGAGGAGGGCGTACAAAGTTACAACTGGCCAAACTTTAATTAATAATTAAAAATGCATGTACATGCATTATACGTATATCACTCTATATGCTCTATATGCAACTGCTCAGTTCTTCTTCTTTTACTGTAATATCTTCATCAGATTCCTAATCTGATTCGTCACATTGAGTGATGCTTTGGAGTTAGTAAGTTGTCATCCACTATAGAAGCCTCCATTCCTAATGCTGTAGCAGCTAACTTTAGAGTCGCATCTTCATCTTCTTCGTGGTCGGGGTGAACTTTGTCAAGTTGAAAGTAAACTTTGGAATGTTGGAAACACAGTAAAAAACAGTAGTATTCTAGAGAGCATCTTATGTACTACTCGGCTCATTTTATTACAATTTCCCTTATAAATGACCTAAAAAGGCCTCCAATGCATGGAAAAACAGTCCCTTTAATCCAAATTTCCCTTGTATCAGTTCCCTTTATTCAGATATTTTTAAAATTAAAACATAGGCTGGCCTACTAAATATTTTAAAACTGTCCCTTAAAGCCATTTTCCCTTAGATCAGGATCCCTTATAAACGGATTTGACTGTATGTCATCTGGGGTAATAAATTTTTTAATTATTGTAAAAAACTTTATTGCTTGTCCTCTAGCGCTGTTACGTTAACAAAATGTACGACAACCCAAAGTGTATTATTAATTTAAGTTAGTAAAAAAAATGTAACAAAGAATTGTGATAATAGGATTTGTTGTTCACATGTTTATAAGTAAATATATAAGCTTAAGGTTAAGCATCTTGAATACAGTTTAAACTAAATCTAAACGTAACAAAACTCTTCAAGGCAAAAAGCAAAAATGTTAGCATATTGAATACAACAGTTTTGCAATTATCGTAAATGTGTAAATTCGTAATAATTGCAATTTCTACAACATTTTTTGAGATTTTGCACTTCATTTTATGGTCAATGTTTTCCATGAGTAAGTGATCAATTTCGCCATTTTACAATATAACAGTAACTCCCTCGAAAAGGGCTTCAATTATCGTATAAAGCTGATATTTTCTTGCCAGCGTCCAGCGTTAAGATGGTATTTGTGTTAAATTTATTTTAAAACCTAAAACGAAGAAGGGTCGATTATTACAGGCAGTTAACACAACCCCTCGGAGAGGGATATGACAAAATGTTTAATATTAACGTAACTAACCTGAAACTGCTTTTAAGGGGAAACTTGAGATTCAATGTAATGGCATTTTACCTGTAAGACCTTGATTTCACTAGAAAAGTTAACAATTGTTAGCCTTAAGAAACACGCTTTCAGAGTTAACCATTGTTAAATCTGAAAGCGGGTTTCTTAAGGCTAACAATGGTTAACTCTTCTAGTGAAATCAAGGTCTAACAGTATAAAGGTTATATTGTATTTATTACAAAACACTTTGTAATACCAAATTGCTTAGCTAGAGCATTTTGTTGCTCTAGCTATCGCCTAGCTGGCGTTGATACTATCGACTTTATGCCACTTCTTACCTATAAACATAAACAAACATGTCATTCTTTTCATTGCATAAGTCCATGGCCACAATTTCAGGCTTTCAGGGCAAGATCCCAAAGTTTTAAATTGTGGATTAATGTGGTGCTACTTGTAAATACATTTTTGCTTTTAAAAAAATTAAAGGGTACTTTTAGTTTGACGACGCCTAAAATATTAAATAAATACAACTTAGATAATTAGCGTAGGTGGTTGACAAGTGTTTCAAAACGTGCATAAATATAGTCTGCAAGTGCTGCTATGATAATCAATTACCTAAATGCAAAATGTTTTATTAATTGGAAATCGTATGAAATTACAGTAATGAAGATTTGTGATAATACGATTTTTAATTGTGAGCTACACATGTTTAAGTTCACGATACGATCTTAATTATATACATCTTGTATGAATATTTTAATCGAGTAAAATTTTTAATAAATCCCGTAAAGAATAGATATCTAATGAATTACGATTTCTGTTTTTTTTTCTTTTATTATTATTATAAACTTCTTATGAGGACCCTTTCCACTCTCAAAATGTTGTGAAAATAAATCCTAATTTTGCTGCTGACGAAGTTCAACGATTGGTTACAATACATTTCTAGTTGTCTAGTTTCGTTAATTGTTTTTCTTGCTATATTTATTGTGATATGTGATATTATTTTGCATTATCGTGATGGCATTTATTACCACGAGTCAAGTAGATCTATCCAAATGGAGCCTTACATAGTCAGGCAATTTTTGAACTGGCTTCAAACTAAATATAAAAGTAACACATTTCTTTAAGGCTTGTAAACAGGCCAGCATATTATAATACAACAGAATTGCAATCATCGCAAACTACAACAATATTTTTTTTATATAGAATAATTTGTTACATCCAAAATGAGAGTTAACACAATGCATGGTTGTGTTTACATTATTAAAATCCAAACACAAATCAAAAATTATGAAATTAACTTATTTTTCAGGGTTTACTAAATCGCATTTTTAACCCAAGTTTTCTAATTTTAAAAAACACAAGAATAATAGCTAAGCGTGGAAAATTGTTAAATCGTTGATAAAATTATACTAAAAATTAAATAACAAAGGGTATAACAAATTCTTGATAGTTGGGCTCAAATTAAAACAGTAAAACAAAAAAATGAAACAATATAAGTGCGTATAAGCAACGATTATATTAAGCTGTATGGAAATCGACAGTATAAGGATAGGGGGCAATTGGCAGTAAATTAAAGCGTAGCTTATCGGCAGTACAATGTTTGCGGCAATAGGCGGTATAAATTTAATGTGTCGAACAGGCAGAATAAATATTGGCATGAAAGTTTTATTTTTACGAAATGTTTGGTAATTATTTAATTGTAATATGGAAATGATTGAAAAAAAATGAGGTGAAACGAAATGAAATTAGTTAACTATTGTCGAGTGAGTGGTTGACGACTTCGACTTGAGTTTCGCATCGTAACACTTCACTTGAACTGGATCGTCCTAGCTGTGTTAGATGCTTAACATCTTTTTTCTAAGAATGCGATAGCCCTGAATTGGTTTTTCACTGAAAATCACCAATCAATCGAAATTAATAAAATTGAAATTAAGTAAATAAAAATATTACAAATATCAAAATTAATGTATGTTGCGGAATAAGTGGCTGAAGACAGGCTCTTGTAGGTCTTCCTCTTTTGATTCACCAACTGTGGTTTAGCTTTACAAGTCTTTCTGTAATAAAAGCAGTACATAGTGAACTGACATCATTGATAAATCTCTGATAGTTGACGTATTGGAATATTTCTTTTTCCAATAACCGACAATCCTTATCAGCTCTTCTTTTAATGATTCAAAGGATTTAACAAACTTCCCTTCTTTGGGACCCATTTTAAAAGTTTTCTGTGTCTTATTACTCAAAGCTTGCAATATCATGTTGCTTTGAAAGAATAGGAAATTGTACTGCGAAAACGACGCTGCAACACCAACACCCTGAAAAATTACTTAATTATGGTGTGGAGGCTGGTGTCACATGTTTTGTCCACGATGTCGATATATTATGATGTAGACGCAAAGTCGTTTGTAATAAGAACGATACGGATTTACTTCTACGCCAATATACTGGAAATTTATACGTATAGGGTTTTAAAATTTCACAAAAGTTTATTTCAAAAATGCATGTATATACTCAGTAGTCAGTACAACATTGCCAATAATATCAGCTGTTTGAAACATAATAGTTAACAAATAATGAAAGCCAAGTATCTAAATTGAAAGTAAATGTATGTAGGTACTATAAATGATTGAATAGGCGCTCGGGAGCTAATAAATGTTTTTTACATTCAGCCAGCAATAAAACTCAAAGCTGCCAGAAATAAAATAAGTCATTGGAAAAAATGCTTTCTTAACTGGATCCTATTTTACTATATTATTACTGTTACGCATCAAAGCTGCTAAAAGAGGCCTTTTTTAAATTGCTTTAAAAAGTCACAGTAAAAATGAAACGGCTTCAAGATTTGTAATTCTGTGTAAAAAGACTTAAGTGCAGAAGTGTTTAGAAGAGTTTCCATGGAAGGTTAATACATAATCTGTTATAAATTTAATGTGGTTTTAAATGTTGTATAATATGTTTTATATAGTAGGAAGCATCCAAATCATTCTAATTTATGTTTATAGGCAGAAGCAATGCGGTAAAATGTGGCTTCATTCAACCAAAGAGGTTACTCAATGCTTCCGTAGTAAAAGAACTTATCGTTAGTAATGCATTTAAAACTATTTAACAACGTATAGTTTACAGAAAGTAATTAAATTATCCAAAGTATTAAATATCGTATAAATTGCAAAACCAGTAAAGGTTTGTTCTGTCTTTGCGGCACGGATTATAGTGGCGCTATATGTAAATAAATAAATATTTAAAAAAAATAAAGTACTTATAGTTTGACGACACCTAAATTATTAAAACTTACTCACACACATACGCCAGACGTTGCGGAAGAGTTGTCTCATAATATGCACAAAACGTATTGTCTGGTAGTGCTACTATGTTAAGTAACTACCTTAATGCGAAATTTATTATTAATTTGAAATAATAAAAAAAAAATTAACAAAGATTGCAATACTATGAATTTTATTTGGGAGCATTTAAATGTATAAGTGCAATATATAAGATTATAACGCTTGTCATTTTGATTCAAGTTGACGCCAATATTTTAACTTTTGCACCTACGTTTATGTAATATCAGTGCACCACAAATTTAAAAGAACGTAAGAACATTTTTCGCTTGTGTCCCTGTACTTTCTTTAATCACAATCACAAATACCCTGAATTAACGTTTACGCGCACAAGAAGCTTAAATATTAAAGCAGCAATTTAAAAAAGGGTTTGAAGGTTTGAGCCGTGGATAGAAAAACTAAAATAGTTAAACATTTTTTAATTAATTCTTTCGGATCTATAGGCATTTTGTTTTAGTCTTAAGCTGCAATCTTATATTATAACCTTCTTCTAAACACGCTTGCCGCTCTCAAATTGTTCAAAAAGTAAAATATAATTTTTTCGTTGGCAAACTTCAACGTTCGGTTACAAAATTTCTAGTTGCTTTGTTTCCTTATCATTTTTTTGCACTATTCAATATTTCCTGTGGTTTTGTCTGGATTCTAGGTACCTTTGTTTTGATGAAGATGTGGATATGCTCTTCCACTCTCGCTAAAAACCTAACTTAGCAAATTCTTGAACGGCTTTGCATTAAACAAGATAACAAAATTCTGAAACGCAATATGTAAAAAGTACTTTACTAATTATTAATTCAATACTTCTATAAAGTACTGCATTTATTGTACACACTGTTAAGCTAAGCCAAAACCACATTTCAAAAATGTGTACAAATAAAAGGGAAATAAATACATACAAAATGTCAAGCAAACATTTATTTTTTATTGTGACTAACAATTATCGGTTCACTTGTTTACCTTTGCTAGCACACTAGCATATAGATAACTATTTTAACCAACGTTAGTTAAAAGAAGGACAAAAGTTGAGTATTTTTAATTAGAACTATTGTCCACTTCATATATAAATACACTTAATGGAACTTGTGCAAATTTTTTAACTGAATGCAATAATCGTTATTTAAAATATAATAAATTGTACAATTAGCAATAAGAGGTCGTCCAATAATGGTGTCATGGGAATATAACGATTATAAGAATTATATGCCTCTCCATTATCATCAGTTTAACTATTGCATAAACAGCTATTGAAGGAACAATGAATATAGAATAAATAGTGGCAGAAATGTGTTTTGTGCAGGTACTGCAATAGAGGCAACGTTATTACGAGTGTAAGTACAAGTAGTTTTATAAATTTATAGAATGACTCTGAAAACGCTTAGAAACTTTTTAAAAGTTTAATTTGTGGACTCATCCCGCTTTGCAAAATATAAATAACTTAGCATAGGGTAAAAGTATATCTTATGAAATTTTAATCGTACAGAGAAAAACTAAGCATATTTTATCTTGAACTCTTTAATTGTGCATACTTAAAATTTGTGCTTGTTAATTTTCATCAAAAAATTACGGAAGCACTCAATAAAAAAATTTAAATCCGAAACAATTTAGTAGTATTAATTCCATTTTGCCCCAAAATCGCCTAATAAACAGATTTCGTTTGTCCGAAAAGAAATAAATATTTTGTTCATTAAAAAAAAAGTTTTTGGTGAACTTTAACCTTTACCCACTGTGCAACACAATAACACAGTAAAGAATTTAGCTAAGCACTTACTGCAAATAGTTTAATTTTTGATAAAAATGGACTTCACAAACTTTCAATTTCCAAGATATTACTTTCAAAATGTATGTAATCTAACGGGACGTAAAAACATCATATCAATTTGTTTAATTATTAATCTTAAAATCCAAGAATTATTGCACGGCTTACTTTGCATAAAATGCTTGACAGTTTGTAAGATAACAACAAAGCAAATCTATAAAGTTGTTATCTTATAACGTAACCTTCTTATAAAGGTGCTTTCCACTCTCAAAATGTTTAAACAAATAAACTTTAATTGTAATTTCGCTGATAGCAAAGTTCATTAATTAGTTACAGTGTTTCTAGTTGTTCAGTTTCATAATATTTTTCTTGCACTACTCAATATTGTATATAGTATTGTTTTGAATTTAAATTGGTGGGCTTCGACATGCTAAACGTTTACATATGATTTACAGATATACAGACGGTAACATGGCTTGGAAATTTTTTGAATGGCTTTAAACTAAATGTAGTTTAACTAAATAACAGAATTCATGAAGCTAATATGTAAAAATTCGAACAAATTTAATATTTAATATAACAGCTTTCCATTCATCGTAAACTAGAAATATATTCTTTTTATGGGGCTTTACCGCCGGGAGATTATTTAATCGATTGAAATTAACATAATATGTTATATGTAGGTTTTACAGTAAGTGTTTATAAATGCGGATATGATGATATGAAAAATAGTAGAAAATGAGCCTGTCTAAAACGGTAATAATTAGCAGCTTGTAAGTGACCTACCCTTAACTTGAATAATGCCACGTGTGTCTGACCCATTGTATACGACAATCCATAAGTGACAAAACGGGTTAAGTTAAATGGAATACTCTCAAATGCATTGCTAAATAAAACTAAAAACATATTTGTGAATCTGGAATCATTTTTTATGTAAAAGTCAACACAATATAGCGAATAGCCATCCACTATTTCCTGTTTGGTTGGTTTTCAAGCGCATTGTCCTTTGGTTTATCCTTTTTCAGACCGATTTAACTTAAGCTTTAGTTTTTGCCTTCAAAGCAAAGTTCGAGCAATTCTGCAAATTTCAAGTGACATCCAAGGAACTAGAGACAATTTTGGTTGTTGTTGTTGTGTTCGTCTTTGTCTGTAGCTTTTTACTTTCTTAACAACTCAAGGTTTTGAAAAGGAAAGACGTAAACATTTTATTTAAACTAATTGATATCTTTAAATTGATCCTTAGCGTTTTAAAAAGAATAAATAGCCGTTTTCCTAAGTTCAGCTTAATTTATTTCACACCAGAATTAACACTAAAGTAGTTTATTGGTTTCTTTTAAAAGCTTATTTTAAGTAGCATCATCACATCTTAAAAATGGTTAGTCAAAGGTTTTTAATGAAAATAGGTTCCTTTTACTTTTTAGTAAACACATCTATTCTCTTTGTCTCCTATTAGTTCACATTACCCTGTTTGCTTACGATTGCCCGCTCAAGGTTAAAAAACTTTAATTTTTCAATTTAAACCGTCCTGTTACTGTTTATTTCACGTCACACAATTTTTATCTTATTTAAGTTATATTTGCTTACCACCTTTAACAAATATTACCTACCCAGTTAGATTTAGTTTTTCGGAAATATAAACAAAAATATTCAAAATAAATGAGGTGCCGTTTTTCAAGGTGTATTGAATTAAATGAATGGTATAATTTTTTTTACCTTTTACATTCAAAAAATTTTTTAACGTCAAAGTTTTAAGTTTATTGGGGTGCTTAGAAAACAATAAAACAACAATAAAGCTACAGTAGCAAAGTAATTGACATAGGTGACACAAATTCTGGTTATGATACTATTGCTTCATATGAAGCTATAAAAATTACAAAACTAATAAATAAAAATGATTAACGAATACATTTTAGTTTATTTAAAACACCAGAAATTACCATGGTTGACAGCAAATCCCTACGGAATGTGTAGTAAAATAGGAAGTGAAAGGTCTTAACGCCGGAAGATTTTTTTGTTCATAAAATTGCACATAAAGGGGCAGGAGATAAAAGGTGGCAACTGCGGTTGTAATAATAATTAAATAATAGGAAAATAATAAACTGAAATTTGATTACTTAAACAGCAGACTGACAACTTTGCTTCTGAAAAGCACAATACTGTAAACTTGCACAAGTAGATATAAAACTTTAGTGTTTGAAGTCTATTTTGCAAGGTCCGAACTTTAATTTTTTCATGCAAAATTACAAACAATTGATTTGATTTACATGTTGATGTAATCTATGTTAGGAAACAAAAAGCGATGCAATCCTTTTTATCGGCCCTAAAACTGGTAGTAACGTCAACAACATGGGGTGTTGATTGAAATTATTATTTTAGCATAGAAACTTTTACCAGTGTCTAGTATAGTATAATTACTTCAAAAACAATAAAGGGTACCGTGTATTACATAACAATGCGGGGGTCTGTAATAGTACGCGGGTCTCTAATTATAGCTGCGAATTTGGCGCCATTATTTTTATTTATCCATCTACAGAATTAACCTATCCAGGGGAGGACTATAAATCGACAAAAAGTAGGAACACTTTTCGTCTGTCTCTTCCTGTTAATTAACCAAGAAATGCCAATATTCTAATTATTGTTGTCAAAATTATGAGCATTTTTATTTTAGTTTTAAGGTGTTATCTAATAAGGTAAGCTTCTTATTAGAACCCTGTTCACTTTCAAAATGTTTTGAGAGAAAATTCTAAAATTGCTGTCGGCAATGCTCAATGTTCAAAGATTAGTTACAATATTTCTACTTCTCGCTGTCTAGTTTTATAATTTTTTTCTTACAATACTTTCTATTTTCTGATTTAATCGTGCTAGGACCTAATACCATGACAAGTGTCAATCTAATGAAATGTCACCGTAGCATGGATTTTTCAATATTTGATGTTTTCTGCGGTATGGTTCTGATGGAATGGTGCTAGGATATAATTTCTTGAACAGCCCAAGTACATTTCTCTATTGTAGAAAACTAGCATGCCCAGGAAATTTTTTAAATGGCTTTAAATTAATTTAAAAGTAACAAAATTCGAGAACGTAATATCTTTAAAGGCGAAAGTACACAACACAACTGCTTTGTATTTATATCGTAAACTACAAAAATATTTTTTATGTTTATTAATTTGTTACATGCTAAATGCTAAAAGTAACACAATGCTTGGTTTACATTATTGAGCACCGAATCCAACTCTAAAATTATGAAAGAAATTATTTTTAAATTAGTTTTCAGGGTTTAATAAGTCGTACTTTTTTACCTAAATTTTCAAATTATATAAAGCCCAAAAATTATAGGTGTGCGTAGAAAGTCGTTAATTCCTTGATAAAACTACAATAAAATGTTAATTGATAAAAGGCATAACAAGTTCTTGATGGTTTGGCTCTAATTAAACATGCAAAAAGAACATTTTGCACTTTTCAAAAATTCGTCATTAACATGTTTGGCATTTTTTTAAATGACATTTTGCTTATTTTGATTCTAGTTTAAATTGTCATTTTTGTCGGTTAAGGTTCATTACAGACGATATGGTCAGTAAAATAAAATAAAAGTATGTTTTCATTTGTTTAAATTCCAGAACATTTTACATTTTCGAATAATCTGATACGATGACTGGGAGGAAACCCTCGATGGTAGTGTTCATCCACCGTGACCTCAACTGCTGGATGAAAATTCTGGCTGCATTATTAACTGTAATTCTAATTTCGTCTTCGTAATGCGATTCTGCTGTGGCCGTGGAGCGCTTCATCCAAATCCCAGCGTTGAAAAGAGTTTCTCAACTTGGATACCTGTACAACGAAAAAACTGATTCTTTCATCCCTCTGGGCGTATTTAGACGGACTATTTCCAAAGAATTCATAACCCAAGTTCAAACTACGGATCAATCTACATACACGGAAATTTTTGATTCATTAATTGACACATTTAATTTTTTCAGCGTCGATAAAAACACGGCAACCAATATTCTTTCCGGAATTGCAGAGCCACAAGGTGCATTACGACTTCTCAAGGGGAAGATGCAATCCTCACAGTCACAGCAGATGACCGGGACCGGGACCGGAACCGGGACAGGGAATCTGCTGTACAAATGTCAAACCCTGGTTCAAACCTTGGAGAAATTTCAAGATGCGCTCAAGGACAATTACAACCGGGACATCATGGGTCACATAGAAGCGACACACGTCGTGACAACAATTACATGGGGAAGCCAAGTGGCAGTCCAAGTCCAAGTCCAACTTCAGTCAGATTCTTTTGATACAAAAACAAATGACACGCAAGTTTCAATAAATTTACTAAGGGCAAAATTGACTAGTCTTAGAGGACAGCCAACTCCATCAGACGAGCTTCCATCACCAAACTTTTCTATTCCTGTCAAGCCCTATTTTTATTTTGTTGACGAAATTGGAATTTATTCAAAATGAACCCGCCAAATATATAAAGTATATGGGTCTTCTTTTGGGAAATATTAATGGGACCACCAGCACAGCTGCTTTCGTTGATTGTGATTTTCCGCAAGCATTCTGCAACAACGTAAACGAAACTACTATTTTACAGTATCAAAATGGAAGTATATCTCCTGCAGTACAAGAACAAATACACCCTACAGACTCATCTTTTCCTACATGTTCCAGAGGATCATGCCAAAATAGTGAAAATTGTATTGTTGAGAACGACCCATAACATTTTTGTCAGTGTGCTGCTGGATTTATTGCAAAATATTGTGAAGGTAAACATAATTTTATTTTTACTTTTGCATGACAAACTAATATTTTTAGAAGCTGACCGTTTCATAGCGACCCCATTAAAATAGCCTACTACACCATATTTACCATGTTCAAAAAGTTTTTTTAAAGAATTCAAAAAATTTTTACATATTTAAACAAATTCTTTCCTTGCTTCCACAAATCGAGTGTGCCTATCCCGGAATATGTACCACTGATGTGACAATTAATGTAGGCAAGGTTACGTTAAAGATGCCCAGGATCCAAGAAAATGTCTGTCATCACAGGATAATGCAACTCTTCTGTTCAGTGATCCAGTTAGTATCCAACAATTTTCCATAAATCAACGCAATGTAAGCGTAAGGAATGTAAAAATATAACCATTAAACTCTCATTAGGAAAAGCGGAATAAAAGGATTACGATTTAAACCGTTTTTTTAAAATTTTATATTTTTGTGATTTTCTTTTTCCACAGGCAACCCAGTTAGTTTCTGACACAAACGTTTATAGAGCCTTAGACGTTCATTACCGAACTGAAACAATGTTTTGGAGTGCCCATTACGGAAAAATATAAAGCGCACTAATTTTTGCCGGAGCGCCAAAAACTATTGTCTTAACTGACAGTGGCTCTGCTATTTTATCTATAGCAATTGATTGGGTCCACAACCATTTGTACTACACGGATGAGACAGGAGTTAAAATATTCGTTGTAAATTTAGACGGCAGCATGAAGAAATTCCTTATTAACTACGGTCTTGCCTTTCCAACGAGCATTGTGGTGAATCCTTTAGATGGGTAAATTTTTATAGATACACATGATGATGATACGCTTCTTAGTGATTAAAAACACACTGGAATAGGTAGTATATAGCTAGACAAAATACAACTAAATTATAAAATTCTTGATTTTACAACAGGTGGATGTACTGGGTGGACGAGTTTAAAAAGAAAGTTAAACGTGCTGGAATTTATGGTTCCAGGAGAGAAATTATTGTTACAACAAATTCTTCGTCTCCATATGGACTGACATTAGATTACACAGACAATCGACTCTTCTGGACCAACCTCTACTCCCACCCCTGCTCAATTTATTCAATGAAACCTGACGGATCTGTTATAAAATTAGTGCTACGAGCAGCAAGACTACATGTATTGGAGGGACCATTCCACAAAGAAAATGTATCGAGCTAACAAATGTAATGGAAAAGAGCTGACGGAGTTAATTTCTCCTGTAAGTCTGCAACAAACACTTATTGAGAATTATTAGTCAATTCGTCGGATGCAAATTCTTCGGAATGTCATTCGTCGAGATAACTTTTTGCAAAGTATGACGATTGTCGAGCCAGTTTTTGGAAAGTTTGACGATTCGTCGGGGTCAGATTTTGGAAAGTTTGACGATTCGTCAGGGTCAGATTTTGGAAAGTTTGACGATTCGTCGGGGTCAGATTTTGGAAAGTTTGACGATTCGTCAGGGTCAGATTTTGGAAAGTTTGACGATTCGTCGGGGTCAGTTTTTGCAAATTTTACCGATTCGTCGGAATCAGTTTTTGCAAAGTTTGACGATTCGCCGGGGTCAGTTTACGAAATCACACGGACGAAACTATTAAGTTTCCTATATAAAATGAACCTGACACACCGTCCAATTCTGAGCTACAAGGTCATGGCCAATTTCCGTTTAACTCAAAATCACCTGACGAATAGCATTCCGACGGATTTACATCTGACGAATCGTGCCGTCACAATTTCACAATATTGAGGCTATAGTCAAACTGATATATTAATAATAATAATTAGAATCTAAGTGACAGGACCCTTGTAAGAACATCCGCCGCCTATGTAATGTATAGCCGTTTAAGTTTATATTTCTAAATTTTTAAATTTTATACAGTGATGGTTTTTTTCTTTATTTTTAGTTGGATCATTACAAAACTGTTCAAGTTTACCACTTTTCAAAGCAGCCGGCAGTTGCAAATCAATGTTCTAATCGGGTTCTCCAATGTTCACACTTCTGTTTACCTATCCAATTCAAAGAAGCAGTTTCGGCTTTTGTTTTAAATGTTGTTTTATTTCATCTTATTAAGGTTAAACAAACTAGCTGTCCCCTGTAGGATGGGAAAAGCTACAAAAGTTGTAACGAATTTTAATTTTTGCTTAGCTTGTTATAAGTAGTTGACATTGACATTGATGAACTTGCATTTAAACTTTTTACAGGTTGCCTTTCTTTTATAGAACTAAAGCTTCCTTAGTTCCTAAAGGCACGAGAGGAATGGTATATAAATGATGTCATGGCATTTATAGACCATAGTCAAATTCTTATTCTGTAATATTGAATGTAAAACAAATAGCTCTACTGATTAAATCACTACTTTCTCCATGAAAATTTAAGAAAGTTATTTTATTTTTCCATCTGCATTTTTGTTACGTGTAAAAGTTTAATAATTTGATTTCCGGGCTTGTATTTAATTAAATTGCACATAATTTTGGCTAGTTACATAACGATTTATTAGGTAACGCTTACTATTGGCCTTTTACTAAACGTTACTTGCCCACTCCATGCTACCTAAATGCAATTATTGCCTAAAAAATTCAATAATTGATTTACAGCGGCGTCAAGATATTGACTATGTTATTTTATTCACTGCTAACATGTTATGCTAACATCTTGACATGACTCCTCAAGAATTTAAGACAGTTAATGAAAAGTCTCGTTACATCAGTTTATCTGATATTAATAATAACTTATACGGTAATAAATCCTCTGTGGTTTTCCCACTTTGTTGACTATCATGTCCGCGAAAGTTAAAAATATTCCACACTAAGCCCTGCTATTACCACACATAATATAATTATGTCCACTAAAAAATCTAGGACATTTGCTATCACACAATACCCTGTGGAGTACCAATCTAATGAAATGTCACCGTAGCATGGATTTTGCAAGATTTAATGTTTTCTGCGGTATGGTTTTGATGGAATGGTGCTAGGATACAATATCTTGAGGAGACCGAATTAGTTTACGTTACGTGCCATTAAATCACGGACCGGAAATTTTTTTAATGGCTTCAAAATGAATTTAAAGGTAACAAAATTAGATAAGGTAATATCTTTAAAGTTGAGCGTATACAATACAACAGTTTTGTATTTATATTGTAAACTACAAAAATACTTTCTAATAATATAATAATAATAATAATAATTTATTCATTAAGTCGATTTGGCCGCAGCCCATACAACATTGGTTATTTACATTTTTAGCTTTACAGAGGTAATTGATCCTCGGTTTGATATGATAATAAATATGTTTGATTTAGTATATGTAATTATGGTTATTTCTTGGCTGAAAAGAGAGCATGTTAGTTATTATTCTTACACAGTATAATATAGTCATTTTTAGTCATGTTATAAATTATAATGTGAATGTGATATAGAGTAATGTTTTTTCTCTCGGTGTCTTGATAGAAAATAAAGGAAGGGAGTCATCTGTAGTTTGATGAAGGGGGGGGGGAGTCAGGCTTCTCCGATGCATCCGTAGTAGAAATTTCGAGTCCTAATGGCTGTATCCCAGAAATTAAATAGCAGTTCAAATCCCTCGGCGTTGTTATAATCCTTGAAAGTTTGTTCCATAAGGGTCTTCCTAGTTGGTCTTGCGTCGCTTAGTTTTCTGAGAAATTTGGTTCTTGGATATGCGTAATGCGGACAGTTGAGCATTACATGGAAGGTGTCTTCCTCTTCCCTCCCACACAGGTCGCAATCAGGTGTCTCTACACGCTTCCATAATCGGTTCATTCCGTTGAGGTTGATGATCTTTCCCCTAAGGACAATTCTAGGAAGGCCAGATCTTAGATTCAGTATAAACTTCACCTTGTTCCATGCTAATCCCATTTCAAAGTATTCCGATTTTAGGGCGTGGGTCTTCAAGCGGCTATAGTGTTTAAGTGTGTTGCAACTTTGCATCCTTTGTACGTCCGTATTAACACAGCTAAGTCGGTATTTCTCCAGGATTTCAGATTTATGTAACTTCAGATACTCACTGTTTAGATTCTCTAGCGTTCCTTCCATTGATGCATCAGCAAAGAGCTTTCTCACTTGTATTATCCAGTTGTATCTATGGTCTGTTCCTTTTATCTGCAACATCTCTTTATAACAGTTCCTTGATATGCCGTCTTCCTTAGAGTTAATGATCTTCTGAATGAACGTCAGGAGAGCTTTAAACAGTTGCATCTTGATGTTTTGCGCTCCTGTTTCTAGTCTCAGGTAGTATCCTGGTGTTGAGTTAGATGTTCCTGTTAGCCTTCTAAGAAACGTTGTTTGAAAAGTTTCTAGTTGTTCGCTGTATCGTAGTCCCCACACAGGTGCTGCATACATTAAGATCGAGCTGACAAGGGAGTTAAATAGTCTTACATGTATACTTATGTCTTTCAATTTTGCGCGGTAAAAGAGTTCAAAAAGCTTTGTTTGCGCTAATCTTGCTTTCCCAAAGAAATGTTCTTTTGCTCCATTGAAGATTCCACTATGCGTAAAGGGGACGCCTAGATAGACGTACTGTTTCACAATCTCCAATGGTTTGCTTTTCCATTTAAATTTGATGGAGTTACTAATTTTGTTGCCTTTGCGGAAGATCATGACTTTAGTTTTGGACAGGTTGACTGTTAGGTCATTATCCTTAAAAAAGCTGCTGAGCGTGTTTATTTGTTTTTGTAGGTCTAGTTCGTTTGATGCAAGGAGGATGATATCATCTGCGTACAGGAGAATGAGTAATTCAAGGGTGAACATCTGTATTCCGTGTATGTTACTGGCTCGGAGTATTTCAGTTATTTTGTCGATGTATATTGTAAAGAGAGTTGGCGACAGCGTTTCACCCTGAAGGACCTCTCCCATCACTTTTATCATGTCCGTGTAACCGTCCTTGCACCTTATTTTGGTTTTAGCCAAATCATACAGTTCTTTGATTTTAGCTATAAACTGGTCGCTCAGACCCGTTTCTTTCAGTCTACACCACAGTTTGTCCCGTTTAATGGAATCGAATGCCTGACTTAGATCAACAAACAGCGCAAACAATTTTCCTTTCTTCTTTAGGGCTGGCCTATTCAGCTGTCTCAGGATGCAAGAGTAGAGTGCAAATATATGATCTGTGCAGCCTCGCCACTTTCTAATAATATTAATTCGTTACATGAAAAATGCGAGGTAACACAATACGTGGTTTACGTTATTGAGCACCGTATCCAAACAGAACTCTAAAAATATGAAAGAAATTATTTTGAAATTATTTTTCAGGGTTTACTAAATAATTTTTTTTACCTAAATTTTCGAATTCTAAAAAGCCCAAAAATTATAGGTGTGCGTAGAAAGTCGTTAAATGGTTGATAAAATTCCATTAACAAATTAATTGGCAAATAACAAGTTCTTGATGGTTTGGTTCTGATTAAAACTTTAAAACACAAATTAAGCAATATAAGTTCTTAAAAATGAATATTGTGTTAGTGCCAGTGCATTTAAAACAAAAGAAATAAAAACTTTTATCACAAAATATTTTAAAAATTATATTTTTCTGGATAAAAGATAAGCAAGCAACTTTTTAAACATGTACGTACATATGCATTAACATTAACAATGGTTTACAAGGTAATGTGTATAGCTTTAACGCCGCTAGATAATTCTTTTGGGTTTGTTGGCAGTGTTAAGGAAATTAGGTTTTGAATGAACAACGTCCGCGGCTATAGTCATAACATACCTAGTAGTCAATGTTAGCCTATCTGAAATGTTAAAAGTAGCAACTTGACCATGTGGTACATAATATGCTATTCGAAGATGAAGCGGATTTTTAACGAAGTGTTTAGTTTAGCTTATGAAAGATAGTAACATGTAAAAAGCTATAATTTACTTGAGTAGGTTTTAATGAACCTCTTGCAAAAGTACACGCCCTGGCGGAGCAAAAGTGAAACAAGCAATGCAAAATCATACGTATTCTTAAATGGCTTTATTTCCAATATGAGGTTTATAGGCGCAAATTAAAAAAAAACGCACAATTAACACTTTATGATAATTACATTGGCAGTGCCATGCCTGTGGTAACCGTAAAATTAATTCTCAGGTCGACGTATGTATTTCAATGAAAACCCCGTACGGCTTGTAGATAAATGGTGCGGGATTTTCATTGAAATACATAAGTCGACCTGAGAATCAATTTTACGGTTACCACAGGCATGGCACTGCCAATTTAATTATCATAAAGTGTTAATTGTGCATTTATCTTTAATTTGCGTCTATAAACCTCATATTGGAAATAAAGCCATTTAAGAATACGTATGATTTTGCATTGCTTGTTTCACTTTTGCTCCGCCAGGGCGTGTACTTTTGCAAGAGGATCATTATTGTGTCATTCAATGGATGTAGGTGAACAGTAGCAGAACACAGGTCTTAAAAAACGTCAATTATTTTGTTCAATGTGAATTCATTCATTTTAGTAGCCGTCGTATTTTGCAGGAAGACCCCTAAATGTTTCCTAATTAGGTTTTGTTTATTTAATTCGGTATTTAAAATCGACAAAAGACAGGATTTATTTGTAATGACGAAATAGTACTGTCTTATGTACCACATTGCATTCAATTGCGACTGTAAAAATAAAAAGTACATAGATTTAGCTTTAGGAATAAAATTACTACTTGTTTTTATTTAACTGCAGTGTCTATAAGTATTGGACTTACGGATCGTCCACAAATGACGTCATCAAAAAACCACAAATTTAAGGATCATATTATATACTAAGATTCCACTTTCATCAGCTCATCCATTGCGTAAATGACTATCTTTTACAGAAGTTGTGTAGTAATGACACTACCGATGACGTTATTTGTGGACGATCCCTCATATTTTAATATTAAATATTACACATGCATATATGCCGTTTGCAAAATTCATGTTCCATACCAATTAATATCCCAAATTTTAATTAATTCCAGACATTATTCTTTAAAACAGTTTGTATCCCAAAGGCCAAAACAATTAGCTATTCAAAAATTTGAAAAATGTGCATAGCTTTGTTGACGCTACAGGAATACTTGCATTAACTCAATTATTCACTTTTTGACGATGCCTGATTTATTTAGACGACGGCTTGGCTTGTTAAAATTGTATACAATTCAAGAAAATGATAATTACCGGCATTTAGGATCGAAATTACAGATTTACAACGGGGGCGTCACTCAGTGACGTTTAGATTTATGTAGGAGAGGGAGCGGATACGACTTATGTAAGCTACGTACGATGCTGCTTATGGTGTGGAATTGCTAAAAGCTAAGGGAGAAAGGGGATTGATAATTTGTCATTTACATAAATGGACGGCTCAAATTAGTCACTCACTAAAATTATTAAGGTATATGTACCATTTATAACTACCTTAGGGGTAATAAGCTTAAATAGCAAAGTAAAATTATTTTAAAAAATCGACATTTTCATTGTTTTATGCAGACACTAGTAGTACGGCCCGTCCTGCGGACGGAATTTATCAGGGTTAAAAATGCACGTGTAAAGTATATCACGTTATACATTTTACTTCATTTGCCAATCTAAGAAACTTTAACAAAACTGCATGGACATGATTAATTCATTAATTCAACAATATTTATTACTAAAAGGCTAAGAAATTCTTTATTTTGTTTTGTTTCTTTAAACATACAGTCAATATTAAACACCAATGACACACACTTTAAATGCACCTAATGCAGAATTTAATTTGCTATCAAACGGTATATTGCAAGTTTGTGTATCTATAATATTTTTCAAGGAAATGGCAATTACATCTGGCAAGGTATTAAAATTGCTGTTAGCTGGTTTGAAGTTATTTCCTTGTTTAGAATTCCAACACCTAGCTAATTTAAAGTTATTTAGCGGTGCCTGGAAGATACTGTGTGCCTGGACAATAGTCGGAGACAGCGGACAGAAAGGCCGGACAGAAAGGGCGGACAGAAAGGGACAGAAAGAGC
Source organism: Dicyrtomina minuta (assembly GCA_949802685.1). Classification (NCBI taxonomy): domain Eukaryota; kingdom Metazoa; phylum Arthropoda; class Collembola; order Symphypleona; family Dicyrtomidae; genus Dicyrtomina; species Dicyrtomina minuta. Next base: position 136,710,633 of record OX461808.1, on the reverse strand, counting down.
TTTATTTGAATTTTATTATTATGTAGATTGTGTACTTTAGATAGTAAATTACTTTGCATACTACATAAGCATAACGAACTCCAAGAGTAAGTATATTTTGCACTACAAAGTTTTAGGTTAAAATCCAAAAATTGAAGGCTGTATTCCAATTGGAGATAAGGGGGTAGTGAGAATTAGATGTGAATTACAATACAGAATAATTGGCGGTAGGGGTTTTAGACCAATAAGAAGTAGGTTAATTGGTGGTCTCGTAATTCCAATTGTACTTCTTAAACTATTTATTTGATGAACCGACAACAATATTAAAGATGATTTTATTGAAAAATTAAAGTAATATAGTAAGCAACTTTATGCATAATTGATACACAAATACATGGTGAAACTAATGTGTTACTAGTGGATAACACAGTCGGTCCTATTCTTGGACTTGCTGTCTGATATAAACATGTTATTGTAGATACTTTTTCATTTCTTTTTGCAAAATTAAGGCAAATGTTGGGAGGTTTGTTTATTCATAGCCTACTCTATTATATACATATACGTATCTAATAGAGAAGGCTATGATTTGGGAAACAAAATTTCTCACTACATACTACTTGGAACGAAAAGGACGCCGTCGGGTTGGAATGGACGGAGCGGAGAAAAGTATTTCCGTTCAAGTTCAATTAAGTGCAAAATAAGAATGATATATAGGGCATACTGAATGTTGCGAAGATTGAATAAAGCGCCAGTGGATGGTTTAGAATTAGAAAAATTACGGTTCCCATACATCCTATAACTCTGTTTTTTTTTTTTTTTTATAGTTTTTTAAGGTTTTATTAAAACTTTTTATCATAAACACATGCACTGAAGGATATCAATTTTTACTTTAAACAACATTATAGTAATATTAGAACTTATTGATGGTAACAGGAGAAGAATTCGTTAGTATGTTTTTCTGGTGCTAAGTAAAGTATATGTATTCTTGTTTAAGAATATACAACTTCCTAAACGCTGGGGTTGCCAAAATAAAAAATAATGCAGCTTACAGTTTACTGATATTATTTTGATTTCTGTAAAATTAGTACTACTGCATTTTGCAGTGCATTTTTTATTTTATTTTTTCAATAAACATTTAATTTAGTATTCGTGTAATAAAAACAACAAACATTGCAAATTATTGTAATAATTCATATCCATTTTTCACAAAAAGCAAACTGTACCATCTACCAACAGTATAAAATATATCTTGCAATCTCTACGGCGTGTAAATAGAACATATGGAACTTTTCAAATGCGTGTAATTCGAACACTTTACACTTTTTTAAAACGTGCAATTAGAACATTTTACAATTCTTTAAAACATGTAAATACAACATATTGCAGTTTTTAAAGACTAATAATTAACATTTTACGCATCCAATTAAATTAAGGATATTTATTAGGTAGCTCATTTTAATTCTACCGTAAATTGGATATTGGTCATTTTAGTTTTTCACAGACGATATTTGGGAGTTACTAGGTTCCTATGTGTGAATAATTCCTGCCATATTAATTAATGTGACATTCACGATATCTTTACCCACTAATGAACCCAACGTACTTTCCGATACAGATCATTAAGAAATGAAAATATTTTTTTAACGGCTTTGTACTGATCGTCATTAAAGCTTTATTTAATTTAGAACCCGCTCAATAAAATGTTTAAAGTCACCAAATTTTACTAGTTGCAGAATTTATAATAGCATCAAAGTTTGGTAGGTAGGTGGATTAGATTGGAATTGCTGATTCATTAATTACTTCATAGCAGTTGTGTTCCTATCCAAAACTAGATGAAAATAAACTCGCACATAAACTCTTATGTAAATATTTTTAAGAACTAGAATTATTTTCCATACTTCAACTATTAAACTACGAAAAATACAATTTTACTCTTTCAAAACACATTCACAGTCCAGAGAAGCATGTAGACAGAGGCTATTCAAATATTAGGAGAAAATTTTAAAAAATCAATCTAACGAATGAATATACTAATAAAATAGCTCACATGCCCATTTAAATATATGGTAACTCAAAAATTCAAATTAATTGACATAGTCATAATCATACAGTATTATTAATTGCAGCAGATCCGCAATCTTATTGAAGGAGTTTTAATTTTTTATTTGTTTTGTAGGGAGCCGCGCGAACGCAGTTCCCCGCTACCAAAAATGACGCACTCGAGTTATCCACGTTTGGGATAATCGCAGGAGTCAACTCAACCGAAGTGCAATGGAAGGGTCTCATCCTGGGACAACGGCCTTAGTGATAACCGTACGTCCCGAGCCAGGTAAGTGCTTGTAATATATTTTCTCAACTCACCCACCTTATCCGCTTTATTGCACCGCAAACGGCTTCTGTGTTTTACATATTTAATAGGACAAACATAAAATCATATTAATTAATATTTTTGTATCATATGGTGTAAAATTCCAATACCTATTGAATAGCTAATTTAAAAATTTATTTACAATCTTAAACTTGGTGTTATTCAAGGGTAAAACATACGTATGTATGTCAACGTGCTACTGCTATGTAAGTGTGGAATTGCTGTGGATCTGTGCGATTGTGAATTTCGTATGCAGTGTGGAATGGAATTGCACTGGGGTTTTAGTAATACTGATTTTCCTACTGCTTCTGCTTCTGCGAGGCATTGGAAAAGAGTGTATTTAATCAAATGTAAGTACTCAAAGTATCTGTAATCTGTAGAGGCTCGGAGGATTCTCATCTGTCTACACAATTTTTGTATTGATATGAATGGAACATAAATGATGCAATTTGATGTTTTCTATTTAAATCTTGTGTGTAATTACATATATTCACGTAATATGACTTGGGAAAAATGTAACGCAATAAGATCAATAAGTTTCTTAAGCAATTCAATTTCCCTACCTAATTTAATTCCATCTGTTCATTAAATTAACTTTACTAAATCAACCAATGCCTTTAATAAAAATATGGCAATTATCTACGACTAAAATTCAAGCTTGCATCTTTATTTGTGACAAATAAAAGTTAATTAAAATGTACACACGACAATTAATTCAAGATATTAAAAATATCAAAAATACTAAAACGACAAGAAATTAAATCTTTAAATTTTCCCCTAAGATTTTATATGATGCCGTAAACACCATTTCGTCTGTGAAGAACCAAAATGACCTATGCCTATATCCATTTGTAGCTAAAAGCAATATCCACTATCTACAATAATATTGAAACATGTCTTGAGAGAATTTAAATATAATATTTTGCACTTTTAAAAATATGTAAATAGAACATTTTAAACTTTTATAAACGATGTAAATAGAACATTTTACACTTTTCAAAAGCTTGTAAATAGAACATTTTGCACTTTTCAAAAGCTTGTAAATAGAACATTTTACAATTTTTAAAAACTCTTAATTAGCATTTTACGCATGTTTCTCATTTTTTGTGTGTGACATAGTTCATTTTTATTCTAGCTTAAATTGAGTGTAGGATCATTTTTGCTCTTCACAGACACTTTGTTACGACATATGACAATCCAAACAATTACTGCTACTACAACTGTAGCTATGAGCCTATAGAAATTAAGACTTTTTGATTTGAATACTTTTAGCTATAATGGGCTGGCGTTTGACACCTACATAACAACCATTTGAATATTATCTCTCCGCAATAAAATATTGCGAGAAAAATTAAAACCACGGAAATGCAAAGTATTGCGAAAATTAAAGCATGAACGTCGAGTGACCGCCGTATCCACCAGGTGGTTTTAGTCTTCACTCTTAAGTATGAAAGGTCATCTGTCATCTTGACTTAAAACAAACAACCAGGTCCAGAGGATGCATCGTCGGACTTTTTCTTGATGCGTTTCATAATTGTGAGGCTACACATAAGTAACTGTGTTTAAGTTAAAAGCAAATTACATAATTACTAACTTCATAAAAAACTAGTTGAATAACACTAACGAACTTTAAAAATTCATTTTTTTACACCATAGGTGAAGCTATTGGCAGTTTTTAGCGATATTTTTTTGGTAAATGATTGTATTATTTAGAAACGACTAAAATGTTACAATGTATCATTTAAAAGTCTCGTAATAGCATCTCGTAATTTTTCCGGAGTCAGGTCGAAAAATTCAAGTACAATTCCATTACCAACAGCTGGAATTCGTTTAACATAGTAGTCCTGATCTCCGTTGACAGGGAAGATTATAAAAGGAACTGTGTTCCAAATTGCTTGCTGAATACTTACTTGACCGCCTTGCGTCACAAAGCTTTTAATTTTGGGTTGCGTTGCAATTTTTAAGTAATCACATTTAGCACATAATCACATAACGTATTGTCTATGAAGAACCAAAATGACCTATATCCAATTTATGCTAGAATTAAAATAAGCTTGTCAAAAAAAGACAGCAAATAAGATGAATGCTTACAATGCTAATCACGAGTTTCTAAAACATTATTCTAAATTGTATACCCTCTGCAAAAAAAAGACACACACAATTCTTATTATCAAGCCTAGAAAACATCACGATGAAAAATTAAACGGCCACAAAACCTGTCAATCTCTGTAATAAGGCGCAAGTTTAGCAGGTTTCAGCACAGTTTCTGAACAAGTTAAATACAAGAATTATTATTATTTTAATGTGATTTAAAATGTTAAATAGTATGTAAACACTGGTGGAGAGAATCCAAATCGTGCTAAATTATGTTTGCAGGTAGAAACTATACGGTCATACTTGGCTTTATAAAACCTTAAATGTTACTCAACGCATCTTTAGTCTTTAGGAAAAAATGTCGTACTGCATTTAAAACTTTTGAAACACTTATACTTTATGGAAAGTAATTAAGTTATCTAGAGTATTGAATCTTTTAATAATTTTAAAACCAAATTATGATTCGTTTGGTATTTACGGTAACGATTATTGCGACGTAAATGTATTTGTAATTAAAAAAATAAAGTGTGCATCGTTTGACGACGCCTGAATTATTAAGGAGACTGCTGAAAATTTTTAAACACAAGTTCGATATCAGCAACATGCATATGACTCAAAATATGTAAGGAACGTAGCAGTGCCTTGTAGTGATTCAAAGTTTAGCTAAATCTAAATGCAAAATTTAGTGTTAATGTGTAATAGGAAAAAACAATAAAGTAATAATTAATTGTGGTAACATGATTTTTAATTGTGAGCCATACATATTATATAAGTACAAAATATGAGCTTAAGGTTTAGCATTTTGAATAAAGCTTTTAAATGAGTAAAATTATTATTATATCACAAAAATTATATTGCAATATGCTACAATACACATAATATGCAAATCCTGTCACATTTTCCAAAAATCAAAACATTTCCTTACTTTGCCTTTTTTTCCTTAATTTTGGGCAGAATTTCTAGCTCTTCGTGATTTAAGATCATTTCTTATTGAATATTAAGCGTTAAGTGGTGGTGAAACGAGATTATAAAGGGGATCAAGATTTAAGTATACATAGTAATTATGATTTATGTAAATGCGTTGTGGTTAGTAGAAAGGTGACGTCGGGTGAAGCTATATTTAAAACTAAATGGCAAAAAAAAACAATTGTATAGCACCTGCCTGCTGCTTACACATTATCTGTTGTTCAGTTGTATTGTTATGCGTTTTGGGCATTAAAAACTTTAACACTAAAAAAAACATTTCCTCCGAAATTAGCAGAAAAAAACTAACTCTCTGTGAACGATGAACTTTGCTTGATATATTCATTCTACCTTACGCAGATTGTTGCAGATTAAAAACTTTGAATGTAATAATAAGTAGAATTAAGATGCGTATATTCGACGAACCGAAAAAATATACTTATACATACCTACCTAAAAAATATTATGAAATATTTTGGCTTATCCTTATTAGTTTCTATGTACTTGCCACTATTGCTTCTGCATGGATATGTATGTGCACTGTAGCTCATTTCGTCAGTAAAGAGTCAAAATAACCCAATTCCTTTTTTTACCAATAAAAGCGATGCACACTATCTAAATTAAACGCAAATTAAAACATCATGATCCTAAAAGCAGGCAGGTATATTATGTAGGGCATTTTACCCATTTCAGGAACATGTAAACATGGAAAATTTTCCAACAAAAAAATGTAAATTAGTGAATGTTACGCGTTCCAAAGCTAAGTAAATAGTAAATACAGTTTACACTCGTGATTCAAAATCAAGTAAATAGAGAGTTCTACGCTTTTAAACAACCTGTAAATTGTAAATTTTGCAATTTAAAAAAAAACAAGTAAATATCAACATTTTGATTATTTTTTAAACGTGTGTTTACCAAAATATGGTAATCAAATAATGTTTTTTCAACTTAGTTAACTTTAATTCTAGCTTAAATTGGATATGGGTAATTGTGATTCTTCGCTCATTCGCTCATGATATGTGCCTGCTATATAATATGCTTGCAAGCACAATAAGCACATCTGACCTAAAGTATGTAGGTAGTACCTATTAAATTATTTTACGCATGTACCTACGTAACAGATAGCAGATCAGTAACAAAATAGGTATGGCATTTGGCTTTAACTAATTAATCTAACACAACAACAAAAATTATTTTATTACTACCTGTAAACATTGCGAATACTATAAGCACTACGAGCTGCTATGCACTAACAGCTAGCAGACACACAGTGGTAGTTGGTGGTCATGGGTTGGTGTTTTGTCTGTCGGAGATAAGTAGATAAGTAAAATGTAATTTCATAAATTTTGTATCTACATAATTCAGTAATTAAATTTAAATATATCAGCATTTGTAATCCTGAAACTAAAACAATGCATACCACGTTAACTGCCTGTTTTTGGTAGATTGATAAAAGTTCGAAAAAGAGTATAAAATGATGCCCAGGACTTCCAAGAATATCATTCAAACTAACATTCTCAACTGAACAACATCAAAACAATCAACACAAAGAAAATATCCTGCACAACTGTGTCAACTAAAAAAGTGAAAGTGAACAAAAAATTAATTTTGAAATTACAAATTCGAACATTTACTAAGTAATTGCGTAATTTGCCATCTTTCATATACCTCAACTTATAAGTTTTGCATTTTTCCGAAAATTAACTTTTAAACACTTTACAACAATGAATACAATTGTGGTAAGAAATATTATTTTTCAGTTTGAACTATTTTTGAATTCGAAATTCAAGTAAAGTTCAATATACTATGTTTACTAAACATAATTTTTTAAGTGTAAAATTTGTATTAAGTATTATAACTGAGTGTATTTTTATAATGGTAGAGCTTAATCAGTTTGGCGGGGATACTAACTGTCATTATTTCTCCTATCACATCTGCACCTGGACATGAGCATGGTCACGGTCACGAACACAATCACGTGGATTATTATGTAAGTAATAAAACATTTAAGCACATACAAAAAGTTTGCTTAAATCATAAATTTTCGAATTTTAATAATATTTATTATTTACCTAAAATTGTATGCTATGCTGACCTAAATTATTATTTTTGGAATAGCACGAGCCGAAATACTCTTATGGCTACGGTGTAAACGACCATTACACTGGAGATGTCAAGTCAGCTCATGAAACCCGTCACAATGGATGGACAGAGGGGAGCTACTCGGTCCTTCAACCCGACGGTATTCTCCGAACTGTCAAATATGTGGCTGACCCAATCCATGGATTCAGAGCTACAGTTCATAATCAGGGCTGGTCTCAGCATGAACCCAGTCACCCCAAAGGTCACGGACATGGACACGGACACGGATGGAATGCGAATCATGTCAGCCATGAAGATGAAGCTCACTAAATATATGACGAATTATAACCAATCAAAGTATACTAATAACAATACAATATGAAGGAATTTCGGAATAAAGAAATAGTGATAACATAATATATTGCTTAATTAGAATTTTAGATTTTATATGTACGACAAAAAATAATGTATTTATTGTTTGCTGCGCTGTAGACACAAATAATAACTGCTTATTGAATGTTAAGAATTATTATTGAAGATCGAACAAAAAATGAACAATACTCAAAATTATATATTAACTGTAAGCAATGCAAAAGTTAAAGAATAAAAGATTGAACTAGCATCAAATATTTGCAATCATTGACTAACTATAGCGTTTAGGTAAAACTAAACAAAAGAATGGTTAAACTATGGTGGAATACTCCTGGATTGTAATGTAAGGAATGTCGTAAAACATCACTTGACTTATCAAAATTTTCTTTTTAAATGTACATCGAATTGTCTAATAGGCACTTAAAAATACATGTGGCATTTAACATTGCCTGTAATATAAAAATTGTATTTAAATTTGGCTAAGCAGAAAACACAGTTGAATACCTAATTGAAAATTTAAAATACATTTACTCAATATAATCAAAAGTTTCTGGAATATCAAACTGTTTATTGATGATTGCTTCGTCAACTGAAAATTTTGATTTGAGCCAAGTTCGCACTGAAAAAATATTATCCGTCCAGCGATTTGCAGCATCTAGTGCAATCTGAAATATTTGAATTTGAATTAATTGTATGAATTTGGAATATAATAACAAAGGGCTTATTAATATCAGTTCGAATCTGCTCTCATTGTGATTACTACAGTAAAATTTGGATGGTCGCATAAATTAGATAAAAGTTAAAGTTACACACACCTTAATATCTTTTTTTTCCTGAGCAATAACATCCGGATCGGAATCTTTGTATTGTGCAAGCAATTCAATGAGTTTAGTCTTCTCCTGTTTCAAATCTGATAATTTGGCAATCAACTCTTCTCTTTCTCCATCATCATCTTGTCGGCTTAGTTTCGCTTTCTTTACTTGATTCTCTGCGTCGGCTTTTTTTTGATTTGTGTTTTCCAGCTTTTCCTCTAGCTCATCCAGCTTTCGTTTACGGATTTGGGTGGCTTTACTGAAAACATCAATTACAGGCAATCTGGTAACTTACATACTTATACTATACTTATACTTATCATTTATATTTATCTATGAAATGAATTACATAGATCATATTACATATGTCAGTAGCTGAGTGATAATGCTCATTTCTGAAACATTATTAGACAAATGCGCATCCCATAGTTCGGCATGCTACAAATGTAATTAATTCGAAAGTTAAAGTTATGACAGCTTTGAGCTAAGATATTCCTAATCAATAAAGCACATTTAAATAATTAATTATACCTTGGAAAAGCCCAAAAGTAAACAGAAGTGCCGATTTTCTCAGTATCAACGTAGCCATCGTCAACCAGAGCCTGAACCACATCCTTTACTGACTGCATTATCACTCCTTTTTCTTTCGGTCCAATCTTTTCCAGCTCCTACAAAAATCAATCACAATATAAGTCCGTCTTGATCTGTATTTAAAACACTTAATAAAAACGTGAAGCAAAAAAGCAAAAGACAAAGGATCGTCTTCTCGGTCACCTGTCAACTGTCTGTCGCAAAGACAGATGAACCCGAATACAAAAATACAACAAATAAAAATGTGAATAGTGAAAGTGAATACCTATCTAGTTTTCAACTAAATCAAAAAATATTTAATAGCGCTTATAATAAAACATTATTACTACCTTTAACTGGAAGACGTCTTTTTTTTCATAAAAAATCTCCAGCATCCTTTTCCTCTTTTCTTCCGCACTCACTCCTCGCTTTGACATTTTCAGTTTGTTATACCTAAATTAAGTCAATAAGTTGTGGTTCCCTTTGGGGTAGCGGGTATAGATGGATGGCTTTTGCGAAAATTTAAAAGATATAATGGGAGGAAGGGCAAAAAGTCTGCAGAGAGCAAAAAGTCCGAAACAGGGCAAAAAGTCCGCACAGGGCAAAAAGTCCGCCAAAAGAGGGCAAAAAGTCCGAAGAGGGCAAAAAGTCCGGAGAGGGCAAAAAGTCCCGTGTTGCCCTCTTTTGGCGGACTTTTTGCCCTCTCCGGACTTTTTGCCCTCTTTCGGCGGACTTTTTGCCCGCTCCGGACTTTTTGCCCTCTTTCGGCGGACTTTTTGCCCTCTCCGGACTTTTTGCCCTCTTTGGGACTTTTTGCCCTCTCCGGACTTTTTGCCCTCTCTCCCATTACATAGAGTCTATATTATAGACACGTACGAAAAACGAATGGCAAAAACCGCAGCAAAACGAAAATAACTTTTGAAATTACTATTTGCTTTTAAGTATGTACTATCTAAAATTCCACGTGGAAACTTTTAAAAATCCACCATCCACCACAATTTATGTGAACGGTTGTAATGTAGGTAATTTACTGTTTACTACAGCTGTTATTATTATAGTTTAAAATCAGCAACTGAATTTACTCGAAACTGTGGTTGGCATCAACTCATCAACTACTAACTTTACGTGACTTTAAAAACTAACTGATCCCTGACTGCTGAACACTGAACATAGACGTCGACAGGACTGAACTCGTCAAAACTCCAAGCTCACACGTCACACGACAGTAGCAGTAGTACAGTACACAGTACACATCACATTTTTCCCGCTTTAAAATTTGAGTAACGACGGAGTGAAAAGCAAAAAATGGAATCTAATTATTTTGATTATTTCTAATCTATGGTTCTTCCCGCACTCTTGCGTCTTGTCTTGTACTTGTACGACTTGCACCCAATTTTCCCTTTTACTTTACAATTTAATGCTGATTGACTGATTGAAAGTGATTACATGATGATGATAGCTGTGTTTATTTGTATTAACTCTTCGCGTTTCCACACTTTCAACTTCAACTGCTATAATCAGTACTTAGCACAACGAATTCACAAAAAGGAAATTATGATTACTATACGTATTTAAATAGTCATTTACTCCAACCCATTTCTTACCACCACCACTTGCCCCTTACTTAAACATTATTAAAATTAAAAGCAACCATCCCCGTAATAAAAATAAATTAAGATAATATTGTTCAGAAATTCAATTATTGCATTCTAAAACTTTGAATTGCCGAAACGCTTGTTCCGCTGCCCGCTAGTATGGACCATGTTACTGCATTCTTCAGTCATAATCAAATGCAGTGAATTTTGTGAAATGCCTAATATAATAACTATAAATACATATTATGAGCATACATGACCTGGCTGGTTTCCTCTTGCAAATTAACTAGCTTTTTTAATATGTATTTAATAATCTAGTATTTACGTAATAAACCAACTGTTTAATATTTTGTTGTTATATTATACGAATTCTCAAACAGCATTTACGGTCAGCAATGGTTATTTTGCACATAACTAGCTGAGTTAAGCATTGCAACCGGAGAGTTTGCAGAAATTGTTTCTGAGGGTCCGTAAATCCTTTAAGTTAGGATGGATTTGCGCCTATGGCCTTGACTCCCGGTAGCAGTGTTTTGCAGTTGTTTGGAAAAATAATTAAGTAGAATTTATTATTTTAATATTCCCTGAAAACAGCATCAGCTTATTGCTAATTAATAGGTGGTCGTATGTATGACCTTATTACAAATATGAAACATAGGTATAAACTTCAGATTAAATTAGCAATTACAGACGTATTCCGAGAATGGCTAAAAAGATTTAGGTGAAGGTGAGCAGTAAGTTGTAACTTTGTAGCTAATACTCAACAGGCCTCAATATAATCTAGTGATTTTGTCATAAGAACAAATCCTTAGACCTTGTAGAGAAATGCATATCTAAATAAATTAATACAAAATACATATTAGTTTCGTGACAACAGCAATAAATTCCATTTATTTACTTTTTCACTTTCCTAAGGCGTACTAATGACCCTAAAGATTAAAGATGTACTAAAGATAAAGAAATTCAACAAAAAAAAATGCGTCTCGAAATTTTAATAAAAAATAATAAAATTCAAATTCTGAACTTAATCAAAACTTAGAGACTTGATCATGACGTCTGAAAGCTCGGATGCTTTCTTCGTGGATTTCTTTTTTGATTTTCTAAATTTCTTAAGTGCTTGTTTCTTATTGGCAATGTAGCTAACTTTCTTTTTGACATCCGGTGACAAATCAGTTCCACTCCCCATCTTCTTCTTCCTATCAACATTATCAATGGCAAAGGTCACTTTCTTCTTGGGCTTTCCACTGCTACTGGCATCCGCATCCCCATCATCACTATCGTCTTCGTCAAACATGTCAACATCTTGGTAATTTGAATCTGAGTCGTCATCCATTTCATCGTCCTCGTCATCTGAAGGCTCCAGCGTCATTTTAGGCGTGAAGTCGTCAAGCGAGAATGGTGAAGCAAGAGTTGTGACAATGTCAGAAGATGTTGTTCCAACTGTGTCAACTTCTGGGGGCTCAGTGAAAAATCGAATTTGACCCCTACGTGAAAAAAGGGAGTCAAATAGTAATGTTGTTTTCAAATTTCAACCAGGCTTTTATCAATTAATTTAAATTTAAACACAATCAAATAAAAGAAAATAAAAGATACACATGATTTTACAGTTACAGATTAGGAATAGGGATATGCATCTGGGTACATCTTTTTAAAAAGCGTAAAATATTAAATTTTCATGTTTTTAAAAAGTGTATTTTTTCTAATCTCATGTAATTAAAAAGTGTGGAATACTCTGTTTTCATGTTTTTAAATAGTGTAAATGTTTTTTAATCCCATATTTTAAAAAGCGTAGAGTACTCTAATTACATGTTTTTAAAAAGTATAAAATATTCTGATATTATGTTTTTTATAAAGTTTAAAATATTCAGTTTTCTTGTTTCAAAATAGTGTAAATATCTTTCCATATTTTTAGAAGTGCAGAATATAAAATATACATGCTTATACATATCTATTTACATTTACAAGTAAAAAAAAACATACGTATGCCAGTCGTGTAAAATCATTTGCTCAGCAGCTACAGGATTTACAATTCCTCCTTTCTTAAGCTTCCCAGTTTTTCCAGCCACCAACTGAAGAAACTCCTCTTCGGAAGAAAAATCAGACACCCCATATTGAAGCATTAGCGTTGGTTTAGGTACACGGGCCAGGATGGTTGCAATGCTCATGGAAGATTCCCCCTTTTCCTTCGAAAAACACACTCCTGGAGAATCGATCAATTTTATTTTCGAGTCTAAATGAACGAACTGACATGCTCTGTTAAAAAAATTAAATTAAACAACAAATTACTTGCTGATGCTGTAAAAGCGTCATTTCAACGCTGAGTACTACTGGCTCCAAAAATCTGTCACTTTTCATACGATATTGTAAATTCCTGTTAAACTTAAAACTATCGAAGCGCCAATAGTATTATGTAGTAGGGACATTCAAGAATTAAAATTACCTAGTAACTCCAGGCTTTGCACCAACATTGCAAGCTTTAGATCTCTTGAGTGAGTTAATAATAGAGCTTTTACCCACGTTCGGCATTCCAATGACACCAACAGTTATTCCTCCCGGGGCACTGCGTGCCCAGGAACCAAGAAGGCCCATTAAATCTGACACACCGATGGATTTCTTGGTATCGAGAGATGCCTGGTGTTTGGTGGACACCGACGAACCTCCGGAGCCAAGACGATCTTTCTGCTTCTGTGTGTTTGCTTTAAATGGTAAGACAGCTGTTCCAGTTCTGCAAAGACAAACAAATTGCACACTTAAATTAAAATTGAATACTGTATGAAAATTGTACAACCGTGACCCTAAATAAAGTCATAAGGAAAGATAAAACCAACTGCAATAAATAAGAATATTAATATGTGATGATGTGCGTATGCGGTTTAAAGTTTAAATTGTGATCATACGTCTGTTTTAAATAGGAAATCCATCCTTTTAAATTCTCGACTGGAACTAAATCACACTTGTTCAAGACCATCATTAATTTCTTATCGGGTAGCCCCCGAACAGCTTCTTCTGCTTCAGAGCTTCTAGTTCCGATGGGATCCCGAGCATCCAAAACTTGAATGATAATATTCGATTCTTTAATAACATGTTGAAATTCCTTATAGAATGCTTTCAAACTCGTGTCTCCTAGTTCTCCTACTCCAGAAAGTGCTCCATCTGTTTTCTTTTGTTGAATTTGTTCAAAGACATAGCCACGATCCTGGGCTTTCTTCAAAAGGCTGTCGAAGGAGAGGCTTGAGCTGGCTGAGGAAGCAAGTTTCCCTTTATTGAGTTGAGCTGCAGCTAAATTTAATGTTTTTGAATTTTTAATTGATTTTAATTCAGTTCCTAGCCCTCGCTTTTCCGCAAGAAGAGCCTCTTTCTTCTCTTTCCGAGCTTCCTTTGCTTCCTCTCGACGAGCCGTTCGTTGGTCTTGCATACTTTGACGAACTTGAGCTGCCTCCTCAAGAATAGTTTCACGGAATGGGCAGTCCCCAGGAGGACTCACCTGCTTCTTCTTCTTGCTCTTGGACTTTGCAGCCAACTTCTGCTGTTTCTTTAATTTTCGCGAATGATCCCGAACTCTCTTCTCGATTTTGTATCGCCGGGCTGCAGGCTGTCGCTTAGACTTACTCTCTGCAAGAACATTAAAAATCAAGAATTAATTAGTACTCTTAAAATGATTTATTTCTTATTGGAAAATACTAACTTGCTAATTATTATTGTATTCTACTGACAATAATTTAGGTAATTATTGGCTATTGTAGAAAAAAAGGCATTATCAATTATGTTGAAACCACAGATCTGTGGTTGAAACTCTAATCAAGATTTGAACTCGAATCTTTCATGTTTCAGCTCGACAACATGATAAATATTACTTTTTACTACGTACAACGTATGACGTAAGAGTAAGATACTAGTTATTAAGTACCAAATTGCTACTTATGACTTAATTTACTGCACATACACGTACGTACGCAAAAAACAAAAACACGTAGTACACACGTTGTACATCTTATCACATCACATTCATTCTAATTAAATAGACAATCGATATAAAATTCTAATATTAAATATATATGTTGTATGTGGAAGCAATTAAGGATTACACATATAAATAGCACACAACGATTTAATGATTCTCAAAATCAAAATTACAAAATTAGATATTTTCTACGACTTACTCAACATTTTTTTGACCATCTTGAAAGTTAATTAGGAAGGAAATTCCACCAACTATCTTGATTTTTTAAAAATTAGGATGTACTTGTACTGTACAATCCTGCACAAACACCATGTACTTAAACCTCAATTAATGAAATAAATCCCAATTTGGAATTTTTCAAACCAACTTTTCACTTTTCAGAAAAATCAAAAATACGGAGAAGACTGCAGTACGATCACTACAGAATCAGAATTAAACTGAAAGAGAAACAATAATTGCGGTGCGGTGTGCGAGGTTGAGGAAGGTTGCATGCTGGCGGACCTGAGCAGACACTAGCGCTCTAAGCCGTACACATTACAAGTCCAGTGAATGCAGTGTGTATTTACGTAACCAACAACATAACCAATTTCCCGGTTGAAAGTTCAAAATTATCTGCAGAGGCAAGTTTAAAATTTTCCCTTTAGGCTCAGGCTCAACTTTTTGTATTATTTGCTTGCAAATTGCAAATTACAATTTATTGTTATTATTATTTTTTTGTAGGTACTTGTTCTTAAGGCTTAAAGTGCGCTTACTGTTTGACTGAGTTCTGTGTCCTGTAATTCTGTTTTGGGATTCTGTTTGTCATTTGTAGCTCTGCTGATGTAACAAGTTCTTACTTTTCTTAACTTTGTAATTTTGAATTTTGAATTTGTGAGTTGCTAATAGTTCTCGAAGATATCTGATTTAATAATAGGTGATAGGTGATAAGAGTTTTACATTCAACATTACGTTGTAGATAGGAAGTTAGGAATTGCAAATTGCAATTATACAACAGTTAATACACAGTCAACAGTTAGTTATTTAAAGTTGTTCCTGATTTAGAATTATTAAAAAATTGTGACCACATATTTATGATTTTATTTTTGACATAAATTCAAATGTCAAACAAAATGTTTCTTCAAGAAAACTTGTCTTTCAAGCTCAAGCTCACTAATGACTAGTGTTGAATATATAATACATGATGATACAACTACAACTAGCAAAAAGTTTTGAGCTTAGTTGTTAGTTACCTATTGCTTAAATTTTTCTGTTGCTTTTTGTGTACAGACAGACAGTCACAGTTAACTGACTGTGGTCTATTTCATATTTTTAATAAAATACATAGGTAATTTAATCTGTCTTTTGTCTTTCGTCTTTAAACTGTCAACTGTTGACTGTTATTGAACAATAAGTTCCTGAGTTTGCCGTACACCTCAGTCATCAGTGCGTAAATGCCAAATGCTGGCAGCGGCAGCCAACTTCCTCAAATTACCAAAAACCGAGATTAAAGGTAGCTTTATCACTTTTATATTTGTTAGTACCTATTCTATTTTGTATGTGATATGTCATGTGGCATAATAATGCTGTATGTAATTTGTGATGTTGTAGTATGTCCTAAATGCATATTATTGTGGAATTAATGATAGCTAACAACAACAGATTCATACAAACTATTTATAACTTCTAATGTTAGAAATTGAATTCTGCTCTAAACCAAGATGCAATTAATAATTTGTTTGTTTTTTTCAATTCGTGGTGGCATTAAGAAGCTGCTTGCTTAGCGTCCGAATATTTACTGATAACTGAGGATCAAATTGACTGAATGAACGTTGATTGTAAACGATTTTCCGTCTCCCATCCGAAATCTCACAACAGTAGATTCGATGTGAATCTCATTCCATTAAAGTCTCTCCTTTTCGCAACTATCAAAAATTTTGAATAGTTC
This sequence comes from Dicyrtomina minuta, assembly GCA_949802685.1. Lineage (NCBI taxonomy): Eukaryota > Metazoa > Arthropoda > Collembola > Symphypleona > Dicyrtomidae > Dicyrtomina > Dicyrtomina minuta. The sequence continues at coordinate 136,693,916 of OX461808.1, read as the reverse complement.
TCCTCATTACGAAGAATTTATAATCCCAGAAAGATTCAAAACGGTATTCTCTAGCACACGTACGAGTAATATTCTGTAATAATGGAACGCTACGAAGTTTTTGAGCTCATCGGTGAAGGGTCATTTGGAAAAGTTTACAAAGGGCTGGATAAGCGGACGAGAGAACATGTTGCGCTGAAAATGATCTCGAAGGTATAGTATTTATTAATATTTTATTTTTTATTCGTTATTGTTTTTAAAGTAGGTCACGTTTTGGTGATGCTATGTGTCTATGCTTCAATAAATTAAACGTTAATTTCGTAATCAAGTAATCGTATAAATAATCATAAATTGATTTTAGGAAAATTGATATTGTTATTCTAATTTGTTTTTGTTTTACTTTCCCATATTCAGATTGGTAGACATGAAAAAGAACTGATTAGTTTGAGGCAAGAATGTGAAATTCAAAAGGGTTTGAAGCATCCAAATATTATACAAATGTTGGATTCGGTCGAAACAGCTGATCATGTAAGCAATAATTGTGATTTTACATTTTTCGTAGTTCATTTATTATACAGGTATGTTGGTTGAACTTGCTGCTTGGATTTAATTTATGTACCAACTATCAAGTAATTTGTGGTAAATCGGTATTAAATTCAGTTTCATATTCACCCATTACTTTTTCTTTTGTAGGTAATTGTAGTTACCGAGTACGCCAAGGGGGATATTTTTGAATTACTGCGAAGAGAAAAGAAATTACCCGTACGGAAAGTTCAATTTATTGCTTATAATCTAGTTTCTGCTCTATATTATCTTCATAATCATCGAATACTGCATCGTGATATCAAGCCACAAAATATTCTTATCGGGTATGATGGCTTGGCGAAACTTTGTGATTTTGGATTTGCCCGCACCATGGGGATCAATACGTACATGCTTACATCCGTGAAAGGAACTCCTCTTTACATGGCTCCTGAAATTGTGAGGTCGCAGCCTTATGATCATAATGCTGATTTATGGTATTCAAAAATTGATTAAACTATTGAACTACTAGTATGATCTAAAAAATATAATATTCTATGGATATTGCAGTTTAATGTGTCATCTTTTGAATGCAAAGTTTTTAATTTACAAAATTAATATTTTTTTCGTTAGGTCACTTGGATGTATTTTATTCGAACTAATTAATGGAGCACCACCTTTTCCCACAACCACCGTTTTTGAGCTCGTTAAGAAAATTGAAAAGGAAGACATAAAATGGCCTCTAGAAATTGATGGTGACTGCAAATCGTTCCTCCAAGTAGGCGTTTTTTTTAATTATTTCTAAAACTATATTTCTTCATAATAGTTATATGCCTTTACACTGTAGTCCCTGTTATGTATGGACTATTTTTTATTGCAGTTTCGATTTAGATTTTAACTTTAGTTTGCAAAAAAAGTTTGTATGTTTCCATATGCAAACTAGTGTTACATTTTGTTTTTGTATTTTAAAAACAGGGCCTTCTTATAAAAGATCCAACAAAAAGACTGACATGGCCAGACTTACTGCAACATCCATTTGTCAAAGACTGTTTGTTAGGTCACAAGCCAGAAGAAAAATTCTCCCTTACAATAGCATTGAGTCCCTCCCAAGAAGCGGCAAAGGAGCAGCAAAGGGAGCACCTTCAAAAGAAACTAGATCGCTATTCAAAACTACTCATTAAAACCGCCAAAAATCTAGCCGAAGCTCAAAAAGAATTAAAACGATGTAGTAACGACATGAAAAAATCCCAGTCGTCAGTTAAAACTAATAAAACAACCACGCCAACTCCAACCCCTTTAATGAGTCCACGGCAGCAGCAGCAGCAACAGCAGCAATATCCAGGCAGCTCCGGTTCCAGCCGAAATAAACCCACCAAAGTCCAATCCAAATCCAAAACTAATTATATTCCTACAATTGCCACCAAGACTGCGACAGGAAAAGCTAAACTTCCCACTGAGTTCGACGAAGATTCTGATACAAATTCCGTGTCGTCCTGTGAAACTATGACCTCCACTTCTAGCTCTTTATCTTCAGCAAGTGAAGATGGCCAAACCGTTATTTTAGATCCAAGGTCACCTGTCCCTAGTCCGGGTCATTTACTCTCACCTCCAATGTCCCCGGATTACAATTCCAATTATAACCCACAATCTGAGGCTGGCGCAGGAGTACCAGGAATTAGTCCTTCAGGTAATCCATCACGTACAACCGCAGCGAACCGAAATGGAAAGTATGACGGACTAGAACTTGACCTTGACATTGCAGAATTTGAAATGGGCCATCTTAGACTCAATGACGATGAAGCTGGGGTCAAAGGTCGTGGGCATAATCCGGATACCAGTGGTGGTGGTGGAGGAGGCGTTCTTTGGAAAAGTGGTGCTCTTTTCACCCTCCACAGTTTTGGCTCGGAAGACAAGCCCATCGAGAGTGAGGAATGGATTGATTTTGTTGGGAAAACCATGAAAGAAGTTCAAGAGAACCCAGACAGTTTGTGTGAAAAACATTTCCTTACAGTTTTAGTAGCCCCTCTTCGGAACCACCTAGCAGGGGCGGTGGTGATTGAGAAAATTGCTACTCTCCTCGCCATGCCCTTCACTCTCAGTTTTATGAAAAGTAATCTTCAAAAGAAACTAGAAACAATTTATTTAGAAGCTAAAGTCCTCCCGAATCTTCTTTACTCGTGCAAATTAATGGTGAGGCGGAGAAGGGTGGAGAGACATTCTCTGAATTTAAAAAGTAATGACCACGGCCATGACATGGTCTCAATTATGGAGCCTGAGGATTTGGATGGCATGGGGAAGAGCATGAGACTAATTGCATTTTTAGTTCACCTCCAAAAGGAGTTTGCCGTCCAGTTTTGTGACAGTGTTTGTGTTCTTCAGGCTTTCCCAATTTTCCTCCTGTTTTTGAGACTTCATAGTAAGTGTGCGAGGCTTACGGTGGACACGCTCAGTGTTCTTTGCCATGTGCTTCGGGTTCTGCCGGCAAATTCTAATATTGTGGAGGAGCTTTTACTGGGTGAGTTTTAATTTCGAAATTAACTGTCTTCGTGTTTTAGAGATGTAAAATACTGTAGAGTCATAGAGGTTAATTTTGGTTGATCACTTTTTGAAAAAGCTTAGCGGTAGCGCTCCTCACTGAGGAAAAAAAGATGTGCCGTTCTCGAACCGAATGTTATGATCGTATTTTAGTTTTTTCTTTTTAGGTAATTATTATTCGTGTTGTTAATTTTGCGTGTTTATTTGCTCTGGGTTATTACAGATTACGATAATTTTGACGACGAAAACTCGGAAATATTGGGGATGCTATCGCATGCGGACAAAGGCATTCAATCGAAAGCTTTTCGGCTTTTAGGATACTTAATTTTATATTCGGAGAAAATACGTGAAAAATTAGTTCGGCCCCGCTCAACGATGCTATGGGAAATTCTTAACCAAGCTTCAACAGATCCAGATAGTTCTATTTCAGCGGTAAGTCAGGCAATGATCCTGTTATCAAAAGTTAAACGCAGCGACAAAATTATGCTTACTGACACAAATAAAGTACTACTGCGATACGAAAGCGAAATGGTTCAAGTGCATAATGTTTTTCTTTATGAATTTCAGGCTGCTGAGTTTACTTCGGACAAACTCCAGCAGTTCATACCATCTAACAAAAGTTCTGAAGGCTCCGACGACGCGGATAATTTAGCAGTTTCTCAATAAAAACTAATTTTGTAGATTTAATATAGAATAATATTTATTATAACAAGCTATACAGACAGATTAAGTTTAAAGTTGTTTTTTAATACACGCTTAACATTGTTGTAATTTGTAGTAAGTCCAATTTAATCTTGATTTCAAGATTCAAGATCGATAAACCAATATATCGTTTGAAATCAACGTTAAAAAGTTTGTTATACTATTTTTAATTTATTTTTATTATTTATGTGTTCCCATCGGTCGTGTAGTAACAATATTACCATGAGTTTCAGTTCACGTTATGTAATACATTTCGTAGATATAAAATGCCACAAGGTTGGTTAGGTATTAATTAATAATTTTATGATCTGAGACTTTTGTGTGTGTTTTACCTTTGACCTTATAGTTATACCTTTCCAAATCGTGGCAGCTATTATTATTGTACTAGGTACTACGTCTATTAAATTGACATACACTTGCCACTACCAATGTGTCGTTTGAAAGTTATGATAAGGCTACAGCTACAAGTATTACAATAATTGTCTACGAGTTTGTTACCACTTCAGCTATAATATTGATATTATAAATCTTTATGTTAGAGTTTAGTACACAGTACATATTACATATGAAGCAAACGAGACTTAATTGTGTAATATCTAACTTTTATTCGAATCTCGCACAAAGAATATTTTGCCTTATCCGTCCTGTGCCTGTAAGGTCCATGTGCCTTCCTAACTTGCCCATCGATTTTGATGCCGATTTAAAGGCTTTTGAATCGACACTATTTGATTACACCTGCTCTAAAGACTGTTAATGGAGCCCATGGCAAAAGTTTTATATTTCAACGACCCCTATTTATCCAGGTATCAAGATGCTATGTAATCAAATTCATTTATACGAAGGGACTGCGCGTGTCCAGCATAATATGTCCCTCACAACCGGAATCCCTTGTAACGGTATAAAAGATTTCCCTTATTTGTGGACCCCTTATAAACGAATTTGGCGGTACTAGGTGTACGCAATCACTTGAGTCTCATGAGTTACGCTGACGTTATTGATGCCATATCCATATAATCTATAAATTCTATAACCAATATAGTTTTGTAAAAGTTGTGTTAAAAACGAAATGAAAAGACATTAACTTTTAAGCTAAGTACTCAGGTCGGTATGTTATTTGTACAATGAGTATGAATGTTTATTTATTACCTTTTCATATTTATTACTTATGAATAAATAATCAAATTATGAACAACTTGTGGTAACTAGTAAGTCCTAAATTAAGCACTTATTGATTAATCATAAAGTAAATTATAAAAATAAACACGATGTAACGATAATGCGTTGCGGAATGAACACGACAAATAAGCTTCGGCTAATACTCAGGAAACTCAGGATAATATATCTATCGATGTATCAACTAATTAATAGGTATAACTCATACGTAACTTAATTATCATCCCTAAAATGCTTTCCTTCAATTGTATGATGCATCTTTACATGTCGACTTAAATTATCCTTCCGACGAAATTTCTTGTCGCACTGTACGCAGCTAAAGGGAGCATCCGCTGTAAATTACAAAACGTGGCATAAAATTTCAGTTGATGCATTATTACAATTAAAAATGGTAATCATAATTTATTATTGTAATTTACAATCCGCTATTATAGTTCTTTATTGCATGAAATAGAATAATGCTACTCTGCAAGACATTTAGACATGTATGTATGCTTAATTACCTGTATGAACATTTTGGTGTCGAAGGTAATCTTTCTGGAGTATAAAACCACGGCCGCAAATATCACAGCAGTAAGGTCGTTCATCGGAATGCGCTTTCATATGATGTGCATGAGACAGTTCAGTTCTAAAAGTCTTTCCGCACTTATCACATTTAAACGGTTTTTGACCTGCGTTTCAATAAAATGCCCTTCAAAATTAGGATATCTACAAAAATGTACTGATAACTCAAAGCACGCTCATAAATTACAGAGACTTGTTTGAAAAATGTTGCCATCATTACGTTTAAGAGTTTAATTAACCTGCCAAAATAATTCAAGATACAATCTATACTTTCTTACTGAAATAAAAAAAATGAAGTAATAAAATACTGCCATGTCAGATATGATATATGGATTTTCAAAAATTAATGTTTTCATCATTATATTATCAGATAATGTACCTGTATGAATGACCTGATGATTCTGCAAATGCTTCAGTCTTACAAATTTACGCCCGCATTTATCACACGGGAACTTTTGCTCCCCCGTATGAGTAGACTCGTGCACTTTTAATAGGGATAAAACCGTAAATTTTTTAGAACATGACTGGAAATTGCACTTGAAGGGCTCTCTCCCCGTGTGTGTCAACTCATGTTGCTTGAGCTCACTTAACGAATGAAATCCTCGAGGGCACTGAACACATTTATGGGCTTTGTCTTTACTGTGGATGAGCATGTGACGAGATAATTTTTTCGAAGTGAGGAAACCTTTGGAGCACTCTTGACATTTGTGAGGTCGTTCACCTAATTTTCAAAAGAATTGAACCAAAATTATTTAATTAATTAATTATTTAATTTTATTAATTATTACATTGAAGTATTATTTACTATTTAAATTAAACATTTACGTAGTTTAGTCTGTCTATTACGTTGAAATTAAAATCTGTTCAATGAACAACTTGACAAATTTTTAAATGCAAACTCCAAAACTTGAAATGTATTAAAAAATTGCAACATAATATAAATAATATTTTACAGAACAAGTTAGTACAACTTACCCGAGTGTGTCAGAAGATGATATTTATAATGTGTACTAGCCATCATTCCCTTGCCGCAGTGCTCACAAACATACGGGAACTTCCGCTCCCCTTCATTAATCAAATCGTGAAGATGATATTTGAAATTATTTTTACTTTTAAATTTCCTCCGGCACACTTTACACTCGTAGGAAGTATTAGCTGGAATCCCGTCACTGCTACTTTCGCTTTTATGAATAATTATGTTTGGGTTAATTGTGCATAACACAATCTCTCGCTTTTCTTCTTCTATATCTTTCTCTCCATCACTTTCTACATCTTTAATACTGCCCGAGGTTGGCATTTGCATTAGTTTTGGAGTAGGTGTTTGTATTGGCTCTGTTTCTGCTGCAGATAGCTCTTTTATCGATTCTGCTACATTTAAGGTCGTGGTTCCTAATCCAGACTTTTCAATCTGACCTAATATTAAAGCTGTTTTTGGCTCAACTTGTACATCTTTCTCCAGCTCCAGCTCGACATCAACTTGTGGTATCGGCGAAACCGATACCGGTACCGGTACCAGCGGCACCGAGACCGATACCGGCACCGGTATAGTTTCTAGTTCTAAAATCTGCCTGCTTGAAGTTGAACTACTTTTGGTAACAGTTCTAATGTTTGAATCGTAGTGTTGATTACTACATTTATGCAAGTTCAATGTTGAATTTAAATTCGAATTCGAACTATTATGCTGAGCTGGAGCGCGTGTGATGACAGCAACTGCTAATCCTGTCGAACTATTGGAACTGTTATTTGTTTTAATGACACTCGTCGTATTGTCTGCATAACTATAGCTATGATTAATTATTAAGCTGGAACCCGTGGATGCAGAAACAGGAGTTGCTTCTGGAATTATTTTTGGTGAGCACGCAGATAAACTTAAAACAGATGCAGCTCCGGACTGCAAAGGCGGTGGTGTTTGTTTTGGTTTTAAAACTAAATTTTGACTAATAAGGCTGGAACTGGGAGAGAGTTCATGGGAGCGAGAATATGGGAGCGGATCAGCTAGTTGGAGTTGATTCGCATCGGCATTAGTAATGTGATTAGTAAAGTAAGAAGCTTGTTGTTGCTGCTGTTGTTGTTGTTGGGCTTGGTAGTGATGATTTGCATAAACGATCACAGGGTTCTGTATTGCGGTGACACATGGATACCGAGGAATTTCAGCTCCAGCTCCAGCATAAGGTTCTGTTTGGCATCGATTCCCGTGTTTTTGAAGTTCGATTTGGTTTTCATAATAGTAGATTGGGTTTATTTCTGTTTGAATCACGGTTTCAGACTGGCTTTCGGGCAATTCTAGTTGTTCTCGGATCCGGTTCCTATGCAAGGTGACAGTTTTCTCAATATCCACATCACTATCAGTATCGTCATGTGGAATGTTCTCGCTGTTGTTATTGTTCCAGTAATGATATTTTAGCTGATTAGCTTGAATCCCGTTTCTTGTTTCTTCCGAAATAATACAATATTCTAATTCTGAGTCTTCCCTGTGTTGATGATTTTCATTTTGATGAACCTGTATCTCCTGAACTGCATGTAAGTTTGTGTCATACCCAGCTTCATTAATGTGCCCGTTCCCGTTGCCATAATAGTAATGTTGACGATCATTATTGTCAGCCTCGTAGGTTGCATTGCTATTATTGTAATAAAGCAAATTAGAATCTGAATAATTGTTATAATAATTCTCATTTATTAAAGGTGGGCTGACTTCAGAAACGCTTGTTAAATTAGTTAAAACATATGTTGGCGAAGTCAGCTCTGGTCCCTGTCCGGGTCCCGGTTGAGAAAGGTTGTTGTTTGGAAATTCAATCGAAGTATTTGATTTTGATAAATTCAACTCATTTTCGTTTTCATTTTCCAAATCGACTACTTCGATGTGGTTTTCCTCTACATGCGGATGATTATTTTCATTACTGTAGCTATATTTATTGGTATATAGATTGTGGGAGACAAGGGTTGGTTCGGGGTTCGGATGTCGCACATAATTCGGTGGATAGCTATAGTTATTATAATTTTGATAGGTATTTTTCCAAGTAGCGGGGTCTTTATGATCCAAATAGTTTTGATATTGAAGCTGAAGATTGTGTTCATGTTTGGCTTCTGCAGCTGCCTTGATTGCTTCATATTCTTTTTGAAGAGCTAGTTGTGATAATTGAGCGGCAGAAGGTGTAGACGTTGAGGGTAACTTTTTTGGCTGAACTTTTGAGTGTGGCTGTTCATGATGCTGCTGCTGCTTGGGTGAAGCTTCTGTTTCTTTCTGTAGTGATGTTGAAGATATGGATCGTAGCTGGGATTGTGATTTGGAGTGAGATTCCGAATTTTGAGACAGTTGCGATAAAGATGAAGCTCCGGAGGCCGAGGCGCTTTGATTGTCGTCAGAAAAGTTGGTCCAATTTTGAAATGAGGATAATTTTGAATTATTGTAGAGAACAGAATGTTTGAATAAAAACTTATGTTTAGACATTTTATAACTCTTGTCGACACAGTCTTAACCAAGTTTAAGTGATGCAATCAAAACTTTCTGGATGTTTTCCCCGACGTGACGGTTTGAAGGTCAAGTTTAAATATCTAACCTTGTTTTTTCTTACTAGTTAGTTCAGATTTTTAGATTTCGTATTCCATGGTTCCTGAAGGACTGATGATCATCTGCTGTGACACTGTGAATCGCTTTTAGTGCATTAGCTATGTGCCAGCCAATTTTTGCTAATATGTGACTAGATAACCACTACTGACTATGTGTACGGCCCTGAGAATCCACATCATAGTCAAAATTAAATCGTTTAACGGATGCTTGCTCCTGAAACAAAATAAAGCATGCGCTGAGTTTTACATTCAAAACTTACAACCAAAGACATATGTACATATATGATATATGCGTCTAAATTCAAATTACATTTTGTAATGTCATATTATCTATACTAAACTTTCAAATCAAATCAAAGCTTCCACATGATTTTAGAATCGCAATCTCGTTAATAGTCAATATTTCATATTTATGTTATGTGTTAGACCTTGATTTCACTAGAAAAGTTAACTATTGTTAGCCTTAAGAAACACGCTTTCAGAGTTAACCATTGTTAAATCTGAAAGCGAGTTTCTTAAGGCTAACAATAGTTAACTTTTCTAGTGAAATCAAGGTCTTAGGAATAACTCACCTATTGCCTTTGAACTTGGTCAGGCAAATATTATAAAATCAAATTGCATCTTCAATCTTTATGATTTCAAATTTAAAGGAATTTGTGTTTCTATGATGTTTGAGTATTATTAATTATGTTTCGGAATTTATTACGCATCTACTGCAGCTACAGCTGACAGCGTATACGAAGTGCACATTGCATGGGCTAATTGGCTAATTACACCAACCCACTCAAACTGAGAGACCCAAGAAGCCAAGAATTTACGTTGAACGCTGGAATTGAAATAAAGAGCAGATAATAACGCTAAATCAAAAGTCACAGTAATAAGTTTTTTGTGGCTACTATAGAAATAATAGAAAAGATGACGAATATTGAACAAAGCAAACACAATTGAACCCAATTACCCAATAATATATCAAAATGTTATAAATAGCAAGTATTAATAAAGTATTTTGATAGGTACTAGTAGACTAGAACCAAAATTATAAATAGATAGTTTTAGAACACTATCGGCTTTAAGTTCCTTTTAATTTGATTTAGCGTAGATTGCAGGAATTTAACAAGTTTGAGAATTCATTTCGTTACTTAATTTTCTTACAATTTTCCCCTGGGTTAGGGTTAGGGTTAAACTGGGTTTTGATTTTCGATATTTGGGATGTTTGAAATTCGTGCCCAATCACTGTAAAAGTTCTACAGTCAATCAGTTTCTCCTCGGCCTGTCTTTAGCCTTGTATTTGGTTATCCTATTCACGCACTGTGGGAAAAAGTAAAATTAGAATTATAAAGCCATAATATAGGTTTACTTTTCATTCTTAATGGAGGATCGAGGCATCGAGGCCGATACAAGGTTAATATTACACTGCTTTTACACTTTATAGCATAGCTACAAAACAGTTTTTGATATCAAGCCACAGCTTCAACTTCAACGAACAACCACATAGTATAGGCTATTCAAGTCACTGGTTCTATTTTTGTTTAACTTAATCATTAACTTCGCTGTGCTCCTGTCCTGTAATCAGTAATCGTGTGATGCGAATTTTTTGTTTCAATATTTCTAATACTGAATTATACACATAAACATACCATACATAAATACATATACCATCAGGTTGACGTTACATATCATACCATTTCACTGTACTATACCTACCTACCTAAAATTATATTTTTGGAGTCTATATGAAGCATCGCAAATGAGCGATTGTGAAACTGAAAGTATATCGCTGCTGAAGAAGCAAAATTGCCCATCTCCAATTCTCATCACTAATAATAAAATCGCATGCATTCATTTTCGAATGTATGTAAAGGTGTATAATTTTTTTTAGGTAATATAAGGAAGATTCGGATAAATTCTTAGGTTTTGCCTTAGGTAAATCTATAATATTCAGTTCTAGATAGTAAGTTATTAAAAGGTTGAAAATATTCCAAAAAGTCCAAATTAAGTAGGTACTTTAATAATAATAATAATTATTATATCTGTAAGATATTCATCCCAAAATGAAAATGCTTAGTGTTTAAAATTTTATTCTTTTCATGCGCATTGCTTTTTGAACTTGAGATTACAGATTATTGACTTCCGCAGCATCATAGTCAAAAATACTAATTTTCTATGTATGTAGATACCTAGTTAAATGTGTCTGCAAGTACAATATAGCATCTTTCAATTTTACGGTTAATTTCCAATCATAAAATGCCTAAACTTGCCGAAACCGAAAGCAGACGCCTTGGAATTTTGTAATCTTCACTTTTCACAGAATTACAATAAATGAAATATAAGTAAACACTATATTTCCTATGCACATGTATTAAACCGAATGAACGTACAAAAGTGACAAGGGATCGCCTATAAATGATGTTATCCGAATTAAAACTCGTTTGGAATCACGACCGCACCAAAATCCAGTGTCATCACTTGCAAATGACGTAGAAACGGCTATCTTAAACATGACATGCCGTCAATGACCGACTAGACCCACTGACGAATGAACCTACGGAATACATCATTTATGGAAGCTCCCCAATACTGATTTGAAACAATTGAGCTGCAGGCTAGTTTTTTTACCAAAACAAAAGTGTGGAAATCAGTAACATAGAAAGAATGTAAATAAGCACCTCCAAAAAGGTCTTATAGGTATAGCGTAGCTCAGTCAGCTAAAATACAAATAAAAAAAATCCAAATAATAATACAAATACACACAATGTATAGAATTTTGTATGTATTTACCTTTTAGGTTATACATGCTTACCCGGTGTCTAAGACCTTGATTTCACTAGAAAAGTTAACCATTGTTAGTCTTAAGAAACACGCTTTCAGAGTTAACCATTGTTAAATCTGAAAGCGAGTTTCTTAAGGCTAACGATGGTTAACTTTTCTAGTGAAATCAAGGTCTAACATGACGTAATTAATTGCTTCCTTATTTTGGGATGACAACTTGAAAGAACAAAAAATTACTCAAGCATATCTGAAAGGTTATCGTTATCAAGCAAGAAAAAATGAAGTTCTCAACAACAGGTGAACATAGGTATAGAGTAGTAGGGATACGCCTAATGGTGATCAGTCTTAATGGTGATCAGTAGCGTTCTTGCAAAAACTACTATCTTTAAAATTTTTTGTCACTGATAGTGATGTAGCTTATAGTCTTAACTACCTATAGTTGTACTTTCAGCTCCGTTCCATAAAAACTCTGGCTACAAAAAAATAAGAAAGTTTTAACCACTTTTTCAAACTATATCACCTATAAGACGGTACTTTTCCTATGTTGGCAATGCTTTTTCAAGCAAACTGGTCACCTTTTAGGGCAATTGTGATTTCGAAATGTTTTTGACTTTTTTCAGACAATGACCTGTGTCTCTTGCAAACTTTAATTTTAGACACCGAATATTTTTCAGTAAATACAGAATTAAAAGACGAGTACAATGGTGCAACATGCTTCATTATAAGTCATTTGCTTCAAAAGATACAGGTTTTTGAAGTTTTGAAAAAATGAACCCGATCACCAATAGGACGAACCCTACTATAAGGTACTCTAATTCTAATTCCTATGTCGAGTTCGAAGCCCACTCAGCAGCCCAAAACTGTATTCTTCTTTTATTACAAATTCAGCTTTTTTTCACACCTTGTTTCCTCGAACATGTAAAAAAAAGTAACAACACGTACAATACAGGTATGTACAAAGAATTACACACACAAATACAAAATCGGTTTCTTCACACCTTCTCGCAACATCTTCACGGATTCTTCACGATTCCTCATGGTGACAGAACAGCGATTTGTGATTGTGAGCGTATTTTAACGTATTTGCGAATAGACGAATTGTATTATTTGATGGATATGTACTAAGCATACTACATTTGCGAAACTGTCGGTTTAATTTACAATAGTGTAATGAAGAAACTTTGTGCAGGATCTTATGTATAAGTAAATCAATTTGAATTAGATGGAATGTACATACATATAATATATTTTTTATTATACATTTATTATATATATTGTATTATATACAATATATATTGCCAGTGACGAATCAAAATGGTATACGTCTAAGATAAGCTAGAAATAAAATGAGCTATGCCGAAGAAACATTAAATGAGATGGATGCGTCAAATTTTAAATTAGGTTTTGTTTTAATTAGGTTCTGAAAAGTGCATTATGCTTAATTTGCATGTTTATTAAAAAATACCAAATGTGCTATTTATATATTTTACTGAAAAGTGCAAAATAGCATATTTACATGATTTTAAAAAGCAAAAATGTTGTACTTACACGATTTTAAAAAGTGGAAAATGCTTCATTTGCCTATTTTGGTAAAATACAAAATATTCAAATTACGAGCTTTTTGAAAAGCGAAATCTTTTTTTTTGCCATGATTTTCAAAATGAAAACCCATTTATGTAGGTACATGCTTTTACAATCATTATTTTTTAATTTTTTTTTTAAGATGTAGATTTTTTCGAATTTTATTTTTAACTAAAAATGGATACGAGTAATTTTAGTCCTTCACCCACGATCACAATATGCGTAGTTGATGAAAACCACAATGTCTGTGATTATACATGAAAATATTTGTTAATTGTAACCGCACACACACGCGGAAGTAAATGTCCTAACATTACGAGACGAGCATTACGTTAAATAATTGTTTTGTAGCTATCCAATACTCTAAATCGTTAACATTAATTCTATTAGGAGGTACATTGAGTAATTATAGGTACACAGACGCCTAAAATAGGCCCAGCAGGGCGACAAATAAAGAAACCGCATGAGAACGAAAACGAATATAAACTTTACAATTCCCTATCTACCTACCTGCTTCGTCTGTTCTTGCCTCTTCTTCCTGACACGTTCATTCCACTTAAGACTGTCAAATTTGAAAGTCAAGGCAAATTATTATAAGCGAAGAAATGTATTTTATTTTACCAATAGTACAACTTATTATTTTAGGATTTAGTGTTTTCTAATTTTTTAAGTAAAACATACAAGTCCCAAAAATCAAATAATTTATTACTAACTAAGCATCATGAGAATTTTGAAATTTTGCAAAATATTTACAGTGATTGCGATTATTGTTCTATTCTTTGCATACTTACATTTCAAAAATCTTAATTGTTTGTCTCGCATTGGGCTCAAGACTCTTAGTGGTAGTTGGGAATCTGAGTCTGGGAGACTTTTACAGAATTACAGTAGTGATAAAATGTGTAAATTATTTGTGTAAGTATATAGAATTCTTGTATCAGTACTTTGTATTTTTTTATCGAGTGTGATTATATTTTTAAATATTTAATTGTAGTTTACTAAAATGATAGGCCGTCTGTCCAGAAACTTCAAAAAATAAAGCCGACAGTTACATTGGCAATAGTTGCTTGTGGAGGACGTCTTCAAGAAGCGGTGACTCTACTAAAATCCGCAATTATATTTGGACGAGATGTACAGTTAAATGTTATTGTGTTCGTTGATAATAGAACGAGATCTTCTATGCCTAACCAGGTAACAGAATTTATGCGTATTTTTCAAATTAAACCTAAACATAAGGCTTACAATTAGTTTACATACTACATTTTACAATTTTCGACATACATATATAGTTATTATTGTGTGAAAATGTGTAGTTTTGCAGTATTTAATAATTATTGAATTTAAATGCAGCTGGAAATACTTAAAAAATCAGCAGCAAAATTAAAAGTCGGATTTACCTTTACAATTTACGACAGCTGGTTCCCTCCAAAAGAAGAGCGTCTTTGGAGAAAAATGTTTGCGCCGTGCTCCACACAAAGATTATTTTTCCCGGTAACTACCTACCTACCTACATATCGCCTGTGAAGAATCAAAATGACCCATATCTAATTTAAGCTATGTATACAATCAAAATGAGCCAATGAGCTATGTCATAAAAACAAAATGAGAAACATACGTAACATGTTAATTATGAGTTTTTGAAAATCGTAAAATTTATTTTGATTTTCAACGATGTAAAATGTCCTATTTACATGTTTTTTGAAATGGTGCAAAACTTGCTGATTCCATGTTTTCTGAAACGTGCAAAATGTTCTAATTCCATGTGTTTGAAAAGTGCAAAATGTTCTACTCAAATGTTTTTGAAAAGTGCAAAATATTCTATTTACATGTTTTCCAAACTTGTAAAATGTTATATTTACATATTTTTGAAAAGTGCAAAATGTTCTAATTCCATGTGTATGAAAAATGTAAAATGTTGTATTTACATATTTTTGAAAAGTGCAAAATGTTCTATTTAAATGCCCTCAAGACATATTTCAATATTTTCGTAGATAATGGATATTGTTAATAGCTAAAAATAGATAAGAATTTGTCATTTTGGTTCTTCACAGACGATATATAATTTGGCCTAAAAAAATCTAAATTAATTTGCTGACATAATTTGTAATTAATTAGTTGCAAAATTGTATAATTCATTTTGTGCCATTTCTTTTGTCCCATGTAGTCCCTGCTTCCAAATATAGAAACACTAATTTACATGGACTCAGACACGTTATTCCTGTCCAATGTAAAAGATCTGTGGGATCACTTCGATGAAATTAAGGAGACTGACTATAAACATGAAGTAATAGCAGCCATGGCACCCGAACACGAACTTCCCGGAGACGGCTGGTACAATATTCACGCTAAAATTCCATACTATGGACCCCGGGGATTGAATGCGGGTGTAATGCTTATGAATGTTTCGAAATTTCGTGAGCAACAAGTTGAAGAAAAACTACTTGCGATTTATTCCAAATATAAATACAAAATTATTTGGGCGGATCAAGACTTACTAAATATTTATTTTCATTATTTTCCAAGTAACTACGTTCTTTGTTTTTTTAATATATGATAACCTTTAATTTACCGAAATTTTATGATATTTTAAATATTTAAATATTTACAAAGTTTTGGCGCATTTTGATTTTAGATTCACTGTATGAACTAAGCTGTGATTTCAACTACCGCATTCAACACTGTGATTGTCAATACAGAGGCGACTGCACATGCAAACCAGCCATGTTTAATGGGATTTCTATTTTACATGGAAATCGTAAAATGTTTCACACACGCTCACATAGATATCAATTTGCTAAAAATATTTACAACGCTTTTAAAGAGTATAATTTAGACGAGGACAGTCCAACCGAGCTTCTCCAATATATTCAAAGGCAGCATGAGGATCTCTCAAGAGAGGAAGAAGATCATCGCGAGAGTGTTTTTACATGCAATAAATTAAACTTTCATAATATTTTTAAAAAATTTATATTGTATTTAAATACATAACAAATTATGTAACTAATCGCACTGCTACTAATTAGGCACTGTAAATGTGGAATATTTCTTGAAAAATAAAGAAAGCGTACATAATTTTTTTTTTACCGGCATTTATGTCAAAATACCGGTAAGGTAAGTACATTTGTAGCGAAAGGGTGAGTTACGTTAGGTTCGCATAGCGCTGAAGGCGAATCGGATATTTTATTTTGTTTTCATCTACTAGTTATTTTCACGCTAAAATGTCTAACAGTGACTGGCAATATTACGCAGAAAAAAATAAATTTCCTATATTAAGACATTTCTGGAACATTGGTCACGCTCACGCCTCTACACTCTATACCCTCCTTTGAAAAGTGTTAGAAAACCACAATAGCTGCCGAAATATTTATACTCCGTTATCTACATAATCAGTCTACCTACACAACAACACAACTTAATTGTGAGAGAGGAAGTTTATATTTACCTACTACTAAAATACCTTTTACTAGTCAGAATTATTTCTTTTGTCTCCAGATTAACATTCAAGATAATATCTTGTCGAATTTTATTTAAGTCCGACTTTTGCTCGTGTGGTTAAGTAACAGGATTACGTGTATTGTGTGGGGAAGTGCACCAATTTATTGCTGCCTGGCCAAATAAATTGTGAAGTACCTTAGAGTGCGTTACACCCAGTGACTCAATTTTATTTAATTCAAATTTCTTTGAGATCATTTCATTTGAAAGATAGACCTGAGCAACAAATGTTAAAGTTCTGATTCAAAGCATAAATTAAACTTCAAGCATAAAACTTTTACGCGAAAATACATTTTTTTCGAAAAAAAAATTGGTATCAATTACTACTTAAATTCAGCCCTTTTTAATGAAAACTCCTGTCTAATTAAAAAACATCTTCAAACATAATTCGAACACACTCTTAAGTGTCACACCAAAAATAAAAATGGAAATTGAATTACAAGACACTTCCAAAAGCGGAAATAAAACTTCTAATTATCCATGATAAACATAGTCAAAAATCTAATGCCATTATTCGTCCACCATACGTGATTTCCAGCTCTGCAAATAAAAAACAAATTTGAGGGCAGAAAATAGAACATTTTCTAATTAAGCTAACGCTTAGCACAGCAATAAAAATCTACAAATTTGCAGCACTCATTAAATGTGTCCCATTTGAGCTCATTGACAACCAAAGTTTGAGAGTTCAAATGTTCCCGCAAGTGTTTTTATGCTGAATTAGCATTTTATTTCATATTTCATGCGTCACAATTCACCTTACAAAAGGTGAGGTGAAATATTTAGCTTGCAATTACAATTTGCTGTATCCACTTTGTAAAATTATATATAAAATAAATACTTATGGGTGATTTTGTCGTGCCTTGTTTTGGCCATTACCCTGTACGTAATTATTTGAATTTATTAAATTTGTTCTGCTAGATCTCAGAATGGGAAGCAGACATTGGGCCTCTCATCCAATTGTCATGAAATTGCGGTTGTTTACTTCATCCGTATGCATGCAGATTCTGCTTGGAATTTCAATGTTTACAATGTTTGTGTGGAAGCCTCATTACTCGGCCCACCTGTACGCTGTCGTTCCCGAAAGTTGGAAAAGGAATTACGGATTGGTTGTTGCGTGCACTGCCCTGGAAGTATGTTGGACTGCATGCGAACTTACAACACTTTTGCTCTCCTTTCCTTCTGCTACTGGGTGGCTATCGTTTTCACTGTCAATACGTCTCTTGAAACTCTTAGGTAAAATATATACGGTTGTTAGAATTCGTCCATAAATGGCGTCATTGGTATGGGTAATGTGTCAAGTCAGATATTATTACGGCCTGCCTTGTTAAAGATATAAGGATTTACGTAACCGTGAAGTGATAACATGGTGGTAAGGGGGCCCTAAAAGTGCGATAAATTGGGTACAATAATATACGGACATTCCATTTGTTATGCAAAACGTTTTTAAATTTAATGCCTAATAAATGCTGTGATTATTACAATATTTATTTTGCTTTTGCTTTCAGAAAATAATAGAACTAACTGCAAAAGATATTCAAGCGTATCTATATCTGCAAATTTTCATGGTTCTGTTCAATGATTTCAATGATAGTTTCTTCATCCCTGGATTCTATACCACAATTACTGCCGCCCCGATTCTCCTCATTTTTCTCACACTCACAACATTTGACTATGTCAAAATTTTTATTTAACTGTGTTTTCCCGTGTCTGCTCTTTTCTGCATCTTTCTTATAATTTATATGCTTCCGCAACACTCAAAGATTGCGATATTTTTGAATAATCTTCTCAGAGCATTAGGAAAGCGGAAAATTGTTGGGTCAATAAATTCAAGGTATGGGAAAAGGTCAATGGTCGCAATGTTGTGGACAGTTTCCGAGCTAGGGTACTGGTCACGTATTGACAGGGGCGAGTATCTTAGAAAACGAGTGGTTGCATTTCGTTAGATGGGCGTTTGAAATTCCTTTTTTGGCTATTGCTCGCTGGCAACGTCTGACGTCATGATGGAGCAGCTTTGCAATAATCTCATTCTCCTACTTTCATTATTGTGAATTATGTGGATTGATTGCGGGTATGATGCTTATGAATGCTTCAAAGTTTCGTGAACAAGAAGTAGCAGAGCAACTTAAATTTGTTCGAAATATAAATACAAAGTTATTCGGGCTGATAAAGACTTACTAAATATTTATTTTCATTATTTCCCAAGCAGCTATACAAATTCCTTAATTTTATGCAAATTAATACTACACTACACTTATTTTTAATACACAAATTTTATTTTACCGTCCTGAATGTTATGATATTTTAAATATTTAAATACTTACATACATAGTTTTGGCTTTTTTTGCTTACGCTCAACATTTACCAACGTATCATAATAGATTTGCCTGCAATGTTTTATTTTAAAAAGAGCATCCAAAATAACTTAGATTTGCCTAACGGCCGTGTGCGCCTCATGAGTTTTTTTCCGATAACATTATGTTTTGAAAATATGAAGTAGGCCTTAAACTGTATATATGTACATAATGGTTTTTTCATCCACATGATTTTCATAATTTTGCATTCTAAATCATAAAATTAAAAATATTAAATTAAAAGATCTCCTCACTAGCGTAAGTAGACAGGGCTGGGTCCTTCATGGACCCGCCTTTACAATTAATAGGAATATTCTTATTAAAATTAACATTGGCAAAAGATATTCCTTCTCGAACATAGGAAGTGTAGTTGGGATTCGTCGCTATGTAGGCAATGTGGTGAAACACATGCCTGTTTGAGAATTTACTACCTCTGAGCTATCCATTAATGAAAATAAAACACAATCATAACGCATTAAAATAAAATATAAAAACAAATTTTGTCGTTTTAATTGCCCTTTTTTCCCAATTTCCAATGTAAAATATTACCCAACTGGAAAAAGAATGGGAACGGAACAACTTACCTGTGATGAACCTTTTTTGCTTGACACGTTTTTGCGGTTGCTTTTTCTATAACTCCAAAATTCTACCAATACAGAAACAAGTGGTGCTACTCACAATCTTTGCCCTAATTTGGGAGAAATAATAGCAACCCCAGATTAGTCAAATAAAGTTTAAAAATTAAATAATATTCAAAAAGCTGATGAAATTCACTTATTGTATTCTATGAAAAACTAATGCTTTTGATATCCTCATGATGTAATTTAATTACATTTGATGTATGCAAAATGGAAGACAATTATATTAAATAAAATATATTAGTACTTTTTTAATTATATTTTTGAACAAGTTTGATTACTTCCCCGTGCCAATTACCACGTGTAATATGGCATATAACGACCATTGCCCATAACTGGGAATCAATCCACCACACTGTGCACCTACATATACATCTATATGTAAGCATACAATTTTATAATTGATGTCGAAATCAGTCTAGATTCATGAAACTAGGAGCTTGTGATAATTGCACTTTGCTAGTTACATTGCCTGTGGAAAAAGATTGAGTTTTAAAAAAAAATTATCCGGCCACCGTTTATTAAATATTTGATTTTCCTGCAAAATCACGCGAAATGTCGTCAACGGCCCATGTTGCGAAACAACTATTGAAGTTTTAAATGGTTATGGAAATTTCCCATTTCGAGGACAAGTTTCTTAATCCCACAAAAATAAAATCTGGGAACTCAATCGCTCATAAGTAGACGCGTAGCCGCGTGGCTCATTTATATCAGTAGGTAGACAAAGTAATACAGGCTCAAAGGCACGGTATGAGTCACTGAATTGTAATTAACGAGATTACGAAACTTCGAGGCTCGTGGAAGAAACTAATTAACGTAAATGGATATTTTTGGTTACATATTAATTAAACAGTTACGAAAGGTTGAATTCTTTAGTGAAGCTTGCGTAATGCGAAAAAAAATATTTGAAATGGATAGAATAAATAATAGATCACAGCCCATAACCATTATGCACCTTTAATGGGTGATATAATGGACCAAGTAAAGTATTAAAAATACAATCGTCTACGTCTTGAGTTATTTTCACAATACTTATGTCATTGTACTCATTATGTCCTGGTCTCTCCGAGTCCACTACGCTTCGTAATTGTGGTCTCGCACGAATTACTATTAAACTTTTATATAATACATTTCATTTTTTAAATATTTTGTTTATCTAATAGATATTTTTACAATATTAAAATCAACTAAAGAATTCTTATAGTGAGGCAATATTACAAAACAAAATAAAATAAATTGCCTTTGTTAAGAAATTTCTAAAACATAGGTTTTACACGCCTTTACACTCTGCAGTCCGTTGAAGTGTTAGGAAACCACAATAGTTGATACAATATTTATAATCAGTTTTAATATCTACCTGCACAATTCAAAGTTTATATAAACTACAAAAATATTTTTTATTACGTAGTCACATTTATGTTTCTAGTCTCCAGATATAGAATTAAGATATCTCGTCTAATTTTTTTTAAGCTAGTATTTTGCTCGTTTGGTTAAAAAACCAGGTTGAAAAATTGTGTAAGGCAGTGCTCAAGTTTATTGCTAATGCCTGGCTAAATAAATTGTGAAATACTTTACAGTAAAACCAGTGACTCAATTTTATTTTATTCAAATTTTTTTGAGAGCTTTTCATTTCAAAGTTAGACGTAAGCAGAAAAAGTCCCAATTAAAAGCATAAAAATTAAACTTGAAGCACAAAACGGTTTCAAGAAAACCAATTTTCGTTTCGAAAAATAAAAGAAATCAATTACTTTTTAAAATTCACGCCTTTTACCTAAAGCTCCTGTCTAGTTCAAAAAACGTTTCTACAAAAGTCATCCAAACACACGCTTAAACGTCACATTAAAAATAAAAATGGACATGGAAATGCAGAACACTTCAAAAATCAAGAATAAAACTTCAAGTAAAGTTTTCAACCAGAAACATAGCAAAAAGCCTAATGCCATTATTCGTCCACCATACGTGATTTCCAGCTCTGCAAATAAAAAAAAAATTTGGGGGCAGAAAATAGAACATTTTCTGATTAAGCTTACGCTTAGCACAGCAATAAAAATCTACAAATTTGCAGCATTCATTAAATGTGTCCCATTTGAGCTCATTGACAATCAAAGTTTGAGAGTTCAAATGTTCCCGCAAAAATGGAAGCGCATCCTCTGGCACATTGCTACATGGATTATTATTTTCATGTCTGTCTACAAATGCCTCTATTTTTTGGTTGTTGTTGGACGAATTGAGTTTGGGACGGAGGTGGCAATTCATATTTTTAATATAATTGCTGCCATTCTCTACTTGGTCTTCAACACGTCGCTGTATCTCAAGCCAGACGAGTGTGTTTTTATGCTTAATCAGCATGATTTCATATTTAAAGCGTCACAAGGTGAGTTATAATATAACACGATATTTAGCAAATATAATTCTTTTGCTACAATTACAATGTTGCAACGCAAACAAATTATTACTAACTATTTACATAATTTACCAGAGTTTTCAAATTTTTTACAAATGATAAAATTACTTGTGCATTTTGTGTTGCTAGATCTCGGTATGGGAAGCAGACATTGGGCCTCCCACCCAATTGTCATGATTGCAGTTGTGTACTTCAGCCGTATGCAGATTCTGCTCGGAATTTCCTATGCCACAATTGTTTTGTGGAAGCCAGATTACTCGGCTCACCTGTACTCTGTTTTTCCCGAGAGTTGGAAGGGGAATTATGGATTGCTGGTTGCGTGCACTACACTGGAAGTATGTTGGACTGCATGGGGACTTACAACACTTCTACTCTTCTTCTGCTACTGGGTGGCCATCATTTTCACTGTCAACACGGCTCTTGAAAGTCTTAGGTAAAGCATACAGTTGTTAGGGATCGTTCCTAAATGACGTCATTGGTATGGTTAATGGGTCTAGTCAGGTATTATTACGACATGTTGTGCTAAAGATAAGTGGGTTAACGCAACTGTGAAGTGATAATATGATGGTAAGTAGGCTCTAAAAGTGTAATAAATTGAGTAAAGTAATTTATGGACAGTCTGTAAGTTTTTTTTGATACAAATAAATGCTATGATTATTACGACGATTATTTTGCTTTTGTTTTTAGAAAAAGAATCGAGCTGACAGCAACGGATATCCAAGCGTATCTCTACCTTCAAATTTTCATGGTTCTGTTCAATGATTTCAATGGCAGTTTCTTCACACCTGGGTTTTACACCACAATCACTGCCGCCCCGATTTTCTTCGTTTTCCTCACACTCACAGCTTTCAACTCCGTCAACATTTTCGTTTACCTAAGTTTCCCAGTGTCTGCACTTTTCTGCATCTTTCTCATCATTTATTTCCTTCCGCAACACTCCAAGATTTCAATATTTTCGAAGGCACTTCTTACAGGGCTAGAAAAGCAGAGATTTGTTGGGTCAATGAACTCAAGATATGGGGAAAGGTCAAAGGTTGCAATGTTGTCAACAGTGTCCGAGCTAGGGTACTGGTCACCTATTGACAGGGGCGAGTATCTTAGAAAACGAGTAGTTGCATTTCGTCGGATGGGCGTCCGTAATTCTTTTTTTGGACACTGCTCACTGGGGACATCTGACGTTATGATGGAGCAGCTTTGCAATAATCTTATCCTCCTCCTCTCCCTTTTGTGAATAACTCGTTTAAAAATATTGTAGTAGGTATTCAAAATTATGTCGCATGACTCTGAATTTTGGATGTTGTTTTCATGCCTAATTTACATTTAATCTGCACTTGTGGTCTGTTGTGACCCTGGAAGTTATACCTACTCCATAGGAGCTTGCAAAAATAATGTTTGGCGTTTGGTGGGGGAATAGTTAGCTGGCCTATTCTTTTACATGCGTTTACATATCAAAATTAGCGAAGAGGGGGGTGGGGTAGGGCCAACAAAGATTTTTATGTAACATTATTATTGCAAGTGCCCCATAGATAGTGTTTCGTTCGGGACGGGACGGGATTTGAGTTTCCCGTCCCGTCCCGAAATTTTCGGGACAAGGTTTTCGGGATTCGGGACGGGACGAACCTCATCCCGTACCGTCCCGAAACAGCTGTGTCCCGTCCCGTCCCTAGCTTTTTGAACATAATTTAAAAGTCTAATAAAATGAGCAAATAATGTCATTTAACCACGAAAAAGTTTGTTTTTATCTCTTTGGATTTTTTTATTGATAATAGGCAATCAAAAATATTTTTTTTAAATGTTAAAAAGGTTTACTACTTTAATTTAAAATATTTGAAATGTGTAACTACATTTAATTTAAATGCACATATGTGGAAAGCAATGTTTGCAGACTTTTGATAATAAAAAACTACCTAGCATTGTCAAGCATTTAAAATAGTATATTAAAATTTTACAGCGTTACAGCAGGTCAAGCTTAATAATGCTCTAGTGAAACTGTTAGGTGGCTGACCAATAAAAAGTTAAATTATAATCTAGCATCAAGACATACATACTAATGAAGTGTTAAAATTTAAAAGCTACAGTGCTCAAAACCTATTTATTTGACTACTTTTCTTTTGTGATGTGTATTTTTCAACATTAGGTGAAATAAAGTAATTTTTGTGTTGAATTTAGTTTACATTCTTATCGTATCAATAGGAAGTAATGGATGCTCGGGGATATTCGGGATGTCCCGATCGGGATGGGACGGGTTCGGGACAGGACAGTGGAGGATCCAGGTTTTTTTTCTGGGGGGGGGGGCTAATGACCGCCTGGGGGGGGCTAACAATGTTAAGCCGCCATGTTGAAAATGGCCGCTCTGTATCCCTGCAATGTTAAAAAATCTCCTTCTGGGGTGGGGGGGGGCTAAAGCCCCATAGACCTCCCTCTGGATCCGCGGTTGGGACGGGACGACGTCTGTTCCGTCCCGAACCCGTCCTGTCCCGAAATTTTCGGGACAGAAAATCCTCGTCCTTCCGTCCCGTATCCCGTCCCGGCCAGAACGGGACGGGATATCCCGTCCCGAACGAAACTCTACCCATAGATAAAAGTAAATAATAAAAAAGCGTATTTAGGCATGGAATGCTTGTAACAGTTGTGATCTATGTATTCGGAGGCCTGCATAAGTCTGTTCATGTCACTACTAAAGTAAATTTAGGGCTGTCAAAAACTACGGACTCAAAGCTAATTAGGTATTTTTGTAGCTTTTAATAGTTTTTCAGCAGCAAATAGGCAAAAAGAACGCGTTTAAACATGGTAAATGTAAGTATGCAACGACGTTTATTCCTCAAGAAAACATGCAACGAAACATAGTATATGGGCCGTAATACAATGCGAAGATATTTTAACTTTTAAGTTTGAAAACTACGACGCCACTAATTAATTGTTTTGGGATTTAGCATTCTTATGTTCCGGATATCGATAAAACCTTGCTCCTGTTTACTAACAAAGCTGTTCTCTGGCCATCGTATAATATCTCAAAACATTATGCTTAATAGATTTAGCACTTCTTTAAAGGCGTCCGTAACATTAGGTTGAGGCAGTAGCAAGCGGGAGAAAGTAGGAAAAGCAGTGTTTATAATTTAACATACTTACGATTGAATATTTGATTTTTTAAAATATTCAAGAAAAATAGCAAATTTGAATTTCCTGCCAAATATAATATTAAACACTTCGACCCAAAACTTAATGAACCTAAATGTTTATATGAATGTCTCATAATTCTAAAGATAATTATTTAACGAATTTAATTAACTTAAAGTCCGAGCTTCGGTAGTAAAACGTTTTTGATTGTTTAAACAAAATCGTGAATTTTCTAAAATGATTTTATCTTAAGTAACTTGCAATACATCATTTTGAAGCCAATTCAAAAAGGAAACATCAAAATAGTTCTTTATTTCCATTTATAATACAAGTTTGATTGGGTAGTTTTCAAGTACCGTGTAACGGTTATGTGAAAATTTATCAAAAACGTTAGCTTTGAATTTTAATTATTTGAATGTGACAAAATATTACCGTTTGAGTGATCATCTATAGTTAAATATGGTCAAATATCGAAATACGGGTGTATTAGGTAAATAATCCAATTAGTAGAATTTTAAGCTGGTGGGGATGGAATTATGGGTACGATTTTGACGCAATGAACGTCAGTCGTTAAATGTTAATACAGGATTTTAGTTCTTCTCTTAATAAAACTCAATTAGACACAGAAAAATATCATAAGGTGACTTTGAAATTTTTGTAAATGCCATTCAATATATCACCACAACTTTTTCATCAATATACTGTATTAAAATTACTTAAATCGACGCTGCCTAATAATTAAATTACGATCATAAACATCCAAGGATGGGACAGGGGAGGTTTAGCGCACTCAATTAATTGCATAGAAAGAATAAGCAATAGTTTAAATTCAATCTTTACCAACGTCTACAATTAATATTAACCAATCTTAATTAACTTTACCAGCGCTTGTACAATATAGAATAAAAATGTGCTTTACAAGTTAACAATTTGTGGACCAAAAATATTGCCATGTGAACCGAAGTACTTACTATACGCAAACACTTTATGTAACAACTGTTTGATAAGAATGTTTTTGCTTTTCGAATAATGTGGCCAATTGAACATGCATTCTAAATTTAAAAATAAACAAATATAAACTGCTTTAACGCCTGTTTTCACTTTATTGTTGATTCTTAGTATCCATTAAGAATTTGCAGAAACGCATACACAATGAAATATAAAAAGTACAGTTTAAATGGTCAGTGTGGCAGTTTTGTCTTTATTCGGGGAAAAAGGGATGTTGCAGCAGTTGGTTGTATGGAAGTTGCAAGTTTACAATTTTGCAGTTATTAATTTAATATTGGAAGTACTGTCATATAAAAAATAAAATTGTGAACTTGAGTGAGTGGCTCTATGGGAATTCAAATGGGCACAATTTATGGACAGTTGGACTTTATTCATTAGATTTGAATCTCGAACTTGTATTATAGATTAGAATATTTTACCACAGAAATACGTCATCAAGTGACTGTTTTAATTTCAAAACTTACTTATATTACTTTACGACTTTATATTAACTGAATAATTATTATCATTTTTGAAGTTGCTTAATAATCCCTTCGTAACATATTTATTTTTTAAATACATCTGTAAAATGTACCACAAGTTTAAATAAATAAAAACTATGGAATGAGCATTAGATAAATTGAAATTACATTAGAAATTTTAAATAACCATTTCAAAGCAGATGCGTAATAATAATAAATAGAGCTACGTTTTGAAAGTAAGCAACCTATTGAACTAAAATATTGCACGTAGGTTTACTCCCAAACTAGTTAGAATAATATTTCTAAACCTTTTTTATGTAATTGTAATATTATCTCAGAATCTTTTGCTTTAGCACATTGACACATTGTTACTAAAAATGTTATGGTAAAATAATAAAAACGGTTGGCAGTCATCATAAAAAGAAAGAATTTACATTAATTAATTATTTTAAATTTAAATTCTTATTTTAACGCCATTCAGTTTTTTTAGATCGCTAGAAGCCTACCTGGGGTGCCAATGCATTGACGTTCACTTTATTTATGCTTATTATTGCAGAACAGTTTGTCAATTTCAATTAAACCAAAAATCGTACAATACCCAAGCATTGAAAAAATATACTTATTTAAACATAATACCATTAAAAGTAAAATTAAAATTACTTTGAATTGTAAAATAGCCTTGTAATAATAAATTATTTTGTGGATGACCTAATTTTGTAATTTGTTTAATTTTTCCCCATCACTTGTAAACAAAATAGGTAGGATTTTGAAAGCGGGCAGTTAGAGCTTCGACGCCACTTGGAAAACAAATAAGGTTTTGCAGTTGATGTGCTAAAGATATGCTCCATCTTAATTTAGTGAAAGGCAAATAATCAAAAAATCTATGCATTTGAGGAATTGAGTTTTAGAAGGTTACACGCGAAAGGCAATAAATGGCCTTAAATATGTTTTTGATGCTAACAGAATAATTGAAAGTTAGATTGAATAATTTAATTTTAATTTTTTCATTAAACTGAATTCAAAAAGTAAAATAGTTCAATTTCGTCTCAGTATTAGATTTAAAATTTACCGTAAATGAAATTTGCGGTACTTGGATTCGCAGTTTAAATTTAAATGTACACATTTGGTTTTGTTTTGTAATTTTGTTACTTTTATCCATTTGCTGTATTTATTGTATGTATTTAGTTTTGACTCCGAAATTGAGCTGTTGAAATATCTGGGTACCTATAAAATCGCCCTAAAACTTTAAAAGCTTCGTTTTGTTTAAATATATATGTGAAATTTGGTTGTTATTTTCAGCACTACTCAATGTTTAATGTTTATACATTATTAAGAGGTAGAGAATTCCGTAAAAGCAATATAAATTGCATCTTTCCTGTTCAGTCAAGGCTTAGAAATTTACTGCTAGATGTAAAGTCACATTTTTAACCTAATGTTAATTCTGGGAAGCATACATAGAGCAGTGCATGTATAGATTTAGAGTAAATTACAGACCGCTGGTTCACAAAGTTACAAACTTGCTGTAATTTCGGCTGTTAGCATGAATATATTACTAAAAGTATCTAATAATGACATTCCTAAAGCAGTAAAGGCAGAAAGATAGCATAAAAAATACGAAACTCATGGAAAATAAAATTCACTCAGGTCCGTTTAATAAGTTAAGATAACTGCCACAGTTGCATGAAAAAGTGTGAACCTTGCTGTCAAGTTTGGCATTTGTGGAATTAATTCTCGATCCGCAGGCCACTTTATCTGTAAAACAGAGATCTGCATACGTGTGATAAAACGTCTTAATAGATAATTGGTTAGAACTTCCAGACGTTTTTCAGTAAGTTATTGCAGAACCCAAGCAATTATAGAATATTTTGTATGAATAAGTTAAAATAATTGTAGTGACCGTGAATATCTGTGAATAACTTGGAGCGTGCGCTTTATGGAACGCTTCTTTTTGTTTCCCTAATTCCCGCAAAAGATTATACCTTAAGAAAGCTTCACTAACTATATTAAAGGTGTCGGTTGCAGCTCTGAAATCTGTCTTAATTACTTTTAAAACATGAATGGACGTCAATACTGCAATTTTAAATTAATGGCATGTCGTACGTACAATTAAAACAATTTTAAATATATGAACGATTCCTAATGTGAGCAGATGCAAGAAAATATACTTCTAACGCTTTAACGCCACTAAGTAAATGTTTTGTGTCGTTTAAATAGTTTTAATAAGCTAGATGACTTGGGGGCCCGCAAGGCAAGTAGAATAATAAGGTACAGTCAATCGACTAGGGGGCGGTTTCGACGGCTCCCCTCGTTTTTGACGTCATCTGGCAGCCAGAAATTTCTCCCGTAATATAAATCCACACAGATCGTATCAACTTCAACAGGTCAAAGGTCGGGCAAACATGGACCAATATTATTGAACTAGGTGTCAAATGAAAGACCACAAAACATAGTTCACTAGAGTGAAAATAGCATTGGGATTAGTTTTGGAAATTTTGAGGTAGACAGATTTTAAAATTTGAGAAAAAGCTAATGCTGAGCTTATGGAGTATACAAACTTCGCGCCAACTTTTTCTTCCACCTCACCACCAAAAACTCCCTCTCAAACTTTACCATTGCGATTGACTGTACCTTCTTATTCTACTTGCCTTGGGGGCCCGTTTGTTCTGGAGAGAAATTAAAATTACAAAGTCAGAATCTCTTACGTTATTTTAATTTCTGGACGAGTACAGCCTTCCTTTCCAAAGGTTACACTGTTGCATGTAACTAAAAAATCCAGGTTTGAATTAATACAGCCGCGTAGTCAGAACCCGTGCTTGTTTAAACTTTTACAAAAGTTTTAAACATTTTTC
The DNA here is from genome assembly GCA_949802685.1 of Dicyrtomina minuta. Classification (NCBI taxonomy): domain Eukaryota; kingdom Metazoa; phylum Arthropoda; class Collembola; order Symphypleona; family Dicyrtomidae; genus Dicyrtomina; species Dicyrtomina minuta. The sequence continues at coordinate 136,664,207 of OX461808.1, read as the reverse complement.
TGCTAACATTAAACTGAGAAGACTACCGAGAGCGACTGTTAATAATATTCTTAAAGATTTAAAGACTGCTAATTAAATGCATGCACTTGCACTTATAATTTATGCCTAATTTAGTTGCTAATATTATTATTACTAGACTTAAGCTTTACCGCTGTTAAAATATTGAATATTGGATTCGAGCTATGCATATAAGGTAAATAGTTGGGTTACAAAACGCACATTTAAGAAATCGATCTAAAGTTATTAATTTATAAAGTCCAGTTCATTGCTATATAATCGACTTAGTATTCCTTTAGTTGGTTGATTGTTAATTTTTCCCAATTTTATTTTTTCATAGTAAGTGTCAATATCTACTTTAGGGGGAGACAGAAAACCTTTGCGCTCCAAGATAAGACTAGAGATGCAGGGGCTGTTAAATTATATTTTATTCGAAATTCTATGATCAAGATTTAACGGAAAAATCTAAGCAAAATTTCAATATTTTTTCTCTGTTGCGATTTAAAATTAGTTACAAATCAAAATTTTTACCATGGAATCAAATAGTCGGGACACACTAACATTGACCTCCTAAAAAAATACTTACAAAATCTCAGATTTTGCCTATGTACATGGTTAAAAAAAGTGCATTTACAACAAAAATGTTTTCAAATTGGCTGGGAAATGATTTGAAGTTTCATCCTATGACGCACCTCGATAAAGATTCAAAATCTTATTAAAAATGACAGTACTGGAGGGTTGTCGGTATCAATATTTCTGCCATCACCATTGTGACTAAAATGTCAAACCTTAATGTTTGGAAACGAAACGATAAAATTATATTTTAACATGGAAAGTCTTGATTTCTCTCACAGGTCACATTAATATTGATTATTATTATGTAGGCATTTTTAACGTCGCTTGACTTTTTATATCAGTGTGGTTGTAACAAACTGGATCCGAACTATTCCACTTACATGTAGATCTTGTTTTTTTTTCTGCCATTTGTTTTTTAGGGGGAGTCTGCAATAGGCCATAATTATAAAGGCCTCGGCGGCGTTGGTCTCTTTGGGACCGAACCCCTGTCATTTAATAATAATAATAAATGTAAATATATATTAACCTACACACAACTTAACTTGGCAGCATTTCACAGTCTGAGAGCGTTTTGCTTCGCATGAAAAAGATGTCCACTGGCAACTAGTACCCGGCCTTTCATTACTAGTAATATCGTATTGTCGGTGAAAGGGGAATGAAAATGACACTTTGCTTTCCTCCTCGATTCTTCCTTCAGCCGGAGCACAGCCATGGCCATCTCCAGCCAAAGGATGAAGACAGGATTCAACAAGATAACTCGAAGCCGTTCAACCCAGCGCATCTTTCTCATCGCCATTGTGAGCAACGTTCGGAACTGAAAACAACACGTTGAAGCTACTTCTACAGCATTGCATTCCAGAGCCAAACCAAGCCACGCATCTCAGCAGCAGGAGAAGGAGCACTGCCCTCACCAGTCGCAGGATCTTACTCAACACAGAAACATATATTATTTTATTCTTATAATTTTTTTTTGTGAATCTTTGGGAAAACGAGAATAAAGACTCCCAATATAATTCAAGGTTTGCAGGGATATTGCGGTAGTGAAGTCATCCTCTGTGATTCGTGTTGTTATTCAAAACCTGTAAAATATAAAAAGAAAACCATTATCCCAATCATATTATTCAAGTTCTGTTTTCCTCTAAATCTGAGTCTCCACTCTCGTCGTTCCGATATTCAAAGTTTGTATCACTTAATTCAAATTTCAATTCGACCTAAGGTTATTGTAAATCGTATTCAAAATTATTATTTTAAATTGTGAACCAAAATACTGACCTCGAATCTGGAAATCCAAATTGGCTTGTAATCCGGTGTATCCTCGGTATCTGTAAGAAATCGTATTGTAAAATTATATTATGTGTGGACGAAATTCAAACTCATAAAAGAAAAGAAAACAAAAATAATTCGAAGAAAATTTAATCTTTTTGTCCCTGATCTTCTATCAGAGGAAAACTTTTCTCAATTTTCCATATCATTTTCCTTTCCATTTTCCATTTCATTTTCCGAACTTAACATTAAATAAATATTTATCCGTAAACTTACATTTATTCTACTGATCTCCGATGTCGTGTAATTCAATTCATGGGGTAAAATCAAACTCGATTCTCATACTTTTACTTCCTTTATTCCTATGAAATATTTGTATTTATAAGATGTAAGATTTTCATAATTAATTTGGCACTGTAGTATGTATTCTATACTTACAAACTTAAGTAAAGCATAATTCAGTCATCGTAGTAATTCATAGGATATTCAAGCGTGAGTTCACTTCGAATTCGCTCCATTTACATCCGCATAAATTAAATTAATTCATTCAGAAAAATTACATAAAGAAAATATTTCACAAAATTATAGTGCATTTGGGGAAGAGAAGCTTGGCTTCTCAGGATAGCAGTGGACCATTAGGAGTAATTAACCTTTGCATCTGCTGCTATGCTGGGTCATGTCAATGTCTTCGTGAATGCATATGGCGTTCTTCCTCATGCCGTTTTCCCAAGTGAAATTTATTGGCATCGGTATTCGATCTTCTAACTTTAAGATTTAAATTCAAATTCTTTCTGTACTTTTTACTCAGGCATTTTATTAGAATAGATTGAACTTCTCAATATTCCATAACTTAAAATTCGCACTTGCACTTCACTTCCTAAACCATATCCCGAAAATAATTACTCTAAACTAAAACTATGAATTCATTTAAATCTAATTCCGGTAAACTCTTTTAGATTAGCAATCTCAAGTAAACATTGAAAACTCAGTCTTCAGTAGACATAGGTAGGCATCAGTACTTCATGTACTCATATATCCCTGCCTTCCCCCATGGGAGTAGTTACCCCTAAAGTGACTTGGTGGACGCCCCCAACGTACATCTCTACCATCTGCCCATCATGTAAATAATGTAAATAGGTATGAAGGTTAGGTTAGGTATCTCAAAATATAAAAATAAAATACGAATAATTAATATTTAATAAAATAATAAAAACTTTCATCTCAGGACTTTTGGGGTAGGAGAGTGCAAATTCGGGGGTTGATCCATCGACAAAGGTCACCAGTTCTGACCCTCGTTTCATCGGATTGTAAGACTTAGGCAGAAAGAAAGATTGTTCTTTAACTTTTGTAACTCGACCTTGAGGTCAGCCTTAAATTCGCGCAGAAAGGGCAGGAATACAAATGTAATTGACCAACTTTCACATCTGCTGGAGTATAATAATCTAACAAGAAGTGGACAGTACATGTGCGATTCGCATTTTTGTATGTGCCAGCCGCACATCTATAAATACCTAAATACGTACCAATCTACATTTACAAACAAAATGACATCACTGTGAAGCCTAATCTTATGACATGACACTATTTACGCTTTTGTTTGTACGTGGCAATAAACTGTTTTAGGTCAAAAAATATTTGTTTTAAATTACACACAGCTTGCCATGAACAATGTACAAAAATTTATTTGTTCTAGTTCCTAAATTCAAAAATCATTCAGTTGTACTACTGCTAATTTTAAAATCCAATCTTCAACTGTTGACCACTCAATTGTAGAAACTTGATTATTACATTCATACAAATCTAATGAGAGAAAGTCGGGCTCTAAAAAGAAATGTGTGAGGCAGGATTTGAATCCTGTGTTGCTAATATTACTAATAAAAATTTATATTGATTAAATCCTAAATATTTGTGCAAAGACGTGCCATAAAATTTTATAATTTGAACAGATCTTGTAATTTCGTACATTACTGCAATTATATCATTATCAGAAGGAACTATTGACCCATCGTAGCACTTTTGAATCCATTAGTTGAATTGCCATTTGTTGTTTTTATTGCATAAATGAATTAAAATAAAATTGCCATCTAACTAAATGCATTAGGAGAAAAAGTAGATTAATATGAAAGGAAATAAATTCATCTTAAATCATTTAACCCCAGTTCTGAAAGCGTATGATGGGGTACACGTTCATTTTGGCTTTGGCATTATTTATGTAAATTATAATTATATATAAAAAATAAACGCTTAACACCTACGTTTACCTTGCTGCTGCAATCATTGATATCTGATGTCCAACCGGAGGGTGCAAAATTTATAAGTACGACAGAAATTATGATACTAAGTTTGCCCTAGTTGTAAGAATGGAAGAGAAACAGAAAAGTGTAAAAAAAGTAATGCAAGCATTTTTCAAAATACTGAATTTTCAGTACAAATAAATTGTCTGGAGAAAGACCATTTTAAATTGGGTTTGTTTTGATGCTAACCAAGCAAATAACTAATTTAAAAATGTTTTTTACACAGCAGTTAATTGTGGCGTATCCTGTATTGCATTTGATAATCAATATGGAAAAGGTTGTCACGTGCAGTTTTGTCGAAAATTATATTTTGCACCACGAGTGAAAGAATAAGATACTTATTCATTTATCTTTTCTATCAATAGTAAACTATCTAATTTTGTGATTTTTATTATCGGTTAGTCGTGCGCGTATTACGCTAAGGGTAGAAGGCGCAAGAAAATTTTATTATTTCATTCCAACGCCACTTTAACATATTTTGATCACGAACTCAGCATTAGAAATGTTGTCGTTAAGCCGGTGGAGGGAAATTCCGAATTTTTCGGTCACTTCTTTCTTACTTAGTTCTTGTATTATATGGTCAATAGAAACATTAAAGAGGAAGGGTGACATGGGACCTCCTTGCATTACTCCCCTCTTGAAGTGTATTATACCTGTTCGTCCATTTTTGGTATTGATTCGTGTATGATTATTTGTGGCCAGACTACAACATAACGCTTTAATTAGTGATGGAGCGGGTTTGGAGTTAATCTGCTGGAATGTATGTGCGTGTCCCACGTTATCGAATGCTTGCGTAATATTTCCGAAAATTACTGTACAGTCTGATTTTTCCAATTTTGCTTTCTTTAAGCACTCATCAATGAGGGTCGTGTTAATTAGGGTTTCTGCTTGGTGAATAAATCCTCGTTGATTTTCATGCAGCACTATGTATTCGCGTAATGTAATATCTAATACCTTTTCCGCAATTCTCTTTAGAACGGAACATATAGTAATGGGTCGCTAATTTGCTGAAGAATTTGCGTCACCAGATTTATAGATTAGGATTGTTTTTGCTTCCCGCATAAATTTTGGAACGTAATTGAATTTAAGCATATACGTTAATATGCTTGCAATAATCCTCTTTGATTGTTTCAGGGTACATTTCACCCAGTGGACTAAGATGCCATCAGGACCGGCGGATGAGTGGACGTTCATCTTTTTGATTTAAATTTTTACTTGCTCTGGCGAAATTATTGGCTTAAATTTAGCATTAATCTCATTTTGCCGTAATTCACTTACTGCATTGTAAACAGGCCCAACTGCATTATTGGGAGTACTCGAACGGCCGGAGAATTCTTTGTGTAGTTCCTCTAATGAAATATTACACATTTTGTCATGTGAGTCCATGATCATCCTTACTGCTTTTTTCCGCTGATTATAGAATAGGTACTGCACCATTTTTTCTTTGTATGACTCATTACGGGATTTCCGTTTCCGGTTTGACTCACGTTAAGGATTTTTAGTTGACCCGTATCTTGCGTCTGCTGTTTTAAAGGCAGCATTTTTTTTACTCAATTCGTAGAATTTTTTAGCTGTATTTTTGGGCCAGGTAGTTTGTCCTCGCACTTATGTAAAATAGACGAGTACTCTGCGCAAAGCAATTCAAGTTGATCATTATTTTGAAGATCAGGGGACAATAAGTCGTCTAATTTTTTGATTAAATTTTCCAATTCACCATTTAAGGCAACCAGTTCCAGGTCTTGGTCCTCGTCAACAAACACATTTGAAAAGGACTGACTTAAATTATCTATTATTGCATGTCGGTGGACGTCTGGGTGAGAGCTTGAAATGTGGCGTTTAATTCCCTTGACTTTATAAATTTTGTTACAGTGAGGGCATGGAGCAGAATCTTGTGAAATATTTGCGGTAGCAGACATTACTAGTCGTTACTACTAGTAATTAACAGCTTGAAGCTACCAACAGGGATTGAATTGAATTGTTGATGCGGAGCAGCGGCTGTTAGTATGTACCTATGTACAAATTTTGTATTTGAAGCACGTGCACTACTCACTCACTTGCGAATTCTGGATTCGTATTTTTAATTTGGGATTAAATCTGAACTAATTATAGATTTGTAACTTCCCCTACTCTCCCTTGTAGCTCTTGATTTTGGCTATCAGTGCCTACCAAACTGGATTAGTGTCACTCACTTTTTCCTATTTATAATTACTAATTTAACGGGAGCTAATTTCACCAACTTACCGGCTTTCCGCCGCCTGGCGGTCAATGTCAACAATCTATAGACCAAAAATATTAGACCAGGAATTACCCTCGTGATTAGTCTGATCAAGCGAAAATTAATCAGAATTACATTTAGCACTTAAACATTTATGCAACAACTGTTTAATAAAAATTTTCTTGTTTCTCGAATAATGTGGCTAGTTCAACTGGTATTAAAAATTTTAAACTAAACAGTTCACTGCTTCAACGCCTGTTTTTACTTTATTTATTCTTATTTTACACTTCTTACGTTAGGACTTAATATTAAATAAATTAAAATTACCAATTTTGGAGTTGCTTGGTAATCATGTCGCAAACATATATAAAGTCTTTAGTTTACCATAAGGTACTACAAGTACAAGTAATTAAAAACTGTGGAATAAGCATGTGTATTGGATCAATCAATTATTAAACATACATACATGATTGTGTACAACCATTTCACTGCGTTTTCAATAATGATAGAGTGAATGTGTTATTATAACTAGCAACTTATTGAACTAAAATATTGCACAGTAAATTACATAAGAATAAGCAAAAACTAGTCAGTATAATATTCGAAATACTTTCCTGAGTAATTGTAACAACAGTTCTTTATTATCTTGTGTTTTAGCACAATGCTCTTGAAAATGCCCAGGTAAAATAATTTAAATGGTTGGTATGCACTATAAATAGATAAAAAGTTAGATCAATGTACCGGTATACATGTGTATTTTGACGCCATCATACTAATATTTTAAATTAAAGCAGACTACCACCGTCAGTTGGTCTGTAGTTTTCTTTATTGTAGGACAGCCATTTGAAGGTTTATCTGGTTTATCATTATAACTGAATTCAAAAATAAAAACATTTCAAATTCATTAAAATATCAGATTCAAAACTTATCGTAAAGAAAATATGTGGAACTTGAATTTGTAAGTTAAATGTACCTGTTTGTTTTTAATCTGCAATTTAATTCCTTTTATATATTTGTTATATTTATTTTAATTTAATTTGGCTCCAAAAATGAGCTGCCAAAAAATAATATACCTTTGCTTTAATGCTAAAAGCTTCATTCTTTAAAAATTTACAGATTCAAACTAGTATTATTAAATTCTGCCTTCCTCAGTATTTAGATACTATATAGATGCTGTAAAATGTAATAAATTTCGTATGTATAATAATGTGTTACGTCGAATCCCTAATGTGATAGGGAGCTATGTAAGATTATAATATAATTATTCTTATATAGCTCATGTAAGAATATTATGCTTACATGATTTTAACCTCGACGCCGTTTTATAAATCATATTGTTTAGGACAGCAAAAATTGAAGCAGATAATAAATACTTTTTTTGAAGCAAACTAACAACACAGCTACTGCTAAGGAAGCTCATATTATTGGTTATACGTAATCAGGAATGTCGTAATGAAAGCCAACAAAAGAGCTTCGTATAAATGTTTATCAAGTACATTAGATTTTAAAACACTTAAGAAAATTGAAGGGAACAGGACAGAAGATCGCAGACAAAAGATCGCAGACATAAGATCGCAGCCACTTGATCGCAGGGACACAAGATCGCAAGACAAAAGAGCGTAGCAGACGAAAGATCGCAGACAAAAGATCGCGAGACAGTTGAGCGCAAGGACGAAATATCGCAGTGAAAAATGAGTGCAAGGAAGTTAGGCAGTAGAGTTCAAAGACAATGGAGTGCATTTCCGACGTAGCATTTTAGTTAGGTCAACATTGCTCTTGGAAGTAATTAGTGGCCCCTTAAAGGTTGAAATCATTTGGTTAAATATTTTGTTAAAATGAATTGATATGTCAGCAATGAAATAATTACAAAAACCTATAGACCCACACCATACCTTGCTGAAGTTATTACTGTATTTCCTATTTTAGACCACGGGTCTGTAATTGTGCACGGGTCTGAGAGGTATGAGTTCGAATAGTCCACGGGTATATTTAACATTGTTTTATATGGTAGTACGCTGGTCTGTAATAATACACGGGCCTATATTAGTACACGAGTCTGGGAGGTTTGAATTTGAATAGTACACCCTGTAGTCTAAAATAGGAAATACGTTACTTTATAATGCGAATGTATAAGCTGGTATTATAGCAGTTCGAGGTCCTCCGGCTAGGAGACGCCGTTACGCTAAAAAAGCAATACGCATGCGTCGCATGGTGGATACATACCATTTACTTGATGTACGAACTACAGACTATCTTTGAGGAATTGCCCACAACTTCGACTTTGAATAGCACTCTTTTTGCAAACATTTTGTTTACGCTTTTATATTTTTTTTATTTTTGACATATCAATCAATTTTAACCAACGGCCCTTCTAAGGGCCACCAATTACTTCCAAGAGCAATGCTGACTTAAAACTGAAATTTTACCTCGGAAGTGCACTCAATTGTCTTTGAACTCTACTGCCTAACTGCCTTGCACTCATTTTTCACTGCGATATTTCGTTCTTGCGCTCTACTGTCTTGCGATCTTTTGTCTGCGATCTTTCGTCTGCTACGCTCTTTTGTCTTGCGATCTTGTGTCCCTGCGATCAAGTGGCTGCGATCTTATGTCTGCGATCTTTTGTCTGCGATCTTCTGTCGTGTAGCCAAATTGAAAATTACACAGTATAAGCTTTTATATCAATTTTAAACTAAATAAAAAATAAATGAAATTTTAAAATCAGGTAATAGGGTACAGAATTTATGAATAGTAAACATTTTTAGCAGTTTGTTAATTTTAGTATCCCATTTACAATGTTTAACTATAGTTGTGTTTGGATTCACAAAGTAAACGCTTAAAGTTTTTGTGACTCATTTTGGTTCTTTGGATTTGTTTGCATTTTTTATTAAACTGACAAGGGGTATAGTATCTAACATTAATAGAATTTGAGGCTTGAGACGTATAGTTCAGGTGCAAATATTTCCAGGATGTGAATTTAATGGCACAGTTACATTAAACAGCTAAAATGCTTGCTGTCAAATTTGACATTTGTGAAAATTATTCTGCATTAGGACGCCCCTACATCTGTAAAGCAGTAGTAGCATGTTAGGACGGGTCGTTGAATCCATTTTTAGAATTTCTACCTGTTTCTCTGTAAGTAAATGCAAAGCCAAATTAATTACGGAATAATTAGTTTGTAAGATTGAATTTAATTAAATGTAGTCACCGTAAATATGTGTGAAGAAACATGATCACGTCATTAATCTTTTTATTATGTTCGTCTAATTCCCGCAAAGGGTTGCATCTTGCAACTCAAAAGATCCCCACTAATATTAAAAATGTGTCAGCTGCCACTGTGGCCATCAATACTATGTACTTAAAGCATAAATGGGAGTTTTACTTCCACTGCAATTCGTATTATGTGCATACTGAAAGTACCAAACTTAAACAAGTAGAATAGACGTAAACGGTTTCTAATGTGAGCAGATGCAAGAAAATACGCCTCTGACGCTTCAACGCCACTCAACAAATATTTTTAAATTTCAATGTCATAGTATAACAGGTATTGGTGTCTTGTAGTCACAATTCACAATTGCGTACGTTACTCTAATTGCCATCCCGTCAAAACGCAATTGAACGACTTGCAACAAGTTACCCTCAAATTAGTTTATTTTTTTTTCTCTATATTTTTCTTTATTGCCAGTGTCAATATCTAATTGAACGGGATACAAAAGACCTTCGCGCTCTTAGATTAGAATGTAGACATCCTGAGTTTGTTAAATTTTATTTGTTTGTACACCTTATGAGCAATGTTTATAAGAAAACTCTAAGCAATTTCAATATTTTTGTCCTTTTTGCGAGTTGGATTTATTTACACGTCGAAAGGTTTACTATTTTGTCAAATAGTCCCCAACATTGACCTCCTAAAAAAATCAAAGTATAAATCGAACAAAACTCTCAAAGGTTGCCTAGATAAGTTAGTAATGTAGGTGCTTTGACAGAAAAGTATTTACAAACCTTTTTCAAACTGGCTTGGAAATAGCTCGACGTCTTGTCATACGACTAATCTAGAGAAACATTCAATAACTTTGTAAGCATGATAGTAGTGAATAGTCGCTAGTAAAAAATTTCTGCCGTCACCAATGTAGCTGAAATTTAAAATGTTTGGGAACAAAAGATCGGAAACAATTGTAGTTTAATATAAAAGGTCTTGATTTGTAACACAGATTGTTGAGATCGATTAATAATAATAATAGGGCAACTTCAACGTCGTTTGATTTAAAGGACTCTAGACAGACATATTCGTAACCAGTATCATGATATTAAATGGGAAACAGCAATTCATGTTCTGTTTCGTCTTTAATACTTTTTACAGGTTTTATATTTTCAACTTGAAGCAGTCAGCATTGTTTGATTTAAAATTTAATAAATGTTTGTTTACGTATCGCCAATAAAGACGTAAATTTGAATCTGTGCAATATTTTGTAAAATTAAAACTAATTGATGTTTCCTTAGAAATTTCAAGAGAAGTATGTACATATAGCATGGCACACTCTAATTCAAAACTAAGTATCTACAGCGGATTTATTCTCCTAAGTGTATTCTAATTCTGATATATTCAGCCCGCACATTGAAGTATGTGTTACGGAGCTACAGGTCAAAATTCAAAAAAATTGACATTTTTAGATTTTATGATGTTTGGCAACACTGCAATTATGCCATTACCCAAAGAAGCCAGTGTAGCACTCTATTTAATAATTTGATTAAATTTCAATTTTGTTATTTTGATTGTAAAAATCAATTAAACTAGACTACACTTTATTTTAGTGCTCCAAGGGGAGGGGGAAGCAAGCTAAGATAAAAGGGAATAAATTTAACTCAAATTATTTACCCTAGTTACAATAGCGCGTGATGGGGTTAACAACGTTTTGGCATTATTTCTTTACAATTTGCATTCGGCATATGTTGTTATTTGTGATCGTAGTAGTTATACACAAAATTAATATGCGCATTCCGACATTATTATCATGAAAACAAAAAAAGTTATATCAATGGACCATTACAAATTTAGATGTTATTTTTGACGCCGTCCAACTCATATCTTCATTTGTAGTTAGTTAGGCCTTACAGATACTAAATGGGCTTTTTGACTTCATTGCAGAACAGATCCTCGATTTCAGTGGATCCAAAAGTCGTACTTTACCTAAGCTGTGTAAAATTATTATAATATGAACTTCTTTACCAAAAACTAAAAACTATTACCATTTTGGATGGTAAAGTAACCTTGTAATAATAAATTACTTATTCTGAGGGTGACCTGATTTTGTAATTTATAGCAAAAAACATTCAAGCAGTAAAGGCTGAGGCAGATAGATATCATAAGATATTAAGACATACATATTTAAGTACTTTTACACCGGGTATTACTCATCTGTATGTCTCAAACGTACACACACTACGTACCACCATAGGTTAAGTATTACATAATTTTAGTTTAAATTATAAGAATTACACAATTTCATAAGCCTTTATTAAATGCCAGTATGAGCATGTAAATGATGATGCATGTACATTATTATGATATGTGAGTTTATCTTTACAGCATGCCTATGTATAATTTGTTTGATGCACGAGTAATTATTTAGTTCACGGATTGTTTGTAAACAACAAACTGCATGATGAGCATAATCCACTCTCTACCAACTAGTCATTCTTAAATCATACAAATTTCCACTGTTATTTAATTCTAGAGTATTTATATTCTGTACTTATATTCTATAATATTCTTGATATTCATATTACGAAATTTCCAATAAGAAGAGATTTCATTCGAGCCTTAAATTAGATCCACTATTTATGACGATGACCAACTATGTGGTCATTGCGAAATCAACGACAAATTCTTTAATTATTTATTAAATTATCATTTGTACTTTGAATGTGAAATCAGGGATTGAATTGGATGATGGAGGGAGATTGAATAAAAAGTACTGCTTATGAAAGGACTTTTTTTTCCGCCTCTCTCGAAAAGCCTAATTTATCACTTGAGACGTCTTGGATAATATTAGAGCTTCAGCATACGGTTGTAGTTTCTGTCTTTACCTAAAGTCATATTTTTCATCCGTAGCACCTTTCATTTTCATTTCTGCTTGTGTTTACTTCTATTTATCGATATTTACACTGTTGTTTAACCCATCTGTTTCATTACCTCTGAGTTAATGAGTCTTGGTCTTTTGACCCGTATCAGCACATATACAGATTTCCACTAGGGTGAGTCGGTCTAAATTTTTACCCTTTAATATAAGAAATGGTACAATTACCTTGAGTGCACATCACACATATATTGTGCACTTTATCTGTAAAACAATTACAAAATTAGAAGTAGGACTTTTGTTTAACCTTATTACATTTAATCGTAATATACAATTTTGTGATTTAAAAATTATAACGTAACTACCACAAATAGGTTAATCGTAAAATGTATGTAACGAATAAAAAGCTATGTACAGATTTGGTTGGCTAATTTTATTACTTTTTAGAAGCAAACATGTGCCTATATGTTTTATGTAAACATATTATCCTAATTATGTATTTCTGTTGTCACATGTTTTGCAAAAAAGAACATAGAAAGAGGCAAAACAAAAATATTTAAACTTGTGCAGTTACGACGTCACTACACAATTATTTTTTTCTTTGGCAAATACAATCGTAGCGATACAAATCTTAGGTTTGGTCATAAAGTTACTAAGTTAAACTATATATTGAAATTATTATTCGCGATGAGGAACATATTGATGAGAGCATACAAACACACGCCAAACATTTTGGCTAATTTGAATAAAAGCTTTGAAATAAAACTCTCTGATAAACAACACGATATTTTTATTGCATTCTTTAATTTTCTAAAATATAAACTGAATACAACAATGAAAATACATAATTTAAAATCACGTGCACAGGATTTAGAATTTACAATCAAAACAATTTTTGTAGCATTTTCCAAACTTTAGTATCTAAGGTCAACACTTTTATGATAATCAATTATGTCATTAAATTCACAATTCAAATGTACCATTTTTATTTGTAACACATTTTGGTGTTTTAAATCAATTTGATGGTTTTGAATAAATTGAAGATATGTATACGACCAATTCTTGCTAATCTTTATACCAACATTTTAGGCCTAGTGGATTAGGTCCTTCTTTCGTGACGACCACAATGGTAGAAATTGGCAGTGGTGACTAGGAGAAAGTAAAGAATCGATTGTTTTTAATTTAACACGATTCCAATTCCAATTTAATAGTTAAGAAAAAGTAAATATTTTGTAAATATTAAAACAATTGACAAATTATTATGCAACCAATTTGATATGCAAAATATACACACATCGATCAAATGATACAAAATTGGATTGTATCGTAGACAGCTGGTTTTAAAAGTTGCAGGACTTTTACAGTTTTATTAGCTCCCCATTAGGCAAGTACCTATTCCAGAACTAGAATTAGTTAAGCTCTTTAAAAAGTCACTAGGTGGCTGTTTCAATTTGTAAATATGATTCCCTCTTTTGATACGACTTCCTATGACGTAAGCTGAACTACAATTAATTATTTTGACGCTGTTGAATACATAAAATAAGATAGGTATATATAGACGGCTAATGACGTTAGTAGGTACTTTCAAGTGTAAATAATAACAAATAGGCAGTAGTTTCAATGCAAATCGAATAAATGTAATTCACAAGTTAGCAACTTATAGACCAAAAATGTTGCACAGTGAATCACACACATGATTACCATTACCATACGCTAGCATTTATTAGAATAGCATTTAGCACTTTTAGTATTTGTAAAAGCAGTTTAATGCTCATTCTCAAGAACTTTTACGTTTTCTAAATTAACTGATCAGTCTAACAAGTATTTTTACTGAAGAAAAATAAGTTCAATTCAACAACCCCATCATTTTAAGCTTGTTTTTTCCAAGGTCAAAAACTGCTGTCACGTAGCAATAAAAACGATTTCTATTGTACTATGGCAAATAATAATAACAAAAAAAAAACTAATCTTATGAGCTTTTGTAAACGAAATCAAAGGACTGTCTTACACTGCTTTAATGTTTCATGCCCAGAACTAATCACTGTCAGTTAAGCAATGAGTTAACTGAACCCGGCTTCGTGGCTTAGGGGAGCTTGCTCTGTCCTTGTCCTTAATAATCCTCGGCTAATTCTATTTTGAATGCGTCGGGGGAACCGCAGCCGGTAGTCAGTTTAGACCCTCTCGCATGAGAATGGTACAGTGGTAATACTTGGCTTGGGGAGGGGAGTTTGAGAGTTGTATGAATGTTCAAGGTAAATGAGTTTGCTTTCGTTTATCTGTATCAGTTTAATACTGATGGCGACAGAGGCGATAGCAATAATAGACGACATGAGTCTGCTCAATGCCGAGCGTGAGCATGAACATAATAAGCCAACTCAACATATCTTTCCAATCCACTCTGCAAGTAGCTGCTGCTACTTTCCCTCGTGGAGGATGGAGGGCTAACTGGCGGGGTGTGCAAGCGGGCGTATTTCATTTAGTCAGAGAGTGATGATCTCTGCCTACTTGTTCGATACCCAACCGCTCCTCCTCGCCCAAGAGCAATCGCGGGCGGAAAGTTGAAATAGCTCCTGAATAAGGATACAAAATAAATGATCGCAAAGTGGTCCGCAGCTAGTAGCGACTTATCCAAATACTACAAGTGTAGGTTATTAAAGTAATAAAGTAAAATACGATGGGAAACCCAATGCGATTTAGTATAATACTACTTCGCGGGATCTTCAAATCACACAGTAGAGTTGAGTGGGATATAACCTCAGGTTGAAAATCTCTAAACTCATACATACATACATACATACAATAAGTTAACTGGGGCAGTAATTCTTCAGTTTTAATCAACCTACTTTTTAGTTTTAACTGAATTTTGCACAAAAAATAGACTTGATTGTTGATGTGAGCGCAGGAGTAAGAAAATAAAGTTGTATAGATAGATTTTACGCCACTACAAATGTTTTAGTGGTTTAAGCTACGTATATATCAGCTTAGGTATCACCAACTTTCCGCTGATATTTAAATGCCAAAGTAGCAAAATAAACATGCATTGGAATATTTCAGTGATCAAAAGTTACAAACGAAAGAAACGGGTACGATTTACACTAATTTCAGAACGTAAATTTCTTGGCAGTGCAAACAAGTTTCACTTTCCCCAACTAGAATGTCGCTCAGCGGACTGGGGCAAAACGTGACACTATTTTCGCAATTATTTCGATCACAACTGCAAAGGTTAAAGTTAATTTGCATAACTTACGATACGACATATCTTTCCAGTCATCCAAGTCATTTGGCATGTTAGATTTAAAAAAAAATTCTTTAAGGTATTAATGTCGATTTTTAACTGCCATATTATAGTGTATTTATCGCAGTAGGCCAAGTGTAGGGATTTTAGTAAATTATTGCTGAGAACGTTAATAATAAAAATAAATGGGATTAAGGAAATCGAAAGAAGTAAGCTTACAAAGGTTCCACGATTATTGTTAAAAAAAATCTAATCAAGTGCCATAAGAGAGTCACACACTTTGATATAAGTATTTATTAAATTGTTAGGCAGAGTAATCTACAAGGTAATATTTCCGTAGTAAACTAAATCTTGTTCCATACAGTACAATCTAATTAGTTCTTTGATGTTATATGCTTTTTGAAGTATTATGTAATGAAATTCTTGAAATTTCTAAGGTTACAAGTTGTTTGCAGTTTCTATCGAAAATGATTATTTAGTTGGTTTTATTGCCGTTAGAGTTTTTAGCGTTGGTCATTATAAGTTGTGTACAAGCAATGGTCTAACAATCACATTTACAGTCTAGAGATGTTGAAAAATAAATACGTACGAATTTAACGCAAATGAACGTCAACCAATTACTTCGATATCTTTCCTATCGGAGGCTAGTTAATACTAATAACAGCGAATCATCGTAAGTTGATTTTTAAAATTTTATAAACTCGATTTTCCATGTTACGACATTGAATGAACTGAATTTAAATGGACAGATTTAACATTGCTTACTAACTGTACTGTGTGCAACTTCAAGCTGAGTTAGTTGAATGCCACAATTGGAAGGTAACTGTAATCGAAAACATTAAAAAACGTATAAAGATATTAGACTATGCAGTACAATCAAATTATCCAAATAAATAAAAAATACAATAATACCAGTTATACAATAATTTGTGAATAAAAGCGCTCAAAAAATTAGCCACTTATAGAAGAGATGCATTGTGCAGTGAAATACATAATTATACACGAATATGCATTACATTATTATAGTGAACTTTAAATTTTTTAACTTTAATTCAATGCTTGAAGGCCAGTTAATATTTTTAAAAGTTAAAGAATTGTACTTATGAAGGATAAAAAATAATAGATACTCTATACTTAAGCATTTAAAATGCGTGCGTTTAAATTGTATGTTTTTTAAAACTTGTTATTTGATTTTGGAAGCATTGCGGTTTAAAATAGTTAAACTTAGGGATAAGGCTAAGCAGAGTTTACAATTTAAAGTGTGCTATTTTGATGCTAAGGAACGCCAATCATTCATTGGTTTCAATACTTCTCTTAACAGAGCTCAAGTTACCATTGAAAAAAGAAAAAGCGTAAATCAGTGACTTTTACAAATTTACGAATACAATTGCAGATAAAGCTCGGATCACAACTCCGTTTACTATGAATTAAACTGAATTAAAATGACTAATTTTGACGTTGCCTAATAACTATGTCAGATATAAGTTGCTGTTAATTCAAAGCTTTGACGGTGGGAAGAATTTGTTAATCCCAAAAATTAAACACTAGCTAAAACTATGTGTTATTACAAGTGTTTTCTGCTTGAACGTCTGTTAAGCCATTGAGCTTTGATTTATTAAAATAGTACGAGTAACATTAAAAACCGCTTCCTTGTGTGCATGACTCACACAGGACAGGGAACCTACCATACTTGTAACTGCTGATTTAAATGAAATGTGTTGTAACTTTTTAATAATTCAGTAGGGATTGCAGTCACCAGTGAAGACAGAGTCCCTCCCTTCAAACTGTGATAAAACGAAACAAATTATAACTTGAAGTAAATTCCATGTTTATTTTATGTTTGCAATAATAACATTCTTTCTGCAACTAAACATACTAAATAAGCTTCAGCTGCAACAGGGTCGTCTATAAATGATATCGTTGATTTTTTCAGTTTTAGGACAGCATAACGCAACAATAACACTGTAGGGATCGTTTTCAAGCACAAAATACTTTATGGGATTGCCCATGAATTATGTCGTTGTTAGAGTCAGTACATAAACTTTGGTTCGAAATGGGCCCACAAACAAAACTTCCGATGTTGATGTTGCCTCCCTTCAGTAAATAAGACAGAAAAAATTACTATTTACATCCATCAGGTATCTATGAGTGTCCATGTTGGTTTATTTATAGCTTAGGCACAGGAGTGAGGGGTGGGTACGGGTTCACGATTTTCGTACTCAGTAGAAACACTCCAGGCTCATGGGAACGGAGACGAAGCGAGACACAATTGTCAGAATTATTAATAATTCCGATCACAAACTGCATGGGTTGTAGCTTGCCTTGACAATAAAATTATAGACGAATCAGTGGCATTATTTAAAATAAAGTATTTAATTTCTTATTTAAATCAGGATGGGAACAAAATATGAAAATATAAAACACTTTAGTTACTGTGACTGTGTAGGTGTAATACTGTTTGATTTTTGGAAGTTTGACGCCAATTGTAAGACTTTTGCAAAATTTGCATGGAACTATCCGACATTGGGGTGTAGCTGTGTGATAAAAAATCACGTCATTTAACGTTCACTGTTTTTGTTTTAAGAAAGTTCCTACTGTAGTTGCAATTCGCAGCGCTTTATTCAAAAAAATTTCTGTAAATGTCTAAATTCTCTCTTGTACGCCCACGTAGTTGCTTTAATAAATCGGCAAATTCAAAGTAAAAAAGAATAACTTGACAAGGGGAAACCCCTTGGGGAAACTGGAGACTCCTTATTTACAACTTGTACCCATGAAGAAAATAACCTCCCTTATGTTCCCTTGTATGCGAAAAATAACCTTCATGTTCCCTTGAAGGCCCAAAATAACCTCCCTCATGTTCCCTTGAAGGCCCAAAATAACCTCCTTCATGTTCCCTTGAAGGCCCAAAATAACGTCCCTCATGTTCCCTTGAAGGCCCAAAATAACCTACCTCATGTTCCCTTGAAGGCCCAAAATAACCTCCTTCATGTTCCCTTAAAGGCCCAAAATAACCTCCCTCATGTTCTAACCTATTGCTAACATCCCTTACCCTCACCACAAATTAGTAAATATTCGTAACACTTTCGAAAAATTTGTTTTAACCACAATGTATTACTAAGTCCAACTACGAGTCTTTAATTTATAATTATGGTGAATGTATGTATAATTATGTATAAATTGAAGACTCCTAGCTGGACTTAGTAATACATTGTGGTTAAAACAAATTTTTCGAAAGTGTTACGAATATTTACTAATTTGTGGTGAGGGTAAGGGATGTTAGCAATAGGTTAGAACATGAGGGAGGTTATTTTGGGCCTTTAAGGGAACATGAAGGAGGTTATTTTGGGCCTTCAAGGGAACATGAGGTAGGTTATTTTGGGCCTTCAAGGGAACATGAGGGACGTTATTTTGGGCCTTCAAGGGAACATGAAGGAGGTTATTTTGGGCCTTCAAGGGAACATGAGGGAGGTTATTTTGGGCCTTCAAGGGAACATGAAGGTTATTTTTCGCATACAAGGGAACATAAGGGAGGTTATTTTCTTCATGGGTACAAGTTGTAAATAAGGAGTCTCCAGTTTCCCCAAGGGGTTTCCCCTTGTCAAGTTATTTTTGCGTTTCCCCGTTTTTTAGTGTAGCTAGGATTACTAGCAATTTCTTGTATACAATAAAACACGTGCCTACTTAATTATTTGACTTTCAGGGTTTCAAAATCATTCGAAAAGTCAACTATTGAATCATACCTCTCTGACCAGTGGGGCACTAATCAATGACGTTTTGTAAAAACGGTTGATTCATGCCCCCCCCCCAAGTGTACTATAAAGATTAGGCTAAAAGATGCAATGGTAAGATTTTAACTTTAACTACAGTCACGAGTTTTTGACAATCATCTCCATTACAGCACTGTTTGGTTGCAAGAGTAGTGGGGACGGTGTAACGTGACAATGTTATTACATTGTAAGTTCAGTTAAGGGTAGCCAATGCACATTCAGCTCAGTCCAGTGCCAAAAATTGTTTTCATCGCCTGACTAAAGATCATTACTGTAGTAAGTGTACCTACTACACATGAGTTAACTACAGAAAATGGTTCAGTGGAGATGGATTCCATGCGTTTCTATGGTACCTCAGTAAACCAGAGTTACGCTACCATTGTAGTGGAGTTCCGGTATTAGAGATAGCTTACGTGAATTAGCACAAATAATGATAGACAATCGCCGCCATTAGTTTAAAACGTTATTCACAGTTAAGTATTTATTATAATTAGTAAAAAACAAGGGCTAAAGCCCTTGTTTTTTGGTAGCCTTAACAGTAATATGGGGTATTACTCTTTAATGCTAAAATCGGTATGCAGTGGACGGCGTGGAGCGAGTGTAATTAATTAAATGTAAATAACTTAATAGCCTTAACAGCAAAATTAATCATTTTGAATTTGCCGTCAAATTTTAGCTTCAATTTACATGTTTTAAATTAAAAGAAGCAATTAAGCCGCACAATGTGTTTTTGGTTATTTTATCTACCTTATTTATAATCAACTTCTGTAATACAATATCAAAAATTCAAAATTCCAATTTTTGAATTTCCCGCTAATAAATTTAATATTGCGTTAATTCAAGATTTTGACCGGTCAGTCAATAAAATAATCCTAAAGTGATATATTTTTGGAACGGTAACAATTAGCCAAAGATAATGAACATGGTGTGCACGCACGATTGTTATTAGTTTTTAAATGGTTTCGAAATAACATAATTGCAAATTAAAAAAATTTAACGGATTGTGTCGAGTGATATATCATTGGAAAGCTCTTCAAAAATAAGCAGGGACCTTTTTTTTGTTTTTTGATTGTGACCCACGCAACACATTTTTGGCGGCATTTAAAAATTAAAAGACCGTTATTTTGAAAACGTTTTGTTATAATGGAGGCGGGTTCCTAAATTTGAATTCTACTGGCGATTAGCTTTCCAATGATATATGGCTCGATGAAATCGGTCCAGTATTGCAGAATTCTCAAAAATCCGGTAAATTATGTAGATAGGTAGGAATAATTTACTAACCTCGTTTGAAACTGCCGTGATATTACGGTACACTCATAAATAAATAGCTATACTTTTATTTTTTTTCTACATTACTCTCTTGGTCATGGGTAGGAAAATTCCCAAGTTTAGTCATGGGCAGGAAAAGTTCGGGTAGAAAATGTCCTGGTAGGAAAAATCCGTTTACCGCTTGTACGTATGCTTGTAGTAACTAATGCCAGCGTTCACGTGCCGTTCTATTCTTTACTAGAAGCAAATCCGTGTCCTTCCAGTTTTACTGATAGACAAAACCTCGTTCGTCCTTTATGTTTGTTCAATAAAATGTAAAGTAAATAATTAATGTTGCAAATTGTTCACAATTGTTTGTGATTATTGTGATTTTTGGTTTCGAGATTGTGCACAATGCATTTTATTAATCGGAGGTTGTGATTGTCCACAAAACGTTCGTTAGAGATGACTAGAAAACCAGGCTAGTTGTTGTTTGTTCCTGTCAGATTGTGATACGTTTAGTGCTTGTGCACAATCGAATTTCGCTAGTTTGTGTTTGTGACTGATCAACAATCACAAACCAAAACGAACAATTTTTTTTGTGAACAAATTACAACACTAGAATGAAAGAAAGGACATGAATTTTATCCTTCATCGAAGATAACCAGTAATATTTGGACAAGAAGGATATGTTGCTAATATGAATTGCAATTGCACTAAATTAGAGGATTAATTATTTATTATGACATTGAAATATAAGCCAGGCAGTATTGTGATGACAAGGAAGACTGACATTTAACAATAGCGCTCATAATTTCTCTAATCGTCATCTCTAACAAATTCCGGCGGTGGTTCAGATTTGGGAATCAAATATTCTGCCTAGCTGCTTCTCACACATATATCATGTATTCACAAATATTAATAAATCAATAATTATTACCTTAAGTTCGAATCCAATTCCAGTCAATCAGCTACACAAATCTTGACTTGACTTCAATTGCAAATAATAATATGTAGGTAGGTACATATATCACAAATGAAAAATGAAGTTCGGTCTTGGTCTGTTGAAAGTTTGGAACACGGATGAGATATTTTCAATTTGGTGCCATACAGAACATTGAAGCTCAATGCCGGCTTCGGCACCGTGTTGCCAAATTCAAAGTGTCTCGTGCGTGTTCCACACTTTCAACAGACCAAGACCAACCTTCATTTTTCATCTTCATTCGCAATTGAAGTTAAGTCAATATTTTTGTAGCTGATTGACTGAAATTGGATTCCTCCTACTAAAGGTAATAATTAATTTATTAATATTTGTTGACAAATGATATATGTGTGAGATGCAGCTAGGCAGAATACTTGATTCCCAAATCCGAACCACCGCTGGCATGTGTCACAGATGACGATTAGAGAAATTATGTGCGCTATTGTTAAATGTCAGTCTTCCTTGTCATCACAATCGTGCCTGGCTTATATTTCAATGTCATAATGAATAATCATATAATCAATATCATCGGTGAAAATTCATTTTTGCCTAAATCCACTCCGCATAGCTAAAATATTTTGGTGTAGGTATGGTTACATAGGTTAACATGTATAGGTTTGACAGTACCCGACGGGTACTGTCAAACTACGTGTGACAAACCACGTGTGACACACGGGTACTACCCGTGTGTCATATTTTTAAAATTACGTGAACGTGAACGGCTTCATATATACTAGAGCATATATAGCATAGGGCGATGTAGTATAGTAGCTGCAAGTTGCAAGCACTAAAGGCTTTAAGTTTAGTACTGTCTAGGTCTAGTGTCTTCTGTGGTAGTAGTACAGTTATGTAAACACGGGGTCGAGCATATATAGCATAGGGCGATGTAGTATAGTAGCTGCAAGCACTATAGGCTTTTAGTTTGGTACTGTCTTCTGTGGTAGTAGTACAGTTAATATGTACACACGGGGTCGTCCGTAAATGATGTCAACGGTACAGTCACTGGGTGTAATATGATTTTGGTGACGTGCTGTGTTAAATTTTTACGTTGCTAAAGGGATGATACTGAGGTGGGTGGGTTCTAAAGGGCTGAAATTTTTGGTAACAAAATGTATGGACCAACTGGTAAATAGCAGTGAGTGAACCAGCGAAAAATAACCAAAAAAAATAACGAAAAATGCAAAAGCAAGAGAGACTCGACGGAGTCTCCAATACAAAGTGGCTGAATCAAATAGCTGTAATCTTGTTACAGTCATATTTTAACGATATGTATCTGTCAGTAAAGTTCTTAAATTAATAGATTCTACGAACTATTTACTCTTAATTCCAGGATTTAAAGTTTTTAAATTAAGAGATTGTAAAAAGAATTTTAAAGAAGTAAATATTACGTTTAGCGTCACTTAGTAATTGTTTTTAAATTTTACGTGCTGACCTGTGACACACTAAGTATGCGTTACTTGAGAATAATAATTTAAAACGAGGATACAGTAGCAGCTTAGAAAATAAAGTGATGCAATCTAGTTGCCTCTTCTTACCTCTAGCGTTGTAATGCAAGACCTGCATAATATGCCTTTTGAGATATTTTAAATTTAATTTACTGAAAACAAAGTCAAGATTTATAATTCGAACAACATAGAAAATTCTGGCACTTTTAGAAAGCATGAAAGCTCAGAAACGCTCAGAAACATGGTTAAACTAAATATAAAATTTGAACTTAAAGTTTTAAGTAGGTTATTTTTCGAGTTGGCTAATAACATGAATTTTAAAACAACAGCAATATTGTCAGTCGATATACTTGCTGGCTGAAATTTGTGTTCATATTGCATTTATTGCCGAGAATGTCACTGTAATACTTGCACATTCCAATTAAAATTCAATTGCATGTGCTTGCACACTGTTGTGTCAAACAGTCAAACTAAACAATTAAGTGCTTTGGAATTTTTAATACTTTTAACACATTCATTAGCTTATCCGAGATATAAGCTTAACTTTGTTGTTACACCATCAATTGAGTTAAAAATTAGTAGTGAATGGAATTGAATCGGACGCTAAATTTATAAAAATATGATCAGAATGGCAATAGGTAGATTAAACAGGATTAACGCCGAGAAGTATTTAATTTAGGTTTCATAATGACATAGTATGAAAATCCTTTGTAAGAAACCCAGTTAAAGGGGATAGTCGCTATTGGGGAAAAAATAGTCCGTTTTGCTGGTCAGCTATGCTAGCAATGGTAAAATTTTCCGGTTATAAGGCATGCAATATAAGAGATTGACTGTTGTGAGGGACAAATTATGCACCATATTATGGAAATTTTTGTCATTTAAAGGAACGATGTAGCAGGGATAATACTTTAACTGCACGTGTACTTCACCAAAACCTACTGACTTTCCTTATCTTGTTTAAAATTTTAAGTTACAAAATAAAAATATTATAACATTGGCATTTTATTTACTGCAGTAAACGAAGTGTACATGGGTGATATGGTAAAATTGCTTCACAGGGTGAGAACCGATGAAGATGCACAAGGCAGAACGTAATATGTCCCAGCTTCATAAATACCTTCGATACTAAGAGTATGTACAGGAATCCACCGTAGACGCTCACAAATACAAATATAATTCAAGAAATGACTCCTTTCCATGCAAATTGATGGAGTCCCGAGTAAAATGCAATTATCATATAAGAAAACGTCCAATGCGCATTCGCCGCAAAAAGATTCAAAGACCGAACACGATAAAGAGTGCAACCACAGTGGAGAAAGTCCAACCCGCGGTCAACACACCTGTTTTCGAGAAATTTAAAAAAATAGAATTTATTGTTTTATTGAATTTAAAATGAGATAATAAATACGAAATAATAAAACACTGTTTACGCAACTGATTACTAATAATGGTTAAGTTTTGATTTTGACGCCACTTGTAAGACTTTTGCAAAATATGACATTATTACCACATGAAGAATCGATTTCGGGAGTTAATGGATGTCTTAATGTAATAAAGTAAAACCTAGTTAAAGGTTTTAAATGACGTGTGAGTCATTGACTAGGACAAACTCGTTTTATGAAATAATGTTAATGTAACAGATTCCTAGTTACTTATTGTCGGTTCCTCAATACATATGTATGTAAAAACAGCGTTGACTTAGCAGTTAAACACGGTTTTATGCTATTTCCACTGTCAGCCAAAGCAGCAAAACTTAATTTTCCAAGACGTATAGGACCAAACGCCACTCATTTAACAATAGTTTCATTTATTATTTTGAGCATTTGTAATCGTTTAGATATCATGAAATAACTTTTTAATTTTTTTGATAAAATAAATGTAAAATTAATAGCAAATAAGATCTATGTTTTATCTTTTGCCAATGTCCCCAAAACTTCTGCCGCTAATAAGTTACGCGATAATTAGCAAAATATTGTCCGACCCCTTAACTCAAATGTAAGCAACGCAAATTTGTAAACTGAATAGGGGAAACTGTATAGTGAATTAATCAATGGTATTAGTTATATTTATATACGTTGGTACGTTGGAAATATTTTTTTTTAAATGAAATACACAGTCAGCTTTGTTTTATTCGTACGAATCTTATAACTAAAAAAACAAAAAAATTAAATCATGTGTCATTTAATCTAAAAATGACTTTTGAACAAATCTACATTTACAGATTTTGCAGATATTTGCATAACTTATAGTCGAATGTTACTGACATTCGAAGTGCGTAGAAACTTTAGGTTAGCTTTGAGCAGACGGAATGCATTCACATCCTTATAGTTGAGTCAACCGCCACATTTGTTATAAAAGTTCAAATCATGTTATCTTTGCAAAATTTACGAAATTAATTCTAAATCCTGAGACCACTTAATCTGTAAAGCATTATATATATGCTTCATCATAAAGTGTCATATTTTAGAGCTTCCATCTGCTTTCGAGAAAGAACTTAGCTTTGGTACATTTTATGAACTGAATACAAATTGCAAATCCAGCCAAGCATAGAAGTCCATTGGTGGAAAGTAGGGCTTTGGAATAATGTAATTAAGAGTTTATCTATAGTTTGTCTTGAAAAATACTGATGAATATTAATGAAACTCTAAGGATCCGGCGGCCCCTGTAGCAAAGTAGTTACACGATCTACACGTAACGCGAAGTAGTTGGGGTCGAATCTGAGATGAAGCACATTATTTTTGTGCCCCCTCTCTCAGACGTACTCGATGAATGGCCCTCGTCCCCGCCTACGGTGGGACCGTGCGGGGTAGAGAAGCTTGCAGAGGAGCAGGACTGGGGGAGGAGCGCGGGAGGCAGTCAGACGACGTGAGGGGATACTTTGCCTAAAACCATACCACCCTGGGGACAGTAAGCCTGCAGACAAGTACTTTCAACGCAACCTCAAGATTCCAATAATCTGTCCCAATCGCTAACTCTACCTCATAGTTTGAATCGATAAGTTATTAGAATAGTTGCATACAATTAATAATTTGAATTTGAATTGTTAAAATTAAGAACAGCTTGTAAGGTCTTGTGTGGTTGTTATCTGACTATCTCGTTGGGTCGAGTAGAAGGTGTCATGAACCAGCTCTGTAGAACATCAGTGCCTACTCTTAAACATATAAAACGAAATCCAAAGGGGAAGCGAAGGTTAGCAGAGGCTTAAACCCAAGCTGTAGATCCTGAGGTTGTGTCACTGAGAGTAGTGTAGTGGGTGTCCAGAGTTGGGTAAGAATCCTCGGCTACTTAAAAGAGATAGTAAAGATATCAACACAACACACATTTCCCAATGAACTGTCTGTAAGAGCATTTGCTATGTATCAGGCGTTAAATAAAGTTTTTTTTAACTCTAAGGATCTAGTGTAGCACTCTTTAGTCATGTGGATGACGATATTCACTATACATCTTATATTTATCTAATACTGTTCGAATTTTCAATACTAAAAAGACCTTTTAAATTTTACAAATTGGGATTTAAACACATATTCAAATATCAAATTAAAAATAAACTACGTAAACATTGCCCGGTTTTTCCTCGTTTTCGTATTTAAAGCCAACAAAATGTAACCGTCTGAATTAAAAACTAAGAGAATTAAAGTGTGCAACCTCCAGTGTGTTACAAAATAGAAGGAATTTAGTAAACCAACATGATTTTAAAATAATTGCCAATAAAAACAGCAACGGCCACAATAGACGGCTTATAGGAAACGTACATATGTGGGTTGACAAACTTAAAAAAACATATTTTGCTTTGACGCCGTACAATAAATCGCGTTTTCTGGGCCTAAGGTAGAAGATAATCAGATCACAGGACAATGTGGGCATGAGTGTAGTAGCAAAACGTTAAAAACAAAAACTTTTGTATTGATAAAATTAAAACTTAGCTTGTGGTACAAAGATAGATATTTCCTAACATGCACTTTAATATTTTTAAACAAATTCCTAAATTTTTCAAATAACTATCAAAGTGTAGTTGTAAAGATTTACCTACTTTTAATATTTCTCTCATAAACAATTAACATTTAGACTACTAAAAGCAACAAAACAACTGCACTTTAAGGGTTATCTAATTTGCATCATATGTAAAACTGAAGAGTGCAACTTTTATTGGGGCGTCAGGTTAAAAATGATGTTACTATTTGTTGTAGGCATTTGAGAGAAGAAAAGTATTACAATAGAGAGAAAAACACTGTATAAAGTGATACATATTTAGTAATGAAATCAAAAACGGTCTCTAGATCGGCTATTTTAAAATGAGTTCCAAAATGTAAATTTATTGGTAAACAAAATATTTAGGGGCGACTTACGATAGTTTAAGATTGAGAGTTATGAGTACAAGTAAATATTCTGGCTTCACTTTATTTTACAATTAATAAATAATAAAGTAGCGTTAATTTTGACGGCTAGAAATGAACTGAAATAAAAAAATAAAATTATGTCACGATAAAATAAGCAAGCGATAACTATATGCCTGATATAAGTTTTTCAAGCCCTCAACTCTCAGCAAAGCTGATAATTAAAATAACTGATTACAACTTTATTTTAAAAAACAAAAATAAAAATAAAATAAATTTTAAATCATATCTATATATAATATGATACAAATTTTACCGACAGTAAGATTTTGTAGCCCTCTTTTAATTTTCACACTTCATTCCTACCGAGTTCATTGTTGCTGCGCTTGAATTCACAATTTAAATGGAAAATATGCTTTGATGTTTCTAACCACGTCTAATAATTGCATTGCAGATTAGTTACTACTAATTAACAAGCAGAGGCGATCAAGTAGTGTGGATGGAAATGAAAATGTTCCAACAAAAATAAACTCCATCTAACGAATCGAAAAAAGCTTGCGGACAAAGATTCAACAGCTATGGAATGGACTTGAAATAAGCCAATAAAACTACACGTTTTAATCACACGCTTGGAAATAATTGTTATTTTAAAATTTTACAATCAAGTAATCCACACGTAGAAGGTTCGAGAGTATACTAAACACATTGTTACTTAAAATTTGATAATGATAATTTTTTGATGTATAGTTAACTTGAGGCAGCTGGTGATTCAGATTTGGATGGTATTTTACAGGTCTATTTGGAAGCATTGATTTTATTGTTATAGTTTTTCATTCTGAATATGCAATAAAAGCTTTTTAAGTTGATTTATTATAAAAAAATGGTTTGCGAAATCTAGTGATATCAAAAATAATTGTATTAAGAAGTTGCTATTCAACTCCTATTTACATTTAACTGTACACCAGGAATAAAATAATATAATACTTTAATATATCAAACTAGGAGCAAAATATCGCAGAGTCCATAAATAGCAAACAAATCTCATGATAACTATTACTAGCACTTACTTTTAAGCAACCCAAACTTGTTATTTTGGCTTTTACGTTTCCGTGAAATAGGTACAGATGTTAAGCGGATGTAACAAGTAATGATTACATTTTTAACGTCATTTGTGTTGTAACTTACCTTGATATATGTACGTAAGTAACATTTGTGTATCCACGTCTATAAACACGGATATTATATATCTAATAGTAGGTAGTATATGCATATACTTGAGATAGATTAATGGTAACATCTTACGAAAGAGCGGCAAATATTTCTTTGAACTTTTAAAAGCATTACTAGACTGGAATTTTACTAAGCTACGTAAGCTTTAATTTTGAATTAAACACACAAATAAAAACAACTCAAAATCATGTGGTTGCTAAAGAAATCTTGCCGATCATCATTCGTTTGACATAAACATCATATAACTTGTTGTTTTGCACAAAAACAATCTGGATGGCAAAATGGATATTTGTAGTATGTTATTGCATGTTTATATTAGTAGCATGCGGATTGGGATTGGAGAAAACAAGATTGTACAGTTTGACGCCACTCTAAATAACTGTTTTCAGCAGATTAAGATTCTCGAATCGGGATTTCTAGATAGGTTTTGGTGCAATGAAAATTACCGTAGTTACAAAAGCATAGAATTGAAGAACAGAAATATTATACCGACGAATGCTTACACACAAGCGAAAATAAAAAGCCTAAGTTTTTGATGCTTCCAGGAAAATTAAAACTTTTAATTTATTAAACAATTTACAAACAGTAATTTTTAATTTTAAACGAAAGTAAAAACTAAAACAATTTAAAATCATGTCATGTGTGTATAATACTAAAACAATTAATTTTATTAAAACTTAAAAGCATGTTTTGGTATTTTAGTATTTATTTTAATTCTTTACACATTTTAAACGCCGTTAGAGATTTTAGAAATGATAAGCTGTAAGCTAGCTCAAACTGCTAATCTTGCACGTTAAGAAATTGTTTACTTAAAACGCTGTTGAAAGAAATTTTTTTTTGTAAAAAATTTGAAGGTTCATCCTTTTCATAATTTTAGTGGTGCACACCTGCATAAGAGGAGACTTACATAAAAATTGTATTGGAATAAAAAGCGTGTGTATTCAGTAACTGATAACGAAATTTAGAACGTGTTTTAAAATTCTTTAAGCTTCTTGTGACAAGTACTACCAAATTGATGACACGCAGTGCAAATTCTGGGAACAATCGACCACACCGTTTGCTCGCTAAAACGTTTTGTGTTCGAGTATTCAACATAGCTTCAAAGGGGAAACATGTAATTCTAATTGTGAAAAAAAAATGTCAATTATTAACATACTAGCATTTACCGACATGCAGCTGTTACAATTCCCGTCCAATTTTTCAAACATTTGAAGTTTTATGAATTCTTGAGCAGTATCTGAAATTAAATCTCTCAGTTGTGGGAAATGTGAAAAAATTTGTATTTATCGAAACATTTTGTCTTTACTCACGTACTCACGTGAAACACTTCTGTTTTACAAAATCCAAAAAAACACGACCTTGTTTTAATTACAGTAGAAAAAAGCAAACATACAAAGAAAAGAACCGACGATCACTGAAATAAACAAGATTATAAAGCCAAATTAGGGAATCGCGTACTTTTTATTTGGTAACTAGTGCTATAATTATAGTATGTATAACCCACCAGTTATTGGTACTGCGTTGCACTGCAACTTGAATACAATTACGTACTAGGTGGTAGGTCTTGAATGCTTACTTAGTTTCTGTTATTCAACAGCAGATTTAGATTAGAATAAATTGTAAGATGTATGGTTCAAATTACTACAATCTTATTGTACAACAGAAGTTGTACAATAAGATTGTACATATTTCATATTGTTCATATTTGTATCATAACGTAATAATCTGATAATTCAATCAGATTATTACGCTGTGTATCTATTAGTGATTTGTCATTTGTAAGTTCGCTTAATTGTCATACATATTTAACAAATACAGATATATGCTAGTTTAAAAAGCTGACAGTAAAGCGTTTAAAGTATTAAATGCTTTGAGTTCGTTACACGTACATAATATTAGAATACGAATTTTAAAACTTTAAAGATTACTAAAATATTGCTATAATTATGTGTTCAAGAAACTAATCATAGGTTCTACGCCATTTGATAATAGTTAGCAAAATTGTATAGTCGAAATATTGCAATTAGCGCTAGCATCGTTACGGTTAGTACGCCAAGAACAATAGGAGCAATTTAGAAAATGAACTTATGTAAATTAGTTTCCTGTTCTTTTCTCCTGCGTTTTAATGCAAGAAATGCATAATATGCTTTCTGAGAAAATTTTGAGTTATTCGTATTTTCAATTTTGTTGTACCAAAAGCAAAGGCAACTTATAAATTCGAATGACAGAAAATACAGGAGTTTTTAGGAAGCATGAACGCTCTTATCGTTATACTAAACAATACATTTGTACTTAAGTAAGTTAGCTTATGAATTTGTTAATAGCTTGTAATTTAAACCAACCACAATGTTTTAAGTCATATTATTTACTATAAGATTTGTGTACATGGTATAATTAATTGATGCATAGGATGTCATTGTAATACCTATTGCACAATAAAACAAAATCAGTTACATGTGCGTGTAAACTTTTGTGTGAAATTAAAGCATAGAATAGCTTCCAAATATTTATATATTTTAAAGACATTTATAATAGCTTAAAAAAGATGAAAGGCTAAATTTCTTCGCAATACATTCACGTAAGCTCAACATCATTTGTGATTGAAATAAAATCGAACGTTAAATATAGGCAAATCTTATTGGTTCAATAATAGGTATATCAGCATGACATAACGCCGAGCATTAAATTATATGTATGTACGATAATCTTGCTGCACGCATGTACTTTGAAAGAAAGATTGTTGTCCTCATAAACAAAGAAAACGAAGTTAAGAATTAACGAAAAAAAATATGCTTTGAAGTGAAGCAATGTAGTTATTCCTAAACATGATGGGTTACAAAGAAAAATTTTAATGACAGCCAATACCTTGAAATAGGTATTTCAATTCATTAAATAATTTTAAAAGTATGCTAGATAATAAGTTTTAGTTTTTTAGGCGGGGGATGGAGGTGTCCTTATTTAAACTGATTACAAAAATAAATAAAAACAAATAATCGTAATATGCATGAGATTTGAAGTTTACTAACAATAAAATTTTTAAGTTTATTTTCACGTCTTGTGTGTAATGGTTAGATCAACTCTTTTACAATTTTTGTTGTCATTCGATTTGCAATTAAAATTTATACATTTTGATTGCTTTTATTTAATTCCTTTGCATATTAAATTTGACGGTTGGCATACTACATATACTATCATAACATATCAATGGATAGATATTTTGACGTAAGCAAATAATTTCTAATTCCAGTTTTGCAATTGCTTTCATATTTAAGTAGGACTAAAGTATAGCTTCAAGTTAGAGAGCTACAAGAAAATTAGCTTGTCAGGTGTCTACGATGATTTGTAGTATACTTGTTTTTTGGTTTATCATTCAAACACGATTTTGTTTGAATGTGAATCTACTCCTTAAACTTAGGGGTCTTGCAAGTAATACGTAACGCAGTCGGGGTTAGTTGGTAGTTATGACCAGCGTTACTAAATCGTTACGATGGGTGGTTGGTACCTGCCTATTTGCTACGTAACGCTTTACACTAGATCAAATGGAATAATTTTAAAACAGCAAAATCCATTTAGTATATTTCGATTTAATATATTTTAAGCAGAGTACATCTACCGGATTTAAAATAAATGTTTCTGCACAAATACCGCGTAAATTTGAAATTGACAACAAATTTAAACTTTTTTTTACTGTATACAAATAAACTTCGCTTGTCAATATATGCAATATATCTTCAGTTTGGGTCTGGCCGCTAAAATGTAATTATACGTTTATTTAGGGTAGAGGCGGGTAATTGTGATCGGTCCGGTAATTGTGATCGCTCAGTTTTAAACAGGAAAACATTAACACTGACAGTATATGACTTTCTTACATCGAAGAATAGCGCTAGTTCTTCCGTGCTATAAATGCTTTAAAAATAGTCGCTAACGTTTTCCTGTTAAAAACTGAGCGATCACAATTACCGGACCGATCACAATTAGAAGACTATACCCTAATTTTTTATTTATATAAAACATAATTCTATTGATTGCAGCTGTTTTGACTAAGTTTTAAAGGGTTTCAATTTAAGCGTTACGAAGGGTGGTCAGTTGGTGGTTTCCATGTTACGTTCGCGTTACGTGGGGTAGTTGATGGGTCAAAATTGGGCATTTTTGCGTTACGTATTACTTGCAAGACCCCTTATACATTATAACATTTGTAAACTAAAATCTACAATTTAAATTTTTGGGAATTGAGTTCTTGGCGACCTCTACAGGTTGAAATTTTGTGACTTTAAAATAATTAAATTATCGTTATTCTCTGCAATGGCATCTGTTCAAGTTTTTAAGCTCGCTCGTGCTTGGCTTTTTATGCGCATATAGTATTTAAATGAAATTAAAAAATAAATTTGAGGTTGCCCTGATTCGAATGCAGTTAATAAAGGAGGCCCGACAACGACTTTAATTCTTGTTTTGTTCTATAACAAAGGCTTGCAATAGGCATTTAGTGCTTTCGAGCCATTTTCTGCATTGTAGACAGGGAAAATCACGTGGGAAAAAATGCAGCCGCCCGATCTCGATCCCAAGACCTGAAGCGAGCATCTACCTTAACACCAGATTAATTAACTTATAGGCAATGATCTACGCGGGTTTGCTTAAACATTGGTGTTTAATTTTCGTTTTAAATTAAAAGGACATAATAAATACAAAATGAAAAAGAAATCAGTTTACGTTACTGTTTACTATTATTAAATGCGTTTGAATTTGACGCCACTTGTAAAACTTTTGCAACAGGTGCTCAAATCCCGCCACAGGTAAGTGTATGTTGTCTTATCCCGGTCTTGTTAAAGTACAACTTTTACAAAGATTCTAAAATAGTTAAGTATCATTGACAAAGACAAAATACAGTGAAGTCGGGTTACACCGGCCTGGGTTACAACGGTCATATTGATACACCGGTCAAATTCAGCAGCCCTGGCAACAATCCTATGCGGTGTAATGTTAAAGTAAAGTCTTACAACGGTCAATTATACAACGGTCTATTTGATACACCGGTCAAAATCTATGGACCGTACAGCACTGTTGCCATTATAATCATATTTGATACAACGGGTTTTCACTGTTTTTTTTGACAAGGTATCTATCTGCCAAACAAATGGAATAATATTTCAGGAAATAACTAGGCGGGTGGATACGAATGACACAAATTAGAAGGGGTCTAACAAGAATAATAACACTAGGTTTTAGTTTGTAATTTGGCTAGCTTTAAATTTGTTTTTTAATTGAGCTTCTGCTGGCGTAGGCAATTTGTTAGGGAATAAGTGTGACTGCAATCACAAAAAAACATCGCAAGTAAATGACAATTAATTTAAAATGTAATAACAATATTGCATTAATTGCACACCCTGTTATACCTAAAATGTGAATATTGCTTATTAATTTGATTATTCAGCTTTCAATGATGTGAGCAAAGTTTAAAATTTAAAAATCTACGTCAATCAAACCTAAACGAAGTATTTCCCTATTTTTCTAGATACTTCCAATGTTTAATTAAGATCTTTTACGAATTATGTAATAACAAAAAAATAACACATTGTGGTAAATTAAAAATAAATATGAAATAATGCAAAATCATATGTTACTATACAACGGCCAAAGACCGTTGTAACTTTACAACGGACCTTTGATACACCGGTCAAAATACAACACCCCCTTGAAAGACTGTTGTAACGAAGTTTTATTGTAGTTTGATAAAAATTAAAAGGAGCAGGCTGAGCTTGTTTTTCACAGATGTTTGCACTTTTTGAAATGTAATGGACATGATATTTTCAAAGTATTAAATTTGTATTTATTAAAATAATTCACAAGTTTAATAATCACAGCGTGATACATAGTTATAATACATAAAAGGATCCATCAAGAATACGACACCTACGAAAAACGATCATTAAACTTGAATACAATGTAGTCATCCAAAATAATTATCTGTGAAGGACGATGAGTGCGTTTTAAAATCCTACTTTTTGTTCCTCCAATTTTCATAGAAAACAATTACTGAAAAAATTCCCACTCATTGTGAAAAATGTGTTAATTGTCAACCTGCCCTTGGCTGTTGAACTCTTTTAATCTGATTTGCACTTAATTTAAACACCAAATTTATATTTTACCTAGGATGTAATTATCCAACAAAAGCTTCTGCACTAGTTGTCTAAGGATAAACTATAAATAAATAAGAATATGCCCAACTTCTGTGGACTGCCCACAAATATTCAACTTATGATGAAAGCTAATATTTGTAAATTTAAACCTAATAGAAGCTTTTAGCATTTTATTTAAGATTGACCATTTTATGCTGGGGTCTATTTAACTCACTTAACTGTTACCTAAATTAAATAGTTTTAATTTTTGATATCCCTAATACCCCTCAAACCAGAGTGCGCAGGAATCCATACTAACACTACACCACCACCCCGCCCATCGAGTCAGTGTTCAAAAATATGTTTCAATATTTTGAATTTCGACGCCGCTTAAACATTGTCGTAAAGTTAGGTGAATAGCAAAATCCTGGTGGTTTCTTGTAACTATAATTATTCGTTTAAAGAGAAATAATAAAATAATTATAGTAATAATAATTACACGGTGTCTTGTTTATAAAGAATGTCGTGATGAAGCTTTCACACAATCTCTACACACACACTATGGTGTCTAACAATTGCTAAACTTGGAGTTCTTTTATAGCTAATTCGTACACAACTTTAATTATTGAGCCCATTACTTTACACTAAATTTACACTTGATTTCAACCAAAAATATTTGAAAACTGAGGTATATGATGTGGATAAGTGGCCCGTTTCTGCCAAGAAAAAGTATTTTACCCAAAAAGTATAAACAACTAATTACCACTTTAAACTTCGAAACTTGCAGCAACAAGTTGTCTGTGAATAGTAAGCAAAGCCTGTAAATACATTACATTTTGTGTAATATTTGATTTACAATTTGCATGATTTAAAAACAATTGCTAATGCAAGAAGATGTGGGAATAACATATTTTTGCAGTTTTGACGCCACTGTGTAATTATTTGGTTATTTGCTATGGTACACAACTTCGGCTCCGACTATTTCTTTTTCTTAGAGGTTAACTAAATAGGTTAACACGCTCAAAAATATTATATGTAAGGAGTAACTAACTAATCGTAAGAAGTCAAAGTCTTACAAATTGTTTTACAATAAATGTTTAAACGGATTAGAATAATTGAAAATAAAAATATTGCAAGCATTAAATTAAAACTGTTCTTCTTTTATTTCGCTAAGAAATTCAAAAATAGCCACAATCGCTATAATTATAAAAAAAAGTAAATAGGACTCTGTGGAGAATTTTGTCAGTAAAATACTTTAAAGTCATTGATAAAGGATGTCATCAAAATTTTTAAAAGTTTTAATTACTATTACGGAAACATTTTAAATCCATAGTGCGTTAAAACAATCTGCATGGTCAGGGTTTGCTGGTTAGATGGTAAATTCTTTAATATTACACAGTAGCCTACAAATTTGTGGGCAAGTTTTAAGCACAAATGTAACATGCAGTGTGCTGTTAAATAGTTAACTGCGTTGAATTTAATTTAATACTTTTTATTGTGGTTGCATAAACTTTTAACCTAAAAAAAACGTTAAAAAAATTTCCCAAATTAGTATCTTTTGTTAAGCTGTAAGGTGCAACTCGTATGCGTCAGAAATGATGATACGAAATTCGGTCTACTTGTGAGAATTTGAAAAGAAAGAAGATGTTATTTCAGTTAGACAAAAATTACGTAAAATATTATATTTATCACTAAAAAATATGTCCTCCAGAAGGTCTTCATACCTTACAATGTAATTATTTCTCTAATTTAATAATATTTAAAGTATCTTTTAATATAATTCTTAAAGTAATATTGACTACAAATTGTTTGCATAAGCATACGCATGTTGGTCACAGCCCATAAAGAGTGAAAGTGAATGTGAACTAAAAATATAACTACATGGGCATTGTTACAGAATGTAGTTGTAGCAAACGGGGTGTATAACTATGTATGATATGAACAAGAAATGCTGCCCGGTTTTAGAACTAACGAACAGAAAAAACGTTATACTTCAAAGCGGCTTAATTACTTTCGAGGCTTAGAATTTGTTAAGAGTTTGAAACGGAATATTTTGACAACAGTTAGTTTGTTTTTGCACGTAAAAATACAGTATACCGTATTTCCTCTGATAGTACGCCCCGCGTACTGTCCAAACTCGAGCCTCGACCCCCCGCGTATAATTGGAGACCCGCGCATTAATAGAGATCCGCGCACCGCCATTTAATAGTGTGTTAAAAAGACCCGCGTACTATCCAAACTGAGGCGGCTACCCCGCGCGTACTATTAGAGACCCGCGCATTAATAGAGACCCAGTACTATTAGAGGAAATACGGTACTTTCGAATCACTATTGAAAACTAAAACTATTTTAATATTTATTTTCAGGTAAATAAAAAATTGCCGCCTATAAAATATTAATTTGAATTTAACTTGCTCGAAACACTTACCAAAGGAGTAGTTTTTTACTCTTTTGAGTAGTGCACATTGAATTTTTTGAACTTTTCAAAATCCTGTAAATTAAAATATTTGCACTTTAAAAAACGCTGCAGATTAAAAACTACAATCGCTAGTGTTCGTTGCATGTAGTTGCTAAAAGAATGAGGGGGTAAGATAATCTAGCAGTTTAGCATTACGTTATAATCCCCATAATAATAAAATCCAAATAACGTTGTCCGATCTCCGCCGTCGGCTGTCCACTGTCCGCTGTCCGCTGTCCGCCGTCCGCTGTCTGCCGTCGTTTACTACAATACCCTGATAATGTTTTAATGCATAGTAACGCGCAGATACCGTTGAATAGCTTTAAAACAGTTTCACTGCTGAAAACTATTTACGCATATAATAGCAAACCATATTATAGTTATTTTTATTCCTTGCCAATTTAAATTTGCATTGTTATATAAAAGAATTAAGCTTCACTACTTCACCTACAAACAATACACGATTTAGTAAGCAATTTACTTCTACACTTCATGCATTGAAGTTTGGTACTGTGGGAATTTTGCAAAAATTGTAAATTTAAAGAAGCAGTATAAACATTTGAATTCAAATATTTATCTACATAATAAAAAAAGTCAAATAATTCTGTCCACGGACGTCCATCCGCTGCCCCCTCCTACATCCATTGCTTTGCGACACATTACATTATGCGACCAATACTGGCATTCCACCTAATAAATACAATATTTGGGTGCGAGACTCAGAGGGCAAAAATATTTAAATTGCGTCAATTGTGTAGATAATTTTGTTATTTCAATAAATCAAAAAACTAACTAATTATTTCCTTCCGTTTACTAGTATTCAATAATATCAATAATAACTGCTGCATCCACTTAAAATATTTGTATAGTTCGACGCCGTCTACTTGTTAGTACAATTTAATACAAATAAAATGGATGTTGGTTTGTCACACTTGATATTGGAAAATTTTTCTGTCATTGCATACACCCAGAAAGAAAGATTTTGAAGTGAAGTAAGTGGATGTCAAACATCCACTGGTTTATAGTTTTCATGCGTTTTTTAAAAGAAAGCTGAATTAGGTCTGCAGACAAGTATCATATAAATTGCCTTGACATAGTTTCAATGCATTCCATCCTACAGCGTGCCTCTAAAAATTAAGTGTAAATTAAACAGGACTCGAGTTTATGTTTTTATTTTACCATTTTTCAATGTAATGCAAGTAATTCTTTTTAACGATGCAATTTAAACAATATTAGCATTATTGGTATTACAAGTAACAAATGTAATTACCTGTCGGCGCTCTTGAACTGTTAGTGTGGCACAATTATTGATAATCCAAAACACAAAGGTAGAACTACATTCCTGTAGTCAATCTTGCAGGCACTGTTTTGCACAAACATATTTTGGCTTAGATGCTGCAGAATTATGACTCGAAGAAAATAATTAATAATTTCAACGCCATTTGTAGAAATATTTTTAATTGTGCTCATGACAGCTATTTAGATTGAATTTTGTGATCAACTGACACTAACTACTAACGAGGGAAGGTTCAGAAGTGATCACGCCAAATCAGCTCCATATATTTTTTTTTGAAAGACCATGTGAAAAAAAAAGATTTGCTTAAGATTATAATGCCAATGGGCATTTTGACTCGCTAAGTGGGATTTTTTAAAATAATTATTTGATAATAATAAATAAACGGGAACTATATGTAGGTGACCAGAAAATGAATTTTTAATTCTTTAGCACCACGTAGTATGTAGCTTCTAAAATTTTTGTCGGATTTATTAAAAAAGTGTAGTTTGGTTTTTCCCAAAACATTTTCTACAAAGAAATTTCTGGGTTTTTGAAAATTCAAATAAAATTTCTTTTAGGAAATGGGGTGATTGTCTCAGTACTTGTGAATTCGCATTTCCTAGGACCGAGAAAAACGCCTTGATCATTTTCTGAAACAAATTTATTTTTTTGAATTTTCAAAAACCCAAAAGATATCATAGTATAGTCTTTAAACAACGGTAAAGTCGGTAATTTAAATTAAAGTGATAAAGAACACGCAGTGCCGGAAAACGATTTTATGTAACAGCCACATAAAGAGCATGAAGCTTTGCAGCTACTTAATTACTTACAAGCAAACCACTTAACTATGATGTCTCGGGATTTTGACAAAGTTGGTTAGAATAGTTTCCCCATCCTTTCCTAAGTCCTGATATGGTAGTCATTCGAGTTTATTTTTGGTTTCCTTCTTAGAATAAATTTTAAAAATCTTTGAAAATCAGTCAAAATGTGTTATACAGTTGTGATACTGGGTAAAAAATTTGAATCGCAAATAATAAATTGTTTAAAAACGCTTTGAAATTGCTTAACAAATCCGCCCGTGTACGTCTCTTTGTTCTTAATCAACCATTGGGTTGGGGCGCACGTTCATTGTTTAACTTAAAATATTTCTGCTTTGAATAAGAAACAATAGTTTCTTAATGATACAGTGTGGTTAATATTAGAATAAGAAGAACTACTACAATTTCCTGTCGGCAAGTTAAAAACGTGTATATCATATTACGTGACAGTAAACTACTTCATTAAACCTAAATCAATGTTGATATTTGATGCATTAAGAATGAACACCAATAAAATATGTGTAATTCACGGTTACAGTACAGTAGAATGATATATTATATTGAGGGTATTTAGTTAAACAAATACAGTTACATACAGGGCACGGTAATTCGTTAAATTCATTGATTGTAACTGCATGCATACTGCCGCATATTCAGCTTGTTAAAGAAGTTAAAAAATTATTCAAAATTTTGCTGCTGCATCAAAGAAAAAGTTTCCATACGACGTACTATTATGCTGTACTTACATTATTAAGTTTCTACTGATTATGATTATTTGTTAAGTTTTTACGCCGTTCGATTTTAGTATTGTTGTCAAGTAGCTCGCCTCGGGGAAAGATAAATTGTGGAAATATGCGCCGGGAACAATTACAAACGTATGAACCAATTATCAAAATCTTGTATGGTATTTCAATGCCACTGTCAACAACTTAAACTTGGTGCAGTCAGCATCGTTTGCTTTTAAAATTAAAAAATTTCGTTTTGCAAATCGTCTCTGCAGAAGCAATTTCCAATATTTTATAAAAGCTAAACCTCGCTTCTTTCCTTAAAATTCTAATAAGGAAAGTAGCATGCGGTGAACAATAGTAAATTATCTGTAATAACCATGTGCTGTGGCTACTCACTTATAACTTCGTTAATGTTTCCAAAATTAAAAGTAAAAGTCTAAACAAGTTCACACTTTTTGAGTCACAAGTGTTGTAAACGTAAACCAATTCCTAAATATTCAAACTATTGCGTATAAAATTTTGGAAATTCTGGAAATGAATTAAAATTTATTTATTGAGTTTTACATTCAAACATAGGAATACAATATTCCAATTCGATTTGAACAATTGTCAGATAACAGAAAACTTCAATTAGAACAATTCGAAATTTAAAAGTTCCATTCCGTTTGAAACTGTTATTCATGAAAGAAAAACTTTGTATTTGTGCTCTTATAACCTGATGTGAGGTACATTACGGGAGTAATAAATATTCTGATTTTCAATATACATACATGGTAATTCGATATTAACCTTTTAATTGTCTAACAATTATGTTGTGTAATGGATGTAATGCAGATTATTACAGTTCCATAATATTTATCTTTAACAGAAATGACAATTAAAGTAAAACAACTAAATAGGAATTTGGATCCAACTAAGTTGGATTTTTAATGTCTTGTTTATCAGCTGATACTAGCCACTATCGTTGTTTAGCAAAACATTTGGCCAAAAAATTATTGTATAAAGGCATGACATTACAAAATAATAAGCTTTGCTATCTTAAATAGCTAATTTATGTTACCAAATAATGTATTTAGTGAAATCGTTAATTTCAAAATTTTAAACTGTAGCTATACTATGGATTGTACTACAGTTTTTTTGTGTGTATCTTTCTCCTAACTAGAAATTTATTTTTTGACGTTAGCAATGATTTGTAGACAATTAATTTGCAGCGAAGTGCAGCCCCTCTAGTTGCTACATTGTAACCAGTAGCAAGCTAAACTTATCCATTAAATGGAGTATTTATTGAAGTGATTTATTTCATGTGTTGAGTCACTCCTGAATATAACGACTTATTGTCATAAATTCTATAGATGGAGCGTGGCTGCAGAGGGCTTAACTTTTTGTGAAATAGGAGCCAAATGCCACTCCGCTTGTCATAACTGAGTTAAGCATAGCAAATGCAAAACATCGGCACATATGTAGCTCGCATTTACGTACACGTCACACACCCGTAAATGCATAACTAGTTATGCAGTAACAAATAACACATTTATATTACTTTTATGCCAAAATCTTGTTTTTGCCAATAATAATTAGAATTAAATTCAACATTTTCGGCATAAGTTTGTAGTTTTTAACAACAGTTTACTGTTTTAATGCCTAATTTGGTGTTATAATTTAAGCTTGTATTATCTACAAGTACAAACGTTATGGAACAGTATAAGCAGTTAGCACTTACATGTTACTGGAAAACATTCCAATGAAGTACATAGATATACATTATGTCAATGTAAGTTTTAACAATTGTTCAAAAAGACATCTATTTTGTTGAATCCGTCAGAGAAATACTATAAATTGTTTGCAAAGAAATCAATTCACCAAGCAAAAAGGTCCATGTCATTGCTTTAATATAATTTACTCGCGCTTTTAATTTCAATGCGTACCCATCTTTCGCTTCACGTTAAATAATTGCCAAATGACGTATAAAAAATTAACATCCCTGAAATCTTTATACATAAACTTGACATATTTATTATTGTGTGATAGTAATTAATTTTCTTAGATCATATTTATGACTTTCAATTTTTAAAACGTTATTACTTAACACGAAATGCAAAGC
Organism: Dicyrtomina minuta; assembly: GCA_949802685.1. NCBI lineage: Eukaryota > Metazoa > Arthropoda > Collembola > Symphypleona > Dicyrtomidae > Dicyrtomina > Dicyrtomina minuta. The sequence continues at coordinate 136,622,056 of OX461808.1, read as the reverse complement.
TGTACTGTATTCTATCATTCATTGCAATATCTTGTGTAAACGTCAGTATAAGTAAATATGCTTGTGCAGCTTCGACTTCACTACACAAATATGTTTGTATTTTGTTGCTCTTCACAGGCAAATTAAAATTAAACATTTTTGTCAAAACATTTATAAAACTAATTAAAACCCATGAATAGGAAATAAGGAATACGTACTGTTTTGAGCGTACCAACCATCAACTATTAAAAATAAAATTTTGTTACGAGCAACACGCGCTAACGTATTATAGTAGATTGTCCAGTCATTTTGTTTCTCAAGGGGGAGTTCAAAAACATTAGATTTGCTCAACCTGAAGGCGCGGCGCAATGCATTTTTATAAATAAAAGTGTGTAAGTATCAGATTTTTCATCCACGTTTTTAATACTTTTTAAATGTTAAAATTTTTAGTTTACAAAATTTTGAATATGAAATGATTTTAAAATGTAGATGGAAAAACAGGAAAAAAACGTGTAGAATGGGTGTCTCTAAATATATATCTTTAGATTCTTGATGTCATTACTTATACTTTTAATTTTGTCAAATGTTGTCAAGTGAAAGTTACCTAATTAATTTGGTTAAACTCTTATTGTTTCAGCTAAATATATGTATACAAAACCTCTGAAACAGGAAATATGAAAACGTTATATTTGTTTAGCCCATTAAAGAAAACATGCAAAGGTGCACAGATGCAGAGGCAGAGAGTTAAAAGCTTAATATGACTGGCTTATGATGTGTTTTGCTTCAAATCGACGCCGTGTAGTAGTTAATAGCGTAAGCAGTTAATTGGTAAATACAAAGTTCAGCTGGTTTCGAATATAGACTAGTCGGTTAGTGACAGTTATTTTAGTTATAAGACACTATCTGAAATTTCTAACCATTTACAAGCAAAAATGTTTATTTGCATAATTAATAATTGATTCTCTAAAATAATTATTGCATAGTGACATACAACATTAAAAGATAAACGAAATGATAATTTAACTTTTTAGTAATAATAACCACACTTCAACGCCTAATAACGCCTGCTTTTTAAATGCTGAGCTTAAGCATCTATTGTAATGATCATGTCCGTCCGTCCGTCCGTCCGTTGGCCGTGCACTACAGGTCACAGGTTTGAACGGATTTTTGTTTTTAAAATTTTATGTGACCAGAAATGCGACTGAGCAGGTCTGTATTGTTTTTTCGTTGTAATAAGGCTAACCACTTATTCACAATAAATTGATTACTGGACCTATGTCAGAAATTTTTAAAGTAAAGAGCTCAAAAACGGGCGAACCAAAGTGCTGAGGCAACCAAAAGAGAAGAATGGAAAAGATAAAGCTGCCATTGTTTGCATACAAAATTTATTTATGCCAGCCTTGTCTTTCGGTTATCGCTACAATACATACCTGCCACTGAACCTAGGTACCTAGGTACGTTTGACATTCGGCGTACGCTTCTCACTCTTAGCATTGCCTTTCGTGTGTATAAATACCATACGAAATTGAATGGTAAGGTGCGTTTACAAATGATGCCATCTCGATTGATCAATTTTCTGACCCCCCCACTCATTTCCACTGATGTTAAACATACTGCAAACGGGGAATCTTCATATGCACGTACCCATCTAAATGATATTATCATCAACTGTAAAAATGGCTTGTAGATGGGTACGGATCGTCCATAAACGACGTCCCTCAAATATTATAGTTTTATATACCCCCATTTTGAACTTTGAATTTTTTTTCTAACCTGGTTGAACTACATGTAATGACCTTACCTACCTATATTAGTTATGGATATTAAGGGATCGTCTATAATGACATCCTTCAAATATCATAGTTTTAGGTACTCCTATTTCCACGATTAAAATTTTTTCCAGCCTATTTTAACATACATGTATTGAACTTACCTATATTATATAGTTATAGATATTTTTTAATTGAGATCACACTAATAGTTTTTCCACAATTAGTAGTTGAATAAAGCAACTCCGAAATTTTTCCATGTACACACATTGTGAGGGATCGTCCGTTATTGACGTTTTTCAAAAATATTATAATTTTAGGCCCCCCCTTCCTCCCTTTAATTTATTTAACCATTTTTAGATGCTGAGCACATAATGACGTCCTTCAAATTTCATAGTTTTTACAAACCCCAGTCCCAACATTCAATTTTTTTTAACCTATTTTAACTATATGTAACGGACCTACCTAAATATGTTACAGATATTCAGGTATCGTCCATAATGACGTCGTTCAAATATCATAGTTTCTAGTACCCCCAGTCCCAACATTGAATTTATTTCCAACCCATTTTAACTGTATGTCACGGACGTGCCTATATATGTTATAGATATTCAGGGATCGTCCATAATGACGTCGTACGAATACCATAGTTTCTTGTATCCCCAGTCTCAACTTTAAATTTGTTTCCATTCTGTTTTAACTACATGTCACGGACTTATCTATATAGGTTATAGATATTTAAGGATTGTCCATAATGACGTCGTTTAAATATCATAATTTTTGAGACCCCCATTTTTAACTTCAATATATTTTGCAACCTTTTTTTAACTGCTTGCCACGTACATTCGTATATGGCTTATTGAAACTAGGGGAGGCTCCAAAAATGACGTCATTTGTAAATCATGCAACTCTCAAAAATATTCTAGCGTTTCTGAACTACATGCCACGTACTTCCATATATGGCTTATTGATGGTAGGGAACTCCATAAATGACGTCATTTGTGAATGGTGCAAAAAATTTCAGCTGTATTTAACTACAACCTACGCACATTCGTATATGTTTTATTGATTGTAGGGAACTTCCATAAATCTAATACCATCTTTAAGCGTAACATAAATTGTCTTGCGAATTTGTTAAAGCTCAGCATCTACTTCGCACCCGCCCACGGTCGACAAATCCGGCGCGAAGCGCCGGATTTTTATTTTTAAAATGTAAGTCAATGTTAACCTAATTTTATATTTTTACTTTCGCTTTTTCTAGTGCATAATACAGTTACGACTGTTAACTTGATTGCGTGGCAGGTATAAAAATGTTGTTAAGTTAAGACGCAACAATATGATTATTTTGCACTTATGATTTGAAGCCAAAGTAGGCCTGATGTGAAATAGGTACTTTATTATTTAAAAATTCAATTATTTTAAAATAAATAATTATAACATTACATTGGATGACTGCAGTGAGCAGTGATGAATGGTTATGAACAAAAGACCTTAAATTGTCTAAAATAAGTTTCGCGCAGAAACAGCAGAGACGAATTCAGAAATATTGGAAATCAGACATTTTTAATAACTTTAATTTTGCTATAATAACTAAATTCAAAATTATAACATTTCAAATTCATTAGTGTATCATATGAAGATTTTACAGTATGTGAAATTATTAAGCATTTATTTGTGATTTGAATTTAATTTAAATTTACACATTTGTTGTCGTTATTGTATTAAAATTTGTTCACTATTCTCAACCTGCTGTTTTCACTTAATTTTATTTTGACTCGCTGACAAAACATCTACTTTTGCCACAATGCTAGAAGCTTCTTTTTTCAAAAATTAATAGTCTTCACGTTAAAAACTTTTGTTATATTTTTCCTTTCTTAGTGTTTACATAATAGTTAGAGGATACTGTGGAGAGTATAATTTTAACATATTCATGCAATCCTATCCTTTCCTTTAGTCAGTAAGATGCACAATAAATTACCCCGGCTGATAACCAGGGAAGTCTCAAAACACACAGAAAAATGATTAATTTTAAATATCAAATAACTTTATTAATTCTTTTACTTCCCTTTCCGAATAAGACAATGATTCCGGTGACCGTGACAGGTCGTAAAGGTCAAAAACTGACAATATCAAACAGTAAAACTAATCACACTGACGAGCGAATGAATCTGTGTGTTGTCTCATGCTTTTGTTACTTGCGACTGACTTTACCAATGACAAAATCCCACTTCTAAACACACAGACGACAAGACGCGAAAATACGTATTATTTTCGTACAAAGTACGTTTCTATCCTAAATAAAGGAGAAACGATCTACGACTTAAATTACTTACAGAACGTTTCTATTTTAACCAATGGAAGTCAAATACATACCAAACATTACCTACCACACACTACACATAGAAAACCATTCACTAGGTAGGTACTTAAAAACATACAACATTCATATATCGACACAAAACACAATACATACAGGCTGTTGCAGATGGCACTACAACACTCAAAATAAATCATGACATAAATAATCATCTTTTAAAAAAATTAATTTCAAAACTGCATTCGCTCAGCAACATAGCCTATACAACGGAAGACTAAATAGTGGTGTTAAATTACTTTAAATCACCAGTAAAAAATCAAAATGTGCTATTACCAATTTTAACCTAAAAACAAATGTCAATATCTACAAAAGCAATATCTTGATTCTAAACACATGTCAAAGGAATATGTAGTTTTGCACTTTTGCTAACCATGCGAGATAAAAATTTTAAACTTTTTAAAGCTATGCAAATAAAAGTTGCACTTTTCAAAAACCTGAGTGCTGCTTATAATTTTCTAGAAAATAAAAGGCTAAATGAAGCAGTGAAGAGGCTTAATTTTATTTGTTTATAGCAACTACCGCATTGGCTTTAAAAATATTCATGTTTTGCAAGACTAAACTGATGCAAACTAGGAAAATATCATCGCAAGGAATCTTAATATAACTGCACACGTGGTTTTAATATTAATAAAAGCAGTTCCTGTGAAGCGAGTAGATATGCATTATTACTATTATTAATGTGAATAGGTGTAACGCCACTGCAGAATTATTTCTGCGTTTACCACATACTATAATTATATAATTAGAGCCTACACAACGTGACAACGGAGTTCATGCATAGGTATTAAATAAACCTATTTTCAGAACTGTTTTAAGATATAACACTTTTGCTTGAGAAGTAGTACTATGACTTAGTACTCGCTAAAATGCTAAAAAAATAATAAAAGATTTCGAAACTTGGGACAAAAATAAAAGCAATTAACAAAGATCTCACTATTGGCCATATTAGGTCGACAGCTGGGACATTCATTTCACAAGAGATCCGTATTTGAGAGCCCAATTATTTATCTGTGTGATTCAAAAACCTAATGACATCAAGAAAATAATTCACTAGTGAAAAATCGTGATTAAATTACAAAATTATTTGTCCCAGTACTATGGTAAAATTGCAAACATAAAATTCTAAAAATGATCATTGCAAACAATGACGAATTACAAAAATACATAATCAAGCTCAAAAATCCAAATGGTTCAAACCAATTTGCAAATCATAATAACATATTGTAAAGCCAAAACATCACATGGTTTCGGTCACTCCAATAATATGTGTAATCGTGCTACAAAAAATTGTCTAATACAACATGCATTACGACGTAGACACGTAGAGGAAGAAAAAGAGAAGCTTAAAAAATGAGTACGTTTTGACGCCATCTAATGCTTTGCAACTACAAGAGCGAATGTATCACGATTGCTGATCAAAATGGTCTGGTCTAGACCTGGTTATTTGGTCTGGTCTGGTCCAACGGCCGGATCAGACCAGACCAGACCAGACCACTTCGGACCAGTAAATCTCAAAATAAAATTTTTGTGAGAAATTTTGCCTGAAATTTTGCTATGGATTTTTCAAAAAATAAATATCACTCATTTAAAAGAATTGGTTTTAAATGTAATAATTACATAATTATATATGTACACGATTAATTCAACAAAAAATATCAGAAAACAAAATTATTCTGCAGAATTTCCTTAAAAATTTTGCATATGGTCGGACCAGTAAAATCTGGTCTTGTCTGGTCTGGTCTAAAAAAGTCTGGTCTGGTCCGAAACCCTCGGACCAGACCGGACTAGACCAGACCAGACCAGACCAGACCAGATTTTACTGGTCCGGACCAGACCATTTCGATCACTAGTCACGGTATGAAGCATAGCAGCAACGTGTGTAGTTGGGAGGTTGCATTGAGAAAATCGGAGTAAAAACATTCTTATCGGGAATAAGTATCTACATACTTTAAGTGATACATTAAACTGTAAGCTGTCAAATGAACGATTTTTAATAAACAAAATTTAAAAATTACACTTTTAGTAATAATTTTATTATTTTACAACAACAAAAATACATATGTAGGTGTGTAACAATACAAACCTTAAACATGGACTGTAAAAAGAATATGAGTTATAGCAGTGAGGCTAGGATTAATTAAAAAGTATTTTATCAAATCAAGCCCTACTAAATAATTTTGATATTTCTGGTACATACCATAGAGTAACTTAAACAGTATATGTTTTGTATAAAATTTAAAAAACTTATTTATTTTATGTGCTATTTAATTCTCGGATTAATGGTTAGCTATACACAGCAACGTATTTTTATTTTGATTGGAATGTATTCGGTTGGTTTAAAAAATTGCAAGATTGTTACAATATTCGCTGCCGGTATATGATAGTTAATTAATAAATTAATAAAGGCTACAAAATATTTGCATTATAGAGACAATTCTCGATTTGTTATAAAATGTAGTTGTTATTGATTTAACTTTAATGCTGATAGAGAATTTAAAAAAACCAATGTATGTATACCTAACAACAAGTAAAGCATATGTCCAGCATGTAGGCCGCTACTCTACAATTACTCACCAGTCAGGTCTGGCGGACAACACTGTTCTAACTATAATTGCATACGCAGGTGCTTGTTTAGAGATATTACCTAATAGAGAATCTTTTATGAGAAATACAAAACACCAAAACAAAATTTACTCACATCCTTAGTCGAGTTTAGTGCCTTTAAATTAAAAAGTGGAATTTTTACAGTCGAATTTGGAATCGTTGAACTAACCATATTACTCAATTTAGACGCTACCTAATATTTAAACCTGAGTAAATTTTAGGCAATTGAATATTCGAGTAACAAACATCCTCAAGCGTTATTCGAGACTTAATCTTCAAAATACATCTAATGGTTGCACGTATGAATTGTAAGTAGTATTCTTACAAAAGGTAATAAAAACTCAAAATGATCTAGTTTTAATTTTCAGCTAAAAACCCACTTTACAATTTATAAAAACAATATGTTATTTCTAAATAAATGTCAAAAGCGTCATTTTCTTTATCAGCAGCTACGTGCATACAACAAATTTGTGAGGAATCATGCATAAATAACCTCAACAAAAAGTTCTCAATCTGCATACCCTAATTTGTGTCATCAGCCTAGTCATTGGGTAATCTGATATCTCTAAAATAGTAGGTCATAAGTAGCAAAGTAAACCCATTGACTCTACCGATAAGGAAATTGGTGGACGATCTCTTAATGAAATTTTTGAAGCTTTGAAGGCTGCTGATTATTGACACTAACAACTTGATTCTGGATGTCTTGATTTTCTTTTCCTATTCTGAACTAACGATTACTTGCCACTGGTTACGCTTATTTGTTTGTATTTTACGCCGTTAGGGTTTTTATAAAAGTATTTAAGTAGTTCACGAAGTGGTGTTGTAACAAGGTTTATCCTGGCACAATAAGGGACTAATAATATACTAGCATATAAAGCATATTTTCATTGCTGTCTTATGAACTTGATTATCTTCGATTAAGGTAACCTTTTATTTGTCTTCGTTGCCACTGCCAATTATTTCAACTTGATACATTCAGCGTCGTTTGCATCAGAAAGTAACAGTTATAGTTAGATGTTACCATACCGCCAGTGAAGAACCAAATCCTCACTATGCTAATATTTTCTAGAAGCAAAACTACACAGCTTTCCTTTAACATCTCCTAAGTATAAAATAGTCCATTGGTTCACTCAATTGATAAACATTCAACAATAATATAATTCTTTCCCAAATTGCTGTTTGTGCACAATTACGAGCTAAAGTACATTTAAAATTATTTTTCCAACTCAACTAACCTATATTATAATTTGAAAAACTTTCATCTGATTTTCCAAAACTCAGATAATAGTCATGTCCAAATCAATTTCTAAAAACTTAAATGTTAGTTTTTAAAATTGAAAACTTCTAATTTTTTTCAAAACATTATTAATCTTTGTGTTAAATTTAATTTGCGAAATGATGAAATAGCAAAATTCAAGCAATTTAATGCAAAATATTAGTTTAACGTATTTGAATTAATGAGTAATGATGCGTGGTTAATTATTGCTACATTAATTGACGTTGATAAAAACTATTAAACAAATTATGAAGCAATTGTTCCTTTTATTGCCGTTGCTCTTATATTTGTACATTTTCTGTAATATCTTATTTACAGAAGTATTGTAAACTATGCCTCCTGTTGTCAACAGAAACTATAGAACCAGTACAGAAACTATAAACTATACCAACCAGGGTGACACCCTATTACGGCGTATCTGCATTCGGCGCACGTAACAGTCGGCGTCTTTTTTTTGGCGTATCTGCGTTCGGCGCATCCAAGTGACTCTATTCGGCGTAAAATTAATTTTGTATTCTACAATGATAATGAGATAAGTAAATAGATTCTAGTAAATAAATCTAGGCACTTGAGACTTAAAAATGGCAACGCTGAGTGTAAACGATGAATAATATGATAAAAATAATATTGTAATGAGCGTGATTATAGTTTCCTTTGTTTATAATCGTGTCATGTCGAACTTGCCTAGATCCAATAACACAGTTAAAGGTTGGAATAACGGCTTTCCATCCATTTGGGAAGTGGACACACCAAGTTAAAGGTGGTAAACTATAATGGATAGATTTCCAGAGTAAATCCTAGCGCAAAACGAAAAAAGTACATAAAGTGAGGCCGCGTAGCTCAGTGCTTACTGCACTGATGTCTATGCACCTGCTGTTTAAGCAAATGCTCGCTTCAGGTTTTGGGATCGAGACCAGCGGAGGTGGAAAGTTTTCCCACTGGGTTTTCCTTGTCCACAAGAAGGGCTCGGCGGCACTTCGCGCACTTCAGACATTGACTTTGCAATACTTGTTTAAGCCGTCCGCATACAATATGCACTTACACGATTTAAAACACTCCGGAAGATCGTTAACGGATGCTGTCATTACTAATTCTCCACCGCCCACCCGGATTACTCCTCCAAGAGAGCCACTGGATGCTGTCATAACTACTCCTCCGCCGCCCTCCCAGATAACTCTACTTGTACTATCCCCTAGTCCACTAATAGCTTCTGAAACAAGATCGCGAAAGCGAGTTCGTGAACTTGATGAACCTACAATTTCCAATCCCTCCATTTCTAAGCGTCCACGAAAAAAACGAGCAACGCAGCTGGAAATGCTTATGCAATGGATGCAATCTACCATCGCCACTGTTCCATTTCACGACATTTTAACTCAGGAGTGCAATTTTTAGGAAGTTCTTGAAGATCATTGTAACCTTTTAATTCTTTTGACCTTTTTTATTTTCAATTTCTCACAACAATTGCATGCAAATATTTATTTTTGACATTTTTTGCAATTTTTGATTTTTTAATTTTTTAAGATTACTTATGACCCACCTTAATTTATCCATTTCAAAATGCCCCTCTTTCAAAATTATCACCCAAATTTTTAGAGTCGCTTAATAAAATAATTCGCAGCTCTGTTAAAGAGTTTCTCACTATTTCAATTAGCACTCCTACAAGTATGCTCTACTCCAGCTCAAAAGTTAAGGGAATTGGACTTATACGCGCTAAATGGGAAGCTGGGATCCAAAACTTCAATGCTCTAGAGATTTTATCAAGTTCCGCTCATGCCTTAATTCATGAAATTAAAGATTTGGAAATGGAAAAATCCAGTTGCTTGGATTTTCTTGCTGTACCATTAAACGTAAGGCAAACTATGGCTGAGTGTAAAGGGAAGAAGAGCAAGTTTATCTGTGATCATTTGAGAGGCTTGGAATATGATGCTTGGTGTGAATTGCCTCAAAAAGGACAAGGTGTCATCCAATTTCAAGAATGTCCTTATGCGAATAAATGGATTCACTCAAAAAATGGACTTTCGACGTCTGAATATATCACTGCTATTAAAATGGTTGAAAATGTATTACCGATTAATGCGATCCCTCGACCTGACCAAGGATCCCTTTACTGCCGACATGGCTGCAAAGAGATTGAAACGATTGGACATATCCTTGGACGATGTCAACGTGGAGAGCTGATTCGTAATAACCGACATCATGCCGTTCGCCGTTTACTTGCTGATGCAATGGAAAAATTAGGCTGGAAAGTTCTTCAGGAAGTGGAATGTACATTCAAGTTATAGGACTGTACATTGGGGCACGAGGGACGATTTCAAAATTTTTCCTTAATTTCATGAAAACCAATTGTCTACCTAGTACGCTGATTGATGACATAGTGATTTCCGTTCTGAAGAAATCAGTTCAAATTTGTGTGCATCATTTATATTCTTCTGTGCCAACTAATTAATTTTTAAATTACATTCATATTTTTAATAATACACATAATTTATATGCAGCAACATTATGCATCGTATACTGAGTCCTGTGGGCTATCGTCGTTGGACGACAGTGTCAAGTTTATTTTAATAAAGTTGTCTTTCTCTCTATTGAATTGATTCACGTAAAATTAATTTTTCCGGATTTATTAAAAAAATTAACCTATATAACGTTCTGCCTTACCTTGTACTAATTTCTCATATATTTTGCATATAGTTACGGTTTTTTTTTCAAATATGCGCCGAATAAAGCTATAGCGTCAAAAAGTGGTGCGCCGAACGCAGATACGCCAAAAAAAAGACGCCGACTGTTACATGCGCCGAATGCAGATACGCCGTAATAGGGTGTAACCACCAACCAGTACAGGTTGGTCTGGCGGTTAACTAGAAGGGTGATTCCTTCTGGTCAAGCAACAGTCCAAGCGCATTCTGAAATGGATGGGTGACCTGTGCTTGGTAATCCTGCAAGGCTCGGTGGTATGTACGTTGCAGGTCCTAGAGAGTATTCTCTAGGCTTTCTAGAGTTCCCTTCTCTAGAAAAAGTAGTCAGAAATAATAAAATCAAATACAAAAGTAAAGACTATAGTGAGTAGTAATGTAGCAAAAAGCTGTCTTTCCCCGAAAATCATTGTAAGCCAAACGAGAACGAAATGAGGTCGTTCTCGTCTTTTTGATCGGTCTTTTTTTCCACGAAAAAAAGGCGCATATGAGCCCTCCAAGAAAAATAAAACGGACTCCTCGAGTTTTGGAGCTGTGTGGAGCTTGCTGAAGCCCATGCCTTCGACTATGAAATTTCCACTCCGCCTGCTTTCTGGGCCGACCCCCGACTATAGGAGCATGTTTTTTCGTCGACTGTACGCTGTACGCTGTGGAGTACTGTGGACGGTGTGGGCTACCGTGGAGTACCTAAGAACCTAAAGTAGTACCTGCCTACCGTATGCCGTATATATTATTATATTTATTACTAATGCTGTATGATAATGCTTATCACTGCATATATATTAAATTACTATATAGGTCATAAGTATAAAGCATATGGCCAACGTTTAATAGAATTTAGTGTTACAACTCAACTACTTAACTAATAATAAACAAACTGGCACTTCCAGGTAGTGCGATTTACGTTACACTGCCCAATTGGGCAACTTAATTCAATTGACACCATCACATTTATGTTGTTCAAGTTGGCAATCACTTCCCAGTCGTGAAACAAAACGGCGACGGCAGATTGTGCATCCATTTTACAACTGCCCAGTGATGCAATGTACAACTAAAAATGCGATATTTTGCAACCTCACTGACACTCCATGGTCGTACAAACTCAAAAACACTGCATGTGTGTGCATCTTACCGACGCGTTTTGGTCTGGCACCCTACCAGAAACTGTCAATCATGCACCCAACTGACACTGCCCGGTCATGTTACCTAACTGACACTGCCCAGTCTTGCAACCCAACTGTGACTGCCCGTCGTGCAAACAAACTGACAATACTAGTTGGTGCTACATAACTGACACTGCCCGGGGTTGCAACCCAATTATGATGACAGCCCGTCGTGCAACTAAACTGACATTACTAGGTGGTGCAACTTAACTGACACTGCCCAGTTGTGCAACCGTACAGACAATACTCGGTAGTGAAACTTTACCGACACGGCTTTGTCACGAAACCGATCTTTTACTGCTCAGTCGTTCAATCCAACTGACACTGCGCGGTCATGTAACCTAACTGACACTGCCCGGTGTTGCAACCCAACTGTGACGGCCCGTCGTGCAACCAAACTGACACTACTAGGTGGTGCGACATAACTAACACTGCCCGGTGTTGCTACCCAACTGTGACGGCCTGTCGAGAAACCAAACTGACACTACTAGGTGGTTCAACTTAAGTGACACTGTCCGGTGTTGCAACCCAACTGTGACGGCTAGTCGTGCAATTAAACTGACACTACTAGGTGGTGCAACTTAACTGACACTGAACAGTCGTGCAACCTAACAGACAATACAAGGTGGTGAAACGTAGCCGACACCACGTTGTCGAAAAACCTATCAGTCACTGCCCCGTCGTACAACCTAACTGACACTGCGCAGTCAAGTAACCGAATTTATACCGCCCGGTGTTGCAACTTAACTGGCATTGTCTGGTGGTGCAATCTAATCACCATTGCCCGGTTGTGCAATTGATCTAACATTGCCTGGTGGTGCAACCCAAATAGCACTGTCCATTGTAACTACAATTAATTAATAAATGTCAATTATACACTTTAAATTAACATTTTTGTTTATTTTCAGTGCAATGGATATATTTCATGTAGTTAACAACTAAATGTTAAAGATTAAAGATTAAAGACCACCAACAGCTAAAACCTGTTTAGATTACGAGTTAACCTAAACATGGAAATAGTTAGGTATAACTATTGTATTATAAATATGATGTGCCGTTTTGTGCTTTTTATCTTAATTTACAGCATTACCCTGTGTTCACGTAAATTTATATCGTTTATTGAATATCTCAAGTAATCTATTGAGAATTGTAATTACAGCTAAGCAATATTTCATTTTATTTTAATTTTAGCATAAACACTACTTTTATATGTATTTAATATATAAAATGTACTAATCTCTTGAGAATTTAAAGGTAACTAGTATAGAATAAATAAATACGAAATAAATAATTGAAAAAAATAATTCCTATTCTATATTGTATTGCATGGCCATGTCATTATATGTAACATACATACTATTACACACTTAGGAGTAGGAGTGAAAGAGGAACTTGGAAGTAAAATGTAGTTAGGTACTTCTAATGTACGCGTCAAAAGTATATACCTTGACTCGTCAATGGTAAAAACTTTTTACCACCCCCTTCTGCCTTAAGCGTTTCTAGGGACCAAAGCGCATCGGAGCTCTGTGGAGCTGTGTGGAGCTGTGCGTTGGAGCTGCCTTTGTCAATATTCAAATCTGGAGCCCATGCCTTCGAGTGTTTGGGAGAACGGCGCTTCGGTACCACATCGGTCAGCCTTCGTTCTCTGCTACTTGGCTGACAGTGCCAAAAATCAGTGAAAAATTCGCTGTGTGGTTATGACGTTAAAGCCATTACATTTACATTTACATTTGAGAAGACTTGTTAAATAATTATTGATAGATTTAAATAATTTTAAATAAAATAATAGTTTTTAAAATTAATTTAAATCTGTGATTAAATTAAAATATGCAGTAAAATGTAATAGTAATAGAAAAATCTAGTGGAGTGCGGTAGAGATGAGGAAAATCATTATAATGAAACAGAGGAGAACCATAAAAAATTCAGATTGCTTTGATACTTGGAAAGTGACTGATGTCATTGATTTTTCCTCTAACTAGCGATTCTCATGATATTGTGAAAATACTGATGAAAAGTGAAAATATCTGAAATAAAACCTGTGTATATTTTGTATGTAATATTACTTGAGTAATATTTAATTAAACCGAAAACTACTTCAGTGACGACACTTATAATATATAGTCGTTAACATTGGGGGCTCAACCTTTTGTACTTTGGACTCTTGCAACTATTGATATGGCTGCTCCTGGTAATTTTTTTAGCCTCCGGCAGAGCGTAAGGGTCAACGCCGGACGTCCTTATAGTCGTTTGGGATTTCCGCCAACTCGGGATTCGAGCGTGGAGACAAGCCAAGATTTGGGCGACGACTCCACTGTTGCGCATGCTCGACCCATAGGCCAGCCTACTTCTGTATCGCCAATTCCTTCTCCTGGACAGCATCACTCACTTGAGCAAGGTCGTGCTGACCGTACCGATTCTTCTGTGCGTAGTCACACTCTCTCAGATACCCAGCGTGAAGAGCTGGACAGAATCGACGATGAATATTATGCCGAAATGGCTCGGATTGCCCAACTGCGTCGTTACAGTCGCCGTGATAGGACCCTTCGTGGAATTATTTCTCGTAGCCGGTCCGGTCTAACCACAATGTCTTCTTCCTTTGCCTCGAGTCGGGTGAATGCTGAGGAAAACATCCGTGATCCGCTTGCTACAGTTCCGCTGGCTCCTTCAGCTCCGCCGGCTCCTACAGCTCCGCCGGCTCCAACAGCTCCGCCTGCTCTTACCGCACCGCCGGCTCCAACAGCTCCTCCTGTTCTTGTTTCTCGGCCGACTCCACTCACTCTTAATAATTTTATGCGGACTTTTCATGCTTCAACCGAAGTGCAACCTCTGCTTGACGATTTACACAATTATGAAGATTTAAATCTGCCGCCTAAAAGTGTCAAGCTGGATCCTCAAGTTATGACGTCTACGCCTATTTCATCTCCACCACCGCCTGCTCCCAGTACTACTGACCTTGCACAGGCATTACTCCACGGCTTTCAAAATATGTTGCCTCAAAAAGCTGGCCCTTCGTCAGATGGCGTTGCTCACGACTTCTTGCGGCGTCAAGCTGTTGTCAAAGACCTACCAATTTTTAGTGGTGACTCTGATAAGTGGTTAGGGTTTATCACGCAGTATCGCGAAACCAACAGAATTTGCCAAAAGAAAAAAAAAAACCAAAAGATTTTGAAAATTTATGCCGCCTTTAGAAGTGTTTAAAAGGCCGGACGCGGGAGACTGTACAGCCTATTTTAAACTTGGCATCTAATGTTCCTGAAGTTATTAAATCCCTTGAAGAGAATTTTGGGCAGCCGCATCACATTGTTTTTCATCTAATTAACAAAGCCAAGAATGCGGTGGCGCCACGCCGCGGACGTCCTGAAACTATTGTTAGTTTTTCCAACGTGGTAAAAAACATGGTCATGACCATGCAGTCTCTTAACTGCTTCAATCAGTTAGCCAATCCTCAACTTCTTCGCGAGTTAGCCATGAAATTGCCGTCAGATCTGCAAGTACAGTGGTGCGAAACCTCTGCGCCGTATGCAGGTAATGCCAATCTTTCACAATTTTCAAGTTGGTTGTCCGAAAAATCTAAGATTGCTAGTTTGCATTCTTTGCTTTTGCCTGCTGTGACTGATGACGGCGATCGTGCGAACAACCGTCGGCCTAAATAAAGGGGTCATCATGGGACGGTTTTTCACGCTGGGGAGAAACAACCGAAACTAAATAATGTGAGAAAACCATGTATTATGTGTAACGACAACGACAATGATCATAGAATTCCTCGATGCCCTAAATTCCTGGACTTGGACAGTGCAGCCCGGTGGAAGTTTGTCACTGATAAAAGATTATGCTTTCGATGTCTGGCTCCTGGACATAGTACATCTAATTGCCGTTCTAAACGCACATGCGCAGTTGATGGTTGTTCAAATTCTTCTCATCACACACTTCTTCATCGAAACAAACCGGAAGGGGTACAAGCTGGTGTTATTGGTCATGTATCTGAACCATCGACATCCAAGATTTTACTGCGCATGATTCCTGTCACACTCTTTGGTCCGGACGGAGAAGTAAACGTTTATGCATTGCTGGATGAAGGTTCTACGATGACACTAGTTGAAGGCGAATTAGCAAAGCAGCTTAGACTTGGACTATCGGGACCGACTCAGCCACTGCGTGTGTGCAATGGACACATGATGTTGTTCGACATGACTCTAAGTCCCGCAAGGTAGCGGTCGGAATTTCTGGGATTTCAAGCGGTGACACTAAATTCCATATGAACAACGTTCGTACAGTTGCTGAAATGAGACTTCCCGCCCAATCAATCGATATGACTGAAATTGCCGCGAAATGGCCCTATTTAAAAAATGTTCGGTTTGAATCTTATTCTGACGTGAGGCCAAGAATCATTATTGGGCATGACAACTTTTTACTGACAACACCACGCAAGGTAATTCATAGTACGTGGGGAACTCCTGTGGCAACACGGACATGGCTTGGGTGGGTAATTCATGGGTCTCAACCTGCTAATGGGAAGATTGATTCTGCCTTCACTTTACATATTTGCAATGAAATGGATATGAATTTGGTGTCGCTCCATAATATGGTGAAGGAATCTTTTACGATTAAGAATATGGAAGTACTTGTAACTAATCCTACTTCCGCTTCTAAACAAGATATGCGTGCTCAACAAATTTTGAAATCTACTACCGTTCGAGTTGGCGATAGATGGCAGACAGGACTGCTGTGGCGAAGTGATAGTATTTTTACTCCGGACAGCAAACCAGTAGCTTTACAACGGCTTGAATGTTTGGAAAACAGTATGGATCGAGATTCTGTATTTGCTAGCGGTTATTGCACGAAATTTCAAGATTTGTTAGCCAAGGGTTATGTCCGAATATTAACATCAGAGAAAGTTGCTTTTCGTTCACCATGTGAATGGTATTTGCCCCATTTTGGAGTCGTAAATCCAAACAAACCAGGAAAACTGCGTTTAGTTTTTGACCTTGCCGCCAAGTCTCAAAGAGTCAGCCTTAATGATTTTTTACTGACTGGACCGCACTTGCTACTTTCTATTGTTTGTGTGCTGTGGAGATTCTGAAAATACAGATTTGCGTTAGCAGCCGATATCAAAGAGGTGTTTTTACGCTTTCTGATTCCGGAGCATGAAATTCACAGCCAACGGTTTTTTTGGCGCGAGATGGATCGTAAGCAAGAGCCTGATGTCTGTGTTGTAGTTGTAGTTTGTTTTGGCGCCACTAGTTCACCATTTATTGCAAACTATGTGATGTTAAAAATGCTGCTGAATTCGAGAACGAATTTCCTGAGGCGAATAAAATGGTTCGCTTCCAGAGTTACATGGACGACTACATGGGTGGGGGGATACTGAAGCAAAAACATCTAAACTAGTCCATAATTTGATTGAGGTCCATAGAAGAGGTGCAATGGAGCTGTGCAACTGGACAATCAATTCTAAAACAGTTTTAGACACAATTCCAAGTGATTTTAAGCCTGCAGGTGTCACAGATCTCAGTCCTGAAGCTGAAGTACCTGTTGAACGCGTACTGGCAATGTACTGGAATCCTAAGCAAGATTTTTTCACCTACCAGCTCAACTTTCATAAAGTTTCAAAAGAAATTAAAAATGGGACTTAAACTCCAACTAAAAGACAAATTCTTCAGCATGTCATTTCTGTTTTTGACCCTTTGGGGTTTTTGACATTTTTTGTGATTCAAGCCTGAATATTGCTGCAAGATGTTTGGCGAGTTGTTCTTCAGTAGGACCAAAAAATTTCAGGCGATTTGGAAATTCGATGGAAAAAGTAGGTTACTGAGTTACAAACCATAACGTAAGTTCAAATTTCAAGATTTTATTTAGAATACCTTAAAACTTATCCTTCTATTCAATTACACATTTTTAGTGACACCAGTGAGCAAGCGTACGCAGCTGTAGCGTATTTCCGCATTTAGTCCTTAGATGGTGCTGTTAAAGTGGTTCTTGTTGGAGCAAAGGGTCGGGTAGCACCGTCGAAAAAGCTGTCGATTCCACGCCTGGAGCTTCAGGCTGCGTTATTAGCAGCGCGCATGGCCACTGCGATTGGGCGCGAGATGCAAATTAATAAAACGCGCCAAGTTTTTTGGTCCGATTCCATGACTGTTCTTGATTGGCTTCGTACTGAATCCCGACGGCTTAACCAATACGTCGCAAACCGGGTGGGAGAAATCTTGAAATCTACCAACGTGCAAGATTAGCGCTGGATTCCAACCAAGGAAAATGTAGCTGATGAGGCCACCAGAGACAACAAGCGGTGCGATTTTAAAATTAATGGCCGTTGGTTTGGAGGTCCGGTTTTTCTGAAGAAATCAAAGGATGCTTGGCCCATAACTAAACCACTTACTAGTAAAAGTAAAAAACAAGATGAACCTGCCCATTTCGTAGGCACTTTTACAGATCCTAAATTGTATTTGCCAGATATTTTTAAATTTAGTTCGTACACTAAATTAATTCGCATAACTGGTTGGATTTCACGATTTTCTGCCAAGTGTCGAAGCAAACGCAACAACATTAAATTTTCAAAATGGCTTACTGTAGAAAAACTGAAAGGTGCAGAACTACTGTGGCTGAAACGATCTCAAGCTGATAGCTTTAGTATTGAGTTAGGTTGCCTTCGAATACAAAAATTAATTCCAAGCTCCAGCAGACTCTACAACCTATCACCGATACTAAATTACGAAGGACTTATAGTACTTAGAGGTCGAATTGATCGAGCTTCAGTTTTAGACCAATCAGTAGAGCAACCAATATTCCTTGATCCAAATCATCCGTTGACAAAATTATTAGTTTTCAAATTTCACGTTGATACAAATCATCAAGGACAGTAAACAGTAATAAATAAAATTCGTCCAAGATTTTGGGTTTTACAAGTTCGACAGGCTGTCAAGTACGCGTTTCAAAATTGCCAATTATGTAAAAATTAAAAATGTTAACCTGTAGTTCCTGAAATGGGTCAGTTACCAGAATTTAGACTTTTAAAGAAAGTTCGTCCGTTAAGTTATTGTGGACTGGATTATTTTGGTCCATTCGTAGTAAAAATTGGGAAAAAACAAGAAAAACGATATAGTGCAATATTTAGTTGCATGAGCACTAGAGCCATTAGGAGTTACATTTAAAGTTAGCTAAGTTAGCTACAACTGATTCGGCTATTAATGCCATTCGTCGCTTTATTGTACGCCAAGGACAACCGTTGCAAATTATTTCCGACAACGGAACAAATTTTAAAGGTGCTGCATCAGAGTTACAAAAGGCTGTGTCATCATTGAATCATTCTACTATTGTTGACTCTACATCATTCAAACACATTGTGTAGAAATTTTTGCCACCGGCTTCGCCGCACATGGGGGGAAGTTGGGAGCGACTAATACGATCAGTAAAGAATGCTCTTAAATCTGCTTTATAAGGGATTGTCCCAACAGAGGAAACATTAGTAACACTATTGGTTGAGGTTGAGCACATAGTCAATTATCGTCCACTGACCCAAGTGTCTATTGATCCCAATGATATCGAGAGTCTCACTCCAAATCATTTTGTGCTTGGCAGCTCAAGTGGGGCGCCATCTCCTGGAATTTTAGCAGAAGCAAAGGACCTCAAAAAACAATGGCGTTTTACGCAAGTTTAAACTGATAGGTTTTGGCAGCGTTAGGTCAAGGAGTTTCTGCCAACTTTGGCTAGAAGAACAAAATGGACGTCGAAGACTGAGCCACTGAAAGTTGGAGATGTAGTTGTAATTGCAGATGACAAAGGACCTAGAAATTCCTAGCCATTAGGGCGTATTGTTTCAATTTATCCTGGACAAGATGGACAAGTTCGTGTGGCAGATGTTCAGACGAAGGATGGAACGTTCCGACGCCCAGTTGTTAAACTCTGCAAATTGGATGTTAACAAACAAGATGATAAGGGAAATTGATACTTCCTTTATGGGGGATGGAATGTTGTCAACAGAAACTATAGAAGACTTGTTAAATAATTATTGATAGATTTAAATAATTTTAAATACAATCAAAATTTTTAAAATTAATTTAAATCTGTGATTAAATTAAAATATGCAGTAAAATGTAATAGTAATAGAAAAATCTAGTGGAGTGCGGTAGAGATGAGGAAAATCATTATAATGAAAAAGAGGAGAACCATAAAAAATTCAGATTGCTTTGATACTTGGAAAGTGACTGATGTCATTGATTTTTCCTCTAACTAGCGATTCTCATGATATTGTGAAAAAACTGATGAAAAGTGTAAATATATGAAATAAAACCTGTGTATATTTTGTATGTAAATATTACTTGAGTAATATTTAATTAATCCGAAAACTACTTCAGTGACGACACTAATAATATATAGTCGTTAACACCTTCAATGATTGTAAAATTACTATATGGACAAAACTTTTCTCTTATATACAATATTTTGTTATTTTGCAAAAAGCAACAGGTAAACTGCATGTTTGGACCTGACTTTTATTAACTAGGTTTAATTTTTAACGGTCAATATTATTGAATAGGGTTTAATAAGCCTTTACCTAAACCGCATCGGCCAGTCTAAAAAGTTTAATAAGCAACCGTGTGTCCATTCTGTCATTTACAGTGTACTGTAGTACATGGGGTGTGCTTTTCGTGACACAGTGGAATTGATGCACGTTGTAAAAACAGACATATATGCAAGACGTAAGTCACATTAGGGGCATAAAAACATTCCTTTATTATTTAAATTCTTAAAGGCATAAATAACAGCATTTGAAGCAACAAAAATGCAAAGCATTTGAATTTACAACGACTTTTTAATGAGAGTTTTATTTTTCCAGCTGTGTTCATCGATTCCATCATTTAGTTTCCAATACTCTAATATTCAATGTGAGGCGATGAAATTAACTTAACCTATTTAAAAAAAATTAAAAAACAAGTATGTAACTGCAGTTCCTATGTAAAGGTACTGACCAATCTAATTACCACGAACATGCATGTATAATTACTATTACTTATTACATTTTCGCGTATAATTACATAAAATATGATATTTTTGTATTTTGACGCCGCTTGTACTATTTTAGTGAATTTTAAAACCAGGTATTATGTTGGTAACTGGTCTTTGGTAAGTTTGATATCAGACATGATCATACATGCACTATAAGACCTTGACTTCACTAGCGACTTTAACAATTGTTAACAATGAATTTTAAAATACAAATATTTTAAATTTATTAATTTACTAGATTCAAAATTTAGTAAGTAAATAGTAGGTAGTATTTTATTATATTTGAATTCACATTCTAAATACAGGCACTTGTGTATCATAATTTACTTCCTATATCATTTTTGAGGCATTTATTTATTTTATGTTGACTCCAAAATTGGGCTGTCAAAACATTTACTTTTGCCACAATTTCGGAAGCTTGATTTTTCAAAAAGCTTTATAATAAAAGAGCTTTTTTACATTTTTCTTTCCATAGTATTTACATATACCGAATCAGTAGATGATGGTGTATAATTGTTAACATATGCGTTTAGGCAAAGCCTAGACATAAAATTCTAGATGTTATATCTCAGCATTATTGTAAACTGGCTTTTTAAGCTATGCTCCAAAAGTTATAACTTCGACGCCACTATGCAGTTATTTTTGGTTAAGTATGCTCCCACGACAAGCAAGAAACCCTGAATGGGCTCATTTGCTATTGCGCTGAATGTGAACAAGCAACGCCGTTAAGAAATTGCATGTTTGTAATAAGAAATGAAGTGATTAAAGCTGACAAACAAACTACAAACATTTGCTAGAGCAAAATATTTATGTTTTTGTCGCCCTTTTAACAAAATTAACAAATATACTGTATCGTGGATTCTTACGGCTTACATTGCAGTATGAACTTTGTTATCGCCAATGAAAACAGCACCCTCATTTTAACGACAAGTTTTGAATTGTGCAACAAGAACGTGAATTATTGCATCCATAGTTTGCTGTTTATAGTTGCTAGAAAATAAATGACAACAATAAAGACGTGCAATGATTCAATTTTATTTTTTAATGTTTACTGCCACATCAACTTTAAAAATCAGTATGTTTTGCAAGATTAAAAATTATTTCAGCACGTTAAATACTTGATGAAAATAAAAATTGCTTCTGTAAATTGGAAAACAAAACCATTGGTGGGGAAAAAACAAACTGTCTAAAGCTACACCTAAGCAGCTTAAATGTTTGGTATAAAATTACAAGCTTAACTGTTTAACATTTTTAAATGTCATTCTCTTTCTCTCTCACCATTTTATTCAATTTAATAAAAACTTAAATGTTGTACTTTCCAAATCAATTTTAATAGAAATTAACTTGTGGGTTTTTGGAAAAAACAATCTAGTTTTAACTTTATTTAAAAAAAATGGAGTGATGGCGAATTGCAAAGAACGCAAATCAAAAAATTATATATTAAAATCTAACTACAAATGATGCTTGTGAATGGCTATATTTTTATATGTTGTTGGGGTGACAGAAATATAAAAAAAAACAATCTAGTGTAACCAGTATTTGTTATGATTGTACGACGCTTAAAAATTAAATTTGCTATTAGCAGGCAAAGTGGAAATCAGATTTTTCAAGGTCAAGGTTTTAGTGAAATCGATCTGAATATCTTGGTTACTAATATATATTAGCATACAAAGTGAGAGGTGATTCTCAGTTTCCTCTGGGACTTCTTTTACAGCACTAACAACTTTCCCAGTTGAATAAAAAATGAAACCAACAAACTAAAACAATAAATAATTAGGGAAAAATATATACAAGCTTAACAACTTGCCGTGCCTAGCAATATCTGGCACAGAAAACGCTTGTTCCGTCCCGTCCTGTGACCGTATTTTTTCTCGAACGAAACTCACAAAAAACACAGATTCACTTTCGAATTTATTGAGATTATATCAAGCAAGCTACACATACGATGGACGATGGAAAATTAATTTTGATTTTTCAAATCAATGTACTTTGTTTGAACATGGTTTTTGTTAAAAGTCTAAGAACTTTGGAGGATCAAATCCTAATTGATAAGTCCAGCAAAAAATTGTAAATAGGTTTTGTAAAACACTTTTTTTTGTTCTTGTGTCTTTTAGGCAAGTAAAATTGTGTCACAGTGTGAATAAATTTAACTACGTCCTTTCCTTAGCGCTAAACACATTCAGTAACTGTGATGAATTTATTTAATGCGTGGAGCAATACTATTGTGTTCTGGTTTCATGACAGTTGTAAGTACACACATTCGCAATACGAAAGCATGCATATATAGACTCAAAAAACTGTAGGAAGTAGAAAATGGCTACTTACATCGATACCTTACGGCTCATATTCATTATTACGAGCTTTATTTTTCAGATACTTACTTTAGATTCCATAAAAAACTTCAACTACAGTTTTATTAGGCTGCTCGCTTAATTATTATAATATGTACAAAAGTATTCGACTCCTAGCATACCAAATTAGCTTTGCAGTTAAATTATTAAAATTATGAAAAAATAGAACTGACAATATTTTTAAAACCAATTTTAAATGCCTCACAGCTCATTTAATTAAATATTCATAAGACATTAGGAAGCTTAAACATTACATATAATTTTGTATTAGTATCGTAAGTAGCACACAAATTCTAACATATGTTAGCTATATATGGAATGTAATAATAAAATAAAAAGATTTTTAAATGGCTCAGATAGATTTCTAATTGTACGCCGCTTGAAGAAAGTTTTTAGTAGTTGCTGTTATATTGTGACGTAGGTCGTAGTCGGGAAATAACGTAGTTGCCTGGAAATCACAAACTAATGAAAATGAAACGAAACATTTCCTAATGCAACTTTTTAGATTAATCTATTTGAGATTGGTTAATTCATGACCAATACCTTTAAATTGTAAACTGCTCTGTATTATAATAGTGATCTTATTAATTTTTTTATTTTAATCAGCTGCGAACAGCGATATACAACGTGCGCTGATTTATTTATTTTTTACTATAAAACGTCTAATTATAATTTGTTTTAGCTTTTTCTCAGTGTTAACGTTATAAAATATAATTTTAAAATATTAGGAAAACGAGAATGGTGCGCCGGTTATAAAACAGTCAATTTTTTATTTGCAAAGTAATGGGCAGGCGCATTTATTTTGTGAACAGACGTTTAGGCCTAATTTTGCACGATAATCGACAGCTTTTCAGCCTTAACGAAGTTATTGTACACTGCCAGGAGAATTTGTGAACCCAAGAAAAACAGAACTTTGCTTTTCTTCAACAACAAAAACATAAAATCGCCAATCATTCGTTATACGTTTAAATGCTACATTTTAGTACGCAACAGTGTGTTTGAATTAGTTCAAAGAAATTATTGCTTAAACCGAAATTGGAACCTTTTTATCAGAGGCAAAATCAGCACCAACACGCAATGTATGTATAATTATCTAAAAAATTAAAAGTTGTTAGTAACAACACTACAAAAGTATAGTTTGCTATATGAACACAAAGTAAAGGATCAAAAATATATATTTGTGTGAAAAGTAAGCTAGCGCTTATTATTTGCCAGTGAATATATAAATACTTTAATTCAACCTATTTGCGATTCCAGCAGATGTTATTTTTAACCTAAAATAATGTTAATATGCCAAATGCATTGAACTCATATAAGTTACTAAATCAGATAAAAATAGTTGTTCTAGAACCGTAAACCATACAAACGTAAGTGCTTAGATCTTTTAATCCATGAGCAATAATAAATAAATACGCATTTATTTCCATAATAACATACCGTCCGTGTACGATAGTTTAATTTGTTTTTCATTATTCTCTAAATAGTGATTATTTATTTATAACTAATTGTTCGCGATTTATACATTAGTGTTACTCTAACACTTATTCAATTGTTAGAAATGACAAAATTAAAAATCAAAACTTGGTCAGAGCGCAACTATAGGCATGAATAAAAATTGTGCCTAATTTTACTTAAGAACTAAACCATTTTTCATAAAAAACATGATTTTACTGAAGTCCATTTTAATAAATACCCGTGAGTTAATTTGTGACTTTCCACGTTAAATATACGATAATGTTTAGTTTGATTTTAACAAAAATAAATCGTGGAAGACAAATAAACAGCATTGGCAGACAACATACTAGATACGTCATGCGATATAATTATTATAATATTTTAAAACTGCAATGATTGTTTGCCGCTTTAAACAATTATGGATTTACTCACCATTACCTAAAATAACTGCAAATGCTATATCACAGTAACATGAGTACGGTAAAGAGTTCCATAGATTTGAACTTATTCAGTGCTTTGCCTGACAAAATAAAAAATGGAAAGACTTGAGTACTATATGCAACAATATAAGTATAATAAGGGATAAGTGGATTTTTAACTGGGATCTAGCTGTAAATTCTAGCCAGTACACATCGTCAACCAAAACACAACGATTAAATGAATTAAAATTCACTTGAGATTCGAAAGTTCAAAAAACCTTGTCACCTAAACAAAGGTTAAACGTCTTGTAATTATATAATTCTAATCTAAAGTGTATACTGATCAACTTTTAAAGTTATAAAGGATACGCAAGAGGAAAGGACAACAAATGTTTAAATTTCAGCTGCTGTAGAGGTGGTCAGTTAAGCAGCCTCAACGCCGTTAGAGATTTGACAACTGATTAGCTTAATGATATTCCCGAGGTTACCTAAACGTGAGATTGCACAATAAAGCAGTAAAAATAAATAAATGTATATGGTTGAATTGAAGCGCATTACTTCATAGTAAACTATGTTTTGTATCTTGAAATAGTTTTTTTCTTTTTCTACCCTTTTTTTCATTCCTACAATCAATTTTACAATTTAAAACTGGAACTACCTAGGCAGTAGTAAAGGTTTTTAAAAAATCTCGTTTAGCCTACTAAATTTAAACTATTGAAGTTAGCAATATTTTGCATCGAATTAATTACATCACAGTTCAGGCGTTTAATTGCTATATAGCAACCATAGTAACAAGCAGAACTCATCCAATATATAGAGCATTTGGTAGAGAGAGTTCTTTCACTTGTCGAGTCACAGCTGTAGCCACAGCAGAAACTATGCCGCAAAAATGCCAAAACCAGCCTTTTCAATTTGATAGATGGTAAATAATTAGGGTTCAAATTGAAAAAAATTCATGTCAATTTCCACATACCAGTGTTGTCCTTTTCACTACACTCACAAATTTATAAATCAGTACAGTCTTAAGTTTTATTCTATTAAAGTGCAACGGTTAAAAACAAAATTGATGCCGTCAAATGATATGCATATCGTCGGTGACGGATCAAATCCGTTTTATCTACATTTAGCCACACATAATTATACCTTCAATCTAATTTTCCTTAAAATCAAATCCGTATCCTTCCATCGATATTACAAAGGAAGAAAACGGTTTTACTTAGGTGAAATATGGAAGGAAGCGTAATTGCGTTCAGTAAAAAGTTGAAAAAAACGGTCCTAATTTGTTACTGACCATATCTGGATTTTTTAACCTCACCTCTTCCTCACCTCTTCCAAGGAACAATAGATCTTTGACTTAAAGTAAGCTAACAAATTAGTAAACAATGCAATTCAACATTTATAAAACAACACTATAGACTACAAGGCCAGTTTTCCATATTGCACCAAAATACAGTCATATTTAAACATCAGGCAAATCTTAAATGTATCGTCGCCATCATAAAGCTGCGGATTTAGATTCAGATTAGATTTAAGATGACTATTTTAAACTGTGGCAAGGCGAGTTCATTTTTTGATTCGCACATAAAACTTTAAACTCCTAAATAAATTATCAATTAAATATTTACAGTAGCGAAGGCTACAAGTTATTAACACTCACTATAAAATTCCCAGTTTCATACATAACTTAGTTTCTAATGATTGACAAATAAATGTTTGTTCCACTTCAACGCCGTTAGAAACTGTAGGCATCAAATTAGCGTAATTAATGTCGCAGAAATTAAAGAAAAATTGCATGACAGTATAACACTTGTAGAGTCGGTATACATTAGGAATGTGTTTGCAAATATTTGTTTAGACCTCGTGCTTTAAATGATGTTATAAAAAAATATAGAAATGTAACTTTTACAATTATATGATCGACACTGCAGGAAAATAGGGTGTTTTAATGGTTAATTTTATACACGCAGGTTGATAAATATAAATGAACAAAGCAAGTATTGCAAATCCATTATTGGCGTTATATTTGTAGAGAAATTATATTAAAATTTTGATTCCTTACCAAAGCTATTTATTTTTATTTTTGTCGATTTTTAATAACATTATTGCAATCAACGTGTAAAGCAGCAGTACATTAGCCTTGTTCTGGCCTGGCACTTCTTAAGCGGCACGAACAACTTTTTCCGCAGAATAAATGAAGCTTCTATTGTAGTGATCTGAATGAACACAAGTTATGCCATGATCACGAAGAATAAAACTAAATTTGTCTGTAGGCACAAATAATGCAGTTTGTATTTACGCCTTATACGCAAAGCAAGATAAATGCCGAATACGTACACAGGATGAAAATAAGCTTGTAATTATTAGGTAGATATAACAAAACAATCATTGCATGAAAACAGAGTAGTAAACGTGTACTATATTAAAGTATTGTGGCAGAATTGCTGCACAGGAAAAGCACTGATACATAGGGAGAAAAAAAGACGTTTCAGCTAACAGATAAATATGTAAACTGAAGCAAGAACGCAAGTATTGAAACTACAATTGCAAATGCAGGTGTAAGTCTGAAGATGTGACTAAATTGGAAATAATTTAAAAAAAACACATATCACATAAAAAGCAAAACCAATTTACGCACTAATTATCAAAACAAATATACAGGTGCGTTTACAAGTTCCAAAAATTAATGCTGCGGAATTTCGAATTCGTGGATTAAATTTATAACTTGACGCCACTTAATCTGTAAAACTTAACAGATCAAGAGCTCCATTACGAAGATTGTTCTTTCAATAATTCATGACCAACAAATTTTTTGACCAGCCTATCATAATCTTACCAAAGCCGTACTATCGTTTTCTTACCGTGGTTTTCTGAAATAAGAACATGTATAAACATCTCAGTAATTTTGAATAATTTGCAATACTCAAAGTCAAACACTACGTTTCAAATGTAATTTTATTGATTTTGACGCCGCTAGACAATTAATTCTGTTTAAGTCAAAGTATTTACGCAAATGGTGTGATGGCTGCTATCTCATTTAACTTTAATCTAAACTAACAACGATGGTAAGAATTTACAATGTTACATATACATTACGCATACATTCATTTAGACTATCAAGTGTAGGAATTGGCTACCAACATTAATACCTTACACTTATTATTACGAACTTTATTTTTCTGATACTTACGTTAGATTCTATACAAAACTTCAATTCCAGTTTTGATTGGCCCACTGCTTTAGTTTTATAATATGCATACACGTATTCGACTCATGTCATACAAAATTAGCTTAAAAGTTAAATTATTTAAAAATTAAAAATGACGAAACTTTTCTTAAACCCATTTTAAATGCCTCACAGCTCATTTAATTAAAGATTTATTGGACCTTAGGTTGCTTAAACATTGAATATATGTTTTTATCCTTATGAAAAGTTGCAAATAAATTTTAACGAATAGCTTGATATGGTATGTACTTATAAAATAAAAAAGATTGATAAAGATGTTGTGCGCCGCTTTAAGAAAGTATTTAGTAGTTTCAATCAGCTCCGCGGTGACAGTCATAGTGGCAGAATTCAATAGTTACCGGCAAATCATAAACTAATAGAACAAATTAAAATTGAATTAACCTTAATCCATCGAAGATTGCTCATTTCATGGCTATTTCATTGTAAACTGCTCTAACATGAACCAGAGCTGCTAATTTCAAGAACCAATGTTTTGGTAGCTCCCTGTCATTAAAAGACAGATCAAAGCCTTAAGCCTTAGCTACAACACCTTTTTAGACATTTAAAACTATGATTTAAGTACATACATTATGTAAAGTGTTTTATATAACTCTGTTGACATACATAGTTTTAAAAAGCTTTCAAAATCGCACAATAAAAACCACATGTAACTTACTAAAAAATAGCGAACGTTCCATGCCAATTTATAGCCTTTGAGGTAAAGCTCAAAAAATTTAAAATTGCTGGAATATTTGCTTTATGCACGTACATGCATACGCGGACGCAATACCTAATTTAGCCGAAAGAATTTTGTATCTGCATTGTACGTTCTCGACATTAATATGTACGTTTTATTTCCTATACTATATATCATTAGGACCAATGAATTTGGATTTTGTAATAATGTTATATGCTGCAATTCTAAATTGTATAAATCGTTGTAGCATACGAAATTAATTATAAAGTCACGTTTAGGATTTAATATTTTGATTTCAAACCCATAAGCACAATTTTTATAAATTTTTTCCTGATCTAAAACAATCAGTGGACCAACTTCAAGGTGAGTGTTGAGTGTATCAACTGCAATGCATTACAAAAGTGATACTAATAATACTTTTTGATTTTAATCAATTGCGCAACGCGATATACACTTGAACTGAATTGCTTGTTTTTTACTGGAAAGTAGTTAATTATATTTTGTTTTATCTTTTAGAACTTAACGTTATGCAATTTAATTCTAAAATATTATGGAAGCAATAAGTGTGCGCCGCGTACATAAATGTCTGTTATTTATTTGCAGAGTTTACGCACTTATGTATTTTTGATTATTAGATATACCCGGCTAATTTTTAACAATAATCGACTGGTTTTAAATAGTTTCTCTACTGTAACCTAAGAACTGTTAAATTAGACGATTTTCAAACGCAAAATTCACCAAGCATTCGCATTCAAAAATTTACAAAACTAAATTTCTTGTGTATAAAAAATGTTTTTTAATGACTTTAAAAACTCAAAATAAAACTGATATTGAAATATTCCGGTCGAATCACCCAAATATAAATAGGAGTGTGTAGGTTTTCTAACATACAAAATTAACTATCAACTTAAAAATGGAATTCAGGATTTGAAGATCATTATAATTCGGAATAGTCTTAAGTTTTAGCTTAAGGGTTGGAATGCACATCCGGCGGTAAATTCTTAGGCTTTGTCTGGACATGTAGGTATACATTTAATTTTTTTACAGTAACTAAAGATAATATCTAACCATTGTCGAAACGAAAACTGGAAAACAGTTTTTCAATGTCAAACTAAAGATTTTGGAAATATGAAACTTTGAACATTGTTTTATATGTAGACATCCCGACATCTTATATTCGACGCCCATATAAAATACCTTCCATATTGAAATCTGACCAAAACTCTTCGACAGTTTATAGGCAATTGTTCACGTTCAAGCTATGTATTATAAAATTTATTTTAAATGCACCTGCTACCATATTTTCTATTAATTTACACAAAATTTGAAGTCCTATGTTCTCCATGAGGCAGTGATAAAAACTGCGGGTGGAGTAACATAGTAGATTACGTTAAAGAACCCTAGAAGACTGAAATTTTGTACTCGGCGTTAAAATTCGAATTTCTTTCAACAGAAATTCAAAACATGAATGTTAAATGTGAAATATGAATAACATTAGGTCAATTGTAATAAAGCTTTTACGGGTGAACTGACAGAGTTTGTTCAAGTATAAGCTTGTTTACGAATTTTGATTCAATTACAGTGTTATATTATTTATATTTATTTCAAAAAACAAACTAATTTCGACGCCGCTCACTATTTGTATTGGTCTAGGGAATAACTTTCTGAGAGTGCAAATGGTTATGTATTATCTTTTATAAATTACGGCAGAAAGGTGCAGTCCTACCCTTAAACCAGGGTTGACGTACGTAGACACTCCCAAATACAAATATAATCCAAGAAATGACTCCTTCCGGAAAACGATGGAGTCCCGAGTAAAATGCAATTATCATTAAAACAAACATCCATGCGCATTGGCCGCAAAAATATTCGAAAACCGAACACGATAAAGAGTGCAACCACAGTGGAGATAGTCCAACCCGCGGTCAACACACCTGTTTTCGATAAATTTTCAAAAATAGTATTTATTGTCCTATTGAATATAGAATGAAATAATAAATACGAAATAATAAAAAAACTGTTTACGTGACTGTTAACTAATAATGGATATGTTTTAATTTTGACGCCACTTTTAAGACTTTTGCGAAATATGTTAACATTACAGCAATAGGTAGGTGCTTTAATAGGCGATTTTTCGAGTTATGTTATACCCTAGTTAAAGGTTCTAAAATAGGTGAGGGTCAATAAAAAGTACAAACTTGTTTTTTGAAATAAAAGTGCACAGTCAGAGCCTTGTTTTCAGTATTTCGGTATTTTAGGAAAATTATGAAGGTATGTTAAACGTTTTAAAATTGTTCATATTTGATTTATTAAAATCAGTAAAATTTAGTATAATTATAGTCAAATTGTACTTGCATCATAAATGGACAGTACTGCAGTTATTTACTACTGTACGTTGAATAAAATTTGAGACTTTTACATGTGGAATTAAAACAAATTTTCCATGAAGCTTAATAGGAATTTATTTCTATTTTGCCTGCTTCCTAATGTAACAGATTTCTTATTACATATTATCGGTTCCTCAATAAGTACGTATGTAAAAAAATCTTTGGCTTAGCAGTTAAACACGTTTTCATGCTATTTCCACTGGCAGCCAAATCAACAACACCTAATTTTCCAAGACGAAAAAAGAAAGGCCAACAAAAGCCACTCATTCAACAATAGTTTGATTCAGTATTTTAAAAATTTGTAGTCAGTTAGATTTTATGAGATTGCGTTTTAATTGTTTGAAGAAATGTAAAACTAAAAGCAAATAAGACCTATCTTTTATTTTCTGCTAATGTTTCCCAAAACCTCTGCCGCTAATAGGTTAAGCGATAATTAGCAGATTACTGTCCCACCTCTGTAGACTGGATTTTCCCAATATTCCCCTTTTTCCCTCGTATCACGACCGGGACAGGCTGCTGGAACAAGAAGGCGACCGGGTCGGTCTCCTCAGATGGTGTTCTTCCTCTTCCTCGACCGCGCACAGTGGACGACGCGGTCCTCGGTCTGCGGGATCGTCCTCGGCCCGCTCTGGTATTTACAGAGAGAGCGACCGGGGAAAGCCGACCGCGCTTACGAAGTTCCTGCTCACGTAATCTCGCTACTCCTGTCTGGCTGCGAAGAACCCGGCGGTACGGTAGGGGCTCCGTTGTGATGGATGGGATGCACAATTATAATGACCCGGTGTGTAGGTGTCGGTATGACCGTCGACACTCCCACCCGGAGTATTTATATGATGACCGTAATACTCCGGTACCCGGTGCACGATGAGTATCACTTTAATATTACTGTGCTGGCTCCAGTCGGCCAAATAATGCCAATGCTATTTTACGGTTTACAGCACAATGTTATTGTCTACGGGAGTGTTCTTTTATTGAACTCTGTAATTGTTCGCGTTCACTTCACACAATGTACATAATATTCACTCCACGAATAAACCTTAATGATCTCTAACTTAATCACAAATTATTCCCTTACGGGTAATTAAATTAAACCTCCGAAGGAGAAGAAAAGGAAGGGATAATAAATATATATATATATAAATAATAGAAAAGCAAGATGGCGGCGGGCGATCTATCTTTCCTCACTTTTACTAGACGTTGACTAGCGATTCCACCTGGATGTTTTTCTTCGGAGAGTGTAAAAGGAAGTAAAGCTAAAACTCTCTTCGCCTGCTGAGGAGGACGAGGATCGTACGACCGAGAGTGCCTACGTCATCCTGCTCCACGTCAACCGTCTTTTCAACTGCCCTACTTTACCTGCTATACTCATAGCCCTGCTCCCTTCCTATACCTACATTCCTCTCCTGCTATACGCAGTGGAAATTTACTGCTTGCACCGACGACATCGGTTGGTTTTCCATCCCCAACCTTCCTTGTCCATTTCCCGCTACTGCTAATAATACCTCCGCAGTACAATTTCCATATTTACCTTCACACCTCTTACCGCCAAGGGTCCTGCAGCCTTTTAAATATTAGCAAAAATCAAAATAGGTTCTGTGTAATTCCTCAAAGCTAATGTTGGTGTGAATTTATCTCACAAATTATACAATTTAGAGTTTTCGTCACAGTGTAAAACTTAAAATGAGGAAAGTATTTGAGTATTTTACTTTTTAATCGAAGAAAATTTTGTCAATTTCAGTACTATTACAAAATTTTGTTTTACCCAAAGAATGTAAAACCATGATGCTTCGATATTTTAAAAAACCAGGAGCTACAAATTATAAGCTTTGTAAGCAGTTGACTAACGATGCATCTTTTATTCCTTAATCTTTTTGCAAATTCAATAAATGTATTAGAATCAAGATTTAACGTATGAACTTATCAATTTTAGCGTTGCACTGTACTTTAATTCGCAATTTGAATGTTTACACTTTTTTTACAGTTAAAATTGTTTTCTTTTGTTTATTTTCTGCATACTTTTTTTTTATTTTTGACTCCAGAATTGAGTTTACAAAATATCTACTTTTGCCACAATGCTTTTATAATTATTTGTTAAAAATTCAAAGTTTCAAGGTGAAAAACGATTGGCTTTCTTATTGTTTAGATCTTTGGTAGAGAATGCTTTAAAGAATACTAATTTTGAATTATGCAGTTAGACAAAGACTAGAACTTTGGTAGATAGTAAGTTCGACTTTTAATGTGATCGGGTGCTTTGTAAGAAAATGTGTTTAAATAAGTTTTAATTCAACGCCGCCTAATAATAGTAAATAGTTTTATTTGCCTTTTATATCACAATTTGAAATTACGGTTCCATACTAAGTTAAGGGTTGAAGGGTTGAAGAGACAAGCGGTTTAAGAAGTTATCAAAGTGTTAATAGTAGTAGTAGAAGGCGCAAATGTAATCGGATTAATTTTTTGCAACTTTGAAAATCTGTATCTATTTCCACAGTCAACGTATAGTAAAGGAAAAACTATCAATATACTTCTCTTTTAATACTGTATGTACAAAAACATAGTGTCAAAAATTAAAAGTTGCAAGAGATACATGTCACTGTATGAAAATACCACGGAAATTCTTACAACGGCCTAAGTGCCCTTAATGTCATCAGTTAGTTTAAGTACATTTACATTTAATAGAAAGATTGAGTAAAGCAACACGATTTTAAAATAGTTGTCAATAACAACAGCAACTTCCACAATCAACGGTTTATAGGAAACGTATGTGGGTTGACAATTTGACAAACCTAAAAAAACATATTTTGCTCCGACAACGTACAACAAATCGCGTTTTCTGGGCTAGATGTGGAAGATTATCAGATCATGTGACAGTATCGGCACAAGTGTAGTAGCAAAACATTAACAACAGAAAACTTTTATTCTAATAAAATC
The DNA here is from genome assembly GCA_949802685.1 of Dicyrtomina minuta. NCBI lineage: Eukaryota > Metazoa > Arthropoda > Collembola > Symphypleona > Dicyrtomidae > Dicyrtomina > Dicyrtomina minuta. Next base: position 136,587,732 of record OX461808.1, on the reverse strand, counting down.
AAAACTTAGCCTGTAGTACAAAGATAAATATTTTCGATCATGCACTTTAATATTTTTAAAAAAGGTACTAAATTTTTCAAACTACTATCATAATGTGGTTGTAATGATTTACCTTATTTTATTATTTCTCTGGCTTCACGCTACTTGAATAATTGCATTGCAGATTATTTACAATTGATGAAGATAGAGTGACAATCAAGTAGTGTAGATGGAAATTAAAACGTTACAACAGAAATAAACCACATCTAACAAATCTAAAAAAGCTTGCAGACAAAGAACTAACAGTTATTGACTTAAAATAAGCTATTAAAGCCATACGTATATTTATACGAATATATAATATGCATACGAAATATTTATTGTTTTAAAATTTTACAATCAAGTTATCTGCATAGAGAAGGTTTGATATTGAACTAAACACACTGTTACTTTAAATTTGATAATGAAAAGTTTTTGGTGTATAGTTAACTTCAGGTAGCTTATGATTCAGATTCGGATGGTATTTTATAATCCTGCTTGAAACAATTGTTTTGAATGTTATAGTTCTTCATTCTGAATATCCAACAAAAGTTCTTGAAGTTGATTAATTATGAAGAAATGGTTTGCGAAATCTAGTGATATCAAATATAATTGTATTAAAAAGTTGCTATTCAACCCTTAACTAATTTTAGGTGTACTCCAGGAATGCAATAATATAATACTTTAATATATCAAACTAGGAGCCAAATGCTGTAAACACCGAAAATAGTAAACAAATCCTATCATTACTAGTACTTATTTTTAAGCAACCAAAACATGTTATTTTAGCCTTTACTTTTCCGTGAAATAGGTACAGATGTTAAGCAGCTGTAATTAGAAACGATTAATGTTTCGACGTCAATTGAGAATTGTTTTGTAACTCACTATATGTTAGAAATCTAGATAGCATATGTGTAGGCATGTCTTTATGTTTACACAAAAAATATTTAATAGTAAATAGTACATAAAACATGTATTTGAGATATGTTAATGGTGAAAGCTTACAAACCAGCGGCAAACAATTGTTTAAACTTTTACAAGCATTACGAAAATGAAATTTTAGGCTGCACTTATGCAAACTAAATTAGTTATTAAATTTTTAAATTTTAAAACCAATAAAAACAATACAAAATCATATTGCTACTGAAGAATCTATTTGTGCAGATCATCATTTTTTCGACATAGAAATTGTATAACTTGACTTTATGTTTGCACAACAAAAACTCAAAAATGCCAACTAGCTTGCTTATTTTACTGACAACAATTTAATAAATTTTGAAAAAGGACCTGCAATTTAATTTTTTATTGGCGAGTGAAAGAATCAAAATTTAACTACTGCATTATTATTTACCGTTTAAAATATTTTAAATCCGTCGCTTTTTTTAATCAATTGGCATAAGGTAATTGAAATACTTACTAATAATAACTTACAAAACGTAATGCAAAAAACTAGGTTCAGGCGAAGAAGCCAGGTGTGGGTTTTAATATTCAATTTCAGATTACTTGCTTTTGGTGGAAGAATTATTTATGGACGCCTTTGGTTATATTTTGTTTCAGATTAAAGATAATACTTTTTTAAGATTTATTATCGCATTAAAGTCTACTAAAGGGACCCCACTATGTTGGTGTTGATGTAAATCATTACTTCGAACGCTAATAGTAAAAAGAAGTGGCATCCAATCAATCGAAAGGTAGATGCTGACAACATTCCGACGTTCATTGACTTAATGTATGCTAACATATACCTACTAGGTAATGATGCAAGTTGTTATTTTTAATAAATTGGAAGATAAAATAATCAATAAGTTTATGGTTCAGTTGTAGACAAAATAAAGTTTGATACAGTACAATGTAATTATTTCTCGGTTTTAATATGATTAATAGCATATAATACAAAATTCCTTAAAGTTTTATTGGTTAAAAAGTGTTTGCAACAGCACTATTTTCAGTTTATTTTTTAGGTCAATTTTTATTGAATATGATGATTTAGTCATCTTCACTGCCGCAAGAGTTTCAGATTTGGAAATTGGGTATAAGTTGCCACTAAAAAGTAAATTAAAGGTTGTCACAGAATGCTTAGTTGCCGTGTTTGTATGCTGCGTGATAAACGTTATTTATTTCGATGAATGGGTCGAATGAATGGAGCATTGAATATGATACTTAAGTTAAACAAGCACAACTTGATATTCCTTTTTTAAACACCACAATAGTTGACAATAGCTACGTTATTTTATGGCACGTAAAAACTCACGAAGTTGTATACTTACATATTGGTAGTGAAGGCAAATTTTCACTGCAACTTGAAAACAATTACAGTAGTAGGTGGTAATTATTGAATGCTTATTAAGTTTATTTCATACAACAGCTGATTTAGATTTGAATATGATGTAAGGCAGCTAGTTGAAATTGGTACAGTCTTGTTACAAGGTATGTTGTCCGCATCAATCAGATTATTACGCTAATTTTATATAAGTGATTTGTAATTTCGCTTTATAGTCATGCATATTCAACAAATGCAGATATATGCTGGTTTTTAAAAGCTTAAAGTGAAGTTCTTAAGGTATTAAAACTTTAGAGATTACTAAAATTATGTTATATTTATGTGTACAAAAAACTAATTATAGGTTGTACGCCATTTGATAATACTATGCATATTTAGTTAGTCACAATGGCAAGGTAAATACCGCACCGTCACTGATGATTCACCCAAAACAAAAGGAGTAAGTTAGAAAAAGCAGCTTACTTGGATATTGATGGTATCGCATGCTAAAGATAGCCATTAACCTAACAGGTACTCTAATGACAGGAGAGTCATAGGGACTTAAAATTGGAATATTTTGATGTTGCCATTTAAAGGTGACCCCTAACGTACTTAGTCTCGAATTCCTAAACCCTTAAATAATCATTTACATATCTCATTAGCCGTATTTCATGAAAAATGGAAATGACTTAAACCAATTTTAAATCAGAATGCACATAATAATAATTCATTTTAGCCGCAAAAGGAGGTGATGAAACTTCATTCTTCATCGATGCTATGTTTCTCTTAACGCGCTCTGGAAATTATAAATGTACAGAAGATTGTTCTAATTTTTTTGACAAGTCTAACTTTCCGTTACTATATTGTCACTTACCGGAGACGAAACGAGGCACGATTGTCGCAAATAATCCTATTAAAACTCAATAGGTTAGACTAACCCTAAAAATAGTATGTACAAAAGTTATTAACACTATTTAAAAAATAAAAAGTATTAAAATTAAAATTTGAGGTTGCTCAGATTCCTCTGCAGCTTATTAATGGTGCCCGACCACGACTTCATTTCTTGTTTTGTGCTATCACACAAGCTTGCATTAGGCATTGACGTTCGGAGCCCTGCCTGGTGGATAGGGAAAACTACTTGAACGAAACTTAATGTAGCACAGCAGGATGTGATCGTTCATAATTTATAAATACTTTTTACCATTTTATTAGGACTTCCTCTTGGTAAACTGGTGTACATTTACCAACTGTGACGCTGCCTTATAATTATAATGCTATTTGCTTGTATTGCAACAACATTCGGGGGGTACTGCTTTAAAATGAAAATAATTCAAATTGAAGGATCTATAGCATTTTAAATGCACAGGTAGGTAGATGTAGTGCTTAAGTTCTTCACCAACGATTGTATAATAATAATGTAGTGTATATGCATTACAAGCTAGCATCCAAAAGGCTAAAAATATTGCACAGTAAATTATCCGCTTATTTGCTACACACGAAAATTAATTATAATAACATTATGTACTTCCAGTAATAAGATAGCAGCTGTTTAATGAGGATTTTCTTGCTTTTAGAATAACATGGCCAGTCCAACAGGTATTTTTAATTAAATTTGACTGTATTGGCTTCTGTTTTAACTTAATTATTTATGCTTATTATTCCCACGAAACATTCCAGGGTAAGTTAATATACAGAACTTTAACCCCGCCTGTTTCACCGTCACTTACACGTCACACACGTCACTGGTAACAATTACCTCGAACTGTAATTGTGAATACATTTCGAATTTGAACCAATAAAGTGAACTTTTAATTGAAATGAACTAGCTCGACAAAAGTAATGAAATGGGCTTGCTGGATTGACAGAGGCTATTGAATTTAATAACTGAATTTCCAACGTGGACGGGTAATTTTTCAATGTAATTTATTATAGCTGTCCTTAAACAGCCGCGAATTCAGGCGGTTCAAAAATTGATTGTAACAATTTTCTTTAATAGAATCAAACAGAATATTAACTAAAGTATCTGTTAGAAATCCTCCATAAATAACAATAAAAAAATCTCCAATTTTTGGACCATATGACCTTCTGTCAACAGCTTAATCATTGCTTACTAGAAAACTAGGTCATTTTTAATATAATATGTCATCAGTAGCGGAATCGATCCCACGACCACACTGATCATAAAATTCGTGGATTATCCCTTAGTGACAGCATGATTGATTTAAAGTCTGCTAATTAATCACATTAGCAACATAATTCTGAATGACTCACATTATTCAGTTGCTACTTGCTACTTGCTTTATGATTTTTTGCTTCGCTTTCAATTGTGTAGACAGCCACTGGATTGTTTATTATAATTTGCAGCACTCGTGGAAAGGAGATTTTGAACTTTAAGAAGAATACTTTGACATTAGGATATTTTCTTCCGCAACACACAAACATTGGTATATATTCTTATGCAATTCTTGAAGGATTTAAAGTTTGTTGGGCCAATGAATTCAAAGTATAGGTTACGGCTAATGGTTGTACTGTCATAACCATTGTTTCCTATATATACATTATGTGAATGGAAGCTTTAACAATTGTTCAAAAAGACATAAATGTTTTAAATTCCGTCACAGAATGGCTAAACATGCTGGCAAAGGAATTATTGCAACAGTGTCCATTTCATTGCTTAATTATAATTTACTTGTGCTTTCAATTTTAATGCGTGCCCATCTTTCGCTATTATTGCACATTAAATAATTGCCAAATGACGTATGAGCAATTTATATCCCAGAAAGCTTTAAACCACAAGTTGACATATTCATTATTGTGCGATAGCAAGTTATTTTGTTAGATAATATTAATAAGTTTAGATTTTTATTGCATTAATATTTACCACTAAAAGCAAAGCTGTGCTGTATTCTTTCGTTCATTGCAAATTTGCAATGTCATCTTGTGTAAACGTCAGTATAAGTAAATATGATTGTGCCGCTTCGACGTCACTACGCAAATATGTTTGTATTTTGTTATTCATCAATATCCAAATAGAAGTTGAACATTATTGCCAATACATTTACTAAACCAATTTAAACCCAAAAATATGTAATAAGGAATACATTTTGTTTTAAGCATACCAACCATTGACTATTAAAAATAAAAAATTTTTACGAGTAACACGCGCTAACGTATTATAGTAGATTGTCCAGTCATTTTTGTTTCTCAAGGGAGCATTCACAAACATTAGATTTGCTCAACATGAGAGCGCGGCGCAATGAATTTTTTTTCCATTAAATTTTTTTTTGAAAAAACAAAAAAAATTACATAAGTATCAGATTTTTCATTCACGTTTTTAATATTTTTTTAATTTTAAAATTTTTAGTTTAAACAATTTTGAATATGAAATGATTTTAGAATGTACAGAGAAAAACAGAAAATTAATATGTGGATTCAAATTTTTAATTTAACGCCACTTTATCTGTACAATTTTTAGATATTAATATTACATGAAATAAGTTGTTCTTCTTTTAATTCCTTGAGTATTTGTACACTTATTAGAAACGAAAATAAAGCAATTACGAAATGAATTAAATGAATACTTTAAACAAAACGTAGTCACTGTAAATATATCAGCATAAATTTAAGTGGGTAACTAAACGCCAGTGTTTGTTTCCCCAATTCCAACAACATATTACGAATGAGGCGAACTCTACTAATTGTATTAAATCTTTGGACTTCCTCTATGTCGTGCATTACTAATGGCAGTATAAATGGATTATAAATCTGTAATCCAAAATGTTTTACATTCCGCACACACGTAATGGAGTTTAAGAGTCAAGATTAAACTAATCGTAAGAATTGAATGGGTGTGATCTAAGTCAATGGGTTCCTATAAATATGTATCTTTAGATTCTTGATGTCATTACTTATTTATTGAATTTTGTCAAATGTTGTCAAGTGAAAGTTACTTAATTAATTTAGTTAAACTCTTATTGTTTGAGCCAAATACATGTAAACAAAACCTCTCTAAAACTGGAAATATAAGAACTTTATAATTGTTCAGCTCGTTAAAGAAAACATGCAAAGGTGCACAGATACAGAGACCGAGAGGTAAAAGCATAATATGACTGGCTTATGATGTGCTTTGCTTCGAATCGACGCCGTGTAGTAGTTAAAAGCTTAAAAGGTTATTTCATAGCATGATAGTTCAGCTTGTTTCAAATAAAGACTAGTGGGTTAGCGACAGTTATTCTTGTTGAAGGACTCTATTTAAAAGTCCTAAGCATTTACAAGCAACAAGGTTTTTGTTGCCTAGTTATTGATTGTTTCTCTAAAATAATTATTGCATAGTGGCATACAACAATATAAGATAAAAGTAATGATAATTTAACACTTTAGTAATTATAATCACACTTCAACTCCTAATAACGCCTGATTCTATTTTACCATGTAAGCTAATGTTAACCTAATTTTTATATTTTTACATTCACTTTTCCTTGTGCATAAAACAGTTACGATTGTAAATTTGATTGGGTAGCAGGTATAAAAATGATGTGAAGTTTAGACGCAACAATATAATTATTTTGCACTTACAATCCTATAGCCAAAATAGGCCTGATATGAAATATATATTATGTTATCAATTAAAAATTAAATTATTTTTTAATAAATAATAAAAACATTACATTGGATAATTTCAGTGATGAATGGTTATGAACGAAAGACTTAAAAATGCCTAAAATAAGTTTCGCGCAGAAACAGCAAAGACGCACTCAAAAATATTGGAAATCAGACATTTTTATGATTTTAATTTTTCAATATTAACTGAATTCAAAATTAGAACATTTCAAATTCATTAATGTATCATATAAACATTTTGCCGTAAGTGAAATTATTAAATTACTTAGCAATTGTTTGTGCTTTGAATTTAATTTTTATTGACACATTTGTTATTATATTCCAATTTGTTTTATATTATCAATTTGCTGTTTTAACTTAAGTTTATGTTGACTTGCTGACAAACATCTACTTTTGCCACAATGCTAGAAGCTTCATTTTTTAAAAATTAATAGTTTCTTTTGTTATAGTTTTCCTTTCCTAATGTTTACATACTAGTTATAGGATACTGTAGACAATAAGAATTGTAAGATATTTATACAAAACTTGGGAATATAATTTAAGTTGGTAGTCCAACCATTACCATTAAAGTAAATGGGCGCAGGGTAAGAAACATCGCTTCAGTAGTTTTAACTTAGACGCCGCTAGGCAATGATATATAAGTGAGGTGGTTACATCAACGGAGGAAATCGCATTGTGTTTGATAACATATGAAATGATAAGATATAATTATATGATGAAAACATGATAAGAAAACGCGAATCGGTTATAAGAAATGTAGTGATATAAGTTGGCAAATGAGCTAAAAAATTTTTGTTTGCATAGTTTAAGTAATTAATGTCCTTTACGAAATAGAAAACTAAACTGTATACTGGACTCTGATAGATGACATTGCTGCAGGAAGAACTATGCTATCGCCAATTAGGCTCACTTCAACCTTGCAATAGTCAGGTTGCTCCGTTTGTACCTAGATACGGGGAAAAAATCAACAAATTTTATTAGCCTCCATCTAGTTTCTACATTTTCCATTCGATTTAAAAAAATATAAGCTAACGCAAGTTAACAACTTGCGTAAGGTTAAAAAAATCTCCAAAGATTGTGGGTAATCAAAACCATACTACAGACGTCCATAATTTCATACGACACATTTGAGTAAAATGTAGAAACACTTCCTCTCCACACACTTTTTCCTAATACTGCAGCGTCACTATTATTAGAATTGTAAGTTATAAATATTTTTCGGCAAGCCACAAACTTAAATGTAAAATATTGTGTAATAGTGCACAATTCTGTTAAATCTGAATTAATGCTTTTATTTTAGGCTGCATAAAAATTAAACACTAGAAGTATAGGAAAAATTGTTTTTCTAATTAGTATCTTATGCAAATATTTAATGTACGACGCTATTTAGTTCGTAAGAAATTATGGGACTATTTTTACTTTAATACAATAATAAAGGTGACATAGTATTAAAACTATTAAAAGTTGTTTTTTAAACACATATAGCACTAGCAAGTAATGCGTCCAGTTAGTTGCTTTAAAATTATATTTTGTTTGCCGCCACTATACAAATCACACGCAGTAAATTCTGGCTTGCTCCGAATGTGTTGTAGTTCAATTAGTGTGACTGAGGACTAATATAATTCGTCGATTTCATGTGCGTACAAAATTTACTTTTAACCATGACCCATACAGTGTAATATAATGACTCTATGACCTTTCAAACTTGGAACTACAAATTCTAACAGTCCAGTAAACAGTACGTAAATTGTAAATGCTTAGCTCCTTATTTTTGATTAACCTCATGTTATTTGTAATTTAACTTAAACATACAATAGAAATTGTTGTTAATGTAAGCAGATGTAAGATAATAAACTTCTTATGTTCCCACTATTTTGTTGCACGGATATTAACAATAATTATAACTTACAAAATGGAGATAATTACGGAATTTGTTTAAATTTTAGTTTTAACGCCGTTTTAAATTTCAATCATGGATCAGCATATATTTTTCAAACAATATTAGAAGCATACCTCCTTCATAAGGGCCTCGTTCAAAGTTTAATAGTATGTTCCGAGAAGTACAAATTCTGTTTCCTTGCCTTGCTGAATGATGAATATTGATGAACTTTGCAATCGTCGATTAAATTAAGGTTTTATTTTTCATAATATTGTTCCTCATTGCCAGTATCAATATCTAATAAAAACTTTAGGTTTTATGTTTTTAAACTTACAAGGGAATGGTTTTACATGTAACCCGTCGATTTCAATGAGTTATGTCTACAAAAATCAGGTTACTTTTAAATAGTGTGGATCCAAAGTAAATCGAGTACATTTTGCGTTGTTCAGTCACAATAGCCCGCCAAAGTTTAAAAAAATGCAAATTTTAATATTTTGCCGCCCTAGTACTTTTACAGTTCGTGTCCGATTTTGATAAAATTTTGATTTTTCTGATCCTTAGGGTTTTTTTCTGAAAAGCAATTTCAGGTTTGTTCGAAATTCAAAATTTTTCATTTTTTCGAAAAATTTTAGAGAAAACATTATTTTTAAGGCCTAATTTTTTAGACTATTTTTTTTCGAAAAAATAAAAATTTTTGAATTTGTAAAAATCCTAAAATAAGTTTCCAGAAAATAGTCTAAACGTTAGAAAACGTCAATTTTGGTCGAAATCGGATGAGAACTGTAGATGCTACAGGGCGGCAAAGTATTAAAATTTGAATTTTTTCAAACTTTGGCAGGCAATGGTGACCGAACAACGCAAAATGCACTCGAGTTACTTTGGATTCCCACTATTTAAAAGTAGCCTGATTTTTGTAGACATAACTCATTGAAATCGACGGGTAACATGTGAAACCATTCCTTTGTTAGAGCAGTCAGCATTGTTCGCTTTAGAATGTAGCAGATTTTTTTTTACATGTTGGATCTTTGATGAAAAAGCAAATAATTTGAATCTTACAAATATTTTGTAAAATAACTAGAGGTACCGCAAACCTTTCCACTGTAGCCGCTGTAGGACACGCACATGTAATTCAAGCAATAGCTATTCCCTTTTAATAAGCCTATGGAGTCCTGAGTAAAATGCTAAATCCAACGAAGTGAACGTCCAGTGCGCGTTTAAGGGAAAGAGGTCCAAAAATCTGAGAGGTGCAAACACAATAATGTGTGGAGTCAACTTTACACTCCACAGCTACCACCAAAAATTGAGATATGCCAAAATCTGTTGGGATTCTTTCCACAATTTGTTTTAAATGACGTAACCTAGGACAATGCTGAAATGATGAGGCCTAACTCTGCACCATGGGCTATAGTACATGTGTTTTGCTTTTTGCATTCTCATCACGCTTTTTGGCTAATTTAAAAAATTTGTTTTGCATTCTGTTAGAATTTTGTTGTCGATTCTTAATCGTTTAATCTCACTTTGACTCAATATAGAAGCATCATTTATTGTCCTTCATACTTGGACAAGTTGGACGTTACTATCCAAGTATAGCACTTTTGGAATAATAATTTAAAGATCATTTGAAAACATTCAAAAATACGCTTTATTTCAGTGAACTATTTTTGTTAGGATGAATTTGAACATTCAACATAACAGAAATAATTAGGTTTAGAATTTAAAACGACTATTTTACTTAACTGTTTTTTAAGTTGCATAGATTTTGTTTTATTTTAATATTATATTTAAGGTAAAATTTTAAACTGACTTATTTACGCCTAATTAAAAACCTGTTTTTAATCACATACCCTGTTTTAAATTGCAGACCCTTTAATTTATTATTACATGCCGGTGTACTATTTAAGGATCGTGTATCAATACATTACATATGTTAGGTTGGAGGTTAGACGCCACTGTAGAGTATTTTACGTATTATGTTATATTAAATAATGTAAATTGAAGTTGGTTCACTATTGAAAAATCTACTAACAACTAATTATAACTGAGGAGATCTTTTACTGTTCCCAGAGTGCCTTGAAGAAGCTTAAAGTTCTTGTTCCATATAAACAGAAGTAAACGTACAAATGTACTTCATAGAAAGAGTTCCATCAAGTGGTGAGTCACTACTTAAGTCTCGAATTCTGAAGCTAGCTTTTCGTTATATATAATTTATCACAATACAAATAGTATTCAATGATTGCGGTTTGAAAGTTTTCTACGTATAAAAACAAATTCACATTGCAATACATAACATAACTTCACGCAACTTAAATTAATTGCGTACATTGACATGAACTAATTTCGTTTTTAATAAAATTCAAAATGTGCAGGGGCTGTGGATTAGTTATATGAAAATACATTTCATGCTCACGAGTATCCAAAGTAGATATTTGCCTGTAAGTAGTTTGTGCAGACAATACTTTAGCAATCCGATAAACTGCACATTAATACCAAGTACACCAAGTTACAAGTAACCAACGCTCATTGAACTAAATAAAATAGGCTAATGAAGCCCATAAGTAAACAATGCACTTCTACATCTTTTAATAAATAGCAAGATGAACTAATTCACAAAGCAGTAATTATATACTGAAATAACTCACACTTACACTTTAATACTATCTTATTCTCGAATATATAGTTGTCTTCCGAAATGCCGATGATTTATAATTGGATCAGATCGACGATGCGTGGTTTAAACTTTTGCTAAGTTGTTTATATCTTCGTTTCCAAAATAAAGCGGAAAATCACTGTAATTATCTAATATTGAAGTTTTTACAGTAATAATGGCTGCACATTTATTTCAATAACAAGACAATTCTTAATTCCATACATAGACCAGTTTGGATAATTATTGCTTATGTTTATATATCAAGGTTCAACGCCGTTAGAATTTTCAATTTTGTGGTTGCACAGCTAGTAATCGGAGTTATGTAACTGCAATCAGGGGTAATTACAATACAAACTAAATTCGCAGAATAAATGCAGTAAGAATTAGTAATCTTAATCTTACCAATCGCCATTAAACACGTAAAACTGTCAAATATACAGTTTCAGCTAAAAACAAAATGCATTATTGACATAGACAATTTAATATTTTCCAAAGTCATTCACGTTGAAATATTTTACTCGTACAAACACATACAAATTATTATTTCTGTAATTTTCAAAAACACGAGTAATAAAACCTACGACGAAACCAGTATTTTTTTAGCTTCTAGCTCCTACTACATAAACAGTTAATAATAATCATAATCTAACAGTGCAGGAATGCAATTTAATAATAATTACTTGTCAGTGTCAGTTGTAACTGCCGCATCCGCAATAGGCGGTCTGCAGGTAAAGAATGTATCACGATTTTATAATCAAAACCTAAATTGACTATAAAGTAATTAGTTGGTAAAAAATGGCCACAGCATCCCTCTAAAATTTACAAATAAACGTATTTTTAATTCGCGCGTCCGTGGTTTGATATTACACATTTGTGCGTCCAATTAAAAAAAATAAGTTTTTGCAATAATGTAGTGTAAACATTGTGCAGTGTAGGTACATATGACAAGCATTATATAGAAATAGTTCTTCGGCGAGCTACAATTTTATGTGTTATAATGATTACTGAGTAATAGTATGTCGTGAAAAAATAATGTGTTTTGTTTTGGTTGTGTAAAACTTTAACACTCTGCGCATAGTTTTAATTTCTTTAATGCTTCCCTAATTAATATCATAATTTAACTTTAACGTTGCAACTTTATTTGGTAATTCAGAAATTATGATAATTTTGCTGTAGTGAGAAACAATAGATACGAAGTATCACGTAAGCAGTTAAAAGAACTAAGGCTTGTACAGTATTAACGCCACTCGAAAATTATTTCGTAGTTTTAAGACGTAGAAGTCACCAGTTAAACGTACATTGTTGTCAATAGAGACGAACAAGCATAATGAAACAAACATCATAAATGATTTAGGTTTTATTCATTCATTTTCTTAGCCTAGTATCGTCTACTTGGCTAAATGAAATTCAATAATACACTTACACTTGCACTTATACCACAGTAACAAACTGCGTCTTGAAGATGCATAAAATCAGCATTTGTATAATATATTTAAAATTCAAAACTACATTACATTACTCCCAAATCTCATAAAGAGTATATTCTGTTACGCTATAATTCAAAAACAGGCATCTGCACTCGCTTGACCTTCGTAAATCTACACGATCTGCGAAATAGCTCGGCTAAAAGTGGCTTCGTTTGTTTACAGTTACAGGCAAAAGTTCAAAAACTAGTATGTTTGTGAACTTCAGCAACCTGATGTATAGTTTTTTTCAAATTTCTTTCGATTTTCAGAAAAACAAATTTTAAAAGTTTTTAAAGCAATTTTCAGATTGTGATTTCTGAGTTTTAAAAATGTAAACATTCTTTTTTTTTCAGTAAAAGTATAAACATCGGGTTTCCCTTTACTTGGGAAAATGGCGAAGTAGCTAAACGTTTAAAATGTGAAGAAAACATTAAGTGATAGGAGCTATGGTGACTATAGTGAGAAATGGTGGGTGTTAAAATGATGACAAGTTTATTCGTTGTTTAAAACTAAAAATAAAGTTGTAAATCAATTATCATTTTTACTGTTATTTCGTTTGTGTGGCTTTTATTATTTTGACATTTAAAATCCAAAATATCAAGTCACGTAATATGTGAAGAAATTAAATTTTAACCAATCTGCATTTAATATCAAATTTGTGCGTGCATAAATTATTGTCAATTACTTTAAGTATTCAGAGTGTATGGCAGCTCCAATTTAGCTTAAAGCAATGACTATGTTTTGGGAAATTCGCAAAATTTTTAGATGAACAAACAGAGCAAAGAATACATTTGTCGGTCGAGTAAATTAAGGCAATGTATATTTTTAAGAAGCCATTTACAAAATCGTATCACTACGCTTAAAAAGGTCTATATCGTCTGTGAAAAACTCAGTGTAAGACACGGAGCCGGTGACCGGTAGGACCGATCGCACTGACCGAAGCTCCGGTCAGTAAAATCGAAAACATAGCAGGCACGCGCGGGCTCATTTTGTTTTCTCGAAGCTCATCGATGCTCAAAAAGCACAAAAAGCTCATTGAGCTTTTAGAGTCCTGAAATTTGATATCCGTAGTGGGGTATTTGAGCCCAAAAGTGTAAGAGTGACCGATATGTCGTAAAGGTTGTTTTGGACTCATACTGTCATAAAAAAAATATCAGAGATACTGTGTAATGTAAAAGTATGATGAAATATAAATATATTATATTATTGTTCACGATATTAATAATATATGAATCACACTAATCACACACCGACACCGTAGCTGGCACTATTCTGACACGGGATATAAGATAAAAGTAATAGTCAGCGGTACGAGTGAGTGATGATTACTAGTAATAATAGTAATAGTAATATTTGTTTAATATTAGTTAATTAATTAATTAATATACTGATACCTATACCCTGTGTTGTGGTGTGGCGGACTGTGGCGGCAGTGGCGGGGACGGTGTCAGGTGTCGGTGTCAGTGGTGTCACAGTGAATTAAGTATAAGTTTTCTGAATTAATATACTGCTGATACCTATACCCTGTGTTGTGGTGTGGCGGACTGTGGCGGCAATGGCGGGGACGGTGTCAGGTGTCGGTGTCAGTGGTGTCACAGTGAATTAAGTATAAGTTTTCTGGCTGATGGCTACTGTGCTACAGTAGTAATGTATGTACTGTATCTTTATATATACATGAAGTAAGGTTGATTTATTATGGGCTTGAGAATCAAATTTGTAATTTTAACTATAAAACTTCTCTTGAATTTAATTACAAGAAAATTAAAATAACTGTTTTTGGTGAAACTGAGCCCGAGCGGGATAAAAATTGCAATAATTAAATGTCGATAAATGTGAGTCTTTACTAAACTCTACTCTACACCTCACCACGAAGACGGAGCACCAGATGAAGAGTCGACTCTTTCTGGATGTTGTTACATTTGACACATGTATTAATTACTGTGGGTATTATTTATTTGTTTGAGCACCATGTAATTTAAATTATTTTAAATATTCAAAATTCGCATTTTGGGCGAACGTTTAATCATAAATTCCCACCATTAATTAAACCACCGCCAAAGTTGCTAAAGCTAAAGCTTGAGCAAACACCAAAGCCCACACACTAACACTAAAACCTTTTCATTTTTCATAAAATACAATTAAACGTGGAATTTGAATTAATCAACAATTATTTACTAATCATGTTTATTTTTATTTGCGCAATTTTAATTATTTTGAATTGTTTGCATTTTTAAATAAAGTTAATGTGTCATTGTTAACAAATTTGGTGTTAATGGCTTAATAGCTACAAAATTGCGGTATTAAAAAATTTAAAAATGTCAAATTCAATATTTTATTTTTTAAGCATTGTTGGTGCATTTGAATGTTGCAAGTTGCATACATATATTGCATGCAAAGGCGCATACTTCATACTGAAACCGAAAAAATGATAATGACTGTGGAGTGTGAACACTGGGTACAGCTGAGTGCACATGCTGCAACTACTAATTTTAAATTTTAATATACGCTTTTGTAGATTTATGTATGCTCATTATTAATGTAATCGTGTCATAACCATAAATAAGTACTGTGCAGACACTGGACCCGCTGTGTGGCTGTACCACTGACAAACTGAACACTGAATTAACTAAGTAGCACTAATAGATTAAATGCATCAGATAGCTTAGTAGCTTACTCTTTTTTACTTACGCATCCCGAGCGGGATAAAAATTGCAATAATTAAATGTCGATAAATGTGAGTCTTTACTAAACTCTACACTTCACCACGGAGACGGAGCACCAGATGAAGAGTCGACTTTTTCTAGATGTTGTTACATTTGACACATGTATTAATTACTGTGGGTATTATTTATTTGTTTGAGCACCATGTAATTTAAATTATTTTAAATATTAAAAATTCGCATTTTGGGCGAACGTTTAATCATAAATCATCTGTATCTAAATCTGAATCATTGTTCTCAACTGTAGCAAATACACCATATTCAAACGGCAAGAGCACTACCCTTTCAGAAAAGGAAAACCAAATAATTGGTGCTAGATCAGTTGTAGATTCAGATTCTAATGAAAATAGTAGACAGATTTTACTGGCTTCAGAAAGCCCTAATAGTAATGACGATCCGTTTTTAGAATATCTTAAATCCCATCACTCTTATGGAGCAGATCATACAAACCCATCTGACTCTGGTCTTAACCCTAGCGGCCCTAGCCTTGACCTTGACTGCCTTGATGAAGGCAAAGGCGAATCAGACCTTTGTAGAAGTAAACTTAGAGGGAATAATCAAGTAAAAATAAAACAATATTCAGACTGCGCCAAGAAATTTAAGAGTGTGAAAAATATTCCTATGAGAATAATTAAACAGCAATTTGACTTTTCAAAAAACGGTGCATTTGTTTGCAAAATACGAAATTGTTTTAGTGTTGTAAAACACTCACAGTCTCTGCGTAGACACTGGTCTACTCATGTAAGTAAACAAGAAGAAGACAACGTAGATCTATATCAATACCAAAATTCCCGAAATGAATTTGATGATGACAGTGACAGTGACAGTGCCAACAATGATCAGGGCAATCAGGATCAGACTAATCACAGTAGTCTTACTAGTGTTATTACTGTTAGTGATTCAGTTTACAAAGCCAAAACTCCAGATATTTCTATGCCAAGGCCAGTGTCCCCAGTCACTCCAGTGACTGAAGTGACTCCAGACCCAGTTTCAGACTTTTGAGACTCAGATAGGCAAAGTATTACTCATACTGAAAAGCCTAGTAAAGTTAATGGTAAGCTTAAGAAAGTATATCAGTGTTCGATTTGTAACGTAACTATTACTAGAAAGGATAATTACAAGCGTCATGTAATGACACATAATAGGCGTAGGCATCAGACTGGTGAAAGGAAAAATAATAATAAGGACAAACAAACTAATTACGGCTACGATATCAGTAGTGAAAGTGAAGGCGAAGGATCCTTAGACTCTGGTTCTGACTTTTCGGATTTTAGTTTTGGTTCTGGATCTGAGCCGTCTGAGTCTGATTCAGAGACAGAGATGTCAAATGTTGTGCATAAACAAGGTGTAAAGCGAAACAAAGGCAAAGGAAAATTATTGTCACACAAAAAACTAATTCTTGACTGACGAGGATGAGCCAGAGTAAATAATGTGTTAATACTTAAATTTATATTGTTGTATATTACGGAATATTACTTTTTTGTACATTGTCCAATTTAAGATTTTATTTAATAATTTATTTGTAATGCAGAATTAAGTTAAGTTTAATTTTTGATTAATAATTTTAATTTTAAGTTATTATTAATTAAATCTTTTTTTCCATTAAAAGTTATCAAATTGTTAATAATTGTAACTAGAAACACAAAAACCTAATAATAATAAAAAATTAAAAATAAAATGTCCTTTGGTGTTTGTGTGTATTATATATTATTTATGCATTTATTGATTTATTTTCATTTTTATGGTGTTACGCCAATTAGTATTAGTATTAGTCATATTAGTATTAGTATTGAACATTTTTTGTAGGTAGGTACAATTTACTTTCAGTACCTAGGGGGTTGGCTCAGATTGGGGGAGATTGAGGTAAAAGCTCAATGAGGTGGAAAAAATTTTCCCTTAAAAAAGGAAGCGGGACCGGAGGAGGTAAAATAGATAAAAAGAACGGTGTTGAACGATTTCCCTCCTCCGGGCTCAGCCGGGCTCAAATTGAGGTAGTTTTTTCAAGAAAAAGGGACCCTCGGTCAATTTTTTTTTAAGGGCTCGTTAGGGACCGATTGGCTTGCACTGGAAAAACTAAACTAACGAATTTCAAGTTTTAGCTAAAACAAAAATGCACTGTCTGCCAAAAATTAAAATTTAATGATTATAAAACCGGATTATGGAGGATTGACTACATTAACTGGCTATTTCAAATAATCCAAATAATCGTTCAATGTTTTAAAGCCACTATATAATTGTTTTGTTGTTTTTATGTCTTTTATAAAGCAGAGCACAATCGTAAAGAATTGAGACAAGTAAAATTAGGTTAAATAAAAGATTACCCTAGATCTAAATGGTTCAGTTTTCAGCCTAATGTGGTTCACAAGGTCAAATGCGTTTGGCATTTGTATTTAATTCGTATGAAAAATGGTCTTCATGTTGAATGATCCTTATTTACCTTAACACGGTATCCCTCCCAGTCGTACCTGGATAACTCGTACCCTTCCCAGTCGTACCCAAACGAGTCGTACCCTGACCACTCGTACCCTGGTCCCAGTCGTACCCTGACCATTCGTACCCTAATCCTAGTCGTACCCTAACCATTCGTACCCCGGAAAGAAACCAAGAAACAAAATAATGTTTTTCATGTTCATCATGTAGGAAATGAATTCATTTAGCATTGTTGAGTGAGAATGTTGTGGACGTCGTCAGACGATGCTCGTTGTTGCCGCTTGTTGCAAAGCCTCCCTGATTTTCGCACAATTGTTTCAGCTGTAGTAGCTGGCTTAGGTAGTGATATTGTGGACTGCTGATTCTTGCGAGGACGACCTCTTTTTTTCTTTGCTATTGCTGGTGGTGGGCGTGTTGGTAACACGGGCATCGAAACAAAAGGAACTGCAACAGCTGGTATTGCTTGAACTGGTCGCGTAATTGGATGTGGTTTCTGTAGACATGGCTTGGATTTAACAGCAGACAAGTTATACGCAACTGTACATGCATCACTGTAAGATCTGTTGTGCCATCAAGGTAAGTCATGATGGCTCCTTTACAAACAACACCCTTCAGACGCCGGCCTACATATCGAACATTTCCGTTTTTTTTTATTCTTTTGGAACGTGAACGGATAGCCGCCAAACCACTTTAGCTCTTTATTTCTTTCTGTTTTGCCAATTTCCTTGCCTGATTTACCTTCATGTTCTTCAATTTCTTCAATTTCTTCAATTTCTACAATTTCTTCAATTTCATCTTCCTCGTTGTCACTACTGCCAAACAGGAGTTCTAAGTCAAAATTTTCCAACTGAATTTCCTGACACTCTTGACTAGCCATAGTAGACCACAAAAAATAATACACCACTCACTACCACACTTAAGCACCTAGTCAGAGCAATTCTCTATTCACATTCTTCACAATCCTTATCAAGATTCCTTATCCCTGTGCCTTTCTCAGTTTTCTTGTTTAAGCATAGGCAAGGTATCTTTTAACTTCCCTTAAAATTACATCACTAGTGTACGTACCTACAATTTACTTTTTGGTGCCAACAACCGGCACCAACATTTATCCTGCACCACTGACAACAACCGGCACATTTTTGTTGCACAATATTTTGTATATTTTGTAACGAGTTACTATATTAGTATATTATCCTATACATGTGTTTACTTTCGGTTTTTGGTTTTTAGGGTACGAATGGTTAGGGTACGACTGGGATTAGGGTACGAATGGGAAGGGTACGACTGCGACCAGGGTACGAGCGGTCAGGGTACGACTGGGAAGGGTACGACTGGGAAGGGTACGAGTTATCAGGGTACGACTGGGAGCACAATCCCTTAACACAGTTGCATACATAACTATGTAACAAGGAGATTGATGTACACTCAATGTTTCTACCGCTAGTCAGTATTCATTATTACTTTCATCTTTATTTACAAGATTGGCAAATCTCTACATCGGAATTTAGTTCACACATACTGAATGTTAGGAGTAAAACTTTGGCATTGCCATATGCCAATATATTTAGCACTTCAAAATACAGAGTGTCATGTGCATTTGTAAGTAAAAATACTGATATAGACAGCGCAAGTGGATTAGGTTCTATTTTAAATTTTATTAAATCAAGGAATATTTTGAGATTAATGATCAGTAGTTGACTTGTTCTTGTTAACTAATTATGGTCTTCTTGGTCATATTCTTTCAACATTTACAAAAGCAAACTATATGCAAAATTGTTTTTTAATATCTAACTACTTTTTAATATTTTAATAAAGTTCAACAATTTGAATAAATAAAGTTAAGGATACTTAATGCTCCTACGATTGTCAAAAATTGACTTTAGTAGCAGTTCTAACGAAATTAGGGAATGTTATTTGTTAAAATAAATTGGAGCCAAGAAATCCAATAGGGCAAGCTAACAAACAACACATGATAATTAGGCTAAGCTAAAAAGTCTAAAATAAATCCATAACCCATCACACTTTTGAATTGTTTTATTAAATATCACAGTAGAATAATCTACAAGATAATACGGTTTAAGATTATACGGTCACGTGCAGTGCCAGGTAAGTCTGTAATGTTAAGGCGCTTTCATACAGCTGCGGATTTAGATTTGAATAGATCAATATAAATTGGGTGCAGCAAGCAGCAACTCCTTTCTAGCTTTGCGCACTGATGTCTTTTTCGGCACTAGCAAATTTTCCAGGTAAGCAAACAGAGCAAAGAATGTAAAATAACACAGAATTTACGCATACGTAACCTTAGTATTAGCAAGATAAGTACTTATAAGTTTGTTTATATCGTCTGTGAAGAATCTATATGAACTTTTTTCGATTTAAAAAAAATCAAAATGGACTACATATCTGTCAAATAAATGTCATGGTGGTGAAATTAGGTGAACCATTATTTTTACTGTTCACTATTACAGAGTATGCAGTGGTGATAAGTTATACATATTAAATATGTTAATTTGTGGTTTTGACGCCGTTTTAAAGACATTTGCAAATAATGCATGTAAATACGGGGACCTTCTGCTTCTTCTTCTTGTTAACGTGGATATAATTACAAATTTTACTTTTTCTATCATGTTTGCAGCAATTATTTTATTTTTACTCCAAAATTAAGCTGTCAAAGTGTCAAAACATCTACTTTTGCCTCTAATTAAAAGCTTTATTTTATAAAAGTTAATAGCTTCAAGGTGTAAAAATTTTGTTATATTTTTGTTTCCATAATATAATATACCTAATAGGTATTGTCCTCGCGTTTGGGATTGGACCTTTTGTACATGCGCAGTAGAACTTGACATTACTTTTAACATTACATGTGATACACATTTTTGCACAAAGATTAACGGTCAGGGCCAATGCTATTTGCGCTTACAATAGATGATAGTGTATACATTTTAAGATATGCGTTCAGGCAAGGCCTGGGAATTAAATTGTAGTTGTTATATCCAACCATTATTAAGAAATGGCGCTTGAAAAATATGCTTAAATAGTTTTGACTTTGACGCCACTACGCATTTATGTTTTAATCATTAAACTCCACCAATGAAATGAATGGTCATATCATTTATTTTGTTTAAATTAGAAATAACAGCGCCGTTAAAAAAGCGCATATGGGTAATAATAAATGTAGGAATTGAAGCTGACAAAGGAGCTAACCTGTAATTATGTTTTGCAAGATTAATAATTTCTTCAGCACGTTGAAAACTTGATAAAAATGAAAAGTGCTTCTGGAAATTGGAAATCAAAACCATTAATGGGAGAACAAAAATGTCTAATGCTACACCTAAGCAGTTTTGCAGTTTAAATGTTTGGTATAAAATTGCAAGCTTAGCTAATAGTAAATTTTACAATTTCATTCTCTAACCAATGCACTGTTGTGTGAGAAAGTTACAATTGTGAGTATGACGAGCTGCTTCTGGAAAATGAATGTAGGATTTTTACATGAGGGTACCTTTATTATCTCATGGTAATAACCTCATTTTTTTAGCACTTTTAGTATTTGTAGCAGCAGCATCATACATCAACGCCTTTTTAAAATTTTATTTAGGCTTTAACAGATTAAATATGTTGCATTTACTTGACAGCGTTACAAAATTCTAACAATAATGTAGCATAACATGTGATGGTACACAATTTAGTTAAATATTAATTAAAACTTTTAACTAATTCGGGCTGCGTAAACCTTCAACACTAAAATTAAAGCTGTTGTTATTTTGCTGTTTAACTAACTAGCATCTAATATGAAAATTTTTAGGGGTTATACTTTATTGATACATAAAAACCTACAATACATATACATACTTTGCTCTGATAGGAAAATAAAAGGGATATAGCAGTGAATGTTGTTTTATATTGTTTAATTGCTTATAATTTCGCGATTTCACTTATATTAGGAATTTTCTTTTACTGATAGTAGTTAAGAATATGTACCTTTTATCTTTTAAACTCACAACCACAAATTTTGAGGTTTTCTGCACGAAAACAAAAACTTTAAAATTTTTTAAACAATTCAGATACCCCTGATTATGATTATTTTTAGCTTAAACGCCGTTACGTTTTTTAATAAAAACAACATTGTCTAATGTGGAATTAGGTTAAATGCACGTTTAACATTAAAGACGTTAGTTAAAATAAATGTTAGAAGTCGCATTTATCCGGTATATTATAATCCAAACGATGCTGACTGCTCCAAGTTTTAAAATAATAATCTTGAAGTTTTACGGAGGTATTGAAACTGAAAATGTAGAAAACTATTGGAAAAAATAAAAATTGTGCTCACGTATTCATATTTTAAAAAGCCTAATATGAATAATCTCAATATCGTGTAAAGCAAAACCCCATATCTATGCTTAGAAGTCTTGTAAGAAGTTTAGCATAGTACGCCACAATTCGAAAGCAGGTTTCTACAGTAGAATAATCCTTCCAAGTGTACTGCAACCCTGTAACAGTCGGATATTACATGTTTTATTTTGTGCACAGTAATGGACTAAAGTTTAAACAAATTTGAATTTTTAAAACTTCCAAGCATAACTTGTCAACGTGTAATCGAGTTTTTTCAGGAAATATTTTTTTCGAATAAAGCGTCCCAAAAAACTTAGAATGGCCTAACAACATGATGCGCCAAATGAATTTCGGTCGATGAAGTATTTTTTTAAAAAATCGAAAAAGACCTCAAAATGGTTTTTTAATCCTATTTTTAATTTGTTTAAAAAACATTCTAAGTACTATTATTGAAAATTTTGTGTGGAAAACCGTTTTAAAATATTCTAAATTCAAAAACAATTACAATTTAAAATTTTGAAATTTTTTATTATTTTCGAAATTTTGGCTGAAAAATGGTAGGTGTCTAGATTCTTCCCAATGCAACCCTTACCTTAATCTATTTAAGATTGCTTGTTTCATGAGCAATGCCTTTAAATTGTAAGCTACAATGTATTACAATGGTGATTTTTTTTTATTATTTTAAACAGTTGCGAAGAGCGATGTACAATGTGCGCTGATTGATTTATTTTTTTATAATTGTGTCTACTAATGTCTTATTATAATTTGTTTTAGCTTTTTCTGATCGTTAAAGTTATGAAATATAATTTTAAAATATTATAAAAACAACAATGGTGCGCTGCTTTTAAAAAAATTGTTTATTTGCAGAGTTATGAACAGGTGCATTGTTTTGTAAACATACGTTTAGGCCTAATTTTACAGGATATTTGACAGCTTTTCAGCTTTAACCAAGTTATTGTACACTGCCGGGAGAATTTGTGATCTCAAGAAAAACAGAACCCTTTTTTTCCTTAACAACAAAAACAGAAAATCGCCAATCATTCGTTATACGTTAAAACACTACATTTTAGTACACAACAATGTGCTTGAATAATTATTAAGATGTTGTTGCTTAAACCGAAATTGGAACCTTTTTATTTGAGGCAAAACCAAAACAAACACGAAATGTATGTATGTCTAAAAAGTTTAAAGTTGTTACTGGAGGTACTACAAAAGTAGAGTATGTTATATGAACACAAATTTTAAAAGGATAAAAATATAGATTCATGTGGAAAGTAAGCTAGCGCTTAATATTTGCAAATGAAAATATATTTTATTTAATTCAACATATTTTTGATTCTAGCAGATGTTAATTTTAACTTAAATGTGGATACGCCAAATGCATTGAACTTATATAAGTTACCAAATAAGATATGCATTGTTGTGCTAGAACCGTAAAACATACAAACGTAAGTGCTTAGACCTTTTAATCTATAAGCAATAAAAACTAAGTACGCATCTATTTCCAATATAACTGTCCGTGTACGGTGTGTAGTTTAATTTGATTTTCATTATTCTTTAAGTAATGATTTAATCACATATATTTATGACCGTATTGCTTTGCGATTTATACATTAGTATAACTCAAACACGCAAAACATTCAATTGTTAGAAATGGCAAATTTAAAAATTAAGACTTAGCAAGAGCGCAACCATAATCATGAATAAAAATTGTGCCTAATTTTACTTTTAAAGAACGAAATCATTTTTTATAAAAAAAACGTGATAAATGAACTAAAGTCAATTTTAATAATTAATAATGAGTTAATTTGTAACTTCTTACGTTAAATACATATATGATTATGTATAGTTAGATTTAAACCTAAATAAAGCGTGTAAGATCGATAAACAACATTAGCAGACAACATACGACATACGTCGTTCGATATAATTATTATTCTAATATTTTAAAGCTTCTAAGATTGTACGCCGCTTAAAAGAAATGGCTTTACTTAAACTATTGGTCACGCGCCATATCACAGTAACATGAGTATGACAAAGAGTTGCAAAGATTTGAACTGATTGAGTGCTTTGCCTAACAAGTTAAAAAATCGACAGACTTGGGTATTACAATAAATTACATACAGCAAGATAAGTGAAGAAAATTGAAAATTAAATAATGATTACTGGATTCTGGCTGATCACATTGATCAGCCAGCATGAAGCAATGTGATGAATTTGTTATTACCAATTAAGTTAGCACCCTCATTTTGTTTACAAATTTTGCTTCCTGCAACAAGGACAGCCTATTGGATCGGATATAAAACGGGCGAGAATTCAAAATGTCACATCCTATTGTACGTGTATATACATACTATGATACCTCTGTAACTACTATAACAGGCTGTAAACTTAAGACTGGGCGATTTTTGGGAGTGCAGTGAAACAAAAATTTTGGGAAGGGGAATTTTTGGAAACATGACGACAACTAGATTCTGATGTTTTGGTTTTCCGTTGCGACAACCATCGAGTTCTTTTTCAAAAATCAATATTTTCAAGGTAAAAAAACTTATGTTTTACTTTCCCTTCTTTAGTGTTTACGTAATAGGTGGTAGACGCTGTAGATTGTAGATAATATACATTTTAACACAAGTGTTCAGGCAAAGCCTGGGAATAAAATTCTAGATGTTAAATCCCATCATTACAGTTAACATGAATGGTGTAAGAAAACATGCTTCGTTATAACTTCGACGCTGCTATAAAATTACTCTTGATTTAGCCTGACACGATTGCTTCAGAAATTAACATCTTTTTTAAGTTTCTAAAATCGCCAGCAAAGACTAAAAATGGTCGTTCATCTATTTTTAACTAAAAAAAATACAGTATCTACAAAGGCAATTTATTAATTTAATTTCAAAAATATATTAAAAGAATTGTTGTACAATTGCTTACCATGCATGCGAGTTAGTATTTTTGGCACCTTTTTAAATCCTGTTGATTCAAAAAATCAAGGATTAATTTTTTGCTGCTGTCAGTTGCTAGAAAACAAATTAGTTAATTAGAACATAATAGAAGTGCAGCGATTCAATTTTATTTGCTAATAATAACTGCCGCATCGACTTTGAAAATCTGTATGTACTGCAAAACTAATAATTTCTTCAGCATTTTATGTTGAAAACTTGATAAAAATGAGTATCACTTGTAGAAATTGAAAAATAAAACCATTGATGGGAGAGAAACAAACTGTATATTGCTACATCTAAGCAGTTTAAATGTATGCTATATATTGTATTACAAGCTTTAACTTTTTTAATTTTAAAATTTCATTCTTTAAGCACTGCACTGTTGTTTGAAACAGTAACAATTGTGAGTTTTACGAGCTAGTGCAGAAAAATAAGTTAACAAATTTTACGCAAACGTTACTTGATTATTCATTTGTAATAAACTTATATATCTAGCAATGTTAGCATTTGTAGCTCACCAGTAGTGAAGTACCTCAACGCTAGTTAAACATATTATTGTGTTCACAGCAACTTTCCGCCTGTAGTTTTAATATAAACGGTTTATTATAAAATAATACTGTCACAACATTCTAACCAAAATTTAACGCAATATTATGATATGTGATAGTGCACAATTTAAAAAATTTTTAAATAATGCATTTATTTCGTGATGCGTGAACCTTAAACACTAAAACTATAACTTTGTTGTTTCGCTGAATAGCATTCATTTTACAAACTTTTAGAGTGTAACTTTCATTGGCATGTGAGAAATTACGATACGATTTTTGGCCTGACAATACAATCAAAGGGATATACTAGTAAATGTTGATTTAAAATAAATTAAGTACTAGAAATTTGGGTTCTAGCCTCTAGAGTAGCGCTTCAAAATGATATTTTGTTTGACCCCACTTAACAAATAACAACAACATTTTTTTGCTTCATCAAATTACTTCCTATTCTTGTCATTGGTACTAACGATTAGTATTCGATAATAACTTTTCGATATTAGTGCTATTAGGAATGGTATTTTACTTATAGTGTAGTTAGAATATGAACCGTCGATCTTTAAAACTCAAAACTACAAAATCCAAGTGAAAACTTAAGTGGAAACTTCTTAAGCAATTCAGGTGCTACTGATTATGATTATTGTTAGTTTTAATTTCGGTAGAATTTTTAAGCCTTGGAACATAGTCCAACTTATTGAAGTTGTACACCAAATAGTTGCATTTGAGGGATTTGTAAAAAATTTAAGAAGTCATTTTTATCGCTGTATATTCTAAACCCAACTAATTCTGACTGCTCTGAATTAAAAAAATTATTGCGGAAGTTTTTAGAATGTATTGTAGCTGACAATGAAGAAAAAGTCTAGGAAAAATAAAAAGCGTGCTTACATATTATTATCAAAAATTAAAAGCCAAATATGAATCATCCCACTATTTGTCAAAGCATAACCACATACCTCTCCTTAAAAGTCTTGTTGGGAGTTCAGCACGGCACGCTACAATTAAAAAACAGGTATCCACAGTAGATTATTCCTCCGAATCCTGTCATATTCAGCCCTTACATGTCTCTGATTCTGCACAGTTATGGGCCAAAGTTCAAGACATTTTAATTTTTAAAATCTAAACTCACCTTCTAGGTTTAACAACTTTCATTCCGTTTTAAGCACGTACAATGAAGTACATGCATACGCGGACGCAGTAAATAATTTTGACAGAAGAACATTGTATCAACATTGCACGTTCCGAATTAAAATATGTACGTAATGTTTCTGATACTGTTTACAGTTGAAACCATGATCATTTGGATTTTATAAATATAAATCTGCTACAATCCTAAATTTTACAACGTTGTAGTATACTGTATATATTTCTTGGAAAAATATAAACTTGACCATATCGAAGTTATTGGTCTGCTGTTTGGAGCAAGAGGAACTATAACATCTGCTGTGTTGGATTTCAAAAAGAAATTTATTTTACCGTATCAGATGCTTAAAGACATTATAGTAGCAATCATTCGCGGATCTCATGGAATTGCTCACAATCATGTTTATAATAGTGATAGTTAAAACCAAATATAATACCTAAAAAAACAAATTATAATTATTACTGTTAAAATTTCATTGTAAATTATAAAATGTTTGTTTGTTACTGTGTCTCTTGGCAAGTACTATTGTAGTACCAGTGTAATTAATGCATTTACTTTCTCTCTCTATAAAGTCACGTTTAAGATTTAGAGTTTTGTTTTCAAAAACAAATACCTTATTTCTATCAGTGCTTTCTTGATCTAAAATATTTGGTAGACAGAAATCAAGGTGACAAGATCAACTGCACTGTACTACAATTGTGATCTTATTTTTGTTTTATACATAGATATTAGTGGGGAATAAAAAATGTTTTGCTTTCTAACTAAGGTATTTATTTAAATAGCGTAAATAGTTTGGTTCATTTAATCATAAATATTTAATCACGTTATAGTATCAGTAAGGGAATTTGCTAGCGTTAGAGTAACGTTTCAGTATAGCGTAATGAGAGCGTTCAAAATTATCGTTGCAGTAACGTTATTTTGCAGCGATTTTCAATCGTGCCTGCCGCGGACATTTTATAGTTGCGCTATCGTCATCAAGTAACGTTATACATACGATTTAACGATAATTTCTTACGCAGCACAAACGATAAACATACGGTTGTGGTTTATTGGGGGTTCTAGAAAGCGTATCACTTTGAGCAAGGGAACTCTCTCCCTATTAGGCCTCGGATCTGTCACGGTCAGAGTGGTCACATACTCCAGGGAGTACATGCCTCTGTTCACAGATCTCCATAGTCACTCATCATGTGGACTCTTCTTACTTTCCTGTCCATTCCACACTATAGCTCTATTTCCCCTCCTCTCAGCTCATTTGGATAGACAGCAGAAAAACAGTCCTGTGAGAGACCAGTGGATTAGAGTATCTTGCATGCAAAATGTATTACTACATATGCTTTTCGCTTATTGATCACTCGTATCTCGACGTGCACCGTGCACCACTGAGCCTACTAGCCCTCCTAACCAAAAAAAAAACAATAATACGAGTTATACAAAAAACTGTGAATAAAAGCGCTGTAAACGTTAGAAACTTATAAAACATGTATTGGACTTGCACACTGAAATACATACTTATACACGAATGTGATATAGTGAACTGTGTGAATTAGTTAAAATTAGGAATATGGCTAAGCAGAGTTAGAAATTTAAATTGTACTATTTTAATGTTTAGGATCATTAATCATTCATTGGTTTCAAGGCTTTTCTTAACAGAGCTGAAGTTACCATGACAAAGAGACAAAGCGTAAACAAGTGACTTTTATAATAAGATTGTGAATAAAGCTCGGAACACAACTCTGTGTACTAGCGACTTACTATTACCTGAATTGAAATGACTTATTCTGACGTTGCTTAATAACTATGTCAGATATAACTGTGTAATTTGAGCAACATATTTGGCGGTAGAAAAAACTTTGTAATCCTAACTGAATGAATACTATTAAAAACAATGTGCTACAGGTGTTTTCTGCTTGAACGTTTGTTAAGCCATTATGCTTTTATTTAATTAAGTAGTACAAGTAATATTTAAAACGCTTTCCATGTGTGTGACACACACGAAACCAACCTTACTATAATCCAGTTTTAAATTGAATGCTTCTTAACGTCTTCTACGTTCTTCGGTCACTGATAAGTACTGGTAGTAAGTATAGCAATTCCGATGCAAAATAGCCTGTCACTATTTTATTTGAATTTGAATATTTAAAATTTAGCTCCTAATATAAAATCAAAAAAATTTAGTAGGAATAGCTGCCATACATTTTAGTAAAGACAGAGTCTCCATACTTACATACTTTCATGAAAACTTAAAAATTATTATTTGCAGTAGATGTAATGTTTATGTTTGCAATAATAAATAAACATACTATAAGTAAGCTGCCCCGCACGTTCCAATCTAGAAAGAACTATCGAGTGGAGACTAGTGGGAAAGGTTGCAGGCCTTTTTTAATATTTCCCACTCGTATTGCTAATAAGAAATTCTTCTCGTTTCTTTATAGAACGACTTTGCACTTCTTTTAAGAACACTAGCTGGTTTCACGTTACTTACTTTCTTATAAGCCTGATCTATAAGGAATGAATCATACTTCCTAATAGAACCCATGCTTGTCATGCTATGCTGTATTTCTTATGAGACTAGACTATAAAGAATATTTTCATTTTTCAATAAACCTTTCTCAAAAGAATTATTTTAATTGTCCTACTAGATTCACTCATAATTTGATAATTTCGTAGGCAAAAATTAATGGTTTATTATTGTGTGCACAATTATTTCTCGAGAATACATTTAAAAACTGTTATTTATTGAATAAACACTTCAATTTATAATTATTGTAGGTGATTAACACAAAATTAAAATAATGTCAGCAGCAGTAACAAGTCTTCAAAAGCACAGCCCAAAACGTCTTTTTCAAGGTGACCAATTTAGCAGGCGCGTACCTCTGTCATTACACCTGAAATTAATCAACGATTGAGTTACCGTTAACTTTAAATGTATCATTTAAACGAACTTTTTTCCCGTCCACATCGCAGAAACATTAGTAAATGATTAACAAACATTGGGAAAAACTAATACTAAACAGTGCCAGTCCGAAGTCTTAAAGTTAGTCTTGAAATTAAGTAGGTAAAAAATACAACTAACGGAAAGAAGCTTATTCGTTTTTGCATGTCTACCGGCCACTGTCGATTAAATCATCTAATAATTTTGATATTTTCACATTCTTAAGATCATGCACTAAAAGATTTGTAGTACAATACTTTCTAACTAACAACATTTAAAATAGGAACTCAAGAACTCACCAGATTGTGTTGTCAGGACTTCAGTTTTTAAACTTCAACTCCAGCTTTGACTATAGTATTGGTTTTTACTATGAACTATATTGCACGATCCAGGAATAAAGTAGTAATTGTTGACACTTTGACACATTGTCGAATTAAACACGGCATGCACTTGATATTGCAGCCAGTAATAACTGGCTGTTATTTTAAGTGATAACTATTGCACTTTATAATATTTAACTAATAAAATATGAATTAGGTGGAAAATATGAAAAGACCAAAATCGAAACAACAATCTTCAATCTCACACTTTCCAGTCTTATATTTTCCCTCAATACTATATTATTAACGGACGAGGCTCGTATTGGCTGGACAAGTGTGGGGTGACGGGAATGATTTGGTGCGATCTAATATGGTGAATGGAATGTGAATTACATTTGGATATGCTATATATCATTATGTAGTAGTGCCAGAGTCTCAATATGGGATCGTCAGTAAATAATGTCATTATCTAAGTAGGTGAGTTCAAGAAATCTCCCCATTTAAAGCAATGTTAAAAGAGTTGTCATTCTTTTGTTAGGGTGGGTGGGTTTACCATAAAATATTTATGTCATCCATGACATCAATAATGGACGATTCCTGTGATGCTGTTGTGTGTTGTGCCAGGCAAGCTGATTGCGAATGAGCACACAATAATGTTTTGAGTGACGGTCTTAAGAGAACAGCGCTGCATACGAAATTTCTTTGAAGAAAAGTCGTCAAAACTCTTATAAAAATAAAACCCTCAGATTTCTAGTAAGAAACTGAAGAAATTCTTACTAGAATGTGTCTTTTAAGCCAAAATTGTTAGAATCTTTGTAGAATAAATTTTTTTCTACATAGAATGCGTCTTACTTCACATTTCTATCGAGATCTTACTCCCATACGACGTGCGGGGCAGCTGCAATAAGGTGATCCAAAAATGATATCACAGAAATATTCGAGCTTTAGGACCACATAACGCAACACTACATAGTGATCGGTACCTGATGATGTCATTGTTAGAGTCAGTGCATATGCCTTGCTTAGCTATGTGCCTACTAACACAGTTTATCGAACAATAAGGTTTTAAGAGCGTTAAAATCTGATGTTGATGTTGCCTCTCTTCAGTAAATAGAGCAAAATAAAATTACTATGCAAATCCCCCAGGAATGTCCATGTTGGATTACTCAGAGCATAGAAACAGAACAGGGATGGGTACGGGTTCACAATTTGTGTACCCAGTAGAAGCACTAGGCTCATTGGAGCGGAGAAGATGCAAGACACAACTGTCGGAATTATTAATTATTCTGATCACAAATTGCATAGGGTGGAATTAGCCTAGGAATTAAAATTACAGTCCATTTAGTGGAATTATTTAAAATATAGTATTTAATTTCGTATTTAAATTAGAAAAGGAAAAAAATATGAACAGATAAAACTCTATAGTTTCTGTGACTATGTACTAGTTTACTAATATTTGAATTTAATGATTTTGACGCCATTTTTAAGACTTTAAAAAAATGCGTTGATGAAATGTTACGTTGTTGGTGCATGTTACAAAATTCATTTCAGTCAACGGTCGATGTTTTCCTTCTATGAAAAATTTACAGTGATTGTAATTTCCAGCACTTTATTCAAAAGAAATTCTGTAAATGTCGAAATTCTCTTTTATTAACATTTCTAATTTTTTTTCTTTTCCAAAATTCTAAAATTGCGAGGTTTTCTTCAAAAACTTAAATAATAAAATACTGATACTTTGGTATTTTGAACTTGAAGCTGTAAATTGTATGTGGGCTCTGCAAATAGTAAACTATGCTAGTAATTTAAATGTGTTTAGGCGACCTAATTTTTGAGTTTTTACTTTACCTCGTTCAAGTTTAAAAAGATACGATTGTGAATTTGAGCGGGCGTACGAAAATAAAATTGTCTAGCTTTGACGCCACCAAAAACTTGTTTTGTAGTTTGCTGGCAATAATGGAATAAGATGAAAGGACTATCGTAGTATGTAGTGTAAAGTATGATTCAAAAGTTTACGAAATTGTATTTAATTCGCCTGTTTCTCCACATTACTGTATATTAGTTCAAAATATTTCGACGTTTACAACAATACTGTGTGTGTATATGTTGTCAAATGTGTATATATAAATGTATCTAACGGCTGCAAGTGCAACAAATCGGTTAATTAATTGCTGCTTGGTACACTTCTGAGGTAATTGACTTGATTAAGTGACTCGAAGAAAACAATATTGGCAGTTAAAATAAATTTAAGGTATGGAGTTGAATGATAATGGCTGATAAATGCCAAAGATCCGACGATCATTGAACTAAGCTAAACGAAGCTAATAAATCCGTATAAGGGAATCGTGAACTCATACTTATTTTTACTCAATAGAAAAATCACAGTAGTACTATCCCTAGGTAACTCCAATGCATTTGGGAATTTGAAAAAAACACAATAGAGAATTAGAGGAATGCGTGTCGACAGCAAATTGAGACACTGCAGCTTTATGTTACAGGTAACTAGCTATCGTTTCAATTATATCAGTGGTAGAAAACGTAATTTATTTACGCCACTTCCACTTTCCCATGTTAAACTGCCGCGGGTACATTGAAAGATGGAGCAACAACATTATAACACGAAAATTAAACTGTACATATATACGTCATGTTCAGGCATTAAATATAAAATAAGTAAAGTGCAAAATTATCCTACTTTTTTAGCAATTTGGTGACCAACTAAGTTTTTGTGAGCGTTAAAGTCTGATGTTGTTTCTTGTCAGTAATTTAAGTGGAAGAAAATTACACTACACATCCCACATCCGGCAGGAATCGATGAGTGTCTATGTTGGTTTACCTAGAGTTTGGGTACATGTACGAGTACGCGTTTCTGTACCCAGTACGAGGATTACGCTCATCGGAACCGAGACGGAAGGAGGCACAGTAGTCGCAATTATTTAATATTTCGATCAAAAATTGCATACGATCAGGAGCGGATCCAGGATGGGGTCATAAGGGAGAGGGGGGGGGGGATAACAATGTTAAGCGGCTATCCTAGAAAATTGCAGCTCCAACTTCCACTATTGTAAAAAAGCTCCTTATGGAGGGGGCTCAAGCACCTTTGACCCCCCCCCCCTGCCCTAAGACCTACCTTTAAAAATAATAGAATTAGCATAGACAATTTAATTAAATACAAAAAAAAGTTTAATTTAAAAGACAGTATTTAATTCTGTATTTCAATCAGAACAGGAAAGAATATATGAAATGATCAAAATATTTAATTTCTGTGAATGTTTACTACTATTTAATAATTTGAGCTTTGACGCCACTTGCAAGACTTTTTCAAATTGTGCTCGCAACCACACGAAATTTGCGAACGAGTCTGTTAAAGGTATTCGTTAAGAAATATCTAATTACAAATGTTGAATGTGCTTATCAAAATGACGAAACACAATGAAAAGAAATGCTCATAATAATTTTGGAAGAAAACAAATATGTACCTGACTTTTTTGTGCATTACCATGTACAGACAGAGCATAAGTAAAACTCATAAATACAAAACCTATATCCTAAGAGTTGAGTTCTCCTTGGGTGAGATAATTAATGTTGTATTTCATATAGTCCAAAGACTGCAAGAATTTAAGTCCTAAGTTTGAAGTCCATAGTCTATTTAGCTAATGGAAGAGTTCACAAATGACGTTTTTATTTTAGTAGTTAGGCGGATTTAAAAATTCTAGATTTGCACTACGTTTAATATTAGTGACGTGGGGTAGGAATTAAATTGACTAATTTTAATTGAGGTATTTTGTAGATCCTTGCAAAAATGTTTATCGTCAGTTAAGAATCTAAAATACCAATATCAATTTTTAGGCAAAACCCAAATGCACTAACTGCCAAAAAAGTTTATAATATCAAGATTATGAAATCATGGATATTAAATATTTAGTAGTTTTCAGAAACATTTTATTAAAATAGTTTCTATTCTTTGAATCTTTACTGAATTAATTAATTGTTACTTTTTGATAACTGGAATTCTGCGTAGCTTGGCATTTATGGAAAATATTTGGCGGTTTGACGCCACTTGTAAAATGTTAATTATTATATAATTATACATGGAATTCATTGAGTCGATTTGGCCGCAGCCCATATAACATTTGTAAAATGTTAATTATTGTATATCACATTTATCTACATAGATTGTGTTTTGACTGATGGTTGAAAATTACAACAGCAATCAGAATGCTTATCCACAGTATGTATAAAACAGTCGAATAAATTCCATTATCTTAAATACCAGTGAACAACCATGAAATTGAAATAAAACTTTTGTTTTTGTTTTCTCAATTCTAACTAGAAGATATTACTAACTAAAAAGACATGAACTCATTGGAAAAAAGTTGCCTACAGCCACTTCGCCATTCAATAATTCAATACTGCTTGCAGCATTTGGCGTTAAATCTTGACATTGCAATTATGCACAAGCATACCAAATTTACACGATAAAAAACTAGCATCCATATAAATCTACAATTGTTTGTAACAAACCTGATTGTACTTTTTGCACATGACAATACGCAGCGTCAGGTACATCATTGCGATTAATGGTATGTTGATAATTATAAATTAATATAAAAAGGTAAAGTGTTCATTCGGAAATTCGATTGCATTCCAAGTGGAGTTGACCTTTTCTGAATTTTTTAGCAAGTATAACCCATGAGAACCCAAAATGTGTTCAGAAATTTGTCACTTTTATATTCTTCAAGAAAACTTGCAACGAGGTAGAGAATAAGCAAACAAAAGTAATTATTTGTATTTGTACAGTTACGACGTCACTACTTATTTTTTTTGTAGCTTGGCACAGTTAAATATAAAATTAATTTTAATGCTTTATTTTGAGAATTAAAGTAACAAAGTATTCAATAGTACCACTTTTAAGTATATAGGTGAAACGAATTATATTCATAGAGGCTTACAAACGAACGATAAACATTTGGGTAGTTTAATTTATGTTTCTGAATTTAAAACTTCTGAAAAGTGAGACTGTATGATAAAATCTTTAATTTTAAAATTTAAATTGAATACAACAATAAGAAGAATTTAAATTTACAGGTCCAGGAGTCAGAATCCACCATGATTTGAAATTTGAATCATTTTATTCATACTAATATCCTAAGTTAGCTCTTTAATACTGATTTTCGTTGTCCTTAAATTTTCTACTTAAGTGTTCACATTTGTTTCTGTAACGCATTTTGATTCTTTCAATTCGCTTTTTAAAAAAAAATTGACGATTATTTGTATGTAAACAAATCTTACTGACTTTGCTAATCAACATGTCGCAAGTTTATTTTTACGTATGCATTCCTTTTTTTAAAGAGACGTTACAGCTAGATGACTCAACTAGCCAGCAGTGAGCGAGAGAAAGTAGAGAAAGCATCATTTATAATTTAACATGATTTTGATTCGGTGGTCGATTCTTGAATTATTTCAACAAATTTTGAGGCAAATGACTAGTTTAAATTTTCCGTCTACTATTAAATAAAATATTCTGACTGGAAGTTAAATGTGAATGTTTATTGGTATGTTACACAATTTGAAATGCAAATGTGCAAATGTTAACAGAATATAAATAACCTAAAAACCAAGCCGTGGTTGCCAAAACCTATCGATTGCTTAAACACAAATCTAAACTTTATATGATAGTCACAAGTAACATATATCGTTTAAACACATCCTTTTGCCTTTCACATAATAATTATAACAGTTTTCAGGAGGATTTTCAAAAATAATATTTACGGTACTTTAACAATATATTATCAAAAACATTTAGGATGAAGCATTGTCCAAATTTTCAAAGACGTTGGTAGTAATTCCAATATAAAAGCTGATAATATTAAATGATTCGAACTAATTTCAAGTTTTTGTGAGATTTAATTCTTTATAAGTTCTTTTATTTTGACACCTAAGTAGAGCTGGCAAAGCATTTTCAACATATTAAAAAAACAATATTGTTTCACATGGAAGCACTTTTTTATATGCTCTATTCATAAATGCTTAGATATAAAAGAATATATAGCCCCTTAATTGTTGTTATTTTGTTCATTTTAGAAATTAGTGGCGTTAAATATATTTAACATGCTCCTGTGTTATACAAGGAAAAAAAAGAAATACTTGACTTCTTTTTGGGACTTAAATTCACACCTATCAGTATGCTACCTCCTTACAAATCGCCATTAAAGAGTCAAAATGATCTAATGTTCATTTTAATTTAAAACAAAATTCACTATATGTATGTTTATATTTTAATTCTAAATACTTGTCAACTGAATAGTTTTGCACCTTTCAAAATTATACACGTTAAAATGTGAACGCTGCTCATCCTTACAAATTGAAACATTTGCTTTTCTCAAACAAATTCAGATAAAAAACTATTAGTAATATTTTTTTTGCCTATACAGTAAAGTCCGACTATAAGGGAACTGGGGGGACCGGCATTTTTAGTCCCGTTTAGCCGAATTCCCGTTTAACCATGTAAGGGAATTCCCTATAAAGCGATAGTTATTTACAACTTGAAAAACTGTTTTATTTAGTCAAAAAAGATATGTACACCGATGTTTAGTTATGATTATTGAGATTCAATGAAAAATTCAGTAATAGAAGTTTGTCTCTTTTTGATTTCGTTTTGACGCACACAAAGACTAATGTTATGAAGATTCGAAAAAATGTTTTCCTCAGTATTTGTCTGCGCTAGAAAGAATTCATGAATTATCACTGCTGTTGAGTAATTTAGCAAATTGTGTGGCTTTTAACTGAAGAACAGTGCCAGACACATACCCACCTTGCAGTCTTTTCTGTGTGAACCATTTAAACAATGCTTTGTCAACATCTGGTCTGCTGCACAACTTCTGCTTCTTCACGTTCTGTCCTTTTAGCCAAGTGGCTGTGATTTTGTTACCTTCTTGCTTAATTCTACTGATTACACTAGAACTAATACCCGTTTCTTTGATGATGTCTGTTTGCGTTTGGGTCTTTAACTTTTGTAATATTTGATATTTTTGTTCAGTGTCTAACGTGTTTCTTTTCCGCTTAGCCAACATTTTCGGTTGCAAACTTAATGAGAACTGAATAAGCAGTAAAGAATAAGAAGTAACAAAAGAAAAAATGCTTCGTGATCTATAAATAGACGACCTACTAACTTAAATTAACGATAATGTAAATGTTGAGATAAAAGCAGTCTTGTGGTCACATACACAGTCACAATTGAGTACACAGTAAAAAATAAAATAGTATTTTAGAGAGAGATAGGAACTATTTATTTACAACTCGGCTCATTTTATTACAATTTCCCTTATAAATGACCTAAAAAGGCCTCAAATGCATAGAAAACCAGTCCCTTTAATCCGAATTTCCCTTGTATCGGTTCCCTTAAATCCGAATAATTTTAACATTGAAAGCATAGCTGGCCAACCAAATATTTTAAATTCGTCCCTTGCAGCCGTTTTCCCTTAAATCAGAATCCCTTATAGTCGGATTTTACAGTAGTTGCTACATAAATAACTAAAGTATTAAATCAGTGAAGCAATACAGTATTTTAAGAAACAATTTTCAATAACTGCTGCATCCACTTAAACAATGCGTATGTTTTAATGCCGTTGGATTTATTTGTTTTAAGTACAACTTTTACCTACTGTGTAGTAAGGGCTAAGTTGGTGATTAGTGTGGGTTAGTGTGCGAGTTAATTTTGAAATACAGGAAGAAATACATGCACGAAGGATTAATACACAACAAATAATACTCTGGCTCTACAACTAAATACTACTAAAGAGCTAAAACTCCTGTTTTAAAATTGTAAACTTAGATCATTTTAACATTTACTTTTAGTTAGTTGTGTAATAATTGTTGCATAAAAATACAATCAGTACGATTCTTCAATTAACGGAATCCTTTTGGAATGTAAACTTAGCCGCAAGATTGAGTATACGGCTAATAATTTTATATTTCGACAGCTGTGGTCTTTACAAAACACAAACTGCAAGTAACAAAAAAGTCACCCCATAATCAGAAGTTTATAAGCAATCTGAAACAATAAACCAAATTTTGATTTCCAAAATATTTATTAGTGTTTGAGGCATGATATCAAAAAAAGACAAAAATTAATGTTGCAAAATTGAGTATACTGGTAGCTATTTTGTTTGATGTTCATGGCATTGCGAATTAATAAGTTTCCAATTTAATTTATTTTTGCTTGTATAATTATTATTGTAACTCATGTGGAGTAACGTATTTTGAGCCTTCCGATTCTTCAAAATTTTAGTTTGCTCGTAATGAATTCGGGTAGGATAGAAACTTCTCTTGATATTCGCAATTTAGTTATTCAGCACCTGCAAGGAAGTGCAAATGGTTCCATGTCATTAATTCTGTATTCTGGATTCTGGCCAGATGAAAGGAAATATGAGTATTTATTTATCTGGCCATTACACAGTATCTTAGTACGATTAGTTCTTTAAAATATAGCGTTTTGTAAATTAGATTTTATTGCGACGATTTTTTGCACTTACCGGAGGTTTCTTTCTAGCAGTACACCCTTCGCGACCACTTCAGTGAAGTATTTTTTGATTTTATTTAGACTTACTTGCTTCACTGTTTCATTTTGTATCTCAGTTAATGCCGTTGGGTCACCTTATTTAGGATTGACATTGGTCTTTTGCACAGTAAGGACTTCTTCTCTGTTGGTTAAGACTTTCTTCCGACCCCGGTTTCCGGTTTAATCGACCCCTCCAGTGATCTTAAAATTTTTTATTATGCTTTGCACTGTAGCTTAGTGTAGGTTAACTGTTTTTGCAATGTTACTTATTGACATGGAACCATTTGCACTCCCTTGCAGGTGCTGAATAACTAAATTGCGGATAGCAAGAGAAGTTTCTATCCTACCCGAATTCATTACGAGCAAACTAAAATTTTGAAGAATCGGAAGGCTCAAAATACGTTACTCCACATGAGTTACAATAATATACAAGCAAAAAAAAATTAAATGGGAAACTTACCAATCCGAAAAGCCATGAAAATCAAACAATATAGCTACCCCTAATTCTTAATTTTGCAACATAAATTTTTGTCTTTTTTTGATTTCATGCCTTAAACGCTAATAAATATTTTGGAAATCAAAATTTAGTTTCATGTTTTAGATTTCTCATAAATTTCTGAGTATGGGGTGACTTTTGTGTTACTTGCAGTTTGTGTTTTGTAAAGACCACAGCTGTCGAAATATAAAATTATATGCCCTATACTCAATTTTGCGGCTAAGTGTAAATACGTACGACTACAGCGCAAATAAACGTCAACCTTAATTTTTAAAACTTCTCTTATCGGAACCTAATTAATCACATCACAGCGCTATGAGAGGACTGTTATGACTTCATGAATTCGATTCCCCGTGTTGTGATTTTGAATGAATTGCCAGATTTGACGATGCGTAATAACTAAGTCAGACGCAACGTCAATCGTTCTGCCTATTACCTTACTTTAGGGAATGTGATTTTATTCAAAAATAATAGAAACAATGGAAAACATGGAGTAGATTAGAAACACATTACTGTCAAGAAACGCAATTTACCCCAAAAGTTCACAAACATGGTATTTTAAACTTCAAGCCTTCACAGCTACTAATTAAAAGCTCTATAAATGGTAAACTAAGCCTGCAATTTCTTTTGCTATATAATATTTTATTTGTATTTTGCCATAATTTGCGAAAAAAGCGATTGCAAACGCGAGCGGATGTAGAAAAATAAACTTGCTTGCCGTTTAAACGCCACTGTTCAATTATACAGTTTTTTGGGATTCAGTTTACACGAACTTGAACTTTTGACTATTTTTCGTGAGGCGAACTAACAACATAATAAAATCAAAAACATTAAAGACAAGGAGTAATTAGGAAGTCAAAGTCTTACAAATAGGCGTATCATTTTTTATCATGAAGTTTTGAAATAATTTAAATAATTAAAATTTATTCCGAAAAATTGGTTTAAAAAACTAGGCCTCAAAAATATGGATCATCTAGATTTTTTTAAAAAAATATAAAATGTTCGAATTTTCAAAACTCCTAAAATAACTTTTAAGATAATGGCCTTAGAATAAGAAAAAAACCAAATTTCATCAAAATCAGTTAAAAACTGTAGAAGCTACAGGGCGGTAAAGTTTTAAAATTTAAATTTTTTTGAAATTTGCCGCGCTACTCTAGGTGAACGACGTAAAATGCACTAAAGTTACTTTGGATCTATACTATTTAAAAGAAGTCTGATTTTTTTAAATAGGTCTTTCAAAATTCTGGGTCGGTCATGTCGCGTCATTCCCTTGTAAGAGCATAAGTATAAATATCAGAACGCCCCTATTCCAAAAGTTGAGTTTTCTATAGTTAAGATATTGTTGTATTACGTATTGTTCAAAGAATGCTAGATTTTAAGTTTCAAGTTTTAAGTCCATAGGTAGTATACATATATATATTATGCTGGGAGTGTTCACAAACTGTTTTTTAATTTCGATGGAAAGTTGAATTTAAAAGTTTTTGATTTGCACTTTTTTATATTACATATCAACAGAGGGTTTGGAGGGTAGAAAATGTACCAAACATAATAACGTAAATTGTGGACGCTCCCTTTGACTTTTTAAATTAGTAAAGAATCTAAAACACCAATTTCTATTAGTAGGCTACCACAAAACTCGCTAACTGCTAAAATCTAATATATATTACGATCTCGATATTATTTAAATATAGTAATTAGTTTTCTATTATCAAGAACATGTAAATAGAATAGTTTCCACTCTTTAAGACCTTATATAACATTTTCAATACGATATGAAAATATAAATACTGTGTAGCTTAGCATTTATGAAAACAATGTAGTGGCTTAACGCCTTTTCAAAATTTTTATTAGTCTTAACGTATAACCCACGTAATATATATCTGAATCACTTACTTGTAGGTTAAAAATGACAACAACATCCAGATTGTTTATCAACAGCATACTTAAAACAAGGTAAACAAAATTTCATTATCGTAAATATCAGTAAAAGACCATGAGTAGGCAATTAATTGTCGCTTTTCGTTTTTCAAATTTTGTCTAAAGATTTTTACTATCTCAATTTAGCTTCAATCATTGTGAAAAAGGTGTCAACTGTCACTCCGCCGTTTAATAGTGCTTACAGCATAAATGTACAGTGAATCTTGACATTGTAATTATGCACTTGAAGTACATATTTACATAAATAACACGGTAAAAAACTAATTAACTAACATTTATATAGATTCACAATTATGACAAAATTTAATTTACTTTTTGCACATGATAATAAACAGCGTCATGCTCATAATTACAATTAATTGTATGTTGCTAATTACAAAGTAAATTAAATAGATACAGCATTCATTCGAAAATTTGATAAAATTCCATGTAAAGTTGACTTTTTACGAATGTGTTCCCAACTATGATCTTAGAAAACCTATAAGATGCTCACAAATGGATTATTTTAATACTCTTCAAGAAAACTTGCAACGAGGCAGAGATTAAGCAAAAGAAAATATTTAGACTTGTACAGTTATGACGCCGCTACTTTATTATTTTGTGGACGGTGCAATGACGATGCCGGACCCTAGGACCTAATATTAAC
This sequence comes from Dicyrtomina minuta, assembly GCA_949802685.1. Classification (NCBI taxonomy): domain Eukaryota; kingdom Metazoa; phylum Arthropoda; class Collembola; order Symphypleona; family Dicyrtomidae; genus Dicyrtomina; species Dicyrtomina minuta. The sequence goes on along the minus strand of OX461808.1, from coordinate 136,545,846 downwards.
TGAATTAAAATTACAAATTTTGAAGTTGCTTAGTAATAATTTTGCAACATATACAAAGTTCATAGTACACAATAAGGTACAAGTTTAAGCAATTGAAAACTGAGGAATTAGCATATTAGGTTAGTTATTACTTAAACAAACATATTAGATTGTAAGCATCCATTTTCCAGCGGCTACACAATAATATTAGAGGTAACGTGTTTTAAAAGTTAGCAGTCGATTTGGCTTAAACATAGCATGGTAAATTACATAGGTACACGCAAAAACTAGTTAGCAAAATATTCGAAATACTTTGAATTGTAATAAAATTTCAATATCTTCTGGTTTAGCACATTGCTCCTAAAATGCCCAGGTGAAATAGTAAAAAATATTTATATAGACTGTAAATTGGAAAACAGTTGTATCAATAGACCGTTTTAAATGTTTATTTTGACGCCATCAAATTAATCTGAAGCTTTATTTATAATTAAATTGTCCACGGAATGTATTGTTGTGGAACAGTCACCTAAACATTATTGTTATTAAAACTGAAATCAAAAATAAAAACATTTCAATTTCATGAATACGTCGGACTCAAAACTTACCGTTAATAAAATACGTGGAACTTGAATTTGCAATTAGGATGTGCACTTTTGTTTTTGTTTTGCAATTTTTTCTCTTTTATCCATACACTATCTTTATTTCATTTTATTCTGGCCCCGAAAATAACACCATATATACCTTTGCTACAATGCTAAAAGCTTTATTTTTTGAAAATTCACAGTTTTAAGCTAAGATTATTAAAATCTGCCTTCCTGAGTACTTAGATACTTAGATACTAGTACTTGGAGGTACTGTAAAAAGTAATAAATGTAATTTGTATATGTGTTACTTCCCATCCCTAATGTAATACAGAGCATGCTTAAATGATTTTATTTTTGACGCCGTTTGATAATTCATATTGTTAATTTTAAGTTGGTCGTGGTCAAGATATACTTAAACCTCTAACTAGGAGCGAACTAACACTTACAACACTACTACCAATAAAGAAGCTAATAATATTAGTTATGCGTAATCAGGAATGTAGTAATGAAAGCTAACAAAAGAGCTGCCTACAAATAATTGTATTGTAGCACTTATGAAAATTGAGAATCACACAGTATTACCTTTTATAATAGGCTTTAGCTAAATACAAAATAAAAAATGTTTTAAAATCAGGTTATAGGATACCGAATTTGTCGACTGTAAACATTTTTGGCATTTTGTTAATTTCAGTATTCTATTTAAACTTAAACTTGTAATTATAGTTGTGTTTGCATTTGCAGAGTAAACGTTCAAAGTTTTTGTGACTCTCATTTTGATTCTTTGGATTAATTTGCATTTTTTATAAACTGACAAGGAAAATAATATCTAAAATTTAAAGGAATTCGCGGCTAGGGACGAATAGTTCTGGTAAAACTATTTTCATAATGTGAATTGACTGCCATAGCTATAATTAATAATTAAAATGCTTACTGTCACATTTGGAATTTGTAAAAGCAGTAGCATCGGTAGATGCATTTATAAAAGTTCCACCTGTTTCCCTGTAAGTAAATGCAAAGCCAAATAAATTACGGAATAATTAGTTTTTTAAAATAAATTTAATTAAATGTAGTCACTGTAAATATTTGTGAAGGAACATGAGCACGAAATAAAAGTTTTTTGTCGTTCCTCTAATTCCCGAAAAGGGTTGCAACTAGACTTTTGTTCGGTCCGGGTCGGGGCGGGAAATTGCATTTCCCGTCCCGACCCGAACATATTTCTTTCCCGCCCCGAGTTTCGGGGAACGGGAAAGGCTCTTCCCCGACCCGTTCCCGCCCCGGACCGTTCCCGACCCGGACCGGCGGGAAATTTCCCGAAAATTTTCGCATTATGAAGTTTTCATATTAAGCAGAAATTAGAAAGAAAATTGTTTAAGCGCGTTAAAATTTAAAAAAAATAAGATTTCTACAATATTACTCTAAAAACTAAAATTCACATTTTCAATTTTTTAGTTTTCAAACAGATTTAGATATTGGAATTTTGCATGCCCAACTTACTTATCGTTAGTCTTGTAACACTTAAGAACTATGAGTACTTTATATCTGTTTTCATTTGACAAAACTTAAAATAAAATTTTCTTAAGTGGTATTTTAAATGGGTATTTTTATTTTAAAATATCAGAAAAAAACGCTACCTTAAGATATGCGTACATTAAAATAAAGCAGACAACACGACGGAAAAATTAATTTTACTAGACGTTAAGTCTCAGCATCCAAACAAGAAAAATCTATACACTAAATCTAGTAAGTATTTTGAATTTTGACAGTGTGGGATTTAAACGCCAATAAACGAGTTCCTAATATAATTAAACTGTTCCGAATTGTGGAAAGTTTCCTAAACCAGGCATCTCTAATTAGCTCCAGAAGTTATACTACGATTAAATATATCCTGCATAATTGATATTATCGCGTTTGAAAACTGAAAAATCACACAACGGCAGTTGCTTGTAGGAAGCTACTTAACAATATGTTATGTAAAAGTGCAAACATTTTTTTAAAATGAGGTCAACTTATTACACATAACTTCCAATTGCATAACTTATTGACATGATTGTTGCGATCACTCATTAAGCTCATGCCGTGAGTTACAAAAAAATAAACGCTTGCTAAAATCGAAAATTTATTATAGATAGTATATGGTTTCACTGCAATGTAAGATTCAACCTAAGCATAGTGTTCAGAAACAAGAGCACGTTGCTTTCGTTTTTTTGTTATTTTAGTGTAAAGCAATTGTAATAAAGTTTGAGCTTGTAACAATTTGAAAAAATGAAGAATCAACATTTTATATATATGCAGTTAAATTGCAATCAAACTGAACAGTAATACCAAACTATCTAAGTTACTTATCACATTAATGCAAATTACAATCTGTGAAATGAAAATGCCACAAGCCACAACATATTGAACCAAGATACCAACAAATTGAAAGACTGGAGTCAAAAATGAATACTTGCACTTTAAAATTAAGCGCGAAATCAACAAAAATGATGTTTAAATAAAAATTCCCTAAAGATCAATTGTTTAAGTTAAACGCCACTCAACTTAAATTGACCCAGGATCCATTCATATTTACCATCGGGAAATTTCCCGCCGGTCCGGGTCGGGTCGGGAAACGGGAAACCCAATTTCCCGCCCCGTTCCCGGACCGCCCCGATCAGTTCGGGGAAAGAAAAATCCTTTTCCGGACCGTTCCCGACCCGGACCGATCGGTCCGGGAACGGGAATTCCCGTTCCCGAACGACAGTCTAGTTGCAACTCAAAACATCTCCACTAACTTTTAAAAATGTGTCAGCTGCCACTACGATTCTCACATTCCTCATTACTACTAAAAGCATCTACACGCGTTTTAAAACTACTGCAATTCGCATTTATGTACATTCTGTACGTACCAAAGTTAAACAATTAAAATAAAATTACATGAACGATTGCTAATGCGAGAAGGTGTAAAACAATATACCTCTAACGGTTCAACGCCACTCAAAAAATGTTTGAGTGTTTATTTTGTCTCACTAAAGGGTACAGGCAATCAGAATCTCGTACTTTACTCTAATTGCTGCGCAATCTAACTTTCCAAATGAAAATGATGGACTTAATTTAGGTAATGTTTAGTTTTTGCCAATATTTGTTTTATTTTTAGTGTCCATCTCTACTTAAAGGGGAGACAGAAGACCTTTGCGCTCTTAAATAGGTCTTTAGAGATGCGGAGATTATTGAATTTCTTGTTTCGTACATCCTATGAGTAATATTTATAAGAACAATCTAAGAGTTTTTAATATCCTTGCGCCTTTTGCGAGTTAAAATTGTTTACATGTCAAACTTTTTACCATAGAGTGAAATAGTGGTACTGTGACATTCCAGCATTGACCTAAAAAAATAAAAAGTATAAATCGAACAAAACTCTCAGAGGTTGCCTAGATAAATGAGTAATGTAGGTGCTTTGACAGAGAAATATTTACAAACCTTTTTCAAACTGGGTAGGAAATAGCTCGACGTTTTATCATTTTATCATATGAAGAACCTATGAACAGAGTCAATAACTTTGTAAGCATTATAATAGTGGATAGTCGCCCGTACGAAATTTCTGCCGTCGCCAATGTAGCTGAAATTAAAACTTTTTCGGAACAAAGAATCTAAAACAGTTGTAGTTTAATATGAAAGGTCTTGATTTGTGGTACAGATTGTTGAGATTGGTTATTTTTATCAGGGCAGCTTCAACGTCGTTTGATTTGTATGACACTTGTGCACATTTTAAGTCTTCTCAGAGTTAGAACTAAAAATATTTTATATGGGAAACAGAAATGCATGCTCTATTTCCTCTCTAATACTTCAGGTTTCATATTTTCAACTTGAAGAAGTCAGCATTTTTTGCTTTAAAATTCAGCAGATTTTGTTTTTACATATCACCAATGTAGACGCAAATTTGAATTTTCGCAATATTTTGTAAAATTATAACTAAATAATCTGTCCCTAGAAATTCCAAAAGGAGTATAGCATGTCACGCTCTGATTCAAAACTATTTACATATCTACAATCGATTTATGTTCCTGAATGTATTTCAACTTTGAAATATTCAGCCTGCATATTGAAGTATTTGTTACAGAGGTACTGGCCTAACTAAGTTAAAAATGTTGATATTTTTTAATTTTATGATCTTCTACACTACTGCAATTATGTCATTACCAAAAGAGGCGACTGGAGAACTCTGGTAAATCATTTGATTAAATTTTAATTTGTTAATTTAATTTTATAAATTAATATAACTAGACTAGATACCTTAATTTTGTTCACGAGGGGGAGGAAAAGTAAGTTAGGGTAAAAGAGAATAAATTCATTTGAATTTAATTAAACCTAGTTACAAGAGCGTGTGTTAGGGTCAACAGACGTTTTGAAATTATTTACGTACAATTTAAACTCGGTATATATGTCTAATCACATTTGATGCTTTTCATATTCAGTGCATCAGAATTGTCAAATAAAAGCTTAGGCGTATTTACTGTGTGTACTTTACTTTTACGCGTATTGACATCTTATGTCAAACTTGCGGGTGCAACTTATAGTAGTACGCAAGAATTTATGAATCTGACAAGTTTCCTCTAATTTTCACCATAAGAGAAATAAAGACAATTATTACAAAATTCATTTAACAAATTTTCGAAACAATACATACTTTGTACAGAAAAATACGGTCTCCAGTCTCCAGAAAGGCCATTTTAAAATTCCTTTGTTTTGACGCCAACAAGCAAATAACTATTTGAAATACGATATTTGCACCGACACATTGTAGGTAGAACATCCATTGTTATAAATCGCCCAGGCGTCATTTTGAACCCTACAAACCAAGCAAAGATTTTGAAAAGACAGGAGAGATTTTTTAAATAAACTCTCAGAACAGCAATAATCATTTACAAAATGCGGGCTCAGTGCTATAATTATTGCATCATGGCATTAATTTTGTGATGCTTGAAGTGTGTGTAGTACGACTTTAATTAATTTTCAAATGTGAAAATCGAATGAGCAAGTATTTTTAATTTAGATGTAATCTGCACTTGTGTGTTCAGGATCATAAGAGTTACACCTACGGTATGGATAGAAGCGTTACCGCCGTTACTATGCTTAAACTGCGTTGATCAGCTTTGCTGTATGTAATACGGGTGCCGACTTAGGTCTGGGGATGTTACAACTTAGGACTTAAACTTTGTCAAAAGTAGCAAAACCAATGCTAATTTATGATTTGGTTGCCTAATTGAATTATTGTTTTAGCAGCAAATATGTACAAAAAACTTATTAAAAAACATTTAATGGAATAATTATGTTTTTGTTACATATTTTTTGAAAACAAAACATTCAACGAGGTAAAGTAATAAATAATAATTATAGGGAAAACAAAAACATTTTTTGTGCAGTTGCGACGTCACTGCACAATTATTCAGTGCTTTGGGAGACATAATATCCAAGATAGAAGCCTGCGGTTTGGAAATGGGTTACCAGAAAAAAATTAATTGTAAGGAGGATTATTCGTGATGAGGAACATATTAATGAAAGCTTACAAACACATGACAAATTTTTAAATTAATTTGATTAATTTAAGTTTTGAAATGAAACAATCAGAAAAATAAGACAATATTTTTACCATATTCTTTAAAATTTTAAAATTTTAACTGAATACAACAATAAAAATAATACAAAATCACGTGTATTGCATTTAGACTTTACCATCAGGACAATTTTGGTAGAATTTTACTAGCTTTGGTATCCTAGGTTAACTCTTTTATAATAATCACTAATGTCATTAAATTCCCATTTTAAATGTACCAGTTTTCTTTGTAACGCATTTTGGTTCTTTAAATTTATTTGACGGTTTCAAATATGTATATTGAAGATATGTATACCACCTAATCTTGCAAATCTTCATATCAACATTTTAGGCCTAGTGTATTAAGTCCTTCTTTAGTGACGACCATAATAGTAGAAAAAGGCAGTAGTGAGCAACAGAAAGTAAAAAATGAATTGCTGATAATTCAATACGATTCCATTTCCAATTCAATAAATGAGTTTCGTACATATACAAAAAAAATTGGCAAATTTAGTTAACTTAAAGTCCAGGCTGCGATCACAAAATTTTTTGGTGATTTCAAAAGCAAATCTTTAGAAAATTCTTAAACATTATTGGTATCACAAGTAACAAATGTAATTACCTATCGCCGCTCTTAAAACGTTAAAGTGGCAAAATTATTGGTAGTAAACAGTTTCGTTTAATCTTAATTCTCAGAAATACACAAGAAGAACCACATTCCTATAGTCAATCTAGCAGGCACTGGTTTGCACAAAAACATTTTGGCTTACATGCTGGCGAATTTTGTATCGATGAAAATAATTATTAATTTCAACATCACTTGTAATAATTTTTGTATTTGCGAATGTCACGTGTAAACAGTTTGTCATTTAGGATCAAATGGCACCAACACGGGAACCTACCTTACTTGAAACTACGGAATGAAGCGAATCTACCCGAAACGCATACTACCCATATCAGTGACCTCTGCTTGTATAGTCATTCGACTGCAAAATTCGTTGTTCGGGCGCAATTGCGCTTGCAATTTCAAAAATATTGATTTTTTCGAATTTCACCGCGCTCTAGCTCCCACAGTTTTTGTCCAATTTTCATAAAATTTGAAATACATCATCTTTATACGTTTACCAAAAAAGGATATTCAGGATTTTTGAAATTTCGAAAATTTTAATTTTTTTCGAAAAAATTAGTTCGAGCTATGGGCCTCAGAAATAAACATTTTTTAAACTTTTTCGAAAAAAATTAATATTTTCGAATTTTCAAAAATCCTGAAATTTTTTTTGGTAAACGTATAAAGATGAGGTATTTCAAATTTTATGAAAATTAGACAAAAACTGTGGGAGCTAGAGCGCGGTGAAATTCGAAAAAATCGATATTTTTGAAATTGCGCGCGCGATTGTGCCCGAACAACGAATTTTGCAGTCGAATTACTATACAAGCAGAGGTCACTCATATGGGTTGTATACGTTCCGGGTAGTTTCGCTTCATTTAGTAGTTTCAAGTAAGGTAGGTTCCCTTGTAAGTACTAATGAGGGAACGTTTATAAGTCATCACGCTGAATCGGCTCTATATACGTTTTTAAAAAGAGCATGTAAACAAAAAAGATTTGCTTAAGAAAATTATACCAATGGGCATTTTGACTCGCTAAGTGGGATTTTTGAAAGTATTAATTTGCTAACGGTAACTAAACGGTCGCAATAATTAGTAGACTAGAAAATGCATTTTTAATTCTTTCGCACCCTGTAGCTCCTAGAATTTTCGTCTGTTTTATTAAAAAAATGTAGTTTGGTTTTTCCCATAACATTTTCTACAAGGAAATTTCTGGACTTGTGATAATTCAAAAAAACTTTTTTTTAGGAAATGGGGTGATTGTCTCGGTACTTGTGAATTCGCATTTCCCAGGACCGAGACAAACGCCTTGATCTTTTTCTAAACTGAATTGTTTTTTGAGCTTAAATACCCATAAATTGTCATAGTACAGTTTGTAAACAACGTCAAACTTGGTAATTTAAATTCAAGTAATAAAGAACAAGCAGTGCATAAAAACGACTTTATGCAACAGCAACATAGAAAGAATGACGCTTTGCAGCTACTTAATTACTTACAAGCAAACCACTTACTATGATGTCTCGGGATTTCAGCAAAGTTGATTAGAATAGTTTCCCCGTCCCTTTTCAAGTCCTGATATGATAGTCATCCCGTCATCCGAGTTATTTTTTGGGTTCTTACCTGAAATACATTTTTAAAATCTTTGAAAATCAGTCAAAATGTGTAACACAATTGTGATACTGGGTACAAAATTTGAATTAAAAATCATAAATTGTTTAAAAAGGTTTTTTAATTGTTTAACAAACCCACCTGTTTATGCCACTTTGTTGAAAACCAATCATTGGGGCGCACTTCCATTTTTTAACTTTAATTATTTTTGCTTTTAATGAGAAACAATCTTTTTTTAAAGATAGTGTGGTTATTATTAGAATTAAAAGAAATACTACAATTTTCTGTCGGCAAGTTACAAACATGAATATCATATTAAGTTACAGTAAACTTCTTATTAAGTCTAAATTAATTTTAATGTTTGATGCATCATGAATGAACACCAATAAAATAAGTGTAATTCACGGTTACTCTGACTAGAACATTTAAACGACCTCTACAATAAGTACAAAAATGCAACTCGGAAAAGAACTGGCGATCGTGCAAGTAAAACATAAAACTAGCTATCAAAGCTGTAGAAGGTAAACATACGCTTTAGAATATTTTATTAAATAGCACAGTAGAATGATCTATTATATTGAGGTTATTTAGTTAAATAAATATGGTTACATACAGGGCAAGGTAATTCTTTAAATTTATTGATTGTAACTGCATGCATTCTCTTACCAGCCGTATATTCGGCTGGTTAAAGAAGTTAAAAAATTATTCAAAATTTTGCTGCTCGCATCAAAGAAAGGGTTTCCTTACGACGTACTACTTATGGTGTACTTACATTATTAAGTTTCTACTGATTATGAATATTTGTTAAGTTTTCACGTCGTTCGATTTTAGTATTGTAATCAAGCAGCTTCCTTTAGATAAGGTAAATTCTAAAACGATGTGCCGGGAAAAAGTTGCAAACGCCTGAACTAAATATCAAAATATTGTATAGTATTTCAATGCCACTGTCAACAACTGAAACTTGGCGCAGTCAGCATCGTTTGCTTTTAAAACTAACAGATTTCGTTTTGAAAATCGTCTTTGCAGAAGCAATTTCCAATATTTTCTAAAAGCAAAAACTCGCACCTTTCCTTAAAATTCTAATAAGGAGTTTAGCAGGCGGTGAACAATAGTATATTATCTGTAATAACCACATAGTAAGACAAAACAAAAGTGACCTGGCTGTTTTTGTTCACGACCGCCCTCCCGGTCGACAAAACCAAAAAATGTTGGGCTCTACCTAGGCTCACTCAATTTTCCTCTGGACTCATTTGGACTCATGGGTTTTTCGTTTCCGTAGTGGGGTATTGAGTCCGACTCATTCAAAAGTGACCGTCTGGCTCATTTTGGACTCAGTACTGTCTTCCAAAAAAATATCGAGTACTGCAAACTGAAAACTGCAATTGGTACTGGCACTGGCACCTGGCACTGGCACTGGCACTGGCACTGGTGACGGTTACTGTACTGCTAGTAATATTTAAATTGAAGCAGTGGCTTGTGATTGTGGTGTGTAAGCAGCGTAAATGGCAAATGGTGTTGAAACTTGAGTTGATGTGAACTATTGTGAACCGTGAGACCGTGACACTTAACTATTTTAAAATAAAAATAATTGTGTTATTTTAGGTAAATTTTAACTACTAATTAAATGTCTGATCCGGATTACATTTTTAACAATACTTTAGACAGTTCAGATATTTTGGACGTTTCTGCAATCACAGGGCTAGATTTAGATCTATCTAGCAGTTCAGATATTATACCTGGCAGGATTCAGGGGTTTGACAATATTGATAATGAAGCCGAATATATTAATAGCAAAAAAACTGATTTTATATTTTCATCTGAAGATAAAAACAGTAGAAGTATGACTACCAGAAGTTCGAAAAGCAGGAGTATTGGTCTGAAATTTCATGAAAGTGATGAAAGGAGCTCAATGTTTGGTGCTCGACGCAATTTAGTTAATAATGCAACAAACATGACCGTGACCCTAGAGACAATGATGTTGCCGCTGTCAACGTCAACGTTAATGAGAATAACGATAGTGACAATAATTTCACATCCGCTAACAATAATTCTACCGTTTTATCAAATTTGGCACTGCTTGACACCAGCCAACTTGAAAACATTGTTCGTAAGTATCACATAACACTTACCTGTAACTGTATATTTTGCAGAAGATTTAATATAACAATGGTATTTGCATTCTTTTGTTACTAATTTAATTTAGTTATTTTTAAAATTGGGTATTAATTTTGTAACATTTTTATTTTATTTTCAGAAACTTCAGTGCTGGCATCACTTAATTCATTAAAATCGTTGGCGGGATCACATGTTATCAATTTAGTTGTCAACGTTGGATGTTCCAACTCATATTCTCGCAATGACTCTGATAATGCTGTTGCTGGCGTTGTTGTTGCTGCTGCTGCTTCTAATACCAAGCTACACTGCAAATGCAAGAGCAAGATCAAAACTTCAATTTCAGTCCCAGTCCCAGCCTCAGCTAAAGAAGATTCTACACCATCAACATGTGCAGTTGTCAATACAAGTAAGCAAAAAAATGTAGTTCCAACTGTATCTAAATCTAAATGTAAACGTAGTTCTAGGTGACAAAAAGATAAAACACCGTCTGTGCCTCGTTCAGCTGTTGGTGTATTATTTAATAAAGTGCATTCAGGCATTAAAAATATTCCCAATGTCAATAATGATGGCATTAACATCAACCACGGTCATAATTCTGTCGAGCCTAACAGGTATGAAAGAAGCAAACGTAGTCGCAGTCCTAATAATAGCAGCGACAGCAATAGCAATGACACCGAGTTTCAAAATTATTAACAATTCAGTAGCTCGTATTTAAAGCCTCAAACTATGCGTAACGTATTAGGAGCAGGAGCAGAAGTTGAACTAGCTAGTTGTAACGGAGCAAGAAAAACAGTGTCAGAGAAGTCAGAGTCCTCAGAGTCAGAGTCAGACGATGACGATTCAGGCAAACCAAAAGATAACACAAAAGGTACTGAAACTGACCTTGGCCTTGACCCTAATCCTATAAGCAACTTAGATGGTCCTGATGGTCCACGTAAAAAAAGTATCAAATTAAAAACATATTCTGATATAGTCAAAAAATACGCAACTAAAAATAAAAAAATACCAAAGCAAATTATCCGAAAACAGTTTGATTATACGAAACAAGGTTTTTATTTGTGTAAAGTTAAAGGTTGTATGTGTGCTGTTAAGCACGCACAGTCTCTGCGTCGACACTAGTTTACTCATGTGCTTCAAGAGGAAGACGACGACATGAATTCTGACATTTCTGACGATGGCCATGGCTTAGATAGCTACACTAGTGTAAACACCACGCACACTAAGACTAAGACTGGCTTGCACAGCCACAATAATTCCAGGGACAGTTATAATTATGATTTAGATTTAAGTTTCGGGTCTGAGTCTGATTTAGACTTAGACTCAGATGACTCAGAGTCATACCAGTCCTACCAGAGAGCTGAAACTGAAAGTAATAAGAGGTTAAAACGAAGACGGGCACAGGGAGGCTTGAAAAAGCATTTGTCACAGAAAAAATTAATTTTGGACTGATTTAGTACTGTATATAGTTATAAATGTATCTGCACTACTTGTAAATATTTTCGAGTTATGTATTTTGTGTAATATATTTTATACTATAATTATTTATATTTACAATTAATAAATGTATCTGCACTACTTGTAAATATTTTCGAGTTATGTATTTTGTGTAATATATTTTATACTATAATTATTTATATTTACAATTAATAAATGTATCTGCACTACTTGTAAATATTTTCGAGTTATGTATTGTGTGTAATATATTTTATACTATAATTATTTATATTCAAGTCAAGATTTTACTTATTTGCTTGACATTTCATTAAATTTAAATGTTTTTTGTTATTAATATTATCTAATATAATTTAATTAATTGTACTAAATAAAAGAATAAAATAAATCAAAATGTTCAATTTGTAATTTATGATTCAGTTTTGGTGTTGATTCCGTTCACACAATGGAATATTAATACTATTTTATTTTATTATACATTTTTCATAGGTAGGTAGTAGTAGGTACAAATTACTTTTAGTATCTGAGGGGTCGGCTCATTTCTGAGGGAAAGAGGTGGAAATTTTTCGTCGGACTCACTGTGAGGCCCATGGGCTCCTTATGGACTTAAAAAACGAACGAACTCGAACGGCACTTTTTTCATCGGGCTCACTGAGGGCTCAAAATTTTTGGTTTTTTTTAAAATAAGTGACTACCGTTCACAAGTATTTTCACGAGCAAAAGTGACCGACTGTCTTACTATGAATAACCATTTGCAGTGGCTGCCCACTAATAACTTCGTTGATGTTTCCAAAATTGAAAGTACAAGCCTAAACAGAGTTCACATTTTTTGAGTCACAAGTGTTGTAGACGGAAACCAATTCCGAAATATTCAAACTATTGCGTATAACATTTTGGACTTTTTGGAAATGAATTAAAATTTATTTAGTGGGTTTTACATTCAAACATAGGAATACAATATCCCAATTCGATTTGAACAATTGTCAGATAACAGAAAACTCCAATTAGAACAATTCGAAATTTAAAAGTTCCATTCCGTGTGAAACTGTTATTCATGAAAAACGTTGTATTTGTGCTTTATAACCTGATGTAAGGTACTTTACGGGAATAATAAATAATCTGATTTTTAATATACATACATGGTAATTCGATATTAACCTTTTAATTGTCTAACAATAATGTTGTGTAATGGATGTAATACAGATTATTACGGTTCCATAATATTTATCTTTAACAGAAATGACAAGTAAAGTAAAACAACTAAATAGGAAACGAGGAATCAAAAGAAGCAGCGTGACAAGAAACCGAAAATAAATTCGTAAAAAAAGCTAATGAAACCATACAAGAGAATTATATATGTAATTGGATATTTTTATTAAATGGTACGATTAAAAAATTTATCAGGTCATAATTCTATACTAAACTGAATACAAATTCAATTAAATACTATATTAAGTATGTTTAGCATTCACACTAGCTTAAATACAGATGCACTAACAGATTCCTAACAAATTGTTTATTTAGACTGTTCCCGCATCCTTGTGAAAATTATCAAAACTATCTTTTAAACACATGTTTAATGTTTTAGAACTATACAAATTATTTGCTAATTGTAAGACAAGGAAATTCTTAGTTACAATTGCAGTTGATTAAAATAATTTTGCTGGATTCAACGCCGCTGCAGTTTTCATGTCGTGTTTTCCATATTAGTGCTCGTCTATTCGGTTGGTGTGATTGTGTTTAAACTAAAAGATAATTGAGAAAAGGCATGACGTTAAGGTATAATGAGCTATGCTATCATAAATTAGCTAATTTATATTACCAAATATTTTATTCATTAAAAACATAAATTTAAAAATTACAAACTGTAGCTACCATGGATTGTACTACAGGTATTTTGTGTGTGTCTTCCTCCGAACTATAAATTAATTTTTTGACGTTAGCAATGATTTGTAGATAAATAATTTGCAGCAAAGTCCATCCATTAAATTAATTATTAAATGAAATGAGTTGTTTCAAATGTTGGGTCACTCTTGAATATAACGACCTTTTGTCTTTGGTCATAAATTCTATAAATGAAACGTCGCTAAAGATGGCTTAACTTTCTATGAAATAGGAGCCAAATGCCAATCCGCCTGTCATAACTGAGCTCAGCATAGCGAACGCAAAAAACGGAACACAAGTAGCTCGCATTTATGTGTACGTCGCACTGTCGCACACCCGTAAATACATACGAAGTTATGCAGTAGCGAAAAAGACATTGCTATTACTCTATTGCCGAAGCCAAAATTGTATTTTTGGCTTTAAAATTGATTAGAATAATTATTATCAGCATTTTTGTTTATTAGGTTGTAGTTTGTAACAACAGTTTACTGTTTTAAAGCATAATTTGGTGTTATTATTTAGGCTTGTATTACCTACAAGTACAAACTTTATGAAATTGTATAAACAGTTTGCATTTACATGTTATTAGAAAAAATGTACAAAGATATGATTTACCTTAGGTCAACGGAATCTTTAACAGTTTTTCAAAAGCTTATCAATTTTTTAAAATCCTTCACAGAATGACTAAATATTGTTTGCAAAGAAATCATTGAACCAAGGTCCATGTCATTGCTTTAATATAACTCACTTGTGTTTTTAATTTCGATGCGTATACACCTTTCGCTACTATTGTACATTACATAATTGCCAAATTACGTATAACAATATACATCCCAGATAGCTTTAAACATAAACTTGACTTATTTATTAATATGTGATAGCAAGTAATTATGTAAGATCATATTTTTGACTCTCGATATTTAAAGCAGTATTAATTAACACGAAAAGCTTAGCTGTGCTGTATTCTGTCGTTCATTACAATGGCATCTTGTGCAAATGTTAGTAGGTGTAAGTAAATGTGCTTGTGCAGATTTGACGTCACCACACAAATTTATTTGTATTTTGTTAGTATTGACAGGCAAGATCAAGATTAACATATTACATGTCCATACAATTATGTTTTGAAAAACAAAATTAAATAGGTATCACATGGTTCATTTACGTTTTTAATATTTTGTAAATTTTAAGATTTTTAGTTTTAGATTTTTGAATATACAATGATTTTAAAATGTGGAGAGAAAAACAGGAAATTATTATGTGGAATGAATTTTTTAATTTTACGCCACTTTATTTGTACAATTTTTAGATAATAATATCTAATAAAAATTAGTTGTCTGTTTATTAATTCCTCGAGTATTTGTTCACTTATTAGAAACGAAAATAAAGCAATTACCAAATAGACTAAATGAATGCTTTAAATGAAAAGTAGTCACTGTAAATATCTTAGCATGAATTTAAGTGGGTAGCTAATTGCAATTGCTCGCGTTTATTTCTTCAATTCCAACAAAAGATTACAAATGAGGCGAGCTCTAGTAATTGTATCAAATCATTCGACTGCCTCTCTGTCGTGCATTAGTACTGGCAGTATACATAGATGATAAATCTGTAATCCAAATGTTTTACATGCCGCACACACGTACTAGATTATAAGAGTCAACATTTAACTAAGAAATGAATAGATGTGATCAAAGTCAATGGGTGCCTCTAAATATGTATCTTTAGATTCTGGATGTCATTACTTATTCATTTAATTTTGTAAAATGTTGTCAAGTGAAAGTTGCTTGATTAATTTAGTTAAACATTTATTGTTGCAGCTGAATATATGTACACAAAACCTCTCTGAAACTGGAAATATGAAAACTTTATAATTCTTCAGCCCATTGAAGAAAACATGCAAAGGTGCACAGATGCAGGTAGGCAAAAGCATAATATGACTGGGTTATGATGTGCTATTTGCTTCGAATCGACGCTGTGTAGGATATTATAGCGTACGTAGTTAATTTGTACTATAAAAGATCAGCTTGTTTCGAATATAGACTAGTCGGTTAGCGACAGTTAATCTTGTTTACGTAAAATTTTATATTTTTACTTCCACTTTCTCATGTGCATAACACAGTTACGATTGTTAATTTGAAGCGGTGGCAGGTATAAAAAGATTGTTTAGTTGAGACGCATAAATACCATTATTTTGAACTAACGAATTAATTGCTAAAGTAAGCCTGATGTGAAATTGAAACGTTATTAATTATAAATTAAATTATTATTAAATAAATATTTAAAACATTACATTGGATTAACGCAGTTATGAATTGTTATAAACAAAAGAGCTTGAATTACCTAAAATAAATTTCTTGCAGAAACAGCAGAGACGGTCTCAGAAAAATTGAAAATCAGACATTTATTATAACTTTAATTTTACTAAAAAATTGTAATTAAAACCAAATAAAGCATTTTAAATTTATTAATGTATCATAATAAAATTTAACCGTGAATAAAATTGCGTAACATTTGTTTGTGGTCGGAATTTCAATTTAAATTTACACATTTGTTGTTGCATAACACTTCGTTTCCAATTATCAATTTTCTGTTTTCATTTCACTTATTTTATTTTGACTCAATGTTAAAACGTCTACTTTTGCCACAATGCTAGAAGCATTATTTTTTTTAAATTAATAATTTTAAGCTAAAAATTTGTGTTATATTTTTCCTTCATTATTGTTTACATAACAGTTAGATAAAACTGTAGGTAATAATAATTTTAATATATTTAGGCCAGTGTACGCCATAAGTTAACTTTGTGGCATAAAGCTCGCACTTTTCATAGTATACATTTTTACGAAAAACCAAGCTCAAACGAGCCCTCGTGGAGCAATGAGAGCTATTGTGCTTTAATAAACATAGGCTCGATTTTCTAATGTGGGGCTCGGCCAGTGAGGCCCTGATGAACAAGCAAGCGATCACAAACTATTTTGGCCAAGTTAACTTGAGAAGGACGAACACTAATTCAGGCAAAGCCTAAGCCTGGGATGGGAATTTGATACTTGTTGTTAGTCCCACCATTCATAGTAAAAGGCAAAAGGGCACAGAGTAAGCAAATACGCTTAAGCAGTTTTAACTTTGACGCCACTTAGGAATTATTTTTTAATTAAAATAATACATTGCCCGTTGCTAATCTCATTATCAAGCGTTTGATAACAGTGAACCAACAGCTTTGATAAAAAAACGCGAATTGGTCATTTGAAATGCATTGATATAAGTTAGCAAATGAGCTACAAACTCAACGTTTGCTTCTACAGTGAACATTTTTCATGTGCTTTAGAAAATGGAAAATTGTACTAAATACTTGGTTATGGCGGATAAAATTAATAAATCTAATCGTTTAATTGCGCTTTTACTCATTATAAAAGCAAAATTTATTGTCCTTTACACTTTGGGTTAGACGTTATCATCCAAGAAGCACTCCTGAAATAAGCATGTAAAGATAAATTAAAAATCGGTATAAATATGCTCATTTTCTGTGAACTATCGTTATATTTGGTGATATTTCGGGTATAACTAGTCTAAATGTAAACGATTTGATGTGTGATTATGAGTAAGAGACCCACGACGGAGTTAGATAACAAGTAACGAATTTACAAATTTATTGGTTCACTGATTAGAGTTTACAAAGTATAACTTTTCATTTTGGAAGTGTGGATAGAAGTAACTTTCGATTAGTTCCTTTCGCTCAAATTACAACTTTTGTTTTACTTAAAATCACGTTTCAAATTGGTAAACAAGGACCACGTCGTTCGACACATCCGCTGATGAATGGTCCTAAAATCCATAGCTTAGTCATACACAATAATTCGCTGAACCATGACATTCATTCAAAACTCAACCCTGAACTCATTTTTCATTTTGAAGTATCAAAACTAATCACATGCGTGTGCTTCGCACATTACAACACTATTGTTGTAAGTATGAACTTTAACATTTGGCATAACAGAAATATTTAGCCTTTGAATTTAAACCGACTATTCTACTTTTGTTGTATAGCTTATATTTCATTTCAATGTCATATTATTGGCTTGAAGGGAAAACTTTAACTTGACTTATTCACGCATAAATAGAAAACCTGTCTGTAATAATTACGGACCAAATGCAAAATTACAGATCAACTAACTATTACATGCCAGTGTACTATATCAAGATCGTGTGCCATTACATTACATATATAAAGTTGGTATTTTGACGCCACTTGAGAGTGTTTTACGTATTATGTTAGTTGGGGCTCACGTGAAGAATTTCTTGTGGAAGTTTCTGTAAAATTATTAAAACTGGAAACATCTGCTGCCTGTTCCCAGAGAACCTAATAGAAGCTCAAAATTCTCCTTCCATGTAAACAAGTAAATATGCAAGTTCCTACATGCCCACATTGGTTCTAAGACACTTTTTCGTGTTCAAAGGAACTGATAGTGAGTGCACAAGAAGAAAATGGTCGACTGTGATAATACATTTAGAAATATTTAATTAGCTTTTTAAAAATATGTAGCCTTAAAAATATTGCATAGTTTTTCATGGACGTTGTAGCTAATTTTAATAGCGGCTTACAAGTTTTCTGCTCATAAAAATAAATTCACATTTCAATACATAACGTCACCCAACTTTTAAGCAATCGCATATAATTTCATTAACTAAATTTGTTTTTAATAAAATTCAAAATGTGCAGGGGTTTTGGATTATCTATATGGAAAAACAAAACCTCTTTTGGGGTACTCAATCATCCCCAGTTGAGTAATGTAAGATTAATGAAGCTTTCAATGCTATGGCCTTAATGAATCCTACGAAACAGCTTATAAGCATCCGAAGTAGATATTTGCCTGTAATTAGTGCACACAATATTGAAGCAATCTGCTAAACTGCACATTAATACCCAGTTCACTAAGTTACATAAAACCAACGCTCTGACGCTCATTGACCTAGATAAAATAAGCTAATGAAGCCCATGATTTAACAATACTTTTTCACATGTTTTATTAAATAGCAGGATGAGCTAATTTACAAGGCAGTTGTTACATATTGAACTAAATCATAGATGCACCTTATTTCTATGTAATTCTTGGATATATAGTTGCCTTCTTAAAAGTTGGGGATTTAAAATATTATCAGATTTAAGATAGGTGGTTTAAACTGTTGCAGGGCTGTTAATATCTTTGTTCCCAAATTAAAGCTGACAAATTCCTGCAATTATCTATTATTGAAGTTTTTAAAATAACTGTGACTACACATTATTTTCAATAACAAGAAAATTCCTAATTCGGTACATAGACAAGTTTTGAGAAATATTGCTCATGTTTATTTATTTAAATTGAACGCCGTTAGAATTTTCAGTGTTGTGATTGTTAACCATACAATCCTAGGTGTAATTAATTCTTCGTTTAAAGTTAAATGTGGTACAAATTTAATTAGAGAAGCTCAATGATTAAATGCAGTTCGAAATAGTAACATTACCAATCGCCAATAGTGTCCGTTTTAGTAAAACAGTACAATTGTTTTGAATTAATTCGACACTGAATAAAGTTCACATACTCAAACTAACTCAATAAACACGAACAACGGTCGAATTTACAGTTTTAGCTAAAAACAAAATTCATTATTTACATACACATTTTTGCATTTTCCAAAGCCATTCACGTTAAAACATTTTACTTCTTTGGCAAGCTTTAAACGTATAATTATGTGTTATACTGATTACAGAGTGATAGTAAGCAATGTCAAAAAACATTATGTATTTTGTTTTTGTTGTGTATAACTTGAACGTTTTAAGCAAAGTTGCAATTTATTTGAAGCTATTCTAATTAAAATCATATTTTAACTTTAACGTTGCAAATTTCTTTAGTAAGTCAGAAATAATTATATTTTTCAAATAGTGAGATACAACAAATACAAAGTCTCATGTAAGTAGTTAACAGGAATAAGGCTTGTACAGCAATAACGCCAGTAGAAAATTATATTGTAGTTACAAGGTAGTAGGGTTACTTGTTTATTCGTGGTACCCTATTATCAAAGAAAAATGGTCATATTTAGTGTTTCGTTCGGGACGGGACGGGACGGGACGGGACGGGATTTGAGTTTCTCGTCCCGTCCCGAAAATTTCGGGACGAGAATTTCGGGATTCGGTACGGGACAAACCTCATCCCGTCCCGTCCCGAAGAAGCTTTGTCCCGTCCCGTCCCGTCCCGTACCGTCTTGAACTTTTTTCAACAAATCTAACAGTCCATTAAAAAGAGTAAATAATCACAATTTCAATAGAAAAAGGCTAGGTTTTTGAAATTTTAATTTTTTTTTATAAAACAATCTAAAATTTCATATAATAATTTTAACAAAAATAGTTTATGAATTGATTTTAAATTAGTTTCAATATATAACTGCATTTAATGTAATTGCACGTATGTCAGAAGCAATGCTTGCAGACTACATACTTAAATGTCATTTGGCAATTTAAAATTTTATTTAAACAGTTTATTGACCCACTGTCAAGGTTAGTAAGAATTAGTGAATCCATGAGAGAAAATACCAATACAAAGTAACAATGAGTTATGAAATTGAAACTCCACTATTACTATGTATATGATATATGTTAGCATGTACTGATTACATATTAAGTTTTAATATCCTTAATGCCTTAAACTTAATAATTTGATTATTTATGTTATGCTGTGTGTATTCTTTAACTAATAAAAAATTAACTGTGGAAGAAAATAATTCCTATATTAGTTTTAGCTTACATTTTCATTCTAACAGCACCAAGTAATGGCAGCTTGGCGATACTCGGGACATCCCGATCGGGACGGGACGGGTTCGGGACGGGACGACGTCTGTCCCGTCCCGAACCCGTCCCGTCCCGAAATTTTCGGGACAGAAAATCCTTGTCCCGTCCCGTCCCGTATCCCGTCCCGGCCGGGACGGGACGGGATATCCCTTCCCGAACGAAACTCTAGTCATATTAAAACAAACAGATACTTTTATTAGGTTTTATTTATTCAGTTTTTTATTCTGGTATAGTAAATAAAATTTGAAATTACACTTACACTTACACTTACACTCATATCACAATAACAAACTGCGTCTTGAGAATGCCTAAATTTTGCATTTTTTAAATTTTTGTAAAACTCAAAACCACATTTAATTTCCTCAAAGATCTCATAAAGAGATATGTATCTTGTTACGATGATTAAAAACAGGTATCTACAGTCGCTTTACCCTCCCAATTGTACACTAACTATGAAATAGCGGGCCAACAAATGACTCCGTTTATTTACAATTACAGGGCAAAATTCAAAAACTGTTATGTGTGTGAACTTTAGTCATCTTCTTATGTACAATTTTTACAAATTTCAGTTAATTTTCAGAAAAATAAATTCTTGAAGTTTTCAAAGCGATTTTCAGATTGTCTTTTCTAAGTTTAAAAAAATGTAAACATTCTTTGTTTTTCATTAAATGTGTAAACGCTGGTTTTCCTTTTATTTGAGAAAATGGCGAAGTAGCTAAACGTTATAAATGTAAAGCAAAACATCATGTGATAGAAACTAGCATGAAAAGGTGGGTGTTAAAAAAAATTTTAAGTTGTAATTTGCAAACCAATTTTGAAAGAAAACGTAATTTAAGGGTATTTGCAATTCTCAAATTCCTATTTTTCTCCAAAATTATAAAAACCAGTTTTTACTTCATTAGAAAACGAAAAAATGGGGTATGGGCGAAACGTAAAGAATATATGTACACAATATAATAGTATGAATTAAAATATAGAGAAATAATGGGTGGTAATGACGTTGTTTTGATATGTAGGTTAAATTATAAAATAAAATCTAAAACAATCGTACCTTGGGTTTGTTCACTTAATAGGCATTTAAATTATAATTTACAACCGTGATGAATACGAACTGGATTTCAACAATTCTTAATTTACTTGTAAATATGTAATTTAAGTCTTGTTGACTGTTATTAGCTTTTAAAGTAGGAAGTAGTACTACATTACCCTTAAGATATCTTTTGCAGCACAAACAACTTTTCCTGTTGAGTAAAGCATAAATTTGCATAGAATTTGCAAATTTTAGGTGGGATTTTAATTTACTTCCCTGTCTCGTTAAATGTAAAATTTATTATTAAAAATTTGAATAGTATGCTGACATGACGGCCAAAACTTAATTTAAATTATTTAAAAATAATTAAAACCCGTTTTTGATATCGCAGACCTCATGTAAAATTACAAACCTGTCTAATCAATTCAAACATGCCCGTTTACCGTTACATAATTGTGTAACATTACATGAAATATTGTTATTTGGAACTTTGACGCCACTTGACCACTTGTGAGGATTCGATGCATCAAATTATTAAAGCGATAGGATCCCTTTCAGCTATCCCAGCTTATGTAATAAGTATAACAAAGGAAATTAGCAGTCTGTTCCTAGTGAATCCAAGTCCAAGATATTCGCAGAAATCTTATTCCGTGTAAACAAGTCAACTTATCACTCTCACAATGGTGCTAAGAAACTTCTCAGTGTTCGATAAAACTTACAAGGGAATGGTTTTACATGGTACGCGCCAATTTCAAAAATTCATGTCCACAAAAATCAGGCTACTTTTAAATAGTAGGGATCAGAAGTAACTCGATTGAATTTTGCTTTGTTTGGTCACAATACCCCGCCAAAGTTTTAAAAAATTCAAATTTTAATATTTTTCCGCCCTGTAACTTCTACAGTTCTAATCCGATTTTGACGAAATTTAATTTTTTCTAACGTTTAGACTCTTAGTGACGTGTAGAAGTTAATTATTTTAAATAGTTTATACATCAACACGTGCTGGCTTATAATTATGATTGCCACCTGGTCGACTAGCGACAACTATACTTGTTTAATGACTCCAACTGAAAATCCTAAACATTTACATGCATGAAGGGTTTTTATTACAACATTATTATTTATTTTCCCAAACTTGCCATTTACAAATGCATGATTTGTAATTGCTAAAATTTTGGGTATAAATATTTACATTTTCTAATAATATCGAACTTGCATAAAACAGATAAGACTGGGAATTTCGAATTTTACGAATTGGTGTTTGTTATTAATTAAAATTAATTTATTAAAATTTTATAATTTTGACGTACCTAAACGTCAAATATTAGATATCGTCGATGTAGAATGAAGTTTGATCATCTCCTTTTGGGGCTCCATTGATTATCTCCATTTTTCATAAAACATGGCGAATAAGGTATGTTAATGATTAGTTAATGGTTTGGTAATTTAAAAATAAGTACATTAAAGGTCACCCATAAATGACGTCATCAAAATATCCCCATTTTAAGTCCATATGACCCTCCTGTAATCAGAGTACCCGTTTGGTAAATGGCTATCTTTAGCAGGCGATACCATGAATATCCAAGTAGGCTGCTTGGCCATACCCATGACGTCATTTATGGGCGACCCCTTGATTTTTTAAACTTTCAATAACGATTTATTGATAAAATAATTTAATCAAATTATTAAATGAGTACACCATTCATGAGACCATAGGGATTATTTCATGAATAAATCATTATTGAAATGAATTGAAATTATTGAATTCTACTTAAAACCTTAGGTTTAATGTTTCTCAACAAATGTAGTATATTTTTGTTAACATGTTGGACCCATGATGAAAAAGCAATTAATTTGAATCTTCCAAAAGCCCCGCATACCTTTCCTTAAAAGTTATAAAAGGATTGTAGCATTTTACGCTACAATTCAAAAGCAGGTATCTACAACCGATGCATCGTCCTATGTGTACTTCAACCCTGTAATAGCCAGACCCCACATTGCACCGTTTGTGCACGGTTATGGGTAAAAGTTAAAAATAGTTGATTTTTTAAATTTAAACACCCTCTTACCTTCTAATCGTGAGTTCAAAAATTTTGTATTCGTTTTTAAAAAACTTGGAATGGTGTTATTTTCAAAGCAATTGAAAAAGAAAATAATTTCTTAGATTTTGAAAATTCGAAATTGCTTTCTCCCTTTAAAATTATAGTAGCCAGTTCTCACTTGATTTGCAAAATTGGGTAATAGTAAACAATTTAAATTAAAAATTGTTTGATGAAAACTAGCCAGAAACTATATGTGTTAATGGTTTTTTTATATGAAGGCTACATTCTACATTTTATTAAATACAATCTAAAACGTTTAAAAATTGTGTATTCGTTATACTTGTGCGCCGTCTATTATTTAAAATTGTAAGCCTTAAAAATTCACATATTAGATACTGTGTACAAAGGTGTTGTGCAGTAGCAAATTCAAACTGTAAGTTTTGTCTTATATTACCAGGTTGAGAATACAAAGTGAGAGGTTTCCTTTGGGTCTTCTTTTACAGCACTAACATCGTTTCTAGTTGAGTAAAGAATATTGCCAGCAAATTAAAAAAATAAGGCAGATTATATAGACGCTTAAGAACAAATCACACGAATTCGAATCAAGTGTGTACATCATCTGTGAGAGAGAAAGTAAAAGCTTTTATTTACACTGGTACACAATTGTACTTGCCTGAAAGACACAGTAACAAATATACATTGTTTCACAAAAACGATTTACAAAGTAACGATGAAGTCATACTGACGAAGGATATAAATAATTAAGCTGGAACTATAGAATATAAATGATCATGTGCAATCCTGTTGGAATCACGAACAGCCGCTACAATCACTTCTTTAACCATGGAATAGGGCAATAGAAAACTTTTTCTAAACTGCTCAAAGAACTCCGTAATTGTTAAAAAAAATTTAAACAAAATTGCTTGGTTTTTTTTATATGAACCAAAAATAAGGTATCTGCTAAAACATTGAAATATCATGAAATCGTTTAAATATAAATTTTAGCACATCTCAAAAACATGTAAATAATTTAATTAGCACTTAAAAATTTCGAACCTAATTATTTACGCGTCTATCCTAATGGAAGTCCAAGCGGCATAAACTCTTTCCACCTATACAATAATCTTTTCAGAAATCCGCCGTATCCACTGATCGCAAATGTAGTCTAAGCAATGGCTCCTCAACTTACAAGCCGATAGACTCCTGAGTAAAATGCTAAATCCAACTAAGTGAACGTCCAGTGCTCGTTGACTGGAAAGGTTTACCATAATTCTGATCGTGAGAGTGTCAAACGCGAAATGAAGTAGCCTGGAAAAATGCACAAGACGGAGGGTCCATTCTTGACCATGGACTTTACATGTTCATGTGCTTTGCATTGATTTTATACGCTTTTTTACTAATTAAAAAATTATGTTTTGCATTCTGTTACAATTTTGTTGACGATTGCGGATCGTTTAATCTCGCTTTCACGCATTATAAATCCAATCTTAATTGTCACTTACATTTGAGGTTGGACAAGTAGCGCTCCTGGAATATTGAGTTTAAGATAAATTAAAGTTCGGTGAAAATATGCTCAATTCATGTGAACTATCGTTGTAAGGATGAAGCTTGACATTTAACATAACACAAATATTTAGACTTCGAATTTAAAATTACCATTTTAATCAAACGTTTCTTAAGTTGTAGTGTTTTTCATTTCAATATTAAATTAGGCAGTTTGCGCACTTTCCGTAAAAATGAAAAACGTAAACGTAAACGTAAATTTTACGTAAGCTCCGCCCTCAAAACGTAGAAATAAAATTTTGCGTGAAAAATGATAATTTACGGCCGTTTTTTATACGGCAGCGGTGTTTAAACAACGTCCACGCAATATCATACGTAACAAATATTGCCATGGATACCTATAGTAACCTTCCAAATCTGCTGATTTTAAAAAATAACAACTTTTACGTTTAACCTAATACTGCGCAAACTATGACACGCAAAATGATCCGCAAAATTTTAAAACGTAAAAACAATTATTTTGCGTTTTGCGTTTTACGAAATATAATTTTACGGCAAGCGCGCAAATTCCCTATTGAATTGAAGGGGAAACTTTACCTTGACATATTTACGTATAATTAAAAAACTATTCTGTGAACATAGAACTCATGTGAAATTATAAAATTACAGACCATTCAATCAACTATTATGTATGTATGTATGTATGTATGTATGTATGGTAGTATAGCACCTTCAGGCCGAAGCCTATCGCGCACTACTTACAATTTACTCTATTAACTTTGCTGCTTGAAATACACCATAGCCTGATGCATTCAGTGGGGCTCGTTGACTTTTAAATATACTAAACTTACTTGGGAAGTTATACCTATTAATGACAGACTATCTTTAATGTCGCGCTCTTGGAGACTCTAGTTTTAGTTCCTGATAAGGAAAGCATGAGTTTCTGTTTATTTAACAAGGCCGTAGTGGAATCAGAATATTGAATCAATCCCTATGGTGTGTCAAATCATAGTCAGAGAAACTATCTGCAACTCTTCACCTTGCCTACATTATGTAACAGATTTTCTATGGTACGTCCTCCGTCAGTGCAATCGACTTGAGAAAGAGAGGATACAGTAAAGGGATGGTACAACTTCTAGAAAGCGTATCACTTTGAGCAAGAGAATCTCTCTCCCACTTTAAGCCTCGGCTCTGTCATGACCAGAGTGCTCACGTGCTCCAGGAAGCACATGCCTCTGTTCACAGATCTCCGTAGTCGCTCTCCATGTAGCCTCTTCTTACTTCCCTGTCTATCCCAAACTATAGCTCTGTTTCCCCTTCTCTCAGCTCATATAGAGAGACAGCAGAAAAAACTGCTCCGCGAAGACAAGTGGATTAGGGTATCTCGTATGCAAAATATATTACTACATATGCTTTTCACTCATCGACAGCCCGTATCTCGACGTGCACCGCGCACCACTGAGCCCAGTTGCCTCCCTTTAATCAACTATTACATGCCAGTGTACTTTTTCCAGATCTGGTACCATTATGTTATCCAGCCTTTCCTCCCTCTGTACTCGCACTCTCCATCTCCTGCTTGGTCATGAAGACACATAGCAGGGAAAAGAGGGTCCGAGAGCAGGAAAGAGGAGAGGAGAAAATTACTACGGCTAGAGTCTGGCTGTGGAAACGGAGGGATGGTCCATACCTCTAATATTTTACTTCGTAGTAATTTATAGTTTCGACTTACATTATTTTTAGTAGCTCAGTTACTGGCAACTGACTTTAATTCCGTTTTGTCTTACTGTGTTCCGGTGATGAGCAGCTGATGGAATAGGAGTTGTTATCTGAGTCTCTTTCCAGGTCTTTAGAAATTCTTTAATGCCTCGCTTTCGGTCCTGAATAGTTCTCCCTCTCGGTCCTGAACAGTTCTTCCTTTCAGTCCTGATGGTCTAGTCCGAGTTCTCGAATTTACTTTTATGTATGGGTTTGTGAAACTTATGAGTGTGAGAGTATGAGTCAAAGTTATGCTGATGAATATCAGAAATACCGTCTTATTTCCTCGAGCTCGAATCTTTTACTTTTAAATGAATTAAAAGGTTTGGATTTATTCAATATTGTAATATTCTTATAAAAACAGGGTGTGGCTCATACGAAAAGTGCGTGTGCGAAATTCTCGATGTCTTATCCCGTGCTCTCCTTTCAACCAACTGTCCGTCTTTCGCACTCTTTCCTCCACTATGTACCTAAATTGCACACTTCCACGTCCTCAGATTTCTCGAACATTTGATCTCTCTCTGTTTACGCACTTCCTACTTGCTTGTTCCACTTTTCCATGAACTCTCATGAACCCCTACTCTCTCTTTACTCTGATTCGTTCCCCATTTCTATAATATCTATTTTATGTGATCAATCCCCGTAGGGGCATAGATGATATGCCAATCCTAGCATATCAACATACCGTCACTTCGTTGAATTTCAGATCAAAGATCTGAATCCCGACCCCATAATATAAATCGAGAGTGATTGATTAGACCTTGGCCTTTATGAAAATTACATGGTATACTGACCCTTGGTATTATTGGATAATCATACAATAATATGATTAAGTAATTATAAGTTAGAATAACACAATATATGCTTCATCATGGTAATAAACCTTGTGTGTGAAAAATTCATTTCATGAAATTTGAATTGCAATGTAATTTTTGTTTTAAGGTAAAAGGTAATTATGGCCGTTGTTGTCAGTTGATCACAGCATGTCTTGAGAATTACGATAAAATGTAGGTTAGTTGTACTATCCCTGTCCGGAACGAACCCTTGGTGGAGGTTGGTTAAAAATAATCACCATTTTCTCCTGGATGATTTGGACTATGAATAATAGTACTTGTTGTGCAACTGTCCTTCAGTTCGAATTGACCAGTGTATAACTGCTCAGAATCCAATTTGAATCTTTAAGTGTACTGAGTTTGCCCAGTTGTAGAAGAGTCTTGATACCCTCCTTTCCGTATTTGACCAAGGAATTCTCATTACCGTTGGAATCGCGTTCGACATGTACAAAATTAAAATATGCAATTAAAATTTTTCCATATTAATGGTTTTTTGGCAATATTTCCTATGTGAATTAGACATTGTAAATAGTAAAAAATAAAATTAATTATTATTTAAATAATTTTAACAATTACTCTAATATGAACACATCAGGTGAAACAAGCTGGTGGTATGTAATAATTCCAAAATTTATTATGTTGCGTCTATTACCCATAATGGTATGGTTCTCTTCGTTCAATTCTGAACTGAAAAGCTAATAACTATCCGCGTCCAATGATCCACTCCAAGTCTCCAGTTAGCGGCCTCTAGAATGCCCGCGGGCTTGCTATAGGTCTCCTGGGCGTGCCGCCTCATCGAGTATAAGGTTTCAGCCACCTGAAGTGTGATTTTGGAAAAATTTAGATGTCGACTATACGATCATCTTCGAGCTTACTGCGGTCTGTAAGACATTATTTATAAGCAACACATACTACTGTTTTTTCTATAATACCTTGGCCAACTGCCTACGCCGTGCTCCTCTCCTCGGAATCAGACAAGGAAAAGTTGTCGGGCGTAGCGAAACTTTTAATTCAAGGTAAGCAATATGCTCTAATTATGTTGAGAGGAAAAAAAATTAAAATGAGTTTCAATTAAAATAATGTGTATTTGTTTGTGTAATGTGTGGGTTAATATACCTTTGAGTAGGTCGCTTATGGAGGTGCTGATTCTCACCTGCTCATAGCCCTACTGTTAATAAAGAGGGGGATGTATAGAATAAGCAGGTGCTTGTGTTCTCTCTGTTGACGCCATTAGGCTGGGGTACAGAGATATTGATGGTTTAGGGATTTGTGTTGACGTGATCGGATTTTTGCTGAAGTATCTCTGAATTGCCAGATCGATTTGCTCTTGGGTTATAATAGCATGCACTTCTTGCACTGGCGTCAGAGGTACTACCTCATTCTCCTCGTCAACAATGAAGATTTTACGAGTTGGAATTTTTCTACATATAAAACAAGAAACGAGCCATTTACGGTAACAAAAAATTAAACATGTGGCAAGCATAATCAGCAAAATCATAAAAAAAGATAACAGAATTTTTATTATAATGGCGCGTACAGGGCTAAGCACGGTTTCTCTTAAATTAGCTACCGCAAGGGCTAATGGCGCGCTAAGTGGTTGACCAGTCATTTCAAGTTGGATAACATCATTTAAATAGATGCGATTTTGCATCGTAGTAAGAAGTTTGTGCATACTACCAGTTTCTTTTACCTCACTTATTCCCTCTATATCTGGAGCGGAAAAGCTAATTTGTGGTAAGTCTTTGATATTTTGTAATGATTTCTCTGGCACTGGTAGGATTGGCAAAGATATAGATACTGACTTATTTGACAGTAACACGACTGTCTCGCCTAAATCTAGATAAAATGGGGGTATTTGGTCGCACGACACGTTTGTTGGGATTTTAATGATTTTATGAGAGATTGCCTGTAAATACGCTGTCTGAATTTCATCTACTGAATCTTTGTACTCAATAGGCCATTGTAAAATACATAAATCACTTGGTTTGGGAAGCAATCTAAATTTTGTAACACTCATACACTTCGATATTTCAATTATGTCACCACTCATACTACCTGCAAAATTTTTATTATGAAAAAGGGTCCGAGCTAGAAGGTTTGGTTCGCCTAAAAGTGATATAAATTTTAGCAATGTCAGTTGGCGTGAGTTCGTCCAACACGCCTACTTATAAAGGATTTGAATCGAAGCAATCACATTATCCTGGATACTTTGGTAGATAAATTGAAAACGGCCTGCAACCGACGGTGAACCTGATAACCTAGTGGGTGCTGGTGTTGTTCTTACTTGGTCTGTCAATGAACCTCCTAATGTTAAAATTTGCCTTTTACTTTGGGAACTAGTCATTTTTTCAGTTGTAAGTGTTGTGAGAACATCTGTTGGTACTATGGATATGTCTAATTGGCCTGCTTCATCGGCGCTTAAAATAAACCCTTGGGATGTAGTGCCTACCTCAACGCCACACAATGGCTCACTTTTTAGGTCAGTAAAGCCTAACTCTAACTCTAAGCAGGACAATCTACTGCCTGTTTTCAGACACGTGGTGGAACTAAACTTCTTCAATCTGCAAGCTTGGATTTGTATTATGTTCCAAATTAGAACTCCAGAATGTGTGCTACAACTCCCGGTTGAATACGCACAAACTTCCGCAAGTGAAGCACTGGATAAAATGTTGGAATCAGCATTGTTCACCGCGATGGTTTCAGTACTGAAGAAATAGTTAGTAACGCTATGAGAAACAGTTCTGCCGTATACGTAATCTACAAATGGGGCCAATTTGGTGGAATAGAATTCCGCCTTGATCCTATGCAAAGGGTGTTTGTCGGGGCTCTGATGAGATTTTATCATTTGTTGGCACATTTCAGCGGAAACAGGAATTTCCGAAGTGTACTGTCTCTGCCAGTAACCGAAAAAGATGCCATATTGCTTCTCTTGAGTTGTCTTCTTTGCACTACATTGGTATCCCCGTATCTTAAATTGTGCCGAATTATGCAGCCATAAAGTAACTCTTACTGGGGTTGAAGGTTGCGTAGTGTCTACTAGAGGACATTGAAGGTCGGATGGAATTTTGTAGGGCATCCCGTGGCTTAAACCGATGCATGTAAACAACTCTATTGGCTTTGGTTCGAAGTTATGGAATAAATTATGGAGCAGGTCTGCATGCTGGCCTTGATTTTCCTCCTTTGTAGAGAAGTTATTGGCCGACACACTTACTAGTAGCATCAATAATGTCCACATCTAAGAAATAAATTAAATTTATCCGTCATAAGAGATAATTGGGGTTATTTATATTTAAAGTGTTTAGTTACCAACAATTTTGGTTTTCTGGGTATTATTCACGAACCGGTCGGAACGAATTATTGGTAAATGAGTGATAGAAATGAAAGAAGTGGGTTCGTAGCGTTAAAATGTACAATTAGTAATTGGTGCTGATCGGAGATGTACTTGATCTGAGATACTTAAATATCCTACATGATTAGCCTCTATATGCCTAAAAATTACTGGATATTCGTAAAGACATGACGTTCTATGAATTATTTCAAACCTGTTGATTGATTCGCATTTCTGCAAAGTGATTGTGTCATTTACTTGTTTGGCCCTATAATGGAACCTTGTTGCAGGCATAGCAAGCGGGATGTGAATTGTAGATCGGGTCACGAAATATTGTGCAATTGACATTCGCAATGTCGGGACTTTGTGGTTATTGATGTCCGCAGACATGGTGGTGGTGGGCAGGGGTTCGTTTTCGGTTGGATAAACTGTGTCAGATTGACGTTTTCTACGGGAGTGGCCGATTGAATCAGCCGCTATCCATGCGTGTACATCTCGGTGGATGTGGAGGCTTGCAGCATCTCCAAATTCACTAGCTATTGCTGGGGTGATGTACTGAGAAGGGAATTCGTAGTTACAAAGATTAAGACTCACATCAGATTCACTTATTTTATCTAACTCTGGGCATGCTAGGAATCGGTCAAACAATTGGCAGCGGATAGGAGCCTTCATCAGCTGAATGCACCTCTGCAGTGTAGAATTGTTCCAAATCACCGTACCTCGTTCTTCGGTAGGGCAACTACTTTTATTAACGTTGCAATCCTGATTGATTGAGCTTTTAGAGTGAGTGACGTTTAAATTTTGATCAAAAGTAATTGTTGTAGCCAATAAGATGAAATTAGTCACGGTGTCACCAACGTTAGAGCTTCGAAGTTTGTCCTTTGTTACCCACACTCCTGCTTGATTTGAAGGCTGTAAAACCTGACCTAGTACGGTCTTTTTATATTTTTTCATGGCTATGCATGCTTCTAGTGAAACTGGTACCATTGCATGAGAATACCTGCTACTTCCCTACAGAGTATTGCGGTGAGTATTAACAACAGTACTTTTACGCCCAATACACTCGTAAGCATCATGTCGAATTTTCCATGTTTTATTTTGAAAAAAGAAAAAAGGAAATTGGGTGTTCAGTTGTTCATCTTGTTGTACGTCAAAGCTCGGATTAGATAGTATTGTTTGACACATGAGTATCGGAGTTGGTTTCACCGATAAATTCATTGTAGAGTAGTGTGTAGGCGTCGGAGTTATATCCTCGCCTTCGGGTTCAACGAAGTCAGGAAAGTTAGATTGTGCTACCTAGGAATTGGTGGCAATGCTAATAGTTATGAGGCATGAAAGATTAAAGAATAAGAGAAAACCTAATAAAAGAAGTCCTATTCTACATAGAGAAAAATAAGCAAAAAAATAAAAATAGGAATGTGTTAGTCTACTAGGTTGAAAAAACCATATTCATGCATAACATAGTAGGCTAGAAGCGTGCTATTTTGTAGTTAGAAACATAAGCTATCCGGGGGGTAATTAATTTCTATCCCGGATTTGACTGTAATTAACCTAAGAAAATATTGTTGGTGTATTATATAAATTATAGGTATGTTAGGATGGCATTTTATATTGTCTAGTTCGCGGTATTGAAAAATTGTTTCGCATCGTTGAATAGAGGCTTCATTTGCTTTAAGAGCTATTCTATATGTGTCAGGAATTTGTTTCTTATTCAGTTCAAAGTATGTAGATCGATGCTTAATCGCAAAACTGTGGGTATCGTAGTTTGCTCTTACTTGCATTATCCGGGACATCCTCTTTTGCTCGTCTTTTGTCACTGGTTCTGGGTAGAATTGACGAGGGTGTTGAAAATTTTGATTGACGTTTCTCCGTATTATCGTTTGATTGGAAACTTTATAAATATATGCTAGGGTGAAATTACTGTAAATTGTATAACTTAGTTCCCGAACTACTAGTGGTTCATGTGTGCCTAAATATTTTGGTGGTAAGTATTTGATTCGACAATCGATAATATCATTTAAAAATCTATCTATGATGTCTAGTTTGGGGCAGATGGCTTCAGTGTCATTAAGAAAGCAGTAAATTTGATGTGATGCATTTTGATGGCAGGTATTTAAAAGAACTGCATTCCAATGTAATAAACCTCTTTTTGTTCGCACTCTTTTGGTGTTAGGAATGTTCTTTTCTTCAAACATATCTGGAATTTGTACATGTTCAGGGTTTCCGGTAACGTTGTGTATTGTTGATACAAAAGTCTGTTCTTTTGTAATAGTAAAGTTGATTTTGATTGATTTGGTTTTAGTTAACCTGGCTTTGTATTCCAGATGGTGTCCTGATATTTGTGCAAAGTAATGAGATTTTTCATTACACTCCGGCTGGCTAAGGGAAAAGCATTCATCCCATGGAACTGGAACATGGTCGTAATGTTTTGTCTTAATTTTAGAATCTTTTCCAGCGGTTTCAGTAATTGTTTAGTGCCAGCATAACAATCCTAACACTTGAGTTGATATAGGGTGATATTCGAATGACAGTTTGATTTTTTGTAGAGCTTTAAAATTGCGCTTATGAGCGTTATTATAAATTGAATATCCAAGACGTGTAAATAGTGGTTGACAGAATGTTAGGGGATCATTCTGGAAGAAAGGATACGCAAAAGGAACTACGGTTTTCCAGTCGTACTGGTACTGTGTCGATTCTTTACCCTCTTGATTAAATGTGCAACTTAACTCTATGTATCCTGCAATAAGTATGTAGGTGATAGTGTTTTGGAACCTGCAAGTATAATTGAATTTAAGAAAAATTTGGTTTAAATTTTTCTAATTTGTTGAATAAAAATTATATAAAATAGAATTTACAACGAAGTTTGGTTTAAATATTTACGAGGTAATCCGGAACGGATGAATTATATTCAAGCGGTCACGACTAGTTGAATTAAGAGTTTGTGTTTCTGCTTGTATGTAAAATAATTTTGTGCAATTGTGTACTACTGGGTGGGTGTGAATACGTCGTGACTGTAGGTTTATCGTACTTATTACGCTATACTGAGGCATCTTATAATGTATTATAGTTGCATTAATGCATGTCTGTGTGGGTATTATAACATAGTCATGTGTATGTTTACACTTCATAATGGTGGCCGTTCCTTTATTGTTAACTGCTTAGTATTTCGAACTGTCCATTGATGTGTTTGACATTTCTATTTTTCTTTGCCAGTATTGTTGAGGTGTTTGAACGTTTATTGTAGAATTAAAGTCATACGCGTCATTTTCAGTTTTAAACGTGGATATTGTTATCATTGGGGAAATTGCTGTTGTATTCTTAATTTTTTCAAGTGTCGGACACGTCATTTCAATTCCTGTGAAGTAGCAATGATCTGGCTGGTCTAAATTCTGTAGTGCTTGAATAACTGTATCTTGATCCCATATTATGGTGTTGTTTGCTACCTGGCACATACCAGTGGTGTGATCGCATATGGCAGATGGGTCTTCAATCTTTATTGACCTTGCGTTTTGAGTAATAGTTCCTTCGATTTCGGACATCTAAAAATAGTATACGTGTGCTTGACTGTTGACATTAGTGGAATTTGAAAAGGTAGAAGGTGGTGTCTGTAAATCAAAAATACCGTTTTCGAGAGTCATTCTTGAATTTTGCAGGGTAATTTTGCTCGAATACATTCTGATACATTCGTCTCGCGTAATAGTGACATCTGATTTATTTTCGCTGTAAATTATTGTCCCGTTTGCCTGCTGATGGAACATTTCCGTCTTTGTTCCCTCACAAAGAATAGCTTTTATATGCAATTTCCAGTTAAGTCCGTAAAATCCATAATCAAGACGGGTCATTAATCCATTCGACTGAAAAGTTTGGTTGTACGCAATAGCAATTTCTGAAGTAAGATCCCATGTTAGTCCTTTGAGTTTTATTTCACACTCGGCTATTGGAATTGGCCAAATACTTGTACTTGGCAGCAAACTCAGTGGAATTGAGGTTGCTGTGGCCAACGACAGCATAGATAATAATGGAAGAAAAGTCCACCTGGAATATTTAGTTATTTAAATACCCAGAAATTCAGGTTTTTGAGATAACCTGCCTGATCGTGTCTGTATTTTGAGGTTTTGTACATTATTCTTATCGATGTTCTGGGACTCATTCGATCGAGTGTCAGGAGATAATTGCTCTACAGTGTCTGATTTATGATTGCCGTCCTCCTTTTGTGGTGTAATTATGATAGGTTTATTTAGGCCTATAGTTACCTAATCTGGTGTAGTATCGATATTTATGATACAGTATAGAATTTCAATTGCTTTTAGTAACCCTATTCTTAACAATTCTACTGTGTAATAGGTTTGAGGAAATTTATGACTTATGTGTTGGAATTAAACCTTGCACCGATTTAGTAGGTTAGAGGTTAGACTTTGCGAAAGATAGTATATACAAAGCTAGAATAAAGTCAGCAATATATTTAAAAGAGGTTTCCAATACTAGATAAAGATTCCCTTTACCATTAAGTTTATACAGAAAAGTTAAAATATTGTTGCATGTAGAATGTAGTACGTCCATTTTAAATTCAAAAATTTGAATAAATAATTCTGAGTTT
The DNA here is from genome assembly GCA_949802685.1 of Dicyrtomina minuta. Classification (NCBI taxonomy): domain Eukaryota; kingdom Metazoa; phylum Arthropoda; class Collembola; order Symphypleona; family Dicyrtomidae; genus Dicyrtomina; species Dicyrtomina minuta. The sequence goes on along the minus strand of OX461808.1, from coordinate 136,510,147 downwards.
TTGTTAGTAAATATATGATGTTGTATTGGATCTGCAAAATATTTCACTTTAAAGGAACTAGATGAGTAGCGAAATTCTTCTTTTTTGTAAGTATAAAATTCGCTGAAGTGTAAAGGTTGATCGCTGGTATTAAGAATGATACTTGTTCTGTGTTGGGTTTTAAAAGCATTTTGAGTGATTTGTTCAGTGTCAATGTTATCCCGTGATGTCCAAAAGGCATCATATTTTTCGAATTGGAATTGCCGTGTTGCAAATTCTGTTTTCGAATCTACTATTTGTTTAGTGGATATCCATGATGATAATTTATTCCAAGCGTCAAATCAGTGTAGTTCTAAAATTGCTTCTATAAACCGGACTACCTATTCAATCCTAGTTATGATTGTTTTTTCCTCGTCCCCCTCATTTAATTGGTCGTAGAACATTTTCAACTTGTTAACATTAACATGAACGGTGTAGTTCGTGTACAAGTGCACACATTCGTAATTCAGTGAATTTATTTGCTTTGTGATAATGAAAGGACCATAATACTTCCTGCACAAAGATGGTTTGTGGTCTATTGGCGTAGACACTTGGTTCACCATTACTTTCATTCCCACTTCAAATTGTATTTCTTTGCGTTTCTTATTTTCTCTCTCTGTGTAAATTTTCTGTGCATTTAGGATGGATTTGCGAGCTTAGTCTCGAATTGACTTAGCTAACTCCACTCGTTCTATTTCAATTTGTTAAATTCCTACCGGGAATCGTCCTTTATCAAACGAAGCAGCTTCCATACTGAATAAAATCTTATAGGGTAAATATCCTGTGGCTGAGTTGACTGCTGAATTCATTGTGTACTGTATTTCTGGAAGTACCAAGTCCCAAAGGGCATATTCCTCATGATCTAGTAACGCGCGGATCGCTTGCTTTATTGTTCTCATGCGAATTTCGCATATCCCATTACTTTGTGGATTATGTGGTGTTGTCTGAATCTTGTAAATATTAAATCTGTCCAGTAGAATCTTTACTAGACGTGAGAGGAAATTCTTACCACGGTCGGACTGTATGGATTGCGGCGGCCCAAAAAGTGCTATATATTCGAGTAGTATTTCTGCTGTTGTTTCTGCTGTTTGTTCCTTTGTGGGTCGTAAAAAAATAAATTTACTAAACGAATCTACAATGACGAGTATATTCAGCATTCCTCGATCTGTCGTTGTCAAAGGACCACAAAAATCAACTGCTAATTTTTGAAAAGGTCGCTCTCCAACTGGAATTGGTTGGAGTAGGCCGCCTTGTGGTACATAGGCGCTTTTTGCTTCGAGGCATGGGCCACAAGATTTTACATTATTGACTACGTTGTTGATCATTTTTTGCCACCAATACGAATTCTTTATTCGTAATAAAGTCGCTGTAACTCCTTTATGGCTAGCAGAGTTTGCATTGTGTCGTGATACTAAAATATCGTGTCTCAATGAAGGTGGAACTACCAGTTTGTTGACTCCGTCCTGCACTTTATACAAAATATTGTTCTTGAGTACAAAGCCGGGTACAGATTGATTATTTTCGATCATTCTGATTCGATCAGCTGTATATGTATAAGCTTGTTGTAGCAATGTGATATCAAAATCCTCGACCAAATAGATGGGGATATCAAGGTCATCTCCAGGGGGTATGAGATCTTCTGGATTGACTTCTAATGGTGCCTCAGTTTGGTCGTAGTAGGGCAGTCTGCTTAAATAATCCGGAATAACATTAAGACTTCCTTTGCGGTGAATTATTGTAAAGTCAAAACTTTCTAAAGCAAGTCCCCATCTGAAGAGTTTGCCATGGGCTCCTTTGGGATGTTTCTTTATTGCCAATAATGCTTGAGCATCAGTTACTACTGTGAAGTGTTTCCCATAGATGTAATGCCTAAATTTAAAAAGACAAAACAGTACTGCAAGAAATTCTCTTTCATAAGTGGAGTAATTCCTTTCCGCTTTAGTTAACGATCTTGAAATAAACTAGATAGGTCGTTGTTCTTCAAATTCGCATTGAAGAGCTACTCCTCTGAGTCCTACGCTGCTAGCGTTGCTGTGAATAAATACTTTGAAATCTTCATTAAAATGCCGTAAAACAGGACTTGACTCTAATTTGTGACGCAGAATATCGCTTGCATCCTGATGTTCTTGTTTCCATTCAAATCTCCTGCCTTTTTGCATCAGTGCATACAATAGAGCTGCTATCGTCGCAAAGTTATCTATACTTTTTCGGAAATAATAATTAAAAAATCCCAGAAGTTTCTGAATATCCTTTACGTTCTTTGGTGGTGCTCGATTATCAAACCATTTTAATTTGGTTTTGTCAATCTGAACTCCTTGTTCGGAAATTAATTGGCCAAGTATAACTACTTCGGTTTCTCCGAATGAACATTTCTTTGTGTTCAGTGTTAATTTCACTTCTTGCAAAATTTGTAAGATGACCTCTGTTCTTCTAAGTAGTTCAGCAAAAGTTTTTGCAGAAATGATAATATTATCCACGTAAATAATGCATATCTTGTAGAGTTGTTCATAAAAGGTATCTGACATCACTCTCTGAAACTAGTTGGCGGCGGTCTTGGTACCTATAGCTAGGCATTTCCAAACATAGGCACCTGCGGGTCCTTGAAACGTAAATTTATCAGCATCATCAGGATGACACTGAATCTGCCAAAACCCACTTTTCAAGTCAATTGTGACGAAAAATTTATTATTTCCTAAATAGGACAGAAGGACTTCAATCGATGGTAAGGGCCAAGTTTCTGATTCTATAAATTCGTTGATGGTTCTTGCGTCTAGCACTAGACGTAAACTTTGTTTTACGTCAACTGGTCCATCTCCTTTCTGTCTGTGTCCTCCTTTCACAGCCAGTAAATTACTGACATAAGGAGAGTTTGTTTTCTTTATCATTTGGGCATCTAAAAGCATTTGGACCTTTTCTTTGAGAAATTTCGTTTCTATTTTGGAATACGTAAATTGTCTTACTGATATTGGTTTGGTTTGTTTTTTCCATTTTATTTTTGGTGCTACTAGTTTACTTCGGGTAATAACATCAGTTTCCAGATTAAAGACCACACTGTATTTGTCCAGTAGTTTAAACATTTGCTCTTGTTCTGCAAAGGCTAATTTTGTGTTAATTGTTTTTTGTAAACATTGCTGAATGGTTATATTTTTCGAATCTGTAGCTTTCATGGTAGGTGCTTCAAGTGTTTCAGTTTCCTTAGGGCTCATTTATTTGTCGACGAATAAGTCTTTATCCATGATGTTTATAGAACTCCCCTTGTTAGTTACTTCAATGGTTGCTTGACCAAATTCGTCTGTGTCGATGATTGAAAAGACCGGTTTTATTTTTTCAAATGGATGGATCCCTTGGTTGTTAGGTATTGCATTTGTTTAAATAGGAGATGTGTGAGATGTATTGTGGTGTTGCTGGAATTGAACATCAATAAATGTTGATGAGTTGTTTTCAATTTGTACTGGATTTGAAAGTTTAACCGTTATCACTGGCTCGTTGCGTTCTGATTGGGTGATCCATAAAATCCTGAGTTTAATCTGGTTTGACATGGGATTACATCGTTTGTTATGGTGGTAACAGTCTTATTTTGGAAATCTAGCTGTTTTAATTACTGTTGCAGGCATTTATTCCCTATGATTTCTCTGAAATTTAAAACATTGGTGACGTGAAATTTTGCTGTAATGCTGGAAATTGGGCTTATTTCCACTCTTGCCTCGACTTCTTCTAGAGTTGTTACTGTTTGCTGGGTAATTCCTTTTAGTTGAATTGTCGAATTTGAAAGAATTGTATTGGGCGGAATAAGGTTTAAATTTATAAGGTTACAGCTTGAACCTGAATCCAAGAGAAATTCTGTGTTGGAATTAAATGTTTTAGCTGGAAGGTAAAAAAGGCTACTTTTAGTAGAGAGATGAGATAATGTATAACCTTGTTGAATTTTAATGGAGAGTTTTTGTTTTGCAGAGTTTCCATTTCCTACATCCTCTGCCCGTTCGCGTTTTTTGGTGAAGGTCCGGCTTGTGGAGGAATGTTTGATTGGTAGTTTGGATTCCTGGAAGGATATCCGGAATTTTGTTGGTTACTTGGTAGCTAGTATTATTTAGAACGACATTCGGTGGATATGTGCCTTTTCTTTTGGCATGAATAGCATGTCACTGGACCTCTATTGGGCCTGTAGTTGGGATAAGCATTTCTTGGTGTATTACTGTTGGTTCGGTTATTAGCATAAATATTGCCATTGTAGTTGTTATTGTAATGGTTGCCTGTGGTCATATTCCGTTAGTTGTGGTTACCGTTATAGTTGTTTCTATAACTATTATTTCTCCATGTAGTGTCCTGGTTACGATTATTGTTGAATCGTTAGGTTTGTTCTTGTCCTTGATTGGTGTTGAAACTTTGGTTATTGTTTTGGTAAGAGTTACTATCGCGCTGGTATTGCCGGTTGTTCTAATTATTTGATTGGGGGTTGTTGTTTTAATATCGGTTGTTATGCGGTTGGTTTTGTCCCATGTTGTTATTTATTTCGTCCCTGTCCTTATTTTGCTGATTTAATGTTATTGTCGTGTTGTTTCCTCTTCCCTCAATAGCAAATACATACTTTTGTGATTTTTCTTTCGTGGTTGTCTCGTTTCTATCGGTTGCTCCAAATAGTCGTAGCAACGTAGCCAAATCTTGTGGAAAATGAAGTGCAACTTGTTGACGTACACTAACTTTGCTGTTGTTAAGAATATGGTCCACTTTATTTCTGACCTCCATGTCTGGTTCGGCGAGGTGAATTTTCTCTAACATGGAATAAAAGTATTCCACAGCGGTCTCTGTTTCCTTTTGGGTATACATGATGTACTCCTTGGTAAACGTAAGCCTTGTTTTGTTTGAAAACCAATTGATGAGAGCATCTTCTATTTCACGCCATGTGGGTGCCGCTAGTGCAGCGTCCCTTCTTTGACCGAATGACATTTCGTAGTATGAGAGTGCAGAATTTTTCAAAGAATTTATGATTTGCTGAATTTTGATTGCTTCTGTCCATGCATTGACAACGCTAGCCCTGTTGTATGAGATAAGAAATTTTCGGACGCATTGGTCCGCCTTGCCGTTAAAGATCTCTGGTTGCATCAAGGTTCTGTTTACTTGAACTTGGTTATTAACCGGGATATTTTGAATCGCGGCCGCAAGATTTTGCTCTTCTTGTTGGTGTAATGTAAATTTCTGCAGTATAAGTTGTTGTGTATCCAATTGTTGGTGCAACGCGGCTACCAAATATCTGGTAATTTCCGCCGGGTTTGGTAGTTTATTCCCTCCCTGTTGTCCTTGTTCACCCTGCTGCTCTATGTGTTCTTGTAAAATTCCGTTTTGGTCCATGTTTCCTTGTTTTAGTTTTAATTGATTTTCTGACTGTTGAAACTGTTCGTGTAATGCTAAGTGCTGTTTGGTCTGGTCTTGTTCTAATCGAATATTATGGGCACCTTCTGTAAGACTGTTTACTGACAATGTTTGAAAAAGATTTTCGTAAGTTTTGCTCCGTGTGTGTGGAGTATGAATGATAATTGTTGGTGTTGTGGTTTTGATACTACGTTGAGTCATATTGCATGGTACATCTTTTAAAAGCTGGTCATATTTCACTTTAGCTTCATTTATCAGTTCTTTATTTAATGTTTCGTCGGTCTGGAATAGTCTTTGTGGAGTTATCTTCTTTTCTGATACGCGAATGCTCTTCTTTTTGTCCAATTTCGGGCAGGTCTTTACAGTTGGGAGCTTAGGCCTTTCTATGAAACATTGCATTTAATAGGATTATATGGACGTAGTCATCAAATAACACAAGGCCTACATTTTTTGAAAAAAATCAGAACACTGAAAAAGTTGTAAGGGGGGACCATTGGGTAAGGTAAAACTCCTATTTAATTTCTTATATGATTTTCGTGATTTTTTAATTTCGACGAATTTTAAAAATTTCAAATTTCGTTTTTGGCGCCAAAACGCAATTTGCACCGATATGATAGTATACGTTGTAGTGACCCCACGACGTAGTACATGATCTGTTATCGTTTGCTTCATTCAGGATTTTACACTTAGGAGACTTCCCATGTCAGTGCTTGGCGTAATAAATTATAAACTTGACTAATATTTAATTAATGGCGCTTTACTTTTAAAATACAAATTTCAAGACCAAAAAAAGCAATATATGCATAATATATGTCAACTAGGATTCAATATTAACAGACAAAATTAGTTTGTAGCGTTTTGTTAACTCTAACGTTTTATTTCTACTCTTATTTTCTTGCTGTGCTTAAAACAGATTCGCAATGCAAAATTCGTTACTGTTAATATAGAGGAAAAGTGATTACGTAGTTTGAATATATTTAAATGCAAATTTTAACAGTAAAATTAAATTGAGTTCAACGAAATGAAGTGATTTGTTGACAAAGAACCGGCAGATATTGAGTTAAAATACGCTGCTAAAGCCATTTCAGAAAATCATACACTTTAAAATTAATAATACTTTGAAATCTCATGATAGAGGATTCTACAAAGAAAAAGTTTCTTATTAAACTGAATACAGTTAATTAGATGATTTTGTAATTCTTGGATCGTTGCTTTCCTACAGCCACAGATTCAGATTTAAATCGTATTTAAGAGCGATCGTATAAATAAATATGTTAGTTGTGTCAATTTTTGCTGTTAGCATTAGAGTGAGGTTTTTCTAAACTGTAAATTTTATATTTTTAATGTTTTAAGCGCTCAAAATTATTAGCACCTACAGGAAAATGCTCATTTCCTTACTTTAGATGTGATTTATCATAGTTATGTAGTCAGTTTCGACGCCGTGAGAGTTTAAGTATTGTAAATGGAACACCAGGTTAGGCAAGGTTAAACATGGTTTATTAAGTCGTCACACATAGGGATAAATTTACGGTAATACACGGTTACAGTGCTATTCTTTAGCCATAAAATGGTTTTTAGCAGGGTAAAATACCTGTTTTATTTTTATTTTCTCAGCTTTTACATAATGGTTGAATAATACTGTATAATTGTTAAGATAAGTTTTATACATTTTAAGATGCGCTCAGGCAAAGAGGCAAAGCCAGGGAATTAAATGCTAGATGTTATATCCCACCACTATTGTGAAAGGATGCTTAGAAAATACGTTCAGTTTGTTTTAACTTCGACGCCACTATGAGATTAATTTTACTTTAGTCTTGATTAAGTTAACAAGATACCTATTATAGCCACTTTAGTTGAAATTAAGCAAACAGCGGTATAAAGAAAGCTCATATTAATTATAATGAATATAGCGATTAAAGCTGAAAAAAGTAGCTGCAAACATTTGATGGGGCAATAGTTAGAGGTTTTTAATATCCTTGAGAAAATTAAAAATTATACTGTTTTATTACACTGGATAAACAAACCGTCTAATGCTACACCTAAGCAGTTTCGATGTTGGTAGACAATTATAAGCTTAGTTTTTTTAAATTTTATAATTTCATTATCTAAGCAATGTACTGTTGTGTGAAACAGTCAGACTTGTTAGTTTGACAAGCTGTTGCTAGAAAATGAATGTAAGGTATTAACGTTACTTTTAGCATTTGTAGCAGCAGTTCAATATTTTAACGCCTTTTTTAAATTTAATTAAAAAGCTTTTAGTCATGGAAAATGATTTCTTTCTTAAACATTGAAGATGCTACTTGTTATTATTTTTTTTCAGCTTTACCGCCGTTAGAATTTTTACAATTGGAAACATTGTCCAAGTCAAAAGCAGATAGGTAACATAATGAACATTACAGAGATTCGTCTATATTAATGTTAAAAGTCCCGTTGATCCGTTTATTTATATTATTTAATATATTTTTTATTATATTTTTAACCAAACAGTGCTGACTGCTCCGAGTTTAAAAATAATAATCTTGAAGTTTTAAATAAATAATTATACAGACAATGAAGAAAAATATCCGGAAAATATGGTTTGTGCTAATATAATTATAATGAAAAGCCAAATATAAAGCATCCCTATATTTGTAAGAGCAAAACCACATACAGTGCCTTAAAAGTCTTGAAGGGGGTTATCATGGTACCATGGTACGCTACAATTCAAAAACAGGTATCCACAGTAGATTATTACTCCTAGCTGTATTGAAACGCTGTAATATTGAGCCGTTACATGTCTCCGTTCGTGCACAGTTATAAGGAAAATTTCAAAAAATGTTAATTTTTTCAATTTATACACGCTCTTTCCTTCTAGGTTCAACAATTTTTATTCATTTAAAAAAAATTAAATGTTGTAATTTCCAAAGCAAATTAAATACAAATTAATTTCTGGGTTTTTTAAAATTCAATAATTGGTTTTTCCCCAAATCATAAAACCTAGTTTTTACTTTATTTGGAAAAATTATTAAGTGATATCAAATTGTTAAGAATATAAATAAAAAAAAATAAATAATAGAAATCAACTATAAATGATGAGTGTAAATGACTATACTTTTATATGCAGTTAGGCTAATTGAAATTTTAAAAAAGCTAATTTAGTGTAAATTTTATTTGTTATAATTCTACGACGCTTATAAGTTCAAATTGCAAATTGCCGAAACAATTTAAAGCGTTATCAAAGGCTATGCCAAACCCCTTACAAATAAAGATCCTTTGACCTTTTGACCTTTGATGCATCTTCTAACGAACTCATACTCTCGTACTGAATGCGTTGTTTACTGTTAATAGCTCACAAAGTGAGAGGTAATTTTGATTTCCCTTTGGGAATTCTTTTGCACCACTAACAACTTTTCCAGTTGAGTAAAAAAAAAGCAACAAAGCAAAACAATAAATAATTAAGGAAAAATATATAGAAGCTAAACAACTTAACAAAATATCACACGTTTAAAATTAAAATATGTACGTTGTACCAACATCTTCTTTTATGAAACAAAATGGCTCAGATTAATTTGTATCTGAACCAAAAATAAGCTTTACTCCAAAACTTTAATTAGTAAGGCCCTGAAATGGTATTTATAGACATTTTAGTAATTTGTAAATACTTTTAAATAGAATAATTTTCACTTTTTAAAATTTTGGAATCTGTACTTTGTCATTATGTAAATGTCGCACACGTATTAAACCAAAATAAAACGATGGAAAACTGACATTAATTTAAATTCACAGCTATGACTAAATTGATGTTACTCTTCCTCTTTCAAATACTCGATTTTATATTTTTATTCTTAACAGTTTATTATTCATTATTAGTTATTATTCATCTTAGTCTACTCAGTCGTTTTGAAAAAAAATGTTAAAAAAGTATTTCTGTTCAGCGCCACTTGAAAATACTTTTAAAATATTGATGACACCATCATTATACATATTTCCGGTGTAACTTTAGAATATTAAATTAAAAACGAGGATAAAGTAGCAGCTTAGAAAATGAAGTGATGCAATGTAGTTTCCTCTTCTGTCCTATAGCGTAGTATTGCAAGACATGCATTTAATATGCCTTGCGAAGTATTTTAGATTAATAATAAATGTAAAATTTTAATTTAATAAAAACGAAGTCAACTTTTAAATTCGAAGGACAAAGAGAATGTAGGCACTTTTAGAAAACATGAACGCTCGCAATGTTAAACTGAATAACAAATTTGTGCCTAAAGTTTTAAGTAAATTGGTTTTCGAATTAGCCAATAACATTTATTTTAAAAAATCAGCGATGTTGTTAGTCTTACAAGGGAACCACTCCAAGTGGTACACCCAGATTTTAAAATCACCCATTGTATAAAATCAGGCTACTTTTAAATAGTACAGAACCAAAGTAACTCGACTGCATTTTGCGTTGTTTTGTCACAGTGGCCCGCCAAATTTAAAAAAAAGCATAAATATATAAATATATTTTGCATGGGATCTTACTAAAACGCATACAGGGATCGTCCATAAATGACGTTACTTAAAAATAGCTACTTTAGAGATCCCTTTTTTCACTAGTTTAGGAATTCAGTAATTGGATATATTTAACATAGGATCTTACTAGTATGCATACAGGGATCGTCACTACATGACGTCATTTAAACATTACCACTTTAGAGATCCCTTTTATCATTAGTTTATGAATTGAGAAATCAAATATATTTAACATGCGATCTTACTAATATGCATACAGGGATCTCCATAAATGACGTTATTTTAAAATAGCTACTTTAGAGATCCCTTTTTTCACTAGTTTAGGAATTAAGTAATTGGATATATTTAACATGGGATCTTACTAGTATGCATACAGGGATCGTCACTACATGACGTCATTTAAACATTACCACTTTAGAGATCCCTTTTATCATTAGTTTATGAATTGAGAAATCAAATATATTTAACATGCGATCTTACTAATATGCATACAGGGATCTCCATAAATGACGTTATTTTAAAATAGCTACTTTAGAGATCCCTTTTTTCACTAGTTTAGGAATTAAGTAATTGCATATATTTAACATGGGATCTTACTAGTATGCATACAGGGATCGTCACTACATGACGTCATTTAAACATTACCACTTTAGAGATCCCTTTTCTCATTAGTTTATGAATTGAGAAATCAAATATATTTAACATGGGATCTTACTAATATGCATACGGGGATCGTGCATAAATGACGTTATTTAAAAATTACCACCTAAGAGACCCTCTTTTTTATTAGTTCAAAAATTAAGTACTCTGATATATTTCACATGATATCTTAATAATACCCATACGGAGATCGTCCATTACTGAGGTTATATACATACTACCATTATAAAGATCCCCTATGTCATTAGGTTATGAATAATGTAAACGAATATGCTTAAAATAACAGACAACTACTTACGCATTGCCTAAATTGAATGTTAAAAATGGGTGTCCAGAACGTCATTCCATTGATATACACACTTGGTTCTAAAAGTAGGTGCTTGGAGCAGCAGAGCTTTTACTTAGCCCACTGGTGCCAACATAGCTCGCACTCAGCCCGTTTTCACTAGCGGTAACTGCTTAAGGTTAAGTTAGGACTTTGTAAACCGTACTACAAAAGCAATTTTTTCAATGATGAAATCAACTTGCTGTAAGCTCAGCATCTACTTCGGGCCCACAGTGGACAAATCCGGCGCAAAGCGCCGTATTTTTTTTAACTTGAAACATTGATTTTATTCTTGGTCGGTTTAACTGTTAATTGCAAACAAACTATAACTTCAATAATAACCAAACACTATACAACACTTCTCCCTCGCTTTTCTGGGCGATTAAAACTTGTTTCAATTTAAAAACTTCAAAAATGCGACCTGTAGCGTGCGAGCAACCGACATTGTGACAGACAGACAGACAGACAGACAGACAGACAGACAGCAAACACCAGACCAATAGATGCTTGCTTAGCATCTAAAAAAGTGAAGAAATATTAAAAGTTGCTTCAGTTAACTGCTAACTGTGCAAATACTATTCATGCGACCTTTCCCAAAAACTATACAGCACTGCGCGGGCGCTTTTTCTAGCGTTAAAAAAATATTTATATAAATTTTGTTTATATATATTTATAAAAATATATATAAAAAACTGCAACCGTTCTCGTACGACCTACAGACATTCGGACAGACAGACCGACAGACAGACGGACGGACAAAACCAATTCAATAGATGCTTATGAGCTAAAGTTCAGCATCTAAAAACCACAATTAGTTAGTTCACTTACTGCAACCATAAACCATATAATATCAATTTATGTATTTAAATAATTACACTATTTACCAAGTGTGTTTGTGTTTGGTGTAAGTAATAATAAATTTCAAGTGTTAAAATATAATAATTACCTAGGCACTGCACTGCTTAGTGCTCACTGACTCACAGTTAGCTGACAAGACTCACTTAGGACCCAGATGCCAGTAATATGAATCTGAACTACCAGTGCCGGTGCCGATCAGCCTTGTCTATTCTATACGTATAAAAATAAATGAACTACAATAAATATAAAGTAGTAGTAGTAATGATTTATTGCGTTTTTAGGTAATTGCCCATACACAAATCGAATTTAAAAAATAATTCATATTATTAATTATATATGCCAAGTCGAAGAAACCGGATTAGCCATCTTCCGAGCCGTATACATCTTTTCCTTTCTTCACTTTACTTGCCAATTTAACATTACTTAATTTTTAAATAACTTTCATTTATCAGTATTATTATCAGTAACATCAAACTTTTTGTTCTCTACATCTATGTTTACATAAAATCACCACTTAGGTACTTATAAAATCAAATATTGATGGCGATGAGAAGTACACTCCACTAGTGGGGACATAAACCTACACAGTTGAAACACTTACACCGTTATACACTAATGAATTGGATGCGTAGAAATATTTTTAGGGAGTAGGATTAAAATTGATTCATCCAGGATTACCTCTCTACTCTATTAGTTGAGTTCCATTGCTTCTGTACTGCTTTCCATCAACTTTAATACCAAATCTTCCGATAAACCGAACTAATGCCGTTCGTTGCCGATATTTAAACTGCCAGAACATTTTTGTGGTATGTCAGTACATGGCTTGCTCCAATTTAATGAGGTACGGGTATATTCGAACTCCAATTGCATTTTTTCTTAACATTGATTTTTTCTTCATAATTTGCGAGACTAGTCTGCTTTCCGACATCGTCAAAAATATCAAGGGGGGTTTTCCTGGTGAAGACATGCTGGCTCTCCGAGCATCCAGAACCTCATACTTACTCATGTGTATTCCAAGATTATGTTAAATCAGGTCCAGAGTGTCCTCTTTAGCTGACTTGATTACTGACCATCCCGAAATCACGAATTTGTTATTTCTGTTTCCCTTTTCTACCCCTGATAGTCTACACTGCAGACTCGCTAGCTGTTTTTCTGATTCCGTACTCCGCGAATTTTCCACTTCAATTTGGGCTTCTAATGCAGAGATTTTAAAATCTAAGTGAGCAACCTGGCTGTTAATTGAGTCTTCTAGTTTGTCTGCTGTTTTATGAATATTTGTTTCGTGTTGTAGGACAGTATTGTTTTCTATTAAGCCTGCTAGCTGGTCCTTGAAAGAAGAGATTTCTGCGGTTCCGTCGTCACTCCGTAATTTCAGGGATTCAACAGTCTCGTTTAAAGTGGTTACCTTACTGTTGACGCTCTTTTCTAGCAAATCAATTTTCTCTGTTAATTCTTTTCCCATTTTTTGAATCATCATGTTGACCGTGTGTAGAATACCATTTGCAGCGATAGAGGATATTTTTTGAGCCATCGTATGTATTTGCTGATTCATTATCACTGCGATCTGGTCCGTTAGTGTAGGTGTAGTCTTGTTTTTTTTCTTCGGCATCTTCGAGTCCTAATAAAATATATTTTTTGCTAGTGTCTTACAACCTACTAGTAGGAAAAATATAAGAATAGTGCCTTTCGGCCTACGTATTAATTAGATGGAACTAAGCTCTTTTTATTTCAGTTAAATCTGGAGAGAATTGAGTTCTGGAGGTGAATTTCTTCGATTTCGTCTCTGTCATCTTTTTTTATTAGGTGCACTGTGTAGAATGGGATGGCGGTTAGCGTGGTGGTAGTAAATACACTCCCAAAAATAGTCTAGACTATTATAAATGTTAAATCTTCGATCTGTTTCTAGTACAACTATCTTAATTCAACACTTTGTGATCGTTAAAATAACTGAAAATATAATTTTAACTATGAAAATCGACAAGTTAAATAAACAAATTTCAAATATTTCCTTGAAGATTTAGGCCGATATGTTCCTCCGACAAGCGCTAGATGGCCTCCTTCAATAAATATAAACAATAGTCCAAACTACAACTTAAACGTTTTAATCACTAGTCACTCTCAATCACACTGTAATTGACTGAAACATAAATTGTCTAAAATAGTAATTAAAATCTGACTACATATGTAAATAAAATAAAGAAAAGAAATAAAACTGCAAACTCAAAGTTTACCGCGCAGATCCACAAAATCAAGGACTTGGAAACCACGTGAAATTTGCTCAAAAGTACAACTACAACAAATTATTTATTTATTAAATTATTAACTCCTATTTATGTTTTATTTTGAACATTAAAATTATTATTTATTATAAATTATACTCTAATTAGAACCTAAGTAATTACTAATCAGAAATCGTTTCTGCGCTAATAAAAATTTTGCGGACGATCCCCATATGCATACTAGTAAGCTTGCATGTTAATGATATCCGTTTACTTAATTCTTGAGCTAATGAAAAAGGGGACCTGTAAAATGGTAATTTTTCAATAATGTCATTTGCGGACGATTTCTATATGCATACTAGTAAGCTTGTATATTAATGATATCCGTTTAATTAATTCTTGAGCTAATGACAAAAAGGACCTGTAAAATGGTAATTTTTTAATAACGTTATTTGCGGACGATCGCCATATGCATACTAGTAAGCTTGCATATAAATGATATCCGTTTAATTAATTCATGAGCTAATGACAAAGAGGACCTCTAAAATGGTAATTTTTTAATAACGTCATTTGCGGACGATCCCCATATGCATATTAGTAGTATCCTATGCAAAGGTTAACTGTTTCAATATTTTCAGGTGCAAAGTCATAGAAAACAATAAATAAAAGAGAAAGATTGAGGGTCGAACACAAATGACGACTTCATAAAGTTTTAAAAAAATTGAGTCACCCACACTTCAGGTTAAATTACCCTTCAAAGCAATGTGTGTATATTAATTTTTTTCGTAGAGCGCCTTGTTTTAATTAACCCATCCTTATCTTGAATGGCGTCATTTGTGTGTGGCTTTTAAACAAGTTTAACCTTGCCTACCACGTACGTACCTAGAGATGGGGGTAAGTTTGAATGCTAATGTAATTCAAACGGCTGGTTTTTCTTTGAGAGAAAAAAAGTTAAAAAAATATTGAAAGTTGCTCCAGTTAACTGCTAACTGTGCAAAAACTATTAATGCGATGTTGCCCAAAAACTATACAGCACTGCGCGGCCGCTTTTTTAAGCGACTAAAATTTATTTAAAGAAGATCAAGTCAAAACTGTGACCTGTGGCGCACGACCGACAGACATTCGGACAGACAGACCGACAGACAGACGGACGGACAAAACCATTTCAATAGATGCTTATGAGCTATAGCTCAGCATCTAAAAACTGTTTACGTGACTTTTAACTAATAATGGATATGTTTTGATTTTGACGCCACTTGTAAGACTTTTGCAAAATATGTTAACGTTAGCATTTTATGAGATAGGTGCTTTAACAGGCCCTTTTTCTAGTTATATTATAACCTAGTTAAAGGCTCTACAATAGGTGAGAGTCAATAAAAAGTACAAACTTGTTTTTTGAAATAAAAGTGCACAATTAGAGCCTTGTTTTCAGTATTTCGGTATTTTAGGAAAATTATGGAAGTATGTTAAACGTTTTAAAATTGTTCATATTTGATTTATTAAAATCAGTAAAATTTAGTATTTAGTCAAATTGTACTTGCATCATAAATGGACGGTACTGCAATTATTTACTAATGTACATTAGAGTAAAATTTGAGACTTTTACATGTGGAATGAAAACAAATTTTCCAAGAGCTTATGTAATAAGAATTTATTTCTATTTTGCCTGCTTCCTAATGTAACAGATTTCTTATTACATATTATCGGTTCCTCAATTAGTATGTGTGTAAAAACATCTTTCTCTTAGCAGTTAAACACGGTTTCATGCTATTTCCACTGGCAGCCAAATCAACAACACCTAATTTTCCAAGCCAAAAAAAGAAAGGCCAACAAAAGCCGCTCATTCAACCATAGTTTGATTCAGTATTTTAAAAATTTGTAGTCAGTTAGATTTTATGAGATTGCGTTTTAATTATTTAAAGAAATGTAAAATTAAAAGAAAATAAGACCTATCTTTTATTTTCTGCCAATGGTCCCCAAAACCTCTGCCGCTAATAGATTACGCGATAATTAGCAGATTACTGTCCCACCTCTTACCGCCAAGAATCCTGCAGCCTTTTAAATATTAGCAAAAATGAAAATAAGTTCTGTGTAATTACTCAAAACTAATGTTGGTGTGAATTTATCTCACAAATCATACAATTTAGAGTTTTCGTCACAGTGTAAAACTTAAAATGAGGAAAGTATTTGAGTATTTTACTTTTTAATCGAAGAAAATTTTGTCAATTTCAGTACTATTACAAAATTTTGTTTTACCCAAAGAATGTAAAACCATGATGCTTCGATATTTTAAAAAACCAGGAGCTACAAATTTTAAGCTTTGTAAGCAGTTGACTAACGATGCATCTTTTATTCCTTAATCTTTTTGCAAATTCAATAAATGTATTAGAATCAAGATTTAACGTATGAACTTATCAATTTTAGCGTTGCACTGTACTTTAATTCGCAATTTGAATGTTTACACTTTTTTTACAGTTCAAATTGTTTTCTTTTGTTTATTTTCTGCATACTTTTTTTTTATTTTTGACTCCAGAATTGAGTTTACAAAATATCTACTTTTGCCACAATGCTTTTATAATTATTTGTTAAAAATTCAAAGTTTCCAGGTGAAAAACGATTGGCTTTCTTAGTGTTTAGATCTTTGGTAGAGAACGCTTTAAAGAATACTAATTTTGAATTAGGCGTTCAGACAAAGACTTGAACTTTGGTAGATAGTAAGTTCGACTTTTAATGTGATCGGGTGCTTTGTAAGAAAATGTGTTTAAATAAATTTTAATTCAACGCCGCCTAATAATAGTAAATAGTTTTATTTGCCTTATATATCACAATTTGAAATTACGGTTCCATAGTAAGTTAAGGGTTGAAGGGTTGAAGAGACAAGCGGTTTAAGAAGTTATCAAAGTGTTGATAGTAGTAGTAGAAGGCGCAAATGTAATCGGATTAATTTTTTGCAACTTTGAAAATCTGTATCTATTTCCACAGCCAACGTACAGTAAAGGATATGCTATCATTATACTTCTCTTTTAATACTGTATGTACGAAAACATAGTGTCAAAAATTAAAAGTTGCAAGAGATACATGTCACTGTACGAAAATACTGCGGAAATTCTTACAACGGCCTAAGTGCCCTTAATGTCATCAGATAGTATAAATACATTTAAATTTAATAGAAATGTTAAGTGAAGCAACACGATTTTAAAATAATTGTCAATAACAACAGCAACTTCTACAATTACCGGTTTATAGGAAACGTATGTGGGTTGACAAACCTAAAAAAACATACTTTGCTCCAACAACGTACAATAAATCGCGTTTTCTGGGCTAGATGTGGAAGATTATCAGATCATGTCACAGTAAGGGCTCAAGTGTAGTAGCAAAACATTAAAAACAGAAAACTTTTATAATAATAAGATCCAAACTTTGCCTGTAGTACAGAGATAAATATTTTTGATCATGCACTTTAACATTTTTAAAAAAGGTACTAAATTTTTCAAACTACTACCATAATGTGGTTGTAATGATTTACCTTATTTTATTATTTCTCTGGCTTCACGCTACTTGAATAATTGCATTGCAGATTATTTACAATTGATGAAGATAGAGTGACAATCAAGTAGTGTAGATGGAAATTAAAACGTTACAACAGAAATAAACCACATCTAACAAATCTAAAAAAGCTTGCAGACAAAGAACTAACAGTTATTGACTTAAAATAAGCTATTAAAGCCATACGTATATTTATACGAATATATAATATGCATACGAAATATTTATTGTTTTAAAATTTTACAATCAAGCTATCTACACAGAGAAGGTTTGATATTGAACTAAACACACTGTTACCTAAAATTTGATAATGAAAAGTTTTTGGTGTATGGTTTACTTCAGGTAGCTTATGATTCAGATTCGGATGGTATTTTACAAGCCTGCTTAAAACAATTCTTTTGAATGTTATAGTTCTTTATTCTGAATATCTAATAAAAGTTCTTGAAGTTGATTAATTATAAAGAAATGGTTTGCGAAATCTAGTGATATCAAATATAATTGTATTAAAAAGTTGCTATTCAACCCTTAACTAGTTTTAGGTGTACTCCAGGAATGCAATAATATAATACTTTAATATATCAAACTAGGAGCAAAATGCTGTAAACACCGAAAATAGTAAACAAATCCTATCACTACTAGTACTTATTTTTAAGCAACCGAAACATGTTATTTTAGCCTTTACTTTTCCGTGAAATAGGTACAGATGTTAAGCAGCTGTCATTAGAAACGATGAATGTTTCGACGTCAATTGAGAATTGTTTTGTAACTCACCAGATGTTAGAAATCTAGATGGCATATGTGTAGGCATGTCTTTATGTTTAGACAATACATATTTAATAGTAAATAGTACATAAAACATGTATTTGAGATATGTTAATGGTAAAAGCTTACAAACCAGTGGCAAACAATTGTTTGAACTTTTACAAGCATTACGAAAATGAAATTCTAGGCTGCACTTATACAAACTAAATTATTTATTAAATTTTAAAATTTTAAAACCAATAAAAACAATTCAAAATCATATTGCTACTGAAGAATCTATCGTGCAGATCATCATTCTTTTGACATAGATATTGTATAACTTGACTTTATGTTTGCACAACAAAAACTTAAAAATGCCAACTCGCTTATTTTACTGACAACAATTTCATAAATTTTTAAAAAGGACCTGCAATTTAATTTCTTATTGGCGAGTGAAAGAATCAAAATTTAACTACTACATTATTATTTGACGTTTAAAATATTTTAAATCCGTCGCTTTTTTTAATCAATTGGCATTATGTAATTGAACTACTTACTAATAATAACTTACAAAGCGTAATGCAAAAAACTAGTTTCAGGCGAAGAAGCCAGGTTTGGGTTTTAATATTCAATTTCAGATTACTTGCTTTTGGTGGAAGAATAATTTATAGACGCCTTTGGTTATATTTTGTTTCAGATTAAAGATAATACTTTTTTAAGATTTATAATAGCATTATAGTCTACTAAAGGGACCCCACTATGTTGGTGTTGATGTAAATCATTGCTTTGAACGCTAATAGTTAAAAGAAGTGGCACCCAATCAATCGAAAGGTAGATGCTGACAACATTCCGACGTTCATTGACCTAATGTATGCTAACATATACCTACTAGGTAATGATTCAAGTTGTTATTTTTATTAAATTGGAAGATAAAATAATCACTAAGTTTATGGTTCAGTTGTAGACAAAATAAAGTTTGATACAGTACAGTGTAATTATTTCTCGGTTTTAATGTAATTAAAAGCATATAATACAAAATTCTTTAAAGTGTTATTGGTTAGAAAGTGTTTGCAACAGCCTTATTTTCAGTTTATTTTTTAGGTCAATTTTTATTGAATATGATGATTTAGTCATCTTCACTGCCGCAAGAGTTTCAGATTTGGAAATTGGGTATAAGTTGCCACTAAAAAGTAAATTAAAGGTTGTCACAGAATGCTTAGTTGCCGTGTTTGTATGCTGCGTGATAAACGTTATTTATTTCGATGAATGGGTCGAATGAATGGAGCATTGAATATGATACTTAAGTTAAACAAGCACAACTTGATATTCCTTTTTTAAACACCACAATAGTTGACAATAGCTACGTTATTTTATGGCACGTAAAAACTCACGAAGTTGTATACTTACATATTGGTAGTGAAGGCAAATTTTCACTGCAACTTGAAAACAATTACAGTAGTAGGTGGTAATTATTGAATGCTTATTAAGTTTATTTCATATAACAGCTGATTTAGATTTGAATATGATGTAAGGCAGCTGGTTGGAATTGGTACAGTCTTGTTACAGGGCATGTTGTCCGCATCAATCAGATTATTACGCTAATTTTATATAAGTGATTTTTAATTTTGCTTTATAGTCATACCTATTCAACAAATGCAGATATATGCTGGTTTTTAAAAGCTTAAAGTGAAGTTCTTAAGGTATTAAAACTTTAGAGATTACTAAAATTATGTTATATTTATGTGTACAAAAAACTCATTACAGATTGTACGCCATTTAATAATACTTTGCAAATTTTGTAAGTCACGATATTAAAGGTAAATACCGCACCGTGACTGATAATTCACCCAAAACAAAAGGAGTAACTTAGAAAATGACGTTATAAAATTTAGTTTCCGCTTCTTCAAGTTGGAAATTTGTGGCTTTAAAAGTTAATTAGAAACATTATCATTGTTCGCTCCTTTGGCATCTTGTTACATTTTTAAAGCCTGCTCCTGCTAGACTTTTTATGCGTATCGGTTTTAAATAAAATGGCAATAAAATAAATGTAAGTTCGATACAAGGATTATTAATGAATTAATTTAATTTAATTTAAAAATTAGTGCATTATTCATAAGACCCGGTATTAGTTCATCAATAAACCAATATTGCAACCTTACAATTAAAGGGTCTCCCATAAATGACGTCACGGGTATGCCTAAGCAGCTTACTTGGATATTGATGGTATCGCATGCTAAAGATAGCCATTAACCTAACAGGCACTCCAATGACAGGAGGGTCATAGGGACTTTGGGACTTAAAATTGGAATATTTTGATGTTGCCATTTAAAGGTAACCCATAACGTACTTAGTCTCGAATTCCTAAACCCTTAAATAATCATTTGCATATCTCATTAGCCGTATTTCATGAAAAATGGAAATGACTAAACCCGATTTTAAATCAGAATGCAGATAATCATAATTTATTTTAGCCCCAAAAGGAGGTGATCAAACTTCATTCTTCATCGATGCTATGTTTCTCTTAACGCGCTCTGGAAATTATAAATGTACAGAAGATTGTTCCAATTTTTCCGACAAGTCTAACTTTCCGTAACTATATTGTCACTTACCGGACCGGAGACGAAACGAGGCACGATTGTCGCAAATAATCCTATTAAAACTCAATAGGTTAGACCAACCCTAAAAATAGTATGTACAAAAGTTATTAACACTATTTAAAAAATAAAAAGTATTGAAATTATAATTTGAGGTTGCTCTGATTCCTCTGCAGCTTATAAATGGTGCCCGACCACGACTTCATTTCTTGTTTTGTGCTATCACACAAGCTTGCATTAGGCATTGACGTTCGGAGCCCTGCCTGGTGGATAGGGAAAACTACTTGGGAAAACTTGCAGCCGAGCGGTCTCGATCCCAAGACTTTAAGCGAGCATCTACTCTAGCAGCAGATCCATAGACATATATGCACTGAGCTACGCGGGCTTACTTAAAAATTGGTGTTTAATTTCCAATTTAAATTAAAATTACATAATAAATACAAAATAGAAAAAAAATCGGTTTCCTTCACTGTTTACTATTATTTAATGTTTCCAAATTTGACGCCACTTGTAAGAATTTTGCAAAATGTGCAATAGTCAATGCATCTGTTGTTTGCTTGTTAGCTGTCCCCTGCCTTGGCAAAGTATAACTTTCTAATATTCTAAAATAGGTCACTGTCATTAACAAAGACAAAATAGTTTTATAAAAATCAAAACATACAGGCTGATCCTGTTTTTTTCAATTTTTTCCAATAATGGAAATATAATAGACATGTTTTTAACGTTATAAATTTGTATATACTAAAATATTAATAATCACTGCTTGATACATAATGATAAATAATAAATGAATCCATCTAGACACCTGCAAAAAAAACAAGCATTAAAGTTTAATATACTGTAGTAATCCTAAATGATTATCTGTAAAGGACGAGGAGTGCGTTATTAAACACTAATTTTCGTTTCTTCAATTCTCGTAAATAAAATATGACTGAGGAGAGTTGGTCCTATTGTGAAAAAAGGTGTCAATTTTCAACCTGCCCTTCGCCGTTGAACTCTTGTAATCTGATTTGCACTTAAAATAAACTCAAACATTATATTATAAATACAACTTCGTTATCCAAGAAAAGCTTCTGCACTAGTTATTTAAAGTTAAACTATGAATACATAGGGATTTGCCCAATTTCTGTTGACTGCTACAAAATATTCAACTTATGAAAGAAGCCTAAATTCGTCAATTTAAACATAGTAGAAACCTCTAGCATTTTAATTAACAACAACCATATGATGCTGGATTCTGTTTATCTTACTTGAACTGTTTCTTAAATTATATACTTTTGATTGTCGATTTATCCTAATTACACCTAAAACCCGAGTGTGCAGGGATCCAGACCAACACTACATCACCACCCCTCCCATCGAGTCAATGTTAGAAAATACGCTTCAATATTTTTAAATTGGAAGCCGCTATACATTTCTCGTAACGTTAAATTAGCTTTTGGACACAGTTTTGCTGCTGGTTTCATATTTGTATTGTATATAATTATGTAACGAGAAATAATTAAACAGTAAAAATACATCTTGATTTGTTTACAAAATATTTCGTGATGAAGCTAACACACAATCTGTACACACTATGTTGTCTAACAATTGCTGAACTTGCGGTTCTTTAATAACTAATTCGTACACAACCTCAATTATTGACCCCATCACTGTACACTAACACGGTGATTTTAATAAAACATAATCGAAAAGTCGAAAATTGAGGTATATGCAGTTGATAAGATGCCTGTTCCTGCAAAAAAGTATTTTACCCAAAAATTATAAACAACTACTACTTTAAACTTTAAAACTTGCAGCAAACAATTGTGTGTGAATAGTAAACGAAGCCTGTTATACATTCTCCTGTGTAATATCTTAATTACAATTTGCATGAATAAAAACGATTGCTTATACAAGAAGATGTAGGGAAATAAAATGTTTTAAAGTTTTGACGCCACTGTTTAACTTTTAGTTATTTGGCACAGTATCATTTAGAAGATACTTATTCGTATTTTTCTTCTAGCTGAACTAACAATGTAATAAACTCAAACATATTGAATATAAAGTGTAACTGAGAACTCAAAGTCTTACAAATTGTTCTGCGATAAACTTTTTAACAGATTAGAATATTTAAAAATAGGGCTATTTCAATCATTAAATTAAAACTGGAAAATGCAGCAGTAGTGTTCGCAAATAATAACAATACAAATGTGTGTGTATTAGATTGCGATAAATTTATTGCAAATTCAAAAAGTACGTACACGAAATACAAAGTACAAAAAAAACAGACATCATCTTTGGTTCAAGTCAGTAGCCGGTTGGAATATAAGCATTGTTTGCATACTGCCCAAGTTGGAATTATTGCAAATATTTCGATATTTTGACACCATTGGCAAATCTTCTACAAGTTAAATAATAATCTTTAAATAACGTCATTTATGGGCGATCCCTGTATGCATATTAGTGGGATCCCATGTTAAATAAATCCGATTACTTAATTCTTGAACTATTGACAAAGAGGATCTTTAAAATAGTAATGTTGGAATAACGTCAATCATGGAAGATCCCTGTATGCATATTAGTAATGTCCCATGTTGAATATATCCGATTACCTAATTCTTAAACTAATAACAACGAGGATCTTTAAAATGGTAATGTTTGAATAACGTCATTTATGGACAATCCCCGTATGCGTATCAGTAAGATCCCATGTGAGCGGCTTGTTTAAATTTACCCACCCTCAACTTACATGACGTAATTTGTGTCTGGCCCCTTGGCAATATTATCCTTGTCTACCACGTACCTATATAGAAATGGAAGTAAGTTTGAACGCTAATGCAATGTCATAGGCGGTTTTTGATTGAGGGCAAAAAAAAGTGAAAAAATATTGAAAGTTGCTTCAGTTAACTGCTAACTGTGCAAACACTATTCATAGGATCTCGCCCAAAAACTATACAGCACTGCGCGGGCGCTTTTCAAGCGTTTAAAAAATATTTCAAGAAATTAGGTTGAAAACTGCGACCGTTTTCGTACGACCTACAGACATTCGGACAGACAGACCGAAAGACAGACGGACGGACAAAACCATTTCAATAGATGCTTAGGAGCTAAAGCTCAGCATCTAAAAACCTTTCATCAAAATCAGTTAAAAACTGTAGAAGCTACAGGGCGGTAAAGTTGAAATTTGCTGCGCTATTCTAGGTGAACGATGCAAAATGCACTGGAGTTACTTTGGATCTATATGATTTAAAAAAAGTCTGATTTTTTAAAATAGGTCTTTCAAAATTCTGGGTCGGTCATGTCGCGTCATTCCCTTGTAAGAGCATAAGTATAAATATCAAAACGCCCTTATTCCAAAAGTTGAGTTTTCTATAGTTAAGATATTGTTACATTACGTATTTTTCAAAGAATGCAAAATATTAAGTCTCAAGTTTAAAGTCCATAGCAAGTATACATATATATATTATACTAGGAGTGTTAACAAACTGTTTTTTAATTTAAGTTGAATTTAAAAGTTTTCGATTTGCGCTGTTTTATATTACATATCAACAAAAAGTACGTAGGGCAGAAAATGTACCAAACATAATAACGTGAATTGTGGACGCTCCCTTTGGTTTTTTAAATTAGTAAAGAATCTAAAACACCAATTTCTATAAGTAGGCTACCAGAAAACTCGCTAACTGCTAAAATCTAATATATATTACGAGCTTAGTATCATTTGAATATAGTAATTAGTTTTCTATTATCAAGAACATGTAAATAGAATAGTTTCCACTCTTCAAGACCTTATATGACATTTTCAATACGATATGAAAATATTATAAATACTTTGTAGCTTAGCATTTATAAAAACAATTTGGTGGCTTAACGCCACTTTAAAATATTTATTAGTCTAAACGTATATCCTAGGTAATAGACGTCTAAATCATTTACTTGTAGGTTGAAAATGATTACAACATTCAGAATGATTATCAACAGCATACTTTAAACAAGGTAAACAAAATTTCAATATCGTAAATATCAGTAAAAGACCATGAGCAGGCAATTAATTGTCGCTTTTCGTTTTTTAAATTTTGTCTAGAGATTTTTACTATCTAAACTTAGCTTCAATCATTGTGAAAAAGGTGTCAACTGTCACTCCGCCGTTTAATAGTGCTTACAGCATAAATGCACGGTGAATCTTGACATTGTAATTATGCACTTAAAGTACATATTTACGTGAATAACACGGTCAAACACTAATTAACTAACATTTATATAGATTCACAATTATGACAAAAATTACTTTACTTTTCGCACATGATAATAAACAGCGTCATGTTTATAATTACAATTAATTGTATGTTGCTAATTACAAAGTAAATTAAATAGGTACAGCACTCATTCGAAAATTTGATCAAATTTTAAGTAAAGTTGACCTTTTACGAATGTGTTCCCAATTGGGATCCAAGAAAACCTATTAGATGCTCACAAATGGATTATTTTAATACTCTTCTCGAAACTTGCAACGAGGCAGAGAATGGGCAAAAGAAAATATTTAGATTTGTACGGTTACGACGCCGCTACTGTATTTGTTTTTGTGAAAGATCAAATGACAACGCGTTACCATATGAGCTAATATTAACTAAATTAAAATTACAAATTTTGAAGTTGCTTAGTAATAATTTTACAACATATACAAAGTTCATATAAACTATAAGGTACAAGTTTAAGCAATTGAAAACTGAGGAATGAGCATATTAGGTTAGTTATTAATTAAACAAACATAATTGATTGTAAGAATCCATTTTACAGCGGCGACACAATAATATTAGAGGTAACGTGTTTTAAAAGTTAGCAGTCGATTTAGCTAACACATAGCATGGTAAATTACATAGGTACACGCAAAAACTAGTTGGAAAAATATTCCAAGTACTTTGAATTGTAAAAAAATTTCAATATATTTTGTTTTAGCACATTGTTCCTAAAAATGCTCAGGTGAAATAGTAAAAAATATTTAAATGGACTGTTAATTGGAAAACAGTTGTATCAATAGACCGTTTTAAATGTTTATTTTGACGCCATCAAACTAATCTGATGCTCAATTAAATACAATGTTGTCCGTAGCCTTTTAAGAAGCTGAGCTTAAGCATCTAATGAAATGGTCATGTCCGTCTGTCCGTCTGTCCGTCCGTCTGTTGGCCGAACACTACAGGTCACAGTTTTTAAGCCATTAACTTCAAAATTCTTTTAAACGATCAGAAATGCGAGCAGGCAGGTCTGTATTGTTTTTTCAATTCGATCGGACTGACCATTTCTTCACAATTAACAGTTAACTGGACCCATGTCAAAACTTAGAAAAGTGAGCTTGGGAAAAACGAATACATGCGTGTAAACAAATGGATAATTCGTGTACATACCAAGGAATTTCAAAGCTCTGCGCGGCGAATACAAGTAATTATATCTTATAGTACAGACCCAGCCAATTTCAGCTACAGTATTCAATGGCATGTAGTCTGATTGTCTGATGCAAGGGTGACGCGCAAATGACGTCAGGCGAAAATTTCTTGTAAACACCCCCACCCAGCTGCTGTCGCATTCACATTAGCTAAGCAGGTAAGGGGTGACGCGCAAATGACGTCAGGCGAAAATTTCTTCTAGAAACCCCCACCCAGCTGCTATCGCATTCACATTAGGTACGCAGGTTAGGGGTGACCCGCGAATGACGTCACGTTTAAATTTCTTCTAGACAGCCCCACTTAGCTCTTATCACATTCACATAAGGTGAGCAGGTTAGGGGTGACGCGCAACTGACGTCAGGCGAAAATTTGTTTTTGACAGCCCCACTTAGCTGCTATCGCATTCACATAAAGTAAGCAGGTTAGGGGTGACGCGCAAATGACGTGAGGCGAAAATTTCTTTTAGACACCTCCATCCTGCTGCTATCGCATTCACATTAGGTAAGCAGGCTAGGGGTGACGCCCAAATGACGTCACGTGAAAATTTTCGTTAGACAGCCCCAACTAGCTGCTATCGCATTTACATTAGGTAAGCAGGCTAGGGGTTACGAGCAAATGACGTCAGGCAAAAATTTCTTCTTGACAGCCCCACTAAGCTGCTATCGCATTCACATAAGGTAAGCAGGTTAGGGGTGAAGCGCAACTGACGTCAGGCAGAAATTTCTTTTAGACACCCCCACTCAGATGTCATCGCATTCTTATTAGGTAATATGGTTATGGGTGACGCGCAAATGATGTCACGTAAAAATTTCTTTTACATGTCACGGACTGACCTATTTGTGTTATAGATGTTCAGGGATTGTCCATAATGACGTTATTTGTGAATAGTGCAATTTATAAAAAAATTTCAGCTATATTAAAGTACGGGCTACAAGCATTGGTTTATGTCTTATTGATTGTAGGGGAGCTTCCATAAATCTTATATCATCTTTTAGCGTAACATTAATTGTCATGCGCCTTTGTTGAAGCTCAGCATCTACTTCGGGCCAACCCACGGTCGACAAATCCGGCGCGAAGCGCCGGATTTTTTGTTGTATAACAGTCACCTAAACATCATTGTTATTAAAACTGAAATCAAAATAAAAACATTTCAATTTCATGAATACGTCTAACTCAAAACTTACCGTTAATAAAATACGTGGAACTTGAATTTGCAATTAAGATGTGCACTTTTGTTTTTGTTTTGCAATTTTTTCTCTTTTATCCATGTGCTATATTCATTTCATTTTATTCTGGCTCCGAAAATAACACTATAATTATACCTTTGCTACACTGCTAAAAGCTTCATTCTTTGAAAATTCACAGTTTTAAGCTAATATTATTGAATTCTGCCTTCCTGAGTACTTATATACTATCTAGAGGTAGAGAATCAGGGCTTGCAAAAGTCTTGACTTCAAAAGTCTTGTCAAGACCAAGACTCTTGAAATCAAGACTAGGGCTGGTCTTGAAACTTCAAGACTCTTGAAATCAAGACTTGCAAAAGTCTTGTTTATTCAAGACTCTTGAAATCAAGACTTTCTGAAGTCTTGAAAATTCAAGAGTCTTGAAATCAAGACTTTCTGAAGTCTTGAAAATTCAAGAGTCTTGAAAACAAGACATTCAAAAGTCTTGAAACTTCAAGAGTCTTGAAATCAAGACTTTCAAAAGTCTGGAGTCTTCAAATCAAGACTTAAGTCTTGAAAAATCAAGACTCTTGAAATCAAGACTTTCAAAAGTCTTGAGTCTTGAAATCAAGACTTAAGTCTTGAAAAATCAAGACTTTTGAAATCAAGACTAACAAAAACATGTACAAAATCATTTTTTAAGCACAAAAACTCAGTTTTGTCGACATTATTTTAACTTCTAGAGGTACAAAAATTTCAAGACTCTTGAAATCAAGACTAAATCAAGACTTTCGAAAGTCTTGAAATTTCAAGACTCTCGAAATCAAGACTTCTAAAAGTCTTGAATTTTCAAGACTCTCGAAATCAAGACTTTCAAAAGTCTTGAAAATTCAAGACTCTTGAAATCAAAACTTTCTGAAGTCTTGAAAATTCAAGAGTCTTGAAATTAAGACTTTCTGAAGTCTTGAAAATTCAAGAGTCTTGAAATCAAGACTTTCAAAAGTCTTGAAAAAATCAAGACTCTTAACAAAAATTTTTCAACTTTGTCTTAAAAGTGATAAACAGGGTTAAGAGGTTAGAATAATTGAATTTCAAGGTGGTCTTGAAATTTCAAGACTTTTCAAGAGTCTTGAATGGTCTTGAAAATGGCGAAAGTCTTGGTCTTGATTTTGCAAGCCCTATAGAGAATGCTGTAAAAAGTAATATATGTAATTTGCATAATAATGTGTTACTTCCCATCCTTAATGTGATACAGAGCATTATAAAAATATATGCTTAAATGATTTTGATTTCGACTCCGTTTGACAAATAAAATTGTTTATTCCAAGTTGATATAGCACAGTCTATACTGTTATGCGTAATCGGGAATGTAGTAATGAAAGCTAACAAAAGAGCTGCCTACAAATAATTGTTGGTCTAGTTTTAGATTTTAAAGCACTTATGAAAATTGAAAATCACACAGTATTACCTTTTATATTAGGTTTTAGCTAAATACAAAATTTAAAATGTTTTAAAATCAGGGTATAAGATACAGAATTTGTCGACAGTTAAAATTTTTAGCATTTTGTTAATTTTTGTATCCTATTTAAACTTAAACTTGTAATTATAGTTTTGTTTGCATTTGCAGAGTAAACTTTCAAAGTTTTTGTGACTCTCTTTTTGATTCTTTGGATTAGTTTGCATTTTTTATAAACTGACAAGGAAAATCATATCTAAGATTTAAAGGAATTCGCGGCTAGGTACGAATAGTTCTGGTAAAACTATTTTCATAATGTGAATTGACTGCCACAGCTATAATTAATAATTAAAATGGTTACTGTCACATTTGGAATTTGTAACAATAATTCTCCATCGTGACGTCTTCTCATCCATTAAGCATCATTAGCATCAGTAGATGCATTTATAAAAGTTCCACCTGTTTCCCTGTAAGTAAATGCAAGGCCAAATAAATTATGGAATAATTAGTTTTTTAAAATAAATTCAATTAAATGTAGTCACTGTAAATATTTATGAAGGAACATAACACTAGCACGAAATAAAAGTTTTTTGTCGTTCCTCTAATTCCCGCAAAGGGTTGCAACTCAAAAGAGCTCCACTCACTTTTAAAAATGTGTCAGCTGCCACTACGATTCTCACATTCCTCATTACTACTAAAAGCATCAACACGCGTTTTAAAACTACTGCAATTCGCATTTATGTACATTCTGTACGTACCAAAGTTAAACAATTAAAATAAAATTACATGAACGATTGCTAATGCGAGAAGGTGTAAAACAATATACCTCTAACGGTTCAACGCCACTCAAAAAATGTTTGAGTGTTTATTTTGTCTCACTAAAGGGTACAGGCAATCAGAATCTCGTACTTTACTCTAATTGCTGCGCAATCTAACTTTCCAAATGAAAATGATGGACTTAATTTAGGTAATGTTTAGTTTTTGCCAATATTTGTTTTATTTTTAGTGTCCATCTCTACTTAAAGGGGAGACAGAAGACCTTTGCGCTCTTAAATAGGTCTTTAGAGATGCGGAGATTATTGAATTTCTTGTTTCGTACATCCTATGAGTAATATTTATAAGAACAATCTAAGAGTTTTTAATATCCTTGCGCCTTTTGCGAGTTAAAATTGTTTACATGTCAAACTTTTTACCATAGAGTCAAATAGTGGTATTGTGACATTCCAGCATTGACCTAAAAAAATAAAAAGTATAAATCGAACAAAACTCTCAGAGGTTGCCTAGATAAATGAGTAATGTTGATGCTTTGACAGAGAAATATTTACAAACCTTTTTCAAACTGAATAGGAAATAGCTCGACGTTTTATCATTTTATCATATAAAGAACCTATGAACAGAGTCAATAACTTTGTAAGCATTATAATAGTGGATAGTCGCCCGTACGAAATTTCTGCCGTCGCCAATGTAGCTGAAATTAAAACTTTTTCGGAACAAAGAATCTAAAACAATTGTAGTTTAATATGAAAGGTCTTGATTTGTGGTACAGATTGTTGAGATTGGTTATTTTTATTAGGGCAGCTTCAACGTCGTTTGATTTGTATGACACTTGTGCACATTTTAAGTCTTCTCAGAGTTAGAACGAAAAATATTTTATATGGGAAACAGAAATGCATGCTCTATTTCCTCTCTAATACTTCAGGTTTCATATTTTCAACTTGAAGAAGTCAGCATTTTTGCTTTAAAATTCAGCAGATTTTGTTTTTACATATCACTAATGTAGACGCAAATTTGAATTTTCGCAATATTTTGTAAAATTATAACTAAATAATCTGTCCCTAGAAATTCCAAAAGGAGTATAGCATGTCACGCTCTGATTCAAAACTATTTACATATCTACAATCGATTTATGTTCCTGAATGTATTTCAACTATGAAATATTCAGCCTGCATATTGAAGTATTTGTTACAAAGCTACTGGCTTAACTAAGTTAAAAATGTTGATATTTTTTAATTTTATGATCTTCTACACTACTGCAATTATGTCATTACCAAAAGAGGCCACTGGAGAACTCTGGTAAATCATTTGATTGAATTTTAATTTGTTAATTTAATTTTATAAATTAATATAACTAGACTAGACACCTTAATTTTGTTCACGAGGGGGAGGAAAAGTAAGTTAGGGTAAAAGATAAAAAATTCTTTTGAATTTAATTAAACCTAGTTACAAGAGCGTGTGTTAGAGTCAACAGACGTTTTGAAATTATTTATGCAAAATTTAAACTCGGTATATATGTTTAATCACATTTGATGCTTTTCATATTCAGTGCATAATAATTGTGAATTAAAAGCTTAGGTGTATTTACTGTGTGTACTTTACTTTTACGCGTATTGGCATCTTATGTCAAACTTGCGGGTGCAACTTTTATTAGTACGCAAGAATATATGAATCTGACAAGTTTCCTCTAATCTTCACAATGTGAGAAATAAAGACAATTATTACAAAATTCATTTAACAAATTTTCGAAACAATACATACTTTGTACAGAAAAATACGGTATCCAGTCTCCAGAAAGGCCATTTTAAAATTCCTTTGTTTTGACGCCAACAAGCAAATAACTATTTAAAATACGATATTTGCACCGACACATTATAGGTAGAACATCCATTGTTATAAACGCCCAGGCGTCATTTTGAACCCTACAAACCAAACAAAGATTTTGAAAAGACAGGAGAGAACTTTTAAATAAAATTAACTCTCAGAACAGCAATATTCATTTACAAAAGGCGGGCTCAGTGCTATAATTATTGCATCTTGGCATTAATTTTGTGATGCTTGAAGTGTGTGTAGTACGACTTTAATTAATTTTAAAATGTGAAAATCGAATGAGCAAGTATTTTTAATTTAGATGTAATCTGCACTTGTGTGTTCAGGATCATAAGAGTTACACCTACGGTATGGATAGAAGCGTTACCGCCGTTACCATGATAAAAATGCGTTGATCATCATTGATGTATGTCGGGTGCCGACTTAGGTCTGGGGATGTTACAACTTAAGACTTAAACTTTGTCAAAAGTAGCAAAACCAATGCTAATTTATGATTTAGTTGCCTAATTGAATTATTGTTTTAGCAGCAATTATGTACCAAAAACTTATTAAAAAACATTTAATGGAATAATAATGGTTTTGTCACATATTTTTTGAAAACAAAACATTCAACGAGGTAAAGTAATAAATAATAATTATAGGGAAAACAAAAATATTTTTTGTGCAGTTACGACGTCACTGCACAATTATTCAGTGCTTTGGGTGACACAACTTCAAAGATAGAAGCCTGCGGTTTTGGAAATGGGTTACAAGAAAATTTTAATTGTAATGAGCATTCTTCGTGATGAGGAACATATTGATGAAAGCTTACAAACACATGACAAACATTTGCTTAATTTGATTAATTTAAGTTTTGAAATGAAACCATCAGAAAAATAAGACAATATTTTAACCATATTCTTTAAAATTTTAACATTTTAACTGAATACAACAATAAAAATAATACAAAACCACGTGTATTGCATTGAGACTTTACCATCAGGACAATTTTGGTAGAATATTACTATCTTTAGTATCCTAGGTTAACTCTTTTAGGATAATCACTAATGTCATTAAATTCACAATTTAAATGTACCAGTTTTATTTGTAACGCATTTTGGTTTTTTAAATTTATTTGACAATTTCAAATATATTGAATATATGTATACTACCTAATCTTGCTAATCTTCATATCATCATTTTAGGCCTGGTGTATTAGGTCATTCATTAGTGACGACCATAATAGTAGAAAAAGGCAGAAGAATGTAAAAAATGAATTGCTTATAATTTAATACGATTCCATTTCCAATTCAATAAATGAGTTTCGTAAATATAAAAAAAATTGGCAAATTTAGTTAACTTAAAGTCCAGGTTGCGATCACAAAATTTTTTGGTGGTTTCAAAAGCAAATCTTTATAAAATTCTTAAAAACATTTTTTAATTTGCGACTCGCAACTTAGTTATTTAAAGCTTAATAAAAGGAAAATTTAATATTTCATGATTTGTACGTCCAGCACATGCCACAGTTTAAAAACGCAGTAGTCAATGAGAGTAACGAGTTTTGAAAATGTATGAAATTACCACAGCTTTGTCTTTACGGTAATTTGATTTTAATAATTATACTTTTCATCTGGTTCATCGCTTGTTAGAATTTCTAAAAATTAAACAAAAATGTCTAGAAACAGTAAAACAAGAATAGTTTACGTGTAATGGATGAATGCCTATTCCATGATGTGAATTGCTTAGTAACCACGACACATTCTGAAATCAATTTGAGTTTAATATTTTATTTAAATGAATATCCTTTAAAATCACAATTAGTCAGAATTATTAGGAATTTAATAAGCTGAATATTAAAGTACGCCAGCTTTTTCATATTCGACCCGTATTAGAACACACCGCCTATTAATAGACAAGTAGTCAACTAATAATAACTGAACTAAATTCATAGTTTCGTTACAACTAAATAAAGTACCTACCTGGAATATCCTTCACGGTCAAAACACGAAAATATTTACTTTTAAAAGAAAATAAGATTTTTGTCCGGTGAGCTACTTGCAAAAACCCGTGAACAGCTGTCACTTTGGAGGCCTAATTTGAACGCAGTTTCTTTTTAAACCCGACTTTAAATTCCTTTAAATCTGTAATTAGTAGTTAACCCACGGAAAGTAAATAATAATGAAATTCAAGTGTTTTTCTAGCAAAGTTATCAGCATAAAAAAATCCAATTACTCTCACAGTCTCCGATGCATGGCTTGGTGCGATGACCAGACAATTGGGAAAAAGTAGCGTCCGTCCTAAACTGTGCACGTAAATTAGCAGAAATTCCTGTAAACAAACTGTCCACAAACTTTGTATCCCAACTACCTGCCAGTCCAAAAATTTCAAATCTCTCTAATTTTAGAAACGCAGTCCACACCCAGCTTCGAAGAGTATTCTCACACTCACAGTGTATTTTCAAACGTGAAACATTTAGGAAAGATTTTGAAATGTGTTTGTGGACGTTGAGCAGATTTTAAACTGCTATTTTTGAGATCTTGGAGGTCACTGAGTGACACTGAGAGTTTCCTTTTTTTTCCCCATACAGGGAAAAGAAATGGAATGAATCCATTCAGTGTTGATCTGCATCAGTCCAGTCAGATGGCTGACACAGATTTCGAAAACCATATCTACACTCTGTAGCAAAGTAAAAGCTAATGCATGGAAATTTTAGAGAAGTAGAAATTAGTTTAATCAAATCTGACAGAAAGTTATTGTGTGTGAAAATATCAAAATATTTGTAAGCACCGTAGGAAGTGGGTTGAATTGTTAGAGTTTCATCAGGATTGAATTCATTGTCTTGACCCACTTTGTTGCCATCCTTATCAATAGTCACCTTGCCAAAGCTTACTCCAATTTTACACAGATTTCTTTTAAGAATTACTGACGTGGCTGCGTCTCTCCAGGCGAAAAGTTAGCAAATCTTTTGGTGTGAGAATTTCCAGAATATCAAATATTTCAGGAAGGATCTGTGTGCAATATGTGTGTACAGAAAATAGGTAATACATTCAATAATTATATGAATGAAATAAGAAGGGTAGTAAAAGTTTCAACTTTTAAATCACCGTTTTGATTATAATTTATTATTAGTAATGCATGCAAAACAACGCCGGAGTAAACATTTAAATTAATCACAAAAGTTCCAATTTAAATTATACATCACTCAAACGTCATCTGTAAAAACAGCGATGAAAGTGTACAAAGCACCAACATCGGTGATCCCCTCAGATCCACCTGAAGCCGATTCAGCGATGACATCTGCGATACTTGTCATTTGATCATCTGTATTCGTTTCAGTTTTGAGACGTTTTGAAACGGAATTTGAATTTGAATTCATTTTTATTCACGACTAGAGCCTAAACAATTTAATTAAAATACTATTAGTAATGTAAAGTGGGGCAAATCATTATTTGGTTTGAACTGAGTAACTGTTAAATGAAGATTTTCATGTAATGATGACTGCGCACATTGTAGGCAAATCGCCAGAGTGGATTGGTGTAATTAATAGTTTACCGACGGCTGGAGTGGACTTTGCATGCAGTGGGATTTGGCTTTGTATCGAGTTAAGATTTGGGTAAAGTGAGCCGTGGCTAAAGTGGGCTGCGGCTGAAGTGGGCTTTGGCTTTAAAGCTTGCTAGGATTCGTGTGGTGTGGAGCAGCCAAAGTCCAGTTCAGTCGCAGCCCACTTTAGCCACGGCCCACTTTACCCAAATCTTAACTCGATACAAAGCCAAATCCCACTGCATGCAAAGTCCACTCCAGCCGTCGGTAAACTATTAATTAATTACACCAATCCACTCTGGCGCTTTGCCTACAATGTGCGCAGTCATCAATACATGAAAATCTTCATTTAACAGTTACCCAATTTAAACCAAAATAATGATTTTCCCCACTTTACATTGCTATATAGAAATTCTAAGGAATAATTTAAATTTGGAGTAGGATAATTAATTACTAATATAAATAAAGGCGCTAGGATTTGGTGCGATTGAAAATTAATTCATGATTCCATTTTCAGGAACACAACTTAAAACAAAATTCCAGTCAACTAATCCAACCCAACTAACACACATTGTTTGTACGTATGCAATTAAAAGACCTTAATAAGTTAGTTCAGTTACTGCTACCATAAACCATATAATATTATTTTATGTATTTAAATAAGTTTTGAGTGTTAAAATATAATAATATTGAATTACCTAAGCACTGCAGTGCTCAGTGCTCACTGACTCACAATTAGCTAGGAAGACTCACCCAGTTGCCATTCGTATGAATCTGAACTACCAGTGCCGGTGCCGGTCAGTCTAGTCTATTTTATAGTGATAATAATTCATGAACTACTATAAATAATTATAAACAATATTCCAACTACAACTTAAATGTTTCAATCACTAGTCAATCTCATCCACATTGTGACTGACTGAAACATAAATTGTCTAAAATAGTAATAAATTAAAATCTGACTGAATAAAATAGAGAAAAAGAAATAAAACTGCAAGCTCAAAGTTTCCCGCGCAGATCTACAAAATCAAGGACTGGAAAACCACGTAAAATTAGCTCAAAAGTAGAACTAAAACAAATTAATTATTTATT
Organism: Dicyrtomina minuta; assembly: GCA_949802685.1. Lineage (NCBI taxonomy): Eukaryota > Metazoa > Arthropoda > Collembola > Symphypleona > Dicyrtomidae > Dicyrtomina > Dicyrtomina minuta. The sequence continues at coordinate 136,474,074 of OX461808.1, read as the reverse complement.
AAATTATTAACTACTATTTATTTTTTATTTTGAAAACTATGTGCAATGACTTCCAAAGCAGCAAGTTCAAACTTTTTCAGCGTTATACATGGCGCTTTTATTGCAATGGTCACACTGAACTTCCAACAAAATCCTTTTATTAACAACAAATTGTAAATTCCTTTCCATTTAAACAGGAAATTAGTTTTAACTATATTTACATGCAATTATTTGCAAATATTTACATCAACTAAGGTCTAAGGTCGTGTTTTCAGCATTTAAAGTGTTTAAAACCTCTAGGTTAGCTTCGGGCACTAAATGTTTCCTTCCTTGGATAATGCCAAGGAAGGAAATTATTTTAGTTGTAACGAAAATTGAAAACTGTGGATTTATTCCTTCACCAACATTAAAAGTGGGTCCGTTAACTTTACTGAATTGCCGTAATATTCTTGGAAATTATTTATACACCGATTGTTGTACTAAGAATTGCTTCGAAAAGATGTCGCTTTTTTCAACCAGGACGTAGCGTATCGGACTAGGAAGTGTAAGAAAGTCGTTGTAAACTAAAATCGTAGCAAGCATTTAGATGGTAATTCCATACATGGGTGTTAGTGTACAGATCCCACAAAATCAATAATCATTTATAAGAATTACAAAACACATCGTAACAAAGTGCATTAACATTCCTGTGGTCGAGAAGGCTGCCAAAGTTTCCATAAAAAGTGCAAAGTATGCGCTTACTGCTTTAACATTTGTAGAGTCAATTTTTAATCTTAACGCCACTTTATACGTAAAGCATTATAGGCTGCATCGACATGGGAGATAAATTGTCAGCTGTAACTTGGAATTATCTTAATAGCAACTACATGCAGAGCCAAAGTGCCTATTAGTACTAACTAGTTTGCATGACTAAGAATAAATTAAATTAAAAGTAGTAAAAAGTTCATGACTTGACTTATGGATCTTTTTAGTTTCTCGAATTACCAAAAGAATATTATTAACCTAGTTAGAGCTCCTTGTGAAAAAGGTGTCGACTGCCACTCCAAAACTAATTGCTACTTGGAGCAATGAACGTTATATTCGCTACTTGCAATACTTCTCATGCCGCACATTATGTGCATACCCACAAATGTCGAAAATTTAATTGTTAAACGAAGGTATATCTACTATCTACAATACTCGCCAGTAAACACGTAAAATGATGGATTCATCATTTTTACCTGGGAAAAAATTCAATTCTTGGAATACCAATATTTTAGTTGTAAAAACGTGTCAAGAGAATAATTTTTATGTGCAAATATCCTGAGCATGCAACTTAACATTTTTGGGCCTTTTACAGCTAAGAAAGTCAGATTTTTGCTAATTTAAAAAGCCAATGACTCAAAAACTGCAGCCCAAGAGCACTAATTTTTTACTGCTTCTAGTTGCAAGAAAATAAAAGTCTAAAACAACGCAGTGTAGCAATCACAATTTGTTAGTCAATTAAAAACTGCATATAATGGAAAAATTAAATGTAACTTTTATTGGTACTTAAGAAATCATGATACTTATTCATAATACGTAACGAACGGATATTTAGTATGAAAACTAGTTTTTGAATTATTAAATTCAGCCCTAGCAAATACGATGTCCAGACAAGCGTATCAAAATTGTATTTTGTTTGATGCTACGTAGTAATTATCACATATTTATGCGCGATCATCCTGTTTGAAACATGTTTATTAGGATTGCTTATCAATAGTGGAAATTAATTTGTCAATTTTAGGGACGTAACACATTTTCGTTTACCAATACAGGGTAAGAATATGATTATTTGATCCTACGAACTTCGAAATACAAATTTTCAGCTCTGTTAGCTTTAGCCAAATAGTAAGCTTGCAATTAATTTTTTTAAAGCAACCTAATTTTGCTTTTTTTAAATTTTAAATGTGCTTAAAATAGAAACTATTGTAAATGTAGGCGGATAATGTAAGAACATAAATTTTCAACGCTTCAAAGCCAATAAAAATCGTTTTTTATGTTTTTTGGTACATTCTGGACGCAGATGTGTGTTTAGCTCTACAATAATTACATGCAAGGTAAATAGGATCCAATTAATTTATGATTTAGTATATAATGCCATAATACTCAAAATGCTTTAGAAATATCAATCAATGCTACAGTAGCAAATTTTTCTGATTAATAGTGTATAGCGTCTTTTGAATGAATTCCAACAAAATCACTCCGGAATTAAATTAATTCGGGATACTTCTCTGATTCATCCAAATTGACTTGATCGAATTTAAGAAAACGAAAACGAAACTGTTATGTTTTGTTACTAAAAACTTAATTGAATACAAGTTGATGAAAAATTAAAATTGCGAGGTGACGAATAACTGAGGCTTATTAAACTAGTAAAAGCTAAAAATGCTATGCTAGGAAATGATACACTTGATATGGTGATTTATAATAATGATGATTTTTATTAAATAGTACGATCAAATAAAAAACAAGATCAGTGCTGTATATCCACTTCAATACGGTTATACACAGAATTAGGTACGTTTTGGATGTAATATATTATGGTTGCTTTCATACGTTTCTAGATTCAGATTTCAGATTCAGATCACATTTGAGATGGCTGGATTAAGTTGTCACAAGCTTGTTTGAATTTTCGACAATACCATTGTAGTAACAAAATTATGCAAAGTATCTGCTAATTACTATTTTAAAGCTCGAAATATTGCGAATTAAGTATGCTAACAACTCAGCTTAATGCAATTTCTTACATAATTCATTTGCTACTAATTATAAATAAAATTTAGCTTTAACGCCGTTTATGCTTTTGATGTTATGAATAACAGCAACATTCGCCAAGGTTGATTTCGTGTTAAAGGGTGAAAATTTAGACAGACTCACCCTAGTGGAAATCTGTATATGTGCTGATACGGGTCAAAAGACCAAGACTCATTAACTCAGTGGTTATGGAAACAGATGGGTTAGGCAATAGTGCAAATATCGAGAATCGAAGTAAACACAAGTAGAAATGAAGATGAAAAGTGATACGGGTGAAAAATAATGACTTTGGGGCAAAGTAAAAATGCTACAACCGTATGGAAGCTCTAATAATATTCAAGACGTCTCAAGTAATATTTTAGGCTTTTTGAGAGAGGCGGAAAAAACACGACCTTTCATAAGCAGTACTTTTTATTCAATCTCCCTCCATCATCCAATTCAATCCCTGATTTCACATTCAGAGTGCCAAATGATAATTTAATAAATAATCGAACAATTTAGGTTACTTTCGCAATGACCACATAGTTGGTCCGACATCAAATAGTTGATCTAATTTAAACGTGAATGAAATCTTTACAGAACGGATAAATTACGTAATGTGAAATATCAAGAATATTATAGAATATAAATACAAGTTATATAAATACTCTAGAATTAAATAACAGTGGAAATATGTATGTATAAAGAATGACTAGTTGTAATGAGGCTTTTATGCTCGTCATGCAGTTTGCTGTTTACAAACAATAAGAGAACTAAAACTCATGCATCAAACGTAATATATATACATAGGCATGCAATGAAGGATAAATTCATATATCAAGAAATGTACATGCATCATCATTCTTCATGCTCATACTGGCATTTGATTTTAAGCTTATGAATTAGTTAACTATAATTTAAACTAAAATTATGTAAAACTTAAACTATGGGTGTACGTAGTGGTTGACGTTTGAGTCATACATGATGAGTAATGCAGGTGTGAAAATGACTTATATATGTATGACTTAATACCCTCCTTTTTTTTAATTGTCGTCGTCTGAAAGGCGGTATACGGCAAGTGAAAAAACCCTCGAAGTATTGATGTTGTTACTCCTCTTCATCAGTAAACTCCACCTCCAAGAATCTCGGATGGCTCGGTTCGATGGTTGAATTGGGTAGTTCCTCTTCTACTGCTGGTGGTGCCTGTGATTGTATGTGTACAGTGACATTTCCCTTCTCAGCTTTAGGTAGTGTTGGTAGTGGGCCGTGTTGTTTTTCAAGCGCACTTCTCCTACGTATCTCCTCATTCTCATCCACTCCACTTTGTCTGTGAACAAGAATCGTCCCTTGGCTCCGGTGGTGGTGTTTGTCGAAGTAACTACTGTTGGGTCTCCCTCGTCTCGGTGTGGCTACAGGTGTTTCAGTTGGTCCCTCCGTTCCAAGTAACTGCAGCTCAGCTTGCTGCTCTTTCTCTCCCTTCTCTTTCATAGTCTCCCAGTAACTTCCTCTCCACCCACGCTTCAAGAACGCAGCACTCAATTTCCACTTAAAGTATATAGCTGTAATAGCCATACACAGAAAAACAAAAATAATTAGAATCATCCACATGTACCATGGTATGCTACTATCTCTCTCCCATGATGACGTGTCTATGCTGTTGTCGCTCTCGTCAAATGTGATGTTCAAGTTCTTCATGTCTATTTTCATTCCCATGTGGTAGTCGAGTGAGTTCACTAATAGGGGGTCTTCATGTTTGTTAAAGACAATGTTAAGCACATCTCCTCTATACGTGTTGTTCGCTATGGTGAATGTTGTCGTGATGGGTAGTAGGAAGATTTCATTGGGGCAGGGGGTGTGTCTGGTGGTTCCTACACGTATGTTTAAGCCTGGGCAGTATATGTGAAAGAACGCATTATACATTTTGACTTGTACACTTCCCTCCGCGTCTTGTGCTGTGCTATTTCGACAGTTTTGAAGTACATACTTGAGTTTGTCTTCATACGAGTTTCGTGGCTTACATTTTTGGTGTGTTGTTGCTATCACTCTGTCCATGAAACCTTAGTCGAGCCCTGTATCGAATACACAGTCTTGATCCCTCGAAAGCAAAGCATTTGGTGGTCCTTGATATTTCATATCACACGTCCGATTTTCTTTACTCCATAGTAAGGTAAATGGGTCAGCTACGACAAGTGTCAGGTTGGGATTGACGAGTGGCACAATGAAACTTAGATGTAAATTGTCTATTTGTGGGTCACTTCTACATTGTCGAAATTCAGCTAGCTCCAGTGGACATAAATCCCCGCACGGTAAAGTGAAGTTCAGGAAGTCGAAAAATTCGTCATCCATATGACCACGGCTCCAGATCCTCTTGGTGTGTTGAATCATCGCTCCGCTTTGGGTGAGTCTTGATACCAGGTAGGCAATATCAAACTCCAGTCGCTCGATCTCTTCAGGTGAGTCCTTCCGTTCGCTAATTATTTGGTTAACAGCATCAGTTATTTTCGCCATTTGTTTGTAGAAGGCTCTGAAATTCTGTGTGCCTTCCTTAATTTTCAGCTCCAATTTGTTAAAATGTTCGGCCAGTTCTAATGTGTGTTCACTGTTCATTTTAGCTCGGTGTTTGGCCTAGTATGACATCTCAAGTCAAGCACTGGTGAAAACAGCGAGAGCCGTCATAACTACATTGGTGAAAACGGATCTTCGTCTCCTGATTTCGGTCTTGCTCGGGGGGCAGATCGCCTTGAGGGGCAGAAGGAAAGTCCTCTTATATTCATTTTTGCATTGTTGTTTGAGTTCGTGTCCCACATTTTTCATATTGATTTGTGGGTACCTCAATAAATCGCAAGGTGATAATAAGCGTATTTTGATGTTGTAGGAATTGTACCCATAAAGAGGTGGATTCTCCGATCTCCGCCAAATAACTGGTCCTCCTTCATCTACCGTTTCTGCTCCTCCGCCAAGGATCAACATCAAGAAGTACATACATCCGAGAAAAAATAGTAGAAGTGTAGAGTTGTAGGGAGTGCGCGATCTCTTCGTTAGTGGTGGCAGCTCCGCTTCCCTCCTTAATTCACGTGTTGTTGACTTTCCAAAATTTCGACTCGTCTGATCCTGTCTGATCTTGTCTGGAACAGGAAAATGTGTGTCTTCTATTGCTGTTGAATTGTTTTTGTTTCGAGAAGTACTCGCCCTCCGTCCCTCCTTACTATTGTGATATTGATAGGTAGGTAGTGAAGATGTAGGATTTCCTCGGTGGCCTCGCTCCTCGTTTTGATATGCGTGAAGTTTAGCTCCTCGTAGTCCTACTGTGCTCCTCTTTTTCTGTACACTCGCCCTCCTTTCGTCCTGTCCGTTCGCAGGATTTGAGTTAGTGGCCGGTGCTTTTTTACATCTTCCTCCCTCCTGTCTGTGTTGAGTTTCGGAGTTAGTGGAGGGTTTTGATTTTTAACCTCCTCCCTCCTGGATGTGTTGAGCTCCGGTGTGGGTGGAAGGTTTATTTTTCAATGTTTTTGTGCTCGATTGTGGCCCCATGGTGGGGAGTCCTCCTCTGGTGGTGGTGTTATGTACAGCTAATCTTGCAGCTTGTACTCCCTCCTGTCCGGTGGTAAAGATTGAGAGAACCTCCGGTTCGGTGGTGAAAGAGTGTGCTCCCGTCTTGTAGGTATTACGTACTGCCGTGTTGGTGTTGGCTTGTACTTCCAAGTTGCCGGTGTGAGAGTTAAAATTCCGTTTGGTGGTGGTGGAGGTGTTATGTACCGCATTGCTTTTGGTGCTGTTGGCGGATACTCTCTCCTGGCCGGTGGAATGGTGGTAAAGTCCATGTCCGGTGGTGGAGTGTGCTCCCTACTGGATTGTGGTGGGGTGAGCTGCCTCCTGGCTGGTGGAAACGTTAAAATTCCAGTTTCCGGTGGTGGAGTGTGCTTCCTCCCTGGTGGAAGTGAAGTGTACGCCCTCCTTGCTGGTGGAAAAAGTAACTCCCTCCTTACCGCTTCTACCATGAAGTCTCGAGTCTTGTTTTGGTGCTCCTTCTCGTCCGGTGGAAGTCCTGGTGGAAGTAGAAGTCTTTTTCGATTTTTCTGAGTTTTCGGTTTTCAAAGTTTGTGACGCTCTCCCTGATTCCAGTAGTTTTGAAATGGAATCTGCATTGTTGTTGAGTAAGTCGTTTACTGTGAAATTTGCCCTTCGAGGTGTGAACTGGACCATGTCTACAAACTCATCAGTACTGATGATTTTCTCCAATCCTTCGAGTGTATCGATGGCATCTTTGGTTCCTACTGATCTTAATGATTCCGCTATTTCTTCAAGATCATTGTTGTAGTTTATTTGAGCTTCTCGTAGAATGTGCATGTTCTTTTCTAGTCAAGCCTGTTCTACTATAATGAGCTCGTCCAGTGCTTTGAGTCTTCTATCGTACTCCTCTTGGGTGACAAATCTCTTAGCTCGCACCTTTTCTTGGCGTTGTTGAGCCAGAAGTTTCAAGTTTTCTACTACTGTATCCGTGAGTTGGATCCTTGTGGGTATACCTTTGGGTGTGATGTATGCTACTATCCCCGGCAAATCTTCTGGAACTGGAACTGGAACTGGAAGAGTTTGGGGAATAGTGTCAGGTAGTGTTGTTGGATCAGAAGTCTCCATAGCGTCCATAATTTCTGTGGGCTCCTCTTGGTTCTCGTTTACTTGACTCCAGTCATTAACTTCCACCTTGACCGTGGCGTCTACGTAATTATTACCAAGAACCGAGTTATTGGGTTGGCGTAGTGGTTGATAGGGGGACAGATCTACCATCTCATGAAATCTACGAGGTGCTATTGGTGTGATTTGATGATACCTAACAGCTGTACCCCGTTTGTCCGCCAGCTCCTGCATATAGGCTGACCAGGTCTTTTCTTGAGTAGGTTTTTCTATGTCCGTTTTCCTCTTCCACTGAAGTCCTCCGTGTGGTGCCCGGTAGAAGAATAATTCGGGATGTTTCGCCGACTTTTCTTGTATTTCCCTGTCTACTGGTGTGGATTGTTGTGAAGAGTTTCCAGTGGATGTTACAGTAGAATTTTGTTCCTGTTTAATCCTTTGATATATTGATGCTGGATTTCCTCCATCAAGTTCCATTGTGAGGGTATATACGAAATATTCTTTTTCTTTGGGTTTTACCGTTTGGGGCTCCGGGTTGTCTGTTGTTGCACTTGGGTTTGCATTCAGATCAATAGTGTTCTCCTCATTATTGTTGGCGTCTGTCGGGAAGTCTGAGGGGGTCAGGGGCAATGGGCTTATGGGCTCGGGTATGTAGTCTGAGAAGTATAGGGTTTGGTTTTCTAGCTTCCTACTTTTCTCACCTCCGTTGATCCCGTTGACTACTCCGCTGTTCTGGAAATCCTCATAGTATTTTGGAAAGTCCAAGCATGTCTGTCGAATTGCCGTCCCTATCCCGTACGACCTATACTTAGCCATGTATATAGCCAGCAGTTGTTCTGCCAACCTTGACTCTGATGGAGTTGAGAATCTTGATCGAATGTAAGAAAAGGCTTGACGATCTTGTTTGAAGGCCAGAATTATTTTTGCTCTGAAATCTTTGTAAGATTCGTTTTCTGGTTCCTCGATTTCGGAGTCGTCCGTAGATACTTCTGTTGTTGTTTGGGTTATTGATAAGAAGTGATTTCCCGGTGCTCCGGTCAGACGACCATATGTTTGGCTTTTGGTCTGACGGTGTTCCGCTTCACATGGAGTGTAGATCTCCTGGACTGGTCTTATCATGAATGCCTTATGACTGTCTGCACGGAGGATTCGTAGCTGTTCCTCCCAGATTTGATTTAATTCTTGTCGTTGGGTTTTTTTGTCCGGGTGAGGTGGTAATTGGAACCAAGTTAAATTACCACCGGCTTCTAGTCCATGTTCTTCTACATTCTTTCTGAACAAGGTCCCTATTCGATTACTGTTTGGATTATTTCTCAGTATGATGCTTCTTATCTGCTCCGTGAGTGTGACTTGAGCCGGTTGGTTTTCTCTTTCGGAATCTGAAGAATTCATGTCATCACAGTGTCGATATGGTAAACCTTTACGAATGGTATGCCAGTCATCAATTGGTCCTCGTAAGTGTCTTGCTAGGTGCGTCCAGGCTTGTTGGCTTGCCATAATAATGCCATGCCTCATTATGTTGTAATCAAGGCGTCTGGAGTGTCCGAATCTGTTCTCAGGTGTTAATTTCTCAAAAAGGAAGTCCTTAATTTTTGTGATCATATCATACTCCAGTCGTTGTTCCTCCTGTCTTTTGTATCTTTCCAGGAAAGAACCCAAGCAAGTCGCGCTCATCAAGTCCAATTCTTTATCCGAAAGGTTGATAGTTGGGGGTACTATATGCGGTTGTCGTCCTTGCGGCGGTTGCATTAGCCTATTTTGTTTCCTCTGGGATATTTGAATCCTTTCCTTGCGGAGTTGCTTCCTCACTAGTTCCTGGAACAGTTCAGATTCCGTGTGTACTGCACTTGGTAGATGTTCGAATAGGTCAATGAACTGTCCCCAGATGCGTCTGTTCTTCATGATCATGATACAGGCCCAGATTTTTCGTTTTCGATCTGTCCAATGACCACAAATGTACTCTTGGAAGTCCATCGATCCTTGTAGCACTTCCATGGAATTGGCTTGAATTCGTTCTTTCCTACTGACTGATTTATTCAGTTTCTGGATGTGCTCTTGAGGGGTCTCCATAATTTCTGGAAGGTGTCCAAATAGTTCCCGCAATGTGTCGGTATTTCGGTTAATTTGATATAATTGTTCTTCCCTTTCCAGATTGGTTTTTAGAATGGTAGCAGTTTCTCTCCAGTTTCGTACTAGTGGTTCTAAATTCCTGACATGTTCATCCCAGTTTATCTGAAGCCTACTTCCGCTTTTGGCATTTGCGGCCAGATATGCCAGTCCCAGTTGATTCTGATTTTCCCATTCATTGTATTCATTTCGTTCTTCTGATGTTCTTTTGCGCGTGGGAAATCTTGGAATTGGCGTAGGTATATGCCAGTTAGCATTATTATCTTCTGTAGGGGCCACTAAAGCTAGTGTGGAATGATTGTGAAGTTGTAATTGTGATCCTGAGGCTCTAGCAGTAGGTACGATGTTTTCCTCTGTATCCGGATTAATCCTCAGTCTAGCTGGTGGTGGTGGGGAAGCTTCATCTCGTTCGGGTGAGTTGTTCCTCAATTGCTCTGTTTCGAGTGGTGCTCCGGTGGAGGCCCTTCCTGTCTCTTCAATATTATGAGAACTCGGGGTCCTCTCGGTGGGGATGGATTGTTGTTCGTCATCCTGCATTGCTACATTGCTGTTGTAGTCTTCCTGTACTTCTTCCTCTTCAGAATCTGTAGCGTTGTTGTTCTGAGGGAGTGGTGTGGTGGTGGTGGATGCCAGAGCTAGGGGCGTAAACGGGTTGATGGTCGACTGAATATGCTGAGCTCTAGCTCGTCTAAGTGCCAATACTGTTTCCCATACCTGCCTAGTTACCCTAGTCCTAATTAATCCATTCTTAAGTGGTGGTAGCTGTACAGGTTCCAGGTCCGAATCGGTGTCATCGCTGGAGCTATCCGTCCATTCATTTGGTGTAGTCTCTACTCCTTTTCTTGGGCGGAGTAGGAAAGCATTATTTTGCTTAAATTGCGATAGCTTTGCTTCGGTATCCGAGTCTTCTCCAGTGGTGGGGCTATCTTCCCGATGTTTATCCGCTGCATGTTTCTCTACTCTTTGTCCAGGTCGGAGTAGGTGTGCTGGGTGTTGATCGCAGTTGGGGCCAACACCGTCGTGTTGAAATCCTCCTACATGTGAGTTCATCCTCCTATGTACGTATTCATGCTTCGAGTCTTATGTTGACGAGTCTTGATACAGGGGATATGTTGGGGATTTAGGAAGTGCCATTTGATTAGCATGGTCTTGAGTTCTTGATGTGTCTGCATCTGAGAAAAGATCCGCCAGCCTTGGCCTGGGGGAGTCTTCACTCCTTCCACTACTGCTGCTACGTGATGAGGTGTCCATATGTAAACTTCCTTTCCACGGAGTAGTGTGGGTGGCTCGACGTGCAACAGCTTCAATGAAGCTGACATCTTCTTGAGCTAGATGGGCAGGTGGTGGGGGTCTGTTGCCTCCCTCCTGTCTTGAGGTACTTCTATGTACTTGATTGTTTTGTCGCTCGGGGGTTCGTTCTCTTGCATTAGTGTTGTTGTTGCTTGACGAGTGATCGAGTTGGGTGTTGGCTCGACCTACTTTCTTTGATGACGAACTCCTTCCTCGCTGACGTGATCCGCCGCGCCCTGTTTTGGAATTTCTTCGACTTCCGTCCTGGGAGCTTCTGGCGGTGGATAATGATGTGTCTCTTCTGCTCCGTGGCGGAGACACGCCGTCCAACCAATACCTGCAATCATCCTTCTTATGGTTGGGTTTTCCACAGTATGAACATATGATTTTGCTCTTGGCTTTTCCACCAGGTTGGTTCCATGAACTTGGTGGTGGGGAGTTTTCGCTCCTCCGGGTGTAATCGTCTTCGCGATTGTCTCTACGCCCTCCTCTTTGGGATCGGCGGAAACGGGACCGTCCGCGTTCGGTTCCTCCTCTTTCTCCAGATCTATCATCCTCTTGGTGGGCTCTGAAAGCCTGGGGTGGGTTATATACGGCGTTACCTAGCGCACGTTCGCGGTTGTCGTCGGTAGCTTTAAGTAGCTCCAGTAGGATTTCGGGTGTCTTCACGGTGGGGACACGCCAGGTTTGAAGGAATCCTACGTATTCCTCTTGATCCGAGAGTTTGCTTACGGTGAGGCATAAGACGGTTTGGTTGTCCATTCTTCTCCCGGCTCTATCCAGATCGTTGTTGATGGCTAACAGCTGATTTAGATAGCTGTAGCCGCCTCCCGTAGCCATACGGAGGCCGAAGAACTTTTCTGCAAGTTGGACTTGTTCATCATTATTTCGGGGTTCGAACATTCTTAAGAGTTCTTCCATGTAGTCTTTTGCCAATGTGATGTGGTGCACTTTGAGAAGTACATCCCTATGAAGGCCTGAATGTATAGACAAAACGGCGGTGTTGTTGGCTGCCTCCCAGTTCGCTATGTCTGTAGCCTCTTGAAGTGTTGGGGGCAATGCGAATACTGGTTTGGGATAAGATCCGTCCACTATGACTCCTAAGTGAACGGTGCCTAACGCCATTTTCATATCGACGAACCATCTGGTGTAATCTGACGGTCCTTTAAGTTTTTCGAAGTCGACTAATGGGCGATTGAAGGTTCTATTACCCAACATATTGTCCTGAGTATGTTTCTGGGCCGCGGCTCTAAGTATGGCGAGTCTAGATTTTAATGCCGCGTTCTCTAACTGCAGTGGTACGCTAGCTTTCTGGTCCGCCGTCAGGTGTTCAGATGCTCCTAACTTAGCTTGCAGTTCCTCTATCTTTTTGTGATAATAAGACTTAACTTTACGTACCTCGAGTTCGTAGTGTTTATTAGCTTCTACTACCGTCTGCTCTGCAGTGAGGACAGGCTCCGTTGATCTTCGGGTTTGGGGGCCTAACTTTACGACTATCTTGCCTGTAAAGATTTGTGATACTGGGGATGATTCCGGAAATGTGGAACTCTTGGGCGGCTGTGGTGGCTCTACCTTCGATCCTGGAATACCCTCGGTCTTGATTACTGGTTTCACTGGTGACATGGGATTATTGTTTCTACACTTTGTCACTACCACTTTCAGATTTCACTAGCCACACCCTGAAACTACTGCAGTGATGTGGGGGAAACTGAGAACTGTTCTTCACAATACCATATGGGGAAAAGTCTACACTTGGTTTGTGGAATTATAATACACCGCTACGCGCTGGAAAGTCTCTTCAACTGCGTGGGTCACTGTATTCTTCACTAAGGGTAATGTTCTACTCACTTTAGTGGGGCTCTACGCGCTGGAAGCTATCTCAGTCACGGAGTCTGTGGATTGAAAAACTGCTTCTTTTTTCACTTCTAAAATATACTTGTTAACTACCTGCACTTTTAACGAAGTTGCTAAGTAGTTTTGATGGTAATTTACTTTCTGAACCTTTTCGCGATTTTAAAATTTAAAATTTCGAAGATTTGATTTTGTAGCAGCTGTTGTCGATTTTTACGTAGAAAAATTTCAATTTCAAAGTTAAATTTTGTGGAATTTCGTAGATTAATTTTGTATGTTAATTTTAACTTTTAGATTCGTAGAATTAATAAAAACCCTTTGTTAAACGGGCTATATGTAAACTCGTAGAACAGATGCTGATTCTAAAAACTTTGAAGAATTTTGAAAATACGTTCGCAAACCCTCTGTTAAGAGACGGGCTATAACGTGTTAAAGGGTGAAAATTTAGACAGACTCACCCTAGTGGAAATCTGTATATGTGCTGATACGGGTCAAAAGACCAAGACTCATTAACTCAGTGGTTATGGAAACAGATGGGTTAGGCAACAGTGCAAATATCGAGAATCGAAGTAAACACAAGTAGAAATGAAGATGAAAAGTGATACGGGTGAAAAATAATGAAATGCTACAACCGTATAGAAGCTTTAATAATATTCAAGACGTCTTAAGTAATATTTTAGGCTTTTTGAGAGAGGCGGAAAAAACACGACCTTTCATAAGCAGTACTTTTTATTCAATCTCCCTCCATCATCCAATTCAATCCCTGATTTCACATTCAGAGTGCCAAATGATAATTTAATAAATAATCAAAGAATTTAGGTTACTTTCGCAATGACCACATAGTTGGTTCGACATCAAATAGTTGATCTAATTTAAACGTGAATGAAATCTTTACAGAACGGATAAATTACGTAATGTGAAATATCAAGAATATTATAGAATATAAATACAAGTATATAAATACTCTAGAATTAAATAACAGTGAAAATATGTATGTATAAAGAATGACTAGTTGTTATGAGGCTTTTATGCTCGTCATGCAGTTTGCTGTTTACAAACAATAAGAGAACTAAAACTCATGCATCAAACGTAATATATATACATAGGCATGCAACGAAGGATAAATTCATATATCAAGAAATGTACATGCATCATCATTCTTCATGCTCATACTGGCATTTGATTTTAAGCTTATGAATTAGTTAACTATAATTTAAACTAAAATTATGTAAAACTTAAACTATGGGTGTACGTAGTGATTGACGTTTGAGTCATACATGATGAGTAATGCAGGTGTGAAAATGACTCATATATGTATGACTTAATATTTCGCAAACAATTTTATGTAAAGCTTACACTCTAAATGTGATTAACTTCGTAATTACGGAGTGATTTAACTAAATCTATTGCCAAATATATTTCTTTATGGACAACTTAAATGAGCTAATTGACAGATTCAATTTAACCTTTTAAAACTTGGAACTGTTAGTATTATTTGCTTTACAATGCTTTGGATCTTTGTTTATATATCGTGCATACAAAAGCAAATCTGAATCTTCCTTATGCTTTGTAAAATCAAAACTGCATAACTTTTTTCAGAAATCTTATAAGATATGTAGTATCGTAGAAACAGATTTTGAAGCCGTCCAACAAGTCATTCTAATTAAATTACATCTAATTGTGAATAATTCTAGAGGATACAGTTTAATTCTAAACTGTTTGCCAATTTAAATGCTATAAAATTGGATTTTTCACAACAACTTATAGAATCTAATATTTTTATCTTTCAAACCCTCATCTAAAAACACTATAAATGGTAAAGTAAAACTGTAATAAATTCCTCATATTTCATGAACTTAAAACATAATTTTGTTATTTAACGTTTTCTTTACTTTTACATAAATTACTTACGACTAATAATATGATTTCGAGAAAGGTATGAAAAAATTGTACATTTCCGACACTATTAAAAACTGATTTTGTAACATTTAAGACACATTAAAAACTCTCGGAGATAGCATAATGTCTAACATAGACGCACAAAACGATACCAGGCTACAAAAGAACTTCAATCAATTGTCTAAAACAAATGTTTGCAGCACTTAGAAAATGTGTAAATTAAACAATAGCATTTGTACCTATTTACTTTTATCATATACGCAGGGTGTACTTTTAATATCTATATCTGTGAAAATTTAGACTTAGGGTGAACAAGTCCGACACAGCTAATTTTTAATTCCAAGATGTGAGTGGCTATTTAAACGAAATATTTAGTATTTACTTCGCCATACCCCTTAGTTTTTTTCAAGTTAGTTACATATTCAAGACCCTTAAAATGACGACTAGCAAATATTTCTACAATTATAAAAAATTAATATTGTCATTTCGCTAATAATTTAAACCTGTGACAACTATGTCAAAAAAGTTTCATTAAAAATATTTTTGAAGGTCAATACTTTCCAAGTTCATCGAATAGCAAATGACCAAAGTCTTGGTCTTGATTTTTCAGGTCCTTATTTACCATTCATTTAAACATCCTCCTATTAAGTTTCGTATCGGATTCAAGACGGTAAGATTAGGTTGTTACATGTTTGTTACAATTTTAGCTGCCAAAGCAAAAAATATTATCTACAGCATGTATTTCAGTTTAAACATTGTTTTAAAGTTTAAAGTTATTTGCACTTTACAAAAATTCTAGCAAATTTCAGTGTGATAATCATGCAAGGAAGCAAAACATTTTATTTGAACTAATTTTCAATGTATATTTTGTGCTACAGTAAACGTACGACAGTGGAATTGTATACTTTAAAATGAATAAGTTGAATTTGTACATTTAGTAATTTAGTTTTATAATCACTGCTAAATAAAATAGTTACAACTGGGAATTCGACGAGATGCAGTTGGAAATAAAATTGGTTTTAAAATTTTCAAACAAATAAATATCAAATATTCAATTATTTCAAAACTTTCATTAACTGAATTAAAATAGGCACATCAATGCTTTAGTTGACGGCTGAAACAATTGAAATTGTTAGGAAGGTTATTAAAGGTATTTGGTGTTACCAATTTTGACTGTATTTAGTAAATGTATTTAGCACGTCTGTTCTTAAGTCAGAGTTACACTTCTGCTAGATCAAGTTTCTTGAAAATAACTGGAGATTTGCGAAAAGTCTTGTAACATTTGGTTGCTGATAAAAAACGTTATCCAAAAGAATAAACGTTAAGCTATTGAGGACGTCAAAATTCCGACAGAATACGTTACTATGATTTGTGGTCTATTTAATGCAATGATGTAAACAAGAAATAAAAAGTTAATAAATTGAAGCAATGAGATATTTGAAACAGTAGCACACAAATTACACGAGGTAACTTATCTTGACGTTTTAATAATTGTGGCTGAACTTGTTTTCACTATTTAAATGTATCTACACATTTTTTCCTTTGTTAAATTTTCACTTTTTTATGCTTTTGACTTTTCGAAACTGTTTGTAATAGATAATGTTACGCAACAAAGGTCTGGAATAAGAAATTGGTTGAAGTTATGAGTTAACGACTTGGGCAAATAAGTTCTGTCCTGAAATGTCCTAAAGTAATCCAGAACAGAAGTAATTTGCAATTTATACGCCGCTTGTTATATTATTTATCATTTTTAAACCAACTCCATTATTGCAGTAATCTATTGCAAATGCTACGATTTCAAACAAAGTGACAAAAATAACGAAATAAAATCAAAAGGTAGTAATAATAAGCGAAATGAAATAATTGTATTAAGATAGACAGTCGCTGTCAATATCTGTGAATAACATAGAGCGGATATTAGAAGTTTTTCTTTTTTATGTTTCTCTGACTCCCGTGCAGAAGGATAAAATTTAGGAGGGCACCACGAGGGGTAAAAAATGTTTCGATCTTCATATTCACTCCGCCGTTTATTTATTTTACTTTGGAAATGATAAATCATGACTCTGATAGTATGGGAGAAGTTTTTACATTCGGTGTTTATTTTATAAACTTAAGTTAAGCAACAAAAATTTTAACACTAAACTAGTAACTTTTAGCATAATCTGCACCAGTTCTGCACTTTTGCAACTACATTCACTGCCGCTCTATTTTGGTTCATTTTCTTGAAACCCACTATTCAACTGTCAACATCTTTGTTTACCCACGTTTTGCAGCCGCGACTGGAGTCTTTGCCTTTTTCATCACCTCAATTCTACTATGAAAGTCAAAATGTAATATTTTTCGACTTCTTTTTTGAAAGAGTTAGAATAACAGAAGAGTATTGCATTTTCTTTTATGGTCACTTTATCCATTTTCCGAATCTTATAAATGTGAAACTCATATAATTATACTGCATAATTATTATAATTAATGTTGTGTGTATAATGTCATGACTCGCATAAGCACATTTAAAACATTAAAAGTAGCCTCCAATTTTATACCATCGGGATATTTTGAAACCAATTTTTTCAGCAGAAAATTAATTACGTGAATACCCACTACATGCAGCAATTTGTTTTTTAAATAGGTGCTATTTAAAAGGTACTACGTTCTAAAACAATAGCATTTCAATTTCATGTACAAAATTATTATACGCAAATATTAAATGGAATAATATGTATTACTTTTAGTACTTGTAATACTAACAAAATGAGTCAACTCCTAATTGATTTGATAGTTTAGACATTTGGTCTCCTACAAATGCAAGAAATCCTAACTGGACCTTGAAACCTTTTTTAGTGAGCAAACAGAGCAAAACATAAATATACCGGTCACACAAATTAACGAAGAATTTATTTTACTTTCACCCATACGCAATATCATTTGTATAGGCATAAGTAAGGGTGTTTATCGTCTGTGAAGTATTTAAATGACCAATATCCATTTTTAGCCAAAATTAAAGTTCACTTTATGCCAAAAAGTTAATATATCTAATATCATGATCGTAAAATTATGTAAACAAAATATTTACTACATTTAAAAAACAAGGAAATGGAACAGCTACAAACTTTTAGTTTAAACAATTAAATTTATTATAAGTACTTTGAGTTATACTTCAGAAGAAAGAATATAAGTTTAATCACAATTTTGTAGATGTTACTTCATTGCCAAAACTCCTAAGGCGTTAAAGCTGACTAAATACCAAATATAAATAACAACCGAATTACGAAATTGAGGATTTTCCTGTATTTACTAATAATGTCTAGTCATTTTAAAATATCAATAAAATTCACTCATTGTTATTCTTACTCTTATGCTGACTTTTAAAATTATCACAATCCAAATAACTAACTGTTTCACCTAGTCCTCCTAAACATGATCCAAATCTGAATCCGCAGCTGTATAAAGGTAACCATCTGAGAATTACAAAATCATGTAACTTTATTCAGTTTAATCTAACAACGTTTCGGTGTAGACACAAAAGGGCTCTTTTAGCAAATATTAAGTCAATATTTGTATATATAAATATCGCCTAGTCATTTTAGTTCGAATGTACACTGCACAGTGGTATTTGGCATTCTTGAAAACACCGTAATTTATGTAATATTGGAATTCATCGAATTTTCAAACTCTCAACCGTCAACTACCACATACATGTCTACTGAATTTGATTTCAAGGTGTTTGGTTTTAAAATTAACAACCTACCTACGTAGATAGCATAGTAAATAAATTAGGAAATACAAACGTATCTATTACAACTAAAAAATGTATTCTAACACAATAAATCAATTGCTTTTTGGGCAATAAACGCAAAACGAATTAGCTGCTCTTTTAGTTTTGCATAAACCACTAACAGCAAACTTTATGTTTTACCTGAGACGTAAATATTACAGTCGAATCTCTACGTAGTGTACTTTAGCGGACTAGCAAGATTAGTACACTACATATCCAAGTAACGCTCTTGAATTAGTATTATAAAGGTAAATTACAAACATGTAAGAATGTGTTCAAGTTCCGTAGACAGGCCCTAAGGGTTCAGTTTATTCTGACTAATGACTGCCTATTCAACATATTAAAAATGTTTATCAACTGTTTTTGCAAGCACCAGTTTATGCAGGACTTTATTTTAGTTAGATTTTTCTTAAGTTTCACAATTTAGTTTATTAATTTATAGTGTTGTATTTACTTCAGAGGAAAAATGTATGTAACCTTATTTATAAATGATTGCAAACATGTCTATACTTGTATTCCTATTTTCAATTTTAAACTCTGTATTAACATATACAACACTTATGTCTACAGTACCGTGCACAAATATTTAAAATATTGTAATTCAGAATTTGAACGCCACTTGTAAAATCATAATGTATTAGCTTAACTACAGTTGTAGGTTTGATGTTTTTCACGTGCAGATTATTGTGCACATTACAGGTTTCAAACATTTTGCTAGTTTTAGTACCCTATCATATTAGTTCTAATTCTTATGGTCGTCCTTGGATTTGAAATTTAAATGTTTATATTTGTTTTTGGGACGCATTTTAATATTTTTATCCGTTTGCATTGCTAGTTGAAATATTATGAACTAAAAATCCTGATCTGTATACCCCACAATAGTGTAATTTTTTTAAAGGGAATGGTTCAGGTGCGATTAATTTCAGAATGTGAATTGCTTGTTGAACAACACTTAGCGACCTGCATACTTGGGACTACGATACGACCTATGTAGTAATGTTCTAATAAGAACATCTATTAAGTCACAGGTTAAGCAAATGCAAAATTCCTAAAATTTTAAAATATTACAGATGCTGAAACAAGTTGTACTACAATCTTGAAATTAAAATTTTAAATGCATACATTTACAAATGGTAATCTTAAAATTTATCGTTTTAAATATGTTTTGCTTAAGCAAAGTTTGCATTTATGTTGTTTTATTTATAATAGAGGTGTCTCCTCCGCAGCTACAAATCATACCAACAAATAGTAACGTGAAACATGCCACTTATCAATAAAAAATACACAAATATCCTCTATTTCAAGTTCATTAGCTCAAAAATACTTGTGAGTTATTGAACTTTTGATATATTTTTATATAAATTTGTAGAAAAAGTTTGTCGTCTAGGAAGGATCAAACACAGGTTTTCTCGTTCTTTGCTGGGGACTAATGTGTAATTTTCCAACTTGCTGAAGCACCAAAACTATTTCCTTTCAACAACGTTCTCTAAAAAAAAAATTGTTTTTTTTTAAATTCAAACGAATAGTCAATAATTTAATTCTTTACTAGGGAAATTTATATGAATATGTATTAACAAAACAATGACACGCAACAAACAATATGTATTTAAAAGTCAAAAAGTGATATGCTTACTGTCGCATTTGGGATTCGTTTGAATTTTGACGCCATTTGCCTGTAAAACTGTACAAATACATATAACGTACTACAGAGCTTGCTTTAGAAAATCTTTTCATGAGGATTAGTCAGACAAGTTCAAATAGGAGCAAAACTGAATATTAGTAAATGCCAACAAGTTTGCGACGTATGTAATGTGTTTTTTAAGTATCCTAAATTGTTTAGCGTTATTTCCTTATTCTCTGCATGCAATAGGTACGACTTTTAATGGAAGTTATGGAAGCGAATTTAATGATGTTGGTTTGTTTAGATTTGATTTACTGCCACTTAAAAATTGTTTTGCAGCTTTAGGCATATAAAAGTGTGAAGCTAGTTTGACCAATTTTCGATGTAAAACTGAAATTACGGATTGTCCGTACAAAAAAGTGATTTCAACTTTCATATAAGCAATAAACGCATGTATGCCTGAAATACGTTGCTGGAAACCAAACCCACAAAAAATTGAAAATCACACTTTTGTATTTATTGTATGCATTGGTTATGTTTTTTGTTCAACTGAAGACAAAACTAAAAAAAACTAAAAACTCAATTTAAGTTACAAGATTCAAACATTTGCCTACTTTAAATTTTTAAGAATTCTGGTAATTTTTGTATATTAAGTCAACAAAACAGTATGTATAGCTGAGCTTGAAATCACAACCTAAATGTTCACATTCAGTTGTATGACGGAATTACCTATTTGATTTCTTTAATAAATTGACGATGGCGCATAGGCACATTTACCTAATTTAAACGCCAAAAGTGAGATATTAAACTTCGATTTAAGAATCATGCACTTTGGTATTTTTATTAAGTAGGACGACAAAATAATGTATGTACATACTACTTACGATTGTGCACTGAACTGAATACAGCTACATGCTGAGATTGTTCGGTCGCTTGCAAAGGAAAACATCACATCATATATGTTAAAGTAAGTGATAGAGAAAGATTTAATATTTACCTAATATTAATAATTTCTGGCAGTTTGCTAATATTAGTGTTTTGTTTCAACTGTTTAATTGTAATTGTGATCTAAAATTGTAATTCGAACTTTCTTCTATTGATTGGTTATAATTACCTTTGTGTAATTATTAATAATGCAATACAAATATTTCTACGTCAAAAGCTACTTTGAAAACTTTAAATGACGGATGGACATTATGTTTGAGCAC
The DNA here is from genome assembly GCA_949802685.1 of Dicyrtomina minuta. NCBI lineage: Eukaryota > Metazoa > Arthropoda > Collembola > Symphypleona > Dicyrtomidae > Dicyrtomina > Dicyrtomina minuta. The sequence goes on along the minus strand of OX461808.1, from coordinate 136,452,944 downwards.
TAACTTTGGATAAAATAAATAAATTTTAAATTTGGTATCACTTATACTAGAAGTGCTTGCATTTGTACGCCATCTACTAATATAAATAATATACGACATCTTTTAAGGCATATGTAAATTAAGTTTTAATTATTTGATTGCCACTTTTAAAACAAGTTAATGTTGATTTGCAAAAGCGTTCAAAGTGTTTCACTCAATAGGTGCAAATTCGTCTATTGTCGAGTTTACGTTTGTAAAATTAATTCTTTTTTTTGACGCCATTTTATATGTTAAACCTGACCAGTTCGATATTTATTTCCTTAAGCACGTTTTCGCATTGAATCGCTAAATCCGTACGCAAACTAAATATGAAATTGTTATTGCTAATAAATTTTGGTAAGTAAATATCTGTTTAGAACCTTGGGCGTCTAAATAAACTTCACTTTTTATTTCTCGCATTTTAATACTTGAAAAGAGCTCTGTATTTAGTAAAATTCACTGTTAAACAAATGTCGACAGCCAATTTTCCGTTTATTACAACTTCATCTGCGTCGCATCCAAAATATATGAGTAAGGTTTGCCATGCATGCTTTAACTTACAAGGGAATGGTTTCACATGTTACCCGTCGATTTCAAAAAGTTATATCTGAAAAAATCAGGCTACTTTTGAATAGTGGGGATCCAAAGTAACTCGAGTGCATTTCGCGTTGTTCGGTCACAATAGCCCGCCAAAGTTTAAAAAAATTCAAATTTTGATATTTTGCGACCCTAGTACTTTTACAGTTCTTGTCCGATTTTGATGAAATTTCGTTTTTTGGGATCCTTACGCTTTTTACTGAAAAGCAATTCCAGGATTTTGAAAAATTCGAAAATTTTCATTTTTTTGAAAAAAATCCAAGAAATGAGTATATTTGAGGCCCAATTTTTCAACACCGTTTTTTCAAAAAAATTAAAATTTTTGAATTTTTCAAAATCCTAAAATAACTTTTTAGCATAGACCCTAAGGATCACAAAAACCGAAATTTCATCAAAATCGGGTGAGAACTGTAGAAGCTACAGGGCGGCAAAATATTAAAATTTGAATTTTTTAAACTTTGGCGGGATATTGTGACCGAACAACGCAAAATGCACTCGAAATACTTTGGATCCCCACTATTTAAAAGTAGCCTGATTTTTGTAGGTATAACTTTTTGAAATCGACGGGTAACATGTGAAACCATTCCCTTGTTAGTGTCAACAAATAATTATATTCACTTTCTGACACCAACATTTAAGTATGCCAACAAGTGGCTTTATTTCGATGACTGAAACATAGGTAATCCAAAGCTAGTGCAGCAGTAGCAGCAGTGATGTTATGTACACATATATACGTATTTAAAATACGTCGTCTATGTATTTCATTAAGAAAGGAGGGGCATATTGTGGACAAACCTAAAAAAGTATAATAGTGTAACTACGAGTTTGGGGTTGGAGTTAAAAATTATCTCATTTAGCGAATAAGATTATTTCTATAATATATGCATAGGGAAATATATAATACGTCTGCAGGTAAACAATAAAAGGTTTTGAAATGTTCATGTCTTCAAGCCGTCTAATTATTCACAGTGAAAGGTGTGAACTATATCACCAAGGTACCAAAAAAGTAAAGAATTTAGTTCATGAAAGTTCTGCCCCTAAACAGTATAGAAAATATGCATTATAACTTACAGTTGATGGAAAGTCTAAATGTTTACATTTCGTGAACAAATTTTGTAAGCACAGTTGTATAAAGTAATTGGAATTGGGAATAGAAAGAGTTAATAAGGGAAGATGACTTCAAACAAATTCGAAGCAATAAGACGTCAAACTTGCATTGGCTTATAATAAAATTTATAATGGTTAAGAATTCTGAAATTTTTTGTTTCAAAAAATTAAAAAAGACCTGCTTTTTTGAGGCCTCATAATTGACGCCAGATGTAGCAACAAAATAATTATTTCTTGAATAACTATTAGAACAATTGAATTATTTTTTAAAATTAAATTTACTTTGCAAGTTAAGTAAGCAACTTATGTAACAAAAAGGTTGCACAGTGGAATACACAATTTTTGCACACCATAATGGAAAAAAATATTATTTAACATTAAGTATTTCTGAAAGCACTGATTCACTTGCCAAATCTTTTTTCACTTACTTATTAAAGCGTCAGTTCCGTACACAAGTATTATGTACATGACTTTATATAAAAATTTCAACTTAAAATATAGAAAAGTATTAAATTGCTTAAAATATTATCACTTGTTTCCAAAGCCCGACTCAGCCCGACTGTATGATTCTAAAAATTGTTTTAAAGTTTTAAAAAATCGTTAGGACGCACGTCAAATGTTTAATATTAAAAAATTGTGCGTTTATGCCAAACAAAGTGTTTTCTCTTATTGAATCTGCATTTTTTCAATAATTTAAAAAAACAAAATCCTCGTTCTTTTCCTTTGAGTACGTATTCTTACGTAGCATTAAAATACCAATAAAAAAATGTATCTATCTACAGTCAATTGATTGACCAAAATGTACAACAAAACTGACACAAATTCCTCTGTTTGTTTGCGTAAGATTGCAGACAAAAGTTTAGAAACGTATATAAACGTATGTCCCCTTTAGCTACCCTGCATAGTTTCTTTAACTTGCATCTAACTTTTGTGAAAAAGAAGTATTCAAATTTCCAAAGCGATTTCTAATAAATAATTAATTGCTTCTTTAAATGACCAATATTTGTTTATAGTCAATAATTAAAAATTAATTATCTTTCAAAAACTAAAAATATCATGATCATGAAAACATGTAAGTAGAATATTTCGCACTTTTAAAAACATGGTAATAGAACAATTTTAATTTTTTTAAATTTGTGAAATTATTATTACTTTGGTAGTAAATGCTGTGTGACTTGGCATTTTAGAAAGAAATTTCAAATTTTGACGCCAGTTGTAATACTAAACAAACTGTAACAAATAAATTTACTAGTATCTCGTTTGAATTTAGCCATTGAAATAACATGTTTAATTCACTTTGTTCCTTTTCCCGTATCGAAAATTAAGTCTGAGATGTGGATTGTTAAGGAGCTAAAATTGGACGTGTGTTTAGTTTTGCTGTCAGGGAATCTATAATTATAACTAAAATTAGGTGGTTTCTATTTTCAGTACATTGTAAAGCTGTTTTAATCACATTTCAATTGCTGGCAGTAGTGTAGGGATTATATTTGTAGTTCTTACTTCGATCCATTTCGTGAGATTAGAGATTTGGAATTCCTTTTTCGTTTTCGACACTTCTCATTGGGAAGGTATGACGCCCGGATGTAGTAGTTTGGCAGTAATTTCATAGATTTACTTTTGTACAATGTAGTATGTAGTTTTACATCGTACGTAGTCATTCTTGATTATGTTTTTGCAGTTTTAACTTTATTTTTTGCTTGTTATGCGTTGCAGCTAATGATTCTATTATTCTACCTGCATTCGCATAATAGAAAAACGTGTTCCGGCCTAACATTGTTTGAACACCTGTTTTTTATGAATATATAAAGCAGTAAAATCCATAAAGGCTAATTGTAATTACATTTTAGGGCAGCGTAAGATATTGATTCCAAAATGCATAATCACTTATTAAGATTGCTAAGATCATTTCGCTAAATTTTGCCAAAAAAATTGTTCAGAAATTAGGTAAAAGATATACAGTAAAAGTTTTTTGCATGTATTCAGGAAAAGTTTAGGAATGTGTTGTTACCTGTTACATATTTAGCCCATTCATGTGATCAGGCGGATGTGTAAGATACCATGGTTGAGTAATTTCAACTTCGACGCCGGTTCACAGTTAATATGTAATTTATTTGAATTTTAAGCTTCCAAAGTTACATATTGCCGAGTTATTGGCAACGAAATAACAAGTCAGTGAAAAAAATATGTGTTAGTTATAACGTTAAATGAACTAAATTGGCTGATGCTAACAAAAAAGCTATGTACAACCATTTTTTTTCTGTATTGAGTTTTTGTTTTTATAGCACTCTAATAGCAAAGAAGTACACAATGCATGTTGTTAAGATAAGGAGTATAAGTATGAAAGCTTACAAACGAGCTACAAAATATTTTTTAAGGTTTTTTTGGCACTTTAAAATTTTGACACTTCCTAGGTTATTTTTGGCATGTAAAAATACACAACTTAATATACTGACAACTCTTCAGGAAAGATGCTATATGTTCTACTGTATCCCCTGTAATAGTAGACCAGTATACAGGCCAGTAATAATGGACGGACCTGTAATAGTGAATCGGTCTATGAGGTCGGAGTTTTAATAGCTGCGCGTCTGTTTAACGCACTAGTATATAGCATAGCAGTAGATAGGCGTGTAATTGTGGACAGGTCTGGGAGTCTGCACTATGAATAGTAAACGGGGTTCACTATTAAATAAAGTACTGTAGTATCTAGTTTTACGCAAAACAAAATTACCTATTTATAGAATATAATTCTAATTCTAAAATACTTGTCGACAGAATAGTTACGCAATTTTCAAACACAAAACACATACAAATTACAATGATTGCACTTTTCATATTTTTACGAGCTAACAGTTTTGCACGTATTAAAAATTTGTAGATTGAAATTTTTTTCCAATTTTAAAAACATACAAATTAAAAATTTTCATACTTCAAAAACATCCAGATTAAAAAGTCCAATTGTTGTTTTTTCTAATGTCTAAAAATACAACTGGGTCAGGTGATCTAGCAGTGAAGCAATACAATTTTACAATAATTGTCAACAGTGATTATTGCTGCACCGCCTTAAACCAGTTAAATGTTTCGACGCTGTCTATAAAATTGTAATAGCATTTGCTTGATAATTATGGGGAAGGTCAATTGTACCGAACATGTCCATTCAACAAAGATTACTGTTGTCAGCTGACGGTTATCAAAATACGAGAATAACACATACTTCGAGATTCATAAAATTTAAATGCAAAAAATGGTATTTCTTTGCTAGTTTTTGATAATTAAAAAAACACTCAAATATCTTCACTATTTTCAATAATTCATTTTTTATCTCATAGCCAGGTTTGCATACGCAGTCATGAACTGTGACTAAATATCAATTAACTGGTAGCTTGTAGCTTCGCTCCTAGCTAGACTAACTTTACTGATTTTTTTCATATTTTACAAACATTAATTCCAGCAAAACAATAAACATATTTTTTCTATATGAACACTCATATTTTCATTGAAACCAATATGTACAACTAAACCTCAAATATATCTGTAACATCGGATAATTATTCGCAAATGCAAGACTACATACATATACTAAATGAGAAAATTAGTATATTGCATAGAAAAAGAAATTCCGAAACCTTAAAAAGTATACCTCGCACTAGGAAAGTAATTCTAACCTAAAATAGTTGAAATCTGAGGAATATATTAATATATAGTTGATAAGAGCTCTGTTGCTGTCAAGAAACGTACTTTACTCAAAGAGTTAAAGAAGTAGTGCGTAATTTATAGTGCTTTAATCTTTTCCTTGAACACCCAAAAATTACAATATTGTCAAAAGCATATCACTTACACGATTAGATAAATAATATTATTCGTAATTCATTTTCAATAATGAATGTCGCAACCACAATTTAATATTTACAGTTAATAGGTGTAGGATAAACAGCTTATGAAATATGCATGTGTTGTGTTGACGCCGGCTAATCAATGGTATGTAGAGCTTTTACGATCCGAAATTAAATAAGACGCGAATCTGAAGTTAGCAGTGTACTTGAACGAGATCCCAATTATGTGGTTTAATATTGCTAGTTAAGTAAGTTACATTATTTGCTGTTAGTTCATAGTTAGTTACTTTCATTGTAAAACTTATGAGATTATTATTAAAACTTCTTGGTTTGTTAAAATAATTTCCACAGTAGAGCTTTTAAAATTAATTCGATGATAGCAAAGCACTATGCCAAAATAAATTCGAAATTTAATGCTTTAATATTGCACATATTTGATTTCCGTGCATGAAAATCGTTTCTTAAAAATGCATTAGGACCAATCTCTAGTTTGGAAAAGCAAAGCATATTGCCGAATTTCAATAAATCCTACCTTTACTAAAATGAAATTCATTTTAAAACTTACTTGTGCAAAAATTATTTACGATTGATAGATTGATGACGAGAGCAGAGGCTAGAAAATTAGCGTTTTTATAATTCTGACGACACTAAATAATTTTTTTCTAATTTAGGTACAATTTTATTAACTTGATTCGTAAATAGAACTGCAGTGTAGTAAAATAATAAAGTTGTTAAAAGTCATGCATCAGTAAATATAATAATGAAAGCTTACACATAATGACACAATACTTACAAACGTTACTCAAATGACAGGAAAAAGTTTTAGAAGTCATTAGCAAAATTAAAAATTAGAATACTCTGTTAGTCTTTATGCTTTTCACATTTAAATACAATACAAAATTAGAAACACTTAAAAAGTTATCTACCTAAATAAAATTTTTGTTTAGGCAGTTTTTTGTTTAAAATAACTCCAGGTAGCCCAGGTTCTAAAGCAACGGATCACCCCTTGTTTGTAGCATCGGGTTTCGTAGTGTGTAGTTTCGTAGATCGGGATTCGGAGCTTCAGGTTTCGTAGCGTGCCTTGTTTGTAGCGTAATGCGTTTCGAAGATCCCGGTTTCGTAGCTAATGTTTTTCGTAGCTTATGTGAAATGAACTATGCAATAATAGTGAGCACGTACACATTGAATGGTGATTGTATATATAAGTTATTTGTATTGAAATTCGCAACCCAGATTAAAAACAAAATACCCTGAAGTTTAAAGGTTCGACATACAAAATAAATATTACCAAAAATAATTATGCCATCTTCTGGCCCGTTGATTTATAAAATAATGTCAAAAAATAAATGATGTGTAAAATAAACAAAATAAAGGGAAACGTAACAGTATTTATAATATTAACACTCTTGCGTGGCCATGTCGTGGAAACTTGCGGATTGAAGGACAGCTTTTGAACGGGTTTTCATTTGAGGTGTACACGGTTTCTTGTATCCTGTCCCGCAAAGCATTTCGTATTGAGTAGCCCGCTTTCGTTTTGAATTTTTCCCAACAAGTTGATTCACTGGTGGTGGTGATGTAGGAGTCATAGGCACAGGTGGTACTCGAAACCATTGCACGCACCTACTTCGCGACCCCGCTTAGTCTTTCCAATTATTTCGAATTTCAATTTTTTAATACTTTTATTATTTTCCTCGCAATAATCACTAGCTTCAAATTCGAAATCACTAATTTCGATAGAAGAGTCCATTTTATGGAGTGCTGCTGACGAAGTAATCTACAGACTGCCAGCTCTGACGATTGCTTTCTGTGATTTCAAGAATATGACACGACCTGTTATCATGATATTCAAATGATATGCTAATTGCAGATAACATAAAATGTAAACACGGTGTATTCATTTCCTTCAAACAAATACCTTTTCTATTATTGGAGCCTAGAGCGAGGATACTGGCTCCACTATTTAGACTACTTTTTCCATTCAAACTAATTTTTACCCAAGTAGCTGTGTTACTTACTGAATTTTACAAAATTCACAAAGTACATCAGCCATAATAACTTGGATATACTGTAGAGGCAACCGAAAGTGAAGGCTAGCAAAGATAAAGCTGCCATTTGTTTGCATGCAAAATTCATCCTTGCCAGCCTTCACTTTCGGTTTTCTCTACTATACAATCACCATTCAATGTGTACGTGCTCACTATTATTGCATAGTTCATTTCACATAAGCTACGAAAAACATTAGCTACGAAACCGGGATCTTCGAAACGCATTACGCTACAAACAAGGCACGCTACGAAACCTGAAGCTCCGAATCCCGATCTACGAAACTACACACTACGAAACCTGACGCTACAAACAAGCGCTGTACCAAAGCAACGTTCAAAGTAACTTCCCTTGTAATTATTAAAACCTGTACGGTACACTAAAGACAATAAATACATTTTATTGGAACTTCCTGTTTTATAAAGGTAACACTTTTACGCCACTTTTAATTAAACATGAAAATGCAATGTTTGCTGCACCAGCAGCTTAGTCGTGAATATCAACAGTTAATAGTGCCAATTGTAACTTGAAGTTTGAGGCAAATCGGCATTAGCTTTGGCTACGTTCTTCTATTGCGGCACCCGACCAGGAACGTTTCCAGCTAAATAAATGTAGCCTTTAATGTGGTTGTCACAATAAATCCCACAAGACATATCATGACCATGTGAGCAAAGTAGATATTTGTCTGTATGCCAAAATCGCATAAAAAATTTAATTCAGCCGTGCGCTAAATCACCACATCCAACCGAATCCGAATCCTTATAAACGGTGACAATAAACTTGTGCCTGTTGGATAAACGAACAGTAAATAATACTACGTGGGCATATACACTACACATAGTAAACAGCGAGTATTTGAGTAATGTGATAGAATTGCTGCGCAGTGTAAGGGCTGATGAAGATAAGAACTTTCTGGATTTCAGGTAGGAAGTCGTAGAAGTAGATATGCGTGGATAGAAGCGTGGATAAGAACACACAAACTTGTAATAAGCCATGCTTAGTGAGTGCACTGCTTGGAATTGCACATCAAATTATATACGTATTAAAATCAATTTCAATATTATTACTACGTAAGCTTGAACATTACTACCCTAGTGCAAAGTGCAACTATAGAAATAAGTATGGAATCGTAACCTAAAACTCGTACGTGTATGCTAATGCTTAGAAAGCGTTCGTAAATGATATGTTATTAAATTTAATTGATTTTTCGATCTACCCATTCCCCGTCCCCCATGCTAAACATGAGGCTAATCGTCAGCTTACAGACCCTCAAACCTACTCAAATGATGACGCTATTTGTGAACGCCACATGTCGTTGAAGTTTGTAATATAACCATAGAGAAAAAAACCAAACACGCCTCAAAAATAAATATTTGTGAATTTTATTTTAAAGGAAAACATACGAGTTAATTATACCACAAAATTGCAAAGTAAATAGTTTGCTACAATTAATTCCAATGATTAAAAAGTTTCATACAGCAAAGAGCGGAACTGCATCTAAAACCGGAACTAGTCTGGGCGCGAGTATCTCCTTTCTATGAACATTCACAACCCATATGAAGAAAATATCGACAGGAAAGCCAATAATAAGTACAACGAAGACATGCACAGAGCTCTTGAGGTCCAAATAAATCAACGATGTAACACTAAAACAGAAAAACATAGCAGCATGCGAAATTATGAAAGCCATCAGTCGCCCAGCTTTTTCCTACAAAAAAGTAGAAATAACATAGTAAAACAAATAGTAATAATATATTTACATATAACACTTAAAAATTAGAATTATTACCTAAACTACGATACATCGTCTGTGAAGAACCAAAACGACCAATCTATTTTTAGCTGTATACAATATCAAATATATTCAAAATATTCAAATATGTCTTGAGTGCATTTAAATAGAACATTTTAAATTTTTTTTCAAATATGTAAATTTAACATTTTACACTTTTAAAACACATGCAATTAGAAAACTCTGCACCTCTTCAAAAGCATGGGATAGTAACATTTTGCACCTTTTCAAAAACATGGGATAACAACATTTTGCACCTTTTCGAAAACATAAAATTAGAAAATTTTGCATGTTATTAAAAACATAGAATAAGAACATTTTGCACCTTTTGAAAAACATGAAAATATAATATTTTGCACCTTTCCAAAAACATGGAATTAAAACATTGCACACCTTTTCAAAAACATAGAATTAGAACATTTTGGACCTTTTTAAAAACATGGAATTAGAACATTTTGAACCTTTTTAAAAACATGTAAATAGAATATTTTGCACATTTTGAAAAATATGTATATAGGACATTTAACGTTCATCAAAATCTCCTATATTTAAGAGAGAAAGACAAATTTATTAAAATAAACCTGACACTGTGGTCCAACGACGATAGCCCAACGGATTCAGTATACGTTGCACAATTTCGTTATACATAGTTTATGCTTGTTAATGTAATTAAATAAATTAAAGTTTAAAAAATTATTATTCAGCAGGTATACTAGAGAACAAATGGTGCACACATATTTGAATGGATTTCTTCAAAACAGAAATAACTATGTCGTCAATCAACGTAGAAGGTAGGCATTGAGTTTTCATGAAATTAAGGAAAAACTTTGAGATCGTCCCGCGTGCTCTAATGTACAGCCCTTCCGCATGGATTTCAGTAAGTCTCAACTTCTGTTTGAAGTAGAGAATGCAAGGGTAATAAATTTTGAATATATAAATTACCGTATGTTGACGATTTTGTTTTTGTGACAAACCCTATTGTTATTGTATAGCTTAAATTGGTTATGGGTTATTTTGGTTCTTCACAAACGATATATATCTAATATTGTTATTGACACATAAATCAAAAGTCACCTGTTTCACTCCTGTGATCAATATAATTCCCGAAACCATGTTGATTACCGACATTATTAACAAGATTGCTAATAGGCCAACTAAAACTAAAGGAATAGAAAGACTGTTCAAAAAGTCATTTGTCTGTTCTACAAAAGGTTGACAGTTCTATCAACAGGAATATACAATTATTAGGTATTACGTTTATGTATATTTAAGGCCAAAATTTAATAAAATTAAAAAACAATTTTACCGTTTAAAAGCTCGCTTGAATTGTTTTGATCTTCTTTAGGCGGTAATCTGAGAAAATTGTGATCTGAAATTGCTTTATTTGAATATTCTGCTGGCAAAGCACAAAATATGACAAGTGAAAAAGAACCTTGTACGATGTTAAGCCCACTAACAATCTGAAAAAAAAATTAAAATTTCATACAGGCACATCAGGTATAATTTTATTGGTAATCTAAGCCAAACACCGTCTGAAAAGTCAACTGTAGTGCAATTATATACTAATTAATTAATTAATTTGTATGACATATGCTTTTTTTACCGAAGTATACCAGCCAACACCGAGGGCCCAGGCCCTAGCTCCACAGCAGCACACTTGTTTAGTTTGTATCATCTTGTTTTTGTCTTGTTCCCTTAAATAATTAAGATTGGATTATTTTCGATTCAAGGCAGCAGTATAGTTATAGTAAATCTTTTGAATTACGAAAATTGTTAAAAGGTCGTCCATAAACGATGTAATGATGTTACAATGTAATGTATCTAGGTAGGTAGGTCGTCAAAAGCTCTCAATTTTAAAGCCAATTTCAAAAATGTTGCGATGTCCTAAAGTTTCTGTCTTGTTAAAAGAAAATTATGCTGTTAACAAATATTACATTATATTATAAACCTGCATCCTGTGGTTACATACATTGTTAAATAAATCAAGGCTCGTTTATTCAAAATAATGAAGATTAAACATGAATTTTATTAACATTAAAGAAACACGCACAAACTAGGTACAACATTTACAACACAAATGAACTTATTACTACTTACCTTATTTCGTCTACCTCCCTCAGCCTCAGCAATTACACCAAACTTCTACAGACCCGAGAAATATAGGAGACCTGGGATCTATTAGATACTCGCAGTGATGTATTAGAAAAAATACGGTATATACATAAATGTTACGACGTGAATCGTCTAGGCACCTTACCTGTCTGCAGTGCAAGTGACAATTGAATTATTCCAGAGAAGATGATTTAGGTATAGCTGAGGACGGTAAAATTGAGAGTGGGAATTGAAAATTCCCACTTGGTTCTTTATCCGTGGATAACAAATAATCGATACATTGGAGAACGCAAGGAAAGAGAATCCGTAGCAGTGTAAGCCAATTAGACAGATATGCGTGTGGCGTGTGGGGACTGGAATGTGGAGATTGGAAATCAAACCTTTGCGTTTGATTTCCTGTCTGGAAATCCATCAGTTTGAAGCTTCCCACTTTAGTATAAGAGGAACCCACAAGCTCACAACTAATAATTAAGCATAGTCGATGAAATATTTTTTCCAAAAAACGAAAAAGGCCTTAAACTGGTTTTTATATTCTTTTCTTTCTTTTAAAAAATATCTTGTGCAATATTCTTAAACATTGTGTTTAAAAAACAATTTTAAAATAATCAGAATTTAAAAACAGTAAAATTTTTAAATTTTTATTTTTTTTAAAGTTTTGAAGGGACAAAACTATTAACCAAGTATATTTATTAACTTTTAATTTAAGTTTAAGCACATACGCTGCAGTCCTAATAAATGTTAATTGCAACATAAAACGCAATTAGTTATTTTTTCTTTTAATCAATTTCAAAAGACGCTGCGCTACAACACCTTGATTCTGCACCAAAATTACAATTTACTGATTTCTATATGTTTTATCGCAATCAATATGGATATCGAATATACAATATCGGATTTTATTATTAGAAATATGAATTTAGCACATTTTGATTTATTTCACGAAATTCATCATTGCTTTTTCAAAATGTTCACTTTAACTTTATAATCCCCATCGATCCATGATATTTCAAATAATGTATTTATTATATAAAGTATATCTTCTAATACTACGTCTACGTGGGTCTGTAATGGTGCGTGACGATTTTAAAATATTTTATTTGGGCTCTACTCTAATGATGCGCGGGTCTTTAATTGTTTGAATGTGTAAGAAACTGGTAATTAGGTTGGGAATGAAGATTATACCAATGTGTATATTCAATAATTATGTAATTGAAAATCTTGGAAAAGGAGATTGGCAGAGCTGATGTTTGTAACAGCAGTGCTGGTGTTGATAATGTAACTTGTAGCTGTAGAATAGGGAGACGTACGTCCTGTTTTTCAGTCGCTGATTTGGTTTCATTGTCACGGTTCGTGATTTTAATACTTAAGATTGTAATTATGGGTTCACATTTCTTACTTTATATTTTAACTGTTGTGAGTTGCAATTTATGATTATATTAACCTTCTTGCAGTAGCATAATAGAAAAGCGTATTTCGGCCTAAAGCTTTTTAACAACTCTATTATACCTATATGAATATATTAAATAATTAATTCCATATAGGCTACTTGTAAGTAAATTTTAGGGCAGAGTTAGATATTTATACCAAAATGCATAATCACTTCTTAAGATCGTTAAATGATCACCAAGGCATCGTATAAATCACTTATTATTTTTTTCACAACCAATATAGTTTTACTTTTATCCTAAGCGGAAGTACGCGGGTGAGAAAAAAATATTAAAAATAATTTCATTTCACTTTGCCCTAGTTTCTTGTTAACTGAATGTATGCACAATCCTCTCCTGGTTTTTAATTTTCTAATGCCATAAAAATTAGTACAGACTTAACGCCAAATAAGAAATTGCAAGTTTTTGGCAACTATAGTAAATGATTGCTAAAAAAACGCAAGCATTTCGTTTTCATCGCTGACTTATGCATTAAAAGCACAAAATTAAGACACTTCTTAAGTACTTTTTGACACGTCAAGATACACAACGTAGTATACTTACAACTCTCCATTGAAGATTCCAAATGACTTACCGTTTTTTCTGTAATAGTAGACGGGTTATAATAATGGACTGATTTATAAGGTCGGAGTTTTGAGTTTGGATAGTGAACGCCTCAATTTAACGCACAATTTTAAGGTAGTGGGCGGGTCCTTAAAGTGGACAGGCCTGGGAAAATGGTTTTTCAATACTAAACAGGGTTCACTATTACAGCAAGTAATTTAATATCTTATTTTATCTAAAGTTTAGATTCTAAACCAAAGTTACCTGTCCATAAACTATTGTAAATGAAACAAACTTATCAATAAAATAATTACGCAATTTTTACACACACAAACACATGCAAATTAAAATTTTTGCACTTTTCATATATTACCGAACTAAAAGTTTCGCCTTTTTTTAAACTATGCAGATTGCAATTTTTTCATTTTTTAAATGCATACATATTAAATGTACATTTTGAAAACATCCAAATTAGAAACTGCAAACACTATTACTTGTTGCTTTTACTTTCTAAAAATACAAGTGGGTCAGCTAATCGAGCAGTGAAGAAATACAATTCTATAACAGTTGTCAACATTAACAACTGCACCACCTTAAACTAGTTAAATGTTTCTACGCCGTCTATAAAATTGTTTTAAAATTTGCAGAGTAATGTTGAGAGGTCATTTTATGCAACACTTGATTCGACAAAGATTACTATTGTCACCTGAATATTATCAAAACGTAAAAATATTCTTTATCACGAGATTCATAAAATTGCAATACAAATAATGGTCTTTCTTTGCTATTAATCGATGAGTAACAAAAATACTCCAATATATTTATTATTTCTACGTATAAAATTTTCCTCAACTATTCCATACATTAAACAGAATTGCTAATGCGTGCGGAATTACGACAGTAAAATTTTTTGCTTAAAAGCATTATTGTAATTTTATAGTTTTTTGTCATTCCTAATACCAAAATAGGTGATTACGAATGTCTTGAAATAAAACCAGTTAAATTAAGTTAAATTATAATCTTATCCAGTAAGAATACAGTTCGGGCTAATTTTTCCGCTTATGAAAACATTATTAGCCAAGGACTTACACCGTCTATATTTTGAACAGTAATACTACTTTTCAAGCACTACAACTTTACCATTAGGTCAAGCTTGCAACATGAAAAAGCTACACTAAAACAAGTATTCCCAATTCCAAGGTTTCTCGTAAGATTACCATTACAAGATAATTGGAACTGATTTATTAGTTAGACGCCAAGCATGAAATCTAAAAAACTGTTTTGCATATTGTTCCTCAGGTATTTTTACGCAGTATCTTTTAAGAACCGTAAATGCCACAATATATTTGTTCACACATGTATGTCTTACAAAGTGATTCCGACACTACTTGCAAATCTAAAATTAAAAAAGTTGGTCGAAATAAAAAAACCAGGAAAATCATATGGGAAATTCAATGGGAATTTTATCTTATCCAATGGTCCCCCCTTTCTACTTTTTCAGTTTTCTGATTTTTTCGGAAACCAAAAGGCTTGTGTTATTTGAATGTTAACAAGCCTAAAATTAGCAAGGAATCGTCCAGAAAAGGTGTGTTCCAAATATTTTTAGTTTTTGGGCCTCATGACGTTGTCATCAGCTTAAATGCTTAAAGCTTAAATGCGCTAATGGCTGTATTTAACATGGGATGCCACCCATCTGTCCATGCAGACCAATTTACTGTACCTTTGAAGTCATTTATGGACGAGCCGTCATTTATTCAATTTCAAAAGTATAAAATCAAAAAATATTTTTATCTGCTGGGTACGCATCAAGTTGTTCATATAGTCTGTGAAGAACCAAAATGACCCATGTCCATTTTTTGCTAAAAACATTATGAACTATCTACACAAATATTCAAATGTATCTTGAGAGCATTTAAATACAACATTTTACACTTTCAAAATATGTAAATATAGCTTTTTGCACCTTTTGAAAAACATGGAATTAGAACATTTTACAATTTTCGAAAAAATGGAATAAGAACATTTTGCATATTTTCAAAAATATGGAATTAGAACATTTTGCATATTTTCAAAAACATGGAATTAGAACATTTTGCACCTTTTCGAAAATATGGAATTAGAACATTTTGCACCTTTTCGAACTCTTAATTAATATTTTACGCATGTTTCGCTTTTTGTTTTTATGACATAGCTCAGTTTGATTCTAGCTTAATTTGGATATGGATCATTTTCGTTCTTCATAGACGACATATATTATATTAAACAAAAAATAGTGAGCGTATACTGTGTGGTAGTGGTAGTAGTGGTAGTGTTTATAACTCAACAAATTCCTGAATCTACAGGTAACTACTGCAGGATATGGCAATGCACACACATGCGTGTGCATTATTACTAATAACCTAAACTTAAATACGATTATTACAACTAACGGGTGAATACATATTATACTATAGCTAATAATAATGTTGCATTATTATGTACTGCACTGCACTGGTAAGAAAAAAAATGTTTAAAAATTAGCTATAAAATGGTATACAATATTTACAATTGATATAATAACTTTTTTTAAGAAACTACATCAACTTAAAACTAATACAAATTAATAAATCATATGAGAAAATATGTACCTAGCTGCATGTATGATTAAGTTACTTAACTGGACAGAATTAGCCGTAGTAATACTCGATTCACAACTCTATAATAGGCTCGTAGAAAAAAACATTAAAAATAATAATCCGAACACAAACATTGAACGACGCCGTTCCTACTAATGTAATACAGATGACGGACGGCAAAGGCTTAGAAAAATATAAGCAAATTAACCACATGGGTGTTAATTTGTAAACTATTTTTGAGTTACTCCAACATCGACACCAGAAGATGTTACAGTGGTCAACACAAATTTTAGTTAGGGATTTACACTGTAATATGTTAGACTCAGTTAACTATTTTCTGTGTTGCATATGTAACCAAGAATTAGTTGCGTGACTAACTGAATTAAAAAATAATGCAAAAAGTGAAGCTCGAACTCGCATCCTTCTAGTCAGGTATCGGCTTCTTTAACCACTGGCCTGAGACAGCTCATTTACAGTGGTAGCAATAATTTAGCTTAATATACGGTGGTATAAATTCTTAACACGATTTTCGGTCAGCTGTAACATTATTTGGTGCAGGTATATTAACACACAGCGGTGTTGCACGTAGCTAACATTTTTTCTCACCTTCAAAAATTTTGAAATTAACTAAAAATCGTGTTGAAGTTAACACCCAAATGTGTTAGCTTGACCTAACTAAAAGTTAGTTGAGAGCTTTTCTAAGCGTGCAGACAGAGAGCTTTTGTAAGAATAATTGCCATTTGCATATAATTATACATAATTAACTCTAATAGTTCTTTAACTTTAAGGTAAAACAAAGTTGCATGGTAAGTTTATGCTGCTTCAGTTTCTTCTGAAGATGAGAGACAGCTTGCTTGAGAATTCTTGAGTTACAAAATTGCACTACATACTGTTCATTGGTATAGCAGAAAAATACTTATTTTTCACATCCCCCCTTCCACGGACTCTGAAGGAGGAGGGGCTTGAAGTCATTTTGCAAACAGCGCTCACGCGCCCAAATTACAGATACTAGACAGAAATCTTGTTTTCGCTCATACAGGGGATGCTCCAGTCGTCCAGTCCTATCGCCTTCAACTGCTTCACTAACAAATCCACGACTTGCTTTGCCGTCCTTTGATTCGTGATCTGGAGTCGCACACTCGTCCCCTCACTCACAGTCCAAACTCATACGCAGCAAACACTTGGATGACCACCACTGATGGTGGGGATGCTGAAGAAGAAGACGTGGAGGATGACGGCCCAGGGACTTTAGTCAAGCTGCTCCCGCTGGAGGTACTGGACACGGAGGTAGAATCAAAGAGATTAGCAGAAGCTGAAGGAATGTTGTTGTAGTTAGAAAGATATTGTGGCGGTGGTGGGAAGAAAGCTAGATTTCCTGGATGATCCAAAGCGAGCAATACTCGGACGTCCAAGTTTGAACTTGATGGAGACTCTGAGGATGAGGGACGATTGGAGATTGACTGGAGAGCCATTGGAGCTTTTCCACTTGGAGTGCACTGTGACTGTTGTGGTGATGAGGTGGCGGCGGAACATTCACTTTGCGATGAAATACTTGAGGTGGTGAGTTTGCATAGAGAACATAATTTCCAATCGCATGTCTCCGGAGGACGGGTGGGAGACATGACATTGGGTGGTGTCTCTTCGAACCTTTTCAAAAGCGTGGAAGTAGAACATTTTGCATCTTTTCAAAAACACGGAATTAGAACATTATGCATCTTTTCAAAAACATGAAAATAGATGATTTTGCAATTTTCAGAAACTCCTGATTAACATTTTACGCATGTTTCTCACATTTTTAAGATATAGCTAATTTTGATTGTAGGTTAAATTGGATTTGGATCATTTCGGTTTTTCACAGACAATATACCGTTTATATTGTACATTTTGCCGGAAAATTATTTTTTTTAATTCTGCTTGACACGATAATTAAGTCAGCAAAGTAGGTACTAAAGTACATTGCAAACATTGCATTGTTGCCATAGCCATAGTCAACATTCAGCAAAAACTTTTACGGATGTTTTATATTCAGAAGTTGAAAAATTAAAATATTATAAAAATAAAACAAGAAAATAAAATCAATATTGATTGCAATTTTGCACTTTGATTTTCTTCATCTATATATTTGTGACTATTGAATTTTGTAGTTCATTTTCATGTTCGATGCATTTTCGTGATTTTAGTGCTCGTCAAATTACCCAGTAAAGTCCACACTTATAGACCAACTGGATTGAACCACAAATTGAAGCCCACAGCTAAAGACAAGTCTTAATAGGGAATTATTTTGTTAAAGAAGTAGTAAGTTGGTATGTGCCTTTAAACCCAAGACCACAAATAAGACAAATTGTCCCCCACTACAGTTCCACGCCTACACCTGAGGACGCAAACCGGCTCCGGCATCGTCATCGCCGTAATATTTAATTATTTTGTTAAATACGTAGTAGGTATGTGGATTTATAAGTTATGATTTTGAATTCAGTCCTGCTGATTTTCACATCTTCTGAATTTCGAAACATTGAAAATCAGGAGTAATTAGTTTAAGAAACTTTATAAAGTCACATATCTGGGACCTGCTTTTCCCACCACCACCACCGCCAGCAAAAACTATAGAATACAATCTCCTCCACCACCACGACCATTATCGAATCCCCACAAGCACCCTTTTGTAAGTATTTAAAGATAATTATTCGATAGTGGTGGTGGTGGAGGAGATCGAATTCTATAGTTTTGTTGGCGGTGGTGGAAGCGATTGAATTTTAGAGTTTTTGGTGGCGGTGGTGGTGGTAAAAACAGTGGTGGGAAAAGCAGGTCCCACATATCTGCTAACATATTATGAGCATCCATTCTTTCATTATTATTTTATTATTTTTGTTGTGTAGGGCTGCTCATCGTCTATCTCTACCCAAGCTAACAATCAGCTCTTTTTAGAGCTACTCTTTTCTATCTCTATTCTATCATCTATATAAATTGTTCATCGTGAACTTTCTGTCTTTTTGCTTTTTGCCGTATTGCACAGTAAAGCCTACAGAAGAACTGGATCTCACTACAAACTGAAGCCGACGCCGACAAGGTCCTAATTGACAATTATTATTTTGTTAAATAGGAAGTAGGTATGTGCCATTAATTTCAGGCTACAACTAAAGACAAATTCGACGACACACTAATGCCTACAGCTAAAGACACTCTTCAGAGTGAATTATTATTTTGTGAAATACGTAGTACTATGTACTACTAATTTTCAAGTTCTACCTAATTCAGTACATGTGAAAATGGTACCGGGATTAGTCGGCCCCGCATTTCTCGGCCCCCCAGCAGTCGGCCCTGAAATACTTGGCCCCGACTATTCTGGGCCCCGAAATATATTCGGCCCCGTCGTTACTGGGCCCCATTATTTATTTTACTGTCCGGCACTTGCTTTTGCATAACGTACATAAAATGTAAATAGCATATCGTACTATCTGTACTTTAGCTGTTACTGTTCGACAGTAGAAGTAGTGATAAGATTAATTTGGTTTTCACGGAACAGAGTGTAGGAACTTAGTGTACTTAAATAACGAATGTATTTGCAGACGTGGCAGTAAAGTCATGTCAAGTCATTCCTGTTGTTCCCTATTTAGTTCATTTCAGTTGTAACAGAGTCGGTTGCAGTGCACACTGCATTTGTTTTTTAACGTAAAATGGATTCTGAATTAGTATTTGAGTTAATTTTTTACGGTTATGACAGTAACAGTGAGACAGATGAAGTGGAAGTTGGAAGTGAAACAGAGGAGATGGAAGTTGTTGATGTTTTTGAGAGCACCAAATGTGTTCAAACCGGGGCAACCGAAAGGGGCGGCGTAGTAATGTAAAACAACCGAGACGTACACAAAATTTTGGTCTGTTCTCGATTCGCATGTACCTGGTGGCATTCAAAACAAAATAGTTCTGATGGATTTTGAACAGGGTGGAATAAAAATTAAAAAATTTAAACTTCATTGTTTTACTACATTACTACACTTTTAATAAACTGACGAAAGCTAATTGACAGCAAAAATTAAATCATTGATCATTGTTCATATTAATTCTTGACGGGGACCAAAACACTATTATTGGGGCCCAATAACGACGGGCCGAATATATTTCGGGGCCCAAAATAGTCGGGGCCAAGTATTTCGGGGCTGACTGCTGGGGGGCCGAGAAATGCGGGGCCGACTAATACCCGAACCGTGAAAATCAGTAATTATGTAATTAGTTTAAGATCAAAATTTATAGAGGAACATGTGTGCCTCATTACTGTTGATTTTCACATTTTCTGAACGATGTTAAACTTAAACATTAGTAGTACATAGTTTCAACTCAGAATGTATAAAGCAACAAGCAAATGTAAAAATCAAAAGAAATTAGGCACACATGTTCCTTTATAAATTTTGATCTTAAACTAATTACACAGTTACTGACCACGCACGCAGCTAAAAACTGACCCCCACTATCTATTGAAGCCTATTGCTGATGATCTTTAAACTTCAAGCATTTTTTAAATTATCTCTGTGAGATCAGAGATCAACAACAAAGTTGAGCCATGCAACATACAGTCGCACAGGCCACTATGAAAATCACTTATAGTCAAGTCGTTATTGAGAAATTTGAGACTCAACTCCGTTGCCTGTTTCATTAGTCAGCAGTAGCCGCAGCCAAGTAATTAGCTACTTGGTACTACTGTTGCTGTTACCTTTTTCGTATTCGCATTGACACCTTCAAAGTGAATGCTTTCTATCATTCATGTCAACAATTACAGCTGAGAATATTTAGCCATTGCTGCAACTTCATTCAATGCAATATTCACAGCTGGACATCATATATAATTATAAAAAGATTTTGAGCGTCAAATAAAAATAAAATTTTAATTAGACTACTAATAGTAAAACAGAAGCCTGCAACAAATTCAAACTATTCAATCCAATGGAATTCTGATATTCTAACTAACCGTAAAGCGTGATCGTTGTTTATTTTGAAACAAGCATTAAGCCCGCCGACTTCAGCGAAATTGCGCCTCATCTGGACTTACTGGCCCCAGCTACCCACTGTCACCCTACTCTAACGTGTTTTTGGTTGGTCGTAAATGAGGTAATGATGTTGTAATGGGAGTGTGGATTCAATTCTAATTTAGGACTAATACGTGCCATTTTAGTGCGTTAGTGTGCACACAACGACCAACCATAGACACGATAGAGTACTGTAGACGCGGGCCACATTGAGCAAAAGCCAATTAGGGACACAGGTAAGTTGGCCGCGCATGCTCTTCACGTTCATATGTTAGTATACAAAGTTTGTATTGTTGAATATTCAATCAAGTTTTAATTTCTCCTTGGAAAAGC
The DNA here is from genome assembly GCA_949802685.1 of Dicyrtomina minuta. Lineage (NCBI taxonomy): Eukaryota > Metazoa > Arthropoda > Collembola > Symphypleona > Dicyrtomidae > Dicyrtomina > Dicyrtomina minuta. Next base: position 136,431,491 of record OX461808.1, on the reverse strand, counting down.
CCCGCCACTTACAAAGCACTACACCACTATGTAGTGCTATGCATAGCTGGGCATCCCTCATGAGGGATGAGCGCATGCCTCGCACTCACCCTCAGCCTCATTGCCGTGAGGGTGAGGGATGAGTGCGAGCGCAGATTTAAATTTTGTCTACCCATCACCGTGAGGGTGAGTGTAGTGGGACCTGCAAACCCCTCATGAGGGTGAAGGTGAGGGCATGCAAGTTGCACTCATCGCTCATCTCACGGCAGCAGTAAGCAGACGAAATTTGCAATTTCGTTTTTAGAAATCAGAAAAATACTGCATGTCATACGCTGTCTGAGACCATTATTGCGTTATTTACCTTAGAATATTGGTATTTATTTTGTTAATTTAAACTCTATCTGGCTTTTTTTGGATTTTTTTTTATCTTTGTAATTCTGAATTATACGGTGAGGCATGCATCATGAGGGAGAGGGTGAGTGCCTTCTATTCGAAAATGACACTCCTGAGGGTGAGCGCGAACGTGATGTTTTAGTTGGCGTGAGCGTGAGGGTGAGGATGAGTGCATGCTCCTTTGTAGGTATCCCTCATGAGGTGAGCGTGAGTCAAAAGTTTTTACCTAGCTATGGTGCTATGTAAGTGGCGGGGCTTTACTGCTTTACCAAGGAGAAATTGAAGCTTGGTTGAATATTCAACAATACAAAATTTGTATACTAATATTTGAACGTGAAGGGCATGCGCGGCCAACTCACCTGTGTCCCCAATTGGCTTTTGCTTTCTATGGCCCGCGTCTACAGTAGGGTGACAGCTGGTGACCGGGGCCAGCATCCAGATGAGGCGCAATCTGGCCGAAGTCGGCGGGCCTGATGCTTGTTAGTGATATTTCGGAAGGTGGTCCCATGCTTTTTTGTACCCGCCCACGACGTCGTGTATTGGTGCAGGGATCTTCTTGGGTCAGCCAATACAATATAATTTGGATAGAATTTTTGACCGCGAATACACTATCTATATTGCTTTGAATGCCATAGACGTGGAATGTGACAAAGTACTAATGATAAATATAAATGGTGAACGTGACAGCTGAGAATTGAAGTAGAAATAGTAATGTCATATTACTATCACTTATACGGAATTAGTTATTGTTAAAACTCAATGAACAGAAACTACACAATTGTATTCGTAATTATTGACAACGATATTGCATTCGCCGTCTAAAATTTGAATCCCATCCAAATTATATTGTATTGACTGACCCAAGAGGATTCCTGCACCAATGCACGACGCAGTGGGCAGGTACAATAAATGCATGAGATCACCTTCGCAAATATCACTTTGAATCTAGACAATGATTTATTAAGTATTATGGAACAAAGCAAACTATGTGCAGTTATTTTGGCTGAAAATCAGAAAACGTAACCAGTACAACGCTGTGATGCATTTAACTCCTTTAATATGGGTAAACCCGGGAAGTAAAATTTCCACAGACAGCGTGCTAGTCTAGACCCAGACGTTCAGCTGTTAACTTCTCTCTGGGACGTTGATGTTAGATAGGTAAGTTCGTACAAAGTCATAATGGTCTGACAGAGAGACGACCAAATATTCCTAGTTTAAACCAGATCATTTCGATCATTTATTACACCCGCGTCTGATTTAGAAAAATTAACCGTCGTTTGCACCTACCTAAAAGACCAGTAAATTCTAGGCATAGGTTGGCATGCCTCACAAGTAATAAGTACTTTCATTGCCACGATTACGAGTGATGACTGCGAGTATAGTTATTAATTGTGTACAGCTTGAGGAGGAGTCTGATGCAATCCAGTCATCTACTTACAAGAGTGAGGTGTACGCTCTTTTGCACCTGTATACTTTAACTTGTTTAACTAGTTTTTCTAATTGTCTCCATCCAAACTAACAGATAAGCCCAAGATGCCTACAAATACCATAAAATGCGCCAATTGCGCAAAAAGGTTAGATAGAGCTGACCAACGTCGTTACGTTCGAGAAAACCTAGTTTGGAAGAATATAGCTGAATTCGAAAGGATCACAGAAAAAAAGTTCAGCTTTGATGATGTCATATGCAAACGCTGTTATACCAAAGCAACTTTAACAGTTTCACGAAATTTAAAACGTCAGCAACAAGCTGCGTTTAGCAGGACGATAATTCAACCAACTTCATTTCCTTCAAATAGTCAACGTGATGCTGTAACGGCAGGCTGTAGCCATGACTCTAATGTTTTAGAGGCAGCAATAGCTGTTGATGGTAGCAATTTATCTCTGAGCAGTTTAGACTCCAAAAACTACTCCTCTCAACACAACACTGATGCTTCTTGGAACAATGCAACAAATAAAGAAGGAAATAACAGTGAGCTACAAAATCTAGAATCAACTACTAATCCACGTCAACAAGAAATTGACAATTCTAGGATAGCCACAGCACCTGAAGGAAGATATTATGACTCTTCGGACAGTGACTCAGATTCCAGTAACGGAGCAGACGACCAAAGTCAGAACAATTTTTCTGGTGAAGTAATCAGTCAAAGGAGCGGTGGAAGCTATTCCCAAGGCAGTTTGGAACTCGTCAATAATTCTGTAACGGCGCGTGAAAGCCAGGCATTGCATAGTGATTCCCATTCTAGCAGCAACTCAAGCACCAATGAGATTGATAATAATGCTCCAGAATCAGAAATAGCAGCAGAAAGTTGTAGCTCGTCCCAAAGCAGTTCAGACTCCGATACAAACTTGGCTCATCACAATATTGATGATTCTTGGGGTAATGTAACAACTGAGGAAAGTGAAAGCGGGGAATTCCAACATCATGAATCAAATACTAATCCACGTCAGCAAGAAATTGACAATTCCAGGACAGCCACAGCACCTGTAGGAAGATATTATGACTCTTCGGACAGTGACTCAGATTCCAGTAACGGAGCAGACGACCAAAGTCAGAACAATTTTTCTGGTGAAGTAATCAGTCAAACGAGCGGTGGAAGCTATTCCCAAGGCAGTTTGGAACTCGTCAATAATTCTGTAACGGCGCGTGAAAGCCAGGCATTGCATAGTGATTCCCATTCTAGCAGCAACTCAAGCACCAATGAGATTGATAATAATGCTCCAGAATCAGAAATAGCAGCAGAAAATTGTAGTTCGTCCCAAAGCAGTTCAGACTCCGATACAAACTTGGCTCAACACAATATTGATGATTCTTGGGGTAATGTAACAACTGAGGAAAGTGAAAGCGGGGAATTCCAACATCATGAATCAAATACTAATCCACGTCAGCAAAGAATTGACAATTCCAGGACAGCCACAGCACCTGTAGGAAGATATTATGACTCTTCGGACAGTGACTCAGATTCCAGTAGCGGAGCAGACTACCAAAGTCAGAACAATTTTTCTGGTGAAGTAATCAGTCAAAGGAGCGGTGGAAGCTATTCCCAAGGCAGTTTGGAACTCGTCAATAATTCTGTAACGGCGCGTGAAAGCCAGGCATTGCATAGTGATTCCCATTCTAGCAGCAACTCAAGCACCAATGAGATTGATAATAATGCTCCAGAATCAGCAATAGCAGCAGAAAGTTGTAGCTCGTCCCAAAGCAGTTCAGACTCCGATACAAACTTGGCTCATCACAATATTGATGATTCTTGGGGTAATGTAACAACTGAGGAAAGTGAAAGCGGGGAATTCCAACATCATGAATCAAATACTAATCCACGTCAGCAAGAAATTGACAATTCCAGGACAGCCACAGCACCTGTAGGAAGATATTATGACTCTTCGGACAGTGACTCAGATTCCAGTAGCGGAGCAGACTACCAAAGTCAGAACAATTTCTTTGGTGAAGTATTTAGTCATAGAACAAGCGAAAACTATTTCCAACGCAGTTCACAAGCTAATATTTCTATCGCTTCTATAATACCTGAAGAAAGACGATTAGTTTCTTACGATAGTGACTCCGATGGAAGTAGCAATGTAGACGATTATAGTCAAAATAGCTTTCATAGTGATGTGATTAGCCAAAATAGCAATCAAACACTTTCCCAGAGGAGTGCAGGACACACCAGTAACATAACAGTTACAGCAAGCTGTAGCCAATCAGCGCACGGTAGGTCATTTTTTATGAACAGTTCCAGAACAAATGAAAATGAAGCAGATGTTATGGGTGCTGCGGCAGTTGATGAAAGTAGCAATTTATCCCAAAGTAGTAATGATGCGCATAACAACTCAGCTCAACGCTTTTCTGATGATTCATGGGACAATTTAATGACAGAAGAACGTAATTTCGATGTGTTGCAAAATCAGAGGCAATTAAATGACAACCCATCTGAGCAAGAGCTTGACGCTATAGAAAGAGCTGCAATACCTGCAGAAATAGGATACAATTCGTCCCAGAGAAGTGTAATTTCTAATAACGACCTAACAGATCAAAGCCAAGACAATTTTAATGGCGGCGGTGTCAGCCAGAGAAATAGTATTAGCCCTTCCGAATGTAGTTCAGAGCAATCTCATAACTCGGTTGATACCAATCCCGCTCAAGTACAAATCGAAAGAGCAGGACATAGCAGAGGTTCACCACAAACCTCTTCAGCGTCTACCAGTCAAAGCTTTTCAGCTTGCACAATCTTGTCCTTGCGTCATAAGCAGATAATTCCGCAAAAAACATACCTTCCGGTCAACACCGCAAGTACCACACAAAGCCAATGTTTTATTTGCAAAAGTTTGGGAGGTCGAAAACGTGTTTCCAAACGTGTAATACAAGAGGTCTGGACAAAAAGGAAAATTTTTGTTATGCCTGGAACCCGGTATTGTAGAACATTGACAATATTTTTGATGTAACCCCACAATGCATTCTATATATTATTTATGTGTTTATTAAAAACGAATTTTACTTTTAGGCTTTGTGGTGCGCATCTTAAAGATGCAATGATAACTGAAAGTGCTCTAAGTATGGTAAAGCCATCTAAGGAAGGAACATTTATTAGTTTACTGCAAGTAATTCAGTTTTTGCATGGGTTAGGTGATTTAGCAAATCACGCTATGAACTGTAGAGTTGATTTTTCTGAAAATTCAAGGCTGACAGACGATGACTACGTAATGCTATTGGGACTAACCAAAGAAAACTTTAAATTTCTTGTATGTATCTGTGAAAAAGATGGCCACATGCGAAAAAGCAAAAATAGAGCGGTGCGCAATGCCGTTGCTATATGGTTCATAAAACTTAGATTGAACCTGTCGCAACAAGTTATAGGATGGTTATTTGGATTGCAGAACCCACAGACATCTGTATCTAAAATTATGGATCACGTCACCGAAGCTCTACACACTCATTTCGTGCCTTTGTACCTCGGATTCAATCATAAACCCCGAGCTTACTATCAAGACAACCACACTACAGAGTACTCTCGCAAACTGTGTAATTTAGAGCCTGAAGAACTCATTGCAATTGCTGACGCTACATATTTGTTTGTACAAACGCCATCAGACTTTGAGATGCAACAAAAAACGTGGTGTGTACATAAATTGGCGAATCTGGTGAAAATTATGATAGTAGCATCACCAACGGGTTACGTTTACGAAGCCACTGGGCCCTGGTACTCTGATTATGGCAACAATGACGCTAACATATTTAAGGCAATGTTAGAATACCTACCACCTAACTCGTTTAACTCGCTATTTCGACCAAATGATTGTATATTTGTAGATCGGGGGTTTAGAGATGTTGTGGAAAATCTAGAGGACTTAGGTTTAATTGTCTATATGCCTTCATTGCTAGATAGGAAAGATAAACAGCTTTCGGTGGATGCGGCAAACCAATCAAGACTGGTAACCATGTTGCGGTGGGTAGTTGAGGCCGTAAATGGTAGAATGAAAAACATGTTCAAGTTCCTCGACCAACGCAAAATTCCAGTGCCTTACATCAAAAACTTGGGAAAATACAGCAGAATAATACTGGCCACAATTAATGCATTTAAACCACCACTGTTTTCGGATACAGAAGAGAATCTAATACTTGTTGAAAAAGCAACGTCACGGATTGACCAATGCAATTTATTGATGGAACGTGTTGAAAATGAATTGCTCGATACAAATTACAACATTGTTTGGGAAAAAGCATCCGAAAGGTCATTAACTGACTTTCCTACATTAACATACGATGACCTGAAGGACATCACTTTAGGAGTCTATCAAATTCGGCTGGCTGAGCGCTACACAACTCTGCACCTTAAAAACGGCGAGTACATTGTTTACATACACACGGAAGAAGAACGGATGATACGAGTGAAATTAGAATCTCGATTTCGAAGAAAAAAGACACATCTACTGTGGATACAATATTTACCAAATGGAGTTGGGTCAAATGCTATCACTGGGTGGTATTGCCGGTGTCAGGTTGGGGCTCGGCGATTGGGGTGCTGTGCCCACTGTGCCTCAGTTGTATCGTATTTTGGAGTAACCGTTCAAAATCCAGAGGCTGTTAAGCGTCATTGTGACATGTCAGTTAATGTGCTGAATGCTGCTACGGCATTTGCCGATGAATCTAATTTAAATGGAATTGAAAGCGACGAAGACTCTGATGACGATTAGAGGTATATGTTTACGCTTATTATTTAATAATTAAAATATTTTTATGGTAATTTTCACGATTGCGATTACTTATGTTTTCTGGCACTATAGGTTACGTGATCGTTGAGTCGTGGACACAAAAGGTGCTAGTATAATGTTTGTACGTACACAAAACAATTAAACTATACTCGAACAAAATTAAAATCTGCAAAAGCCATGTACTCGATTTACATGCTGGTGCCAATGGAAGACGTTCACGTCAGTATAATCGACTTCAGTATGGACCACAGCAGGGGACCATTAACGTCTTCCAGCACCAGCTAAGAACTTGGTCTTGTTCTATGCTCTGCTGTGGCCTATGCTGGGTCAACTTACGTGTCAATAATCGTACTAATGTATTTCGTTTAATTTTTCAGAGCCGTGTTGTTGCTGATGAAAGGGTTTTTTTGGAAGTTTTGTTTCCCTTACAAAAAACAAATGGGGTGCGAATGAGGGACCAGTTCACGTCTGGCAGCCCCGTTTTAAACCGGGATCCCTCAGGCTAATCAGTATACTAACTAATAAACTAACCAATTGGTTAGCAGTAGCTGGTCTGCAGTTTGCCGGCGCAACATGTTTGGTACGAGGAGTACTGGTACCAGATGTTCGGTACGAGAAGTGCCAGTATTAGGTGTTTGGTACGTGAAGTGCCAGTACCAGGTGATTGGTACGAAGAATGCTGGTACCAGATGTTTGGTACAAGAATTACTGGTGCCAGATGTTTGGTACGGGAAGTGAAGGTATTAGGTGTTTAGTACGACAGCCGGTACCAGAGTTTTGGTACGAGAATTACTGGTGCCAGATGTTCGGTACGAGAAGTGCCAGTACCAGATGTTTGGTACTTGAAGTGCCAGTACTAGGTGATTGGTACGGAAAGTGCTGGTACCAGATGTTTGGTACGAGAATTGCTGGTGCCAGATGTTTGGTACGGGAAGTGCTAGCATCAGATGTTTGGTACGTGAAGTGCCAGTACCAGGTGATTGGTACGAAAAGTGCTGGTACCAGATGTTTGGTACGAAAATTGCTGGTGCTAGATGTTTGGTACGGAAGAGTCGGTATCAGATGTTTCGTACGAAAAGTGCCGGTACCAGATGCTAGGCATGACTAGTGTCGGTACCAGATGTTTGGTACGAGAAGTGCCGGTACCAGATGCTAGGGAAGACTAGTATCAGTAATAAAAATTAGTGGCGATTCAAGTTGTATTGAGGCGAATGGAAGGCGTACGAGAAGTACTAGTATAATAGGTAAAACGGGTACGAGTGATTCGGAAACAAGCAGTATCAATATGATTAGTATTGGCTATAGATTGATCTAAAATTAAATAATTCGAAGTGCAACATGATACATTGTACTGACACGGATATTTCTGGTACGAGTAGGCCCGGAACGAAGAGTGCAGTACGCTTGACCTTGGTAAGACCGAGCTCAATAGCTACATTCAGCTCACTTTTCGTAAAATTCGTGTAGTAAAGGGACGGGGAAATGAAAAAAACCCTCGAGTTCAATTAATTGAGTTCATTCTGTCTTCACGTTGGAGTTGGAAATAGTTGATTAATAAATAAATTATGTATTCTTTCAGCATTAACTACATTCGTCTTTGGGCCACCCGAGATTGCAATTGTAGCAAAATACATACACCTTATTTCGAATAAATTCTTTTTTATGTTGCACCTTAAAAATAAATAAAATAATTTTATCTATGTTGCGGAAATTTAAGTACATCATTTAAAACAATATAATATATGTATTACATTGTTAGTATTTGGGCTAATTTGTATTGCCTGCACGCTTAGAAAAGATCTCGACTAACTTTTAGTTAGGTCGAGCTAACACATTTTGGTGTTAACTTCAACACGATTTTTGGTTAATTTCAAAATTCTTGAAGGTGAGAAAAATGTTAGCTACGTGCAACACCGGCTGTGTGTACCTACACCAAATAATGTTACAGTTGACCAAAAGTCGTGTTAAGAATTTATACCACCGTATATTAAGCTAAATTAGTGCTACAACTATAAATGAACTCCCTCAGGCCAGTGGTTAAAGTGGCCGGTACCTGACTAGAAGGTTGCGGGTTCGAGCTTCACTTTTTGCATTATATATTAATTCAGTTAGTCACTCAACTACTTCTTGGTTACACATTCAACACAGAAAATAGTTAACTGAGTCTAACATATTACAGTGTAAATCCCTAAGTAAAAGTGTTGACCACTTTAACATCTTCTGGTGTCGATGTTAGAGTAACACAAAAATAGTTTACAAATTAACACCCATGTGGTTAATTTGCTTATATTTTTCTAAGCGTGTGTAATTTGCAAGTCTGGACCTGGAGAAAAATAATCTTTCGCCCGAATTAAGAATGTTTCTTATTCCCATCCGTTAAGTTTAAATGCATAGACGGTATACGGACACTTTTTCTGGACATTTTCTTCCCAACTTCGAACTGAGGACATTTTGCTCCCAGTATCAAAATCGTTTTACTTATAAACTAGCTTTCCTTTCCGAATAATTCAATAAATTTATTAATATTTATGATACTAAACAAAAAGATTTCTTTAAAAAAACACTAGTTTATTTTAGTGATGTGATTTTGATACTGGGAAGAAAATGTTCTCGGTTCGAAGATGGGAGGAAAATGTTTGGTTGGAAAAAGTCCAGGAGGAACACATTCGGGAGGAAAATATCCAGGAGGCAAATGTGCTACAACCGCACAGACTAGCAGTCAAAATGGTCTAGCCTTCGGTCCGAGGCTTTGGACCAGACCAGACAATATTGTAATAGTCCGGAAGTCCGGACCAGACCATTGAATTGGGACCATTAGCATAGACTGTCACTAGCAAAAGTAAGCAACTTACTAGTTAAAATTAGCATTGTTCTTACGCTATGGCTGCAGAACTGCAGACACAAGCATTGATTACAGATACAATATTTGAAAAGGAAAAAGGCTGTTAAATGTGAATTTAAATAATACTATAAAAAATAGATAAACATGATGATACATAAAAGGATACAATAAATACACAAAATGTTGAAAACTAATAATACAGTAAATAAAAATTAGAAGCCAGAACCAGAGCATGTTTCAGCACAAGGAGACCAGGGGAAGGGGGTTTGACGGTTTGCTTTTATATATATCTTCTCTACTGAGGCATGTTACAATTTCGAACATTAACGATGATGATAAAGACCACGACAGAGACCGCAACATAACCAGAAAACCAAATAATATGTGAGGCTGGAAATTGTATCTGTCTGTCTGTTGGAATCTGAGATAGAGACTGGGACGTCGAGGAGTGGAGGAAGCGCTACTGTAAAATATAATTCAATAAAAGACATGAAGCATTATTTTTAAGTCCGGTCCAGAACTAAAACCATTATTGCCCAAGCCCATGCGTTTCTTAATAGTATTTTTGCCCAAGTGCCCAAGTCCACCGAAATGTGAAAGTTTGAACTAGACTTGCATGGACTTAGGCAAAAATGTTTCTTCAGACGATCGACTAAATTAAGCTTACGACAACTGTTTGTCTAAGTAATATTATTCTGTTATTCAGAAGACTTGGAAAGCTTAATACTTTGTGCGCCGCAGGTTAGCTCTAAAGCATTGTCAGTTCATCTGCCAAGAAAACAGATATACGACATACTGAGTTTTGCACTATATATTATTATAACATTCAGATACCGCATTTCCTGTTATAGTGGGGTCGGAGTTTGAGTTTCGTTGTGTCTATTTCACACAATTTTATTATAAGGCAGCAGACGGGCTTGTATTGCAGGCAGGTCTGGGAGGTCGGAATTTTAATAGTGGACCAAGAAATTGTTTCGAAATGGAGTAAATTGAACTTGAATAAAAGAAAAGCAGAATGAATCACTCACACGGTATCAAAATTATGTGTGAAGTGAATTATCTATTCCATTGAAGTTTGAAGGATCAAACTCGTAAAATTGATATATATTACGGATCTCTATAGTTTCTAATCTACAGAATCCATTAAAAAGCAAAAGCTTTAAGGCAATAGACAACACATTTTTATTACATAAATAATTTAAACGTACCTACTTGTAAAATGCATTCGGGTTGGCATTACTGCTTCTGCTCATTCAATTGGTTTGGCGGATGGATTGAGATTTTTTGGACTGACTTCTATTTATATTCAGTTTTTAGCTAGGGTTTAATTCGGCTTTGCCTATTAGTAGGTAGCAAAAACGAGTAGTAGTAAGTAACTACTCAAGTGCTCCCTCCCCCGGCTCCCCGTGTATTTATACGATACGATACGCTTTCGAAAACTTGACAGCTTCAAACTCTTCTTGCCCTTGACTTGCCCGTTTAATAGTAAATGCAATCTCGTTTGCACTAATAAAGAAACAAAACAAAAATAAAGGCTGCTCTTTCCGTATAACAAACAATAAATTGCAATAAAAATAGTAAAATTTTTCCATAATGTCAACAATGTATATTATAATGAATGACTTGGCCGAATGAAAACTGACTTACAATTTAGCCAAATAATAAAAGTATGGTTTTAATGAAAGTATCCAGAATCCAGAGTGAGAGTTCCTTCAGGTAGTTCATTTATGATTATGTTACCGATTTAAGTAAATCCCACTGGGCTTTGCTTTTCTTTGATTTTAATTTCCATATGATTTTTCCAAAAGTAAAGCCTTTAAACAATTATTAATGAAAGTTTGAAGTTGCAAAATTGTTCCACACTTCATTCCACTTCCACATTTCACACTTCCTTCTCCAGTTGTAGGACATTTGCTACCTGGACATTTACTACCCAAACAATTGTTACCCGGACATTTACTACCCAGGCAATTGCTACCCGGAAATTTACTACCCAGGCACTTCCTACCTGGAAATTTGCTACCCTGGCATTCGCTACCCGGACTTTCGCTACCCAGGCAATTGCTGCCCAGATAATAATATTTACATGCTAGGAAAATAATAAAATTCAATGACTCGATGAAATTGGTCAAGTATTTCAAAATTTTCAAAATTCCGGTAAATTGGTTGTAGGACATTTGCTAATCAAAGCCCAATCTAGGTCATTTACTACCCAAAACCAAATCTAGGACATTGGCTACCAATATCCTAGGACATTTGTTACCCACAACCTAGGGCATTTGCTTTTCACGCCCAAACCTAGGACAATATTTTTGAACGACCATCTACAATTGCACCTTCTTCTACCATTAACGATAATAGCATAATAGCTTCCCTTCTGTACTCCCAGACTACTCCCAGCACCAACCCTATATTTAAAAAAAACTAAATTATAGGTTATGCTAATTTATACAGCCAGTATGATATAGACACACGCTTTTACATCAGACTTTGTTGCAATGCACATATGTAACTACACCCATAATTATATGTGATTAGTGGGACTTGCTTTTCCCACCACCGTTTTTACCACCACCACCACCACCACTACCGCCAACAAACCCGTAGAATTCAATCCCCACCACCACCACCGCCGCCAACGAAAACCGTACAATTCAATCCTCATCATCACCACCACCACCGTCAACAAAAACCGTAGAATTCAATTCCCACCACCACCACTAAAATATTGTAATTGTAATTATTTTAAAATACTTACAAAAGGGTGCTCGTGGGGATTCGATAGTGTTTTTTAGTGGTGGTGGTGGGAATTAAATTCTACGGTGTTTGTTGGCGGTGGTGGGAATTAAATTCTACGGTGTTTGTTGGCGGTGGTGGGCTGGTGGGAATTAAATTCCACGGTTTTTGTTGGCGGTGGTGGTGGTAGGATTAAATTCTACGATTTTGTTGGCGGTGGTGGTGGTGGTGGTGGTGGTAACAACGGGTGGTGGAAAAAGCAGGTCCCTGATTAGTTCTTAGTAGTTGGTGAATGGATATACATTGTTGCTATTTTGAAATGAAGAATTGAATTGCAGAATATTTCGCATCGTCTTCGACTTGTACTGTTCACCATCAATCGTCATAAAAAACCAACAACCAATAACTTAGCCTGCAAATTTATTCGATAGGGTGACAGGGTCTTGTTTTAAACTTGCAACTTCTTTATGACAATTACTGACTGAATCCACTTTCCTGAAATTCGAAAAAAAATAATTCTTGAAATCTTAATGATTGTAGTCTCGTCTGTCATCTGTGATATGTCATTGTATGTAGTGTAGGGCGGCCATCAGAATTTAACTGCGAATTGGAGAATGCACTGCTTGATTTATATATTCGACTTTTTTGTACCGCAATCAAAAATCAAAAGTTGCTGCCATTACCAGTAGTACTCAGTAGTTATTAGTAATAATTACTCCTGACTTGAATAATCTACCTACTATCAACTATTCAAAAAAAGTAACAAACAGTTAAGCAAAAAATAATAAAACGTCAAGTATTACGATTGAGCAGGCTGATCATAGTCTCATACATCGTACACTCATACAGTCAACAGTAAATACCAGTGAGAATCTGAATCATACCGAAATGATAAATAAATTCGCACTACAACAATTAAAAAATAATAATAATGTACCATCATACCATAAATTAAAACGCCGTCAGTTTTTCAGTTTCTTACCCGAATCCTATCCAGTCTCTCTCCAGTAGAATTTAGTTATTCGTGGGGAAAGACACAAAAATTTATCACGATCACTTTCAGAATTATCACATTCATAGTTAAACTTCTTTAATTCTCTACTATTGAACATCCAACTATCCACCTCCATTCTCGAGTGCTCCCCGTGTACAAGAAATGCAATACCAGAGTTCAGTAGGTCCTTTTCCCTTGTTAAATAATGCGCAATGCCCAGTTTGTGTGCCAACACAATTCTAAAAAACAGCAATAATTAGAAGCATTCGGATTCCTAAAGTTGGGAGTTAGACTAAACTTTAGTTAGTTAGTTGAAAATAAAATAAGAAAAGCGTTAAAAAATCGCTATTTTAATACGCGTGTTATTACTCGTAATAATTTCTTTTTCACAAAGCCTAGAAAATGAAACACTCCACACTCCACATCCACACTTCCTTCTGTCCCTCTCGATTCAACTGAATTTTGCATATGAGAGCGAGTGAAAATTTTCCACTCAAAAAAGTAGCGTGGTATGGACAGAAACTGCATGTAGGTACATACATGGAAGTTGAGGGTATGCATGCGTATAGTTTGGTTTCTAGGAACCGTCTTCGCCTTCTGTCCACAAACAAATCTCAGCCTGCCTCTACATCCAATCAGCTGGGGGCGTGTTTCGGATTGGATTTATTTAGTTGTTTTACGGGGCTAGAATTTTTGAATTTTGTATGATTTAGTTTCTATGGTACTTATTTAATATCATATGCGTTGTCTGTGTCTTGTGTGTCGTGTCGTGTCATTGCATTGCATCGTAGGGGATTAGGGGACTGCTGGTTCTATCTGACCTCCGAGGGAACGTGCATAAATTACAAAATGCCGAATGCCGATCCTATTTTACATGGGCGTACATACCAAAAAAGTTTTAAATTATGAAGTTTTTAAATTACATTTTTGAATTTGGAATTAACATTTTATTAACACGAGTTTACTTTACCCGTTACAAAGTACATCATTTTGTATAGAAAACAGTGGGTAGAAATGCAGAAAGGTAAAGTTTAAAATATGTTTTCTTTTCATTTGTCATCTACATACACTACATAGTAGATACATAGAATAGAATATTGCCGGGAATGTTTCCAGGAAGAATAAATTCATGCCTTGCCTTGATCGAGATGGTTCCACTTCCAGTAGTTGGTATCTATGTCGAAAAGGATTTGCATGTAACTTAAATTAATTTATTACTGGTTTTATTTTTTTTGCGTTTGACTTTTCTTCATAAAATCATAAAATTAATGAGTGGGAACAAAAACTTCACTTACTTATTATGCCTGTTTTGCAGCAGTCATTTCTTTTTGCATCAACGCAGGCTGTATGGCTTACAATTATTGCTTAGCTAAGGTTCTTGTTCTCACACCGTGAAGATCCTGTACCAGTCTTCAACTTATTTTTTAGTGAAAATATTGCTAGGGTGCACCGCCATTTTCAGCAAAAATAGGCTAGGCGATAGGTAGGCCAAGCCAAAATCATTATTAATAGGCTAGGCTAGGATAGGCATTTAAAAATTAAAAGCCTTCTAGGCAAAAACTGCCTAGTAGGCATTTTTGGCCTATCAGGTTGCACTTATAACCGTTCACAGAATAAAATAATATTAAATATCACGATTAATCAAGGCTTCCGTTTTCATTAACTTACGAATTTCATAAATCTAAATCGATACTAAGAACAATCGTCGGTCGTTAAAAAATAGGCGTTTGGTAGGCTAATTAAAAAAATAGGTTATTGATAGGTTAAATAAAAAATAGGCGATAGGTAGGCTGTGAAAAAAGTCAGTCTGATAGGCTAGGCGATAGGTAGGCTGTGAAAAAAGTCAGTCTGATAGGCTAGGCGATAGGCTGTACAGTTATTATGCAAAAAAATAGGCTAGGCGCTAGGTAGGCTGTTCAAAAGGCCGATCTTTGGAAAATAATGTAGTATTACAATGGTATGGTGATAAGTTTTTGTGAGTTTTTTTTTAACTGAAAATAATAATAATAGTTAGTGAAATAGTTAAAAATAATTTTTTAAATAGAAAATAAACGGCCTTCGAAAATTCGGATTTTATTAATTTAAAATGGCCCAAAAAACCAACTTAATGGATAGAAAAAATAGGTCTCCTTGGTAGGCTAAGTAAAAAATAGGTTAATAAAATAGGCTAATAAAATAAAAAGTAGGCAATAGGCAATAAGCGTTTTGAAAATATGCGATAGGAAGGCTGTAAAAAAAGTAAGTCTGTCATAGGCTAGGCGATCGATAGCTGTAAATCGATTCTAAAAAAATAGGCTAGGCGGTAGGTAGGCGTTCTAAAGTCCGATCTTTGTTTTGGTAAAAAAACGAGACCAGCGTAAACTGCCGTAAACGTGGTTCTTAATATCTTGTTTACAGCTATTTTTTGAGCTTCATTTCTTACGAATTAGAATATGACGTCCTTAGTTACATTCTACTGACAAGCAAACCACTTACTATGTTACCTCTGGATCTGGGATAGCATAGCCAAAAAAGTTTCCTTGGACCTCAGAATGACCGAATAGCGTGATAACTCGAGTGCAATTTGCGCGGTGCTTTACCAGCAGCCCGCCAAAGTTCACAAAAACAAAATTCTTCAAAGTTTGCCACGCTGTAGCTTCTACAGTTTTTGTCTGATTTCAATAAAACTTACAGTTTTGTGATGTTCACATTGTAATCTACAAAGCGATTTCTAGAAATTTATAAATTCAAATTTTAATTATTTTATCAAAAATCCTTAATTAAAAAATGGGTCTCAAAAGTATGACATTTTGTTAATTTTCCAAAAAAATAAAAAAAATTCAAATCTAAAAATATCAAGAAATTGGGCCAGTGACCGTGGGCCAGTGACCGCGGGACACTGACCGTGGGGCATTGACCGTGAGCTAGTGACCTAAATAGGAAATCTAATCAGAACGCCCGATCGGGCATCTGATCTGCGTCTGGCAATCTGGAAGCCCGATGGTTTTACACAGTCAAACTGCCAAGTCGGGCATCCGGTTTAGATAAATGTGGGTCACTAGCCGTTGGTCTGTGACCATGAGCACGTGACCGTGGGCCAGTGACCGTGGGCCAGTGACCGTGGGACAGTGACCATGAGCCAGTGACCATGGGCCAGTGATTGTTGGCCAGTGACCTGAATGGGACATCTAATCAGAACGCCCGATCGAGCATTCCAATTGAGAAGCACAATCGTTTTACACAGTCAAACTGCCCGATCGGGCATCTCGGTTTGGATAATTGTGAGTCACTGGCTGTTTGTCTGTAAACGTGGGCCGGTGACCGTGGGCCAGTGACTGTGGGCCAGTTACCGTGAGCCAGTGACCTAAATGCGAAATCTAATCAGGACGCCCAATCGGGCATTCCATTGTAAAAGCCCGAACGTTTTACCCAAGCAAACTGCACAGTCAGGCAACTCAGTTTGGATAATTCTTTGTTACTGGCCCTTGGTCTGTGACCGTAAGCCAGTGACCGTGGGCCAGTGACCTAAATAGGACTTCTAATCAGGACGCCCGATCGAGCATTCCATTTCAGAAGCACCATTGTTTTACACAGTCAAACTGCCCGGTCGGGCATCTCAATTTGGATAACTGTGAGTCACTGGCCGTTGGTCTGTTAACGTGGGCCAGTGACCGTGGGCCAGTGACCGTGGGCCAGTGACCGTGGGCCAGTGACCGTGGGCCAGTGACCGTGGGCCAGTGACCGTGGGCCAGTGACCGTGGGCCAGTGACCGTGGGCCAGTGACCGTGGGCCAGTGACCGTGGGCCAGTGACCGTGGGCCAGTGACCGTGGGCCAGTGACCGTGGGCCAGTGACCGTGGGCCAGTGACCGTGGGCCAGTGACCGTGGGCCAGTGACCGTGGGCCAGTGACCGTGGGCCAGTGACCGTGGGCCAGTGACCGTGGTTCAGTGACCGTGGGCCAGTGACCGTGGGCCAGTGACCGTGGGCCAGTGACCGTGGGCCAGTGACCGTGGGCCAGTGACCGTGGGCCAGTGACCGTGGGCCAGTGACCGTGGGCCAGTGACCGTGGGCCAGTGACCGTGGGCCAGTGACCGTGGGCCAGTGACCGTGGGCCAGTGACCGTGGGCCAGTGACCGTGGGCAAGTGACCGTGGGCCAGTGACCGTGGGCCAGTGACCGTGGGCCAGTGACCGTGGGCCAGTGACCGTGGGCCAGTGACCGTGGGCCAGTGACCGTGGGCCAGTGACCGTGGGCCAGTGACCGTGGGCCAGTGACCGTGGGCCAGTGACCGTGGGCCAGTGACCGTGGGCCAGTGACCGTGGGCCAGTGACCGTGGGCCAGTGACCGTGGGCCAGTGACCGTGGGCCAGTGACCGTGGGCCAGTGACCGTGGGCCAGTGACCGTGGGCCAGTGACCGTGGGCCAGTGACCGTGGGCCAGTGACCGTGGGCCAGTGACCGTGGGCCAGTGACCGTGGGCCAGTGACCGTGGGCCAGTGACCGTGGGCCAGTGACCGTGGGCCAGTGACCGTGGGCCAGTGACCGTGGGCCAGTGACCGTGGGCCAGTGACCGTGGGCCAGTGACCGTGGGCCAGTGACCGTGGGCCAGTGACCGTGGGCCAGTGACCGTGGGCCAGTGACCGTGGGCCAGTGACCGTGGGCCAGTGACCGTGGGCCAGTGACCGTGGGCCAGTGACCGTGGGCCAGTGACCGTGGGCCAGTGACCGTGGGCCAGTGACCGTGGGCCAGTGACCGTGGGCCAGTGACCGTGGGCCAGTGACCGTGGGCCAGTGACCGTGGGCCAGTGACCGTGGGCCAGTGACCGTGGGCCAGTGACCGTGGGCCAGTGACCGTGGGCCAGTGACCGTGGGCCAGTGACCGTGGGCCAGTGACCGTGGGCCAGTGACCGTGGGCCAGTGACCGTGGGCCAGTGACCGTGGGCCAGTGACCGTGGGCCAGTGACCGTGGGCCAGTGACCGTGGGCCAGTGACCGTGGGCCAGTGACCGTGGGCCAGTGACCGTGGGCCAGTGACCGTGGGCCAGTGACCGTGGGCCAGTGACCGTGGGCCAGTGACCGTGGGCCAGTGACCGTGGGCCAGTGACCGTGGGCCAGTGACCGTGGGCCAGTGACCGTGGGCCAGTGACCGTGGGCCAGTGACCGTGGGCCAGTGACCGTGGGCCAGTGACCGTGGGCCAGTGACCGTGGGCCAGTGACCGTGGGCCAGTGACCGTGGGCCAGTGACCGTGGGCCAGTGACCGTGGGCCAGTGACCGTGGGCCAGTGACCGTGGGCCAGTGACCGTGGGCCAGTGACCGTGGGCCAGTGACCGTGGGCCAGTGACCGTGGGCCAGTGACCGTGGGCCAGTGACCGTGGGCCAGTGACCGTGGGCCAGTGACCGTGGGCCAGTGACCGTGGGCCAGTGACCGTGGGCCAGTGACCGTGGGCCAGTGACCGTGGGCCAGTGACCGTGGGCCAGTGACCGTGGGCCAGTGACCGTGGGCCAGTGACCGTGGGCCAGTGACCGTGGGCCAGTGACCGTGGGCCAGTGACCGTGGGCCAGTGACCGTGGGCCAGTGACCGTGGGCCAGTGACCGTGGGCCAGTGACCGTGGGCCAGTGACCGTGGGCCAGTGACCGTGGGCCAGTGACCGTGGGCCAGTGACCGTGGGCCAGTGACCGTGGGCCAGTGACCGTGGGCCAGTGACCGTGGGCCAGTGACCGTGGGCCAGTGACCGTGGGCCAGTGACCGTGGGCCAGTGACCGTGGGCCAGTGACCGTGGGCCAGTGACCGTGGGCCAGTGACCGTGGGCCAGTGACCGTGGGCCAGTGACCGTGGGCCAGTGACCGTGGGCCAGTGACCGTGGGCCAGTGACCGTGGGCCAGTGACCGTGGGCCAGTGACCGTGGGCCAGTGACCGTGGGCCAGTGACCGTGGGCCAGTGACCGTGGGCCAGTGACCGTGGGCCAGTGACCGTGGGCCAGTGACCGTGGGCCAGTGACCGTGGGCCAGTGACCGTGGGCCAGTGACCGTGGGCCAGTGACCGTGGGCCAGTGACCGTGGGCCAGTGACCGTGGGCCAGTGACCGTGGGCCAGTGACCGTGGGCCAGTGACCGTGGGCCAGTGACCGTGGGCCAGTGACCGTGGGCCAGTGACCGTGGGCCAGTGACCGTGGGCCAGTGACCGTGGGCCAGTGACCGTGGGCCAGTGACCGTGGGCCAGTGACCGTGGGCCAGTGACCGTGGGCCAGTGACCGTGGGCCAGTGACCGTGGGCCAGTGACCGTGGGCCAGTGACCGTGGGCCAGTGACCGTGGGCCAGTGACCGTGGGCCAGTGACCGTGGGCCAGTGACCGTGGGCCAGTGACCGTGGGCCAGTGACCGTGGGCCAGTGACCGTGGGCCAGTGACCGTGGGCCAGTGACCGTGGGCCAGTGACCGTGGGCCAGTGACCGTGGGCCAGTGACCGTGGGCCAGTGACCGTGGGCCAGTGACCGTGGGCCAGTGACCGTGGGCCAGTGACCGTGGGCCAGTGACCGTGGGCCAGTGACCGTGGGCCAGTGACCGTGGGCCAGTGACCGTGGGCCAGTGACCGTGGGCCAGTGACCGTGGGCCAGTGACCGTGGGCCAGTGACCGTGGGCCAGTGACCGTGGGCCAGTGACCGTGGGCCAGTGACCGTGGGCCAGTGACCGTGGGCCAGTGACCGTGGGCCAGTGACCGTGGGCCAGTGACCGTGGGCCAGTGACCGTGGGCCAGTGACCGTGGGCCAGTGACCGTGGGCCAGTGACCGTGGGCCAGTGACCGTGGGCCAGTGACCGTGGGCCAGTGACCGTGGGCCAGTGACCGTGGGCCAGTGACCGTGGGCCAGTGACCGTGGGCCAGTGACCGTGGGCCAGTGACCGTGGGCCAGTGACCGTGGGCCAGTGACCGTGGGCCAGTGACCGTGGGCCAGTGACCGTGGGCCAGTGACCGTGGGCCAGTGACCGTGGGCCAGTGACCGTGGGCCAGTGACCGTGGGCCAGTGACCGTGGGCCAGTGACCGTGGGCCAGTGACCGTGGGCCAGTGACCGTGGGCCAGTGACCGTGGGCCAGTGACCGTGGGCCAGTGACCGTGGGCCAGTGACCGTGGGCCAGTGACCGTGGGCCAGTGACCGTGGGCCAGTGACCGTGGGCCAGTGACCGTGGGCCAGTGACCGTGGGCCAGTGACCGTGGGCCAGTGACCGTGGGCCAGTGACCGTGGGCCAGTGACCGTGGGCCAGTGACCGTGGGCCAGTGACCGTGGGCCAGTGACCGTGGGCCAGTGACCGTGGGCCAGTGACCGTGGGCCAGTGACCGTGGGCCAGTGACCGTGGGCCAGTGACCGTGGGCCAGTGACCGTGGGCCAGTGACCGTGGGCCAGTGACCGTGGGCCAGTGACCGTGGGCCAGTGACCGTGGGCCAGTGACCGTGGGCCAGTGACCGTGGGCCAGTGACCGTGGGCCAGTGACCGTGGGCCAGTGACCGTGGGCCAGTGACCGTGGGCCAGTGACCGTGGGCCAGTGACCGTGGGCCAGTGACCGTGGGCCAGTGACCGTGGGCCAGTGACCGTGGGCCAGTGACCGTGGGCCAGTGACCGTGGGCCAGTGACCGTGGGCCAGTGACCGTGGGCCAGTGACCGTGGGCCAGTGACCGTGGGCCAGTGACCGTGGGCCAGTGACCGTGGGCCAGTGACCGTGGGCCAGTGACCGTGGGCCAGTGACCGTGGGCCAGTGACCGTGGGCCAGTGACCGTAGGCTATTGACCGTGGGCCAGTTACAGTAGGCCAGTGACCGTTAGCCAGTGACCGTGGGCCAGTGACCTAATCAGGAAATATAATCAGGACGCCCGATCGGGCATTCCATTTTGAAGGCCTGATCGTTTTACCCAGTCAACCTGCCCAGTCGGACCAGTGACCGGAATGGGAAATCTAATTGGGATGCCCGATCGGGCATTCCCATCTGGAAGATTTACACAGTTAAACTGCTCGGTCGGGCATCCTGGGTTGGATAATTGCGGGTCACTGGGCGTTGGTCTGTGACCAACGCCCAGTGTGTGGTTTTACCCCGGGCTAGTGACCGGGGACTGGTTGTTCCGCGTTCAAAATTTTACTCTGGTGCCAGTTTAACTCTGCAGTTTTACATAATCTTAATTTAGTTAATAATATCAGTATTATTAGCATTTATAACATTACACGGGTTACGGGCACATGCTACCTGTAGTTGACAGTTGTAGAAACGACTCTGAAACAAAGTTATACTGGCAATGAACTCATAATAAAAGTAAATAATTATATTCCACGACTTCTTACACTTTGTACACTTCATATTGTGAATGCTCTGTTACTACGATGGTATGGTGATGAATTTCCTGGAGCTCTGATATTATTAAATAAACAATTTCAAAATTTTAAATTTATTTCACTTTAAAAATTCTAATAATGATACATGCTAAATAAAACATAAATAAATTATTAAAATTGATAAAAATTCAAAAATTAGACGGCCTTTGAAAAATCCAATATTCCAATTTTTAAATGGCCCAAAAAGCAGTCTAAATGGATAAACTGCACCACCTTAAACTAGTTAAATGTTTCTACGCCGTCTATAAAATTGTTTTAAAATTTGCAGAGTAATGTTGAGAGGTCATTTTATGCAACACTTGATTCGACAAAGATTACTATTGTCACCTGAATATTATCAAAACGTAAAAATATTCTTTATCACGAGATTCATAAAATTGCAATACAAATAATGGTCTTTCTTTGCTATTAATCGATGAGTAACAAAAATACTCCAATATATTTATTATTTCTACGTATAAAATTTTCCTCAACTATTCCATACATTAAACAGAATTGCTAATGCGTGCGGAATTACGACAGTAAAATTTTTTGCTTAAAAGCATTATTGTAATTTTATAGTTTTTTGTCATTCCTAATACCAAAATAGGTGATTACGAATGTCTTGAAATAAAACCAGTTAAATTAAGTTAAATTATAAAAATAATTTGAAATTTCAGAGCTATTTGTAACGTTTTAAAAATTGTTTTTAATGGAACGTTACTGTAAAAGAATTCTTTGTTACGCATGTCAATGCACTCTGTCAAATACACACAATGAACTGTACGTCGCTTATCACAAAATATGACAAAATATTTACAGCGCACGTTATGATTGTCGATTTAATTACATGCAAGTTCCTTGCAAAGTTGCTGTGGACATCACATTATTAGTCTTCCCGGTCATTTAAGATGTAAGTATTCATATTTTACTGTTGTTGCGAACACTCAAATACTACCATATTGGCAAAGGCTTACTTCTTAAACGATTAGGAAAATAATAAACTTTGTAAGAAATTCATTTTCAATAACGAACGTCACATCTATAATTATTATTTTACAGTTAGCGTGTGCAAGATAACAAGCTTATGAAATACACTTGTATTATGTTGACGCCGTCTAATTAATTGTAAATGGAGGCTTCAAGATTACAACCCAATTTGCTTTCGTATGTAAGAGGAGCACTGTATGTAACACTTGAACAAAACCCAAAAGCCCAAAACATGTGGTTTCATAATATTGCTAGTAAAGTAAGTTTCATTTTTTTGCTTTTAGTGTTTTAGTTGATGCATGGTTGTAATAATGTATTATAATTGTAACAGACACTTAAAACATTATTTAAAACATTTTTCAATTTTTGTCACGTCACAACAAATCCCACAAGACATGTCATGACCATGTGAGCCAAGAAGATATTTGTATGTATGCAAAAATAGCATCAAAAATTTCATTTAGCCTTGTGCTAAACCACCACATCCAACCGAATCCGAATCCTAGCTTATAAACAATTACAATAAACTTGTGCCTGTTGGATAAACGAACACTAAATACTATTACGTGGGCATATACACTAATACACTATCGTGAAAAGGGTGTATTTAATTTGAGTATTGTAATAGAATCTGCGCAGTGTAAGGACTGATGAAGATAACTTTTTGGATTTCGGGTAGGAAGTCGCAGAACTGTAGAAGTGGATGTGCATCCAGTTTTAAGGTTTTTACAAATTCAGTTGCCATTATCAGACCTATTACTATCTAAAGTTTATATTTATAAAAGGTTAAAACTTTTAATCACTTTGCATAATTTGCAAGGACTAAAATTGTCTTAATTGTATTTATTGTTGATTATTACGTCAAAATTTCAACGCCGTTATTTTTTAGGTTGTAACTAGCACAACACAGTTATTAAATGATGATATAAGTGCAGTGTCATCTTGTGAGACCAGTAGAAAGTACATATAAAAGAATGCATGACACAATCATAAAGTTTGCTATTTTAAGTTAGCTCCTTTTTTCGTATTTTTTTCTCATTACGTATGTCAATTCAACAATGTTGAAATTTAGCAACCAGGGACTGTTGTACATGTGTTTCAAACAATTTAAGATTTCCGATTATTAAATCTGTCGTTAAAAGTAGCTGAAGAGTGTTCTACTTTTATACTTATATTTAAAAAGATGCTAACTGCCACATTGTTCTCTTCTAAGGGAGTTAGTGTCTGAAATTGATGTGTATGTATGTATTGAGTATTGTGTTTTGGGGCCTAGGCCTATACACACTCGGTACAATTTACTGTTACAGCTTACCACCGAGATACACTATTGAAGTGCACTCATCGGGTTCGCTGACTGAAATTGTCTATATATAATATACTAACTTACTTGGGAAGTCATACCTAGTAATAAATGTATTTGTTACTAACCGCTCTGTTTGAGGTGCGAGATTTAGCTCCAGCCAAGGAGCCACTGATTACTTTTTGATGGCCGTGCGAATCAGAGTAACCTAATCACCAGGCCAGTACCAATAGACTAGGCAAGGAAGCACTCCATGTTCCCCTTCACCATTAAGTATAGATAACATAATCCAATGAGACGATCTCTACGTTCGCCCTGTTCTACTTTCTACCATAGGGAGAATATAATACAGGGGAATCAAACCGACACACCATGACGTCGAGTATTTGAGCCGACATTTCAATATGCCATTAAGGTTTATAGCTACCGAGTCGGAATCGGATCTGCTACGGATAACTGTGAAACCACTCATCATCGAGCATGACCGGCCGAGCCAGCCCCCACTGTATTTTCCTTTCTCTGTAACAGGCGGCTACATAGAGAGACAGTAAAAAATATTCTCTGCGAAGTACATGTGGATTAGGAAATCATCACCACCACCGGGATTCGATCTCCGTATCTCAGCACACTCCGTAGTGTCACGAGCCCACATGTACCTCCTTACCATGCTAAGATATGTAATACCGGCTATGAATCTTAGTATGCTTGAAAGCAAACGTATTCTTCTATGAAGCAGAGCACTATATTTGCGTTTACATAAAAGTTTCATTCTCTATACATTAAGTTTTTATTCATCGAGGTTCTTATGGTTCGGTTCAGCGCCGCTAGAGGTTTTAGTCCCTTGATTGCTGAAGTGACAATTCTTGCATCATGGTTGTTGGCGGTTGCTAAAGAACGAATAACATTTTACAAAGCTTAAAATCATGAAGTTCGGATGATTAAATCCTTGCAGATGTTGACCTTTGTGTGTTGAATCAAGTTAAAGAAAAACGTAAACATTGTAAAGCCAAAAGGTATATGATATATACTACTGTGAAATGACGGGTTTTACCGGCCATATTTATCCACGCACCATGGATAATAACAATAAATACTATTTAGGAACTTACACATTTATTTTCGGTTTCTGTTTTATTTATTTTCTATTATAGTTCGGTTATTAGAAATTTAAAATATTCGACTCATTATTTTTTAGCTATAAACAAAATTCACAACCTTTAAAAAAATATTTGGATGATAAAAATAAGTATGTCAAATGAATATTCTTGCAATTTCAAAATCATTAAAATTAAACGATTACGAATAAGAAAATCAATCACTTACTTTAAAATCAATAAAAGAAATTGAATTGCATGTTCTTAGAGGATATATCTGAATCTATCATTATCGTATCTATAAATCAATAATAGAGTTACATTAATTTACATCACGTGTATTTAATAATTGTCAACCATAGATTTAATATTTAAAATATTGTGTATTGTATACTAAGTCGTAGGGGTATTGGGTATTGTAGTTGTACAACAGTGACGAAGTAAAGTGTATAAATAGGACAATGTTATAATCTTTGTCAGTACTAAATGCCGATATGTCACTGGAAGAATGTGACGTAAGGAAGCAGCAGCTCTGAAATAATACTATGCAATTGCCTTTTAATAATGTGATACGTAATTTTAAATCGTACATACTTAGGTAGT
Source organism: Dicyrtomina minuta (assembly GCA_949802685.1). Lineage (NCBI taxonomy): Eukaryota > Metazoa > Arthropoda > Collembola > Symphypleona > Dicyrtomidae > Dicyrtomina > Dicyrtomina minuta. The sequence continues at coordinate 136,406,025 of OX461808.1, read as the reverse complement.
AATGTGTGTTTATTTTTTTCGAATTTTTGCATTTTCGCATATTATTTGAATTTTGTGCTTGTTGCAAATTGCGAATTGTGATCATAGTAGATATATCTGCTTTATGATGGACAAGCGTATATCCGCTTAAAATGTTTTTAACACCAGTTAGCTTGTTCAACGATAACCGGTTAGTTCCATAAAAAGCTTATTGTAAGTTCATTTTGGGGCACACTGACATGTGAGATATGAATTCCAACATGAATAACTTTTTTTAAGATTGTTGAATGAGCAACAATCTATAGTTGAAGCCGCTCCTTAATCTTCTCACAACTAACGCAGTTTTTTAATTTGCAGCAGTCTATGGGCGAACATGTTAATAATAATTTCATTCCTCTTCGTCGTGGTGCACAATTTTCTTAAGATTATGCAGCTCATAGCTTCATAATGACTTAAAAATAATTACCAGTTTAACGCTCACTTATAAATATCATGTTTGTGTACTCACACCCTGCAGAAGGTTGATTTCTCGTGAGCTTATGCAGTTTGTTTTTATCACTGACTAATGGAATAACTGGAATATTAGAATCCGTGCAAATTTTCATAATATTTGGTACGAGCTGCTTTCAAAATTGTAACTAAAGTCGAAAGATTTAACAGTTTTCTATCTGCTGATAAGAAGTTGTTGCAATATTGTAATTCTAAAGTTCTTTTTTTTACGCCAAAGTTGAGCTGTCAACACAGCAAAACTGCAAAATTTGCAGCAACGCTGAAATTTCATTGTCATAGTTTTTTAGTTTCATATCATTAAAATATCGTCTTTTTCTGCCTGCAGCGTTGTTAAGATATGTGGTAGAAGATGTATACTGTAAAAACTTGTTTCGTATGTATTCAGGATTAGCTTGGGAATTTACCATTATGTATTTAATCCATTATTGTGATCGGTAGCAGTGTAAGAAAATATGCTTGAAATTATTTAGTTCGACGCCGCTACACAATTTGTTTGTTATTTAGACCGCTTCATTTGTAGTAGATATGGGTTGCTGACCAATACCAATTGAGCTATTTAACAAGTCAGTCGAGAATTTATTGGTTTAACTATAAAATAATAAAATTCGGCCTCGACCTACGAGTCCACTTTGGGGTCCCCTAGGGCATGTTACTCAAACAACATTGATATTACGGTTCTAATTGTGCTGTTATCTTTAATTAGAGACTTTAAATCTTAGCACTAGAAAGTAAGCCATTTAGGAGTTAATATGGTTTTGCATTTGGGTGCTCAAGTACTTTACATTGGAAGCTGATAGATACGTCTATAATCTGCAAAGTACTCGGTATTGATATGCGTAGATTCCTCGTTTAAATGCACACTTGTACACAAACACAATGCATTGTTAGGACTCATTATTCAAGGTGTGAGTGTGACGCATATTTAGTTCCAAAATGTGAAATTAATAAAGAGCAACATATTTAGAGGCGGCTAATAAAGCGGAGAAAATATGAAACAATATAGATTTGAAAACAACAAGGGATCATTATAATCATACGCCTAAAATGGTTAAAATTGGTTTTTTAAGCTCTTTGGGGAGTTAGAAATAAAAATATATATTTCTGCTTTCCTCTTTTAAAACTGAAACAAAAATGAAAACAATTTAAAATAAAATAAGATTTAAAATATACAGACAGTGAGAATTTGTAGCGCTTTGTTAAATTTAGTATTTTATTTTAGCTCATTTCAGGTAGATGGTCTATCAAGTCACAAAACAATTTAAATTAATTGAATTAAATTGCTACTACGTTGCTGCACAGTAAACATTGTTACTTTAAGTTAGTCTATTCTTTTTTGTAACTTTTTTCATTGTAACTGTCAATGTAACAATTTTAAATTTAGTTCAAAAGCAATTAATTAACTTGAATGAAATTGATACTTTTATTCTGGGTAATATTATTCTATTACGACGCCTATTATTTTAAATTTGAAAACTCATTGCCAAAATAAATTTACTTTAACTAATTTCACATTCATTTGCACATATGTCAATGAATTATCGTCAATTTTTATAATTAGAATTCAAAGTGTAAAAATAGGGACACATCAATACTTTTAAAGTCTCATTCTTGAGAGCAAGTTTTCAACAAAAAAAAATCGGAGTTTAAGGAATCCTAAAATTTAGTTTTATAAAATAGCCAAATAGTTAGAAAAAGGTGCATTAAGTTAAAACCAGGTAAGAACAGTAAAATTTGAAAGGTCAGAAATTTTCATAAACTCTGGCGTCCCAATGTAACCATACTAGAATCAAGTTTATTTGGATTTAAACTATTTAAAAGTAGCTTGATTTGTGTTGATAGAGCTTTTTGTAAAATGGAAGTTACATGTGAAGCCTCGTTGTTGTATGAATTTAAAAATTTAATACTTCAATATGTCAAGCTCGGATGCACAAAATTTTAAGTCTGGGAATCGTGAGCTAAACCTGTGATTCCTGATTTTTAGGCAACTTAATTTGTTATTTCTTACTTTTTCTATTTCTTTAGAGTATTTATAGCTGCTAAGCGGATGTATGAAAGAATGATTGTATTTTGGAGTTTTAACGCCACTTGAGAATCATGTAAAAGTATAATCAAACACATGGTCAATAGGTAACCTCTACATCAGTTTTTAAATAACAAAGAAATATGCAAGTAGTAAATTGCATACAAGAAATACAAATGTGAAAGCTTATAAACGAGCGACAAAATATTGTTTAATCTTTTCCAAGTAATAGAAAAACATAGAAATTAACTTATATGCAAAAGAATAATTATACAAACAATTAAACCAATTAAATAATTGAGGTCTTCAATTTTGCTGATTCTTTAGCGTTAAGTAGGTATGCATTAATAAGATTCGAGTTGCTTGGTGCGAGACATAGAGGGTTCTAAGAAAGTTTTACGTTGAGGATTATTAAATATTTTTTTAAGTTTCTTACTCCGTTTTATAGTTGTCTCGTATTAAAGCTATTACATTGGAAACATTCCTAGTTATTGCATTTAATTTTCATTATCAAAATAGGAGAAATCCAAGGAATCGGAAGACGCAAAGAAAAAGTTCCCACGGTCATTAAATTATTTGTGGCTAATTAGATCCCAGTAGAAAGTCCATTCCAGTACGAGTTTGTAATAGTAAACGGGTCTAAGAGGTTGGAATTGAAAAAGTAAACACGGTCAACTATTACAGGAAATTCGATAATATTCATTTTCACCTAAAACAAAATTAACAATGTGTATAAACAAATATATTTATTTAAAAATTTGTCAATAGATTAGTTATACATTTTATAAACAAATGCAATTTACCATTTTTTGCACTTTTTAAAAACAAAATTAGATTAGAATTTACTCACTGTTTTGAAACTTTTTCAAAACATTACACATAAAACTATTTGCACTTGTCTAAACCTTACAAATAAACAGGGTTTGGACTTTTTTAAAACCTACAGGTTAATAACTACAAGTGATTTATTTTCTTACTTCTAGAGGCTAATACCATAATTGTGTCAGCTAATATAGCAGCGAAGTAATACAATTTTATATTTGCCAATAATAACCTTCACAACGCCTTAAAACATATAGTCTGTAAAGATTTAAAATGACCCATATCAAATTTAAGCTACAATCAAAATTAACTGTCATAAAAACAAAATTAAAAACATGCGTAAAATAATAATTATGAGTTTTTTAAAGGTTTAAATCGTTCAATGTGCAAAATGTTCTAATTCCATGTTTTACAAAAATGTAAAATGTTCTATTTACATGTTTTTGAATGAGTGTAAAATGTTAGATTTGCTCATTTTTGAAAGCGCAAAATGTTCAATTTGCATGTTTTAAAAAATTGCATGATGTTCCATTAAATTGCTTACAAGAAATGTTGCAGTACTTATGTAGATAGTTCGATAAAACTGAATATATGTCGTTTTCGTTCTTTACTGACGATATGCATGTTTTGACGCCATCTAAAAGTTTGTTAAAATCGATTTTTGACTTGTAGATAACGGATCACCTTGGCCCGAGGTATTTGTATAGTATAAATTGAAGGTGTCACAGTCACATAACAATGTTTAAAGCTCTAGAATAACACGTTTTCCGTAATTTATTAAGTTTTAGTACAAATAAAGGTCAAATTTCATTAAAAATATAAGTGTACGATTTCACTACTACTTTTTTGTAATTACCAAAATACTCAAATATGTTCATGATTTCCAATACCTTACATTTAACCCCATAGCTAGGTTTGCATAAATCCGTTATGAACCGTGACTAAATCAAAATTACCTGGTAATCTGTTGCACCAATCTTTTAACTCATTATATGCAATTTTCATCATATTTTAAAATAATTAAAAGAAGAAAGAATAATATTAGGTTTATATAAACCAAGGTCAACAGTAAAACCATGCTACTAAACCCCAAATATATTTGTAGCACTGGCATATTGTTCGCAAATTTACAATATAAAACGGGAAATTAGTTTATTGTGCAGACGAAGATATTCCAAAATAAATTTATATGTATGAGATATAATTCCGCCACGACTGATACTCTCACTTTTCACCAAAACAGTAAAAATGCATTCAAAATTGTAAGCCTAAAATTTGCATTTAATAATTGTTTTTTGCAATAACTGTTGCATAAAGTGATAACAAAGAAGAGTTCTAACTTTGTGATAAGAAATAATTGTCTCCTATTTAAATGCAACTGACATGTGGTTAATTAATATTGCTAGTTAAATAAGTTACATTTTTTGATTTTAGTGGTTTAGTTCATGCATGGTTATTTTAATTGTAACAGAAACTAAAAATATACAAATTAATTACATTTAGGCAAAGCAATAAACCATTGCCAAGACTCAAGACTCAAGTCAATGCGTTAATATTGCACATTGAACGTATAAAATTTGAGCATATCCTAATGAAAGCTCACAATTTTTTTTACGTGCACATTAAACACCAAAAGCAAAGAGCCGCACTTTACTAACTGTTACCTCCAATTCCAATAAAATGAAATTTAGAACTTGTGCAAAAAATATTTGTGATTACTAGATTAATGCCAGCAGAGGCTTTACAATTAGCTTTTGTATAGTTTTGACGCCACTAGTTAATTATCCTGTATTGTTTACATGGCTTTGATATATCGGATCTATAAATCGAAGTGTAGTGTACTAATATATTGAAATAGCATAAAGTGATGCATTGGTGATAAGAGTGAATATAATAATGAAAGCTTACACACAAGCGATATTCATATGACACGAATAAGTTTTAAAAACCATTACGAAAATTAGAAAAACGAAATTATTACACGTTAGAGTTAGATTTTATGCTTTTCACATCTAAACGAAACAAAAAATTAGAAACAATTCACAAGTTATCTATATAACCTATGTAAAAGTTTTGAATTATCAGCTTAATTTAAGTACATAATTTCAATAAAGTATTTAATTAATTAATTCGAGTTTAAAGTGTGTAATTGTACACTTGTATTTTTGTGGTGTACTTTTCTTGTATTTAATTATCTGAATTTTTGAATCGACGATGGGTACACTACACGTACTATTTGATATATCCCGTAATAATGAAAAACTATGGTTTGGGGTAAGAATACTACCAGAATTCTAATGCTAGGATGTGTATTTTCGTAATTTAGTTACTACTACACGTTTGGTAATCACTTTAAACGTTGAAGTTGTAAGAAATTACAATGTAGTGGTCAATAGAAATTTCAAGTAATTAACGTAAAAAAGCAGACAGAAAAATTACTCATTTTGAATATTGTTTTAAAATATCTATTCAAGAAAGAGTTTTAAAAGGTGATATGATTACTTTGCTGAACGCACTAAAGGTTTGTTCTGCAGATACTGCCACTGACAAAGCGCTTGGCTTAACGCCGATCACTTAATGATTAAAGTTTATTGGGACGACGCTTCGAATTACTATAGATGTCTTCGCGGTGTTCATAATAAGTCACATACAAAATAGTATTAGGAAGTTCTAATGGCATTACCATTCTAAAGCTAGTTTTTGCTAACAAATTAAAAGAACAAAAGAAACTAACAAAACCACACGTGCACGAAGGACGCAGTAATATTAATTTAACAATAAAGAAGGCAACTAATTTATTTAAAATTTAGCCTAAAACCACAGTTGTTATGTTGGTTTTCATTTTTGAAAAAAAATGTAATATTGGAGATTGCAAAATTGTGTGTCTGTGTCTAATATCATTCTATTGTATTTTAAATATAGTTTTTATGATTTAAATATTTCCATGGGTTATTTATAATCCGGCACTTATCATAAGCTAGGCGATAATTATAATGTTTTAGATGACACCTCCGCTCTAAATGGAACATTTACGATGCTACTGAAATGTTTAATGTCTTTAGGGCTACATATTTTTGAGTAAGTGTGCAAAAATTCGCAATTCGTTAAAAAAACAATTTTTATCGAATATTTCAAGCTTCAATGCCGTTAGAAATTGTAACTTAAACTAAGTTATGACTCAGCAGATTATATTATTTACAATTTCGTCTATGACTCAACTTATCGTATATAATAAAATACTATATGTTAGTATAAAATTTATCCTATTTATTTTCAAACTTCAAATGATGCAGATATAATTACATATAAAAAGTCCCTACCCTAAGGTACCATTTTCAACTGATTGTTGTTTGCAATATGAGAAATTTCTGGATTTTAGGTAGAAAGTCGTAGAAGTAGATTTACGTAGATAGAAGCGTGGATAAAAACACAAAAACTTGTAATAAGCCATGGTTAGTGAGTGCACTGCTTGGATTTGCGCTTCGAAATTTATACGTATTGAAGTCGATGTCAATAATACAATACTGCGTAAGCTTAAACATTAACATGATACATATAGTGCTACTACCTAAATAAATCTACAACTTGCACTTGTATGCTAAAATGCTTAAAAAGCGTTCTTAAATGATATTATGTTATCGAAAGTTGATTTTTTGATCTACCTAACCCTCGTCCTCCATGCTAAACATGTGGCTAATCGTCAATTTTTTTTTCAGACCCACCAGCCTACACAAATGATAGCGCTATTTTTAAACTCAACATGTCGCTAAAATTTGTAATATGAAGAGAAAAAAACCCACACACACACTTTGAAAATAAATATTTGTGAATTTTATTTTGAAGAAAAACTTACGAGTTCATTATACCACCAAATTGGTAAGTAAATAATTACATAATTTGCTACAATTAATTCCAATGATTTAAAAGTGTGATGCCGCAAAGAGCAGAACCTACACCGGAACCGGAACCTGTCTGCGCGCGAGTATCTCCTTTCGATGAACATTCACAACCCATATGAAGAAAAGATCGACGGGAAAGGAAATAATAAGTACTTTGAAGACATTCTTCGAGCTCGTGAGGCTCATAAGAATCAACGATGTAACACTAAAAAAGAACAACAAAGCAGCATGCAAAATTATGAAGGCCATCAGTCGCCCAGCGTTTTCCTAAAAAAAGTAAACATAACATGAAAAAACAAATAGTAATATTTTAGGTAAATATAAAACTTGAAAATAAGAATTATCACCTAAACTACGATATAACGTCTGTGAAGAATCAAAATGACCCATATCCATTTTTATATAACTACAATATCAACTATCTACAAAACTATTCCAATATGTCTTGAAAACATTTAAATAGAACGTATTGCACTTTTCAAAAATATGTAAATACAACATTTTACACTTTTTCAAAAACATGGAATTAAAACATTTTGTACCTTTTCAAAAACATGGAATTAAAACATTTTGCACCTTTTCAAAAACATGGAATTAAAACATTTTGTACCTTTTCAAAAACATGGAATTAAAACATTTTGTACCTTTTCAAAAACATGGAATTAGAACATCTTGCGCCATTTCAAAAACATGAAATTACAACATTTTGCACGTTTTCAAAAATATGTAAATATAACATTTTGCATTGTTGAAAAACATAGAGCATTATACGTCTATTGAAAACTTCTGTGATTAACATTTTGCGCATTTTTATTATTTAGTTTTTGTGATATCGTTCATTTTGAATGTAGCTTAAATTGGTTTTATGGGTTATTTTGGCTCTTCACAGACGTCTTATAAAAATATTTTTATTTTTTACATATAAATCAAAAATCACCTGTTTAACTCCTGTGATCAATACAATTCCCGAAACCACATTGAAGACCGATATAATCAACAAGGCTGCTAATAGGCCAACTAAAACTAAAGGAAAAGAAAGACTGTTCAAAAAATCCTTTCTCTATTCTTTCTACGGATGAAAGTTCTCTTAACAGAAATATACATTTATTATGCAATCCGTTTATGTTTATATAAGGTTAAAATGCATTAGAATTAAAAAAAACAATTTCACCGTTAAAATGCTCATTTGGCTTGTTTTGATCTTCGGGCGCAAACCCGAGGGTAGCGAGATCTGAATATGCTTTATTTGAATGTATTGCTGGAAAAGCGCATATTATGACAAGGGATAAAAAATTTTGTACGATGTTGAGTCCACTACGAATCTGAAAAAAAAATCAAAATTCATGTAGGCACAGCAGGCATAGTTTAATCGGTAATACAAGCCAAAGGCCGTCTAGACAGTCAATTGTAATGCAATTATATACTCATTAAGTATTTATTATTTATAACACATGATTTGTTATTACCGAATGATACCAGCCAATACCGAGAGCCCAAGTCCTAACTCCACAGCAACACACTCGCGTAGTTTGTACCATCTTGTTTTTGTCTTGTTCCTTTGGATACTTGATATTCAATTTAAAACGTGCCTCAGTTTCAATTCTAAGTTCAGACATACGATATAAATACCTTGTCAGTCAGACGTCAGAGTCACATTTTCTGATTACCCATGTGTTTTTGTGCTTTACAATTATTTTTTTAATGAATTCCTCGTATTTCTCGTAGTGCCATTTTATACTGTTCACACGTAGTGGACTTAATTACCATATCAATGCGCATTTTGAAAGACCTGGACTTTTGACAATTCACACCTATAATTACGTTTCATATAAAACATCTTTATCATTTCTTGGAATTTAAATGTGTGCTACAATTACTTATTAAATCTATATAAAATTTCATTTGGTCGTTTTTGGAATACTGTTGGTTAAAACTCTTTACAAAATAAGTGCAATTAATTGACGTGTGATTTAATAGGAAATAGGAACTGCACATTATGGGGTTCGCGTTGAGTTCGTGCGTAAAAGACAACGAATTGGTGTCAGTCAATTTCTTGGTTTTTAATGTAATGTACAAAATTGGGCTTGAAAATGAAGTTCAGCGGAAGCAGTATAGTCATTGTGAATCTTATGAATTAAAAATATTGTTTAGAGTTTGCCCATAAATAGTGTCATTATCTGACATGTGAGTGGATGGGTCGCCAAAAGCTCTCAGTTTAAAAGGCATTTTTAAAAATGTTGCAATATCCTAAAGCTTCTGTCTTGTTAAAAGAAAAATATGCTATTAACAAACATTAAATTATAATATAAACCTGCATCCTATAGTTACATATAATTATTGTTAAATAAATCAATGCTCGTTTATTCAAAATATTTAAGATTACACATGAATTTTATTAACATTAAAGACAACCGCACGAACAAATTACAACATTTAAAACACAAAACAATGTATCACTACCTACCCTATTTCGTCAATCTTCCTCAGCCCGAGGAACTGCCCCAAACCTATAGTCACAGACCCGGGAGTTATAGGAGACCCGGGATCTATTAGAAACCCGCAGTGAGGTATTAAAAGAAAATCGGTATATAAATATTTTACGCCGTAAATCGTCCAGTCTCTTCCCCGTCTCCGGTGCAAGTTAGAATTGAATTATTTGGGAGGAGATGATATAGGTATATAGTTGAGGACGGTGAAATTGAGAGTGAGAATTCAAAATTCCCACTTGGTTTTTCATCTGTGGATATGAAATAATCGATCCACTGGAGATCGCGAGGAGAGAGACTCCGTAGCAGTGTAAGCACTGCGAGCCATTAGCCATTAGACAGATGTTCGTGTGGAGGCTGGATGTGGATATAGGAAATCAAACTACGGCTATTGCGTTTGCTTTCCCGTCTTGAAATCCTCCAGTTTGAAGCTTTCCACTTTAGTATGAAAGGAACCTGGAACTAACGAGCATAACCCGCAAAGCCATTAGCGTGACTTTCCATGGCATATGTTTTTCAAAAAGAGCATCCATAATCCATAAAGACTTACATGTTAGAAAGTTAGAATTACTGAACAACAAGGTAAGTTATGATTAATGAGTTTCAGTCGATGAAATATTTTTTCAAAAAAACGAAAAAGGCCCTAAAATGGTTATTATATTCTTATTTTTATTTTTAAAAACATCTTAAGCAAACTTTTTAAAAAATTTTGTATGAAAAAAGTATTTTAAAATATTAAGAATTCAAAAAAATTATAAATATTAAAAAATCAAAAATTTCGAAATTTTATTTTCAAAATTTTGAAGGAGCAAAGGTAAGGTATAGGTGCGCATAAGAAATGTGCGTATACAGTTAAAAAAAAAATAAAAAAAATGTAAAAATTCAAAAATTCATTTTTTTATTGTTTTGAATTCTGAATTTTTTAGAATGGTTTTTGTACAAAATTTAAGATATTTTTTTTCTAAATAAAGAAGAATATAACCCCATTTTAACCGTTTTACCGTGTTTTCAAAAACATATTTTATCGATGGATACTCATAACGCGCACCCGGCGCACCATGTTGTTAAGCCATTCCAAGTTTATTTGGACGCTCTTTTTGGAAACTAATATCTCACAGAAAATCTCATTAATGGTTTGGCGAGTTGTGCTCGTAAGTGATTCGGATTTGAGGCGAACCAAGGAGACGGTCGATGACTATTTTCTGTGTAATGCAATGAGAATTGAATAGAAGGTGGGCGGAAGAAGAGAAAAACTTGCTTTGTGAAACACGATGCTCACTTTAATGCAATAAAGAAGGTATAATGTGGTAGATAATTCGAAAACAGTTTCCGGTAGAATAAACTAATAATTCGATGTCGGGTTACTCAATCTATTTATGAGATGGATGCCTAGTTTGTGGATGAAAGACTTTTAGTTGAGCAGATGAGCAGAAACATCCATGTATCTGTATTTCAATTTTAACATTGTATTTTAATGTAAAGAGAAATTTGAGGTAAGAGTAAATGGGAAGTGAGACTTTAGCAGCAGCCTACGCTGGAATTACACTTACTAAGTAGATCCGAACCTAATTTACCTAATATCACACAGCGCATGTATAATTTATAATCTATAAATCCAATGTGTTAGAGCTAAATAGGTATTTGAATTAAATTGGTTGAAAAATGCCACTAAAATGCCAACATAAAGTTCCCTCGTTTGGAAAATTCCTTAAAATCTTTACACAGGATATTGGCTAAAAGGGACAGCAAGGTCGGTCGCCCAATGTAATTAATATTCGGATTGGGCAGAAGCTGATTATTTAGTATCATTCTGGCTTAACGCATTTTCAATAAATGGCTGCTTTCTTTTCAAGAGCTATAGATGATGGTTGCGACTCCATGTAATCTATATGGCCGCTATCAATAACAGACATATATGTCAAGGGGGATGCTTTGGTTCACGGGAAAATCGAATAGCTGGGTTTGTCCACCGAGGGGACGAAGTAGATGATGAGCTAACAGCGAATATTTGCTTCAATAAAGGAGTAGAACTCTATTGTGGCAACGCTTAAATTACGCCAACGACTTACTCAACTTCTACTTCGTTTACTTGAATTTTTGATTTAATTAATTGTGTGATTGCAAAAAATGACCGGGGGATCTTTAAAAACATCATACTTGGATAATGTCAATTATGAACAATCCTCGTAGGTATAATTACTTGTAACATCCAGTCAGTCCGGTTTTTAAAACATAATTTAATCTAATTTTTGAACTAATGCCCGTGAGATCCTTAAAATAATGATATTTAAATGATCTCATTTGTAACCGATCACCGTATTTATAGTAGTAATATCCAATTTCAAAAAATCTATGTAACTAATTTTACAAATAATGCCAGTGGGATCCTTAAATTAGTAATATTCAGACAACGTAATTTATAGACGATCCCTGCATGCATACTAGTAACATCCGGCATGATGTTTATATTCGTTTGCCTAATTTTTTAACTTATGGATGGGGATCCCTAAAATTCTAATACTTGAATAAAGTAATTTATGGACAATCCTCGTATGTTTACATGTACTATCCTGTGTTCAAAATATATGTTTGCCTAATTTTTGAAATAATGCGCGAGGAATCTCTAAAATATAGATATTTGGATGACGTCATTTATTAACGACCCTGTATGTATAGTAGTAACATCCCATGTTAAAGAAATCTATGTAAGTACCTACCTTAGTTTTAAACTAATGCCAGGGGGATCTTTAAATTTGTATTATTTAGATGACGTGGTTTATAGACGATCCCTGTTTGCCTATTAGTAACATCCGACGTGATGGTAATATTTGTTTACTTAAGTATTTAATTAATGACTGAGGGATTTTAAAAATGGTAATATTTGAATTTTACTATATATATACGACCCATGACATGAAAATTATGAGTCAGATGCACTTAACACTATTAGTATTAACTACTTGCCATAGTACGTACCATGTTCGTCATCTAATGTATTTTGTGATTTTCCACAATATATTTAGATAAGTAACACTGTCGGGATCGTCCTGTACGATGTCAGTGTTAGTGCTGGTTGGGTGTTGGTGACACTCCGTATTAAATGTGTCCGTTGAAGTTGTGTTAAATTTCTACTTCTTAGTGGGGCAGTCGTAAATAAATGATAATTTGGCGGCACATCATTCAGGGACCATGCTTGAGGTCCTACATAGCTATAGCCATGCATACGTTACTGTAAGGTACCTACCTATAGAAATATAGAAAGTTGGACTTGGTCTTTGTTCTCTAGGTATGTTGAGAAAGGAGTGCAGGGTGCATCATAATCTCTGGTAAACTCATACAAATCGAGACAAACTTGAAAATTTTGGCCGCATTTCTGAGTTATTTAAAAAGATATAAAGCACCCTGCAGGTACACTTTTAGTATGCACTTAAAGAAAGCATTAGAGTATCCGTTTTTAGTCACAACAAAAATAAAAAATTCTGATTCTTGTTCCGTTCCACCTAGAGTTTGGTTCGGGACGGGATATCCAGGCCCGTCCCGGCCGGGACGGGATGGGACAAGGATTTTCTGTCCCGAAAATTTCGGGACGGGACGTCCCGAGTGTTGCCGAGCAGCTATTACTTGGTACTGTTACTATGAAAATTTAAGCTAAAACTATTAAAAAAAATATTTTATTTTCTAGTTATTTTTTTATTAGTTAGACTACGCACAGCAGAATAAAAATACTCAATGTTCAGTAGTGACTGTACAGCATGGTCAGGAATTTCCATGACGTCAGAGCATTTGGGTCTGGGTTGCTCTCAAATCCAGAGTACTTAACGACTCTGCTTAAGTTGCTCTCAAACCCCCATTTTTGTATAGGGCTGAGAGATTGAACTAGAAGGAGCCGATGCCTCAGCATGCCTCAGCATGCCTCAGCATGCCTCAGCATGCCTCAGCATCAGCTAAAACAAAGGAAAGGGAGCAGTAGCAGTCATTCCCTTTTGGCACTGCTCCCAGTAGACCAAAAACCACACAAGCGAAAGGACGTGTCCGCTTTGAGATCTGACCAGCCATCTTTCCTTTTTCTCAAAATTAATCTCAAGTCAGATATTTTCGACTTCTATCTTTATTTGGTGTATAAATTCCGAAGTTCAACGCCTTATTATTTAGTGTACTTGTGCGTAATTAAGTGTTATTTAGTTTAACGTGTGTAATTAAGTGTGTTTATAATAATTAAACGTTAATTGGTAACTAATACCAAATTCACGCACTTAGGAGATCACATTCGACGTTTTATTACCATACCAACCACGGCTACATCTTAAGTGTCTCAAATTGCCCGGTTCATTGAGTAAGAGCATCACGCTTCAGGTCTTCAGTGCATCATATACCACATTAAAGACGTTCAGTGCTGTTTTCATGCAACCCGCATGTAGTCACGCATTTTGCATTTGCGGTCATCTCTATCTCGGTCACAGTCCATCTCAGACCACCTTCCAAGTCTCGTCCTCCGGTCTGAATTACTTCCAGATCCGGTTCCATTGGTCTTACCCGCTCTCATACTTGGTCGGTCGGTCTCAAGCTCATACTTGGTCGGTCGGTCTCACCTCAACTCGGTCGGTCTCAAGCTCATACTTGGTCTCTCTGGTGCCATCTCAAGCTCTGGTCCCATCTCAAGCTCTGGTCCCAGCTCTCTGGTCCCATCTCAAGCACAGGTCCCAGCTCTCTGGTCCCATCTCAAGCTCTGGTCCCAGCTCTCTGGTCCCATCTCAAGCTTTGGTCCCAGCTTTCTGGTCCCATCTCAAGCACAGGTCCCAGCTCTCTGGTCCCATCTCAAGCTTTGGTCCCAGCTCTCTGGTCCCATCTCAAGCTCTGGTCCCAGCTCTCTGGTGCCATCTCAAGCTCTGGTCCCAGCTCTCTGGTCCCATCTCAAGCTCTGGTCCCAGCTCTCTGGTGCCATCTCAAGCTCTGGTCCCAGCTCTCTGGTCCCATCTCAAGCACAGGTCCCAGCTCTCTGGTCCCATCTCAAGCTCTGGTCCCAGCTCTCTGGTGCCATCTCAAGCTCTGGTCCCAGCTCTCTGGTCCCATCTCAAGCACAGGTCCCAGCTCTCTGGTCCCAGCTCTCTGGTGCCATCTCAAGCTCTGGTCCCAGCTCTCTGGTCCCATCTCAAGCACAGGTCCCAGCTCTCTGGTCCCATCTCAAGCTCTGGTCCCAGCTCTCTGGTCCCATCTCAAGCTCTGGTCCAATCTCGAGCTCAAGCTCTGGTCCCATCTCAAGCTCAAGTTCTTTTCCCATCTCAAGCTCAAGCTCTGGTCCCATCTCAAGCTCAAGCTCTGGTCCCATCTCGAGCTCAAGCTCTGGACCCAACCTCAGCTCACCTGGTCCCAGGCCCATCTCGGCACCTGGTCCCAGACCCAACCTCAACTCACCTGGTCCCAGGCCCATCTCGGCACCTGGTCCCAGACCCGACCTCAGCTCACCTGGTCCCAGATCCAAGTCCTGGTCCCAGCTTCTAGCTCTGGTCCCATACCCCAGCTCGGCTCTCCAACCTGGTCCTAGCTCCAAGTCCTGGTCCCAGGCCCCAAGTCGGCTGTCAGCTCACCTAGCCTCAGACCTCACATCTGGTCTCAGCCGCCTCACACCTCATTCTAATTGCAGCAAACCTCAACTCACCTTTCTAGCCAGCCCAACCGATCACATTCACCTACTTGGAACGCTAACAACACTACCAATCATCTATCAACCACGTCTTCAACGTGCATCTGGATAAACCAGCCCCTTCTCCTTATTTACACAGGAGGACGTCCAGTTTGGGTGGACGTTAAGGTGCACCGGGATTTACGACCCCGAGCTCAAGTGTGCATACCCCCAATCACTCAAATTAATAAATTTTAAGCATTACAGATCTTGAAAATTAACATGTAATCAGAACATGTTAACATATATCATGTACATATAGTAATGATGGAGTTTCAATTTCTTAACCTATTTTTACATTGTATTGGTATTTTCTTGTATGGATTCACTAGAGCCTTATTAAACTGGGTAGTGGGTCGACAAACTGCGTGGATAAAATTGAAAATTGCCAAATGAAATATATTAAAACGTAGACTGCAACTGCAAGCGTTTCTTCTGACTTAAGGGCAATTGCATTAAATACAATCAAATATTAGAACTAACATAAAATAAATTCATGCACTATTATCGTGTTTGTTAAGACATTTTCGATTGTTTATTGAACAAAACACTAAGAGCAAAAGAAAACTAGACCTTTTTTATCAAAATCGTGATTATTTACTCGTTTTAATGGACTTTTGAATTTTTCCAAAAAATTTCGGGACGAGACGGGACGGGACAAAGCTTCTTCGGGACGGGATGAGGTTGTTCCCGTACCGAATCCCGAAATTCTCGTTCCGAAATGTTCGGGACGGGAAATTAAAATCCCGTCCCGTACCGTCCCGAACGAAACACTAGTTCCACTGATAATTACGGATGAAGCAACTTGAACAATTGTCACTAAAAACTATACAGCACAACTACATCGCATTTAGAGTCGAATAAAATTTGTTCTACCTAGGTCGGTTTCGAAATGCGACCTGTAGCATACGACAAAAGGTGGAAAAGAATGCACGCACAAAATAGACAAAAATTGAAATTACTTTGGGAGTTGGTCCACATAACTGCTATTTGGAAACAACTTACTGCATACTGCATGGATCATAACCAAAAACTCTACAGCTCATCTACATCGCATCTGGAAGCGTTCAGAAGTTACTCGGAAGAAATGTATTAAGATCTGCGACCTGTGGCGTACGACAATGAAAGCGGACAGACATTTGGGGGACGGACAAAACCATCTTATAAGATGCTCCATGAGCTAAAGCTCAGCATCTAAAAAGCGTACATACGCGGATTGAGGTCTTACTACTAAAGTTCTCGTGTTACTTAAAATTTAGAAGGTATGTAGTAAAACTCAGAATTAAAAATTTTAAACTCTGTAAATATTTAGTTCAGTACTCTAATTCCTGTAATAAAACGTGAGTCTCTATTAGAAGTCAGGCCACTATTACAACGCAAAAGGTCGGCTATTAGCCATAAGGCTGTTGCCACGACGCAGTTACAATTGGACATTAAAGGCAAATTACGGCACTTTATGCCAATACGCCAGAATCTTACCAATTATTCACATTTATGTGAATAATTGCCAAGATTCTGGCGTGATTGCATACGTGGGTGATTGTCTACACAATATCGAGTTTGATTATAATTTATTATAAATACAAAACAAAAAAATAAAATCCAATTTTGATTCAAAGCTTAAGCGTGACCCACAACTAAAATCTATTTCCACAGTGTGGATTTGGTATTTATGAAAGCACTGTAGTTTACGTAATATTGGATTTTATCGAATATTCAAATTTCAAAGTCCTAGGTCCTAGGTGCATGTCAGATATTACTGGCTCGTCTAATCAAAACTTGAAAAAAACGTGTCCTGCATTAAAAGTCTATATGGAGGTTATACATCACATATGAAACAAATTGAAACTTACAAATCAGAAATGCCACATTTATTCTAAAGCAAAAACCGATATTTCCTAGTACAACAGTCGCAACAATAATTAAGTACTTGTTTAACATGCAAACTTTATACTTTACCAAGGACGTTATACGAAGTATCTAAGCAACAACCCTCTTAATTAATTTATTTGAAGATAAAACTTAAACAGATTAGAATGTGCTTAACTTCTGTAGACGATTTATGAATTTATAATGACTATTCGAGGCTGGATTTTATTTACCTGCTTCTTAAATTATATAATAAAGTCTGTTTTATTTTATTATTATATAACGTGATGGATAGATATATCTTAACACTATTTATGAATAACTGAAATACCCGTCAATAGAATAAACACAGCTCTATGTACAATTACAGATCCCGTTCAATCAATTATTTTCAGTTGCATGTCCGTGTACTCATGAGAAGCTCAGAAATATTAGCCTACGTAAACAAGCCAAATTTTCACTCCCTACATTGGTTGGATGGTGCTTCGCTATTTCTTCGTGACCAAACGAACTAAGTAGGCGAGATAAAACTGGCCTACTTTAAAAATATGTAGCCTGCAAATTGTGACATAGTTTTTTATAGCACTGTTCAATAATGTAATAGCCACTACATCCAAAAGTTATTTATTTGCATTACTTGCAATTTAAGAATCTGATCTTCGGCAGTAGTTTATGAACAATCGTAAAAGCCTGATGTAAAGTATAGGAATCAGACGATAGAGATTTGTAATTTGTAATTTGTAATTTCGTTTTATTGTCCTACACATTCAACAAATACATGCTGGTTTTCAAGGGCAGACATTACTCAAGCTACTAAAGTAAAAATAAGATTATTATTTTTATAGATTCGGAATTATTCAGAATTTATTTAGGTCTATTTAGGTCGTACATATTCTAACACTAGTGCGTAACTTCATTAAACTGCGAAATCCTTTTATGCATGTTTGCAACCTTTTTGCTTATTCAGTTTTGTTTTTAATTTTAAGCTTTGTGATTTTTTAAACACCATCGGAAAACTTGTTTAAAATTTCAAAAATGCAAGCCAAGTACCCAAATAAGCAACTTAAGGCTAATAAAATAGTAATCACAAAGCTTAAAAATCAAGAATTGGATGAAAACTGTAGAAGCTTCAGGGTTTTATTGTTGGAAAAACGTCGTTTGCTTTTGGGCGATTGATTGTTATCGCTTGCAGCAAAACATGAATGGATGATAATTATATCAAACTTATGAACTTTCGACGCCGCTAAGAAATTATTTTGTCACATTTATAGTTTGCACTAAACGGCTACAACCTGAAGGTCCGCTGAATAGTAATAAGAACGTAATTATACAATGATGAATGGCTTAAAAATAACGATAATCAATTGTCTCAAGCAAATTTTGGAAGTACTGAGAAAAATTTAAAATTGGACTTTATTATTTCCACTCATTTATTTTAAATATTGTAATATTACGCCCTGCGCACCATTAAAATCTGTTAAAAGTTCTGAGTTAGAGTAAACAATTCAGGTACTACCTATTTGATATTTCGGGATGTAAGTTGCTAGTTGGGCTTTAAATTTAAGATTTAGGGCAGCCTTACTCGTTAGTTATTTTTTAGTTAGCTGGCTATGAGATTGTAAAATTTCGACGCCGTTCTGTAATTGCCTTTTTAGCCTTATAAACAACTTGAAATTAATTGTTTTAGAAATAAAAATAGCAAAAATAAAATGGATTCAAGAAATTAAAAAACTAGGTTGACAAACAACGGACAATCATTGAATCAAAATAAGCTAGGGAATTCCGATAGGTGAATCAAACACTATTCTATTTTTAACAAAAAGTACAATAGAATAATGTACAAGGTAATTGTTTTGTAATAATTAAAAAATTGTTCGAAGTGTCCCAGTGGTTTCAAAAATCCCTTAGCATGCCCTTGAGAATTGTGTGTAATAACGAAGCCATAAGGCTTACGTTCATTGTATTGCATATTGTATGCAAATTTTTACGTTTAATGCAAACACATATTTTAGTAACTAAGCAGTTTGAAGACAATATAGGCATTTATTAATTACAAGTAAGGCATTTATGGTTGTAAGAAAATAGGCTTGCCCAGTTTCGACGTCACTACACAATTAAATTTCTGTTTTTGTTTTAATTAATATTCCAGATAACATTTTCTTACGTTGTCTAGTTCAATGGAACATACTTATACAGAACAAAAACTAACTTGCATGGTCCTTGTGTTTGTGGTCAAAGATAAAAAACATTATTAAGTCACTGTTGCACAGTTAAAAAAACCTTAAAGCTCACGTTCAGTATGCAATACAAGTGTTTCCTGATTAGAATTAAAACTTTTTCATAAACAATAATAAAGTATTATAAATAGTGGTCATAAATCCTAATTAATAGTCTAAAAGCAAACATTAGAATATCATTTACTACTGTCAACGAAATGCCTAACGATTTAGTCCACATCTTGAAATAGTTAGTTATAGTTCCACTTGCTTCTATATAAAGGCATATTACTTCAATCTCACACAAATCCCATTTCTCCATACAGGACATTACACAGGGTTGGAAAATTTCTTTTTTTCCAAATGGACTGTCATTGTTCGTCTCTGAAAGTCATAACTCAAAATTAAAAATTAATATTCTCTACAGCTTGAGGGAAAAACAATTTTTAATACTAAACATAGATCGCTCTGTTGCATTTGCATTTTATAAGTGTTGACTTACAAATTTAATGATGAAAAACTTGCTTTTATAAATACAAAACTTCAAAGAAACTAGCCATGCAACGTTATGACGGCGTCTTATAAATTACGTATTTAAAAGCAGCTGTTCCTCGTAAATACGAATACCGGCTCTTGCAGATAAAAGTTGTTTTACAACCGTTCGCCAATTTCAATGCTATCAAAAAGTTGTATTTTACTCAAAAAGTGTAATAATGTAATACTTTGATTCGTCAAACTCGAAATCTAAAATTTTTAAAAAACCTTGAATAGTAGAATAATCCAGTAACAAATTTTTCGATTTTCAAGTACTTCAATCCTTATTTTGTTATTTTTACTTTCACTTTACTATTGTATGAAATAGGTACGATTTTAAATATGACCTCAAGGCAGGTATAAAAAATTTGAACTTTTTCCACGCCACTAAAAAATATTAGCATAATTCAAAAACAATTATAGAAAGTTTTCGGGTTACTTTGATATGAACGAACTACGTCCAGAATTAGACTCTAATATTCTTAATAAATAATGTGATAGAGTAATCTTCAAGGCGATGGTTTTGTATTAAACTAAATACAGTTACTAACAACACATAATAGGTTTGTTTTTGGATGTATAGTTGCAAGGGTTTGTAAAATGTTTGACTTTAAAAGTATAGAAAATCCCAAGGCTTTTCAAAGAAAAATAATACTTGGTCTTTAAATTTAAATATCTTGAAATAAGGACTATGCAAAGTTTAAAATATTCAAGACTGTTGAAATACAGACCTCCAAGCATAGCTACAATCATTCGCAAAAAGCTTTATATCCTTGTTAACGATGGCGAATGTATTTATTTTAAAAGTGGTCTTGAAAGTGAATACTTTCCACAAGTAATGGCGAAAGTTTTCGTCTTGATTTTGCAAGTTATAGTCAAGCCTTTATACAACATCATTGTACAAATTTGTTAAAATTTTTGCTGCCAACATCAAACTGAATATTTCATATTTCCAACAGCGTCCAATGTTAGGAAATGGACGGAATGCTTTAAGTTTTAATGGTTTCAAATTATTGGCACTGATATGTAAATCCTAATTTTCTCGAAGAAGTATGTTTTTAACAACTAATTATAATTATTAGGTTAGTTTCAACGCCGTTAGCATATTGTGTTGAAAGTTATCATTATAGTACGCAGTAGATTATTTCTCTTGAAATGAAAGTAATTGGAACAGTAGCTACATAGAACTTGAAATAGTGATTATGCAGTCTTGCGCTTAGATATATAATGTAGGTAGATTTTTATTAATTTTGCGTGTTTCCAATGAGGTTGCAAATAAATGAAAACAATTTTTAGTAAAATATTGTATTATGGAAACCACGTGAAATAAAGGATTGGGTTACCATTATCTATATATGTATCCTAAAACTAAAAATATATTGTAAAAAGTTACGCTTATACTGGAGTAACATTTGTACGAAACTTATTGCACACAATTAGAAAACAATTTACATGTATAATGTTCATTTGCAAGCGAATCTACACTTTACTGTAAACATTCACACGAAGTATTGTCGATTGCTATTAGCATTCAAAGTTTGCGTTTAAACTTGCATTCGCTTTACGCGGTGACTTCCTCTGCGTCAATAGTATATTTTTCAGTTTAAAGAATGGAGCTCTCAATTTAGTAGACAATGAAATGCGACAAATCTGACGAGACAGGTCATGACACAAACATCATGAACGAAGGAAAAATAATGCAACTCTTATTTATGCCATATATCTAGCCACTTAAGGAATACGTAAGGATGGAAATAAACTTTTAATAGATGGTTGCCTAATGCGTAACATACAGACACTGTAAATATCTGTGTAGAACCAAGAGCGGGTAATTAAATGTTATTTTGTGTTTTTCAAACTTCTGACAAATAATTTAACTAATGAATGCCTTTACTGGGGTCGACTATCGTTAGTCCAATAATTACTGCCAGCGGAATAAACTGGCAGTTTACATTTAATTCGCAACTAAACATGTTGTTATAATTACTAAAAATGAAAAGTTTAAAACAATATTAATATAAATCAGCATTTTTATTATTATAACTCAATTCTTTTCACGTAACGATAAACAGTGTTCTATACATATACCATATAAATTTCCATGTCACTCATTACAAAATTACCTAAAATATACACAAGACACCTTTTGCAAGGGGAAAATATCTGACCACCTACCTGTTCTCAACTGTGACCCAAGGGAGCCCAAGACGTGCTCACAAATTTAAATATATGCAAACAAGCCAAATTGCCACCAGCCACAATGGTGCTTAGCCGCTTCACGCGCTGCGCCCGAAGCAACTGAGAAGGCGAGAAAAATCCAATCCACTCAAATCCACTGAGGGCTAACCCACAAAATTTAAGTAAGAAGTTCAAAATACGTTGAAACGTAAATAAATTTTCATACACAGCGTACAGAAATGTAATAGTTACTAAACTTCAAATGCGTTTATTTGTAATACTGCTACTTCAGAATGTTCAGAATATAGTATGCAGCTGTAGACTAGCAAATCATAAAGACGTTTGCTAAGCAATACTATCCAATGGTAGAAAGTAGAAATCTGTAAAAATTTAAATAGACACATTTTCATAAACTATATGTTGTTAGTGATGATAAACAAATAGGTTAATTCTTATTATCGCATCTAGTTGAACTTTAATTAATTCTCTTTATTTTTTACAAACGTGCAATACAGTAGCGATATTATTTGTTTGTCAAGCAGGTACTTTCAGTTTAAAATAATTTAAAACAATAAAAGAAAGATGAAATTAAATTCCTAAGCGAAATTTTTAAATTATAATTTTACGGCTACTGTTCCGTAATAACAAAGTATATGTGGCTTACAAGTTTTTAAATAATAGAACAAAAATATTTGCAAGTGAAATAAACATTATACATTTATTTATTTGGTATTGATTATTGTCGTTCAGTGAACTTCAACGCCGTTAGTAGTTTTTGGAGTTACTGCAACAATCTCAATCCAGATGTCATCAAGTGTAGTGTGGCACTGCGAGTCCACTAAAAAATAAACAAGAATGTATGACACATTTAAGAACTTTGCTATTAGAAGTTAGATATTTTTTTTTATATTTTTCCTCATTGCTTCTGTCAATTTAACAATATCAAACGTTAGCTACCCGGGATTGTTATGCATGTTTTCAATGTTTCTAGTTACTAGTTACAAGCAGAACTCACCAACTAACATAAGTGAAGTATTTCATTAGGGGAACTCCTTTAAGTGTTGAGTAACAGCTTGAGCAAAAACAGAAGTGATATTAAATTTAAGATGCCAGTTTTGAGCCATTCATCTACAAAGGTAGACTCATGAGGGATATCATGAGAAAATTGCATGTCAATATGTCACTTTACAAGTACCAGGCTTGTCATTGGGTCTATACGCACATTTATGGATGGTGTAGCATTTAGCTTTAATTATATTATTTTGAACATGAAGCTGTAATGCAATAATATTAGATGAAAAATAAATGATATGCACACATGGATCCGTTAACCTCACCTAACTTAACGGAGATTAATTTATCACGAATAAAGTTAAAACGTAAATTTTGTAGACTTAAAGTCATTGCAGAAATTGGCTTTCTTGTGTTGAATCAATTTACAATGGAAAAACAAAAATAATGTAAATCTACAAATATTGTGATGTACACTACCGTAAAATTACGGGTTTTAACGGCAAAGTTTAAACACGTACCATGTTTAATATTACTACAAGCTAAAGAAATTACAAAAATGTTAACATGAGTAAATAAACTAAATCGTACGCACCGTAAATTTTTGTGCAGGACTTCGGGATGGTAATTAAACGTTGCTGATCAATTCTCTAATTCCTACAAATAATTAATAATTGAGAGAGCTTCAATCATTGCAAAACAGATTGCGACTGCCACTAGCACTTTTATTACGGCAGGCAGGATTAAACTACTGTACATTAGTTATTATTCACAATTATTAACATGTGCAAATGAAATTTTACTACCGTACCTTTTGTAGATTAAAAGGTAAAACTGCCATGCATACCGCCGATCATTAAATTTGATCAATTTATTCATGAAGTCATTCTGTTACAGGTACGGTCGACACTTGTAGTGTCCTCGAAACGAGAATTAAATCCTCCCTGGCCAGGTTCCGTATCACTATGAAAGCAAAGCTGGGCCTACAAAAACGTACTCACTCAAAGTAAGCCCGTTATACATTCAGCAACGTGCGATGTGATGTGAAAAAGTATGTATGTAAAGCATGCATTAAAGACAAAAGGAATATAAGTGATGAGAAAGACAGATTACAAAAGAGCGACAGTCAATTCCTTGACATAAGGTTTTGAAGCGCTTAAATAAATATAAAATTTAGAGTAGAATATTCGTTTTATTTTTTAAACTTAAACTCAATTCAAAAATGACAATACAAAATCAAATGCATAATTTAAGCGATACGCACATGTTTTTAGCTTTCAGAATTAAAATGTACACATTTATTTGTTTGTGTGACGTATTTGTTTCTTTTTAATCAATTGCTCGTTTTCATAAAATAAATGTTTTTTAAAAATTCGAAAATTTTTTTTTCAGCAAATTACAAACATCCGTTTTAATTTTATTAGGAAAAATAACAAACTCGTCTTAAAATGTAAAGAAAAAAATTATGTGATAGGAAGTAACATGAAATGAGGGAAAACAATATTTTTAGTTTTATACCTAGGTTCTAAACAACATTAAAACTGTACAACAAATGTCATTTGTATTGTCATTATATTTAAAGGACACAATTTCTTTTAAATAAATCATAAATCCTCAATCACGTAAAATTTAAATCAAGATTTAACTTGTTTATATTTATTTGCTAATTTGAACGTAATTGAAATATTGTAAATTAATTCTAGAATTTAAGGTGGGCTCTTACTCTTTTTACCTTTGGGAACTGACTGTTTTTGCGGCACTAGCAACTTTTTTTAGGTGAGCAACCAAAGCAAAAAATAAAAAGATAGAATATTTCCCAAATGTAGATCGCAAAATTACATATGTAGGCATGAAGGCGTTTATTGTACGTGAAGCATCTAAAACACCCAGTTTCATTGTTAGAAAAAACCAAAATGCACTATCTGCTACAAAAAAAATGTAAAAAATTAAAATAAAAATATTTAAATAATAGTAACATATAATTAAGCACTTTTTAAAGATATGTAAATGAAACAGTTTCCAATTTTTAAAAGTACTTTATTCTTGTTACGATATGCTATATTAAATGCTGTGTAACTTGGAATATATTTAACAGTTTAACGCCACTCGTCAAGACTTCATCCATTCTGTTGCAACAATGCTTGCTAGAGAGTGATTTGAGCTCGTCGTGTATAGTTCCACCTTCATATTCCATTTCTCATAATTATTCCTGTAAAAGATTTTGTTTGGCGGGTTATTAGGAACTCATTGTGAAAAAGCTGTCCACTGCAATTCCAACGTTTATAACTGCTTGCAGTATAAAAGGGACATTCGTAAAATGTAATTATACTTTGCAACTATGTTCATTCCGTACATGTCCACCAAAATCAACCGATGAAAACCTGACGTTAATATAAACCCACAATTAGGACAAAAATCAAGTTATTTTTTGCACTCGGCAATACACAGCGTCATGTACAATAATACAAGTTTGTGTATGTATGCTGCTAATTACAAAATAAAATAAAATAACCAAAGAATTAATTATAAATATTTTGGTACATGGTTATGGTTACGTATCCTTAATGAAACAACATTTATTATTTATTTTAACTTTAAACTAATGTTATGGACGCCCTTTCATTGCTCCATTTGTAGGAGTATCAAAAGGAGGCTACGAGTCTGTGCATGACTTTACTACGATTATTTGATCAGGTCTTTCATAAGTTGTAGTTAAGTTAATATAGAATCATGCTATTATTTTTTAAAATTTTAAATACATTTATAATTTATAAATAATTCATTGTTATTTGTGTGTATGTATTTTGCATTCTTTGTTAAATTTTGTGTTCGTTGTAAGCTGCAATATCTGATCAGGGTGGACACACATGCAGCATTATAGACAAGCATTTTTAAGTTTAAATTGTTGTAACCATTTGTTACCTTTTAATATATAAACCGTTAATTTAATAAATGGGTTCTTTTTGGGACACACTGAGATATTGATTCTAAATACATAATCATTTCTAAGCAAGACATTTAAATGGCTAACATGACAGCATTTAAATTGCCTATTATTTGTATTACAACCAATTCTTTTTAGATGCTGAGCTTTAGCTGCATCTTATAATATGGTTTTGGTGTCTGTCTGTCTGTCTGTCTGTCTGTGTGTCTTTCCGTTTGTAGCAACTTCGCTACAGGTCGCAATTCTAAAGTGATTGTACTAAAACAACTTGCAAAGGCTTGCAAATGCGAGGGAAATGTGCTGTATGGTTTTTGGTTATTGTCGTAACTATAGTTTGTCCACAATCAGCAGTTAAATGGACCAACTTTTGAACCTTCTTTAAACGGCAGAAAAAACCAAGAATTGGTATATGTAAAGTACATACATAATTTTTAAACCCGACGGGAAGTTTACACGTGGTAAACATAGCAAATATAGGTCTTAACTAAGGGATGATCCACAAATTATGTCATCCAAATTAATAACCCTTGAAGACTGCCCCACCCGAACATCATAACTTATGTGAGCGGCACAGACGCACTAGCAATACCACCGGCATTATTTATGGACGACCCCTTTCTGCATTTAGTTCAACACAAAACACTCGCCACCAGTCGGAGGAAAATTGAAAATACTGAATAATGATTTCTACCTAATTACAGAATTTATTGGGAACGTCCGTAAAAGACGTCACAGAAAATATCACTTCTTTTTTAGAATCGTCCGTAAATGACGTCACAAAAATATTACTCGTTTATTGGGATCGTCGGTAAATGACGTGACAAAAAAAATTAAATGTTTATTGGGAGCGTCTGTAAATGACATTGAAAAAAATATTACATGTTTATTGGGATCGTTCGTAAATGACGTCAAAAATATATTACTTGTTTATTGGGGTGATCTAGTAATGACGTCACCTTCATTATGTATCAGGTAAACCCACCGTAAAGCTACAAATAAAAGCCGGGTCTCCAATACAGGCCAGCCTTTTATAGTGGCTTGAGGTTTTGCCATAAGCGGTAATATTAATTTTTCCAGCTCAAACTTTGTATTTTCAATAAAAGCCAGAGGCTTCTATTTGGAGCTTTACGGTATATCTTTGGGCCATTAATACTCAACCCAACCAATTGACCAGGCATGAGAGAATTTTTACAAACCTAGCCGTACCACTCGTACCTAGTCCACCAGATGCATCAAATATCGTTCCTTACCCACTCGTGTCTTACACTGTGTGAAACATTGTGGATTTACTACAAATCAGCTGCTGTTAGCGTATAAAACTTATATTAGAAGTAATTTGGAATATGCCTCGCCTGTGTTCAGTCAGGGGCTATCATCAGGATTATTGTCAAAAATAACTAGGGTAGAGAAAAAATGTCTAGGTTTAATTGCCCAAAAGTACGTTAGTAATTCTAATTACTCATCTGTTGCACAGTCTTTAGGAATAAAAACAATTGAAAATAGATATTGCAAACTTTTGATAAACTTTGGAAAAAAACTATGTGAATCTGATAGATACTCGGAATGATTAAATCCTTTAAAAAGATGTAATGGTAGGCCTGCTAGAAATAACCTTAAATATAGATTAATCAAGTGTAATACTGAAAGATATCGGAAATCCACAATACCAGCCCTAATAAGATTACTACAGTGAAAACTGCCAATTTGGAAATCTGTAAACTACAGCGCTGCTTGTTCTTCATCTTTCTGAATGTTAAATTAACAATATTATTCGCTAGGCTAAGTATTGTAATAGTTACTTTTCAAAATGTGTATTTCTATCTTTAAAACGCACTATCTTCGATAGTGACAATACAGCTATTGTGTCATTCTTGTGTATGTGTGTATCAATTTGAAACATGAAATAAAAACATATCATAATAATAATCATAATATATTACGATATGCTGTGTCAGCCAAATTGATGATAATAACAGTAGATAGCCCTGTTTGCATTAAAAGTACTCTCTAGAAGAGAGCAAATTCTATAGATATACAATAGTCTTGAATGCAAAAAAAAATTGCAAAACAAAACAAAATTCAAAATCATGTGCATAATATTTTAAACAACACACTTTTACTCACAGTTAGCTTCCACAACCTAAATTTACACATTAATTTGTTGGTATGAAGTATTTGATTATTTTATTTACAAAAGCTTGTACTAATAAACTAGTAATTATTAGGGGGAAACCCGATGAAATGTAATTACTGCTGTAAAGTCTTAAAAACCCAAAATTGTCACAGTTACCATGGAAATATTTACATTTCAAGAGTACAACATTTTTATTTTAAGTACACCCGATGATGCAGTAAAACGTATGAAGTAATATTACTTGTAATGGTATTATTCAACTTTTCTGCCACATTCAGAGTTTTCTGCTTATTGAAATTGTCCTCAAGTATTTACCGAACCATAAACTAGTAATGCAACCAGTCGAAGTGGACAACGAAAAGCAAAGTATTACTTACCTAGAATTATAAACAAACTTGCAAAGATTGTAATTTGCCGCAGCCAAATACAGAATGTAAATATTTCCATGGTAACCGTGACAATTTTGTGATTTTAAGACTTTACAGCGGCAATTACATTGCATCGGGTTTCCCCCTATTGTGAAATTAAGAAGTTAATACATTTTTTGTAAATTTCTGAAATTCCTCGATTTGGGAAAATAGCAAAACGGCGTAAAAATTCAAAACAAATCATTGTGTGGCATAAACTAACAAAATGTTAAAAATTTTTGGTGTTTTTTGTCTGTGAAGCATACAAAATATCTGTATCAATTGTTGTATAAAACCAAAATTCACTATCTGCCACAAAATTAAAATACGATTAGGAAATAATGGAAACAGAATGTGTGGAACATTTTGTAGGTATGTAAATGGAAGTTTCCAATTTTGAAAAATATTTAGTCTTGTTACGATATGCCATATTATGTAAAAGCTCTGTAACTTGGAATATATGAAAACTTGACGCTTTAACGCCACTTGCCAAAACGTTTGGTATTGTATTACATGAATCTATCAAAGTAATTGGGTGATCGCCCTGAGGACAATGACATGGTAATACTCATTATCTCAAAGTCCCATAAAGGATTAGGTTTATTATTATTTTTTATTTCAATTTACTGTATGCTACTAATTTAAAAATAATATAAATAAGGAAATAATTTATTAGAACTTATTTAGGTACATTTAAACATATGACAGCCGATATAAGCATAAATAGGTGATTTTAATTTATCGTACATAGTTAAATATGCCTAATGCAATACCATTATTCATATAAACTAATGATATCCACGCTCTTATATCGCTCCAATCGTAGGAGTATCAAAAGGGGGCTACAAGTTTGTGCATCTCTTTGGTACAATTATTTGATTGAGTGCATCATTAGTTGTACTTAAATTAAAATATATTAAAATATTCTAAATATATAGTATTTTTTTATGTATAAGCAATAACGACATAATTTCATGCTAATAATCTTTAGAAATTTTTGAGTTTTAAATCGTTCATTGTTAATTTTGTTTATGTTTTTCGCATTTCTTGTTACACTTAGTGCTCGTTGTACCCTGCGATTTCGGGTCAGGGTAGCTACACTTGAAGCATTAAAGACGAGCATTTTTAAGTTTTAAATGACGTAACTATTTGTAATCTTTGAATATATAATTAAAACGGTTAATTTGATAAAAGGGTCCCTTTTGGGGCACACTGAGATATTTATTTCAAAATGCATAATAATTTTTAAAATCGTTAAATGACCTAGAAGCCGTCGTCTTAATCACTTATTATACGGTTCATCACCAATTCATTCTTAGGTTATCCTAAGCAGCAGTTTGTGGGTAAGCATGGTAATAATAAAGGTAGGTAGTTAAATTTTTGAACGAAGAGTTGTGAGGACGTATAAGGGTTTGATTTGAAGATGATGAAAAGGACAGACGGAGATTGGTCGTTGCGTAACGACCAATCTCCTAGGGCCATTTGTATTTTGAAATTGATAAATAGTATGAATCTGAAAATTTGTTTTTTGGGAACAAAGTTATGTGTAACTAATTTCTCAACCCAGAATGCAAATAGCTAGTCGACAACGCATTATATCGGGCTGGCTTATATGGTTTTAAGTTTGCAAAGTTATGAGAAAATTAAATAAAATAATATGAATGAACGTTAGATTTGGAACGTATTTAAGAGAGCTGGTTGAAACAGTTATCTTGATTGTAACCATTTTTAATGTCGGCATTAGAGTACGTATTAATAATAATAATTTATTCATTGGGTCGATTTAACCAAAGTTCATACAACCAGACTCAACCAGTCACTGTGGGTGAGGAAATAGGAGGCTACCGCGTTAGATCGTCTCGGTCTTTGTACCCTTTCACCTATCCCCGTCCCCTCCTCCACAGTAAAGGAGTCTCATTCCCTAGGCCCCTACAGTAAGTAGTGGTCACTAAGGAGCACCGAAGGAGATTGGGTTTCAATCAACCATCCAGTGACGTTTACCGTACAACACCGAGCCGTAAACGATTAGCAGTGGCCGAGGATCGAAGCCGGGTCTGAGACTGTAAATTTCGTTACAGTCTGCAATCCTAACCGCTCACCCAAGCACGCCTGCTTTAGAGTACGTATTACGTTAAGTGTTATTTTAATAGGTGATATTATTAATATTATTTGTAAATTTTTGACAGATAGAATTTATTTGACCTAAAGAGAAATTCACAATTTTAAAATTCCTTTTTTGTATTGAATATTCTAACAGGTTCAACGCCGTTATAGTTTTAGTAATTTGATTCATAATGTGATATATTTCAAGGTTAAACTGAAATAAAGCGTATTGAAATTAACTCCAGCACTGTGTTAAGTTAAACTGCAACTACAATTTGGTGCATCAATTGAAGATTGTCATTGCACAACACCTATTATTTAAAGATTTTATATTTGATCCCAAAAAAACTATGTATAAAACTTAATTTATTCCACATTTAATTTAAAGTATTCACATGAATTAGAGTCGATTGTTATTACCATTTAAATTGCAAAAAATAAATAAAAGCTATACTTTTAAAGCGCCAATTTTGAGGTCATTTTCTTTAAAAAAGGAAAACACATTGAATTTTAGGAAATTCTGCAATTTTTTTAATTATATACCTAAGTAGAAAATGTTAGATTTCGTCGAAGTCGGATGATAACTCATAACTGTTAAAATTACAAGTAAAGAAGTTTTCAAAATTTTAATTTGCTTAAGCTTCGGTGTGATACTGTGACTAAGACCAAATTACGCAAACTGTTATCGAGTTGCTTTGGATTTGCACTATCCAAAAGTAGCAAAATTTAAGGGGTTAAACTTTTTCGCTCAGTGAGGGTACTCTATTCGGTTATGATTTTACTTTAATCATTCAGTGATTTATTAATTTTAATTAGTACCCGTATTGGCGGGTAATATTTTTATTTGTTTTTGCAATGACGGTGTTTCAGTGACCCAAAATATTATTATTTTTATTGGCAATGATATTTACTTTTAACAATGTTATTTTAATTGGCAATCATAATTACTTTTTAAAATTTTATTTTAATTGGCGATCATAGTAAGTTTTATTTTTAAACTTAATAATAATTCTTTTAAGTACATGTACAACTATTAACAACTTTTGTGGGCTCTCTATCAGGGTTTCAAAGTTTGAGAGGAACAAGGCTGCGACTGAGCCTTCTTCCTTTCAACATCCACTTTGGCAGGCCTTCCCCGCTTTGGTTTACCCGCCAGTGGAACATCCATAGCTTTATTAGGAAATACATGTAGAGAATTAAGTCACGAATCTGATTTTTAACTTCCCATGACAACGGCTTAGTAGTTTCGTCCAAATTAATGTGGTCCACACATTTTGCTTCAAAGTATACAATTTCATGGCTGTCATTTAATAATCGTAACTATTTCTTTACACGACATTTGTTACCATTCTTAGCGCAGTAGTAGGTTTTCTTTTCTGACACCTTTCATCCGTTCGAATATTCCAACTTCCAGTCATCTCCAACGGCTACTAACACTTCTTTCAAATTATTATATGTGCCTTTATGTACCCATTCTATTGGTAATCGATAACCTCCAGTTCCTTTTAGCAATTTACATGGTGGTGGCTGATCTTCGTCTTCGTCAGAAACCGGTTTGGACCGTTTTTTAACAAACACAACACCACTACTTATACTCAATTATTTAGATAGTAACACAGTTTAAATGGGGTAGTATTTTAGTGCTTCAGTGAGATTTATTTTAATTTTGAATGGCGGTCTTATTTTTTTAGCAATGACGTCATTAATTTGCTTGCAGTGAAAAGTACTTCAGGTAAATACTTTTTTTTGCAATCATTCATTTAGACATAATTTAGTCGTTCATACTTTTTTTATCAATTGAACTAAAAATTAAACTAATTTATGACCTTTGACCTAAAGTAGGGTAAAGATTGCTAAAACAAAGGCCACTCTGTTAATCAGTAGCAGATACAACAAGGTATACAATTATTTTGTGAGGGTCAAATGCAAAAAGTGTATACCTTCTGTTGGCTGTTTTATACGTTTAATAAATTTATTTGGCATATGGTACAATAGTATAAAAACTGCAGGCCATTTATTATTACTCCGACATCGACACCAGAAGGTGTTAACAGTGGTTAACACAAATTTCAATTAGTGATTTACACTGTGATGTGTTAGACTAAGCTTACTAGTTTTTGTGTTGCATATTTGGTATTGCCCTCTTTAACTACGTGCCTTGTTTTTAGACAACTCATTTACGGTTGCAACACTAATTTAGCACAACATACAGTGGTTATTGGTATTTATTAGGTTATTCGTGTATTTTTATTTGGCGCAGATTTATTAACTCACAGCGGTGTTGCATGTAGCTAACACATTCTATCACATTCAAAAATATTGAAATCAACTGGTAATCGTGTTGAAATTAACACCATAATGTGTTAGCATGACCTAACAAGAGCGTAGCTAAAATCTTGTATAAGCGTGTGTATACAAATAAAGGGACAAGGGAGGGGGGTGGGACTGTTGCCACTGATCTCAATTGTATACTTAGGGTGGGGGAGTACAAATATGTCAATAAAGTATATGTACCCGCAATATATGCGGATATATATATATGCCTTAGGTAATAGATAAATTCTAAAAATATGTACTTATTTTATCAGATTTAATTCTCTTGCATGCTTTCAAAAATTTTTATTGCTATTTTAAATGTCTATACGACTTATAAATACTTGGCACTTAAATTAATATTCTGGGAAGTAAATTTCATTGTAAATTAAAATATTTTTGTTTTTGAGTCACTGAAAGCCATCACTGCAAAATAAAATAAATGCTGCTACCGCTTATACGAGTACTGCTTAAAGAAAATAATTCACTGAAGGGTTAGAGTAACATCATATCCGGTTCAGAGTAATCTCATTGTGCGAAAAAGATTTACCCGTTTAAATAAGCTACCTCAACTGGAAAGATCGTCAACTTAAATACGAGTCCGAAACAGGGAGACAGGGAAGGTACAACTCAATTTAACCTTATCAGTGCTTGACGTCATTCACGAATATAAATAGTTTTCCATTCCCAAACACTACCCAACAACTCATGAATACATTATTCTAATATATTGGTATGGTTGAAAAAAAAAAGTATGTACTCCATTAATTTTAAATAGCTGTAAATATATGATTGCAGGAAAAAGTATTCAAATATCACTGCATGCAAATAAATATATCATTGCATAAACAAATAAAGGCGCCATTGCTGAAAAGCAAAAATTTCACTGAAGCACTAAAATACCACCCAAATTTAAGGAGACAGGGATTTTTGAAATTGGCGAGATAGATGTTAATCCATCTTCTTTTAGGAAGCCAAGAATATACTTAATTAATATATCAAACTCACCATCAGATGCAAAAATTATTGGGTTCGTATAGATTAAATTTTACCCTTTAACCCTGATTTTTAAGAAAACATAATTTTTTATTTTTACAATCATGTTTTATTAGAATATGTAGTTGATAAGTGAATATCGTAAGTGAAGATGCAAAGTGGCCCAAGTCCAGTCCTAGCTTAAACGTAATGTGGCACAAGTCCATACGTTTCTTAGATGCAAGTATGGCACAAGTCCAAGAAAACAAATGTGATGGCATTAGGCCACCTATGGAACGTTGTACGTTTCGCTTACTTACATTCTCAAACTTACTGCTAGCTCAACCAGGCTCGCATCGAAAGTACGTTCCTAAGTTGCCAGTTGGTTGTATTCAGTTTAAAGCTTTTCCTCTGCTCATTTGTCTTATTCTGCAAAACTGGCAACATATGGTTAATTCGAGAAAACTACTGGTCATCTGACTCACAATCACAGGAATTTAAAAATAATTTTAAGTCATTTTTAGTTCGACAGGAAATTATTTGCGATAGAATTCTATCCACCCAGAAAAAAAAACAGGTCATCTAGTTGTTGTTAATTAAATGGCTTTAAAATACGAACTCTATGAAATAATTTCATTCAAGACTAATTTTAAAGATGACTGAAAGCCACTACCATCAAAAATTACGTCTTCTTCAATCATAAATATTAACCCTTGTCTTCATGAACTACCTCTACCAATTTCTAATCGATAATACCACGGTTTGCAAGATCTGAAACGGAAAATTCCACGAAAGTGTCACTCATTTTATGACTCCACTATTAAACATGTGTGTAAATCTAGTTTACTTAATTTGATAGTGATATTTTCTTGTTTCGCAGCGTCAATTTTAGATACATGAATATTAAATTCATATATGGTATTTAAAATGTTTAAAACCCATAAAAAAGCATATATTAACCATCAAATTGAAAATTTGGCGTTATTATTAATTTTAATTTCTCGATTAGCGATTTAAATATTACTATTTTTCTGTTCAAAATGAAAAACGCATGCTTAAACGCATTCATAACGTTCAAACTAAACCCTTGCATAGCTGCCATTTGTTTTGATGGACTTGGGCCAGATTGCATTTAAGAAACGTTTGGACTTGTGCCAGATTAGTTTTAATCGAGGACTGGACTTGTGCCAGATTGCACCTTCACTTACGATATATGTACACAATATTTTTAAGTTTTAATGCCACTTAAAATTATTAATAAAGTATAAAGTCATTCTACAACGTCAGGATGGTTTACTGGAGTTGTTATAAAATAACAAAAAATAACTACAGGAATGTGTTGCAGATCAGGAGTAAAAAACCAGAAAGCTTACATACGAGGAAAAACCAGTCGTTTAAGGTTTTGAAGATGTTCGAAAACTAGAACACTACTTTACTCTTACATGTATACAAAAATAAATGGAAACCACGGAATCGAAAGAAAAAGCTGTCAAAGTTTTGACCATCAGTGAATTAGTTGTAACTTTGTAACTAATTATACTACATTACGAAATCATAGCGTCGGTGAAGGATCAAATCCGTTTCCTTTTACATTTTGCTACGAACAAATCCGTTTCCTTTTAATTCTGCTTGAAAGTAAATTCGTATCCTTCCATCGATATTGTTAAGTGTGAGTATAAGAAACCGAATTTTATCCTTCACCGACGATAGACTTTGCTATAATAATTAGATAGTACGATATTCACATTTGTAGTCGTGGCGACTTCCAATTTTGTAATAAAAACTTTCAAGTTTGCATATAGGTGAATTTGACATTTTTTATGTCTGATTTGTTATTTTAAATTCATTCGCTAAATTTTACGGATAAGAATATGCGACATAGTAGTATTGTTTTGACAAACGCCGTTTGTTTACCATTTTAAAATAGAGAGGCAAACTACTTAATTATTAAATTTTGTTAGTAAATCAAATTAAGCGTAGTCACCATCAATATCTTTAAAGGACTATGAATAATCAGAAAATGAAACGTTTATATTTATTTCTTCGACTCTACTTACAAATTATAGCATAGTAAAGCTTCACTCAATGTGACAAATATACCGCCTATTATTGTGGTGTTCGTTACTGCTGAAAAAAGAAGTGAACGGTACATCAGCAATCTAGAATTATTTAAACGCTATAAGTAAAACCATTAAACTTCACATAACTTTATTAAACACAAAATTTTAACAATATTTATTTAATTTGGTTGTCAAACTTAAAAATACAGAAAGTAGCACTCTTGACTCTAACTAGTGAAGATTGTATATTGCCTACCTTGTTTCATGTATTAGTAGACCGGACTGGAATAGTGGACTGTTCTACGAGGTCAGACTTTACATGGAGGACGCGTCTATCTAACGCACCATTATATAGCAGTAGACGTGCCTGTTAAATTGGACGGGTCTGCGATATTGTTATTGGAACAGTGAATGCGGTTAATTATCATAGGAAATACGGTAGTATAAGTTTTGCTTAAAAACAATTCACCGTCTAATAAATTATGTTTTGATTGTAAAAACCTTGTCATCAGAATAGTCATGCACATTTCAAACACACGTAAAACTACAATTTCTACGCTTTTCAAAAAATATGCAGATTAAAATTTTTGCACTTTTCAAAACCTTACGAATAAAAGGTTGTGCGCTTTTTAAAAACATCGAAATTGAAAACTACGAGCAAGATTGTTTTTTACTTTTAGCTGCTAAAAATATTTTAAGCCAAATAATCTAGCAGTGGGGGAAATAAGCAATACAAATTTATAAATATTGGTAATTATATCTGCCTCATCGCTTATAACATGTAAGGACATACTTCAACGCCGTTTAAAAAATTTGGACGACTCTTACTTGCACCTATGGAAAAAAGTGTGCTTGTGTTTACGTGATACAAAGTTGCAGACACATGTCAAATATTCGAGGGAGTAGGAGTACGCTTACACGTTTCCTAGAGTCATAAAATCTCAATAAAGGAAAGTTTAAATTCTTTCAATAGTATGGTGCATGATTTTATTACGTTTTTTTTATAATTAGGAAAAATATTTACCGTATTTTCTCTAATAGTACGCGGGTATCTAATAATGCGCGGGTCTCTAATAGTACGCGGGGGGTCGGAGCTCGAGTTTGGAGTGTACGCGGGGCGTACTATTAGAGCAAGTACGGTAAATATGTTTAAGATTTCCAATAGTTTACTTGTTATCTCATAGTATAGTCAGGTTTGCATAGGTGAGTCATGAACTGCAATTATCAGACAATATGTAGGTTGATCACGACTGATTATCTCGCTCTACCCTAAAACACTAAAAATGCAAGCTTTCTAGATGCTGAGCTTTAGCTCATTCAGCGTCTTATAAAATGGTTCTATCCGCTTCCCTGTGTGGCTGTGTGCACACCATTTTGATCTTGTACGCTATCGATTGCATTTTGAACTGATCTTGATTTAACAACTGTTCACATATGCGTTTTGGATATGCTATTTAGTTTTTGGTATACCATTGCAATATCTCGGACAATCAATCATACTATGTGGTCCTACTCTAAATAGTCGTTTTAATTCGCCGAAAAGTGCTAAAATATTATTCCACGGAATTATTATGTATTTTTCAATAGTGG
Source organism: Dicyrtomina minuta (assembly GCA_949802685.1). Classification (NCBI taxonomy): domain Eukaryota; kingdom Metazoa; phylum Arthropoda; class Collembola; order Symphypleona; family Dicyrtomidae; genus Dicyrtomina; species Dicyrtomina minuta. The sequence continues at coordinate 136,368,295 of OX461808.1, read as the reverse complement.
TACATACTGTAAAAATTATTAATTATAGATTTTTCCAGAATTAATTCAAATGAATTAAACTAATTGGTCAACATAAAATTCCAGAAATTCAATTTTTATTGGATATTTGCTTCCATGAAGCTTCTAAAATTCGTGTCTGATTTACAGGGTTAAAACGCTTTCCAAAACTTTAAATTCTACAGAATACACAATTACCATTCTTAGGGTAAAGATTGTAAGTGTAGGTATGGTTACAAAATGTGTACATTGCAACGCTGCCTAATTAAACGTAACGCAATGTAAGCATCATTGATCGTATAGGTTTGACGTACAGTAATATGTATTAAAGAAGTCACAAATGAATGAAAAAGTAAATGCCCTTTGATATGAGCTCTGCACCTCCTCAACAGTAATAATGCATAACTTAAAATTGAAAGCGTAGACTTTTTTATTCGGAAAATTAATTTTGCAGGCAAAGTTGCATGAACTAATTTCATTGCGATCGTGAATTTGACGAGGAGGCATAGGAAAATAAATAAACAACTATTTTTTTGCATTATATTTCGCAATATAAAGGACAAGCGTACTCTAGCTTAAAATGTTTTAAACATCTGTTAGATTTGAAAATAAAAATGTTATTTCAATAAAAGTGAAAGGCTAATTGTATGTCCATTTTAGGTTACACTTAGGTATTATATTCAACTTGTGGTATTAGTTATAAAATTTTAAAATGAGATCCAAGGCAGAGTTAAAATTTCTCGTTATTCTTTTCACAACCAACTTAATTATTTTTATATATATAACTTATCATGGTAATAATAAACATAATTTCATTTGTCTTCCCCGCAGATCGTTGTTAACTTGATATATCGTCGATGAAGAATGAAGTTTGATCATCTCCTTCTAGGGCTAAAATGAATTATGATCATCTCCATTCTGCTTTAAAGTGAATTTTGATCATCTCCATTTTTCGTGAAATACGGCCAATGAGACATGTTAATGATTAGTTAAGGGTTTAGTAATTCGAAACTAAGTACATAAGGGGTCACCCATAAATGACGTCATCAAAATGTTCCCATTTTAAGTCCCTATGACCCTCGTGTCATTAGATTACCCGTTGGGTGAATGGCTATCATTAGCATGCCATACTATCAATATCCAAGTAGGCTGCTTGGTCGTATCTATGACGTCATTTGTGGGCGACCCCTTAATTTTTAAAACTTTCAATAATGGTGTATTGATGAATTAATTTAATCAAATTAATAAGTTAGTGCATAATACGTGACAGCAGGAATAAGCTCATCAATAAACCACTACAACAACTTTAAAAAAATTAAGGGGTCGCCCATAAATGACGTCATGGGTATGGGCAAGCAGCCTACTTTGGTATTGATGGTATCGCATGCCAAAGATAACCATTTACCCAACGGGTAATTTAATGACAGGAGGGTCATAGGGACTTGAAATGGGAAAATTTTTATGACGTTATTTATGGGTGACCCCTAATGTACTTAGTTTCAAATACCTAAACCGTTAACTAATCATTACCATATCTCATTAGCCGTATTTCATGAAAAATGGAGATGATCAAAACCAATTCTAAATCAGAATGGAGATGATCATAATTCATTTTAGCCCCAAATGGAGATGATCAAACTTCATTCTACATCGACGATATGCTCAATCATTTCGAGGTTATGAATTTCATTTTGACGTAAAAACAAGTACAAGTTTAACGCACACTCGTACATATCCAGTTTGTGGATGTACATTTTTTCCAGAATTTGCTTTCTTGCGATCACACACAGTTTTTTTTATTACTGACTCAAAAAAATAAATGAAATAATAAAATTTGTGTATTTTCATAAAATTTGTTACGAGCTGCCTTTTAAATTAGAATTAAAATTGAAATATTGATAGGGATGTCAATTTTTTGAGGTAAAAAATTACTTGTACAAGACCAAAACTCTTGGGTACTCAAGACTTGCACTCCTTGGGTACTTCAAGAGTCTTGGGTACCCAAATACTGAAATTCTTTAGGTGCCTCAAGACTCTTAGGTACCCAAGAGTTAAAATTACTTGGGTACCCCAAGAGTCTTGGGTACCCAAATATTGAAAATCCTTGGGTACCCAAGAGTACGAAATCCTTGTAAAAACCCAAGACTCTTGGGTGCTGCACCCAAGGAATTCTTGGGTTTCGGGCAAGACTCTTGGGTTTTTGATTCTTTGGGTGCACTAAACACTCTTGAATTGGCACGGAATTTTTTTCCTTGGGTAATAAAAATCCTTGGGCACCCCAAAAGTCTTGGGTAACCAAATACTGAAAATCCTTGGGTACCCCATGACTCTTGGGTACCCAAGAAATCAAATTACTTGGGTACTCCAAGAGTCTTGCCCAAGAAAAGCCGTATTTCATTCTGAAACATATTGTAGACGACGAAATAGGCCAAAAATGGTAAGTTACAAGTTTTCTACAACCCAAGACTCTTGGGTTACTCTTGGGTAAGGTGGCCGAAACTCTTGAGTTTTGGGTCATGGGTGCTGACATCCCTAAATATTGAACAACTTTCGATCTGCTGATGGAAAGTATTTGCAATTCTAAATTTTTTTTAACCCCATGATGCTGTCAACACAACAAAACTGCAACATTTGGAACAATGTCAAAAGCTTCATTTTCATACATTTTTTAGTCTCGGATTAAATAAATTTTGTATTTATTTTGCCTGCAGCAGCATTGTTTATATATTAGATAGAAGGCACAGTAAAATTATATGTTTTTGAATGTTTGTATTCAGGATAATTCCGTGAATTTACTGCTAGGTGGTTAGTCCATGAATGTGATCGTGAGCGGTGTGAGAAAATATGCCTGAAAAGCTTGAAGTTTGACGCCGGTGTACAACTTATTCGCTATTTTGATTCACAATTTTCTGGAAGGTACGCGTCTCGCACCTGACGATGACACATAACTTGTGTATGTACAAAAAGTGGGTGTTTTTTAGGCCCAATTTTTAAATCCTCTTTTCGAAAACATGAAAATTTTCAAATTTTTCAAAATCTTAAAATTGAGGTATAAAATACAGACTGAGGATCACACAAAATTTAATTTCATCAAAATCGGATAAGAACTGTAGCATTTATAGGGCGGCAGAGTTTTAAAATTTGAATTTTTTTAAACTTTGGCGTGCCGCTGTGAACAAACAACGCAAAATGCACTCAAATTACTTTAGATCTGTGCTATTCAAAAATAGCTCGATTTTTTGAAATGGGTCTCTATGAAATCTGGGTGTTGCATGTCGCGTCATTCCCTAGTAAGTACATTTAGTGGGTGCATTCAGGGTATTCTGGAACAGTTTGGTATAAAAACGAGCGTTTTTAATATCAAAACGTTACATGCAAAAACGTTCCCAGTAGTCAGTTTATTTAAAGTGGGTACTGTAACTGACGAATCGTTACTGCATAAACTTATAAGTTTCATAGACTGTCTCTTGAATATTTTTGTTTTTTAAAACAATAAGTTTGTGGGATAATCTAGTTTAAAAAAAACTAAACAAGTTTTAAAATGTACATAGGATGAAATTTTCATGGCTTTGAGTAAAACCTAGCCTAGCTTGTTTTACTTTAAAAAATGTTCTTGCGTAAAAACATTTACGAACGTTAATCATCTAGTTCAAACTAACAAAGGAATGCCGCCGCATGTACTCTCTCGATTTTAAAACCAATACCCATACTAGATTTGGCTGCATTTGGTTACTACAGATCCAAAGTAACTCGACTGCATTTTGCGCCGTTCGCTCACAATCACACGCCAAAGTTCAAAAAAATCGATTTTTTGCAACTTTGCAACCCTGTAGTTTCTACAAATTTGGTCGGATTTTCAAAAAATTTGTAGTTTTGTGGTCTCTGTGAAATTATCTAAAAAGTTGAATAAAATTTGAAAAATGTTCTATTTTTTTTTATAAAATTGGGGTATTTTGAGTGCCTTCAAAAAAATTGGTTTTTCAAAAAATTTCGGAAAAAAATAAAAAATTTTAAAATTATAAAAGTTCTAATTTTTATTTTAAAACAATGTCCTAGAGATCACAAAACTTCAATTTTTTTGAAAATCGGACAAACATTGTAGAAGCTACAGGGTTGCAAAGTTGCAAAAAATCGATTTTTTTGAATTTTGGCGCGTGATTGTGAGCGAACGGCGCAAAATGCAGTCGTGTTACTTTGGATCTGTAGTAACCAAGTGCGGCCCAATTCATTATGGTTATTGGTTTTAAAATTGAGAGAGTACATGCGGCGGTATTCCCTTGTAAGTAAGCTCTCAAAAACCAAATTAAGATCAGAAATTTATTATGGTGTTAAACTCTTAAATTTCTTATAATCATTGATTAAAATCCTTTGCTAGGCTTGTCCGATTTTGTATTAAAACAAACGTTGTGCCATTTAAAAAAGTTAGTTACGTTGAAGTTGAAACGTAACGTTTATCATTCAACACTGTAATGTATTTAGTGAAATAGTACATGTAATTCAAATAATTTCAACTTTAAAATAATGGCTTATCCCGTTAAGCAAAGCAAATTTTCAACAAGAATTCATATAATTTGATTTTTATTACATAATACGGTACTTTCTATTTAAAATGTAACATCAATTGCAATTAATCTTATTCTAAAAGATCAGGAAATATTGTCGACTGTTACCACTATTTAAAGTGTGAGGCAACTCATCGTCAGTAGCTTTGTCTACTGACTGTTTTTGCGGCACAAGCAATTTTTTCAGCTGAATAAATAGAGCCTCCAATGTGATCGTCACAATCAATCCCACAAGACAGGTCATAACTATGTGAGCAAAGAAGATATTTGTCTGGAGGGAAAAATAGCAATCAGAAATTAATCAAGCATTATCCATACGCTAGAAACCAGCACATCAATACCAAAACCATTTGCTTACAAAGGTTTTCAATTAACAATAAACTTGTACTTGGTACAATAAACTTGTACTAATTTTTGGATAAACAAACTGAAAATATGATCAAAAAAACTAAACCTAATACATATTCAGTTGGGTACAATTATTGGTAAGCAACGTTGCTTAAATAATGCCTCGGATTTAAATTCGAATCAAATTCAAGACAGCTGATTTCAGTGTAAGACACGGAGCCGGTGTCCGGTAGGACCGATTGCAGTGACCGGAGGTCCGGTCAGTTTTATACTTTTGAGACAAGCTCAGAAAGGCCTGTATTAAATAATACGGAGGCTCAAATGAGGCCAAAAAGAAAGGTACGTTTCGGTCCTCGGTCATTTTTAATTAAGGGCTCAAAAGGGACCGATTGTCTTTAACCTGGTTATCATTAAAACATGTTTACCATTTTATTTTACCTACAAAATTACAAACAATTAAACGCAATAGAAAGTTAAGATCGGAAATTTTGCTGCTTAGTTAGCGATAATTATGTACGTACTTTTGAAATTTAATCATAATCACAGAAAAATTAAGTAGCATTTTGAGTTTTTAAATTCCCTTTGCTTTTGGTTATAAATTTACAATGACAATAGGTATATTTATCTGGAAAGTATTTCAAGCAATAAATAAAACATTTGACTCGGGCGAATAAGTGAAGTAAAAGTAATACATATATTGACTATGTTGAAGTATAGGCGGTTTGCCAGGGAAGTCAAATACAAACATGACACTATAGCAAGAGTGACTCTATAAGGTGAGTGCTTATAAAAAAATTCCACTGTATTTAATTCTAGAATGCGAGTTTCTTGGTGCGAGACACACTTACAATTAGAGAAGACTTTATCTGTTTTGTTTTTTAGATCATGGGAAAATTTGTAATACGTCTACGCCGTTCAATCATTACCTTGTGGTAGAGCTTAACATTGTACCCTATAATGATGTGTTTGAATATTCATAACAAAAATAAGTAAAAACCACAGAATCGAAAGAAGCAATCTGTAAAGGTTTTTACGATCTGTGAATTATTTTTAACTAATTAGGCCACAATAGGGAATCACAGATCTCGCCATATATAATGTATGGTACGATATTCAAATTCTTAGCCGTAGCGACTGCTGCAGTTGCAATAAAAACTTGCCAGTTTGTGTATGGCCTAATTTTAAATTTTTTAAATAATTCTTAATTTTGGCATCACGACGTCTGCTTACAGTTAAAAATATTCGGTTGGATTGACGTTTTAAACTTCTTTCGTTTCCCATTTTTAAATAAGGAAACAAACTATCCACGTGATAAATTTTGTTCCTACCTATCTAAATAATTTACCGGAATTTTGAAATTTTGGCAATACTGCACCAATTTCATCGAGCCATATGTCATTCAACAGGTAATCACTAGTAGAATTCAAATAACAGAATGCGCCTCCATTATAATGAACCGTTTCCAAGACAACGGTGTTTCAAATTTTAAATGTCCCCTAAATCGTGTTGTATGGGCCACAATCAAAAAACAAAAAAAGAGGCATATTTATTTTTAAGAGCTTTCAAATGATATATCACTCGTTAAAATCCGTTAATTTTTTTAAATTTTCAATTATGTTTTTTTCAAACCATTTAAAATCTGATAACACGCGTTCATCCACTTTAAGTTATTTACATTCGCATAACTGTTACCGTCCGAATGGTATATAATGTATACCTAAGTTTACTGAGTTACGGGTCGAAATCTTCATTTAAAAAATATTTAATGTTTTAGCGGTAAATTCAAAAATAAGAATTTTGAATTTTTGGTTGTATTACAGAAATTGATTATAAATAACGGATAAGGCAACCAAAAACACATTATGCGGCTTAATTGCTTCTCTTAATTTAATACCTGTAAATCGAAACTAAAATTTGGCGGCAAATTTAAAATGCCTAATTTTGCTGTTAAGGCTGCCATTAAACAAGGGCTTTAGCCCTTGTTTTGTCAGTTAATTAAATCAAGTGTAATCACCATCAATATCTGCAAAGACCCATGAGTTATCTAGTAACTAAATGTTTCTTCTTCTTTCGACAACTCTGCTAACAAGTTAAAGCCCAGTGAAGCTTTACCTATGGCAAGAACGCGACGACTTTCATTGAGACGAGACGTTCGTTGCTGTCTAAAGTAAACAAACGGTACACCTGCAATCTGGAATCATTTAAACGCTATATATAAGGTACATTTCGAAGTAAAATAATGTAATTTGATATTACTTTATTAAACACAAAACGTTTGAAATATTTAGGTTAATTTTAGAGCGTAAAAATATACAAAGTAGCAGCACACTTACTAGTGAAGAGTTTAAATGACCTACCGTGTTTCATGTAAGTAGTGCTCCATCCAGACTATGATCATAGGCACCTATGATAGTCATTGAGTTTACACTTAAAAGCGCGAGACTCAAACACACTGCCTATGAGGGTTATTGATAATAGATTACGGTCAATTGACAAACCAACCTCAATCGACTATAATCGTATACCTATCATAGTGTGGATGGAGCATAGTAGGGGACTGGTCTGTAATAATGGACAGTTCTGAGATGTCGAAGGTGGTATAATCGATGCATCTATCTCACGTACTATTACATATCAGGCGATGGGACTGTAATATTGGTTTGGTTTGGAAGATGCGAAATTGAAAATTAAACTGGGTCCAATATTAACTATTACAGGAAATGCGGCAATATTCATGTTCATTTAAAACAAAATTAAGTATCTATAAAATAATATTTGGAGTGTACAAAACTTGTCCACAAAATAGCTATGCCTTTTTAAAACACATGCAAAACTATAATTTTTGCACTTTTCATAAAGCATGCAGATTACAATTTTTGCAATTATTAAAACAAACAAACTATAAGCGCTGTAATTTTCAAAAGCATACAGATTAGAAACTACGAGTAATAATTTTTGATGCTTCTAGCTGCTTTAATTGAGTCAGATAATCCACCAGTGAAGCAATATAATTTTATATTAGATAGATTATACACTACACCCCCAGTGATCATTCGTGTATCTCTCTTCACATTGACTTGTCTTAAGTAAATAATGTCACCGTCCCTACCTCACCACAGAATGTGGTCGAGAATGGTGAACTCAATGTTATAACCGGTGACAGTCGGCCAAGATCAATTAATTGGAGCAAGGCAAACAAAGAGATCCTTAACAAATATTCAGAGCTAACCAAGCAACTAGCAAACTCGATTTGCCCATATTTAGCTGAAGTGAAAAATTGTGGTTCCCGTCAATGTCCGCACAGCGAGGCACATAGTGCACGCATAAATTCTGCGTATGAGCAACTAATTAGTGGAATTCAAGCAATTGATCTCTACCTGGGCAAAAACACCAGGCAATCTGTGAAGCAAGTTGCTGGATGGACTTCCTCTGTCCGAGCTCCATATCAAAAATATAAGGAAATCTACGCTGCCTGGGTTGCCGGAGGCAGAGCTAAGAATAATACACTAACCAAGCTAAAGGAAGCTAAAAAGACCTTGAAACTTGCCCTCCGGAATCAACTCAGGCAAAAAGAGGTTGAAAGTGCGGCGGCCTTTGCCATCTCCCACCAGTCAAAGGACTTCTCTAAATTCTGGCTTGAAGCCAAAAAACTGGAGGAAAACCAAAAAGTCAGTCTGACAAATAAACTACAAGACGCGGAGGGCCAGGAAAATATAGCTAGGTATTGGAAGTCCCACTTTCAATCGCTACTAACTCCTAATAATCCGGACATCATGAATAACATCCCTAACGGATTGTGCAAAAACAGTAATAAAACAATTTTTGACCCCGCCCACATCGTGGAAATAGTTAAAACTCTGAGGAATGGGAAATCTCCTGGTCATGACAAAATTAAATCGGAACACTTAAAATATGCTTACTATGACCTATGCGTACTTATAACAAGTTTGTATAATTTAATGATAACTCACTCTACCATCCCTAGTTCATTGATGCTAGTCAACCTCGTTCCACTTTTAAAGAAAAAAGGTCTTGACCCCACCAAAAAAGACAATTATTGGCCAATTGCTCTTGCCACCCTCCTCTCAAAAGTGCTCGAAAAACTGCTAATCCTAATCTACTCAAGTCTTCTAACCACAGGCTCCAATCAGTTTGGCTTCAAAAAAAATCTAGGTTGCGAATTGTGCATATTTACGTTAAAACAAATAATTAACCATTACAAGAGGAAGAATACTCCTTTGTACATCTGCTATTTAGATGCGTCAAAGGCGTTCGACAACGTGGATCACAGCATCCTTATAAACAAGCTAATTGACAGTGGACTCCCGGATTGCATTATCCACCTGTTAGCCTATTGGTTTCAGAATCAACTATTTGGTATACAGTGGGGGGCAATTTTCAGTGATACATTTAACGTGTTAAAGGGGGTAAGGCAAGGGGGGATTCTGTCTCCATACTTCTTTGCCATATATATGGACACCCTGTGTAACTCCCTAAATGAGGAGGCCATAGGCTGTCGGCTGGAGGACACATTAGTCAATAATATCGTCTACGCGGATGATGTCTGTCTGCTGAGCACATCAGTTCACGCCATGAAAAGACTGCTAGTAGTTTGTGATGAATTTGCACAATCCCACCATCTGGAATTCAACCCAGTCAAAACTCATCTACAGGTTTTTTTCCCGGCCTGGCTCAACCGTTGGGACCCAGAAGTAAAAATAAACTTTAAAGGAATCCCTTTGACTCCGGAACAATCAGTCAAATACCTGGGATATGTGATTGGCCTACACACAGTACATCATAATGACATCTCCTCTGATTCGACTGAAATATCAAAGAGAGTTCGCGATCTATACAAACGTGCTAACATGATTAGGTCCAGATTCCACAGATGCAACAGTGATATTAAAATATATCTTTTCAGAACCTATCTGTCAACCATTTACTGCTGTAGTCTCTGGGATGTCAAGGGGAGTGTAAAAAACCGCATAAATGTGGCATATAATGACTCATTTAGAATCATCTGTGGTTATAGTAGAGACTGCAGTGCTACTGAGATGTTCAGCGACAACGATGTGAATAACCCTAATGATGTTTGCAAATTGGCTAGAGCCTCCCTGCACAGAAGAGTTGCTGCCTCAAAAAACACCATTATTTACAACATATTTAATTCAAGCATCTATTCCCAATCTTATATATGTCTCAATGGGTGTGGGTAGTCTTCTCCTGTGTTTACAATTATTATCCTGTACTGGGTCACCTATTTTTTGTTGTATCTGTTTCTGGTCTACTTTAACCCATTGCAATTAATAATTATGTCAAGTTATACCCTAGGCTAGTTCCTGTCTTCTTTGTTTTATTTGTTGTTTCATTTTTACTTTATTATTGTTGTTCTGGACCCATACGTGTGTCTGTCGTTAAGAGAAATAAATAAATATATTAATTGTTAATAATGTCTGTCTGCCTCATCGCCTTGCAACACAAGTAACTACATTTGCTTTAACGCCTTTTAAATAGTTGTCGTGTCTCTTGCTAATAACTGAAGCTGCAGACGTAATTTCATGATCTTTATAAATTGATTAGAAGTCTAAATATTATCAATTACCAAAAATACTTAAACATATTCATTATTTTCAATAGTTACCTTGTTATCTCGTAGTCAAGTTCGCATAGATAGGTCATGAACTGCGACTGTATCGCAATTATGTGGTGATATGTAGGTTCAAGTCTATGCAAGACTAAATTATTCACTGACTTATTTATGTTTTAAAAATATTTTGAGCAGAAATAATAGTAATATTTCTTCTACATAAATAACAATATTTAGAGTAAACCCATACCACTACACCCAAATTCTATCTGTAACACCACCTAGTCAATCGCAAATGCAAAATTAACAACATCCACAAAATGAGCAGATTAGTGTTTTTGCAAAAAAACTCCTAACTAAATTAGTTATAACCATGAAAGGTTCAACTATCTCGGAAAATCAATAATTTATTGTGGTCTAACTTTAAATTGTCTATATTTACTTAGCAAAACATAGCTGAAACATTGAAGCCTAGAATTATTGTGTATATTTATGAAAGAAGTGGTAGGAAAACCAATTATAAGATGCTTTCCAGAATTATTTTAAATGAATCAAACTAATTGGTCCAAATCAAATTCAAAAATTTCCATTTTTATCATTTTTGCTATCATGTATCTCTTAAAATTCTTGCATAATTTAAAGGTTTTTGACTTTTACTAAATCATTAAGTTTCTTGAAAATCCGATCAAAACTGCATGAGCTACAGGATACAAATATTCGCGGCTGACTTTGAGTTAACGAACATGTTAACTCGATTACTTTATTATGTAAACTTTATGTGTCAGCAATACTTTGCATCTACATATATTAACACTTACTTCATGCATATTTTCAAAAATAGAGATTAAAATTGGCGTGAAAATGAAAAAAAAGTATAACTATTTTAGTTACAACTGAAGCAGACGAAGATCAATTTCTAGAAATTCAGAGTATCGCTGATTCTAACTATTGAGTATGTCTGTTTTAACGCCACTAGACAAATCAATTACAGTTAGGCAGGAAAATATCATCTTCTAACGCTTTCTTTAGTGCTCCAGTAAAATAGACGATTTTGACCATCAGCTTTAAACCAAACGTACTTTTCAAAATTTGTTTTTCCATAAATACATAGTATTCGATGTATTAGTAGCCTTTATTGAACACTAACGCTATTTGATAATTTTTAAAAACAATTTAAATTTTAGACAACAAATTTCAAAGCGTTTAGTTTATTTTTATAAGCTCCATCAATTCTTGATTTTGCAAACAATGTGTTTTTTAGTAGTTAAATAATACTAATCAATTTTGCAACCTAAAAGTAAAACACTATATTTTAAAATAATATTTTTATTGTTGTCACGCCAATATAAGAAATGATGAAAACGCGGGTGAAGACTAAAAATGATCGACTTAATAAATATCCATTTTCACCTACAAACAAAATTCACAACCTTCAACAAAATATTACTGATAAAAATAAAAATATCAAATGAATATTTTTGCATTTTTAAAATTAACAAAACTTTCACAAATTTTTTAAAAATTTCACAAACTGTAAAAAAAAGCTATGTATATGCAGGCTACCAACTGCGACCAAGCAAATATTATTATTCTGTTGAGTCGGTAAAAGTTGACGAATAAGACAATTAATAACAAGAAATTAAATATAATGCTTTTATTGGATCTATCTTTTGTAATTATCATATGCGTATTTATTAGAGTTACATGTATTTACAGAATATTATCCATAATTGCCAACCATAGATTTACTATTTAAAATATTGTACATTGCATACTAAGTCGTAAGGCTATTGTAGTTGTACAACAGTGAATGATTGTGGGTAAAGTTTATTTATAAGACAATACTGTAATAATTGTCAGTACAAAATGCCTGTTTGACAATCAAATGTCTTTAGGTAAAGACTGAGCGTCAGACAACATACCTACCTAGATAATGTGCACGCTGCAACGCCGCCTAATCAAACGTCACGCAGTGTATTGCGTTGCGTAAGGTATGAGTAAAAGGGTATTTTTTTATATTTTGCAAATCAATTTTTTAGATATTCTTTTATGAAATAGTTGCGATTGTGAATTTGACAAGGGGGTGTAGGAAACTAAATTTGAACTATTTCAAAGTAGTATTTGGTTCGGGGCAGGGACGGGACGGAATTTGAGTTTCCCCACCCGTCACGAAAGTTTCAGGGCGAGTTGTTTTGCATTTAGGACAGGACAAATCTCATCCCGTTTCATCCTGAAATACCTTTATCCTGTCCCAAGCTTTTTGGAAAGAATTTAGCAATCTGTTAACATTAGGAAATAGTTAGAGTCTTTTGAAAACAAAATTATTATAGTCCCAATTGGAATTTTGTTTTTAAATGTTTTAGGTGTTTTTTCACAAAATTTTGTATGAGCTGCGTTCACAGCTATAATTGAAATCGGAAGATTAAACAAGTTTTGATATAATAATAGACAAAGGTTCGGACATTTAAATTCAAATTTTATTATTTTGTACACTGAAGAGGAGCTGTCAACACAGAAAATTGCAACGTTTGTCGCAATGCAAAAAGCTTCATTTTCATAACTGGTGTATTTTCAGATTAACTAAATTTTGTTTTATCCTGCCTGCAGGATTGTTTGAATATTAGATAAAAGATACAGCAAAAACATAATTTTTTTCATGTTTTTAGAATAAGCATGGAAATCTTTTGTTAGGTATTCAGTAATTTAGTCCATTAATGTGATGATGAAAGGTGTAAGAAAATATGCTTCAAAAGTGTACAACTTGACGCCGCTATACAATTTGTTTGCCATTGAGGCTCTACTTAGCACAGGTTGGGTAGACTACAATACTGGGTGGAAAGTAACAAGTAAGTCAAGAAAGTTTGGTTGATGTAACTATAGGAAATGTAGAGATAAAGCTACAAATGCTAATAAAGGAGCTACTTCAAACCATTTATCTGTCTAAAATGAGTTTTTAATAGCCTTAAAAAAATTTAAAATGGCATCGCACAAGTTCTCATTTTAAATTTAAAATGATCAAAACAATAAAATCATTTCAAAATCAAACTATTAAATTTAAAATTTACAGTGCATTAGAAATTTCCAATATTTCGTTTATTTTATTATTATGGCTCTTCTTTCGTTTTCAATATGCGATAAAATGAAATATTCAAAATTCAAACATTACTGTAAAAGTTACAAGGGCCCAAAATTTTAAACGTTTTAATTTTTTTAAACTTTTGCGTGCCACTGTATTCAATCGACGCAAACTGCAATGGAGTTAATTTGGATTTAAACTATTTAAAGGTAGCTTGATTTGTGTAGATAGAGGTTTTTGCAAAATAAGAGTTACATGTGAAGCTACTCTGCTACATGATCTGTCAGAATGCATAAACATAATACTTTAATATTTTTAACTCGAATGCACAAACTTTCAGGTACGTAAATCGTGAACTAAACCTGTAGTTCTTGATTTTGGGAAACCTAATTTAAGTTATGTTATATGTCAAAATTATTATATACTATTGGTAATGTTAAGTTAAATCTAGCTTGTTATGCATTCAATTTTCATAATAAAAGTAAAAGGGATCTAAAGAATCGAAAGAAGCAAAAATTTGAAATAATGCGATATTCACATTCGTAGTCAAAAAGGCTGCCACTGTTAGATTAAAAACGTGCAAGTTTGTTTACTACTGAATTAGGCATTTCTGGAATTAATGATTTTTTAAGGCGCCAATCCATCTGCTAAAAGGATATTTACTCAGATACTTACCGAGATCGCTCGTTAAAAAAACCTTTTAATTTTAGTTTTCCATTTTCCACTACTAAATAGGAAGGCAAACTATTCAAGCACATTTTGTTAGTTATTATATAAGTTGTACACTTTATAAACAAATGCAAATAACAATTTCTGCACGTTTCAAAAACAAGCAGATTAAAATTTCAACACTTTACAAAAACGTGCAGATTACAATTTTTGCACAATTACAACCACCCTTACACATAAAAAGTTTTGCATTTTTCAAAACCTCACAAATAAACGGGTTGAGACATGCATATTAAAAACTACAAGTACTAATTTTTGTTACATTTAGTAGCTAAAAGAAACTATGAGTTAGATAATATAGCACTGGCAGTGAATAAGTGAAGCAAAACAATTTAATATTTGTCAATAATTAGCGCATCAGCTTAAAATATGTGCGAGTTTTGACGCCATTTAAAAATTTTTCTAGCCAAGTTTAAATGCTAATTCTAAAGGTGATAGATAGGGCTTGCAAAATCAAGACCAAGACTTTCGCCATTTCCAAGACCATTCAAGAGTCTTGAAAAGTCTTGAAATTTCAAGACCACCTTGAAATTCAATTATTCCAACATCTCAACTCTTTATATGACTTTTCAGACAAACTTGAAAAAATTTTGTCAAGAGTCTTGATTTTTTCAAGACTTTTGAAAGTCTTGATTTCAAGACTCTTGAATTTTCAAGACTTTCGAAAGTCTTGATTTCGAGAGTCTTGAATTTTCAAGACTTTTAAAAGTCTTGATTTCGAGAGTCTTGAAAATTCAAGACTTTTTGAAGTCTTGATTTCAAGAGTCTTGAAATGTCGAGACTTTTGAAAGTCTTGATTTAGTCTTGATTTCAAGAGTCTTGAAATTTTTGTACCTCCAGAAGTTAAATTAATGACGAAAAAACTGAGTTTTTGTGCTTAAAAAATGATTGTGTGACATGTTTTTGTCAGTCTTGATTTCAAGAGTCTTGATTTTTCAAGACTTTAGTCTTGATTTCAAGACTCAAGACTTTTGAAAGTCTTGATTTCAAGACTCTTGAAGTTTCAAGACTTCTGAAAGTCTTGTTTTCAAGACTCTTGAATTTTCAAGACTTCTGAAAGTCTTGATTTCGAGAGTCTTGAATGAACAAGACTTTTCCAAGTCTTGATTTCAAGAGTCTTGAAATTTCAAGACCAGCCCTAGTCTTGATTTCAAGAGTCTTGGTCTTGACAAGACTTTTGAAGTCAAGACTTTTGCAAGCCCTAGTGATAGAATTGGAAGAAATTGGAAGGACGCAATTGAAGGTAACTAATGATAATTAAATTCAAAGCTGTGGAATAACAAGTTTCCCAAGATTCATATGGATAAAGTTTCATTGGAAATAAATATCGGCTTCTATTAAAAGTACGACTTTTTGTTATAATCAACAAAGTCAGGGCTTTAATACCGCACATATTTGATTTTAGCGCATAAATATTTTTTCTTAAAATTGCCTAATAAATATTACTAGTACGGCAAGTCACAAATACATGTCCCTGTCAGCAATCTTTAATTATAAATACAATGAACGTGATAGTAAGTAATTTAGGAAAATCCAACTAAAAGCTTTCGATTTTTTCTTACGCAAACATTGAATATTAAAATCAAATAGCAGTACTTCACCAACTGTTACCCTTATTGAATTCATAATTGTAATACTTGTTTTAAACTGTAACAAAACAACACGGTACATTCGAGTAGTGCATTCAGGGTATTTTGGATCTGTACGGTATAAAAACAA
Source organism: Dicyrtomina minuta (assembly GCA_949802685.1). Taxonomy (NCBI): domain Eukaryota; kingdom Metazoa; phylum Arthropoda; class Collembola; order Symphypleona; family Dicyrtomidae; genus Dicyrtomina; species Dicyrtomina minuta. Next base: position 136,352,274 of record OX461808.1, on the reverse strand, counting down.
GCGTTTCTAATTTCATAGAGCTACATGCAAAAATGTTATCTGGTCAGTAGTCATTTTATTTGAGTAGGAACTGTAACTTGCAAATCGTTAATGCATAAAATATTAGGTTTCAGAGACTGACTTTAAAATATTTGAAAAAAATTTAAAAACAATAAGTTTGTTGGATAATCTAGTTTTGAAAAATACAAATAACGTGGTTTAAAACGTACGTGATATAAATTCATAGTTTTGAAGTTTTGAGTGAGATGAAACTTGTTTTCAGTTAAAACCCTTTTTTGCGTAAAAAACTTACGCTCGTGAATTGTCTTGTTTAAACTATGGAAGTACTCGAAAAATAAATTTAAATCCGAAATGCATGATCGTTTTGAAATTTTAGACCACATGTTATCATTGCCAAAAATCGCTTAATAGACGTATCCTATTTTTTGTAAAAGAAATAATTGAGCAATTTAAATAAGTTAGTTTAATTTAAGCTGAAACTTAACGTTTATTAATTCAACACTATTACTGTAACGTATCTAGTTCAATAGCACAAGTAATGCAAATAATTTCAACTTTAAAAAAATGACTTATCCCGTTAAACCAAGCAACGTCTCAATAGGATATCTTACGATTTGATTTTTATTAAATATAAATCATAAACTACAGGAACCATTTTAAATTCAAAAGGAATGCAGCGAAGCTTGACGCCGATCATCTAACGATTTAATTGTAATCCAACATCATGAGGGAACTGTAATTAAAGGGTACAATTTATTTTATGTCAAGTTTATCTAAAACCGTATCAGACATACCCAAAATTGAGAATGGAAAAAGGTGAATTCAAAGGTAATACTGTTGAAGTGATTTAATTGAATGTAGGTATTTGTATTGGGAGCTATGTTTGTAATTTAATTAATTGTATTTGTATGTAGTGGAACTAATCATATGTAATGTTTTACTTATACGTACTAATGGTTTATTGGTATGTGGAAGGTGGGTCAAGTGGTAGTCAGAAAGTCAGAAAGCTCGCTAACTGTTAGCACCTCTCATGATGTATAACCTTTATATGAATGCTATCCAATCTCTGGTATACAAAAGAACTCCTTGCCGTCTGAAATATTAACAAAAAAATAATTGTGAAGTATAACAGGATAATTTAAAGGCACAACTTTAATGGACAACGTTAGGAATAATAGCGAAATAATTTTTCTATTTGATTAAACATGAGACTTACAATTTTCTTTTTTTGCTAATGATTACAGATATATTTTTTAAAAAATATTAGTGTATTGGCTTATTGTTAGTCCTGGTCTTGCATGTTAACACATATTAGTTTGACTTTACTATACTTCAAATAATGAATGGATATTTATTATTAAACTCAAAAAGAAAGTTTGCGGGAATCAGGTAATGTTTCTATTTAGTTACACATACGGTTGAAATAACGACAAAAACCTACTTAACCAGGGCCGAACAATGCGGCTAGCACAGGCAACCCCCGCTGCTGAATTTAAAAAACATGTTAAATGGAACATTTTGAATTTTCAAAAACATACAATTAAATCATTTTGCACTTTTCAAAAACAGGCAAATAAAAAATTTCTTACAATTTCAAAAACATGCAAATCATAGTTTTTGTACATTTCAAAAACATGGAAATACAACAATTTCTACTTTTCTCAAAACATGTTAATAGAAAATTTTTAACTTTTTTTTCCAGAATCAAGTAAAAAAAACATTTTAAACTTTTCTAAAACATGTTAACAGAACAAACATTTAGTCGACTAAAACAAATTCATTACAAAAATCAATATATTGGATTTTTATGGAAACAAATTGCTGCCTAACAGCAATTCCTTCGACCGGCCCTGTATGTACTTAACAAGGCACGATTTTACACGTGAAGGATCCACAGCAAAACCTATCACCATAAGTTAAAAGTAGAATTGAAGAATCTTATTTATTTAAAGCCAGTATCAGTCAAGCAGTAAGTATTGTTTGCATTATATGCGTAATAAAGGTAGCGTCGGCAAAGGACCAAATCTGCCCATCCCCAAAAGCGTAGATTTTTATATTTGGCAATGCATTTTGTAGGCACGGTTGCATGAAATAATTGCAATTGTGAATTTGACGAGCAGGTATAAGAAAATAAATGTAAACTATTTCGAAGTCCGACGTATTGTATGTTCGCGACGGAAGTGAACAGGATTTGGGTTTCCCGTCCTGAATGTTTCAGGACAAGATTTTAGGCATCCGGGACAGGACAAACCTTATCCCGTCCCATCCCGAAGCAGCTTTGTCCCGTCCTGCCCTGAGCACATTTTAAAGAATTTAGCAGTCGCATCAAATTATTACGTAGTTGGATTTTTGCTAAAACAAAGTTTGTTTTGAGTTATTGTAATTTATTTTTGATAATACAATCGAAAATGATTTACAAAACATCTATGCTTAGGTGTAACTATTAAATAATAAAATTTGACCCATGAGTCAATTTTACGGTCATTTAAGGCACTTACAGGAATTATTGTCGATCTTTACCACTATTTAAAGTGTAAGGCAACTCATTGTCAGTATCTTTGTCTACTGAATTTTTTTGCGACACACGCAACTTTTCCAGCTAAATAAATAGAGCCTTCAATGCGCTCGTCAAAATGAACCTCTCAAGACAGATCATAACGGTGTGAGCAAAGTAGATATTTTTCTGCAGAGAAAAATAGCAACCATTATTTAATCGAGCTATATTCTAAAAACCGCCACATCAATGCCGAAACCAAATGCTTATAAACGTTTACAATAAAGTTGCACTAATTGTTAGGTTAATACACTGAAAATGTAATTTAAAAAAACTAAACTAAAAACAAGTGCAGATATATACAATTGACGATGATATGATAAGCATAGTTGCTTGAAAAATGCCGCGAATTTAAATTCACATCAAATTTAAGACGGCGGATTTAAACTGTTTTAAGGTTTTTAAATTTTTAGTTTAAATAATTTTAAATTTTTTTATAAAATTTTTAACTTAAATTATCAGTTTTGATTTGTCATTCCCTATAATATTTTATGTTTTCCGTAAAAAATATTTAGGGCGCAACTAGCATATGCTAAAAATTTTGCTAACTTTTTGCTTTTGTGTAAACATCTGAGAAGTAACAAAAAAGTGTTATAAAGTAACAAGACAGCAATTATTTAACACGAGATTTAATATGAAATACGGCAAATTTGATTTATTTCCACAAAATACAAATAAATTTAACTTGCTTCGAATAATAGAAATAGCAAAAGCAAAGATATTTCCGTACCCCTTTCCTACAGGGTAAACATATTCCCAATACAAAAACAGAGTTTCCTACCTACCCCGTTTTGTTATATTTTATCTATAGTAATTCGGCAATCGGCACTTGGTGCAGTTCCAGTCTTGATCTCTCATTTACACCTCGCATAGTGCATCAAAACCATGTTTGGATATTTTAAACTGTTTTAAGGCATTCATGAGACGTATATATTCCAAGTTGCAGTAAATTTACGGAAATTTAAAATCATTCGGAAGTGAAATGAAATCGGACGCTTAATTACGAAAATTATGATTTGTAGATTAAAAGGTAAAACTGCTACGCCTAATTCCGATCGTCAAATTTTTAAAGTTTATTTCCAAACTGCATGTATTAGTAATTGGTTACCTGTGGTACTATCTTTTAAACGAGAAAAAACTATATGTATGTTATTTATACAAGGATATGTGACACTAGGAAGGCAAAGCTCACGCTTAAATAAATTAAAAGAACAAAAAGGCACGGACGTAAAGTAAGGCGAAAATATTTTCGGCAACGTGTGATGTGATGTAACAAAGTATATGTAGCAAAAGCATACAATGAAGACAAAAGGAATATAAGTGATGAAGATAACAGATTACAAAGGAGCGACAGTCAATTGCTTGACATAAGATTTTGAAGCTCTTAAATCATTCTAAATTAGAGTAGAATATTCCGTTTATTTTTTTAACTTTTAAATTATAAATCCTGAATCACATAAGACGTATATTAAATTTAACCTTATCTATATTTACTTGTCTATTTGCACGTTACTGAAATATTGTCAATTGATTCTATCATTCAATGTGGGCATTACTTCTGATTTAGCTTTGGAAACTGACATTTAATGCCACACCAGCTTTTCTAGGTAAGCGAACAGCAGAAGCATAAACCTTCCGGTCAACCAAAATAGAACAGAATTTATTAGCCGATACGCAACATCACATGTATAAACATGAAGGTATCGTCCGTGTCGCGTATAAATTACCATAGCCAAAAACAAAATGCACTATCTGCAATAAATTAAAATTTTATGATCACAAATTAATAAAAACATAATATTTAGCTATCTTAAAGACTTGTAAATTGAAGAGTTCTAATTTTTAAAAGTATTTTATTCTTGTCTCGATATTTTATATAAAATGCTGTGTAACTTGGAATATATAAAATTTAGTTGACTTTTTAACGCCACTTGTCAAGATGTTGTGCAATGTATACAGCTTATCACGGTGAGGTAATGTGAGGATCAAACAGATCCCACCGGGGAATATTACAAGGTTTTAAACCGTTTCTCAAACTCCTGTTAACGATTAAGCTTGAGGAGTGGGAAACTTATTGTGAAAAAGTTGTCTACTGCAATTTCGCCGTTTACTACTGCTAGCAGCATAAATGCATAAAAGGGCCATTAAAAAAACTTGTGCTTAGCAATTATGTGCATTCCGCACATGCATACCAAAATAAAACGGTAAAAAACTTGCATTATTATAAATCCACAATTATGTTACTATTTGCACTTGAAAATACACATTGTCATGTACATTAATACCATTTAAATGCGCATTTCTTGTGTGCTGCTTATTACAAAATTAAAATAAGGGGAAAATTTATTAGAATGTATTAAAGTTCATTTAAACAAATGACAGCCGACATAAAAATAAATAGGGAGATTTTATTTATCGCACATGTTTCATGGTTTAATATGCTTTATGCAATAACATTATTAATTTAAACCATTTTTATAAGCGTTCTTACATCGCTCCAATTGCAGGAGTATCAAACGGATGCTACATGCTACAAGTCTGTGCATCACTTTACTTCTACTACCATTATTTAATTGAGTGCATCATTAAGTTTAGCTACGTTAAAATATAATTAACTTTTCTAAATCTTAAGTCTTTTAAGTTTATGAGAAAGAAACGAAATAATTTATTGCTATTTATTTTTTTAAATATTGTTTTTATGTTACAAAATTATTTGTGTTAATGTAGTTTGCATTCTTTGTTACATTGTGTAATTTTTGTACGCTAGGATTTGTGATTATGGTAGTTATACCTTCGGCATTACAGACAACCATTTTCAAGTTTAATATATTGTAATTATCTGTTACCTTTGTATATATAAAACGGTTAGTTTTATAGGAGGGTCCCTTTCGGGGCACACTGAGATATTTATTCCAAAATGCATAAATATTTTTAAGATCGTTAAATGATTAACAAGTCAGGGTTTAAATCAGTCATTATTATTCGTATAACCAATTTATTGTTATGTTTATCCCAAGCAGCAGTTTGTGAGTAAGCATGATATCATTAAAGATAGGTGGTTTTTATTTGCTTTTGCCCTAGTACGCTGTTAACTGCTTTTATGCACAATTATCTCTAAGTTTTTAATTTCCTAATAATGCAAACGTTTAACACCGACTAAGGAAAACCAAATTTGTGAGTTGCGATTGTACAGTCTGTTTCCATTAAGGTCACGCAGTATGGTTTTGAAACTGACTAATGAAATAAAAGGAATATTAAAATTCGTCCGAATTCTCATACAATTTGGTAACAACTGCAATCAAAACTCTAATTCTAACATGTATATTATACCATTGTTTATCTGTTGATGAAAAAGTGTTGGCGTAATGCAAACTCTAAGTTTAATCATTTTAACACCGAAATGAAGCTGTCAAAACATCCAAACAGCTAATATTGCAACAATGCGAAAAGCTTTATTTTCATAAACCAATAGTTTTAGACTTAACGACTTTTGTTGTAATCTGCCTGCATCATTATGTAGACATTAAGTTTAGGATACAGTCAGAACTGCTGTTCAGTAACAGCTTTGGAATTCACTTAAATATTCAGTCCATTATGTGAACGGGAGCATTGTAAGAAACTGCTTGAATAAAAATTAGGTCGACGCCGCTGTAAAATATTTTTGCGATTTTATTACGTCTATTGTCGATAGGTCAAATTTCTTGTCCAGTCAATAACAAGGTAGTCAAGAAATGTGCAACATGTACGCAATAGGAATTTGTAATTATGTAGGTGGGGTGGCTCTTAAAAAGTAATAAGTAAATTAAAATCATTCATGGGACATCGCAGTGTACATAGTCCAATTGAAGAAATATTGTGCATATGACGCCTACCGTAACGGAGGGGAAGGAATTCCGCTATTGACTAAAATATTGACCAAATGCTTACCAAGGAGCCTCGGGGAAGGGTTAGGCTCGTAACAATTAACAACAATGACGCGTCTACATCTATAAGCAGCTCTATTTTAACACATGACTTCAGAATTTTCGAATTGTGTAAAAATCCACAAAATTCAGCTTGCTTAAAATTACTTGTACTCATAGATATCGCAGCATATTATGTGGAGTCGACTTCATAATATTGCGTCGACTGTATTCAGTCCAATTAACTACAAAGCAATAGTACAGTCGCAAAACAAAAAAGAATATTTTTCCATTACCCTCATCCTGAAACTATCTTAGTCGCCGCTAAATATTTCACCAAACCAATTTTTCATTTTGAAATTGCATATTTGTCATGCCTAGGAAAACGACTCATAAGACTACATTGTTTATGAGTGTACATTTAATTGGGGAATATAGACACGACATTAATTAACCCATTGCAAATAAGCAAAATCCAGCAGCAGCCATGGTGAACTACTGGAAAAACCCAATGCAAAATCATATGTAATCTTAAATGGTTTACTTCCAACGACACGATGGTATTTGCCAGTTTTATTTTAATACGAAATAACGAAGTAGTATAAGTAGCATAAGTAAATTAAAAATAAGAAAGACTGTCGAAATGAAAGCAACAAGTGGAAACTATAGATTCAAAATAAGCTTTTAAATCCCTCAGAAAATTTAAAACTTATTTTATTAAAATAAATATGCAGTTTAAATTTTAAAAACTGAAAACACATGTAAATCTACCTTTTTGTAAGAACCCAAGAATATACGCATGTAATATTTTAAACTCGGCTGCAAAAAATTTTAGGTCTGTAGATACTTAATTTCTGCTGTGAACCATGATTTTTAGAAACCTTAATTTTTTTTTTACTTTCACTTTTCATTAAAATATGTAGTTGTAAGGCGAATATAATTATTACGGATGGGTATACGACTTCTAAGTTTCGAAAGTGAATCGCGTATATTTAACGCACAAGTATATAGCAGTTGACGGGCCTGTAATAATAGACAGGTGAAAAAGGTCGGAATTTAAATAGTGAACGAAGTCTACTGTTACAGGAAAGGCAGTAATACTCAATTTAACTTAATCAAAATTAACAATCTATAAAATGTTGTTTATATTCTTACAAAACTTGTTAACAGAAAAGTTATGTACTTTTTAAACATATGTAAATGCAACGTTTTGGTTTTTTTTAATAATATGCAGATTAAGTTTTTTGCAGTTTTTAAAACCTTACAAATAAAAGGTTTTGCATATTTTAAAACAAACGAAGTAAAAGCGCTGCACTCATAAAAATCATCCGGATTTAAAATAACGAACAATAATGAGTTACTTCTAACTTGTAGCTGCTGAAAATATAATTGAGTCAGATACTCTAGGTATAGCAATAAAATTCGATAATAATTATTAATTATCATTATAATATCTGCCGCATGTCGCATCGCCTAAAAACTTGTGTACATCTGCCTCAACGCCGTTTTAAAAATTGCCGTGACTTTTTAGCACATTCAATGGAATTAGGTAGCGTGTTTTGCTTTTGGCAATAAGTAATTACTTCCACGTGGTAATGTTTGAGGGTCTAGAATGCTAGAATGACACGTTTTCCGAGACTAATAAAATCTCATTACAAGTAAAGCTTAATTTCTTTTTAAACTTTTCAAGTTCACGATTTTATTCCTTTTTTTTTATAATTAACCAAAATACTTAAATATACACCCAGTGTAAATAAGTCTTCGCGAGTAGGTTTGTTATGAATTAAAGTGCATATAACTCATAAACGGTTCAGACCATATAACATGTGAATTTAAATAAATGTAAGTCACTTTATTATTTAAAAACTGCAATGAATGCAAAACCTGAAGATTAACTAGTTTTCTAGAAATTAAATAAATGCGACAATTTTTTCATACAATTAGGAAAAACAGTCTTCGTGATTTTAATTTTTTTTAAACTAAATCTGTTTATTATCTAGTATCCCTTTGCGGCCAAAGCTCTCGAATCGTATTTGGAACAGAGTCGACTAGCTTTATTGTGAATTCACGGCTAATCTTCTCCCAATCTTTTTGTAGGACAGTGATCAATTCAGTTGTGTTTTTTAGTACAGGTTCGAGCTGAATTCCGAAGATTTTCATTCAAAATATCCATGTAAACTTCTTTAGTCATTTTTGTGGAGATAAAGACTAACATTTGGACCCCGTATTGTCCTGTAAGCAGAAAAACAGCCCCATATCATTACGCTCCCTGGCTCCCTAAAAAACAAGGAGTTAAATACATGATTAAATTCAGTTCAAGTAGGAAATTGGAGCCGCCATCACCGATCTTGAGGACCTTATCAATGGAGCAGTGTTCTTTGGTCTGATGAATCTAAATTCAGCCGATTCATTGTAAAAGGCAAAGTTGTTCAATGGGTGTGGAGAAGTCCTGAAGAAGCCCTTAAACCTGGCAGTGTGACGTATACAGTCAAGCACGCAGAAGGTGTGTAACGCCCTTTAAATGTACTGCTTTAACCGAATTTGATCACGTATTTAACTTGCTGTGTTTTGTAATAAGCGTGATATGGGACTGTTTTGTTTCTAGTAATTAAAGTTTGAGGCAACTTACTTAACATTTGATTTTGCTACGGACTTCTTTTGCGGCATAAGCAACTTTTGCAACTGAATGAATTTAGTCTCGAATGGGATCGTCACAATTAATCCCAAAAGACAAGTAATGACCCCGTAAAAAAAGTAGATGTTTTTCAGTAGGAAAAAATACCACCAATTGATCCGTGAGCTAAACCACTACATCAATTCCGAAACAGAATGATTACAAACGGTTGCAATAAACTTGTGATTGTCTGTTTGTTGGATAAATAAACATCAACCACTATTGCATGTGCATATACAAATAGACTTAGCAAATCAAAACAAAAACAATTTGAAATCTTTTGTTTTATTGACATTTAATTAATGTAATGATAAAGATAAATAAATTAGACATTTTATTTTCTCGAGTTAAGCAGAAATTCTGGTTCTGACTAGGCTGGAGGATTGATTGGAGTTGGCAATTGTATGCATTTTTAAAATTGATTACGCAGCCTAATAAATATCTGCTTACATGCTACTTATTAAGAAGCATATTATTAAGGGGCTTTCAATTTTAATACTTAACTATTTACAGGATAACAGGAACACGTTGAGTCAATACGATTTTTAAAGCAACGATCATTTAATTGTTTTGTATTTACTGCAATCGCAATATTCGACGATTGAAAATACATAAAATTAAATATGACTGTCATTGTTTATTTTAATGTACGAAGATTGCATGTGTTTAATATGTAGCTTCTGATGAAATATAAAGAGAAAAAACCCACACACACACATCCCTGAAATAAATATTTGCGAATTTTATTTTTGAGAAAAACATACGAGTTATTTATACCACAAAATTGCTAAGTAAATAATTTGCTACAAGCTCTTTTAATGATTCAAAAGCTTCATGCAGCTTAGAGCGGAACGGTAACCAGAACCAGATTGCCCGCAAGTATCTTCTTTCGATGAACATTCACAACCCATATAAAGAAAAGACTGACGGGAAAGCCGATGATTAATACGATGCAGATGCTCATAAAATAGTTCGTGAGGATCATAAGGATCATTGATGCAACACAACAAAGGAACCACATAACAGAATGTATAATTATAAAAGTCATCAGTCACCCAGCTTTTTCCTACCAAAAAGTAAAAATAATATGAAAAAAACAAGCAGTCATATTGCAGTTGAATATTGAATTTCAAAATTAAAATTATCACCTGAACTACGACATATAAAAAAATATAATTATTATTAACATAAATCAAAGATCACCTGTTTTACTCCCGTGATCAATATAATTGCCGAAACCATATTGATGACCGACAATACTAACGATACCGTAATGAACAGTAATATTCCAACTAAAGCAAAAGAAAGACTGTGCAAAAACTCATTTCTCTGTATTCTCAACCCAAAGGCGTAGCTAAAATATTTCGTCGTGTTTGGAATTTTCAATTTTAAACCATCTTACTCTCCCCCTTTCTTTACAACTACGCCTCGGTCTTAACCTTTCTAAAGACTATTAATTTGGAAATAAATATATGTACAACTAATCAACCATACCATGCATTTATATATATTAATATATTTAAGACTAAAAAGGATTACAATTAAAAGCATTTTAACGTGCAAGAGCTCCCTTAGCTTGTTTTGATATTGGATTGTGAGAACTGTACCTGCATTATTTGATATTTTTGCCGACAAAACGAAGTATGCGACAAGCAGTAGTGAATTTATTACGATGCTTAGTCCACTAAAAATCTTCAAAGAAAAAATCAAACATCCATATTGGCAAAACAGGTATAATTTTATTTATAATTTGAGCCGAAAAAGATTATAAAAATCTTCTAAAAATTCAATTCTAATGCAATAATATACTAAATAAATAACATTTATTAATAATATATACATGTGTTTGTTTTACCGATTGAAAATGCAATACGTTTTATTTACTTGTTTTTTGAAAAATGCAAAATATTCTATTCATTTGTTTTTTTAAAAGTGCACAAGATTCTATTTACATGTTTTCATGAACCTATTATTTCAATTTCGTCTGTAAATAGTGAATTTTGTTTGAAACTCTAGAAGTGACTTGGAAAACACTTTCTGCAATGCAATTAAATACATGTGCCAGCATATTGCGTTGCGTTTAGTTAGACGGCGTGGCAACGCGCATATTTTCTTACCATGTTGTTTTACACTTACATTCTTTACCTAAACTAACGGCTGTTAATTATCAGTACTGCTTTTAGCACTGCCCAGCGCCAGATCCAGGATTTTTGTCTGGGGGGGGGGGGCGGCTTACAATTTTAGGCCGCCATATTGAAAATGGCCGCTCGTATCCCTGCAATGTTAAAAAATATCCTTATGGGGGCGGGCTAAAGCCCCCCCTCTGGATCCGCCGCTGGCACTGCCAATAGTGGTTTGAGGTGGAATTTATAGACCACAAAGCGTATGTCGTTAGAAAAACGTAAAGGATTTTTACTGTCAATCTTATAATCATTGCTTTGGTCACCCAAAGTCAATTTTGAGGTAACCACATGCATGGTTTTAATACTGTTATGGTCTTACAGTAATATTAATAATAATTCAATTAGCTATAATTGAGGCAATACACATTACATTTAAAAGTAAGCCATTTTGCAGCACATAAGATTTTACATTGGGTTTCTCATGTAGGTCGTAGGTCGCATTGGTTGTTGCTAAATGTTGCTAATTTGCAAAGGGCTCAATAATGTTGTGCTTGGATTCGTTATTAAAATTTTATTTTGCACAAAATTTATTATTTTAACTTATGTTGCTGTTTTTGGCAAATAAAAAATTCCAAAACATAAATCAATTTGTGGTTGACATATAAAGCGCCGACTTATACTTAAACGCTTTCAGATCAAAGGTTGTGGGAAATATTTTATTTCTACGCCACTCTACTATTTTGTATTTATAATACTTAATGCATTCTATGGAGAGGGGTTTGGTTGTTGAATGCACTGTTGGTTCATATAAAATACTAATAGCACAGTAGTATATACAGTAAATTTAAATTGAAAATAGAAAGTAAAGAAGAAGTGAAATAAATAAACAACGGATAATCACACCTCTAAAAAAGGTTTTTAAAACTCTTACTAAAGTTAAAAATTAGAGCATATATATTTTCACTTTACTTTTAAAACACTGAAGTAAAGAATAAACGCAATTTAAAATCATATAGTTTTCAAAATGTACAGAATTTTTTGTTAACTTTAGTTTTTTATTTCGGCTTCATTTCAGCTGTTTTAAACTGTTGTTGTGCTTATATTCACAACGTATTTACTTTTTACTGCATTTTAGATATTTAAAATTCAAAATTTAAATTTACTATATAAAAAATTCAGGTAGTTTTATTGCAATTATCACTTTAATCTGGTTGTATTTTTACTGCGCTTATTAGTTTAATTTTTTAAATGTATGTATTCCCAGAATAACAATTAATTTTTAATGATTTCACATGTATTGGTCAATGTTTACATGAATTATTGTCAATTTGTTTTGTGACTTAAAGTACTTAATCTTAAAAGGTAGCTATACGTTTGAAGTCCTATTTTTGAGGTCATTTTTTTCAACAAACAAAAACGAAACGTCGAATTTTAAATTATTCTGAAATTGTTTAGGAAACAAGTTAAAAAGGCAAATTTCGTAAAATTGAGGTAAAGACTAGTAATGTTGCAAGTTGGAAAATTTTGAAAATTTTAATTTATCGTGGCCCACTATGAGATAACAACGCAAACTGAAATCGAGTTAATTTGGATTTTCACAATTTAAACATAGCCTGATTTTGGTGGATAAGGGTTTTCGAAATTTGAAAGCTACATGTGAACAATTACCCTGTAAGAATGCTAAAATCTAATCTTTTTATATTTAAAATTCAGATGCACACATTTTTATCTCTGTAAATAGTAAACGTAGGTCGTAATTTCTGATTTTTAAGATTTAGTTTGCTATTTTCATTTCGTAAGATATGTAGAGTTGTTAAGAGAATATAAAATAGAATTATTACTGTTCCAACGCTATTAGAAAATTAAGTTGTATTTCAGCCTTAATTTGTTGCCAATTAGAATGTATCATCACACAAAGTAACATAAAATAGCAAATAATTAAACAAGGTATGTTTTGCAAACAAGAAGTATAAATGTCAAAGCTTACACACGAGCGATAAGAACTTGTTTAAGGTTTTACATGTTTTATAAAAATTGAAATTGAGACTAAATAAAGCTACTTTAATTTTTAAATTTAAATAAAATAAAAACTTCAAAATCATATAGCTACTTGATATGAAATATTTTTGATTTGGAAATGACACCAAGAGCAAAGTTCCGGATCTCTACTTTTGACAAAAATAGCATATAGTTTGATTTTTCAGCACAATAGGCATTCAAAAATGTCTTCCCGCTTACTTTGCTGGCAAAATTACAAACGATTAAACCCAATAATATTATTAAGATCTTCAATTTTGCTTCTTTATAAGCGATCCTTATATATCTTTTCATAAGATTCAGAATTTAACTACAGCCAAAAGCAAAAGTACATGGAGCATTTCGACTATTTGAGCTCTCTTGTTCTTTGTATTAAATTTGCAATAAGTGTACTACCTGATCTATAATTTTCTAGTTGGGGTACTTAAAATTACACAACCTAGTATACTTACAATTCTTTAGTGAAGATTCTAAACGACCTACCGTATTTCCTGATTGCCTGTTATGGTAGACGGGCCTGTGATACTAGACTGATCCATAAGGTCAGAGTTTGGATGGTGAACGCGTCTGTTTAATGTACTTTTATATGACAGTTGATGGGCCTGTAATTGTAGGCGGGTCTAGGAAGTTGGTCTTTGAATAGTAAACGGGGTACACTATTGCCGCAAGAACTATAATATCTATTTATACCTGAAGCAAAATTAGCTACCTAAAAAAAATTTCCAAACAAAAAATCTGTATACAGAATCTTTACGCACTTTTCAAACACAAAATACATGCAAATTACAATTTATGCACTTTTCATATATTTACAAACTTAAAGTTTCGCACATTTTAAATATATAGAGATGACAATTTTTGCACATTTCAAAAATATTGAGATTAAAAACGGCAAGTACCAATAGTTGTTGTTTCAATTTTCTAAAAGTACAAATGGGTATGATAATCTAGCAGTGAAGCAATACAATTCTATAATAATTGTTAAATAGTTGCTGCATCGCCTGAAACCAATTATATGTTTCGACGCCGTCAATACAATTGTGTTGGCATTTGCTGTCGTGTGTACATGACAGTACGACTATTATATCCATTAAAAGACACAGTGTTATTGTCACTTGTCTGACAATTGTCAAAACGCATGAATAACACGAATCGCAAGATTCATAAAACTGCTATGCAAATAATTGGCAATTTCCTTTTTTTTTCAATTAAACATTCTCAAATTTATTATAGCCATTTAGTCAGTTCCAACGCTGTTTGTGTTTTATGTTGTAATTAGCAAAAATGCAATATAAAAATAAAGTTTGATGGTGTAAGATTAGTATGTATGTATGTATGTATGTATTGATTTATTGCATTTTCAGGCTACTGCCCATACACAAATCATATTTACAAAGTTTTTACTTATATTTGCTAAATACATTAAATATTTGGCTTCTAGCTTAATTCAGCAGCTTTAACATTTCTTCTCTTAATTCCTATAGATATATAATTAAACAGATTTTATCATAATTTTTTAATATGTAATTTATTCTATTACCCATAATATGGCCTACATTCATCAGCTCTTTCATATAAACATTTCTGATATCACTATAATGTTCACAACTAAATAGAAAATGTTCCAGTGAATCACCGACCCGCATATTACATGTTATACAGATTTTACATTCATCTAGTTCTACTTTTTTCTGGTTAATTCTTATTTTTATTTTTCCAGTTTCGGCTAGCCGAATTTGGGCAAATACTCTAACTACACAAATATTAAGTCTACTATTCAAATACTTAGCTACAAGATTCGACCCACAGTAACTCATAAATGCATGATTATATGACGAGTATATAGCTCTCTCTACATCCTCCTGGTACGAGAACATTGCCATCTTTTCTATTATTGCCTCTATATTATTATTTATATTGTCAGCAGACAGGTTGTTCCATAAGTCCTGAAAACTACAAGAAACTAGTTTCTTTTTTATTTGGCTAACCCAGTTGTAGTTGGCGTCGTTTGAGTCAAGCACGTCAACCTTCTTTAACTTTTCAAAGAGTAGTTTTGGTACTCTTTCGTCTTGCATTTCTAGTACTTTGCCTAAATAGAGAAGAGCCTGTTTAAACATTGTTATTTCTAGCCTACATCTTTCTGCTTCGAGTCTGATCAGATAATCAGGCGTGTTTCTAGGTAGAGCTAACACTTTCTTTATAAAGCTGGTCTGAACTATTTCTATTTGGTCTACATATCTTAACCCCCAGACTGAACTACTGTACATGAGTGTAGCCATAGTAACTGATTCAAACAACTTTATCCTTGAGTCCCAGGCATCGCATTTACTTCTACATAAAATATCCTAAAGTTTAGCATTTGCTCTAACAGATTTATTTATAAAGTATTTTAAGGCCCCCCTGAATACACCTGATGAACTAAAAGGTACACCTAAGTAGATATATTCTTTTACAACTTCTAGAAGTTTCCCATCATATCTGAAAGCCCTATTTACTTTTATATTTGTACCCTTTGCAAAGATCATCACTTTGGTTTTATCAGCATTAACCGTCAACTGATTAATGTCACAATATTCCTTCAGCATATCTAACTTCCGCTGTAGGTCACCTTCACTATAAGCAAAGATTACTGTGTCGTCTGCATACATTAGCATATAAATAAACACCTTCTCGTTTATGCTTAAACCACTAAGTCCTTGCACCTTAAAAAATTGATCCATATCTGCTATAAATAGCGAAAATAGTATAGGTGATAGCAGTTCCCCTTGTAAGACCCCTTCGTTTATTTCAATATTTTTGGAGTGGCATTCCCTAGTTCTGACTTTAATGTTAGCCTTATTATATAGATTTCTAAGTAGTCTTACTATCTTGGCACTTAGACCCATACTAAATAATTTGTCCCATAATTTGGTGTGATTTATTGAGTCAAAGGCCCTTTTATAATCCACAAAGACTGCATAAACCTTCCTACCGGGAATTTTTATGTGGTTTTGGATTAAGCAAGTTAAAGAGAATATTTGGTCCATGCATGATCTATTTTTTCGAAAACCTGCCTGTGACTCAGGTAGTACATTACATTTATTTACCCATTTTGTAATACGTACCAGGAGAATTTGTGTGAAAAGTTTGGCAATACAGTTAATTAATGCTATTCCTCTATAATTTTCTGGCTCACTGGGATCTCCTTTTTTGAAAAGAGTAACTAACTCAATATCTGATCAGCTATCAGGGCATTTCTCTTCTAGAAGGATTTTATTAAACAAGTGTAGTACAAAGTTTTTCCAACCCTCGGACAGGCCTTTCAAACATTCATTTGGGATTCCATCTAGACCAGGACTTTTGCTGTATTTTGTTTTCTTAATTGCATACTCTAATTCCCATATTTGGATTTCCGAATCGAGTTCTAAATCATTTACTCCGTAGTATGTTGTCTCTTGTGTGTCTTTAGAGGGCATGATAGATTTATAAAACTCTTCCCATTGTGAGGGGTTTATTTTATTTCCTGTGTCTGCAATCCTAGGTTTGAAAAGTTTTACTGTCTCCCAAAAATGAGAAGCATTTTTAATATCAGCAAGTTTGTTTCGAAGATCAGTATAATATTCACTTTTTTTCTTTTTACAAGTGCTCTTAAAATTCCTCCTAGCCTGATTAAACTCTCTATATGCTTCGTTTGGAGGTTCAACTGATTTACACTTAATCCTACAATCCATCATCAGTCTTTTGGATTGTTTACAGCTTTCATCAAACCACTGCTTATTTCTATACATAATTATTGGAGTTTGGTTACAGACTAGTCTGTTTTCCTTAGCAGCTTGAAATATACTTTTTAATAGAATACCGTTTAAACTCTATAGATAGATTATCATCCTTATTTGGTAATATGTTATTTAATTCCTTACTAAAATGGTTAATTTGTTCCTTTTTTATTTTAACTTTTAGCTTGTTACTTGAATTATTACATTTAATTTCGATTTATTTTTAAATCTGCTAGCAGAAATTCTAACTTCTATAGGAACATGATCGGACGTAAAGATTTCTACTGTTGAAAAGGATTGCACCCTACTTATAATACTTAAACTTACAATACAGTAATCCAACACGGAGCAGTTTTAATTTCCCAAAAAAGTGTATTTCCTGGGATGTCTGGTTCAACTCTTCCGTTCAAAATTGCTAAGGAGTTGTTTTCCACAAATTCCAGGAACCAGGAGGCAGCGGGATTGCCACCTTCATCTAATGATTCCCGGGTTGCTTTAAGTTTGCTGTGAGTGACTGCAGGATGATCCAACTCTCCTTCGTTTTTAGTTCTGGCATTGAAATCACCTCCCAAAATTAGCTTCTCCCGTTGATGAGGTGACAACCCCTCAACTACCTCGCTGAGTTCTGTAAAAATTACCGAGGGATCATAGATATTAGTATTAGCGTAAACCAAACCTATCACTAACTGTTCACTTGTTATAATATTTCTGTAAGCTATAAATAATATGTTGTTTTTGCAATAAAGTATTTCATCAATCTTAAAGTTTTGCTTATTCGATAATATGCCCATTCCATTTGAGGGTCTTCCTACCTTATTTACCCTGCTAGCAGGAAGATGAACGTATTCAAAATTACAAAAATTATTACCTAAATTAAGTTTATCTGATTCTTCCCAAGTTTCACAAATACAAATAAAATCATATGATACCATGTTAACTCCATCTTCCTTATCCAACTCAAGTAAATTCCGTAAACCGTGGACATTCCAGTATATAATGTTGTAAAAGTTATTCTTGTTATGATTTGTGTATGGGCGTAGATCCTATGTCAACTCAACTAGTTGAGATCCATCGCTTCGAAATTTCTTCCCATCAACTTCAATGCCAAAATTACCCAGGTATTTGACCGCTGCAGAAGGATTTTCATTCTTCGCTTTCCAGAACATTTCATTTGCGTGGTTGTATTTTTTCTGTTGCTCTTTACTAAGGCAGGGATGGATCTTTACTTCATTCATGATATTCTTCAACTTCGATTTGTTTTTCATTATTGTCTTGACATGCGATGGTTCTCCTAGCTTGACAAACACTAGTGGTGGTTTTTCTTGTTTGGCATCCTTTGACCGTCTGGCCTCCAGTATTTTGATCGATTTTAGACCGAGTCGGTTTTTCAACAAATCGACTGAATCTTCCATAGCAGAGGTGTTAACTCGGAGCCCAGAAATCATAACCTCTGATTTCCGGTTTCTGCTTTCAATAATTTCCATTTTCTTGGTCAGAACAGCTAGCTGTTTATTTACACTTGTAAACTGAAGGTTTGCTTTTGCTATACCTTCATCCATTCTAGACTAGTTCACTCCTATTTTACCCTCCAATGCAGATAGTTTTCCATTAATATTGCTTTCAAAGAGGGTCATTTTATTGTTCATTTCTGACATATAGTTCGTGTAGGTTGCGTCCAGCTGTTGGGCAATACTTTGCGTAACTTTATCTGTGATTTGTTGAGCAACGGCAGCTAGCTGACCTGTGATCTGCTGGTTGATGAAACTGGCAATTTGTTGATCCGGTTCCCCCATAGTTAGTTCCTACCAAAATATACACGGGTGCTAGTATCTTTTTACCTTTTTGGAAAATACAGGTTAGTGTAAGGCCTTCGACCTACGTATATTTGAATAAGGAACTTAGCTTTTTTGTTGACTCCAATTAGATGAAATTTCAGAAGGATGACTCCACTAGTATGTATATCCCACGTTCAGGCTGGTGTCAGGCGTGCGGATTTTGATTATCATCAGTAAATAGTCTAGACTGTAAATTTTTGCACAATTTTCGATCGTATTCGGATGCTGTTATTTATTTTCTATTGCATTTATTGTTTAGAATAGATTAATTTTCAAAATTCACTACTTTAAATTGTGAAAATTAAAAAATTTTTTAATGGATTCACGAGCTCAGAGAGAAAATAGATGTTCGCACCTCGAGCGCTAGATGGCCTCGTGTAAGATTAGTATTCAAAATACACAAATTCATGACATAACTAAATAATGAGTTTCGATTTCCTAAGTAAGCTCTTTTCTTTATTTTACATTTTTCTTCGTTGTCGTCTTTTTCCTGACAATTTAGAAATTTCAAAATAGCTACCAAGGAGGGTATTCAAAATGTTTTACAATTTGTTTTTCAAAAAATAAATGTTTTCAAGTGAGCAATATTTTGCACGCAATGTTTTTCAATGTGCAGTATTTTAATTGTTAGTCTAATTAACTAATTATATATTTATTTCGCCTGGTCATTTCCTTTTGAATGGTCTATCGTTTATGTGTACCCTCATTACGGAAGCAGTGGAAATTTTGATTTTAAGATTTGGTGGCACAATAAAAAAAGTAACTTTTTATACGGATACTCATAAATAGTGTTGCCTACATTACCGCTCTTCTACGACCGCACCACCTTCATGTTGTCAGTGTAACCTTACGTAATAGTGGCTATTTTTAAATTAACATTTCTTCAATACTTGACTAGATCCACTGACCCTACCGATGACATCATTATTGGGCGATCCCATGAAGTTATGTGTGCTGGTATCATATCTTTGCAGCTTGCAGTGCCAATTGATTGTTAATACATTGAAGGAAAAAAAATAAAGAAATTTTTTCGGCAGCTGTCTCTTGGCTGCTGCCAAGCGATTTGTAATATAAAAAATCAAATGGACCCCCTTGTAATTTGCATTAAATTTTTAATAATCTCGGAAAGCGTGAAATGATAGTGTAGTGAATATTGCCTTTGTCATGTGATAGCAGAAATTTTGTGTAGAATAACAGCTGTGAACCTTTACCCACTTCCCTTAAATTTGGTCTAACGGCAAGACAATTTCTCTCAGACGGCGTCAAAACATACACATGTTTCAATGACTATTAATTAGTTTAAATCTGATCGTAAGTTCTACCACACTAACTAGTAGGTGATTTGGCCCACTGTTTTTTAGCAACTAGACGACACGAAAATGAGTGCTCTTAGTTTATAATTATGATGTTTTTAAAAAGTGCAAAAAATTTATTTTGCATGTGCTTTACAAGTGCTATTTTATAAGGATTATGTTGACAATGTTTTAGAATTAAAATATTATTTAATAGAAAATTAATTTTGCTTTAGTTGATAATAGATATTACCGTATTTTGTGTTGCAATGTACCCCGTAACTACATAATTTCGGACCTCCCGGTCCCGTCCACTAGTACAGGCCACACTAATACTGCCATTTAATAGATACTAGTGAGTTAAACAGTTACGTTCACTATCCTACCCCGATCTCCTAGATTTAAAATCTTCACTAGGGTCTTAAGTTTGCAACTTTGTGTATTTTGAAATGTCATAAATAACTTAACTTTTGCCATATTTTTGTGTTCAATAAAGCAATGTCAAAAACGATTGTACAACTTCAGCATGTGCTATATATATGGCGTGCATATAATTTCGAATTTCAGTTGTACCGCCAATTTATTCTTCAGGCAGCAATGAACGCTCCATTGGAAGTTGTTGTGCTTTTAACAATGAGTGGAGCTTAACTTACAATTAAAATTTATTAGTAGAGTTTTGGAAAGAAAGAGAAGCGTTTACTTACCAGCTTACTCCTGTTTCTTAAAAAACAATTTTCATGATTCAGCATTGTGTTCGCAGTTCTGATTAATTGAAATTGTATTGAATTAAAGAAATTGATATGTGTATTACGCAGTACACCTATCGCTGTACAACATTTTGATGCAATGCTTAAGCATAAACGGCGTTGAACATATATATAGTTAACCATAATAAATAACTGAATTTATAAATTGTAAATTTTACTGCGGATGCAAATAATTTTTATCATTTAAAGCTTTGATTAATATCAATATAATATACATTAGGTAATTATTACTCACTCTGTTGCTGACAGTGAAAATGGTCAAAGTCAAGAAAACTGTTTCAACTTTTAACCATCCCTCTTAAATGTGATCCGAATCAAAATAGTTCAGGCTTATTTTTCTACACTGCATTGGTGAATTGACAATCTCAACTATTCAACATCAGTGCTTATTACACAATTAATTTACGACATGTAAAATTTTCTACTGTAAATATAACAAATGATTACTTTGTCGTAATTTTGACTTTAAAAGTAGTAAGAAACGGCTTATAGTCAGTCAACCCCTAGTCGACCTTATTAAAATTGAGGGGATCTTTCGTCATAATCTTTCGTGGGAATTAGAGAATTGAAAAGCAACGTTTAATTACCCGCTCACGGTCCTTAACAGATATTTGCTGTGGCTTCTTATGATTTTAATGATTCATTTTAATTATTTAGTATTATTGCTTTATCTTTGTTTCAAATAATTGAAAAGTTGCGGCACCTTCAGACAGAGCAGCAGTCGATTAGGTGAGTTGTATCTCATCAGTTTAACAAGCCAAGATGCTTCGAAATTACATTTGAACTCTGCATTTGAATTCGACAGCAAGCATTTGTTTTAATGCAACTGCAGCAGTCACCTTAATTACATGGCTGTGAATTCGATTTAATTAGGATGTGTTTTTGTGTATCTCATATGTAATTGTCTTTGTAAAATCCGCATACTAACACCCTAGTATCGAATTATATTCGGATTACTGGCGACTATTCTGCTGTGTTTTGCCGTCCGTCCGACGGTCTACGTCCTTGTTGAAGAAAGTATGTATTTCCAATGAATTGGTGGTACAGTCTTCTAATATTTAGAGCAATTGGGGTGACATGGCACGCTTACTAGATCCACATACATACTATCGGTGAGGGATGGTATCTATATTTTTCTACTTTTTTCTAAATACAAAACAGTTTACATTGTTGGCTATATCTTTGAAAGGAAACGGTTTTGCTATTAGACAATATTCAAACAATAGAAATATTAAAATATATGTATCCGTACTTAACTCCCTAACTGGCGATATATCCTGATATGTATTTCCTAAATATACTGTGTTTACTACTGTATATTTCCCCATGTAAAATTAGGCTAATTTTATCTAGCCAACAATCACAAATTTAACTACTTCACTATTTGGCTGCAAAGATTGTGCAAATAAAAATGTAACGTCTTTAAAATTTATATAATATTATTACAATACATACTTGTTTAAATGTGTAACTATAACAACCCGCCATGTTACAGTAGTTTAGATCATATCATTTTGGGCGTTAAATTGAAATCGTTTATCTGTAACGTTATGCGACAAATGTAGAGTAAATATACAAATTCAATGAATTTCAACATCCCGTCAGCGTCTCACCATTCAAGCTCCTGCTTGATCTTAACTTTCCGAAGATTTTTACGTACCATCAGAAATCATAACGTTACTGCAAGCCACAACACTAAAATCTCAAACGGCGTTGAACGAGAACATATATTATGGATCAATAATTAACAACTGACGGAGTTATGTATGACATTGAGAATTTTCTTGTTAACGCAAATAAATTGCTACCGATCATAGCGAAAGGATTTTGTTGTGTCTTTTGATTTTAGTATCCATGTACAAAATGTGTTTAATTGCAAAGTACACATTTAACTAACGTCCGTTTAAGCCTTCAAAACCATATTGAAAAAAATAGCAATGTAGTAGTCAATATAAATTAGGAGCAATAACTTCAGAGAAACAGGTTAAAAAAGAGCTCCTCACATAGAGCTACGTAAGGAATCATTCAGTTTGATTTTTTATTGCGATAGAAAAGTCCAAGGTACACAGAGAACCATAGTAAAGTTTAAACGCAATAAAGCCAGGTTTAACGCTAAATATGATAATAATATCAATATGGTAGTGATATATACCCTACAGGTAAGTTAAGAACACGGTTTGTTCAGAAGAAGCCACGGACACAGGACTATAAATATCCGTTGACATTACTTTTCTCATACGAACCAATGCTAACAAGTAAAAAGAACAAAAACAACAACAACAACAAAAACACACGTACACGAAGGACGTATTATTTTTATTTTTACTATTGATTTATGTCAAATAAAGTCGTGAAAAGTTATATATTAAGGACAACTATCATAGTAAAGAAGATAATTGGTTATACATAGACGCTCACTTTAAAAAAGGTATACACTGCCACTCCGCCGCTCATTACTGCTTGCAGCATAAATGGACGGTACATCTGCAATAATAGAATTTTGTAATTTCATACTATGCAATCCAAAATTAAACAAAAATATTTCACTGGTCTCTATATACTGTCGTGTATATTGTGTATTGTCGCTTATATTACAAAATAAGATAAGAAATTAAAGAAACACTTTAGATTACTATAGTTTCCTAACTAAAACTATTAACAAGTTCAACAATGCCAAAGTGTATTTCGTGGTTTTCCAGTTCGCTGCAAATACTTTAATTTAGAATGAGTGCCAGTTAAAAATCCTGGTTAATAATATTACATAAAATACTATCCCTGTTATTATAAGAATTACGAAAGATGTACTAATTATTTTTGTAAACGAGGACAGTAATAACTTATGAAAAAACACATTTAATAATTCGAATTATGTAATCTGCCTGCTGTATAAATCCCAGATAAAGCCGAATTCCAGTCGTTTATATTTCAAATAATAATTCAGATCAAAATTAAGAAATAGTAATAACAGTAATTCAATAAATTAACAGTTTTATTTGAAAAATTAAAACTTAAAAAATTACATAGAATAACAATATTATTAGATTACTATCTCTTCTTTCATATATCCTTTTTATGTGGATCAAGGATAATGTAAATTACATATACATATATAAAGGGCTAACTAACAATAAGATTAGTGATGCAGAATTTATTCTGTCGATTTCCAAATTTGAATCAAAACTTACTAAAGAGTTACAAACTGTCGTTTCTACATTAATTAAAAATGTTTACAATAAATTACAACTAAACTAGAATGTTACTCATCGGACCTTGAGACGAACTGAGGCATAATTGTCGCAATTATTCTGAACATAGCTGCAAAAGTTGAAGTCCGTCTTGAAAGTAGAGGTAAAGGGTCATCAATTAATTTATAATTCTTTTACTGAAAAATAATATACCTATATATCAACAATTAAAATTATAAAACTGTTTGCTTCACTATTATGCCGCGAAGTTTAGGCCACTTGTAAACTTTACAGATTGCACATAAAACGTGTTGATGGGGACATGGGGCAAAACCTAGATTTAAAATAATTTTGGGATTTATGCACGGTATTTAGCATTTTGACGCCGCTTGTTAAATTTCAGCTGACTGAACTCAACATTATTTCTACAGATAAAATTGTAAGACATTGGGATAGCAAAATCAAAATCTAGCAAAATAAAATTGCAACAGTGTTTGAGAGTAAATTCATTGAGAGGAATTACGAATAATTTTACACAATTCAACGTATATCTGTAAATGGAATATTTGTGCCCAAAGTAATTAGCATTGAAAGAGCAAAAAAGTAAAAAAGAAAATACGCAATTACTTCTAAAGCCTTATTTTTGAGGAAAAGTTTTCAAACAAAAAAAAACAACGGATTTTAAAAAATTCTAAAATTTATTTTCAGAGCCAAGTAGAGAAAGTTGCATTACGTCATAATTAGGTAAGAACTTTTAAAGGCCTCAAATTGTCAGAATTTAGATTTTTTTTAAACTTTGGCGTGCTACTGTAACTAATCTACGCAAACTGCAATCGAGTTAATTTTGGTGTACACAATTTAAAAATAGTCTGATTTGTGTAGACCGAGCCTTTGGAAATTAGGTAATCACATAATGTGAAGCTACTGTGTTGAACGATTTGTAAAAATTTTTAAATGTGATACTTTAATATACCAAACTCGAATGCACAAATTTGGAGGTCCGTGAATCATGAACTTAACCAGTGATTCCTGAATTCCAATAAACCAAATTTGCAATTTTTTACTTTTAATACTTCCGTAAAATATGTTATAGTTGCTAAGCAGGTATATGAAAGAATGATTGCAGTTTCAAGTTTTAACGCCACTTGAAAATCGTATTAAACTATAACTACACTTAATTATTGAAGATTTGTTTATTAGTTGTCATTAAATAGAAATGAAGTAGGCATACATTGCTGACAAGGAATACAAATGTGAATGCTTATAAACGAGGCACAAAATATTGCTCAAGCTGTTTAAGGTATTACGAAAAGTGAAAATTAGGCTACATAAATTTTAATTTTAAATTTTAAACAGAATAGAAAATTCAAATCAATTTATAATCATATGGCTACTAGGGAGTCAATATTGTCAATCTCGAAGTGACACTAAAGGAATAATTGCTTATCTTCATTTTCGACTTAAGTAGCGTATAGTTTGATACTACAACTCATTAGGAATTAAAAAATGTCGACTTGCTTATTTTGCCAACGAAATTACAAACAATTAAACCCATAAAAAAATTAAGATCTTCAACCTTGCTTCTTTATTAGCGCTACTTTTGTATTAACTTATAAGATTCTGAGTTTAATGAAAGCAAAAATTATGTAGCATTTTGATTATTTGAACTCCCTCGTTTTCAGTATAAGTTCGCTTTAAACATACATTTATTTATTTATTTTTACCAAGCAATCGATAAAATTTTAGACTCGGAATAACAAGTCAAGTGTAAGTTGTATCTAATTCGAGAATGTGAATCGCTTAGTGATAGACATAAAGGTGTCTAAAAAACTTTTGCGTTTAAGATTAGAAAATATTTTTTGTACGGCCCTTACTACGTTGTATCGTTGATTTGAAGTATTGCTATTACTGGACGCAGATTGCTATGGCTTTTAAGTTTCATAATAAAAATAGGAAAGATCCATGGAATCGAAAGAAGCATTGACTTAGTCCACACGAGCATTGAATTAGTCGTGGATAATTAGGTCCCAGTATGTAATCATAAACCCTGCAATATTTATTAAATGATACGACATTCATATTCCTAGCCACAGCTGAAATAAAAACGCGCAAATTGGTGTGTTATCGATTTCTGGAACTATTTGTTGATTCTGGCACCACCTTATTTGCTGAAACAGGATTTACTCAGACGTAAGATTAGTTTTCTCGTCGAAACAGGCATTTGTTTTCCGTGACTAAATAAGTAGGCAAACTAATCCCAAAATATATTTTGTTAGTAAATTAAATTAATTGTAGTCACCATCAATATCTGTGAACGGCTATAACTAATTAAGTAAACAACGTACTTTTTTCTTGCTACAGTTCTATTAAAAAATAGAGCCACGTCGAAGCTACACTTATTGTGAAAAACATAATTACTTTCATCAAAGCGTGAATTGATGCTTAAAGAATAAATAGGCATAAAGGTAATGGGCAGTATTAAAAAGGCTATTGGCAGTAACCTGAAAGTTAATTATGCGTAAGGCGTCGTGCATATATCTCGTATACAAAATAGAGGGGGGGAGGGGTGTAAAGCTTGATCACTTTTGTATACTATAAAACGGAGGGGGAGGGGGGTGTGCAAGCACTCGATCACGTATACAACCAAAAGAGGACTTTGTTGGCAAAACACGTTATGTCCATGCAGCCTAACGTTACTGGAACCACAAATGTTGATAATGTAAAAACGTGATTTTTTCTCAAAATGTTTTGTTCCGTGGCTGTATATTGTATTAGCTGTCAAAAATATTAAAATTGGGCCCTAATAACGTGTTAGATTGTATTATTATTCTGTGCCAATAATCTAAATTTTAAAGAATGGACTTACTGTCGGGATACAAAGTCGAGATAGTGGAAAAGGTTTCCCCATCGATTAATAGTTCCCACCCATAGCATCCAAATTGTTATTGGTAGGCTCCGCCCACCAATGCTAAGGACCACCTTTCCCACTATCTCGACATTGTATCCCAACAATACTTGTTTTGCCTGCAAATGTAATTTAATACTAACAAAACAACCACGCCAAGTGGTACACCCAGATTTCAAAATAACCCATTCAAAAAAATTAGGCTACTTTTAAATAGCACATACATTACGCAACTTGACTGAATTTTGCGTTGTTTGGTCACAGTGCCCCGCCAAAATTTAAAAAATCCAAATTTTAATAGTTTGCTACCCTAGAACTTTTACAGTTTTCAACCGATTTTCATAAAATTTGATTTACTGAAATCAACTAAAGTTTTTATTTTTCTGAAAAAACGACGTTTAAAAATTGAGCCGCAAATATATAGATTTCTTGGATTTTTTCCAAAAAAATAATTTTTTTTCTTCTAAAGCTATCATGGCTAAATTTGAGCACATAAAAATATTAAGCTGAAAATATCATTTTGGAAAAATGACTGCTCCCAGAAAATCAAACTGCTTCACTGCTTTCCGAAGCCTAGCACGTAACTATATAAAGTCAAATATTTAATAGGAACTCCTTTAGAACAGGGATTTTTGTGAGACATGTCGAGAAAATTAGACATTGCCTCTTCAATCACAATCTTGGGATGATTTGCAATGTTTCTCATTTGGTTCATTTTCAAATATAATCCGTTACGCATGTTTCATTTATTTTATACAGGCAAGTCTTCTTTAGACAATCACTTTATTATTGTTTACAAAAGACGAATCAATTATCAAAACAATCGAATTCGTCGTAAAACATTGCTTATTTTCAAATTTTAGTGACACTATACGAATTGTAGAAGAAATGATTAGCTGGAACATTTCAGAAATTGAAAGCGATTAATTTGAATACCTGGTTTATTTTGTTACTAATTTATATTGCACATATTTTTGTTTTATTTGCCTAATATAATTGCTTTTAAATTGATAAAATAAATCTTGAAAACTGTATACGTATATAGGGGGGGGGTAGACGCTGGTGATCACTTTTGTATACTTAGAGGGGGGGAGGGTAAGAAAATACCAAAAAAGTGTATACGAGATATATGGACGACGCTTAAAGCGTATTGGCAGTATAGTCGAAAATTGCAGTACAATTCATAAAATTATTATTTTTTTAGCAGCTATTGGCAGTATTGAAAAAGTGTATTACTTTCACATGCTTTGCATAACTAATGCATCACAACTTTCATGGATTTATAGGTGACAACTTCAGTTTACTATTGGTTTATTAATAAAAAGAGTCGTCAAACAACAGTTCAACTTGCGCATTCCAAAATCAATGAAAGAACGTATGTTGAAAGAGAAGATATGAATCATAGTAATTTACAATGGAAAACCAATTTAGAGCTATCGCATTCTTTTCAATTACATAATTTAATGCAGCCGTCGTGGAAGACGAAGACGGAAATAGGTGTCTTTTCCACATTGCAGTTACTACGAAACGTCATCTTAATTCATTTCATTTCAATTTTTATAAGGCAATAAATATTTAAAAAATATTTCGTCAAAATAAAAGTTGCATTTCAATATTCATACTATATTGACTATAAAAATTTGTTAATGGATTAGTTATAAGTTTTATAAATAAATATAAGTAAACATTTTTTGCAAGTTTTAAAAACAAGCAGATTGAAAATTTTTCCACTTTTCAAAACCTCACTAATAAACAGAAGTAGACATACAGATTAAAAAGTACTAAAAAGAACTAACTTTTGTTACTTTTAGTAGCTAAAAGAAAATATGAGTCAGCTAATACAGAAGGGGATATGTTTTTGATTTCAGCGCATAAAAATCTTTTTCTAAAATTGCATCATAATAAGTCATAATTGTTACTAGCACTGCAAGTCACAGATACATGTGCATGTAGGCTATCTTTAAGCATGAATGTAACATACT
Source organism: Dicyrtomina minuta (assembly GCA_949802685.1). Lineage (NCBI taxonomy): Eukaryota > Metazoa > Arthropoda > Collembola > Symphypleona > Dicyrtomidae > Dicyrtomina > Dicyrtomina minuta. Next base: position 136,323,263 of record OX461808.1, on the reverse strand, counting down.
ATTACGCGATAGTAAGTAAATTTAGATAATCTAAATGAAAGCTTTCGATTTTTTAATGCGTAAACATTCAACACTAAAATCAAATAGCTGTACTTCACCAACTGTTACCCTTATTACATTCATAATTGTAATAATGTTTTTAAACTGACAAAACAACAGAGTACATTTAAAAGGTCCATTTCGGGTATTTTGAATCTGTATGGTATAAAAACGATCGTTTTTAATTTTATAGAGTTACATGCAAAAACGCTTCCTAGTCAGTAGTCAGTTTATTTGAGTAGGTGCTGTAACTCACGAATCTTTATTGCAAAAAATAATTAGTTTCATAGCCTGACTCTGGAATATTAAAAAAAAATTAAAAACAATAAGTTTGTGGGAATATTCAGAAGCTAAATTTAAATCAGAATTGTATCATTTTTTTTTGGGGGCTTAGACCTCATAAAATCATTGCCAAAAAACAGTTAATAGACGTATCCCATTCTGATTAGAAGAAAAAGTTTTGCAATTTAAACAAGTTTAGTTAAAGTTCAAACTGGACCTTTACCATTCAACACTGTAACGAATCTAGGTACATAGTACACGTAACGCAAATAATTTTAACCTAAACAAAATGACTTTCATATCCCGTTAAGCCAAGCAACTTTTCGAAAGAAAATTATACAATTTGGTTTTTAATAAATAGTGCGATAGAATATTCCACAAGATACAGGTACCATTTTAAATTTAAACGGAACTCAGCGAAGCTTGACACCGATCATTAAATTATTTCTTTTTAATAACATAATACTGTATAGATTCATTAAAAGGATGCTCTAGCCATAAACAGAAATAGCACAATAAAAGCCAAAATCAGTATCTCTTAATGACATTACCTTTTATATACTAGCCAATGCTAACACTAAAACAAATCAGAAGAACAAAATCAACAACAACAAAAACACACGTACAAGGAGAAGTTATTATTTTCCGCATTTTGTTATGTGATTTTTAGTAGTCAAAATCCATACATTGAAGACGACTACTAAAGTGTTGAAGATGATTGCTTACAAAGGAACGGCAATCATTTGCTATGAAATAAGTTTTTAAAGCTCTTAGAAAATACGGAAATTTGACTGTAATAATAGTACAAATTTACAAGAATTAATGTCGATTGTTGCAAGTATTTACAGTGTGTGGCAACTCGGCGCCATTCGTTTCGGCTACTGATTTCTTTTGAGGCACAAACTATTTTCCAGCTAAATTAATGGAGTATCTAATGTAATTTTCACAATAAATCCCACAAGACAGGTGGGATTTACCACCATGTGAGCAAAGTAGATATTTCTCGGTAGAGAAAAACAGTATCCAAAATGTAATTAGGTGATGCTATAAACCACCACAATAATGCTGTCATACCAAAAGCAAATAAACGCTTACAATAAACTTGTAATTGTTGTGCAAATAAACTGAAAATATTATGACGTAAGCATTTATACTATATAGTGATCAGGGTGTATTAAAGTGATATGGTAGAATTGCTGCACACAGAGTAAGAACTGATAAAGATGCAGAACGTTAGACGTCCCAGCGGCATAAAAACTGTCCACGATAAGAAACTGTTCACAAATCCACCATAGCCACTCACACACGCAAATATTATCCAAGATATAACCCCTCTCTATGCAAAATAATGAATTCCGGAGTAAAACACGGAATCCAACGAATTGAGCGTACAATCCGCGTTGGCTTGGTCCAACAATCTATGAATGCCGAACACGACAAAGATTGCAGCCACAGTGGCGAGTGTCCACTCTGCGGCCACTAAAAACAAAAGGAGCTGTCTAAATTTTGCTGGATTTTTGGATTTGGAATAAAAGACATCTCAGGAAAATACCGACGATGTACGGCCCTATTCTACACCATTTTCGACACTTATTTTGTGCAACGGACCCGAAACATAATACCGTATAATGGAGGCATATATCCTGACAAATATCACATTGGTAGAAGTCAGCCTGCAGATATTGTAAAATATTTTCAATAAATTCAATCTCATCCCTAGTAACTAAAATAACTCTTAAAATGATACCATGATTTGAAGATTTTGACATTGTTTTACAAATTTAATTTCCAATTTGGACGCCACTTGTAAAATATTTTAAAACGTTTATAAGGCTGTACCGATATTTATGAAATCTGCAATGTCTTTTAATTGCTGATTGATCACCAAAAGTTTGAAATTAACAATAAGAAATTAAGTAATACTATGTTGTCACTGTAAATATCTGTTCAGCACCATACGCGGGTAATTAAACGTTCCTTTCCGGTTCTCTAATTCCTGCAAAAGGCTATTACTCAGAAGAGCTCCATTAATTGTGAAAAAGGTGTCGACTGCCACTTCACCGTGCTTTACTACTTGCAGCATAAATGGACGGTACATCTGCGATAAAATTTTGAAATAATTGCAACAAACAAATCCAAAGTTAAACAATAAAAATTACGAAATATTAGGAACCCACAATTTTGACAATAATTTGCGTTATTAATTAAACGCCACAATACACACTGTCATTTACCTATGTACATACAAAGAAATTACAGAAGTACAGTCAAACTAATTAGAAAAATAGATAAGAACTAAACGGCGCACATTTTTCAAGTGGATTAAATTCCATGCGAGTTGACTACGTATCTGCTCCCAAGTGTGACCCAAGACGACGAACGAGATACTTAAAAACCTTTATTCATGTAGACAAGTTGATTCGTCACTTCTGACATTGTGCTTAGCTACTTCTCTGTGTTCAGGGGAACTAAAAACGAGAGAAACAGCACATCCAACAACAGAAATTACCCAGGAATTTAAGTGTGGTCGCTTAGTATATCCGCTGGAGACTTTCACTATGCGTCCACTCGTAGTAGAAAATAAAAGTTGTAATACTAAATAAATACAATGCACGGGTAAAATAGTTTGTGGCAAACAGAGAAAGTAGCTGTGTATAAAGCTTTACAATCAAATGAGTGCTAAAAATTGAAGAAATAATTTTTTTATTAAACTAAAATAATTGTATAGGCTTACTTTAAACCGCCCACGGCGCCCACATAGCAGGCACATAAACCTTGTATCACCATCACCACCTATAGACTTACTAAGTATCCCCTTGAGCTGATTTTAAAATTCCTTTAAATGACTTCCACACTCAGTACTCTCTCCAGGAAACAAGCTCGTTTTCAAAAAAGTTGCAAATTCTTCTGACGTGCCTATTCTTAATAATGACGGAATTGCAGTAACAACTTTGCACTATAAAAAATTTCTTTTTGTTTGCCTTAAATTACAATCAAACGAAAAAAAACAAGCAGAAAAAAATAATCAGAACCCCTGTTTTTGCCTTTTTCTTAGCATTAAAATAATGTCAATTATTCATTTTATTAGGAGTCAAAGCTTAACAGAACTCAAATTTTTAACCCTTATTCTACACAGTACTGATCTGGATTTGTTTTTCTATACTGCAAAAAAAAATGAGAATAGTTTAATGTTTTGTTTTCCTTTTTATTTTGGTTCGCTTTTAATTTCACTGGAAATTTTGGATGATAAAAGTGCTGTTGATAATGTCACAGACATAAAAAGATCGATGAATAAATTTACATTTGTAATTACATCTGCATTACAATGAAAATAAGGCCATAGATGTCGATAGAAATTTATAAATCTCATTTTAATTTTGATTGTTTTCTATTTACCTATTTGATTATATAAAAATAAAATCTACCTGTCGACATTTCCATTGTTTTACTATTGTATTTGTAATTTGTTGTAAGAGCTTTACATGTTTGGGATTTAATTAGACTCACATGTAATTGCATTTGTTATGTTAAGACTTGCTTATAGGTACTAAAAGTATAGGCATGTGGGTCCTAGTATTGATTAATTATACATTGTGTAGATGCAATAATCTAATCTTGGGTGAATAATAAATTTGAATGCCGTCTAAAAATAAAAGCAAAACACTTTTACGGTAAAACATATTAGGTTATGTTTTTTTGGTCTTTTTAATGTTTATTATTGGGAATATTAGTGAAATATTTATTACATTTGATTTTAAGTGGAACTTGAAATCATCTATTTTTGCTACAGCTTAGAGATATCGCTTTTCGCTAACCAAAATGACCCATATCCAATTTAGGCTCCAATCCAAATATGTAATATGTCATAAAAACAAAAGGAAAAACATGCGTAAAATGTTAGTTAGGAGTTTTTGAAAAACGTAGGATGTTCTATTTTCATGTTTTTCAACAATGCAAAATGTCCTATTTACATGTACTTGAAATGGTGCAAAATTTTCTTATTCTATGTTTTGTAAAAGGTGCAAAATGTTGTAATTCAATGTTTTTGAAAAGGTAAAAAATGTTCTATGTTCTAATTCCATGTTTTTATGACGCAACATGTCTGATTTACACGTTTTCGAAAAGGTACAAAATGTTCTGATTCCATGTTTTTAAAAAGGTGCAAAAAGTTTTAATTCCATGTTTTTTTTTAATGTGCAAAATGTTGTATTTACCATATTTTTGAAAAGCGCAAAATGTTCTATGTAAATGCTTTTAATATATATTTGAATATTTTTGTAGAAAGTGGATTTGTTTTTAGCTACAAATGGATATAGGTCATTTGGTTTCTTTACCGACGATACATTTAGAAACTACTGAATAATAGCTTATGGCCCTAAATGTTAACTTCTTATTAAATGATTAGTTTGAGATTACTTTACATGAAACATTAAATACCAATTTAATAGATAAACTAAAATACCAAGTAATGGTGTTTGCGGCAATGAAGTTAATAAATTAGTGTAATATTTATTTACAAATTAATAGTTTTCTTAGCACAGTAAAAGGTTAACGAATTACATACAATGAAATTATTGTTAGTCTACTCTATTTTGTTTTTCGTATCCTCTCTGTGTATTTTAGGGAAAATACCGGCGAGGTACGGGCCCATTCTGCACCATGGGCTGTAGTACAGGTCTTTGCCTTAAGTATTGGGGCTACGTATGAATTAGTTATTTTCAAAAAGAGTATTTTGCATATGATTAATTAAACCTAGGTCCTACCCTCTAATTTATCACCAAGAAAATGAAATACATCTCACTCAATAAATGGATTGTTTGATGGAGAGAATTACTTTATATGTTGAATCACCGCTGGAGTAACAATAGAAGCAATGCTAAATACCGTCAAAATTCCAAAACCCTCTTTGCGCCATCTCCACAGGGGGTAAATGATGAGGGGGCCAAAATGAAGGATTGCATGTCGTTGGCCAAGTACCAGGAGGGTCCATAGAACTACATAATTAGCACATTTATAAAACAGTTTAGTATCAAATATTATGTATTTCAGTTTACACACACAGCTAGTGTTTCGTTCGGGACGGGACGGGACGGGATTTGAGATTCCCGTCCCGTCCCGAAATTTTCGGGACGCAACTTTCGGGATTCGGGACGGGATGAAGCTCATCCCGTCCCGTCCCGAGACGGCTCTGTCCCGTCCCGTCCCGTCCCGAAATTTCAACATTTTTTTAATTTTCATCTTGACGCTCTTTTCACAAGTAAATATTACTCAAACTGATGCTACACAACGATATAAGCGACTGGTAATTCTAAATGATAATATTTAAATCACTTTAACGTGCCTGACGAATCATTATTGGTTTAAGTCATGCGAATAATTATTCAAGCCATATGTGCTTAACAAAGCAAATTATTACATGAAATTACAATAAACAAAATAATAAATTACGAAAATGATTGTTAAATTCTTTTCTAAATTTGTTTACTGAAATATCAAATATGAATGTAACAACGTTTTTATAACTTATTCTTGCCTAAGTATTATTTTATTCTGACATTACTTATTAGGAAGAAGTATTTAACGTGTAAAACCCAGAACAGTATAATGTAATAATTTATAAATACTAATGTTACACTTATGAACTTTCACACATACCAAAAAACGTGTTAATCATTGATTTTTTAATAATAAGAAAAGTTACGTTTTTTTGATTTTAGCGTTAAAATAAAATTTAGAACACGCCAAAGTAGCAAACACAGTTCAATTAATTTTATTTTTGTTCGTTACTTTGATCAATAAAGCTTTTATTATAGCTTAACAAAATAATTAATGTAAAGATACATAAATAACTAGATGTGAATACTTAAATATAAATATTTAATAATTATTTCAAAATTTCAGTTTTGATGATTTTTTAGGAGACATTAAAAACATTTTCCAGCCTATTATCTAAAAAAAGGTTTGCTACGTATACAGGTATTAAAAATTAGCATAAGTGCTTAACAATAGCGTTAAAAATTAATCTTACGTACATTGCAAAAAAATTGTATGTACTACTAGAGACATTACTTTTAAATAAGTAAACACGTCAATATAAAAATAATGTGCAGCTATACGCCACTTAAAACAAATATTTATGTTAAGCGCATGTTATACTAAATTATGGAGTACAATTAAGCTATGAAAGCATTGAGGTACAAATAACAAGAAAACTTGAAACTTTTATACCACACAGATCGCTAGTCATCGCTATCGTCAAAAATGCCTTTATCTTTTTCAAACTCAAACACCTTAGCTGAAGCACTTCCAGCAAAAACTGAGCAATTTTGTAAATTTTGTTTTTGTATGTTTCGAAGCCAAATTTTGCTGCATAGTGTCTCCTTAATAGTCAAGGGCTTCATAGCACATCTTTTTTCATCCAGAATATTAGCTGCATCAGAGAACAATCTTTCGACTGGAACACCCGTTCCAAAAACAGGCAAATAGTCACGAGCCATTTTAGCCAATTTGGGAAAGTCCGATTCGTGGCTCTAAAAATACATATAGTGAAATTAATAGTTGCATCATCTGAAATATTTTGAAAAATCTGTGCTGCAAACAGTTATAGTTTGTGTAGGTTTGTTTAGTTAAATAAATTAAATATTAACCTTCCACCACCCTATCGCGCCAGTTTCCTTTAATCCGCTCGGGCTAACAATTGCAGATTCGAGGTATACTTCTAGTTCATCTCTTAATTCTAGAGATGTTTTCATCTGCCGAGAATACAAATCATTTTTTGCTGGTGTTTCTAAATTGCTGCTTGGTGGTTTATAATGTGTGTCCCACACAGATTTAACAACCCTGTGAAAAGAATAAAAGAACGCATGTTTTAAGGTTTTGATTGCGCCTGTTAAAAGTTTGCAAAATAAAATCGTGAGATACTGTATTTCATAGTTATTTATGATTACCTTCTGCACATTGCAACAACACTTTTTGGAAACTGCACTTGCGTATACCACTGTAATTTGTAGCTAGGATTAAGAACTATAGGAAATAAAAACGATTTTGTTTAATATGATTTAGAAGCAGATGCCTTTTCATTTATTAATATTCACAACTGCTTGTACATACCTATTCTAATTAAATATTATTGACAATAAATAGGTACCTGTAGAAACAATGTAAACTTCTGCATCTGCATTCGAATAAAACTTGTCAAGCTTTAAATATGCATCTTCTGCTGCTTTCCGAACCCATTCCGGATACACTAAACCAGTTTTTGGATTAATCCCTTTCAAATTGCAACTAGGAACTACCAAAAATGCTTCTAAATGGCGATAAACTTCTACATAAACCATGGAACAAAACGCCATCGAGGGAACTCCCTCTTTTGAAATTAGAACAGTCATTTCTTCAAATTTCTAAAACACAATAAAAATATAGAAATACAAAAACATAATTGTTTTTTAAAAACAATATAACTTGTCTACTTGTAATAATTATTACCATTCTACCTTTAGCATTTCCATAATAATTTCGACATTTTCCCAGTCTGAGTCTTCCAGCAAGTATTGATTGAGACCAGCATCATTTCGGAGAACACACTCGTATACCTACAAATGCATATTGATTTATATAAATTTGGCTAACTGTAACAAAACAATTAACGTATATTTTAATATTTCTAAATAAAGCAGATTCAACAATTTATTGCTCAAAGTTTAGGATATCAAAAATGTTATTTTGTAGACAATGTTGGTGTACCTTAGTTAATAAAGTTCAATAACGTCACATTTAAATTCAATTTTGTTTTTGTAATTTTAGAAAGGTTAATAAAAGTTGCCGTTTGAATAAATATTACCTGTTGAACTTACTTTCTTAAGTTTTATTACTCGTCGAATCATGTAGTAGGTTTAATTCCATCGTGTCTTAACGTCAATTTGTAAATTGGAGAGGCCAAAAACGGCTGAACCAAATAGCTGAGGCAACTGAAAGAGGCGGCTGGCAAAGATAAAGCTGCCATTGTTTGCATGTAAAATTTATCCTTGCCAGTCCTTGCCAGCCTTCTCTTTCGGTTGTCGCTACTATACATACCTACCACTGAACAAACGTACCCAGGTACGATCGGCCTACGCTTCTCACTCTTAGCATTCCATTCCGTTTGTAATTATAAATACCATACGAAATTGAATGTTAAGGAGCGTTCACAAATGATGCAATCTCAATTTTATGACCCACCCACTCATTTCCACTGATGTTAAACATAATGCAAACGGGGAATTTTCATATGCACGTACTCATTTATATGATATCACCAGTTGTAAAAATGGGGTGTAGATGGTGACAGATCGTCCATAAACGACGTCCTCCACCATTAAAATTTTTCCAGCCTATTTTATCATACATGTATTGAACTTGAACTAACTTATAATAAGTTATAGATATTTTTTAATTCAGATCACTGTAATCGTTTTTCCACAATAAGTATTTGCATTGAGCAACTCTAAAATTTTTCCTTATACATTGTGAGGGACCGTCCGTTAATGACGTCTTTCAAAAATATCATAATTGTAGGTACCCCCTTCTCCCTCCCTTTTAATTATTTAACCATTTGTAGATGCTAAGCGCATAATGACGTTCTTCAATGTTATAGATATCGAGGGATCGTACATAATGACTTACTTTAAATTTAATAGTTTTTAGAACCCCCAGTACCAATTTTAAATGTTTTTCCGTCCTATATTGACTATATGTCACGGACTTACCTATATGAGTTATAGATAGTCAGGAATCGTCCATAATGACATCGTTTTAATACCATAGTTTCTAGTATCCCCAGTCCCAACTTTAAACTTGTTTCCATCCTAGGAGAGAAGGTAAATATTTATTTACAACTGGCGCAACAATTACGCTTGCCACAAGGACACAGTAAGAACAACATACAATTTTAAACGAAAGTAAATGGTTTTAAAAGAATGCAGGAATTTCTTTTCGTAATTACAATTTGTAAAAATTAGCTATTAGATAAATTCATATTGTATAGATGATTATGGGCAATACGACACGAGCCTCGAATGGTAGCAATCACTATTTCGTGTATCATTGTAGAAGGAAGCCGCATATCTTTTCGAAATGACTCGAAAAAAGCTGGAATTGTACCTCGAGCACCGATGAGCAAACCTATGACTTCAAGATTCTTAAGTTGGTATTTTTCAAGAAAGTAAGGAATACATGGAACGTAATGACTTTGCTTTTCAACATTAACCTCTTCAGCTTGACCAGAATGTTGCTCCATACGTATGGTAGGATCTAAAATATATCCAGACTTTGACTCCGTACGCCAGCATATTATATCTACACGCTTAGAGGCTCCATCAGTAACTTCCTCAAACACATTCCAGCCCAATGTCCTCAGATGCTTAGCAATGATTGATCTTACTTCATGATGTCTTGTATTTCGTAATAAGCTTCCAACGTGGCACTTCCCCAGAACATGTGCAAGGGTTTCTTTCTCTTTGCAGTGTCTGCAAAGGGATGATTCTAGAGAACGACCTGGAATTGCTTTAACAGGATATACATTAGCACTCATTTTAAGTACATTCAACCACTCTGAAGATGTTAATCCGCATTTGTTAATAATAATTTTGTTTCCGTATGGGCAATCTTTATACATTTCAACCCCTTGTCCACGAAGTGAAAATGTGCACCATTTTTCAAATTCTTTGTTCCTCAAAAATTCACGCAAAATTTTTGCAGGCTTAGTTTTTGGAGAGGATTCAATTTTAGCTTGAATTGTCTCTTCATCCAGCTCCAAAGCTTCGATGCAGCATTTCATTTCCAAATTCAGATCTTTAACAAATGGTATATATGGATCGGTGGAACTAAGCAAAACAACACATATATTGTAATGTTGTATGAATGCTTCCCACGTTGATCGCATTACTTGTAAGCCCCTGTGCTTTGTCGAGCAGTACAAGAGAGCATTAGGAGAATCATGCGGAATTGCCAAAATTTCTTTAACTGAACTTCGTATTAGTTTATCCAGATCTTCTAGGAATTTTTTTGGAAGCTTATTTAAAGGAGCTGTTTGCAGAGAATAAGTTAAGCAAGGCCAAAGATACTGGTTAATGATAGCTATTTTTTGATTAGGAAACAACATTGGGGTCCCAACAAGGTTTTGGAGATCTTTTGAGAAGTTCTTTACTATCACTGCAGGGTCAAAACTAATTTCATTTTTAAAATTTACTCCCAAATATTTAACTGTTTCCCCTTCTTTAATGGCTTCAATTGTATTGTTATTATCTACAATTAGTGGCTCTTCACAAAGCTTACCTTTTTTAATATTAATAACTTTACATTTATTAATATTAATTTGGTAACCAACTTTATTAAAATTTGCAATAGCGATTTTTGTCAGTTCTTGAGCACCTTTAATTGAATCAGAAGCAAGAGCAACATCATCGGCAAACCCTCTACCAGCGACTTTTGGAACGTCTTTATGGAGCAGAAATCCATATTCATTGCTAACATCTATTTCATTCAGCTCTTTCATAACATGGTCAATAGAAACGTTAAATAACTGCGGAGAGAGCGGTGAACCCTGAAAAACTCCTTTTTGAACCTGAATTGGCAACGACATGCCAGAACTTGTTTGGATTTGAGCTTTATTATTTTCCATGAGTTTCAGAATCACACTTCGGAGTTTAGATGGCATTAATTTGACATTTAATGTTTGGGATGTGTGAGAATGAGATGTTTCTTCAAAAGCTTTACTCACATCTAAGAATACAATGCAGCAATCTGATTTTTCCCTCTTAGCTTTCTGAAGGCAGGCATTTACGATTGACGTATTTATAAAAGTCCCAGGACTTCTAGAGAAACCAACCTGATTTGCATTGATTGACACATGATGCTGCAGTCGTTTGTCTAAAACCCGCTCAATTATTCTTCGTAGTATGGAACAAATTGAGATTGGACGCCAATTGCCTATATCTTTTGTATCTCCTTTTTTGTGAATAAGAATTGTGCGGGCTTTTCTAAATCCGTCAGGAATAATGTTCCACGTTTCCATTATAGTGCCAATCAAAGCAATGCTGGTAAAGCACCCAATATCTTTTATACTACGTATAGCAACACCATCTATTCCACTAGAAGAATCTGAGTTGATTCCCCGGACAGCTAGCTTAACTTCTCCTTCTGATATGCCATGTACATACTCCTTATCCACTTCATCTTGCTCTGCCTTAGAAAATTCTGGAATGTATTGTTCCAACTCGCAGTCATTAGGTACCCCCCATCTTGCCTTGTACGAATCATATATGTCATTCAATGGAATTGTGCAACTGCTAGAAGAAAAGGACGACTTCAGCAACATTCGAACAGCCTTGCGTCTGGAATATTTGTATAAATGTTGAAGAAGCTCAAAATTATATTTCTGTTTTCGTTTTTCTCGATCTCGCTTTGATGACCTTTGTGGATTAGATGTCACAGATATTTGTTTTTGAGAGCTTGCAAACGTTTCACGTCTTTTTCTGGCTTCAAACTGCTTCCTGGCAGGATGCTTTGGGCCTGGAAGTGTATCTTTGGAGTTTTTTAAAATTAAAGCAAAAGCGGCAACAGTGTCGGAAAATTCCAATTCACTAGGCCTTGCGATAACCATCAACTTCAATTTTTCATCAATAGTTGCAATGCTCGAACGTATTTCCTTCATTTCGTCACATTCCTCAAACCCAAGCGCATCCTCAATATCATCTTCTTCAGCATGTTGATAGGAATCGACAATCATCTCTTTATATTCAAGGGGATGAGACTTACTAATATGAATTTTGAGACCCTTATAAAATTTACTGCAGATAGGGCATTGTTCTAATTTTGGATCATTGAGAGTGGTTGACATCATTGTAGAAGCAGAATTGTTAGAAATGTCAGCAATTTCTAATGTTTTTCTTTTTTTCTTCGATCTTGCCATTATGCAAATTACCAAGGAAGATTCAAACAAAATAGTAAAAATGTTCTAAACTCAAACAACAATTTGTTTATAAGATTAAATTATTTGAAAGAATTTTATTTTTCAAACTTAGTAAACTAATTTAATTTAAATCTCTAACTCCGCCCCAAAACTTCTCTAAACTAATTTTGTAACCTCACAACTAGGGCAATCCTCACTAATTTTCACTAAAAATGCGTCGAAGTGGCGACGGTTTCTGTCCGACGGGAGCTAAAAATTTGTACGTCTGATCCCTACAAAATCTCCATTCTATTCTGTCACATGTCACGGACGTAACTATATGTGTTATCGATATTCAGAGATTGTACATAATGACGTTATTTAAATATTATATTTTTTAGGACCCCTACTGTTAACATCAAAATATTTTCCAACTTATTTTTAACTGCTTGCCGCGTGCATTCGTAAATATTTTATTGATTATAGGGGAGGATCCATAAATGACGTCATTTTTTAATCATGCAATTCTCAAAAATATTCCAGCGTATTTTAACTACATGCCACGTACTACTATATGGCTTATTCATTGTAAGGAAGCCTTCATAAATGACGTCATTTGTGAATGGTGTAATTTATAAAAAACTTTTAGCTATATTTAACTACATGCAACGCACATTCGTATGTCTTATTGATTGTAAGGGAGCTTCCATAAATCTTATACCACCTTTAAGCGTAACATAAATTGTCTTGCGCCTTTTTTGAAGCTCAGCATCTACTTCGGGCCCGCCCACGGTCGACAAATCCGGCGCGAAGCGCCGGATTTTTATTCCTTCACGCACCTAATTTATTATAACATCAAATAGTGAAAAGAAAGATAAATATGAACAGTCGATAATATGAAATATATTTTAACTAAAAGGAATTTTACTTTTCCAACAATTGACGTTCCTTCAGCTTCATTATCATTCGCGTCTACAGACACTGATGTTTTACATTTTACAGATTTCAAATGTGTAAGAACAGCTTCACAGCACAAATTAAGAATGAGAGCTAGACAGCGAACTCTGTTATTATCTGGGCTGAATTTAAATCCCTGTTTAAAAAATGGCAATAAAATAAATCAAAAATTTAGTATATTTAACCTTAAAAATTAAAATTTTAAGATGTAAATATTACATTTAGAATCAAATTAAGTCATTACTTCATCTTTAGCAGCAATTTTGAGATGAGTGCAGAATGTGTCCATGTTAGCTGCGTTGTCACAAGTTACAGCTAATAGCTTCGAAAATATTTTGAATTCTTCAAGCACTGATACAAAATGCTCGCACATATTTTTTCCAGAGTGAGATCCTTCTAGCAACGTTAGGTCAATTACAGTTTCTCTCCTTTCCCATTCATCATTGATCCATCTAGCAATTATTCCAAGAAATGACCATCGGTTACCGCTGGTCCAGCCATCAATTACAAACGAAATTTTAGAATTCGAAATCTGCAATGTTAGCACAAATAATACAATTATTGAAAAACAAATATATAGTATTACAGTTCAACGTGACAAACACAAGTGTTGAAAGCCTATTGGTGCCACAAAAATACCAAAACTACTTATTAAACTCGTGCATGTATCAAAACCTTGTATGGTTTTACGTGGTTCATGTTAAGATCAAAGGTAAAATGTTTCAAAGTAAGACGTCGTGAATTTAATAAACGTATTACCTCGAGTTTACTTATAACTTGCATTTTGAGTTCATCGTACAATTTTGAAACTTTCCTTCGAATTGCATCTCTTCCAGGAAGTTCAGCTAATGGATTGCACATTCTGAACAGCATCCTCAGTGGCTGACTTTCGCTTCTTGGGAAAGGTTCGTTGTCCAGTAGAATGTGTTCAACGAATTTGTTATTAAATTTCTCCTTGGTAAATACCTGTTTTTAAAAAAAAATTACGTGACGTCATTTAATGTATTGTCAATTGACATTTTAAACAAATTATGAACGTACATAAAGTGGCATAAAGTCACAAATTGTGATTTTGTCATATTGTTGTATAGTGCGGAGGCACAGGCATGTAGTTAGTTTTGATACTTCAAAATGTATGAATGAGATTAGAGTTGCAGTTTGGTATGAATGTCATGGCACAGCGAATATTTGGTAATGACTCAGCTGGCATGAATTCTGTGACCTTCCATCAGCGGATGTGTCGAAGGACGAGGTCCTAGTTTTACAATTCGAAACGTATTTTTAAGTAAAGCAAAAGTTGTAATTTGAGCGAAAGCGACTAACCGATAGTCACTTCTCTACACACTTCCAAACCTACAAGTTGTACTTTGTAAACTCTATCAGTGAACCAATAAATTGTGAATTCGTTACTTGTTATCTAACTTTGGCGTTGGTCTCTCACTCATTATCACACATCAAATCGTTGCACTTTTGACAAGTATACTAAGAGCATCCACCGATTATAACGTGGTGGCTTGGTGACCTTTACGACTGTGTGCCGGCAGTTTAAGTTGTAAAAATCCCACCCAATTGGGGAGAGCATTAGGGTATCGAATAGATTAGCACGTTAAAATCTTTTTTTTGTGATATTAGAATTTTTTTTTTGAGTGAAAAAGAAACGAGAGAGAATTTCAGAGCAGGGTAAAATTATTTTAGGGCAGAATAGGGACTAGGAAAAGTTTTTGGGGAAAAACTTCGAACGTCAGATAGGGAAAAGAGCTTTGCGAAAGCCAGTGAAATAGATTTTAATTTCCAGGGTAAAAGTATATAGAACCAGCAGATAGATTTTTGAAAAGTCGTAGGACGACTAAGGACTGAGTTTCTAGGAAAGGTAGAATTATTTCAGACGTTTTAATCCGCGGTACGAGGTACCCAGCAGGTAATTTTTGATTAAAGTCCGCCCAAGTAAAATGTTTTTAAATTCTCTATAACAGTCATAGAAAAGTGAAATTGCGGATTTCAGTTTCTATTTTGAGTAACGTGCACCAGCCAGAGATTGCTCTTTTAGGTGAATAGATAGGTATACAGAAGTAGACAGGGGTCCTTTAGAGATTTCAAAACGAGAGAAGTAGACAAGGGTCCTTCTCAGGTTATTGTATATAGAAGTAGACAGGGGTCCTTCAGGGAAAATAATTCAGGGGAATTTAAATATATACAGGAGTGGAGAGACTCCTTCAGAGTAAAAAAGTATATAGAAGTAGAGAAATTAATTCAGGGAATTAAATCTATATAGAAGTTGAGAGACTCTTTCAGAGAGATACATAATATTGGGAATATTATACGTTTTGAAAGTCAAGTGAGGGGAGCGATATTGACGTGTGTGCAAATTCTCTGTAGTGTGTATACAGTAGTTGCATTGTGAACCTGAAAATTACCCTTACGCGTAAATTCCTTATTCTATTCTTTGTCGCTTGTGCATAGTGAATTTTGCTGAACTAACAAATAGAATCGTAGACGGAATTAATTGAGTGGAGAGAGAGCGCGGAGAGTGAAACAGGTTCAATTTACATATATTGGCGGAGTAAAGTTACATACTTGGTTTGGTGGTTACAAGTGTGTATAGTCGTCACGGATCCGGAGTACGGTACTTATAAGGTATAGTACAGACAATTGTCGATATTCTTTTAATTATTTGTTTACATTGAGGCATTTATTTTGAAAGAGTATTAACTGCACTGGTCATTCGGTGCAAAAGCGCTTATCTTCGATTTTAGGCCTGGCGGAAGCAGTATAGTAGTATAGGGGCACTAAAAGACTGACTATAGGCTTTGCGTGACATTGCAATAAGTAGATAGCTGGGAGGTTAAATTATACTCGCATCTACATTTCAGTAGGGAATTATAGTATCTCGATATAGAATTACGAGGGTGATAAAGTACATAATTTACTGGAATAGACTTTAACAAGGAGAATTATTGTAATTTGATATAGAATTACAAGGGGGATGAAGTACATAATTAGTTAAAATCGTCTACTTTGGGTAGGTAGACAACTTAATTGGAGGCTATTATTTTAGGAATCAGAGATTCAGCCCAATTAAGAAGCCCTAGTTGTGTGTATTAGCTCAGCGTTAAATAGTGACCGCTTGGGAGCACTCAGCGTAAGATAGTTACAGCTTAGAGTATAAATATTTTTAAGACTTTCAGGAAGTCAAAAACGAATACTAGGTACGGAAACTACTATATTCAGGGGAATATTAATATCGCCAACAGAGGTTGAGCTGGATAAAATTTCGGAGGAAATTAAAGACTACATAGATACGGACCAGTAGCAGTAGGCCTAGAGATATTCGGTACACACAGCGACAAGAGATTCAAGCCTAGAAAACTATTATAGAAATTTAGAGTCGCAAAGCATACAAGACCAGTCCAGACGCAATTTATTAAGAAAAGAGAGCACTAAAAGAATACTTTTCAAGTCCAATAGTAGAGGAATGTCAACCATGATATCAAGCACAGGAAGGAGTTGCAGCCAAGAAGAAGTCCAAGGATCCAGTCAAGACAAGCAGAGGGACACCAGCAGTGGAATTGTACCTGATAGCCCAGTGAGCGAAATTATAATGGAAACTGAAGAGGACATGGGAGGAGATGGCCCCATTACCACAAATCAGGACCGGGATTTTCAAGATAAGGAAATAGGTTGTGAGTGCCCAGACGGAGGATTAAAAGAGGAAATGGACCGAAGAGAATTAACAGGCGAAGACCACATTAAAGCAACGTATGGCCCTGGAGGAAACGATCGGATCATGGCGAATATCCAAAATCTTATCAATGAAGGATCAATAAAAATAGCAAATGGGATAAACGGGAGCCCACAAGAAAATTTGGATACTAGGAGAAATATGGCCCTAGAAGTCACCAGCTCAAGTAACAACGGAACACTTGAAGCTAACCAAATGGAGAATAACGGGATCTCAAACGGAGAAGACCAGGTGACAGACATTCAAGATGGGAAGAATAGGAGCCCACAAGAAAATGGGAATTTCGATATGGACGTTGAAAAGGGAGCAGAGAAGCAGATCACAAGTGCGCGTCATACTACTGAAATTCAAGGAGAGGTGGCAGTCGGGTTTGTAAACGGGAATTTACTACGGGAACGCTGTGAAGAATCAGTAAAGGAACGGGACTGAGGGTAAGAGTAATAAATTAACTAAGTCAGACTCAGTATTATGTATGCAATTGACTAGCCCAGTAAATTTAACGCGGCCAGGGAATAAATTAAAATTGAATAATAGAGATTCATTTAAGACATTGCCACATTTAGGTCCGAATTTAGTAAGTAGAGAAAACAGAAGAAATGTCAGGCGCGTAGCAGGGATTAAGAAATTTTGGGCACGGGAAATAGAGTCAATTAAAAGAGAGGTTAAGCGACTAGAGGCTGAATTAGGAATCATTAGGAGACCCACGACGCAGAAAAAGATTATACCAAGCGATCTGACGAGCAACAGAATGTAAGGCATTTTACAAAAATGGGGAACGTCCATTGAGCAGACTGAAATAGGGATGATGGGCATCATAGGTGACCAGTTGCCATGTATACTAGTTAAGTATTATGCGAAGGAGTATTACGCATTATTGGACACAGGGAGGTCGAGAACTTTAGTTGATATGGCTATTCTACCAGTTAAGATAAAACCAGTATCGGGGATACAAGTTGCCGGGATTAATGGCTTGAGAAGCACCCCGAAGGGTAAGGCAGATTTAAGATTAAATAAAGATAGCCACCAGATCGATATGCAGGCTTTTGTAATGGGGAATCTTACGCCACCAATAGTATTAGGATGGGACTTTTTAGAAAAGTACGGCGTCATTATGAATTACAAGACAGGAATGTGTAATTCGTTCGAACTAGGTCAGTTCAAGTTCGAACTACATAGTTTTAGTGCTGATGAGGTGACAAATAACTATATGTGAAGTCCGACGTTAGAAGAGTTAAAAGCGGAAGTAAGCCAGGACGAAATACCGCTATCTACAACGTCGGCAGGAAATTAAGAAGGTACTATAGATGCTTTAAGTAAATACCATGGACAGATCAAGTGTAGTAAACCCAAACACGTATGGTGTTCGTGTCCATTATGCGAATTCCCAGTGACTAGAGCGAGTCCATCTACAGATAGCTGTTACGTATCAGAAGAAAAAGTACATAGGAAGATACCGATGGACGAAATACCGGAGAAGGAACGCGAGCAGGAGCTTTAGCGACCTAGTCACAGCAGGCTCAGCAATAGGACTAGAGGAGAGCGCTTCAGGAAACAAGAGGATAGGGAACGCATGAAAAATAACATGAGGTATGTTAACTCGGCGGAATTTGCAGACGATATGGAGGAATTGCACCGCGATTACGAAAGGGAATCAAGAGCAAGGGGATTACACAAGGCTAACAAAGGAACGCCACCAAAAGAAGACACTTGGAGAACTTTGTCACCCAGGGAGAGGGACAGGATGTCAGACAAACCATGGAGAGGTACGGCCGGACGGGCCGACCATATAAAAGCAGCTAGGCAAGGCGCTCGTTAGTTAGTACGAGCCTCAAGATCGCGCCAAGAACAAGTAGGAGCAGTCATGGGAGCAGCTCAAGCCAAGACTGACCCAATCAGGAGGGAAGCGTGCCAAGAAGAGGACACCCAGAGACAAGAACTGACCAGGAGGACACGGGACAGGTCAATTGGACGCAAGGCTAAGGGGGATCGAGGAAGTGGTTTGGTACCACCATCAAAATACTTGTTCATAGTACACGGAGGAGTAGGGCATCATGCAAAGATTAAGCAGTACAGAAGAAAAACCAGGAGTATACGTAGAACCGAAGTCGGGGGACCTCGGGAGAAGAACTGTCATGTACCAATAAGAGACAGATTCTACGTAGTGGACGGGACCAGGAGACTAGGAGTTTTCTACATCAGAGGATCGATAGAAGAAGGATTCGACCCGGAGTTAGCAGCGGAGTTCGTGTGCTGCTATTATTCTAACAAGAGAATAAGAAAATTATGTCCCGAAGAGAGATTTAAAAATTTGGAATCAGGGGCTTTAGCAGATTATTGTACGCTAAAATGGAAAGGGAACCATAGCCGCAACCTGGTTTACGCAATCGAGTGTCGGCACCCAGAGGGGGGCGATTGCAGGTACTGCGGCATACATCATGTTTTAGACGCGGTATGCAAAATCAAGGCTCTCGAACCAGAAAGAATAAGACACGATTACAAGAATTATCTGGACAGAAACGAAATTATCAAGGGAACCGTATTTTGTAGGCAGAGGCAGAAGAGAAACGCATGGAGAAGAGAAAGCCCTCAGGTCGAATGCCGAATAGAACGTGCTAGGAGCACTCAAGCTGGGACCGTGTACAGAAAAGAAGATTGGAGATGTTCAAGAATCAGCAATCAAGAGGACAGGGATCCTCTAAAAGAAGATAATTCAAACACAAGAAGAGGGACTTCACGGATCAAGAGGAGCATGTTTTCCATATTTTATTTAATATTAATTACCATGTTCACGCTGACACTTTTTTAGGGAAAAACTCAAGCAAGCTGGTGGGGGAGAATTTTTGGAGGCGGAAATAGTGGACTAAGTGGAGCAGGACGAATCTCAGCTTTATCATCTGGATCGCGTATTGTGGGATACGGAATACCAGCAGGACCCCCAGGCTATGGACAGCCATTAGGACCAGCAGGATACGGAGCACTGGCACCCGGAAACGTAAACATAGCAAGACCATATAGTCCATCGGCGGTAGGAGCTGCCAACTCAGTTTACGCGAGACCAGGAGTGGGAGGGAACCCATTCCTTACACCCGGTAGAGTAGTACCCGATCCAACATTTAACATACCGCCAGGGTCCAGGGGTATGCAAGGTCAGATGACGGGGTCATCACCGGGATCAGGGAGCATAGCCAGCGGGGCTTCGGAAACAGCGTTGGGAAAGACATGGAAGGTAGCAAAGTCAATGATACCAAATGAAAAAAACGTGAAGCGGGCAATGGTCTTCGGAGGAGGCCAAGTAGGAGTAAACACTGCCCAGCATCTTATCAATGGAGAAATAGATAAGAGCAAGTTTGAAGAAATGCACAAGAAACAACTGGAGTGGGAACAAGAACAAGCCAGTGCATTAAGACAAGAGATGGAGCCATACGAATCCGGACCGGGTTCAGGAGGATATCACTCAGACGAGAAATTGCGTGCAATATTGGACAAGGAGGAACCATCGAATCGTGCCGAGGGGGATCAAGGGTACAGTAGCAGTGAAGACGATGACGAGCCGCTACAGTTGCAGATAGTACCAGCATGGCTGCCACAGGCCATTCGTGAGGCGAATGAAACCCACTTCAACGGGACTTTAAGGAGACAGTATCGAAGAAACAATCAAGATCAAGGACAGAATCAAGATCAAGGTAGGCGATCCGAAGCGTTGGTGAACGGGGGAATAATACACGGGACCTATAACGGAGGAAGCTATTTAATAACACTTGGAGTGTCAGGAGTAGTATTTGTAGTCGTACTAATAGCTATTATGGGAGTATTTTATATGTATTTTTCACACAGAACGCAAACACTTAGGGAAAAAGTGGAACTCAAGAGGAGTCAATGGAGAAATCGGAGCCAACAAATGACTGGATACTCACCACTCAGTCAGGAGAAAGCAGAGGCAAAGGACCTTATGAAAAACAGGATACTTTCTCGAGGAGAAGATGTGACTGGGAGCAAGAACGGGAAGCTGGTCGGGGTATCGTCATCAGAACGAGACATACTGGAAAAAGTCAAGAACGAATTTGAAGAGCAATTCGATGCCTATACTCAGCAAAGGATGCAGGATCGGAAGGCAAAAATGATAGCGCTTGGAACGTTGACATCATTGCATGGTCGGGGACTATGCGCTGCGGGAGAAAACGGGAGCCAAGCAGCAATTGGATGGACGACTGCGGATGAAGAGGAAAGTCCGGCAGCACAAGTAACGATAACTGCGGATGAAGATGGCCCAGCAGTTGGAGATGGCAAATGATCTCGGAGAGACAAGACTGAAGAAGCACTACCAGACGTTTGGGACGGTTTGGCGATTTAATTAATTTAGAATTTTTTTGCTTCGTGATATTTCAGTCTAAATTATTTTTCTAATACATGTACTCATTCAGAATTAAATAGTTAGGGAACTTTTTTATACAATAATCATATATTTTGGATATATTTACCTGTTATAGTTTTGGGAACTATTTCCCATTCATGTGATAATTTTGGTAATTTTTTTTAAGTAGGGGGCTACTAAATTGGGGACAATTTATTTTGTAACAGAGGAGATTGTTGTATAGTGCGGAGGCACAGGCATGTAGTTAGTTTTGATACTTCAAAATGTATGAATGAGATTAGAGTTGCAGTTTGGTATGAATGTCATGGCACAGCAAATATTTGGTAATGACTCAGCTGGCATGAATTCTGTGACCTTCCATCAGCGGATGTGTCGAAGGACGAGGTCCTAGTTTAACAATTTGAAACGTATTTTTAAGTAAAACAAAAGTTGTAATTTGAGCAAAAGCGACTAACCGATAGTCACTTCTCTACACACTTCCAAACCTACAAGTTGTACTTTGTAAACTCTATCAGTGAACCAATAAATTGTGAATTCGTTACTTGTTATCTAACTTCGGCGTTGGTCTCTCACTCATTATCACACATCAAATCGTTGCACTTTTGACAAGTATACTAAGAGCATCCACCGATTATAACGATATTATACCTCTTGACATTCCATAAAATGCAAAACAGAATTTTTGGGGACGTTGTTTGGTGATGAATTACTATCAGAAATAAGATTTTTGTGGGCAGTACGTAAGTGGCGAATTCGTCCTGCAGTCGATGCAGTTTTGTCGTTTTTATAGCTTGCTCTGTTCAATAAAATTTTTAAAATACACACAAATAATAAAACATAATTATTAATTACTTTTACGCCGATTATAAATATTATTGCTACTTATCTAAGACATTGCATGCATAAAATAAATATGAGCACTTCAACACATGCAATTATGTTATTGACGTTATCATTTAGTGTAATACAAATTAATAAAATATTAAGTGTTTAATAACGGCAATAATATAAACTTACCCACAGTGGTTGCAGTTATACCGATCAGATCCTTTATCTAATTTAAAGTGTTTATGAACAACCGATTTCAAGTTTTCACTTGAATTTGACGATTGGTCCTGCACCAACTGCACTTCACTTGACAAAGTAGTAGCGCTTTCATCTTCGCCAACAGTTTCATCCCGAAGTCTTTTTCTGGTTTTTGTTGGGTTTCGTAAATGTAACATTTTATTCAAACTACGGAATTATGTTTACTAGTAGTAAACTTTAAATACATGTATTTTAAATAAAACACTGAGTAGAATGGTATCACTTGTATGTAACAAAACGGTTAGTAATTTTACAATGTAAAAAAACCATGCTCTAACTTTTATGCATGTGAAAGTTGTTCGCTAACGTAAACAATCAAAATTGCAAAGTAAAAACGCCACGACAACTGACTTAAAATTTTGCGGTTTTCATCAAGGTTGTCTGAGGTTTTGCGTTACTAACTGTATGCCTGCTATTCAAAAATCCATAACTTAGAATATTGCCCCTTGAAATAGGGCAAACGGCGTACAAATTCAGCGTATTAACAAACTTCGGGACATCCCAATCGGGACGGGACGGGATCGGGACGGGACAACGTCTGTCCCGTCCCGAACCCGTCCCGTCCCGAAATTTTCGGGACAAAAAATCCGTGTCCCGTCCCGTCCCGTATCCCGTCCCGGCCGGGACGGGACGGGATATCCCGTCCCGAACGAAACTCTACACACAGCCACACAGCTAGATGATTATACTGTGCGATGTTTTAAACTTACAATGTCTGCAAACTTGCTCTGGAAATTAATAATGTACCTCCAGAAGATTGTACCACCAATTCTTTCGACAAGTCTCACTTTCCCCAACTAGAATGTCGTTCATCGGACCAGAGGCGAACCGAGGTAGAATTGTCGCAATTACTCCGATCATAACTGCATAGGTTGGGGTTAGTCTGGAAATTACAGGTAGAGGGTCAGTAATTAATTTTTAATTCTCTAACAGAAAAATTATAATAT
Organism: Dicyrtomina minuta; assembly: GCA_949802685.1. NCBI lineage: Eukaryota > Metazoa > Arthropoda > Collembola > Symphypleona > Dicyrtomidae > Dicyrtomina > Dicyrtomina minuta. The sequence continues at coordinate 136,299,915 of OX461808.1, read as the reverse complement.
CAAAAAATTAAAATTATATAACGGTTTACGTAATATGGAATTATGCCACAACTTTTAAGCCAATTGCAAAACTTTACATTCCGTCGGTGAATTACTAACATGACCTATGTCCATTTTTAGATAAAAACAATATCAGCTATATACAAAAAATATGTCTTGAGAGCATTTAAAAAGAACATTTTGCACTTTTCCAAAGTTTGAAAATACAACTTTTTACACTTTTCATACACATGGAATTATAAATTTTTGCACCTTTTTAAAGATATTGAATAGGAAAATTTTGCAGGAAATCCCTAAATTTCCTAAACAAATTGAGCGAATTAGTTAGAAAATTTCACATTTCGTAAAAATCAGATGATAACTGTTGCAGTTAAACGTTGTATAAATTAATTAATAAAGTAATAATAAATATAAACGCTTTTGACATCAGTTAAATTATTTTGGCAGGCAGATGCATATACATAGTTTCTTTGTATTTCAAATTATAGTAAAATTTCTGTACAGCGTCGACGCCGTTTTATAATTGAAATGTTGTAAAGCATTCATTAGTACACTGATTCTCCAAATTTAACATGTTTAATAAAAACAGGGGAATTCAAAGAAGGAAGCTGTCAAAGTTTTTACGATCATTGAATTAGTTTAACTAATTTAGGCCGAATTAGAAAATTATAGACTTCGCTGTATTTTTAAACAGTACGGTAATAACATTCTTGTTAGTTGTGGCAATTACTTTTTCCTAGTTTGAATGTAAATATTTAAATTCCAATATAACATTTTTGTATTGTATACTGAGCTGTTAGGCTATTGCAATTGTGCAACAGTGACTTAATAAAGTTTTTCTCTCATATCAGCAGGATTACCTTAAAACATGGGAATAAATTAACGCCGTTTTAAAACTTATCCTTGCTCAAGCAGCTACGGGTTGAAGTTTCCACCCCATCCTCTAACTTATTTGACAAGTTGCAGCTTCTACCTGACAGTGTACGAGGGGCTAGAATAACAGAGTAACACGTTTCCCGAATATCATTGAAACTCTCAGTACAAGTAAAGTTTAGATTATATTTAAAGTGCAAGTGCACGATGATTTTATTACTTTTTTTTAAACTAACCAAAATACTGAAACATATTTAATATTTCCAATAGTTCACTTGTTATCTCATAGTCAGTCTTGCATAGATGAGTCATGAACTGTGACTAAATCACAATTACCTGGACAGTAATATGTAGGTTAACCCTATGCAAGACTAAATTAGGTATGTAAAGAAGCAAGTTGACAAAGTTCCGACGATCATTGACTAAGTTGTGACTAATAAGATCACACTAGGGATTCATTGGCTCTTCTTTATTAATTGAATATTACGATATTTGCATCTTGATTCGAGGTTACTGTCAAAGTTGCAATAAAAAAACATATTTGTCTCTTTTGTATCTGTATGTCTATTTGTTTCTCCAATTTGACATATTTATGGAATAAATTCCTGATTTTGACGCAAATTTATCTGCTAAATTTAGCAATTATTAGTGTGAAGGCTGTAAATTCGTATATTGCAACCACTATTTGCCAACCGTTTCTAAATAAGGTGGCAAACTAAACTAATCACGAAATAAATTTTGTTTGTGAACAAAGTATCTGTGAAGGAACATGAAACAAAATTAGGCTGGTACCTAATTCAAAGGTTCTTCTTCTTTTTACAACTCCACTAACAAGTATTAGTCAAGTAAAGCTTTAATAATTGTTAAAATCATAAGGGCATTGATTTGGGCGCTCATTTTAGCAATCTGAAGAAGACATTATCGGTACATCTGAAATTTAAAATTATATATATATACGCCATATAAAATACACATCACAAAATTAAACAATTAAATTTACTGCACTTTAGTAAACACAAAATGTTGACAATACTTAAGTTATTTTTAGAACGGTAATACATTCACACAAATTACAACTCCCTAGTGAAGATTTTATATGACCTACCGTAATTCCTAGAATAGTAGACGGGACTGCACAGTGAACACGCCTGCAATAATGGGCAAGTCTAGAAGGTCTGAATTTTGAAAAATGTACCAGATTCATCATTACATGAAATACAGAAATACTCATTTTCGCCTTAAACAAAATTAATTATCTATTAACTAATATTTTGAATCTAACGAAATTGCTAACAGAATGGCTATGCACTTTTCAAAAACATGCGAACTACAATTCTTGCTCTTTAAAAACAAGCAGATTAAAATTTCTGCACGTTTTGAAACCCTACAAATTAAGTTTTACACTCCATAAAAACATACAGATCAAAATGTTTCCACTTTTAAGGCCCTTACAAAGAAAAGGTTTTGTACTGTTTTAAAAGATACAAATTAAACGTTTGGTACATTTCAAAAACATTCAGATTAAAACGTACAAGCTTCTAGTTGCTAAAACAATTAGTAAATCTGATCATCTAGCAGGGAAGCAAAGCAATTTTAAAATACTTGCTAATAATAAATACCGCATCGCCTTAAAATTTATGTGTGTTTAGGCGCCGCTTAACAAATTGTCTTAGCTTTCTGCATCACACATACTGAAAGTTGAAGTTTGCTGGACCATTTATGTGATAAAAAATTGCAGGTAAAATAGGACAATGCTTCAATGCCTAAACCATAAAAAACACGTTTCACGAGATCATGACATTCGAGTTCAAAAAATAGGATGAGATTACTTTAACATTTAAAATGTACTTTTATATTGCTGTTTTTATAAATTACAAAAATACTCAAACATGTTCATTATTTCCAGTATTTACCTTTTTAACTCACCGTAGAGTTTGCCTATGTATACTATGAACTATGGGACGGAATTTTCTGTTACTCTGCAGCTTCGGTTAGACTTCGATAGACTTACATATTCATATGTATGTAGCGTATAAATTAATAATACATAATATAAGGAATTAAAAACTGTTAACTTGCTAATTTTGCCAACGAAAATACAAACGATTGAACCCATTAAATAATTGAGATCTGCAATTTTCATACTTTTTGGCGTAAATTAGGTATGCGATTATAAGATTTAGAATTTAAAGAAAGAAAAGTTACGCAGCATTTTGATAATTTGAACTTCTTCGCTTTTGTAATAATTTGACGCTAGACATATCACCTGTTCTATATCTATATCAATCAATGGATTAATTTTTGATTCAGACGAATAAGTAAAATGTGAGTTGTATATAATTCCAGAATGTGTGAATTGCTTGGTGCGAGAAAATGAGGTGTTTGATCGTAAGATAGTTTTGCGTTTTGGATTATAAGGTATTGTTTTTAAGGTGTACAAACCGTTTTATGATTTTCTTGTATTTAAGCACCGTAAATGATGTCATATGTGGGTTTTAAATTTAATTTAAGTAATAAAAATAGGAAAATTTACAGGAATCGAAAGAAACAAACAATCATTGAATTCGTGGTAGCTAATTAGGTCTCAGTAGAAATCCTGAACCTTTTCTTACTTATTCAATAATGCGATATTCACATTCTTAGTCGAGGCGACCGCCTTAGTTAAAATAAAACTGTGCAAGTTGGTGCATTATTGATTTGAGCATTTCTGGAATTAATTTTAATTTTGACTCCACTTTATCTCCTAAAAGGAGAATTACATAGTTACAACACGAGTTTGCTAATTGTTAAAATAATTTGTATTTCATTACTAAATTAGGAGGAAAACTAATAACGAAATAAATTTTGTTAGTAAATTAAATTAAGTGTAGTCACCATCAACATATGTACAGGGTCATGAATAATCAGATAACTAAATATTTCGTTTTCTTACCACATCTCAATTAACAAGTTAAAGCCCAGTGTGTCTCCACTTCCACTTGTTGTAAGAACGTAATTACCGACTTTTAATGGGACGTTTATTACAGCCTAAAGTAAAAATGAATGGTAAATCTGCAATATGGAAATATGAAAATATGGAAATATGTAAACTATTTAATAAATACAGGCTATAATAAAACAATTAAACTTGACCTTACTTTATAAACCCAACATTCTGGAAATATTTAAAATATAAAACTACACAAAGTAGCACACTTACTAGTGAAGATTGTTAATGACCTACGGTGTTTCATAAAGTAGTAAAAAAGCCTGCAATATTGGATAGTTCTACGAGCTCGGACTTTGGATGGTGGACGCGTCTATCTGACGCACTAACATATGGCAGTTCATAGACGGGGACATAATATTCAACGGGTTTGGGATGTTGGAATTTTACAAATGAATGAGGTTCACTATTTCAGGAACTACGGTAGTATTTATTTTCGACCTAAACAAAATTAGGTATCTTTAAAATAAAAAAACCTTCAAAACCTTACGAATAAAATGTTTTGCACTTTTCAAAACCTTGCGAATAAAATGTTTTGCACTTTTTAGAACCTTGCAAATAAAATGTTTTGCACTCTTCAAAACCTTAGAAATAAAAGGTTTTGCACTTTTCAAAACCTTGCAAATAAAATATTTTGCACTTTTCAAACCCTTACAAATAAAATATTTTGCACTTTTCAAAAACATCCAGAATAAACTAACGATTAGAGCAACAATGTACGTTACTTCTAGCTGCTAAAAATATAATTGAGTCAGAGAATGCAGCAGTTGAACAATACATTTTTATAACAATTGTTAATAACATCTGCAGCATCGCCTTAAAACATGCTTATAAATGCTTTACCGCCGTTTTAAAACTAATCATGTTTCTTGCAGTGGTAGTATAGAAATTGAAAACCAAACTTTAACGGATGTGACAACAAGTTGCAGTTCTCATCTGCAAGTGTGCGAGAGGCTAGTATAACAGAATAAAAAGTTTTCCGAGGCTCATAAAATCTCAGTTCAAGTAAAGTTTAGATTCTTTCTAAAGTGTTAGTAATCGCACAGTTTTATACTTTTTTCTTTTATTGACCTAAAGAGGGGCAAGGTGTGCCAATGGACGGCAACGAGATAGGGGTTTTCAAGGATCGAGTCCACATGCTTGCATGTTGTACAGTGAGATATCCTAATACCTTGCTCTCACGGGGAGGCACCCTACTGTGTGGTCTTGTGCTGTGGATGGGGGTGGAGGGGGGGAGGCGATGGGGGGGGGGGCGTGTGGTCGATGGAGGGAAGTTGGGGAGTGGGGGCAGCTGTGGGTGAACGATCAGCGGACATAATCTGCTGATTCTCCCCACCGCTTTGTGCTCCCGGGGCTGTGCCCTCTGCTCTCACTCTCTCTTCTTCGTCCACTGATCACATGCGTTTACACTCGCCACCTAACCTGACGCTTTTCATCCACCATTGCACGACCAAGACCCTCGTCATATAAGGGCTGGCTCTCTATATATGAAAAGCTAACCGTTCACAGCTCTAAAGACTCTGCCTATTGGTACTGACTGACAGTGTTGATAGATGCCTGTTGTCTCGGAAGCCTTATAAATGTTAACCTATATCTGGATCGCTCCAGTATAATATAGTACCGCACAGAGTTCGTAAGTAAGTATACAATATCCCAGGCATGTCAAGCATAAAGACAATACGGTTGAAATTACTCGAGTACATTCTCTACTCATGAGATGTTCGCGGTAATAACTAATAACAGACAACCTATAGTAACTGTACTGTGTATGGGTAAGACCCGAAACGCAATAGTACTACACTACTACTACTACTACTTTTATTGACCTAAAATACTATATTATTTTTAATAGTTCCCTTGTTATCTTATGGTCAAGTTTGCATAGATCCATAGGTGAGTCATGAGCTGTGACTAAATCGCAATTATCTTATAATATGCAGCGTATAACTAGATATTACAATACATTAGGAATTCAAAACTGTCAACTTGCTTATGTTGCCAACGAAAATACAAGCAATTAAACCCCTATAATGAATTGAGGTCTGAAATTTTGCTAATTTGGTTAATTAGGTATGCACTTATAAGATTCAGAATTTAACAAAAGCACAATTATGTAGCAATTTGATAATTTGAACTCTTTCGCTTTTGTAATACATTTAAAAATTGACATCAGACATAAATATCATCTATATCAATCATTGGATTAATTTTTGACTCGGGCAAATAAATTTAAGTGTGAGTTGTATCTAATTCCAGATTGTGAGTTGCTTGGTGCTAGACACAGAGGTAACCAAGAACGTTTAGCGTTTTAGATTATAAAATATTTGTTGTAAGGCCTACACTCCGTTTAATTGTTGTCTTGTAGTATAGCGGCTCCTGACAAAAAAAAGTAATTATAGCATTTAATTTGGATAATAAAATAGGAGGGATCCAAGGAATCAAAAGAATGAAAGACAAAGTGACGACAATCACGGAATTAGTCTTGGCTAAGCTAAAATTAGGTCCCAGTAGGGAATTATAAAGATTTTAATTTTTAATTAATGATAAGATATTCACATTCTTAGTCGAGGCGAACGCCACTGTTGGAATAAAAACGTGCAAGTTGGTGTAATATTTACTTGAGCATTTCACGAATTAATTGTTAATTTTGACCCCACTTTATCTGCAAAAAAGTAATTTACAAACATACAACGTTTAATAGATTTTTTAAAACATCCTTTGTTTTTTATTACTAAATAGGGAGTCAAACTAGTCACGAAATAAAGTTTTTCAGTAAGTTAAATAAGTGTATTTATCATCAATATCTGTGTATCGCAATTAATAATCTAGTAACTAAACGTATATAATTTTTTTTCTACAACTCTATGAAAACATTAGAGCCCAGTGAAGCTTCACTTATTGTGACAAATCATGATGACTTTCATTGAAGCGTTCATTGATGCTTAAAGAATAAATTGACAGTACATTTGTAATTCGAAACTGCGTAAATGCCATGTATAAAGTACATGTCGCAGTTTAACAATTCAATTTGACATGAGATTATTAAACACAAAAATTTTACATTAGGTTTCTTATTTTATCATGTCAAAATACACACAGTAGTATACTAATAACTTTCAAAGCAAAAGATTCTAATTAACCTAGCGTCCTTTATGATATAAAAGGACGAGTCTCTTATAGTGAACGCGTCTGGGAGGTCGAAATGGAAATAGTGAACACTATTACAGGAAATACAGTAATATTCATTTTCATCTAAATTAAATTAACAATCTATAAATAAATACATGGATTCATAAATTTAATAATGGATTAGTTATACATTTTATAAACAAATTGCAAATTACCATTTTTTGCACTTTTTAAAAACAAGCAGATTAAAAGTTTTTCAATTTTTTAAAACTTGCGTATTTATAGTTTTGAACTTTTAAAAACATTATATATAAAGCGTTTTGCATTTTCGTCTAAACCTTCTAAATAAACTGTGTTTGAAATTTCTTAAAACCTAATGATTAAAAACGACAAGTACTATATTTTGTTACTTGTAGAAGAAAAACACACAATTGAGTCCGCTAACGTAATTGTAGGTGTAAAGCAATACGATTTCATATTTTTCAATAGTAATATGTACCTTGCGCAACGCCTTAAAACATATTTTCTGTGAAGAATCAAAATGATCCATTTCCAATTTAAACTACAATCAAAATAAGCTATGTCATAAAAAAATTGAGAAACGTGAGTAGAATAATTATTAGGAGTTTTTCAAAAGTTTACATTGTTCTATTTACATGTTTTACAAAAATTTTAAATGTTCTATGTACATGTTTTTAAAGAGTGTAACATGTTAGATTTCCTCCTTTTTGAAAGAGAAAAATGCCTAATTTGCATGTTTTTGAAAATTGCATAATGTTCTATTAAATTGCATACAAGACATGTTGCAGTATTTTTGTAGATAGTAGATATATATTCGCTAAAAATGGATATGGGTCATTTTGGTTCTTCACAGACGACGTAAATGTTTTGACGCCGTCTAAAAATTTGTCAGCCTCAAATCGTTAATACATAGCGCTAAGGTTAATTGAGGCTGCTTATTTTTATAACATGAAATTGAAGGTGTAGCATAACAATGTTTACACCTCTGGAATGAAACGTTTCCCCAGACTCATAAAGTTTCAGTGCAAATTTGCATATAGTTTTCAAAATGCCGTCAGGGACTGCAGAGGCAAAACTGCATCTTTCCAGATATGTTCCAGTGATATCATACTTACATCACTGCAATTGTACTAGTATCAAAAGGTGCCTTTTCGTCAGTGTAACATTCCAAAACCATTTAAATTAGTTGCGAATTCGTAGAATTTAGCAAAAAAGGTCTCTATGTCTTGCATAGTGCAGGACATTCCTTTAAAGTTTGAAGTTTCCCCTGAGGCTTTACAATTCGTGCTCGTATAACTTCCCCGAATTTGGAGACATTCGGAAAAATCCCCCGAGATTTGAGTATTGCCAATAAGGATACCCGCTGGAAAATTTCTCCATGCGTCCGGTACTAGAAGATAAGGCTGAATAAACAATAAATATAATGTGGCAGTAAAATAATTTGTGGCAAACACAGAAAGTATCTGTGTTCTAAGCGCTATTCTATTCTAACCTTTCTAAAGAATTTTTGCAATTATGTTCTTAATTCGGAATTTTGCGCCAACTTGTTAAATTCCTGTATTTGCAATTAACAACAACATACACATGAGCTATACTTAATAGGGGTAGCAAATCAGACCAAGAAATAAATCAGTTTGTGTTTGCAAAACCATCTTGTTTAAAAAAGAAACTAGAGTCACCTAGTTTTGCAAAGAAACTCTTTACATTTAAATTACACTTTAAAAATGACAAAAAAAACATAAAAAATACTATAATACATACTTAATCATCCTTAGCATCTCTTGGGCTTGCGTTCGGTCGTGGGTAAGAAAATTCTTAAAATCAAATGTTTTTTACGTGGACGTTAGTCTGCAAATTCGAAAACATTCCTGACTATTTATAGGAATTACAAAAAATACCAAATTGAAAACAAAATTCACTCACATCATCTGAGGCAATTACTACAGTTGAGCTAAAAAAAAAGTGAAAATTTGCAAACTTTCTTAAGCATTTGTAGAATTCATTCTGAATCCAATTTATGCGTAGAACGTTACTGATGCGTTTAGAACTTACAAAAGACAGAATGAGGAGGAATATTTATGCAGTTCTTTATTCATTTAAGTGTGGTGTTTACTAAATAAGTTTCAAATAATATTTTAATAAATAAAATAGATATATGTATGTATATATATCTTAAAACATTATTAAGACGCCATACGCAGTTTAAATAAAACAAGTAAATTAATGCACTGTTGAATTTGAATTTGATAGCGCTTTGCTTTGACGCCACTTGGTTAACTGTATTGATATTGTTTAGTGGATGTAATCAGTTTCGTGCCTCGAAGCCCTTTTGCGTTATTAAAAAAAATGACAAAAACAACAAACAAGTCATCAAAATGCTCCAATGAAAAACCAAATAAAATGTAGTCACCGTAAATATCTGTCAAGTATCATGGCCTGAGAGTGAGAGGGTACAATTAGACAAAGTTGCGTCTTGCGTCTGTTTAATAAAACAGAGGAGGCAAGAAACAGCTGGAGCACTGGGGACCTATGATTAGAATTATCCTAATTATTGATTTGGAAAAATCAAAAATTTGTAACAGTTATGTAAGATTGCCTATTTAAATACGCTCTTGTATACAATGTATTTTTATGACTCATTTTACGAGAACGCATTTACAATTCTAAAATGTTTATTGCAACCATAAATTTCATTCTGGTTACGCTTGTACTATTATTTAAAAGCTTCAAATTTATTATAATAATACTGAATAATCCTTACTAGTTTCAAATTAAATTGTAAATAATGATATAAATTATTCTCCATTGTTAATAACATTAAACTGCAAAAATTGTGTTTAAACTGTACACCTTTGACGCCTCATCTTTTAGGCCAATTTTTTTTTTATATTCTTAAAAATTTATATTTGTTTTTAGAAAAAATAAGGAGTTACAAAAAGTCATATTTTGTCAAAATAAAATGAAAACTGAAGGGAATAGAAGGCGGCAGCACTTATTTTTTTTAAACATTGGCGTGTCACTATGACCAAACGACGCGAACTGAAATCGAGTTAGTTTGGATTTGAACGATTTAAAAATTGCCTAATTTTCGTAGATGCGGCTTTTTAAAATTTAGGCTTTACGAAACTAGCAAATTACATGTAAATCTTTTGTCTTGTTTAAGCAGTGTAAGACACGGAGCCGGTGACCGGTGGGACCGATTGCACTGACCGAAGCTCCGGTCAGTAAAATCGAAAACATAGCAGGCACGCTCGGGCTCATTTTTTTTTTCAAATCCCATGCTTAGTGGACGAGTCTTTCCTCCCGGGCTCAGGCTGGCTCAAATTGAGGTTGTTTTTTCAAGAAAAAGGGACCCTCGGTCATTTTTTTTTAAGAGCTCGTTAGGGACCGATTGACTTGCACTGTGTTTAAGAATGTAAAAGTATAATACTTTAATATTTAAAAATCGGATGCACAGGTTTTTAGGTCTGTAAGTAGTAAGCAAGTCTAGCAATCACAATTCTTGAATTTTAAGAAACCTTGATTTGTTATTTTTACTTTCACTTTTCCGTAAAATATGTACTGCTGTTACATACTGATATTATTATATGAAAGAATGTTTATCGTTTCAACGCCACTTGAAAATCCTGTTGATTTATCACTGCCACAAACAATGAAGATACTTGTTGTGCGCTATTTAGTTATGAAATAGTAATAAAGAAAACGCTATTTATTGTAATTGCAGATAAAAATGCATGAATGAAAAATCTTACAAACGAGCGACAAAAAATTATTCAAGCTTTTGAAAGCGTATTAGGAAAATGGAAAATTAAGTTACGTGAAGCATATTTTTTTAAATTAAATAAAATAAAAAATTCGAAATCAGACTATTATTACGGCATTAAAAATGTGTACTTGCTTTTTTTACTGACCAAATTACAAACAATAAATCTAATGAAGAATTACGATCTGCAATTTTGCATGTTTATTAGTGACACTTTATGTGCTTTATGTACATAAAAATAATGTATCATTTTGATTATTGGAACTCCGTTGCATTTTGTAATAAATAAACAAAAGGTATACCACCTATTCTATAACTTTATCAAGCAATTGGTAAAACTTTTGATTTGGGCGAATAGGTCAAGTTTAAGTAATATCTAATTCCAGAATGTGAGTTGCTTGATGCAAGACGTACCAAGAGTTACCTTCAGTAGTTTTAGGTTTCAGATTAAAAGAATAAAACTTTTTGTTGTTTGTAGACGCCGTTTAAAAATTACGTTGTAGTAGAGTTGTAGCCATGTGAGTAATCAGTTTTTAAAGTTTTAAGGTAATATATGGGATCTAAGGGGTCAAAAGAAACAAGCTGACAAAGTTTCGATGATAACTGACTTACATACAATTGTGTCGTGTTGTGTCTAATAAATCCACATTAGAAAGTTATAGACTTTGCTATATTTAAAAATAGAACGATAATCACATTCTTAGTCCGGCCGCAGTTGCAATAAAAACGTTTAAGTTTGGTCGAATCTGTAATAGTCGAATTTAGTATTTAGGAAGTTAATTCCTGATTTTGACACACCGTAATCTGCTAAATATTACATATATAAAGAATCGATCGGCTAGATACCTGGTTGAAAACATCTTTTGTTTTCCGTTATTCAATAAACTATCACGAATAAAAAATTTGTAAGTATTAAAATTAACTGTATTCACCATGAATATCTGTGGAGTGCCTTGATTACGCTGTTTAGTAAACTTTTCTTTTTTTTTCTATTAACAATTTATAGCCTAGTAAAGCTCCTGTTGATAAGAAAAACATATCAATCATTTCATTGGAGCGTTCATTTCTGCTTACAAAAAATGAACAGTAAATCTGTAATTTTAAAACTACGAACACTGATTTTGGTTGATTTCAGTTGCCAAAATTATAAATGAATCAGATGATCTAGCTGTGTAACAATATAATTTTAATTTTAATAAAATTGTCATTAATACCTGTCGCATTACTTTGAAACTAGTGTGTGTAGTGTATCGACGCCGTCTGAAAAACTTATCATCATTCTTTTGCATCTATTAGGTGGAGGTTGATGGAACTCTGTTTATGTACTTGATAATAAACTGTTCCCGTCTGCTGACAACTTTCGAAACGCTAAAATTAAATGTTTCACGACACGAATCACGAGATTTAAAACATTTTAGTGCAAATAAAGTTCAAATTCCTTTGAATTTGTGAGCGCTCGATTTTATTACAAACTTTTATTTTTAACAAAAAACTCAAATGCATATATGTTTATTATTTCAAATAGTTCAATTCCTATCTTATAGTCAGTTTCGCATATGTAAGTCATGAACTGTGGCTAGATCGTGATTACCTGGTAATTTGTAGCTTCCATCTGCGCTAAACTAACTTATTCACTGATTTTTCCGATTTACAAATATTTACAAAAAAAATAATGAAACTAGTATTCCTATAAAAAGGCCAATACTTGCATTAAAATCATACCTCTTAACCCAAAATATTTCTGTTACACTGGCTTGGCTACTTTATCGCATATGCAAGACTATCTCTCATTCACAAAATGCAGAGCGTAGTTTCTTGTGCAGAAAAATAAATTCTGAAAGAAAGAAATTATTAGGGAATAATTACTGCACTATTTATAATCGATCTTCCATTACACCAAAACAGCAAAAATACATGCTTAAAATTATCAGTGCTAAATATTAAATTTATAATAATTTTTTAATTAAAAGTTGTTGGATCTTTAAACGATCCAATTTCAATGGGGGAAATAATAGTGACATACTAAATACATTTGATTATATATGTGGGACTTGAATACTTGAAATCATGTAATTACTTTTGAAGCTTAGAGATATATTTAAAAAATAATGAAGGATTCCTATATTGTATATACATACTTACTTACATATTATATTCGTATTAGTTTGAGGTGACTATTCTTGAAACAATAAATGCCGATTTAATAATGAACTACAAAAACCTGGTTAAATGGTGTTTGCGGAAATCAAGTAATCTTTTTATTTAAATACACATACGATTAAAATGACGACAAAAACCTACTTAACAGGACACACGTTAAAAATGTGGGAGATCCCTAGCAAAAATTAACATTACAAGTTGCACGTAGAATTAAAGAATCTTATTTTTTCATCGTCAGTTCCAGCAGCCAGGATCGTTTGCATTATGCACGTGTAAACATTCTTCGGCGACGAATAAAAACTGACTTTCTCCATTTCCTCAAAAAGCAACAGTGACTATCTCCATTATGCACTAAAACTAAATCTGAACATCTCTGATTATTATTTCTTGATTATCTTTGATTTATGGACGATTCCGGAATATCTGGATATTATTAACATTCAAACATAGGCTGGCCAACCAAATATTTATAAACTGTCCCTTTAGGACGGATTTACATTACATATGGATCCCTTATATCCGAATTTGACTGAAGTCAGATTTGTTTTTAGTGCAAACTGGAGATAGTCAGTTTTGCTTTCTGCATTAAATAGAGATAGACAGATTTGATTCTTCGAAAAGGATATGTATATTGCAGGTATTTTTTACCCTTCGTATTATTAATGAGAATGTAAATAGAAGAAAGCAATGTAGAACACAAAATTGTGAGTTTAAAACTACCGTAAAACAAAGGATCGTCATAGCTATATATGTATGCACAATAGAATATACCCAATTCACCTACGTCAAATATAATTAATTACAAAACAGTAAGAGGCCCTCCTTAAATGATTTTATTGAAATATCACCAATTCTAAGACCATATGCTATGGCCTTACTGTAATTAGCTTGACCACTGCATAAATACTTATCTTTAACATGAGATGTCATCAATATCCATATAATGTATGTACATATTATGTACTTACAAATATACAAGGACTAAGATCAGTGATGCAGGAATTATCAGGGAGATTTCCACATTTATAATGATTTATATCGAAACTTACTATTTAGAGATACAAACTGTCCTATCTACATTAAATAAAAAATATTAACATTTATTTCATGTCTATTCGGTATGAGTATTCACAGTGTGCGGCAATTCTGGTTCTGGCACTGGGTTAGCTTTGGGTTGTGAAGGCTTCTTTTGCGGCACTAATATTTTTTCAAGTTGATTAAACGGAGCTTCTATTGTGACGGTCATAATAAATCCGACGAGACAGGTCATCAACATGTGGGCAAAGAATATATTTGTCTGCCAAGTGTAGAATAATGCACAATGTTAAATTTAAAACATGTACAAAAAATCACAAGAAAATAAAATATCAAAATTTGCAGCAAACGATTTAGAAATAAAAAATATTGTTTACCTAAGCATATGCACTGTAATGAACGGGGTGTACTTGGGTCATGTGGTAAATTTGCTGCACAGGATAGGAACTAATATACATACAGAATGTAAGACGTCCCAGTGGCATAAAAACTTTCCACGATAGGAAACTGCTCACAAAACCGCCATAGCCACTCACACATGCAAATATAATCCAGGAAATGACCCCTCCCCACGCAAACCGATGAAGTCCCGAGTAAAATGCGGAATTTACCGACGTATACGTCCACTCAGCGTTGGCAGGATCCAAAAAGCTGTGAGCGCCAAAAACGATCAAGATTGCAGTCACAGTGGAGAGAATCCACCCCACGGCCACTGCCAACATTGGAATCTTTGTAAATCTTTTCGGGTTCTTGGATTTGTAGTAGAGGACATAGCCCAGGAAAATACCGGCGAGGTATGGTCCCATTCTGCACCAGGGACTGTAGTACAGGTCTTTTCCGTAAGTCTTGGGGCTACGGGAGAATTAGTTATTTTCAAAAACAGTATTTTGCATACGATTAATTAAACCTATAAGTTTAATCACCTCTAATTTACTACAAAGAAAATGGTAAACTACTCACTCAATAAATGGATTGTTTGAAGGAGGGAGCTCCTTTATATGTTGAATCACTGCTGGAGTCACAATAGAAGCAATGCCTAATGCCGCCAGAATTCCAAAACCCGCTTTGCGCCATCTCCACAGGGGATAAATGATGTGGGGGGGCGACAATAAAAAATTGCATGTCGTTGGCCAAGTACCAGGAGGGTCCATAGCACTGTATAATTCACACATGTTTAAAACAGTTTAGTATCAAGTTTTATACGAAGATGATTACCAATGATATTTATATGGCTTTGTAATTTTGTTGTACACTTACAATGTCTGAAAACTTGCTCTGGAAATTATTAATGTACAGGAGATTGTACCACCAATTCTTTCGACAAGTCTCACTTTCCCTAACTAATATGTCGCTCATTGGGCCGGAGGCGAACCGAGGCAGAATTGTTGCAATTATTCCGATCATTACTGCATAGGTTGGAGTTAGTCTGCAAATTATAGGTAGAGGGTCAGTAATTAATTTATAATTCTTTAAAAGAAATCTAAATCAATCAAAAATTTAAAATTATATAGGGGCTGTCCATTAATGATATCATCGAAAAATCCTAATTTTTAGGACGCTATGACCCGCCTGTCATCAGCTTAACCATTGCATAAATGGCTATCTTTAACATGGAATGTCATAAATTCACGACTACATCCATTGCCCTACCAATGATATAATTTATGGACAGCTCCTAATGGTATGCGTTATATGGAATTATGCCACGACTTTTAAGTCACTTGCAACACTTTACATATCGCCTGCGAAATACAGATAACGTTCATATTCATTTGTAGCTAAAAACAATATATCAACTATCTACAAAAGTATTCAAATATGTCTTGCGAGCATTTAAATAGAACATTTTGCACCGTTTCAAAAACATGGAATTAGAACATTTTGTACCTTTTCAAAAACATGAAATTACAACATTTTGCACCTTTTCAAAAACATGGAATCAGAAAGTTTTGCCTTTTTCTTAAACATAGAATTAGAACATTTTGCATTTTTCAAAAACATGGAATTAGAACAATTTGCACCTTTTAAAAAAATGTAGATAGAACATTTCACGATTTCAAAAAAACATGAAAATAGAACCTTTTACGTTTCTCAAAAACTCGTAATTAACATTTTACGCATGTTCCTCATTTTGTTTTGATGACTTAGATCATTTTGATTCTAGCCTAAATTAGATATGGGTCATTTTGGTTCATTACAGACCATATGTAAAAGAACATTGTGAGAAGGGGAGTGCGTCAGGTCATAGATTTCAAAGAATTGTCCTTTGTGTACCTAATTATGAATTTTAACGCCACTTGTGAAACTTGAATTCTCTGTGCTACTGATATAATAACAGATAGGTAATTAATCATGGCGGTAGCAAATCAGTAGGGATGTCAGCACCCAAAACCCAAAACCCAAGAATTTCCGCCATCTTACCCAAGAGTGACCCAAGAGTCTTGGGTTGTCAAAAAATTTAAACTTACGATTTTTGGGGTATTTTGTTGTTATTAATACGTTTTAGAATGTAATACAGCTTTACTTGGGCGAGACTCTTGGGGTACCCAAAGAATTTGAGTATTTGGGTACCCAAGACTTTTGGGGTACCCAAGGAATTTGAGTATTTGGGTACCCAAGACTTTTGGGGTACCCAAGGAATTTGAGTATTTGGGTACCCAAGACTATTTGGGTACCCAAGGAATTCGAATTTTTGGGTATCTAAGAATATTGGGGTACCCAAGGAATGCTAGAAGTTTAATATGTATAGCATAGAAATTACATGACTGATCATTACAATAATATGCTTGTGTGAAGCCGTGTGAAGGCGAAATAGTTTGTGGCTCCAATTTTAAACATCTAAGCATAATACGCTTTCACATAATTTTTTTGTTTTCTTGTTTTAATGCAGATGTGTTGTGCTTCACGATGAATCCCTTTTCTATCTAGTGATTAGTTGATTAGGAACTAGTGACCACGACCACTTCGACCACTCGATATTAGTTCTTAGTTCACAAGTTTTAGACGTCTTGACTAAGATGTAAAATTAAGTTAGAATTAATCTTTTTTGACCTATAAAAAAAGAATAATATCTCGTACTTATTCTCGAGTTTTATTTTATGTAGGATCTATTCACTTCATAAATCAAAATTTTGTTTTTATTTGCTGCAGTGCTTAATAATTTAAGCAAATGTAAAGTTTGGGGTACATAATATATAAATTATTTTGTTACTTATGATTTCTCAAAATTGAACCATCTTTAATGTTTTAAATATCTAACCATTTAATATGTACTTTAAAACTAAGTAAGTATTACCAAAAGGTTATTAGGTTCTAGTTTTAGTTATCAAAAAAATAATTTAGTTTTACCTCAGGAAAGTTTGTATTCACGTAGCCTATAAGATGCGTTAATTACATTTAAAATGTTTCCGAAGAATTCTTGTTCCACCGTTTGTGTACATGTACAAACAGAACTTTTCTATAAGGTCAAAAAATATCATAGGGGAATGTTCTTACTGGCGTAAATTAATTCTGTAGCTAAACTTATTCTGTCGTAATTCCATTTAATTCTTATATTAAATCTGTCATATGTGCACTTAATGTTAAGCTGCTGGCGCTGTCAATTTAATAGATTTACGACAACGAAACAAATTAACCTACAACAGAAATATTTTATGTACATTTTAACTAAATTCACGCCAAAATGACTTTTTATTGTCGATATGAGTATTATACCATAACATGAATTTTTATATTATTTTATGTTTATGTTGCTGAAATTGTGACGCTTAACTCTCAAACCAAAAATTTTTTTTTTGAAAAATAAATCCTAATAAAACAATAAATAAATGTGACACGAGTCCAATTATTTTTTAAACTTTAATTGTGGAAAAATTAAAAACGATTGAATCAAGTATATACATTCTTTAGAGTCTAATTGTAAGTCCGTTTGGTAGTTTAAGAGCCCAATATTTTGAATATTTGGGTATCTAAGACTTTTGGGGCACCCAAGGATTTTGAGTATTTGGGTACCCAATACTTTTGGGGTACCCAAAGATTTTGAGTATTTGGGTACGCAATACTTTTGGGGTACCCAAAGATTTTGAGTATTTGGGTACCCAATACTTTTGGGGTACCCAAAGATTTTGAGTATTTGGGTACGCAATACTTTTGGGGTACCCAAAGATTTTGAGTATTTGGGTACCCAATACTTTTGGGGTACCCAAAGATTTTGAGTATTTGGGTACCCAATACTTTTGGGGTACCCAAAGATTTTGAGTATTTGGGTACGCAATACTTTTGGGGTACCCAAAGATTTTGAGTATTTGGGTACCCAAGACTATTTGGGTACCCAAAGAATGCAAGTCTTGGGTACCCAAGAGTCTTGGTTTTGTACAAGTAATTTTTTACCCCAAATATTTGACATCCCTACAAATCAGCCTAAGAAATAAAACAATGGTTGACTATTAAATTAATTTCAAGTCAAAATCACCTTAAATATCTGTGCAGCACCATGAGTGGGTAATTAAATGTTCCTTTTCTTTCTTCCAATTCCCGTAAAAGATTATAACTGAGGAGTGCTGCACTCATTATGAAGAAAGTGTCTACTTGGACTTGGCCATTAGTTATGACTTGATTCATAAATGGACGGTATTGCTGTTGTTATTTGTGCATACCAAAAATAAATCAATAAAATTTGAAGTTGCCCCTGAGGCTTTATTGGGGTTCGCATAATTCCCCCGGATTTGGAGACATTCTGAAAAATCACCCGGGATTTAAATGTGGCCACTAAGGATACCCGCTGGAAACTTTCCCTATGCGTCCACCACTACAAAGTATAAAGCAAATTTTCAAATGAAATATTAAACATAAAATAACTGTAAAATAATTCTCGATAAACAAAAATGTATCCTGTCTGTGATGAACCAAAATGACCCATATTGATCTGTAGCTAAAAACAAAATCAACTATCTACATGAATATTCGTATATATCTTGAAAAAATTTAAATACATAATTTTAAAATTTTCAAACGATTGAACTAGAGCCGTTTGCACCTTCTCAAACACATGCCATTAAAACATTTTGCACTCTTTTAAAAACATGGAGCTCGAACGTTTTACACTTTTCAAACACATGGAATTAAAAAAACTTGCACCATTTCAAAAACAAGGAATAAAAAAATTTTGCACTTTTTAAACACATGGAATTAAATTATTTTGCACATTTTCAAAAACATGTAAATGAGACGTTTGAGATGCATAAAATTAACATTTTATGCATGCTTGACTTTTTGTTTTCATGACATAGCTTATTTTCACAGACGATATGTATTATATGCAATGTAATAAAAATAATTTTAAAGTATTTCTAAAAATAAATTAAATGAAAAAAAACGAAAATAGTTGTTGTTGTTACGATTTAAAAATTTTTTAAATTTTCTGATGAGTTGAAATTTAATTTTATAATGTGGCATTTTAAATTTTTCGAGGGCTTTAAAAACGTGTTTGAGACAAACACGTCCCCTTTTTTATCCACTAATTTCATTATAACACGCTCTTCTTTTTCATTCTGGTAATTGTTCTTGTCAATACTTATTTTGGTTTCACTCTATTATAAGTTATTACTAAATAGGAAAGCAGTTGTGTAGTGGCGTCGAAGTCTTAAATTTCTAAGTAATTTGATTTGTACATTATCGGAATAAATATCTAATCGTAAGTAACCATGCTATTCCTAAATACATTGGCAAAACCAAGTTTCAATTGCATCTTCCACATAATATATATACAATAAAACAAGAATATAGCAAGTTTTTAAGTCTGAGACTATGAGTGTAGGAAAATTAAACTTTTAAAATCTGACTATCTCCTTTTGGTGCTAAAAGCGAATCTGACTATTACCATTTTTTGCTAAAAGCGAAACTGACTATCTCCATTTTTTTTCAAAATACCCTTTAAAAGAGGCCAAAAACTGTATGTGCCAAAGCAGCATGTTATGAAGTAGACGTTTTTGCTAAGGGGTCGTCCATAAACGACGTCACAAAAATTATTTCCCATTTAGAAAACAACTACTCCCTTTATCAATGCTTATAGCTATTACAAGAACTGTCATAAATACCGGAAAAGACCCACACACGCTAAATATGACACCATTTAGGATCAACCCATTATAACTATTACAACCTTAAGCTTTCTAGCTACTGATTTTATCATAAGTTATTGATAATCTGAATCAATGTGTTTACCTTTTACTGACTGAACTCCGCGTAAACGATCAAATTTTCAGATTCCCGTTTTCCACTTAACGAATGTTTTATGTTCCTGGCGGTGGGTTTCTAGTGACTACTGATTTCTGTATTCTTCATTTCCGTTTAGTTTTCAGCAGGAACTGTAATAATGTTATCTGAAATTTTAAAGTTGTAATGTTAAAATGATGTCACATTTAGCTTGTGTGGGTCTTGTCTTGTATTTATGACACGCCTTGTTACAGCTGTAGATAAACAGTCTGTAGGTGGGTTCTTAAAGAGTAATAATTTATCGGACGTCATTTATGGACGATCCCTAAACAAAGACATCTACTGTATAACGTGCTGCATTGGCACACATAGTTTGTTTTGACTTTTGTTTACTTTTAGTGGTATCTTGAGAAAAATGGAGATAGTCAGTTTCGCTTTTTGCGCGAAAACGAGATAGTCAGATTTAATTCTACGCTTACGATATGTATCATACAATTTAAATGATGTGAAAAACCTATTTATGAGGACATATGTTTAATATGTGAAGGACCTTCTTGGATCCTAAGCAAAAATTAACACTTCAAGTCAACTTATAATTAAATAATCTTTATTTTTTATCGTCAATTCCAGCACTCATGACCGTTTACGTTATGTACAAAGAATAAAAACTACCTTTCTCCATTTCCTCCAAAAGCAACAGTGACTTTCTCCATTTTATACGAAAAACAAATCTCTACATCTGTTACTTGTTAATAATCTACATCATAAAAAATCCAAATCACAAAACCCGGACTCCGGTGTCCGGTATCGTGTTCGGTTACCTCACTTATTTTAAATCCTTAACCAAGAAGATGTATGTAGACGTAGTGTATAACAAAAATGAGCTATGTAAACAAATTGTGCGGCTTGAGCAAATACGTTAGCCAACAACAACAAGACAAATGATGTATCTTATCGCAGGAAGTTAAAATAATGAATGTGACGACAAAACGTTGTAAAATTAATTTTCTACTGATAATTATGATAAAAGACGGTATTGTGGGGCATTCGGCATACCAAAAGCTAACGAACTGTGGCTTTAAAACAGTATAAAAGCTTTTCTATAGATATATTAAAAATTCAAAGCTGCTGTTACATTCCGTCCGCAGGACGGGCTGGGTTACTAGTATAACATAAAATACCACCCTATTATTATATAAATGACGACGTCAATCTTGTCGGGTTCTTGGATTTGTAGTAGAGGACAGAACCCATGAAAATACCGGCAAGGTACGGTGCCATTCTGCACCGTGGACTGTATGTAGTGCAGGTCTTTTCCTTAAGCCTTGGGGCTAAGAAAAAATAAAGTATTTTGTTGTATTATTTTGCATACAATTAATTTAGTTCGGGTCCTGCCTTTTAATCTACTACCTAAGAAACGTAAAGACAGTTGTAAAACTCACTCAATAAATGGATTGTTAGATGAAAGGAGTTCTTTCCCATGTTGAATCACCACTGGAGTCACAAAAGAAGCGATGCTGAATTCCCCCGAAATTTCAAATCCCGTCTTGTGCCATCTCCACAAAGAGTAAATGATGAGGGGGGCCAAAATGAAAAATTGCATGTAATTGGCCAAGTACCTGGAGGGTCTTTAGCACTATGTAATTTATACATTTATAAAATAGTTAAGTAACAAAATTATTTTAATGCACATTATGCACAAAGCTAGATGATTAGTGTGTGATGTTTGAAAAATGTACAATGTCTGCAAACTTGCTGAGGAAATTATTATTGTACAGAAGATTGTGCCCTCAATTATTTCGACAAGTCTGACTCTCCTCAACTATAATGTCGCTGATCAGACCGAAGGCGAACTGAGGGAGAATTGTTGCAATTACTCTAATCATACCTGCATATGTTGGAGTTAGTCTGAAAATTATCGGTAGAGGGACAGTATTTAATTTTAATTATTTAAATTAAAAATTATAAATAAATACCAACGAATTAAAATTATATAACAGCTAAAGTTATATGCAATTATGCCATGACTTTTAGGACACTTAAAAGACTTTACAGACTATATTAGAATCATTAGGGTAGTGGTCATGGGACAGGAGCTAAATTTAAAACAATTTTGGTATTGATAGACGTGATTCAGAATTTTAACGCCACTTTTTAAACTTCAAATGACTGTTCCAGAAATGTAACGGCAGAAAAGTGAGATTTTTTTATAAAACACAATGTGTTTGCTAGAAAATGAATTACAAGTTAAAATCACCTTAAATATCTGTGCAGAACCATAAGTGGGTAATTAAACGTTTCTTTCCGTTTCTCCAATTCCCGTTAAAAATTATGACTAAGAAGAGCTGCAGTCATTATGAAGAATGTGTCTACTTGCACTTGGCCACTGGTTATGATTTGACTCATAAATGGACGTTTAGTGCAGGAGCAGAGAAAGCAAGTCCCGATGGCAGTGAATTAGTTTACTCCTCTAACGCCGGTTAACATATTTGCCTCAAATAAATTAAACATTGTTTAGGAAGTAATAAATGTTCAAAGATTTAAGTAAAATAAAACTTGTTTTCCGTTATAAAATTTTCTTGCTTTTAAACATTTACACACGTAAATCGTCTTGTTTAAGCAACGAAAGTACTCAAAAAATAAATTTAAATCAGAAATGCATGATCGTTTTGGGCTCAGATCTCATACAATCATTGCTAAAAATCATTTAATAGACTTATCCCATTTTGTGTAAAAGCAAAAGTTTTGCAATTTAAAAAAGTTAGTTTAGTCTTTAGTTAAAGTTAAAACTTGACCTTCACCAGTCAACATTCTAACGTGCTGTATTAGTTTTGATTTTTCATTCTTGATAACATTAATTGCTTTCAGTAAAGAATATTCAGGGCGCAACTAGCATATTAGAAAATTTAGCTAACTTTCGCTTGTTTGTAAACATCTAAGAAATTTCAAAAAAAGGTAATAAAGTAGAAAGACAGCAGTTATTTCAAACGAGATTTAATATGAAATACAGCAGATTTTATTTATTTTCACAAAATACAAATAAAGTTCACTTGTTTCAAGCCACCGACATAGCAAAAGCAATCATATTTCTGTGCTGACTGGTCTACTGACCGGGGCTCCGGTCTGTTCTGTACTTTTAGGACTGGCATGGGAACCTACCCCATGCTTGAACACATGGATTTAAACGAATTGTATCATATTGTCTTCTACTGTGGCTAGTAACAGCTGCTAGTATAGTCGTTTGGGTGCAGAATCGAATATCTCTGTTTTATTCGAATTTGCATTTCCGAAGTTTTCTTGAAATAAAAAGTCAAGAAAATTCAGCTGGAATAACAGTGAAAAAGTTTAGTAAAGGCAAGGTCTCCCTTCCATACTTCCGTGAAAACGGATGATTTATGACTTAGAGTAGGTGTAAATGTAGTGTTAAAACTGTGTTTGCTAATAATTATCATCTTTCTGCAACTAAACATAATAAAATCACTTCAACTGCAATAGGGTCGTCCATAAATGACGTCATCGAAATTTTCCAGTTGTAGGACCGCATCAGCTTAATCATTGTGTAAATCCTTAACATTGGATGTCTTAAATATCTAATACTTTTAAAATGATTCATTATCAACTATTTCGTTTGTACAGTTTGACGTCGATTAACATTGCTACCATGAATTCCATGGAACCTCGTATAAATGTAGAGACCGTCCTCAAATTACATCACAACGAGGTTCAATACTTGTATATTTAAGACATCCCATGTTAAGGATAGCCATTTAAGTGATTTCAGATGATTGAGAGCCATCTATATGTTACATGTTTACTTCTAGGGGAAGGGGGCTCAGCTGAATGGCGCAAAGAAACAGTAGGGAGGAGGGAGGATTTCAAAAATGACGCTTTAAGCTTTACTTTTGAATTCTAAATTTTTTATTCCGCTAAATAAATGCAGATACATAATAGATAAAATGTAACGTGTAGGATGAAATTTATTTTTTCGAAAAAAACATTACCGTTTATAAGGGAAGGGGAGTAGCATTGAGAAATGAAAATTTAGTAACGATTTAGTGAGACTAACGGGGTTCAGCCACAAAATTTAAACTTTTTAAGGTGAACACACAGAGCTAAAGATTAACTTGTCGATCAAGACAGATCGAATCAAATTTGTTTGCCTGTCCGCAATATTACATGAACGTGTTTATTAAACTTCAAGCATCTAAAACACCCATATAAATTCTTAGAAAAAGACAAAATACACTGTCTGTCACAACATTAAAATATAATCATGAAATAATGGCAACGGAATATGTAACGATAGGTTATAATAAATACTGTGTAACTTGGAATAAATAAAATTTATTTAACACTTTAACGCCACTCGCCAAGACATTACGCATTGTTCCTGCGCACGTCCTATGAAAGAAATGTAGCTTTGATCCTGCCGTAGACAATCACAAGGTTGTAAGCTGTTCAGCTGTTTCTCTAACACCCACAAAAGATTAACTTGGAGTGGGAAAATCAATATAAAAACGCTGTCGACTGCGATTCCGCCATTCTTTACTATTTTCAGCTTAACGAGACGTTGATTAAATGCGTACTTTGCAATTAAGTGCATTCAGTACATGCATACCAAAATCAAACGGTAAAAAACTTAGATTAATATAAATCCACAATCGTGATACTTTTTGCAGTTAACAATACACAACGTCATGTACATTACTACAGTTTGTTGTATGCTGCTAATTACAAAATAAGATAAATTAGGCAAAGAATTTATTATCATTTATTTAGGTATATTTAAAAAAATGACAGCCAATATAAGACTAAATAGATAATCATGAATTATTGTACAAAAAAATCATGATTAATGCAATCACATTAATAGTTTAAACTAACGCCATTGACGCCTACATCACTGCTATTGTGAAAGGAGCAAAAAAAGAATACTAGGGGAGGTATTACTCTGCTATCAGTATTAACTGTTAATGAATGACAAACATTATTAACTCCACTTTAATAAAAATGTAATTAAATTTTGTAAATCTATAATCTTTTTGTGTGTACTACCAAAGAACGAAATAAGTGTATGCTATTAATTTTAAGGAATTGTAGACATAGTTTCATACCGTACATAGTTTAGTTTATCTTTTTTGCATGTCAAGTGACATTTTGTGCTCGTTGTACTCCCTAATTTGTAATCATAGTAGTTATACCAGCAATTGTAATTATAGACAGGCATTTTTCAGTTTAGAATTTTATAGGCAGCTGTTATCTTTGAATATATAAAACGGTTAATGTAATAAAAGGGTCCGTTTTATGACACACTGAGATATCGATACCAAAATGCATAATCACTTTTAAGACCGTTATATGACAAACAAGCCAAAATAATTATGCTCTTTGAAACACCTGCAAAACCAAAATTTTAGCAATTTTTAAAAAATATGTAGGTAGATTACAATTTTTGCACCTTTTAAAACCTTACGAGTAAAATGGTTTTCACGTTTAAAAAGCAAAAAATTAAAAACCGTTGTACTTAATAACCACACCCAGATTAAAATCTACGAGCAATAATTTTTTTTTACTTCTAGGTGCTAAAAATATATTTGAATCAGATAATCTAGCAGTGGAGCATTCCTTTTTTAATAAGTGTCAAACATAAAAGCCGCATCGCCTTAAAACATGTTTACCTCGTCATGCTTTACCGCCGTTCTAATAATTGTAGGGACCCGCTTGAGTATAATATGATCTAGGATATATTTCGTCATTTATAGACATATAGTAGAAGTAAAGTGTAGCGCTTTAAAGCGGGCAAAATGGTACAACTGATAACGGTAACAAAAATCAGTCGTGTATTGTTTTTATTCAAAAACGCATTTCTTTTAGCCTAATTGCTGTATTTGTTTAATCTCATCACCAAATACTTACTATTGGATATTACTAGCTGCAAGACGCTCTTTCGAATTGGATATCATTTATCTATACTGATGTGGCGTAAAAGCTATATACAAGGTGATTAAGTTTTACGAATTTACATGCTCAAGAATTGACAGCTGATTTTGATTACCGTCCAGAGTTGCATGCTGACGGAGCTGCTAAGCCGATACGACGCTGGCGAAACTATGAGCGACTATCTTCCTATTGAATTTGACAAGAAGTTGCATTTCTTTAGAAATTGTATTTGCTCGATTTTATCCCATTTTATAATAAATTAAAATATTCAAATATGCACATTATTTCCAATAGTTCATTTGTTATCTCAAAGTCAGTTTCCCATAGATGAGTAATGGACTGTGATTAAGTCGCAATTACCTTGTAATATGTACATTCAGCCACACTATATCCACGAAATGCGTAGATTAGTGCTTTCCGAAGAGGAAGAAGTTCCAAAATAATTTGTTAATACCCAATAATAGTTCAAATATCTCGGAAAATCAATCATACACCTTAGTCTTACTTTAAATGGTCTATTTAATAATTAGCCAGAAGCTGCTAGACACATATAGTACAGAATAATATTTTACATTGTAAATAGTAGCAATGTGAAAATTAAAAGTTTATTATATCAGTAGATGCAAATTTTAAGAATTTCTGAAAATAAACCAACCTGATCTTTAAAAATTTCTTTTTTTTTTAAATTTTTGCAGCTCTGTAGCTTCTAAAACGTTTGCCTAATTTAAAAGCTTTTTACTGTTTCTGAAACTTTAATGTTTTTTTAATTCTAAACTGAATAAGTTTTAGGATTCGAAAGTTAAGGAAAAGTCGATTAATCAAAGTTTTAGATACCGACTGTGAGTTAGCGAATATGATAACTCGATTACTTTATTATGTTAACATTATGTGTCATCAGTAGTTAGTGTATCTGTATTAATTATGTGCAGATTAGCGATCTGTATGCTTGGTTTGCAAAATCGATATTAGGGGTGGCGTTGAATTAGGAAAGATGTTCGTATTTTTCGAGTTACAAATGAAGCAGACGAAAATAAATTCCTGAAAGTTTAAAATAACGCTGATCCTAAAAATATTCAATATATTTGTTTTGTTGCCACTAAACAAATCATTTCGGGTTAAGCCAATTACTTTGTACGTAGCTGGTAGTCTTTCTTGAAGGCCATTAAAATATACGACTTTGGCAATTAGCTTTAAACGTAACGTAGTTTGTGCGAGTAGTTTTTCCATAACAGTTTAATAATTACAAGATGCCTTAGTTAGCAGCCTTTATTGAAATATAACGCTATTTGGTAACTTTTTAAATGTGTAAAATTTAGAATTTAAAACTTAACTACTTTTTCAAAAAAGAGTAATTGACGGTCATGCAACAATTTGTATCTTAGAAATTGTAAGCAACTGTAGTTATACTAATTTCAGCTAGTGAATTTAGAAGTACAAAATCGATAATAGATTTTAATATTATAAATACACTTACCCATAAGCAACATCACAAATGCACTAATAAGCGTTTTTATCGTCCGTGAAGTCTTTATAAGAGTAATATCCATTTTTAGCAAGAAATTAAATGCACTATCTGCCAAATAATTAAAATATTGATAGGAGTATTGCGGTTCCCACAGAAACCAAATGCGAAGAAATACGAAGTTGTTTGATAACAGAGTCTGGAGTGGGGCTGAGCGATATACGATTGCGAGCAATGAATTGAGTATTGTGCTCTGCCGCCACCGCCACGTCAGAACCATTGAAATGTAAAATCGAGATTCGGGAGCCAAAATTGGAAAACGATTAATATGAGCCGGACTGTCAAATATTGTTGACGTGTTGAAGTTTTGTCTGGCTCGGTTTTTCAACTTGAATTTAATTTTAAATATTTAATTACGACTAAGTCATTGAGCATTGGTGTTGATTTAATGCATACCTTATCTAATGTTTCACTCATTTACTCACTCAGAATAAAGTGATTCTTGTTTTGTTCATAAAACTAAAAAGGTTTTAGTAGTTAGAAATTGTTTTGTTTGTTGGTGGAGGTGTTGGGTAGTAGTGTAAGTAAGAGGACTATTTTGAAATCCTATTAATATCATAATCACGAAATCATGTAAACAGAATATTTACTACTTTTTAAAAACATGTAAATAGAACAGTTTCAACTTTTTATAACCTTAATACTATTTTTGTTACCATATATCAAATTAGGTGATGTGTAACTTGGCATTCATGAAAAACAATACGTTGATGCCACTTTGAAATGTTTCATAAATTGTCATTGCATTAAAACACACATATTATGATTATGATAAAGTTGTTTAAATTTAACGTATTTAAAAAAAATTTTTTAAGCCGTAGTAGAGCTCTTAAAATTGCAAAAATTTGCCGCAACGCTAAAAGCTTTAATTTAATAGACAGTTGAGCTTCAGATTAAAAATATTGATTGATTCTGCCTGCAGCGTTGTTTAGAAATTTAGTAGATTTCACATACAGTAAAACCCTAATTGATTCGTATGTATTTAGGATAAGCCTGGGCATTTACTGTTAGGTATTTAGTCTATTTATGTGATCCGGAACGGTGAAAGAATATATGCTTTAAAACTTTTAATTAGCTTTAGAGTTTCTTTGCGATTTAGAAGTCATAATAATGTGAAGATAAGATATTTAATCGGTTCACGTTACTCAACAAGTCAGTCTAGAAAGTATACATTGTTTGACACACAATCATGATCAGTGTATGATTTCATGATACACCTAAAATAAGTTTTTTAAGTCCTTAGTAAAACTGAAAATTAGAATATATAATTGCACTTTGCTTTTTTAAAACTAAAAACAAAACAGAAATGGATTTAAAATCAAATAGGAATCCAAATATACGAACAGTAAGATTCTGCAGCATTTTTTAATTTTAGTTTTTCATTTCATCTCTTATATTGCTGCTGTGCTCAGATTCAAAATTCAGATGTATACATTTTCGTTTTATCGCATTTAACATATTGGATATTTGTTTTATTAAATTGATTTTGGACTTTAAATATAGCCCTATACACTATGGTATCATTAGTAATAGTTTGATACGGATATCTAAAGGAGAACTGTTTTATATCGAGAAAAATAAAATTACAGCCATGATTTTGTAATTTACGGATAGTTACACAGAGCCGCGGATTAGGATTAACGACGGCTGGTCAAAAAAGGTATCCTAATTGTAGCAATTTGCACTGTCAGTATTATTAGAGTACGTAGTACCTAAAGTGTATAATTACTATTGATATTTTTAAAATTTTAAAGGCTGGAAATCATTTAAACTAACTTGGTTATGCTCAATTGTGCAATTCAGTGGTTAACTATAATTGTTTGTCATTTTCAACGCCGTTGGGTATTTAGCACCGTAGTATTTATGTGACGGTCACATGGTTGAATTTCATCGAATACTGCAAGACTAAGTAAAGTATCAAACCTAAATAGTTAGTACGTTGCTTCACAATGAACATTGTTACTTTAGGTTAGACTTTTATTTTCTAAAATTTTTCTTCATTGCAACTGTCAATGTAACAATTTATTCACGTAATAAGCAATTAATTAAGTTGAATGCAATTATAACTTTTTGCCTAGTTATACTTGTACGACCACCATCACCATCATTTAAAATTTAAAAATTGTTTGCCAATTTAAATCAAACTTAACTTATTCCACATTTAATTGCATATGCACACAGTGGAAATAAGTATTTTTGATACGGGGTGTTATGAACTAAAGTGCATATAACTCAAAAACAGTTTATGCAAATAACATGTAAATAAAAGTAACTGTAAGTCACTTTATTAGTTCAATATTGCAATGCATGCAAAAGCTGTAGCTTAACTGGATTTTTAGAAATTAAATATGTGCAATAATATAATCATAGAAAATCATGGAAAAAAGTATTTGTGATTTTGGAATTTTTTTAATTTAAATCTATTTAATATCTGGTATGACCTCCTTTTGCGGCCAAAAGCTTTCGAATCCTATTCGGAACAGACTCTACTAGCTTCTTTGTGAATTCAGGGCTAATCTTCTTTCACATTTTTCATAGGACAGTGATAAATTTGGATGTGTTTTTTAGTATAGGTTTGAGCCGAATGCCACATATTTTTATTAAAAATATCCATGTTAACTTCTTTAGTCATGGTTGTGGGGATATAGACTAACGTTTCGACCCCGTGAGCAGAAAAAAAGCCCCACACCGTTACGCTCCCTGAAAAACACAACGGGTTAGCTACATGGTCAAATTCTGTTAAAGTAGGACATTTGAAGGGCGTAACACACCCTTTTTGGACCTCATCCATGGAGCAATATATTTTGTTCCAATGAACCCAAATTCTGCCAATTTGGTGTCAAAGGTGTTTAGAGTGTGTGGTAAAGGCCTGAAGAAGCACTTTAACCCGGCAGTGTGACATCTACACTAATCTACAGTTAAGCAAGAATGAGGTGTGTTACGCCCTTCAAACGTCCTACTTTAACAGAATTTGACCATGTAGCTAACCCGTTGTGTTTTTCAGGGCGCGTAATGGTATGGGGCTTTTTTTTTGCTCACGGGGTCGGAACGTTAGTCTATATTCCCACAACCATGACTAAAGAAGTTTAAATGGCTATTTTGAATAAAAATATCCGGCATTCGGCTCAAACCTATACTAAAAAACACATCCAAATTTATCACTGTCCTATAAAAAATGTGGAAGAAAATTAGCCCTGAATTCACAAACAAGCCAAAGAAACAAATTGCAAACAACTAAACCCAATAATATTATTAAGATCTTCAATTTGGCTTCTTTATGAGCGATCCTTGCCTTACATATCTTTTCATAAGATTCAGAATTTAACTACAGCCAAAAGCAAAAGTACATGTAGCATTTCGACTATTTAAGCTCTATTGTTATTTTTATTAAATTTGCAATAAATGTACTACCTGATCTATTATTCTCTAGTTTGGGTACGTAAAATTAAACAAAGTAGTATACTTACAATTCTTCAGTAAAGATTCTAAACGACCTACCGTATTCCCTGATTCCCTGTTATGGTAGACGGGCCTGTTATAGTGGACTGGTCCATAAGGTCAGAGTTTGGATAGTGAACGCGTCTGTTTAATGTACTTTTATATGACAGTTGATGGGCCTGTAATTGTAGGCGGGTCGCGGGTCTAGGAAGTTGGTCTTTGAATAGTAAACGGGGTACACTATTGCCGCAAGAACTATAATATATATTAATACCTGAAACAAAATTAGCTACCTAAAAAAAAATTCCAAACAAAAAATCTGTAAACAAAATCTTTACGCACCTTTGCAAACACAAAATACATGCAAATTACAATTTATGCACTTTTCATATATTTACAAACTAAAAGTTTCGCACCTTTTAAATATATAGAGATGACAATTTTTGCACATTTCAAAAATATTAGGATTAAAAGCGGCAAGTACCAATAGTTGTTGTTTCAATTTTCTAAAAGTACAAATAGGTATGATAATCTAGTAGTGAAGCAATACAATTCTATAATAATTGTTAAACAGTTGCTGCATTGCCTTAAACCAATTATATGTTTCGACGCCGTCAATACAATTGTGTTGGCATTTGCTTTCCATTGTTCATGGAGGTTCAATCAATATATGCATTAAAAGACACAGTGTTATTGTCACTTGTCTGACAATTGTAAAAACGCTTGAATATCACGAATCGCGAGATTCATAAAACTGCTATGCAAATAATTGTCAATTTCCTTTTTTTTTTAATTAACAAAAATTCTTAAATTTATTATAGCCATTTATTCAGTTTCAACGCTGTTTTTGTTTTATGTTGTAATTAGCTGCATTAACAAAAATACAATATAAAAATAAAGTTTGATAGTGAAAGATTAGTATTTAAAATACACAAATTCATGACATAACTAAATAATGAGTTTTGATTTCCTAAGTAAGCTCTTTTCTTTATTTTACATTTTTCTTCGTTGTCGTCTTTTTGCTGACAATTTAGAAATTTCAGAATAGCTACCAAGGAGGGTATTCAAAATGTTTTACAATTTTTTTTTTAAAAAATAAATGTTTTCAAGTGAGCAATATTTTGCACGCAATGTTTTTCAACAGTATTACAGTTAGTACAGTTTTGTGCAGTATTTTAATTGTTAGTCTAATTAACTAATTATATATTTATTTTGCTTGGTCATTTCCTTTTGAATGGTGTATCGTTTATGTGTACCCTCATTAAGAGAGCAGTGGAAATTTTGATTTTAAGATTTGGCAGCACAATAAAAAAAGTAACTTTTTATACGGATGCTCATAACTAGTGTTGCCTACATTACCGCTCTTCTACGACCGCACCACCGTCATGTCGTCAGTGTAACCTTACGTAATAGTGGCTATTTTTAAATTAACATTTCTTCAATACTTGACTGGATCCACTGACCCTACCGATGACGGCGATGACATCATTATTGGGCGATCCCACGAAGTTATGTGTGCTGGTATCATATTTTTGCAGCTTGCAGTGCCAATTGCTTTTTAATAAATTGAAGGAAAAAAAATAAAGAAATTTTTTCGGCATGCTTTCTCTTGGCTGCTGCCAAGCAATTTGTAATATAAAAAATCAAATGGACCCCCTTGTAATTTGCATTAAATTTTTAATAATCTCGGAAAACGTGATATGATAGTGTTGTGAATATTGCCTTTGTCATGTGATAACAGGAATTTTGTAGTATAACAACTATGATCCTTTAGCACCTATCGCTGTTGTTGCGTGGAAGGCAAGAAAATTTCTCTCAGACGGCGTCAAAACTTACACATGTTTTATTGACAATTAATTAGTTTGAATCTGATCGTGAGTTATCCTACACTTACTAGTAGGTGATTTGGCCCACTGTTTTTTAGCAACTTGACGCCAAAAAAATGAGTGCTCTTAGTTATTAATTATAATGTTTTTAAAAAGTGCAAAAAATGTATTTTGCATGTGCTTTACAAGTGCCATTTTATAAGGATTATGTTGACAATGTTTTAGAATTAAAATATTATTTAATAGATAATTAATTTTGCTTTAGTTGAAAATAGGTATTACCGTATTTTGTGTTGAAATGTACCCCGTAACTACCTAAATTCGGACCTCCTGGTCCCGTCCACTAGTACAGGTCACACTTATACTGCCATTTAATAGATACTAGTGAGTTAAACAGTTACGTTCACTATCTTACCCCGATCTCCTAGACCCGCCCTTTATTACATGCCCGTATATTATTACAGGAAATACAGTAGGTCATTTTAAATCTTCACTAGAGTCTTAAGTTTGCAACTTTGTGTATTTTGAAATGTCATAAATAACTTAACTATTGCCAGATCTTTGTGTTGAATACAGCAATGTCAAAAACGATTTTACAACTTCAGCATGTGCTTTATATATGGCGTGCATATAATTTCGAATTTCAGTTGTACAGCCAATTTATTCTTCAGACAGCAATGAACGCTCCAGTTGAAGTTGTTGTGCTTTTAACAATGAGTAGAGCTTAACTTACAATTATAATTTATTAGTGGAGTTTTGGAAAGAAAGAGAAGCGATTAATTACCAGCTTACTCATGTTTCTTAAAAAACAATTTTCATGATTCAGCATTTTGATCGCAGTTCTGAGTAGTTGAAATTGTCTTGAATTTATAAACTTGATAAGTGTATTACACAGTACACCTCTCGCATGTCGACATTGTGATGCAATGCTTAAGCTTAAACGGCGTTGAAGATATATAGTTAACCATAATAAATAACTGAATTTAGAAATTGTAAATTTTACTGCGAATGCAAATAATTTTTATCATTTAAAGCTTTGAAAAATATCAATATAATATACATTAGGTAATTAATACTCACTTTGATGCTGACAGTGAAAATGGTCAAAGTCAAGATAACTGTTTTAACTTTTAACCATCCCTCTTAAATGTGATCCGAATCAAAATAGTTCAGGCTTATTTTCTACACTGCATTGGTGAATTGACATTCTCAACTATTCAACATCGGTGTTTATTACACAATTAATTTACGACATGTAAAATTGTCTACTTTAAATATAACAAATGATTACTTGGTCGTAGTTTTGACTTTAAAAGTGGTAAGAAACAGTTTATAGTCGACCTTATTAACATTGAGGGGATCTTTCGTCATAATCTTTCGTGGGAATTAGAGAATTGAAAAGCCACGTTTAATTACCCGCTCACGGTCCTTAACAGATATTTGCTGTGGCTTCTTATGATTTTAATGATTCATTTTAATTATTTAGTATTATTGCTTTATCTTTGTTTCAAATAATTGAAAAGTTGCGGCGCCGTCAGACAGAGCAGCAGTCGATTAGGTGAGTTGTATCTCATCAGTTTAACAAGCCGAGATGCGTCGAAATTACATTTGAACTCTGCATTGAAATTCGACAGCAAGCATTTGTTTTAATGCAACTGCAGCAGTCACCTTGATTACATGGCTGTGAATTCGATTTAATTAGGATGTGTTTTTGTGTATCCCATATGTAATTGTCTTTGTCAAATCCGCATACTAACACCCTAGTATCGAATTATATTCGGATTACTGGCGACTATTCTGCTGTGTTTTGCCTTCCGTCCGACGATCTACGTCCTTGTTGAAGAAAGTTAGTCTTTCCAATGAATTGGTGATACAGTCTCCTAATATTTAGAGCGATTGAGGTGACATGGCACGCTTACTGGATCGACATACATACTATCGGTGAGGGATGGTATCTATATTTTTCTACTTTTTTCTAAATACAAAACAGGTTACTTTGTTGGAAATATCTTTGAAAGGAAACGGTTTTGCTATTAGACAATATTCAAGCAACAGAAATATTAAAATATATGTATCCGTATTTAATTCCCTAACTGGCGATATATCCTGATATGTATTTCCTAAATATACTGTGTTTACTACTGTATATTTCCCCATGTAAAATTAGGCTGATTTTATCTAGCCAACAATTAAAAATTTAACTACTTCACTATTTGGCTGCAAAGATTGTGCAAATAAAATGTAACGTCTTTACAATTTATATATCATTATTACAATACATACTTGTTAAAATGTGTAACTATAACAACATGCAATGTTACAGTAGTTTAGATCATATCATTTTTAGCGTTAAATTGAAATCGTTTATCTGTAACGTTATGCGACAAATGTAGAGTAAATATAAAAATTCAATGAATTTCAACATCCCGTCAGCGTATCACTATTCAAGCTCCTACTTGATCTTAACGTCGCAGTGAGGATTTTTACATATAGATATATCTTATTTATGTGGATCAAGGATAATGTAAATTACATATACAAATATAAAGGGCTAACTCACAATAAGATTAGTGATGCACAATTTATTTTGTCGATTTCCAAATTTAAATCAAAACTTACTAAAGAGTTACAAACTGTCGTTTCTACATTAATTAAAAATGTTTACAATAAATTACAACTAAACTAGAATGTCACTCATTGGACCTTGAGACGAACCGAGGCATAATTGTCGCAATCATTCTGAACATAGCTGCATAAGTTGAAGTCCGTCTTGAAAGTAGAGGTAAAGGGTCATCAATTAATTTATAATTCTTTAACTGAAAAATAATATACCTACCTATATATCAACAATTAAAATTAAAAACTGTTTGCTTCACTATTATGCCGCGACGTTTAGGTCACTTGTAAACTTTACAGATTGCATATAAAACGTGTTGATTGTGACATGGGGCAGAACCTAGATTTAAAATAATTTTGAAATTTATGCACGGTATTTAGCATTTTGACGCCGCTTGTTAAATTTCTAAATAAAATTTGTGACTACAAAGCAAAAGTTGCATATCGTTGTTTATACTATATTGACTATAAAAATTTGTTAATGGATTAGTTATAAGTTTTATAAATAAATATAAGTTAACATTTTTTGCAAGTTTTAAAAACAAGCAGATTGAAAATTTTTCCACTTTTCGAAACCTCACGAATAAACAGAAGTAGACATACAGATTAAAAAGTACTAAAAGGAACTAACTTTTGTTACTTTTAGTAGCTAAAAGAAAATATGAGTCAGCTAATATAGAAGGGAATCAGTGAAGCAATACAATTTAATATTTGTCAACATAATAGTAACCCGCATCGCCTTAAAACATGTTTTTGTTTTGACGCCAATTAAAAATTCGTCGACAGAATTTGTTAGCTACTAGATAATTCATCGCATTCCTGCAAATGTTTATGGAAGGAAATCGCTGAAGTCCAACTAGTCACATGGCATGGCAATGTTCGAAGGTGTGGAACTGTAGAACAGCACGTACATAAACTTTTAGTAGAAATAAATATTGAATTCTTTTAAAAATGTAAGTGATCGACTTTAGTACTTTTTTGTTCGAATAAACAAAGTCAGTGCTTTAATACTGCGCATATGTTTTTGATTTCAGCGCATAAAAATCTTTTCCTAAAATTGCATCATAATTGTTACTAGCACTGCAAGTCCCCGATACATGTGCATGTAGGCTATCTTTAAGCATGAATGTAACATACTATTATGCGATAGTAAGTAAATTTAGATAATCTAAATGAAAGCTTTCGATTTTTTAATGCGTAAACATTCAACACTAAAATCAAATAGCTGTACTTCACCAACTGTTGCCCTTATTACATTTATAATTGTAATAGTGTTTTTAAACTGACAAAACAACAGAGTACATTTAAAAGGTCCATTTAAGGTATTTTGAATCTGTATGGTATAAAAACGATCGTTTTTAATTTCATAGAGTTACATGCAAAAACGCTTCCTAGTCAGTAGTCAGTTTATTTGAGTAGGTGCTGTAACTCACGAATCTTTATTGCAAAAAATAATTAGTTTCATAGCCTGACTCTGGAATATTAAAAAAAAAATAAAAACATTAAGTTTGTGAGAATATTCAAAAGCTAAATCTAAATCAGAATTGTATCATTTTTTTGGGGGCTTAGACATCATACAATCATTGCCAAAAATCGTTTAATAGACGTATCCCATTTTGATTACAAGAAAAAGTTTTGCAATTTAAACAAGTTTAGTTAAAGTTGAAACTGGACCTTTACCATTCAACACTGTAACGAATCTAGGTACATAGTACACGTAACGCAAATAATTTTAACTTGAACAACATGACTTTCATATTCTGTTAAGCCAAGCAACTTTTCGAAAGGAAATTATACAATTTGGTTTTTGTTAAATAGTGCGATAGAATATTCCACAAGATACAGGTACCATTTTAAATTTAAACGGAACTCAGCGAAGCTTTTGACACCGATCATTTAATTATTTCTTTTTAATATAATCAAACTTAATAGATTCAATTAAAGAATGCTCCAGCCATAAACAGAAATAGCACAATAAAAGCCAGAATCAGTATCTCTTAATGACATTACCTTTTATATACTAGCCAATGCTAACACTAAAACAAATCAGAAGAACAAAAACAACAACAACAAAAACACACGTACAAGGAGAAGTTATTATTTTCCGCATTTTGTTATGTGATTTTTAGTAGTCAAAATCCATACATTGAAGACAACTACTTAAGTGTTGAAGATGATTGGTTACAAAGGAACGGCAATCATTTGCTATGAAATAAGTTTTTAAAGCTCTTAGAAAATACGGAAATTTGACTGTAATAATAGTAAAAATTTACAGGAATTAATGTAGATTGTTGCAAGTATTTACAGTGTGTGGCCACTCGGCGGCATTCGCTTCGGCTACTGATTTCTTTTGAGGCACAAACAACTTTTACAGCTAAATAATGGAGCATCTAATGTAATTTTCACAATAAATCCCACAAGACAGGTGGGATTTACCACCATGTGAGCAAAGTTGATTTTTCTCGGTAGAGAAAAACAGTATCCAAAATGTAATTAGGCCATGCTATAAACCACCACAATAATGCCGTCATACCAAAAGCAAATAAACGCTTACAACAAACTTTTAATTATTGTGCAAATAATCTGAAAATATTATGACGTAAGCATTTATACTATATAGTGATCAGGGTGTATTAAAGTGATATGGTAGAATTGCTGCACAGAGTAAGAACTGATGAAGATGCAGAACGTAAGATGTCTCAGCGGCATAAAAACTTTTCACGATAAAAAAACTGTTTACAAATCCACCATAGCCACTCACACACGCAAATATTATCCAAGAAATAACCCCTCTCTATGCAAACTAATGAATTCCGGAGTAAAATACGGATTCCAACAAATTGAGCGTACAATCCGCGTTGGCTGGGTTAAACAATCTATGAATGCCGAACACGACAAAGATTGCAGCCACAGTGGCGAGTGTCCACTCTGCGGCCACTAAAAACAATAGGAACTGTCTAAATTTTGCTGGATTTTTGGATTTGGAGTAAAAGACATCTCAGGAAAATACCGACGATGAACGGCCCTATTCTACACCATTTTCGACACTTATTTTGTGCAACGGACCCGAAACATAATACCGTTTAATAGAGGCATATATCCTGACAAATATCACATTGGTAGGTGTCAGCCTGCAGATATTGTAAAATATTTTCAATAAATTCAATCACATCCCTAGTAACTAAAATAACTCTTAAAATGATACCATGATTTGAAGATTTTGACATTTTTTTACAAATTAAATTTACGAATTCGACGCCACTTGTAAAATATTTTATAACGTTTGTAAGGCTGTAATAGTACTTTTGAAATCTGCAATGTCTTGTATTTGCTGATTGATCAGCATAAGTTTGAAATTAACAATAAGAAATTAAGTAATACTATGTTGTCACTGTAAATATCTGTGCAGCACCATAGGCGGGTAATTAAACGTTCCTTTCCGTTTGTCTAATTCCCGCAAAAGGCTATTACTCAGAAGAGCTCCACTAATTGTGAAGAAGGTGTCGACTGCCACTCCACCGTGCTTTACTACTTGCAGCATAAATGGACGGTACATCTGCGATAAAATTTTTCAATAATTGCAACAAACAAATCCAAAGTTAAACAATAAAAATTACGAATTATTATAAACCCACAATTTTGACAATAATTTGCGTTATTAATTAAACGCCACAATACACACTGTCATTTACCTGTGTACATACAAAGAAATTACAGTAATACAGTCAAACTAATTAGAAAAATAGATAAAAACTAAACTGCGCACATTTTGCAAGTGGATTAAATTCCATGCGAGTTGACCACGTATCTGCTCCCAAGTGTGACCGAAGACGACGAACGAGATATTTAAAAACCTTAATCCATGTAGACAAGTTAATTCGTCACTTCTGACATTGTGCTTAGCTACTTCTCTGTGTTCAGGGGAACTAAAAACGCGAAAAACAGCACAAACAACAACAGAAATTACCCAGGAATTTAAGTGTGGTCGCTTAGTATATCCGCTGGAGACTTTCACTATGCGTCCACTAGTAGTAGAAAATAAAAGTTGTAATACAAAATAAATACAACGCACGGGTAAAATAGTTTGTGGCAAACAGAGCAAGTAGCTGTGTATAGAGCTATATAATAAAATAAGTGCTAAAAATTGAAGAAATAATTTGTTTATTAAACTAAAATAATTGTTTAGGCTTACTTTAAACCGCCCACATAGCAGGCACATAAACCTTAGTATCACCATTACCACCTATAGGACTAAGTATCCCCTTGAGCTGATTTTATAATCCTTTTAAATGACTTCCACACTCAGTACTCTCTCCAGGAAACAATCTCGTTTTCAAAAAAGTTGCAAATTCTTCTGACGTGCCTCCTCTTACTAATGACGGAATTGCATTTAATAGTAACAACTTTGCACTATAAAAAATTTCTTTTTGTTCGCCGTAAATTACAAGCAAATGGAAAAAAACAAGCAAAAAAAAATAATCAGAACCCCTGTTTTTGCCTTTTCTTTAGCATTAAAATAATGCAAATTTTTAATTTTATTAAGAGTCAAAGCTTAACACAACTCAAATTTTTAACCCTTATTCTACACATAACTGATCTGGATTTGTTTTTCTATACTGCAAAAAAAATGAGAATAGTTTAATGTTTTGTTTTCCTTTTTATTTTGGTTCGCTTTTAATTTCGCTGGAAATTTTGGATGATAAAAGTGGGGTTTGTTTGCTATGTTTTTTAACAATGCAAAATGTCCCATTTACATGTACTTGAAATGGTGCAAAATGTTCTTATTCTATGTTTTTTAAAAGGTGCAAAATGTTGTAATTCCATAATTTTTTAAATGTGCAAAATGTTGTATTTACCATATTTTTGAAAAGCGCAAAATTTTCTATGTAAATGCTTTCAAGACATATTTGAATATTTTTGTATAAAGTAGATTTGTTTTCAGCTACAAATGGATATGGGTCATTTGGTTTCTTTACCGACGATACATTTAGAAACTACTGAATAATTGCTTATGGAACTTATGGCCCTAAATTTTAACTTCTTATTAAATGATTAGTTTGAGATTACTTTACATAAAACATTAAATGCCAATTTAACAGATAAACTAAAATACCAAGTAATGGTGTTTGCGGAAATGAAGTTAATAAATTAGTGTAATATTTATTTACAAATTAATAGTTTTCTTAGCACAGTAAAAGGTTAACGAATTACATACAATGAAATTATTGTTAGTCTACTATATTTTGTCTTTCATATCCTCTCTGTGTATTTTAGGGAAAATACCGGCGAGGTACGGGCCCATTCTGCACCATGGGCTGTAGTACAGGTCTTTGCCTTAAGTATTGGGGCTACGTGTGAATTAGTTATTTTCAAAAACAGTATTTTGCATATGATTAATTAAACCTAGGTCCTACCCTCTAATTTATCACCAAGAAAATGATATACAACTCACTCAATAAATGGATTGTTTGATGGAGAGAATTACTTTGTATGTTGAATCACCGCTGGAGTAACAATAGAAGCAATGCTAAATACCGTCAAAATTCCAAAACCCTCTTTGCGCCATCTCCACAGGGGGTAAATGATGAGGGGGCCAAAATGAAGAATTGCATGTCGTTGGCCAAGTACCAGGAGGGTCCATAGAACTACATAATTAGCACATTTATAAAACAGTTTAGTATCAAATAATATGTATTTCAGTTTACACACACAGTCACACAGCTAGATGATTATACTGTGCGATGTTTTAAACTTACAATGTCTGCAAACTTGCTCTGGAAATTAATAATGTACCTACAGAAGATTGTACCACCAATTCTTTCGACAAGTCTCACTTTCCCCAACTAGAATGTCGTTCATCGGACCAGAGGCGAACCGAGGTAGAATTGTCGCAATTACTCCGATCATAACTGCATAGGTTGGGGTTAGTCTGGAAATTACAGGTAGAGGGTCAGTAATTAATTTTTAATTCTCTAACAGAAAAATTATAATATCAAAAAATTAAAATTATATAACGGTTTACGTAATATGGAATTATGCCACAACTTTTAAGCCAATTGCAAAACTTTACATTCCGTCGGTGAATTACTAACATGACCTATGTCCATTTTTAGATAAAAACAATATCAGCTATATACAAAAAATATGTCTTGAGAGCATTTAAAAAGAACATTTTGCACTTTTCCAAAGTATGAAAATACAACTTTTTACACTTTTCATACACATGGAATTAGAAATTTTTGCACCTTTTCAAAGATATTGAATAAGAAAATTTTGCAGGAAATCTTTTAATTTCCTAAACGAACTAAGCGAATTAGTTAGAAAATGTCACATTTCGTGAAAATCAGATGATAACTGTTGAAGTTTAATGTTGATTAAATAAATTAATAAAGTAATAACAACTGATATAATTTTTGCATCAGTTAAATTATTTTGGCAGGCCATAATAGATGCGTATACACAGATTTTTTGTATTTTAAATTATAGTAAAAGTTCTTACAGCGTCGACGCCGTTTAATAATTAAGCTTATGTAAAACCATCATTATTCGTGCAGATTCTCAAATTTAACATTTTTAATAAAAACAGGGGAATTCAAAGAAGGAAGCTGTCAAAGTTTTTACGATCATTGAATTAGTTTAACTAATTTAGGCCGAGTTAGAAAATTATAGACTTCGCTGTATTTTTAAACAGTACGGTAATAACATTCTTGTTAGTTGTGGCAATTACTTTTTCCTAGTTTGAATGTAAATATTTAAATTCCAATATAACATTTTTGTATTGTATACTGAGCTGTTAGGCTATTTCAATTGTGCAACAGTGACTTAATAAAGTTTTTCTCTCATATCAGCAGAATTACCTTAAAACATGCGAATAAATTAACGCCGTTTTAAAACTTATCCTGGCTCAAGCAGCTACGGATCGCAGTTTGCACCCCAGCCTCTAACTTATTTGACAAGTTGCAGCTTCTAACTGACAGTGTACGAGGGGCTAGAATAACAGAGTAACACGTTTCCCGATTATCATTGAAACTCTCAATACCTCAATACAAGTAAAGTTTAGATTATATTTAAAGTGCAAGTGCACGATGATTTTATTGCTTTTTTTTAAACTAACCAAAATACTGAAACATATTTAATATTTCCAATAGTTCACTTGTTATCTCATAGTCAGTCTTGCATAGATGAGTCATGAACTGTGACTAAATCACAATTACCTGGACAGTAATATGTAGGTTAAGCCTGAGCAAGACTAAATTAGGTATGTAAAGAAGCAAGTTGACAATTTGACAAAGTTCCGACGATCATTGACTAAGTGGTGACTAATAAGATCACACTAGGGATTCATTGGCTCTTCTTTATTAATTGAATATTACGATATTTGCATCTTGATTCGAGGTGACTGTCAAAGTTGCAATAAAAAAAAACATATTTGTGTATTCTCCAATTTGACATATTTATGGAATTAATTCCTGATTTTGACGCGAATTCATCTGCTAAATTTAGCAATTAATAGTGTGAAGGCTGTAAATTCGTATATTGCAACCACTATTTGCCAACCGTTACTAAATAAGGTGGCAAACTAAACTAATCACGAAATAAATTTTGTTTGTGAGCAAAGTATCTGTGAAGGAACATGAAACAAAATTAGGCTGGTACCTAATTCAAAGTCTTCTTCTTTTTACAACTCCACTAACAAGTAATAGTCAAGTTAAGCTTTAGTAATTGTTAAAATCATAAGGGCATTGATTTGGGCGCTCATTGCAGCAATCTGAAGAAAAAATTATCGGTGCATCTGTAATTTAAAATTAAATATATATACGCCATATATAATGCACATCACAAAATTAAACAATTAAATTTACTGCACTTTAGTAAACACAAAATGTTGACAATACTTAAGTTATTTTTAGAACGGTAATACATTCACACAAATTACAACTCCCTGGTGAAGATTTTATATGATCTACCGTAATTCCTAGAATAGTAGACGGGACTGCACAGTGAACAGGCCTGCAATATTGGGCAAGTCTAGAAGGTCTGAATTTTGAAAAATGAACCAGATTCATCATTACATGAAATACAGAAATACTCATTTCCGTCTTAAACAAAATTAACTATCTATTAAATAATATTTTGAATCTAACAAAATTGCTAACAGAATGGCTATGCACTTTTCAAAAACATGCGAACTACAATTCTTGCTCTTTAAAAACAAGCAGATTAAAATTTCTGCACGTTTTGAAACCCTACAAATTATTGTGTTACACTCCATAAAAACATACAGATCAAAATGTTTCCACTTTTAAGGCCC
Organism: Dicyrtomina minuta; assembly: GCA_949802685.1. Classification (NCBI taxonomy): domain Eukaryota; kingdom Metazoa; phylum Arthropoda; class Collembola; order Symphypleona; family Dicyrtomidae; genus Dicyrtomina; species Dicyrtomina minuta. Next base: position 136,256,082 of record OX461808.1, on the reverse strand, counting down.
TTACAAAGAAAAGGTTTTGTACTGTTTTAAAAGATAAAAATTTAACGTTTGGTACATTTCAAAAACATTCAGAATTAAACGTACGAGCTTCTAGTTGCTAAAACAATTAGTAAATCTGATCATCTAGCAGGGAAGCAAAGCAATTTTAAAATACTTGCCAATAATAAATACCGCATCGCCTTAAAAATTAATGTGTGTTTAGGCGCCGCTTAACAAATTGTCTTAGCTTTCTGCGTCACACATACGGATAGCTGAAGTTTGCTGTATCATTTATTTGATAAAAAATTGCAGGTAAAATAGGACAATGCTTCAATGCCTAAACCATAAAAAACACGTTTCACGAGATCATGACATTCGAGTTCAAAAAATAGGATGAGATTCTTTTAACATTTAAAATGTACTTTTTTATTGCTGTTTTTATAAATTACAAAAATACTCAAACATGTTCATTATTTCCAGTATTTACCTTTTTAACTCACCGTAGAGTTTGCCTATGTGGGGTAGAGTCTTATGATCGAATGGCTTTTGTACGAAACTACGTGTACGAATTCTACATGTACGAATCCTGTATATACGAATCCCGTATGTACGAATCCTGTATGTACGAATCCTGTATGTACGATTTCTCGATGTACGAATAATCGGTTGTACGAATGTTTTGTGTACGATTTTTGTGGATTTTGTGGAATGATTTAATGACATAAAAATTGAATGAATAAGTCAACAGTGTTGGATAACAATAATGTTGTGGGTCCGGGAATAATTTTAGCCTCTATGTATGACATTTTGAGGTCAAGTAAGTTTGAGAATGACTAAATAGAACTGCCCTACCCAAACACAGATTCCAACCTCCAGTTGGTTTGTACACTGCCTCTCCAGAAAAGTCAAAGTTGTCGGACGATTTAGGGCTTACATATACACTTGTATCCTACATCCATTTAGTGTTGACTTGACGTGCAAATGTGGTTTCGCACACAATTTGACATTCGTACAACAAATATTCGTACAAGTAAATTTCGTTCATCTGGAATTCGTACAACAAAATTTCGTACAAAAGACTAAAGTTCGAACATCGAGAATTCGTACAAAACGACGTTCGTACAAAAGACGATCGGACATAAGACATAGGACCGCCTATGTATACTATGAACTATGTGACTGAATTTTCTGTTACTCTGCAGCTTCGGTTAGACTTCGATAGACTTACATATTCATATGTATGTAGCGTATAAATTAATAATACATAATATTAGGAATTAAAAACTGTTAACTTGCTAATTTTGCCAACGAAAATACAAACGATTAAACTCATTAAATAATTGAGATCTGCAATTTCTCTACTTTTTTGGCGTTAAGTTGGTATGCGATTATAAGATTTAGAATTTAAAGAAAGAAAAGTTACGCAGCATTTTGATAATTTGAACTTCCTCGCTTTTGTAATAATTTGACGCTAGACATATCACCTGTTCTATATCTATATCAATCAATGGATTAATTTTTGATTCAGACGAATAGGTAAAATGTGAGTTGTATATAATTCCAGAATGTGTGAAATGTGTGAATTGCTTGGTGCGAGAAAATGAGGTGTTTGATCGTAAGATAGTTTTGCGTTTTGGATTATAAGATATTTTTTTTAAGGTGTACAAACCGTTTTATGATTGTCTTGTATTTAAGCACCGTAAATGATGTCATAGGTGGGTTTTAAATTTAATTTAAGTAATAAAAATAGGAAAATTTACAGGAATCGAAAGAAACAAACAATCATTGAATTCGTGGTAGCTAATTAGGTCTCAGTAGAAATCGTAAACCTGTTCTTACTTATTCAATAATGCGATATTCACATTCTTAGTCGAGGCGACCGCCTTAGTTAAAATAAAACTGTGCAAGTTGGTGTGTTATTGATTTGAGCATTTCTGGAATTAATTTTAATTTTGACTCCACTTTATCTCCTAAAAGGAGAATTACATAGTTACAACACGAGTTTGTTAATTGTTAAAATAATTTGTATTTCATTACTAAATTAGGAGGAAAACTAATAACAAAATAAATTTTGTTAGTAAATTAAATTAAGTGTAGTCACCATCAAAATCTGTACAGGGTCATGAATAATCAGATAACTAAATATTTCGTTTTCTTACTACATCTCAAATGTCAATTAACAAGTTAAAGCCCAGTGTATCTCCACTTGTTGTAGGAACGTAATTACCGACTTTTAATGGGACGTTTATTACAGCCTAAAGTAAAACTGAATGGTAAATCTGCAATATGTAAATATGGAAATATGTAAACTATATAATAAATACAAGCTGTAATAAAACAATTAAACTTGACCTTATAAAACGTTATAAGCGTAACATTTTGGAAATATTTAAAATACATATAAAACTACACAAAGTAGCACACTTACTACTGAAGATTGTTAATGACCTACCGTGTTTTATACAGTAGTAAACAAGCCTGTAATATTGGATAGTTCTACGAGGTCTAACTTTGGATGGTGGACGCGTCTATCTGACGCACTAATATATGGCAGTACATAGACGGGCACATAATATTCGACGGGTCTGGGGTGTTGGAATTTTACAAATAAATGAGGTTCACTATTTCAGGAACTACGGTAGTATTTATTTTCGACTTAAACAAAATTAGGTATCTTTAAAATAAAAAAACCTTCAAAACCTTACGAATAAAATGTTTTGCACTTTTTAAAACCTTGCGAATAAAATGTTTTACACTTTTTAGAACCTTGCAAATAAAATGTTTTGCACTCTTCAAAACCTTACAAATAAAATGTTTTGCACTTTTCAAACCCTTACAAATAAAATAGTTTGCACTTTTCAAAAACATCCAGAATAAACTAACGATTAGAGCAACAATGTACGTTACCTCTAGCTGCTAAAAATATAATTGAGTCAGAGAATGCAGCAGTTGAACAATACAATTTTATAACAATTGTTAATAACATCTGCAGCATCGCCTTATAACATGCTTATAAATGCTTTACCGCCGTTTTAAAACTAATTATGTTTCTTGCAGTGGTAGTATTAAAATTGAAAACCAAACTTTAACTGATGTGACCACAAGTTGCAGTTCTCATCTGCAAGTGTGCGAGGGGCTAGTAATTATAACAGAATAAAAAGTTATCCGAGGCTCATAAAATCTCAGTTCAAGTAAAGTTTAGGTCCTTTCTAAAGTGTTAGTAATCGCACAGTTTTATACTTTTTTCTTTTATTGACCTAAAATACTATATTATATATAAAGATAACTTTATTCAAAATGACAAAGTTAACACTGACCTCCAATGAGGGTAGCCTAATAAGACTCAGTATGCGTAACAAAAACTTTTTATCAACGAGGAAATATAAATAGATTCATGAATAAAATGTATATTTAGTGTAGCCAATTATGTATTGGGAACTGTAGAAAAAAGATGATGTTGGCAAATCTGTACTGATTTCTTCAGCACTGTTGTTACAATATCTTCAATAAGAAAGGACGTCAATGCTTGAGATTTCATGAAATCCATAAAAAATTTAGTAATAGAACCGCGAGCTCCTACGTAAAGTCCTATCACCTCAATATCATCTAAGCCAAGTTTTTGTTGAAAGTATGGAATGCAGGAATCATAAATAGCTTTTTTCTCTTGATTGACGGTCGCAGCTTGATCCATATCGTTTTGCTCCATTCTAACAGTGGGATCTAAAATTAAACCTTTTCTGGTCTGTTGGTTGTAAGCAATAATATCGACACGCCTAGAACCATCTCCTGTACACTCTACCTCTTGCAAAACCTTCCATCCAGATATCTTCATAGCATCTGCAATCAAACGCCTTACCGCATGATGTCGATTGTTACGTATTAACTCTCCCCGGGGACACTTTCCAAGGATATGTCCTAAAGTTTCTGTTTCTGTCCATAGATGAGTCATGAGCTGTGACTAAATCGCAATTATCTGATAATATGCAGCGTATAACTTGATATTACAATTTACAATATATTAGGAATTTAAAACTGTCAACTTGCTTATTTTGCCAACGAAAATACAAGCAACTAAACCCCTATAATGAATTGAGGTCTGCAATTTCGCTAATTTGGTTAATTAGGTATGCACTCATAAGATTCAGAATTTAACGAAAGCACAATTATGTAGCAATTTAATAATTTGAACTCTTTCGCTTTTGTAATACATTTAAAATTTGACATCAGACATAAATATTATCTATATTAATCAATGGATTAATTTTTGACTCAGACAAATAAATTTAAGTGTGAGTTGTATCTAATTCCAGAATGTGAGTTGCTTGGTGCTAGACACAGAGGTAACCAAGAACGTTTTGCGTTTTAGATTATAAAATATTTGTTGTAAGGCCTACACTCCATTTAATCGTTGTCTGGTAGTATAGCTGCTCCTGACACTGAGTAGGTAATTATAGCATTTAATTTGGATAATAAAATAGGAGGGATCCAAGGAATCAAAAGAATAAAAGACAAAGTTACGACATTCACGGAATTAGTCTTGGCTAAAATTAGGTCCCAGTAGAGAATCATAAACATTTTAATATTTATTAAATGATACGATATTCACATTCTTAGTCAAGGCAAACGCCACTGTTGGAATAAAAGCGTGCAAGTTGGTGTAATATCTACTTGAGCATTTCACGAATTAATTGTTAATTTTGACCCCACTTTATCTGCAAAAAAGTAATTTACAAACATACAACGTTTAATAGATTTTTTAAAACATCCTTTGTTTTTTATTACTAAATAGGGAGTCAAACTAGTCACGAAATGAAGTTTTTCAGTAAGTTAAATAAGTGTATTTATCATCAATATCTGTGTATCGCAATTAATAATCTAGTAACTAAACGTATATAATTTTTTGTCTACAACTCTATGAAAACATTAGAGCCCAGTGAAGCTTTATTTATTGTGGCAAATTATAACGACGTTTATTGAAGCGTTCATTGATGCCTAAAGAATAAATTGACAGCACATTTGTAATTCGAAACTGCGTAAATGCCATGTATAAAGTACATGTCGCAGTTTAACAATTGAATTTGACATGAGATTATTAAACACAAAATTTTACATCCGGTTTGGTATTTTATCATGTCAAAATACACACAGTAGTATACAAATACCTTTCAAAGAAAAAGATTCTAAATAACCTAGCGTCCTTTATGTTATAAAAGGACGAGTCTCTTATAGTGAACGCGTCTGGGAGGTCGGAATGGAAATAGTGAACGCGGGCCACTATTACAGGAAATTCAGTAATATTCATTTTCATCTAAAACAAAATTAAAAATCTATAAACAAATATATGGATTCCAAAAATTTGTTAATGGATTAGTTATACATTTCATAAACAAATTGCAAATTACCGTTTTTGCACTTTTTAAAAACAAGCAGATTAAAATGTTTTCACCTTTTTAAAACTTGCGTATTTATAGTTATGAACTTTTAAAAACATTATATGTAAAGCGTTTTGCATTTTCGTCTAAACCTTCTCAATAAACTGTGTTTGGAATTTCTTAAAACCTAATGATTAAAAACGACAAGTAATATATTTTGTTACTTGTAGAAGATAAAGACATAATTGAGTCGGCTTGTGAGAGAAGAAAAACGATGTTCATAAAAATATATATTATATAAAATATAAAATATAATATTTTATGAAGTAGAATGTGAATCGTGAGTTGAAATCAGACACGGACGGATATTTCCCCAAAAGCCCTTCAGGCAAAGTTCTCCCACTAAGTAAGTAGATGGTCAAAAGGGAAAATAATATTCCACACTGTGGAAATGAGTATAGGGATTATAGCATGGTACGTGAGGATCTTCTATCCTCGCGGACCATGACCATAACCAGTTTCTACTTGGACTCCGGCGAAGAAGGTACTCCTCACTCGACCGTGCTACGGCAGAATTGTTGCTACGAGCAAATCATAGGTGCCCACGTGGACCAGGAAAATCCTACGAGGAAAATATATTTGTTGCTACGAGCAAAGTATTAGGGACCCAAGCGGACCAAGACTTCCCACGAGGAAAAGTGTATTCATCGCTACGGGCGAATATTTAGGTGATCAAACGCTGACCCTTCGACCCTACGAGGGAGAATTATATTTGACGCTACGAGCGAATTTATAAGGGAACACGAGGTGACCCAGAAAGACTGTCCACGAGAAGTCAGAATATATATCCGTCCGGCTCTGAATTCAACCCACGAGGTAAGTAAACAATTTTGTGAAATTATAATCTGAATCGTACGACGACAGATAGGGAATTCACCCAGAAAAGAATAATTGAATTTAAAAAGTAAACGCTACTTTCATTTTGGTTACGGACCATTTTTCATTTGGCGTTACGAACGCAGTAAAAGTATCATTAAAAGTAAATAAATACAGGGCTGTATAAGACCCTTAAAACGTACTTATCATTTATATAGTTTTGTGTGTGATTGCATCTCGTACCTCGGGTTTGATATTCGCATATAAAATATATATTTTAATATAATTAATTATAAGTATTTTAGTGTCATATTATAGTCATAATCATTGTAGGGAAAGCGCATCATAACCCTCCCCACCCATATAGCATCGCTAGCGTTAAGCTCATACTCTTTGCTAATTAAATCCCTCCATATGTCGTGCATACTATTTAGTATCTCGCCGGGCCGGTCCTGAGATACGAGAGAACCCCCCAGGTAAAGTATCTCTGTCGCCCGTTTCCGACTCGGATTTAGAAGACCGCATTAAAATCCCTGTCAAGAAGGTGCGGGGTAAAATAAGACTATTTTACCCCCCTCAATTAGTTAATTGTAATTAAAAATTAATTATAAAAAAAGTCCCATTTCATTTGGGCCCATAAGTTGGTAGTTAGGAGACCGTCCCATTGTACGGTATAGGAAACCGCGTGGCTTACAGTTCCATTTACTGTTAGCTATACGCACATAAGCTACAAGTAGTGCTTACGGAGCCAACAGTAACTAGCTAGCCAGAAAAAGCGAAAGGGAAGACCGACTTGGCAACCCCGCATGAGGCAGCGTGCACGGCACATCATAATTCATAGGAAAATAAAAGTGAAAGGGACGCTTCGAAATTCTACGAGAATTCAAGCCAGTGAAAATTTTGGAGGGAAAATTATCCCGAGCACACAGTGCACAGAGGCCGAGACGAGAGGACATAGCGAGGAAACGCTCCCGCAGAAACAAGAAAAAGTTGAATTTTGCCCAGCAACAGTGGCTGTGGACGTGAGACAGAGAAGACGTATAGAAAACTTGAGCTTGAGTGCCTACTGGACCAAGACTGAAAATACAAATTGAAGAATTTTGATCAAAACCGAATTTTGAGAGTTCAGGCAAACTAATATAGTGCCAATAAAATAAAGCCGTTTTTACGAAAACCGAAGTAAGGTCAAAACAGCGAAATACGATTTCGATTTGAGCCAAAAGTTAAAGAAAAGGAGGACTTCTTTTCTTTCCTCATCCGTGGAAAATCATCTAGCAGCCATTTGCAATTTTGGTATGTACTACATGTTAATTAAGTGCAGAGCACACATTCATTTTCATATAAAAATATACTTTATTTTGCAGGCTTATTAGTTGTGCTATAGCTTACGTAGCTTCGATAAATATTGTTTAGAATTTATAGTTTTGAGATCTACGGATTATTTAATCAATTTCTGCATCCGAACGCCGGATTATTATTGTGAATTTTGATGAAAATAGTAGAATTTTCAGTCCAATAGGTAAGGGCCATATTTGTCTTCAATATGCTGTAAAGTGACAAATAGAATCAATTCATATTGTTAGAATCGTGTGTGTATTCAAGTTGCCATTCATAATTTCATATTTTGTGTGTTGTGCCATATTCAGAATTTTCAGTTTTTTCTATTTTGCCATTACAATTTTGTTAGAAAACTGAGCTCCTCAGTTTTTCCCATTTTCCATTAAATAGTAGTCAGCAAACCTGACTGCGGAGGACGAACCTCCGACTTATTAAGTTTCATTTGCCATTATTATACAAGGCACGAGTCCTTGATTTATCTGTGTATAATAAATTGTTCAAAATTTTAAGATTTGTATCGTTTTTGTTTCATAAAATATGGAAAACTGAAATTCCGCCGTTACATAGCGTCGCGTACATACGGCGAAGGCCATGGCCACGGCTAGATAGGAAATTAACACAGCAAGCCATGCCTTGCTGATTCTCAGTATTACTTTGCATAGGGCCCATAAGCTCAACATTACATTCAGTGTTAAGTAGTAAGTACAGCCGCAGCAGTACTCGCCCGTCTGATTTTGAATCAAACAATTCAAAATCCCCAGTTTTCAGAACTGAATATCTACAAATTTTACCTTTAATTTGAAATTCAGCCATAAAACAGTAGTGTTTGTTCACGAACTTCATTTTCCCATAGGGAACTGTAAGGGAAATCATCCCAGTCATCAGTGGCATCGCCAGTTATTTTCTGCGAAGTAAAATAGAAATTTCACATTGTGAAATAATTCATATTAGTGATTTTCATAAAGTTTTGGGGGGCTTTACGAAAACTCACTCATCTTCATTGTGCTTATATAAGTAAGCAGCCTATTTAGTGTAAAATCATAAAGCATAATATTGTGTAAGTCAAACATATGATTAATTGTGTAAGTTTAATTGTTGATATTATTATAATTTGTGTAAGCCATTTATTAATGTGTTGATTGTGATTTGTGTAAAATCAGACGGAACAATAATTCCGAAATCGTAGGGTGTACTTACTTAGTAGCCAAATATTACGAGATACGATCTCGCCTTTTGTTAATCGCAGTAAATACAGCGAGGAATATCCCTCGAATTCTAAAATAGTGACAAATACAAGTTGAAAATAATTTCACTTCGATACGCTCGAATTTCGTTAGAATATTAAAATTATTACTGGGGATTCATACCCAGATTTTATTGTATCTTAAATTGTACGTCAAAATCGAGCAAGAAAAGCTATCTTGACTCAGTAGTCAGTACTTACTAGGAAGCAAGAACTTCATACTTCGAAACAGCTCGAATCTGTTAATGTTTAATTTGTTACTGGGGATATCAACCCAGATTTTGATAGTTTATTAAAACACCCAATAAAATCGAGCGAGGAATATAGATACCTCGACTTTTTGACTTAATTATTCATACTAAAAGTGCCAGGCACCGGTCCTGGGCTTATTCATTTGCTAAATAAAAATTTGCAGGGGATTAAGACCCTGACTTACTGTAGAATATTCATTGCAGGGAATTATCCACCCTGACTTTATAAAATCCCATCAAAATACTTCCCTTTGTGGGGGTAAAGACTTATAAGGGGTGTGGTTGAGTGAAAAAGAAGAAAATACAACTTGAAAAATTAAGATTTCAACTTACAGTCATTAATCAAGTTGAAATTGGCAGTTGCCAATAGTTAATGTGCAATTCCTCGTGTGTCATCAATTTACACCGTGTTTTCAGGTTGCAATTTCCTGGACCTGGAAAATTTCATATTGGTACATGAGTCATAGCATTGTGCAACTGTAGAACATATTATATTTTGTTCACTTCAATTCTGCAGTTCCAATTATTGATGAAACAAACGGTTTCAGACTTATACAAGGTTAATAGTGTTAATTACAAAATACTCATAAGTATTTTTGATTTGTTTCAGAAACAACCTTACGTTGGTTGATAGAAAAGCATACGCTGCTATAGATCCTCGGATTTACGGAATCCAGACAGTCAGAGTCAGAGCTACGAGCTATTCTCCAATCCTCGGAACGAAAATAAATCGGATTTGTCCAGAAGCCAAAAAGTCGTGAATCCAAATCCAAATTACTTGGAAGATTGTTCAGGATCCTCTAATCAAAGGATCATTTTACTACCTGTAGGTAAAACAAAAACATAACTAGCGGTTAATACCGATTAAAATAGGTAATACAAAAATATTAAGTATGATTTATGAGTGTTAATTTAACACTATCATAATTTTGGGGCACTGTTGTATTTTGTGCACAAAACTATACTGTCGTAATTATTCACAATTCTAAATATTTTATGTTTAGATCCCTTACGTGGGCATAGAAAATAACACACGTTGTTAACAAAGAAGTCCACCGACTAAGGGGAAGGATACGTTCCTAAATTAAGTTGATTCACGGACCACGAAATCCTCGCCAGCGAATAATCTGGAAAACAACAAGTTTGATCTCATTTTCAACTTGTAAGTCCCGGTACACTTAACAAATAGTACAAACTCACAGATTATATACATAAACACAAGTTATGAGAAATAATTAGAGACAAATAAGTATATTCGAATTATTTTATTGAATTCTACGTGTATAATTATATGAAAATAATTCAGTTTTCTGAATTTATTGTTGAATTTAATAGGACTTACGAGTCAGCACAAATTATCACTGCTGTTGCTACAGCAATTGGCCAGGAAGTGGACTTCGAATTCTTTCAAAATTCAACTTCACACTTAGGAGTCAACAGTTCCATTTTACTCCGAATTCTGAAACGAAAGACTGATCGTTTGAATTTCTCACTTCTTATAAGTAAGTACACAATCGAAGGTGAATCGTTTTGTGTCAAGTGTAGGTTAAAATAAGTCGTTATTTTTGACCAACGAAAATTCATTTCGTCCAATCAGCGACAACGGCGAAAATTAGTAATTAAGAGGTAGGTTATTTTACATACGTTTTGGTTCCCAAGAGAACTCAAATTCAAGTTAGCATTTCATATTTGTAGGACGAAGGTAGATGCTGAGTAAACTATTGCGGTTATTACCGATTACAGAGTTCAAGATAGGATCAAAATAAAACTTAAATATTGATTAACAATTAGTTAATTGTTATATTGAATAGAATAAAGAGAAATCATAGTCGTTTTACGGAAACGAACAGCAGAGTTAAAATAAAACAATTTTGAACATTTCATTTTCATGGTAACTACTAGTTAAGTACACATCCATACGGTGGGTGCAGAGAAGTTAGCGTCGTGTATTTCTGTACTATTATAGTACAAAACATAGGTACTTACGTAGTACATAGTAATATTAGATATATACATATTTTCGTGGTAAATAATAGTTAGTACACATCCATACGGTGGGTGCAGAGAAGTTAGCGTCGAATGCTTGCTATTATTACACTATAGTGCATAATAAATTAATGGTAAATAACAGTTACTACTGTTGTTTTAATAATCATATAGCGAATTAATTTACAATTTCAAATTTTCTGTTCAACTTTCGAAATTCATTTTATAATTTCAAAATATATTTCTGATAGTTTCAAAATTTTGCAAAATTAACGTCCTTTGAGGATTAATTAAATAAATAGAAGAGGTAGGTAGTTACTACTACAATTCAAAATTGAATTAAAGTAAATTAGGAAATTTTATGAAAATTTTCGAATGCTGATTTTAGTAAATCTGACATCAACAGATATTGCCTTTATCTTTTTCACATTTAGTATTTTGATTTTATATAAAATTTGGAATAAGTTAATGATTTATCGTGTTCAACTGGAACGTTGAATGTTTATTGTATTCTACTTGAGTCCATATGACTGGGTAGCTATCATAGCAATTATAGTCATTTATTTAATCGTTAAAATAAAGATCTCTCTTGAACGTCACCGACGAAACAATCATTGGAGATACGATTGGATTCTTACCGACAATTCCAATTTATTTTAGATTCTCCAGGATACGTTCCTGAACCTGGCTTACGAGTCAAGGAAGATTTAGTTATTGATGCACAGTTCACTGTGAACCTTGGGAAGACTATTTTAGCTGCTGACTTATTACTTTAATTTGACAATTTGACCAAAAGGTACGTGTTACGACACTACAATTAAGTTATTGCTTGTGCTTATAAAGCTTGCTTTTGGTTATCAAAATTCGGTGGCTGTTGCGCGAGACACATGTACCCTCGTCCTCATATCACACTGCAAAGCATATAATCACCCATCATCATCATAATCATAGAAATTATAATTCATTTTCAAATCAATTCATTCTTCAAATAAATACAAAGTCAGAATCGTGTTAATGTTATTAAATCAAGTCAAGGTTAATTAATTATTGTCAATTTACAAATTGTTTGTGAAGGTAAAGATTTAAGGCCTGATTAATTTGAAAGTATTAATCAGACTTACATCAAAATAAAACAAAACAGATTCGGTTCCCTAAAGCGGAAACGCATCTGGTTCACGTACGCTAACGTCGACGTGGGCATTGTTTTATCAACGGAATTCAATAAAAATCTTTAGTAGTTAAGTACTACACACATAGGTATTCCTACAGATTAAATAAAAAAACGAAATTAATTACTCTTACGGAGAGACTTAAAAACTAGGCATCCATTTTACATTTTCTACGAGGAAGCAATCAATAAGTACTGAATTAAGGTATTGTATTCACATTTGAATAAATTAAAGGAAAAGTATTGTCACTTACTAAGTGAACCATAAATAGATATACTACAATAATACTGTTACGTCGGAAGACCCAAAATAAGTCATTTTCAATTGTCGATATTGCATCGAAATTACAAATAGGTATAAGTCAAGTGTATTAACTACGAGTTAATCACAATTACGGACATTTTTGATTTAGGGGTCTGCTACAGTTTATAGACAAATTTTGTATCCGAAAGGGAAATTCCACGTGAATTTCCAGTTCAACTTCAAACTGGAAAAGAAAGGCAAAGACGATAAAATCGATTCTCAGCCGAAAACAAAAGAGGAAGCAGTACCCATCACAGTAATAAAAGAAGAGAAAGAGGACTTTGATCTTTCCGATTCTTTTATTTTTGGGGACGACCCTACGTTAGATATATCTACAACTTCGTCTAATTTTATAGGATTAGCAACTCAATTCTCAGATTCTCCAAAAAGCGAGAAATCTTGGCACGACGAATCATTGGAATTCGAAAAAGAAGACTTAGAATATAAGCTCCTACATTATAAAGTTAAGCTTTGGGAACCGCCCCAACATACATCCTTCTTAACTTTGCATTATCCGTATCTAGAATTAATTAGCCAACGGATCATGACGGTCACTCACGAACAGCTGGAGGGTATTCTGAAAACCCTCCTGACTAAAAATAAGGGATTAGATGCTGACCAGCAGTTGGTGATTTCCGAATCCAAACTAATGGATGGAATACCAACTTATAGTGGCGAAAAGGAAGCACGAGGATGGGTCGACATCTTCAAAGAAGAACTCACTACTCGAAAGATTTTGACTACGGATAAAATCTACAAGGCATTAGATAAGGCCTTGGTCGGGACAGCACGAAACTGGTGGATAGGAGAAAAACCGAGATTCATTGCTAGTTATGCTACAATAACTAACGCAACTGAACGGGAAACAGCTAAGAATGCTACGGTTAACCAGATATACCAAGCTCTCGAATTGAAATTCGATCGCGCGTATGTCAGTAGCAAGGCAGCTTCGGAGCTGGCCTCAACAATTTTCAATTCCAAGTTAAGTGGAAACGAATATGTTAACCGACGGTTACAATGCGTAACTCAAATGGATCCTAATATGGATGAAGAAGGAAAGTTGATGAAGTTATTAGAAGGACTTCCTCAACCATTGCGAAAGGAAATGATGAATTGCACGGATATAAATAACTTTACAAAAGTTTTGAATCGCCATATCCTTCAACAATCAGAAAGCCTTTTGAACCATAACGTCCAAGATGTATTTGATGGACATCAAAAGAAGCCAATTTACATTAGGGGATTAAATGGAGGTATTCCTCCCAATAATAGCCGTAATGGGAATCAACCCAACGGAGGTCAAGTTCGACATGGAGCTGACCCAGGGAAATATAATCCTAATGTTAAAAAGAATAGTGTAGCCACAGACGGTCAGCCCACATGCTATGAATGCGGTAAAACGGGCCATTTTGCGATTGACTGTTGGCAAGCCATGCAGAGACAGGGTATTCCGTTACCCCCTCAAGCTGCAGGATGGGCTAAAATAAATAATGCGCCCATACAACGAAATTCCTACAACAATAATAGGGGAAGAGGAAACAATAGATATAATGGAAACAGTAATAGGGGATATAGGAACAATAATAATGGATATAATCGAAATAATAATTATAATCAGGGATATCAAGGTGGTTTTTATAACCAACCCCCGTCTTATAATCAGAACTACAATCATCAGGACTTCAATCAAAATTATACCAATACAGTTCACCAAATGCGTGCGATGCATCTTAGTGATCGTGATTATAATTACGATCCAGCACGAGATATGGGTATGAGACAAAACGTACCTGCATTACCAATGAGTAATGACCATCAGCCTCAAAATAATCAAATTTATGGGAGTCATAGCAATCCCAACCCACAAACTTTGGAACAAGTACATCAGCAGATGTCTCAAAATAATCCAAGGTTCAGAATGTTTAGAGTACGATCAGCTGAGGATTCAGAGATCCCAGACTTAGAGACTATACCATTACCAGGGACATCAAATAGAAAAAGTGAAGAATCACCCATTGCATCGGTATCCTCGAGTAATGATGAAAATAGGGAATTAGATAGATTAATGGCGGCTTACGAGCTGACTCAAAAAGAAACTTCAAGAAAGTTAGACAATAAGAAAGAGGCGGCGACATCCAGTAATACATTAAATCAAAGCCAAGCTTCGGCAAGTCCGAAGACCGTACAGGTTAGGAGATTAAATCAAACACCTAAGGAGGTGAAAAGAGTATTCCCATTCCGTAACTACTATGGAGTGGCAATGGATTTCAATGTTATTGTAGATACAGGATCTACATTCAGTATCGTTAACCCCAGAACAGTGAAGTTGTTGGGATGTGATCATATCATCACATCATGCCAACAAATTGAAGCGGACATGATTGTGTACGATGGTAAACCGTTAAAATCAAATCAACAGGTAACATTGGGTTTCTATGTGGATGAACTCCACACTTGGATAAATTGGACATTTTATATTGTAGAGAATATGATGGATAGTATAGTATTTGGAATGGATTTATTATCTAAATATGACATAACAGTAAGTTGTCAATCCGGAATAATTGCGTTTTCTACGGAAAACAGACCCAGTCCAGACTACGTTTATACATCCGATGAGTCAGATGAAGTGCAGATTCCCAAGGGAGCTGAAACTCAGGTAACACATTCTACGCCTTCGACTATTATGACAGCGTTGCCAATTAAGAAAAGACAACAGAGACCTACTGGCTCTGACAAGGTAGACAAAGTTAAAAGCGATGATTCAGATAAATCATCAGAAACAAAGACAGATAAAAATATCTATGTTCAGGATCACGTACACTTAGAAATAGGGGAAGAAAAGCCCATCAATATATATACTGATGAACTTTCATTTGACGGTCACATAGTTACCGAAACTAATTATCAGTTACTTTTCGATTTAAGATTAATGATAATCCCAGAACATATCAAATTAGTTCAAGGCAAGGGAATCATTACAGTAATTAATATGGGTAAGACCGGTATGGGCTTACAAGCAAAGAGTCGGATAGCGACATATCACCATTTGCCAGACGAGGTAGTTGTACGCCTCGGAAGTAGACAACCACAGGGAATGATAATTCATAACCAGTTAAATCGTGCAGCATTAAAGGCTGAAATAGAGAAGAAATATACAGAATATGAAGATTCTAAATTAAGATGTAATCTCGATTTTAATAATTATTATCCACAGTTGAGACTTCATTCAACTGAGTTACAGGTTCCAAGTCCTATATTAGGTGAACGACCACCTATCCCAGTATCAAATGATACTGACAAATCAGAAACAGAAGTAGAGAAAACACGTAAACAACATGCACAAATGTTACAGCAAAAACGAATAAATTCAATTATGACTTTTCGTTATCCTAAAAATATGGGTGAATTGGGTGATTTCATTGGGCAAACAAATAAATTCAGTCATACGGTCCAATGTTATTCTCAGGTGATGCAACCTCTTTTCGAATTACTACGCAGATCATCGCCATTCATATTCACGGCAAAGTGTCGTGAAGCTTTTGATGCTATCCGGTATCAGATTCTCACTGCTCCGGTCATGGCATTACCCGATCATTCCATTCAATTGGAATTATGGTATCATATATCTGAGAATCATATACTCGCTATATTGGTACAGAATAAAAACGGCGTACGACGCTTACTCTCTCGTTTCCAATATTATTTGGTACAGGTAAAAGAGACCTTCTCAACGTTGGATAAGCATGGTATTGCGCTTATCCAAGCACTACGAAACTTCCGTAACTTCACTACAGGTCGAACCGTTCACGTGTATACCACTGACGCGGTATTGCCGACAATTCTGAAAATCTCAGACTTACCTCCACGTTTGGTAAGATGGAACTTGAAACTACGTGAATTTGACATTAAAATACTTTTGCTGGCTGGACTGCCCGCACAAATAGATGAGTTGTTGCATACATCTACGAGAAACTACCTTGACCGAGAGATTGTATTTTCTTGTAGACTTATTAAAATAGTATGTCGTAACCGAAAAGAAAAAGAATTTATTCGTCGTTGCGCAGAACTCAAACATAGGATTGATAATTTGCATCAGCTACAAGCTGAGGACGAGAATGTAGATAAAATAGTACAACGATTACGATTCGATAAAGACAACGAATTAGTTGGAACTAGTAGGTACAGAAAAATATATCGTTTGGGAGAGAACGACTTATTAGAAAGAATTACTACGGAATTCATGAGTGGACCTTATGTTCCAGTCATACCCCAGAAATTGGCAATTCAATCCACTCAATTTATGCATCAGAAAAGTCATTTTGGAAATGAAAAATTACATATGATTATGCGGGAAGATTATCACTTCCTGAATATGAGTGAGCTCATATCTAGGGTTATTGCAGACTGTACGCAATGCCAACGTTATCAAAGCAGTCGGAACCAAGTTCCTGGTTCCATACTCCGCATACAATCAAACATTGATAATATGCCTGAAAACAATACTCCTGCTCCGAATAATAGCCCTCTTTTTCCTTTGATTCATTTTTCACCTTTTCAATTCCCAGAACCGTTTACATCATCCGACGATTCTCAATCGCCTGTTGATGCGGGTCCACCTTTTCCAGGGGGAGAAGGGGATGGTGAGTTAGTTAAGATTAATTCAGGACAAAAAGTCCCCATTACATTAATATTGCCAAAAGCAAATGACATCCTTACGCAGGAAGACGTATTGAGAATAATACGACCATTACAGGCCGCTGTCGGACAACAAGTCGATATCGATGTACAGAGAGTACAGACGCAAGGGTTTCCCAAAGCCGAGACGCCTCCACAAGGAGCCGGCCCGACTCTGGGAAGGCCTACTAATAGACCAAGACGACTTACTCACGTATTCGACGATCCTTTATATGACGTCGACTAGAAACGCTTATTTGCTTTGCTCACGCTAAAGATTTACAGTACACATACATACATATATAATACATAGGTTAAAATCATATTTCATATTTTACATAGAATGAGTGATCTAGAGATCATGCTCGGTGGCAGTGATGACGAAGGCTCCATAATTATTCTGCCAGATGAAGAAGAACAATTGCTGCAAGGTTGGGATGAACGAGAGCCCGACGAAAACGATTTACAAGTTGTTTGGCAGGGAGATACTCCTGAAATGCAGTTAGCTGTTAGCAAGATAGATATGTCTGGCAACGTTACTCCGCCATTAGATTTAGCAATTAAAATAGATAGGATTAAGTTTACGAATCAGCAGGAGACCGATAGCGAGGAAGAAGCTCGAGCTCCAAAGTCAAAAAGCCAAAATATAAATTGTACATAGAACCTCGAGAGGAAGGAGAGATCTCATCAGATGGAGAAATTGATGAGGTGCCTCCTCCCCGCAAAGTAAGTAGAAAAGGTAGACCAATAAAAGAGAAGGTGGTCTGCCCAAAGATCGCTTTATGCCAAATCTGTCTTAAAGCTGGCATAGAGGAGAGACACGTATACTTAGAGTGTCCCAAAGTAAATGGCGATTTCCATAAAAAGAATCGCGACAAAAGTAAATTGAAATGCTTCAGATGTGGATCTCTGCAGCATAAGGCAAAGGATTGTCGTGAACCCCCGCAATTTTGTTCTAAGTCCCGACGAGGTAACCCTCATGGTCGTTTTGATCATGGTCATGATGGTCCGTCACAAATGGTTTAAAATTTTCAATCCCGTAAAAGAGTATTATAGTCATTTCATTATCTGTAGTAAATAGTATGAATTGTTGCTTTACATGAAATGACCAAAGAAAATGACGGTTAATGGATAAGTGTACAAGTTGGTAAAATTTTGATTGTTATGAAATATATTTGTGTTACATTAATGATCTCATTGTGATGATCGTTGTGAGATAAAAGACTACGTTAAAATGACTGTAAAATGTTGATCTCCATAAAGTTGACTGCATAATATATTTATTATGATCTTCGTAAAAATTAGAGTAGATATAAGTACGAGATACGTCTCAGGTTACGACCTATGAATTTTGGTATTCCAAAAATATATATTTTGAGCACATGATAATACGGGTTATATAAAAGGTTCAAAATAAAGATGTTGAATATCAGTGAATTGAGGGTTTTGAATTTTTTATTTTTTTATTTTTGCTTTTCCCCGTTCCATTTCAACATTATAGATCTACGAAATGTCGTCCCCTATAAAGGACGAACGATCAGGGATATTCGCACGCCGATCTCCCCTGCCTGAACCCGTACCCATGATCATAGATGATGAACCATTCATTTATGAAAATGAATTACCTGAGTTAATGTACGAGTCGGCAAACTTCACGCCGAGACCAGCAGAAAAATTATCGCCAGAAAAACCTCTTCTGGAAGATCAGGAGCGAAAAATCTCCGTTAATATTAGCGCCAGAGATATTTCTGATTTATCTCTGTCAATCAATCGAAATTGCGTGGAAACTTCTCCAGCGACTGAAAAGGGCTCTCGCCAAATCAAAAATTATCGACGAGAGAAAATTCCCAGTAGAAATAGTAGCTCACGAGCTTCGAGTCACTCGCGGTCAAGCTTACCAAACTTGGTCGCTGGAACGTCTCTAGGGACTCTCCAGAAAAACCCGCGTCGAAATTCATCTTCAATTTATTTTTCATCAGATACGTCTGATTCCTCATTATAATCGATAATATGTTCGGATACGTCCACAAAAATTTTGATACAATTTTATATATATAAGTAGTTAGTAATATTTTGCTTTCACGTGATCTCAATTTAAAATGACTTAATGAAATAATTACCATTTTGACACGTTATAATAGACATAAGCAAAAATTAGTATTTTTGAATGTAGCTTAGAATTTTTGATATATACATTTTCATTTATTCCTTGACAAAAATAACGTTTATTTTACTAAATAAATTACCTGTAAAAGTTGGGATATTTCCCAAAAGACTGAATTAAATTATGTTCAAAATCAGTCTAGAAAAGAGTACAAATGAAATAATAAAATGCCATACAGGAACTTTAATCAATGCAATAGTGTGTGTTCTTTTTCTTTCGCATCATAGTTTCTTTCAGGTCCATTAATTGCACCGTTGCTCGCACTTAAGGATATGGAGAAAAAGATGTGGATTATTGGACGTTCATACTATTAACTGTTTCGTTCTGTTGGATATTTCGTTTGAAGATAGTAAAAGATTTGGTCCAGAAGAAGACAATATAAAATTATGAAAATTATTATTATGTATTTGAAATTATGTTTTTCGTTTTGATGAGGGCATCAAAACATTTGGTCCAGAAGTTTTGAGAGAAGAAAAACGATGTTCATAAAAATATATATTATATAAAATATAAAATATAATATTTTATGAAGTAGAATGTGAATCGTGAGTTGAAATCAGACACGGACGGATATTTCCCCAAAAGCCCTTCAGGCAAAGTTCTCCCACTAAGTAAGTAGATGGTCAAAAGGGAAAATAATATTCCACACTGTGGAAATGAGTATAGGGATTATAGCATGGTACGTGAGGATCTTCTATCCTCGCGGACCATGACCATAACCAGTTTCTACTTGGACTCCGGCGAAGAAGGTACTCCTCACTCGACCGTGCTACGGCAGAATTGTTGCTACGAGCAAATCATAGGTGCCCACGTGGACCAGGAAAATCCTACGAGGAAAATATATTTGTTGCTACGAGCAAAGTATTAGGGACCCAAGCGGACCAAGACTTCCCACGAGGAAAAGTGTATTCATCGCTACGGGCGAATATTTAGGTGATCAAACGCTGACCCTTTGACCCTACGAGGGAGAATTATATTTGACGCTACGAGCGAATTTATAAGGGAACACGAGGTGACCCAGAAAGACTGTCCACGAGAAGTCAGAATATATATCCGTCCGGCTCTGAATTCAACCCACGAGGTAAGTAAACAATTTTGTGAAATTATAATCTGAATCGTACGACGACAGATAGGGAATTTACCCAGAAAAGAATAATTGAATTTAAAAAGTAAACGCTACTTTCATTTTGGTTACGGACCATTTTTCATTTGGCGTTACGAACGCAGTAAAAGTATCATTAAAAGTAAATAAATACAGGGCTGTATAAGACCCTTAAAACGTACTTATCATTTATATAGTTTTGTGTGTGATTGCATCTCGTACCTCGGGTTTGATATTCGCATATAAAATATATATTTTAATATAATTAATTATAAGTATTTTAGTGTCATATTATAGTCATAATCATTGTAGGGAAAGCGCATCATAACCCTCCCCACCCATATAGCATCGCTAGCGTTAAGCTCATACTCTTTGCTAATTAAATCCCTCCATATGTCGTGCATACTATTTAGTATCTCGCCGGGCCGGTCCTGAGATACGAGAGAACCCCCCAGGTAAAGTATCTCTGTCGCCCGTTTCCGACTCGGATTTAGAAGACCGCATTAAAATCCCTGTCACTTGTGTAATTATAGGTGTAAAGCAATACGATTTCATATTTGTCATTAGTAATATGTATCTTGCGCAACGCCTTAAAACATATTTTCTGTGAAAAATCAAAATGACCCATATCCAATTTAAACTACAATCAAAATGAGCCATGTCATAAAAAAAAATGAGAAACATGAGTGGAATAATTATTTGGAGTTTTTCAAAAGTTTACGTTGTTCTATTTACATGTTTTACAAAAATGTTCGATTTCCTCGTTTTTGAAAGAGAAAAATGATCAATTTGCATGTTTTTAAAAATTTCATAATGTTCTATTAAATTGCTTATTGCTTACAAGACATATTTCAGTATTTCTGTAGATAGCGGATATAATTATATTCGCTAAAAATGGATATAGGTCGTTTTGGTTCTTTACAGACGATATGCATGTTTTAACGCCATCTAAAACTCTGTCGTTCTCAAATTTCAACTCACTTCACGTGGGTTAGATGGATAATTTTATTTTATAACATAAAATTGAAGGCGTAGAATAACAATGTTTTAACCTCTGATTAAACCTCGAAATGACACGTTTTCCCAAACTCATAAAGTTTCAGTGCAAATTTGCATAATTATAGTTTTAAAAATATTGCCGGGGACTGCAAAGGCAACACCGTATCTTTCCAGATATGACTATGTCTATAGGCAAAAATCAAATAAGCTACTACTAAATTCTAAATTTATTAAACTTTGTTTTGTATTACTACTACTTTTAGAATCTGATCAAAATGAAGCCAGTGTACGTATGGGTGAAGGAATTTTATCTTATCGCTTTCCAAGAATTTGAAAGCTCTAGCTCCGCTCATGGTCCCTTTTTATCTTTTTTTAGTCGATTTATTCATTTCACTTCAAATAAAAAAATTTTTTTTTGGACATTACTTACCGAAGTTGGACATCACTTGCCGAAATGGACATCACTTACCGAAGTTGGACATCACTTACCGGCCTGGACATCACTTACCAAAGAAACCCCATCCGTATACTGTGTCTTTTAGGCAACTTTCTGTAATGTAAGCAGTTGACGAATAAAGTCTTTATATATACTGGACTGGATAATTACAATTTGCTTATGGGTGCAAGGTGCAAAACACTTTCCTATCCAAGGAAACTTTTCATACTGCGGGAAGATCTGAATTATTCTTCATGTGTAAAATCGTCAGTTGTTTGCTTCAATCAGTGAATCAGTGAGGTTTAGCAATTCTAGAAATTGCCTGAAAATATTGCGAGTTAAAATTTTACAGTCGATAAAAGGTTAAATCCCTGTAACGGGTTTCAGCATGGCTATCGACAGCCCCAGTTTTTGTTCTAGCTGCTTGATTTGTGCCAAATTGGTTGTCCATCCAAAAGTAAGACTCAAACTAAATAACTGTAACTTACCCACAACCCACCACACGGCCAGCTTCATTATTATCCAAAAGAAAAACACAGATCAAGAAAACAGTCATTCCTGCACCTGTGACTAAGAGACAAATTCTGGCGTTTGCATATTGTGTTTCAAAGTTTTTTGAATTATTTAATTCACCACCAGACAATACTTTCGAAAAGGATTTTAATGAATTCTTCAAATTCACGCCATTGTCGTCTAGGTGTCCCGTATGTGAAGATTGTCAAAATCGAATCAGGTTAATCTCGAAAGTTATGGCACGCATCGAATCATTACAGTTGCAATTGATTAAGTTGAAGCAGTCAGTGAAAAAGGATCTTAGCGCACAAATTAGTAGCACGAGTCGATCAAGTTGTAATGCACTGAATAATAAGATGAAGTTTATCGTTGATAGTGGTGGGAAAGCAAGATCGTTTAGAGAAAATCTTAGAAAAAGTTAGTGAATAATATTTTCGTATTTTAACTGCGTATGGTTTTTGATTTTGGTTAGTATCGTTTTTCAGCTTGTCAGTATTACTGTTATCATTGTAGAATTGCAGATCCATTTGACAGGAGGAAACGCTAATGAAGCAGATGCGGTGGATTCTACTGTATTACATGAAATTAATGGTTACAACACAAGCACTGATCCGATTCTATTTGATGGGGCTGGGGATGATATCGAAGCTCAGTTTGCATTAAATAATGATGAGGATCTTAATTTATATTCGGATGATTTCGATGTCAAACCATATCCAGAACACGAAGAGAATGAAAACAACATCATTGAGTAAGTCATAAGCTTCACTAGTTTTAAAGTTTCGTAAATAAATTCAGCCATTATAATTTTATTAGTATTTGTTTCCTGTTTGAAAACAATTATAAAAAAGATGCATCTTGACAAAGCTTCATTTAAAATAGGGAAATTGAGGACATACCACCTGAATGGGGCTACGAAACCGAACTGGCCGACGATACAGAAAATGAGTTCCGTGACAGCACTAAAAGCACTCACACTCACATTTACGCCAGTGTTGAAATTGAAGGCACAACGCTCAAGTTAAGTAATTTAAAGAAACCTGTTCTCATCGATACCTCCTTAAAAAAGCAAGATTCCGACGAAATGCGCTTTTCTACCCAAGACAGTTTAATATCCGAAGCCGAACCAGAAGATGCACAAACATGTTCAGCCGCAAATAAATCTGACACGAAAGTGGCTAAAAAACGTAGAAAACAACCTCGAGCTGAACATAAAGAAGTGAAAAAGTCTAAAGGATGCCGCAACGTAATAAAGTGTACAATTGTTAATCTCGTTAAAGATAAATCAATCGGAAAAGTTCTGGATCAATTCATACTGGATGCTCACCTCAAGCAGCCTCATCAAAGTAACTGGAATTTTGGTTAACATTCAATTTTAACTAAATATCGTAGGATGCAACATTTTAGGGTCCTAGCCAATGTTTTAAGCACTTTATGAATATCGGAATATAAAAAATATAAAATATCTAAACCTAACTATTTCCTTTTCCTAGAGCTGCGTCCCTCTTTATTGAATGACAAGAACTACGTTGGAGTTCACGCTGAAGATGTGCACTCCGAACCGATTCTATTTGCCGAAACGGATTTAGAAACTCAGTGTGGGTTAACCGCAGAAGATCTGGATTACAATTTTGATAACGAATTTCTTGACGTCACACCGGACAGTGATCTGGATGAAAGCAACATCGAAGATGTCAGGTAATAGCTTTATTTATTTTATAAATTTTGATGTAATAGTTTTGAAAACTTAAATATCGTCTGTGAAGAACCAAAATGACCCATATCCATTTGTACCTAAAATCAGTAAAAACAATATCCACTATCTACAAAATTATTGAAATAAGTCTTAAAATCATTTTCATAGAACATTTTACACTTTTCAAAAACGTGTAAATAGAACATTTTACATTTTTCAAATACGTGTAAATAGAACTTTTTGTATTTTAGACATGTAAATAGAACATTTTGCACGTTTCAAAAACATGCAAATAGAACATATTACGCTTTTTAATATATGTACTAGTTAAAATTTTACGCACGTTTCTCATTTTGGGTTTATGACATACATAGCTCAGTTTGATTGTAGCTTAAATTGGATATGTTTCAGTTTGGTTCTTCACAGACGCTATATTTAATTCTGCTGCAGTATATACAGAATCATTTAAATAATTAGCAATTAGTTTATTAGTTACTTATACGCATTTTAATGATTGTGACACTAACTTAACTAACTAGACTAACTTTAACATTGTCACCGTCGGTACCTTACTCCATGCTGGTGTTTTTATAAAATAGCTCCCGTCGTGAAATACAGCTAAAACAGGACGACACAAGTAAAGTCAATGTCCACACGGAAAGTGAAAGCAGTAGCATTGCTAACACGGACAGATTCACTAGTGTAGAAATTGCCAACTCTTCAGATAATCTGGAAGGACAAATTATTATGGATAGTGCTTTAAAATTGCCAGATCTTGGCGATGTCCAATTTTCAGACAAATTAAACTTAATATGCGAAGCAGAACCAAATATAAAGCATACAGAAAGCACCTCTACAATATCTATTAAAAAAACTAGACTTCCAAAATATAATCGCTTTAGCGTCCCCAAGGTACGACTACTACAGTGTCCATTTAATGACCCCGTCAAAGGGCAATGCAAAATACGAGTTATGAATCAGGACAGACTGGATGTCCACATCAATCGATGGCACAAAAGTAAGCTGCAATTATAATTGTATTTTTTTTTACATTTATGTGTTCATACATACTTAGGCGTGCATACCTAATAATAAATGAAAACCTGGATGTCCTTGAATAACAGATAATCCAATTCAAGAGCCAAAGCGTAGACAACTGAAGTGTACATTTGTTGACCCAGTTAAAGGGCAATGCAAAATACGAGTTAAGGATCAGGACAGGCTGGATGCCCACATTAATCGATGGCACAAAAGTAAGTGAATAAATTGTTTTTTACATCGGTGTACAATTGCATGGGCATGAGTTACATACCAACTTAATTATATTCATTGGTGATTTTTAGCTAAAACGCAGTGTACTTACACAGTTATTTGGTAATTATATGACAAATGGCAGCGATTGTATCGTTTTGAATGCGGATATTTTTAAAAGTGCTAAGTATGTTTAGTATATGTATTTAATACTGAATGTACAATATTTGTTTAACTTAATGCCCACAGCAGAACCAAGACTGGATACAGAAATAACTGATTCAACATGTGTTAAAATAACTAGAGGTCAAAAACATAATCGCTTTAATAGCGTCCCCAAGGTAGAACCACTACTGTGCACATTTGTGGACCCCGTCAAAGGAGCATGCAAAATACGATTTAGGAATCAGGCGAGACTGGATGCCCATGTAAATCGGTTTCACAAAAGTAAGTTTTGTTAAAAATTGATTTTTTTTTCATTTTATGTGGCAACACATATCGTCTGTGAAAAACCAAATAGACACGTATCCATTTGTGACAATATATCAACTATCTATGTACAAACATATTCAAATATGCCTTGAGAGCATTTAAATAGAATATTTTGCACTTTTCAAAAACATGTAGGTAAATACAAATTTTCACCTTTTTAAAACATGGAATTAGAAATTTTCGCACATTTTCAAAAACATGAAAATAGAACATTTTACGTTTTTCCAAAACTCCTTATTAACATTTGACGCATGTTTATCATTTTGTTTTTTTTATGACATAGCTTGTTTTGATTCCAGCATAAATTGGATATGGGCCATTTTGGTTCTTCACAGACGATATATAAGCATACATACATAATAATAACTACAAAATATGGCTGTCCTCGAATACCAGATAATTCAATTCAAGAGCCAAATACAAAATGTGTTCAAAAAATTGGACGTCGTCGAGTAAAAGATGATCCTTTCGGGGACCACATGGGAAGGCGTAAACAATTAAAGTGCACATTTGTTGACCCAGTTAAAGGGCAATGCAAAATAACAGTTATGGATCAGGACAGACTGGATGCTCACATTAATCGATTTCACAAAAGTAAATAAAGGCCCTAATAACCTCAAAATTAATTAAGTTAACTATACAAATATTATTTTTATGCATAAAGTCGATTAAAAAAAGTTTAGCTAAAGGGCTTTACTGTGAACTGTCACTCCCCTTCTTGCAGGCATTCCTGCTAGTGAGTCGTACAAGTGCAGTCTTTGCCCTTTCACGGCTGGACACATAAAAGATCTCAGGTACCATAGGAAAATACATGCGGGAATAAAGGATGTCACTTGTGAGATTTGTGGAAAGTCATTTCGTTCAGAAGAGAACCTTTTGAGGCACAGACGAAGTAAGCATGGCGAACCGTTTCCATTTCAGTGCGATATTTGTAAACGGGTAATAATTTTATTATGATCATTTTTTTTTGTTAATAACATTACCTATTTTTACTTCATTCGAACGATATTGAGAGGATTGTGCCTGCAAGTTCTTAAGAAAAACTATACTTTACTTGTACATATTATGGTAGATTAAGTGGGTTATTAAAAATTTAATATCTTACTAATCGTAAGTTTAATTTGTTAATGAAAATATAATTGTAATAACTGTGTATCTCTTTCCTAGGGTTTCAACAGGCCCTTTGAATTAAGAATGCACAACTACAACAATCATGGGGACGGAAACTATGCCTATCGATGCTCTGTTTGCGATGCTGGTTATTATGTGAAGCAGCATCTTGATTTTCACATGGTTAAACATGCAGAGCCCACTTTTCATTGTGATGGTAAAATTAATTTTCTGCAATAATTTTTATTTTTGATATAGTATACATAAATAACCACTGAACAATGCTCCTTCATAGAAAGGATAGTTTAACTAGTTTGGATATTATCAAATTTTTAGTATGCTCGAAACCATTCTGGAATAAGGGCACTTTAAAGGTTCATAAAAGGATACATACGGGGATTAGACCTTTCGTCTGTGACGTTTGTGATTGGGTAACTCTAATTTATTATTCTTACTATAAAATATCTAGCAATTTAGCCATTCAGTATTATCACAACTTCTTCGTTTAATGCAAATACATGTGTATTTTTTTCAGAAGTTCTACACGCAGAACAAGCTAGATTCTCACCGAAGTGTTCATACGAATAAACGACCTTTCTTGTGTCAGGAGTGAGTCAATAAGCGTTACATAATATATTTACTTCCTATTTACGATATATAGTATACGGCTATATTCCTTCTGGACATTATCCCCCCGGGAATCCCCCATCCCCTCTCGGAACCTCTCTACCTGGACATTATTTCCCTGGACATTTACCGCCTAAGTAGTTACCCCGGTCATTTTGCCTTAAGCAATTTTTCAATATCACGTTAATTTTTCAACTTTTGTGTAATATGTTTAGGGTACTATGCTCTTAACTCATGTAAGGAGTAAAGGTTTTTATTTTGGTTTTTTTACCCATCTAATGACAAAGGATTGTATATAGTGCCAACATGCATAGCTTATCCGAAGTTTTTTAGTCATATTGGGAAAATAGTATATGCATAGTCTTTGATTAATTAAAATATTATTCTTAAATCAAAGTGTCGTCAATGTTGCTTATTGTTGATTTTTCTATTATATTTATTAGGTGCGGATTTTCTTGTCGCTTGAAAAACCTTCTAGTTTCCCATTTGAAAGTTCATGAAAACAACAAGAAACTTGCGGAACAAGGCATTCAGAAACAACCCAGATTGGCCAAACCACGAAATAGACGCCTTAAGATTTTCGTCCCACCTCCTTTACTTACAATTCCATCATCAACTCAAACCTCCACTGAAACTGAAACGCAACAATTCGAATCTGAAAATATTAAGGATTGAAAAAATACATAGCAGTAGAGTGCGTATATGTGATCATGCCTTAAGTGTGATCAGTGGCTGGTGCTAAAGCACAAGCTGCATCAGAAATCCTTTACTAGCCGGTAATGATAGCTTGTACTCTTAACTAACGACAGTATAATTTAGGGTGCGAAACTTTGAAAACCTGGGCAGAGTAAAATCGCCGAAGTCCGAATATCAGAATAACTCGTATTCCGAATTTTTTTCCGAGTTTTCAAATTTCAAAATTTCTAGTGTTGTACATTTTAGAATGTTAAAGGGTGAAAATTTAGACAGACTCACCCTAGTGGAAATCTGTATATGTGCTGATACGGGTCAAAAGACCAAGACTCATTAACTCAGTGGTTATGTAACAGATGGGTTAATACAACAGTGCAATATCGAGAATCGAAGTAAACACAAGTAGAAATGAACATGAAAAGTGATACGGGTGGAAAATAATGACTTTGGGGTAAAGTAAAAATGCAACAACCGTATGGAAGCTCTAATAATATTCAAGACGTCTCAAGTAATATTTTAGGCTTTTTGAGAGAGGCGGAAAAACACGACCTTTCATAAGCAGTACTTTTTATTCAATCTTCCTCCATCATCCAATTCAATCCCTGAATTCACATCAGATTGCCAAATCATAATTTAATAAATAATCGAAGAATTTAGGTTACTTTCGCAATGACCACATAGTTGGTCCGACATCAAATAGTTGGTCTAATTTAAAACGTGAATGAATCTCTGCATAGCGGATAAATTACGTAATGTGAAATAATCAAGAATTATTATAGAATATAAATATAGGTATATAAATACTCTAGAATTAAATAACAGTGGAAATATGTATGTATAAAGAATGACTAGTTGTAATGAGGCTTTTATGCTCGTCATGCAGTTTGTTGTTTACAAACAATAAGAGAACTAAAACTCATGCATCAAACGTAATATATATACATAGGCATGCATTGAAGGATAAATTCATATATCAAGAAATGTACATGCATCATCATTCCTCATGCTCATACTGGCATTTGATTTTAAGCTTATGAAATAGTAAACTATAATTTAAACTAAAATTATACAAAACTTAAAGCTATGGGTGTACGTAGTAGTTGACGTTTGAGACATACATTAATGAGTAATGCAGGTGTGATAATGACTCATATATGTATGACTTAATACCCTCCTTTTTTTTAATTGTCGTCGTCTGAAAGGCGGTATACGGCAAGTGAAAAAACCCTTAAATATTGGTGATGTTATTCCTCTTCATCAGTAAACTCCACCTCCAAGAATCTCAGATGGCTCGGTTCGATGGTTGATTTGGGTAGTTCCTCTTCTACTGCTGGTGGTGCCTGTGATTGTATGTGTACAGTG
Organism: Dicyrtomina minuta; assembly: GCA_949802685.1. Lineage (NCBI taxonomy): Eukaryota > Metazoa > Arthropoda > Collembola > Symphypleona > Dicyrtomidae > Dicyrtomina > Dicyrtomina minuta. Next base: position 136,226,443 of record OX461808.1, on the reverse strand, counting down.
ACATTTCCCTCCTCAGCTAGGTGTAGTGTAGGTAGTAGGCCGTTTGGTGTGACAAGCGTGCTTCTACGTATCTCCTCATTCTCATCCACTCCACTTCGTCTGTGAACAAGAATCGTCCCTTGGCTCCGGTGTTGGTTTTGGTCCAAGTAACTACTGTTGACTCTCCCTCGTCTCGGTGGGGCTACAGGTGTTTCAGTTGGTCCCTCCGTTCCAAGTAACTGCAGCTCAGCTTGCTGCTCTTTCTCTCCCTTCTCTTTCATAGTCTCCCAGTAACTCCCTCTCCACCCACGCTTCAAGAACGCAGCACTCAATTTCCACTTAAAGTATATAGCTGTAATAGCCATACACAGAAAAACAAAAATAATTAGAATCATCCACATGTACCATGGTATGCTACTATCTCTTTCCCATGATGACGTGTCTATGCTGTTGTCGCTCTCGTCAAATGTGATGTTCAAGTTGTTCATGTCTATTTTCATTCCCATGTGGTAGTCGAGTGAGTTCACTAATAGGGGGTCTTCGTGCTCGTTAAAGATAATGTTAAGCACATCTCCTCTATACGTGTTGTTCGCTATGGTGAATGTAGTCGTGATGGGTAGTAGGAAGATTTCATTGGGGCAGGGGGTGTGTCTGGTGGTTCCTACACGTATGTTCAAGCCTGGGCAGTATATGTGAAAGAACGCATTATACACTTTGACTTGTACACTTCCCTCCGCGTCTTGTGCTGTGCTATTTCGACAGTTTTGAAGTACATACTTGAGTTTGTCTTCATACGAATTTCGTGGCTTACATTTTTGGTGTGTTGTTGCTACCACTCTGTCCATGAAACTCCAGTCGAGCCCTGTATCGAATACACAGTCTTGGTCCCTTGAAAGCAAAGCATTTGGTGGTCCTTGATATTTCAAATCACACGTCCGATTTTCTTTCCTCCATAGTAAGGTAAATGGGTCCGCTACGACAAGTGTCAGGTTGGGATTGACGAGTGGCACAATGAAACTTAGATGTAAATTGTCCATTTGTGGGTCACTTCTACATTGTCGAAATTCGGCTAGCTCCAGTGGACATAAATCCCCGCACGGTAAAGTGAAGTTCAGGAAGTCGAAAAATTCGTCATCCATATGACCACGGCTCCAGATCCTCTTGGTGTGTTGAATCATCGCTCCGCTTTGGGTGAGTTTTGATACCAGGTAGGCAATATCAAACTCCAGTCGCTCGATCTCTTCAGGTGAGTCCTTCCGTTCACTGATTATTTGGTTAACAGCATCAGTAATTTTCGCCATTTGTTTGTAGAAGGCTCTAAAATTCTGTGTGTCTTCCTTAATTTTCAGTTCCAATTTATTGAAATGTTCGGCCAGTTCTAATGTGTGTTCGCTATTCATTTCAGCTCGGTGTTCGGCCTGGTATGACATCCCAAGTCCCGCACTGGTGAAAACAGCGAGAGCCGTCATTATTACATTGGTGAAAACGGATCTTCGTCTCCTGATTTCCGTCTTGATGGGGGGGCAGATCGCCTTGAGTGGCAGAAGGAAAGTCCTCTTATATTCTCTTTGGCATTGTTGTTTGAGTTCGTGTCCCACATTTTTCATATTGATATCCGGGTATTTCAACAAATCGCATGGTGATAATAAGCGTATTTTGATGTTGTAGGAATTATACCCGTAAAGAGGTGGATTCTCCGATCTTCGCCAAATGACTGGTCCTCCTTCATCTACCGTTTCTGCTCCTCCGCCAAGGATCAACATCAAGAAGTACATACATCCGAGAAAAAATAGTGGAAGTGTAGAGTGATAGGGAGTGCGCGATCTCTTCGGTGGTGGTGGCAGCTCCGCTTCCCTCCTTAATTCGTGTGTTGTTGACTTTCCAAAATTTCGACTCGACTGATCCTGTCTGATCTTGTCTGGAACAGGAAAATGTGTGTCTTCTATTGTTGTTGAATTGTTTTTGGTTTGAGAAGTACTCGCCCTCCTTCCCTCCTTACTATTGTGATGGTGGTAGGTAGGTAGTGACGATGTAGAATTTCCTCGGTGGCCGGACTCCTCGTTTTGATATGCGTGAAGTGAAGCTCCTCGTAGTCCTACTGTACTCCTCTTTTTTGTTACACTCGCCCTCCTTCCCTCCTGTCCGTTTGCAGGATTTGAGTTGGTGGCCGGTGCCTTTTTACTTCTTCCTCCCTCCTTGCTATGTTGAGTTTCGGAGTTGGTGGAAGGTTTTGATTTTTGACCTCCTCCCTGGTGGGTGGAAGGTTTATTTTTCGATGTTTTTGTGCTCGAATGTGATGGCCCCATGGTGGGGAGTGCTCCTCTGGTGGTGGTGTTATGTACAGCTATTTTTGCAGCTTGTACTCCCTCCTGTCCGGTGGTAAAGATTGAGAGAACCTCCGGGTCGGTGGTGGAAGAGTGTGCTCCCGTCTTGTAGGTGTTATGTACATCCTTGTTGGTGGTGGTATGTACTCCCAAGTTGCTGGTGTGAGAGTTAAATTTCCATTTGGTGGTGGTGGAGGTGTTAAGTACCGCATTGCTTTTGTTGCTGTTGGCAGTTACTCCCTCCTGGCCGGTGGAATGGTGGTAAAGTCCATGTCCGGTGGTGGGTTGTGCTCCCTCCTGGATTGTGGTGGGGTGAGCTCCCTCCTGGCCGGTGGAAATGTTAAAATTCCAGTTTCCGGTGGTGGAGTGTGCTTCCTCCCTGGTGGAAGAGAAGTCTACGCCCTCCTTGCTGGTGGAAAAATTAACTCCCTCCTTACCGCTTCTACCATGAAGTCTCGAGTCTTGTTTTGGTGCTCCTCCTCTTCCGGTGGAAGTCCCGGTGGAAGTAGAAGTCTTTTTCGATTTTTGTGAGTTTTGAATTTTCGAAGTCTGTGACGCTCTCCCGGATTCCAGTAGTCTTGAGATTGAATCTTCATTGTCACTGAACAATTCATTCACCGTGAAATTTGCCTTGCGAGGTGTAAACTGGACCATATCTACAAACTCGTCAGTACTGATGGTTTTCTCCAGTCCTTCGAGTGTATCGATGGCATCTTTGGTTCCTACTGATCGAAATGATTCCGCAATTTCTTCCAGATCATTGTTGTAGTGTATTTGAGCTTCGCGTAGAATGTGCATGTTCTTCTCTAATCGGGCCTGTTCTACTACGATAAGCTCGTCCAGTGCTTTGAGTCTTCTATCGTACTCCTCTTGGGTGACAAATCTCTTAGCGCGCTCCTTTTCTCGGCGTTGTTGAGCCAGGAGTCTCAAGTTTTCTACTACTGTATCTGTGAGTTGGATCCTTGTGGGAATACCTGTGGGTGTGATGTAAGCAACTATCCCCGGCAAATCTTCTGGAATCGGAAGAGTTTGGGGAATAGTGTCAGGTAGTGTTATTGGGTCAGAAGTCTCCATAGCGTCCGTTATGTCTGTGGGCTCCTCTTGGTTCTCATCTACTTGACTCCAGTCGTTAACTTCCACTTTGACTGTGGCGTCATCGAAATTAGTTAAAAGAACCGAGTTATTGGGTTGTGGTTGTGGTTGTGGGGGGGACAGGTCTACCATCTCATGGAATCTACGAGGTGCTATCGGTGTAATTTGGTGATACCTAACAGCTGTACCCCGTTTGTCCGCCAGCTCTTGCATATAAGCTGACCAGGTCTTTTCTTGAGTAGGTTTTTCCATGTCCATTTTCCTCTTCCACTGGAGTCCTCCATGTGGTGCCCTGTAGAAGAATAGTTCGGGATGTTTCGCCGATTTTTCTTGTATTTCCCTATCTACTGGTGTAGTTTGTTGAGAAGAATTTCCAGCGGATGTTACAGTAGAGTTCTGCTCCTGTTTAATCCTTCGGTATATTGTTGCTGGATTTCCTCCATCAAGTTCCGTTGTGAGGGTATATACGAAATATTCTTTTTCTTCGGGTTTTACCTTTTGGGGCTCCGGGTTGTCTGTTGTTGCACTTGGATTTGCATTCGGATCAGTGGTATTCTCCTCGTTGTTGTTGGCATCTATCGAGAAGTATGATGGGGTCAGGGGCAATGGGCTTATAGGCTCCGGGATGTAGTCTGAGAAGTATAGAGTTTGATCTTCTAGTTTCCTCTTTTTCTCACCTCCTCTTATGGTAACTACACCACTATTCTGGAAATCCTCATAGTATTTTGGAAAATCCAGGCATGTCTGTCGAATTGCCGTTCCTATCCCATATGATCTATACTTAGCCATATAAATGGCCAGCAGTTGTTCTGCCAACCTTGACTCTGATGGAGTTGGAAATCTTGATCGAATATAAGCATAAGCTTGACGATCCTGTTTGAAAGCCAGAATTATTTTTGCTCTAGAATCCTTATGGGTTTCTTTCTCTGGTTCCTCAATTTCGGAGTCGTCCGTAGATACTTCTGTTGTGGTTTGAGTTATTGACAAGAAGTGATTTCCCGGTGCTCCAGTCAGACGACCATATATTTGACTTTTAGTCTGGCGGTGTTCCGCTTCACATGGAGTGTAGATCTCCTGGGCAGGTCTTATCATGAATGCCTTATGACTGTCTGCTCTTAGAATTCTTAACTGTTCTTCCCAGATTTGGTCAAGTTCCTGACGTTGAATTTCCTTCTCCGGGTGTGGTGGTAACTGGAACCAGGTTAAGTTAGCTCCAGCCTCAAGTCCATGTTTCTCCACATTTCTTCTGAACAGAGTTCTTAATCGGCTACTGTTTGGGTGGTTTCTTAAAACAATGGTTCTACTCTTCTCCATGAGTGTGGCTTTAGCCGGTTGGTCATCTCTTTCGGAGTTTGAAGAGTCCATGTCATCACAGTGTCGATATGGTAACCCTTTACGAATGGTGTGCCAGTCTTCAATTGGTCTTCGCAAGTGTTTTGCTAGGTGCATCCAGGCTTGTTGACTTGCCAGGATAATACCATGCCTTTCTATGTTGTAGTCAAGACGTCTGGATTGTTCAGATCGATTCTCAGGTGTTAATCGCTCGAACAGGAAGTCCTTGATTTTCATGACCATGTCATACTTCAGACGTTGCTCCTCCTGTCTTTTGTATCTTTCCAGGAAGGATCCTAGGCATGTTGCACTGATAGAGTCCAATTCTCTGTCCGGAAGATTAATAGTAGCGGGTACTATTTGACTGGTTTTATTCTGCTGGAAGATCTGAATCCTTTCTTTTCGAAGTTGTTTCCTCACTAGTTCCTGGAACAATTCAGATTCCGTATGTACTGCGCTTGGTAGATGTTCGAATAGGTTAAGAAACTGTCCCCATATGCGTCTGTTCTTCATGATCATGTTCCGGGCCCAAACTTTCCTTTTTGAATCCGTCCACTGATCACACATGTACTCTTGGAAGTCTATGGTTCTTTCCAGCGCTTCCATGGAATTAGCCTGGATTCGTGCTTTTCTGTTGGCTGATGTATTCAGTTTCTGGATGTGCTCTTGAGGAGTCTCCATAACTTCTGGAAGGTGACCGAATAATTCTCGTAGTGTCTCCGTATTTCGGTTGATCTGATATAGTTGTTCTTCCTTGTCCAGGTTAGTTTTAAATATGACGGCCAGATCTCTCCAGGTTTGAACAAGCGATTCCGAGTTTCTAACTTGGTCATTCCAATCGATTTGGGTTTTATTGCCGCTCTTTTCTTTGGCCGCTAAGTATGCGAGACCCAATTGGTTTTGATTTTCCCATTCATTCCTGAAATTTTGTTCTTCAGGAGTACATTGCCTTGTAGCCAATCTCGGAATGGATGAGTTTTCGGAAGTCTGTATCTCTCTGATCCTACCAGCTAGTGTAGAATGATTGTGTGGTTGTGATCCTGAGGCTCCGGGAGTAGGTACGATGTTTTCCTCTGTATCTGGATTAATCCTCAGTCTAGCTGGTGGGGGTGGTGGGGCTTCATCTCGTTCGGGTGAGTTGTTCCTCAATTGCTCCGTTTCGAGTGGTGCTCCGGTGGAGGCCCTCCCTGTCTCTTCGATATTATGAGAAGTCGGGGTCCTCTCGGTGGGGATGGATTGTTGGTCATCATCCTCCATTGCTACATGGTTGTTGTAGTCTTCCTGTACTTCTTCCTCTTCAGAATCTGTAGCGTTGTCGTTCTGAGGGAGTGGTGGGGTGGTGGTGGATGTCGGAGCTAGGGGCATAAACGGGTTGATGGTCGACTGAATATGCTGAGCTCTCGCTCGTCTAAGTGCCAATACTGTTTCCCATTCCTGCCTAGTTACCCTAGTCCTAATTAATCCATTTTGAAGTGGAGGCAGCTGTACAGGTTCCAGGTCCGAGTCAGTGTCGTTGCTGGAGCTATCCGTCCATTCATTTGTTGTAGTCTCTACTCCTTGTCTTGGGCGGAGTAGGTAAGCATTATTTTGCTTGAATTGAGATAGCATTGCTTCGGTATCCGAGTCTTCTCCAGTGGTGGGGCTATCTTCCCGGTGTTTATCCGCTGGATGTTTCTCTACTCTTCGTCCAGGTCGGAGTAGGTGTGCTGGGTGTTGATCGCAGTTGGGGCCAACACCGTCGTGTTGAAATCCTCCTACATGTGAGTTCATCCTCCTATGTGCGTATTCATGCTTCGAGTCTTCCGTTGACGAGTCTTGATACAGGGGATCTGTAGGGGATTTAGGGAGTGCCATTTGTTTAGCATGGTCTTGAGTTCTTGACGTGTCTGCGTCTGAGAAAAGATCCGCCAGCCTTGGCCTGGGGGTGTCTTCACTCCTTCCACTGCTGCTGCTACGTGATGAGGAGTCCATATGTAAGCTTCCTTTCCACGGAGTAGAGTGGGTGGCTCGACGTGCAACAGCTTCTATGAAGCTGACATCTTCTTGAGCTAGATGTGCAGGTGGTGGGGGTCTGTTGCCTCCCTCCTGTCTTGAGGTACTTCTTGTATGTACCTGATTGTTTTGTCGCTCGGGGGTTCGTTCTCTTGCATTGTTGTTGCTGTTGCGAGATGAGTGATCGAGTTGGGTGTTGGCTCGACCTACTTTTGATGATGACGAACTCCTTCCTCGCTGACGTGATCCGCCGCGCCCTGATTTGGAATTTCTACGACTTCCGTCCTGGGAGCTTCTGGCGGTGGATGATGATGTGTCTCTTCGGCTCCGTGGCGGAGACACGCCGTCCAACCAATACCTGCAATCATCCTTCTTATGGTTGGGTTTTCCACAGTATGAACATATGGTTTTGCTCTTGGCTTTTCCACCAGGTTGGTTCCATGAACTTGGTGGTGGGGAGTTTTCGCTCCTCCGGGTGTAATCGTCTTCACGATTGTCTCTACGCCCTCCTCTTTGGGATCGGCGGAGACGGGACCGTCCGCGTTCGGTTCCTCCTCTTCCTCCAGATCTTTCGTCCTCCTGGTGGGCTCTGAATGCCTGGGGTGGGTTGTACACGGCGTTACCTAGCGCTCGTTCGCGGTTGTCGTCGGTGGCTTTAAGTAGCTCCAGTAGGATTTCGGGTGTCTTTATGGTGGAGACACGCCAGGTTTGTAGGAATCCTACGTATTCCTCTTGATCCGAGAGTTTGCTTACGGTGAGGCATAAGACGGTTTCGTTGTCCATTCTTCTCCCGGCTCTATCCAGATCGTTGTTGATGGCTAACAGCTGGTTTAGGTAGCTGTAGCCGCCTCCCGTAGCCATACGGAGGCCGAAGAACTTTTCTGCAAGTTGGACTCGTTCATCCTCTTTTCGGGGCTCGAACATTCTTGAGAGTTCTTCCATGAGGTCTTTTGCCAATGTGATGTGGTGCACTTTGAGAAGTACATCCCTATGAAGGCCTGAATGTATAGACAAAACGGCTGTGTTGTTGGCTGCCTCCCAGTTCGCTATGTCTGTAGCCTCTTGAAGTGTTGGGGGCAATGCGAAAACTGGTTTTGTGTATGATCCGTCCACTATGACTCCTAAGTGAACGGTGCCTAACGCCATTTTCATATCGACGAACCACCTGGTGTAATCTGATGGTCCTTTCAGCTTTTCGAAGTCGACTAATGGGCGATTGAAGGTTCTGTTACCCAACATATTGTCCTGAGTATGTTTCTGGGCCGCGGCTCTAAGTATGGCGAGTCTAGATTTTAATGCCGCGTTCTCTAACTGCAGTGGTACGCTAGCTTTCTGGTCCGCCGTCAGGTGTTCAGATGCTCCTAACTTAGCTTGCAGTTCCTCTATCTTTTTGTGATAATAAGACTTAACTTTACGTACCTCGAGTTCGTAGTGTTTATTAGCTTCTACTACCGTCTGCTCTGCAGTGAGGACAGGCTCCGTTGATCTTCGGGTTTGGGGGCCTGACTTTACGACTATCTTGCCTGTAAAGATTTGTGGGACTGGGGATGATTCCGGAATTCTGGAACTCTTGGGCGGCTGTGGGGGCTCTACCTTCGATTCTGGAATACCCTCGGTCTTGATTACTGGTTTCACTGGTGACATGGGATTATTGTATCTACACTTTGTCACTACCACTTTCAATTTCACTAGCCACACCCTGGAACTACTGCAGTGATGTGGGGGAAACTGAGAACTGTTCTTCACAATACCATATGGAAAAAGTCTACACTTGGTTTGTGGAATTATATAATACACCACTACGCGCTGGTTAGTCTCTTCAACTGCGTGGGTCACTGTATTCTTCACTAAGGGTAATGTTCTACTCACTTTAGTGGGCTCTACGCGCTGGAAGCTATCTCAGTCACGGAGTCTGTGGATTGAAAACTGCTTCTTTTTTCACTTCTAAAATTTACTTGTTAACTACCTGCACTTTTGACGAAGTTGCTAAGTAGTTTTGATGGTAATTTACTTTCTGAACCTTTTCACGATATTAAATTTAAAATTTCGAAGATTTGATTTTTGTAACAGCTGTTGTATGTTTGTACGTAGAAAAATTTCAATTTTGAAGTTAAATTTTGTGGAATTTCGAAGATTAATTTTGTGTATGATTTTACTTTTAGATTCGAAGAATTGATTGGAACCCTCAATAAAAAGATGGGCTTCAACGTTTGATTTTTTTTTAAATTTGAAGATGATGAAAACACAAAATTCGCAGAAAAATGTCAGATTTTTAACTTTCGATTTAATTTTGAAATTTGAACGGTAACCCTCTGTTAAGAGACGGGCTATAACGTGTTAAAGGGTGAAAATTTAGACAGACTCACCCTAGTGGAAATCTGTATATGTGCTGATACGGGTCAAAAGACCAAGACTCATTAACTCAGTGGTTATGTAACAGATGGGTTAATACAACAGTGCAATATCGAGAATCGAAGTAAACACAAGTAGAAATGAACATGAAAAGTGATACGGGTGGAAAATAATGACTTTGGGGTAAAGTAAAAATGCAACAACCGTATGGATGCTCTAATAATATTCAAGACGTCTCAAGTAATATTTTAGGCTTTTTGAGAGAGGCGGAAAAACACGACCTTTCATAAGCAGTACTTTTTATTCAATCCTCCTCCATCATCCAATTCAATCCCTGAATTCACATCAGATTGCCAAATCATAATTTAATAAATAATCGAAGAATTTAGGTTACTTTCGCAATGACCACATAGTTGGTCCGACATCAAATAGTTGGTCTAATTTAAAACGTGAATGAATCTCTGCATAGCGGATAAATTACGTAATGTGAAATAATCAAGAATTATTATAGAATATAAATATAGGTATATAAATACTCTAGAATTAAATAACAGTGGAAATATGTATGTATAAAGAATGACTAGTTGTAATGAGGCTTTTATGCTCGTCATGCAGTTTGTTGTTTACAAACAATAAGAGAACTAAAACTCATGCATCAAACGTAATATATATACATAGGCATGCATTGAAGGATAAATTCATATATCAAGAAATGTACATGCATCATCATTCCTCATGCTCATACTGGCATTTGATTTTAAGCTTATGAAATAGTAAACTATAATTTAAACTAAAATTATACAAAACTTAAAGCTATGGGTGTACGTAGTAGTTGACGTTTGAGACATACATTAATGAGTAATGCAGGTGTGATAATGACTCATATATGTATGACTTAATATAGAATTAAACAACGTGTGCAACGTGATTGATACATTCATTACAAACTAGTTGAAGATACTGTTTGAGATTTTCGTACGGAGAGTTCCCACTAAAATAGATGAAAGGTCAAAGCGTCAAATCCGGGAGTTGTGCTATAATGTGATCATTCTATGAGCTCTAAATGTGATCAGAGCTGCAGATGGCTAAAAGCATCGAATCAACTCAGTTTATCAAACAGCTTATTAAAATAAGTTGACAATGCTGTTTTACATCATTAGGGATCGTCCATAAATGATGTCGTCCGGATGGGTGTGGGTCCAGTCAGATTTTGAAGACATATTACATATAGCGGTTAAAGTAATGTTGATGTCATGACAATCATGACATATAGGTGAATGGGTCCTAATAAAATTTTAATTTGGGTGACATTATTTATGAACCATCCCTTACAGCAAATTTTGATTTTTTGCAAATTAGAAAAATGGGTGGGTATTAAAATTCAGTGTATCATTAGCATTATTGCTCAAGATAAATCCACTAGTTCAGGAATTCCTCGATCATTTATGCAATTGCTGTTATCACATGTTACAGATGCCGAATTATCGTTTATTTTATTTTTACCCACCAAGATGTTGACATCATTTATGGGTAACCCCTTAAAAATCGCCCTTAAAGAATGTCATCGTTCGGGTCAGCTGGTCTAGCCAGATATTGATGACTGATGACATTCCATTTTAAAATAGTCGCTTACTCAATGGTAAGAGATCATCCGTAAATGATGTCAGGGGTACGGTTAGTGGGTCAGCTAGGATCTTGATGACAACGTATGTTAAAGATATCCATCTATTCTACACAATGGTTCGGTTGATGACAGGGTAATCATAGGGTCGTAGAAATGGAGAAACTTCGATGACATCATTTATGGGCAACCCCTTAAATGATAAAATAGTGGTGGGACAAAATGTCATTAATTTTGTGACGCCATTTGCAGACCACCCCAAAACATGTGATTTTGTATTTTGCGCATGTAGTGTTATTTAAACTCTCATAAATGGAACCTAATATCGCATTATCTTTCATTTTCCATCTTATCTGAAAGTTTTCTAGTGTGATCACATAAAAGGCACTAACTTTCACTGTAATATTAATGCAATTTTAACATGATCACATTTTGGTACACGGTGATCACATAAACAGCATTTTTGTAATTTCGAAAATTATCGAAGTTATTTCATACAATTTGGTACAAGTCTTCGAATTTTCAGTTTATCGGTTTGATATTTTAAGGGTATATAGAGAATGAACTGGCTAGTATTTGAGTACACAAACAGTGAATTTGGAGGAAGTACAAAAAAAGTTACAGATTTTCAAAGTTGAAAAAAAAATGAACCCGATCACACATACGCACTCCCCTACTACCATAAAACTGAACAGCTTCGTTTTCTGTACGTTACTTTATTCTTATTTATTTCTTGAATGATTTTCTCTACTTTGTGACTGGAGTCACTCAAATAGCTATATAAATTAATTAAGGTCTAATAGTTATATTTCTTGTAATAAAATCAAACCTTCAACATTCGTATCCATCTAAATTTAAAAATAAGTATTTCGCTGTTACCAAGTTAAGTATAAATATACAACACTGAAAAACATAACTATTTCCACCAGCATCACTACCAACGATCAATTATGTAATTAGGTACTATGTAATTCATCCTAAACCAAATAACTCACAATACTGCTGGAAGGTAGGAATTTGTTTCTGAGCTGCAGTCATTTCATTCTCTAGCAGTATAGGGTAGATAGCCTAATTAGTACTAACGGTAAAATGTCTAAACAAAACATTGCGTCACTACAGCAAAGGTTCATATTACTATCTCTCGTTTTCTAGAATCATGTAAAGTAATTACTAAGGTCTTCGTCGTGCCTTTTAAATTAAAGTTGTTATTATTAAACCACAGTCCTTTGTACTGAACTTCTAAATTTGAATCTTATTTAAAACCCATGACCCCATTCCTTTCCAAAGTCGAAAGACTGCAGCTGTACTTACCTTTAAGTAACAGTGAACAGTTAATTTAAGTACAGAATCAAAACTGTTTAGTGAATAGTTCTAAAAGCATCTGCATTCGTAAAGTGAAAAGTAGTTTAAATTGTAAACTACATAGGGTCACCTACATTGCTGCAGCAGCTACTTACACTGAAATTCATTAATTCAACTACAAAGCATCTGGAAAAGTACGAAAATGACAGAAATTGTGAAAACTAAGAAAAATATTGCGGAGCGAATTGCTGATCTTCTCAAAAGACAGCCTCAAAATTACGACGTCGTGTTTAGTGTTGGTCCAGAGAAAATACAAGTAAAAGGAGTCAAGATTATTCTCAAAGCCGCGTCGCCTGTTTTTGAGAGAGAATTTGTGGAAAAATGGGAAAGTGGAGTGATGAAAGAAGGCGAAGGAATTCCACTGTTGGATCTCGACCCCACTGTTTTTCAACTGCTTTTCAACGTAACAATGTACATAATTTCACTATATTGTATTATACTTAAATTTTTGTGAACGCCATGGTATTTTGGAACGAAATATATGTAATAATTCATCAACCTTATTGGTAATCTATTTCCATATATTTATTTTTCACAGCTGATTATTTGTAACACATGGGACGTCAATTACCTTAAAATAATAATAAATAATAATTTATTCATTTTGTCGATTTGGCCGCAGCCCATACAACATTGTTTAGATATATACAAATAGAGATTTACACAATTCTATTAGTCCTTAGTTATAATGAAAAACGTTAATATGAAATTTAGTTATTTTAGTGTTCCCTAAAAAAAAAAAATTAATTATACATAAATTGCAGACATAAATGCATGCATATATTGTTAAGAAAGTTACAGTTTAGTATTGCATGATATATAGTGTATAGTTTTGAATATTAAATTTTGGATGACGATCCAGCTCCACTTGGCTGGAAACCCTCGTGTACTACCGCTTTCCGTCAAGATCATTTGCCTGTTATGGTCATCAATTATTAATGTACAGAATATGGTATATCATACACAAAGGCAGTACAGTAGAGATATAATTTAGTGAATTGGCCATTATAAGGGGTTGAAGGTTAGGTACTTTTACTGAGCAAAGCAGATTTTATAGGCTGTTCTGAAGCACCAGCATTGGGCAGAGCAAATTACGGGGACAATACTGAAGCACAAGCACTGGGCAGGGCAAATTACGGGGGCGATACTGAAGCACAAGCACTGGGCAGAGCAAATTACGGGGGCAATATTGAAGCACAAGCACTGGGCAGAGCAAATTATGGGGGCGATACTGAGGCACAAGCACTGGGCAGAGCAAATTACGGGGGCGATACTGAAACACCAGCACTAAGCAGAGCAAATTACAGGGGCGATACTGAAGCACAAGCACTGGGCAGAGCAAATTACGGGGGTGATACTGAAGCACAAGCACTGGGCGGAGCAAATTACGGGGGCGATACTGAAGCACAAGCACTGGGCAGAGCAAATTACGGGGGCGATATTAAAGCACTGGCACTGAGCAGAGCGAATAACGCGGGAAACATTTAAGCGCATGCGTATGAGCATAGCAAATTACGGGAGCGATACTGAAACACCTACTGAGGATACACTGAGCAGAAAACTAAATATAAGTAATAATATTATCGTAGATGGAAGAGGAATGGTTATTCTTCTCCAATGCAGCTGTAGTAGAAGTTTCGTATTCTTAGGGCTTCGTCCCAAAAATTGAAGAGTTGTCCAAAACCTTCAGCGCCAGGGTAGAAGCTGAAGATTATTGACGTCAACGTCTCTCTCGTCGGTTTGCTAGTCGATAATAGCTTGAGAAATTTCTTTCGTGGTGGTATATAATGTTGACAGCTTATCATAATATGGTAGACGTCTTCTACTTCTTTTCCACATAAATCGCAATCAATCCTTTCTGCCCGCTTCCATATCATGTTCATGCCATTTAGGTTAGTTGACTTTCCTCTTAGAACAATTCTAGGGTGGCCAGTTCTTAGGTTCAACACGAACTTTGTCATGTTCCATGCCAGGTCCATTTCAAAATAGTCCGATTTTAGGGCATGCGTCTTTAAGCGGCAGTATTGTGTCATTGTCGTACAGTTCTGCATTCTGAGAACGTCTTTGTTGATACAGCTAAGTCGATACTTTTCTACTATTTTTGTTTTGTGCTTCTTGATGTATTCACTATTTATGTTTTCTAGCACTTTCTCAAGTGAAGCGTCAGAAAACAACTTTCTCACTTGCACCATCCAGTTGTATCGAGGGTCTGTAGTTTTAATCTTCATTATTTCATGGTAGCAGTTCTTAGTAATGTTGCTTTCATTGGCGTTTAGCATTTTCTCCAGGAACTTAAGCACTGCTTTAAATAAAATAAGTTTTATGTTTTGTGCACCAGTTTCTAGGCGAAGAAAAAACCCTGGTGTTGAGTTTGTAGTGCCTGTGAGTCTTCTAAGGAACATTGTCTGGAATGTTTCAAGTTCTTCGCAGTAACGAAGCGCCCATATAGGTGCAGCGTACATTAGTATCGAGCTGACAAGAGATTGAAATAGTTTGAGATGCACTTTTACGTTTTTGATCTTTGCACGATAGAAGAGTTCAAATAACTTTGATTGAGCTATTTTGGCCTTATTAAAGAAGTGTTGTTTAGCTTCATTAAATATCCCGCTTTGAGTAAAAGGGACACCCAGGTACACGTACTTGTTTACTATTTCTATTGGCTTGCTTTCCCACTTAAAGTTTATTGAATTACTTAGATTGTTGCCTTTCCTAAAGATCATGACTTTAGTCTTGGCTAGGTTGACCGTAAGATTGTTCTCTTTGAAAAAGTTACTAAGGGTATTTATTTGTCTTTGCAGGTCCAGTTCATTTGAGGCAAGTAAGATTATGTCATCAGCGTATAGCAAAATAAGCAATTCAATTGTGAACATTTGTATGCCCTGGATGCCGCTATTACGAAGAATCTCCGTGATCTTGTCGATGTATATAGTGAACAGAGTGGGAGATAGGGTTTCTCCTTGCAGCACACCACCCATTACTTTTATCATATCGGTGTATCCTTCTTTACAGCGGACCTTTGTTTTTGCTAGGTCGTACAGTTCTTTGATTTTTGCTACAAAATGGTCACTAAGGCCTGCTTCTTTTAGTCTAGTCCATAACTTGCTTCTTTTAATTGAATCAAATGCTTGGCTGAGGTCAACAAACAAGGCAAAAAGTTTGCCTTTCTTTTTAAGGGCTGGTCTGTTAAGTTGCTTCAGTATGCAGGCATATAACGCAAAGATGTGGTCTGTGCATCCTCTTCCTTTCCTGTATGCGAATTACCTTAAAAAAAAATTTCCACCAGCATCACTACCAACGATCAATTATGTAATTAGGTACTATGTAATTCATCCTAAACCAAATAACTCACAATACTGCTGGAAGGTAGGAATTTGTTTCTGAGCTGCAGTCATTTCATTCTCTAGCAGTATAGGGTAGATAGCCTAATTAGTACTAACGGTAAAATGTCTAAACAAAACATTGCGTCACTACAGCAAAGGTTCATATTACTATCTCTCGTTTTCTAGAATCATGTAAAGTAATTACTAAGGTCTTCGTCGTGCCTTTTAAATTAAAGTTGTTATTATTAAACCACAGTCCTTTGTACTGAACTTCTAAATTTGAATCTTATTTAAAACCCATGACCCCATTCCTTTCCAAAGTCGAAAGACTGCAGCTGTACTTACCTTTAAGTAACAGTGAACAGTTAATTTAAGTACAGAATCAAAACTGTTTAGTGAATAGTTCTAAAAGCATCTGCATTCGTAAAGTGAAAAGTAGTTTAAATTGTAAACTACATAGGGTCACCTACATTGCTGCAGCAGCTACTTACACTGAAATTCATTAATTCAACTACAAAGCATCTGGAAAAGTACGAAAATGACAGAAATTGTGAAAACTAAGAAAAATATTGCGGAGCGAATTGCTGATCTTCTCAAAAGACAGCCTCAAAATTACGACGTCGTGTTTAGTGTTGGTCCAGAGAAAATACAAGTAAAAGGAGTCAAGATTATTCTCAAAGCCGCGTCGCCTGTTTTTGAGAGAGAATTTGTGGAAAAATGGGAAAGTGGAGTGATGAAAGAAGGCGAAGGAATTCCACTGTTGGATCTCGACCCCACTGTTTTTCAACTGCTTTTCAACGTAACAATGTACATAATTTCACTATATTGTATTATACTTAAATTTTTGTGAACGCCATGGTATTTTGGAACGAAATATATGTAATAATTCATCAACCTTATTGGTAATCTATTTCCATATATTTATTTTTCACAGCTGATTATTTGTAACACATGGGACGTCAATTACCTTAAAAACTTAAACTTGACACCCAACACTTTACTGAGTTCACTGGGGCTCTGTCGGCGATATGAGATTTCGAACGCGATTGAGAATTTGGAAGTGGCAGTCTCAGACTTTATACAGTATGTGCAGAAAAAAATTAATTGAACTCATATATTTATTGCATTCTATTAAATTTTGAAATAATACTAATTAAACATAAATATTTTATTTTTACTGAAATCTGTTTTGAAATTTAGATCCTTTCCAAACTACAAAGACACTGATGAATTTTTGGAAATGTCTCGAGAAAACTTGGAAATAGTTTTTGCTTCTGAAAAGATTTTATTGGAGGAAATTGAAATCTTCCAATGTGCTTGCAGGTTAAATATATTCGTTTACAATTTATGTTGATAAATACATAAGTTTTCTTATGGTCCATATTTGAAGAGTTGTTGAGCAAAACGGGAAGAATAACCATGTTACCAACTTCCATTTTTTTAAAGGTGGGCTGAACATCAGTGTCAACAGAAGAATATTGAGCCGACAGGGGAAAACTTTCGCAAAGTACTTGGTGGCTGTTTATTCGAAATTCGTTTTCCTACGATGGATTTAAAGGACTTTTCCGCAGTTAGTCGTTTTAAAAAGAATATTTTCTCAGCAGAAGAAAAAGTGGAAATTTACGATTTCATAGGATCGAGTGAAGCCGAGAGGTGAATTATTTATTCAACTTTCAAGTACAAAACATTAAGTTGAATTATTATTTTCATTTGTTTAAATAACATTAAAAGTGCGTTTATAATATGAGGAAATTTCATTCATGACTATATTTGAATGCATTAAATTATTTATATAGGACCGAATACAATATCGACGCCGCTAATACGTCTCTGCTTTCGTGTAACGCAAATTTGAGGGTTAAACGGAGATCGTTTTTTGATGGCTCAGTTCTTCGTCTGCCAAAACAATTTATAATTTATTACAGAAAATCCTCCACTGGGATGCAATGGGGCTAAAATCACTAATAGGTAAGTTTACTAATAATTCCAGAAATAAGGTAGATACCTTTACGTTATGTTTTCGAAATTCAGTTGATTAACAGTATAGGAAAGTAACAGTGCTATAAAATATTAATAATTTAAACTTTTGACAGGTGTTGTAAAATTGTAATTACATATTTTAATCTCTTTTAGTTTCCAGGTAAATAAAACGATATCCTTGCATCGGATTGGATTTTTAGGAACCGTTGATGAAGACTCCCACTTTGATGTCACTGTCAAAATTAGAAGATATGTTGAGTTCTGTTTCCGGGCGACGAATGAAATTGAGATGTCTCGTAAATATATTTTTGCACAAAAAGAAAAAATCTTTCACTTTTTATTCGACAAGCCCATCATATTTGAACTAAATTGTGACCACAGTTGGGCAAATATGTATTGCATTGACTATACTTTGAAGGTAATTAATATTCGCACACATTATGATTACAGAATGTAAGTGATTTGTTGACGAGCTGTCAATATCAGATATTGACATGGATTATTTTAATTGAGACTTAAATGACGGTTTTTTTTGGTTTCTTATTGCTATAGGGGCCCGCTGCTGTGTCCCAGTTCAGAATAGAAAATCCAACAACCGAGAAGGTGAAAATGCCAGGCGTTGAATTTACCTTGGGCTGCAGCTGGAAACAGGGGAAACCTTCAGCGGAACTTCTCTACAATCTAAAATAATATTGAATCGGAGCTTATGTTACGCACATCTTAAAGTTAATTTAAATTTTCTTCTAATATTTACATAGTTTTTGACAAGTATGAAATTGATTCTCATGCCTATGGCAAGGAACCTTATGCAGAACTGAATAACTTTAGTTTTTATATATATACCTTTAACCTGTACTGTAAAAGTATCGTTCATTAAACAGTAATAATATTATTTACAGTAATATACGTAAGATAAACTATTTTATACTAATTTTTATATGTCTTACAATAAGCTATAAGTGTTTCAATGTTTTTATTTTATTTTACTGCTACTTAATTATTTAACTCACTTTTGACTTAATAAGTGACCATAGATTAATCTTAAAACTTGAAACGGAAAAGGAATAATAAACTAACTGTAAGTATTTATGCGTACACTTTAAAAGTTGTTTATATTGACTGGTTCATTTACCATCCCTGTGTTATATACTGTAAAGTCAACTTTTTTAAAAATTTAAATAAAAAATACTAACTAATAAATAATCTCATGGGGGTTTGACCAGACTCTGTATAGTTATGTCCTATTTATGCACCATAATTTTGTTGCAATGAAATTTGCTGGCTGCTGGCAGTGCAGTGGCAGTAGTAGAGCAACATTTTTTTTATTTCCACCCATAATTTTTGTTCTGCTTAATTTTTATTTCTTCTCGTAAATATTACAAGAATTGGAGACCAGATTTAAGCATAATCCATTTTTTAACCAAGCAAAGTTTCATGTTAGTTGTATTGCGCGAAATTAATGAATTGTAGAAAGCTAAGGATACCTAGTATGTAGTATGGTTAATATTTTTAAAACTTTAACTGCGACTGTACTAGTTAGTGGTAATAGTAGTTACATACCTATTTTAGGCTTTAGGCCAGTCATCAGTGCAGTTTACCTACGGTTAGATAAGATAGTACAAACATTTAAATTACTGATACTGATATAAATATAATCCTTTATTAGAGATGTACAGTAAGTTCTTTCTATCCAAACCTGCAGCCTAATTATTATTTCTCGTTTTCTACATACAAAAATAAGGTATCCTGGGTAATTTATTTTGTGATTCATTAAAAACCAAAGAACTCAAATATAACTGAAAGGACAGCTAATATAGAAAAAAATAAATATTCCCTTTATGCTTTATCATCCACGCTTTATCCACGCTAAGCCGAAGCTTCAGTTGTACTTTAGATTTTGAACTCGAAGTTAAAATTGAACTACAGTGCTGGATAGATTCTTTATTCTGTAGTAATTAAAACTGTTTATTGGTATCGATTTTCCCCCCTTTTGCAAAAACTAATTAGCATTTTCAACACGCTCATTAGCATATAATTATATACATACTTCCTTCAAAACTGAATTCAATTGTCCGATAAATATTTGGTACTTAACAACAGGACTACCATTCACACTCAATATCGTTAACACTTGAAAAATACAGAAACTTACGAGGGAACTTTAGAAAAATGTCAAAAATTAAGACTCAGAAAACTATTGGTAAGCAAATTGCTGATCTTCTTCAAAGACTAAAGACAGCCTCAAAATTACGACGTCGTGTTTAGTGTTGGCCCCGAGAAGACACAAGTGAAAGGAGTCAAGATTATTCTCACAGCCGCCTCACCTGTTTTTGAGAGATAATTTGTGGAAAAATGGGAAAGTGGCGTGATGATGAAAGAAAGGGAAGGAATTCCACTGCCGGATATTGACCCAGTTGCTTTTGAATTGTTTATCAACGTAAGTAATTTAAGTGTATCTTTTATTGAATTATACAAAATTATAACTATTATTTTTGATAACGTGTAGTTATATAGTATTATGAACACAGCGTGGTATAAACAATGTTTAAATTAATATTTCTGACCAGTAAATCATTATATTATAGGTAACAGCGTGTAAGTGTTTGTGTCTATTTATTTTCCACAGCTAATTATTTCGGATACATGGGAAGCCGATCATCTCGAAAGTTTGTATTTGGAACACAACACGGTATTGACTTTAATGGGACTCTGTCGACGTTATGAAATTCTGAAAGCAATTGAAAACCTAGAGGATGCAGCTATGGAGTGGAGTTTATAAGGTTTGTGCAAACAATTTCACAAAATTATTTTCGTTTCTTGAAAAACTGCTAACCATTAACGTATTTGAAGTTAGCATACATTTTTAAAATTAGATCGTGTCCAATCTACAAGGACAGTGAAGAATTTCTGGGGCTGTCTCAAGAAAACTTGGAAACGGTTTTCTCTTGTAAAAAGCTACCATTTGAGGAAATCGATATTTTTGAGTGTGCTTGCAGGTAAAATTGATTCGTTTTAAAAAAAAGTTTTAAATTTAATAACCGTCCTTTTTTCCGAACTAATATTGGTTTTTCTTTTTTTTTTCATATACTATATATGGTAATTATATTATAAAGCTGATTTTATTTAAATTTGTGTTTGTAAAGGTGGGCTGAACACCAATGCGAGCAGAAAAATACTGAGCCGACAGGGGAAAACTTCCGAGAAATACTAGGCAGCAGTTTGTTTGAAATTCGTTTCCCAACCATGAAATTGGAAGATTTTACGAAAGTCAGTCGCTTTGAAAAGAACCTGTTTTCCCTGGAGGAGAAGGCCCTTTGCAGACACTGCAAGGAGAAAGAAACCCTCGCTCATGTTCTAGGGAAATGTCATGTGGGAAGCTTACTGAGGACCAGCAGACATCATGAAGTTCGTACTATTATCGCAAATCATTTAAGAACACTTGGCTGGGTTGTACATGAGGAAGTGACTGATGGGGCTTCAAAGAGAGTGGATATAATATGCTGGCGTAAGGATTTAAAAGCGGGATACATTCTTGATCCGACTATACGTATGGAACAGTCGTCTAGTCAAGCAGAAGAAGTGAATATTGAAAAGCAGGCTCATTACAATCCTTGCATTCCTTACTTTCTTGACAAATACCAATTGAAGAAGTTGGAAGTGGTTGGACTTCTTGTTGGAGCTAAGGGTACTATAACTGGCTTTTTCGAATCATTTCGTAAAGATTTACGCCTTCCATCAAAAATGATTGAAGAAATAGTTGTTGCCACAATTCGTGGATCCTGCCGAATTGTTCATAATCATTTATATAATATGAATCTGACTCATAGTTAATTTTAAATTAGCTTTTTTAAAATAATGTTACTTTATACTTTTCAAATATCATACTAAACTTGTAAATGATGTGTTTTGTTCTTACTGTGTCTTTATGGCAAGCGCAATAGTAGCGCCAGTTGTAAATAAATATTTACGTTCTTTCTCTACGATTTTATAGGAATTAAAGAAGCCGAGAAGTGAGTGTCATTAAATTTTAAAAATTAACCAAGTCAAATTTTCATTTTTTAAAAATATTTTACTGTTATTAAGTACACCCACAGAAATTGGACTTAGGCCTAACAGCAATTTTTTATTATAACATTTATTTTGCAGAGCAAAATACGACTCGACTCATCTCCCGTTTAAAAGGAACCCGAGGCATAACAGGAAGCAGTTGGAAGGTTTATTAGTTCTTCGTTTACCGAAACAATTCCAAATCAAAGCATATTCAACCTTTGTATGTAACGGGAATCAAACACGGAGTAATAGGTGAGTAATACAACTAAATCGTAAGTTTGCTCAAAATATCCACAACATCTCATTTTAGTTGTAAACATTCAAGTATGTTAATGGATAGGAGGAGGAAAACTCCCCCCAAAAAAAAGGATTGCAAAGCGAATGTCTGATTCGTTAAAATGTAATTTTTTGTTCGCATGATTTATTTCCTAAAAAACAGCATTTTTAATAGTAAAGTTTGATGAATTATATCTCACTAGATTTCGGGTAAATAGGAATATATTATTGCGCGGCGTTGGCTTTATGGGACCCAATAACGGAGATGCTTACTATGACGCCACTGTGAGTGTTAGGAAGCGAAATAACGATCATGAAACATGTATTGAAACGTTCAAAAGAAATATTTTTGTTCGAAAAGGAAAACTATTTTATTTGTTGTTCGACAATCCAATTGAACTCAGTACTACACACGACAGATCATGGAGCACTTCTTATTATTACTTTTGCTACAGCTTAAAGGTAAAGTTAGTGTTATTTGTAAATTGAGCAAACCATGAAGGTATTTTATAACTATTTTGAGTAACTGTAGGAATTAATCATTATTTCTGTACATGTGCTATTATTTGCTTTGCTTAACAACTCTGTAGGCCGTAGGCGTTATGAAATTACCTAATAAATGACATTTAAATTATTTGATTACTTTAACAGGGAGCTGAGAACGTTCCCCAGTTCAGCGTGGAGAGTCCTCAAGACGTGAAGTTGGAGATGTCAGGTGTAGAATTTTACTTGAATAAGAATTGGAATACGGGTAGTCCCGGTAGTCCAATTGCGGAGCTTCTTTGGACGAGAATTTATCCACGAAAGTTTTTTTCTTCAAAGTATGGAATGCTCTAAAACACCCTTGCAAGTCATTATAACGTACATAAAAGGATTGATCGAGAAAAATCTATTATTTTTTCATGGCTACTATATAGCTACTAATTTATGATCTCCGGAGGATAGCAGTGCTCCTCTAATTCTTGCATGTTAAACATTATTGAAAAGTATACAATAAAGTATTTTTCGATTGTGAGATTGGTTATCTACCCAATTTATATTGCCTAGTATAATTAAATCCAGTAATGCGGAGTAACCTATGAAAGTACTTTTATTCGCTTTTGCATTTTATCTATACTTGCCTTCACCACTCTCCAGTAATGAACATAAACTAAAATTTTGAGCAATAAAACCAATTATCCAGTCCCATGGGCGCCAGCTCAAATGGAACTTATTGTATAATAAAAAAAAATACTTGCCTTCACCGTAACCGTAGCCTAAATATTGTAACCCTTGTATGTATACCAGTAATTTATTCATGTCACATTATGTCATTTGAACTTAATTTATATTAATATAATTAATAATATTGCATAACCTACTGCGTACAGTGTACGATTAATATCGTTTATCTACAGCCTTTGCCTATAGTTACTTTATTGAAAATATAAATTTTTAAGATGAAAATCCATTCAACTGACCAACACAACGTCCTGTAAAATAGTTGGAAGCTTTGCACATCATAATAAAGTACCAAGTATGTAGGTACAATAAGTAGGCACCTATAAGATATATGTGTGTTGTTTTGTGCATTAATATGAATCTATCTGCAAAAATACAGATCCTTAGCTCAGCATTCAGTTCCATAGTACCCATAGCCAACGATAAAATATGTTAAATAAGGGATCGTCCATAAAGGATGTAATGGGCAGGGTCAGTGGGCCTAGTAGGATGTTGATGACGTGCCATATTCAAGATAGCTGTTTTTGTAATCATTGATGAACGGTGGGTGGGTCATAAAAAGTAATTATTTGGGTGGCATTATTTACGGACCAATTCTTATTAATTTTTTAGGAATGAATGGAAATGAAGCACGGCAGCCCAGCCAGCACATAACAGCGTGTGTAGCACGTGTACCTTATAAAACCATATTTTTGTGGACTGCCGCCAAATAGACTAATTGAAATAAATTATCAGCACTGCTCAAAAGGCAAGCTTACATTTAAATACTACACTGCATATATACATACTGTGGTATAGATAGTAATTATGATCATACTTAAATGTTATCATATATGTTAATCCACATCCAACACCAACACCTACGAACGTACCCAAACCCAATTTCAAATGTATTCTAAAATACTAAAAACATTAGCAATTCTGAAAACCATTTTAAGATATTCAAACAGTTAACTTTAAATATTAAAATTGTAATTCTTTTGTGAGAATTAAAATGTCTCACATGTGAGACAGGGCAAAAGATTTGTTTGACCGAGAGTTGACTTTCGTCTAATTGTGGACGTTAGTCTTGAGTGGATTTCATCTAAAAGTCTAAACCATTGATTTATTTCG
Source organism: Dicyrtomina minuta (assembly GCA_949802685.1). NCBI lineage: Eukaryota > Metazoa > Arthropoda > Collembola > Symphypleona > Dicyrtomidae > Dicyrtomina > Dicyrtomina minuta. The sequence continues at coordinate 136,202,429 of OX461808.1, read as the reverse complement.
ATGTATTACCTTGACAATTGAATAAATGCAAATACAAAAAAAAATACAAAAGGTGGACGTTCGGCTGAAGTGGACCTTGAGTCACGGTCCACCCAAGCCGATGGTCTACTCTACCCCAATCATATTTTTCAGTGCATTCGCGTGCAGATATAAAAATGGGGTGGAGTGGACCGTCAGCTTAAGTGGACCATGAACCAAGGTCCACTTCAGCCGAGCGTCCAACTTTAGATAAAATCAACTCAAGACTAACGTCCACATTTTGACGAAAGTCATCTCTCGGTCCTCGGTCAAACAAATCTTTTGCCCCTTCTTACATTAATTATTTAGGCAGTTAGTTCCTGATTTTGACGCCACGTCATCTGCTAAATATTACAGATAAAAAGAAGCGATCAGTTAGATACCTGGTTTTAAACATCTTTTGTTTTCGGTAATTCAATCAACTATCACGAATAAAATATTTGTAAGTAATTATTAAAATATAATTAATTACTGTAGTCACCATGAATAACTGTCTAGTGCCTTGAATACCCTCGTAAGTAAACATTTCTTTTTTTTCTATCAACAAATTATAGCCTAGTAAAACTCCTTTTACTAAAAAAATCAGGCGCTTCGCGCCAGATTTGTCGACCGAGGGCAGGCCCGAAGTAGATGCTGAGCTTCAACAAATGCGCAAGACAATTTATGTAACGCCTAAAGATGATATAAGCTTTATGAAAGCTCCCCTACAATCAATTAGCCATTTACGAATGTGGGTAGCATGTAGTTAAATGTAGCTCAATAATTTTTACAAATTGCAGCATCCACAAAAGACGTCATTTATGGAGGCTCTTCTACCATCAATAAGCCATACATGGAAGTACGTGGCATGTAGTTAAAAAAAGTTGGAATATTTTTAAGAATTGCATGATTTACAAAAGACGTCATAAATGGAGCCTCCCGTACTATCAATAAGACGTATGCGAATGTACGTGGCAAGCAGAAAAAAGAATGAATAAAATTCAAATAACGTCAGTTATGGAAGATCAAAGATCACTGCATACATATTAATTTGATCCCGTGTTAAATATTTTTAATTAGGTACTCAATTCTTAATCTAATGACCAAGAAGATCTCTAAAATATTATTGTATAAATAACGTCATTTATGGACAATCCCTGTATGCATATTAGTAAGATCCGATGTTAAATTTATTTCATTACTTAATTTTTGAAGTAATGACAAAGGAAATCTCTCAAATAGTATTGTTTAAAGTCTTTCATGGACGGTCCCCGTATGCATATTAGCAAGATTCCATGTTAAATATATCTGATAACTTAATTCTTAAACTAATGATAAAGGGAGTCTCTAAAATAGTTATGTTTAAATAACGTCTTTTACGGACGATACCCGTATGCAAGTCAGTAAGATCCCATGTTAAATATATTTAAATACTTAATTCTCTATATAATGACAAAAGGGACCTCTAAAATAGTACTGTTTAAATAAAGTCATTTATGGACGATCCCCGCATGCATATTAGTAAGATTCCATGTTAAATATATCCGATTACTTAATTCACGAACTAATGACAAAGGGGATCTCTAAAATGATAATGTTTAAATAACGTCATTTATGGACGATCCCCGCATGCATATTAGCAAGATTCCATGTTAAATGTAATTATCTGATTACTGAATTCTTAAACTAATGACAAACGAGATCAGTAAAATTGCAATGTTTAAATAAACGTGGACGATCCCCGTATACATATTAGTAAGATCCTATGTGAGCGGCTTGTTTTAATTTACCTATCCTCAATTTGAATGAGGTCATTTGTGTCTGGGCCCTAAACGACGTTAACCTTGCCTGCCACGTACGTACCTTTAGAGGGAGGGAAGCTTGAATGATAATGTGATTTAAACGGCTGGTTTTTCTTTGAGAGAAAAAAAAATTAAAAAAATATTGAAAGTTGCTTTAGTTATAACTGCTAACTGTGCAAAAACTATTCATGTGATCTCGCCCAAAAACTATACAGCACTGCGCGGGCGCTTTTTCTAGCGTTAAAAAAATATTTGAAGCAATTAGGTTGAAAACTGCGACCGTTCTCGTACGACCTACAGACATTCGGACAGACAGAGCGACAGACAGACGGACAGACAAAACCATTTCAATAGATGCTTATGAGCTAAAGCTCAGCATCTAAAAAGCAACAATCATTTCATTGAAGCGTTCATTTCTGCTTCTAAAATAAATTAATAAATAAACGATAAATCTGTAATTTGAAAACTCCGAGCACTGATTTTGGTTACTTTTTGTTTCACAAATTGTAAATGAATCAGATAATCTAGCTGTGTAACAATATAATTTTAATATAATCGTCATTAATACCTGACGCATTATTCTAATAATAATAATAGTAATAATAATGTATTCATTGGGTCGATTTCACCGACGTTCATACAACCAGACTCAACCAGTCACTGTGTGTGAGGGAATAAGGGGCTACCGCGTTAGATCGTCCCGGTCTTTATACCCTTTTACCTATCCCCGTCCCCTACTCCACAGTAAAGGAGTCTCATTCCCTAGGCCCCTACAGTAAGTAGTGGTCACTAAGGAGCACCGAAGGAGATTGGGTTTCAACCAACCATCCAGTGACGTTAACCGTACAACACCGAGCCCTAAACGATTAGCAGCGGCCGAAGATCGAAGCCAGGTCTTAGACTGTAAATTTCGTTACAATCTGCAGTCCTAACCGCTCACACAAGCACCCCTGCTAGCAGTACCTTAAAAGATGTGTATATTTCGACGCCGTCTTAAAAACCTATGCTTTTTCTTATATAAAATACAGGAGCATTTAAAGTGAATGCCTCCAATGTACTTGATATCTAACTGCATCCGTCTCCCTACAACTTTCAAAACGCTAAAATTAAATGTTTTACAAGATTTAAAACATTTTAGTGCAAATAAAGTTTAAATTTTTTATAATTTATGAGTGTGCGATTTTATTACAAACTTTTATAATTAACAATAAACTCAAATATATGTTTACTATTTCAAATAGTTCACTTCCTATCTTATAGTCAGTTTTGCATAGATACGTTATGTTCTGTGACTAGATCCCATACACCTGGTAATTTGTAGCTTCAGTCTACTCTAAACTAACTTATTCAATGGTTTTTTTCTATTTACAAATATTTGCAAAAGAAATAATGAAAATCATATTTCCATAAAAACACCAATACTTGCAGTAAAGTCATACCTCTAAACCCAAAATATTTCTGTTACACTGGCTACTGAATCGCACATGCAAGACTAACTCTCATTCACAAGATTCAGAACTTAATTTGTTTGTGGAAAAAGAAATTCTAAAAGAAATATATTCATAGGGAACAAGTACTTCCCGGCTAATAATCGATCTCCCTGTGCATCCAAACAGTAAAAATATTGCTTTAAAATTCAAAATACTAATAGTAAGGTATTTAATTTAATAATCATGGTTGTACAAAATTTTAGCAAAGAGTTAGTAGTTAGAGTTTAAACATAAATTAAAAGAATAAAAACTCAAAATCAAAACTCAAAACTCAAAATCAAAGATGTAATGCACTTAAGTTAGTTTATTCGAATTATTATAATATGTATATAATTATTATACGCACGGATGCTATTTTATCTCCAAGTACTTCCTGTTCTTTGTTGTCAATATCGCCAAAAAAGAGTTCCAAATCATTATTTTTAAATAAATTCAATATCTTGACTAGCCATACTTACACTAGAGAACAAGAAAACCACAAACCAGAGACTTCAACAGTCACTCAGTTTATGAGCGGAACAGCTACTTATCGTGATCAGTCAGAACCTTATCTTGATTTCCTTATCTTGTTACCTTCTTCTTTCCTAATGGTAAGCATAGGCGACTTGACTTCTAAAGTCACCGTAAAATTATTCAATTGGCGTACATACACTCTACATTTATTGAAAAACTGAGGTTGTCAACAGCAGCCAACAACGGGCATCTGTCCTGCAATCCATGCTGTTCTTACCTCTAACTATTTTTTTTGATGGGCCTAAATAGCAGGGGCCGATTGCATAGCGGGCCCAAAAAGCAGGGGCCGATTTCATAGCGGGCCCAAATGGCAGGGGCCGATTTCATACCGGGCCCAAATACCAGGGGCCGATTTTCAGGGGACGATTGCCAGGGGACGACTTTGAGGGGCCATTCAGCCACCGTACCAATTTTACCTTAACAAAATCAACCATTTGTTTCAATGTATCTTTAAACGGAACTTAATTAATCCAAAAGTAACATAATTTGAAATTTGTAAATCATTTTTTGTCAAAAATAAAAGTCGCAACCAGGATTATTAATCTATATGTAGCGTGTGTAAAATGACAAGCTTATGAAATATATAATTATGTGTTGTGTTGAAAAGCTCAAAATTTTAAATGCGGGTAACTACACGTTTTGAGTTAGTAGTATACTTAAAGAAAATCTTAAACATGTGCAAAAAAATTGAATTAGTTATTGGTATTATAAGTTTCAATTTTTACTTTTAGTTCGTAGTTCATAGATGGTTATTTTATTTACAACAGACATTTTTAAACATTGAAAACTTCTTTACTACAAAATTTTGTCTGGATTCTAAAATGATCCAATTTCAATGGTCTACGATAACCATATCTTCCTATATTGGTCGTACATTTTATATTCGTATTAGTTTGAGGTGACTATACTTAAAACAATAAATGCCGATTTTATAATAAGTTACAAAAACCTGGTCATGGGTTATGGTGACTGCGGAAATCAAGTAATGTTTTTATTTGGATACACATACGATTAAAATGACGACAAAAACCTACTTAACAGGGCACATGTTAAACATAGGTGAGGGATCCCCAGGAAAAATTAACACTACAAGTTGAACGCAGAATTAAATAATCTTATTTTTTCATTCTTTAGTTCCAGCAGCCAAGATTGTTTGCATTAAACACGTGTAAACATTCTTCGGCGACGAATAAGAACTGAGTTTCTCCATTTCCTCCAAAAGCAACAGTGACTATCTCCATTTTGCACTAAAACCAAATCTGAACATCTCTGACTATTATTACTTGATTATCTCTGATTTATGGACGATTCCGGAATATCTGGATATTTTTAACATTGAAACATAGGCTGGCTAACCAAATATTTTAATGCAGTCCCTTAAAGTCGGATTTCCCTTATATCCGGATCCCTTATTGCCGAATTTGACTGCAATCAGATTGGTTTTTAGTGCAGACTGGAGATAGTCAGTTTTGCTTTCTGCATTAAATGGACATAGATAAATTTGATTCTTCGCAGAGCACATGTATATCGCAGGTATTTTTTACCTTTCGTATTATCAATGAGAATGTGAATAAAAGAAAGCAATGTAGAACACACAATTGTGAGCTTAAAACTATGTAGTGTGAAACAAATGATATTCATAGCTATATATGCACACTAGAATATAACCAATTTACTTACGTCAAAAATAATTAATTACAAAACAGTAAGAAGCCGTCCTTAAATGATTTCATTGAAATATCACTAATTCTAAGATCCTATGGCCTTACTTTCATTAGCTTAACCACTGCATAAATGGTTATCTTTAACATGGGATATCATCGATATCCATGTATGTATGTATGGTGTGAAGTCGTTTACAACAATCCCTAATAATTTTTAATAGGTTCGTTTGCATGCCTCTTATAATTTTAAATTGAAATTTACACAAATATGGTGTACAAAGGTTTAAGAGTACTTTAATAGGTGCCTAATTCCATTCGATTATATTGCAAGTTTGAGTTTAAGCCGAAAGTAATTAAAGCTTAAAAAAATTATATTCGATTTTCTTATTTTGAAGATTACTATTTTATATTTTATCTCCTATGTTTGTGGAATGTAGATTAGAGGTAATGTAAATTACATGTATGTACTTATAAATATGTAAGGGCTAAGACCAGTGATGCAGGAATTATCAAGAAGATTTCCACATTCAAAATGATTTATATAAAAACTTACTATATGGAGATACAAACTGTCTATTTCACATTAAATATAAAATTTTAACATTTAATTTATGTCTATTTGGTATGAGTATTCACATTGTGCGGCAATTCTAGTTCTGGTCCTGGGTTAGCTTTGGTCTGTAAAGTCTTCTTTTGCGGCACTAATATTTTTTCAAGTTGATTAAATGGAGCTTCTAATGTTACGGTCATAATAAATCCGACAAAACAGGTCATCATCATGTGGGCAAAGAATACATTGGTCTGTCAAGTGTAAAATAAAGCACAATATTAAATGTAAACCATATACAAAAAATCACAAGAAAATAGAAATATGTAGCAATATAAAATTCTAATATTATTTACCTGAGCATATGCACTGTAATAAACAGGGTGTACTTGGGTCATATGGTAAATTTGCTGCACTGAATAAGAACTAATATACATGCAGAATGTAAGACGTCCTAGTGGCATAAAAACTTTCCACGATAAAAAACTGTTCACAAATCCGCCATAGCCACTAACACACGCAAATATAATCCAAGAAATTACCCCTCCCCATGCAAACCGATGAAGTCCCGAATAAAATATGGAATTCACCGACGTATACGTCCACTCAGCGTTAGCGGGGTCCAAAAAGCTTTGAACGCCAAACACGATGAGGATTGCTGTCACAGTTGAGAGAACCCACCCTACAGCCACTGCCATTATTGGAATATTTGTAAATTTCGTTAGGTTCTTGGATTTGTAGTAGAGGACATATCCCAGGAAAATACCGGCGAGGTACGGTCCCATTCGGCACCACGGGCTGTAGTACAGGTCTTTTCCGTAAGTCTTGGGGCTACGTATGAATTAGTTTAATTTTTTAAATTTCACATTATTTTGCATACGATTTATTGCACAACGTTCCCACCCTCTAATTTACTACCAAGAAAATGTTTAACTACTCACTCAATAAATGGATTGTTTGAAGGAGGGAGTTCCTTTATGTGTTGAATCACCGCTGGAGTCACAATAGAAGCAATGCTAAATACCGTCAAAATTCCAAAACCCGCTTTGCGCCATCTCCACAGAGGGTAAATGATGAGGGGGGCCAAAATGAAGAATTGCATGTCGTTGGCCAAGTACCAGGAGGGTCCGTAGCACTGTATAATTAGCACATTTATAAACCAGTTTAGTATTAAATATTATTTTTTTAGTTTATACACACATCTAGATGATTACACTGTGTCATGTTTTAAACTTACAATGTCTGCAAACTTGCTCTGGAAATTATTAATGTACAGAAGATTGTACCACCAATTCTTTCGACAGGTTTCACTTTCCCCAACTAGAATGTCACTCATCGGACCGGAAGCGAACCGAGGCAGAATTGTCGCAATTATTCCAATCATTACTGCATAGGTTGGAGTTAGTCTGAAAATTATAGGTAGAGGGTCAGTAATTAATTTTAATTTTTAAAAAAAAAATAATAAATATCAAAAAATTACAATTATATAACCCTTTACGGTATATGGAATTATGCCACGACGTCTAAGCCACTTGCAAAACAGTACATATTACATAGCAAACATTAGGCAAAGCTGCAGGCCGTATATATAATATAAATTTGGGATTAATGGACGTTGTTTTAGAGTTCTACGCCGCTTGTTAAGTTTATACTGACTAAACGAAGTGAAGCGACCGAATGTACTTGTTCGTTTCTGGCTGGGGAAAAAAATCAGTCTAAGAAATAATACAGAATGTATTTACTATTAAATTGATTACAAATCAATATTACCTTAAGTATCTGTGCAGCACCATAAGCGGGTAATTAAACATTCCTTTCCGTCTTTCCAATTCCCGTAAAAGATGATAACTGAGGAGAGCTGCACTCATTATGAAGAAAGTGTCTACCTGCACTTGTCCATTGGTTATGACTTGATTCATAAATGGGCGGTATTGCTGTTGTTATATTTTGGCATCCAAAAAATAATACAAATTTAAACTTATAATATAAACTCACATTTTTGACATTAATTCAGATTTTTTAATGCAGTGAGTCACATAGTCACATGTAAGTAAAGCTAAAAAAAATAATTTAATGTAATAATACGTGCAACCTACATTTTGCAAGTCAATTAAATTCCACGTAAATTGGTAACCAAGCATTTCCCAAGTGTGGCCCAAGATAACCCAAGAGATGCTTAGAAATCTGATTCCATGCAAACAAGTCAAATTGTCACGACCCACATTAGTGCTTAGCCAGCTTTCTGTATTCAAAGGGACTGAGAAGGCGAGTAGCAGCTGATCTACTGTTGACTTACCTCCCGATTTTTGCATGAAAAGATTAATATAACTCTACATCTTTGCTTACACTCACACATTAAAAAGTTTAACAATGAAGCTAAAAACTTTGCAATTTTATTTATGTGTAATATTGTTACTTCTTTTAGAATCTAATTTTTCATTTCGATTTCGACGGAAGACTGCAATGTCATAGACACTTCCTGCCAAGCATAGAAATCCAATAAGGGAAAGAAGTGTTCTGTAATAATTTAATAATGTGCGTGATAACCGTCATCTATAATACTTCTTGCTAATTTAATTTTAATAGGTATGCTAATTTTTAGCTTAGAAAAAAAACTCAATAAACATCTGTAGGAACTTACATCACTGCAATATCCGCAGCATCAAATTCTTTCTTGTCATCTGTGAAACAACTCCTTACAAGTTGAGTGAGTGTGCTATTTAATGTTTTTTTGTAGAAATTATTAAACACGGTCTGAACGTCCTGTTTGGTGCAGGAGGAGGGGAAGCAGGTTCCAATGACAGGGAATAAGGTTACTCCTCTAACGCTGTGTATTATATTTGCCTGTAGACGATACAACGATAACTATAGTTTATTCATTTGTCAAACCAAGGCACATTTAACAATGTAAAATATAATTAATTGAAAAACAAAATAGTTAAATACAAAGAACTCCTCAGGTGAAACTGACTCTCGTAGATTAGCATCTCCTAGTCCGTTCTTAGTTTTAGCATCGACAGAATTTATGGACTTTGTAGACAAATTCTGCGGCGAAGGAGCAACAGGAACTAGTAGAGTGCTGCAATACATTCCTTTAAAGTTTGATGTTGCCCCTGATGCTTTATTGGGGTTCGTATAATTACCCCTGATTTGGATACATTCAGGAAAATCGCCCGGGATTTGAGTGTGGCCACTCAGGATACCCGCTGGAAACTTTCCCCATGCGTCCACCACTACAAAGTATAAAGCAAATTTGCAAATAAAATACTAAACATAAAATAATTGTAACTTTAAAATAATTTTCGATAAACAAAAATGTATGCCGTCTGTGAAGAACCAAAATGGCCCATACTGATTTGTAGCTAAAAACAAAATCAGCTATTTACATAAATATTCATAAATATATCTTAATCTTTGCAAAAATTAAGCTACAACATTTCACACTTTTCAAAAACATGGAATTAGAATATTTTACACTTTTCAAAATAATAATAAAATGTCTCACACAAAATTAGGCATCACAAATTACAATACGCATACCCACAATTTTTAAAATAATAAATAATCACAAGTTACTCTCTGCACCTAAAATTATATTATATATTTGTGTAATTGCAATGCAAAAAGTGCAATATCGTCTGTAAAGAATCAAAACGATCTAAATCCTTTTGCAGCTAAAAACAATATCCACTATCTTCAAAAATATTAAAACATGTCTTGAAAGCATGTAATTAGAATATATTGCACTTTTCAAAAACCTTGAATTAGAACATGTTGCACCTTCTCAAAAACATGGAATTAGAACATTTTGTAACTTTTCAGAAATCGCTTATTAAAATTTTACGCATGTTTCTTATTTTCTTCTTATGACATAATTCATATTGATTTTAGCTTGAATTAGATATGGGTCTTTTAGGGTTTTCATAAAAGATATGTATTAAATACACTATAATTAAAATAATTGTAAAGTATTTTTACAAACAAATTGAATAAAAGAAAACGAAACTATTTGTAGCCTCAATGGCAATGGCAGCTCACTTTGAATGACCCATGTAGCAGGTACGCTAGTAGTACTACCATCTGATATAACTTCCCTAAGCTGATTTACTAATTCATCTAAATGGCTTCCGCACTCACTACTCACGTCAGTTAGCAAGCTCGTTTTAGCAAAAGTAACAAATTCCTCTGAAGTTTCAAACTTGCCTCTTAAAAAAGGTGGGATTGCACTTTGTAAAATATATTTGGGTTCAAAAATTTCTTTAAATAAATTTTCATAATTTTCCTCTACAGGATATTGGTTAATATTTGGAATAATTTTTGAGAGCACCTCATCCTGTAATGGGAAGCTTTCTTGAGATTTACATAACAAAGGAAACAAAAATAGGGAGCAGACTAACAGAATACAAATAGTTTTTAGCTCAAAGCTCTTTTTACTAGTAATAATAAATATTCTAAACTTTACGAAATTCATTTTTAAATGTAAAAGTGTAACTATGTGAAATCCAAACCGGATTTTCTATTTCCTTAGTAAATAGGAAAATAACGTTGTTAAAAACTCTAAATAAAACCAAGAAACTTTAGTTAAAAACTGGAATACATAAGTAATTTATACTTCGTTTTATTAGATCATTTGTTGAGTGGACGGGAATTCTACAGATTAAGAGCAGCGGCACCCTTTGTTACAGGGTAATTAAAACATATTAACTGATAAATCTTGTTGAGTCTAGTATACCTACCGTATTTCCTCTAATAGTACGCGGGTTTCTAATAATGCGCGGGTCTGTAATAGTACGCGGGAGGTAGCTGTCTCAATTTGGATAGTACGCGGGTCTATTTAACACAGTATTAACTGCCAGTGCGCGGGTCTCTATTATTACGCGGGTCTCTAATTATACGCGGGGCGTCGAGGCTCGAGTTTTGATAGTACGCGGGGCGTACTATCAGAGGAAATACGGTACCTAAAATGACCATGAGAGCGGGCAGAGGGTCGTTCATACACCCCTTTCATTGATTTACTTATATTATAGTGTAATTGTCTAATTTTTCCAGTTGGTGGGATTTCCATTGATTTGGTCTTTGGTCGTTGACTTGAAGCCGCTGTCAGATAATGCATGCATTCGGTCATTCATGGAACACTTGATGACGGTGTGTCGTTTTTATAGTTGAATTGCTAGTCTTGTGATTTAATAATGCGTAATTAAATTTTACAAGTCATATAAAAAACAAATTAAGTTATCAAGTAAACATTAGTAAATAGCATAGTTGCTGGTATGTAAACGTATTAAAATACATACAGCAAAAAATATGAAACGTTTTTTGACAAAACATGATAAGTATACAAATTAAAATTTTTGAGAATTTTCTAAAACATTCCAGAGTCACAGTCTAAATTTATGATACTAAACTTTTATGTAATAGTTCATCTTCAATTATAGTCAAAATGGTGTTTAAAAAAATAAGCATGTCACCTTTTATTAAAAATTTGTTGTTATTAAGAAATAAGCTGCGATGCGGACTTATCCCATTTTGCATTTGACAAATAACACAGCATTTGTTCAGTATTTATCAGTCGGACATACTTGTCGTAAGATTAGATGTAAAGGTAATAAGAACTTGTGATGTGTAATTGACCGTGTCACGCGTATCCTCGCTTTAACACAACGTCGTCCAGGTCAAAACATGTGATGTAGAATGTGCATCTCACGCAGGTGTTTGCATTATCAAATTAAAGCAAGTACGTAATGTAGAATTTGCTCAGTGTTATTACTAAAAGTAAGCAGGCTAAAATACTGGAAACTGGAAATAGAATGACTTAAAAATAGCCTATATGCCATCTACAAAAAATAATTGAATAATTATGATTGCGATCATAAAGCAATATATGATGAGGTTACATTTTTCGTTTTTACTGGCCCTCATTTCAATCTGCCAATATAATAATTTATCGAAAAAGTACGAAATATAGCTTAGCATCGCTGAACTCGTCCTCATAATATAGTATTAGTAGAAAAAAGCGGGTTTTGAATTTGTTGAAATATCTGTAACTCGAGTTTGTACGCTTATAGTACACTGCATTAACTGCATCGCTTCACTTTATGCAAGTTTGAACCACACTTTCCGTAATTAATCTTAACGCTACCATTGAGCTATGATAAGTTTAAAGTAATAAGTGGCGTAGAAAAAACCCTAAAAAATGTGCTAATAAATTGCCTTTTAAATTATTGATTATTTTTAAAGTGTTTAAATAAATATCATAGCTACAATAAAAGCATGTATGCATAGTTAAAATAGAAATATGTGTTTGTACTCCTTGCAGTGCCTTGCACAACTGGCGCTGATTTCAATGGCAGTGCTAAGGGTGGTTGGTTGGTTGGTGTTGGTAGTGGTTGTGATTTTGCTATTGAACTTTAAATTGGCAAGATTGTACTCACTATAGCCAGAAATGTGTGGTTGTGATTTTAATTGTAATCGTACTGGAATTGTATAAGACTTGAATGGCTTCGCTATCACCAGAGTAAATTAACTTTTCAAGTGAATAAGCATGCCATCCTAATATGCACTTAAATCGTAAAACTAGCATGGCAATATACCACAATGGTTTCTAAATATCCGTAATCAGTAGCAAAAGTTAAAGGTTGCAAGGGAATTCCATGTAATTAAACGCAACTTAATACAGTGCTACTACATATTTCCTATATGCTGACAACAGCTGATCTTGATCAAATCCATTGCAATTGATGGTGGTAATTTGTTATTATTTTTAGACGGCCAGTAAATCAATATTGTTTACCCAAGATTAGATAGCATACACACATATCGCATTGAAGAATCAAAATTATCTGTATCCAATTGAAACCAGAATTAAAATATAGGTTATGCGATATCAACAAAAACACTAATTGAGAGATTGAGACATATATAGATGCAGAAAATGTTAATTACGAGTTTTCAAAATGTGCAAAATGTTATAATTGCTTGTTTTTTGAAAAGTACAAAATATTTTAATTACATGTTTTCAAAATATGCAAAATATTCTACTTGCTTGCTTTATGAAAAGTGCAAAATGATTTATTTACACTTTTTCAAAATATACAAGATGTTCAATTTGCATGTTTTTGGAAAAGTGTAAAATGTTCTATTTACAAGTTTTCAAAATATGCAAGATGTTCTATTGACTTTCTTGTAGACATGAGTAATATATTCTATTTACATGCTTTCAGGATCATGATATTGCAAACATTTGCAGATAGCGCACTTTGTATTTAGTATATTTTTATTAAAATGGGAATGGCTGGTTTGATTTTACCCGGACAATATGTATTATTTCGTATTATTAACGCTTTGTTTGTAACTAATAACTTATATTTTTACAACACCTTTCAGCCTACAATAATAATCTCTGTTATTGCATTATTATCTGACAGCAGCTTTCAGCTACATAATACTGAAAACAATAGAAATGTCAACAGGAGAATTGTTTTATAATTAGAAGTAGGTACCTAAGTATAAATCAATCAAACGAATTTGCGAATTGCTATCTGCTGTCTGGATTATCTGTAGTAATCCTCTTACATTAGAGTCACATAGATTTATTAATAAATCTGCTTTAACTTCTGTGACAATGTCAATCCCATTCACTGTGTAAAATTCCTAGCAAACTTAGCAAATATAATTTTAAAACCAAATTATGAATTAAAATCGTAGTTTTTGCATCTTTTTGTATCAGAGCAGTGAAGCAACTCACGCTCCTTACCGTTCAATAAGGTATACAATTTTGAGTTAAGCTTTTGCTCAAAATTATTAAAATGAAGAGCCAACATTATTCAGCCCCGCAAAAACTCCCTCAGACAAAAACTGTATTTTTTATTATTGTTTTGTCTTTTTCATTTTGTTATGCTCACAAAAGCCCTCCATTGCAACAACAGGAAGTGATCTCTCAAATTATTAAAAATATCCAGCAAAATCCAGCTAAAGAAACTAATGAAAATCCATTTAAAGACAGTTTTAGTGCCAAATTAATTCTACAGAATGCAATCCCATCTTTTTTAAGAGACAGGTTTGAAACTTCCGAGGAATTTGCTTCCTTTGCAAGAACGAGCTTGTTTCCTGCAGTGAGTTCTCAGTGTGGAAGTCATTTAGAGGAATTATTAAATCAGCTTAAGGCATTGATTTCTGATGGAGGTGATACTGAGGTTAAGATGCCTGCTACGTGGGCAATTCAAAGTGAGCCTACGATTAATTCATTTTGTTTAGAAATAAAATTCTTAAATTTTTAGCATAAATTTCATTATAGCACTTATACTACAGATACGGTCACCATTTACAACTGTTTATTTTAACCTTCAAAGTATGGTTTGCATTGCAACCTATTTTCTAGTGGTGGACGCATGGGGAAAGTTTCCATCGGGTATTCTGAGTGGCCACACTCAAATCCCGGGTGATTTTCTTGAATGCCTTCAAATTCGAGGAAATTACACGAGCCCATCCCGGGAGGTATCAAACTTTAAAGGAATGTATTGCAGCACATTACTCGTTCCTGTAGAGCCTGAAACCTTACCTACCACCACCGAACATTCGGTCGACATCGAAACCAGACATATGCATAGGCTTTCAGATGCTAATCTACGAGATTCAGTTTCACCTGAGGAGCTTGTTGTAATAATTTACTAATTAAATTGGTTATTTTTCTAGTTACGGTAACTCTGACGTATGAGTTTTAATGTGACATTTATATCTCATCAATACATATTTAAATGCTAAAGGGTCGCCCATAAATGATTTCATCAAAAAATCTTAATTTTCATGACCCCACAAAAACGACCCCGCTTATTGTCATCAGTTTAACTATCACATAAATGGCTATCTTTAACATGCATGTAATCGTTATCTAATTCCACTCACTAACCCTACTAATGACATTATTTATGGACGATCCCCAGAGCAAATTTATTGTGTAGTTAAAACAACAGAGTCTTTTGTACTATTTATATACGAATTATTGTTTTTGTTTGCTTTAAATTTGTATAGGTCTATTAACATTGTAACATGTGCAATAATTTTTTGTAGGCAAATGCGTTTGGTGCCAATGGAGTAGCAATTAATTTGTTCCCATTCATCGGAACTTGCTTCCCCTCCTCATGCACTAAACAAGACGTGGAGACGATTTTCTTTAATTTCTATCAAAACATAACTAATGGTGCACTCCTTCAAATTGTTCCGAATTGTTTCACAGATGACAAGCCGGAATATGATACGGCTGATATTGCAGTCATGTGAGCTTTCACAAAATTAGTATACATTGATTTTTTTTACTGTTTGATTTTAAGTGTTATTTTTAAGTTCAGTATTTTCTAAGATTCTACCATAATCTGAAAGTCTAGTATTATTTTAGTAGGCAATTTAATGAGCTATGGATTAAATATACATTTATAAATTTGTACAGGTCAATACTTTCCCTTATTGGATTTCTTTGCTTGGCAGGGAGCTTCTACGACCTTCTAGTCTATCGTCGAAGAAATCAAAAATCAGATTCTAAAAACAGTAACAATATTACGAATTATTAAATGACTAATTAGGCAACTCATAGCCTAAATTCTATAAGTAAGGGCATAATGCAATTTTAAACCAATTTTTAATTTTATGCAAATTTAAATCTTTAGGTATGTCCAAAGTGGATCAGATAATGCGTGCTTTCTCGGTTCCTCTGAACACTGAGAAGTGGCTGAGCACGAATGTGGGTCGTGACGATTTGACTTGTTTACATGGATTACGATTTCTAAGCATCTCTTGGATTCTCTTGGGCCACACTTGGGAAATGATTAGCTATCAATTTACGTGGAATTTAATCGACTTGCAAAATGTTTGATGAATATATATATCGTCAGTGAAAAACTAGAATGACCTGCATCCAATTTGAGCTTGAATCAAAACGAGCTATGTCATAAAAATAAAATGAGGAATATGAGTAGAATACTAATTAGGAGTTTTTAAACAGTGTAAAATTTACATGTTTTGAAAAGATGCAAAATGTTTTAATTCCATGTGTTTGAAACGTGTCAAATGTTTTATTTACATGTTTTGAAAAGCGCAAAATGTTCTATGTACATATTTTTTTGAAGTGCAAAATATTTTTATTCCATGTTTTCGAAAATTTGCAAAATGTTTTAATTTCACGTGTTTGAAAAGTGTAAAATGTTATTTTTTAAAAGTGCCATATATTCTAATAAAATGGTTTCAAGACATGTTTTAATATTTGTGTAGATGGTAGATATTGTTTTTAGTTACAAATAAAAATGGTTTATTTTGGTTCTTTACAGACGATATTGTAATTTTTGCAATTACACAAATATAATATAATGTCAGGTGTAGAAAGTACCTTGTGATTACTTAACAATTTTTAGGTATATTGAAATGCCTAATTTTGTATATAACATGTATAATTGAATTAAATATTACAGATGTACCGCCCATTTATGCTGCAAACAGTCATGAACGGTGTAGTGGCAGTTGACACCTTTTTCACAATAAGTGGAGCTCTCCTCAGTTTTAATCTTTTAAGGGAGTTGGATAAACGGAAAGGAAAGTTTAATTACCCGCTTATGGTGCTGCACAGATATTTACGGTGACAATATAGAATATTATCATTTAATTTCTTATCGTTAGTTTCTCACTTTTGCTGATGATTTGGCACTAACCTTACAGGATGATTATGATTCTGAATGTACTACCCAATAAGCATATAAAATTATTTTACAAGTGGCTTTAAAATTGTAAATTATTTTTTTTTAAATGTCAAAATCTTAAAATCATATTATCATTTTAAAAGTGGCCTTTATTATTATTATAGATGTGATTAAATTTCTCAATTAAAAATATTTTGCTATTTTGTTGAATCCACAGACTAACACCAACGTATGCAATCTTTGTCGGGATATATGCTTCTATCATACGCTATTTTGTTTCGGGTCCGTTGCATGGAATGAGTGTCGAGACTTGTCGAAAGTATTGGTGGTACAGTCTTCTGTACATTAATAATTTCATTGACACTTTTGAAGAAATGGTAAGTTTTAAAACCCTCTCATAATGTTAAACAAACGATACCTGTTAAATTTCATATCTTAGGTATAATATCGACTGTGAATAATCTACGTGACCTAAATTCTTTTTTAGCTAAATACGAAATTCATTAGAGAGAAAGACAATTTTATTAAAATAAACTTGACACTGTCGCCCAACGACGATAGCCCAAAGGACTCAGTATACGTAGCATAGCTTTGTTAGATACAAATATTACTTGTTAATGTTATCATCATAGTAAACTTCAAAAATTAATCAGTAGACACAGAAGAATATAAATGATGCACACAAATTTGAACTGATTTCTTCAAAACGGAGATCACTATGTCTTCAATCAGCGTGCTAAGTAGACAATGCGATTTCATGAAGTTGAGGAAAAATTTGTAAATCGTTCCACGAGACCCAATGTAGAGCCCTATCACTTCGATTTCAGTAAGCCCGAGTTTCTGTTTGAAATAGGGGATGCAATTAACATCATAATATGATTATAAAAGATTGCAAATAGAACATTTTGAACCTTTTAAAACATGTTTATATAACATTCTACAGTTTTCAAAAAGATGTAAATTAAACATTTTACAGTTTTTACAAATGACGTAATTAGAAAATTTTACGCTTTTCAAAAATATGTAAGTAGAACATTTAACAGTTTTTATAATGATGTAAATAAAAAATTTTATGCTTTTAAAAAATAGGTAAATAAAACATTTCGCACTTTTCAAAAAGTTGTAAATACAACATTTTAAGATTAAAAAAAAAAGAAAATAAACAAATTTGCACTTTTCTAGAATGTGTAATTAACTATTTACTTAATAATATTTTGTTTAATATTTCCTTTTAAAGATAGCGTATTTTAGTTTTAGCTTAAATTGGAAATGGGCCATTTTGATTCTTCACAGACAATATCTTATCATTTTTGTGACGTGTTATTATAAGAACAGTTGTATTGCATAGTATGTACATACACTGCACTCCAAAATCGAGTATACGCCCCCTGTTCTCAGATTCTGACGTAAATTAGAGTATCAAACCGCATCTTGATTGTTAAAGTCCATACACTATTGCGTAGAGAATTTAATTGTATTTCTATTGCCAAATAGTGTTATGTCAAAATTTTGGATTTACATTTTCAAAAAAAAAATACAAAACATGAGCAAAACTCACGCGCCAAAATTGTGTATACGAAACACGAAATTCCAAGACCAAATTTTTGTCCCCAGTATTTTAAGGTACAAGGGCAATAACTAGTCTCTCTGAAGTTATTTAGTCATGGTTTTATCTATGTATCTTGTATTAGAGGTCGTTGTGTATATGAAAATTGTGTATACGCATAACTTAGAACATTTTCAAATCCTTAAAAATTCACAATAACACATGTAACATAAACAGGCACACGCAGAGCACAGGCGGTGTTCAGTTTTTCAATGAAAATTGACATGACATAAATGACTGGGAATTTTATTTTATTTTAATGTGGATAGTGCTACGGACCAGCCTGGTACTTAGCCAATGACATGCAATTCTTCCTTTTTGCCCCCCTCATCATTTATCCTCTGTGGAGATGGCGCAAAGCGGGTTTTGGAATTTTGGGGGCATTTAGCATCGCTTCTATTGTGGCTCCTGCAGTTATTCAAAACGTGAAGAAGCTTGTCCCATCTAACAATCCATTTATTGCGTAAGTTTTTGTACTTGTATTTACACATAAAAGCGGAAATTACTCTGACAAAAAATCCTTTGCAATCCATTGCAAAATACTTAATAGCTAAAATAATTAAATATGTCCTAATTTAGGCAGAAGTCCTATGCAAAAGACCTGTACTACAGTCCATGGTGCAGAATGGGACCGTACCTCGTCGGCATTTTCCTAGGCTATGTCCTCTACTACAAATCCAAGAATCCTGCAAAATTTAGAAAGATCCCATTCTTGATACTTGCCGTGGGGTGGAGTCTCTCCACTGCGGCTGCCCTCGGCATCGTTTTCGGCATTCCAGCCATGTTGGACCCCGCTCATGCGGATTGGACGTTCACTTCGGTGGATTCCGCATTTTATTCGGGATTCCATCGATTTGCATGGGGAGGATCCATGGCCTGGATTATATTTGTATGTGTGAGTGGCTATGGCGGATTTGTGAACAGTTTCTTATCGTGGAAAGTTTTTATGCCGCTGGGACGTCTTACGTTTTGCATCTACATCACTTCTTACCCTGTACAGCAATTCTACCACTGGACACAGTACCACCCTGTGCACTACAGTATGTACGCCCAGGTAAAAATTGCATCGGTCTATAATACAAAATACTTAATTCAGTATAGTTAACTGTTACATTGGTAGTAAAATTAAATTTGTTATGTTTGTTTTGTTTTACTTTACAGACTTATTTATTCTTTGCTCACATGGTCATGACCTGTATTGTCGGGTTCATTGTGACCATTACAATGGAAGCTCCATTTATGCAGCTAGAAAAGTTGATCGTGCCGCAGAGAAAGCCACAGGCCAAACCTAACCCGGAGTTACCGCAAACTTTAAACTCTAATAACAATAATAATGACAAATAACTAATACGATTAAATGGTTTTCAACACTATTAAATTATTTCATTTGTATAATATGAATTTATCTATTTTTTCAAAATATTATATTTTATTTCTTGAATTACAAAAATAAAAACGGCTATAGCTTTTGAACAATGTTTTTCGTTCTTAAACTTCAAACGGCAAGCGTTAACAATGTGCTGTTGTAAAAAAAATATTATGTGCTCTGTGTGCTCATGAGTGTGTTATTAGAACGCACAAAAAGAATACATTTTAATTTAAACGATTCCTAATTTTTTATGACGATAGAATGAAATTAATGTTTATGGCAGGGGACAGGCGAAGAGATAGCTAAACGCCGCCTAAAAGTTTTACAGAATTGATCGTTACATATAGGACCAGCGTTAAATACAAACAAGCATCACTGGAAGGTGTGATGGTATCTGTTTGGGGTCGTTTATAAATGATGTAAGTAAATAATCCTAAATTTAGAACTACCTCATCCCCTTGAACTGAAGCATAGCATAATTTGTTATGTTTAACACAGAAAGTCATAAGTATCCAAGCAGACCCATTGACCGTATCGAAAACATCATTTAGGGACGACCCCTTGCTATACCTCATTTAAAGTAAATAGGAGAATACTGCTAACAATATCATTAAATAATTGAACAAGAAGTCCATAAAATCCAACAGTTTAAATTTAATTGTCGCTATAAGGGTAAGAAACAAATTGAATACTGTAACCTCGATGACTTTATTATTTAATCAAGTAATTTAATCAAAGTAAAAATACCAAAATTATTGTAAGCCATCGGATTTAGCTGAAAATTAAGCTGATGAACAATTTAATGAATCATATTTCCCCTAAATTAAACTATTGTGCTTAGATATTTTTACTGAAAATCTGTCACTTATTTAAATTCAAGCTGGTACCTATAAACCGTCAAATCGATGCTTTAAATGATTTTTAAAATACTTTAAACATTCGGGTCACATTAAATTTTACAGTATGATATTTTTTGGATAATATAGTTTTCTAGAAGCAGCTATTCCAAGTCAAAGTCAACAGCTTTTATGGCATTGTTCGAAACCTCAGCATCTAATTCGAACTTCGGATTTCGGATCCACGGACACGGTGGGCAAATCAAGCGCTTTCCGCCTTTTTAGAAGCAGTAGGAAGTGCACACTTGTTGACTACGTTGTAATAAATTTAACGTCGTTTAGGTTAGCAGAGAATGTAAGGCCAGAAATAAACTAAAGGGCATTGCAAAGAAGTACATGATAGTTGCTGCTTAATAGTTTACATCCAAAAAATAGGAAATTCGCCTACGCATAAGCACCAAATTTATCTTGCCTATTTTACCACTTGGTTAACACAAATACTTCAAGTTTTCGAAATAATTACATTTTTTTGGCATTCATTAAATTTTATTTTCCATCACCAATACTGCGAAAAATAATACTCATAGCAGGAATAAATCTACATAGACTGACTAGTAGTATACCTTACAATTACAAAATTATTCCAGCTAGCAGCGTGTCCCATCTGGAGGGTACAATATAGATAGCTTATGAATATTCCTAAATTAAATCTGTTCCTGCAAATGTGTACAGTACAAACCAATGAGTATCAATGAAATTAATAGAAACCTATGATTTACCCATGTACATACTAATGGGGTTTCTTGGAAAAAGGTGTACTCCCCATGTACCTGTACCCTTCCATAATTCCATATAAATATGCTATAAATACAAGTTCATTGTTATTTTTTATCCTATGCCTCATGATAATAATACCATACATACAACAATTTCCATTATACTGAATACTAGTAAGTAGTATTCAATTTTATTTAAATACATTCAATAATATGTTCGCTTTACTCCATACAATTACAATACACTCAGTATTATTTTAGTGTCTTTTATCCACTAGAATATGAATAATTTATATAATTTATTACAAAAGATTGCACATAATGTTACAATAGTTGCTCAATTCTTACATAGTTTATTAAGGGACCAAGCTAACTTAAAAAAAATACTCCTGTGTGACTCAACCACCAAATAATAAAGAAGCAAATGGTGACTGGTTAGTACAATTTTAACAAATTACGCATTTACAATAATTATTTAATGCTTGCATCTTAATCTTATTCGCTATAATAATTTTTAAATACTGCCCTTTTTCCTACATACAAAATATTGAGCCCAAAACACCATTGCCCTATAGATTATGGGGTATTTTTATACATAATTTGATTGCTGGATTTTTGAGAAATGAATTTTTGTTAGGTTACGTTCAAATATTATTCGCATGCTCATCAGGCAACTACAGTACGCCCCACCCTCCACCTAAGAAACACAAACAGTTTTAAACGAGCTAATATTTATGATTTATGTACAAATACTAGTTAAAGAAACTGTGGTGTTAGAAAATACAATGACTTTGACCTGTACGGTGCTAACCTGTCTGTAAATACAATGCAGACTTAACTGTAAAAGCAGCTTTAAAATAATGCCTCATTTTAAACGCTAATTTTTCACACACACAATTTAGCATGTTAAAGGAGTTTTGAAGCTATTAAGGTATTTAATTTGATATAGCAAAATCAAAAACGATGATTGGAATTACCAGTCATTCACAATTATATAAATTCAGCAAATAAAGTTTATTACCTACTTTTTAAAATTTTAAAAAATATTACTTTATAGGCATTAAATTAGTAAACCACAATAATTATTATTAGAAGAGCAGGCATATTACAATTATCGTACTTAACAAACTTCCAATCCAACTCCATCAAGGGAGCATTGTGTAAGTATACCCTTGTCGATTAAAGATCCAGCTGCAGAATTTGATGAAATTTGACAGAAATATTCAAAATTGTATGCATGTAAATCGTGTAAGATCACTACTTTTAATTTTTCTTACTGCTGAGGTTTACAGATGGCAAAATCGAAAGTTTTTAAAGGAGCGTCTTCATTTAGGAGCCTCTACCCTACTCTAAAGAGAAATTGTCATAAGTACATTTTATTTTTCAATTTCTTAATGTAAGTAGGTAATTTAAGGAAAACGGATAAAAGTAAAATTTCCGAAAATTCCAAGTAGAATTTGATTAGAAATAAAAGATTTGATTATTTATTATTTGAAAAACTTTTTTCATTTATTCAACAAGTTGTACAGTAATAGGAGAAGCAGAGACAACTGAAAGTGGTGATATATGACTGACACTGACATCAGTGACATGTGACAATTGTGACATCTGACCAAGGCTACATTTTGCATGCAAACAAATAGCAGCTTTATCCTTGCCAAATATCTCCTTCAGTTAATGTCCCTCCGATATATCAGCGGCAAGATTGAGTGCATTCTCTTCTTGACTGACATCGAAATTCCGTCGAGTGACTCGAGTCGAGTCAACGTCTAGTCTAAAATAAAAGATATTTGTTTTAAAGTCTTTTGTAAGTATGTACAATTTTGTGCAATGTATATTCCATATAAAAAATAATAACCAGCATGAATAAAAAATTATACCTAGAAGTTATGATACATTTCGTGTATGATAGTTGTCTGGTATTAATTATTACACAATTTAAGCGAAGATCTACTGTATCGAATTTAATTGTGCTCATGCCCAACTTCTTTATATTTGATATTACAATCGGTGAACATTTTTTCACACGAATTTATCTAAGCAAATCGTGACTTTCCTATGTCAAATGTAATCAACGTAGAAAAATGTTGACATCAGGTCGACTAACGCCACAAGTGCTACAGTCAACAGTTGTCCCTGTCCCATAACACATAACCAAAGTTTAATACTTCTAGTCATGTGTTGTATGTGAGTCTACGCAGACCAAGTTTCGTATTTTTAATTTGTTTTTAGTCAGGAGTTATTTTGCTATTTTAAATTAAAAACCCCTCAAGCGAGTTCGATCAAACTTTTGATGCACAATTTTTCGGGATCAGATCTAATGCAATTTAGGAAATTAAAGATCCGTACTTACTACTTACATACATTATGTTATTTACAGAAAACGGAGAACGCCAGTGGCTTCCAATCGGCTACAACTAAAGGCGACTAAAGCAGCCCACGTTGTTGCTTTACTATTATGGAGAATACTTCAGATTCAGAATTGGAATCTCTGAGCCTCAGCTCAGCCAGCGAAAGTAGTCCTGCCGGGTACGTAAAATATGTTGATACAATGCACAATCATAACGATAATGATAATACATTTATATATACGCAATGTAACTACCAATTAAACCAAGTTAATTAAAATATGTTATACGAAATAAATATAGGAAACGAAAAAAATCCAAGCGTAATGGATTAGACCCCGCCGGAATTCGAAAAATTGACATACATAAAATTATATTTCACAAACAATTAGATTGTAGAACAACTGATAATCCGAAAAACCTAATTGTCAAAATGATGGAAAAAAGTGATACAAAACAAACTCTTCACCAACAACAATACCCGTTTGAACTACAAGATTTCCATGCAACAATTCGTCCGAATCCCAATTCAGATATCTACTACCATATTTGTATCTACCGTCAAACTATTACGAGCAAAGACAAGAACTTACAACACTTTCTCGAAGGCAGACCCGAATTACGTAAAATACAAGAGTCCATATCGCATAACACAATTTATTTTTTCTACCGTCCAGGAAGTGAGATTCCAGGAAAACAAAAAGACTGCGAGATCTATGCATTGCCGTACAAACGTGCATACAGCTATATTCAATGGGCAGTTGACTTTAATTTCCCAAAAGTCATTGCTCGGCGCCTACTCTCTGAAAAAGGTCAACTCAAGAGAACGGCGGATTATTTACTTGAAAATCGTATGTCATCCACAGTTACTCTCAAGAACCACGCAACATCTTCAAAGCTGTACGATATTGAAGATTTAAAAAGCGTTACAGCTGAAGTCCGCCCCGACTCCTCCCTATTTGACCTCCCTATTGACCTGTTTAAAACTGAAGATGGCACGACGCCAGTGCGGGATTTAAAAATCGAAAAAGGACAGGGATTTGTAAAACTTTTGAAACCTCTCACAAAGGTTGACATTGTGTACCTTTTGGATCACCTGACACGGATCGATAAGCGGGAGCCAACGTACAAATGGGGTTACAAAGATGATGCTGATCACAAGGAGCCTGACTGCTACATTCACGACAGTCAGTTTGAACTAGTATCGTCGCGGGAAATCAAAAAGGAACTCACCAAATTATTTGAGTCAGACATCGAAGACATACTAACAGTGGGTAATGACGCTTCAAGGCTTGATGGCTTTGAATTCGTGCATAAATACAGCGATAGTTTGGTGCAAGGGGAAGAGTACACTCTGAACTACAAAGAGAAAGAGTTTCACGTCTTCAACCATCAGCCGTCCCTTAGTGACATTTTTGAGGAATGTCGAAATTTTTTTCTAATTTTCGAACTAAGGGCTTCCTTATTAGACCCAAGCAAAATAGAAAAGGTCAAGCGAGCAATTTTGAAAAGATTTAAAGCTATCTGTTTTCAATTCAAGGTGGGAAACTATCCACAGGATCCAGTCAAAGTTTATCGCAGCATTGAAGGTGACAAAGTTCATAATGGTAAAGTTTATTGGCGGAAAGCTGGGACCTGGTTTCACATTCCAGGTGAGCAAGTTGTTCAGATTCATACAGAGTTTGTCCGCCGACTTGGTCAAGTACTAATTGAGGAGGGGAGCAAACACAATTTAAACCATAAATGGCTAGGAAAGAAACAGCAGGTGTTGGCTAGGATGGAATTAAAAGAATTAGGGAGCAGTACTTCAGTTATACCATGGGAAAATATTTATAATCTGTCGTATAGTGGTGAAGGGTATGAAAACTTCTTAGTAGGAGATAAAAACACCACAAAGGGGAAAATAGAATTATTTGATATATTAAAGATAGTTATTGATGAGGACGGTTCCAAGCAGGCGTACCTTTATCATGTCAAAAAAGCACTTTCTAGCAATACCCGAGTTGCACTTGCTCAGCTCGAGGCAGCAGCTCAAATAATTCGTGGAGCTAGGAAGGGGTTCACCGACGAAATACAAAGTGTATATGACAATGCTTCAAGCGGAAATCCAGCTTTTATGACTAAATTTGGCATTAAAAATGTAAATGAATTCATCCAACTTTTTCAAAATTCTACTTTTGTCTACGCTTTCGTAGATCCAAGTGATAAGGGCGAGCGTAGGAAAAGAAGGATGGCGGATGAAAGTAGTCTGTACACAGAGTTGTCAGAACCTAATATAATTGCCTGTCTCGAAGGTCATAGGGAAAAACTAGCGACCACTGAACCGATACCTTTCACTGCCTGGGCAAAGTTAATTTATGAAACACTTAGGGATCAAGGTTATATTGATGCTATAGATCAACCCACGTCAAAATTTTTATATGCAACCTTTGAGGAAAATGGTGTAGAAGAACTTCGCACAAATTTAAATAAATGTGACAAAATAGTCTGGCGCTTACTTATAAATAAGTTTCGCTCTGCTTATAAGTCTCTCGTGCCCAAGTTAGAAATTTTGAGGGTTGACCTCAAAAATTTCGATTTCAAAATATGTGAGATTCGTGTGGACGATAAGGACGACTTGCCTCATGTTCATAAGAAGGCTATTCCTCTCTTTAAAAAGTTGTCCGATGAAGCGAAAGAAAAAGCGAAACAAAATCAGAAAAAGAGAAAGTTAAGTTCTTAAATCTGATCGCATTTCTGTATTTTATTTATTTTAAAAATGTGTAGCAGTGCCAGTAGGATACTACAGAGAAGCCTTATTCAGCGGTTAACAGCAATAGACTTTGACTTGGGTAATAAAATAATTTTCTATTTCCAGTTAACATTTTGTTTTAAACTGGTACTTCATAGGGGGAGCTTATGGTTGTGCATACTGCACGATTTGAAACTACATAGCTATGTACTAGCGATTAAACTTTGCCAAATGAGAAGCAATACTTCTGGGTCTCACGCAAACTTTGACATAACTTCCCCTGGAGTAATTTTGAACTTTCAAATCTAAGTACCTATCTAAATAGTATATTATTGTACACTATTATAAATGTACTTACACCTAAATCTTAAAATAATCATTATTAAATTAGGCTATAAAATAAATATAATTGTATTGTAAGCATCTTTTCATTGGGGAATATTTGTATAAAATTTTAAATAAAAAGAAATATGCCTAAAAATGAAAATGATATATAGATGCATGTAAATAAAAATAAATTGTTATAAAAATTATTGCAAATTATTAAAAAACATATTAAAGGGGTTTACACAATAGTAATACCTAGTTAACTAAGTAGGTGCAAAGTCTGTATTTGTAATGCGCATTGCACTGCTAGTTTTTGATGGATCAGTAACGTATTGTCAACTATTGTATCCTTAATTTTAAAAGTGATGTATGGGTCAGAAAAATTTTGTTAAAAGGGTATTCCACATCACCCACTTGTGACCACATGAAATGCTCTAAATTAGACATTGTAAAAAGAAAGCATTTAGGATGATTTAGAAACATTTAGCTAAAATCAAGTATTTATTTTGTACTTATACAAAATATACAACATTTGAAAATAAAGATTACTTATAACTTACAGCACAGCAAAATCAAACATACTTAATATTTGCTACATTTAAATTCTACCTACATATTAAGTATTTTAGAGCTCCTTATTTCTGCAAAGAATTTGCTACTGTAACTGCTCGTATCTTTATACATACATTTAGCACGTAATAACTATAAAGGTACTTAGTCATATGATTAAGTAGAAGGTATTAACTGACTGAAGAATTTTAGGTAAATATAAATTAGCGATAGTATTTTGGTATTTCAATGTCTAACTCGTCGCAATTTTATTGGAAGCTACTAGCTAGTATAGTGGGGACAATTAGTAGATTTAAACTCGGAATCCGCCAGCTGATTTGATTTTAAGCAAAAATAACAGAAGGAACATTTTCCACTAAACTGAGGAAGCACAGCATCTTGGTTACATACGCAACACTTAATAATCACATTTGGCACTTCCTCGTCGTTGAGTTCACCATGAAGCACGACTTTTTGCTTCTTTGTAGAATATCGTGGGTCCCCTTCGCCAAACAGCTTTGGGCTGGAGAACCAATATTGCTTCATAGTTGACCAGTACCTTTTCACGATGTGCAGATTTATGAAGGGAACCATTATCATAAGGAAATCCTGTTAAAATACGGGAAAAATGCATTAATAACATCCTTATTTTGTAAGTGCTGCTAGAATGTTATACACAAAAACAGTAATTCACATACTTAGCTTGTAGTTTATGAACATTGCATTGCATCATTTTAAGTTATGATTATTAATGCATATTATTCTACTAACCGAAAATTGATGCCAAAGTAATTCCCGGATCTGATACGAATCTCCAGGAGGGTAAGGAAGTCTCTGAGTAGCTGGGACCATCCGAAGGCCAGATAATCGGTGCGACAAAGTTAAGTATTTATTTTTCATTAGAAACACACAAAAGTTAATCACCTTGCAAGCTTTGAGACCAGTGTCAATTCTTTTGTTGTACAGAATAGCCTGAAAAATAAAAATGATTAGTAATTTTTGGCTGTATTGGCTCAAAATCTAGGCCCTCATTTCTACCAGGGTTCGGGATGGCGAATAGCCGGCTGATTAAACTAACAACTATAAGCCGGTTATGACCGGCTGGTAATTCATGCTTTGGCTAGGCCGGCACTATTTGTTATATTTTCTTTCTAAATCGTAATTCCAACTAACTAGATAACGATAAGTTCCAAAATATAATGATGTGAAGCAAAAATGTTACGCTTGCAGTAAATTGATCATTGCTGCTGGTTATTAGCCGCCTATTATTCGTTTTAGTAGGTCAATAGCCATTTTAGCCTGCCAGCTACTAAAATTGATGCATGTCCGGCTAAAACCCGAACCCTTATATTAACATTATTAGGTGCAATCAGCGTTAATTTTCACTTAAATATGCGCTCACTTGTGAGTCACTTACTGGTTAGTTAGATATAATGTTCAAGTTTCTGCTCAAGTACTGAATATTGTAATAAAAATAAATCACGAAACAATTTTCAACTTACACGCTCATCGTTCCGTTTTAGAAGATAGCTAACAATCCGCGCATTTACGTAGGGTAGAATTGTATTAATAGTATAGAATAAATTTTGTTCCCGACGCGATTGACTGTATCTCAATCCAAGAAGCCGCTGGCCAATGGTGCAGTTTTGAACGCCTACAGTTAACTGTTGGAGCAGAATTAATTTTACATTAATTAATTTCACATGTTCTATTTAGAAAAATAACTATTTACATACGGGTTATATTTTGTTTAAGAAATACAAATTATATGCTGTCAATTGTTGATTATATGTAATAAGTAAAAATAATAAAGTATTATTGTAATTCAGCTTACCCTCCAGATTATAGTCGACAGTATGAAATCAAATTCAGCTTCGTAAATCTGAATCCAGTTCGAGAGCTAAAACCATAGAATGAAAAACAAACATAAAAACATTCTTAAATACAAATTACATTAATACACTTCTTACCGTTACGGAAATGAATTTTTTATTTAAAGTAACATAAACAAGCACCTAGTATGTACATAATACTATTTATACCATAACCATTTTACTGACAACTGAAATAATATTGATTATTTAATGATGGACTCATGCACATTCTTACCTGAATCTTATCAAAAATATTAATAATTTGATTTTTTACAAAATTATAAAACTCTTGATCCAAAATTACAGCGTCTAACTGAGACACACGCGAAGTGTAGGCAGCATTCATCCTTATTTCAATTTTAGTTTGCCGAAACTTTAAGCTTGCTTAATTTGATATAATTATGCTAAGCTCTTCTTAGAGCAATATTATTGTTCACTGTTAAACGATGACGATTGAGCTTTGTACCAGATCGGTAGCAGTCGGATAGGATCGAATAAGTATAAAATTTACATTTATAATTATAGTTAAGAAATTCGGATTTTTTTCGGTTTCACTGGCTGACTTACACTTATGACTGACTTTTATTTACTGACACTGCACACTGCACTGCTGACTGAAAGACTGCTGAAAGTGCTGAATTGTAGTTTCACATTTTCACATCATTCAATTCAAATTATTTGCGGGCAGATCTGATGACAAAATTCAAACGCAAGTGAGGGAAAACTTGTGTAGTCAAATTAATACGCTCTGGCTCTGCTCTCTCGTCCTGTTCCTGTATCCTGTATCCTGCTTTCCTGCTCCTGCACCACCTGAACCTGCAGTTGGCAGTACCTGCATCTCAAGTCTGAAGTTTAAAAGTTTAATTGAAATGTGAAAGGAATCGAAAATTCAAATTACAATCTCACTTTTAATTTTAATGTAGTTAGATTATTCCAGTCCGTTAAAAGTGGATACTTTATAGTTTAATAATAATTGATAATATCAAGCGAGTAATAATTTCATGTGTAGCGAAAGTTACTTATTTAATAGTGTTTCATTTTTGAATTAATAATGTTTCCTCGAGCCTTTAGCCGTGCGAGCCGAAATATTTTGAAAAATTCACAATCACAACGTAGTTCTGCATCGTACAAGTAAGTTTAATGTTTAAGGAATTAAGACCGATTTCAAATCATTCATAAATAATAATATAAAAATCAATAATTCTTATTAATTAGTAGGTTTTAAAATACGTTATGAATAGTTTAATTCAGTAGTTGCTTAAAACTAGTTATAAGACTGAATAAATCATAAGTCGCAGTCAACATTCAACATTTAACTTTGAACGGCGAATCTGATTCAAGACTGACTGCTACCAACTGTTGACTGCGCTAATTATTTCTGCAAAATTAAATATGAGATAATTATGCTTTTGCTGCATACTAGTTAGCAGTGGGAAGCCAACTGTGACTGTACTACTTATTTTATCATGAATTACAGTAAATCAGTAGTAGATAATTTTAATTGATTCTTACTGAAAGTAATAATAAGTATCAAGAGATGTTGACATTAACATTAAATAAAGTTGCGCTTTCAAAATGGTTTTTCATTAACTCGCCAATTTGTAAATTCAATAGTCAATAGTTGTTGACATTTGTATTGATGCTAGCCTACTGTCATGTTGACTGTATGCGTATGATTAATTTTTTAATTTTGAATTTATATTTATCTTTGAAGCAGAAGGATACAAGTACCAAAATCATTAACATACTCATCAGTAAGTCAAATTAATCGTCACCAAAGCACGCAGTCAACAGCGGCTCCAGATGAAGTTGAAAAGTTTCGTATTTTAGCCAATTCGTGGTGGACCGTGGATGGAGAATTTAAGGCTCTACACAGCTTAAATCCTTTGCGGTAAAATTATTTCTCCATATTAGCAATAAATTAGTTATTCACATACTAATGTTGCCATTTTTGTGTTTCTATAAAATTAATCAACGTGCCTGTGCCTACCTGTATATATTATTTGTTGTTTGCAACCCAACTTTAACAGTTGATGTAACTTTGCAGGATAGGACTGATTCGAAGTGGACTTATTAATACAATCCGTTTAAAAACATTAGATGTTCCTGAACCATTTAAGGGAGTTAACATCTTGGATGTTGGCTGCGGGGGAGGGATTCTTAGTGAGGTAAAGGCTAGATTAAATTTCACTCAATTCATGATATATTCGGTTACTCTACATGCATATCTCGAAGCAAAATTTGATTCTTTTATTAAACAATAAAAACATACTTTTAACTATGTACTTCACTCTGTACATTTAATAATTCGGTTTAGAAAAATATCGTTATGTACTTAGGTAGTTGAACTCTAAATTCAAACGTGAATAATTCATTCAAATTTTTAAATCATGTAGCCTCTCGCGAGACTTGGTGGAAATGTGACTGGGATCGATGCAACCGAAGAAGGAATAAATGTTGCAAAATCCCATGCAGAATATCAAAAATTACCAATAAATTATGTTTGTTCAACAATTGAGCAGTATGCAGAAGAGCGTCCCGAATTAAATTCCTCATTTGATGTTATCGTCATGTCTGAAGTTATTGAACATGTTCTTAACCCACCTGTTTTTATCTCTACTGCAGCTAAATTGCTTAAGGTAAGTCAACCACGTACAGTATTATATTACTATGCACCATCATTGACGACTCAAAATGACCCTTTAGCTGAAAATAAAATGCACTATCTTCAAATGAAATTAAAATATCATGATCCAAAAATC
Organism: Dicyrtomina minuta; assembly: GCA_949802685.1. NCBI lineage: Eukaryota > Metazoa > Arthropoda > Collembola > Symphypleona > Dicyrtomidae > Dicyrtomina > Dicyrtomina minuta. The sequence goes on along the minus strand of OX461808.1, from coordinate 136,170,556 downwards.
CTGTTAATAGAACATTCTGTACATTTCAAAAACAAGTAAATAGAACATTTTGGAATTTTCAAAAAGCATGTCGGTGGAATATTTAGCACAATTCAAAATCGTGTTAATAAAAGGTTTTGGACTTTTCAAAACACATGTCAATAAAATATTTAGCGAATTTTAAAAAACAAGCCAATAAAATATTCAGCGCATTTCAAAAAACATTTCAATAAAATATTTTACACTTTTCGAGAAACTAGTAACTTGAAAATAATATTTTCCGCATCAATATCTTTTTTTGTTTTTTTATAAGTACTTCATTTTGATTCTAGCTAAAGTTGGTTATTGGCAATTTAAATTCTTCATTCACGATATGTTATGTATCTAATTATACCTAGGTAATTGCTTCCTTTCTGTATTTCTGCTTCTCCTTAATTCAAATTTATTGAATCGGAAATAATGGAATAGTATTTAAATAATTCACTATTTATTTTCGTGCTTTACAGCCTGGTGGATCCCTATTTGTGACAACAATAAATCGTACATTGGATTCTTGGTGTGCTGCTATTGTTGCCGCAGAATATTTACTTAGACTTGTTCCACGAGGAACTCATAGTTGGGACAAATTTGTGAAGCCGGAGGAGTTAGTAGCAATGACTGCACAAAGTAAGATTTCTAAATCATGATGCGTATAAGTAGCTGATTAAATTTAAATGTGAAAACTGCTGCTACAATCAAAACTATTCCGCTATTTATTACCTATGCATATTATCCAAGTGTACAACTTATTGCCCTTATTATTACAACCTTTTTTTTATGCTTTTTTTATAGAATAAACATATTAACTGAATTCTTTGAATTTATATTTCAATTTCAGATGGTCTTGAAGTACGTTTAGTAGATGGTATGTACTACAACTTAGTTAATAATGAGTGGCACTGGGCAGGAAGCACGAAAGTAAACTACGCAATGCATGCTGTCAAGAGAAAATAATGATACAAAAATTAAAAACATACAACCGTACTTATTCAACTACTTTTTGAATCGATACTTAAAGTTAGTAGTAGCAATCTACGGACATTTAATTTTTCGTCTATTATAAATACAAATATTTGTTATAGAGGCCGTATACTAGCCTGGCGTATTGCTCCCTATTATCAATTAACCAGCAGCAGCAGCATTTTTTCCCGTGTGTAGTTCATATTAATGGTTCATTATTCTTACTGTATTTATGAAATAAAATGTGCAGTTATTACAGTGAAACTTGTGAATACTCATTGAATTATCTCTTTTCAAGATAATTCATTAAATTCTTTATTCTTGAATTAAGCATGATCAAATAGGATTATTAGGTAATTAATTTTAACTTATAGCCTTGAGTATAAGTCAACAAAATCTTAGTTGGTTTGATGTAGTTCAAAAAACGTGGTGGATATCTGTATGCTCCTTCATTTTTGAAACATTATTATGGCTGTTGTCACAATGAAATATTTAGAGCAAAATAATGTTTAAACTTTGTGTAAAAACAAATTAATTCATTTTATTGAAACTTTTTATCACTTTTCTGTAAAATTAATGAAAAATTTGCCACAAAATATATTATTGCCGCTAAAACCTAACTAAATAAATACGAAATGCATTAAAGTTCGAAACAAACAGGCAATCGGCAGTCAGTCTCAGTCCGTCTGCTTTTGTCGTTCGTATGCATTCTATTGCATTGGATTAATCCAGGCGAAATTTTTTCAAGCTGTGTCGCTGTGTTAAAAAAAATTCTGGAATTTTGGCTACTGCAGAAGTTACTGAACCTGAACTTAAGGTGTCTTAAAGTTGGACATATTTTCTTAATTTTCAATTTAGGGGGTTAAAATAGACTTGCAAAGCTGAACATTGGCGACCCATATCATACTTTGAAAAAGGAAATTGTTTCTTTATTTGGAAGTTGAAATCGTACAAAAAGGGGAACATACTTATTATTAGGTACTACTAATTTTTAAAAGTGCTTACCTACTTTGTAGTGTACTGTGTACTGCGAATTTTTGAATTTTGTATAATCACGATACAATACAATGGAAGACAGCATAGGAACTGAAAATTTAGATGAGCCTTCATCCTCCAAAAGTAGTGAATCCGATTCAACCCCGAAACTGCCCACTTACGCAAGACCGCCTTGGCCGATTTGGTCTGATGGAGAAGTTAATCAAATCGACTGGGACGAAACAGTAAGTTTTTTAAAAAATTCTGCAGATTCTGAGTTTATAATAATCTATAATAACTTTTTTTCCAAAATTCACTCTCCACCTTCAATACATCAATACCATAATTATCTTTTCATTAATTTCGAAAACTCTTTTTTTATAAACGAACAGGACTCTGACCCTGCCAATGGTGTCAATCATTTTACTGATCCCACTGGATTAATTCTACCGCCAAACATCAAAGTAGCTCAGTGGGTTCTTCCCTCAGAATTATTTGCTGGAACACCGAAAATAATCGGAGTCCAACCCTCAACATTAGATCTCGTCAGTCCAAATGCTCACCTATGTGAAGATTCCAAACTGATTCGTCACATCCTGAGTGAGATCTCTGAGCTGTATGAACTGTGCAGAAATGATTATATTTGCAATAATAACAGTGCAAACGACATCAAAAACAAGAACAACAACATCAACAACGAGAACAAAGATATGAAATTCCTGTTCGAAGGGGAAAACGTCGCATTCGTCCCGAATTCGGATGGGCCCTGGAAACCATGGGATAATATTTATAGTTTATGTGGGGCTGGGCTTGTGAAGGGGGACAGGGCCAAGTTCAATCCAAGTGGGCGCTACATCGTTCGTCTGTACTTCATGGGCTCCTGGCGTCAAATTACTGTCGATGACCGGATTCCACTCCTTCCCTTTGGTCTCTTCGGTCTGCCCATTACGAATAATTTAGAGCTGTGGCCTATGCTTCTCACGAAGGCTCTCCTTAAAGTGGCGAGTCTTTCATGGGAAAGTTCTTCAAACAGGACTAGTACGGACTCGGGATATAGCGACAGTAGTGGAAGTGGAGGGGTGACTGAATTTAAACATTTTAACACTATTTCATGTTTAACTGGATGGCTTTGTGAGTGGCAGAATATTCCGTAAGTTGATAAATTTAAAATTGGCCAGCGTACATTTAATAGTACATTTTTATTTTTTGAATGAGAAAGTTTTGATACAGAAATTGATATGTGCAACCTTCTCAAATTATTTTTTCATAGTCAACCCATTGCAACTGACGACCTGTGGTCCTACTTGAACACAATCCTGCCAAAATACAAAAAAAGAAATTTACCTTCCAAGTCTAGAGACGGGGATGAAACTGATAAATTATTTAAGTACGCACACTTACATTGATTACTAACTTTAAATCAGATTGTGAATGGAGAGTCAAAGTGACCTATATCCAAGTTTAAGTTAAATACAAAATGCACTATTTACAAACAAGTATCTTGTACCTAAATGGTATAAATTGGTATGTATATAAACGAAATATTTTCCACTTTAAAGAAACATGTAAAATTAAACATCCTACTCTTTTTACAAACATATTTGAATAGGAAATTTTGCACATTTCGGAACCATGTAACTTATAAACTGTGCACATGTCAAAAAACGTGCAAATATATTTTTTTAGTACTTTTCAAAAACAAGTAAATAGAATCTTTTACACTTACCAAAAAACATGCAAATAAGACATTCTATGCTTTTCAGAAACATGAAAATAGGAAATTTTGCACATTTAGATAACATGCAACTTTAAAATTTTCCACCTTTTAAAAAATCCGCAAATATATCTTTTATGACTTTTCAAAAACAAGTAAATAGAATATTTTACACTTGCGAAGAAATATGCAATTAAAACATTATGAACTATTTAAAAATTCGTAAAATTAACATTGTCTCCACCCAGGTACATAGTAATATCACTTATTGTTAGTGTTTCATTTTGATATAGCCAACATTAATTCTAGCTTAAATTTGAGATGGTTAATTTTGATTCTTCGCTCACGGTATACTGTAAAAACATTTCTTAAAAGTGCAGTGCCAATAATAAATACAGTACTGCAATGTCTGCAATACTAAATACTACATAACATACCTAATGACTAACATTTCAGTGTCCAGCCCCAACCAGGCGAAGAAACCAAGAACAAAGATAAAGAACCCGAAGTGGAAGTCATCTCTCTCAAACCTAAATTAAAATCTGGCAAATCTCCTAAAAGAATGAGTAAGGTTTCGGACGCTATAAGCGGGATTAGCGGCTCTGGAGCTGGAAGTCAAAATGCATCGGTTAAAGCATCGCCAAAATCCAAACTTAATAAAAAGAAGGCTGCTGAGGCGTCAGCAGAGAACGGCGAGCAGCAGCAGGACGCTACTTCGACGGCGGGAGCCATCTCCGAATCTGGAACTTCAACTGCTACAACTGGTACTGCTGACGGCGGGAAAAAAAGAAAGAAAACCAAAGGTGGTAAATTGGGAAAAATTTTAACGCAGCCCAATCCATTGCCACTGCCTCAAAAAGAACAGTCAAATTTGAGCACGACTGCTGCTGAGAATGAAGCCGCTGAAAAACCCTTAGCACAGTGCGACTACACGAGTGAGTACAATTTAGACCCAGAAATGCAAAAAATAATAGATGAGCACAAGCAGACGACTCACCAACTGGAACAAAAAGAGCAAAAAAAACCTCAGTGTAAAGACCCGCTCCCCACGATTCAAGAAACTCTCGGCTACGTTCAGGAATTTAAGGGCCCCCTTCAACAATCTGTAATGAAGTCTCTGGAGAAACAAATTAGTCTGGACCTCCCTATAACGGTCTCTGTTATGTTTGCAGCTTTCCCACTGGACGAGGATGGGAATTCTAAGGGGATCCCCTCCCATCTCGTTCACCCCGTTCAGCTGGCCCAGGTGCGGGATGAACCTGTGTCGAAGGAGGATGACGCCTGTCGACCCCCAACCCCACGATGGAAAAGCTTCCGATGGAAAAAGTGGGCTATGAAAAAGGGTCTTATCCCAATGGACAGCTCCTTCTCGAATATTATCATCAAAAGCATCCTCTCTAAAACACCGTTTTCCCTCAAGAATAATTGGGAGATTACGGAAAGGGCAATTTTTAGCCGGGACGGCTTCAATTCCTTGATTCCGGGGGGAATGTCTGAATTTGAACAGGACCAGGACCAAGAAATGGAATATGCCACTTATCTAGAAGAGGAAGCTGGGATTTTAGGGCCAGTTAATTTCCCAATTTCATTCAAAATCCCCGCGGAAGCCACTCTACAGGACTTAAGAACACTAGTGAGACATTCACGAGCTAAACCCTCACCCCCAGCACCACCAACTACTGCTGTCGCGGCTGAGAGCATGAGCCGCCGGGCTCGTGCGGTTAGCCGTAGTAAGCAAAGAGCGGGTACTGTTACTAAGCAGCCTGATGGTAATAATACACAGTTTATGGAACTACTTAAAATATACTTGCATGTTTTTTTAAAGTAAAAAATATTATTTTTACCAGTGTTTTGAAAAGTGAAAAATGTTCTTTTTACCAGCATTTTGAAAAGTGATAAATATTTTTTTTACTAGTGTTTTGAAAACTCAAAAATATTCTATTTGCATGCTTTATGGATCATGGTATATATATTTGGATGATGGTGCATTTTATTTCATTTCTAGTTAACAATGTATATTGGTCGTTATAAATTTTATTTACGATGTAAATGTTTACTCTATTTTTTAAAACTAAGACGCTGACAAGAAGGGCGCAGCTGCAAGCAATGAAAAGAAGAAAATCACTGCTACGTCTTCAGACTCAAATAAAGCCTTAGCTTCCAAGTCCAAGTCCAAGTCTAAATCCAAAACGAGTAGCAAAAAGAATAAAAAGAAAACCAAATCAAAATCCAAAACCAACACAGCCAAAGGAACAGATTCAAAATCAAAAACAAAATTACCGAAAAAAAAATCAAAATCCAAAACAAAATTAAAAAAGTCCAAATCGAAAGTCAACTCTTCAAGGTCAAAGTCGAAAGAAAGTTCAAAATCCAATTCAAAAACCAAAGTAGGTAAAAACAAAAAAGGAAAAAAGAAAGGTGCGGGTGCGGGCAACGAGAGTTCTGATATTGCTGAGGAGGAAAACGAGAAAGGAAAGTCTCGAAAGAAATCGAAAAGCCCAAAAAACAAATCAAATGAAGAGAAATTTAATTCTAAAACGGAATTAAAAACATCTATAAAAGATGGTGGGAAATCTAGTAAACAAAAAGACGGTGGTAAGTCTGGAAAGTCGACTTCCCCTAAAAGTAGGGGTGGGAGTCACAAACTATCTTCTAATAAATCTGGAGTTAAAAAGCATGTTTCTGGTTATGCATCTGATGTAAGTGTAAAGGAAGCTCAGCCAGATCCGGAACATGCATGTGACGAATTTTGGTTGGATGTTGATGACCTTGCACATTGTGTAACGTAAGATAGACACAAACTACAAATCTTATAAGCAATGAACATTCCAAACTGCATTGTTCCAATTATTATTGACCGCGCTCATTGGCGCACTTTGCCCGCCAAAATTTGAATTTAAAAGAACAAATCTCTCTGTATTAAAACCTCATTGCTTCTTTCCTATAGTAAACTGTGCAAGTTCTACAAAACTTCTAGTCGCTTTGGCTCTTGCTACATTCTTCGAAGAGACACAACTATGGCAATGTCACTCGAAAGCGAAAAGGTAAGTACTCGAAGTGGAAGCGAGTCAAGCGATCCCGCCAATAGTAATCCTGATTCAAATCCAGCGCAGTCACAAAAGACATCAACTGCGACTGCGGAGCTTAGCAAACCTGAGGCTGCTAATGCTGCAGAAGCCGTCAGATCACATCCATTTGAAATCGAGGGCGAAAGCGATTTCCCAATGGCTACAACTCAAGGTTTATCAGGAAAATGGAAACAATTTGAAGCTTTAGAAAATGTTGAAAATCAACCTGTAAAAACTATCAATGTTCAGGACTGGCAAATGGAGGATTTGGACAGTTTGGACTCTGGCTTCTATATTTGTGAGCTTATTTCATACTTTTTTTTAACTATATGAAATTATTTCTTGCTTATATTACATAACTAAATGCATACTTCAAATTGACAGTGAGAATTGTTTTTATTTTACAGTGACTTGTACTAAAAAATAAATCCTTGTTTTACTGAAATAAAAAATATGTATTGAATTTTCGATTATAATTTCTGAATATAGTCAGTGACTGTTGGACAGAACAGAATCTAACATTTTCCCTGGACGTTCTGCACGAGTCCACAGTCTTAAAATTTCAAACTACAAATCTTGAAAATGGGCCTACACTGGGCGCCTATGGACAAATTCAAACAGATTCCCGGCAAAAGCCAAATAAAACAAATACAGGCACTGAGGACGATGGAATAATTCGAACTGATACGGGGGCGGTCTTAGGTGCAGAACGGCCAATTACCGTTATTGTAAAACCCTGGGACTGGCGTCACGACTGTTGCCTAGAAGGAAATGTGGTTGTCATCTCTACCAACCAACACGCATTAGTTCATTTACCATTGTTACCAGGGTAAATTTGAATTTTAAATCCACAAGCGTACTGTAGCATAAAGCAAATGGCAGCATTTAGCCAGCCATATCTTTATACTAATCACTAAAGTAACGAATCAAAATAACCTATATCAATTTTTTGCTGAAAACCAAAAACACTATCTGCAAAATTAATTTAAATGTCAAGATCCTATAAAAGCATGTAAGCAGAAGGTGTTGCGCGTTTTTAAAAACATGTAAATATAAAATTTGCACATTTCAAAAACATTTAAATAGAACATTTTGACAATTTCAGAAACATGTATGTAAATATACCATTTTGCACCTTAAAAAAATGTAAATATACCATTTTGCACTTTTGAGAAAACATGTAAATAGTCGATTTTGCACTTTTAAAAAAACATGTAAATAGAAAATTTTCTTCTTTCAGACTTTTCAAAAACATGTTAATAGAACAATTTGAACTCATTAAAAACTTGAAGTTACTTTATTGCCTTTGAATTCACTCAACTTCAGTAAAGTTATCACAAAGCGCACATCTAATCTAAGTAAAATTAAATTCTTCGGCAACGTTATATCTAAACAATTAATTTTCAAAATTATTTTAAAAATATAAATGCCTCTTTGCTCACCTATTGTTAGACGAAATTTATTTCGGCTGTGGATATTAGACGAAACAACTGACCCCAACAATAGACCAGCCCCAGAGCCATCTACCCCTACTGCGACTTATGGTCCAAGCATTCAAAATGCTGCAGATGGAAGTGCCTCCAACTTTAATCCTACATCAGAAAATCCTAGACCAGTACCACTTGTAATGGTTCCAAAGTCTCATTTTTCCCTTAAAGTAGTTTCAAAAACACCCATTCGTATCGGAGGGCGGGAAGAAGCACAGAATTCCATGACGGATTGGCCATCAGTTTTTCTTCGGCAGTGTGGTATAAACAAATATTTTTTAAATCTAACGAAAACAAAAAAATTCTAAACTAGGGTGAAATTTGGTAAAATTAAAAAAGCACGTATTTCTAATATGTTTATTGGCCATTTGAATGTTTTTTTAAATCCCCACAGATATCCTTGCACGTAGTGTTTGGGCCCTTCTTCTCACATTCGGTCAATCTCGAAGTTTTATGGGAAAATCTATCCGACTCCTTCGTCAATCATACTGTACAGGTTTTACTGCTTCGAAAATCATTCAAAGTGCCCTCATACGAGTTCATGAAGCATTTGACCTTCAGTTCTTTGGCTTGATTTTGAAATGCAATAATAATCAAATGGATCGACTCATGCTCCTGGCCTTGCGGACTTTGTTTATTAACCCTAAGGTGTTATTTCTTTTTAGGGGTCGTCCATAAATGTCGTCACGTGTGCAGGATCAATGCGTCTACTGCAATATTGGTGACATCCCATTTAGGAGTTAGCCATTTATGCAGTGTTTAAGCTGATGACAGTGTGGGGTCTTAGAGATGATCTAATTGAATGACATCATTTGTGGACTACCCCTGATTTTTTTTACTATTCCCAATTTTAAACGTTGTTCTTTTATGGTAGCGTTATCTTGCCGTTTTAATTTAAACGGTGTAAAGGCTAAGATTATTTTTTTACATTTTAGTTTAATCCATTTAAATATTTCAGTTTGGGACACTTAACACGAATCAAACTCAATTAGCACCACAGGAACAGGAACTTATAATGCAAAGAGAGGACGTTAAAAATAAACTAAAATATTTAAGGTATTTACCTACTTGCTACATAATTTTGAAATAAAATAGTCAAATTAATTTAACACATTTTTGCAAAAGACTTGCCATCAAAATATCCGAAAACATTCGTCTGATTGTGAGACACATTACATAATATTAAACTGTTGAATTATATTTATTTCCAAATTTGCAGCTGTATACTAGAAAGTCAAATTTGTCCCAAAATACTACAGTGTGCCACACTTATCATTCAGCGATACTGGCGAGGCTGGTTAACAAGGCGTCTCCTTCAGTACCGTAGGAGACGTCATAAATATTTCCCCATGTTAGAGCATCAAATTCGAAAAATTGCAATTCTTCTCGCTAGTAATGATCTAAATATTTCAAATAATCGAAAAAATCCAAATGTGTCTATTTTGCCGCGACCACCGTCTTGGGCTATGGATATTATGGAGTAAGTTTCTTATTTATTTAAAGAAAAATTTTAGAGTTTGCTTAATTGTTACGTTAGCAGTTTTAAATGATTTAAAGTTTGGCGGTTAGAATAACTGCTAATTTCTAAAACTGTTACTGCTGTGTATATAGATGCCTTTTGGCAACGAACCCCTGGCTAGTGACAGTCTTACCCCATGCCCATTCTATTCCTTTCCATTTAAAAATTAAAGATGTCTCCGGAGATTTGCCAGTGGCGAGTACAAACTCGGAGTGGCTCCCATTTTATAGGCAACGGCTGGACACCCGCGGTGAAACTAATGTGACTAATCCTTTTTTTTGAAGTGTGTATCATTATTTTGTCAGTAAAGAAGCGAAATGACCCATTTCCATTTGTAATAGCTAAAACCAAAATGTACTATTTGCAAAACGAATTTTTTTTTGATACTGAATGCATTTGAATTGAAATTTTACGCATTCCAAAAACATGTAAATAGCTCATTTTGCACTTTTTAGCTTTGCTAGTAAAACATTTGCACATTTCAAAAACGTGTAGATAGAATATTTTAAATTTTTCAACAACATGTACCTAAATAGAATATTTTACCTAGGTACTTCAAAAGCGTGTAGATAGAATGGTTTGCACTTTGCAAAACATTTGTACATAGAATATTTTACTTTTTTCAAAAGCGTGTAGATAGAATGGTTTGCACTTTGCAAAACATTTGTACATAGAATATTATACTTTATTCAAAAGCGTGTAAATAGAATATTTTATATTTTGAAAAAACGTGTAAATAGAATATTTTATATTTTGAAAAAACGTGTAAATAGAATATTTTACATTTTTCAAAATCGTATAAATAGAATATTTTGCACTTTTCAAAAGAACGTCAAGACATAAATTAATCTCATTTAATTTTTTCGACTAAGCTCATTTTATTTTGGCTCAAATTAAATATATGGTCAATTTTGATTCTTTACTTACAATTTCTTGTGCAATATTTTTAGAATATTTAAATTAGAAGAGCAAAACTTGTTGTAATTTCCATATCTCATTTCGATTGGGATTTTATGTATGTTATAGGATTTTATTTATATCCCTAATTCTGTATTATGATATACAACCGAAAATTTTTACAGTGGACACTTTGCCAATTTGACCTACAAACCTATCCAAACGAAACAATTTTCATGCAAGTAGTTGACAACGATACAAATAGTCCTATTTCAATGGTCAATCAACGGCTGTATGTCGGCAAGCTGGAAACTAATGAGGTATTTGTGGTACTTACACTTATTAAAAATAATACATGCAATGCAATAATATAAATGTGCCAGATTCTTGTTTCAATTTCTTTTCAATTAAATTGCAGTATTGTTTAAATGCATTAAAATCACATGCATGAAAATAGGAATACAAACGCTATAATTCTGTGTATTATATCAGTAGTTTTATCCTAATTTTTTAATGTGTGGCACTGTGTGTAATACACCTTTGTTTTTGCTTGCAAATTAGCTTGGCTACACAATCCTATGCTACAAGATGCCTAGTTTAGATGTGGACATTAGGCCCAACCCAGATCGTGACCATTTAAATTCATGGAAATTAAGAATACTTTTTCCTACTGTACAGCATCCACCACTAATTTTGAGTGAAAATAAATATTTAGAGGAGATGGAGCCCAAGAAATTAACTTTGTACAGATTTTCTGGATACTATATTCCTAATGATGATTTGTGTGTTTGCAGGTAAGGCCCTGCACTCTACAAACAGGACTAAATAATTAACTTCATAGCTTATCTTATATCTATACAAATAGAATTCCGTTCATTACTGCACGCAAAATAAACCGTCTGTAATAAACCAGAATGATTTATATCCATTTTTAGTTTCTCACAAAATGCGTTATCTACTAGTATCAACAGAAAGCATTACAATAACATGTTCATGAAAGCATACGCTTTCATATGTAAAAAGAACCTTTTGCATTTTTTAGAAAACAAGTGCCGTATTTCGTCTGATAGTACGCCCCGCGTACTATTCAAACTCGAGCTTCAAACCCCCGCGTATAATTAGAGACCTGCGCATTAGTAGAGACCCGCGCACTGTCATTTAATAGTGTGTTAAATAGACCCGTGTACTATCCAAACTGAGGTGGCTACTATTAGAGACTCGAGCATTATTAGAGACCCGCGTACTATATGCGGAAGTATCGTATGTAGATAGAATATTTTACAATTTTCAAAAAGGATGTAAAAAGAACATTTAGACATTTTGAAAAACATGTTTAAAAAATATTTTACACTTTTTAAAAACACTTAAATAGTGTTCTAGACTTTTTCGAAAATATGTAAACATGAGAGCGTGACATTTCTAAAAATATGTAAATAGAACATTTTGGCTCTTTCAAAAAACATGTAAATAGAACATTTTGACCCTTTCAAAAACATGTAAATAGAACATTTTTACCCTTTCAAAAACACGTAAATAGAACATTTTGACCTTTTCAAAAAGGTGTTTCAAGAATATTTTACACTTTTCGAAAACACTTAAAAATAAAACGTTTTCACCTTTTTAAAAATATGTAAATAGATCAAGATGCTCATTTTAGAATCTCGTGATTATCATTGTAAGTATGTATCTTATTACCTGTATTTTTTTGACATAGCTCATTTTAATTCTAGCATAAATAAAAAATGGGACATTTTGGTTCCTCATAGACGAAATGTATAATATACACTATTCTTAACAGATACACAATGGACATAACTGGACCCTTATCATACCTTTCCATCCGCTTCAAGGCATCCTACGACTCTGTCCGACTTCGCTTACAAATCTGGAATTCGGACACAAAGGAAATCGTCTTTGTTCACCATGCGCGCGGAAGCTTCCTCATCCCGTCCATAAGACTCGCCCTCCCTGACCACCAAGAGAACGAGCGCCCATGGGATGAGAAGTGCGAGCTCCATCGTTGTCACAATGTCACTATTCTCAACAGCTACCTTCAAAATCAAAATGTGGACAATCAAAACCCAAACAAAAACGACAAAGGACACGTACACCTGAGCGAAACGGTGACCCGCTCACCATCCCAATCACAGTCTCAACCTCCCCCAGAATCATTCCTCGAAGAAGAAACTACTGGCGAAGTAGATGCTCCCCTCCATCAAAAATACATAGTTGGAATATTTTTAGAAGAAAAATCCTGGCCGCTCAAAGACATAGAATGGAAATTTGTTCAGTATGAAACAAAGAAATTTTGGAAAAAAATGTTAATTTTCCGAGATCTTGCAGGGTCCTACGATCGTAAGAAAAAAACTCACACCTCAAAATCTAAAAGCAAAAAGACATCGAAGGAAAAAGAAAAACACTTGAAAACTACAGGGAGTAAATCAAGACTAACAAGTCCGTCCGGAGTTGAGGAGGCATCCATGAAATCGTCTAAACTTAATACAAGCGACCGTGAAGGCGATATTGACAATGTGTCCACCGCGACGACCGCAGCTGCTTCATCTGTAGGAGTTGGACAGAGGAAAAGATCCAAGAGAAGAAGATCAGCTGATTCTACTAGAAGTGAGAAGCCTGTAAAAGGATATCATAATAAAGACAAATTATCCAGAAAAATGACAAATTCAAAAACTGGACAGAGCAGTGCCAGTGCCAGCACGGGTGGTGGTGGTGGTGGTGGTACTATCAGTGGTATAGAAGATGACTTAGCATCTGAGACTGAGCATGAGACTGAAATCACTTTCATGCAAAAGAAGCACAAATGGCTTAATTTTCATGGGGATGAGGATGACGTGTCAGATGAGGAAGAGTTTGAATTGGAAACTTTTAAAACTGCGAATCTGACAATTGTTCAAGGTGGACCGGATTCACAGAGAGTTGTGGAAGTTGATCAGCCACATTGGATTTTTGAAGTTTTAATGGATACCGACCAGGTAGAAGGGCAAGGCAACTTTATAGCCACTTGTTATAGATTTTAGTATTTAACAAGATATTGTTGAGCGCTGCGCCATTATTTTAAAGTTTAGTTGTGCATGATTTAAAATTGTGCGCTTGAGATTTTTCTAAAGTTTTATAAAAAATATAATAGTTTTCAGTTAAATAGAAGCCGAATATTTGTTTGTTTTTGAAGAAATGCGAGTTTTGCAGTAACCGCCGGACATTCCAAGAAAAGTTGATCGAAACTAAAAGAGGATGGGAGAGGAAGGATGCTGGACGATATATTCGGGGACGACAAGAACGACATGAATTTTTAGCTCAGAATTTAGTTCCTATTGAAAAGATTCCAAAGGACCCACGTGCGTATGTGGAGAGCATGTCGAAATTCTACTCGTGTTTGTGTAAGAAAATTGTATTTATTGTTGGCATTTTTTGCAATAGTTTTGCGTGCCAAACTCATATTCAGTGTAAGTAATTCAGGCGCGAATACTTGGCAAGAGACAATTTTCATAATACTTGTAAAGCATCTAAGTATACGATTTTGTACTTGTAAAAATGTCCTAATACACAATTTTACACTTTTAAAAAGTCTAACTATATGTAATTTGGCACTTTTAAAAACGTCTAAATACACGATTTTGCACCTTTCAAAACGTCTAAATACACGATTTTGCATCTTTCAAAACGTCTAAATACACGATTTTGCACCTTTCAAACGTCTAAATACACGATTTCGCACCTTTCAAAACGTCTAAATACACTATTTTGTGCTTTTCAAAACATTTAAATACACGATTGTGCAGTTTTTAGAACGTCTAAATACACATTTTTTAATTTTGTACTTTTTAAAACTGCCAAACACAAAACTTACTGCTTTTGAAGACGTCTAAATACAAATTTTGGTACTATAGCAATAGCAAATACGTATCACTTTAACACCATTTTCAAACAACTAATTCCTACAATTTGACACACACTGGACATACAATTGAATTGTAAACTACACAAAAACAAACATTTCCAAACATTATTATCAAATGCTCAAATTTGAGCCTATTTTACTACCAACATTGTTTCTTATTAATAAAATTTACTGACCATCCTGTACAGACTTGGACAAAACTCAGCTGGACGGTTTAAACTACGACGATTGGCTCCCTCCAAAGGAACCCAAGCGCCCGCCGCTCCCATCCGAGCTAAGTGTCATTCGGAGCTACAAGGCCATTGCAGAGACATTTAAAGCCCAAGCTTCTACCGACACGACTACTACCACCACTCCCAGGATTTCCGGTGGCGAAGGTGGTAGTGGTGGTGCCTCTAATAATAAAAGCGACCCTCAAAGTAAGAAGTCGAGTGCTGCCGGTAGCAATATTTCACCCGAAGATGATCTTCCAAATCCCTATGGCAACAGTCCTCGCAATAGAAACGTCTCATTTTCAGGGGAAAATCCAAATCCAAACGCTCCTGAGGATAAACGGAGATCCAAACAGTCAATAGGAAGTATTTTAAATGCTGACAATTCATTTGCCTCCTCAAGCCCGAGCAGGAAATCCAAGAAAAGTGTATCATCCAAAGCACTCAGCAACAAGTCACAAACTTTCAAAGAAAAAAGAAGCAGAAGAAAAAGTAAGAAATTTCTTAAATTTAAAGGTATGAAGGGAAAGCACAACGAAACCGACAACGAGCCCAATGAGCAAGTAGACACTGAAGAAAAGGACGCTAATATTATTCTTAGTGAAGAAGATGCGGAAGAAACTGGCGCTGAATCTGGTGCTGAAACTGGCGCTGAATCTGACGCTGCTGAAACTAACGCTAAAAATGTAGATTCAAAAACTCCCGCCAATAATAATGATCCTGATCCTAGCAGCAGCCTTGACAAGGAATACCCTCTGGTCGTGACGTCACCCAGTCAAGATGAAGTTGTAGATGAAAATGCTCGCTACTGTTCCCCTCCACCGAATGGTCCTCCTACTCATATCCTCTTCGGTCCGCCCCTTCAAAAGTGCGGCAAATTTAAAAATGAAACATTTTCAATTATAGATCGACAACTTTTAACTGATATCAGGGGTGAGCCATGGAAGAAGGATGGAGATTTTCTTCCTACCACGAGAAGCACGACAGCTGTCAAATTACAAAATTGGGAAATTGAACACAAAGAAATTCGTGAGGGATTTCGACAGAGGCTTAGTGAGCAGAAGAAAGAATGGCAGGATTTTAATTCTGAAATTACTGGCAATGTTTTTGTAAGTCGTTTCCATAAATGTACATAATATATCGTCCGTCTGTGAAGAACCAAAATGACCCATATCCATTTTTAGCTAAAGACAATATCCAATATTTACAAGAATGTTGTACAAAATATCTCAAAAGCATTTGAATGAAACATTTTCTGCACCTTTCAAAAACAAGTTAAAGATGAAATTTTACACTTTTTTAAAAAAACAAGTAAATGTAACATTTTGAACTTTTCAAGAACATGCAAATGAAAAATTTCTAACATTTTGAAATAGGTACGCAAATAGAACATTTTGAATTTTTCTAAACATGTAAATAGAGCATTTCACATATTTTAAAACACATGCAAGCAGACAATTTTACATTTTTTAAAATACATGCAAGTAGACCATTTTGCACTTTCAGAAAAATGAAAATAGAACATTTTTAAAATTTTCAAAACATAGAATTAGATCTTTTTGCACCGTTTCAAAGCATGGAATTTGAACGTTTTACACTTTTCAAAAATTCCTAATTAACATTTTAAGCGTATTTCTTATTTTGATTTTTTGACATAGCTCATTTTGATTCTGGATTAAATTGGATATGGGTCATTTTGGTTCGTCACTGTCGATATAGATTGTGATTGTTGTAAATACCAAATGTACTGCTACTACTATAAATCAAAATTACAGATATATTAAATTGTGAATTATTTCCAGTGTGAGTTGGAGCGAAACCGTGAATATCTGCAGGAGTGCCGGGAGTATTACTTGGGAACGTACATTATGAGATCACCTGGTCGCTCAAGTATCGACACAATCCACTCAATAACACCAGTTGAGGATACTTACCGTGGTGTTAGTGAGGGTTCAGGCACATTTCTGACCAGTCATTCAACTGCCTATAGAGGAAATGCCAAAAGTGTGACGAGTGAAAAGTCCTACCTCCCACTCATTTTTAGACAAAGTGATGCTACTGACAATTTGACGGAGCAGGAACCGCCTTTAGAATTAGCTGGCGCTGATGTTAACGCTGAATCTGGTTCTGGTGGTAAAAACAGCATTAGTAGCGACAAGAGTGGAAAGAAGATGAAGCAATCACTCAAATCAGAATCGGAACCATTTATACCCACAGGGGTTGAAATCCCAGTTCAAGTTCCAGTCCCCCCATCCTCCAAATAACTATATGAGCTACATATGACCTACGACAATCTAATATGTCAGTTACTCACGTAATTTTTAATCAGTGTTTATGCTTAATAAAAAGG
The DNA here is from genome assembly GCA_949802685.1 of Dicyrtomina minuta. Classification (NCBI taxonomy): domain Eukaryota; kingdom Metazoa; phylum Arthropoda; class Collembola; order Symphypleona; family Dicyrtomidae; genus Dicyrtomina; species Dicyrtomina minuta. Next base: position 136,153,440 of record OX461808.1, on the reverse strand, counting down.
GCTATCTATCAAATGGTAATAAAATGAAAAACATCATGTGTACTATTCAAACCCTGACTACCCCGCTCTGTGTACGATTACATACCCTTGCAATGACGTATAATAGTGTGCTAAGTAAACCAGAACCAGACCCGTCTACTACTCAAATTTCTACATTTCAGGCTATTTATTAGATGTCGCATATTGCAGTAAATAAGGTAATATATTATTAAATATATTTTTCCAACAACAAATTTAATGTCGTCTATGAAGAACCATAATTAACTGTTTCCAATTTATGCTAGAATTAAAATGGGCAATCTACAGAAAAAGTTAAATTTCATGTTCATGAATTCATGTAAATGAAGCCCGTCTTGAATGTTGACATAAGTAACTGGGTGTATAAATTATAGGCGGCGTACAGGAGGGATTTCCTTCTACTATTAAAATAGCGTGTTGAATCCCATTTGAAAATTACCAGTTTTCGGCTGTTAAACAATTTTTAAACAAATTCAAAGCCATCATATCGTATATGAAGAATCAAAATGACCAATTTCCAATTTATACTAAACCTAAAATAGGCTATATCAAACAAATACATTAAATAAGTTACATGCTTAAAATGCAAATCACGAGTTTCTAAAATGAGCAAATCGTTCTATTTTTACATGTTTTTAAACAGGTGTTAATATCCTACTTACATATTTTTGAAAAGGACAAAATGTTCTATTCACATGTTTTTAAAAAGTGCAAAATATTCTATTTACTTGGTATTGAAAAGTGGAAAATGTTCTATTTACTTGGTTTTTAAAAAATCCACAAAATTCTATATACATGCTTTCATGAACATGTTATTTTAATTTCTTCTGTAGATAGTGCATTTTGTTTGAAACTAAAAATGGATATGTCATTTTGGTTCTTCACAGACGATATATGTATTATATTTTTCCAATAACACATGAATATAATACAATATATAATTAATGAATTTTGGCTTAATAAATAAAAATATGCTGCATTTAAATCAATGTAATTCGGTCAGCTCACAGCACGAAACAATAAAAATAATAAAAGTAATCACAATATTATTGGAAATTGGTAATTGCATTTCATTTCCTACTCCCGTATTAAAACTCATTAGCAAAGCAAGTTTTTGTTAGATTTCTCCTATATCCTAACTAACAATGACGATATGTACATAATTACTAATTGTAAGACACTTTCGTTTTCGTTTTCGCTTCATTGTTTACTACACAATTGTTCCTACATAATACAATAATATAATGCAAAGCAAGGGACGAAGCAACTCAGGCAACGACGACAAAATTAAAAATATCATCACTCTGTACTCTGTACGCTTAAAAGAATTACATTAGCGTCAATTCTAATTTCTAATGCTGTGTTTACTATTTATGAGCTATGTATCGATTACGTTGCTTTAGTTTTTGCACCGTGTGTCAAGCCAAAAAGACGAAACTTGTATTCTGTATAGTGACTGCTAAAGGAATTTGAATTACCAGTACCAGCACCAGCAGGCGTGCGTATAGAATTGTATGAAGCGTATATAAGATGAGTGATGGGATCAGAGTAGAAAATACAATAGGCAATACAAATGCATAGAGATGAAATGACACGCACAGAACAAAACGCAAGGTAACAATTCAAAAAGCCTCATTTGTCATTTTAATTGTAAATTTAGTCCTTAGTTTATAATCAGTTTGCTTCACTACGAACAAATTTGGAAGCGCTTAATTGCTATAGCTGTTTGAACTGTACCTCGTTATGGCAACGCCAATGCCAATAGTAATACATACACATTAAGCTGTCTTGAACGGTAAGAAAAAGTTTTTTGGGCTGCAGTTCCAGTTAAAACGTTGAAATGGTGACACTTCAAGAGCTCGTAATAAAATTAAAAGTTAACTCCCATATTTTTAAAATTAATTTTGGTAAATAAAAGTATTCGAATTTAAAATTGCAAAAATAATAAATCACTATGTCATTAATTTGTAATATTTTGTATTCAAAATTCTCACTGCTTACCTCTCTGTGCCTTATAAAAAATACATCAGTGTTTAACTTTATTCTTATTTTAATTTCTTCTACAATAAATATTTACAGCAGTAACAATAATAATTTTGTGGAGGCATTTAATTTTAATTCTTTTCACATTAAAAGTCATGGTAAGAAATTTCTGCGTGGAATTGGGATAAATAATGAACCAGATGTTTTACATGGGGTTCAGAGACCTTATTTAAGTGGCAGTGACACGGAAAATTACAGTGATAATGACAAAGTCCGGTTTTACTTGTATACTGACCCGGACCCGCTGTAAGTATTTGACGAACATTTAAAAAATTAAAAAGTGGTCAGAAAAATTTTGACCACTCTGAAATTTTGTTTTTTAAAAATAAAGTCTTTACATTAAAAAATCTTAAGTTTTTTTTGGATAATTTTGAAGAAATATATTTAAAAATTTTAATAAGACATTTTAAAAATTAATATTGGTTTTTAGAAAATACGATATTGAAGCGGGACACGAGTTAAAGTTGAGTGACCTGCGTACATTAAAACATTTTAAATTAAATCAGGAACGAAAGTACAAATTTCTTATACATGGATTCAACCATAATTTCACGTGTGGATTTCCTCAGCAGACTAAAGATGGTAATTTTTCTGCTTAAAAAATTGCAATAACAATAATTGTCAAAAGCAAGTACATAGGTAGGTAGATAGAACATCTTGCAACTTTGTAAAGCACACAAGTAGATCATTTTGCACTTCAAAAATAGTCAATGTAGTATTTTTTCCTTTTTTCTAAAAAACAAAGTCAAAACAAAATTGCACATTAAAAATATCACGCGGATAAAACATTTTGCGCTTTTTAAAACATGCAAATAAAATATTTTGCAGTTTAAAACAAATTGTTTTGCCCTTTCCGAATAAAAAGTAAATAGAATAATTTGCGCTTTTCCAAAAAATACAATTAGAGTATTTTGCACTTTTTTCAAAAACACTTAAATAGAAAATTTTGCAATTTTTAAATATTCGTGCCTAACATCCCATGCAGCAGAGCGTGGGTAAATATACGTTTAGATTTGGTTGCCATGAAATGCGTAAATGATAAACGTATATTAATTAGAGAAATAACGTTTCTAATCGACTGTTTTCGAAAAACATTTCTGTACATGGCAACATATAATTTCAACCGTAGAAACGATGTTTATCATTAACCTCGAATGAAAACTATTTCTCAATATTAATATTATTAGTAGTATGAACGTATAAAGTATTCAAGTATTACATGTCTCCATGGCAAAGAGGCAAAAAGTGCGACTTGTTTGATTTCTAATTCAGTATTAAAAGTAGCTGCAAAGTGCAATGATGTTTCGACAACACTATAAAGGCAATGCTGATGAGTCGATCATTCTGAGTGGTAAATTTTTCTTTTGTGCTGTAGAGGCGAGTGGCATTCTGTCAGTTTATTTTCATTCAGTTCTATCATGTACTGAGTACGGAAAAGCACTGACTGTGCACGGTTCCGGATTCAAGATTATTGCATTAAGCTAAGTTTAAGCTTGTTAAATAAATTATAAGTTTTTGAACTTATAAGCATTAAGTTAAAAGTTAACCTTAAACTTTAGCACTGCCACTGCCATTACAGCCACTACCTGCTATACATACCAGATCCCGAACTCATTCAATCTCCAACTCCAACAATAGCAAAATATCAATAGCAGAACAGAAACATTGATATTGGCATTCGGCATCGGCACTACTTTAGTGCTGTTGGATAATTTTTGTGTTTTCTGGTCGCGGTTCTACATCTTCCTAGTGTCCTAGTACGTATTTGCTGCTAATTCTAGCTGCGGTTTCTTTAATATGAAGACTATTGAAGGCGGAAAACCAATGGTAGGTTGAGTAGTAAACACTTGCCATACAATATCATTCTCTCAAAAAATTTACGATTTATTAACTACCAATTAGTATTACACCTAAAGCTAAACCAAAATCGAATTCTTGTTTTGTTTCCAATTTTCCATGTAGGTAACTTATAGTTGGTTACCAAGATTAGAAGATACAAAAATATACGAGTATTTGAATTTCAGAAAAAGCGTGCGAGGTTAAAAGAAAATACTGGTATTTGCCACCAATTTTGCATTGCAGTTACTATTACGTTAAAAAATTAATTATTTATTTAACTGCTATAACTTATTTTGGTCTAAAAAATAAAAACTTGACAACGCAAAGTTGTCCATTTATTTAATAACTGTTTTGTATGAGTAATGGATTTCTTGTTACTACCTATTTCCATATTTGTTGTTGTTTATAAATAGTATAATTGCAGTATTTAATAAAAGCAATAACATTTAAAAAACGTCGTTTTATAGTTTGCTAAGTTTAAATAAGTTTTAGTGTAAACGTTAAAATATAGGCTAGCATCAACGCATACTATAAATTACGTTTACCATCAACGTTGAAAATATGTTTATCATAAACGTTATTTTGCCCGGACATCTAAACCATATTTCAACCAATATTTTACTAAACCTAAAAATCATATTTAAACGTTTTATAAACCATCGTATTTACATTATGCAACGTTTTATAAACGACTATTTAACTTCACAATGTTGCTTGGGATTTTAGGTATTTGTACCATTTTGTATGTTGCATGGACTTAGCACATATTATATCTAGCTAAAATTAGGGTCAGTTTGATTCTCTATATACCCTATGTAATTATGCAGCAGTATGTATTCTAATTATTTACTAATTATTGTTATTATTGTATCTCAAAATAATTGCAGTGTATCTTGAGCGTGGCTACGACGTGAATCTAATAGCAGTGGACTGGGGTTCCTTAGCAACGCCAAAAATAAGCCAATTGACAGACTACTTCCACGCAGTGCGGAGCCTTCCTACCGTTGCTAGTCAAATTAGTAAATTAATCACCATTCTTCAAGATCAACATCGTCTGCGCTTAAGTTCCGTTCATTTAATTGGGTTCAGTCTCGGTGCTCACATTGGGGGTCTCACGGGCAAGAAAATATACGACAAATTTGGTGACAAAATTAGCCGAATCACAGGTTACGTTCCCACGTCGTTCAATTGTTTATAGAGTATAATAATATATGCATGTAACACGTTTACTATTACAAATTATGGGGTCATCCATAAATGATATAATCAAAATATCTCCATTTCTAGAACCCCATGACCCCCCTGTCATCAGCTTAAACATTGCGTAAATGGTTATTATTAACACAGGATATCATTTTTATCAAAGCATAGCCATTGACAATACACGGGATATCAATTATGGACGACCTAACTACTTAAAAAATGCCTACTAAATCTAGATTTTATTTAATGCCTTCCCAATGAACCACAACCGTTTTGGTATGGTCTTGTAACCGTTAAATAACGTTTAAATCGTTTTCGTAATAAATAAACTATTATGCAACGTTAAAATAAAACCGTCTAAAATGATTAGAACGTAACGCATAGTTTTCGATACTGGCAAGTTAAAATATTGCGGTAATATATCGCTACCAAAAACCGCTCTAATATCGTTAATAAACCGTAGAAATGTTGCCATTTTTATGGTTGTATCATACCGTCATACGATGGTTGTAGAATCGTTTTAAAATAACGATATTCTATGCAGCTTTTTCAACGATAAAATGACCCTAGTCTAAAACCATTTCACTTCAAACCATCATCATACACATTGAGGTTGCAGCTGCAGCTGGACTAATTAGTTAATCCTTCCTTCTGATCCTACTTTCAGATTTTCCAATTTTGAAGTTAGCTAAGTAATTTGCAATTACAGTGACTTAATATTATACAATTAAATTGTTGCAGCTATTAATGTGTGGCTTTGCTAATAGTGTTTTTAAGTATTATACTTGACATTCGTGAAAGACGATAGGTCAAAGTGTTAATTGAATTTCATAGTACTACTGGTGCAACGGCAGCTGATTTTCCTATAACTAACAACAGCGTAGTGTTTCAGTGATTACGTCGCAAACTTACTATTTTGCTTGACCTTCGACCTCGATCTCACCATCTGACCTAGTACGAGGATGTGCCATTATCCCTTAATCGAGTTAACGAGTTAACCAATAACAGTTCACTCGTAGTACGCCAACTATAGTTACCTTCACAATTTTATTGTAGAAGTTAACTCTGGTTACAGTCACTGGTGAAATCATGGTCAACCTGCAGATGATTCTACGCTTTTGTTTTTGTTTAATCACTGCCATTGCACCTGTGACCTTATGATTCAATTCAGCTGAACGATTTAACATTCATCAACATCAAATATAACCATGTACCTCCGAATGAGTGTAGTTGCATTGCGCACATTAAGTGCCTTTAATTCGTGTCACTTTAGTTGCAAGTTAATTTTAGTCCATAGCAGAAAAAACTAAATCAGCTGGACCTATCAATCCAACGTGCAAGTTCTGCCTTCGCAGTGTCAAAATATGAAGATAATAAATGCACATGCAGAAATTAAACTATTTCTAGTTGTTGGAAAATTAATATTTACAGCAATTACTTGATGCATTAGTACATGAGTGTACAGAAGCGACTTAATCTAACCGATTTCAACTGTGTGAGATTGTGTGAGTTATTGGTGTGATATGAAGATATTGATGAGTTTGACGATATTAGTGAAAAATAAAATTTTTGCTTTTTAACCAAGTTAATATTTAAAGGAGCGTAAATGTTTTTGTTCATTAAACCATAAATATTTAATCAGGTTATAGTTTTAGTAAAGGAATTTGCTAGCGTTAGAGTACCGTTTTAGTATAGCGTACGGGGAGCGTTCAAAATTATCGTTGCAATAACGTTGTTTTGCAGCGATTCTCAATCGTCCCTGCCGCGGACATTTTATTGTTGCGCTATCGTCATCGAGTAACGTTATGCATACGATTTAACGATAATTTCTTACGCAGCACAAACGATAAACATACGGTTGTGGTTCATTGGGTTTTGTTTATGTTGGTTTCGTATACAGATATTTAAAACTTTATATGGCAATATACTTAATAATGCGTAGGTTTAGATCCTGCTGGTCCCCTGTTTAACACAGGCCTGTTGGCAAGACGTCTTCGAGAGTCAGATGCAAAGTATGTAGATGTTGTTCACACGGATCAGGGCGAGAATGGCATCTTTGATTCTGTAGGACATGCTGACTTCTATGTAAATGGAGGGAGACCGCCTCAGCCTGGTTGCAAGACGAATGGTAATTAAGTATTATTATTAATGATATTATATAATTAGTCATTAAGTGTGTGAGGGAAGAATCTAACCAAACGGCCCATGTACATTTTAGGCTAGAATTAAAATGTGCTATCTCAAATAATTACAATAAAAATAATATGGAAACAAAATGTTAATAATGAGTTTTTTACAAGTTAAAAGTGTTCTATGTGCGCATGTTATTTGAACAGTGCAAAATACTCTATCTGCATGTTTCGGAAAGGTGTATAATGTTCTATTTGCCTGTTTTTGAAAATTGTAAGAAGATCTACTAACAAATTTTTGAAAGGTGCAACACGTTCTGTTTACATGTTTTTACATTGTGCAAAATGTTTTATTTACTTGTTTTTTTTTAAGTCAAATGATCTAGGTACTTAAAAGTTTTTGAAAGTTCCAAAATTTTCTATTCACATGCTTGTAAAGGGGGCAAAATGTTCCATTTACATGATTTTGAAAGGTGGAAAATGTTCGATTTGCATGTTTTTAAATTGTGCAAAATATTCTATCTACACGATTTTTGAAATGCGCAAAATGTGCTATTCACATTTTTTAAATTGATGATATGTTAAAACAATGTTTGTTGCAGATAGTGCTAATTATTTTTTAAACCTAAAAATGGAATTGTGTAATTTTGATTCTTTGCGCAGCTGATATTTATTAAAAATTAACTTATTAACCTACAGAATTTGAATTTGACTAAAGTTGATTAAGGTGTTAAGATAGTGTAGTACATACATACTACACTCTCTTAATGTAAACATTGCAGTGGTCGTCACCACTGCCAACACCCACACATTTTCTATATAGATAGTAGTACTAGCGATAAGATAGTTAGATTGTACGAGACGAGCGAGAGGAGAAGTATCTCTCACAGACCAAGCGATATACAATAAATATATACCTATACTACAGTACACCCATCTACGCGTGCATACTCCTACGTGCAATCTCATTACCATACAAACATATAGCATAGTCGCTCGGTATGCACCGTAACAAAGGCTTTGCATTCTTTTAAGCAATAAATAAATGTACTGGCTTCCCTATGGTGAATTATCACTACAAAACAAGTAAAAACTCTATTGAATTATTCCACCGTAACTAATATTTCTTAAATGCGAAATTTGTGGTCGACCTTTCATCACAGGGGAAAATATTTTAAAAGAAAAATGTTTGAACGGCAAGAAAACGTCACGAAAAAAGCAATACTCGTAATATCATATTAAAAATTGTACTTCTGCAGTATGTTCATATAAATCGGGTAAATGCTATGCATAAAAATCTAGGCAACAAAATAATTTAATGATAAAATGTGTATTGGTGTCCAAATAGGTGCATGCAGCCATGCCGCAGCAGTGAATTACTTCCTTCAATCCATTGGGACGAGCAATACTAAATACGTGGGATGCATGTGTCTCACATATGAATTATATCTGAGTGGACTTTGTAATTGCGATCACTCTTCAGGTGCCCCATTTGGAGAAAACTCTAAGCCAGGGTAACAAAAATAATATTTGTTTCTACTAATAGTACTATACCGTGAAGGTGAAGCTCTAAATAACACCCATAAGCGTGGGGACAGGGGGATACATCAAACTTTACTTTAGATTCGGAGATCCAGGACGTGTATTATTAGAGATCCAGAATTTATTTGTACATTGCAAACTTATTGTAATGCAGTAAACAACAAAATTGTTTTTTACTCTAGCTATAAGAGACCCGGGAGTTATTTTTGAGCTTTACTACGAATTTCAATTATCCTCTAAAAGCTCTTGTACAATCAAACACATGTTCACACCGCTATTGTAATGCAAGTTAGGGATTGCACACAAATGACGTCATCGGTAGAATTAATGGCTCTACCCTGCCACTGTTGATATCCTATGCTAAAAATTGTCATTATGCCATTTGCGTTATGGTTAAGCTGATAACAGGGGGATCATACGGTACCAAAATGATAGGGTAATTTTTCGATGACGTCATTTGTGGAGTATCCCTTAATAAATAATGCAAGAGAGAGAGAGAGAGAGTATCTGACATTCCATAATAAACACATAATTACATTTAATAAAAATTTAGGATTAAATTTTTAAATTGCTTGTTTTTAATAATTTTTTTTTCTATTTTGTAGAACTACAGGACGTTTCTATCTAAAAATGAAACCATCTCGATTTACAAGGAGATATGCTTGCTAATGCTGAATTACCGTTGCTCTGTAATTCTTTGAGTTGTACAGTTTTAGTTTTTATTGACCACTCCTTGGGAAGAGGAAGAATTACCTTCTCATCAAATGAAATTAGTTTTTACACAAAATAAATCTCTTGGCGTTGAAATCACTCATTTTTGACTACATTATAAATTATGTAATTGTGACTTCAATTCGCCGTGTCATATATTCAATAACGGTATTTGTAACCCTTCAATATTTAAAGCGTGCAAATTACAATTATGTTTACTGTACAAACTTAGCTACACTTTTTTAACGTTATTTATAAAATTAAAAACAGGGCATATAAATTGCACAAACAAGGCGTACAGGGTGCACATTAAAATTAAACTAAAAGTTTATGGGATATAGTGCTAATCATTTTACAAATTTCTTTTGTATATAATCTGCTAATAGATTAATTTACCGCTCCTGTTGTAATTGGACCAACAATGTTATCTACTTTGTAAAATTAGTATCAGTGGAATTAACATTACATACATGTTTTAGACAAAAATGTCAATTTTGTAAGCGTGAGTTTTACTGCATATTGTATATCGTCTATGAAGAACAAAAATGACCTTTATTTATTTTTAACTAAAAACAATATCAACTATCTACAAAATTATCGAAACATATCTTGAGAGCATTCAAATAGAACATTTTACACTTTTCATAAATATGTAAATACAACATTTAACACCTTTTCAAAAACATGGAATTAGAACATGTTGCACCTTTTCAAAAACATGAAAATAGGAAATTTTGAACCTTTTCGAAACCATGTAAATATTACTTTTTACGCTTTTTAAAACACCTCATCAACATTTTACGTACGCTTCTTATTTTGTTTTTATGACACAGCTCACTTTGATTCTAGCTTAAATTGGATATGGGTAATTTTGGTTCTTCACAGACGATATAGATTTTAGTAGTGGTATAGTTATTACAGTTTTTTACACACAATTATTTATGGTGCTTACTTAGAACTTCGATTTTTTTTAAGATTATAATTGGGTCAATTTGCAATGCTAATGGTAGAAGTAAATAATTACCAACTACATAACATAAAAATAGGTAGAAACAAATGTACAAGGCAATTTTTTTTCATTTGTTTACACCGATATAATAGTGCTATGTACACACTATGTAATAATTAGTAAAATATAAAATAGTATTATAAAACGTGACTATATAAATACTATTTTATATTTTACTAATTATTACATAGTTAGTATTTATATAGTCACGTTTACTGTACATTGGACCGTGGGTTTCTCTCTGACCGTCGGCCTCAGCTCTCTAAGGCTAAGTATATACTGCCATGCACTCATATTTACAATGCCGATTACGATTACGGCTACTATAGCCTATATCATCAGTATAGCGAGCCCGGTCACCATTTCTGTTTGTTGTAATGGTAGTAATGTAATGGTAGTAAAGCTCTATTAACTTTCATTTTCATTAAAAATTGCTTCTCCTTTAAACTGCAAACAACACCATGCAGATAAGCCTTCGTTTCCTCTCCTGCATACCAAGCTATCTCATCCATCCAAACAAGCAAAATTCAATAGACTCAACGGTACAAATAGAACATTATGAAATTTCTACTACAGTGTGAGCTGAACAATAACAATTCCAAGAAGAAAAAATCAAACCAAAGAAACGCTTATTGAGGCTACCAAACTACCAACAACTAAACGTATTTACTGTTTACTGTAGCATAAAACCTAATTAATTAATGCATTTTTATCCCTTTTTTCATTTCCGTTTGTTTTCCTTCTCAAAAAAAACTGTTATGGTATATCTCACATAAATTACCATTAAGGTAGCAGAAAAACAGAAGCCAAAACAGATGCACTGATCCGTATCTATCTCTGTTCTTGATAAGATGAAGATATTTTCGTGCATTCAAATAGTTCTATGTGAATAAGAATGTTCAGTTTACATGTGTCGTTTTGCATGTGGGAATTTACTTCCCATTTATTTATGTATAGGTACTCACCTTTCTCTTTGTTCACTCGCTCGCTCGCTCAAATAATAGTTGGGAATGGAAACGCAAGCAAATTGACGTCAACAAAGAACAAGGAACAATCTAATATCATTATCATATATAAGAGTGTGACCGCCAAAATGCGTAATAAAAATAAATGGGCATACGTAATGAGATTTGTATTTTGTATAAAGCAGGTTCTATGGTCTATAGTATAGTTATATAATCATCTCTAAAAAACAGATATACATTTTTTTTTCATACAATTCTGTGTAAAAGAATGGTACGCAGAATAATTAACTACTATAAAATGTAAAAACAAGAGCGAAAACAAGGTAATGATGTAGATTGTAGATATAATTGAATATGTAATCTATTTATTTCGCTGTGTGCCTTTTAAAAAGGTAAGCTCAACAATTTATTCAGTCCAGTTTGGCGTTTTCCTTGAAGAAGGTAAGTTTTGATCGAGATCAATTTCTTTATTGTTGTGGTATATAGGCCATGGTGATATAGGCGATAGGTATCGATTTTATTTAGTTTGATTTCTCACATTAATTTAAATTGTTATATAATTTTGTGTAGGCTTGATTCTTGTGTAATAATTGTACAAGTTTTAATTGCAGTGACATTGCTATTTTTTTTAAACAGTCAGTAATCTGCGACTAGAGGGATAAAAAGTACAGTCATTTGTACTTACAATTAGAAAACTTTTCCCTGCTTACTAACCGGTACATTAGTAGTACCTAATATATGCTTTAAAATTATTTTTCAAGTCCAAAAAGTTGTATTCATTTGCTGATTTTTTTGAAAGTGCAAAAAGGTGTTTTAAAAAGTTGGAAAAATTTACATTTAATGTTTTTTGAAAAAAACAAAAAGGTTTTATAACCTGTTTCTTAAAAAATTGTGAAAATTTCTATTTACTGTTTTTTTTCAGTACAAAAAGGTTCTATTTACTGTTTTTTAAAAAGTTGTGAAAATTTCGATTTACTGTTTAATTAAATACAAATTTACTATTTTGTGTTGCTTTTGTAAGTGCAAAAAGTTCTATTTGCTGTTGTTTTTGAAAATACAAAAATGTTTTATTTACTATTATTTAAAAAGTTGCAAAAATTTCTATTTACTATTTTAGAAAATACAAAATGTACTATTTAGTGTTGCTTTTGAAAGCGCTATTCTAGTAATTGGTATTTAAAAAATCACAAAAAGAACTATATTTGGTATTGCTTCTGAGCATTCAAAAATGTTCCATTTACAAATGTTTTCTTAATTGTAAAAAAGCCTATGTACAAAGTACTCCTTTTTAAATTGCGTGATGTTTTATGTACGGTTGCTTTTATAAATGCAAAATTTATATTTACAAGCAAACCAAAATTTTTAAAATTGTGTTAAAAATTCAGAAGAATGAATTTATTTCATGAACTTACAAAAGTCCTGACGTAACCAATCTTTACGTGCGCACCAAAATTTCATAAATATTTTATGGTCACATAAAACTTTATAGTTCATTACGTGCCCTACTCATACTAAAATTTTATTACAGTCTTTTCTCGAATTTAAAAGAATTTATTATGTAAAATCGTATTTTTTGGTAAAGAGTTCTGCTCTATGTCAGTACACATAAATATGCTTAACAGGATTTATATTTCACACATCTAGTTTATAATTTACCATGTCAAATTTTTAAAATAAGCGTAAAGCTCAAAAAATCAGCTTCACTCATTCACTTTTATTTACAAATATTTAGGTGATGGGCACAGAAAGTTGAAGGCACTGGCAAGTGACAGTTCAATAATTAAAATTAACGAGTGAGCATTAACACACATAAATAAATAAATAAACAGAAAAAGTGACGATAAGCCTTTTGTGTATTTGACATTATTCAGCCATTTAGACTGTCCCATGGTTCAAGTTGTGTGTGGAGTGTTGTATCGCTCTCGTTATGTGTAGTGTGTAGCACTAAGTAACTGTAACAAAGACAATTACATCGTAACTGTATAATCTTTCGATGTCGATGCCGAATGCCGATGCCGATGTGGATATCGATATCCTTCAATGGTGACTTTGATGGCGATAAGATTAAGATTAATTCCCCATGCTCCATATCCTCACTAATATAACTGTATTCTGTATTAATTACTACATACAGAATTAATTTTACTTTTTCCTCAAAACAGTGACGGGCAGAACAGCTGAGTGCAGTGCAGTGCCACATTTTCGTCTGACTTGTTATAGTGACTCCACTGCTTAAAAAGCCCCATTTTTTGTTCAGAAAAATGGCTAAGAAATCAAATACCAAAATCAAAATGCAGTGCTACAAAAGTTCCAAATTATATTTTAGTTCTTTTTTATATAATTCACCTATTTCATTTTCCAATACAGTTAAATGTTTACTTTTAATTGCAATTCTTAACTCTACACTTGTGAATTTATCAACTGCAATTTTGAACAATAGTAATAATCAAAGTTCTGAAATATCAACTAAAGGTCTGACTTCAGTGTTACATAGTTCAAATTTAAATTTTCAAGGAAATTCTAACACAGGTGGAGTCCGGTTTTATTTGTATAATGACCCATTGTAAGTTGCGTGTTATTATTTTTGAATTAAAAATAAGTTTTGTGTAGTTTACTGAAGTTTCGTTAGTTTGGCTGTAAATCACAATCATCTTTAGCAGCTTAATGCGTAGCGTTAGACACTACGGTTTATTTTTAAAAAGACTACAACACTGGGTAGACAATACAGTATCTTTTTGAACGTGTTTGCCAAAAATAGCCGAACAAAATACAGGCGGCGTAAAGCAGGGACGTCACTCCATTATTAAAATAGCCTGTCAAAACCCATAAGCTTTCCAGTATTTAGTTTTTCAGTAATTTCAGCTATTAACTAAAATACATAAATATAATTTCAAATCTATCATATCATTTACGCAAGTGCAGAATAGAAGTGTGACTTATCAATGAAATTAAATAATTACGAAACGTAAAAAAAACGAATTTAGCAAAATGATGCGTGCGTATTGCTTGACCGGGTAACAGGTGCCTTTGAGAATATTTATAATATTAGGAAGGCTTACAAAATATGATTTAAATTTTTCTAGACGATACCACCTAGAAGCAGGGGAGGAGTTAAAATTAAGCAATATTCAAGCTATGCTTAGCCTCAACCTAAGACGGGACAGAAGTGTCAAGTTTCTAATTCATGGATACGTCCATAATTACACATGTTGGTTTCCTCAAGAAATTAAAGACAGTAAGTGCAAACTTCTACATATAAATATTACGTATGCATGGGTCTGCTCACAAATTACGTTAGCAAGCGACATGGGCAGGCATTTGTCAGGCCAGGCCAGGCACTGAAATAATTAAAACGCCTATCGCTGGTATCAAGTATAAAACTTATCAATATCCATTTTCAGCCCAGAGTAAAAAAAATGCAGTATTTAGATAATAAAGTATCATGATTATAAAACTAATATTAAAAACATATTTTTCATGTTTTTTTGAACATGTAACTAAAACATTTTGCATATTTCAGAAAACTTGTAAATGTAACCTTTTGCCCTTTTGTAAAACATGTGAATTAAACATTTTGCCATTTTCCAAAACTTATAAATATAACATTTTGCACTTTGCAAAAATATTTTAATTTGCCTATTTAGCCTTTTGGAAAAACAAATAAATGAAACATTTTACAATTTTTTAAAACCAAGTAAATAATGCATTTTGTCCTTTTAAAATATCAAAGTGCATAATACGCAAAAATAAACAACTTTTTAAAAACCTTACATAAATTAACATTTTACGCACCTACTTCATATTATGCAGTGCTTTAAAAAAACCATTTTAGTCGTATATTTTATTAGATATGATATATCATATACCATTTTAATATTTTCTACTCACGATATAATACAGCGTGAACTTAAACAATAAAAGTAAGAGTGTATTAGGGTATGATGTGTTAGTAATTGTTTTTGCTGACGTAGTATATGAATGACCCTGTATCTTGTTGAACTAAAATTAAGTAAATACTGGCTTTGATACACCCCCTATGTTGTACAAACTTAATATGTCCACTAATTTTTAGGACCACACTTACTACACATTTTATAACGTATGTTTTAAACTATTTGCTGTGTTATTTTTATTCAGCATACTTTGAGCGTGGCTATGAAGAGAACATAATTGCAGTGGATTGGGGTCCATTAGCCACTCCACCACCAGTTTCCGCCTTTGCTGACTACTTTTTCGCGGTCAAGAATGTTCCTGCTGTAGCTAAAGAAATGACCAATTTTATATCTGTCCTTCGTACGCATCATTTAATAGGAAATCTAAGCTCTGTCCATTTAATTGGGTTCAGTCTTGGAGCTCATATTGCAGGGATTGTGGGGAAAGATCTGAATGATATTTTTAGTGAAAAAATTGGACGAATCACAGGTAATAAATTTCATGTCTTAAATCATTCAAAATCCACTTCCCTTTCATTTTTGTAATTTTCTTACATTGTAACCACATGCCACGTGTATGTACTGCTATTATTTTGAGGATGTGGGCAAATAGGCAATTTTTGTGGTTGATTTTCACCTAATGTGTACATATTTACAAAACCACAACTGCTAACATCAGAGTATGTATATCATTTTATACAAAATTACATGTATCGCAAAAGAAAAAGTGAAAAACTGTGTAAACACACGTTTTAAAAAAGTCCCCAATATAGTATTTATATTTTTTTGAAAATTTTAAATTAATGAACTACTGAGCTAGAAGTTAAAAACAGTCCAAAAATTTGTGGTACTACATAATATACATTTGTATACAAATTTGTATATAAGAATATGTAAATCCAAGAAATTAAAATATTTAAAACAAAATTCCACAGGACTGGACCCTGCTGGCCCCTTATTTCACACTGGCTTGGTTGCCCGACGCATTCGAAAATCGGATGCAAGCTACGTGGACATAGTTCATACGGATGTAGCTGAATATGGTATCATAGGCCCGGCTGGTCATGCTGACTACCATGTTAATGGTGGGAGACCTCCTCAACCTGGTTGCAGGGGAAATGGTATGTACTTAACTGGGAGTTTATTTGTAAATTATATTTAATGCTTATTAATAATGTTCAATTTATTCTAATAAATTCTGTAGCAGTTCACATGATTTTCCAATAACGTTATCGTATCCCACATATTTTATTTGAACTCACAGAATAGCGTTGATCTGTCACACTCAGCTGTAAATTTATTTTAAGCTTAAACCAAACGGCGTTAAAGCAGTACTTTAAGAGTAAAACTAAAATCCAAAATTTTATTGTTTTGAAACTAATTATGATTTAATTTGTAAATTCAGCCTCATGCAGCCACGCAGCCGCCTCCAACTACTTCCTTCAGTCAATTGGAAACAACGACTACTTAGGATGTGAGTGTGCTTCCTATGAATTCTATTTAAATGGTCTCTGTAAATGCCTTTCGGGTGCACCATTCGGGGAAAACTCTCAAACGGGGTAAGTTGCCCATGCCCCAGTGGCTGTTAAAAAATTCAAACCATTCAGGAAAATACGGTACGGTACTTATAGTATGTGATATTAGTAATTTGTAGAAATTTTTTATATCTATACTTTTTTTATTAGAACAAACGGAACGTTCTACCTCAAGATGAAGCCCATCCCTTTAAGCGGGAGATATGCTTGTTAAATTAGTTTTAGTCAATATTTTTTTTTACTTTAAATATCTATTTTAAAAATAATGTAAACATGAGAAATGAAACCGTGTCAATTTCGATCTCACTATTCTCACTTTTACATTTAAACAATTACATGTGTAATTCTTAGTTTTGTGGTGTAAGTCTTTTTATTTTTGTATCCGTCATTACTTAACTTAACATTGCCAAAGACAAATTTGAATAAACAATGACAAAAACGTATAATAAACTGTGTTGGTATTTAGATAGGAAAGACAATGCAATGAAATCGAAAGTAATCATTTACATTAACCATATTGAGTATACGCTATGCACATCTTGAAGCTACATATCGCATGTGAAGTATCAAAATGACACATATCTAATTCGAACTAGAATAAAAATGAGCTATGTCAAAACATTTACATTGACCAAGATAAATGCGTACAAAATGATAATTACAAATTTTTAAATGA
This sequence comes from Dicyrtomina minuta, assembly GCA_949802685.1. Lineage (NCBI taxonomy): Eukaryota > Metazoa > Arthropoda > Collembola > Symphypleona > Dicyrtomidae > Dicyrtomina > Dicyrtomina minuta. The sequence goes on along the minus strand of OX461808.1, from coordinate 136,135,838 downwards.
TGTAAATAGTTTTATTTAATTGATTTCGAAAAGTGCAAAATGTTCTGTTCACATTTATTTAAAAAGTGCAAAATGTTCTATTTAAATTGCATTTGAAAATTGCAAAATATTCTATTTGCATGTTTTGCAAAAGTGCAAAATGTTCTACAACCTCCCCGTCTGCCTAATTATTAAAATTCGACAATTGCACACTATTCACCTATCGGAAGTAACGTGCAACATTGGGTATATAATTTATAGGCAGCGTAAAGGGGGCCCACTTTCTGTTACTAATATAGCGTGTTAAATCCCATTCGAAAATTACCAGTTTTCGGCAATTAAAAAAAATCTCAAAGCCATCATATTGTCTATGAAGAACCAAAATGACTCATTACCAATTTATGCTAGGATTAAAATGTACTTTGTAAACAATATAGTTAATAAGATATGCTTACAATGCTAATCACGAGTTTCTGAAATGAGGGTTTAGTGATGAGAGCTTGTGAAATGAAAGAAATGTTTTGCAAATTGCAAAATGTTCTATTTACATGTTTTTAAAAGTGCACAGTGTTCTATTTACATGTTTTTAAAAGTGCACAGTGTTCTATTCGCATGTTTTAAAAAGTGCAAAACGTTCTATTTACTTGTTTTGAAAAGTGCATCTTGTTCCTTTCAGGATAAAGATAAATATTTGTTTTTATAGAAAGTCCATTCCGTATTCAACAAACAATGGAAATATAGGTTATTTTCATTCTTCACTGGCTCTATAAAGCTAAACAATAATTCAACCACATGACAAACAATAGAAAAAAATTGCAAAACATAAAAAGTTTGCGTAATTATTTAGTCAATAAAAATAAAAAGTAACGTACAAAGAAAGAACCTAAATGCTTATTAAATTTTCGGATTTTACTGTTTTACTAAATTAAAGGCAAACTCTGCTGTATTTACACGCCGTAAATATTTTTTTAGTGTGTACTGCCAAGATTTCCGTAAACCCAAAATCAACAATGAGCAATAATTTACAGTACCAAATTTTCCTACTATTTCTCATATTTCTACCAACTGTCTTGACCTTCAATGTCAACTTCACCTCTCGTCCTTGGCTTCGTATCTGCGTTGGGACAGAGCGCTACGTCTTAACGGGACAAGAGTGCGCGGGAGGCTTTATGTTTCCCACACCATTCGAAGTGAAAGAACCTCTCTGCATCTGTGGAAATGGAATCTGGATTTTGAAAAGTGGCTACTGTGACACTCCCGGCACAACATTTGTTCTGTTTGCTCATGAAAATACTTGTTTTCAGATCAAGGAAAAGATCCGTTGGATTCGTTACGTTGGTCATCCGGAGAGGGCTAAATTAGACGCACACTACTTGGTGAGTAGTGACTGGGATTATATAGAGGAACTTCATAAGAATGTACCATCCCGCCTCGTTGCCTCACCAAATGTCTGGACTATGGCAGTGGGGGATGATGTCGAGAATATTTATTTACCCGAAGAAAAAACTTGCTTTCGTTCTGACTGGCGACCGTTGGCTGGGAACGCGGCCAGCGGTGGGGTGACTGGCCGCCCATTCGTCCGAATGGGTAAAACAGTGGACCCTCTCCCTAACACACTTAGGGAGTCTTTCCAAGCTCAAATAATCTCATACTGTCCCTATTTTGCAAAGGAGGAGCAAACCGTTTGGATGTATGCGGGTGGAATGCTGAGCACTTCAAGAACTGGCGGGACTAAATATTTCCCAGAGCCTAACTACAAAGTTCACGCAAACTGCTCCCAAAAATGTACCAACGCTCCGCCGTGGAAAGATGTGGACATTTCCACGGTCAAACCTGAAGTAGAGGTTAAGATTAATGACAAATATGGAATTCCTGACTACCCCTGGTCTGGGGAAGTTTCCCTTGGGAAAAATATGACAGATTTTGAGAAGTTGACTGGGAATGGTACACTGGTGAGTTATGAGTTTTCTTTCACAAAAATATTTTTAATTTTACGTTAAAACATATCGTCGGTGAAGAACCAAAATTACCCAATTTAAACTACAATCAAAATGAGCTATGTCATAAAAACAGAATGAGAAACATGCGTAAAATGTTAATTAGGAGTTTTTTGACAATGTAGAATGTCCTATTTACATGTTTTTGAAAAGGGGCAAAATGTTCTAGTTCCATGTTTTTGAAAAGGCGCAATGGTTCTAATTCCATGTTTTTGAAAAGGTGCAAAATTTTCTAATTCCATGTTTTTGAAAAGGTGCAAATTTTTCTAATTCCATGTTTTTGAAAAGGTGCAAAATTTTCTAATTCCATGTTTTTGAAAAGGTGCAAATTTTTCTAATTCCATGTTTTTGAAAAGGTGCAACATTTTCTAATTCAATGTTTTTGAAAAGGTGCAAAATGTTCTAATTCCATATTTTTGAAAAGGTGCAAAATTTTCTAATTCCATGTTTTTGAAAAGGTGCAAAATGTTCTAATTCCATGTATTTGAAACGATGCAAAATTTTCTAATTTCATGTTTTACAAAAGTTCAAAACTTTCTATTTAAATGCTCTCAAGATATGAGTATTTTTGTAGATAGCTGATATTGTTTTTAGCTATAAATGGATATGGGTCATTTTGTTTAGTCACAGAGGATATTGGTTGTGATCGTATAATAGGCTAATGTTTACCTTTTTTAAATCCCCTACATTTAAATTCACAGGCCGAGTTCAAATGCAGTGTAAATGAAGAGGCAAGCCGAGAAATGGACAAGCAAACTGTGCGCATGATCCGGGCTCAGGCGGGTTTCTCCCTCAAGCAAATCACATCCCCAAAAGTGATTATCAAAGAATACGAATACCTTCAAAGATCACGCGAAATCCTTACAATAAAATGCCCCGAAATCTCAGGGCAACTCGTCAGGAGTTTTCTTCGTATGTTTCGCTTTGCCCTCAACGAAACAATGGACACTCACCCGTACCGTGCAGTTGGGGAGGAAGAATCTCACACCCGAATTCTCACAGCCCTCGCATCCTGTACGAACGATTCCCTCGGGGGCCATAACAAATCAATGATAGCATTTTACAACGAAACGGATTGTCCTCGAAAATTCCTATTCATGAAGTACCAAGTAAACGAATCAGCTGCAACTTTAATTGATAGGAATTGTTCATGGCGAGTTCCAAAATTTCTTAAATTTGACAATTGCAAACATGACCTTGTAATGGAAGTGGCTTGGAAAACAATACTTCTCACTCACTACACCTGCTCAAGGTATTTTATGAATTATAGTACAGACCTATCTGAATACTACACTGTCATGGAACGGCTATTTAATCCTGACCTCCTTATGAGATACTACAATCCTGGGAATTCTTACAAGGGCATGAAATTTATTTTTGGGATGTATGACTTACAAAAATTTATGTATGATCTGGACCATTGTGTGGGATGTGCGAGGGATGTAAGTCAGTATAGGGCGTGGCTTAAGAGACCTAAGGAGCTGCGCATGTGCCCTATGAATGGGGTGGAAAATCCTCCGGATGCTTACAATTTTAATATTTTAGGCTATGTAGGAATGCCGAGGAATCCAATGTACATACCTTATAAGGCTGTGAATGGGCTGGACTACCAGTGCTACAGTTCCTGGTATGATGGGCTCTATACAAGGCCGAGGCAGGATGTGAAACCCACTTGCGGGCTAGGCATGACTATTGTGGGGCAAACTGCTACGTTTTCTTGAAAGGTTGTGTGTAACTATTTATTATTCATATAGCATTTATTAGTGTACTCTATTAATTTATTAATTTATTTATTAAATTTTGAATTTTTTATCGTCATCAAAAACATAATACTAATAAACTGTAAACACTAAATTATTTATAATTTCTCCAATATTACTGGTTTTTTGCACTTTAATTCCTGTGACAAGCATTTAGCGTATTTCTAAATATTAAATTTATTAAAAATTTTTTAGATGACGTTTAAGCAAATAAATAGCATAAAATAACTATGGCTATTTTAATGTGTGAGCAAGAATTAGTTTATTCATATGGTAACTATCGCAAATGTTTGAATAATAATAATTAAACAATCTACTCAGTGGCCGCGGAAGCACGGGGGACAAGGGGGCATGTCCCCCCCTGAAAATTTTAATTCCTAATGTTAATAAATAGGTACATACTTTAGTATGTACCTATGCTTAACATATGTTTGTCCCCCCCCTGGAATATTGACCTTCCGCAGCCACTGAATCTACTATCTTATCTTAATCATTCCATTTTCTTACTAAATATTGCATTCAAAAAGTTAAAAGTATTATGTAACACAGGATCATCATCTCTTAACAATAAGTGATTCAGTTTTATGACAGTGTCTCTTTCTCCATATTGTATCTTTTTAAAATCTTATTGAGATACTAAGACTAAAAATCTAAAATAATTTTTTTCATCCTTGGATTCCACTGCAGTGTTGCTATAATTACTCGATATTTAAAATTATTTAAAACAATTTTAACATCGTGATCGGTGACAGTAAAAATGTAATAGATTTTTAATAAATGTATGCAATTTACATTCAAAACTACTAGGTTTGTTTTCATCCATTTATTTATTATTAGCTGATTAAAAATCAAAAATAGCTTTTAAAATAATCTACTAATTTAACATTACAATCTAAATAGTATTGTCTAACCATTGCTTTTCTACGTGCTACGAATCACAGAAGCTACAAATCTAAACATCATTAGTTGAACAACTAATGCGGCAAATTTTTGATCGGCGTCAAACCATGTGCTTATAAGTACTAATTTTGAGTTTAGTAGTTTAACATTTTATTTTATTTACCACGCACCGGGCATCCTAATCCAGAATAACATTCTATGTAGTAAATTATATTAATTATAGTACAATATAACTAATGGCATATTTATCGTTAGATTGTCAAAAACTCGTTTGTGTTTCCATGCTATTTAAATTTTAAATACCATTAAGTTTACACTGGAGCTTGGTAGTAGTAGTACATACGCGGCCTTTTAGGAAGAATCCTATGGCCAGATGGACCATGGTATACAACAAGCACATATTTTTTCTACATTAGTTTTCCTACTTTGAATTTCATCAATTTCAAGTTTATGTGATGAAAATTGGATGAGCTGCTGGACTTTTGAAAATTATAAAATTTTAAGTGGATTACATCCGTATTAATTAAATGTGTATTACGCTGTAGCTGCATATTTCAACGCCGCTTTAGTATCTTCTTTGTAAGTGTCCTGACGCTTATGATACAGTTAACTTGGGTCGTCCTCTTTGACGGAAGTAATAAAACGTAAGATGCAAAATGTAAAAATACATAATATAGTAGTACAAACTTGGTAATGATTATTAAATATTGCGAAATGTTTCAAACTCTGTTCCCACAGCAAAGCAATTTGTTCACAACGCCTTGATAACAAAAACATAATTTCTGATACGTACAACAAATCAGTGATTTCAAATTCTGAATAGGCGGTTAGTTTTGCAAACCTATTTTGGCCGTAAAGGAAAATGTTATAATAAATTATTACTATAATTATAATAGTCTTTCACCCTATTGTTGTCGCTGCAAGAAATCAACGTAAAGAACGTATACACCCCATCGTCTGTAAAGATGCATTTTTTAATTTTTTTAATCTTAACTTTGGGCTCGTACCTAAACAATGCTGGATCCAGTTTTCACTATTGCAGTCGACGCTGCTAAATTTGACATCGTAAGGTACATTAAAGATAAGCGACATTAATAATGCAAGTAGATATAACAAGGTTTTGTTTTTGACTTCGAAATTGGTCTTTAATTAGAAAACTGAATTGATATTTACAAAAAAAGAATGAAAAAATATACTTCAACGCCACCACAGAATTTGTTTAGTTTTGTTCGTCATAAGGGTGACAGATATACCATGGTGTTTGTATTGATGGGTTTGAAACTGAAATTTGTGAACTAAAAGACTGAATTCCAGACTTCAAAGACTGAATAAGAAATTTTCTTATCCGTCTATTTAAAGTTAAAGTAAGAATTTTGGTAAAGTCCAAAACTCGGAAATTTACATTTGACTTAAACAAACGCCTATTTCCGCGCATTTTACTGCAAAATGATGTATTTTAAATTACATGATTATAACCGGTTATAAATTTAATTGAAGTTTTTGTAATTTAACAGGGAAAAGATAGATAGATAATAATTACTTGATTAAATAGCGTTACTCGTTCAATAAATTTTGTAATTGTAATTTAAATCTTATTATAGGACCAGGCATTTGGTCCTGGCCTAATGGAAATCAATTTCAGTTTCCAAAACTCATTTAGATTGTAAATATTTGAGCTTAATGTAGTAAAGTTTATTTTAACGTCTTAAGCAAATGCTTTCTATTGATTTTCTATTAAGAGGAACTACACATATTACAGTACACGCTTAACATGGGTTGGCCAAAATAGTGCGACCAAGCAATTACCGGCGTCAAGCCATGTGCACATTCAAAATAATTTTAAGTTTCGTAGCCTAATATAATATTTTATATACCCTGCACCTGGGCATACTGAACAATTGTAACATCGTGTGCATTACTTATCATCAATTTTTGTATATTAAAAAATAATCAATGGTATTACTTACAATTATATCGCAAAAATCACAGAAGAACACTGATTCATAGTGTGAAAACAAATTTGTTTTAGTAAAGCACAAGCATACAAAGAAAAATTTTTGCAAGCGATACTGCCAGTGAATTCTTTTCATCTAAGCCCCTGTGGCCTAATGGATAAGGCATCGGCCTCCTAAGCCGGGGATTGCGGGTTCGAGTCCCGCCAGGGGTTTAATTTTTTGTTGCATAATTCCTCAAATTTAGACTCACTAACTTGTTGCTGACATTTTACGTGGAGATAGTGTGGAAAGGTTGTACTAAATATTGGTTGGCGGAACGTACTTAAGTGAAATTTAGCCAATGTGAGTGGAAACAATAAACATCTAGAACAACCTTCACTTTCTTCATTTAAAAATTTAATAATTTGCTGTAACAAAATATTGCTATGAGTATAAAAATGTTGATTTATAGTTGATTAAAATAATGAATTATGTGTATACCAAAATGCTTTTAAATCAACGTGAATCCTATGGTAAGAATAATTTTTTGGTTCAGTTCAAAAGGTGTAGTCCAGCTATACAGGAATAATTCAAGTGCCACGGGTTTCCTAATTGCTGAATGTTAAAGTAATCGTTTCAGCACATTCACACTGTATTTAAAATTAAGTAATGTTGAGAACCGATTTATTTTATTCCTTAAAATTTGAATTAATAATTCACTTTGGAAGACTTCATTACAGTTATAAATAATCACCCTCATTGCATTGCACTCGCCCACAACACAAGCATTAAATAGGAAGAAAACATGGACGAGATTGCTGCGAAATTGTCAAGTGATATTTTTTATAATAGTTTTGCTTTACAATGAAAAGCGGGTGACAAGAAACACATTAGTAATTAAGAGTCATACATAAACTTGCAGGCAAAGCTAAAGTCAACATGCTTCCTTAGCTTAAAATTACGACTGAAAGAACTTAGCTTAGTGAGCATAGACAATTTTCCTTTCCATTTGACATGTTAGATCCTTTATTTCGTATAGATATAAATTAACAAACATCTTTATATTAGTAACACTGTTGTGTTATCTTCAAAAAATATTTACTCCGAGACGTGTGTAATGAATTCCAAATGTTCAAAGACATTGGATTATTTGTGCACTGCATTCAAATCATTCCGGATGATAGAGCTTACAGTAGCGGCAACCGAAAGTGAGGTCTGGCAAGGATAAATTTTGCATGCAAGTAAACGGCAGCTTTATCCTTGCCAGACCTCACTTTCAGTTGCCCCTCCTATACTTACTGATTGAGAGTCATTTAATATATCTACGTTATAGTTCAGTTATTTATCAGTTGCTATTAACCACTGCCAAACGAAATGGAATTCTGATCTGGAATAGTTGATACAGGTTTTAAAGTATTTAAATCTTAAACGACTTCAAAGTCATGCTCATATTTGGCATTACTTATATAATTTTTTATTGTTGAGGGGGTTATGACAAACTTTTTTAATTAATTAAAATGAATATTACGTGTCTTCCATAAATCATGTCATCAAAATATTTACGTTTTTAGGGTCCTATGACCCCTCTTTGATCAGCTTAGCCATTGCGTAAATAGGTGTGTTTAACATGGGATTCATAAAATATAAATATCCCAATAGCCCCATTAACACTACTGGTCACATCTTTTGAATGGACAATCCTTGAATAATAAGGTTTTCATTCTTTTATGGTTGTCTTTTTAAATTCTGTGTAGTCCAGCAGCCAACTGATCGTGAGTACGAGATAATTTAAGAAATTCGGGGTATTGTAAATACTTTTATGTTTGCTTCCTTACTATGGTTTAAAGTAAACGACATATACATAATATAACATCCCTTGCTCAATCTGTATAATTCAGTAATAACTAGTGAACGGCGTTAAGTCACAACTTACAACTAGTTTGTACCCCATTCACTTAGTTGATTAATCACAAGTTTTAACAGAGGCTGGTTAGAGTTTAAAATTTTTAAAATAGAAAATGCATTATTTGATTCTTGCTTTAATTATGTAGGATACCAATTTAAAGCAAAACAAAATATGCATTTATATATAAAATATAAATTGAGGAATTTAAAATAAGGATCCAAATGTCCTGTTTTGTTAAGGTTACTAAATTAGACAGATGTCTAAAATAAAGCTTCACTCAAACATAAACTTGGCACTGCGTATATATTTGGAATACTAAAATTAGGTAATAAAATAATACATGACAAAATTACCTGTCGCTTTGTAATATTTGTATAACTTGGTTAAGATTCACCATTCCTTTGTATAGTTTTTTGAGATTAATTATTAATAATTAAGCTCAAATCTTGCAGTGTTGTCCACCACGTGGGTAACTACGCAAAAACTAAGCAATTAATATATGCAACGGCATTAAAGCTGTTAATTTACAATGGATTTACGTATACAATAAAATAGGTATGTAAAGTCTTTTCAAAGCTGTGGAATTTGAAATGTAGCAAACTAGCATCCCATTTTGTACCTCACGCCGATCAATAGGTGCTTACTTGAAATTACAATAGAGAATCAGCTTAGAATTTCTTCTTTATAAGTCAATAGTTGGAAAGTTTGGTTGCTGCTCAATACCGTTTTCATCCTTTTTTTTTAAAATTTGCCTAAGCAAGAATTACTTAATCGTAAGCTTTGCAGATATCGCCTGTGTAATACCAATATTTCTCATTAATTTTTGGCTATAAAAAAATCCACTATCTGCAAAAACATTAAGTATTATCATGATTTCAAAAAAAGCAAATAGAACACTTTCCAAAAATTTGTAAATACAAAATTTTGCATTTTAAAAAAATATATGTAAATAGAGTTTTTTACAGCTTTCAAAAAACTCTTGAATTACATTTTTTTTGCGTTTTTCCTATTTAGTATATTTTTGACATAGCTGTTTTTGATTCTAGCTTAAATTGGATATCGGTCATTTTGATTCTTTAATCGCGCTATAATCATTACATACCAACTGTTCAATTAAAGAGTTCAGCGGTGAAGCTGAAGGCGACCAGTCGCATTTTTCAGAGCTCTTGCTCCGACTGTGTCCTTCAGTACTGCAACCCATACACAAGTTAGTGTGCTGTTTTCTGGTTTGGTTGTCCGGGCTTGGAGGGGAAGATGTTATAAGGTACTCTCGCCATTGGATTTTCGAGTCCGGAGGCCGATAGTCTTTATTTGCATTTCCACTCAAGTCCTAGTGCACGAGGAAACAAAGATACTGAAAGAAGTTATCATTAAGGGCAGTTTATTAAACTCATTAGAATACTTCTTTCTATTATGCTATCCTTAAACTCCAAGGTATTGGCAGTTGCAGGGGAGAGGCAAATGGGGAGAATCGGTCTCTGGGCTCGGTAGTCCGGAGGCTCGAAGCACCTTTTTTACTGAATTCCTTTAAATCTGGATTATTCAAATGCGTTCGGATTCTCGACCGCTTTGCTTTATCTGTCGGTTGTGTAAGGAGCTCCTCGAAGCAAACTCACATCAACTTCAGCCGATTGTGCTAGATAGATTATTCATCGCAACCGAGATTCCTGGCATAGTGGACTCAGTTGTTATATTTAATTCCTCTCTGGATTAGCCTAGGAGGAATCTCGCAGTATAGGATTTAGCAACTAGTTCAATAGGAATGTCTAAGGTCCACTCACGGAATGCTTTACGCAATCCACTTATTGGGTATGTCATGTCCAAGATACAAATTCCATATAACCAATCATTCTTAAAAAATGGGACAGCAATGGTTCAGTAATGGACTAGGCTATGAAATGACTGATATGAATCTGTGAGCGTGTCAGTTATGGAACCCATAAGATACATACACATAATTACAACTGTTCAATTAACCCTATTTCCTGAATTTAGAATATAATTTTGTACTAACCTAACAATTTTATGCTTACTTTAAGTTATCTTCCATTCTTGTTAAACTAGTAGAAGCAGTATTGCTGCCTAAAATTATGAAACACGCAATTCCCACACAAACTTTATTCAAATTCAACGCATTTTTATATTAGCTATATGCAATTCAAACTTACGTGTTAGATTGACTTTGCATTTAAAACTAAACACTTTCTGCATCGATTAGCTTATAAACATAAATCTAAGAAAGAGTGTTTAATGGAAAACTTTTCACTTACGATCTGTAAACTAAATTTAACATTTACATCTATGTCTATTTAAGGACGTACTATTTAATCATTATATACAATTTTAAATATTTTTGTGTTTTTAAATTTATAGATAGGTTCGGAAAAAGAAAGGTGTGGCATAATAAAATGGCATGTCATGAAGTAATTAGAACTTCATTGGGACAGTCTTTTGCATGACCATGCATTTATAAGCAGGATCCTTCGAATAGATTAAAACAAGTAGATATTTATTAAAAAGGATATTGCTGTATTACCAAAACACTAGAATCTCAAATGTCTGATTTTTTTTTAATTCAGTTATCTTCGGTTGCAAAGAGTTGCTCATTTAAACACATAAACTACCACTAACTTTGAAACAATTATTGCACAGCTGTGTCAAATCAGTAATTTTTCTTTTATCCGCTCACATTTTCAGTTTAAGCTATTTTATGCACTGCTGAAAGTAAAAATAGGAATAGAAAAACGCAGCATTGCATATTCGCTAAGCAATTTGCTGAGCCTAAATTGTACAGTTAAGAGTTTAAACAATTCGCAACATTTCTGACGATTTACTTCAGCAATAGAATGGCTTCGGGTTTTAACATTTCAAAAATAATTTAGATATTACTTAAATTAATTTTAGACAAAAACAGGTACTGGAGTCTATAGTTTTACACAATAAACGCTATTTAATTGAACACAATTAGAGTGATTTAAATTTAATTACAGTTTAGGACCTACTCACATAGATATGTAAATATATGAGGTAGTATATTCAAAATAATTATCCCTACGTAAATGTAAATGTAATGGCTTCAACTTCATAACCACACAGCGAATTTTCACTGATTTTCCGGGAAAGACAACTTTTTTTGCTACATTACTACTCACTATAGTCGTTACTTTTAGTGATCGAAATGGTCTGGTCTGGTCCAAAATCACTGGACCAGACCATATGGTCTGGTCCGACGGCCGGGCCAGACCAGACCAGACCAGACCACTTCGGACAAGTAAATTTAAAAACAAAATTTTTCTAAGAGATTTCGCTTAAAATTTGGCTCCGGATTTTTCAAAAAATAAATATTACTCATTTAAAAGAATTGATTTTAAATGGAATAAGTAATTATGTATGTGCATAGTTAATTCAACAAGAAAAAGCAGAAAAAAATTATCCCGCCAAATTTCCTTAAAAATTTTGCATATTGTTGGACCAGTAAAATCTGGTCTGGTCTGGTCTGGTCCGAAACCCTCAGACCAGACCGGGCCAGACCAAACCAGACCAGACCAGATTTTACTAGTCCGGACCAGACCATTTCGATCACTAGTTACTTTTGTATTTGATTTTATTATTTCTGACTACTTTTTCTAGAGAAAGAAACTCTAAAAAGCCTAGAGAATGACTCTCTAGGATCTCCCAATCCGCAAAGGTGAATGGCAAACCATCAGCCCATTATCGCTATGACTGGCAGTTGATCACACACTGTAAACGGTAGTTAAAATGCTTGGTTAATGAAGGGTCCTAGGCAGCTTATAACAAATAGTAAAGAATGGGTAAAGTGCTAGGCGATTGAATGGCCCTTTAGGTGAATATAAAAGCTCAAAGTGGCGAGGGAACGCAGACGCGGGGAATGTTGAACCCCTTCAACACCCACAACAACAGACAAACTATATCGTAACGCTGAACGTCGTGTGCAACTTGTAGGGCGGAGCTTCTTGTTGCATATAATACGAGGCTCAAGTACCGCAACGCAACAACAAATGTGCAGCTAGACTATGAAAAGTTTTCTTTCGTTCGTATACTGTCTTCGCGCATGGTTCCTAGCTTTCTGCATAAAGAAATGAAAGGCACGGCCAGGTCCTATATGTAGCGGGAAGGCATGCAGTACAATGTTTCCTTCTCCTTGACTACAGACTTCAGACTTGGCGGCTTCCACATTCTACTGCTTCTACTTTTAGAGTAGTCAGAGTTTCCTGTTTTAAATTTACCTAACTTGCAATTAAAGTTACACTGCAATAATAACTAATGCTGTCGCTATTAGTGTGTTGTTATTGTGTAGTATTTTTTACATATATTTGATATTCGTGACAGCCTGAAATGACTTGAAGTACAAACTGAATTTTAACGTGCCACAAGTACAATGGAAGCTGGGATTGGGACACAGCAAACGAGCTTTCCAATTATTACAACAGGACCTCTGAACTAGCACGGCAGTGTTGATGCAAAGTTGAAAATAAAATTTTACTGGGTTAACTAATGAAATATTAACTTGTAGTTGCATTATTCTTTCGGCATATATAAATGCATGTAATGTAAGTGATTAGTTAATCATCGGGGAATACTGAAAAACAATATTGGGTAGTCATTGGCGTACGCTTGGGCCATTTCGAAAAGCCATGCTTCCTCAACCGCCATCATCAACAGCATACCAGCCTTCATTAACCGATAGTGGGCGAATGACTTTTTCCGGATTGGGCTGCAACGTACATGCCACCGAGCCTTGCAGGATTACCAAGCACAGATCACCCATCCATCTCAGAATGCGCTTTGACTGTTGCTTAACCAGAAGGAATCACCCTTCTAGTTAACCGCCAGACCAAACCTGTACTGGTTACGTACTGGCTACATTATGCCTTGTCCTAATATGAGACGATATTTAACAGCAAACTCTCCAGGCCAACAATGGATATTTTGGAATTTATTGTCTCTTCCAGGAACAACAATAAGATGGCCTTCCGTCCATCTTACCGGGAAGTAACCTGATGTTTGAATAACTTTGTAGAGTGACCACGTTAGTAACGTTTAACTTTGCGTTTATAATAAAAGCAAATATTATTATTCATTCCACAAGCAAGCTGTGGATTTACCTATAGCAGCAAAACCTAAAGGAGGAGGAGGACCAGCAAACGTTGCATATAAGAAGAGCAGAGATTTCACACACGAGAATTATCATTCTCGAAAATACCTTAAACTTTCTTTGTTTACTTCGTTAGTAACATTTTTGATTGCTTATTATATTTATTGTACTTTTGTTGTTTACTTCTTTATTGCTTCATTAATTTCAAGATTAGTTTATGATTAAAACAATACATAATTACGTTGAGTAAGTGCAGTTTTTAAACTCATTATCTCGGAAACAAGAACTTTGAAAAATATCCGTGATTTTTACAAATCAAAAATCAACTTTTATTGTTAGTGTTTAAGCTTTCAATTTCAACGCCGCTACATAATTATGTAATTATTTTGATATGAAAGTTAGAGCTCTAAGAAGTAGATATTCGGTTTATTAGATGCTGAACATCTATAGGAATGGCTATGTCCGTCCGTCTGTCCGTCTGTCGATGTGTCTTTTTTTGTCGTGCTCCACAGGTCACAGTTTTCAATTTAATTTTTTCAAATAAATTTTAAATGATGGTGAATGCGATGGAATAGAACCCTATTGTTTTTGGAATCAAACGGATTCACCAGTTTTTCACAATTAACGATATAATGGACCAACTTTTTATCAATAGAATGAATGCAGGAAATACGGGTCTCTGGCAAGACTTTACATGCATTTCAATACTTGCAACTAAAGCTAAGTAGATAGGTACATGCGCCGCACGTTCCATATACCTGACATTCAGTGGATATTCATACCATAGAAAACTTCGGATGTAAATGCCATTGAAAAGGGATCGTCTATAAGTTACGTCAAACAAATTTTACCATTTTAGTGACCCCAACTGTTATTAGTTCAAAAATTAGGTTGGCATATATCCTCAACATAGGATTTTACTAGTATGCTTGCAGGGATCGTTCCTAAATGACGTCATGCAAATTTTACCATTTTAGTGACCCCGACTGTTATAATCTCAAAAATTAGGTTCACATATATCCTCAACATACGATTTTACTAGAATGCTTGCAGGGATCGTTCCTAAATGACGTCATGCAAATTTTACCAAGTTAGTGACCCCCACTGTCATTAGGTCAGAAATTAGGTTGACATATATCCGCAACATAGGATTTTCCTAGTATGCTTGCAGGGATCGTCCATAAATGACGTGATACAAATTTTACTATTTTTGAGACTCCCACTGTCATTAGTTCAAAAATTAGGTTGACATATATTTTCAACATAGAATTTGACTAGTATGCTTGCTGGGATCGTCTATACATGGCGTCATTCAAATTTTACAATTTTCGGGACTCCCACTGTCATTAGTTCAGAAATTAGGTAAACGCACATTCTCAACATATTATTTTTCTAGTATGCCTGCAGGAATCGTCCATAAATTATGTCATGCAAATTTTACTATCATAGGGACCGCCAGTGCCATAATTTCAGAAATAATGTTGACATGTCCTCAACATAGAGTTTTACTAGTATTCATATGATGATCGTTCACAGGTGAGGTTGTTTAAATATTACTATTTCGAGTATCCCGCCTATGCCTGTTCACGGCTACCGACCTGAAGAACAGAAAGATTTGCGAGAGCCGCTTCAGTCGGAAGCCGATTGAAAAACCGTCGGTTTTTCACTGTCAGTTATTTTAGAAGATTGATAATTTTTGCAAATAACAGTATGCTTTGAGTTTTTTTATTTAAGGTATTGTCCATAAATGGCGTTAAGGAACGTTATGATTGTCCGTAATTGACGTCACAAAAAAATTACTTGTTCGTTGGGATAGTTGTAAATGACGTTACAAAACTCTTACTGGTCTATTAGGATCGTCTGTAAATTAATTCACAAAAAATGTCACTCATTTATTGAGATGATCTTTAAATGACGTCACTAAAATTATGTAACAGGTTAACGTATATGTTTAAGCCATTAATACCTAACTCAACCTTTTGATTAGACATGACAGAATTTTTACAAACCTGGCTGTACGACTCCTACTTGGTCTACCGAATGCATCATATATCGTTCGTTACCCACTCGTATTGGTGCTATTCTTACTAAGCCAAGGTCACTACTACTAGGCGTACCAAGCTAACTCAAACCTTCACCAACCTCTCTCGCACTGGCGCAATTCTCAACCAGAACTTTCAAGTCACTTGTACCTAGCCAAATGGTACCATCAAAGTGCGTATCTAGCTCACTAGAACCGGCGTACCAACTCAAACCTGTGCTGTTTAAAAACTTACTTGTACCAGCACCACTCAAATCGCGTCGATTTTCACTAGCAAAAGTTGTAAATCAGCCCGCTTGTATGGACACTAACTGCAAAGATTTTGTGTTACCCTTACTAAATAAACAAGGTTTTCCAGTAGTTGAATCAATGTGTCTGTAAGCTCAGCATCTACTTCAGGCCCACGGTAGACAAATCCGGCGCGAAGCGCCGGATTTTTTTCAATAGATCGACAAATGATCAAACAGACCGAACATTGCTCCAAATCACATATCTAATTTATCGCTGCATAGGAAGTTTTGAAAACTAAAACAACCAGCAATTGATATGCCGCTAACATTGATGTACAAATGCAAATAAAACACTTAAGTGGCGTCAAACCTATATAATATCTTTTATAAGCAGCATAAGTCAGTTTTCTAATAAAAAGTATGTCTAAAAAATGAATTGCTAATAATATTAGCAAAATATTAAATATTAATTGCATTTAATAAGGTCAACTAGATCACAGTTTAAGTATAGTGTAGAGACTGCCAATCGGCAAAACTATTTAAATGTTAGCGAGCTCGGGATAACATTCTTGACATTTTAGTCTTGGGCTTTCAAAAACCATACATCCCTTCAACGATGAAAATTCGATGAAGTTAGTCCTGCAGCCATTGGCCATGCTTCTTAAAAGTTTTGCGTTCTTCGAAAAAAAAATTGGGTAATTTTCTAATAAGCCATTTTTTTTAGCATCACGTTTTATATGGTATAGATATAATATATTGATATACATAGAATACTATGATCATAAAGACAATAAATACATAGTGGCTTGATCTAGCTTATATAAAATTAATTCTATAGTGTCAAAATTCAGTCGTCATATTAAATTAACTAATTTAAATGTTAATGCAATAAAAAAGGTTATTTTAAGAAATAGGTAATTATATGCATACAAAATTTATTTGACTTAGGAAACATTTCTTCGCATTTTAACCTACTCGAGGACTCTTTATATATATATAGACAACTTTATTCAAAAATAAACTTTACACTGTCCTCCAATGAGGATAGCCAAAAGACTCAGTATACGGAACAAACTTTTGGTATACATAATAATGTGATTTATGGTTGTTTAAACTTTAAATAGAAAAAATTAGGTAATGCTTGTAGAAAACAGGTGATGAACACAAATTTGCACCGATTTCTTTAGGACTGACAATTCAAGAAACTTCATAAGTAGATTTTTAACCTCTTTCCATATCGAAATTTAAAAGATAAATCTTATCTACCATCTGCCCTTATCTGAAATTAACAAAAACTTTAGACATTTAATAGCATTAAAAATTAAATTCTAAAATAATGCTAACTTAAACAAATTGATTAAGATTCAGACGTACATTAGTTTTAGAGAACTTGATGAAAACACTATGCATGGAAGACACTGTTTAGGTTTAATACCGTGTACTACAAGTTTCCATATTTGTTAGCTGCTTGCTCACGTGGATTATATTTGAAGGTAGGATAGAGATAGACTGGGTGGAGAAAGTAAATTAAACGAATTCATTGACAGAAAATTCAAGTTGTTGATAACCCTAAAAGTTTGATTAACACAATAAATAAAAAATATTGTCATTTTATTAATTATTTCAATCAAGGTAATGGAGACATTTTTTGAAAAAATACATAAGCTTATCGTCACAAAATGGGTAAGGAGGAAAATTAAAGTTTGCATTTTAATAGGATACTAATTCTAAAACTGGTATCGTTAGTGTCCGTACTGTCCGTAGTGGCTGGTTCGTATGAATATTTTTGTAGGTAGTGACGCGAATATATTATTATTTTTAGGGGTTAAATTTCTTTATTGTAACATTACCCATTGTACATACATACACAAAAATGACATATACAAATGTTTACTTTTTTTTTCAAAAACAGTACTTGTAGAGATAGCGATTTTTTCTGGAATACTTGCAATTATCACATGAGTAATCAGAACTCAATTTCTTAAGAAAATATAAACTAGTCCTCGCAATAAGCGATAAATAAAAAACAATTGAGTTAATTAGAAATTCTTAGTGTAGTCCTATTCTACTTAATAATACTACTTAATAAGCGATAAATAAAAAACAATTGAGTTAATTAGAAATTCTTAGTGTAGTCCTATTCTACTTGTGAATTAACGATTTTGAAATTACATCCGTTAACATTAATCTAAAACAGTAAGATGAAGAAGCTGCATCATATATTAAGCTCCGTTCATAAATGTAGTCACTAATATGGCTAATTAAAGTAAACAAAACTATAGATTTGCTTACATTTTAAACAGAGTGAACGCTACCTATAATTTTTTATATAACATACATCAAAACAACTTCGCATTTCAAAATCAACAATTTTGGAAGTTCAGAATCTGTGGTTATTAAGAAATTTGGCTTGTAAAGTTACGACGCCGTTCTAAAATCTGCAGGTAGTTCTGCAAATGCCAATTGCCTTCTTGAAGTTAATCTCAACGGAAGAATGTTTAGTATTTCAATTTCTTGATTGAAGTAATTTAAGGAGATATTTATTTAAAGCATTGTAATAAATTTAAATTTTAAGTTATTCTTGGGCTTAGTATCACAGAATCGCACATGAGCTGCACGTTTCACGTTGGAATACACATTCGGAATCCAATTCCTGGTAATTTATTTTTGCCCTAACGGAGACCTGTCTCGTCGGACCGTTTATCATCATAACAATGAAAGCTTCATTCACTCAGATGGAAACGTTGCCCGCATCGCAGATGCAGTCAAATCACAATGTTTACCCAGAATGTTTGCACACTTTGATTGCTAAACACAATCGATATGATTTACTGTGAATAATTAAAATTAAATACACTATTATTAAAATTCTTTGATTACTTTGTTCCTTATAACCAATTAAGTTTGTGGTTATGTTTTACTACATTTATCTAGTTAAAGAGCAACACCCGGAATCTGAATCCATTCGCATAGAAAACCCCAAATTAAATTTTCTAGTGACGTGAAAACAAGTCTATTTTCTCATACTAATTTATTTTGTATCTAATGTACCTATACACTAATAAGGAGAATACAATAACAATACTAAGCTGTTGTTTTGCGTGTTTCTAAGGCAATTATGGTTTTTGAATAATTCTTAAAGCTTCTGGAGATATAATGTAAATGTATGTACTAGACAGGAATTTTTCTCATGTAACATGTAAATATAAACCACTCATACACGATTACATAAGGTTCGTCTTTTTCAGATTACAGAATTCGAACAATAAAATAAAAATAGGGGTTGCAGCACTACGCTGTTGCTATAAACTACATATAATATGTAACATAATAATACAAAATTTGTAGAATCAAACTCTGATTAATTTCCAATTATAATCGCAACTTTACCATTATACATATAATATTAATAATGTCAGTTTATATTTTTAAGTAACCTAGTATGCTTTTATGTTACGCTTAATAAATGCTTACAATAAAAACAGCAAAAGGTGTTGGCGATCGATGGATTCAAATGGGCAAAACTGGCGCCTTTTGATAGTTACCAAATTGCAGCGATGTATGTAAGTGGTAAATGTACATATGTTAAAATGAAGATTTTTATTGCAAGTAACTTTCTAACTTTGAGAAAAAAATTAAATTTCATCTTAATCAAATATAAAATAAATACTACAACACTACAGTACTGGGTGACAATAAATCAAAATTTTAATTTGCTAAAACTTTAGGGAGCTACGGTGACCGAGAAATGCAAAATGCGTTCGAGTTACTTTAGATCTGTGCTATGTAAAACTGGTCTGATTTTTGTGAATGGCAGTTTTTGTGATTGGCGGGTAACGTGTGAAAGCATTCACTAGTCACAGTCACACACAACACAAACGCGCACATTTATGTACACGAAAAATGTTTTAAAATTGAAATAAAATACTAAAATTAACAAAATGCTACCACATCGTAATGAAAATAATTTTTGAGCCTTATTCGCACATTTTCAGATTGTATTATTTAAAATTGTTTTAATCTTTGTATTTCATTTCTTAGAATTTAAAAATGCCAGGTTCTTAAAGCCTAATTTAGGCGCTTTAATTTTTCGGAAGGATTCAAAAACTTTGGCATTTGATTGTCGCTCATCGTGTGTAAGCTTTCATTAATGTTTTACTTTTTTATATCTTGAATGCTATATTTTAAATATTGAAATTTGCTTTTCCATGTCAAACACATTTGATAATCGATATCTTCAGCTTCCTTACAGCGTAATAACAAAATAATTGTACAGTGGCGTCAACACTATAGAATATTGTTTTCCTCCAGTCAATTTTTTCACGAGTGATTAATTAAACCTAAAAATAACGATATAATGTTGCTTGAAGTTTTACAAAAGATGCCAATAAGAGTGGCAGTTAGTGATGGATATCCATTCTTTAGCAGGTTCAAAGTTTACGTAATAAAAAACGAAATCATTTAGTAAGACTTTAGTGACTATCACATAATACAAATATGTTATATTTATGTTTAAAGCTTTCCAATAGGTATATGTATTTGTAACTTGCCGTGCTAATAAAATTTAGACTGTATTATTAGTAAAATATTTGTTTGCACTAAAAGTACATATCATATTGATTTAATTAATCTTCACGAAAGCTTGTTACTTAATGGTATAACAAGGAAAGCACACCATATGGCACACCCAGATGTTGAAACCTCTTGGTGTAATCTATTCATCCACCTTAGTGTACTACAATCCCAAAGCAACTCAGTTACATTTTGCGCCTTTCGCTCACAGTTGCCCGCTAAAGTTTAAAAAAATCGATTTTTTGATTTTTTGTCACCTCGTAGCTCCTACAATTTTACATTCGATTTTATAAAATTTTGAATTTTTGTGATCTCCAAAACATTATCTTAAAAGTAGTTTCTTGGTTTTCAAAAATTCAAAAATTTTTATTTCTTCCCAAACGCATTAAAAGGAACATGTTTTATGATGCCCTTAAAAATACCACTAAATTTAAAATTTATTTTAGCTGCAGTATTGCGTGTTAACAAACAGGCGTGTTACCAGATCTTTTAAATTAAAATTTCCAATTGTTTCATTAGAAGGCCAAACCTGTTGTACCGCTAATCTAGTAACTGAAGAATTTTAATAAACAAAAATCATTTATTGACCGGCATTAAGCCTGACAGCAATACCTATTAATCTACTAACCAGATTTCTTCTGAATTGAGCGTCCGATTTTATTACACTCACCAATGATTTCAGGGTTATTAAAAAGTATTGCGCAGAAATTCAGTCTCCCATTTCTGTTAAGCTATTAAAGGTAATAAAAATGTCCAAAATTCTGAAACACGCAGTTCTCTTTTTTTCTACAAAATTGTTTAGTTTAAGTACACATGCAACCTAATTTTACATAGAATGTCAAAGTATCCAAACTAACATTCTTTGCACCAATTACCTTATGAACAAAAATATAATTGATTTGACTAGAAGCATTTTGGTTGTGGTGTCTTTGTATATGTATAATACAGCCTAATAATAAGTTCTTCTTTTAAATTCACTTCGTTGAGCATAAATTATATCTTCAGTCAACCATTCATTTGTTTTTGGTTATTATTTCTGAAAATTCATTCAAATAACGATTATCAAAACTCACTGTTATCTTACAATGAAAGAGGAAGAAGGCGAACATAATTTTTATAACTTCATTTTCTACGCTGCTATCAAATCCTCGATTTAATGTTATAATGCCTCAATGGAGAACTTTTAGAAAATAACCTGCCGCCAGGGAAATACTAAAATGTGTAAATTTGTATCAAATGACTTGTAATCTAAATAATTTTATTCACAAATATCACTACTGCATGAACGAAATTGGGAAGCACGGAATTTCCTTCCAGTTTTATGCTGCAAGTGGTAACGATGAACGACAGAAGATCGACAACGTTTTGACAATAAGTTCAGATTTTCTTGCCAAGGTAAAGATTCAGGGTACCATGTTCAGAACAACAAGGCCCAGTACACCATATGACGTAATAGTCTTGCAAGTGGCGTTAAAATTTGAAATTATCCTATTTCATGTCTTTGTACAAGATACTGTACTGTAAAACATAGTACATACACAGGAGAAACATTTATTTTTATTTTGTTAAATGAACTTATTTAGGCATCTATTATTTACAATAATAAGTTCAATTTTCTGAAGAAGTTGCACATATTCTTATCTATATTGTATCTTCAAATAACTTTGAGTGTGAGCTTTACTTAGATAATTATGCTTCCAAGGTTGAATATAAACATTGCTGAATGTCGACCAAAATAAATTAGTGTAAACTCATGCACTGTCGATGTTCCGATATTCGATCTACAAGTACAGTAAAAATAAATTTAAAAATAAAATCATACTGTAGATCACGTATTATCAGAGCTTAAATATAATTATGAAACCTTTACATAGCAAAATGCTCACACATTTATATGTACTTTAGCTTACAACATTTTCCTTATTTTTGTAAAGCTATTTAATAAAGCCATTACATTAGATTACATTACATTTTTTTGTGTTCATGAGGAAACTGCCAGGGGAAAATTGTTCGCGAAAAGATACGTAGAGGGAATATCCCCTCCAACTCTGTTTTACATTTGTCCGTTTTTGGATGCGGTCAAATCCCATAATGATTATCAATCGACACGCACAAGACCCAAAATGCAATCATTTAATGATCGGCGTTAAGGTTGATTTATACCTATTTTGCTACTACTGTCAAAGAGAGAAATAACTTTAATTAGTCACTGCTGCACACTTGCAGTAGCCATAAGACTCAGTATACAATGCAATAAGTTTTTATAATAATGTTTTAAATGGAATAAACTTTTAAAGCTTTAGTGTAGATGATGATTATACATAATTATAGAGCCTCTAATGCCATATAGCATTACTTCCGTGATAATAGATCTTGGTAGTCTAAACCTATTTATAAATTGTTGGAAGAATTTGGTTAAAGTTCCCCTTGCCCCTATGTAGAGACCAATGACTTCTATTTCATCCAAATCTAGACTGTTCTTAAAGTAGCTTCTACAGGGTTCATAAATCCTTTTCTTTTCTTCGTCAACAAATATGGATTGTTCTTCCGCGTTGCCGTATTCAAACCGTATAGTCGGATCCAGAATGTATCCCTTTCTCCTTTGTTTATCGTAGGCAATAATGTCTATTCTTCTAGCAGATCCATTTTTTGCGATACAGTGAAGTTCCTGTCCAACTTTGTACCCTCTTTCTTTCGTTCCCTTTGCAATTATCTCTCGAATATCGTTATGTTGGTTACGAATTAGTTCTCCAAAGTGGCAGCTGCCTAGTACGTGTCCAAGTGTTTTTTTTTCTCATCACAGTGTCTGCAATGGGTACCGTCTAAGCTGCGGCCAGGAATGGCTCTCACGCTCGTAACGTTATCATGCATTTTAATGAATGTGACGTATTCTGAAGTTGTCATGCCTTCTTTATTCATTAGGGACTTATTTCCTTTTGGGTTGTCTGCAAACTGGCTCACTCCCCATACCCTTAGTCGTAGCTGACACCAATAATCCGTATGTATAAAGGAAAGTCAAAGTACAGAATTATGTTGACACTTTAAGCCCCAATCGCGTGACGTTAGGCGATAAACAAGGGATTTTCCTATAAAGTAAACATACATTACACAACTAATTGCGATTTTTCCACTAACTTTCTTAATACTAACGATAGCCGTTTCAATTTCATATTTGTTACACCACAAACCTGCCTCATGGGACCCTACGCCGCATAAGAAATGAATGACGTAGTGGCAAAGAAATTGTATAGGCCTATTCTAATTAGATGGAAAAGTTCTATAAGGCCCAGAAAAAGTCAGTGCCCAAAGCTAATGTACAGTTAAACGCACACTTTAAATGCTAAAATAGCGGTCGACAATATTTCATGTAAATGTTTAAAATCAAGTGAGAATTTGTTATTTAATGTACATTGTACATGCAAATGATTGCCAAATGTTATGTAATCAGTGTATGGCAAATATTACTTCAATAAAAGTGGCATTGTTTTAAAATGTGATTGGTATCTTTAAAGTAATTAAATATATAATTTAAAAAAAAGGTAGAAATAAAACTAGTAGTATCAGTTATTTCAGGGTGGTTTCCATGTTACGATATTTTATTTAACAGTAATTACATATTGCATACATTCATTTGAAATTTTATTTCATAAACGAAGACTAATCAAAATCGTACAATCTATCTAAACAAAACTTTGCCACTTACAAATTACAGCGTGAATATTGTCACAATTTTAAATTTTGAAATAATATTGATATAATTGTGTATAATGTATATACATTCGTAGGTACAGCTGTACTACTGTTAACTTATTTAAACATACACAACATTAATTACAGAATTAAATTTAAATACTAAAATTAAAAAAATGCTACCGAATCCTCTTTTGGCATATTACAGACTACGTTGGACGGAATTTTAATGTTCAAGAGGATTAATTCATATCTATAATAATCATATTTGTACTTGAGTATAGTTGTAAAAACTTACAAAAATATTTTACCAATTTGTTTATGCTAATTATGAAGCTGATGGTTTGTAAACTGAACTGTATGGCTATTGCAATTGTGTAACAGTGACCTAATAAAGTTTTGTTTCTTTGTTTTTCTCGCTCTAGTTAATTTTCGAGTTCTACAGTTTTGATACGACCTTTTAGAGGCACATTAGATTATTTTTATTTTTGTTTTCCACTTTTTACAAATTAAAAACTAAAGCTGATAAAACTAGAATATTGTGAGTTTTTATTTTCCTAAATGCTTCCAAAAAGGCATCAGGTTGTCGCTCGTGTGTAACCTTTTATCACTATAACATTCTTTTTATATCTTGATAATGCTTTATTTTGACTAATGTACCTTGCTTTTCCATATCAAACGACTTTGATGAGCCCATACCTCAATCACTAAGTCTGCTAAATTATAAAAAAGTTGCACATTGGCGTCAAAACTACACAATATTGTTTTCTCCTATTTGACTGAACTAATAATCGAATCCGCTTATCGCTCAAGGAAGCGAAACTGAATATAATAATGTTGCTTATTTATTAATACGTTAAATTTATGAATAAAACCTGCTGACTGGTGTATTTATAACTTGCCGTTCTAATAACATTTACAATTTATTATTAACAAAAGATATTTAAGCCAGTACGTGCAATATTGAAGCATTGTCTTGCGACTATGTCTTTGCACAGTGTTTCACCTATCTTTTCTTTATTAAATTCTAACAGTCAATGTTAGACAAATATTTGAAACCACTGGGAAGTGTTTTAAATAACTTTTAAAGTGTAAGTATGTCATGCAGTATGTATCTAATTTTACAGTATCAATATAAACTTACAATAGTCGTTACAAAGCACACGTCAAATCAATTGCATTAACTACGCAATGATTTATAACCTACTGCCGGCAGCGGCGGATCCAGGATTTTTTTCTGGCGGGGGGGCTAATGATCGCCTGGGGGGGGGCTAACTATGTTAAGCCGCCATATTGAAAATGGCCGCTCTGTATCCCTGCAATGTTAAAAAATCTCCTTTTGGGGGGGGGGGGGCTAAAGCCGCCTAGCCCCCTCGCCCCCTCTGAATCCGCGGTTGACTGCCGGGATCACATAATGCATGTATGGATGATTTTGTAGACGGAGTCAATACAAAACACTTATGGATGTAGGCCAATAAATTGTATCAACTGCGTATAAGTTACCTAGCGCAACCCAAAAGTCGGCAATTGAAATTTCAGCTGTCACAATATTTTAATTGTTGAAATTTGTGTGAATTATTTATATGCAATCCATTGTAAAACCAATCGCCCAATTATGTCAATAAAAATAGGAAAATGTGCTGCGCTCGACAGAATTAAAATTGAGCATCTTAAGTTTTTTTGTCCTAGTCTTCTTCAGCTTATTTGTTCATTATAAAACTTAATAATCTGTGACAGATTTATACCCAGTAGTCTTATGGTTATTAAAATTGTCCCATTAAATTGATTGTTTAACTTTTAATAAGTAAATTTGGCTTACATATTTTCGAATTAACAATTTGCTCTCTATATTGACAGGTATGCCGCAATAAGTAATTAGTGCTCCAATGACATCGCCAGATTTTCCACAACTCGTACTCTGCTCAGTTACAATGTTTTACTCATGCTGGAGATAGAAAAGGTAACACTCATTACCAGCTCATGCGGTCCTTCACAGATATTCACTGTGCCTACACTTAATTAAATTTATTTACAAAAAATATTTTGTTAACAAATTTCTGATAGTAATACTACATTCTACATTCTATATCTATGGTTTTAAAGCTCTCATGGGAATTAAAAGTAATATTGTATGAGAAGTTATTTTAAATTCCAGATTTAATGCAAAAGTGAAAACGACTCATCCTTCTTTCTGTCAGAGTAACATAAGAAAACGGTCGTAGAACAAAAAAGTATCCCAGTAGGCACCTGTTTAAATCTCTTACTAATTACTTTTTTAATTTATTTAATTGCTAATAATTTATTTTGCAAAATATTCAATTAGTTATTATGTATTGCTAATTGCACCAAATACAGTCAAAATAGGAAATAGGGTGTCCTGTCTAGATGAATGATTTGTTGCTTTCTTCTACCGAATCAAAACTGCTATATATTTTCTTTAGGATCAGGCGATCACACAATACAAATTGTAGAAAAAGTGTTTTTTTATTTGATGAAATGTGTTTTTAGTTTTAGCTGCGTGGAATTGCTTTATATTTGCATGGTAACTGTAGATGTTGATTTATATAAACTTGTAATTTTGTAATCTTATTTTGACACCATTTGAAGTTTTTTTTGCTTATGCTGTTGTTCCCGTGATTATTATATTTAAGTTTTCTTAAATGGATTCTTATTATACTATTAACTTTATTCTGTACCTACCAAAATTAGAAAGTCCATCATAATGAACAACAGGAATTAAATGTTTTTCTAATTTCTGTTTGACATTGTTTAGATATTACTTAGAAACTACTTTAAATGTTTCGCGTATAATTAGTTAAGGCGAAGACTAGGACATAGTGGCTGGATGTATGGTCCCTCTTTTAGTTTATTATGTACCTACCAAATTCCTGTGAAAATTGTATAAGCTCCTGGAATTTTAAAACGTATATAATTCTAATGGAATTTTATCCGGATTTATTTACTAACCATTTATTTACAATCCATTTATCTGTAGCTTCTTTTTTCAGCGCCACTTTAGAATCTTTTACGCCCTAAAAACTATCATGGGGTGTTTCGATGCTTTAATATCTGCTCTTCGTCTTGCTCCAATCTTGAATGAACGTCAGTTGGAAAATTTAGGAACAGAAATGAGTGACTGCGTGATGCAATATTACTAATTAATATTAGTAATTCTCTAATTGTGATTGTGACGATTAGCAATCCAGCGAAGCTCAGTGCTTACTGCACTTATTTCTACAGACCCGCTTTTTTAATCATCTATGTACTTAGATGCTCGCTTCAGGTCTTGGGATCAAGACCGGGTAATGGCAAGTTTTCCTATTGTTTCAATAACAAACCTTTCTTTTGGAATACCCTTAACAAAAGAAAACATTAAATAAAAAATTTCGATTATGAAGTTGTGTCGTACAACTCAAAAGCTTTTAATTGATGTTTAATTGATTTGAATAAAGTTCACTTAAACTCAAATGTCCTGTTTTGTTAAGCATTTAAAAATGTTGCTAAATAAAAAACTTTTTGAGAGAAATACAGCTTTATTCAAAAAAAAACTTGGCACTTACTACACAGCTTGTATATATTTATAGGTATTAAAATTAAAAAAGGAGGAGCCAGAACCTTCCATCGCTTTGTACTATCTGCATGACATAGATGTTCGTACACATATTTTTAGTTTCGTTTGTTAATTAAAACTATTTGATTTCAAGTACATTTACACATCTATGCTAATGTGCAATATCAATTCAGCAGCAAATATATACAACGGCGTTGAAGCAAACCCTATATTCCGACGGCCAAATACGGCAGGTTAAGCTATCGGTTGTTATTCACAGGATCGGAGTTTCGCATAAAACTTAGTTATCAAGTCGGTGACCGTGAAGAGGCGTGCTTGCTTGAGTTTAAAAACTCTATTAGATTTTCTGCAACATTTTTGAAATTTCGGAGCTTTAAATATTCTGAGCTTCTATTATTACTATCATGTTCTTATGCCTCTAGGTCCTAGGTAATTCTTACTATTTATTTTTTTTACATGATTAATGTTTAAAAATTGATTTTGAATGAAACTACACGTTTAAAATTAAAATCTAAAACATTGTTTTCTATGCATTCGTTTACTACAGACTGCGTATATGTGTGCAAGGGCGTACAAGCTTGAGCGGTAACTGTTCAACAAATATCACTAACTATTGAACGGCGTCAAGCCATGTTCGTATATCCACTAATTTTGAGTTTTGTACTTTTGCATAATATCTTATATACACCATGATATACTAAGCAACAGTAAAATTGTATGCATTATTAGGTATTAAATGTTATGGACCTAATATATAAATAGTTCTATACTTGGAAGTTTATTTGCAAAAAACACAACAGAACTTTGATTCATATTGTTAATGTAAAATTGCTTTAGTAAAGCAATTTATGTAAGCAAGCAATGTCAGGAAAATTTTCGCAAGCGATCTTGTCAGTGAATACTTTTTATATTAGCCCCTGTGTCCTAATAGATAAGACATCGGCCTCCTAAGCCGGGGATTGCGGGTTCGAGTCCCGCCAGGGGTTCCATTTATTAGAATGTGGATGAGCTCATCGTCATCTCATTCACATTCTAAGATGCGAACGTAAGATGTTTACATATCTTACTATGTAAACAATGCATTGAGATGTACCGAATAAACTCTTGGTCGACAGAGAGACTGCCAGACCTACACACACAGCCAGCGAGTTAACAGTACCATCGTCTAGTCGATGAAGTAGCGTTGCATACATCATTTGTGTACCAACCCTAACAATGGTGGAGGTGCGAGTTTTGTAAGAGTTATAGTAGTTACAGTTTTGTAGTAATTATAATTTTTACGAATTCCCACAGAGTCAAAGAACAATGGTAGGTTTAATTAAGCGTAGTAAATGTTCAGTTTACTAAAAAAGAAGAAGTCAGACAGTAACACGGTTATGAGTGAAGGAAAGTCAAAAGGACGAAAATCAGCGCCAGCAGTTCCGACACAGACACCGTTTGAACAATACGACCTTTTACCGTGTCTTAATCCTGACTATGTGAAAGTAGTGAAACGGAGATACAACGATTTTGTGAGCGAAGAATATTTACTGAGGAAGGAAGTAGCGTTGAAGTTTCCAGAGCGAAGACTTCCAGATTGTTTAGTAGCCACACCAGAAGCAGACAACTTAAGGGCGGGGCAGAGTCAATTCACCAGGGAGCTACAGGGTTCAGCAAGTAGAGGACCATTGTACTCAACACCCCGGACGAGTTTCAACAGACGTGTGGCTTTATTAGAGCAAACTCAGGAATTATCACTGGAAGGCTTGAAACTACTGTTAGACGCGTCAAGTGAGAAGAACGAAGTTTCAGACCCAAACATAGAGAGGTTGCCGTCAGCCGAAACAACAATCGACACAACCCAGAAAGAAAAGTCAGACAGCTCAGACGGGATCGACGAACCATCCATACTACAGCCTGATTTCCGTAAGATTCAATCTCCAACAAAAAGCGTAGAATCAGAAGCCAGCTCCAACGGCAGTCACAGAAGCGGGTTGTACGAGACGTTTGAGGTAATCTCAGAGGGTCGTAATCGGGAGCCAATAAGTAAGCGATTTTTAAATTTATCATTACAAGACGAGATAAGGAACGTTGACAACGAGTTAGAAGGCATAAACGGGTTATTTAAGTCATTAAACGTTTCAAAGCCTGAGAAAGAAGCAGAGGTTCATATTAAAGTAGAGGAATCGGAAGCGAAAGAGCAAGAGCAAGTAGAACCAGTCATTATTGAACCTGTGGTAGTGGAACCAGAGATAGTAGAGCCATTTATAGAACAACCAGCAGTGGAAGAACAGGCAGGTCCAGAACCAGTAGTTGTAGGACCAGAAGCAGAAAATAATAACGACGAGGAAGAGGAGGAACATATTGAGAATCCAGGACACGAGCCTGAGGTAGATATTTTCATAATGGCTGCACCACCAGTACCAATGCCTACATATTCAGACCCTGTTTTGAAACAAGAGGCAGTAAACGAGTTTTTAGACGAATTCACATTATGGGCTACCATGTACAATTTGCAAGCAGTACCAGCTAAGGCACACCTTAAACGCGCTATCACCACACCCCAAGCACAATCGTACTTTAGTATTAACAAGGCAACATTGAGTGACGCATCAACATTAGCAGAGTTCATAACAGCGTTTAAAGCAAACTGTCCTATGACATCAGTCCCACGAGCAGCAGCAGATGAGATATTTCGACAACAACAGCAAATTGGCGAAACAGCTTCGGCATTTATAATGAGAATACAGGACGCATTTGGTGCAAACTGGGAGGAAATGCCAGCTGCTATAATGATCGAAGTAATAACAAAAAATCTGAGAATGAGTGTGCAAAAGTATTTAGCCGAACGCACGTTAGCAGCAGATATAGCAGAATTTAAAGCACAACTTGCAGACTACGATCAACGCAATTTAGTTCGATTTGACACACCAGCATCTACACCAGCAATTAAGCAAGAGATTAACGCAGTCATAGAAAATAGCAAAACAGCAGAGTTAGAAGCCAAAATTAATATGTTAACAAAAGAGTTAAAGGCGTGGAAGACATCAGGAAACGCCAAAAGACCACAGGGATCAGCTAATAGCACTTACAGACGAGACGAGGAGCAAAAGAGGAAACCTAACAATTGCTATAATTGCGACAGACCAGGACATTTTGCAAAGGATTGCCGAGATGCACCATCACAGAGAACTAAGGAGTGGCGGCGGAAGCAGGAGGAGAAACGACGTAGTCAAGGGAGAGGACGATCACGAGAGAGAAGCAGGGAGCCACGTAGGCAGCGATCACGCGAGCGGAGTCGTGAGTCAGGCTATTATAATGTAGACAATAGGGAGTCACGTAGGCCAAATGATACAAGAGGTAACGGGAATGCGAATGACTCAAGAGGAAGTTACTACACTCCAAATTCAACAACACCAAGGAATTTAAACACGTAGGTGGATCAGTAAGGCCGGACCGATCGATCACCAATATAAGGCCACCAGATACATACAGGAGAGATGACGGTGGAATACAGTTACGAAATAGATTTGAATTACTCAGCGAGCAGAATGATGTCACCACGTCCGTCATTGCCCAACCGGACGTAAGAAATAATAATAGAAATTCAAATAATAGAACTCAAGAGCATAATGTAGCAAGTATTACATCATCTGCAATTGTTGGTAGTAGAGCAATTACGATGTTTATAGATACAGGGGCAAAAGTCAGTTTAGTTTCATCATCACTAGTTAAAAGTGTCGGTGCTGTAATTAAACAAATGAATGGAATGACATTAAGTGATTATAGTGGAAATGTAATAAGACAATATGGAACTGCAGATATGTTACTTGGAATAAATAGGACAATGATAAACTTTGAATTCATAATAGTGGACCAGCCACCCCAGGATATTCTAATAGGACAGAATTTTTTGGAGGAATTCGGAGTAATTATTGATTGCAAGAGAAAGACACTGCAGTCAGACCGATTCGGATTAGTAGTTTTTTCAACAACAGCTGGTATGAATGTGCAGAGGCAAGTCGACGTGCCTTCTGTGTCAAGTCATGCTACGCTTAGTACAAGAAACAAGAAGGACTTCAGTCAACAAGTGACGCAGAAGTCAAAGGCCAATGGCGAGAGCTCCGCCAGAAGCACAAGTGAATACATAAGAAAGGATCAGACGTCCCCAGTATTCAAATCAGGGTTACAGCAACCAAACAAGACGAGGGCAGGACACCAGGTACCCACCCTTCAAAGTAAGTTAAATAGAAAGGAATTGTCTACTAAACTGCAGGATTTTAGACGACAACTAGAAGAGAAAATAAGACAACCAGAGGCCCGAAAAGCAGGACCACCAACAAGAAGAAAGGAGCAGAGCCCAGACGTACTGAGACTCCACTCAACTGAACGAATTGAGGTAGAAGAAGGAACAGTAATGGAAATACCAGTGTATATTAAGTCAAAGCAGAAAATACGATACGCAAGCTTCGTTGCAATGTCACTAGGGCAACGAAAATTCAAGGAGTTAATCGTCCCAGAGTTCATTATGTCAGAAACAACAAGAGAAATACGTGTCATAAATCCTTCATCAGAAAAAATCATAATTCAGCCACATGCAGTAATAGCTACAGCAGTTGTTACTGACTACGAGGATTTCGAAATTAAAGCAGTTGATTTAGTAGGAAGCATTCATTCAATACGAGCTGAAATGTCTGAATCTAATTCTGATGTTTTTATCAACAGTCTTACAGCTATGGAGATATCACGCCAGATTCCAATTTACAGGGGACAGGAGCTTGAAAAGGAAATTGAAGCAGTAGACATCAACCCAGATCAGAGCCCGGAGAACATAGAAAAATATAAGCAGCTATGCAGAGAAGAACAAGAAGTATTTAAGTTTTCGAGAACCCCACTTGGAGTTTACCCTCATGCCAAATTTAAGATCGAATTGGAGGATACAGAGCCCATCCGACTACGTCCACACCCAGTCAGTGATGCCCAGAACGAGCTCATCAACAAGGAAGTCAAAAGGTTACTTCAGGATGGAATGATTGAACCAAGTAATAGCCCCTACTCAAGTCCTGCATTTTTAGTGAAAAAGAAGTCACCTGACCCTACCAAGAAGACGTGGCGCCTCGTGACAGATTTTAGAGCCCTGAATAATGTAACACGCAAATTAAGCTTTCCTTTACCACTAATTCAAGACATCATTCATAGATTTAGAGACATGAAAGTATTCTCGGCGCTAGACTTAGAGTCAGGGTACAACCAGATATTATTAGACGAGGACACAGTACCATTATCCGCATTTTCTACAAGGCATGGACTATGGCAGCACCTAGTGCTTCCATTCGGTATGGCATGCGCACCGAGTTTCTTTTCTCAGATGATGGTGACTATGCTAGGCAGTTTACAGTATGAAGCAGTAGTTCATTACTTAGACGACCTTATTGCTCCATCAAAATCAGTAGAGGAAAATATTCAGCAGTTGAGAAAGGTTTTTCGGCGATTAAAAGAAAATAACCTACGTTTAAAACCGTCAAAGTGTAGACTAGGCTACAACCGACTAGAAATACTTGGATACTTAGTGACACCAGAAGGCCTTCAACCTAACCCAGCATTAGTTGACTCCATAAGAAAGATCAAACCACCAACACATGTCAAGTCACTTCAACGATTTATGGGAGCCATCAATTTTTATAGAAACTTCATACCAGACTTAGCAAAACGAACTGCAGCACTTACAGCCTTGATGTGCAAGGACGTTCCATATGTTTGGAGCAGAGAAGCAAATGACGCATTTGAGGAAATGAAGATGGCACTTACAACAGCACCTATACTGGCTCATTACGACCCAAAAAGAAAGACAACTCTCAAGACGGATGCCAGTTTGGAGGGACTTGGAGCCGTACTAGAACAACGCAATTTTATCAACGGTAAAGAGGTGGATCGACCCATTGGATATATCAATAAGAAGACTAACAGTGCAATGAAGAATTACCAGATCCCAGAATTAGAAATGACGGCAATAGTGTGGGCGCTTAAGAAGTTCAGTCATTTTTTAAAAGGAATTCCGTTTGAAATACTCACCGACAACTCAGCCTTACCGTCACTAGTAACTTCAAGGAAGAAACCACTAAGTCCAAAGTTAGCAAGGATGGCTTTGGTGTTAGCAG
Source organism: Dicyrtomina minuta (assembly GCA_949802685.1). Taxonomy (NCBI): domain Eukaryota; kingdom Metazoa; phylum Arthropoda; class Collembola; order Symphypleona; family Dicyrtomidae; genus Dicyrtomina; species Dicyrtomina minuta. The sequence goes on along the minus strand of OX461808.1, from coordinate 136,102,005 downwards.
AGTTTGATATCGTCAACATGAAGCATCTGGCCCGAAAGATTAATATTTTACCAGATTTACTTTCCAGATCATCACCTAATGAGTATAACTCGGATGACATAGATTTCGACATGCCAATATGGACCATCAATAGAGAACAAGTATTCTTTGGTACCCAACACAAGGATCCAGCATTGAGAGAGATAATGAAAGCCTTGCATTGTAGAACTGATAGAGTCAATGAATATGAAAAGTATAAATTAATTAATGAAGTTCTTTATTTCAGAAATCCAGATTTGACAGGACCCGAGTTTTTAATTGTGGTTCCTAGAGAGTGGAAAAATCAGATTTACAAGGATTTCCATAGTTCACAGATAGGAGGTCACCTAGGACGTGAGAAGACTTATCAAAAAATTCGAGCGAGATTCTTTTGGCCTAGGATGAGGAAGGAAATTAACTGGTATGTCAAATCATGTCCGGAATGCCAGAGAAGTAAAGTACCACGACAGAAACCAGCCGGGTTATTTCAGTTTACGGAGTTGCCGACTTATCCATTCGAACGTACAGTAATTGACTTTGCCGGGCCCATTAAGAAATCATCAGGAGGAAATAAGTACATTTTAACAGCAGTGGACTACCTAACTAAGACGTTAATTAGCAAAGCAGTTCCAAATTCTAATGCCAAAACAACAGCTAAGTTTATTGTTAATGAAATTGTAACTAAATATGGATGTCCTAAGTATTTGCAGAGTGATAATGGGACTTCATTTTTGAACGAGACGATTGGAGAATTGACGACTCTACTTGGGGTAACTCATATTACTTCCAGTCCTTACCACCCGCAGACAAATTCAGTAGTAGAGAAGACTCATGATGTACTCATGGAATGCCTTCGTACATTTGTGAACGAGAATCAGAGGAACTGGGATGATGCATTACCATGGCTGACGTTTGCATTGAATAGTTCAGTACATACCACCACAGGTATAACCCCATACTTTGCTTTATATGGTAGAGAGCCAAAGCAACCGATTGATACACTACTACCAACCTTAGAAGTGGAACAGACTGTGGATTTCAACGACAATGCTGTCAAGGCCTAGCAGACTGCAAGAGCAGCGATGGAATATCAGAGACAAGCTTGGGCGAAACGATACAACCTTACTAGAAGGGAGTGTACCTTCAAAGTCGGTGACCTGGTTCTCCTTCGAAATTCACACACCAAAAAAGGAAGAAGCAAAAAATTGATGCAGACTTTTGCCGGGCCATTCCAGATAGTAGAGGACATGGGACGGAATGTGTATAAGTTAGAGGCTCGACGCAAAAATAAATTAATTCATGTATCTGTGAACATTGAACGCCTTAAACTTTTTTATTTTAGAGATCCAGTAGCAGACCGACAGCCTCAGTCCACACCGGCGGGTCCAGCTAGTACAGTGCAGCCAAACACGGTGCAGGAAAGAGAGCGTCAGAGTTTATCACAAGCTACTAGGGAGGAACCTATGCCAGTGGAGCAGAGTGAGGAGAGGAGTCATACCCCCCCACCGCAAGGGTGTAGGAGCCGATCTTCATCCCCACCCCACACTCCAGTAATAATTCAAGCTGCAGAGCCAAAAAGAGGCAGAGGCAGACCCAAGGGTTCCAAGAATTGGATGCCAAAATTAGAAGATCCTACATTAATTAATAAAACTAGATATAATTTGCGTTATAAGAATAGAAGTGGTTAGAGTAAGATATTTTAAGTAGTTCAGAAAATTTAATTTTTTCAAGTGTGCGACCAGTCTAAGGTATGTAATAGTCAGGTATTACCCGCTAGCATACGTAGAAGGAGGAATGAGTTTAGGTGAAACGTCAATCCAACTATTCGTCAGCTCATTGTACCATATCCAGAACTAGGATCCCATCCTAAGCTTAGGAGCCGGATGCCCGGATCTGCCACCGCAGGCCCTTGAGGACCTATATGCCGGAAAACTAGTACTCATCATTAGTACACGGACAGTCAGGGAAAGGAATAGTATGGAGTTTGATATAAAATAAGACGGAGTTAATCATCGGGACACATAAACTCAATTCTCATTCATATCCGTTGTAGTCGGATATTAGATTTTTTGTTCCGAATACGGGACGTAGTTCGGATAAATTTAGTTAAATAGAAAAAACCAGTAGATTGGTCACACAATTTTTTGGTATAAATAGTTAAGTTTTTTGTTGTAAAATAAAATAAAAAATAGTAGGTAGGAAATTAAAGTAAAGGCCACGTATGTATAGTTTCCAACATGTACTGTTTGAAATTGTTAGAATAGAATTTTTTTTTTTTAGTAGTAGAATATTTGAATTTTGTTGGGATAAAACATGTCAAGTATTTTTTACAAGCTCTTGGTCGCGAACAAGACTAGTGAATAATCAGGCATGATTACGAACAAGGAAATTTGAATATAGAAATAGTAGATGAATTTATAAATAATTAATTTATTTAAGTTATAAGTTAGCCACATAGTATACCTAATGATACGAGATAAAATATAAGCATTACTAAGAGTGTCAATGTCAAGGTCAGAACCTTGGCATTCAATACAGTAGATAGATAGACTACCTAATTAAGGGACTAAGTCCGTACAGCTGTGCCTCAATATCAAGGACTTTATTGTTGTAAGTGGAAGGAGAGTTGGTGTACGTAAAACCAGCCTGCTGGACCAACAACTCCTCCACCTAGAGAGATATATGTATTTTGGGAAATAAAGAAACTTCGGGATTAGAAGGCCAAAAATATTGTAATATTTGTATAATGTGTAATTAAGTATATAGTAAGTAGTAATTTGTAATGCCATGTAAATATAGTATTGTAGAAATAATATATACTTACCTGCAGTTGTCTTCATGCTTGAAGGCTGAAAAACGAAAACAAAAACTCCAATGGGAAGTATGTGATTAGTAAAATTAGAATTACGAATATTATTACGACTGTAATGTAAATTAATAGAATATAACATGTAGATAATATTTTGAGCATGTATTTTTAATTTTAGTTATTTACCTTGTAATATAAATAATATGTAGCACTAAATCCGTAAGTGGAGCGTGGATAGCCAAAATCACCGGTCCGGGTCAGTCCGGGTCGAAAGTCACCGAAGGGGTCATCCTACAGCAAGTAGGGCCCATCTAGAAATAAATAGATTTAAATTACGTAGTATTTGCAGCAGACGGCAAAAATTTTGCTAAAAATCGTGTTATCTAGGCTTAAATAGTTAGGTTAAGTAGTATAGTTAAAATAGTATATAGTATCATGTAGAGCTGAATTTTACGAATTTTTTAAGCTATTATAGAAGTTTGTACGTACCGAATTGTCCAAATTATGAAGATTTTTGTCCAAATGGTAGGTAGAACTGGAAAAGGGAGCAGTCCATCCAGGGAGTTGTATTATTTAATTATGCGTATTCTTAAGTATTGATAATATGTATCGTGTATAAATGATGGGCAGATTTTATTTTGTCAAGATGGTTGACCAAGTGACACGTCTTAATAGGTTAATTACGTGTAATTTTAAGTAAGTAGTATGTGTATATAGGTACGTTACATACATAATATACTGTTAGTGTAATTAATGCATTTTATTATATAGATGACTTTGTAGTATTAAGTAGTATTGATGTATTGTATTACGCTGATGTAGAGATAAAGCTTCGTTTATTATATGCGGAGGGTGTATTAGAATTTGGATGAGCTCATCGTCATCTCATTCACATTCTAAGATGCGAACGTAAGATGTTTACATATCTTACTATGTAAACAATGCATTGAGATGTACCGAATAAACTCTTGGTCGACAGAGAGACTGCCAGACCTACACACACAGCCAGCGAGTTAACAGTACCATCGTCTAGTCGATGAAGTAGCGTTGCATACATCATTTGTGTACCAACCCTAACACATTTTTTGTTGCATAATTTATTAAATTCAGATTCACTAACTTGTTTTTGAACTTTTAAGTGAGGATAATGAGGAAGATTTTATTTTTTATCTCGATAGGTTGAAAAACTCAATTAATATATTTACAAGCGATTATTATACATTTTGCTTTTTCTGATATACCCATAAACTTGCATTTTACATAAAATAAAGATATTTTACTGTAAAATTACTACTGACCCTCTCAGAATTACAGGTCAGCGTACTATTACATGATATACGATACGTTAGTTTAGTCCTGGACAAAAATGTCGTTTTTGCAAAATCGAATACTAAAAATTGAATAACTACTGTACTCAAATTTCATAAATTGTATCAACAGTGTGGGTATATTCCGATAAAACTGCGCCATGTCAATATCTATCACTACATAATTTAAGGCTATTATGTTAAAGCAAATCAAATAAATACACATAATCAAAATCGTTCCATGACAACTTAAGCACTTGAATTGTGGATATAATCCAGATACATACCAGTGCGTTGAAACGATTTAATAAATTTAAAAAATGCTACGCAGATCACTGCAGGTAGATTTTATATCTCCTATACATAATTTTGAATTGTTTTTATATCTAGTAATCATTTGAAAAATTCACACTTATTTATTACATTGTTTTATTTTTACCATGAGTTTTAAAAACTTTTCATACGTTTGTAAATTTTTCTTACTTTATGCGTTAATAAGTTGAACGAACGCAAGAGGCCGACTAATCGCTAATATATGGTAGTAAAAGATTTACAATTACTATTAAGTGGCGCCAAGCCTTTTTCTCCTTGCACTGCAATCAGTGATATTCAATGATGAAAGTATGAAAGTTAAAATAGCAAAACAAGTTGTCCTATTATATAACAAATTACAAGTGAAGTTTAATATAGCCATATACAATGTAGTTTATTTCTACATACCTTTCCTATTATTGCAGAACTGCTAATCAACGTGGAATAACTTGGGGAAATTTTGGTTTTTTTCAAAGGGTATCGAACTTAGAATACGTTTCATTCAAAACATATGAGATAATACGCCTCACTGATTGTGAATTATTGTATACATCTACATTCTTGTAAAATTGGTTATTAGTATCTTTAGCATTTATGGTATCCGGTTCACCATGATGATACTACTAAACTGGCAGCTAGAAATATGCACCAAAACATGCATTTAATAATACACAGAACTTGGAATTAAAGGAATTTTTTTATATCGTGTGAGCTTCAAAATGATGCACCAAATGTCATGTTTGGTAAGGATTTAAAAAGGTTGCTTTATTAGAGAGAGATGAGTGAAATACATCTTTATGGGATGATAAATTTGGCAATACTACTATATTGGGAATACATAACATAACATGATTATACATTGTAAAACATAACTAAACCCACTTTTACTTTGTAATATTTGTTCTATTTGGGTTAGAATGCATCATTTTCTTGGTTTCAATTTTTTCGAGATTAAATTGATCCAAATTAAGTAGTTTCATCGACTTTTTTCGGGCTCGATAAATAATTAGCAATAAGTATATTTAACGGCGTTAAAGATATTAATTTAAGTAATATTTTTTAACGACATTTTACAGCTATGAATATTTTTTTAATGCTGTAATTATTTATTCTTTGTGCATTTTGGAAATAAAAACGCACTTTTGATGAAATTTGCAAATTGTGGCCCCCTTTCGCTTATGTGAAAAAACAAATTACATTTAGATAGTGATTTAACTTTCCATTTACACTTTATGTACTTATGGAGTGAAAAAAACTTACATTTTTTATGTATTCGTAAATTATTTTTGTTAAAGTAATTCGTATATTATTTTTTGCTGAAGCTTCTTACCGAAAACGTTCTGGAAGGATTTAGTAGTGTGCGTCAATTACTGAGCATAAATATAATTAAAGTTGACAGAACACTTAAACAAATCTTTCTTGTTCTTTAACCAATTTATTTAAATTTAGATAAATAATTACCTGTTGCAATGTTATGTTGTTAGAATTTGCTTAGAACTTTGAGATTTAGTGCTTTAAACTTAACGTCAGTCGACATGTTAAGAATATAATTTAAACATGTTAAAATAGAAATTGAAATTTCATTCTGGTAGGGTTTTTCTAAATCAATAATTTAAGGTTTGACACATCATTCTTATAAATAATCAATTTATCATTCAATATGGCCGTAGGGTAGGCAGATTTAATGTATCTCATCTTCTAGTTCCACCTTTTTTAAATCGTGCTGTGCGGAATTTTATTAATTACTCATAACATGAATTAGTTTTAAGTAAGTAATTAAAATAAACTATTTGAAAATAATCATAATGCAAGTGCTACATTAAAACAAGAAGTGTTGGAGTGTTACATGTATGTACATATATGAAGAGTTTTTTAGCAAAACGGGATAAGTCAATCAAAGCAAATTTTACAGGAACAACGAAAAACGAATAAATGGTGACAGTTTGAGTTTTTGTAACTCAATTTTTTTTCTGCAGGTACTGCACCTGACGAAGTGTAATTACAAGTAGTTTTATAATTCTTGACAGACCCTGGAAGTTTTTAGAAAATTTTCAAAAATTAAAATTTGTGGACTTATCCCATTTTGCCAAAAAACCAATAACTTAACATGTGGTAAAAAGTCCGTGACATGAAATTTTAATGAAACCAAACTTTTTCTTAACTTTTTGTCATTCTTTGCATAAAAACATTAACGCACGGCAATTGTCTTCTACAAACTACGAAAACACTCAAAAAGCAAATTTAAATATGAAATCCATATTTTAGGTCGACTTATCCCATTTCGCCAAAAATAATTTAATGGACTTATCCCTTTTTGCCAAAAAACGAATTTTAGGCTATTTTCAAAAATTGCTTTGGTTGAAATTTGACCTTTACCATTCAACGCAGTAATGTATCTAGTTTAATAGAACAAATAACGCAAATAATCTCATTTTTGAAAAAAATGGACTTATCTCGTTTTGCCAAAAAACTCTTCATATGATTTATAATACATAATTACCACTCACTAGAAAGTTTCACAATCCCTCGCTTCGCTCAATGCTTTAAAGGTAGTCGTTCTTTTTACTTTAGTACCTACTAAGGTTGTAGCATCTTCCAACAATTGGTAAGCAAAATTCAAATAAAACACAAGAATAGAGTTACATTTATTTAATATGTGTGATCTTTATGATTAAACCAGCTTTCTCATGAACCATTTATCGAAAAAATTTGCTAATGTTTGCATTTTATTAGGTCAGCTAACTAGACAACATTCCACTTAGAAAATTCTAATGGCCGAAATTATTTGAAATGTTGACAACCTCGAGAATACCAACTTGGTATTTTAATGTGGGAATTGCAATAACCATACTCTTTTTTAAGCATGGAAATTCAATAGGGATAAGTCTGAAGCCTTTATTCATGCTTCATTTCATTTTATGCAAGAAGGAAAGAGGAAATTTAAAAGCAACACATTCGAAAAAGCCAGTCTTATCGCTAATAAAGAATCATACCAGTTTTAATTATCAATCCTTTTATTTTTTGATGGAAGTAAACCAGTTATCTTTTCATGTTTATTTATAACTAAATAGTATGCATCCTTACAAATATATTGACAAACGATTAGTTGAAAATTACTTTTAAAAACCTGTAAGAATTCTAATGCGGTAGAAATATAATGTGCAATACCTGCATTTTAATCAAGTTTTATCTGCGTACCTTCTCCATGTTAAAACTACTTCTAGGTATAACAAACCCATGCCCATGACAGAGTGTCTTAGGATTAGTATTTAAACGTTTTGCATTTAATTATGTAGAAAGCAACAAGGGGCCATCCATATATTACGTTTCATGTTTTTGGGCAAACCCCCCCCCCATCCAATCGTCAATACACCGTCATTTCTCAATACCCCCCCCCCTTATAAACGTTTCAATTCTTTAAAGAATTTAAAAAAAAAATTTCAAATTTTCTAAAAGTTTTTAGTTTTTCTCGAAAAAATCAAATATACCTATGTTACTTTTTATCTACGACGTTTCAACTTTGATTTGCCGTAACAAAAAATTTAGAATTCACCAAAAATTGACTGAACCGAAAGCGCCCGAACACCCCCCCCCCCCTTTGCCGTTTCAATGCGTCATTGGCCTAAACCCCCTCTCCCCCATGAAACCTAAAACGTAATATATGGATGCCCCTAAGTTTGTGTTTGCTCATAGTTACCAGCGTCTTGCGGTCATCGTGTTTATGAATAACCTTTGGAAGAACGATCTAAGCCGGGATGTTCGGCTTACTTTGTGTAAAAATTCCAAGCTGCGTTAATACTTTTAATATTTTAAAATATTAGTTTGTTTTCTTTGACCTTAGACCTTAAGAAAATAGCACATTCAAAGTACAGTATACTGTATACTAGTGTTTTTAAACTGGATATGTATGTAATTTTATGTTTGCCAACTAAAGCTAAGCTTATAGTCATTCGTCATTCGTCATAAGAAATTGTCTTTTCATAACCTACATTTCTACACCTAACGTGAAACTTGTGCAAAGAATTTGATTTATCTTGTCGTTTTCTTAGCAAGCTACACTGTATAACAATATGATAGACATTCTTTACTTTTCCAAGGATATAGCAATATTGTTAATATATTTGTGTTTTATAATACTAACCAATGCTGTAAATATCCTGTGGTCCAGTTTACACCGAAACTTGGGTAACTAATTGAGTTTATTTATTTCTGCAAGTTAACACGTAGCTTATTTTGTTGTTAGATAGAAATAACCAATTATTAGACTAATTTATTTCAAGTTCTAATTTTAGCTGTATTTGAGTTTCAGCCAGCTGTTTCCACTTTAGTCAAACTAAAATTCTACATAGGTATTAATGTTTCTAATTATTATTGAAACGGTTTGTCAGTATAATATTATGTTAGTAAGTAAGTAATAGCTTTATTGATATTCCAATTCAGTGTTCACTGTTTTACAATTGAAAACATCCTTCATGAACAGAGCCAATCGAGGGAAGAAGAAAACAGAAGCGGAAGAAAAAGATGAAAGCAAACTATGTTCGGTTTATTTCTACGCTCCTTAGAGATTCGTATGTACCGAGCTTTTAATATATTTCTCTAAAATTTGGACAGAAAATAACTCGTCGGTCAAGGAACAAATTCGTTTCCTTTCATTCTTTGCTTGAAGCAAATCCATGCCCTTCTGAGCTTTTTTAAAAGCAAAATCTGTGTCTCTCTGATAATATTTCTAAAGAAGGAAGCAGTTTTGCTTATAGACAACAGTGAAACGACACGCAAAGAATGGCATTAAGTAAGTTTAAACTTTCGCTGATGAACTATTGTTCTGCAAACTGCTATCAACAATTATACCATATCCACTAAGCAAAAAACATATTCCTGATGCATGCATTGTGCAGCTACTCTTCTTTTTAGTGGTCGTATGTGTAAGTATGATTTTATAGCACAGTATCTGCGACAGTATTATATTTAGCACTTTTTGTGGAATTTAAAATAATTTTAAAAATGTAACTAGTAAAAGAAAAAATTAAAGTTTGTTATATTTATATAGAATTTAATACAGATATACATTTTTTTATGCAGTAGTTTAATATTAACTGTACAAGCTTATTTAAAGTAAAGCAAAACTTTACTTTACTTTACTTGACTTTAATTGTTACTTTTATTTCCTAGTTAAATGTAGTATAAACATTGTAGTAAGTATACTATGAAAAATAATGCTTGCTGGTTTCTTATATATTTTAATGTTAAAATGCACTAAAGCTGCACTGCCAAGTCTGTATTCATAATTAAAAACACGTGGATCGATTTTTCCCTGAGTGAATGACACAAACTTCTAAAAATAGTTTTAAAATACCATTGAATTATTAAACTCTTATTTAATTGCTCATTTTAATAAACTTGACGTGAAAACCTAACTTTAAAACGAAATAGGACTAGATAAGTTTTGTCCTGCTTCAAATTCTGTAAACTATTAAAAATGTTGGGACGGAGAACTTAAATCTAGCCTTGTGCCTTCCTAATCAAAACACTGCGTTATGCAAAACTAACTCAAAGTTTTCGCTAGAATGTTTTAAGCGTGTTCAGATGGTCTGGATACATAGTACACCAATTTTTATGTCTGTTTAAATCATAGTATATGTTTATACTTTCACATTATATGTATATATGAAAATAAAAGAGGTCCTCTGCCAACTATTATAAATTGTTTTCTTCAAAATTTAGCAACAATAAGCACTTTAAAAGTTTGTGAAAACGAGCAGATTTAATGACTTGCTTCTTATCAATTTATTCATCATTTTAAAATGTCATTTATTTTTGTATTCTCGAAAACATAATCTGATTGCTGTTAAAAGCTTTAATGTACATTCCTTGTACAATGAATTGCCTATTACATTCGGTATGGTCACTAAGAATATTTTGTTCGTTTGGTTCAAATTTTCCTGACTTCAACTCTAGACGTGTTTGAGGTGAAACAAGAATTGGAATGTTTCTATAGTTTTTCATGTATATATACGTATAAAGTCCAGCTACCGACGCAGTAAAATAGAAAATTTTAAAATTTATTATATACTTTTGTTTTTTTTGCTAGACTGGACATGAAAACATACTTATGGATTGCTATCCCAAGGTTTTGCAGACGATGCAGCCATGGTACAAAGCGGTCGAGACTTCAACGCCATTGTGAGCAGGATCCAAGCGGGTTTACGCCTGACGGATGCCTGGTGCTCTAATAATGGACTTAGGTTGAAGCCTGACAAGACCTATATAATGGATTTTACTAGAAACCCCCGTTTTAAAGGGAGACCTGTATAGTATCAGGGTATCCTCTTACCCAAATCAGACACGGTTAAATACCTTGGTGTGATTGTGGATAAGAGGCTCACATGGATTCCACATTGTGAATCCATTGGGAAAAAAGCATCGACCACCCTTGCAAAATGCAAGCGGATGGTTGGGAAGTCATGGGGACTTCAGCCTAGAGTCGTAAGTTGGATGTACACAGCAATGGTTCGTCCAGTCCTAGACTACGCAGTTGCTGTTTGGCATCCCGCTATTCGTACTCAAAAAGCTGTTAAAGTTCTCACAAAAGTTCAAAGACACGCTTGTCTTTTGATAACAGGGGCAATGCAGACCACACCCACGTCCGCAATCGAATGCTTGGTCGGACTGACTCCTTTGGATATACATCTAACTGGAATAGCAGTTCGAAAAATGCATAGATTGAGAGCTAGGGGTATGTGGCATGGCAACCCACAAGTACTTGACCATCGCAGTCACACACGCCTTTGGGATGAATAGGTTAACAATGAACCCATCCTCCAAATGGGCACTGACTGTAGCATCCTTACTCCAAAGGATAGTATCTACTACTTAGTAGAAAATCAACCCAGAAATGCCTGGGACAGTGATCTATCGGAGCTAGCACATGGGTATGTTTGCTTCACAGACGGATCCAAAAATGGGCCTCTCTCAGGAAGCGGTGTCCTCATTGAGCTGTGTCAATCCAACACCCGAGAAACACTGCATTCAGAATCCATCTACCTAGGCAAGTACGCTACTGTATTTTAGTGTGAGATCTTTGCAATCCTACACACGGCAAATTGGCTGTTGGGGATGGGCTGTGAAGGTCAAACAATACACATCTTTAGCGACAGTCTAAGTTCACTAAATGCGCTGGTAAAAGATACCACCGTGTCTACGCTAGTGCTTGCGTGTCACGAAAGTTTGAACCGTCTGGCCACATGCAACGTAGTTAGACTTTCATGGATTCCAAGTCACACTGGCTACTGAGGCAATGAAGAGGCAAATCGCCTTGCCAAAGCATCGTATGAGAACATTGCTCCCGCACAGGAGGCAATGCATTCTATTCCTATTGCAACATCTGTGGTTAACATGGCTATTCGCTCTAGAGGAAGGAAAGCACACACAGAGAGGTGGAATAAAACATCTACCTTCGCGCAGTTAAAGCAATGGATTGACAAACTTCGGTATGGAAATCACTCGCTCACAAGATTCTCGCGCACGCACTTAAAATGGCTGGTGGAAATACTCACTGGTCATGGAAGATTCCAGGCACACATGCACAGGATGAGACTAGCCAATTCACCTCTGTGTTCACATTGTGGACTAGAGCAGGAAACAGCACGTCACTTTCTAGCTGAGTGTCCGAGATATATCATGGTCAGGAATATTTATCTAGGTGCATGCATCTTGACAACTGATCAACTACTACTGGCTACACCAAGAGACTTGTTGTCCTATTCTATGGCAACAGGTCGTTTTGCGTAATGCCTAAATTAAAGCTATAGTATAAGGGTAGTCTGCAATGGGCCTATTAGTGGCCTGAGCGGCATTTTGCATAGTATTATACTATGCAAGATCCCTTCAAATACAATACAATACAATACTTATGGATTCTAGACTAAAATTGAAAAACATTCTTATCACTTATGAGAATATTTATGTACTACGACGCTGCTGTATATTGCATGTGGTTGTATATTCTCACATTACGTTTATAAAAGCATTCACTTAACTGTGACCAATTTTGCCTTAAATGTTTCCCTTGTTTACGATATTATCTAACTTTCATGGGCGTCACCAACATAATGTATAAAATACATAGTGATAATATGAACAAAATATTCATATAACACGCCTACTGGGCTTTATTAAACCTATAGTATTTCGAAATTTCTAGGATAAAACCATAAGGTACCTACTTATAATTCAGTTTTTGTTTCGCTTTGTATAGGTTCTTTGTCAAATCGTATAGTATTTCAACATGTGAAATAACCGTCGTTTGTCCACAAAAAACCCTCGAATAATTCCAATGCAAACAGTCTAAGCTGCGTAACCCCTTGGTTTCCTTTTGCTACATCAACTGATTTTAACATTCAGAATAGCCTACTGCTGTCGACATAATGCTTGAACCAAATATTTTAGGTACTTTGCAAAATCTGTTCCCCGTTTTAGTATGTTTAGAATTGGAATGTATGCCGGTGTGTGCTTGGATAGAACATTCAGCATTTGTAGTCGACCAGCTTCGGGTACTTGGACTCCCCCTTTTTGTAGAGTTATATAAGTGGATAAATTCACGCAATTTAATAGTTCTACTGTAGTACATGTAGAATAACACACCTTTGTCGACCGAGCGCTGACTACATATCATTCGAAATCTCACAGCTCCTCTCCCTTCCCGTGTTTTAGTCTATTTGAAAAGCCTGTTCAAAATGCTTGTGTGTAATTTCTTGGTTCCTAGTTATTATTGCCACAAAAAATTCTTGAACTTTTTCTTAAAATCGTGTAAATAGTAATTAAGACTAGATAGCTAAGAGAACAGAGAACTATACTAACATTTCGTCACTATTACCGAATTTTCACTATATTTAAAGCTTTGTTTGCAAAAAACAAAACTTTTTAATTTAGTTTATACTTTCATAAAAATAAGAAAATGACACATGTACTCACAATGCGGGCAGTATCTCAATGTTGTTTCATTCCATTTGAGTTTGATTCTAGAAGTCAAAAGATCAGAATACCAAAATCCGTGTGGAAACTTATTGTCTGGTTCACCTTTGTTAATACATTTTACTATTTGCACATGTTACAAAACAATTATTTAAATTTGTGTACACGTCACAGGCTCACAGGCAGACTTTAATTTAAGTTACTTTTCTGTGCATTTCATAGTATTTAGCGGCAGTTTAATCAGTATTTGCATAAACTTTAACCTCCACAAATACAGCAATTACACTCGTTTGTTGTGGAATGATGTAGTTAGCACCAGTTATCTAAATGGAAGCGGATCTGCTACTTTTGCTAGTAGTGCACAACAAGGTGATCAAAGCCAAATTGGTAACAAGTCAAAGCAAGCAGAAGCTGCTTTTAAAATATCTTTCTCCTATTATTTTCACCGGTGCAGTAATTGCAGTTCCATTGATTGTGAGCGATCCAACGCGCCCACAGTTACACTTTCACATGTCTAATGATGATAACAAGAACGTACGGACTTATATTTTGTTTATTTTTGTGGACGTTTACTACATACTTCACTTAACTTCGAATTATTATTTTTTTCTTCACTTTCATCTGTCTTTTTTGGAACAAACATGTGATTATCTTCACTTTAGAATTCTAATGAGGTCTGAAAAATACTTTTTAAATTTGCGAGGTTACGTCGTTGCAAAATATGGTGATCGTTTTTTAACTTGTATCTCTTACTACTTAACAGAAACAAGACGTCAAATGGGTTGCTTGGCGGGTCTGCATTTAACGAATTGAGCCGATGTCGGCACCAACAATCCTTAATTCATAATTCATATATTCAACAGAAGCTATTCCAATTTTATTTTTGCTTTTAAGGTAATGTGTATCTCATTGTCAGTGTTTGGTCTATTCTTTGCAATCAAATTCTACAGCCAAGCTCCGTTTGTAGCTTGTTTTAAAGGTTTCATCGGAATTGAGGGCTCTGTATTTTATTTTATCATTTATGAGGAGGCATTTAAAATTCCAAACTTAATGCAAGAATACAAACGACTCATCCTTCTGTCTGTCAAAAGATCTAAAGAAAACGGTCAAAGAACAAAATAGAAACCCAGTAGGAAGCTGGTTTGGTTTAGATGGAACTCTCAAGTTCTTGAAATCTCCCGCTCTCTTCAGTCCATCCGATGCAGAGGAATTGAGGTCAGGGGGTTTGTTGTGATGGATAACATTTCAATGTTGTTGTATATAGACTTTGTTGTTACTAACCTGGCATCTATGCTACTAACCTATAGGTAAATTTTTGAATATGTGCTTGTCTTTTCTACATAGCTAACGTATGTAAGTACCTACATAAACGGATCTGGATCCAGATTTAACTATATCAGGAAAAGTTTTACGAATAAAATTTTTGCATTAAAAATTTAGCTTTATAAATAGTTTAATCTAAATAAATGCGCTACATGATATTTTCAACTACCAGTACGTACGACGTAACACCTAGTGCCAATTTGAAATACCTTCTACTACCGCCAATATCGTAATCGAGAATGTATTTTTTAAATAATTGTGTCTAAATTGGATCTATTTTAACTTTTATTGAAATATTAACACTGAAAATTTGAAATAATTTTTTTCATTCTTGGATTCCACTGGACTGTTGCAATAATTAACACGAAATTTGAAATCATTAAAAAACTATTCACAACGGGATCAGTGGCAGTAAACATGTACTAGATTTTAAATAAATCAATAAATGTATGTAGGTAATTTACATTCAAAACTACTAGGTTTAATTTAATTCATTGATTTAGTATTAATTGATTAAAAATCAAAAATAGATTTAAAATTAAACTACTAATTTTACATTACAACCTAAAAAATTTATTTTCTCCGGATTGCTTTACTACAGCATGCCTATGTTGGAATCTGTATTATTTATCTTGAATGGTCTAACACAAAATGTAATAAATTTACGATCGGCGTCAAGCCATGCGCTTATATGTACGTACTAATTTTGAGTTTCGTAGTTTAACATAATATTAAATTACCCGACATCCTAATCAAGAATAACTCTCTATGCATAATTCATAATTAATTAGAGTATTATGTAACTATACAGTATAACTACTCATAGTTAGATTGTCAAAAACACCGCATTACGCTGGTTCATAGTGTGAATGCAAATCTGCTTATGTAAAGCACATTTGGAAAGTAGAAAAAACATTTGGAAACGATACTGCTAGTTAAAAATCTTCATTCTTGCCCCTGTGGCCTAATAAAGGCATCGGCCTCCTAAGTCGGGGATTCCGGGTTCGAGTTCCGCCAGGGGTTCAATTTTTTGTTGCATAATTCAAAATTCTAAATGCAGATTTACTAATTGACTGTTATAATATTGTGTCTTTAAAATGGAATTTCATCAATATCCAAATAGACTTATTGACCGTACACGTGATATCATTTATGGACGAGCCCTACCTTGATTATTGTGGTTTGCATCAAATTATTGTTGTATATTTTTAAATTCCGCGTGGTTTAGCAACGTACTCAGTAAGAGATAATTTAAACAATTTCTGTTTGGGTCCTACCTTTCTGAGTACAAACTAGGAAAGATACATTACCCTAATCCTGTATGTCAAAGTTTAGTCTTTTTTTCCCCAGTTTTGAATTCGAAATACTAACTGCCTGGTTTTTTAAATGGAATGTGCACCCCTTACGTTGCATTCTCATCTGTCTTTACCACGGTTGTAATAGGCCAAAACACATCTACTTCTCAAATGCAAGTTAAGCTCAGCAACAATTTGTAAGCGGCGTTAGGTCGTCTGCACATTTACCAACTAATTTTCGGTTTCTGAGGTTTGCAACTTACAACTAAACTTATAAACTTTATACTCCAAAATATTTAGTTATAGATTACGTTAATTTATATAAGAGACAGATCATGGTTTAAAATTTGTATCGTTATTATATGCATAATTATATTTTCATGCCTGCTTAAATATACATCTATTACATTTTTTTATGAAGTATAGTTTTTAGGGACAAAAATATGCAACTAATAGCTTCAATTTTCTCACTTGAGCGTACTAAGCAACGTTTTGTGCATTTATTAATTTTGAGTTGCTATCAATCTTCAATTCTTAAAATACTTTAGGCACCTAAGTACTGAAACAATCAATGACTTAAAATTGTATATATAATTTGGAACCGTTACTTGTTCCTGGAACAGTACAAACCATTAGATTTTGAGTCTACCTACTACCCTGAATTATATGATTTGCAACAGACGTTTAAGTATACTTTTCATCACTCAAACATTTTATGTTGTACCCCACATGAACCAGTGGATGCTTATACATACATAGCAATAATAAATACACAAAACCTTTATTTTTCTTACTAAATTAAATTATACATAAAAAAATCTATAAGATTAAAGATTTTAAAGAAAAATCTGCAATGTTATCGATCAGATAATCACACGGATATTGTATGAAAGCCAAGGAAATTTTGAATGGTCCTAAATGCATGTATGGATTGTTCGTAAATAATTTTATCTGTAGCATCAGTGGTTACATTTAAGTTTTGAATTTATTCCATGTCATGTACAAGTAAACAGTTTACACAGTGTTAAAGTAGTGACATATGTGTGTATATGTGTGTGTAGGAGGATAGGGTACTAAAAGTGTGATGATTTGGGCAACATCACTTTTGGACGATCCCTAGGTTTGTGCCTAAGTTCGTTTGGACGTGTGATAAAGTGTGGATTTAGAATGTTTTTAAAATAAACTCTTCAAATTCATTTACACTGTTTAACTTTGATACAAAAAGGGGGAAACCAATTAGAAGCCCAGTATGCCTTAATCAATGTTTTATTTAAAAATTTTCCTTGCCTGACAATATTTAAGTTCGTGACACACGAATTGATTTTTCAATCCTGTTAAAAAACTAATACGAGACAATTCGTCAAATAACAAATCTTAATTAAATTAGTTAAATATCGCCGGTGAAGAAGAATTTTTTCTTAAGTCCAGTTCAAAGCTAAAAGCATTGTTGCCCAAGTCCATACGTTTCGTAAATGCCTTTTTGCCCAAGTCCTTGCAAATCCAAGCTGCAGGAGATGTAGGTTTAAACAGGAACAGTTTAGATAGACTTGGGCAAACATGCTTTTAAAAACGCACAGACATTGGCAATAATGCTTTTAGCGTTGGACTGGACTTAAGAAAAAATGCTTCTTCACCAGCGATATGTAATTTACAAATGTTCGAGTTGCGTGTCTAGTCTATGAGGTAACATAAAAAAGAAAAACATGTGAAAAAACCTTGAAAGTTTTAATTACATCAGCGCTTTTTCTCTTATTTTATACAAAAGTAGAAAAACTCTCAGTTTAAGATTGTAAATAATCGCCAATTAACAGGTACAAGTCAAATACCAAAAAACACTACAAGAATTGCAATAATGTTGATCTCATTCTACCTTCTTCTATTGCAATTCCTAATTCACGAAATCTCTGCAGAAACTCGGACGCTTATGCAAATTTTAAGCCCCTTTAAAAATTGTACATTTTTAATTGTGGCACAAGTAAACAAGAGAAAATTCACGGAAGAGCTTCAAAATCAAATTTATGATATGACCAATCAATTTTCATCCGTGATTCAAACTTCAAACCTACAACGAATTACGTAATTTGTTGAAGGGACTGACAATAAAGCTTAATAACAATAATAACAATAACAGTAATTTCGATGGAAAAAAAAATCATCACAAGTTTCAAAATTTTTTCATTCAAATGGTGATCCTGAGCAACTATTACACTATTGAGCTGAAAGTCAACAAGCCCTTTTCCAGCTTTAGAGAAAGCTTAGAGTTTGCAAAGAGTGTGATAGCCTCACCGCACAGCAATTTATTTAGGTAAACTACGGAGGTAGCATAGTTAGGTCAAGCTTTCCGCACAGTCACCTCTTGTAGGTAACCTCAACGAAGAGATACCCCGCACAGCCTTACCTAAATTAAGAAGAGCGAACGTGATTGGTTAAGTTAATTCAACTCGCGGGTTCATGTTTGCTTAGAGCCAATGAACGAGAGTGTCAAAGATATCCTTGGTTGGGGGAGGGAAAAATAACGTGTGTTAAAAGCAGGACCTTAAGTTAGGTAAGACCCGCACAGCACGTCTGGCCTACGTAGGTAGGTATTTAGGTCTTGCCTAACGCATTTTACGTAGGTAAGGAGTTAGAGAAAATGACGCCCACTTAGGCTTAGGCACGGCTCTCCGCACAGCACCTAGCTAGGCTTTTTGCGGAGGTAACCTACGTAGGTCTGCTGTGCGGTGAGGCTATGAGACACAAATCTGATATCTTTATTCTTTTGACCAACGCAGTTGCTCCACATAGAATCACGTTCATTAAACGGTGGCTACACTTCTTTCCATTGAACTGTATTCTTCTCCGACTTAAAAAAAATGGCAAAGACCCATATGCAAGCGCAATACATGTAATAGTTACCATTGAAAGAGCCATACTTAGATGTAGAGGTAGAGACAAAGACATTTGCGCTACATCACTCAGCACCCCTTTCTACAGGAATTCTTGGACTACTTATAAAGACATTACGCGGCGATTTAAAAAATCCCGCACAAATTTTTATGCATCCCAAATCGGCTTTGGTGGTTTGGATATGCCCTCAATAGTGAAGCACAAAAGCCTCGTTCAATCATTTCAGGAAAGTATAGAATCTGAGATTAAATTGGAAATACTTTATATTTTGGCAGATCAGTTCAATTTCACACTCAAGTGGCGAAACCCAAGAGTGATTTATGGGGTTAACGAGTATGAAATTGGATTAATTCATGTAAATGTAGCAAAGCTTGGATGCAATTCTAGAAACTCCATAGTTGCTACAAGAAATTCGCACTTGAAATTCATTTACTTAAAAGAGCATGCGTCATTTCCCTATATTTGCTTCTATTTTCTGAAAAGACCCTTTGAGTGGCCAGTCTGGGTTGCATTTGCAATTTTAGCAGTCTTTATGGGAAAAGCTCTAAAGCTACGAAGGCAATACCCTTGGTAGCTTCCATTGAGCTGATATTTTCCCCATTAGTTCTTCAAATCATTAGCTATAAAATGCAATTCAAGATCTCTTACATCTACAGCTTGTAGGTCATCCTTTAAATGTGTGTGAGCATTGTATTTAGCTCGTTCTGGCAGAGCTACTGCCTTGTTCCACTTCCTATTGCTGAGAAGGACTTGATTAAAGATTTAGTCTTTAAAAACTTTACTGTTGTTCTCTACCCAGGATCAAAACACAAACTGAATAGAACACTAAATTTAGTCCGCGTTATGGCAGATATACAAAATTTTTATCATTTAAAATTCGTGGAACTCCACCAAACGCTTCTAAAACAGTCAATACAAATTAATGTCAACTCTGCTAAGACGTTCCGTAAAGTTTACATGTGACGGCGCTCCTCTCATCTTATCCCCGCAAGAACTTTGCTTCTTTACTCAGAGTTGTTTCATACCTACTTTAAAATGCGATCTTACGTTGCAAAGGAAAGTTTTTTGGAGAGTCAAAAAGCATGGAATTTTAAGATGCCGAACGCTGACGTGGCTGCTGACCTGTTTACCTTGATGATAAGTTCTGGAATATTTGGGTTTTAGGATAAAGTTGGCGATTTTATTCATATGCGAGCTTTGAAGAAGGAGATTATGGGTTATTTTCAAAACGAACCGGAATTTGTTAAATCACGTGACGCGAATCAAGATGGGCCTCTGTTGCTCTCGGATTCCTTAGTATCTGCTGCATTCTTGATCTTCCTGAGTGGTTTTGGATTTGCTGTCTTGGCTTTTGTAAGAGAAATAATACCCTTTTGGTATTTTCTGTCTCGTCTTAAAACATGGATTCAGAAGTTACTTTTTAAAATCATCATTTGGATATATATTATACTTGCACTAATTTTAGAAAACTTAAACCTGTAAAATTACTATTAAAGTATTAATTAACAAAACTATTTTGTATGGGATCCGATGTAGAGGATCCGATCGCCGCCTGGGTCCGCCAGGCGGCGAAAAGCCGGTAAGTTGGTGAAATTAGCTCCCGTTAAATTGGTAATTATAAATAGGAAAAAGTGAGTGACACTAATCCAGTTTGGTAGGCACTGATAGCCAAAATCAAGAGCTACAAGGGAGAGTAGGGGAAGTTACAAATCTATAATTAGTTCAGATTTAATCCTAAATTAAAAATACGAATCCAGAATTCGCAAGTAAGTGAGTAGTGCACGTGCTTCAAATACAAAATTTGTACATACGTACATACTAACAGCCGCCGCTTCGCATCAACAATTCAATTCAATTCAATCTCTGTTGGTAGCTTCAAGCTGTTAATTACTAGTAGTAACGACTAGTAATGTCTGCTACCGCAAATATTTCACAAGATTCTGCTCTATGCCCTGACTGTAACAAAATTTATAAAGTCAAGGGAATTAAATGCTACATCTCAAGCGCTCACCCAGACGTCCACCGACATGCAATAATAGATAATTTAAGTCAGTCCTTTTCAAATGTGTTTGTTGACGAGGACCAAGACCTGGAACTGGTTGCCTTAAATGGTGAATTGGAAAATTTTATCAAAAAATTAGACGACTTATTGTCCGCTGCTCTTGAAAATAATGATCAACTTGAATTGCTTTGCGCAGAGTACTCGTTTATTTTACATAAGTGCAAGGACAAACTACCTGGTCCAAAAAATCCAGCTAAAAAATTCTACGAATTGAGGAAAAAAAATGCTGCCTTCTTTAAAACAGCAGACGCACGATACAGGTCAACTAAAAATCCTCAACGTGAGTCAAACCGGAAACAGAAATCCCTTAATGAGTCCTACAAAGAAAAAATGGTGCAGTACCTATTCTAGAATCAGCGGAAAAAGGCAGTAAGGATGATCATAGACTCACATGACAAAACGTGTAATATTTCATTAGAAGAACTACACAAAGAATTCTCCGGCCGTTGGAGTACTCCCAATAATGCAGTTGGGCCTGTTTACAATGCAGTAAGTGAATTACGGCAAAATGAGATTGATGCTAACTTTGAGCTAATAATTTCGCCAGAGCAAGTAAAAATTCAAATCAAAAAGATGAACGTCCACTCATCCGCCGGTCCTGATGGCATCTTAGTCCGCTGGGTGAAATGTACCCTTAAACAATCAAAGAGGATTATTGCAAGCATATTAACGTATATGCTTAAATTCAATTACGTTCCAAAATTTATGCGGGAAGAAAAAACAATCCTAATCTATAAATCTGGTGACGCAAATTCTTTAGAAAATTGGCGACCTATTACTTCATAATCCGTTCTAAGGAGGATTGCGGAAAAGGTATTAGATATTACATTACGCGAATACATAGTGCTGCATGAAAATCAACGAGGATTTATTCACCAAGCAGGAACCCTAATTAACACGACCCTCATTGATGAGTGCTTAAAGAAAGCAAAATTGGAAAAATCAGACTGTACAGTAATTTTCAGAGATATTACGCAAGCATACGATAACGTGGGACACGCACATACATTCTAGCAGATTAAAATTAAACCCGCTCCATCACTACTGAAAGCGTTATGTTGTAGTCTGGCCACAAATAATCATACACGAATCAATACCAAAAATGGACAAACAGGTATAATACACTTTAAGAGGGGAGTAATGCAACGAGGTCCCATGTCACCATTTCTCTTTAATGTTTCTATTGACCATATAATACAAGAACTAAGTGAGAAAGAAGTGACCGAAAAATTCGGATTTTCCCTCCACCGGCTCCACGACAACATTTCTAATGCAGAGTTCGCGGACGATACTGGAATTATTGAAAATTCTCGAAAATCTTCCATCGAACTTTACCAGCAATGTGCCGCCTCTCTAGATCTTATAGGACTCAAGATGAATCCCGTACAAAGTCTTGGAATTAGCGTCGTAAAAAGAGAGCTGTGCGAAGAGCCTCTTTCTATTTCCGGTGACACAACAATCAAGTGCATAGGAACAAATGAAACTATAAAATATTTAGGCGTTACGTTAAATGATTGTGTTTTGTTCGACGAGGTGAAATGTGCAACCAAGTTTGAAGCCAGAATCGAAAAATTAGTGTCAACACCCATGTTAAGGCCAGATCAAAAACTGAAAGTTTTAAAGGACTATATATGGCCAACTTTAGTATTCCCCTTACAGCACGCTCCATTGACAAAATTGTCAAACAAGTTTTTAGAATCCATCGATCTACTCATCAGAAGCGCGGCAAAGGAAATTATAGGAATACCCACAAGCACTCCGACAAATATGTTGTATTCTAGTCCTAAAGTAAAAAGTATCGGGTTAATAAGAGCCAAATGGGAAGCAGGAATACAAAAATTTAACTCATTGGAAATCCTTAAAAATGCAAACAACGATTTACTTTACAAAATTAAAAATTTTGACGTCGAGAAATCAAAATGCCTCGACTTTATTAACATACCAAGCGAATTGAGAAGTACTTTTGAAAGAGCCAAAATTAAAAAGTCTAAACTAATCCGAGACCATCTTAGACAGACCGAATATGAAAATTGGTGCAAACTTCCACAAAAAGGTCAAGGCGTTCTCCAATTATCCGAATGTCCAGCAGCCAACAAGTGGATTCATTCTAAATGTGGTCTATCTACGTCCGAATGGACTACCGCCATAAAAATGGTAGGAAATGTTTTGCCAGTCAATGCAATCCCTCGACCAGACCAAGGATCTTTCCGTTGCCGCCATGGGTGCAACAAGACCGAAACGATAGGGCATATTCTTGGAAAATGTTTTAGGGGAGAATTGACTCGCAACAATCGTCACCATGCAGCAAGACGTCTGATTGCAAATGCAATGAGTAAAGTTGGGTGGACGGTACTTCAAGAAACAGAATGTACCAGTGAGGTATCAAGACGCGTGGACATTATTGCTTATAACCAAAGCTCCAAAAAAGGGTATATCCTGGACCCCACAATAAGAATGGAACAAAGCGACACTCAACAAGCAGAGGCTGTTGACAGAGAGAAAAAAGAAATTCATGAACCATGTATTCCATACTTTCAACAGAAGCTCGGGTTACAAGATATCGAAGTGATAGGTCTTAATGTGGGATCCCGTGGTACGATAAAAAAATTTTTCGTGAATTGCATGAAATTACAAGCATTACCGTCGTCTCTAATTGAAGATATTGTTACGACCGTCCTAAAGAAATCGGTACAAATATGCCAGCATCATTTGTTTTCCACAGTACCTAATCCGTAGATATAGAAATCAAATTACACAACCTGACTCTGTAATAATTAGCATAAACTAGAGCCAAAACTTTTTTGATACCGTATACTGAGTCCATGGGGCTATCCTTATTGAAGGACAGTGTCAACTTTTATTTGTATGAATAAAATTGTCTTTATATATATAAATAAAAACGAAATTTTTTGTACAAATGAAAAATTAAAGTAGAATAAAATTTTTGATGTGTCTCATGTGAAGTACATTAAACAAATAGAGATACTCAATATTACCTTTCGTGATAATAACTGAAAAACAGCAATTTTATTTCATTAGCAACACTAGTTGAAGATTGATACTGACTCTAATTGACAGAAAACAAATTTTTTAATTTGTCTGTTTAAAAACCAAATACTGAAATACAACATTTTTCATTGGGAAAAAATACAAGTATGTAATAAAAACAATGTACATTTCAGCAGCATGTAAATGGAGTTATTAGAGCATTCGAAAAACCCTCCTAATTTACATTTAGAGAGTCTTTTTTAAATATCGTTCTTAAGCTCGAGCTTCAAATCATGTGCATATTAGCTAACAGAATGTAGATACTTCAAGTCTAGTATAAGGGCTGTCGTGCCAAGGTAAAGTAATCGTTGTTGATATTAATATACCAATTAATTTTATACTAATGGTTACAACATGGGTGTCGAAATAGTGGCCTAATTTAAAGTAATTATGCGCCATTCCAATGCGTAATACCATTGTATGAAAATGGTAAATCATTGATTTAAATTGTATATGTAATTTTTAACTGTTCTTTGTCTCGACAACATTTTGAGCGTGCTAAGGATCGTGAATTTTAAAATTTATAACAGATGTTTTAGTGTACGAAGTAATTATACTTTTTATCACTTTAATTCAAGCACCACCTCACTATGGTCTCTGAACATAAATTTCGGAATAATAAGGAAATTTTTGAAAATATTGAAACTTTGCACAGAACTTCAATTTATTTTTTAAACTACTTGTCAACGTGTGTTATGGTTGTTTGTGATTTGTTTTTGAATTTGCATAGCTTGTTTCCCGCCACCAATTTTTTGAAATAAATAATTTAGCATTGCCTAAACGGGGAAGCATGCATTTTTCACTCAAATAGTTCCACGCCAGTTTTCATTGAAATTTCTAAATTTTATACTTGCTACACAGTAAAAAGAATGCTCTTTCACGTGGCGTCTCGGAAATTTGTTCAAAATTAAAAAATAGTAAGTATAATGGTCGCCCAATTTTTTTTTTTTGCAATTATATTCCACATAATTGCAAAAAGGCAACCCCGGCTTGGTGGCTTGGAGATGTAATGCATCGCCTTGTCACCAAGTCGGGGCTAGCCAGTTGTGCTCTGGATTGTGGGCAGTGGGGGGATGGGGATTGGTGGGGCGTTGGGGGAGTTGAACATGGTGGGTGTGAGAGTCTAAAGTGTTTGGGTGCTGGTTGTATTTATCTGTGGTAGTTCCTACCTGAGACAGAGATACAAGTCAGCTTAATAGTAGTTTACTACATGCCTGAACACTGTACATTCAAATGTATAGACTCAAGATTCATCTCGAAGTTCCTCTCTTCCTCGTCCACTACAGGCCGTCGCCACCTGTCCACTCTCGATAAGAGTGACTACTGGTGGGTTGGAAGCAGAATGAATGTGGAGCAGTTGCAGCCCTGAGAAAGCCGTATCTGTTCCGTTCTACTCTGTCTCATATCCTCGGTCAGCCGGAAAATACATTCATGGTACCTGGTGAAAACCAGTATAAATATATCTCTCCAGGAGTACGACAGTAAGTAGTCTATATCAGTATACTAGTTGTACTAGAGTTAAGAAACATAAAACACTATACCTGATCAAGTGTACTATACACTCGCACCTTCCTAGTGGTTCACATAGCAATGTTGTATAGAAAAACAGTAGGTTATACCCTTGAGGTTAAGAACCAAAGCTGTATAAATACACACATAGGTACATACATACATACATAATTGCAAAAAGGCATTATGCTCTCGCTTCGCTCTAGCTGGGCACTGCTGGGCGCTAACAGGTCTAGTTGTCAGTTGGAACTACGTGCTACTGCATACTGCCACTGCAACGCAGTTGAGTACCTTTTTCTGGTATTTGATTTCGATAATTTTAGTTTTAAAAGCTGTTAATTTAATAAATCTTGTGCAGGATCGAATTCTTAACTATAGACCTACAGTATTAGGTAACAATGTTTAAATTATACCTTCAAAAGTTAAATAAGATCAGATGGAAAATCAGCACATATCGGTTTGAATTTCATTTTGACCATCACTTAAAGATATAGTAACACGTATTACAAACGGATAACTAGACCTGTTAGCGCCCAGCAGTGCCCAGCTAGAGCAAAGCGAGAGCATAATGCCTTTCAGCAATTATGTGGAATATAATTGCAAAAAAGAATTGGGCGACCATTATACTTACTATTTTTTAATTTTGAACAAATTTCCGAGACGCCACGTGAAAGAGCATTCTTTTTACTGTGTAGCAAGTATAAAATTTAGAAATTTCAATGAAAACTGGCGTGGAACTATTTGAGTGAAAAATGCATGCTTCCCCGTTTAGGCAATGCTAAATTATTTATTTCAAAAAATTGGTGGCGGGAAACAAGCTATGCAAATTCAAAAACAAATCACAAGCAACCATAACACACGTTGGCAAGTAGTTTAAAAAATAAATTGAAGTTCTGTGCAAAGTTTCAATATTTTCAAAAATTTCCTTATTATTCCGAAATTTATGTTCAGAGACAATAGTGCACCTTAGCGTCAATTTTTAGTAGAAATTAAAATTACGTAGGAAAATCATGACAAAAGTTTTATTTTGCGAATTGCGCTCTATCCCGTTTCGTGCACAATTTCTCTCCGTGTGAAGCGATAGGGTGAGGTAGATATATCAGTCTTTTTACAGTCAAATAGTAATTTAGTCTTTGTTAAGTAGATTTTAATACATCGTCTGCCGTTTTAAGTACTTGTTATCAATTTGTTTAACATTTTAATTGGTGATTTATTCATTATTTTTTATGTCTATTATTGAAAGACATGATTGAATCACCAAAAATGAAACCCTGAAATCTTTTTCTTGATTCTTTGATTCTACTGTTATAGTTATTTTTATGTTTTTACACATACCTCTACAAGTCGGTAAGTCAAACATAAACTTTATAATTGCAGGTAGTAAAACATGACATAATCTACTGTCGCTTTATAATATTTGTATTGCCTAAACTTACATAAGTGCAACCTTTCTTGGATTCGTTATTCAAGATGTAGTAGTAATTGCTTCGGTACCCATGTCCAGGATAAGCAAAAAACAACTTCATACATGCAACGGCGTTAAAATTGTCGCCTTGAATTACAAGAATGGATTTTTTTACAAAATATAGCAGATGCTAACGTATTTTGAAAGCTGTAGACATTTTTTAATGTATATGTATCTATCTATTATTTATATTATTTATATTTGTTTGTGTTTACAGAAATACGAAGGGGTCCTAATTTAATTTGCAATTTCTGGCCCTTTTCCGCTTATGAGAGGAAAAACAATACATTTAGATACACTTGTAGCTTGTAGCTTTAATTTACATTGTATATGCTCTTATTACAGAAAAAGAAACAGTTATAATATTCAAAAGAAAATATTTGTTGCTGCGATTTCTTACTAAAACCGTTCAGTGAGGCCTTAGGGGTGTGCGCCTATTACTAAATGTAACTATTAATAAAATTGACTACACAGGAGAATCCTACCTATTTTGTTCATGCGTTTGAATTAGTAATATGTGTACTTAATAATTAGAGTCTTCTTAAAACCATTTTTCTTAGGAAATGTTTGGTTCTTCGGTGGTTAAATCTTAACATTATTCGACATTTTGTTAATTGTATTATTTTCGGATTGTATTTAAATTTCATTTTGGTATATTTGAGCTTTTTTTAACGTCGCTTGGGGTATATTCATTGTTTGTCCTGTCCTCTGGAATTGGGACTAAATTTTAATGAAATCAGAACAGCTCAGCTTTTGCAATTCAGACAATAATCAAACCTAAATTTAAACAGCCCTGATAGAATGATATTAAAATTCGATGCCTCTTGATTAGAATACTTACCTACCTTCTTATATCTTATGCCCTGACAGCATTGGACTCATAATGTGGTTCATTATAATAATGTGAATTGATTGTTATACAGGAAAATTATCGAAAATAATCATCTATATTTTGCTACAATTTTTTGCTCGCATTTTTTGTGATTTGAAGAATACAACATTACGATTGGAACTAATTAACTGACGTTGTTAAGTCATACAAATGTTACAATGTTTACTGTCTAAAACTAGCATCCAATTTTAAACCCCACACCAAACAGTGGATGCTTACCTTAAATTACAATAGAGCCACAGATTAGAATTTCTTCTTTATATTTATCATTCATCAGTTGGAATATCCGTTTACTACACAATATTCATATCAACTTTAAGATTATTTTAATGCATAAGCAAGAATTATTTATTAATCGGCTTCTAACGCTGCACATATCACCTGCGAAAATCTAAAATGTCTCATTTAGTTTTATTATACGCAAAAATTTTGATAATATTATCATGATCTTTTAGAAAGTAAATATATCACTTTTTAACAATATGTGAATTCAAAATTTCGCCCTTTTCAAAAAATAAGTAAGTAGAGTATTTTCCAATCTTCAAAATTTCTAAATTAAATTTTTTGCATCTTTTTCATTCATTTTTTTTATGACATAGATGTTTTTGATTCTAGCTTAAATTAAAAAAGGGGGATTTTGACTTTTCACTCACGATATAATCATAACATTCCTACCTACTATTCTAATTATCGGAATTTTTTAATTAAGCGCTTTATTTTGTACCACACACTGCCCCACAGACAATGTTATGCTTACGTCAAGTTATTGTAAAAATATGTAATCTTTCATCTTTGTTGAATTAGTAGATACAGTATTTTCGCCTAAATTTATGAAACACGTAATGCTTTAAATTCCCACACAAAAGTTATTAAAAGCATTTTTAACTATACCATTACTGTCTCATTATTTTAAACTCACCACAGTTTATGGGGTTTACTTCCATTCAGGCAGGATTTTTCCGGCGAAATAGTTGTTTTTAGATGTCAACCCGCTATAATAACTGATACGACTTTGATTGGTCTCCAAGGGTTACGTGGTTTTCATGTAAAAAACTAAAACCCGAAAATCGGGTGTACACTTGCATCTATTACTTATGACTGGAAGAATTATTAACTTTAAACATGAGGTGTCAGGTGGTTTATGAGCAAATGTCAACCGATTAAAATATAAAGAAGTCGGGCATGGACACAATTGAATTCTCTGCAAAGCAGTGTAAAACTCATTACTCAGGTCCCTCGGGGTCACGATACGTCCAGGATGTGATGTTAAAGAGAGTAACATACCGCTGAGTCCATTCCATCAACGCTCCGCATTGTAATAATAATTGTTAATAGTAATAGAACGGCTTAACACATTGTTTTATACATTGTTGAAAGTTAAAAGGTTATGAATATTACTACAATTAATTTCAGAATAGTACAGGTACTAAAAATTACAGTGTTACACAATCAACGCTATAAATCCAACACAATTAGAGTTATTTAAATATAATTACACTGCAGTGCTCAATTGCATATATGTAGTACTAATTAGGTAGTATGTCAGGAATAATAATAATTATTGCTAGCTAAAGGTTGGTCTTTATATGGGATGCTATTTAACAGCCAGCTTTCGAGGGCAACAGTGGATACTTTAGAATTCATTGTCTATCCCAGAAATATCTTAGAATTGGGAGGGAAGTTACCTGGAAGTAACCTGATTTTTGAATAATTTTGTGGAGGGACCACGTCACATAGTCCGAATTAAATTATTTACCGACTATTTGGCTTTTTTTAGGGGGGTACGAATGACGGAAAACATTTTCAGTTAAATTTTTTTCTGAATCCATGTGACCAGACATTACAGTTGACGAAACAATTTTAAATTCAAACTGCTGGTTTGGCGCCAAAACATTTTTGAATTTTAAATTTTAGCATTGCCTAAATGGAGAAACTTACTTTTTTCGATCCATCGGCCCAATGTCAGTTTTTATTCAAATTTCAATTGGTACTATCTGTTAGATAGAGAAAAGAACGCTCTTTCTGAAACACTTTCCAGAATTATTTACAAACCAAAATTATGCATGTGATGAATTTTCAAAGTTGTGGCATTTAACAATTTTTTGTTGTCTTGGAGACGGAAGAGTTACATACTGATAACTTATGAATAGTAGTACTTGAAAAATTTGAAAAAAATCCAGAATTATTTACAAACCAAAATTATGCATGCAAAATATTTTTCAAGTTTCGAAAAATTTAAGCTCGGTAGTAGTTCTTGTGGGGTTAATGGGTTAATAACTTGCAAATACACATACAAATTACATTGTTTAGTAAGCCCAATTACAAAAACTATAATATAAGTATAAAATATTATGCAATATAATGAGTTAAATTATATAAGTATAAGCGCAACTCATGTAATCAACACATAGTTACAGTACCGCCAACATATCACTAAGTCACTGACTATACACACTATTCATAAGTTATCAGTATGTAACTCTTCCTTTCTCCAAGACAACAAACAATTTTTAAATGACACAACTTTGAAAATTCATCACATGCATAATTTTGGTTTGTAAATAATTCTGGAAAGTGTTTCAGAAAGAGCGTTCTTTTCTCTATCTAACAGATAGTACCTTTTGAAATTTGAATAAAAACTGACATTGGGCCGATGGATCGAAAAAAGTAAGTTTCTCCATTTAGGCAATGCTAAAATTTAAAATTCAAAAATGTTTTGGCGCCAAACCAGCAGTTTGAATTTAAAATTGTTTCGTCAACTGTAATGTCTGGTCACATGGATTCAGAAAAAAATTTAACTGAAAATGTTTTCCGTCATTCGTACCCCCCTAAAAAAAAGCCAAATAATCGGTAAATAATTTAATTCGGACTATGTGCACGTTAGTTACGTTTAACTTGCCGTAAATTCAAAATCTGGATATTAACATTTATTAATTTATTTCCACAAATGTATCTTTCCATAATTACTTGGTAAGCCCATGCAAATAAAACATTTAAGTGGCGTCAAATATAACTTCTGTGATAAGCAACATCAAGTCAGTTTTATCATAAAAAATATGTACAAATAAAATATATTCTAACACACAAGTCCACCGTCTATTTTATCACGAGGCTGGTCTGTCATATACACAAATCCATACGTTTCAGTTGTGTAATTTAATATAAAAATAATCTTTGCTAATATAACTTTAAAATTTATTTGAATTAGAACAGTCCAACATCGTAATTTAAAGGAGTACTATACTAACAGCCAAGTTCTAGAATAACGCACTTTCTAGCAATGCATGTTTGTTTTCAACTCTGACTAATGTTCTCATTCATGGTTTTAGTGGAAAGCGGCCTAAAAACTGTCGACTGTGTATCATACAGTATAGTTTATTTTTAGTTTTGGCAAAATAGGTAAATAGTTATTTTTCATTGCTCATTGTGCTGAACAAACTTTTTGCACCAAATAAAGCCAAATAGGAAATAGGGTGTCCTTTCTAATTGTACTATTTGTTGATTTCTTCCAGTGAATCAAAACTGCTGTTTTTTTTTGATCAGGCGATAACACAATACAAACTGTAGAAAACAAGTTAATTTAGTTGATAAAATGTGTTTTTAGTTTGAGCTGTGTGCAATTGCGTTATATTCGCATGGTAACTTTAGATGTTGATTTATATAAATTTGTAATTTTATGAACCTATTTTGACGCCTCTTAAAGTATTTTTGCACAACCTCTTAATAGGGAAAGTGAAGCTTTCATTAATAAATATTTTGTAAATACAATTAACTACATTCTGCAGCAACCAAAATTAAATAGTCCATCATAGTGACAACGAAAATTGAATGTTTTACTAATTTCTATTTGGCATGGTTTATATAATATTACGTAGAAACTACTTTAAATGTTTGGCGTATAATGAGTTAAGGCGAAGGCTAGGACATAGTGGCTGGGTGTACGGTCCCTTTCTCAGTTTATTATGTACCAAATTCCAATAAAAATTGTATGGGCCACTGGAATTTTAAAGCGTATATAATTCTACTAATAATGAAATTTTATTCCGAATCATTTACTATCCATTAATTTGTAACTTTATACGTCAGCGCCACTTTAGAATCTTTTATGTCTTTGTGATCCCACATTAATTTGACGCCTTGAAATCTGCTCTTAGTCTAAAGTAATTGAATGGACGTCAGTTAGAAAATGTAGGAGTAGAAACTGGTTGTTGTGTGTTGCAATATTGCTAATTAATATTGGAAATTCTTTAATTGTGATTGTGATGATTAGCAAACCCGCGTAGTTCAGTGCTTACTACACTTATATCTACAGACCAGCTGTTTTAATCATATACCTGGATTAGAAGAAGAATTCTTCAGGTCTTGGGATCGAGACCGGGTAATGACAAGTTTTCCTAATGTTTCAATAATAATGAAAACCTACTTTTCTTTTAGATTATCCTCAACAAAAAAAATTATAAAAATAACTTCGATTATAAAGTAATAGGGAGTTTGCGCGCTTGCCGTAAAATTATATTTTGTAAAACGCAAAACGCAAAATAATTGTTTTTGTATTAAAATTTTGCGGATCATTTTGCGTGTCATAGTTTGCGCAGTTTTAGGTTAAACGTAAAAGTTGTTATTTTTTAAAATCAACAGATTTGGAAGGTTACTATAGGTATCCATGACAATATTTGTTACGTATGATATTGCGTGGACGTTGTTTGAAACCGCTGCCGTATAAAATAACGGCCGTAAATTATCATTTTTCACGCAAAATTTTATTTCTACGTTTTGAGGGCGAAGCTTACGTAAAATTTACGTTTACGTTTACGTTTTTCATTTTTACGGAAAGTGCGCAAACTGCCTAATGTCGTATAACTCTAAAGCTTTTATTTAACGTTGCAAAAACCCTGTTTTGTTAAGCATTTAAAACGGTTGCTAAATTAGAAAGTGTTGAGAGAAATACAGCTTTATTCAAAAATAAACTTGGCACTTCTGTACAGCTAATAATTATTTACAGGTAGTAAAATTAACAAAAGAGGAGCCAAAACCTTTCATAGCTTTGTACTATCTACATGACCTAGTTGTTAGATGCATAATTTCTTAGATCAGTTTGTTATTAAAATTAATTGATTCCAAGAACTTCAATTAAATGAATCTTACCAAATATCCAAAAGAATCCAGCAGCAAATGTATACTACGGCGTTGAAGCAAGCACTATAATAATGCCATGCTTTATAAAAAATATTTCAAAACTTCTTTTTACCACTATGATCAATATAAATTACATAATATATATTCAGAATATGATAGCTACACGATTTTAGATTGCTCCGCATAAAACGCTAAAAAATCTGAAAAAAACGTAGGTGGTTCGACTCTTATTACAGTGTGTGACTTACATAAATACATATATGGTAAAAGTATGAGGTGAAAAAGAATGGCTAACAATTAGTTGGCCCTTACGTGGAAGATTAATATTAATCCAACTTTTCAGGGCTACTGTGAATGTTTTAGATTCGTAGTCCATTCGAGAAATTTCATACAAATGAAAGGGAGGTTGATGGTAAATTTATCCGAATAATGAATGATTTTGTGAAATGACGGCGTCACGTACGGTAAAGTTAGACTATATAAATATTAAATTCACGCTTAAACAAATTTTGGTTTTGCTTTTGAAATTGGTCGTTAATTAGAAAACTGGATCGGTGTCCACAATTATAATGATATAAATATGTGCACTTCAACGCCACCGAATAATTTGTATTGCTTGAACACGTGCAGTGTGGCTAGCGCACTGGTGGATGTGGATATAAAAGAACTTACAAAGCTGAACTTATAATTACTAAGGCCGTGCAAAGCATTGTGAAATCAGGAAATTATCAACAATCCTTTATAGACTGTCGTTCGGGAACGGGAATTCCCGTTCCCGGACCGATCGGTCCGGGTCGGGAACGGTCCGGGAAAGGCTTTTTCTTTCCCCGAACTGATCGGGGCGATCCGGGAACGGGGCGGGAAATTGATTTTCCCGTTTCCCGACCCGACCCGGACCGGCAAGAAATTTCCCGAAACTTGGAATGTATAGATCCTGGGTCATTTCAAGTTGAGTGGCGTTTAACTTGAACAATTGATCTTTAAGAAACTTTTATTTAAACAAGTTTTTCGTTGATTAAGCGCTTAATTTTAAAGTCCAAGTTTTCATTTTTGAATCCAGTGTTTCAATTTGTTATTATCTTGGTTCAATATGTTGTTGTATTTTCATTTAGTATATTTTAATTTGCATTAAGGCGATAAGTTAATTAGTTAGTTTGGTATTACTTCTCAACTTGCTTGCAATTTAACTGAAATTATATGAAATGTTGATTCTCCTTTTTTTTCAAATTGTTACGAGCTCAAACTTTATTACAATTGCTTTACAGTAAAATAACAAAATATCAAAAGCATCGTACTCTTGTTTCTGAACACTATGCTTAGGTTGAATCTTACATTGCGGTGAAACCCTATACTATCTATAATAAATTTTGGATTTTAGCAAGCGTTTTTTTGTAACTCTCGGCATGAGCTTCATGAGTGATCACAATAATCAAGTCAATAAGTTATACAATTAGGAGTTATGTGTAATGTGTTGACCGTTGACCGTTGACCTCATGTTAAAAGAATGTTTGCACTTTTACATACCATATTGTTTAGTAGCTTCCTACAAGCAACTGCCGTGGTGTGATTTTTCAGTTTTCAAACGAGATAATATGAATTATGCAGGATATATTTAATCGTAGTATAATTTTTATATAGCTAATTAGAGATGCCCGGTTTAGGAAAATTTACATCATTCTGAACAGTTAAATTATATTAGGAACCCGTTTATTGGCGTTTAAATACCACACTGTCAAAATTCAAAATTCAAAATACTTACTAGATTTAGGGTATGGATTTTTCTTGTTTGGATGCTCAGTTTAAGCGCCTAAAAAATGAATTTTTCCGTCGTGTTGACTACTTTTTTTTGTTGCGCGTGTATCTTAAGGATGCGTTTTTTTCTGATATTTTAAAATTCAAATACCTATTTGAAATACCATTTAGGAAAATTTGATTTTAATTTTTGTCAAATGAAAACGGACATAAAGTGCTCATAGTTTATAAGTGTTACCAGACTAACGATACGTAATTTAAGCAAGCAAAATTCGAATATCTAAATGTTGTCTGAAAACTAAAAAATTAAAATTTGATTTTTAGTTTTTAGAGCAAAAGTGTAGACATCCTAATTTTTCAAAATTTTAATTTGCTTAAACAATTTTATTTCTAATTTCAATTGCGAAAATTTTCGGGAAATTTCCCGGCGGTCCGGGTCGGGAACGGTCCGGGGCGGGAACGGGTCGGGGAAGAGCCTTTCCCGTTCCCCGAAACTCGGGGCGGGAAAGAAATATGTTCGGGTCGGGACGGGAAATGCAATTTCCCGCCCCGACCCGGACCGAACAAAAGTCTAATCCTTTACAATACCTGCTTTTAAGTCTTAACGCGTAAATTATTCTGCCGGTTACCAAGAATGTCCTGGACGGATTTCATGTAATCATATACAAACAGTTGAGTTGTACAGTAGTACACAGCAGTTACTTTGTCACAGTACACTGGATATAATAAGGAATCCAAAATTACGATTCAGAATTATGTTTTTTACATTTTGTTTTTTTTTAAATTTTTTCTTATAACACAATCATACTCAAAATAATCTAGTAGCGAGAAATACAAATAGGTCAATCGTGTAAATCGAGTCAATATTCAAAATGTTTTTACTTTTTCCTGACTTACACATTATATCACTTGAAGCTTAATTTTTGTGAACTGTCACACATTCACTTACCTGTCTATTTAAAGTCAGAATTATATTGCTGTCCAAATTCGGAAATGTACATGTTGCTTAAACAAACGTCTATTTCTGCGCATTTTTCTGAGAAATTATCCATTTTATATAAATGTATATAACGGGTTATGGATTTATACGAAGTTTAGTGTAGTAGTCTAGGCAAATAAAAGCTTAATAAAAATTACTTGAGCTTACTGTTACCTAACTAAGCTTTTAGACACATAAAATCTAATATAAAATAGAGAAAAAAATAAAGTAATTATCTTTTGTTAGTATTATGACAAATTATTAAAAAGTGTTGCTTAATTACCCAGGCGCGTTTATATTGCATACAGAGTGGGCTGTAATGGTATATAAATATAACTTGTTTATAACTTATTAAGATTGCTATTATTACATCTGTGTACAAGCTTTTAATTATGCATTCATTAGTTATGATTTTTGCTTTTTGAACAATTCGAGTGAAACATACTACCGAACTGTTCGTTTAAGCATGCTCAATACTTGCGATTAATTACTAAACGGTGTAAAAATATAAAGTGTGATTCTGTAGCAATAAATGTTTTTATTTTAATTACTAACTTGTTGCCTTTTTTCGCCGTAATAATTTACAAAATACTTTAATTACTCTTCTTTTCGTTACGATGATACAGTAGCGGTATTTATGATTGAGGCTTTAAGTGTTCTAGTTAAATTATTCAAAACGTACACCCAATAAGTGCTAACACAACACTAGAATCATAAATATGTTGTTAGTTAGCTTACGCAAATTGCCGAAAAGCATGTAACTGATCAATATTAAGTTGCTGACTTCTAACTAATTATTTTGCAGCGGTGTCAAATCTGCACTATTCATTTTTCTTTAACCCGCTCACATCTTAAATTTTAGTTATTTCATGCACCGTTCAAAGTAAAAATGGCAATAGGTAAAAGTAGTATCACATATTTATTTAACTATTTGCCTCGCCTAAATATTACAGTTGTGAGTTTTAAGAATTCATAATTGTTATTTCTTAAGATTTACTTTAGTATCAGAACGGGCTCCGATTTTAAGCATTGCTAAAATGTTATGGACATTACTTGAATTAATTTCAGGATAATACAGGTACTTGAAATTATGGTGTTACGCAATAAGCGCCTTAAAATCCAAAATAAACTGATTAATATAATTTTAATTGCTGTGTGGTGCTCACTCAAACATGTAAATATAGAAGAAAGTACATCATAGGAATTGTTATCGCTAGCTAAAGATTGACGTTTATTTGGGACACTATTTAACAGCCAGCTTTTTACGGCAACAGTGGGTAATTTTGAATTGCTTGTTTATCCCAGAAATTAGATTAATTTTTGGATTTTAGTTTAATTCTTCATAGATTGATTAATTTTAACATTTAAAAGTGAATTATATGCAGTGCAATCTCTTTCTGAAAATAAACTAATTTTTTCGTTTCTGAAAAGTCGCTAAAATGTTTCAGCAAAATAAATGTATTCTCGCTGACAGTTTGATGAACTTCTTACCTGTTAAAATTCACTTTCTTGGTCAAAAACAACTCTGCATAATAATTAAATGCTAACTTGGAAACCCATTAGAAACGCATGCTGTGCTATTTAAGTCTTTTTGTAAAAATTAATAAAAGGCCCGAGTTTTTTATATCAACTTTTAGTATTTACGCATACAGTTTCAATACTGTTACAGAATTTTGCATGGATTTTTACAAACGATTTCAAGCATATCTTCGTAGGAAGATGTGTAGTGTGATAATATTCCTATTTTCAAAACCATGTATATAATATTGTATGTGAGTGGATGTAATATTTACTTATACAGTAATCATGACTGAATACTGAATACAAACTATTACACATACTTAGGCAATTAAAAGATACGCAAGCGCATCATTTTTATGATTAATCAATTTTTTATTTAATATGGTTAAAGGGTAGCCAGATTTGATGTATTTCATCTTCTGAATCGACTTTTTTGTAATCGTGTTTTGTAGATTTCGTTTTATTACCCATAACATGAATGATTTTTACGTAAAGTGTAAGTAATTATAATACAACATTCATTTGAATGCATTGAAAATGCAAATGTCATTACGTAAAGTTTTATCCGCATCGCATCCACGGACTACTCATACAAGGATGATTCTGAATGAACCAATAATCACGTAAAATTATATTAATATTTACATTTATATTAAAAGCAACGGTCTATATGTACATTGAAATAAAATCTAAACGAATTCACAACCACCTAAAAATCATTAAAGAATTATCTACGATATCATCACACTGTTAGCGATGCAAAACATTGTGGTACACCTAATTTAACCACAGCAACTTTGATTTAAATATCTTTACCTGCAATTATGGCCAGTTTTTATTTTCAAACTGTTAGCGAGGGAGGCCGGTTCCATAGAATACTCTGTAGATGCTAGTGTGATTCATCTCATAAACATGAAAATACTGTGAAAGACATTACGCCGCTCGACTCCTATTTCGATTTTTAATGCACCACAAGGATTTCAAGTTGATATCCGAATGTGAAAGTGAGGTGACAGCATGTACGCTAAAAACTTGAAGCAATTACAGAGTGGTTTGAGAATTTTTTAAAATTAGCTAATAGCCCTATTCTTTTTATTGCACTACTATAATAATATTACCCAATTTAAAAGAAAGAACAAATGAGTAACTAACAATCATATTTTATGATTAAAATGGGCAACATAAAATTCTGATACAACAATATATTAAATATTATTTACATAATTTTCCAAGATACTGTTGAATGTTTAACAAAAAAATATTTGAAACTTTTGAGAAAAAACTTTTCTGCAATATATAAAACTAGGATATTTTCCTTTAGTTTATTTTCTTGGGCTTTAGGAAAAAAGCACAGTTACAGTATAATAAACTGTTTATTAGTGTGTTTCAATTGAACATGTAATTTCATGCTTGCCAACTTAAGCTTAACTTGCGATTATCGTCCATGAGAAATTGCTGTTTTATTATCCACATGGTTGAGCTTGAAACTGGTGTAAAAAATCTTATTTAATTGTTTTCTTAGCAGGCTACATACACTGTATAACAATACAATAGATATGTTACACGGTGTATTCTGGCCGTCCGCCAGAACACAGGAAATAGATTAGATAACTTTGTCTAAGAATAAGAGTAGAAATTGAGTGTCCGTGTGCAGTTCTAGGGTTACTTTGACTCACGTGGGGCCAAGGGCCGTGTGCAAAAGTTAAAAGTAATGTTGGAGCTCTCATGGAATTTAGATAGAAATAGAGAGGAGCATGTGAAGTCGTCGAGTTCACTCCGCACACATGGCTTATCTCAACGGACTTAGCGGGGAAATAAACGCAAGAAAGAGATGGAGACTTTGGTGGGAACATTAAGTTGTTTCTATACTTGGTCTCTGTGCCTTTCGGCACCTATGTTAATTCAAACTTATTATAGATTTTAGGAAGAGGAAGAGGGAGGATTTATGGGAAGCACCAAGCAGCTCCTTATTTGGAGATGCTTGGGCCCAGATATTTTCCGTCTTCCGATTCAAAGATAGATTTACATGTGTGAAATAGCAAGTAGGAAAATAAACGAAGAATCACGAAGACAGAATGAAGATCCGAAGACCAGCAAAGTGTAGGTTATTTAAAGAGCTAAGAACCAAGGCAAGGGGATCAGTCGTGGAGTTTCACTTGACGCCTGATAACCTCGCCCTTTACTTTGTCACTTAATTATTCTGAATCCTAGTTTTGAATTACTTATCTTGAGAGAAATTGTATACCATCTTAAATTCCCCCTTGATTAAAAGTATTATTCTATTCTTCAATTATTCTGGAGTTGAGTCGACACTCTTGCCTTATTACTTATCCATTTACAAAGTACAGCACTTTTCATTTAACACGTAAATCCCTATCCCCGTGACCATTTTTCCTTTAACACATAAATCCCTATCCCCGTGACCATTTTTCCTTTAACACATAAATCCCTATCCCCGTGACCATTTTTCCTTTAACACATAAATCCCTATCCCCGTGACCATTTTTCCTTTAACACGTAAATCCCTATCCCCGTGACCATTTTTCATTTAACACGTAAATCCCTATCCCCGTGACCATTTTTCCTTTAACACGTAAATCCCTATCCCCGTGACCATTTTTCATTTAACACGTAAATCCCTATCCCCGTGACCATTTTTCATTTAACACGTAAATCCCTATCCCCGTGACCACTTTTCATTTAACACGTAAATCCTCATCCCTGTGACCATTTTCCGAGAACACTGGGAAACCAACATTCAAGACATCTTTACTGAATTACGATTGGGATCTAGTTGGCTGTTACGAACGACTCGGAGCTAGTCCGCTGAGACTTGAGGAAGCGGATAGGACGAGTTTGCGATCAAGGCTACTCTGGATAAACGAAGACGAGAATACTGAAGGTTGCGAGCAACGAAGCGATAAGGACCAGTAATCTGAGCTGATCTCTACTCATCCTTCTTGGGAATATTGGACTGGTTGATTTAGCTCCCCTTTTGCAGTTAACATGTAAGAATCTATTTTAGTCATATTGACTGACTCTCCTCAACCAGAGAACGGTAACTTGCCATACGCAGTAACTATTATTCTATACTATGGTTAGACTTCCACTGCTCTGATTATTATTTCCTCTGCGTTGTAAACTCTGCCCATTGAATTATAATTACCTCCACTGTTTTTCCTACTCTTCCCCCGAGTGAGGAAAAATGGATGCGTAAAATGTAGCATATGACGTGGTGTACGTTCGTAAACACGTAGAATCTACGTTCCCATTTCTGATTTTGTATTTTTTGTAATTAAACTTCATATTTTTGAAGAGTTGAGAAAATTTTTTTTAATTTTTTATTTACAAGTAACAATTTTTTTGAGAATGTTATACTTAACGCTCAGTTTGAAAGTATGAATAATATTTGCTATGCTTTGGTAGTACCGTATAAAGTTACAAGTTTCTTTTTCGAGTTAAGTGCTCTTACCTGCTACTTCATGTCTAGAAATGTGACCCTTGTCTCGTCATTTTGTTTGTCTTTCCCATATTTGTCAGACTTTTGTGTGTACTCACCTGGTGAGAGTGAACCTTTTTCTGAAAGACGATTTTACCTTTACCTTGTCATATTAAAACTAGGGAAGTCGCGATACCTAGAGATAGTATGTATTTATTCTTCTTTTACATTTCTACAGCATCAATTTGCAAGTCAGAAATTGCTCATTATCTTTGAAATTGATTTACGAGTAATTATTTGAATAGGTATAGGGAGAGAACTCGAACGAAAATAAACATTTCATTCCAATAACGATATGTAAAATGAATAATATAATTAGAAAATCATTAGCAACTTAAATATTACGGATATGTAGAAAAGACAATTTCCAATTTGTGTTTCCTGTCGCGAAATCAACATTTAAGATATAGAATTCCAAATTATCTCAGTTCGTATAGGAAAATTTTGACGTGTCCATTGAGATTTTCTAAAAATTGGGGTAATTAGATAGTAAAATGTTATAGTGAATAACTACAACATAGATAAGCCTGATACGTTATAGATAGGTAAAATATACTTGCGGTTCGGTATTTCATCACCGAATTTTTATGTTTCAGTTCACATTGTTCACTTGAATTACAAAATAACGATTCAGAGATTTCAAAGAAATACAGTAGAACTTTTTATATGTGACACAAATTATAGACAAAAATTTGTGGTATCGAACCCACTTCATAAAATTCCATGAGTAAAATTTACCTTATAGGTATAGATAGAGTATTCAATGAGAACAACGAGGCTTTTCTATTATTGATGATACTTCGTCGAGTGAGAATTTATTTTCATGAGACAAAAAATTTTTTTTTCCTTGAAAGGATTATGTGTAAAATTTGGACGATAATATTTTGCGGACAACTATAGAAACAGTCCTGGCTGATTGGGTTTATTTACTTAATCGGGTATGCCTACTGATGGACGTAGAATTATTAAAATGTTATGCATTATTCTGAAATGTGAGGGCTATATTGTCGAGTCCGTCATGTTTTGTTTCATTGAAGTAATGACAGTTCAATGATGCTGTGATATTAGTTGTTTGTTCATGTATGTTTCTTTGTGCCTCGAAGAATGTATCCGATGAGGGCTATCAACAGTTTTAAAACAGGTAGCATCTAGGTACAACTTACCTGGTGGTAATAAAAATCAACTTGAGGGTGATTCACATCTACCTGATAGTATTGCACACGTCGACGTGTAAAAATTTTATTTGATGACAGTTGCTACATACGCAATTGAGTTACTGGACAATTCAGAATTAGATTTGGTTTGTAAAAAGAATTATCAAATGACGTTTACAGCAAATAGAAATTTGGAGGACTGAGTTCCAAAAAAGTGACAAAAAATGAAGTGGTTTAGTTATGTCCACTATGATATAAGTAGGGTACAGCGACTGGTACCTGGAAACATAAATTGGAAACAGTTTGTTTTATTGTAAATCATCACCCGTAGGAGTGTGAATACATATTGAAGTCTTATTTTTGTTGACTATTGAGGATTTATGTAAGAACGAGCTCAGTAGGAATAAGTAGGAAACGCATAAGTAGTTTAATAAGTAACATAACTAAAATAGACAAAAAATGTGGTGTCTGTACACAATAAGTACAATAGTTCATATTGTTTGGTCGATAGAGATTCATGGAACATGGTAAAAGCGACACGTAAAGACACACCACTACCACCTGAGAAATCCAAACCATATGATCGTCGTAAAACCATTAAGCCCACGGTAGTAATTAAACCGAAAAGCGTCCAATACAACTTGAGGAGAACTACAGCACGTAGTGCTCGAAATATAGACACGGCCAAACCTGTGAATTCGACATCCGCTCCTCCTCCTGTATCTCCTATTCGTAATATAGATACTAATTCTCTTCATCGTCAACCATCGGCCCCTCACCTTTCCAACTTTTTCCCTTCTAATCATTCGACTCCAGTTCCACACGCGGCTGCCCGTGAATTACTTAACATTATGAGGCGCAACGATGTTTCGAGTGATAATCTCATAGATCATCCATTACCTAATGAACAAGAGCATCAAGATGGTCGTAGGCAAGCACACCAGGCTAGGGATTCTCAACATACGCTCATTAGGCATAATCAGAACTTGACCAGAGCGGTCTTGAATGGTCAGGCCGAGCAGCAACGCATGATTGCAAATCTAGAAGCACGAAATGCACAGCATGACGAATTCATGGCTAGATTAGTAGATTTAAACCTTCAACCTGGGGCAGTTAATAAAGTTAATGTAACACCAAAGAGATTTTCAGGCGATGACAAGTCTGATGTTAGACAGTATTTAAAATCATACAATCGTGTCGCCACATGTAACGGTTGGAATGATGCATTACGGTTGAGGCAATTTCCAGCTTATTTAGAAGGCGAGGCAGAAAAATGGTGGGATGTTGTCACAACTGAAAGACAACAACGTAATAGAGATCCGATGACTTGGGAGGAAGTACAAGTAGAAATTGTACATCGATTTGGTCGCCAGGCACCAATTGATTATGTTCGAGCATATATTAACTTGAAAATGGAAGAAACTGATACGTGTGTAGGGTTCTTTTTTAAAATGTTAGAACTCATGAATCTTGCTGATCCATTAATGTCAAATGTAGACAAGATAAATAATGTCATAAAAAATTGTGTAGACGAGGTACAAGCTAAGTTGGCA
Organism: Dicyrtomina minuta; assembly: GCA_949802685.1. NCBI lineage: Eukaryota > Metazoa > Arthropoda > Collembola > Symphypleona > Dicyrtomidae > Dicyrtomina > Dicyrtomina minuta. The sequence goes on along the minus strand of OX461808.1, from coordinate 136,058,515 downwards.
TTGGTTCAAACCGACGATTTGAATGTTTTTCAAACACTCTTGACGAAATGCGATGCATATAGACGTGAACGAAAGCCTAAAACTGAACAGAGTTATGTATTTACATTGGGGACACCACATACTCGGGATTTACAGGCAGAACGCCAGAGTAACTATAATAAGAAACATGCCTATGCCCAGGCATTTTCTGGCAAGAAGCCCAACTTTAGCCCGTCAGCTCCAAGTAAATCAGATACACAGGCAGGTTTTCGAGGGAGTCAAAAACAAACACAAAGAGCTGATTCATTTTTTACTCATCCTAAAAATAAGAATAATTCTCAGTCGCAGGGAATACGTGATGAAAAACAGCCATTTACTGGTACATGTTTTCGGTGTGGAAAAACAGGGCATAAATCTGCCCAATGTATCGTGAATCTTGACAGGAAGCCAATTATATGTTATAATTGTGGGGCTCCAGGACATGTGTCTCCGGATTGCCCATTACCAAAAAATCCAAATGCTAACTTTGCTCCTTCTTTAAACTCCCAACGGCGGGGCCCAAAATAGATTTGGATTCCTCCGCCCGGAAATTTTTTACCAAACCCAATTCTCCCCCTCCTTGTAAACATAAAGCTCCAGTAGTAGACACGAGCCAGAGTGTTCATCTTACTGATGACATAGAGATACCCACATATAGCCTTAATTCTATTTCAGATAGGTGTTGTTTAATTTATGCATCTGCTACCTTGTTTGGAAAGAAAGCAGAATTGCTAGTTGACTGCGGAGCCTGTGTAAATCTTATTGATAAAAAATTAATACCTGATGATGTGGTATTATCCTCATCTCAGATACATTTAAAAGGGATAGGAAAAGATCCGTTACGGACTCTTGGACAGATCAAAATTAAAATTAAATTGTCTCAAGACGTCATAATTGAAGAAGACTTTCATGTTGCTTCAAATTTACCTTTTTCTGGTCTTTTAGGAAATGACTTTCTTATGAATCATGTAAAAGCTTTAGATTTTGATACTCCATCAATAGCAATGAAGGATGGAAAAATCGTACGTTGTATAGTACGTAATAAATCACGAGTTTTTTCTATATATAATGAACGTCACAATCGTGATAAAGCCATAGTCAGTGTATGTGACACGGTTGTTGTTCCGTCTTTTCCACAGACAATTCAGGTGAAAGTGAAAATCAAACCTAGTTGTAATTTATCGCATCGATCCAATGAACATATGTTTTATTTAACTTCCCCTAACGCTCTGATGCCTTTTTCAAAAATATTAGCGACGGACCAAACAATAATTACAGATAATACACTGGAAATTACTATTACCTTGTTGAATAGTGACAATTCTTTCGTTATTCAAAAGAATGATGTTCTTTTTCATGCGGAGTATCTTGCTCCTCGTCAAATTTTTTCGTTTCTTCCAATTCATCCAGTAGAAATAGAAAAGTCACGTCCTGATATTATTAAGACAATAAATACAGATCTGACACATGAGCAACAGGCAGTTTTGCAGAAAATAGTAATGAATTATGAATCAACATTTCATAAAGAAGGAGATCCTGTTACAAGGTCTACTTTACAGGCGGACCGTATTAGACTCAAACCTGGTGCTCGACCAGTATATGCTAGACCATATAGATACTCCCCGATTGAGACAGAATTTTTAATTGAACAAATTGTAGAACTCGAAAAAGCTGGTGTTATTAAACCATCTACTTCTTCGTACTCATCCAATATGATCATTGTCAAGCAGGGACATAGGTCTAAGCTAAATCCTAACCAAGATATAAAGAAATCTTTTCGATTATGTGCCGATCTAAGGAAAGTTAATGAAGAAGTTGAGGATGATAAACACCCAGTACCAAATATTGATGGTCTGTTTGATCAATTGAGAGGGAAATTATTTTATGCAATTCTTGATGGCAAGAAGGGATATTGGCAAATTTCAATGCATCCTGATGATACGTATATATTAGCATTTACATGTCCTGCTGGTTTATTTGAATTTGTAGTTTTACCATTTGGATTGAAAACAGCCCCCGCAATATATCAGAGATTGATGCATTCAGTATTAAAAGAACTTTTGTTCATAGCGTGCCTTGTATATATTGATGATATAATTGTTTTCGGTAGCACCTTTGAGGAATTTGCTGAGAACCTTCGCAAAGTTTTGGAAAGATTAGCTAGTGTGAAGTTACTGCTAAATACAGCAAAATGTCAAATAGGAGAACGTCGAGTACTTATTCTTGGTCATTATGTTTCAGTCAATGGTATTGAAATAGACAAAGCTAAGATTGAAATTTTGACGCAATTAAAACCGCCAACAACTGTCAAGAGCTTGCAGTCGTTTTTAGGATTGGCTAATTATTTTCGACGATATGTATCTCAATTTTCTAAAATTGCGCATCCATTATATATGTTGCTTGAGAAAAAAGTTAAATTTATTTGGGCAGAACCTCAACAAGTTGCGTTTGACAAACTGAAACATGCTTTATGTCATGCTCCAGTGCTTCGGCACTTTGATCCTAAATGTCCCATTTTAATTCATACCGATGCATCCGATTTTGCCGCAGGCGCTGTTTTAATTCAAGTTGAGGATAAAAAGGAGCGACCAGTAGCATATACATCTCGCTCATTTTCTAAAACTGAACGTAATTATAGTGCATATGAAAGAGAATTTCTGGCAGTTCTACATGCTATTGATAAATTTCGACCATATATATATGCATTACCGTTTAAAATTATAACCGATAGTTCCGCTTTATTGAGCCTCAAAAATAATACACAAATGCATACAGGAAAGCTGTACCGTTGGTCCTTACGTCTTACTGATCATAATTACACTATTGAGCATAGATCCGGGAAAAAGCACTTCACCGCGGATTGTTTGAGTAGATTAGAAAATCTCAAAGAATTGCCTCGTGGTGACACAGGTGAAAGTGCAGTTGATTACGAAAACCCAATACATTTTCCTACATATTTCTTATGTCAGACTGACTTGATTATTTTACAACTTGAAGATCCTTTTTGTGGTCCTAGAATGAAATTATTGGAAGAAAATAAACCGTGTAAAGGGTTTGTTTTGCGGGACTCGTTATTATATAAAATTTCTGGAAATAATGAGCGCCTAGCGGTTCCTTTGTCTTTTCGAGATGAAGTAATTCGCGAAAATCATGACACAGCGTTAGCTGCGCATCGTGCGTTTCATACTACGTACTTTAGAATTAAAGATAAATTCTTTTGGCCACATATGTCTAAATCTATTATCCGCTACATACGCTCGTGTGAGGTATGTATGGCAAGTAAAAGACCATACCGCAGAATGCAAGGTCCATTACAACCAATTACCCCTCCATTATTTCCTCATCATACAATTGCAATTGATTTCTGTGGTCCTTTTCCTATCACAGCCAAAGGGAATCAGCACATACTCGTGAGTATTTGCTCATTTTCGAAGTTTGTTGTTATGAAGGCAACAAAAGATCAGACTGCTAGCACTACAGCTGAGTTTTTGCTGGAATTAGTGTCTACATTTGGACTTTTTTATTATCTCCAGTCTGATCGTGGTGCAAATTTTACCTCTAATTTAGTTCGAACCTTTTTGCAACGTATGGGTATTAGATATGCGAATACGACCGCATATCACCCCCAGGCAAATGGACAGTGCGAAATAGAAAATCGTACTATTAAATCTGCACTTCGTGCATTACTTGATAATCATGAACAGCCCCAATGGGATTTATATTTGCCACAAATAATGTTCAGCATAAATACAGCCGTCCAGGAATCAACACAATTGACTCCGTTTGAAATTGTGTATGCTAGAAAAGCTATTCAACCCTTTGAGATTATGATGCCTGTTCATGAAGAACAATTAAAAAAGGATAGAAAAAAAGAGGCACAACATATATATACTTTAGCAAGGAAAGCATTATTGCATGCGCAGGCACGATGGAAATTGCGTGAAAACAAAAAACGTGCCGCAAATTCATATGATATAGGAGATTTATGCATGATAAATAGAGTGGCTACTCCACCTGGTCTTAAACCATCTATTACCAAAAAATTTCATGGTCCATATGAAGTTAGATTGAAAAAATCCGACCTTAATTACGAAGTAGCACATTTAGAGTCCGGACAGGTCATGATAGTGCATATTGAAAAAATGAAACCATATTTTGAACGTTTAGATGAATCAATTCCTATTGATCTTCATATTTCTCGTATAGAATGGTTAATCCGTGTATATAATGGAGTTAAACATTTCCATGATAATAATTTTTGGCATAAAGTTTTAACTTGGATAATAATACGTGAAGACGTACCCACTGTTGATTTTGACAAGATGATAAAATTTCAAAATGCAAAATATCAATTACAATTATATTTCACCCCCAACATTCAGATGGAGCAGATATTTTTGAATATATTACGTCCCCAGATAAGTAAGCACATTCTATTTACAAACTCCATGGCGAACGTCATACCTCCAGAACAAATTCACATACATAATAAAATTTTTACCTTGAATACCTTACATAATAAACTCCAACACTATCCTGATACATTGACTACGTATGTTTATTCAGATGATGAGATGTCCAGAATTATTACGATTTACCAAATCCCTTTATCAAGGTCTAATGAAAACTGGTGTAATATTTTTAAACTTTTGTATCAAACGACAGAACAGTATAAATTACATTTTTTTCTACCCAATGATTATGAATTTATTTGGACTTTTCTTTTGACGATTCATTTTCTGTGTTATGTTGCTAAAACTAGTAATTTTGAGAAGCCTTGTCGCATTCTAGTAAGGGAATGTAGTCATGCCTTTCCTACAAAATATTCAAATGTTGAAGTAATTCAAACAAGTCTTACGCTTGTCATACAATTTTTTCGTCCTATATTAAATATGATTGAGGGAGTTACAATTCGCCCTATGTCAAAATCTCCATCCTCTGAATCAATACCAAATACAGTCACTCCTGTACCAATGTCCATGTCAAGTGGTGAATCACAGTCCTCTGTATCTGTCCGCAAGAATATTAGTACTAATCCTACTATTATTGTAACCCCACCTCCTGACAGTCCCACATCTGTCGCTCCTGTTTCAGTTTCACCTGTAACAACGCGTAGTGGTAGAAAGATTCGTACTCCTGATCGATTACAAGTTTCTTAAATATAGTTATTGATTCTTATAGGTATCTCATAATCTTAATGATTTTGGCCCTCATTTCTGTTGGAGGAACTACTCCAATTCCATTACTTTCTCTCCCTCCTGTTTCTCCTCAAATCCTTCCATTTGTGGAATGCCACGAACGACTTAATGAATTATCATGGGATACAACACCTGTTACTACGACACCTTTCAACGGAACATTATCCTCTTACGACGCACCAGCTCTTTTAGAATACCAGTGGCCAGATGTCAACTGGGTAGTTACGTTTCCAGCGGTAGCTTGTAAAGCTACATTCACAATCTTCGGCGTATCCCCCGCACCTAATGGAACAGTGATAAAAGAAAGCTCAAATGGTCCTGAATTAGTCCAAGCTGATGCCTGTCACACCATGTACGATACTAAAATATCACCTGAAGGCGATCCATTGACTTTTGCTTCCGATTACTATGAAACGTCAGTGACAGTCCCACAAATGAACCCGTATCCCTCCCGATTTACTGTTTCATTTACGAATTATCGTGTTGCTCCTATTACAATTGAAGTACATCGAAATAGCAGCCAAATTCTTCACGGTGGACGAGTATTAAATTGCGGATACGCAGATGGTACCTGTCAAGTTGGTTTTGCTACCTTTGTATGGAATACCACAGAAGTAATTTCCGCCGTGCGAAATCTTCATACTCCAGATAATTGCATCGTGAAAGGAAGGACCATGAAATGTCCAACATTGTCTAAAGTATTACATACCGACGTTCCTCAATCCACCTTATCAATTATTTTCACGACATCGGAGCCCTATATTTCTCGACCCGCCGACAGTAATCTCAATTCACGATTGACTCGATTTCAATATTACCTTCGCAAAGCTTATATGTCCCAATCTGTAATTCCTGATATCCCTGAAACCTTCCAAGCCGACAATATTGATGGCAATTTGAGCATAATGAAATGCCACCAGATTTATAATTATTCGCTTTTACCATTTAATCTTTGCTACAAGTCACATACAATTATTTACCAGTATCAAAATAATCAGATTATTAGTTTGGTAGACACATTTAAGCGGCGTATTAACTCCTCACCAATTGCCCGTAATTGCTCGCATGTTTATAATGCCCCTTCACCTGGTAATTATGTGTTTGATAGATTGGGTATTGTAGTGCCAAATGATTTTGTTCAGCACTAGATATTTAGTAATTAATTGTTTTTTTTCATTTTCAGGAATAGGCTTCTCCATAGAAACGTGTTTTTTCTTGCTTGTTTGTGCTTATTTCAAACCCGACCTTCCTTTGCTAAGGATAAGACAAAGCATGTCTACCAAACCCAGTGGTCCCAAGTCTTACCTTTTCCGATGCCTCTTTTTCAATCGGATCCGTTAAAACATTGTACCCCGTTCCTTAAACATATGACTTTTCGGACATATTCCGCATTGATTAACCCATCTGACCCATCACGATCACGTATGACTTTGTCATATAATTTACAAAATGTCAAAATAGTTGACCAAGGTTGGGAGTGTATTTTTGGACATTTCAATTATACATTTACTGTACAACCACATTTTGTTTCTGACTTTATTAGCAAGCAGACATGCGAGAGAATGATAGCTACACAAAAAACTCCTGATGGAAAAGATTTATGGCGTATTCGAATATACCCTCATGCAGCATTTCACGAAACCCCCTTGCGTTATGCTTATACGAGTAATGGTAAAAAGACATTTTTAAGTACACTATATGCCTTACGCCAACGTAATATTTTAGGGAACTCGTCCCATATTATAATTCCCTCTATACATTCTACGCGCGCATACCCCAACACGGGACGACTACATACAAAAACAGGCGTTTTCTTTTGGCAAAATAATAATATTCGATCATGTTTTTCTCGTTCTGTTGAACCGATTACTTGTCATTTTTCAAAACAATTAGCTACTTGCCCTCAATTGCAAATGTTAGACTTAGTCCGACATGAGAATCAATCGTGTTCAGCCTTATATGTATACCCTGATGAGCTTCAGAATACTGAGTCACTCGATAATTATTACAGACCTTATACTATTTATAAAAATTTTACTCCAGGATATATCTACAATCCTGATCATCATGTGCTTTTGACAAAATTAGAAAAAAAGGAGAGCATTCCTCTTCCTATCAACCGACCTAGACGTTCAACTTTTGACCCATATTTTCAAACAAAGAGTTATCATCGTTCTAAACGCGATACTTCATTAGATAGGATCACGTTTTTATATTATATCCATAAATATGAACCTCACTTGCGTCTCCATAAACCGGATGCCATTTCTTCATATTTGACTCTCAAATCAAATCATGATATCCTGGACTTACGTTTGCCTTTATTAAAAAACTTTTTGCCTGAACCAGATCAGTTGCCTACTTCAAATTTTCAGATTGCTATCAAAAATAAAATGGCCAATATTGAAAAATGTTTCAACATTTATGAATATAGTATAATTCCAAACATGAATTGCGGAATTGACACACCAATAATATTTCGTCATAATAATGTCATGTACCTTGGGTTACTACTAAATAAAGCTTCTTCTAACCAATTCCCTAATAATTCATTATGTCATCAAATACGTAGTAAAAAAGACCTGCTTGCTCAAACATTGATGCATGAGAATAATATCTTTCATTTCTCACTATAAGTATAACCAATACTTCCTCTATAGTTACGTATGCATGATTCCTATATTCAGTTAATTCTTTCTATTATAGAACATAATGTCTCTCTACATCATTTTCGCTTTGGCTTTACTAAAATGCTGTGCGGGAGAACTACCTACCACATCGTATTGGATTACCACTGACGAAGCAGACTTTATGGATGCCGATCAAGTAACCGGAGAACCAACACCAGCTTCCTTTCAAAACTACCCTTTGACAAGACAGCTGCAACCTCTTAGTTTGTGTCGTACTGTTTTAAATAACATGTCTTTTTCTTCTGAACTTGATCCGAGTAAAGGAACAAACAACCCTTTTTTTTGGTTTGATAATATTCCTTGGGAATTTACTGTTCCCGCTTCTGAATGTATTGGTCGTGAAACCACTTTAGTCTTACCAAATCGGGTTGGTCAAGCGACGAATATGCGCTTTATTCACCGTCTTTTTGCAGTCTCTGCCAAAGTATGTGATATAATGTCCAGGACAAAAAGATCACCTCTTGGTACTCGCTTACACCCTTCAGGCACTTTTTATTATTCCACGAATACAAAATTCCGACACGCAAAACATGGCGATCGAATCTCAAATTTTTTCATGTTACAAACATCCATAACTGTTAATAAGATGCAAGATGTAGTATCTTCAAAAATAAGTGATATATTCACAAATTGCACTTTACTATCAGGTCAGTGTCGCACTCAGCATTTAGGAATAGTTATCTGGGATACGGCGAAATTAAATCAATGTAAGAATTTATTATCAGCCCCAATTCGATGCCAATCTTTTGGTAAAACTCTAGCATGCCCTGAATTAGACCTGGTAACTGCGACAGATCCTGTAAATACGTGCCAATTAAAATTTCCATCTGAACCTATTGAACAGAATTTAGATGGTCAGTTTGGAGATTCATTATCATTTGATCATGAGGACGTATTTCAACATTGGTTGAATACAGATAACTCCGGTCACTCTCGTCGACGTCGATCAGTAGAATATCAATCCATACCTTCGATTCAATTATCACCGACCACGTATTTTTTCCGACGGACAAACACAGTAATACCCGAATACTTACCGTCTCGTACTTTTAATTATCGAGCTAAGCGTACTAATAGTACGATTGCTCTACAAAAATGTGAAATAGTTCATGATTATGAGATCTTACACCGCCCTACATGCCACAATGAATCCCCTGTTATTTTTTCTTTTTTGCGACAAAATCATATCGGATATGTTGATATTCATAATCAGCAGATCTTACGATCTCACCCCATTTCAAATTGCACTTTGTAGACATGCAGTAACTATAGCCAATTTCTGTTTCTTTCATTTCATGTCACTATGTAAAGTAATTACACAAAAATGTGTGTTTCTGTATTGATTTCTATAAGAATCGTCCCATTTTTATTGCAGGAGGACGTATGTTATCTTCTGTATAGCTTTTTCTCTTCAGTCAGTGTTTTCTGCAGCAACACCTAATGCCACTGCAGCTCCACAAATTGAATCGAGTGATGAACAGAATCCAGAAGTTTATTCATATTTTGCAAGTTTAGATAAGAAACCTGTCCCATTATTTAAATGTGCAGGTATGCGCGAAGGCTTGAAGTTTCGTGTCCCGCGAAATCTCAATTGTCCGTTATTAGATAATAATGAAGATTCAAAAGCAGTTCGTGTCTCTTTGTGGTTTGACGACGTGTCAAAACAACAGGTCAAGGGATACGAATGTTTTGCAATTCGAACCGTCGCCACTAAACGCTGGGGATTTTTTGGCGACTATCAGGATATTATAAAAGATTCAAAATTTCCTCTTACTTTACAACAATGCAAAGATATGGTTCGCACGAGTAATGCACCTTCGGGCGCAGCTACTACACGCATCGCTGGAGAACTTCATGGCACCAAAAATACAATCACAATCGAATGGTCATATGCTTCGACTGCAAAGCAAGAAATTGTTAATTATTTTTACGTTTCCGTAGCTATTGTTATTAATAATGATGATTCAATTCAGGCTAGTACTACACTCACTGAACATTGTGATTACCGATTGGGTAAATGTTCCACCGATAGAGGTCAACTTTTTTGGTCGGCAAAATTTGTAAATGAGTGTAAATTGAAAGAGTATGTAGATACTACTTGTATACTTACTGGCGAGCGCTTGTCTTGTCCAGAAGTTGAGATAGCGGTGAGTAAAATAACAACACGTAGACGATGTGGTGTCACGGTTGGCTCATCACCTCAGGGTATTTATATTTCTCAGCAGACACCTATGGATTTAGATAGTACTATTGTCACAACGGAGGAATTAAGAACACTAGCTACGAAACATTTGAAACGTGATAGACGCAGTAGTTACTACACAAGTGAGTCTATCTTTACCGCTGCCACTGGTGAGCCCGATGAACCTTCGATTCCATCGAATGCTCAATCAAATAGTCGTTTTCAGTTTTTATATCAAATAATAGAACAGAATGTTTCATCGAATATTCAACTTCTTCATATGGAAGTGTGTCGTGCAAATCAGAGACAACTCACCATGTTAAGATATTTAGCAGAGTCAGGATCACCTTCACTTTTAATTCGCACCTTATTTGGTCAACAATTTTATAGTGCGCGATTAGCTGGTGACGTTATTACAGTCTTTGAATGTGAGAAAGTTGAACACTATATGTTTTTGCAACGCGACGCGTGTATTTTAGAAGCCCCAGTGATGTATGTACAACAACATGACAAACGCATCGGATTTCTTAGTCCTTTGTCACATGAAATTAATGACCGTCCTACCAATATCTCATGTAATGAAATGACACCTTTTTACTTCGATACTGGAAAGTCAGTTTTATTATTGTCCAACCGTACGATATTAATTGATCTGCCTTCATTACCTGCTCCTGGTAGCGGACTTCATAATATCACAAAATTACCCCAATTAAGTTTTAGTTCCCCAGGTGCTTACACAGTAGATGAAATTTCTGGTTCCGATTCATTAATGTCTTTAATCAGAGGTATTCAGGCCCGATTTTCAATTGAAGATGCTATCAAAGCTCAAAGTCAAGGAAAATCTCAGAGTCCCCACATGATTAAAGTCATTTCAGATTTACGTGAAACTGTAATTAGTCCATTTCGGTCGGCTATTTTCAAGACAATCTTGTCACTTTTCATTATCTTGATTATTTTGATCATTGTCTACATTATTTATATTAAATTTTCTAAACTTAAAGCTTTCTTGATTAGTTTACGGAATCTGAAAGTGATGCTTCCAGTTTTTACCATTCACCGACCTTATCTTGACGATGAGTCCATTCAACAAGAGGTCGAGGTACCACCACAAGTCTCTGAGGAAATGCTGGAGATAGCAATCGAAAATTACGTGCAAAAACACGTAGGGAAAGAGCATCGCCAGGCAGGTGTGCCGTCCCGGGATGAAGCGCCTCGTAGTAATGAGCGCGTGGTATATATGAGACACCAACCAGCATCCACATCTCAACGCCCTCCAAATCTCTATCCAGCATTAAGTATCAGTGAGTTTGAGGACGACCCTCCAACTTATGTTGCTTCCTCAGAGCCACATGCCTTTTGAATGATACGACGATTCAATAGCCATATCATTCAGCCATGTGTCGTAGAAAAAATCTAACCCCGTAGTTCTGTGTGAGTTTCTCACACACTAACATGTGTTTTTACTTATATATAGATACGTACATATTAATTAAGTAGATATGAGACTTTAGTTTTTGTCCAATGCCCGAGCATACTGTAATAGATCTAGTGTATCTTCAAACACAACATTACATTTTCTTGAAAATTTTTTTTCTCTTCGTCTTTGTAAAAAACCTTCTTTCGTCGTAGTCTATATTTGGCTTACTTTTCACCATATTGGCTTTAGTTTTGTTTAACTATGAATACGGATCATCGTTGTCCTTTTCTTCTCAGTTTGCTTCCTACACTAGTGCGGTTTTAACGTCAAGATGAAGTTGCCACCGAATCCTGAGTTCCGTCACACGTGTTATATTCGGTTCTGTGAGAATCAAGACTGTACGTTTCAAGCTTGTATGTGTTCCCATCCATGGATTACACGTTTCTTCAATCCTTTTCGTCCCCGTGAGGATCAATTCACCTTGAAATGGGTCCACGATATTTCAGGGAAAAACATCAAGCCTTACTCCGACCATGAAGACGGTCGTGGCATATACACTATTGGCACGGTGTTTTGCACGCTCTCGTGTTATCAACGCTTGATTTCTAGCAAAGTTTTGATCGAACAGATGAAGTGTATCTCCAGTTCAAGTTCACCTCCCCCAGGAACGCTCATTTCTTTGACCTACATGACAAATTGGAACTGGTACAATTATGATAAACCTTGGGAACACGAAGAATATATTGATCATTACATACCAATTCCGGCGCCTCCCAGTTCTGGCTCCGAAGCGGAATCTGATGACGAGGAAAATGCACCCATTCATCCACCTCAGGTTGTTGAAAACTGGGATAACTCCGACCATCCGGACGATAATAGTTCTGATCGATCATTTGAACTTCATATTGCAGAACCGGCTGTACTTGAAAATGCAGATCCACCTTCTTTGTCTTCAGAAAGTGATAGTGGTTCCATCAAATCGCTAAGACTTTACTCTTATTGTCCACCTGAAAGGTTTGATAATTTTGATTACACAGATTCGGACGGTGACTCGCCCAGACCACGGATGTCCACGGATCTATCTGAGCCGTATGATCCGGCCGATCCGATTCGACCCATGCAATCTCCAGTTGCCGGACCAAGTGGATTACCCCCACACAATTTTCACATTTCTTCGCCACCTCGACCAGAGTCTTCATCTTCCGAAAGTGATTACGGTTCATCTCAGGATATCCGCTCATTCCGAGGTCGATGGGGAGTTGACGATGATATCGATCACATTGGTGATGTTGTTCTTACACCTGCAGATATAAACGGACCTAGGACGCATCCCGACTGGTTACGAGATTGGCACGAACATCAGGCGATATTTGATCACATTCATCATGCTACTTCTCCTAGTGACTATGATGACGAAACCATGGACCATGGTCAACCTTCTTCTCTGGAATCAGTCCTAAGGACATCTAACGTAATGACAGCTGCTCATCCTGTTGGCCAGGCCACTACAGTATCCAGCGCCGCTGTCATGATACGGGCCAACGGGATGGTGGAGTCCAATAATGACCCCAACGAGGATGCGGATGATGAGGATGACGACTATCATCCCGTTCCTTCGTGTCCCATAGCAGACTCTGATGTTTTACAGCCCAAAGTTGAATTCTCTACGTTGGACAGTTATAATCAGTCTACCTTGTCCTTTGACTGGGAGTGCTACAAGTAACATTGCTAGTAAGTGAAGTGTTTGTGTATTATACGTCTTTGATGTTTGAACTATTGTTTTATGACATATGCCAGTAACTCAGTACTTCCTACTTTTGTGAAATACTTTCTTAATTTTATATCCATATCTGTTACATGAAGTGTAAAAACATAAGAAGTGATCCCTCATATTGCAATGAATAACCCCATAACTTCGACCCTTTTCAAGATTACTTATGACCATACCATTTTAATTTTTATAGTCAGGGAAATAGGACACAAACATTTAATTATATATTCCACTCATACAAAAATTGTCAGTACACATTTTTTATGTATCTCAGCGATAGGATGTAGATTTTATACCAATTTTTATGACATGTAATGAAATATGATTTTTTTTTTGTACTTTTATATGTTTAAATATTGATGGTTTTGTGCTATGGTAGTGCGTTGTTCGTGTGTGTCTATAAGACACATTGTGTGCCTATATATCCACACAACGTACTACATTTATCCATAAATAACTGTATTTTGAATCTAAATCCTTAAAAATATGCTAAGCGGCTTGGAAAAACTATGATTTCATTTAGTAATTTGTGAAAGTACTAATCACGTAGTTCCACCTTTGATAACACTTTGAGTGTCAGTCACAGGTGGATAGTCAACTTGTTTGTACTAATAGGTACAGAGATGTTATTTCCTACCGATTACAATGATGACAGTTCTCTTGTAATAATTAACACGAATGCGCATCTCTGGAATTTGTATGTAAATATTGTGTGATTTGCAACATGTGTTTTGTGCGTGGCGTATCTGAGGCATCGTCTTTCACACCTGTGGGGTGCCTTGTTCGTCGTGGGCGACTCAGGTTGCCTCAGGGGATGTGTTACACGGTGTATTCTGGCCGTCCGCCAGAACACAGGAAATAGATTAGATAACTTTGTCTAAGAATAAGAGTAGAAATTGAGTGTCCGTGTGCAGTTCTAGGGTTACTTTGACTCACGTGGGGCCAAGGGCCGTGTGCAAAAGTTAAAAGTAATGTTGGAGCTCTCATGGAATTTAGATAGAAATAGAGAGGAGCATGTGAAGTCGTCGAGTTCACTCCGCACACATGGCTTATCTCAACGGACTTAGCGGGGAAATAAACGCAAGAAAGAGATGGAGACTTTGGTGGGAACATTAAGTTGTTTCTATACTTGGTCTCTGTGCCTTTCGGCACCTATGTTAATTCAAACTTATTATAGATTTTAGGAAGAGGAAGAGGGAGGATTTATGGGAAGCACCAAGCAGCTCCTTATTTGGAGATGCTTGGGCCCAGATATTTTCCGTCTTCCGATTCAAAGATAGATTTACATGTGTGAAATAGCAAGTAGGAAAATAAACGAAGAATCACGAAGACAGAATGAAGATCCGAAGACCAGCAAAGTGTAGGTTATTTAAAGAGCTAAGAACCAAGGCAAGGGGATCAGTCGTGGAGTTTCACTTGACGCCTGATAACCTCGCCCTTTACTTTGTCACTTAATTATTCTGAATCCTAGTTTTGAATTACTTATCTTGAGAGAAATTGTATACCATCTTAAATTCCCCCTTGATTAAAAGTATTATTCTATTCTTCAATTATTCCGGAGTTGAGTCGACACTCTTGCCTTATTACTTATCCATTTACAAAGTACAGCACTTTTCATTTAACACGTAAATCCCTATCCCCGTGACCATTTTTCCTTTAACACATAAATCCCTATCCCCGTGACCATTTTTCCTTTAACACATAAATCCCTATCCCCGTGACCATTTTTCCTTTAACACATAAATCCCTATCCCCGTGACCATTTTTCCTTTAACACGTAAATCCCTATCCCCGTGACCATTTTTCATTTAACACGTAAATCCCTATCCCCGTGACCATTTTTCCTTTAACACGTAAATCCCTATCCCCGTGACCATTTTTCATTTAACACGTAAATCCCTATCCCCGTGACCATTTTTCATTTAACACGTAAATCCCTATCCCCGTGACCACTTTTCATTTAACACGTAAATCCTCATCCCTGTGACCATTTTCCGAGAACACTGGGAAACCAACATTCAAGACATCTTTACTGAATTACGATTGGGATCTAGTTGGCTGTTACGAACGACTCGGAGCTAGTCCGCTGAGACTTGAGGAAGCGGATAGGACGAGTTTGCGATCAAGGCTACTCTGGATAAACGAAGACGAGAATACTGAAGGTTGCGAGCAACGAAGCGATAAGGACCAGTAATCTGAGCTGATCTCTACTCATCCTTCTTGGGAATATTGGACTGGTTGATTTAGCTCCCCTTTTGCAGTTAACATGTAAGAATCTATTTTAGTCATATTGACTGACTCTCCTCAACCAGAGAACGGTAACTTGCCATACGCAGTAACTATTATTCTATACTATGGTTAGACTTCCACTGCTCTGATTATTATTTCCTCTGCGTTGTAAACTCTGCCCATTGAATTATAATTACCTCCACTGTTTTTCCTACTCTTCCCCCGAGTGAGGAAAAATGGATGCGTAAAAGATACCCTTGTCTGTTACCAGGAAATTGCATTATTGTAGATATAGTTGTGTATCGTAGTACTAACCTATACTGTAAGTGTCCTTCATTTCAAATCTAAGTAATCGTGTTTATTTATTGCGGAAAGTTAACACACATTTTAATGCATTGTTAGATAAAAATAACCAACTTTTACACTTCTTTATTTAAGTTTTAGTTTTAAGTGTATTTGAGCTTCATGCAACCGTTTCTTGTATAGACATGATCGAGCTCACAGAGGCGCCACCGCTCCTGGCATCAGCGCCTTTCTGGCGATCCACAAAGATTTTGAGCCCACAACTGAGATCAGCTGGGCTACTTGTTATCGCAAATGCAATGGATACGTACGTTCATGAAGTAGTTACTTTACTTGTCATTTAATTGTCGCGTGGTAGTGTAACGGAATTTAGAAATTCAAGTTTTAAGATAAACAAAAAACTAAATTCTTTCTTATCGTGCAAACATTATTTCTGCACTTTAGGTTAGTCAAGATAGTAAGCCTATTTGATAAAATAACTCCAAAACTGACTCTGTTACTTCAAGACACATGTACGGACTATGAACCTACAAATGGAGAGTAGTCATCAGTAGTGGATTGGATTGGACGGACACACATGCTTGTGGGGCAGGAAGAGACTTAGTCGTACAATGCCATGTATAACGACGCGTGCTGTGCTTGCGGAGTGTGGGACTAACCAAGAGTTTATTCTTGCCGAGCATCAAGCTCGGTCAATCCGCAATCCTAAATCCTACGGTAGGTATATGAAGCACACACATTCCTGCATTTGGGGTTCTATCTTTGCGATTTAATATCTTGACTAATATAGCAACTGTGGAAATAATGTTTACATAACAAGAAATAATATAGTTTTTTGATTACCGTGAGACTTAAATTTATAAATAGCATTGCATACAAACGCTGCAATTAAATGTTCAAGTAAGTCATTTCTTAATGCTAAGTAGCCGCAGATGAACTCTGCTGATGGTCCAGCAGTTCGTTAGCTCGCCAGAACCTACAATGGCGCTAGTTTAAACGTGTCTTCGAATGTATGTATATTGGAAATAATATTCTACATAGGTAATTTATGTTTCTATTGATTATTGAAAAGGTGTTTAAGTAAACGTGGGGTTTATTTCTACATCACATAGAGATTTCTATTTGTCGCATAAAATATAGCAATTTAAAAATTCAAATTCCAAAAAAAGTCTATTACGTGAAACTCGTAAACTCTTAAACAGAAAGTTGATACCACAAATCAAATGTGTGGTCTGAGATTGGTGAAAATAGATAACTGAACGAATTTATGACAATATAGTAATTACAATTATTATTAAACTTATAATTTCTTTTCACATTTGTTGTTTTAAATGATTTGTTTTAAGTCAACCTTCCATATAAATGTTATTTTCAGAAACTATTTAATTAATTATGGGCGTTAAAACGAGAAAATGTACCTACTGTACATAAATTGCACATCTACTATTCTATTGTATACCCCATATTAACTACTGAATGATTTTTCCCAGCATTATTAGATACACAATGACTTTAGTTTTCCTGAGAAACTATACGTACTCCTAGTAATTGCTTATGCAATTGGGTTTAAGGATTTACGCAAACACAAGAGCGTACCTGGCAGTAATAATTTTATTACTATTTTGTATGCTAAAAACATTTACTGTTGAATAATACTAAAGTTGATAAATTTCAATTGTTCAAACTGACGATTTGTTGTACAAAATTAGTATTTCATTACTGTTCAATTTGAATTTCACAGAAATTTTCTTTGCGGAAGCAAATCATGTTTATGTTTTTGGTTTTGCAACTTGCATGTGACATTTAAATTAAATTATTAAAAGGCAATACATTTTTTGCACAATTATAACTTCTTTGCTTTCACAGGTTTGAGGCTTTCATTATTTTAACAATCTTCCTTTAATAAGCCCTTGATTTCACTAAAGCCGTAACTACTGTTAGTCCTAAAGTTCTCGCTTACAACTTTCAATAAAATTTGAAAAAAATGCAGTTAATAAAAGGCCTCTAAAATAAGTTTCAAAAAAGTTTTGTTTTGTTTTTGAAAATTTTTGAATTATCAAAAACCGAGATTTAATTTTCTAGATAATGTTCTAGAGATCACAAAACTTTGTAAAATCAGATGAAAATGTAAAAGCTACAGAATTAAAACAAAATCAGAAATATGGATTTTTTAAACTTTGGCGGGAATCTGAGAGCAAATCTCTGGCCTGCGACAAAAATGATTAGACACAAGTTTTAAAGTTGCGCTCGACGCGCCTAACTTACATCAACTTGAGTTGATACTAGGCGCACATGTATTTACTCTTCCGTATCAGTATCAGTTGCATGATCGCGTTCTCATACACTCATCTTTTGAAATCCATTATAATTGTTATTACAAAATAATAAACTAGTATGAGAATATTTGAAGATTAAAAATTGCATAAATATGATAAATTTAACATAATATTCAATCAAAGTAATTACCGTCTAGTAATATAAAGTTTTGTTTGGCACGTATTCTCAATAAAACTGGTGAGTTTATCTTTGTTTCTTCATAGATTTACTTTTGAAGGGGCGCAAGTAACACGTAAGCGTTTTAGCATTTAACCTAAAGGAAAATGATAATATATGGGCGCGCAAAAGCAATGAGATTACATTGTTGACCACCGCAGTGACAAAAGTAGAGGCAGATGCAGTGGCTAGGGTTACGTTTAGTGTTTTTGAGTTAACCTCTGCTCTGGTTCAAGGGCGGATCCAAGGGGGGGGGGGGCTAAGGTGCTTTAGCCCCCCTTAGAAGCGAATTTTTTAACATTGCGAACATAGGAGCGGCCATTTTCCAAGATGGCTGCTCCGATCTTTTTAACATTGTAAGCCCCCCCCCCCATCACCCAATTCTGGATCTGCCCCTGCTCTGGTTTGTTTGCACAGTATTTCCTTTCCAGTGTTTGTTCCGATAGTCGTTCTTGTCACTGCTCCGAAATGTTTTGACGAATCCTAAATTAATATCTAGCAACGTTCACCTAGGCTGAAGTATTTTAAATTACAAGCGTCGGTACTCTTTACCCTTTTGCTGTTTAAAGATGTTTTTTAATAATTAGTTACAGATACTTAGCTTGCATTATAGTCTTTACAGAGAATTTTTATTTCGTTAGTTTTTACTTGCGAAACCAAATTTTCTTACGCAGTTCCCGTGTCATAACATTAACTTTGTGTATATTTTAGTAAACATTTTGTTCTTATACTTTTAAAAATGCTAGAGAATTCCTTATCAATTTTAGAAGAAGTAAGTTACAAGATCTAATTGATTTAGATTCTTAATACTGTTGAAACATTGTTTCACAATTAAAACTGCCACTATAACATATTTTAGTTCTATGCATTATTGCATTATTAGGTAGTCTGAAAGAACGTGGTAATACCTTGTCCATAGGAAACTTGCTAAATGTGAATAGGGGATTAACTATGTGTGATAACATGATATTTTGTTGCCTATAGTATATAGAAAGGAATAGGTAAGAATATTAGCAAACTTTTTCTTGTGGAATTTTTGTTACAAAATGACTGAGTATAATAATTGAAATGGTATATATTTAAACTCCGTTTGAAAAGTTAAGGTATATTTTGCAATAATAATGTTACTAGATAAAGTTTTGTTTTCTTTCATTGGAGATGGCTGTGTCTGGTGTAAGACCCAATTTAATTATACAATAATCGTGTGTGTGACAGGCGGAAAGTAGTCAGTTTTCTCACAAACCAAGTGACTAAAAATGAAAAATATTAGCAGTTTATTAGGTCAACTAAAAAACCACAGACCACGTAGAGACTCCTAATCGGCAGCATCATTTAAAACGTTGACAACTTTGGTAAAATCTTCCCGCAATCCCTATTTCAGTGATAGACTTCCAAAGACTCAGCCCTTCAGCCATGGACATTCAATAGGGTAAAAATGCGTTAGCCATGGCTTTTAAAAGTTGTGTGTATTTATCAACGACATCAGTAATTAATATTGAAAATATTGGCTTAGCACAACAGCATTTCTTAAACAGTAGACGCAAGGAAATAAGGCACAGCAAACTTTTATTAAATGGATATTTCAATTTTATAAATAGGCCTTCTTGTTTTACCGATTTCTTATAAATTAAATTAAAATTAGCAATTTTTACGTCTTGTACTAGCTAAACCGAACTCATTTTGAAAGACCTAAAGTATCTGCAATTTTAAAATAAAACCAAATCTTAGTTATATTGTTAAATCTCAAACTTTTCTCAACGCTGTTGCATATTTTTGCTTCTAACTTAATTAAGATTGCTCGAAGATCCGCTCGATTGATTTATTACTATTTCTTGCTTAACGTACTATGTGATAATTAACTTCCAGTACTCAGAAAAACTTAATTACTGATAGTTCATCTTTAATGTGAATCGCGTAAACAACAATGCCCAGTACTATTTTTATTAAACTTGAATAAGACTTGGTTTGTTCATGATTGGTAGTGTATCTCCCTCATTCCATTAACAAAATAACAATCTAGTCAAGAACTGATCCTGTGTAGCTACTTTGTCTTAACGTAATTAAAACATTTAGACGGCGTATACATATTTAATACCGCTAAGTATATACTTTTAATTTCTGTAACATTTCTGGTTGCTAGTAAACAACAAGAAATGGCCAAAACCATAGCATTAGACATCCAAAAACGTCGCAACAATTAAGATATAATTTAAATTGGGCTAAATAGTTGCTTTTTGTTTTAGTATTTTTTTTTACTTGTTTTCTTTTACTGCTTTAAATTTAAATAGTGTATTCTTTTAGCAATCATCCCTTGCTACTTCTTAGACACAATTTCCTTCTTTATTTTGTGAATGGTATTTAAGCAAAGGGTCTTGACCACGTACTTATCACTTTATTAGGTCTGATTCTGATAGTCTACTTCTTACTTTAACGAATACCGAATGAATAATTGGTTTATTTATATGGTCAGTAGCTGCAGTAGTAAAATGTGGTTTTAAAAGTATTGTTTTGAATTTATTGAAAACGTTTGTTACTGTGCCTATACGGTTTTTTCAGTGCCTAATTTCTCATCTATTTTAAACAGTTTCTTAAACAAGAAACGTGAAAATTCTGTGTTGTATAACTCGTTCAGTTTTCACCTAACAAAAAATTTGTAAACTGCTAAAAATCCGTTTTATCACTCGCTTAGCATTTACAGAATCAAGACTCTCTTATGATGTGAAATTTCTGCTCAGCAGCTAAGCTTATAAGTCAGAATTCACATTGAATATTCAAAGTTGTATTTTGAATGTAGTGAACGTTGTAACTATGATGTACACGAATTGTTTTGCAATATTTATATTTCTAGCATTAACGCCACTAGGTTTATGTTTTAAGTCGCATTAAGTCAGTTACGTAGGTATAATATAGAAGTAAATAGACTTGTCTGATGTTAGGTAAATGATAGGAAGATTCACATTGAATAAGTCAAGAACTTTATAACTTGTAAATAACTGCAAAAATAAACAATCATGTTTTGTATACAAACATGAATACCGTTTTGTACAACTGTATTTTTCCTTAATGATTACTAACCATAAGTGTACATGAATACTCGCGTTTTCGTAGGCACACTTTTTGAAACCTCTTAAGTATTACAAATTCTTAAACTTGCTAAAATATGTGCGAAGAATTAAAACAAAATAATGAGATAAATACGCAATGATATTTAATAATACTAATTAACGCCTTATAATATAAACTTTTGTTTGTCACGGGTTATGAGAGTATTAAGCTTGTGAGTTTAACTTCCTTTTTGCATAAATAAAAATTATATTTCAACGCCGTATGCAGATTTTAAAGGAGTATCGTTGTGATTATCTGCTTCTGTGGTTAAAAAACAACACGTGTGGTGTTGAATCAGTGAGCAAACTTAATAAACTAACAAGCGTCGGTCATAATATTTGTATCTAGCTGTTTTTTGTAACAAATATAGTGGAAAACTCCCTAAAAGTATATTTATAAAAGTTTCATTTTCAGTCTAACACGATTTGGAATAACACACTGCACATAAAAATAAATTTTGGGTATGCTGTAGTAAAAAAATTACTAATTGCAAGTTTTTGAAAATTGCAAACTGTTTTATTAGAGCCTATCTGACAGTTAGGACGCAAATTGTTTCATTTACACTTTTGAATAAACGCAAAATGTACTTAACACCAATTTGGAGTGCACAAAATGTTCTATTTAAATGATTATTAAAAGTGAAAGAAGTTATATTTACATACTTTAAGGAACATTATATTTTGTTAAATAGAGCAATTTGATTTTCGATTAGAAGAGACTTACTGGTCATTTTAAGTCAGCACTTATTCGAAAATTGTATAGGTTGTAAGGGTTGTTTATTTTTTTAGGAATATTTGTCAAGTTTTATTAAATAAAACGTTCATTGGGAATGTTGGAGTACAATAATTAGTATTTAAAACTTTTTCCGTGCACACTACAATGTAAACACAAACAAAAATCGTTTTAATTGCTTATTTGAATTTTAAGTTTTAAAAATCTCCTATTTTTAGTCAGTCATTCATGATAATTGCCTACAAGTAAAGTCATCTTTTGCAACTTATAAATAAAGTAATAATTATTCTATGCTGCAGTAACAAGATACCATCAGCCTCGAGATGTTTTGCTTAAGAAAGGTAAAAAATCTAAGCGGCGCTAAACCGTTTCTTAATTTCGGAATGTCCTATAATAAATACAAATATCTAGCCCAAACATAAGTATAATTAACTTTTGCATGGTACCGTCCAAGTTTCCTGTAAATGGAACAGGCACTGACAAAACATTTTATTTTCTACTTAAGGAACCAAGTGTAGATTAAAATAAAATCCGATTTTAACAATTCTTTCTGAATTTAATACTGATTATTTACGATTTTCTTAGTTAACTACAATATACATTGTGGTAAACTTAATTTGACTACAACAACAGTGATTTAGAAATTTTCGCCTAAAATAATTAGTAGTTTTTATCTTCGCACTGCTAACAAACGAGCCTAATTTCAAATTTCATAGGTCACAGGGCAGATGCTTTTGGAATTTATCGCATGCAAAAACATAAAAACATTGTGTGGGACATTACGCCGCTCAACATTTATCTAATATGATATCATAACCAGTTTTTCCATTACAAAGGTTCAGTTTTAAATTTTGACGGGATGTGCAAGAGAAAGCGCTAATTTGTGGGTAAGAGATTTCATAAAGTTAAGGAGTATTTTAAATATTTTTAAGAATTAATTTATAATTTATAATTTTAAATTTTTGAGTGTAGTATTTGAACTTCATGCAGCTGTAATAGTTTAAACAAAATGAAATGTCACATAAATATTAATGCTTTCAATGATTATTTAAACGGTGTTTGAGTACATGTTCTGTTTATTTCTAAGGACCTTAGAGATTGTCATTTGCCGCTTATAATATTTTAATTCAAAAGTTGAAATTTTAAAATTTTACGATATGTAAATCAAACTCATGAAATCTTAAACGGAAGAGGGACACGTCACATCAAACGTGCAATGTGAGTTTAGCGAGATAAAAAACCCGATCGAACTTAAGTCAATGTTGTTAGTAATAACATTTTTAGGTTGTAGTTTTTTGTTCCATTTAATTTTGTGTACCTGTTTGCAGAGGTGGTGAACTAAATTTCTCCATTCAAGTCAAAATACTTGTTAAATAATGAGCGGCAATAAAACATGCACATTGACATACATATCATCAATTCAAGCAATATATTTCTTAAACGGAATGGTTAACATGGAAATTCAAAGGCTAATAATATTTCTTTGGGTGAATTTTGATTGGTATTTTTGTTCAATTGGCAGTTTTAGAAACATATTTACTGTTTCAATCCAACACGTGGGCTGGGAATAACTATTGTTTGGCAAACTGCTAAAATATATTTTTTTGTGATCATTTTTTATTTAATTTTATTTTATATGCCTTTTCATATAATTAAATTTAATAGACACAGCTTGAATTATTTGAGATAATATTTAAATAATCAGACGAAACAGTTGTTGTAATATTGTAAATTAATTGTTTGCTTCTTCTGTTATATAGCTTTTATTCTTTTTGCAAACATTGCTTTCTCATTGGTCAATTTCAATTTTATTCTAAATTTTGTGAATAGTGTTTAAGCAAATTGCTTTTCCCACGTCCGACGCTATGGAATAACACACTACTTTCTACAATAATGAAAAGCTGAGGCATAAATTTGTTAATGATATGGTCAGAGGCTGCAGTCGCAAAATATGATTTTACAAGTATTGTTTTAAATGTACTTGAAAATGTTGTTACTCTGCCTATTCGTTTACTTAAGTATTTACATTCCCATCTGTTTTAAACAAGTCGTTTACGAACGTGGAAGTTCTGTATTTTATCAATCGTTTGATTTAGTTTATACTTAACAAATTGTAAACAGCTGAAAATAGTTTTCATTACTTATTAAAAATCGTGTAAGCTCAAGAAGTATTGATTTAAACCAAATAAAAATACGTGATTTTCATGTAAATAAGATATAGTCAAGTTTATTTGAAATATACATACTATTATTGCATAAAAAAATATGTTTATGTGTTCATATAGGTATAGAAATATTATTATATATTGTGATTGAAATATAACATTTGCTGTAGAACTGTGATATAAAAATATCAGTGTGTGTTTGGGATTTTCTGATCTTTTCATGGCCAACTTTTCAAGTCAGTGATGGTCGGTTATTTGTCACAGTTCTACTTTTGATTTCTTGTTTCTCCTTTGATTTTTTAATTCGTACTTTGTATCTCCTATAAGGTAGTAACTAAACTTAACGTAAATTAATAAACGGCGTTTACACGGTAACCAAAATGTTTTCAAATAATTGTCTTACTTTAACCTAACTAAGTCGTCCCTACACACCGAATTTTCTGTAATTATGGACAGATCTAGAACCTTAAAGTGTAAATAGTTAACCGGTTTATTTAAAATACTACTATATTGCAATAGAATTACATGTAATGGTAGACGGGCCTGGGCGGTCAAAATTTAAATAATATGTTGTAATTATTACAGCAGCACAAGACATTGGAAACAGTAACCGACAAAATGAATTCCACAAGTTAGTTTTTGAATATTATTATAAAAAAATAAAAAATAAATTAAGGAACTTGAAATGTTTTATTTTGTGTGTAGCACCGGTTAAATAAATTGCAAATAATTTAATTCAGTCTTAAATCAAAATTTGTGTCTGCCATTTACCATACCCCCTGAATTTGACACTAAACGGATTAGATTCACGAATTTTTGTAATAAACACACAAAAATGTTTAGGCGAAAGTATAGAAACACTGCATGATGTGAGTGTATGCATTTATGACTTTTCACGGCATTTAGGAAGGGTGAATGGGGAATATGGGAATCAGTGGATGCCAGTCTGGTAAAACTATGTATTTAAGTGTATGAAAGTCGGATGTAGGGAGACTATCGGATGGGTAGCCGTTGAATATACAGCAAAAAATTGTTGACAAAGCAATGAAGCAGTGTAGGACGTATGATAATTAGCGGAACATTGGCGTTATAAAGTCGTTCGACTCCAACGTTGGGCCGTTGGTACAGTATTATAGTCCGGCGACCAGTGTTTGCGGCAACATTTCCGCCTGTCTGCCACCTCAAATCGTGACTTGTGGTCCAACCGTTATCCGACTTAATAATAATAGACTTTATTCGTCAACTGCTTTCATTACAGAAAGATGCCAAAATGACACAGTATACGGCTCAAGGGATTTACAAAAATAATTGGATAGAATTGGTGCTATATGGTGCACAATGTGTTTACAAGTATATTATGTTTTAATTATTATGAGGCCTCGGAATGCTGTGGTGTTGAGTAGAGGTGATTCTGGCATATTTGAGTCGATCCTTTAAGGATTGCAATCACTATGTCTTCGATTATTGATTTTGGGATGCGAAACTCTGACAAAAAATTGTCAAAGAATTGAGTAATCGTCCCTCGTGCGCCAAAATATAGTCCCACTGTTGTGATGCTGCGGAGATTAAAATTGTCCAGAAAATATGGAATACATGGATCGTAGATGGCCTTTTTTTCTTCGTTAACTTTAGTAGCCTGGTCTTCGTCGGCTTCCATTCGTATTGTCGGATCCAGGATTAAATCAATTCTTGACTCGCGCTTAAAATCAATAATGTCGACTCTTCTTGGAGTGCCCGCCGCTGAGTCCCCGGAGGATAGACATGACACTTCCTCATATACTTCCCATCCCATCTTTGAAAAATGAGATGCTATGATAGATCGAACGGTGTGGTGTCTGTTGTTCCTCAGAAGCTCGCCCTTAGTGCATTTGCCCAGAATATGTCCTAGGGTTTTAATCTCGTTGCAGTGTCTGCATCGGCTTGATTCTTGGCCATGATCAGGGGTGGCGTTAACTGGGAGTACATTGCCGTTCATTTTGATTGCTGTGACCCATTCAGATGATGACAGTCCGGTTTTGTTGACAATCCATTTATTACCGGCCTTATTTTGTTGGAATTGGATCACTCCTTTGCCTTTGCTGGATAAAGCGCTCCATTTCTGGAATTCTAGGCTGCGTAGGTATTCACGGATAATTTTACTTTTGCGTTTAGGCTTATTGGTTTGGCTTTGGGAAGTGTTCTGACTTTCTTCTACGGTAGGTTCTAGCCTCCGTTGAATTTCCGTGGGAACTTTGAGTTTGGCTAAACATTCATCTTTTTCCTTTTCAAAATCGTAAACTGTATTTAATACATCGTACCCACAGTGAAGCAGAATTTCGGAGGCATTGTATTGTTGGATAAACGCTTCCCAAGATGCTTGCACGAGGTTCAAGCCCTTGACGTTGTGGCTTGAGTACATCATGGATGTTGGCAGGCTGTCTGGTACCCCCAATATTTCCTTCACTGCACTTCGCAGAATTAGGTCCACTGCGTTTAGAAATGATACGGACAGCTTTTTAAGCGGTGCATGTTGGAACGGAAAAATGAGAATGGGCCAAATGTACTGGTTCACGGCATAGAGTTTTTGATTGGGACGCAGGAATGGGGTCGAAACCAGGTTTTCCAGCTTTGTTCGAAATTTCTTAATAATTTCGCCGTGGTCAAACGATAATTCGTCTTTGAAGTTAACTCCAAGGTATTTGATGGTTTCCTCTTCCTTTAGGCACTTTATTTTGACGTTGTCGTTCACACAGAGATCTTTTGTACACAAAACGCCTTTGACAATACTAATGCATTCCGATTTTTCGTGTCCAATTGGGAGCCCAAGTTGGTCAAAAAGATGCGTGGCCATTTGGATGAGGATTTGAGCTGAATCTCTTGAGTTGCCTATCAAACCTGTATCGTCTGCATAATTTGACACTGTTTCGTTCTCATAGTTGTGGTTTAAGCTGAAGCCGTACTTGCGTCTCACGTCGGGGTCGTTTAACTTTTCCAGCTCCTGGTCAATTGCAACGTTGAATACAAAAGGGGACAGTGCACTTCCTTGTAAAACCCCACGTTTGAACGATATCACTCGCGTTTTTCCCTTACTTGTTTGAATTGTGGTTTTGTTGTCGATTTGGAGGCTGATTGTGAGTTCCTTGAGTCTGGAAGGTGCTGCTTTAGAGGACAATTTTTGCTTGATGTGTTCGTGCCCTACATTATCGAACGCTTGCACGACATCCAGAAATGCACCAGTAATATCCAGCTTTTCTTTTTTGGCTTTTGTCATACACGCGTTGAACAGCTTGGTGTTGACTCGGGTTCCGTCTACGGATGTGAACCCTCGTTGACACTCGGTAAAATTGACGAATGACCGGAACTCACTGTCTAATGCTTTCTCAATGATTCGACGTAAAACGGAGCATATACTAATCGGGCGCCAATTTTTTGGGTCCTGTGGGTCACCTTTCTTCTTAAATATGAGAATTGTTCTAGCTACCTTCATGAATTCAGGTACAAAGTTGTAGTCCAACATATATTTAAGGCATTGAGATAGGATTGTTGCTGAATGCTGTGACGTAGCTTTGACCCAACGGGGAATGATTCCGTCTGGTCCTGGTGAGCTTTCTCTGTTTAGTTTTTTGATGTGGAGTTTCATTGTGGACTCCGGTATTTCAGTATTAAAGTTTTCATCTAAATGAGATTGTTCTAGAATTGAAACTGATTGAGTTGAACTTCTAACATTAGCATTTGGGGTGGACCATCGCTTTGAAAACTCGTCGTGGAGTTGGTTTAGGTCTATAGTACACCCCTTATCATCGCCACTGCCGGTGGCTAATACCACAGCTTTTTTCCTGTTATTAGAATATAGCCATTGGATTTTTTTTTTCATTAATTTTTGCTTACGGGCTTGTCGATCTTTTTTTGAGCTCCTCTCTGGGTTTGAAGTGGCATGATGTTTTCGATCTGAATTTTGAAATGTGTTATCGTTTTTACGTAATTTATAGAATTTAGAACTTGGATTGGATGGTCCCGGCAATGCTTCTTCGCACTTCCGAAGCGTGGCTTGGTAATTATGGAGAAGAGATTCGAATTTACCGTGGTCTGGGACTTTGGTTTGGAGAAGTTGATTTAGATTTTCAATGATAGTTTTAAATTCGGCTGACAGTGAGGGCACGGCTGCATCTTCACTAGGTTCGATCGAGTCGTACTGAGTGTCGAAGCAGTCCAGTATGAAAGTTCGGTGCTCGGCTTGATGTTTTTTTGTAATATGAAGCTTTACCCCCCTTGCACTTTGCAAGAGTTGTGGACAGAATGGGCATGGCCATTTCAAAAGGTTAGGGTCGTTAATTAGTTCAGTTTCACGTTTGGAACGAATTAGGGAGTCTAGACTTGGCATAATGTAGCAATAGAATTAAGCACAGGAATGTTATAATAAGAGATGCAGAGCGGCGGCAGTTGGTATGTACGTATGTACAAATTTTTTATTTGAAGCACGTGCACTACTAGTTGACTCGCCAATCTGGATTCGTAATTTTAATTTGAGATTAAATCTAAACTAATGATAGATTTGGAACTTTGCTTACACTCACTTGTAGCCCTAGAATTCGGCTATCTGTACCTATTAAATTGGATTCACAACTACTGGATTTGCAATGTAATGCACTCATATAATATTATTCTTACAACATCTTGCAGATAATTCCTTTTATAAATCCAGAAGCAAGTTACAGAACAGGATGAAATCCAAGCTATCTCTTAGGCATTTCTTTAGCATAATGGAGTAGTGTAGCAATTACAACACCTTTAATTATATGTGAATTATTTTTTGCTTCACCTCACAAATCTAATATGCATTCTTCTCAATTCATTCCATTGATTACTCAAATCGTGTTCAAGTACACGTAGGGTTTATTTCTACGCTCCTTAAATGTTTGCCACATATAGTATAATATTACGTGTTAACTCGCTGTGATTCTAGGATTAAATCATATTTATAACCTATAAATTCTAAAACCGAACATTAACGGCGCATAAAATGTAAGATGTTAGTTTATTATGGTGAAAATAAATACCCAAAAAATGTAGGTAAATATAAAAATTACTATTTTATTACAATCAACTAGCCTTATATTCTATTTATTCTTCCAAGCAGATGTGAGGAAATTATCCGGAGAGCAAGAGTGAGTTTAAAATCAAATTAATTAATAATCAACGTAAAAACATGTAGATTTACCGGCTAAACATCACTTCACGAGTTTGACATCTTATTTTGCACACCACATGCACTAGTAGATGCCTACTTCTGGCAATAAGAGACACAAAATAACGTTAGTTTTTCTACTAAATGAAACTCACTCTTACAAGGGAATGGTTTCACATGGAACTAAGCAATTTCAATTGGTAATGTCCACAAAAATCAGGCTAATTTTGAATAGTGTGGAAACCATTATTACCATTAAAGATTTGTGATACTAATTTGTTGATGAGATCGATAGAACTAGTTTCAGTAAAATGTCAGACTCATGGTTGAAGTAGTATTTTGTCAATGTTTTTGTCTAATTTCATTACTACTTTCAAAATGTTTATTAGTGTCTGCTTTTTAATTAACTAGTATTGTATAGCCTATTGCTAATATGTTTAAAATTATTAGCGGCGTTGAATTTTAAATGTTTGTTCTTTAAAGATGTTTTCTCAATTAGTACTGTAAGAAGCTCAGCTTGTATTATAGTCTGTGTAGATAAGGAATTTTGCTTTTTATAATTACCTCATTAGGGTGAAACTATAATTTCTTACATAATTTCCGCGTCATAACATTTATGTAGCATATATTTTTAGTCAACATTTTTTTCTAACACTTTTATAATACTAGAAAATTCTATGTACATCAATTTTGTAAGACGTGAATTAGAAAATCGAATTGATTTGTATTCTTAACATCGTTGAATTATTCTGTTACAATGCAAACTGCTACGATGGCAGATTTTACTTATATTGCATTAGCATGCATTCATGTTGGACGTCGTTGAACGCAATTGATAAAACACTTGTGAAATGTGAATTGTAAATTAAATGATTGTAATGATTTGGAATTTTTTGACTTATACTAATATAGAAAGGAATAGGTAAGAATGTTAGCAAAATTTATCTATTGAGATTTTGGTTACAAACCACTAAAATACAGTAAAAAGAAATAGTGTATATTTAAACGCCGTTTGAAAATTTAAAGGGTATTTGGCTAAATTTGTATTGAAGGTAGATAAGTGACAAAAGAGTGTTTGTCGGATGTAATTGGGTCTGGTGTAAAATGCTTGTGTAAATAGTTTAACAAACTGCGTAAGCTAATTTTTCCAAGTAATATGTTTCCGTTTTTGGCTTTTTGTAACAAACATAGTTAAAAACTCTGCCCATACAGTTTTTTAAAACATCATTTGCAATCTAATACGATTCAAAAAAACACTGTTTTGAACTAGAAATTGACAATAATTGATTTTATGTTATCCTTAGTAAAGAATCAAAACAGCGCTTTTCTAATTTCGACTAGAAATAAAATGAGCACATAAGAACAAAAATAGAGTATCAAGTGGTTAAAATATTGATAAAAATGATAATGATGTATTTTTTTAAATCGCAAAATGCTATGATAACGAGATTTTTAAAAATTAAGTGAGTCGTTTAAAGTAAGTTTTTGAAATCTGAAATATGTTTTAACTAAATTGTTTTCAAAGCCGCAAAGTGTTTCAGTTACACTTTTTAATACGCGCAAAATGTTAAAATGTTCAAACAAAGTTTTAATTTTAAAATGCATAAAAGTTTTATTTAAATAAATAGTAAAAATAAAATTGTTCTATTAACATGCTACGAGGTACATAATATTTTTACGATTTTTTTAGTAAATAGAGAATATTGTTTAGATTAGAAAGATACGGGTCACGGGTCAATTTAAGTATAAACTTATCCGGAGATTATATTACAATAGTAATAGTTAATATGTTCATTTCATAACAGTTATTTATAAACTTTGAATACTTAAACGTCGATTAGGAATGTCGGAGCACAATAGGATTTAAAACACAGGGTGCACAATACAATTTGGACACAATGAGAAAATCGTTGCAATCTCTCATTTAAATGTTCAGTTTCGAAAATCTCTTATCGTTAGTAACATCATGCCATGCAAGAGCATAGCCGGTAGGTACAAATTTAGAACTAGTATATAAAAGTAATGTTAAATGTAATTGTCATTGTATTTTTCACCGGTGGTTTAGTTTCGGAGTAATTATAGTGCTAACTTTAACATCCCGCAGGATTTGTTTTACTTAAAATTTCACTAAATAATAACATTAAAAATAAGAATTATAAATCGTTGATCGCATAATCAAAGTGAATACCCTTTTATTTTCTATTTCATACGAGCATCATTGTTAAATAATATCGGCGGAAACAAGGAATGAAGTTATATTTAGAGTTTTCCATTTCGTCTAAAGAAGCGGTTAGTACATTTTAGCCGTTAATAACGAATTACAAAACAAGCATTTGTAAATGATTGAAAATGGATAAATGTTTCATAAATAAGTAGCTACTTTTTATTGCTACAATTTAAGCTGAAACATATAAACAAGTTTATATCCAGATAATAATAGTAGATAAAATTATAGTGAATACAATCAAACAATGATATGCTATAAACACTGAACATGTCATGACTGATAGCTGAATAAAATATAACTAATAACAAGCAGAGCTACCAATTACTAGCCGCTTCTTGACGAGTTAATTGCAAGTAGCATACTTTGTAGGATTTTAAGATTTAGCTAAACTTTAAGCTAGCTAGGGATATCATTAGGATTAAATAACATACCTGTTTTAACACAAACAACAATTACATATTGATGAATAATCAGTGTGATACTAAATTAATCAAGCACGTAAATGCTGCATACAGTGATGGTTGTGATGCTACATACATACTTTGTATTATATTAAAATAAAAGTGATTACTTTCATGTACAAGTTTTGATGCTCGTTGTTTTCGCCAGTGCAAGCCAATCGGTCCCTAACGAGCCCTTAAAAAAAATTGACCGAGGGTCCCTTTTTCTTGAAAAAACTACCTCAATTTGAGCCAGCCTGAGCCCGGAGGAGGGAAATCGTTCAACACCGTTCTTTTTATCTATTTTACCTCCTCCGGTCCCGCTTCCTTTTTTAAGGGAAAATTTTTTCCACCTCATTGAGCTTTTACCTCAATCTCCCCCAATCTGAGCCAACCCCCTAGGTACTGGAAGTAAATTCTACCTACCTACAAAAAATGTTCAATACTAATACTAATATGACTAATACTAATACTACTTGGCGTAACACCATAAAAATGAAAATAAATCAATAAATGCATAAATAATATATAATACACACAAACACCAAAGGACATTTTATTTTTAATTTTTTATTATTATTAGGTTTTTGTGTTTCTAGTTACAATTATTACCAATTTGATAACTTTTAATGGAAAAAAAGTCTGCGTCTGACTCTGACTACTTTGACTAGAGCTAAACTCTCTCGTATCAGTTGAATTCCTTCTGACTTTTTCCCAAACACCTGCATCATTTTTTACTTGGTCATTGTTTGTAGCTTCATAATTTGGAAAATATAATTCAGCATCTACATCTTCTTGATTGGTGAATTGAGAATAATAATCTTAGCCATCGCTGAAATACTGATAGTGGTTGCAGTCTGGGCACAAGGGTTTGGTGACGTGTATGTTTATTTCTACCTTGTTATTATCTCCAGTTCTTATTAGCCTTACTAAACATTCTGTAAGAATGAAATAGAATAAAGCAAGGAGAAAATAATTTTGATATTATTGCACTTACTATTTTATTAAAATTTATACCCTGGTTGCTTGTTCGTGTATGTTTATCTTTATGTTTATTGATCAATGGTGTCCAAACCCTGCCTCTTCCATTTGATTGCATGCATATGAATGAAACTGTTTTGACACCTTGCCCAGGTATCTCGATTTTGTATCTAGACAATACGTACCTTTCTTTTGTGTGGATGCAGAGCTAGAATTAGAACCAGCATTAGCAGCAGGTGCACCCGCAGAAGTACCCGAATTAGTGCGAATGGTCAACTGCTTATTTATTCCCTCAAGGTCAAGGTCGAAGTCTGCTGCCTCACCATTTTCATCCGATGCAGCTATGCTAATAAGGAGGCATCGCTTAGTTTTTAGTACAGATCTGTATGGTTCATCTGTAGTACCACTGGAAGCTGTTTCTTCAGAAGCTGAAACTGAAGAAAAGGATGAAACTTGACTTTGACTCTGGCTTTTTTTAGTATTAATTTGTGGTCCATCTTTCATGCACAAATTTAGTGGCAGGTCGTTATTGGAGTTGCAACTCATCTCAGTTTCTGTTTGTTCACAGCTTGCACCTTTTATTTTTCAGTTCTGGCCTGACTTCTGTTGAATTTTATTTTTTTACTGACAACCAACAACTGACACTGACTCTAACAAAATGTGAAAACAGTACGAAAATAACTTTTAAATTGGGGGACGTGTCGTCACTATTGGCAGCAATACTGGCATAAGAATGTACTCAAATCCTCCAAAACTGGTTAACTGAACAACTGAAAACTTGAAAAATCATACCAGATAAATTCTAAACTGGTGTTAGTCCGCAGGTTTTAGTTTAAGTGTTAGTGTGTGGGCTTTAGTGTTTGCTCAAGCTTTAGCTTTAACAACTTTGGCTGTGGTTTAATTAATGGTGGGAATTTGTAATTATACGTTCGCCCAAAATGCGAATTTTTAATATTTAAAATAATTTAAATTACATGCTGCTCAAACAACTAAATAATACCCACAGTAATTAATACATGTGTCAAATGTAACAACATCCAGAAAGAGTCGACTCTTCATCTGGTGCTGCGTCTCCGTGGTGAGGTGTAGAGTAGAGTTTAGTAAAGACTCACATTTATCGACATTTAATTATTGCAATTTCATCCTGCTCGGGCTCAGTTTCACCAAAAACAGTTATTTTAATTTTCTTGTAATTAAATTCAAGAGAAGTTTTATAGTTGAAATTACAAATTTTATTCTCAAGCCCATAATAAATCAACCTAACTTCATGTATATATACAGATACAGTACATACATTACTACTGTAGCACAGTAGCCATCAGCCAGAAAACTTATACTTAATTCACTGTGACACCACTGACACCGACACCTGACACCGTCCCCGCCATTGCCGCCACAGTCCGCCACACCACAACACAGGGTATAGGTATCAGCAGTATACTAATTCAGAAAACTTATACTTAATTCACTGTGACACCACTGACACCGACACCTGACACCGTCCCCGCCACTGCCGCCACAGTCCGCCACACCACAACACAGGGTATAGGTATCAGTATATTAATTAAATAATTAACTAATATTAAACAAATATTACTATTACTATTATTACTAGTAATCATCACTCACTCGTACCGCTGACTATTACTTTTATCTTATATCCCGTGTCAGAATAGTGCCAGCTACGGTGTCGGTGTGTGATCAGTGTGATTCATATATTATTACTATCGTATACAATAATACAATATATTTATATTTCATCATACTTTTACATTACACAGTATCTCTGATATTTTTTTTATGACAGTATGAGTCCAAAACAACCTTTACGACATATCGATCACTCTTACACTTTTGGGCTCAAATACCCCACTACGGATATCAAATTTCAGGACTCTAAAAGCTCTATGAGCTTTTTGCGCTTTTTGAGCATCGATGAGCTTCGAGAAAAAAAAATGAGCCCGCGCGTGCCTGCTATGTTTTCGATTTTACTGACCGGAGCTTCGGTCAGTGCGATCGGTCCTACCGGTCACCGGCTCCGTGTCTTACACTGGTTTTCGCTTTAAATATATATTATACCCAGACAAATTTCCATCGACAATTTTTCATTCTATGAGTGTCATAAATCTACTTTAAAAATTATTAAATGACGTAAAATTTGGTAAATATCTATATTTCGGCACTAATGCTTTATAGCCTTTAAAAAATTACAGATATTTCACGTATTTTTCCGCTGTGATTATTTATTAAAAAGTACTTTATCTACTTTTAGTTTTTGTGTTAATGTAGCTATGATGGGTTTTATGGAGCTTATATTCAAATTTTCTACATATTAGTTCTATGTTTCCTATAAGAGAGAGAGAGAGAGAGAGAGAGAGAGAGAGAGAGAAAATGTAAATATTTATTTACTACTGATGCTACAGTTAAGTTTCATATACATTGAATACTGACACGTAAATAATTACACATTTTGTGCTAAAATAGCTATTATCATGCTAGTTATAGGGATAAAAACTGAGAAGCGTGGCTTAATTGTTTAATGAAATCTGAATTAAATGAAGTCCCCCTTGAACAAACCACGCATTTGATTACCGTGTAAAACAAATCGCTCTTTGGATATCTACGTTTGAAAACAGTAAACTAAAATTTTCAACATTATTGAAACTTCATAGTCTTCTCCTTCACATCACCAAACATATTCGTGCTATTCCTTTATAACTCTTAGATTTTTTGCCTTCAGCTGTAAAAAACGAAATCATTTTTAAAATCTACTCGTTATTTTGTAAAATATCGTAATTGAAATTTTTCTTGTCAACTAGGAATAAAAAAAAATCTAGTGTTGCTTAAATGTTGTAAATATATGTCATTCATGGTATATACACTGCAAATGTCGCTTATCCAAGTTTAAATTTCATATGCTGTAGCTAGTCGTGTGAAGCTGCAACTAAATATGAAGTTAAATAATGTATACACATGTTATTAATGTTAGAACTAATTCTCGTGCTCTGGTTAAAACTATTATTAGGATTCTGCATGATAAAATACTTTGCATAAATTATGTGATGTTAATTCACAACATTGCATCAACACAAGTTTGGATTTTTGCGCAAAAACGCTAACAAATTTGCAAAAACGTAAGTGGGCCAACTTAAATTACCGTGGACTCGGCAGCTCACCTAATTATATATTCAATAAAAATATGAGATTTAAAATACCTGTTAAAATACCAGCAATCATAGACCTCATTTCATTTTAAGACCCTGGTGTCACTGAAGAAGTTAAAACTGTTTCGTTTTTATAATTACTGTTTTTTAATAATTTCTATAATCTTGACCCTATGCATATACTTATTGATTTTATTCTATAATACTCTTATATGAAACACTATAGTTCTGGTAAAACAAATTTAAAATAATTTTTCCTATAACATTATTGTTTTGTACGATATGTAAATTAAACTCAGGAACTCAGGAACTCTCTAACGAAAGATGGACACGTCAAATCAAATGTGCAATGTGAGTTTGGTAAAATAAAAACCTAAACGAACTTAAGTAAACATTATTAGTATTATAATCTTTTAGTTTTTTGTTCCATTTAATTTGATTTTAACTAGAGGTGCAGAGGGGATAATCATCATGCTTTCAGTTTGAAAAAATTGTTACATAATGATCGGCGTTAAAGTTAAAACATGCACATTCACCTGCGAGTCATTACTTTAAGCAATAAAAAAATTATTAAGAGGAATAGTTAACATTGAAATCAGGCATTTAAATTATGAAAAGGCTACAAATATTTCTTTAGATGGATTTAGTTATGTTTGTTTAATTGGCAATTTTTTAAAAATGTTTACTGTTTTAACTCAACACGTGGCCAGGGAATAACGATTGTATTGCAAATTGCTAAAATATATTCCTTTGTGAATATTTATTATTTAATTTTATTTAATATACCTTTTAATACAATTAAAATTTACAGATGCTATTTGAAGTTTGTGAGATAGTATTAAAATAGTTAAGACTTCACAGCTGTTGTAATATCGTAACTTATTACTTATTTGTTTGCTTCTAATGCTTTATAGCTTTTATTGTTTTTACAATCATTACATCCACGTTCATCAGCTGGTCTTTTCTTCTGAATTTTGTAAACGGTGTTTAAGCATATCACTTTTGCCAAGTCAGACGCACTGGATTAACACATTACTTTTGTTTAACTAATAGCTAAGGTAAAATTTATTATTAATATAACCATTAGCTGCAGTCGTAAAATATAATTTTAGAAGTATTGTTTTTAATTTTTAAGATCATTCAAAAATTTTGTCACTCTGCCTATTTGGTTACTTAAATATTTAAATTTTCAACTGTTTTGAACAGATCGTTTGTGCCCAACAAAACGTTTAGCTGGGGTAGGTACTATCATTAATATTGAATGGAGCAATTAAATTAAATAACCTGCTTTATTACAAACTACAATAATAAATAAATAATAAATGAGATAATTATGAACTTAATTGCTGCATACGGTGATGGTTGTAATGCTGCATATTTACTTTGTGTCCTATTATGATTGCTATGATAACATCCATAAACGAGCTTTGAAGCTCGTTGTTTACGTTATATTTTATTTAGCTTTATAACCAGACTGTACAATTAGCCGAGACACCTTCATAAGTTTCAAGAATTTATTTAGTCGCTCAATTTTGAAATAGCGTTGAAATAGTAAGCAATATTTGTGCAATATTAAATTGCAATATTAAATTTTAGAATTTAAAAAACAGGAAACTTTTTATGTTTTTTAAAATACACAAAAAATTTGACATATATTTTAGGCCCAGTTTTTAAATGCCGTTTTGTATACGATAGAGTCCAATTAGTTTGACTTACAAGAAGGGGTCAATACATGTGCGACGACTTTTAACTCAAGTTTATCCGCGTTAAGCGCGTCTACCGCAACTATTAAACGTACGGTTAATCATTTTTGTCACCGGTCAGAGATTTGCTCACAGTTGCCCGCCAAAGTTTAAAAAATTCGAATTTTTGATTTTTTGCAACCCTGTAGATCCTACAATCTTTAACTGATTTTCATCAAGTTAAAAGTTTTGTGATCTCTCATACATTAATTAGCTTTAACCTAGTACAGAAAAAATAATTATGTAGTTTCATAAAACTGTTTAGGCTAATTTTTGCTAATTTATGTGTTTTCTGCTTGTTTATCTATAACAAAGAATAATAATAATATTTACAATTTTTCAGCAACTTGGGAAATGAAACGCATTTCAAAAATGCCACAGAGAAGAAAGGAGCAGAAGCGCAGCACGAATATATCGTCCACTCAGGGTAAACCCAGACAATGGGGACCATCTGCGATTTCTCTGTGAGGACAAGGACGAAATATTTATGTGACGCCCTGCTCCTCTGTTCTTCTCTGCGGCTTCTGTTTATTCTTGTAATAATTAAATAATACAATTAACGGGTAGGAGTTAAAATGGTTACTACAGGCGAAAAATAGCCAATGCGTGTATTACTCCTGGACGTTAATTGATTGGTTGGTTGGTTACACTATTTTTTAGTGTCAAACTTGGAGGTTTATAGGGTTGTAAATTTACGACGCCATTTACAGTTTGGTTGTAGTTCTGCATAAGTAGACATTAAAATAAAATCTGAGTTTTACAACCGCTTCCTGATTTCAATAACGATTACTTACGATTTCCTTACAATGTTAACTAAGCAAAACATTGTAGTACTTTTAGTTTGACTACCACAGCTATGATTAAAAATACCCTACTTTGAATTATTTGAAGTATTTAACTCAAAACTGCTAAAAATGGAGCCTAATTCTATAATTATTCTTCATTCTACAGGTTTTAGTTTAGATGCGTTTCGAAATTATCTCATGTCCCAAACCTGAAAATAATGTCTGAGGCATTACGCCGCTCAACTTTTTATTTGTGTCTCTATTAACTATAACATATTCAGTGATTTGTGTGTAAATAATTTCCTGCAGTTTCAGAGTGCAAATATAATTCGTTGATAGCTAATTATTTTAATTATGTACATTACTTTACTAGTATTACTTAATTTAAACTGGTTTATCTAAACAACTAAAACATCATATTTTGAGATGTATGCACGCAACATATACTTCTGATACAACAACATAATCTCTACTGTATTTCATAACATTTACTGAAGCTTTATTTGAAAATATTTGGTAATAAAAACCTAGATAAAATATCCTAAGCAATAAATTAAATTTTTGCATTTACAAGAATTCAGTTTATTTTCTTTGACCTTCAAAGTACAGTATACTGTTTACTAGTGATTTTTAATTGAACATGTAATTTCAAGCTTGCAAACGCAAGCTAAGCTTACGATTAGCGTCCATGAGAAATCGCCCTTTCATTACCTGTGTAGTGAAATGTTGGACTAGTTGGAAAAATCTAATTTATTGATCGCTCTGCCCGCAGGCTACACAACATGTCAATAGCTTGGATATATTTCTCTTTTACAACATTAGCAACATTGTAAATATGTGTTTATGTAGTATAGTACCAACCTTTACTGTAAATATGCTACTGTGGTCCACTTTATAGCCGAATTGGATGAGGTAGTCATGTTTAGTTTATTTATTGATAAAAACAAGCAATTTTAAACTAATTTATTTAAAGTTCTTATTTTGAGTGTATTTGAGCTTTAAGCAGCTGTTTCTGGTTTATTCAAAATCAATTCTGCGTAGGAATTAATTTTTTTATTATTCATATGGTGTTTATACGTACATGTTAGGTTTATCATTACGCTCTTTAGAGATTTTTATAAGCAATTTTTAATATTTTATTTCAAAAACGGAAATTTTAAAGTTACACGATATGTAAAACCCATATTATCTCAAACGGAAAATGAAAACGTCACATCATATTATTAGGTGATGTCACATCACTGATGTGAGTTTGGTGAAAATAAAGTAAATATTATTTATTAGTATTCTTATGACAGTCTTGTATTTTTTTGCCACATATGTTGTTTTGACTGTATAAGTGTTAGCAAATATACCAATGGATACTCCATGTTCAGGAGATACTTATAAATTATTGCTCGGCGTTGAAACTAATACATTCACCAACAAATCATCACTTGGAAAGTTACAAATCTTATTTTATACCTCACATGAACCAGTAGATGCTTACTTCCAGCATTTATTAAAACCCAACAATTTTTTTTCACTACTAAATTAAACTTACCCTTAGTGAAAGCCTAAGCAGTTTGGCTTCATGATTAACACAAGCGCGTACCTAACAGCATTAATTTTAATATTTTTAATAATGTTAAAATCTTTTATTTAATGAAATTTAAAACTTAATAAAATGAAACTAAACAATTGCTATACAATTTTAACTTGTTTGCTTCTAGTGCTTTAAAGCTTTCATTCTTTTAGAAATCATCCCTTTATATACTTTTCAGCCGCAATTTCATTCTACATTTTGTGAATGGTATTTAGGCAAAATATTTTCTCATGTACTCCTTACTTGTATAATGTATAGCAAACAACTTTCAGTTCGAACGATTATCTAAGGAATAATTGGTTAATTGATATAGTCAGTAGCTGTAATCGCAAAAATTGTCTTTTGCAGTTTAGCATTATAAATATATTACCACTTTTTGCGATTGTAAGTATTCGTTTTTTTCAAGTATTGTATTTCTCTTTCATTTTGAACAGTTCCTTTGGAAATTTGGAAGTTTTGTATTTTATAACTAATTTGGTTTATTCCCAATAACTTAATAATTTGCAACAATTCACTTTTTCCAATCGTTTTTAATGACTCAATTTTAGTCTAAATTATAAGGTAGTAACTAAACTAAACGTAAATTAATAAACGGCGATTACACAGTGACCACAATACTTTTAAATAACCCTCTTACTTTAACTTACGTAAGTCGTCCCTGCAAACCGTATTTTCTATAATATTGTACAGGTCTGCAACGTCGAAGTGTAAAACAATGATAGGTATATTTTTCATACTTACTACGTTGTACTTGTAGATTGGCCTAGGAGGTCAAATTTTAAATAGTTGATGGGGTCCACTATTACTTAAAATATGATATGTTTGGCACTGAAAGCATCCAAACATTGCACATAATAATATATATATGAAAAAATAGGTAAGAATATTGGCAAACGTTTTCTATTGAGATTTTTGGTACAAACAAACAAAATACAATAACAGAAATTGTATATATTTTAACGCTGTTTAAAAATTTAAAGTAAGGATTTAGGTACATCACTGGTGAAGGACAGTAGTAAAATAATGGTGTTTGTCAAATGGAATTAGGTCTGAATAAAATAATTCTGTAAATAGTTTAACAAACTCCGTGAGCTAATTTTTGCGAATAATAAAATTTTCGTATTCTGCTTGTTTTTCTTTAACAAACATAGTTGAAAACTCCGTCCATAGCTGATTATCTACATGTACAATTTAAGCTGTACAATTTAATTGAGTTTTTATGTAACAAATGAAAGTAACGTAAATGCTCTAATACAACGACCCGCGCTGTATTAAAACTTGGAGGTTTACCCCCCGCGTTGTATTAGATACAACCTATGTTAAAGCATAGCAGACCCTCGCGCTCTATTGGAGATCTGCGTTGTATTTGAGCATTTAGGGTAGATAATATAATATAGGGAAGGCAATCAAATAATAATCTGGTATAGTATAAACGCTGAACATGTGATGATGACTGATGACTAAATGCATTATAATTACATGCAGGACTACTTTCACCCGCCGCTTCTCGGCGAGTTCGTTGAAATTAGCGAACTTTAATACATTACAAATTTATTTATCTTACATTTTAGCTAGCGTAGAGACTATCATTAAAGTAAAATGTAGCAATTAAATTGAAATACCTGATCCACCACAAACCACAATAATTTTTAAATACCCAGTGTAATATTTAATTAATTACGCACGTACCTAAATATTACATACCGTCATGAGTGTATTGGTATATGAAGTATTGTGTTCTATAAGATTTTAGCAAGATTACATCCATGCGCAAGCTTTGATTGTGGTTGCATGCGATTTTTTTCTAGCTCTAAAGCCATACCTATTATTTCTGCAAAACCTTTTGTCAACTTCAACAAAACACATGTTTGTTAAACATAAAAAGGCGTTAAAATTGATAGCTTTATTTCGGCAATAATGAGATGATTCTAAAATAATTATGAATAATTAACTTACCTTCTTTGCATTCATTAACAAAAATTTTTAACAAGAAATTATTAAAATTTTTAAATTAAAGAATATTTAAATTTCTTACACTTAAGAACGGTTTTTGTACAACAATGTCATGAATCAAGTTTCAAATTTTTAAACGAAATTTATTATTGTGTATGAAATAAAAATTACATAATTATACATACATACATAATTAAATTTTAAAGCCTTTTTCATTTTTTCATAAATATTTTGTGTCGAACGAAACTCAATAAGCGCACCATGTTGTTAACTAAATCTAACGAGAGAAGGGTCAGAGGTGGTCACGCCGAATTGGCTGCATATATTTTCTTTTAAAAACAGCATGTGAAAAAAACTAGATTTGCTTAAGAACATGATGCGAATAGGCATTTTTAATCGCTAAGTCAGATTTTTGAAAGTATAAATTTGCTAATGGTAATTGAGTGGGCGTCATATTTGGTTGACCAGAAAATGAATTTTTAATTCTTTAGCAACCTAGTGAGTATTGCGCGCCAGATTAGAAAATAAATAATTTTATATCTCTTCTTTTTTTATTTCTAAATCTATTGGACATGTTGTTTATTTATTTAACTTTATGATATGACGCTTGTATTGTTCTAGTTTAATTATTCAAAACCTTCACCCAAAAAGTGCCAAGATCTTTAAGTGCATGCTTTGTTAAATACTTTCTTATCTTACGGTAAAACTTGTCAATCAACTAGTCCAGGAATAAACATTCATTGTACAATAATGTCGAATGTGTACTATTTGTTTTTCTTATTTCCGCTATCATTTTAATTTTAACTATTTCATAAACTGGTTAAAGCAAAGCAAGCAATATTAAAACGTAGTATCGCGTATTTAGTTAACTATTTACAGAGCCTAAATTCTACTACAGTTGTGAGTTTTATGAAATTCACAATATTTTTTAGAAATTATTTAGTAATAAAACGGCTCCGCTTTCAATCATTTTTAAAATATTATAAATATTACTTAAATTAATTTCAGAATAACATACATACTGGAGATTATAGTGTTACACAATAAACGCTACCAAATCTAAAATAAATAGTGTGATTTAAATTAAGTTAAAATGCAGTGCACAATTACATACATAAATATAGGAGGTAGTAGCTAGTATTCTAGTACATTGGAAATAATTATCGCTAGATGAAGGTTAGTCTTTATATAGATTTTAGTATACTTCATCACAGCTTGAATTATTAATATAAACATTTACAAGTGAACTTTGAGCCCCACAAAATATGTTTGAAAAATGATCTTTTTGTTTATTTTTGTAAAAATGTCTTTGCAAAATAAATGTTATGCTGCCTATGGTTAAATATGTATTCTTGTCATCTGTAATCTGCTAAACAGGGGCTTCTCTAATCCCTGTTTAATAAATGAAAAAAATTTATGAATATCTAGGATGAATGAAAACCCCTGCTTCACTTATTATTTTGTCCGTTATGTTCATGCTACCTTAACATTTTGGTTTATGATGCACCTGAGTTGCAACGCACTCAAAATATCATGAAAACATTAAGGTGGCGTTAGGTTTCTATAATATGTGTGATATTTTTATATAAATTATCAGGTTGTATCTCATTAACCGACCCCGACTTTGGCGATGGAAAAAATATTAAATTTTTAATGTCGATTACTAAACACCATGAAAAATAATACTCGCGTGTTGAATATTAGATTTTCAA
This sequence comes from Dicyrtomina minuta, assembly GCA_949802685.1. NCBI lineage: Eukaryota > Metazoa > Arthropoda > Collembola > Symphypleona > Dicyrtomidae > Dicyrtomina > Dicyrtomina minuta. The sequence continues at coordinate 136,014,459 of OX461808.1, read as the reverse complement.
ATCCTCCCACTAGGGGTAAAAATAGAGGGAAATGTGCAAAAGAGTACATCTTGGGGCAAGTTCCGCCAGTTATATTATCCACAAATATAGGCCGATTCAAGCAAAACTTTTTTCGAGAGAAGATCAAGGAAAAGAATTATAGGGTTTTTCAAAACTTTTGGAAATTTAGAAAACGGCGCTAAAAATATTTCTCAAACTTTAAATATTTTAAAATTCCCAAAATTTGCAATTTTCTAACATGCTCATACAGGTTGTAAAATAACATTTTAAAAGTGTTTTGACTGAATACATTTTTTGATTTATATTTATTTAAACTCATTACTAAATTTTTCACATCATTTTCATAAAACTAAACTACTAAAACTTCCTTTACATGATGTACAAGAAAATCAAAATTTTCGAATTAAAGTACTTGTTTAAAGAATGAAAGTTTAAAATCAGTGCAATTAATTAAGTTATAAAATTAATACAGCTTTTTAGTTTAAACATTTTAACATCAGGTATGAAAATAAAATATTTCCATTTCAATTTAAATTATTCATTGTAATGATTTAGTTGCTTGGATTGGCAATTTTCATGTGCATAATGTTTTATTTTCTCGCGTCACTGCCAAAAATAAAGTCCAGGTAGTTCAGCTAGGTAGGCAAAAACGTGGGATGGACTGGAAAAATCTCCTGTATTTCTGATGAGCTTAATTTGAGAGTAATTTCGCCTTAAAATTACGATACCTGCATATATTTGCACTAATTTGCAGTATGTAAGAGTGTAAAAGGAAATTTAAAAGCAACACATTCGAAAAGGCCAGACTTATTGCTGGTGAAGGATCAAAGGATCATACCTTGCCTCAATTCTCTCTTGATTTGCTGTTGGTAAATGTTTAATCGTGTGCTATAAAATTCCAAGCGGCGCTTATACATTTTCTTACTATGGAATTTCCTACAATAAATAATGCTAACTAAAGTAAACATAAATATAACTTTTGTGTAGTACTAACGTCCTACTGTACATAGAATAGTTACAGAAAAAACATTAACATTTTTATTTAAAGCCACATTTGATGCATTGAAATACTATCTTTACAAATTCACAACCGCTTTCTGAATTCAATATTTATTATTTACAATTCCTTAAATTCGGGAAATGGGATACAGTTTATTGTTTGAATACTCTACTTACAATTTGTACAGAAAAAAAATTATTTTGTGCGAATGCACTTTGTACGAATTTTCGTATGTACGAAGCAGTTTGGTGCAAAATGCATTTTGCACCAATGGTTTTTTGAACGAATGGTTTTATGTATAAATGGTTTTTTAGTCATTTTGTTCTTTTTTTGTCATTGGAAAACATTTTATATCCGTAATATTATTCTTAATATTACATTACAACATGCGTACAAAATCGAAACGCACCAGAAATATTCGCCCAAAAAGTCAGTCAGACAGGGAGATGGGAGATTTCGTGCAAACGGCATTTAGTACAAAATACTTTTCGTACTAAAAACTTTTCGCACAAAAAACGTTTTATTCAAACGACATAACGCACAAAAAGCAAAACTAATTCGTACATACTACAAGTCATAAATAAGCCTGTTGTACTAAAAGGCATGATTTTCTTACAAAATCTTTCGCACAAAAGTAATTGAAACAATGGACGTAGAACCACTGTGAATACCCTGTAGTCCAGTTTAAACCTATAATTACGTGAATAGGTAATCGTGTTTATTTTTTGCTAAAAGTAAATACATTTCAATGCATCGTTAGATAAAAATTACAATTTTTCGAACTGTTATTTGTTAGGTTTTAATTTTGAATACATTTGAGCTTCATGCAGCTGTTTCTAAATTAATCAAAATGAAATTCTACATAAGTAATTATGTTTCCGATGATTGTTTAAACGGTGGTTGAGTAAATGTAGGGGTTGTTTCGTTTGTTTCTTCGCCCCTTACAGGTTTCTATTTGACACGCTTATTATATTTTAATTCAAATATTGTATATAAAAACTCATAAACTCAACTGGAATGCAGATACGTCACATCAAATGTGGGATGTTAGATTAGTGAAAATAGAAAAACCGAACGAATATAAGTAAAACAATTAGCATTATTGTTATAATCTATTGGTTTTTGTCACAATCGTTGTTTTAAATATTTTCTGACAATTTTAGCTGCGACTCAACGATCTAGTTAAAAAACGACTTAATTAATGATCAGCGTAAAACCCAACACCTTTACCTAAGTATTATCACTTTACGCGTTTAACATCGTATTAAACACCCCATATATATCAGTGCATGACTACTGTCTGACATCGGAATCGGGTGTTTAAACTATAAGAAAGCTTATCATTTTTCGGCAGATGAAGTTTAATGGCTATTAATATTCTGTTTTGTTTTGAATGTTTTCTGAGAAGTCCTACTATTTCAATCCAACACGTGAGCAGGGTGTCACTTTTGTTTCGCAAACTGCTAAAATATATTTTTCGAACTGTATATTATGGAATTTTATACTGTTATCATAATTATATTTTTTGGGTAAAACGTTTTGGTCCAATGAGTTTACTCTAATCTTACATGACTTTATTTTTATTAGCAATGATTAATTTATTTTGCATCAGTACTCGTATTAGGAATGACAGTTTTTATTTTTTTGGCAATTACTGTCAACTGTCTTGCAATGGCCAAAAATAAAATTATTTTAATTATCAATGAAATTTACGTTTAAAAGTGTTATTTTGAATAGCAATGGAATTTACATCTAACAATATTATTTTAAATAGCAATGATACTTCTTAAAAATTTTAATTAGGAATGGTATTAACTTTATGTAAGTCAATATATACCGTAAAGCTCCAAATAGAAGCCGGGTCTCCAATAGAGGCCGGGTCTCTACTAGAGGCCGAGGGTCACGGCTATAAATTACAATACAAGCCGGGTCTCCAATAGAGGCCAGGTCTCCAATAAAATAAAAGTATACCTTTCTACCAAGAATTGCACTTGATTCCATGAATTATCGATGAAATTAGCAATAATTTCGATTTAAGCATAATAAAAACGATTTAATGTGAATTTAAACACGTGTCAAACGCAAGCTTTGACTACTAAAAAATATCAGTCGAAAATATTTCGTGTAGATAATTTTTTATTGTAGATTTTGTTGAAAATGTACATTGCAAGTAAATTGTTGTCAAATTTTTAAATTTTGTGTAATAGGTGTAAGGCAAATATAACACCAATAAATGTAAAATTGTTTTAAAACGTGATACCTATTTTTAGGATACATAAATAAATATAACTAATCCTATTTGTTATTTCAGTGGTTTCCATGATACAATATTTTAGTTACTGGAAATTATTCAAGATATCTACTTACAAGGAAGGTTCAACACATGTACGCCGACTTTTAACGTAACTGGATGTTTCAAAATTTTAAAATTTTTAATTAAAAAAAATGTTTTTATACGAGTTTTCGGAGGCCTTTTACAACATTTTTAAAAATTATTAAAAATTTTCGAATTTGAAAAAATCTACATTTTAATTTTTGAATGATCTTTTAAAGATCATGAAATTTCAAATTTAATGAAAATCGGATGAATATTGTAGGATCTACAGGGTTGCAAAAAATCAAAAATTAAATTGTTTAAAACTTTGGTGGGCAACTGTGAGCAAATCTCTGACCTGCGACAAAAATAATTAAGCACACGTTTCATAGTTGTGCTAGACGCGCTTAACGAGCACAAAATTAAGTTAAAAGTCAAAGCATATAATTAATGTGTTGATCCTTCCTTGTTAGCATTGTTAGCCCCACTTTCCTTCTGGATGCATTTCTCGATTCTCTGCTGACGTTACTAACTGCAATATCGCCGGTGAAGAAGCATTTTTGCCTGAATGCAGTCCAGAACTAAAAGCATTACTGCCCAAGTCCATTCGTTTCCTAGGAGCACTTTTGCCTAAGTCCATGCAAATCGTGTTCAAACCTGCACAGTTCGGTGGACTTAGGCAAAAATGCTTCTTCACCGGCGATATATCGAATCACAATGTTGCATAAAACAATATTTTAATTTAGTTATATTTCAGTTTGCTGCCAAAAGGTGGATGTATCTAGCTTAGTTTTGCTTACAATTTCTGCGACTGAATATTGTAACGGCGTTGAAGTTAACTAAAGAATTAAAATTATTAATTAGCAATGCACTTGTGTAAGAAAATGAGAATTTTTGTATCAGTGCAAATGACTTAAAACTTAAAATTCCAGATATTTGTGAAATTCACACTGTAGGTAATATTTTTACTGGATTCTGGCAGAATAAATTGTAACAAACATGCACAACTTAAACTTGCCGCCCTAAATCTAAAACGAAACTGAAAAGGCGGATGCGTACATTCTAAATTAGGACTTGTAAAATCAAAACCAAGACTATATTGCCATTTGCAATTCAATGAACTTTGAAAGTATTGACTTTTATTTAAGACTATTTTTAAATCAATTCTTTTGGCATCGTCAACCCAGATATCAAGTTTTTGGCAAAATTACAATTCAAATTTTTCAGAAATGTAGAGATTTTGCCCGTATTCATTTTAAAGGTTTTTAATATTTAACTAACTTGAAAGTTACTAAGAAGTTCGGCAAATGGGAAAAATTCTAGATTTCTAGATATGTCGTTCAATTGGCAATTTACATCTCGGAACTAAAAATTAGCTGTGCCTGACTTGTTCACCCCAATTTTAAATTTTCACAGATACGAAGCAATACGAAGCAAGCATAGCAATACCTATATATTATACATGCATCTAAAGATAGTTGAAGTAGTGCTAAAGTTTTTATTTAATTATTTATTGCACAGCTTTAAAAGTAGAATAACATTCTATTTGTTATTGAAATTAATATAAGTAAAAGCTATCATGGAATTGTACTGTACGATTTCAGAATCAAATAAACAATTTTAAAAATATCAGAAAACTGAAAAAGTAGTAAGGCGGTTAAATTATCTGGCGGTACGGTGAATATATTAATTCTGAACGGAATTATTTTAGGACTATGAGCGGTTGTAATTTTTTTTGTATTTTCCCACATTTGAGCAATGCAACCATCGTAAAGCAGTAATTTGCAACTTCATAGCATTTCAATAAATGTATATCAATAATAATTTGAATTTTAACTCGAAGTGTTGAAGTTATGAATTGTGTACTTCTTTCCATTCAACTATTGTGGCCTCTGGCATCAACATGTCTACTCAAGCTTGTAGTAGTAGTGGGACGAAAAAAAAGAGAGTAGGTAATAAGTGGCAATTTGTTAAATCCTTTGAATCCGTACAAGAAAAGAGTATTGCAAAAAAATTGAAAAAGAGCTACAACAACAAGACCTTATTACAAGATTTATCAACTTTTGTGACTATTACAGTGTTCTATTCCTTTCCTCATGGCAAAAGTTGTAAGGCAAAGGTTCAGTTAGTTTCTCCAGATGTTAATGAAACGAAAGCATACTTTGAACTAGAGGACATGGAACACAGTGACATACCCAGCTCAAGCTGTGAGAATCAGCGTCCAAAGAAAGCGAGGCCGACCTACTAATGCCAGCCACCAACCACTTGTGAAACACTTTTACTGACTTAATTTTTTTCTTTACTCAAACAAAAATTTTTTGATTTACTAAAACTAGTAAAAAAAGTACAATTAGAAGTACCGTACCGTCAATTCATCCTATCGCTTATTGGTCCAACACGCCTACCGCTCATTGGTCTATATCGTAATTAACCGCCTTTTGGCCCCCCCTTTACCGCCGATTGGCCTGCAGCCAAAGTTAATATCAACAAAAATATGTTTAACGGCGGTTAAGTTATTAGTTATTATAATTTGCTAGAATTTTTGCGATCCATTGCTTTAAACTCGTTCGACATGTTGATAATATATTTTCGGGTATTATCTAAATTGCATTTCGGTAGGTGTTTTTGAAAGTCAATAATTTGAGGTGTATTTATTGTTTTCAGGTTCACCAGATATACCATGGTCTAAACCCCAACAAAGTCAAAATATCTCTAATTTTTCAAACAAAATTTACATGCGTGTAGATGTAGAAGTTTAATGCTTATTAAGATGTAGGCGTAGGCAATCATAGACCTCGTTTCATTTTAAGACCCTGACCTTGATGTCACTATAAAAGTTAATAATCGTTCCTGTTTCAAAGTATATTTGAAAATATGCTTTATACTAATTGATTTTATTGTTGAGAAAGGGAAAAAAGTTAAGCCGAAACCTATGCCGAAGCCGCCGGGAGAAATTTTGGATATAAATTAAAAATAAAACTAAACTATTTTGACGAATATAAGACTTTTAAGATTTTTGACTAAAACTACACTGAATTTTAAATTATTTTTGACTTATTTGCAACATACAAACATGAACTAAATTATTGACGACCATACAACATGTACCTAATTCATTCCTTCCAGTTTGCACTGTTAGCACATCGTGAGTGAAGAATCAAAACAACCCATATACCCAAGAATAATAATAATCCAAAAATTAAAATAAGCAATTTCAAAAAAGAGCACTAAATGATCGAGATGGATGCTTAAAATAAAATTGCTTATTAAGTTCGTGTTTTAAAAAGTGGGAAAAATGCCCTATTTAATTGCTTTTTGAAGAATGTCAAAATTCAAATGTTCAGTTTACATTTGTTTTTCAAAATATTCGCTATTTGCATGTTTTGTGAATGTGTGAAATATTCTATTTTTGCATGTTTTGTGAATGTCTGAAAAAATATTCTATTTGCATGTTTTGTAAATGTGCGAAATATTCTATTTGCATGTTTTGCAAATGTCAGAAATATTCTATTTGTATGTTTTGTAAATGTCCGAAACATTCTATTTGTATGTTTTGCAAATGTAGGAAATTATTAGATTTACATGTTTTTTAAATGTTCAAAATTATTCCATTTACATGTTTTTGAAAGATGTAAAATATTCTATTTGTATGTTTTGAAGATGTAGGAAATTTTTATATTTGCATGTTTTTTAAATGTCAGAAATTATTCCATTTACACGTTTTTGAAAGATGTAAAATATCCTTTTAACCTAATTTTGAAAAGTGTAAAATATTGAATGTACTTACATGTTTTTGAAAAGTAAAAAATGTTCTATTTACCCGCTTTTAAAAAAAATTAATATTTGTGTAAGTAGATTGTTTCGAATTACACATTTAATTCGACGTAAATTATACATTTATGTATAGAAATCACATGAGGCACAAACGGCCCCATGTCGATATCGATACGTGTATATACCTATATAGTATATACACATATATTCCTATGCATCGCAGTAAGGACCGTAAAATCCCATTTAATGTAAAAAACATTATCCAATGGACGAGCCCCGTTCATTGGAAATCCACAGGATGTAAACGCGATAACTCACCAGCTCGAAACAGGATATCAATCGCGATAAACGCACCGACATCCAGAGCACATCCTATATTATTTCAACATACAAAGCATAGCCGAGCCGTGATACCAAGAACATGGCCCACCATGTCGTATCACGGGCCGGACGCTTAACCACAAACTTTGCCAGTGCCCATCTATAATACATGGACACTTTTTATTATTATTAATAGTATATCTCTTGGACTTATTATAATTACAAGAATTGTTTTTCTCATCATTAGAATTCCAAAGAATTGTTTTTCTCTTTAAGATTATGTCGTCCTAATAAACCACAAACTTCCTTATAAAATAATTTATAAAATTGTATTCTTATCCTGTGCTTTAAATTGTTCACGATGACATACACATCCGGTCACTATATAAGAAACTGTCTGAACAATTAATAATAAAAAGTGTCCATGTATTATAGATGGGCACTGGCAAAGTTTGTGGTTAAGCGTCCGGCCCGTGATACGACATGGTGGGCCATGTTCTTGGTATCACGGCTCGGCTATGCTTTGTATGTTGAAATGATATAGCATGTGCTGTGGATGTCGGTGCGTTTATCGCGATTGACATCCTGTTTCGAGCTGGTGAGTTATCGCGTTTACATCCTGTGGATTTCCAATGAACGGGGCTCGTCCATTGGATAATGTTTTTTACATTATATGGGATTTTACGGTCCTTACCGCGATGCATAGGAATATATGTGTATATACTATATAGGTATATACACGTATCTATATCGACATGGGGCCGTTTGTGCCTCATGTGATTTTTATACATGTATAATTTACGTCGAATTAAATGTGTAATTCGAAACATAGATGTAGATAAAGCATCACAATAGTACATCATAACATCTTGAATTTTGTAGATAGTGCATATTTATTTTTGTGTTTAGCTCAAAATTGATATTATGTAGCGGTTAGATTCTTCACTTAAGTACGATTTACGATATATTTATATATCCGGCTCTGTGGCCGAGGGGAGATTGTCTCTATCCTCGATAACTCGGCGTTTCTTTTTGACCCGCTCGAGCGAATCCTTAGCCGGTAGCGTACTTGCGTCTCGCTGCGCAGAAGTTAGAGTAGTGGAAGTGCTTGGTGGGGGGAGGTGTTTGGGAACTTTGTGTGAGTAACTAAGGGAAATGTAGTGTACTACTGTTCATACGTGTGTAGAGACGTAGGCAGAGTACTAATTGCGCCTAGCAGGCTAACAGCTACTTTCCCGTGCTTCGGCATAGTTACAATATCACTCAGCAGACCATTCACTGCGCCTCTCATTGCATAGCATCTGCTATTTCTCTCATGCTGTGTCGATGTGCTTGACGTATGTACGTGGGGCAATCAGGTTGGGTGTACTCGTCTGCATTTCGGTTTGGTCGTCGAAATACATTCTTGTGCATATACCCTTCTCTGTAGTCCTCCGAAAGGGAAGATAGCAAAACCTGAAGCTTGCTTCAGGTAGCTCCTGAAGAGGAGGGTAATCCACCTAGACTGTAAGGAGGTCGGCAGCAAGTAGCCACAATCCATAGGAATACATATTAGTTCGTAAGACACCAGCGGTGTGTAACTGTAGCAGACTTCCTTCGGGAGCGCTCCATAGGTGGTGTTCAGACTCTGTGTCGATCATACCGAGGGGAAATGTTTGTTTACATTCACACTGCTAGTACAGCAAATTGCACTGGGTTATAGGTTATATACCTGGAGGATCCGATAAGTGCTACATATGAATGAATGAATGAATGAATGAATATTTATATAAAGGATGCAAGTTATTGATTCAAATTTTAAATAAATAACTATTGACAATAATAAAACTTAATTTTAATTCCTAATTACAAAATTACATGCATACTTAATTTTCATTTGTCATTTTATTGTCAAAATGCCAATTAATTGCTGAGAATTAAGGGGCGAAAAGAAGAAGAAACTAAACGGCAGAAAAGGGCGAGAAAACAATATTTTCAAATTTTTCTGGAATTCCTCGTGGGTCCTTCTCCTTTCATTTCGTCATCATACTTATCCATTGATTTTATTGCATTATACTATACATAGCTGAATAGCTGGCGGTGCTGGTTAAAAACGGGCAAACCTTGAAAAATTAATTACGATATATTAATCTACTTTTTAATCATTAACATAAAATATTAGCCGACCACCGACAGTAACCTTTAAGCCCCAAATTATTGCTTACTAAGGCTTTAATTCTAACAGGGAGTGAAGCTACACTTTAACTACTATTAAACGTTTTGTTTGATTTCCAACTTTGTTATTTGCTGCAATAGGGCAAAGTTCGTGCTACAAAATAATATAAATAACTTGACGTAATCTCTATCAGTAAAAACGTGCCGCAATATTTTAACTATCTTATTCCATCTAAGTACTTACTCTAATAGACTAGAATCTACGCGCACGTGTGCGTTAACGTTAACTCCTGTAGTCCTATATGGTCTTATTTATTTAATAAAATTTAAAATTTCATTATGTACAACGTACTCAAGCAGTCAGTTAATATGATCCCGTCAAGGGCGGTCACCACTGGTTTAAGGTCCAGCTATGTAAGTGAACTTAACTAATTTTAAGTATTTTGTTTTCTAGCGAATTCATAATATTATATTCATCTGTGAAGAACCAAAATGACCCGTATTCAATTTAAGCTCGAATCAAAATGAGTCATTCGTGACATAAAAATAGAAACAAAATGATAAACATGCGTAAAATGTTAATTACGAGTTTTAGATACACGTAAAATGTTCTGTTTATGTTTTTCAACAATGCAGAATGTCATATTTACATGTTTTTGAAAAGGTACAAAATGTTATAATTCCATGCTTTTAAAAAGTGTAAAATGCTGTATTTTGATATTTTCAAAAAGATGAAAAATGTTCTAATTCCATGTTTTCTAAAATGTGCAAAACGTTCTAATTCTGTGTTTGAACAGTGCAAAATGTTCTATTTAATGCTCTCAAGACATATTTCAATATTTTTGTAGGCAGTACTTACATATTGTTTTTAGCTAAAAATGGATATGGGTCATTTTGGTTCTTCACAGACGTATTGCTGTAAGCTAGTTCCTACCATGGTCAGAAACCGGGATGGATAATTTGAATTTTTGATTATAATTTTGACATACTTAGGTGAGATCATACACATCAGCCCCGAAGCCCGGTGGGTTTTTTGGGAAAATAGTTGATAATCTTCGTCAAGAATTATCCAAAAATAAGGAGATGAAAGATAATATTGCAAAATTCCGTGAAGAAGCACACAAATTGGAAAGTTCAGATGCATTAAAACAAGCTAGGAGAAAATTTGAAATTGTCGAGTCAGAAGCCTCAAAAGGATCCGAATTTCTAAAGGAAAAACTTGACAGTGTGAAGGGGAAATTTAGTGAAACACTTAAAGAGGCTTCTCAGTCGGATTTTGCAAAAAAAGCAAGTAAGTTATTGGGAGGTTTACGGATTCGCTGAGCTTGAATTAAATTAATTGATCTGTATTGTGTATTATGCTAAAATATATTATGCAATTGAAAATAATTGATGGACTTTGTAGGCGATCTGGGTTCAAATGTTGCTGGTTGGATGGCTGAGACAGGTACAAAACTTGCGAGTACAGCCCCTTTTAGAGCAGTGTCTGGGGCTGCTTCAGTCGTCCGAGAAGAAATTGTAGAGGGCTATGCGGATACAATATACAGACCACCCATCAAATTACGAAAACGTGTCGAAAATCCAGAAGAGTATGAACAGCAAATTATTCAGCCTAATGATGATGCCACTGGAATGGAGCTCCACAAAGACTCAAAGTTTTATCAAAGTTGGGAAAATTTTAAAGATAAAAATCCATATGTGAACAAGATGTTGGATTGGAAAATTAAATACGATGAGAGTGACAATCCAATGGTTCGAGCATCTAGAGTGTTAACTAATAAGGTCAGTTTCGTTTTTTTTGAAGGTGAATATCTGCTGTAAATTATCAAATTAAATGCAAGTGGGAATGTCACACTTACAAAGTCGTTGAGTGGTTTAGTGTGATAAAAAGTTTTAGATTATTCGTGCTGCACTTTGCTATTTCGTTTTCTACGGCCTTCATTCATTTTTGTATATGCTGATTAATAGTAATTTTGTATTTCTTTTCTTGTAGGTGACAGACATTATGGGCGGCCTTTTCCAGCGTACTGAACTTTCTGAAGTATTGACTGAAATAGTGACATTAGAACCTGGATTTGAAAAGGAAAAATTTCTTAGATACTGTGAATCAGTCGTTATACCTAATGTATTAGAAGCAATGTGTAGGCAAGATGCAGAAGTAAGTACCCAATGTTTTCGTAGTTTGTAGAAGACAATTGCCGTGCGTTAATTTTTTATGCAAGAAAAAGGTTAAAAGTACAAAAAAGTTTGGCTTCACTCAAAACGATTAAAATTTCATCCCTTGGACTTTTGACTCCATGTTAAGTTATTGATTTTGAGGCAAAACGGAAAAAGTCCACGAATTAAAATTTTCAAAAATCTTTTAAGAAATTCCAGAGTCAGTCCAGATTTATGAAACTGCTTGAAATAACGCTTCGTCAGTTGCTGTACCTGTAGAAAAAATTGAGCTCAAAAAAATAATCCTGACACCTTTTATTCATTATTTACTGTTCCTGTAAAATTTGCTTTGATGGACTTGGCCCGTTTTGTCAAAAAACGTTTTATAGAATGGTCTGTTTTTCAGAACCACAACTGGAACTAGAAAACAAAATTTTATACTCATTGCCTCTTATTTTTGCCTCCTTTAGATTTTAAAAGATTGGTGCTACGAAACTGCCTACGCCGTCTTGTCCCATCCAATTGAAGTTTGTAAACAACGAGGACTAAAAGTGGAATCTAGAATATTAGACATTTCCAGTGTTGACCTTGCAATGGGCCGTGTTCTGGAGCAAGGACCTGTTCTAGTCGTTACTTTTACAGCTCAAATGGTAAATTATTTTAATTCAGTGTTTTTACAATTATTTTCAAGAAATTATAAATTCCTAAAAATTCCTAAAATTTTGAACCCTATCTTTAATTTTGGTTCAATTTAATTCAGTAGTAGTTTAACCCCAATTTTCTATTTACTATTTTCATTCTGTTTCTGTTTGGGATTTTTTTAGGTGACCGCAGTGAGGGACGCAGTTGGGAAAGTTGTGGAGGGTGACCCAGAGAAAGTAATGCGAGTAAATCATGCATGGGTTCTTTGTCGGGATCGTGCGGAACTTAATCCTCAGGCTGCGTGGAGACTCCTTAAATTTTCTGCATCATCGTCCGAACAATTATTATAACTAAACTACACAATTAATTGTAATATATCTCTGTTATAATAAATGCATATATAAATAATAGTATATGTAATTTCTCTATAGAATGAATCAAAACTTGTTCATGTTAAACGTTCATTTGGCTAGGCACCAAATACTTTGTTTTAAAATAACTATCTTCAAACCATGTACTAAAGTACTATAGTAGCTAACGAATTGAATAGTGTGAGGGAGTGTATGCGAATAAACCAGTGAGTCAAATAAAATTCTATATAATAATGCCAGTGACCAATTTCATGGTTCTATTTTTCATTTCTTACTATTCTGCCCGTATCGTGAGCGAAGAGTTGATCAAAATGGTTCAGGTCCAATTTATTTACGCTAGGGTTAAAATGAGCTAGGTATTAGATGGGTGCGTAAAATTTTAATAGTGAGTTTACATGGTTTTGAAAGGTCTAAAATGCTTCATTCACATGTTTTTAAAATGTGCAAAATGTTCCATTTACATGTTTTTTAAAAGTGCAAAATGTTCCATTCACATGTTTTTAAAATGTGCAAAATAATAATAATAATAATAATAAAAATAATGATTTATTGCCCAAAGATAATTGCATACATAAACACACCACCCATTAGGATAATACAAGGAGTGAAATATCAAAGTAATGTATGTTCCATTTACATGTTTTTAAAAAGTGCAAAATGTTCCATTTACATGTTTTTGAAAATAGTGCAAAATATTCAATTTATATGTTCTTGAAAAGTGCAAAATGTTCCATTTACATGTTTTTAAAAAGTGCAAAATTATCCATATACATGCTTTTGAAAAGTGCAAAATATTCAATTAACATGCTTTTAAAAAGTGTAAAATTTCCCATATGCATGTTTTTGCGAAAAGTACAAAATGTTCTATTTCCATTTCCATACGCTTCCAGTAGGATCACGATATACTAAGTATATATACTTCATTTTTTTAAGGATTATGGTGCCTTTTTTTGTTTTGTAGATACTACATTTCGTTTTGAGCATATTAGAAAATGGAAATGAGACATTTTGATTCTTCGCTCATGATTTTCATAACTATTTAACGATTTAAGCAAATCATTTAAGTACTCACACAGCTTAAAACACAGGTGGGAAATTTGTACCTTTTGCGCTTTTTCACAAATGCATTTTTCACAAATATACTCAAATGCATGTAATCATACAATATCCATCAGTTTATATGTAATTTCCTTGGCATTACATTAATTACATTACTATAAAAAAAATTTTGAAATTAAAAAAGCAATAATTAATCCAACGTTGTACGTTCCCTGTCTAAAAAAGTTGTGGTTATGTGGTGAAAGAGAAAGCAGGGCTAAAATAATACCAATTAATTAAAGCAACGATATTCGATGCGGGAAATCTACTAGAATTTAAATTGCTACTTACACAGCCCAGTCCCAGTCCCAGTCGAGTCTCAGTCTCCCAGTCCCATCCCAACTCCCAGACCAACAGAAAAGATAAAAAGTAGTAGCAGATCTGTGCAGAGATGAAGATGAAGCAAAAGCTGCATTGGCATTGGCGACACAGACTTTACACTGTAGGCAATCATAGACCTCGTTTCATTTTAAGACCCTGACCTTGATGTCACTATAAAGGTTAATAATCGTTCCTGTTTCAAAGTATATTTGAAAATATGCTTTATACTAATTGATTTTATTGTTTAACACTTTAATTCTTAAATTTGAAACACTTCAGATTTAGTAAAAAAATTATAACATATTATTTCCTGAAGCATTATTGTTTTAAAATAGTATTAAAGTTCAACGCCATTTAAATACAATATAAGGCTACGAATACCCATTGAAAAAATGCAATTTGGGAAACATTTTGTTAATTGTAAATCTAAAGTTAACACTTGAATAGTTGCCTCCACCACTATCAGCAAAAATTTTGAATGATCACGATCTTATAAAGGAATTAATAAGGACACCAGCGCATTTTAAAAATATGTTAATTGAATAGTTTGCATCATCCAAAAACTTTTAATTTTTAATTGTTAGAATAGCACAGTACATACGTACTGCACTCTTCTAATGACAAGCACACACACTGTCTATATAGTTAGTTGTACTAACGATAAGACAGGTAGTTGGTACGAGACGAGCGAGAGGAGAAGTATCTCTCACAGACCAAGCTATATACAATAAATATATACCTATACTACAGTACACCCATCTACGCGTGCATACTCTCTGTACAACTCATTACCATATTACCATACAGTCACAGTCGCTCGGTATGCACCGTAACAGTGATGGAGGTGCGTGCGTGTTAACGATTTCCAACATAGTTCATTATATAGAATATTAAAATAAGTAAAGTAACGATAAGTAAAAAATAATATTAGGTGAAAATTACAGTTAAGTGAAATCAAGTGGAAATAGATAAAGCACATGAACAAAAGGTGGAACAGTATCTAGTGGATAAGTACTAATAAACAGAATAGTTGAAGTTTACGAGGAGTATGAAAAGATTTTTTACCACTTTTTCATCCACCGGAGGGTCCCTAAAATTCGTAGAGTTACGTGCAGACAGTGACGGTGAACTAGTAACAGCAGAGTATTTTGATAAGAACGAGAAAAGTCTGTCTACTGAAAAGCTAACAAGAAATCAGTGCGCGAAGAAATTTCCTAGCATACCAATTCGTTCACACCAACATGAAAAACAGCAACTTGAATTGACGAAAGAAAACGAGTGGGGTAGTATCACAGCATATCCGGGCATCGACGGTAACCATATTCGAGTTGAGTTTTTTAATCGAAATCAGGAATACTGCTCGACAGAAATATACGAACGTTCAAAATTCAAGGAAGAGTTTTGAGACTGCCGACTGCCACCACGCCCTAACAAACCGACACCAGGGGAAGAACGACCCAGTAGATGTAAAAAGCCACATTTCTCGACGCCAGTAAACAGTGACAAGCGGAGAATTTTTCTGGAAAAGAACGAATCCGAGCAACGTGGGACAGTAACAGCTGCAATACTAGAAGTTACAGACAATACTTCCGGTGCACCAACAACACCCTCCGGGTTCAACGACACACAATCAACGGGAGGAAGTACAGCGTCAGCCGGGTCATACGCAATCGACGAACCATCAATCCTACAAGCGGATCATCGGCAGGTAGCCACACCGTACACGTTTTACTCAGCGGACTCATCCCCAACTGACAACCATACTGCGGGTTATGTGAACGGTCAAGACAATAATTCAGAAGAGGAGAAAAACAGCTTCGTAGCCGCCGTAGGAGCGATTTAACGAGTTCCGAACTCAGTTTACAAGGTATGTAGCGTTAACAGAAGTAGATCTGAATACAAGTAAACAGCTGTTAACGGAGGCATTAACTACACCCATTGCTCGGAGTTATTTTAAGATTAACAAGGGATTACTAACAGATGCTACAACATTAGACGCGCTGTTTACTGCGTTGTTAGTGAGTTGCCCGCCATCACCAGACCCGCAGGTATCCTTAGTAGAACTTTTTCAACAAAAGCAGCAATGTGATGAACGAGCAAATGCATTTTTAATGCGAATACAAAGCGCATTTGGCGATACCTGGGCAACATTTCCAGCTACTCAGATGATAGCTACGATCATACCAAACTTACGGGAGAACGTTCGACATTTTTTGAGAATGCAGGCACGTCCAACTACAATAGCGGCTTTGCAGGCATTATTAATTCAGTTTGATGCATCTGATACATACAAAGCAAAGTTCCCGGAGATCAAACAGGAGGTAGCGTTAGTACAGCAGGTGGATATGGTATCAGCATTAGAAAAGACAGTGGCGTCATTGACTCAGCGATTGAACGAAATACAGAAACAGCCACGTAATAATGCCACATCACCACCTACATCTCAACAGCATCCACGTCAACCACAAGGACGTTTTAATAATGCACGTGGAGCTTCACAACAAACCAATCAGAGAAAATGTCATGGGTGTGGACGAGCAGGTCATTTCATTGCACAATGTACAGAAGTAGGGCAATCTACGTGGCCAAGAACGAGTCAACAAAATTCAAGCCGTGGATATTATATTCCACGTCAACAGCATAATTATCGAGGGAATAATTTCGTTCGCAATTATCGACCACAGCAGTATCCAACGGGATATGAGTCATATGAAGGGAGCAATTATCAGAATCCAAATTTTATTCGTCCATTCATCCCACGTTTCCAGCAGAATAATCAGAATTTCAATGCACCCTCCCCCAACTTAGCAATTATGCCACCACCAAATTATACCACTCAGCAACAAAATCAGCATTTAAACGGTTAAGTGGAACGAGTGGGCCGACTCGAGCCATTGCAAATATCAGGCCACCAGAAATTAATATAGTTAGTACCTACAATAGATTTAGTGCATTAAAATTAGTTGAAAATGAAGAGGAAATGACGGTGCAATCAAAAAACACTAATGTGAATAATGTGAGTGAAGTAACGGGAGTCATAAATCTTAATAGCATCAACATCCAAGGCAGTACCAAGACCTGCCTTGTAAACGTTTTTATTGATAGTGGTGCTATGTGTTCTATTATAAATAGTGACGTGGCTCGACAATTAGGTGTAATAATACAGCCGTCTACATTAAATTTAAGAAACTATGGTGGTGGGTTAATTGAGCATATTGGACAAGCTATAGTAACAATAAACTTCAATGGATTTAAGGTGACTCATACTTACATTTTAGTGAACAATGCACAGCATGAGTTGTTAGTCGGCGAAGATTTCTTGAGAAAATTTAAAGTAGTTTTAGATGTTGGGAATGAAGTTATTTATTCACCTGAGTTTGGACACGTACGAATGACACCAAGCCAGCCACCCGCTACAGACAGGCGACAGTTGCAAATGTCATCAGTCTATATGCAGCGAGAGACCGACTTAAGTCAAGTACATGACGACACACAGAGGCAAGCGAAGGCCAACGCCCCTCTCCAAAATCAGCAAACCAACAAAACACGGGACATTGATCAAGTCGCCGTCAGTAAGAATGTGAAAAGAGAATTCTATGAGAAAATACAAGCCGCTAGCAAACATGTAAATAAAACCAAAACAGAGGCAAGTCCTAGAGCTTCGTGCATCCTAAATACTAAAAAGAAAGAGCGCAATGAGAATATTTTGAAAATTCATAGTTCCAGTAGACAGGTACTACAGCCCTACTCGATGATAGACATTCCTATATACGTATTAAATAAAAAGGGGCAACAAATAAATGGAACTCGGTTTGAGGCTTTGTCATTGGGACAAAGGAAGCTAAAACAGATGGTGATTCCAGACTTTATTATTAGTGAAAAAACTCAGTTTCTCCGTGTCATAAACCCATCGGAGGAGGAAATCATAATACAAAGTAAGGCTGTCATTGCTACTGCTCAGATTACAGATTGGAATGAACTAGAAGTGCACGTGATAAATAATATTAGTAAAGTTGAGCCGAATTTCGAGCAAGAGGGAATTAGATCGAATGTACCTATTTATGAAGGGGAGGAACTGGAGCAGGAAATCAATAAAATAGCATATGATACGCAGTTGAGTAGTGCAGATTCAATGAAATATAAAAATTTGATAGCTGAATGTCAACAAGCTTTTAAATTTTCCCGTACACCAAATGGAGTTTATCCTCATGCTAAATACAAGATCGAACTACTTAATCCAACACCAGTACAGCTGCGGGCTCACCCACAAAGCGAAGCACAACACGAAGAGATAGCTTGCCAAGTGAAACAACAACTAGCGGACGGAACAATTCGGGAAAGTAACAGTGACTGGAGCAGCCCATCGTTCTTAGTCAGCAAAAAATCACCTGATCCAAACAAGAAACAATTCAGACTCGTAAATGACTACAGATTACTTAATTTTCAAACACGTAAGCAACTGTTCCCTTTGCCTTTAATCCATGAGATCCTCCACCGGTTCAGAGGAAAGACCATTTTCTCAGCTTTGGACTTGGAAGCCGGGTATAATCAAATTTTACTCGATGATGAATCCATCCCACTTTCAGCCTTCAAGACTCGACACGGGCATTACGAGTGTTTAAAGCTCGGATTTGGCATGCAAGGAGCTCCGAGCTTCTTCTCTAAAATGATGATAAATATGCTTGGAGATTTACAGTATACCGAAGTTCTACATTATTTGGACGACATTATAGTACCATCCGAGGACATCGATCGAAACATTAGTTCAGTACGTAAAGTGTTCCATAAATTAATTGAAAATAACTTGAGGCTGAAACCATCGACGTGTAGATTAGGTTTCAAGAAATTAGAAATTTTGGGGTTCTTAGTAAGCAAATACGGACGTGAACCAACAACTGAATTAGTTGATCCTATTCGTAAAATAAAGCCGCTAACCAATATCAAATCACTTCAATCATTCATGGGCTCAGTAAATTTTTATTCTGAATTCATTCCAAATTTAGCTACAATAGCACGGCCCCTCAATGATTTATTGAAAAAGGACGTTGCGTACATTTGGACACCAGAGTGTCAAGAAGCTTTCGAAAAATTAAAATTGGCTTTAACAACTGCTCCCATCCAGGCTCATTTTGATCCTAAGTTACCAACTACATTGAGAACGGATGCATCTTTAACTGGATTAGGATGTACATTATTTCAGACTCATATAGTTAACGGAAAACCTGTTGAAAAAATTGTTGCATCTATAAGCAAATCATTAACTCCGGCTATGAAAAACTATCAGGTTCCAGTGTTGGAGATGGAAGCAATAGTTTTTGGATTAAAACGGCTATCTCACTTCTTGAAGGGCATTCCATTTAAAATTGAAACGGATAATTTGACTTTACCTAGCTTAATCAATTCTAAGAAAACGCCCATGTCACCTCAGTTATTCAGACAAGCCATGATTTTCAATTCATACAACATTAAAAACATTAGTCATCTAGCAGGCAAAATCAACTCCCTACCAGACTTGTTGTCGAGGACTCATAATACAGATATGGACCTGTCAATATGGACTTTAACATCAGTACCACGAGACGAAAATTACCGAATGGAACAACTAGCTGATCCAGCTTTAGCCAAAATTATGATGACAATTAAGAGAAGCTCTGTAGAAACTTTATCAAATTATCAATTACTCAACGGCATACTATACTTCAGGCAATCCGAATACACGAAGCATAAGTTATTATTAGTGATTCCGTGCCATCGACGTCAAAAAATTTTACAAAATTTGCACGATTCAAAAATTGCGGGACATTTGGGTAGAAAAAAGACATTAGATAAAATTCGACAAACTTTATTTTGGCCTACTATGAGTAAGGATGTATTTGAATATGTACGGACATGTTCCAGCTGCCAGCGTAACAAAGTGCCTCGCATCAAGCCAGCTGGCTTATTTAAATTCATTGACATTCCATGTGCACCATTCGAACGAATTCAAATTGATTATGCGGGGCCGATAAATACATCTGTAAATCGTAATAAGTATTTACTAACTCCTGTTTGTTATTTGACTAAATTTCTAGTAGCCAAAGCGGTTCCAAATTGTGAAGCCGCGACGACTGCTAAATTTTTAATGGAGAAGATTGTTACTAAGTATGGAGCACCTCGAATAATTCAGTCAGATAATGGGACCTCGTTCTTAAATACCACCGTGAAGGAGCTCAATAAGTTACTGGGAACTAATCATATCACCAGCAGCCCGTACACACCAAGGAGTAATGGATGTGTGGAGGCCAGCCACGATGTGCTAATGGAGGCGATTCGGTCCTATCGGAGTAAATCAAGGCGCAACTGGGACGAGGCACTACCACAAATCACCTTTGCGTTAAATACAAGTACCCACTCAACGACAGGGATGACTCCATTTTTCTGTTTATATGGAAGGGAGCTACACAGCCACTGGATTTGTCCTTACCATTATTCAGGGAGACACTAACAATCGGGTATCATGAGCAAGGTCGTGAGGCACGAGAGCATGCCCGACTTGCTATAGAAAATAGTCGTGTCCAGTGGGCACAACGTTATAATCTTAATAGACGAGAATTCGAATTTAATGTGGGGGATTTAGTATTATTACGTAATAGTCATACAAAAAAAGGTTTTTCTAAAAAATTAATGTCTATATTTTCCAGACCCTACAAAATTGTGGAGTCTGTTGGAAACAACGTATATACTATAGAAGGGAGAAAGCGAGGAGGTGGATTAATTCGGTTTAATGTCAATATGGAGAAGCTAAGGAGATACTATGTACGGCCTGGGGAGATAATTCCACCCATCAGGAGACCAACGGTTCACGTGGATAGATCCCAGGGAAATTCTGAGTTAAATACTACCAACGCAGCTAATCTGAGCCCTTAACAGAATTCCGGCCTTCCGTTTCAACATACTAACACACAGCAGTATGATGAAGATTTTCCTCGGTTAGTTCATTACAAAACCATACAACCGGAGATCAGCACTGAAGGCCCACCGACATTAATCCCCGCAACTGAACAACCTGTAATTAAGAGAGGTCGAGGTCGACCACCAGGTTCTAGGAATAAGGATAGTTTAGCTACTGTGAATGATAAGTATATAACAAATAAGGATAATTATAGATATAATTTAAGAAATTATAATAATAATTAGAATAGGTTAAGTATATTTTTAGGTATATACTACATAAAGACAACGTCTAAAATTTACGCTTCCGAAGTAGAGGCTGAATGCCATGTTTGTATAGTCATAACGTTTAGTTTAAGTTAAGTAGGAAATTTCATTTTTGTATCATAGTACATCTATTTTCAACCGACATATCAAATTATTGACAGAACGTACGGCTACACCTGTAAGGCTGGTTCTTTAGACAGACAGGGACCTCCCGGGGTACCGCTTGGACGGGCCCTAAACCATAGAAGCACCATTGAGGCACATGTTTAGGACACCTTGGGATCGAACCCTAGTACAATAGCGGGGACAATGACCCCAAAAGTAAAGCCTAGTGTGTCGCTTATTTGGAAGGTTTAGAACAGAGTTCCTATTTTTACTCAAAGTAAAAAATTTTTTTTTTTAAATAGTACGGACTACTATAGACGCGGCCTATAGTAATTATTAATTTAGTTATTAATTTATATTTATTTTGCGATATTAAGTTGAATTTTAGTAATTAAAAAGTGAAAAGACAAAAAAAAGACGGAAGCGCAGAGTTTGTAACGTTGTCATTATAAGTTTATAAATAGTTAAATTTGTTGTAACAAGAATTGAGGATAAATTGTGTGGATCGAATATGCGATCGTGGTCATGAACACAAGCCGTATAATTGAGAAACATAATTATGAATTAATTGTTGTAATACTAGCATAGATTATATATATAATGGTAGTAATTTTTCTTGTTATTTAGGCTAGTCTAATTTACGTAGTTTGTAATTTGTAAAATATACGCAGGGTTAGAAATTAAAATCCATAAAAATTTAGAGTATATATAGATCATAGTAGTTATGCAGTTAGAAGCGTGTAGAAAATATATATGTTAAATACTATGTAAGCAGTTAACGTGAAGTTCGTAAACTTGAACTTGTAGACAATGTTATTACTACCTATCTATGGGCTAGGCCCTTTTGCATAGCTAGTGTAGTTGTTTAAGTTTTTGACTATGGCCCGGTATAACTCGGCCTCCGCGGGGTTGGTCAGACCCAGCAGAGAATGAACCGACCCTTCTGAGGGACCAGGCACCACAGTCACACGCAGGGAGATAGATACAATCGAAGTTGACATTGATACATACACCACATTCATTTATAATAATAATAAATAGTATATAATAGTAATATATAGTTTATAAAATCTGTTTACCACTGCTACTGTTGTTTTGAGCTGAAAAACCAGAAACAAAATCTTCCAAGGGAAGTACATAGATTAGTAAATGTAATAATAAACAGTAGCATAAGTATAAATATATGAAAATTATGTATGTAGGATAAGAAGTAGGTAGGCATAAACGTAATAATAATGTTAATTTAGTTATAGTGTAGAATACGTACCATGTAAATAGATCGAATGTTGAAATTTCCAAATTGATATGTATAGCACCTAGTCACCCTTAAAATTGTTAATCTGGCCGTGGAACTGTAAACAAAAAGCCAAACTCCACATGGAGGCGCAACCATTAATTATTTGTACGATAACTTATGTGAATATTACATTAATATCAAAATTGTATTTGACGTGTTTGACACCACTGGAATATATTATTTTTTGTATTTCGGGCAGTTAATTTGAATAATTTTATGAAATATGTAAAGTATGAAAGTTACCTGTAGTTTTGTTGAATATGACCACTAGAATCCGTAAAAATAGCGTAGTCACCGAGGTCACCCGGTCCGAGGGGGTCATCCTCCGAAGACACTGGTCCAGACTGAGGATAGATTTTACAGTCCATCTGAAATTAAAATGAGTAATTTTAGTAGTAAAATGTAAAAATTGGAAAAATTCGGTCCACAACCCGCGTTTTTTTACTAATTCGGCGGTTTTCCGAAATTATTTTTTCAAATTGTAAGTATGTATATTGTAGTCCTGAATTTTATGAATTTTTTAGGATATTACACGAAATTGAACTTACCAAATTGTCGGAATTGTGAATATTTTCTTAATCTTGATATGTAATGTGGAAAAGATTGGGATCCGTCCTCCGCGGCTACTTAATGTATTATTTGTATGTTTTATAATGGTTAATACATAGTGTGTATGAATAAGATAGGCTGGGCATTGACAGTGTAAGATGTCTGTCCTTTGATTTTTATTGATGAATTGCTATTATTGTGAACGGCATGGTTTTAATTGCCTATAGGTTACGGTTAAATTGTATAGTTTCACTATAGCGTTGAAGGCAGGTGTGTTAGAATAGCACAGTACATACGTACTGCACTCTTCTAATGACAAGCACACACACTGTCTATATAGTTAGTTGTACTAACGATAAGACAGGCAGTTGGTACGAGACGAGCGAGAGGAGAAGTATCTCTCACAGACCAAGCGATATACAATAAATATATACCTATACTACAGTACACCCATCAACGCGTGCATACTCTCTGTACAACTCATTACCATATTACCATACAGTCACAGTCGCTCGGTATGCACCGTAACATAATTAACGCATCTTTCTTGTTTAATATTATGGTGACAACTGTTTACGACACTTATTCTGATATACTTATATAAAACTTAAAACATTTTCTTCTTTTTTCTTAAATCCCAGTCGACTAGATGGGTATGTTCTTTTATTTATTTTACGTGATAATATAGGGCTTTTGAATGTTCTAGTATAATTATTTATAACGTACATCCGAGAATTGCTTAACACAACACCAAAGACTAGATTCTTAAACATCCTTTGTTTATCACTCAGTTGTCTTACGTGGCTACATGGTAACCATGTACCTCAATTTAAATCCCAGCGGACTTCTAAACAATTATTATACAGCGGTGTCGAATCTGTACTATTCCGTTTTCTCTTATCGACTAACTTTTTCAATTTTAGTTAGTTCATGCACTAGAGAAAGTGAAAATAGCATTAGGAAAACGTAATATTACATATTTAGCTAACTATTTGCACAGCAAAAATATTACAGTTGAGAGTTTAAAAAATTTACAGTATTATTTCTTAAGATTTCCTTTACTAATTGAACATGCAGAAGTTTTAAACATTGTTAAAATGTTATGGACAATACTTGAATTAATTTGCGATGAATACAGGTACCGAAGATTATAGTGTTTCACAATAAACGCTATGAAATCCAAATTAAGTTCAGTAATTTAAATTTAATTACCGTGTGGTGCTCACTTACACATGTAAATATAAGAGGTAGTATATTATTAGGAACAGTTATTGCTAGCTAAAGATTGACCTTTATATGTGACGCTATTTAGCTGCCAGCTCTTTAGGGCAACAGTGGGTATTTGGAATTGCTTTTTTATCCCAGAAATTAAATTAATTTTAGGATTTTAGTTTACTTCTTTATAGCTTAATTAATTTAAACAAGTACAAGAGAATTCTAAGCACTACAAGATCGTTCTAAAAGTAAACTAATTTTTTATGTGCGTCATCAAAAAGTTTCTGAAAAGCCGTAAATATGTATCTGCAAAATAAATGTATTCTCGCTGACAGTAGGATGTCCTTTTTACCTGTTTAGATTTACCTCCCTGGTCAAAAACATTCACATGCTAACCTAAAACAATCTGTTTGAAACGCATGCTGCTATTTAAGTCTTTCAGTAAAATGTAATGAAAACCCGGAGTTTTTTCTATCAACGTTTATTAGGCATGCAGGCTTAACGCCGACGATTTTGCCAAAATTATTCAATTAGATTCAGAACAAAGACAAGCGTAGTGTGATATAATGCATATTTACGAAAACCACGTACCTACCTGTTACTGTTTGTGAGTGGTTGTGATATTCAATTATGTTGTAATCTTAATTCTTGATAGAATAAAAACTATTAACGTACAGACATTTACATAATTACGTAGGCAATTAAATGCATACCTAAACACAGCATTCTAATAACAAAAATTTTAAATTCATTAGAGTTGAAGAGAAGAGTAGGCAGCTTTAATGTATTTCATTTACTAATTACACTTTTTTTATATCGTATTTTGTAGATTTGTTTAATTACTTATTACAATGACAATTTATACGCAAGACCTTGATTTCACTACACGATTTAACACTTTTAAACCCTAACAACTGTTAGCTAATCACTCATTTTTACGTGAAATGTGAACTAACAATTGTTAAACTGTTAACAATGATTGTTAAAATCGATAATTAGCGTTAACAATTGATAACTTAACCTGTGATATCGCACTTACAATTGTTAAGCTTTAAAATTTGAAATTTCCTGGGATCTATAACTAACAAAAGATAATTTATGTAGCGAAATCACGTTAACAATTGTTAAACTTTAACATTTTGAATTTTAGCGGGCACTATGGCTCACAATTGTCAATTTATATGGTGAAATCGCACTAACCATTGATAGTTTAACAATTGGTAACTACTCGTGAAATTGCAAAGTTAACCATTGATAACTTAGCAATTGTTAACTAACAGTTGTTAAAGTCGCTAGTGAAATCAAGGTAATTCCAATATAACATTTAAATGTACTGATAATGCAAGTGGCATTACGTATGGTTTTATCCGCATCGCACTTACGGACTAATCATACAAAGAAGAACATTAATAAAATCTTTAATCACGTAAAAACAATAAGTGTTGGAGTTTTACATGTAGGTATGTGTATATAGTCTATAATTATTTGTCACTAACTTGGAAGTTTTAAATTCCCCCGCTTCACTCATTATTTTAACAGTTAACGCTCTGTTTACTTTAGAACCTATTGGGGTTCCTGTACGTTCTAGAATTATTGTCTGTATGTATAGTATCTTCTAAAGGCTTGCATCTCGTTCTTTTTAAAAAAATCCAAGAAATGTATATCTTTGAGGCCCAATTTTTTAGACATCGTTTTTTCATAAGAATGAAAGTTTTTGAATTTTTAAAAATCCTGAATTTTCTTTTTAGAAAACATCGTAAGGATTAAAAACAAAGAAATTTTATCTAAATCAGATGAGAACTGTAAAAGTTCTAGGTTGAAAAATTATTAAAATTTGAATTTTTTAAACCTTTGGCGGGCCACTGTGACGAAACAACGCAAAATGCAGTCGAGTTACTTTAGGTTTGTACTATTTAAAACTAGCCTGGTTTTTTGAAATGGGTGATTTTGAAATCTAGGGGTACCGCGTGGCATAGTTCCCTTGTAAGTGCAACTCAACGTGGACAATTTTACAACAACATGAACAAAGGGAAAAGTTCAAGCATTCTGCATATTTCAAAGTTTGGGACAGTACGCATATTTTGGATTTGAAATCATGGATTGCAAAACGGGTGGCCCTTAGTCATGCTTATGCATCATGTCATATGAAGTTTTATGTGTGAAAAAAATATAGAATTTTGATGTTTTTGTTTTTTGTTTTGAATTGACGAATTACAATTTCTCGGTACTTAAAGACAAATTTAGGTTACTCTTTAATGTTGATCACAATAATTAATTAAAACTATTATTTTTTTACTAAACTTGAATACGTCTTTGTTTGCTCATAACTGATCGTTTCTAAAGAAACATATACGGTATTTTAAATTACAGGCGGCGTTTAACTTAAAACTTTTGCTGTTTAAAGATGTTTTTTTCAATTAGTAGTTAAAGATGCTTAGCTTGGATTATAGTTTACATAAGGAATTTTCCGTTTGTTATTCACCTGCTAGAGACTATACATGAAACTTTAATTTCTTATGCAATTTCTGTGTCATAACATTTATTTCGTATATATTTTTAGCAAGCAGTTTGTTCTAACACTTTTAAAAATGCTAGAAAATTCCACGACATTACACATTTGTAAAGAAGTTAGTTAAAAGATCTATATAATTTGTTTTCTTAATATCGTTGACTTATTGTTTTACAATTTAAACTGCCTTTATAGAAGATTTTAGTTCTATGCAATATTGCATTATTAGGTATTCTGGTAGGACGTGGTAATACGTGATCCATCAGAAACATAGAAAATCAGGATATTAAATTAACTGCGTGTAATGCTATAAAATGTTTTAACCTATACTATATAGACAGAAATAGGTAAAGTAAGAATATGTGCAAACTTTTTCTGGAGGGTTTTTTTTTACAAAATGACGTAATATAATAAATTAAATGGTATATATTTAAACGCCGTTTTAAACGTAAAAGTAGATTTTGTTTTTAGTATTGACATGGATAAATTTGTTGACGGAATTCGTTGTAGGTGGCCGTGCCTGTTGTATGTTAAACTAAATCTAATAATACAATTGTGTGTGACAGGCGGAAGTAAGCCAGCCTTCTATTGAACCAAATGTCTAGAGATGGAACAGCTAATATTTGCAGTTTAATTAGTCAACTAGACCGCTGTCCACGTAGAGACTCATAATCGGCAAAATCATTTAAAATGTCGACAACTTCGGACGACACTCCCGACATTTCTTATTTCAGTGATAGACTTCCAAAGACTACAGCTCTTCAACCATGGAAATTTAATAGAGTTAAGAAAACAGGCGTCGTCCATGACTTTTAAAAGTTGTGTGAATTTAAAAAAATACATCATGAATTAATTTTGGTTATGTACAACAGCGGCTCCTAAACAGTAAACGCAAGGTAATTAGGCACATCAAACTTTTATTAAATAGATATTTCAATTTTATAAGCAGGAATTCTTGTTTTACTGATTTCTAGTAAACCTAATGAAAATAAGCAACTTTGACGTCGTGTTCTAGCTAAACTGTGCTCGTCTTATAAGATCTGTAGTATCTAAAATTAAATAAAAACAGTTCACAGTTATACTAGGCAGTTTGCGCTGTTCGACGTAACATACTTCCACGCTATAATTACGTAAAACGTAAAATTTAATTTTTACGTTAGTGAAAAATTGCGGATAAAATAACGTTGCACAGTTTGCGCACTGCAATAATATAACGCAAAAAAATTACACGTTATATTCATTAATTTTCAAAAATAGATTATAAGCTTGTTTTTCTTCTCGTTTTTATCAAAAGTAACATAAATAATTAAACAATGATATATATTTAAATCGATTATTTCATTTAGTTAACTATTTCCGCCATGAAGTTACAATTTTTCAGTTGCTAACATCTGACAATTAAGAATATGTATGTATGTATGTATGTATGACAATTAAAAATATAAATATTAGATTTTTTAAAATACTTTTTGAAAATAATTTTAATTATATTAAAATAAGGTTTAATAAAGTTGGCGTGGGATGCGTATCTGGGATGTTAGTTCACCTAAAACTTTCACATAAAAGTCATTTGCCCCTAGTGAGGATTGAACCCCCGACCTCGAAATACAGGCGTGTCCAGAATCCTTGGATACTTCGCTTCGCTAACCACTGGGCCACCAGGGCTCTCAGTAAATCCGCGGAAATTCAAATTTTTACGTTAACGTGATATTTTGATTACGCTATACGTAAACGCTACCGTAAAATATAGCGTCACGCAATTTCAAATGTTTACGTAAAACTTAAGTTTTACGTAAAATGGGAGGAGCTTACGTAAAAATATTTTTTACGTATAGCGTTTTGCGTTTTACGTAAACAGCGCAAACTGCCTATTGTATAATCGTAAGCTTTTCTTAACGCTGTTGCATATTTTTGCTTCGAACTCTATTAAAAATTTTTGGATGTCTGCTTGATTGACCTATTACTATTTTTCGGTATTTCAAAACATTTTAAGTATTAAAAGACAGCCCAACTTCACAAAATAAATGCCCTATGTGATAACTTACTTTCAGTATTCAGGATAACGTAGTTACCGAAAGTTCATCTTTAATATGCATCGCGTGAATAACATATTAATTTTATTAAACTTCAATAAGATAATTACTGTTTACTCATAATTGCTAAGTTCTCTTTCATTCCGTTTATACATCAAGAACTTAACAGAGCACATACCTGCTAGATTATTACAATGTTAATGTAACTAAAAATTTTAGGCGGCGAATATACTTTTCCTACGAATGGAATTTTCTACAAATAAATAAAAACAACCAAACATAAATCGATTGTCCAAAGGCCATACTGTGAAAGGAATAGTCGCAGTACAAGTATTCAAATTTTTATTGACAGCAACATTTTGTACATTCAAATAAAATCTTTTTAGGTTCAGAATTATTTTTACAATTTTCTTAAGGCAGTAAGTACATTGTGGTTTACCAACTTTGATTTCACTATCTTAAATAATAATAAATAATTATCTTTAATCTTGGAACAATTCTTGCTCAAACTGCTAACGATGGAGTCCAATTTTATTACGTCCTTATAGTATGTGCACAGTAAAATTTTAAATTCAAACAGTGCAGTTATTAAAAGGAAATATTGACATTGCAATCGGGCATTTAAACTGGTCTTTACAGCTTTTGAGATAATTAGGGTGTAATATAAATAAGACAAAATAGTTGTTATACTGTTTTTACTTGTTTCCTTTTACTGCTTTAAATATTTTATTCTTTTAGCAATCGCATCTTACAAGGGAACCACGCCAAGTGGTACGCTCCGATTTTAAAACAAGTATCCACAATTGATTGACCCACCCGAGTGTACTACAACCCTAAAACAGTACGGTCGCAAATTGCGCCGTTGGTCTACAGTAGCCCGCCAAAGTTCAAAAAATGCTACTTTTTTAAACTTTGATTCCTTGCAGTTCCTACATTTGTTATCCGATTTTCGAAAATTTTGAGGTTTTGTGACCTTTAAATCATTGTCTAAAAAGTTATTTCTGCGTTTTTGAAAATTCGAAAATTTTCATATTTTTCGAAGAAATGATAATAAAATCATTTTTCTAAGGCCACTCAAAGCACCTCATTTTTTAAAAAAATGAAAACTTTCGAATTTTCAAAAACGCAGAAATAACTTTTGAGACAATAATTTAAAGGTCACAAAACCTCAAAATTTTCGAAAATCAGATAACAAATGTAGGAACTGCAAGACATCAAAGTTCAAAAAAGTAGAATTTTTTGAACTTTGGCGGGCTACTGTGGACCAACGGCGCAATTTGCGACCGTACTGTTTAAGGGTTGTAGTACACTCGGGTAGGTCAATCAATTGTGGATACTTGTTTTAAAATCGGAGCGTACCACTTGGCGTAGTTCCCTTGTTAGTGTTTTTTAGAAACAATCGCATTCTTTTCTTTTGTAAATGTCATCAAAGCAAAGGGTCTTGTTTACGTACTTTTCACTTGTTTAATGTCTAACAATTTACTTTATAATTACTCTAACGAATACCCAAGGAATAATTGGTTAATTGATATGGTCAGTAGCTTCAGTAGTAAAAGGTAGTTTTAAAGTATTGTTTTGAATCTATTAAAGTGTCTGTTACTGTGTCTTTACATTTCCTCCAGCACCTAATTACTCATCCATTTTAAACAGTTCCTTAAACAGGAAATGTAAAAGTTCTATGCTTAATAATTCGTTTGGTTTATACTTAAGAATTTACAAGCACCCAAAAACCGTTTTAATCACTCACTTAATATTTTTTAAATCAAAACTCTCTTATGATATCAGCTTTCAGCTTAGAAGCTTAGCTTATAAGTCAGAATTCACATTGAATATTCAAAGTTGTATTTTAAATGTAGTGAACGTTGTAATTATGGTGTACACGAATTATTTTGCAATATTTATATTTCTAGCATTAACGCCACTAAAATTAAATTTTAAGTCGCATTAAGTCAGCTGTGAAGGTAGATTATAGAAGTAAATGGACTTGTCTGAAGTCAGGCAGATGATAGGAAGATTCATATTCAGTAAGTCAAGAAATTCATGACTAGTAAATAACTGCAAAAATAAAGAATCATATTTTGCATACAAAAATAATTAGCGTTTTGTATGACTGTAATTTTCCTTAATGATTACTGTACGTAAGCGTACATGAATACTCGCGTTTTCGTAGCCACACTTTTTGAAATCTCTTGAGTAATACAATTTATAAAATTTGTAAAACAATTGTTCAAAGAATTAAAACAAAATAATAGGATAAATGTACAATGATATTAATAATAGAAATTAACGCTTAATAATATATACTTTTGATTGTCACGTGCACTGGAGACTTTGATTTTGTATTTAATTTTACATAAATAAAGATATATTTCAACACCATTTGAAGATTATGTAGGAATTTGGTTGATGTGAAGTGGAAAAGATAGGCTAAGCCAACATTTCGAATGTAGAATCAGTACGCAAACTGGATAAATTAACAAGTGTTGGCAATATTTGTTTTCTGGTTGTTTTTCTGTAACAAAGATACTAATTAAAAACGCTGTATATAGTATTTATTAAAATTTCATTTTCAATTTAATACGATTTAAAATACCAAACTGCTTTGAATAACATCTTGATTATATTTGATTTATTATGATCGTACGTGAAGTATTAAAACTTTTTTTGTCCAAATACATTCAAAATTCAAATGAGCTCTGGCACATTAAAATAAATTTAGGGGATGCTGTAGTAAAATCATTATTAATCACATGTTTTTTTAAATTGCCTAATGTTTTATTAGCGCGTTTTTGACAGTTAAGACGCAAATTGTATTATTTACACTTTTTATAAGCGCAAAATGTACCTAACAACATTCTGGAGTGTACAAAATGTTCTATTTATGTATATGATCATTAAAAGGTAAAAGTGTTATATTTACATACTTTAAGGAACATTATATTTGAGCAAGTAAAGCAATTTGTTTTTTGATTAGAAGAGACTTACTGGTCATTTTAAGTCAGCACTATTTAATATAACTATAATATAACAGCACTGTATAACACAGGCTGTAGGGGTTGTGTATTTTTTTAGGAATATTTTTTAAGTTCTATTACATAAAACTTTCATTGGGAATGTTAGAGCACAATAATTAGTATTTAAAACTAATTTTGTGCACACAACAATTTGAACACAGAAAAAAATTGTTTTAATTACTCATTTAAATTTTTAGTTTTCAAAACCTCCTATTTTTAGTTAGTCATTCATGATCATAGCCGAAAACTAAAGTCGTATTTAGAACTCATAAATAAAGTATTATTAAGTATAGCATTAACAAAATACAATGTGACCTAAAAGAGTTTGCTTAAGAAAAGTAAAAGTTCTAAGCGGCGCTAAACCGTTTCCTAATTTCGGAATGTCCTATGTATAATATAATTATACAAATATCTAGCCCAAACATAAGTATAATTATCTTTTGCATGGTACCGTCCAAGTTTCCTGTAAATGGAGCAGGCACTGACAAAATATTTCTCTTTCTATTTAAAGAAGCAAGTGTAGATTGAAATAAAATCTGATTTTAACAACCGCTTTCTGAATTTAATAATAATTATTTACAACTTTCTTAGTTAACTACGAAATACTTTGTGGTACACTTAAGTTGACAACAACTACTTTGATTTAGAAATTTTTGCCTGAAATTATTGGCAGTTTTTATCTTCGCACTTCTAACAAAGGAGCCTAATTTTAAATTCCATAGGTCACAGAGCAGATGCTTTCGGAATTTATCGCATGCCAAAACATAAAAACATTCTGTGGAACATTACGCCGCTCAACTTTTATCTTGTATGTCATGAATGCCAGTAGTGTATTATCAAAAATACAGTTTTTAATTTCGACGGGATGTGGAAGAGAAAGCGCTAATCTGTGCGTAATAGACTTTATAGAGTTACAGAGTGTTTTAAATATTTTTAAGAGTTAATTTGTAACTTAGTTTAATCAAAACAAATTTCCACGCCGATTTTAATGTTTGCAATGATTATTCAAACGGTAATCATATATGTACATATTTTGTTCATTTCTTTGATCCTTAAAGATTTTCAATTTCCGCTTTGAATATTAAAATTCAAAAGCTGACATTTTAAAATGTGCGATATGTAAATCAAACTCGTAAACTCCTAAACGAAAGAGGGACACGTCACATCGAATGTGCGATGTGAGTTTAGTGAGATAAAAAACCCCAACGAGCTAAAGTAAATGTTGTTAGCATTTAAATTTATATCTTGTAGTTATTTGTTTAATGTAATTTTTGTACCTAGATGCAGAGGTGCTAGACTTGAACACTTAGATTGGGTCAAAATACTAGTTAAATATTGATCGGCGTTAAAACATTCACATTCACCTATATATCATCAATTTAAGCAATGCATTCTTTAAACGGAATAGTTAACATAGAAATTCGGCATTTGAACTATTAAAAGGTTATTAATATTGCTTCTGGTGAATTTTGATTGTTATTCTTGTTCAATTGGCAGTTTAAAAAAAATATTTACTGTTTCAATCCAACACATGGGCTAGGAATAACTATTGCTACTATTGTTTTGCAAACTGCTAAAACATATTTTTTTGTAAATATTTATTATTTTATTTCATGTTATAAGCCTTTTAATATAATTAAATTTTAAAGACACAATACACAAAAACAAAAAGCTTAGGCATAATTTGTTAATAATACGGCCATTTGCTGCAGTCGTGAAATGATTTTACAAGTATTGTTTTACATCTACTTAAAAATTTTGTTACTCTGCCTATTTGTATACTTAAGTACTAACATTCTTATCTGTTTGTAACAGAGCGTTTAAGAATGTGAAATTTCTGTATTTTATCACTAGTTTAGTTTTGGTTTATAATTAACAAATTGTAAACAGCTAAAAATAGTTGTAATCACTTATTAAAAATCGTGTTATCTCAAGAAGTATTGATTTAAACCAAATAAAAATACGTGATTTTTATTTAAATAAGATATGGTCAAGTTTATTTGAATTGATGCATACTATTAAAATATAAAACATATGTGCCTGTATTCTGTTAAATATGGAACCATTTTCATAAATGTAATGTGGGTGAAATATAACATTTGCTGTCAAACTATGGTATAAGAATATTATTGTATCTTTGTGATTTTCTAATCCTTTAATGGTCAACTTATTAAGTCCATGATTGTCGGTTATTTGCCAGAGTTCTACTTTTGATTTATTGTTTTCAATCTTTTTTTTAATTCGTATTTTGTATCTCTTACAAGGTAGTAACTAAACTAAACGTAAATTAATAATACGCGTTCACAAAGTAACCAAAATATTTTTAAATACCTTCCTTACTTTAACCTACCTAAATCGTCCCAACATACCATATTTCCTATAATAATGGAGAGTTCTAGAACTGGGGTAGAGTCTTATGATCGAATGGCTTTTGTACGAAACTACGTGTACGAATTCTACATGTACGAATCCTGTATGTACGAATCCTGTATGTACGAATCCTGTATGTACGAATCCCGTATGTACGATTTCTTGATGTACGAATAATCGGTTGTACGAATGTTTTGTGTCCGATAATATTAGTATAATAATAACAGTAAGTACATAATATACATTATAGTATTTCATACTTTACTTGCTTCGCGTTCTTCCTGCGACAGGTGAATGTACAGTTTGAGCTGTGATCACCTTGTTAATACACTCGTATCCTACATCCATTTGTGTGCGGTTTCGCACACAATTTGACATTCGTACAACAAATATTCGTACAAGTAAATTTCGTTCATCTGGAATTCGTACAACAAAATTTCGTACAAAAGACTAAAGTTCGAACATCGAGAATTCGTACAAAACGACGTTCGTACAAAAGACGATCGGACATAAGACATAGGACCCTAGAACTATAGTAGGTTTTAGCAAAAATCTGGATTTCTGCAGTATTTTGTGTCCAATGTTTTTTTTTTTACAAAAGTCGTCACCGTTTCGAAATTTTCTTTTTCAAACCAGCATT
This sequence comes from Dicyrtomina minuta, assembly GCA_949802685.1. Classification (NCBI taxonomy): domain Eukaryota; kingdom Metazoa; phylum Arthropoda; class Collembola; order Symphypleona; family Dicyrtomidae; genus Dicyrtomina; species Dicyrtomina minuta. The sequence goes on along the minus strand of OX461808.1, from coordinate 135,979,378 downwards.
TTTAAGACTAGTTTGTTTTTTATTGCTGAAGTATTTTAAATTACAAGGGGAACGAAAATGTAAACTTTCGTTGTGTAAATATTTTTTGTCAATTATAAATTAAAGAAGTTTAGCTTAGATTAAATTTTCCATAGGAAATTTTTTTTATTATTTACCTGTTAGAACCATAATTTCCTACCTTAATTCCCCCTTAATATTATGTATTTTGGTATATTATATATATGTTTATTCGGTACTGACAGTACTGGGCCCTGCTCGCCTCGGCCCCACCGTATTAGGCCCCGCAATGTCGGGTCCCTCTCACATTCGGTCCCTGCTCATGGCCGGCCCTGCTCTATTCGGTCCCATTATTTTTAAATCATAATCGAACTGCGAAAGGATTTTGCTGCTTTATGTAACTATTTCTGAAGCGAATTGCATACAACCTTGGATGCATAAAAGCCAGTTACAACTAATGCACAACCAAAACCACGTGGAAGACCGATTCCGATTCTCCTGGTCCACCAAAGCGACGACGTGTCCACGATTTGCTAACTCAAGAATGTTAACTTTGTTTAACTTATTTTTTAACTGTAAATATTTTATTATTTTATGCGACGCATTTTTTTTACTTTTTAATATTCACCTGTTTGGTTTAATGCAATCTTATTTACAAATTATTACGATCTTTTAAATTTTAATAAATTGACGTGGGTTATTATTACCTGAACATGTGTAGCATAAAAAACATAATATTAATATCCTGGGACCGAATAAAGCAGGGCCGGCCATGAGCAGGGACCGAATGTGAGAGGGACCCGACATTGCGGGGCCTAATACGGTGGGGCCGAGGCGAGCAGGGCCCAGTACTACCCCAACCGTTTATTCAACCATTGCTTTTATAATGCAAGGCAATTTTACATACATTAATTTTTGCAAGAAGTTAGTTGAGCAATCTAAATTATTTGTTTTTTTAGTATCTTTGCTAATTTTGATATATAATATATTGTTTTTGCCACTAAGGCAGAGCAGACTAGTTCGATGTAGTAGTGCGTTACCATGGATTTTTGATGGATGTGGTAATGCATGTTCTTTAAAGTCTTGTGAAACGTGAATGGTATATTAGCCGTGTGTAATGAGAAGAGATTACCTTACTCATACTATTATATGGAGGATTATTAGCATTAGCTTTGTTTTTGTAATTGGGTTTTAGCGACATAACAACCGAACGCAGTTCACTAAATCGTATACATATATTTCAACGCTGTGTAATGGTTCTATGTCTGTTATGCTACCCCAATAGCTCAAGATTCGTCCTGTTCGTTAATTAGCTCCGATGATTTGGTTCTGTTATAAAATCCTTAAGGAAGAAATGTTAAATAATAAATGGACTAATTTTTGCTATTACTTGTGCTTTTTGCTTGTATTTCTGTAACAAGAAGAGGGTTGAAAGCTCCGTTTAGTTTGGTGTTTAATTAAATCTCATTTGCAATTCAATGGAAGTTTGAAAAACACACATTTTTAAATATTATCTTGAAAATAATTGATTCAATAATATCCTCAGTTTAGAATTAAAACGTCTTTTATTCAATTTAATGTAAAATTAAAATGAGCTCTGGACAATAAAAAAAAAGCAAGATAATGCTGTGGGTACAATAATAATATTCACAGGATTTAAAAAAAAGTGCAAATTATTTAACAGTGCGATTTAAAAAATTATAAAACAGTATTTTTTGCGTGTTTCTAAAATTTGCATAATCTTTCAATTAAATATTTTTAAAAAGCGCAAATTGCTTCATTTACACCTGTTTAATATGAACAAAATGTGTACACAACAATTTGGAATGAACAAAGTGTTCTATTTACATGCTTTGGGAAATATAATATTTTAATGATTTTTTAGTAGATTTATAGAGCATTTTGCTTTTCATTTAAAAACGTTACAGATAATTTTGAGTCTACACTTATGGCAAATATAATTGCACTACCACACTTTGGGTTTAAAAATAATAATTAGCATTCATCCTCAATTATGTTACACAAGTTATACTGGTAATATTAGTTTCTTTAGAAATATTTTTCACGTCCCAATGTTTAAAAAGTTCATTAGAAATGTCGGAGTACAATAGTATTTAAATCTAATGATGTGCACACTTTAACTTTGTGCAATGTGTGATGTGCACCACACTTCAAAACCAAACATGGCTAAGGCACATTCAATGTGTGATGTAAGTTTAATTTGCTAAAAAAAACCAAAAGAATGTAGGTTATCATAATAATTACTATATTTATTACAATCTAGTAGACTTATGTTCTATTTCTTCTTTTAGGCAGATCAGATCTGAGGAAATGATCTGAAGATTAAGAGTGAGTATAAAATCAAACTCATTAATAATCAACGTTAAATCATGCACATATACCTGCTAAACATCACTTTATGGGTTGGACATCCTATTATGCACACCACATGAACTAGTAGATGCTTACTTTCTGCAATAATAGACACACAATAACTTTAATTTTTCTACTAAATGAAACTCACTCTTACAAGCAAATTGTTGCAGATGGTACCCGCCAATTCCAATAGGTCATGTCTACAAAAATCAGGCTAGTTTTGAATACTGGGGAAACCATTATTACCATTAAAGGTTTGTGATACTAATTTGTTGAAGAGATCGCGTATAGAACTAACTTCAGTAAAATGTGAAACTCTTGGTTGAAGTATTATTTTGACAATGTTTTTGAATAAATAATTTCATTACTGCTTTTTATGTTTGTTGGAATTTGATTTTGAATTAATCTGATAGGGAAAGCCTTTAACCAATGTGTTTTAAATCATAAGCGGCGTTGAATTTTAAATGTTTGCTGTTCAAAGATGTTTTCTCAATTAGTAAATGTAAGAAGCTCAGCTTGTATTATATTCTGTGTACATACGGAATTTTGTATTTGATAATTACCTCATACAGGTGAAACTATAATTTCTTACATAATTTCCGCGTCATAACATTTATGTAGCATATATTTTAGGTCAACATTTTTTTCTAACACTTTTGAAATGCTAGAAAATTCTATGTACCTACATCAATTTTGTAAGACGTAAGTTAGAAAATCGAATTTATTTGTTTTCTTAACATCGTTGAATTATTCTGTTACAATTTAAACGTAAACTGCCACGATGGCAGATTTTACATGTATGCATTATTGCATCACCATGCATTCTGTTTGGGCGTGAATGAACGATATCTATAAAAAACTTGTAAAATTTGAATAGTAATTAAACTGATTGTAATGATTTGAAATTTTTCCTACCTATCTACATAATTTACCGGATTTTTGAGAATTCTGCAATACTGGACCGATTTCATCGAGCCATATATCATTGGAAAGCTAATCGCCAGTAGAATTCAAATTTAGGAACCCGCCTCCATTATAACAAAACGTTTTCAAAATAACGGTCTTTTAATTTTTAAATGCCGCCAAAAATGTGTTGCGTGGGTCACAATCAAAAAACGAAAAAAAAAGTCCCTGCTTATTTTTGAAGAGCTTTCCAATGATATATCACTTGACACAATCCGTTAAATTTTTTTAATTTGCAATTATGTTATTTCAAAACCATTTAAAAACTAATAACAATCGTGCGTGCACACCATGTTCATTATCTTTGGCTAATTGTTACCGTTCCAAAAATATATCACTTTAGGGTTATTTTATTGACTGACCGGTCGAAATCTTGAATTAACGCAATATTAAATTTATTAGCGGGAAATTCAAAAATTAGAATTTTGAATTTTTGATATTGTATTACAGAAGTTGATTATAAATAAGGTAGATAAAATAACCAAAAACACATTGTGCGGCTTAATTGCTTCTTTTAATTTAAAACATGTAAATTGAAGCTAAAATTTGGCGGCAAATTCAAAATGATTAATTTTGCTGTTAAGGCTATTAAGTTATTTACATTTAATTAATTACACTCGCTCCACGCCGTCCACTGCATACCGATTTTAGCATTAAAGAGTAATACCCCATATTACTGTTAAGGCTACCAAAAAACAAGGGCTTTAGCCCTTGTTTTTTTAACTTATAATAATATAGAAAGGAATAGGTAAGAATGTTAGCAAAATTTATGTATTGAGATTTTCGTTACAAACTACTAAAATACAGTAAAAAGAAATGGTATATATTTTAACGCCGTTTAAAAGTTTTAATAGGATTTGGCATACATACGGAAAAAGGTAGATGAGTGACAAAATCTTGTTCGTCGGAGGTAACTGGGTCAGGTTTAAAATGCCTGTGTTAATAGTTTAACAGACTGCGAATGCTAATTTTTCCTAATGATATGTTACCGTTTTTTGCTTGTTGTAACAAAAATAGTTAAAACCTCTGCCCATACTGTTTATAAGAATCCTATTTGCAATCTAATACAATTCCAAAAACACACTGTTTTGAACAAGAACTTGACAATAATTGATTTAATGATATCCTGAGTAAAGAATCGAAACAGGGCTTCTCCAATATCGACTAGAAATAAAATGAGCACATGAGGCCAAAATTAGAGAATGCAGTGGTTACAATATTGATAATATAGATTCTGATGAGTTTTGCAAAATCGCAAAATGTTATAATAGCGCAATGGTTTAAAAATAAGTCAGTCTTTGGCATCAAACAATTTAAACGTCACGCAGAATTTGTTTTGTTTCTTTATAAAATGTCAGCCCATGACAATACTCAAAATATTTATAATTATAACTCTTTGAGTGCATTAACAAAGCGTAACCCATTTTGCTCCTTAAATTTATACGAGCTTTGTTGTTAAAACATGTTTGCGGAAACAAAGAATTCAGTTAAGTTAGGAGTTTAATTCTGATTTTGCTTCAGCCATTAATTTTGTTTTAGACGTTAATAACGAATAACTGTACAAGCATCTGTAAATTCATAAATGTTTATTAAATCAGTATGTAGCTACTTTTTATTTGTATAACTTTAGCTTAAACATAAGAACGAATTTATATCCATCTAATAAAAGTAGAGATAATTATGAATAGTTAATTGCGATAAAACAATATATTATGCTATAAACATGAAACATGTGATGAATGATGGCTAAATACTTAATACATTATAATTACAAGCAGATTTAACTATACTCAGTAAAATTTAAAATTGATTTAGCTAAACTTCTAGCTAGCTTAGGGATATCATTAGGATTAAATAGAATAATTAAATTAAATACCTGCTTTAACACAAACCACAATAATTGAGGAATAATCAGAGTGATACTGAATTAATTAAGCACGTAAATGTTGCATACAGTGATGGTTGTAATGGTACATGCTTACTTTGTATTCTATTAAGATTACCATGATATCTTTCATTTACAAACGGGGACACTCGTTGATTCCGCGTTTATTCTTTATTGTAACCAAAACATAATCCTAAACAAAAGTCATATCACGTACAGGTAACAAAATTAGTTGCAAAATAATTAAGTGGGGTTGAAATTGTTAACTACCTATCTGTTCTTGAAATATTGTTGAGTAGCTTTTTTAAGCATTACAAAAATTTCATGGTTTTTCGCGCTGTGATTATTTACACAAAAGTAAATTATTTTCGCTTTTTGTGTTAATGTACATATATATAACGGGTTTTTATAGAGCTTGTAAACAAATTTTCTACCTATTTGACTTGGTCTGAAAAAACGTGAGATGGACGGAAAAATCCTTCCTAATTTCTATCGAACTTAATTTAACTGTACATTCCACACGAAGTGAAAGTTTCTGCCAGTATCAGCATACAAGAATAATTATAAGAATAAAATCAAAAGCAACACATTCAAAAAGGCCAGACTTATCGCCGGTGACGAATCATAACATTATCAATTCTTCCTTTTTTTGCTGGGAGTAAATCACTCATAATTCTATGTCTTTCTAGATCTAAATCGCATGCTTTGAACTTCATCTTGAGCATAATGACAAATGTGTAGTTAAAAATTGCAATTGCAAAACTGTAAAAATTCTAAAGCGGTAGAATAATAATTTCAAAAACCAAAATTTTAATAAATTTTAATCATGTTCATTTTTTTATATAATTTTGCAACATGCAATAACTGCAATTTTGCAACTGTATAATGAGCGAGCCCAATTCCATAGGTCACTGAGCAGATGCTACTGTTATTTATCTCATCTCATAAACAAAAGAGTTTTGTGTAGGATATTGCCGCTCAGCTTTTATTTGTTACTTGTTCAAATGAGCGTCAATTCGATTTCAACCATTGAACGGTGGTAAAATGAGAGCTAGTACGTGTGAAAAAGATTTAAAGCACAATTGCTGAGTGGATGGAATAATTGTGACAATTAGTTAACTAACTAATTCTTCTAAGTACATTAATTTACTAATATCACACAATTTAAAAGGAAAAACCTAAGTTAGGTAAAACCTAAGTAGGATCTAAGTTACTAATTAACAATATTATGTGATTTATATATGGCACACATACTTCAGATACGACAACATAGTAAATATTGTTTCCTTAAATATTTTAAGAGGTTTCACTAGACAAAATGTGGAACATAAAAACAGCTAAAACTACCCGGAGCAATATTTGAAATTTTAAAATTTTAAAAAACAATTCGATTTATTTTTTTCGATCTTAAGAAAATAGCACGGTCACAGTACAATACGTCGTTTACTGGTGCTTTTAAATTGAATATTTCATTTCATGTTTGCCAACAGAAGCTATTAGCTTACGATTACTGTCCATGAGAAATTGCCTTTTCATAATTTACATAGTGAAACTTTAGACAAGTTGTAAGAATCTGATTTATTTTTCGTTCTCTCTGCAGGCTACGCTGTATAACAACGCAAACAACATTCTTCTCCTCTACCAGTAAAAAGTAAAAATCAATATTTTAAATAAATTTGTGTATCATAGAACTAACCAATACTTAAAATATGCTGTAGTTCAGTTTATACCTAAACTTGAGAAAATAATCGTGTTTATTTTTTACTGAAAGTTAACACAGGGTTTATTTCTACGCTTCTTAGAGATTTTTATTTGCTATGCTCCTAAGAGAGTAATTCAAAAGTTTAATTTTTAAATTGGTACAGGATGTAATCCGCATACATTTTTAAACGGAAGATGAATACGCCACATCATTTATGTGGGAGTTAAGTTCCGTAAAATATTACAAGCAAACGAATTTAAGTCAATACTATTAGTATTATTATTGAAATCATGTAGTTTTTTGTCCCATTTGTTGTTTTAATTAGACAGTGCAAAGCCAACCTTTGTTCCTGATGAGCTTTTCAGTTCCAACTACTTAATGATTGGCGTGAAAACCAGCATATTACCATAGTGTAAAGCGCTTGGCGAATTTAACAGTTTATTTTATACCCCACAGGAACCAGGGGATGCTTAGCTTCAGGGATTAATCAAGACATAATGTCTTCAGTCTTCTCAATAAATTAAACTTATCCTTAGTAAAAGCCAGATCAACGCAGCGTTGGAATTAACTCAAGCTTATACCTACCAGCAATATTTTTAATATTTTGTGAGTGTTAAAAACCAAGATTCTTTGTAGATAATAAATTTGCTAAATTTCAAGTGCTCTAACAGACGTTTGACTGTACGACATATTAATTTTACTACAGCGGTTCGTGCAACATTCTAATATTTCTATTTCATAGACCTTTGATTTGCTGAAGACAGTCCTAATTATGTTTCTGGTTTTGCCGAATATAGATTCTGAAAAATTGTAAATGAACTGTGGATTAGGCAAAACACTAAACCTTAGTGCATTAAAAAAAATAAACTAACAAATTCCAATTCGGCATAATTATTTATATGTACACAAAAAATTGAAAACAAAACTAATACAATTATTTTAAAGAAAATACTGACATTAGAATCGGCCATTTAAACTATTAAAATTCAAAGGCTATGCATTTTTCTGCAGGTAAATTTTTGATTGTTACAGTCCACTCGCTACATAGCGTACTTCAGCGGACCAGCCAAATAAGTACGCTATGAGGAGAGTACACTATGTAGAAAGTACAGAATTAAAACAAAATAAGTATTTTACATGAAAACTATAAAAATACTACTGTTTAAAGTAATTATTAGTTCTAAACAAATCAATCAAATAATATGCTTAGTAATTTTGATTGTATGAGTTTGCAAAATCAGTTAGATGAAGAAAAAAACTAGTAGCTTTTTAAAATAAGCTCTGAAAACTTTTAAATTTTTGAAAGTACGCTATGAATCGACGAAATTTACACTTAAATGTTACTTTAGGCCTCTATAGACTTTCGTTCGGTCCGGGTCGGGGCGGGAAATTGGATTTCCCGTCCCGACCCGAAGATATTGCTTTCCCGCCCCGAGTTTCGGGAAACGGGAAAAGCTCTTCCCCGACCCGTTCCCGACCCGGACCGTTCCCGACCCGGACCGGCGGGAAATTTCCCGAAAATTCTCATTTAAAAATTTTTTAATATTAAGCAGAAAATTTGTTGTAAGGGCGCTCAAATTTCAAAAATATATATTTTTACAATTTTCCACTTATAACTAAAACCCTTATTTTGGATTTTTTAGTTTTTAAATGAGATGCAGATACTCGAATTTTGCGTGCTTTACTTACTTAGTTTTGTAAAACGTAAGAACCACGACCATCGTATGTCTGTTTTTATCTGAAAAAAATTAAAATAAAATTTCCTTACACAGTATTTCAAATAGGTACATAATTGAATTTTCAAAAATTATAATAAAAACGTGACCTTTAGACATACAACAAAAACAACAGCCAGACGGACAAAAAACCATTTCATTTTAAGCTCAAGCTCATCAAGCTTAAGCTTATCATCTCAACAATAAAAAATAATTATATACACTAAATCTAGTATTTTGAATTTTGACAGTCCTAGTGTTAAATACCAATAAACGAATTCCTTTTATAATTTCACAGCTCAGAATTGTGCTAATTCTCCCAAAACTGAAAACGGGCATCTCCAATTAGCGCAAAGTTATATTTTGACTAAATTAATCTTGCAGAATTGGAATATCTATTTATATTCAATATATTATCTTCTTCAAAAACTTAAAAATCACACTAGGGCGGTTGCGATAACGAAGCTAAGCAATGTGTTTTGCAAAAGTGCAATAATTTTTGTAACATGAGCCAAACTAGTTTTATATAGATCATTCTTAAAAAATTAATTGACTTGATTTTTGTGATACCTCTCCAACATCATCATAACATGAGCAACAAAAAAATAAACGTTTGCTAAAACTGATTTTTTTTTATATAACTAGTAGAGGCTTTCATTGCGATGTCAGAATCAACCAAAGCATAGTGATTATAAGCAGAAATGCGTGCTTTTGATATTTTTTATTTAATTTTTAAGCAAACGTAACAAAGTTTGAGTCTGAGCTCGCAACAATTTTAAAAAACAAATGAAAACTCAACATGGGTATTTGCAGTTAAATTGCAAGCAAGTTGGAAAGCAATACTAAACTAACAAATTTACTAATCAACCTAATCCAAATTGCAAGCTACGAGCACTAAATGAAAATGCTACAACTTATTGAACCAAAATACTAACTAATTGAAACTCAGGATTCAAAAGTGCAGACTCAAACTTTAAAATTATGCGCTAAAATAAAGACAAAAATGTTTAAACCAAAATTTCTCAAACACAAATTATACAAGTTTACCGCCACTCGGCTTAATTTAATCTATAACACAGGAAGCGTTAACTTCGGGAAATTTTCCGCCGGTCCGGGTCGGGTCGGGAAACGGGAAAACTAATTTCCCGCCCCGTTCCCGGACCGCCCCGAACAGTTCGGGGAAAGAAAAATCCTTTCCCGGACCGTTCCCGACCCGGACCGACCGGTCCGGGAACGGGAATTCCCGTTCCCGAACGACAGTCTAGGCCTCTAAAATTAGTACGCTATGAGGAGGTTTGCACTATGTAGAGGTACGCTATGTAGAAGTATTATAACATAGAAAGCATATGAGTTTAGCCGGGGAAACAGGCGCAGTACGCTATGTAGAGGTATCCACTATGAGGAGGTACGCTATGTAGAGAGTGGACTGTATTTAATTATATTTTCAAATAGCATGTTTTATTTTTATTTTTTACTGCTTGAAACATTTATTCTTTTAGCAATCATCACTTAGAATGTTGGGTCACAATTTTCTTCTACAATTTGACAAATTGTAAATTGAATTTAGGCAGTGTGTTTGCCACGAACTACTAACTTGTATAACAATAAACGTTCTACTTAGACGAATTATTCAACTCTAAGAAATAACTGGATTGTCGACATTGTCTGTAGCTGCAGTCGCAAAAATTGGTTTTTAAATTGATTTAAATCTTCAATTATTAATTTAAATAGCTTGGCTTAGACGATAGTCTAAATAAAGAATTTTCCACTGTTTTCTTACCTGCTATCACTATAACTTCATTCCCGCCTCAGTACAATAGCGAATTTGTTTTTTTAATTAAAGTTTGGTGAAAGTACAGCCAAACGCCAACAAAGAAATTGTAATATTTCAACGCCGTTAGAAAAGTTTATTTGCATTTTGAAAACGTTTTTACTTAAGGTCATCAATCGCAAAACGTCGCATCGGGTACATAAACAAGGCAGTATTTTCATAAACTGAATAAGCATATTTTTGCTATCTTTTGATTTTTCTTCTTGTTTTTCCGTAACAAAACTGGTTAAAAACATTGTACATAGTATTTATTAGAATTTTGTTTTCAATCTAGTACGATTCCGAAGAACACACAGCTTTCTTGATAGTAATTTAAGTATTGATATCCTCAGTGAGGTTTGGAAACTGCTCTTGTCCAGTTTAATTCAATATTTGAATAAGCTCTGGCGAAAAAAAAACATTTTAAAATATTGCCAATTACAAGTTTTTGGAATCTGCGAAATGTTTTAATAGCGCGATTTTGAAATTTGACATTTTTTTATAAGCGCAAACTTTTGTCATAAAAGTTTAAGTGAAAAAAATGTACTATTTCAATGATTATTAAATTAAGAATAATTATTAAAAGTGCAAAATGTATATTCACATTAGGGAACATGATATTTTAGTAGAAAGAGCATTTTGTTTTTGAATTAAAAGAGATACAGGTCATTTTGAGTCTACAAATATTCGATCATTTTATTACACAATGTATTTGTATTGTATTTGAAGGAGATCCAGCAACATGAAGTTACTGAAATGCCGCTCAGGCCATTAAATAGGCCTATTGCAGAACGATCCTTTTTACGATGACTTATGTCTTGATTTATGAAAGTTGCTTTGTTTACTCGTTATAAAGTATGCGTGAGCAAGAACGAGAAACTTTCGCTCTAAACTTTCAATTTCACCTTTAAGCGTATAACTATTTAATGACTATGACTATGCTTATGAGTTGCACAGAATTGACAATTTAATCAGACCATAGCACTGGTATTTATCAAGGGCCAAATCCATTGGTGGAATTTATAAAAATTCCTGAAATACCCGCACGTAGTCCAACTTGCATGTAATTAAGCTAGACTAATCAAACCTACTTACAAACAACCAGAGATGTTCCATCAGTCCATCAGTTGCTTATAGTGCTATTAGCTGGGGTCAACGTGCCTGAACTGCTATCGTGATTATTCTTAAATAACTTCAGTAAAGCAGCAATGTGTACGCCACCACACTGCCTCTTTACTGAAGTTACATAATCTACCTACTTGTAAGTTCCAACTATATGTTAAAACAGCTTTGATATGTGGATAATACGCTATCTCAAATATCAAAGTTGTCCAAGGTGAAGATAAGAAACCTCAACGACACAGACCTGACACGCTAAACCCACAACTGCTAGGTAGACTCGCGAACGGTATGTTCAGGTCAAAAACCAAATTGGAAAAAAGACTTCCTGAAATTAGCTCACGAGGACAGAGAAGGACAGGACACGTCCGACGTCCTCGAAGTTCAGAGCGAGACTACACTATGTATATATGCTATGATTATATTTTTTGAGAAATGTCTGCCACGTACAAATATTTGAAACGTTTATTAGGAATTTCGAAGGACAATTGTATTTAAAACTTATTTTTTGCACACCACAATTTGTACTCAATCAAAAAATAGTTTCAATCACTAATTTAAATTTCAGGTTTCAAGAATCGCGTAGTTAGTAATATGATGTCATGCATAAGTATAGCCGTCAAGTTAAGTTTAAGTTTAGGACTAGTATGTAAAGTTGGTGGTTATTAAAGTGCATCTTGCAATTTTCTCGGAGTTGTTTTTTCAGTTACTTGTTTGCTTATTTTAACGTCACGCAGATTTGTTTCATTCACAAATTCAATACATTCGAGTTTTGCAGATTAATCACCATGAATACGCATAAAGGAATACAAATAATAAATTTACATAAATCAAACGAGCTTTTATTAATAAAAAAATATTCATAAGCAAGGAATTAGGTTATAATATACAGCATGTAAAACTATAGGATATGTACTTTGCAATATGATGCATTTTCCTGTTTAGTGGTTTGAATAAGAGGTGTGATACGTAATTAATTATATTTTTCACTTACGATTAGATGTTGAGTACATAAATGGTTGTAGTGGTACATAAATACTTCGTACTGTATCAGGATGATCATGATTACATCTATCTCCATTTTTTCATGACAGCTTGAACATGTTTACGAGTAAACTTGATACCACTACAATTATTATAGTCCGCTAAATTATGGAACGGTGTTGAAATCGTAATATTTATTTCTGCAATATTGAACTGCTTACAAAAGAATTAAAATATAGTTTGTTCGCGCTCTGATCATTTAAAAATTACTTCACTGTCTTCGCTTGTGATATTCAAGGTTTAAAGCATTTTTATGTCACTTATAACAACAGTTTTCGCCTATTTCTATATTTTATGAGAAAGAGAGAAAGATAGATTAAGGTAGTATACATGCAAACTTTAATATACATTATGTTCTTCTTACCTTACATTTGCAAGTGCATGAATACAGATTGGAATGCGTGTTTAGGCTGAAAACTGCCTTGTTTTGAGTAGAAGCTCACAAAAATTCCCGCTTACTAATTCGTAATTTAGTACTTAATCATTCAAGTTTAGGACGTAATATTTTATCATTTAAAGAATCTTTAACTGCTTGTAAGTTGCTCTTAGGAAACATTGTAATTATGTTTATGTATCGTAGTACTAACCTAAAGTGTAAGTATCTCGTTGTTTAGTTTTACACAAACTTGACGGCTTAAAAAATTTGGTAAAAGTGGTATGTAATTAAGAACTAAATTGCGCACAATTTTGGATGATTTTGTCAGTTTTATTAACAAAAACAACGAATAATGTTATTAACAATTTTTTAACAACTTGGGAAATGACGGCATTTTAAAATGCCACAGAAAAGAAAGAAGAAGCAGAAGCGCAGCAAGAATATTTCGTCCGCTCGGGGTGATCGCAGACAATAGGGGCTATATGCGACTTCTTTGCGGGGACGAGATATTTATGTGATGTGGCGCACCTGCTCTTTCGTTCTTCTCTGCGGCTTCTGTTTATTTTTGTAATAATAAAATGATTAATTCAATGGGTAGGAGTGGAAATAGTTACCACAGTCGAGGAATAGGTTATGCGTGTATTACCCCTGGACGTGAATTTATTAGTTAGTCACGGTGGCTATCATTTTTGAGTGTCAAATTTGAGGGTTTATGGGGTTGTAAAGTTACGGCGTCATTTATTGATTAGTTGTAGTTATGCAATCGTAGCTTAGGATTTGACATTATCTGAAAATTCTCTTCGACATTAAGATGAACTATGATTTTTATAACTGCTTTCTGATTTTATTAATGAATATTTACGACTTTCTTACACTGTTAACTAGGCAAAAGATTGTAGTACTTTTAGTTTGACTGCAGGCGCGTTGATTAAAAAATATTTAATTTTAATTATTTGAAGTATTTAACTTTAAACTGCTAACAAGGAAGCCTAATTCCAAATTCCATAGGTCATAGTTCAGATGCTTTTGAAATTTATCTCATGTCAAAAACATAAAAGTATTTTGTTAGGCATTAGGGAGCTATCACAAATGGCGCCATTGGTTATATACGGTGGTCAAATCGTCAAATAGTGACACGTAATGCTAAAAATAGCCATTTACGCAATGGTTAAGGACATGACAATGGGGGTGGGTGGGTTTTAAAAATCAAGAATTTCGATGGCGCCATTTGTGATAGCTCCCTTACGCTGCCTAACTTATGTATTTTGTTGATACAGAGAAAGTTTAGCGGTAATTGTTGACCTGCTGCTGGGTGGCCACGCAGTATAACAATATTACATTGGACATAGTTCTCTTTTACAAGGACATAGCATAGCAACAATAGCAATATTGTAAATGTGTATTTATGTGAATTTATGTATCATAGTACCAACCCATACTGTAAATACACTACTGTGGTCCACTGTATAGCCAAATTGAATGAGGTAGTCGTGTTTATTTATTGCTGAAAGTAAAAACATAGTGAAATGCATTGTTAGATAAAAACAACCAACTTTTATAGTATTTTATACTAATTTATTTAAAGTTATAATTTTGAGTGTAATTGAGTTTCATGCAGATGTTCCTAGTCAAATCCAAAGAAATTCTGTATAGGTGTTAATGTTTCCAATGATTATTTAAACGGTGTTTGAGTACATTTTGGGTTTATTTCTTCGCCCTTTAATGATTTTTATTTTCCAATTTTAGTACTTTAATTCAAAAGCTAGAATTCTAAAACTGTACAGTATGTAAAATTCAATAATTACTAAACGGAAAATCAATACGTCACATCAAATGTGTGACGTGACTGACGTGAAATTGGTGAAAATAAAAGACCGAACGAATTCAAGTGAATAGTATTTATTAGTATTATTAACGCACTTTTGAAATTTTTGCTGCTTTTGTTGTTTTGACTCTAGAAGTTAAACTAATTACCAATTAACCTCTAATTCAAACAACCTTTCAAGATACATAAAAATTATTGTTGGGCGTTAAAACCTGTATTCTTACATACAAATCATCACTTGGAAAGATTAAATTATTATTTTATACCTCACATAAACCAGTAGATGCTTACTTCTAGCATTAACTAACACCCAATAACTCTTTTTCACTATTAAATCAAACTTAAACTTAGCGCATCCCTAACAGCATTAATTTTTTTTGTTTTTATGTTAAAATATTTTATTCAATAAAATTTAAAACTAAGCTAAAATGAAACTAAGCAGTTGCTTTACAATTTTAACTTGTTAACTCCTACTGACGTAAAGCTTTCATTCCTTTAGAAATCATCCCTTTGCATATCGTCAGCCTCATTTTCCGTCTACATTTTGTGAATGGTATCTAAGCAAAGTGTTTATGCCACGAACTTCTTACTTGTTTAATGTATACCAATCTACTTTCAGGTCTAACGATTATCTAAGGAATAATTTGTTAATTGAAATGGTCAGTAGCTGTAATTGCAAAAATTTGTTTTAAAGTTTTTGCTTTAAATCTATCAAAACTTTTAGCTTTTGTAAGTATTTGTTGTTTTAAGTGTATTATTTTTTATTCATTTCAATCAGGTTCTTCCTAAATGTGGACGATTCGTATCTCATTACTCATTTCGTTTATACCCAACAATTTTTAAACAAGTAAAACCAGTTTTTTTAATCACTCACTAAACATTTTCATTACTAAAACTCTCCTACGATGTAAGCTTTTAGCTAAACAGCTCATCTTTATTTCAAAATTCACAACGAATGTTTAAAGTTCTATTTGAAATTAAGTGAGCATTGTAGTTATTGTTTGCAGGAATTGTTTTGCAATATATTAGTATTTCTGACATTAACACCACAAAGTTTCTGTCTCAATTTGCAATAAATCAGCAGCATAATTTTGATTAAAGAAGTCATTAGGCTTGTCTTAAGTCAAGCAGATGATAGCCAGAGTTACATTGCATAAGTCATGAACTTAAAAAATGATAAATATATACATTAAAAAATAGCTCAGTCAGCTAGTTTCAATGGCATTAATCTAATTAGCTATGAACATTTTAAAATCTCAAAACAGGATTAAATAAATAAGAAAGTGGGTTTCTATGCGCAAAACATTAATTTTCAAAGGCTCAAACTAGATCAGAAGGTATCGATTTATTTTAAGATTAAAATTTGTGATTTCTTTTCATGTATAGTCAATTGTATTGAAATTGTGTATCGCAGAATTTTATATTACAAAATGAAGCTGTGCTCAGTTTAATATGAAAACATTATTACAATACTTTGGAATATTGTGTCGTGCTATTTATTTAAATTATCACTGTAGTTGTGATTTTCTCATCCTACATGATTAACTTATAAAGTCAATAATGGCTGGTTCTTTCCCACCCTTCCACTTTTGATTTCTTTTTTTCAATCGTTTTCATGACTCATTTTTTGTCTCTTTTATAAGGTGGTAGTAAAGGATAAAGTAAACGTAAATTATAAAACGGCGTTTACGCAGTAACTAAAATATTTTCCAATAACTTAGTTACTTTTACTCACGTAAGTCATCCATTAATACCGTAATTTCTATTAAAATGGACAGGTATAAATCTTTAAAGTATGAAACAACAATACGTATGTTTTTCATACTACTACGTTAATTATTGTAGATTGGCCTGGGAGGTCAAATTTTTAATAGTAGAAGGGGTCCACTATTACTTGAAATATGATATGTTTTGAAGTGAAAGCATGCAAATATTAAAGATAATAATATATAATTATAGAAAGAAATAGGTATGTATAGCAAAATTTTTCTATTGAGATGTTTGTTACAAGCCAACAAAATGCAATTAAAGAAATAGTATGTACATACTTGAACGCTGTTTGAAAATTGTAAGCAAGGATTTTGGTGAATAAGCATTATAGGTTGTTTGTCCTTATAAAGTTGTTTGTCGGAAGTAATAAGGTCAAGTGTAAAATTCTTCTGTGAATAGTTTAACAAACTGCGCCATCTAATTTTTGCTTACAATGAAATTTTCGTATTCTGCTTCTTTTTCCATAACAAACATAGTTGAAAACTCCGTCCGTAACCGATTATCTGCATGTACAACTTTAGCTGGATTGAGTTTATATGCAATAAATGAAAGTATAGATATCATATTAGGCAGTTTGCGCTGTTCGACGTAAAATACTTCAACGCTATACGTAAAACGTAAAAATTAATTTTTACGTTAGTGAAAAATTGCGGACAAAATAACGTTGCACAGTTTGCGCACTGCAATAATATAACGCAAAAAAATTACGCGTTATATTCATTAATTTTCAAAAACAGATTATAGGCTTGTTTTTCTTCTCGTTTTTATCAAAAGTAACATATATAATTAAACAATGATATATATTTAAATCGATTATCTCATTAAGTAAACTATTTCCGCCATGAAGTTACAACTTTCCAGTTGCTAACATCTGACAATTAGGAATATAAATATTAGATTTTTTAAATGCTCTTTGAAAATAATTTTAATTATATTGAAATAAGGTTTTAGTTGGCGTGCAATGTTTTTCTGGGATGTTAGTTCACCTAATACTTTCACATAAAAGTCATTTGCCCCTAGTGAGGATTGAACCCCCGACCTTGAAATACAGGCGTGTCCAGAATCCTTGGATACTTCGCTTCGCTAACCACTGGGTCACCAGGGCTCTCAGTATATTCGCGGAAATTCAAATTTTTACGTTAACGTGATATTTTGATCACGCTATACGTAAACGCTACCGTAAAATATAGCGTTACGCAATTTCAAATGTTTACGTAAAACTCAAGTTTTACGTAAAATGGGAGGAGCTTACGTAAAAATATTTTTTACGTAAAGCGTTTTTGCGTTTTACGTAAACAGCGCAAACTGCCTATTATAGGGAATGCAATCAAATAATAATTCGCCATAAACGCTAAACATGTGATGGTGACTGATGACTAATTGCATTAGGCGTACATACAGAACTACTACCACCCGCCGCTGCTCATCAAGTTAGTTGAAATGAGCTAACTTTAATACATTATAAATTTATTTAGCTAACAATTTATCCAGCGTAGGAACTATCATTACAATTAAATGAAGCAATTAAATTAAAATACCTGCTCCACCACAAACCACAATAATTATTAAATACCCAGTGTGTTACTTAATTAATTACGAACGTACATAAATGTTGCATACCGTGATGGTTGTAATGGTACATTAAGAATTGTGTTCTATAAGGATTAGCAAGATTACCCTCATGTGCAAGCTTTGATTGGGGTTGCGTGCCATTTTTTTGCTAGTTCTGTAACCAAAGTTAGTTTTCCGCCAAATAACTCGTTCGAATAATCACAAAACACATGTTGCCTAATTATTTATTGGCGTTGAATTTGATAGATTTATTTCAGCAATAATAAAAGGAATCTTAAAGAATTATGAATAATTTACGCTTTTGCATTCGTCAACAAAAATTTAAAAAAAAGAAATTATTAAAATTATAGATTATTTAAATTTCTTACACTTAAAAATGGTTTTTGTACAAAACTTTTTTAAATCAAGTTTCAAATTTATAAACGAAATTTAATAATGTGTATGAAATAACTATTACATATATCTAATAACAGTTTAAGGCTTTTTCATTTCAAAAAAAAATATTTTTCGACCGAGACTCATTAAGCGCACTATGTTGTTAAGTAAATATAAGTTATTTTAGACGCTCTGTTAAAAATAAGATATGGTGGGAAAATTGCGCTCGGATACGTTAGTGAGTATTGCGCGCCATGTTAAAACATAAATAATTTTATCTCTTTGTTTTTTTAATCTGAATCTATCAGACATGTTACTAACAAGGAAATGGTCACAACCTATAAGTTCAAATTTTCGCGCCGTATTTTGTTTTCGAAAAAGCATGTCAAAAAATTAGGAATGGTTTAAGAACTTGTGTCGAATAGGCATCTTTGCTCGCTAAAAGATTTTTTTGAAAACATTAAATTGCCCATGTTAATTAATTGGACGCTTTGTTTAAATGACTATTTAGGTCTTTAAATGTGTCTCTAAGCTACATTTTTCATCTCATCCCAATAAAATTTGAGTTTTTTTATTGTTATTATTTAAAGGTTTGAATTTCCCTGGGAATTGCATTCTAGATAATAGTGTGCAAGTCATAAACCTTCAAATTTTACGAAAATCGGATGAAAATTTAAGAAGGTATGGGGTTATACAAAAAACTTAAAAGTGATTTTTAAACTTTGGGAGCCCTTATAAAAGAAAGTATTTTTGAAAAACTTTCCAAATTTCACTCTTAAGATGATATCATAACAATCAAACAACTCAAATTATATTGGGATAAGATGAAAAATGTAGCTTAGAGACACATTTAAAGACCTAAGTAGTCATTTAAACAAAGCGTTCAATTAATTAACATGGGTAATTTAATGTTTTCAAAAAAATCTTTTAGCAAGCAAAGATGCCCATTCGACACAAGTTCTTAAGCCATTCCTACTTTATTGACATGCTTTTTTCAAAAAAACATACGGCGCGAAAATTTAAACTTATAGGTTGTGACTATTTCCTCGTAAGTTTCATAGTATGAGGCTTTTATTGTTTTTGTTTAATTATTCAAAACGTTCACCCAAAAACTTCCAAGATCTTTTAGTGTATTCTTAGTTTAATACTTTGTTATCTTACAGTAAAACTTGTCAATCAACTTGTCCTGAAATTAACATTCATTGTACAATAATACTGAATGTGTACTGTTCGTTTTTTTTAAATAATTGGTTAACCTATATAATTAGTCAGTACCTGCAGGTGTGAAAATTTGTTTTAAAATAATTGCTTTGAATCTATTTAAAAATACCGTTATTCTGCCCATTCGTTTCCTAAAGTATTCAGTTTGTCAACTGTTTTAATTAGTTCTTTTGTGAATATGGAAATTCTGTATTTTATAACTCGTTTGGAGTCCACCCAACAATTTGTAAATAGCTAACATCGTACTTATTACTCACTATTATTAGTTACAAAACGTTCGTATTATGTGAGTTTTCAGCTAAGCAGATTAGTCGAAACCTTTAAGCTAATACTTGAAGTTTTCTACTTTGAAAGTTTAAATTAAACTTTTAATTTTTTAATTCTGATCACTAACTTATTAGATGCACATTAGCAAGTAGTAAAATATAGTCGAAGTTTCCGTATTAACAATAATTATAAACAGTAAGAATATTTTGTTGTATGTTCTGCAATTTTCTTACAACACAAAAGATTGAAAAACTTAAAATTTTATAGATGTTAAAAATATTTAAAAGTAGATTCATTGAAATGAGAAGAATTTGGCCGTGTGAGTATGTCGTTGGTGCTTCATGTTTTAACGAGAAACATCTTTAAAATAGTTCACAAAACTAAATTTAGAATATCATAAACTGCAGTGTAGGGGAGAATAAAAATAAGTATTTAGTTAAAACATTAGTAACTGCAACTCATACTTCAATTCTAGGATGCAGGACGCTAACGAATGCCTGAAAATTAGCTATGCCTAGTCCATTTCTTTATCTTATGTCTAACCGTGAGCTGCTGCTGTATGTACAAAATAAAAATCATAATATTAAATGATTTGACGATTACGACTTACGGTTACAACTTTAACTTATGATTTTGTGGAATAATTTGGAACTAACTATTATGCAGTGGTAATTTGATGTGTTACTACTATTTAAAATACCGATCAATGCAATATGCAATGGTTCTTTCTTTCTGTTTTGATATAGTACTAAGGTGCGTAAATGTGATCACCCCTAAATGTGATCAGTGGCCGCTGTTCAAATATTTAAAAATATGTGCAACTCATATTCATACAGCTTATAGTCTCAGCTACGATCACTAGTGATTTCAGCTTTTTTCCTCAAAAACTCTGGCTATGTAAAATTATAAAAGTTTTGAACACTTTTTTGAGTTTTTTTATGCCTAACACATTAAAGACCCTTCTTTTCCATTACCTTTAAATGGATTTAAACTAACTGATCACATTAAGGGCACTTGGGGCATTGTAAGACTTTTCGAAATTGTTTCGTACAATGACCTGTATCTCTTGCAACTATTAATTTCCGACACTGAGTATTTTTTTGTACATAAAGGATTAAAAGCGAAGTATAATGATAATTTCTTCTTCATTGTGCGTCGCCTGGGTAAAACGTTACAGATTTTCAAAGTTAAAAAAAATGAACCTGATCACATTTACGCACTCTACTACTTTATTAAATTCCTATATTGCATTGTTTTCCAAATACAGTCGATCAACTGCTGGTTTGGTTTAACTCAAGAAGCAAAGAAAACATAAAGTAATTCCCACTTCGTTACTACGGTTTTTTAATCAAATTTTTCTTGATATTGCTATGCAACTTTATGTAATTTAAATAGTATGCAACTAATACTAAACTAATAGTATATAGTACGGTTTGCTCTAACTGCGATCGGGTTTCTTGTTTCTAAATTTTCAGCACCTGTGTCTTTTTTTCAAATGCGACCATGCGACGTACTGTAAAGAAAAAGGTATTATTATACCGTACGTCTCTGTGAATCTTTTAGGCACACAAAATCTATCAGTGTTTAAAATTAAAATTTGTAAGACAAACAGGTTATTGCATGCAAAAACTTCGAAAAATCTTACAGCGTCCCAAATGACCTTAAGATGCTTAGTTAGATAAATTTTATTTCAAACTAATAGAAAAGTAGCGCCGTAATTGTGACTAGCATTACGAAATGCAAAAATTTACTTAAAATTGTTATGATTTTGCATAGCCAGATTTTTTTAGATCAAAGGCTTTTATCACTACTAAAGGTGGTTGAGACCATAAGCTGTATGGATATTAGTTACTTAGATTTGTATAAGCCGTACTGCTTGATCGGCAGCCACTGACCACTGTTTGGGGGTTTTTTGTGCAATTTTAATATTTTTGAACTCACGTTTTATGCTTTAATAATAAAACTTTTGATTACATTATTCTAAGAAGCTCAAAGTATTATTTTTGCTTTCCATTTGCCATTAAAATGTGAATTTACATAGGTCCGGGCATGTGTAGAATTTTTTTTACAATTTTACAAATGTGTAGATTTTCTAGGCGTTTATGCAACACAAACTTGTAAATTTACTTGTAAATACAAGTACAAGTACTTGTAACTTTACAATTTTACAATTTTGATATGCAACCAAATCGGTACACTTGTGATTACAAGTTTGTAAACTTGTGAACTTGTGAGCCCTTGTAAGTTTTATGCAATAGGGGCCTGGGCCCTGTTGCATAAACATTTACAAGTTCACAATTACAACTTACAATTTACAAGTTACATTTTACAAGTACAAGTTAATTTGGTTGCATAAACATTTCAATGATTTTTCTCACAAGTCACAAGTACTTGTGAATTGTCATAGAAACTTGTAGCGCGCGAATTCAAATAGTCAGGAAATTCAAATTAATTAAATTAAGTTGATACTGCTGACGTCAGAGGCTACTGTTTTGGTACATTGTTAATTGTGAATTAAATAATTAACTGCATATTTGCGAGCAGTAAAATATAGTCAAAGTTTTTATAGTTACAATAATTTATTATAAGTACATTTGACTGTTACTAAGCTTTAACTTATGGTTTCGTGGAACTAATTTGAGCTAATTTAATATTAAATATTAATTGTAAATAATTCTTCCTTCCTATTTCGATTTAATTTAAAATCCTAAATTCAATTGTTTGCCACGTCCTTCAACAGTATTCCACACACAGTCTATCAACTGTTAGTTTGTTTTAACTCTGGATTATTACTAAAAATAATAAATCAAATGCTGGCTAGCCCAAGTAGGAACAAGAATCAATCTGTTTATTATATGGATGCTCTGCAACTGTCAACATGGATATTTGAGTACAGCATCGCAGCAAAGAAAACCTAATACCGCAATTCACACTTCGTTACAATTGCGTCTTTATTTTATTATATGATTGTTGGAATTATACTGCTATGCAATTTTATGCACTTTAAATAGTAAGTAGCTAATATTAAATCAATATTTATAGTAGCAGGCAGCAGGGACACGCCTAATAGTAATCAGTCCTAATTGTGATCAGCAGCGATCTTGCTAAAACTACTGCCTTTAAAAAGTTTTTTCACTGATAGTAATGTAACTTGTTATCTTAAATATCTATACTTGTACTTTTAGCTCTGTTTCTTAAAAACTCTTTGTAGGCTTTGTAAAATTATGGAAGTTTTAATCTCTTTTTCAAACTATGTCACCCATAGGAAGCTACTTTTCCTATGATGCTAATGCTTTCTCAAGCAAACTGATCACCTTAAAAGCAACTGGAATTTTGAGATTTTTCTCACTTTTTTCAGACAGGTACATATGCCTCTTGTGAACTTTAAGTTTAAACACCAAATATTTTTTGGTAAATACAGAATTAACAGACAAAAGCAAAAGTGCAACATGCTTTACTTTTCATCATTTGCTGAAACAGATATACTTTCTTGAAGTTTTGAAGAAATAAACCCGATCACTGTTAGGACAAACCCTACTTAAGTTTAATAGCATATCACCAAAAGTCTTTGCTAGTGCTATGCAAACATTCATAACGTGTCCATTCTTAATTTTTAGACGTCTAGTAAAAATTGATTATAAACTTTGTTTGCACGTGAAACACTATTTTAGGTTTCTATATTAGAATGCACTGTAAACACAACCGATGCAAAGTTTAGGTCTCCAAGAATGAATTACAAACTTAACTTCAAATGTAAATACTGTATTTTCGCTAATACTGCGCTGGTCATTAACAGAATGCGAGGTTCCGTCTCTAATCTTTAACATTACGGGTCACTAACACAAGGCAGGGAGTAGACCTCGAAGTTTTAATAAAATGCAGCTCGTTGTATTAGAGCAAATACGGTAAGTCTAATATTTCCTAATTTATTTTTGAGCGAAATGTGTCACACGTCTTTAAAATAAGGAATTGTACTGCATCTTGCTCTTCAGCAGAACTTTTAAAGTGTCGTACATTTTTTACATTTTTATGCACTTCCGTATTTACATGAATAAACTCTATTTTCGTGTTTTTTTAAATATTTTTGAACTCACGTTTTATGATTTAATAATAAAATTTATGATTGCAATACTTCTAGAAGCTCCTTTTATTATTTTTGCTTTCCATTTTCTGTTAAAATTAAACTTTACATAGGTCCTGGCATGTGTAGAATATGTTTTACAATTTTACAAATGTGTAGAATTTTTGGACGTTTATGCAACACACACTTGTAATTTTGCTTGTAATTACATGTACAAATACCTGTAACTTTACAAGTTTACAATTTTTATATGCAACCAAATCGGTGCACTTGTGATTACAAGTTTGTAAACTTGTGAACTTGTGAGCCCGTGTAAGTTTTATGCAATAGGGGCCTGGTGTAAACTTGTGAAAATAGTTTAACAAACTGATTAAGCTGAAAGATTCTCTTGAAATGTTCATTGGGAATGTCCGAGTGCAATAGTATTTAAATCCATTGTTGTGCACACATCAACGTAAAAATAATCAAAAAGTCGTTTTTATCGCTCATTTAGATTTTAAGTTTCAAAAATCTCTAAATTGAGTAATAATATGTCATTCATGAGCATAGCAAATAAGTTAAGTTAAAATTTATAACTAATATAACAAGTTGGTGCTTAATATAACGGACCCTGTAATTTTTACACGAGGTTTGTTTTTGCAGTAATTCTTTTTCTTTTTTTACCGTAGCGCAGATTATGTTGTATTTAGCAACTCACACTCTTTAAATTAATTTAAATATGAGTATTACCTCTTTACAAGCATAAGCAAAATGAAAACAATTTTTTGTATATAAGTCATACGAGTTTTATTATTAAAAATTGTCTGCAGAAACAAGAAATTAAATTATAATACACAACATTTACAACTATTGGATTTGTCAGTGCTTTGCAATATAATGCACGTACCCATATAAAATTTTTATGAAAATTTGCAGATAATTGCTTAAGCGGATTCAGAAGGTAAGCTACTCATAGGGATGAAGCCCTAGGTAACTCCTAGTTATTTCTTCAACATAACAAAGCATAGCAACTATTACAACACCTTAAATTTAAATTCAATTTTTGTTCGTTCGTTTGACCTCACACATTTATTAGGCATTCTTTTAGGGTTTAATTTGCACAAACAATAAACGGGATAAAAATATCTATTAAAATTGAAATGGGAACACTACGCGACCTAGTCTTATATATCTGGATCATTAGATAAACCAAAATATAATTTAGCGTATTTTACGTATTTGATTAATTTATTGTAGTAGTCATAAGTCATAAATCAATTACTGTAACATCATCTTTAATTTAACAAACATTTTTTTAATATGTCGCTAATTTTTATCTGATTTTACAATTTTAACTGAGCAATTTGATCGATTTCATACGCAACCATTGAAAGTAGACAATTCTATAGTGAATTCAATCGAATATCGATCCGCTATAAACTCTGAGCATAAATTGACTAATGACTAAAGGCAATACAGAACTAATCATAACCCACCGCGTCTCGGCTCTCGGCTAGCGAATTTACACTAGCCAATTTTCCCACATTTTAAATGTTTTTAGCTTAAATTTTACCTAGAGTAGGTACTATTATTAATATTTATTGAAGCAATTAAATTAAAATACCTGCTTCAACACAAACCACAATATTTAATAAATGGTCAGTGTGATAATTATGCACGTAAATGCTGCATACATTGATGGTTGTAAATGGTTTATACGTACTTTGTATTTTATTAGGATTACTCTGATTACACCCATGAACAAGCTATGAAGCTCGTTGTTTATGTTTTTTTTATGTAGCGTTTTATCCTACTGAGAAAATATTCGAAACACATTCATTATGGTTTTAAGATAATTTTAGTCGCTAAATTAAAGAATAGGGTTGAATAGTAACCTACATTTTTGCAATATTGAATTACAGTATTGAAATTTTTCAGGAGTTTTAAGATTTCGAAACATTTAATTTTTGTTGAAGAAATCTAAAAAAATTATATATATTTGAGGCGCACTTTTAAATGTCATTTTGTCTACAATACAGTCCAATTAGTTTGACTTGGTATTTAAAAGCATGAAAAGGACAGGAAAACTCTCCTGAATTTCTGTTGCGCTTAATTTAAGAGTACAGTACATTCAAACCCAAGTTACGATATCTCCAAGTAGCAGCGTGGAAGAATGTAAGAGGGAATTCAAAAGCAACACTTTTAAGAAGGCCAGACTTATCACCGGTGAAGAATCATTCCATTATCAATCTATCTTTTTTTTCTGGACGTAAATCTTTTATTCTTCCATATCTATCTAAAGCTGAATCGCATGCTTGAACGGAGGACGGAGATTGGTCGTTACGTAACGACCGTGGCTCAGATAAACCGGGTGCGCCGGGCCCGTCAATCAACGGATTGTCTAGGTCGTTACGTAACGACCAATCTCCGTCTTTCCTTTTCCTCATCTTCAAATCAAACCTTTATCCGTCCTCACCACTCTTCGTTCAAAAATTTAACGCGCTAAGTGTAAACATTCAGTCACTCATCACTCATTTTGAAACACCTGAAGAAGAAAAATATTCGAAACGTTGTGTTTATATTTCAAAATAAAATACATTTAAGTGACTAAAAACTATCAACTAAAGCGGTGAGTCCTACCCTTTATTGTTTATAAATAACTGCCCAGTCAACTCCACGTCTTCATAATGGGAGTATCTTACTGTGCTTCAACATTCCAAGTGGCGTCTGTACTTCCAACAAGTTTGGAATTTCCTAAAATACATGAATACAAATTACTAAACCACACCAAACGTAAGCATAACTTTTGTGCGATAACGTCCTACTGTAAATGGAACACTTACCGTAAACATAGGTACATTTTTAATAAAAGAAACTACTTTAATACTGAAATAAAACCTTATTAAACTCACAACTACTTCCTAAATTCAATAATAAATATTTACGATTCCCTTACAGTATTAACGAGGTAAAACATTAAGGTACACTTAATTTGACTACAAAAACTTCAATTTAAAACTCTTAACCTAAAATTATTCGCCGTTTTTATGTTAGAACTGTAAATGAGGGAGGACTATAAGTATTAGGTATCTGTGCAGATGATTGTATAATTGGTCTCATTTCATAAACATAAAATTATTGTGTAGGGCAATACCTCGCTCAGCTTTAATTTTGATACTTTTAAAAGCACATACATCGTAAGGGAAGATCTTTGAAGTGGTGGTAAGTGGAGAGCTAGTACGTGTAAAAAATATTTGAAGCAAACTTACTAACAATGAGTGGTTTGAATGATTTTAAAAATAAGGTAAATAACCAACTATTCCAATCACATTACTTTACTCATATCACACAATTTAAAAGAAAGAACATATGAGTAACTAATTACCAATATTGTGTGATTTATACACGACACATATGACTATAGATACAACAAGATATTATTCATTTTGTTTCCTATTAATTATATTTTTACAAGCTTTACTGGAAAATATGTGGGACATAAATATTATTAAAACTATCCTTTGTGATAAATTAAAATTTTAAATTAAAAAAAAAATTCAGTGTGATTTCTTTCATCTTAAAAAAATAGCACGTTCACAGTACAAAGTACTTGTATAAAAATAAAAATGTTTGCCAATTGAAGCTTAGCTTACGAGTAGCGTCCATAGGAAATGTTCTTTCAATAATCTACATAGTGAAACGCAAAACTAGTATAACGAATCTGATTTATTTGTCTTTCTTTCTGCAGGCTGAAAGATGACAGTGTAACTGTCTTCTATTCCTACACACTGACAAAATGTGTGCAGTATAAATTCTATTTGTTATCACAAATTTGCATACAAAATTTGATGTTTTTTGTACTGAATCATTTATTTTGTTTATTCATGTTATCCAAATGGCTTCTAGCAAAACAAATTTTGCTTGACATTTTTGTAATTTCATCTAATTTTTGTATGCGTACAGTATACACACCATATATTGCAAAATATCAGAGTTTTAAAAAATTTAGAATGAGTTTCTAAAATTTGAACAAGATTTATAGCAAAAATATTAAAGTGATCGAAAAACTTGTTTCCACTCCAATGTTACGCCCTGATCAGAAACTAAAGTTTTGAAGGCTTGAAGGATTAAATTTGCCCTCCGTTAGTTTATCCGCCAATAAATGGCCCATTAGCCAAGCTTACTGCAAAATTCTTAGAGTCCTTTGATCAAATTATTCGGACTTCAGCAAAAGAAATATTGAATTTGCCAACAAGCATTTCGACCAACATGTTATACTCCAGTACAAAAGTTAAAGACCTAGGTCTTAAAATAGCCAAATGGGAAGCTTAGATTCGAAATTGTAGTGTAACGGAAATTCTAGTATAATCACAACATGCACTTTTGTGTAAAATTCTTGATTTTAAAGTTATTTAAGCACGTTGCTATGATTTCTTAAACCTTACTTCCGAAGTCAGAGATACTGTTATTTCAGCGCGTGGTAAAAAATCAAACCTATCCAAGACTACTTAAAAGGTTTAAAATACGACAGTAGGTGCAAACCTTTTAAAAAAAGTCATTAAGTGATACAATTTGCTAATTGTCCTCAAGCTAATACGTGGATTCATTCAAACAATGGACTTTCCTCATCCGAATATACCAACGCTTTAAAATTGATTAGAAATGTTATGACAGTTAACAAATACCGCGACCTGACCAAGGAACATTCCGCTGCAGACATGGTTGCAGCGAGACAGAAACTTTAGGCTATATCCATGGAAAGTGCTCCCGGGGGAGTCAATACGTAACAACTGACATCATGCTGTACGGTGTTTGATTGCAGATGCTATAAAGATATCAGGGTGAAAGGTTTTGCAAGAGGTGGAATGCACAGGAGATGGTTCAAGGCGCCTTGATATTATTGCTTACAACCAACAGACAAAAAAAGGTTTAATTTTGGATCCTACCGTTAGAATTGAGCTAAACGACAGGGATCAAAGCTGAAGCAGTAAACAGAGAGAAAAAAAATATTTATAATTCTTGCATTCTGTACTTTTAACAGAAACTTAGGTTAGACGAGATTGAGGTGATTGGACTTCATGTAGGAGCTCGGGGTACGATTACTAATTTTTTTCTGGACTTCATGAAATCGCAAACAATAACAGCCTTTCTTATTGAAGATATTGTCACGACAGTCCTGAAAAATCTGTACAGATTTGCCAACATCATTAATTTTCTCCTTTTTCTAATGCCTAATTGGCTACATTAAATAAATATTTTATTCATTATTTCTATTTATTTATTCTTGAGTAACAAATTTTTAATGAACTATACTGACGATGAGTCTATTAGGCTACTCTCATCGGAGGACAGTGTTAAGTTTGTTATTTTGAATAAATGTTATCTTTCTCTCTCAGTAATAAAAATCCCTGTCTAATTGTTTTAGTTATTATTTCATATGTGTTCTTCATAAAGCAAGTGAAATCATAACTTTCTTTTACTTAGGAACTTTAAGAAGGGAAATCGTAGTTTCTTGATTTGTCTCACTTTACATACCTATATATTTTGAGCAGTGAAACTAGCGAAAGTACCACTTTCATAGCATTAGAGATTCAAAATTCGCAAACGAATATTTAGAGTTGTGGGTATAATGTAGTGAACATTGTATTTGTCACAAGAATTTGTTTTCAATGATATTTTTTCAACATTACTGGTACAAAACATAAGTCACTATTTGCAGAACGTTTCTGTCAAATCTGACCGTTACATTTCACACTGAAGAGCATTTTGAGAAGACCGTTTTCCAACTTTACTTTAGAAGCATTTCGAAAAGTAATCCGTTCTCATTAATTAATAGCACGTGGTTTTCTACGATCTTAACTTCACTTTTTAAATGCTCAAAATAGTTTAAAAAGTACGAGTCTAACAAAACATTAAAAGAGGTCATAGTCAAGGTTATTTAAACTGTGCTTTCAAAGTTTTGTTTGTTACGTGTTCTTAATGAGGCTGGTAAAGTTATATTACCTTTTGCATGGATGTATGTATGTTCTTTGAAAAAAGAACACATAACAAGTAAGCGTGTTGGCTTTTAATCTAGGGAATACATAATATGCGAGCAAAACTAAAGCGAGTACATCGTTGACGACCGAGGTGAAAAAATTAGAGGCAGTCAGTAGTATTATGTTTCGTAAGTTTGAGTTAAACTCTAGCTTGTTTTCACAGTAAATAAATATTTTGCAATGTGTTTTTTACAATAGAACCAACGTTTGGAAATGTTTTACTAAATCTTACTTTTAATCTTGGAATTGTTCATTCGCCAAAGTATTTTAAATTACAAGCGGCGCTTAACTGTAAACTTTTCCTCTGTAAAGATGTTTTTCAATTGATATTTAAAGGTGCTAAGCTTGGATTAAACTCGACATAGGAAATTTGTTTTTAGTATTTACCTGCTAAAGATGCAACTTCAATTTCTTACATAATTCCCGCGTCATAACATTCATTTCGTGTAAAATTTTAGTAAGCATTTTTTTGTAACACACTTATATTGCTAGACCATTTTATAATAATTTTTCAAGTTAGGAAAAAACTAATTGATTTGGTTTCACAATATTGTTGAATTATTGGGTTACAACGAAAAATATCAAGACGGCCGATCTTAGTTGTATGCATTATAATTACCATGTTTTCGTTACAAACTAAATAAAATTAAAGAAAAGGTATATATTTTAATACCGTTTGAAAATTTTAGGTGCAGTTTGCAAACTTGTACACATAGATGGTAAACGTACTTTGAGGTGGGTGTCTGTGAGGAAAATGTTTATTAGCAAGAATGTGCAAATTGAGACAGTCTTTTGATGTGAGTTTATTACATTTGCAAAATGTTGTAAAACCATATTTTTGAAAGCCACAAATTGTTTCACTTGCACCATTTAATAAGCATAAAATGTTCTAACGAAATTTTGAAACGTACGAAATTTTCTATTTAAATGATTATTAGACGTGAATAATGTTCTACTTACATGATTTGCTTTCACGAACATGCAATTTACTTGATTTTGTAGTACACCGAGAATTTTGTTTTCAGATTTAAAAGATATAATTCGATTGGAGTCGACGCTTACCAGAAAATTTAAATTCATAAGTTTATATGTTTATATTATCATAATTATTTATCATCTTCCAATATTAAAACGTTCATTAGAAATGCGGGGGCGGGAGTGCAGTAGTATTTAAATCAGTGACGTCAGACTCGTCAAGCATGTTGGGCCGCTTGAAATTTTTTTTAAATTGCTGGGCCGCAGATAGGTTTTCCACAAAATTTTCTATTAGTTGTTCCTACTTTTGATCTAACCATATATATTTAAGGAGGTGTAATTTGCATACAAACTTTATGCAAACATACAATATGGTATTTTAGGCAATCCAAGACTTGATACAGCGCTCATTTTTATTTTGGTATTCAAATTTTGACATGACTGATTTAAATTGTATGGTGTGAATACAACAATTTAAAAACTATCAAAAAATCTTTTTAACTACTCATTTAAAATTTCCGTATCAAACGTCTTTTCGTAATATCATGTCAATCATAGGCATAGCCGGTTGGTAGAAATTTAGAACTCGGATAGATGGTTAATGTTTTAAATGTAACTGTCAGTGTATTTTTTACAGGTTTGTTTTTGGAGTAATTATTTTGCTGAATTTAACGTCACGCAGAATCTGTTGTAGCATTTTATACACAAATTAAATGCAGATTAAATTAAAAATGCTTTCAATGCATAAGCAAAGGAAAATCCATTTTGTTTGTAAATTAATACAAGCTTCATTGTTAAAAAATATCTGCGGAAACAAGGAATTAAGTTATATGTAGAGTTTTAATTTTTGCCTAAGCGATTAATTCATTTTATTCGTTAGTCATTAGTTACTGTATAAGCACCTGTAAATTGATAACTGTTTTTCTAAATTTATCACTACTTTTCATATGCTTGTACCATTTTAGCTGAAAAACTTGATCGATTTTATATACAACATTAAAAGTATATAACATTGTAGAATTGTGGCAAATGCAATAAAATTTTGATCTGCTAGAAATTATAAACAGTGAACATGTGATAACTGATGGCTTAATACAATATAATTACAAGAAAAACCACCAATCACTAGCCGCTTCTCGACGAGTTTATTGCAATTTAGCAAACTTTTTAACGTTTACAACTTATTTAGCTAACGTTTTAGCTCAATAAGGGATATCACTAGGATTAAACGAAGCAATTAAATTGATATACCTGCTCCACCACAAACCACAATAATAATTATAGAATAATTAGGGTGATACTGAACTAATGAAGCACGTTAAAGTTGCATACACAGTGATGGTTGTAATGGTACATGTATACTTTGTATTCTATTAAAAGTACAGTGATTACTTTCATGTACGAGTTTTGATACTTAATTGACGCAATTGTTTTTTATATATTGTTCTATAATCAGCGATTTTTACTTCGAATCTAGCGTAGCAGTTCTTGCCCAGTATTGATTTAAAGTTATTGAACGGATTTAAAATTGTCACCTATATTCCTGCAATAATGAAGATCTTTATAACTTTTTAAACGGGATGTATACGGAAAATATTGAAGTTATTGTCAGTAATAATATTTGCATTTAAATCCTATTATAGGCAATTATAGCAACATAGATTATATCTCCTGGCGTGATTAAAATAAATTTGAGTTTCCAATGTTTATTTAAATCGTGATCATTTGAGTTTAATATAGAAATGATTATTTTAACGCCGCTTAAAACTTTCATAGTAGTTTGTTACCTCATATGGTTTCACGTGTAACAGCTTTCAAAAGGGTACGATTGGCGAGGCTTAGAATGTCTCGAATAGAAAGTATACACAATTAAATGTTCTGTCTAATCTCACACAGTCAAAAGACACTTAAAGTGTAACAACTGCATTATTAATAAAATATGTAAAATTATTTTTTATCATTTTGGTTTTTAAGATATAATGCGGTAAGTGAATGTAAAAAATTACTTTGTAGACTAATTTATACAATTCGCATTACAATTTACTTGGTCTTATTCCATGCATCGACTTATTATTAGCTAATTAATTAAAACTAAAAGTAGATTTTAAATGAAACTGCACGTTCTAATTTATAATTTACAAAACCTGTTTCAATTGCTTTGATATAAAAACGACCCCTTATTCAAAACACTGTATCTCAGGTAGGTCGTGAAATATAAAAAACAGCTAATTATTGATCAACGTCAAGCTTTATACATTTACATACTAATTTTGAGTTTTGTAGTGTAATCTAATATTTTATTCTTCCTACAAGTCAATTGATGCGCACGTCAATCTTTATAACATATTTAAATACACTGTCTAGACTTGCAACTTTTGGAGTCAAATTTAATTAATCTTAATCTTAAAGTCAAAGTTATGAAAATTGGAAAGTTCACATTAAGTCTACTGCAAGCATATACAGCTTAACTTCATTTTTTACGTCCAAGCGTACTAATCAAAAGTAACATTCTATTCATTAATTCATATTTATTATAAGTATGTTATAATGTACCTAATGATATACTTAGATTACTGAAAACACCGAGAAACACTGTTCAATATTGTGAATGTGAATTTATTTTAGTGAATCAAAAACGCAAGGCAAAAAAAATTTGGAAGCGCTTCTGATTGTGTACGCTTTTCATTCAAGCCCCTGTGGCCTAATGGATAAGGCATCAGCCTCCTAAGCTGGGGATTGCGGGTTCGAGTCCCGCCAGGGGTTTAACTTTTGGTGGCATAATTCCACAGATGCATAGATTCACTTAATTATGTATTAACAACATATTTCTATGAATGGAAGGATGTTTTTCTTTTTATTTTAAATACTTATTATATTACATACCAAAAATTAGGGCAGGTAGATTATTATATTATGCACATTTTTTAACAATTGCTCCAAACAAAAGACTAACACTTAGTGTTTAGAAGTCAGGTGTACTGGACTTGTGGAAATCACATTAGATAAATTCTAATTTAATAAATTTCACAAATGTTATTAGTTACTAGTAAACCGGCCCGTCCTGCGGACGGCATTCATCACGGTTAATTACAAAGAAAACTAAGGTATGCTTCAAATCATTTGAAATGAATTATCGGAATTTTGAACTATTTTGAAGATCCTGAGTGATTGTAGACTGAAACTAAACAATGATTAGTAGATTATTACAACCAACTATAGATTCATTTCAAACTTTTTCTGAATAGACAATTTTACGCTTGGTAAATATTTTACATTAAGGTTAATTTTTTTTTCGTCTAATTTAAATGTTTTCCTAACCTTTACGATTAGTATTATTAATTGTCTTCAAATCAAACGCAACATTTTCTCGGTTTGATAATTTATCACAAAATATTTTGATTATTTTGTGTTTGGATTTTATCAATAGGGAATATTCAGATTTAAATTCACTCTTTTTTAATTACTAAAAACCATTCAAATTCAGTCTTGCCTAATACTTTACTATTTTTTTCATTACAAAGTCAAATATATGATTTCTTTTTTACAACTTGTTTAAAAAATATACGGTTTGGGATTTGGTATGTTGTAAATAAATATTGTGCTTTTAATTGCATTTATTAAAAATATTTAGATCCAATCCAAGTACGGATTTCGATTTCATTATAAGGACATTTTAAGGGTAAGAATTTGATTCCAATTTGGTATGAAAATTTGGTACAAAACACTGAACAAATAAGTATTAAAACATGAAAAATCAAAGTTTTTTAGGTTATATGGCTACTCCAAATCTACAGTTTTGATTAAATTCCCATAGCACACACTATATTAGAGGTTTAAAATTTAATTAGTAACGCAATAGAATACTATTTGTGGGTGTAGCCTAGTTTTATGTATACACCTTTGCCAAGTTGGGCTTGCAAGGTAAAAAATTACTATAATACGATTTGCTAGTCTTGGAATAAATAGTTTGCTGCAATAGCAGTGTTTTGAAGCCATTTAACTGTATCTGCGCGTATTTTTGCGTTATGGATTAAACCATTATAAAAGTATTCCAAAAAAGACAGCGGACGGCGGACAGCGGACAGCTGAGATCAGACACCGTTATTTGGATTTTATTATTATGGGAATATTTTTAACACTGGTATTAAGCATTATTTTGCAAGAAGTTTTTCGAAAAGTATAATTCATTTTCAGCTTGTTTTATATCGCTGATTCACGGTTTCACAATGTTAATTGTCACTGGTAAATTTTAGTTCTATACATTATTGCATTAGAATGAAATTTTAGTGGAGTGTGATGATCCTTGATCTGTAAAAACTTGCTATTTGTAAATATAATATTATTAAGTGGTTGTAAGAGTATGAAATTTCTTAACCTATACTTTTGTTAAAAGGAATAGGTAAGAATATTATACAATTTATTTTTCAATTGAGATTCTCGTATATAACTACCAAATACAATAAAAGAAAACGCCGTTCGAAGATTTTATTTATATTATACGAATTATTATCATCGGAAGTCGAGTTGCATGTTGTTTCACACACTCACGAATTACTATTTGTTTTTCTGTTTGCAAAAATTTTGACATGTACCAAATGTTTAAATTGAATGATTTTCAAAAGTGACAAATTTTCTGTTTACATTTTTTAAGAAACATGATATTTGAACGATTTTTCAGTAGATAGATCGTTTTGCTTTTAGATTAAAAAGATACTGGCCAATTTAAGTTTACATTTACTTGAACTTTTCACTTTACAAATTTTATTTTTTATGTTCATTGTATTAAAATTATTTATCACCTCTTTAATATTATTTAAAACGTTCATTAGAAATGCCGGAGCAGAGTAGTTTTTAAATCATATGGTTCAGACACAACAATTTGAACACTATACAAAACTCGTTTCAATCACCCGTTTAAATTCTTAGTTTCAAAAATCTCTTGGTAATATCATATGTCAGTCATGAGCATAGCAGGTAGATTAAAATTCAGAACTGATATATGAAATTATGGTAAATTTAGTGTACCCTGTATTTTTCAATAGTTTTTTTTTCATTAATTTTTTTGCTTAATTAAACCTAAAACAAATTTTTGTTTCATTTTTTAGCGACTCATCAAAAAGTAAAATTTCAGAATCATATCTCGTTTTTAGAATATATAAAGGGAAAGATTTTTCCATATTTGTTGCAAGTTTTATGATTGAAAAGTATCTACGGAAACAATCAATTAAATTAAAATATAATTACTACATTAACAACCACGGGATTTTACAGTTCTTATAAACATGATGCACTCACCTGCATACTATTTCTTGAAAAACTTGCAAATAATTGCATTCGTGGATCAAAGTATCTAAGAACAACTTACGAAGCAAGTGGAAGTTCGAGCCATTTCTATGGTATTTTTTAAACATAACAAACTATTGCAATTAATACAACACCTTAATTCAAAAGTGAATTACTGTTCAATGAAGATCTTCTTCTCTAAAGTATGCGTTACTCTAGAGTAAATGGCGTTGAGGTGTGACACTATTTATTGCATACTTATACATAGCAAAAACAAGGGCTAAAGCCCTTGTTTTATGGCAGCCTTAACAGCGAAATTAGGCATATTGAATTTGCCGCCAAATTTTAGTTTTAATTTAGATGCTTTAAATTAAGAAAAGCAATTAAGCTGAACAATGTGTTTTTGGTTATTTTATTTATCTTATTTATATTCAATTTCAGTAATACAACCAAAAATTCAAAATTTTAATCTTTGAATTTGCCGCCAAATTTCAGTTGTCAATTAAAAGGTTGTAAATTAAAGGGAAGAAGCCGTAAACGGGTTATCTGTGACGATTTACGCACAGGTATTTTGATATTCTCAATAAATCCAAAATATTGTAATGTTTGAATTTCTCGCAAAAACAAAAAAATATTGTGTTAAATGAAGATTTTGACCGGTAACTCAGTAAACTTACACAAATATGATATACTATTCGAACGGTAACGATCAGGCAAATCTAAATAACTTAATGTGCACGCAGGAGTGTCATTAGTTTTCAAATAATTTCGAAATAACATAATTGCAAATTAAAAAATTTTTACGGATTGTGTCGAGTGATATATCATTAGAAAGCTCTTCAAAAATAAGCAGAAACCTTTTTTTCGTTTTTTGATTGTGATCCATACAACACATTTTTAGCGGCATTTAAAAATTAAAAAACCGTTATTTTGAAAACGTTTTGTTATAATAGAGGCCGGTTCCTAAATTTGAATTCTACTGGCGATTAGCTTTCCAATGATAATTATATGGCTCGATGAAATCGGTGGAGTATTGCAGAATTTTCAAAAATCCGGTAAATTATGTAGATAGGTAGGAATAAATTAAACACTAAATACTCAACGCAACCACTCTGAACCAAAGCAATAATTAAAGAATATAATTTCTCCCACCATAAAAGTTTCAAATTCTACAATTAAGACTAAAAAACTTTTGACTAATTCTGTAGTCATCTCCATGCCTCTGTGGATGTGGACACCTAATTTTTTTTTAACTTTTAAAACTAATAACGCATTTTAATCTGCATACATGTACTTGGTAATGTGCGGTAATAATAACCTAATGTGCATTAAAGTCTTTACGTATACTACCTTACTCTGTACAAATTAATTTATGGGTTTTTAAAAATTCTAAAAATTAAATTTTGTCTTGAAAAATGAGATGTTTGTCCCGCTCCTTGTAAATTCGTATAACCAAGGACTGAGCCAAATGCCTTATTTTCCGAAAAAAACAATTATTTGAATTTTTAAAATCCCAGAAATACCTTTGTAGCGTTTTGGGAAATACAGAACTACAAATTGTTAATAAATCAAACGGAACGTGTCAAAACAACAGGGTTCTAAACAATTAAAAATTAATTTTGAGCACATAAATAATTTTTATTCTATGAATTCTATCATGATTACTATGATCACATCTATGGGCAAGCTTTATTGCTCGTAGTTTATGCTTTTCTTTATATATTTAATGTGACCACAAATTGTCTTATCTATATTATTTTTTGGGTAATGTTCAAAACATATATCACAAAAATGTTGCATGGCGTTAAAATAGAAAACTTTATTCCTGCAATACATAATGAATAGATTCAACAAAAAATATAATTTTTTTTTTCGTTTTATCGTGCCATGTTTTTTGCAAAAAATACTTTACTGTCTTATTTCTTAAGTTTATGTAAACATAAAGACTTTTTATAGGATCTATGGAAATATTTTTCACCTATTTATTCCCATTTATGAGAGAGAGAGGAGCAGAGAGGTTGTAAATGTTTATTTGCCACTGGCAGGACGCTATTATGGATTCTAACGGATCAACTAATGGCTCAACCGAACCGTAACCGTAACCGAACCGAACCGTATTCCAAACAGTTAAAAAATCAAAACCGAACCCAACCGTAACGAAACGGTTCGGTTAAAAGTCCCAACCGAACCGAACCGACGGTTAACTGTTGTCCAAGTCGCTTGTGTAAACCTTCGTATGCTTGAAACCTTGAAGTTTTTTCTTAAAGGTAAAGAGTTTAAAATAGTCTTACACAATAATAAGAATTTATAAATCAACCTTCATTCACGTATCTGATGAACTGAGACAAAAAATCCCAGTTTTAATACCATATAATAGTATCGCTTCCTAAAATACTTGAATGTTTTTGTTATTTCGGCCAGTTTGACACTACCCACATTTATACCCTACTCAATTTCTAGACAAAACATGTTAAACTGTTGAATTAATTAGGCTGCTGATAAACGAAGAGTAAGTAAAACCAAGTATATCGTTTTTTAATTTAGATACTAATTCTACATTTTATTTTGAATGTAAAATTAAACGACAAATTCAGCAATGATTTCATACTTCAAAGTGAAAATATATTACATAATAAAGGGAAAAATTCAGTAAGGGTTGCCTGGTGGGAGGATTTTTTAAAGAAAGAATGCTAAATAAGACTGAAATTTTAACTAGAATTTCAATTATACTCACGGTTATCGAAACGGATAACCGTGACGGTTCACGGTTAAACGATGACTTAACCGAACCGAACCGTATATGCTGCGGTTCGGTTGGGTTGTCCAACCGAACCAAACTGTATCATCGGATAACCGTTATTGAATCCGAACCAACTGAACCGTTAGAAACTATAGACGCTATATTAGAGTTTCCAGTAGACGTTTCAAGGCACGTATATTTAAGGATTGTAAAACAACTTTTGACCAGTATTTGTGTAATAAAAGATTAACGCAACTTTCTTTTATCCCCAAACATGGAAAAAATGTGTGCAGTAAAATTTTAATAATATTCACAATTTTGCATACAACATCTCATGTTAGTTTTTTGTACTGATGCATTTATTTTGATTAATCATGTTATCCAAATGGCTTCTAGAAAAAAAATTTTACTTGACATTTGTTTTTGGATTTTACCTAATTTTTGTATGTGTGCAGTCTAAAAACAATTTATTGCAAAACTGGCTTTTAAAACATTTCTAATGAGATTCTTGTATTCGAACGAGGTTTATGGAAAAAATATTGAAGTGATTGTCAGTAATTAAAATCTCTGTCTAATTGTGCTAGTTATTATTTCGTAAGTGTTCTTTATAAGACAAGTGAAACCGTAACTTTATTTTTCCTTTTTATTTAGAAAATTTAAACAGAGAAAGCGTAATTTATTGAATTTTTTCAGTTTACATACCCATATATTGTAAGTAGTGAAACTAGCAAGAGTACAACTTACATACAAAGCATAAGTTTATCATAATTTGCTGTGGTTAAAATTTTAAAATGTAGTAAACGTTGTATTTGTTACCAGAATGTTTTTGCAATATAGTTTTTTTGAACATTACCACTATAAAAATTATGTCATGATTTGCAGAAAGTTTTCGACGAATCTGCCTGATGTTAAATTTCACACCGAAGAGCATTTAGAGAAGCCCGTTTTCAAGCTTTACTTCAGAAGCATTCCGAAAAGTCTTCAGTGCTCAATAATTAAAAGCACGTGGTTTTCTAAGCTCTTAACTTCACTTTCCAAATGCTCAAAATAGTTTAGTCTTCACTGCTTGGTAATGTATTACCAACTCCTACATGTGTGAGCAAAACATAATACATCGCTAAAGTATTTTAAATTACAAGCGGCGCTTAACTGTAAACTTTTGCTCTTTAAAGATGTTTTTCAATTAATAATCAAAGATGCTTAGCTTGGATTATACTCTACATGACATGAGAAATCTGTTGATTTGTGTTCTTAACAACGTGAAATGATTGAAGATTTTACACTGTACACTGCCCTGACGGCACATTTTAGTTATATGACTTATTGGATTGCTATGCATTCTGTTTTAACGTCATCCATACAAACTTGGAAAACCTAAATAGTTGATTAACTTTGTGCAGGTGTAAAATTTTTTAACGTATACTATAAAAGAAAGGAATAGGTAAGAATATTTTTTCTAGTGGGGTTTTCGTTACAAACCAGCTAAATAAAATACATAGTATATATTCAAACGCCGTTTGAAAATTTTAGGTAATGTTTGCCTAATAAAATCTGGAGATGGTTTGTGTTCATTACAGTTTTGGAGGTGGTTGGGCATGTGAAAAAGATATTTTGAAAAGTAGGAATCTTTTGATGTTAGTTACTTAACATGTTTAAAATGTTTTAATAGTATATTTTTGAAAGGCTCAATTTTTTTATTTACACCTTTTAATAAGTTCAAAATGTTTTAATAAAATTTTGACTAGGTTATTTTAAAAAAAAAATCATTATATTCAAATTATTTATTGCTTTGATTTCAAAGCTGTCCTAAGGTTATTCTGGCAACCATCAGTTACTTCGGGTTGCAATATTTAAACGACTTTACAATTCTTCATTTTGTGGACGTTGTTTTCATTTTAATTATTGAATGAAATAATTATAAATGGTCGGCTATGCACAATATACGTTATACTCTTTATTCATTTACTTACCAATCATCGGTTTCCGAGTTCAACAACTTGTTAATACCCCACGACATTCAGTTGACAATTACGTTAGGTTTTAAGTTTTAATAAAGAAGTACATACTAAAGTTTCAAGTTTAGAAATAATCCAATTATAGAAAACAATATCGATTAGTGTTTACAACAGGAATTCAAGCACTCGTAAATGACTTATTTGCTATAGAGGAATGACCAAAATAGCAAACCAAAGAATTTTAACATTACGACTTCAGCAAGATTTCTAAAATTTCTGTACAACCTATTGTTATGTATTTTCACTTACTACACTTCGCATAAATTTAAAATTTAACTTGAAGTTGAACTGGAAACTTTTTAAAATTTTACTTTGGTCGTTTGATTAAAATTAGGAAGTGGCTAAAGTGGAATTTAAACATTCATTGGTATAACAATAATCCCTTACATCAACTGCTGCCAAATAACTCGTATTTATCTAACTTAAATACAGGTGTGTGAAGTCGTAATTTAAGTTCCTTGAATCGTTAAATTGGCCATCACGTTTCTCTCTATTAAGTTATTACTGTACGAGAGTGCTTCAAGTATTCACTAAACAAGCAAAGAAATATTTTACATTAAAAACCGTATAATACTTGAATACCTTAAATTGTGAAAATTAGAAGCAATAATTATTATTGGGGGGGGGGGGGGAAGGGGGTTGTAATATCTATTGGCATTAAGTAAAATTCAAAATAAAGCAGAAAGATATACATTAAGATGACTTCCACATTGTTCCGCAATAATGATCATAAACCAACAAGGCCCTAATAGTAGCAGGCTGTTATTGTTTACTACAACCTTTCAGTAAGATTTTTAATTTTAGTGTTGAACAAATCCTTCTTTTAATTATGCATTGGCATCGCTGTAAGACTTTTGAACGGGAGTTGTCCTTAAGAATTAGGTACTTGCTACATACCAATGTACGTGCAGTCCTTGCTTACACCTTGCTGTCCCAAAGACTTCAATAACATTTGAAATTTAAAATGAAAAATATTTACTTTAAACGGTCGCGTTTGCTATAACCAAGACTGGTAATCTTTTGTGACAATTACAAAACCGAGTAACTACAGCTATAATTGTACATTTGTAAGTTTAACATTGTGTTCTGCAAATACCTAGTTTACTTATAATTAGTCGTAGTATCTAGTTGACAAGAAACACCGTTTCACACCGATTAATAGTGTAAATGCAAATTTCTTTTATTAATGATAAACTCATGTTTTAAAGAAAAAATATTTGGAAGATATATTGTCTGTGAACACTGTTCATCTAAGCCCGTGTAGCCTAATGGATAAGGCATCGGCCTCCTAAGCCGGGGATTGCGGGTTCGAGTCCCGTCAGTGGTTCAATTTTTTGTTGCCTAATTTCCTTAAACAAATGCACATTTACAAAATATTAGGTTATATCCATATCGTGTCAGAAATAATGAAGGTCACAATATTACATTTGCTGTAAAAATAGTGTTTGCAATATACATTGTATTTTATTGTATCATATGATCTACCTGCAACCGTAGTGCAACCTGCAACCTGCAATGTTCTTGTATTGGTGAGTTTAGTCCTCTGCTTAAATCATTAGCATCGACTTATTTGCATTTCGTGGGCGAAGTATCAAATCCGCTTCCTTCCAATTTTCGCTGGAACCAAATCCGCTTCCTTCCATTTTACCTTAAAAACAAATCCGTTTCCTTCCAATTTTGATTTAAATAAGCGTTTTTGTTGACCAATTTATTATAACATGCATATGAAAAGTGCAAATTGCTCTAATTGCATCAAATCCTAAAAAGCAAAACGTTCTAACGACATGATTTCGAATGCAATTTGTTCTAACTACATAGGCTTGAGTTGCAAACTAATCTAACTAGGTAAATGATTTTAATACAAAATGTTCTAACTACATTGTATTAAGTTGCAAAATGTTCTAACTACATTGTATTAAGTTGTAAAATGTTCTAACTACATTGTATTAAGTTGCAAAAGTTTCTAACTACATTGTATTAAGTTGCAAAATGTTCTAACTACATTGTATTAAGCTGCAAACTAATCTAACCAGGTAAATGATTTAAGAAAATACAAAATGTTCTAACTACATTGTATTAAGCTGCAAACTAATCTAACCAGGTAAATGATTTAAAAAAATACAAAATGTTCTAACTACATTGTATTAAGATGCAAACTAATCTAACCAGGTAAATGATTTAAAAAAATACAAAATGTTCTAACTACATTGTATCAAGTTGCAAACTAATCTAACTACATAATTTTAAAAAGTCCAAAATGTTCTAACTACATGATTTTGAGTGGAAAACTGTTCTTACTATATGATTTTAAAAATTGCAAAATGTTTTAATTGCATGTTTTGAAAATATTAATATGTTTCAGTTAAAACATTTTACAAATTCAAAATGATCTAAATACAACGTTTAAGAAGTTCAAAAAGCTATAACTAC
Source organism: Dicyrtomina minuta (assembly GCA_949802685.1). Lineage (NCBI taxonomy): Eukaryota > Metazoa > Arthropoda > Collembola > Symphypleona > Dicyrtomidae > Dicyrtomina > Dicyrtomina minuta. Next base: position 135,935,820 of record OX461808.1, on the reverse strand, counting down.
GTGTTATTCTCAAAACCACGTAATAAGAACATTTTGCAATTTTCAAATCTATGTATTTCTATTAGTGTACAACTTGCAATCAGAATCATGTAGTCAAACCATTTTGCAATTTTTTTATTATGTAGTTAGATAAGTTTTTAACCGGAAACCATGTCGTTAGATCAATTTCCAACATAAAACTCTGCAGTTAGAACAGTTTGTTATTAACATCATGTAACTGTTCTTTAGTGGATTTTGATTTTTTTAAATTATGTAGTTAAAACCATTTGCAGTTTTAAAATCCTTGTTTTTAGAACGTTTTGCGTTTAAGGATATGATGCAATTAAAACATTTTGCACTTTTTAAAATCATCTAGTAAGAACAGTTTGCCACTTAAAATCATGTAGTTAGAACATTTTGCACTTTTTAAAATTATGTAGTTCGATTAGTTTGCAACTTGATACAATGTAGTTAGAACATTTTGTATTTTTTTAAATCATGTACCTGGTTAGATTAGTTTGCAGCTTAATACAATGTAGTTAGAACATTTTGCAACTTAATACAATGTAGTTAGAACATTTTTCAACTTAATACAATGTAGTTAGAACATTTTGCAACTTAATACAATGTAGTTAGAACATTTTGTATTTTTTAAAATTATGTACCTGGTTAGACTAGTTTGCAACTTCAGCCTATGTAGTTAGAACAAATTTCATTTGAAATCATGTCGTTAGAACAGTTTGTGACTAACATCATGTATTCAGTGGATTTTGATTTTTTTTAAATCATGTAGTTAGAACCATTCGCAGTTTTAAAATCCATGTAGTTAGAACGTTTTGCGTTTTAGGATTTGATGCAATTAGAGCAATTTGCACTTTTCATATGCATGTTATTATGAATTGGTCAACAAAAACGCTTATTTAAATCAAAATTGGAAGGAAGCGGATTTGTTTTTAAGGTAAAATGGAAGGAAGCGGATTTGGTTCCAGCGAAAATTGGAAGGAAGCGGATTTGATACTTCGCCCACGATTTGTTATTTCTTTTTTACTTCCTCAACAATAACACATATGTCAGGCCAGTTGTACAATAAACGTCCAATGCTATCGTTATTGTCACGTGTTCTTATAAACGGTTAAAAAGGCTGCATCCGCAGAACCCAGTTACATCGAATTTCTTTACTCACTGTTGTTTTAAATTATAAACGGCATTCAAAAAGTACATTTTGTTGACATTGTTACATCACTATTTCTAGATTGTAGCAAATTTTCTAATTAAATAAAATTTAACTTGATGGTTATTGTTTATCTTCACTCAATGTAGTTTAGTTGCCATTTTGGCATGATTACAATCAAGCTCATTGTGAGTTCGAAATAATTTAAAATTGATACTTATTGTTCTTTAAAACAGTATGTTACTGCGCTGTATTATATTGTTTGGTATAACATACAATAAAATGTGAGCTTGAACTAATTTAATTACATATTTGAATTAATTACTTTCAGTGCAGATAGAACATTTTGCAGCTATCAAACTTTGCTAAATTCTTATCATAGCTCTATAGCATAGCCATGTAATATAATGTAATTTTAATTGCTTTTATAATTTGTACAGTTGACTAATATAATTATACCTTTTGTGCTCACTAAAGTTACCATAGTCATAGTCACGGTAGTGAACAAACAGTAAAATGTAAAATTAGTTTTGAAATTTAAAAAGCGCAGCATGTTTTATTACAATTCGCTATTATTTACGATGGCTATTTTAAAATGAATAATAACCATGTACAAACATCATTGGAAGAGTTCGCTGTAACGGCGAAGCTGTTGTATGGACTGATGCCAAATTGACTTCATGAATAAAATATTTATTATTATTATCATTATTATTCAACGACCAATTATTCAACGACCACTTGTAACTTAAAAATGTTTTCAATAATCCCAATTCGTCAATTAAATACTCATTGTTAAAAATAATACACAATTACTCACAGAGTGGAATTTCGTTTTTATTTCGAAACATGTATATAAAAGCTTTAAGTAATCTGCATAATCGTCAAATAAATACAAGAATTAATAAACAATAAAGCAATGAACACATCGCAAACTATAAGTTAAAGATAACGGAAGAATAAAATTGTCAACACAGCTGCAAATGTGACTGTTTTATTAAAATCTCAAATAGCCGCCATAAATTTAAAATCTAAATTAATTTGAATATCATAGTATGTCAATCATCAAGTATCCAAAATTTCTATATATTTAACATGAGAAAAATCCATTGCTTAAAAATCTGTCATATGGGTTTTAACATTGTCGTCTTCAGTATATTCATAATTTTAGCAGGTGACGAGTTAATTACTTTTAATAAACATTTGGTTAAACAGTCAGTCATTAATTTGGTTATAATTCAGATGTATTGCTAATTACAGAAACTAAAGGGGAACTTCGACTCAGCTACAGAGTAGCTCAGGCAGTATGTGCGTCAGCTGTTAAGTTTTCACGATCCAACCAGATCGATTCGAGTCCTTCTAAGTCCTCCTTTGTCAGCGCTGATGATGTGCCATGCAAGACGCTCACATGGAACAAGAATTGTGGTAAGTACACAAACTAATTTGAAATCAACTGTACGACAAGTTTTATTTTCCATGTACATAGTACTAAAAGTAGATTATTATTTTTGTGTTTTAGTAGGATCTGCTTGTCCGAAATTCAAAACTCAAGAATGTTCATCATCATCTGGACAAAGTAAAACAAAGCCCAAAAGTGGAAGACGTAAAAATAAAGGCATGGTCAGGGTCGTCAATGGAACACAAGCAATGCCTAATGAATTTCCTTACATGATACGGCTATCAGATTCCGACGGTGACTATACATTCTGTGGAGGAACTATTTATAATGAAAACTACGTGGTAACCGCCGCCCTTTGTGTGTACCTTGCCCCGGGCGAAGTGGAAATACCCTACTACGTAATGGCCGGAGATTACAAACAGAGTAAAGAAGATGGAACTGAGCAACAGAGGAATGTAACACGAACTATTTTGCATGAAAATTACAATGTGACAACTCAAGAACATGACATTGCTCTCCTACAAGTACACAAACCGTTTGAATTCTCCGACATTGTTTCCCCGCCAAACTTTCCAGAATCAATCTATGATGCCACAGGGCAAATGGGAATCGGAGCTGGTTGGGGAAGTACAGGCTTGGGCGTAGATGGTTCCGACATTCTACTCAAAGTGGAACTTCCCATAATTACGCATGCTGAGTGCAAGAAAGACTATTTGAATGAGATTCCAGGCTATCCATTTCCTGATGTGGCCATCTGTACGAAATACCCAGGAGGGGGTAAAGACACTTGTAGTGGAGATTTTGGAGGACCATTGGTGGTCAAAGTAAAGAATGATTGCGACCTTTTTGTCGGGATAACTTCGGCTGGTGAAAAATGCGCTGACCCAAAGTTCCCGGGCATTTACACAAATGTTGCAAATCATATTGACTGGATTAAAGCAAATGCCGTCTAAGCAATGACAAATATTATTGGTTCATGTCGTTTTATGCGATAACTTTTGGCTGATAATAACCCTTAAGGTTAATTAGTAAATACTAATTAGTATACATTTAATATTACAATTCTTTGTCAGCCTTATTAATATAGGAAAAGATGTATTAATTTTGAATGGCATTTGATTCATAAAAAATGACATGCGTGATTCCAAGTTTTAAAATACATTTGAAATTCAAAAATAATATTTTGACAATACAGATACATGCAAAAACTTTAATTAATTACAGTGTAGCAGGAAATAAAATTATTTTAATTTTCGCAATTTTTTGTTTTCTTGATATTTTAATAAACTCTATTGCATTACATAGCAAGACCTTAGATTCAAATTGTGCACTTGCAAATCTTAGTTATTATTATCAAATGCCGTTAAAATAGTACATTTATAGACATTCTAATAACCAACAACTTTAATATAATAACTTTTTTTAAATATTCACTTAAGCACACTAGAAATTGTGCATGAAAATTACAATATAACAATTATTGAACACGGTCTATATTTATGCAAAAATTTAAGTAAAAAAGTCCCAACAAAGTAATTTAAAAGTATAGAAAAGCATAGTTTTATAACCACAGCGTTTAATTACAGTTTGTTGTTCTGATCAGCAATCATGTGATTATTGAATTTGCGTTAAATGAAAAATTAATGTGTACTTAAATAAAACTAATGACCTATGGTAATTTTCAACATAGTTATTATTCAGTCTTCTTAATTTAATTATAAAATAGCAGTAAACATTGTTACGCGTTTAAAATTTATAAATGATAGTTAGAAGCCAGCTAATTCTTGTGTTAAAAGAATGATTAACTACGCACTATCACACGCCGAACTGTAAACTATTAATTGGTTAAAAAAATAGTTTCGAAAGTCTGTTTGTATGATTTCTACTAAGGCCGATCCATAAATACATGTTGCAGCTTTTGTTTATCGTATTTTACCCTCACTCTCGCGTATCAACAGTTGCTATTCATTAAACATGATACATATCACGTACATAAAAATTAGGCAAGTGCTTTTCAAAATTTTCGTCATCAGCATATTCATACACTTAGCAGGTAGGAAGTCAAACTAATTTTTACAACTGTTTAAAAACTTGTTCATGTTGTTAAAATGGAGTTCAAAAGCCTTTCAAGTATTAATTTAGCGTTATCTACAGAAGCCAAGGGTGAAATTCGACTAAGCTACAGAGTGGCTCAAATAGTATGTGCGTCAGCGGTTAGGTTTAGAGCTCCGATTGGGTCCAAAAATCGTGGACCCGCACCCGAACCCGGACCCGAATCACGGGTTCAATCAAATTTGAACCCGGACCCGGACCCGAACCCGTGGTCCCGGGTTCAATATTTTGTGCACCCGCACCCACTATGCACATCATTTCTTGAACCCGGGACCGGACCCGCACCCGAACCTGAAATTAAACCCGTTCCTGAACCTGAGCCTGAACCCAAACCCGCTGCACCCGGACCTGGACCCGGGTTCGAGTTTATAAAACGTATCTCTAAATTTATTTGTAGAAGCAATTTTGGACGTATTTGTTGGTAACAATAAAATCAGGTCAAACGAAAAGCGCAGTTTTTGTGTTTTTTATGTCCAGCTTTTTTTGCTTCGATGTAAAAGGCATACAATTATGTGGCTTACGGACACCACTCTCCATTATTATGTTTACTTTTACTGAAAAATTAACGATACGATACATTGCATTATAAAAAATGTTTTCACAAGGACCGTCATACAAATCAATTTAAAAATAGGTATTAATTAGAACGCAAGTTCAGAGTTAGGAAGGTTTGAACTTGATTTCAATTTTGGCGATATTCGAAAATATTTAAGTGCAAGCGTAGAAAAACTGTAATATTATTTTATAGTTATCATAAATGCTTGATCTCGCAGAGGTGCTTGGCAAATGCAATTCTTGCTGCTGCAAATGATTAATTTGCTCATTTTCAAGCAGAGTTCAATAGCAGTGTCATCCTCAATCCTCAAAATTTACAGTTATTGCTATAACTACCACTAATTATTAACTACCACTTCCTAAAAACTACTAAAAATGAAAAATACCTAATATAACTGGACTGAAGTCTTCTAAACCGGGTTTACATTAGCAGACACTACGCACTACAATATTCATTTCTATTGTTTTTTATTATTTTAAGTGTCAAGCGAGAAATCTGGTACAAAGTTAAAACTAATATACTTCCGGTTCGACGGAGTAACTTTATGGTTTAAATTTTTTTTTATACACTCATGCAGGTCATCCATACGGCAGCAATCCCAGTTACCTCAGAAAGGGGCTGTCCATAAATGATATCATCGGTAGTTCAGTGGGTGTAATCAGGAATTTATGACATGCTATACTAAGGATAGCCATTTATGCAATGATTAAGCTGATGACAGGCGGGTCATAGGGTCCTAAAAATTAGGATTTTTCGATGATATCATTAATGGACAGCCCCAAATGCGTATTAGATTGCACAGAGCCACACGCCGTCATGCACCTCCGCGCAACACGCTGTTTTTTATATTTAAGTACATGTACTTCTACTTCTACCGGACCCAAAGGACCCGAGTCCGATGGGTTCGGGTCCGGGTCCACTGCACGTATGCACCCGAACCCAATGGGTCCGGACCCACAATCACACATAGTCGGACCCGAACCCAAACCCGGACCCGGACCCAAATTCGGGTTCAAAGCAACAGGGTACACCCGGGTGCACCCAAACATTTGGATTCAATGAAATTGCACCCGGGTCCGAACCCGAACCCGAACCCGGACCCAAAGACCCGGGTCGCACCCGGACCCGATCGGAGCTCTAGTTAGGTTTTCACGATCTAATCAAATCGACGAGCGCCCTTCTCAGCCCTTCTTTGTCAGCGCTGATGACATTCCCTGCAAGACACTTAAATGGAAAAATGTGGTAGAAAGCAAATGAATTAGACAAAGGAATTTTTTGTATTTTAAGTGTTTGAAAATGTATTAAATACTAATGTTTCAATAGAATCCAACACTGACTCTCGTTGTCTCAAATTCAAACTGCAAGAATGTTCGCAACCTCTGAAACAAAAACCAACACAGCGCAAAATGGAGAAACACGATCGTAAAGGGATGCTGAGAATCGTTAATGGGACTGAAGCAGAGCCTTATGAATTTCCTTACATAGTGTGGATGGCAGAACATTATGATGACAGATTATTTCGTGGCGGGACAATTTTCAACCAAAACTTTGTTATAACAGCTGCCCATTGTGTGACTGATGGATTTGGTTTCGATTTCTTCGTAGTGGCCGGAGACCACGACCAAAATCAAAACGATGGCACCGAGCAGCGGCGGAACGTGACACGAAAAATTCCGCACGAAAATTACTCCTCTGCCACTCGCGAACATGACATTGCCCTCCTACAAGTGGACAAGCCGTTTGAATTCTCGGGCCATGTGTTCCCGCCAAGTTTCCCAGAGCTAGACTATGACGCTACAGGGCAAACGGGAATAGCTGCCGGTTGGGGAACCACCACCTCCAGAGCAAATACTTCAAACTTTCTTCTCAAAGTGTCGCTTCCTATAATTTCGTATCAAGAGTGCAAGGATTATTACACTAGTCAGAATCCAAAATATAATTTTCCTAATGTGGCGATATGCACCCTTTCCCCAGGAGGTGGTAAAAGTCCTTGTCATGGTGATTCTGGTGGACCATTAGTTGTCCGGTCTAAGAATGACTGCGATGACATTTTTGTCGGGATCACTTCTTATAGTATTGGATGTGCGAATCCAAAGTTTCCAACTATTAACACTCATGTTGCCAGCCATATGGAATGGATCAGGGCAAATGCTGTATAAGCAATCGAAAATGGTCTTAACAAACTAATATTTTGCTATTGTATCGCCGGTTAAAAATTTTAATTAGTTTTCACCACAGATTGCATTAAGTTTTTGAAACATCTCGTAGAAAAGAAGTAGGTAATTTCAAACCAAACAGGACTAGGCAATGATTGCAAAACGAGTTGGAAAATATTACATCAATTTTAAATGTCAGCAAATACAATGCTTTAGCTCGAAATTTAACAAAATAGCAATTTAAAGAGCAACACAATATTCTCCCGCAGGTGAATTTTGAAAGCTTAACTAAATTATCTTAGCAAAACGTTCTCAATGTATTTTGTAATGGACTTCAATGCAAAATTAATGTATCCGCGCCAAGTTTTGTTAATATATTTTCTAAATATAGTAAAATGATATTTAGTACGTAACACGTAGTGTGTAAAATTTTAACCTTTATTTAAGCAGTGTAACATTTGAAAAATGAACTGAACTGCTTCATTTTGAGGCGATAATTCCGCGTGTAAAGTTGATAATTAGTTTGAAATGAAAAGTAACGTACACGAACATATGGATACTAAAAGTACTAATACCTAGATGAATATGCTGCAATTTTCAATTTACAGTTTTTATGATTATGTAGATTATGAAAGAAAACCATTTGCCAAATATAAAGTTACACAATTAGGTATTTTAGCATGCAAACTAGCAATATTTGTTGTAAGACTCAATTCAGTTTTAAAACCTACATACATTCCTGAATTCTTCTTGCTGCTAACATAAGGAATTGCATTTGTTCATTTTAAAAGGCGTTTGTATTTTGTTTAACGAATTACAGAATTTTTTGTTGGTTTCCTTGCAAGAACTGTAACTTGTATGTGTTATCATGAAATTCAATGTACCGGGCAAAACAAATCTTTACCTATGAGTAAATCCCATTTGATATTATAAATTATAGGCAACGTTTTGATTTAACCAAAGTACCGTATTACTCCAAATAGAAGCCCCCGGCTTCTATTAAAAAAAGCACCCTTTACCCCCGGCTTGTATTGGAGGCCCGGCTTGTATTGGAGGCCCGGCTTGTATTAAAATTATGTTTTTCGAAACCAAAAATAAAGCCTAAAGTTACCTTATTTTTGACAACTTTTTCAACTTATTTTATTTTCAGGCATTACATTATTTGCTATAATAATATTGTTAGTGCTTTTTAGTGCAAATAACTCCACAAAAATGCTACTACAAAAATCAAATCCATAGGCTGTACTTTTCTAGGCAAGTTTTCTCGAAAAATTTTTTTGCAGCTTGTTCTCCTGAATTTTCGTTTGCATACTTTACTACCTCTAGTTTCTTAGCTACTGAATATGATATCCGTTTTTTATCCATTATTTAATTGCTTCGTAAACATAAATAGAGAAACCTATGCAACCCACCTACCATGCCTTACCTACCACCTAGGTACTTACATGCACACAAAATATTTGATCTATTCCCAGACTTTACGTTTGCAAAAGAAAGTTGAGATTTGAATTTTACGTCTATAATCGCTAATGTGAGAATATCTAGTGCATGACTTGACTTTTTTACCCCCGGCTTGTATTGGAGGCCCGGCTTGCATTGGAGGCCCGGCTTGTATTGGAGGCCCGGCTTGTATTTATACTTACACCCGTTACCCCCCGGCTTCTATTGGAGGCCCGGCTTCTATTTGGAGCAATACGGTACAATAAAATTCTTTATACACATTGTGTAGCGCACCATAGTTTTTTAAAGTTTTAAATAACGCAAGATGTTAATATACATGTAAATGAATCCCTACGACTCAAAAGTTTCAAGAAAACATTATAAATAATAAAGTTAGGCTTGGTATATTACGTATGTCTGCATTTATATTCTCTAAGCAGAGAAGGGTAATTTACTTTGATTTGGTTACAAAAATCGTTTTGAAAAGATTGTACGACTCATTTCACATAATTAATAATGGTAAATATTTTATTGACCAGTACACATAATTATTATTACTTACCTATGCAACGCAAAAGTGTAGGAAATTATTTAGTTTAAAGCCATTAGGAATTTTTGTAAGAAAAATCCTAGCATATGGCATCGAAGTTACTCTTGTATGGTAATGGTTTTAGGATTAAAAGTTTTTCAGGGAAAAAATCTGAATAAAAACCCTTCTGGTCAGCGGTCAAGGTAGACTTTAAAAAATGTTGTTCATAGCATCATGCATTTTTTAATAATTTACATTTTTTAACTTTTTACATTTGCATGCCTTCATGTACGTGTATACTGCTTAACAACTCATATTTGTAGTCATGTACAGCCTTTGCCTTTATTACTAACTTTTAGTAATAATTCTTACAATGTTCTAGTTTTTGAAATCCTAATAAAGTATGAAAATCAAAGAAAAGATCATCTATCTAAATCTTTATACATATTAACAATTTAATGCATTACTTGCATAATTACTTATATATTGTTGTGGTTATAATGTTGTTTCTATTCATTGGCTTGAGAACTGCCATATTATCATACCATTATATTTGCTTTGCTTTCATAAAATATAGGTACCGTAAGTAACTATAGCTCATCCAAATAGCTATAGTGTATGTTAAACGAAGTATATATGTTTTTATTCTACTATGAGACAGGTATGGTGTCAATTATAGCTACATGTTAAAGTTTGAATTGAAATGTCATATAAATTTGTAGTTTGTAGTTTAGATGTTATGGTGTGCAAATACTGTGCAACTTCTAATAGTGGAACATGTTCATACTCCTAATATATCAAAATAGAATAAACCTAAATATGTTACAGTGTGTTTAGGAAATACTTATTCATAAATCATATTTTAAAATAATCAGAACGTCGAGTAAATTCATACATCTTTCTTGCAAACTAAACGTATCGTTCGATAATAGCAATTTTTATTTGTTTTCTAATGTTTCCCTTTGGCTTAGAAACTCTTATGCAAATATTCAACCTACGTTATCTGATGAAAGATAATAGTAATAACACGTTTTAATAAAATAGACGGCGCTTCATTAAACAACCCAAACATTTAATTGTTACTTTACATTGCTTACAAGTAAACCGTTGATGCTGCAGTTATTTTTTGAAATTCATGGAAAATCGTTCTTACTGCTTTCCTTAATTTTATATCTTTCTGATATATAATATATAATATGATACTAAAATAACTTGGAAATGTACTGCTAGGGTATTTAGATTTTCATCCACTAACAACAAAATTCAATATTTTAAAAATACCTAGCTATGTCAATATTTTTATTATTAAAACTGCAAATTCTATTTCCACAACATGTGGATTGGTTAACTGTTGTCAGCAGTATTTTTTGAAACTGAAATAATAAAATAAGACGTGACAGGATTTAAAAGGTTTCGATGAAATGTCTAATTCGAAACCACAATGCATGGAACTAAGTGGTACTGATTTTTGTAGTTTGTACAAGGAGTGCTATATTTGCTATTACGGTTTATTCACATCATATTATGTAAGTATAAAAAATAGTAAAGAAGCGTGTAGTTAAGTAGGCAACTGGATACGAATGTTTAGCATTTGCAGCCATCATATTTTCATTAGGAATTTTAAAAATTCACTTCAAGAATGCAGTATGCCAAAACTACCATTTAGCGACATAACATTTTTTTTAATTTTTAATTTACTGACGTTTAATGTTGACCCACTCATGATTCATACAAGTTATGTACACTCTAGAACTGTAATTAACGGCGAAATCTTAATACATACAAATAGGATGCTATCTATGTGTAGACGTTTTTCGGAAATTTCAAAAGAGATTTATTTCGAGAAAAAACCAATTCAAAAAAATATTTACGTGATTTAAAGTCAGTCTTGTATTTTAAAAGTTCACTAAATTAAGTGTCAAATTATTGACAAACTAAAATCTGAACTTAAAAATTATTTCCTTTTGCTTCAATTGAATCGATAAAAATTGACGTTAATCTACAGTGGAGCTAAAATTTATTACTGATTAAGGTCATTCAAATATTCATTTGGTCATTTGATGAGTAAATTGCAAAAGAAAATGAATGATTACGTAAGCGTTTGCTAAAAAGTACATCTACGCTGCGGCTAAATTAGTATTATTAATATATCTTTACTTAAGATTTTTAATCTTCTACCCATAAAGCTCAACCAGCTAGCTGGAATGGTAAGTGTGAGGAAGTAGTTTGTGAAAATTATACAAGGCATCAAAGTCAACTATTTAATCACAGTGCTTTGTAAAACTCCGTGATAGGTTAATGCTAATAAGTGTTATGATTCAGTAAATACTAATTTATGGTTGTTTGGATCTACTTTATTGTTTATTTTTACTCCCACTGTGTTCATTATTGTGATTATTTACTGATCTTTTAATTCGGTCAGGTTTAATGGTGGACTGCATACAACGGAAGTTTAGACTTTAAAAACTTGTTCAGCCTATATTCTCCCGTTTGTTTCCTTTGCGTTTTCGTTTTTTTAAAATAAAATTTGGAATTTAGAACTTTGCCCTTAATTTAAAATTTTATATTTCTGTTTCTGGAAATTTACAAATTACTCCAAATGTGTTTTCAGAGTATTGATAGTGTAGGTTTTCACAGCTCTGATTTGCAATATTCTTTATTGCGTGAATAAACATGTACCTTGTACACTTAGCTTTAATTTTAATTAAAACTTCATTAGCAATACCTTATTAAAGAATTTCGATTAGCCATTGGTTTACAAAAATTTTGGATTCAATTGCAATATGTGTTATAACTTGTTGTTAGCACAACTTCCTTTGAAAATAAAAAGCTTCTAGTGAGTAACTTTTTTTTCAAATTTAGAATGATCTGTAATTAGTCATGGTTAACACAAATTTCCTTGAGCGTTATTAATTCGCCATGAATTAAGCTGGGAATAAACTCTGTCAAATCACAAAGGTAATTGCTGAACGGCGTGAAAACTGTACACGTTTATTTTTTAGCGTCCACGAACCCAGTCCCACATAATTAATTCTTCATAGCACAGTATCAGAATGGCACAAAGCAATCATTTAATTAGTTACACCATATATAACCTCACTAGGTCATCGCACCCGCCCGCATCACCAAATTTATACGCTGGCATAATGAAAATCAAACTATGATTATTATATATAGACACGTATGGGATAAACACAGGAATTTTGATATCATATTTAGGTCACTTGTATTTTACGTAGTAACCAAACCATGTGAATTGTTAATACAATTAAATTTAAGTTGAAATTAAGCGAAGCTTAAATGAATATGGACACTCTTTTATCAGCTTATCTCACCGTTCACAATTCTATCTCTTCTTTTGAATTGCATTGAAGTTAATACCTGTTGTTAAATATTGCAAGTCATTATCACTTATCATTATCCAACAGTTATTCGTTTTGTTTCACCAAATTATTACCATCTCAATTTTGAATATTATAACTATCCTTTTACTTATAGCTTGTTGACGAGCACAAATTTCTCAGTAATATGCTCTGCAACTGCACTATTAGAATTAGGAGTGATCAGGTTATTTGAGTGTAATAAAAATCTCAAAGTACTCGCATTGCATGTCTCACTGTTGTGGAAACAAAATATTTATTTTAAAGAATAACACTGTAGTATTTTTAAATTTTAAATGTGCAACAGAGTTGGTTTCGACGTTACTAAAACTATGAGCAGGTAAGTATTTTATTGCCAGCTGTAATGTGATATCTATTTTGGGAAGAATTCGACTTAATTCGATTTAAATACAGAATTTGAAGTTAAGGTGTGAATAAAAAAAACTAATAACGGCGTGAAACTATATAAGCATATTCGACTGTCGCACAATGACAATTGTCTTATAGTTCAGCAGAAAACACTATTTTTAATTTTTTTTTAAATTCCACTGGAAAAGTTGTACTCAATTAGTAAAAGCACAAATTAATTTTTAAGTGTTGTTGTAGTATTACTGAATATTTGCTTCCTGGTTTTATAAAGTTGCAAACAAAATGCTCATTTCTTTGTAATACTGTTCTCATCTTGTAAGTGTTATAATTGATTGTTGAGTATTCTTCACACAGAAGTAGTTTATGTTCGCTATTTACCAATTATCACTTCCTTAAACCAAAATTTTAGGATTCATGCTCATACTTTGTTTTTCGCGATCACAGTAAAATTATGCAATTGCGTCAAAATGTGTGATTTAAGAAAAAATACTTAATTTATAAGCTCATGGACAGGTTGGTACCCTTGGGGCTCGAGGCATTGAGATCTTACATTTGTATGTCGTAATTTCTGTCTTTTCGTCATAACTCATCACTCTCGTTACCTCGTGGGCATTGTCATTACAACAACAACACATCAGATTATACGTGAAACGTACTTCACATAACAAAAGTCAATAAATTGCTTATTATAAATTATTATAATAATTAAATAAATGTTAAATAATTGTATACTGGTTTCTAAATCTGAAGATAGCTCTTCTTGTAACTCAATTTGCCTTGCTTTTAGATTTATGTGGTTTCTTTGCATGATTTTTTATTAAATGTGATTCTTTTAAAAATATAATTTGGCGTCACCTGGGTAGTCGATTCACTTATAAAGTAATACACTAAATTGTTTCAGTTCAATCACAAGGTTGTACAATTTAACTTTCTAGGTTTTAACAGATTTAGCCTTTTACAGACAACTTTTATCGGTTTTTAACTCTACAACTTTTATTCGGAACTTTAGTGTCATTAGACATTAGAGACTTCTATATATAAAGTAGGTTTTTAATCCGTGTAATTGACAAATATACCAAAAAAGCTTTAAATTGAGCTACAAGTTTTTATATAATTGTACATGTGCCTATAATAACACCTAGACATAATGTAGTACACAGGTCCTAAAGGTAGTTGTTCAAAAAGGTCACGAGTTTACTATTGTAGCAAATATGATACAATCTTGCATTTGCGGTTTTATAAAATATTATAATTAGTTAATTTTTACTTCAGCGTGAGTTAATAAATCTTTAATATTGATGGAATCCGAGAAGTGGAGCGAAATAAACTGGTGTCAACCTAATTAGATAAATAAATAAATCTTAACAAGTGACATGGTTCAACAAGATCACCTAATTTTCGTAATCTATAAATATTGCAAAAAATTCTTTTGATTTATCTATAGAGCCATTTACGTTCCTTCAAATGTATGATGTAAGGTAATTATGAAAAGCGTAAATTCAGCGCCAGTTGTAAGTAAATGTTTACTTTTTCTCTGTTTCGTTCCTTACTGATTTTACTGGGCTTAATAAACTTAAATATTTTTTAAAAAAGTCTGCTTTACGTGAAATTCAACCTCCTTATAGTACCAAGTATCACAGTTAGGCTAAAAATATCATTGAGCACGAGAACTACATATACAAGTTGTTGTTTTTTGTTTAAATTTTTCTGTAATAGGGGCAAGGTTGTTGTCAAATATTGAGCTGATTTCATCTGCAATAAACGTGGAATTGGATATTTAAACACTCAACGCTTAAGCTTCAATTTCGTGTTTTAAAACAGGTATATTTTCTGCTGACACATTTGTGATAGCCGTTTTACGTAGGTTTATAATAAGGGCTGTATTTTTTAACAAATTTAAATTTTTTTTATTCAATCTTATTATGTCTAAAACTTATTCAGTTATCTTAAAATTACACCGTGATAGAATTATATTAGCATACCTTTATCTATAACAAGTCAATGAACTCAAACATCACATTATTAATTTATACTAAGAAATCAGTTAGATAATCAGCTAGTTGTAAGTCTTTAATTTATTTATTGATCATATATTTTTTAAATAATATGAGCTAATTTCCATTTAAAATTATTTGAAATATCGTGGCTAAAAATTTAGTTCAGATATTTTTTTTTAATCGTGATAATCTCACTATATATTATATAGTTTACTAAATTGAAGCAAAAATGAAACTTTTTGTCCTGATGCTGTGAAATGGAGCTTACGCTTTGGTTCCTAATACGGCCAACGCAAAACCAGAAGGTATATAAAAATCATTTAGATGTAATAAATTTTGTTTTTGTAAACTTCATTTTGTAGTGAATTAATTGATGTGATTTCATTTCTGTAATTTATACAAAGTAATGCTTAAACGCCGCGTGTTGATTTTGCTCTGGCACAACAGGTAAACTGTTTTGTAACTTGGTGTCCGTTTAAAATGCACTGTTTTGAAAGTTATACAGTATTACACAGGTGTCAGTTAAAAGCTTGGAAGTCTAAAAGTATTGTACAAGTGTTTCTATTACAGGTACCTACAGAAGTGTGAAGAGATTGGAAAGTTGTGCGGGGGATTATTTGTACCAGCAACATGCTGTTCCGATTTCTGCGAAATAGATGCTGGACAAAGACTTGGAAGATGCGCTTCTAGTGATCCCCTTAATTAAACAATAATGGCACGTTAGCTGTTTCATTACAAAATTATACACATTTAAACCTTAAACAAAACTGTAAATTGCTAGGATACCTAACTGTACGACGTACACTCATTTTCAAAGTTTTTAGCCATTTGGTTCCTTATTTTTAGAATTTATAAGTAACTTATTTCTTATTTTGAATAACTTCCTTTGTTTCTTTTTAAATTTAAATTGTTTTGCAAAAAGCTTCTGTTGTTGTAGTAAAAATAAATTGCTTGTAAAACAAGAATCTAAATTATCTAATGAGTTATTAAAACAAGTAAGACTGAATATTTGCCACGATCATTTTCTGACGTAGTGCTGTGACATTGTGCTTATTTTCATTAGCTTTGAAATTCATTGAACGTTTTGAAACTGCCACACATGAGCATTCAAAATTTTCTTACTTTTACACAACGGCGTAGAACCTTAACATATTTTTCTATCCATAATTGTCTTTGAACTTACTTAATTACTAAAATTAGTATTACAATGCTGAGTTACAATGCTGACTGCATACGTCAGCGTTTTTAAACATCGATAATTTAACCATTTGTTTTAATTTTTTTAAACTGTTAAAATCAACAAAAAAAGTTCCTATATAAAATTAAAACCATTCAGTACTAAATTTTTGCTAATCATTAAAGCAAGGTTAACTCAAGAGTACTCACTTTGGTGTATTTCTCAATTTCCTTTAACTTTCGATGTATTTATTGTTATTTGGCATTACATTTTTAAAGCTTCTACCCACTAATACCTACAGTTCATACTGAGGGTTAGTTAGAAGTGAAAAGCTAATTATTTGGGTCCAAACAAGTTTTTTACTAAATATGCTTAGCTTTTTTAATACAGCTTTACCCAAAGATATTTACATAAAATATAATAATTTAAATAGTGTGTGCTCGGTTGTAGAACATTTTCCCCTTGGCTTTGTACTGAGGACATTTTCGCCCAAGTATCAAAATCACGTCACTATAAGATATAGTAGTTTTAACTTTCATAAAATTCAGGGTGTTGCTCATAATAAACGGTAATTAATACATTACTTAAAGTATCTGAAATAAATAATTTAATGTCGCTTATTGTGATTTTGATACACGAAGAAAAATGTCTTCGTTTCAGATTTGGGAGGAAAACGCTCGGGAGAAAAAAGTCTGGGAAAAAAATGCCCAAGAGCAAAGTGTCCGTATAACGTTTTGCACGGTTTGTTTCTTTATTTCAGCGTCGCTTGAGAAAATTCATGTAAATTTTAAAGTCATGAAGACTGAGGTGGTTCATTGGTAGTGTAACTTCTATCTTTCATAAGAGTACATAAGTTATATCTATTTCGACAGCAACACTAAATTATATAACGATAAGTATAATTAATAATTACCAGGCCGTTCCTTACTTCAAGATTCTATACTTTAAGTTTCCACAGTTTGGCTTTTTTTTAATATTTCCTGACTTTGCCTTTCTAAAATGCGGCTTATTTTTAGATTTTTTCCAGATTTCGAATGAACAAAAACCCAGTTTAATATTAAAATAAAACAAAACTTTTACCACAATTATTTTTTATGATACTTACATTGTACAAACCATAATTAATTACATTTATTAAAATAAAAAGCAATAAGATAAACTACATTTACAAAAAGTGTAAATCTTAATTTTATTGATTATTGCTTTACAAAAATGAAGTAGCCATAACATGCATCGAGTGCACCTAAGTTAATTTTAATAATGCTAACCTGAAACTTTTAAAAAGCGTATTATACATTTCAGGTCCTACAATTTGTTAAATAATAAAAAAAACGTAGTATGTTCTTAGCATCAATGCGACGTACGTTACTTTGCTAACAATTTAAGACATACTAGGGGGAAACCCGATGCAATGTAATTGCCGCTGTAAAGTCTTAAAATCACAAAATTGTCACGGTTACCATGGAAATATTTACATTCTGTATTTGGCTGCGGCGAATTACAATCTTTGCAAGTTTGTAATTCTAGGTAAGTAATACTTTGCTTTTCGTTGTCCACTTCGACTGGTTGCATTACTAGTTTATGGTTCGGTAAATACTTGAGGACAATTTCAATAAGCAGAAAACTCTGAATGTGGCAGAAAAGTTGAATAATACCATTACAAGTAATATTACTTCATACGTTTTACTGCATCATCGGGTGTACTCAAAATAAAAATGTTGTACTCTTGAAATGTAAATATTTCCATGGTAACCGTGACAATTTTGGGTTTTTAAGACTTTACAGCAGTAATTACATTTCATCGGGTTTCCCCCTACTTTGAAAGTATAATTAGTTACTAATTTAGTAAACATAAGTTTAAATATTTATAATTCATTGCTATCGTATTAAATCGATGACATTATTGATAACCTGAGCATGCCATTGCACTCGCAGATCTAACGATGCATAAAAATACCCGCGAAACTCAGGACTCCGTTGAAAAACCGCCATTGCGTCTACGCTGCAATAACTGTGTAAAGAGCAAAACCCGTAAGCAAACACATTAACTATATTACACTGCATTGGAATTTGGAATAATATGCAGATATTTCTAAATTCGGAACAGACATTCAATCAAAGCAATAAAAACACAATTAGTTGCTAATAATAAAACCCTAACAAAATTTCAGAGGCTTTCTTCAATTCAAATATTCTATAGTATAAGATACTTAAGTAAATGATATATAATTTTATATAATTTATTCAGACCATCACTGGTTATAGAACTTCAATTTAATTAAATTTTAATATGATTTCTAATAATCTGGATTCGTTTTAATTCAAAAATATCTGCTTCGATGTTAGCTTTTAAAATTGCTTCAATATTTACAATCCTGACAAAGTAATAAAATCTGGTACATAAACGTTTGCACGCATTATGTAAATGCTTTAAGCTAATTTCCAAAAATGTGTATTTACGTTATTAAGGAAGAGCAGGAGATAGAGATTGAACGTTTATAATACTTAAAACTAATTTTAAGATATAAATCATTTCTTTCTACCTATAGGTAATCTACATTTGGGATAACAAATGTGCTGCTACTCTGAGCATGACTTGACGGCATTTATTTGCAAGGCAAGATTCCAAATTATCTAATGAGTTAATAACGCTATTAAAATTGAATGATACACTAACTGGGATTTATTTTCGCCGTATTACCTTGATATTATGGTTTATATTATTATTCATTCACCACCCCATGACTTTTGGTATGTTCCTCACAATTAATTTCCTGCAAAGTTTGTAAACATTCGTACAGTGGCGTGGAACCTTAATAGTTTCTTCTATCTATAATGTTCTTTGCATTCGCTTAATTACTACAATTATTTAGGTAACAACTCTAACTGTGAATGCGCTAAGGAAACGTATAAACGCTTCCTTTGCATGCCAGCTCAATGCGAATTACGTTGATTGGCTTAGAGCTTAAGGCAGACGCTAAAAGTATATTTAGTTATAATAAACATATTAGGAAGTGTTTACAATTCATTGCTACTATATTAAAACAATGAAAATTCGAGCATGCCATCGTACTCACAGGTTTAGCGACGCAGAAAAACAACTGCGGAATTAAGAAGACCATCGTAATACCGCTAACGTCTACGCTGCAATAATTATGTAAATAGCGCAAAATACCGAACCAAACAATGCATATTATTCTGCGCTGCAATAATGTGTGGATATTTCTCAATTTAAAACAAGCATTAAAAACAAAGCCATAAAAACGCGATTAATAGCTACGGCAATCTCAACAAAATTTCCAAAGCTTTGTACAATTTCCACATCCTGTAATGTGATTCTATGATACTTAAGCCAGTGAACTCGAATAATGTATTTTTTATGCATTCAGAGTCAGACCATCAAATCAGTCAGATAATGATCTAGTTGTTTGTAAGTCTTGAATTTATTAAGATCTCATATACATTTTTATAATCCAGATTAATTTTCATTCAAATTTCAGGTTATAATTCAAAACTATCTGCTTTGCCCTGGGTACAAATCTACCTCATTTATTTTGAAATTTTTGTATATACAATAAAGTTTACAAAAACAAAATGAAAACGCAATTTTTTATTCTAATGGTGGTCGTTGCAGCTTTTGCTTTGATGCCTAATACAGCCAACGGAGAACCAGAAGGTAAGTATATAGAAATCATTTAGAATTAATGAATTTTGTTTTAGTAAACTTCGCTTTTATGAATTAAATTTTTGTAAATTATTGTTTTCGTAATTTATAGGAAGTAAGTTTGGAGGGCCACATATTGGAATTGATTTGCCGAAGGTAATTTAAAGTGATTAAATATGGTATAGGCGTCAACTAAAAGTTTGTCTGTCTTTAAATATTATTATTTACATTTTATGTATGTACTTTTGTAGAAGTGTGACGAGATTGGAAAGCCTTGCGGATTAACATTTGTACCAACCTGCTGCTCCAAATTCTGCCAGATAGAAACAGGGAAATCAATGGGAATCTGTGCACGTGATCTAAACCCCAACCCCAACTAACCTTTACAGTTTTTGGCCAGTCAGATTTTTAAGTACACAACTGTTCCAAATTTACACTTTGAATTTTAAAAATAAAAATTTAACTCTAACAATCTTAATGCCTATTTTGGATATTTAAAATTTTACTACATAAATTAAAAATATATATTGCATAATGAAAATCAATTGATTTTTTTAAATTTTTGATTTTTAATTTGGACGACGATCAAAAGTCGGAATATTGCATTTAAATTAGAATAAATTGTATTTCACATGTTCACAATTTATTTTTTCAGTAGCATTTTTTAGGTATGTTTCAACAATGTTCTATTACAAATATTTCTGCAATTTATTACAATACAATATAATATGCATATCATAATAAGTATGAGAATGTAAAGCATTCTTGTCAGCTGCCACATAGTGTTTTATTGTCCACTTGGCATCTGATGATCAGTCGAAAAGCCATATGGTCTTGGAAAAGCTGGTGAACCGTCTGGATTCCATGTGAATCTCTCAGCCCTGGCAGTTCTGCCATCCCAACCAGCATCAGGCTTCTCCATGGCGTGGTACACAATAAAGTTTTCTTTGCCATCTGTGAAAATATAAAATATCAGTATATTTAATAGTATTAATAGTATAATTTAAAATCACTAGAATGATAAAATTAATTAGGCAGGTTATTTTTCCTACCTTTAGAAGTGGTAAATGACGCATGCCCAACCCCGTAAACGCTCTGCTCATCATTCCTCCAGAAGACACACTGGTCCACATCCTGCCACCAATTAGCCTTAACCAGAGGATCCTTTAACCCATCAATACCAATCATACCAAGACAGTAGTCCGCGGTCCAGCTTCCACTTGCTGAGAACACAACAAAAGTTCGTCCGTTGTGCTGAAGAACTTGTGGACCCTCGTCCAAAGCAGCTCCAATAGTTTCCCATGAGCTTTTAGGTTCTCGAAGTAAAACACGGGGTCCATTAATTGCCATCGGATTGTTCATTGGGGCAATGTAGAGATTCTGTGGGAATCCAGCGTCGATGGTTGGCCATCCAGACCAAATGAAGTAGAGTTTGCCGTTTCCATATTGAAGGACTGTCCCGTCTATTGCCCAGACATCTGAGTCAGTTGTGGTGAGTCTATCATAAAATTAAAATCAATTAAAATCCATTTTTTAAATATTCTGCTATTATTATTCAAGACATTACTTTAGTTACCAATTCATTGGTTATTTAATTTTAAATCAAGGACCTACTTGATTTTACCACCGTAGCTTCCGAGAGCATTATTGGGATCATTAGCTTTAATAACGTACATTCGATGGTTAATATTCTGGTTGTCAAACTCAAGTGCAAAGTAAATAAACCAATTTCCTTGAATAAAATGAAGTTCAGGGGCCCAGAGAGCTTCAAAAGGTGCATCAGCTTCAAAGACATGAACTCTTTCAGCATTTCGGAAATTCGTCAATTCGCTGCTTTTCAATACATCAATGCCTGTACCAGTCGTCTTGGCCCAGTAGTAGAAACCATCCGTGTGGAGATAAATGAAGGGATCTGGTCCCTTTTGATCCAGGATCGGGTTTCGGTAAGTCGCTGTTGTATTAGCATGGATTGGACTTCCGTTTGCACTCACAATACAAAGGAGGGCCCCGAGGCCTAAAATCACTAATTTACTTTCTAAATTCAACATTTTGAACAATTAATTACTTTTGTATGCAAAAGTATGGGTGCTTTCTGCCTGACTTTCCGAGTCGATGTAGTAATTTTAATATTTAGGTAGTAATTAATTTGAAGTCAAATGTCGGACCTAAAATTTATTAAATTCCGAGTGGGTCTTGAGTGCCATTGTATTTAGCTATATAGGTACATACATCAGTCTTCAATTCACTCACGTCACGTTTTTAACTGTTATGTGTCATGTCATGAGTTTGATTTTTATTTACTCTCATGTATGCATATGTTGTGTTGGAGATAAAAACATCAACGTACATTATTGATTAGGTAAATTGGCAATTAAATTAGGATCGAGATTATTAGCATGTGATCAACAAGGAAAGACTGTTGAATTGATGAATTTACCTTGTTATTGCTAATTAAATACTGTCAACAATTAATTAACTGTCACCTGTCGCCTGTCAGTTTTAATCGCAAGTGGCTTATTGACTTTATCACATCAAATTCAGGTATGTTTTTGTACACAAGGTAAAACGTAATAAAAGACGTCGACAGATTAGGTAAAGCACTGAGTGGAAGATTAATACATTATTCATTGTATAATATTTGGAACCTTATAGTGCTGCTTATATTGTACGGTTTTGGCATATTCGGTGTGTATGAAGTATGAATAGCTCTACACTGATTGTAAATAATTTATTTGGTGACTGTAACTGTAAATATATACGTAGATAAATTACGCCTAAAATGCACAATTTAAGATATTCAAAACTACTAATTTTTAGTAAATAAATATCACAAATAGCAATTAGGCGCATTATTCAGCATTACATTGCATGTTTGAATTACCAATTATAAGGATTAGTTATATGTATGCATACTTAATAGTTCTCCTGTCTATATGTTCGATATGCAAGCAGTATATACTTACAGTGAGTGAAGAGTCAAAATGACCTATATCTAACCTAAGAATTTAAGCTAGAATTAAAATGAGATACTTATTTTGAAAAACGATAAATACGATAGATATGGGTAATACATTAATTGCGAGTCGTAAGAAAGTAAATATGTACATACAATGTTTTGTTTGTAATATTTTGAGAGTTTAAAGTATTCTATTTTTAGAGTTTTTGAAAGCTTTAATATGTTTTATTTACAAGTTTATAAGAGTGTAAAATATTTACATTACATGATTTTTGAAAGTGGTAAATAATTTTTTTACACGTTTTGTGAAAAGTGTAAAATAAATTTTTTTTTTGAAAAGTGTAAACTGTTATATTTACATACTTTTAAGATCCTGTTTTAATATTTTTGTACATGGTGTATTTTGTTCTTGGCTGAAAATAGAGATAAACCATTTTGATTCCTCACTTGTTTACAGAGCAAGCGTCTGCATAAATTTTATTTTATTTAGCAATATCTCTAAAATATTTGAAAAACGTGTATGCAGATAAATCTATGTAGAATGAAGGTAGCTGTATAAAATAAAAACTCGTGTTCCCGAGTCTACTGATAAGTTTCTTGTACGAAATAATAAGTTACTTACACAATCTCTGACTTTATTTTATGCATGAAAATTCATAGGCATAGCATAGGTACTCTTCTGCTTCTGTTTGCAGAAGCATTGTTCGCTGTTCGTTGACTGCACACATTTCTTGATTCTTGACAGTTAATAATCTTGATCTTAACTATTGCCGAGGCGATGTGAGTACGATGTGCATACAAATAGTAGCGTTCTAAATTACTGCTAAATTGTCTGCTACATATACGAATTTTGCATGTATGAATTGTGCACACGAATTTGAAGTGTTTTATGCTTCTTTACAATTATAATGAATATTCACATTTTTACTTTAATTATTAGAGTTGCAATGAAATGCAATACCATACTCAGCAGTGCGGACAGCCAAGTTCATTATGCCACTGCACTACAGCAACGGAGGTCGGGAAGTCAAGTGTTAATTGCGTGTGTATCTTTTTCTTAACTGTTAAGCGGACAAGCAGGACAGCTGACGCTGGCTCGCACATTGACCCAGGAGTCCAGGAGAGATAAATCTTAAAACAATTTGAGTAATTAAAAATATTCAAAATATTATGTGTGCAGTCTCTATGAAGGTGTAGTGTTTTAAGAAGAAGTTTACGTTTTGCACCTTTTGCTATGTAGGCAGAAAAATGCATGATTTTAAGATGAGATGCAGAATAAAATAAAGTTCTTTATCGCTACACATATTGTTGAATTTATCTGTGTATAAAGACTTCCATTAAAGCAAACTCAAGTAAAAAAATATATTTATAAAATATTTATTATCTATAATTATTTATTCTTATATCTCAAACCACAACGGCAATATATATTTTACATGATTTAATAATTAGCTTTTCAAATATACTTACAAATTAATTGCTAAAAATAATATATTTTTCCCCTTATTCAATATATAAGTGTTCCTCTCTTAAGGGGGCAGTTTACATATTACGTCAGTAAGAAGGGCCGGACGAAGGATTTTGTTTTAGGCAGTTATTTCTTTTCATGTAAAAACCACCACTTTGATTTTATTCAACGTTTTCAATGGTAAACCAAAATGTTGTATATGCATACGTGTTTCAGAAAAGTTTAAAATGTTTTTTTTACTTGATTCTGAAAAGAGCAAAATGCTATATTTACATGTTTTGAGAAAAGTGGAAAATGTTTTATTTGCATCTTTTTGAAATGTTCATAAAATTGTATTTGCATGTGTTTGAAAAATCAAAATCTTCTATTTACATGTTGTTTGGAGAGTTCAGGCAGAGAGGGCTGCCTGCGGTGACCACATTATCTGACCCTGTTAGTAAGCTAAAATAGGCTAAAATAGCTAGGGGGAGGGGGTTAACACCTATATGAAACTGTAACGGAAAGGGTGGGTGAGCTTAAAAAATAAATAATTCGTATGCCAACACAGTAGGTGAAAGGTCCCTTACATAAATGCTCCATGTAATATACCTACATAGGTACTTTAAAATAAAATAATATTTTCCCCATTAATAAACCAAGACAATGCAAAAGATATACAATATGTTATATGTAGTGAGCGTTTTAAATTATGTGATTTAACAGTAATTTGTACATTATGTCATTCCAAAGTGTCATTGTCATTATTGGGTTTTCAGATGATGAATGTTTTTATCTTTTTCTCCAAGAATTATTTTCGTCCCCACCCTCTACCCTTGCTAGGTGATCCAGGTAGTTAATAATGTGCTCATTATTATTTTCGTCAGCATAATCTATGCTGTTCACTGGATTAGGATCAGCCGCTACGTCTGCTGTTTCTGGTTCTGCTACTTCAACGGAGTCTTGTCGGGATTGCAGTGCTGTCGAGGCTACGATCTCATTTTTCAATAAATTCAGAATGAAATTTACTTGTTCTTTTGTTGCAGGATCTGCTGTTGTTGTTTCTGTGCTACCACCATTGTTATTGTTATTTGTATTTACAAGTTGGTTTTGGGTTTGAATTTGCGCTTGTATCGGACTTGGAATTTGAGTTTGAGGTTGATTTTGCAACTGATTCTGATTTTGGTTTTGTAACTGATTTTGCAATTCATTTTGGTTTTGATTTTGTAATTGATTTTGTAATTGATTTTGCATTTGATTTTGTAACTGGTAGTGCACTTGATTTTGCAGCTGATTCTGATTTTGTAACTGATTTTTTAGTTGATTTTGTAGTTGATTTTGCAATTGATTTTGATTTTGATTTTGTACCAGATTCTGAACTTGCATTTGATTTTGAATTTGATTAGTCTGAGTAGTAATACTTGTGTTATTATTGTTCATGACTGATTTAAGATACACGGCAAACCAATCTTGTTCCTGGTCTTTAGTGTTCGAATCAGTTATAGGATTTGGTTGTAGTTGTTGTAGGGCATTAGCTACATTCCAAGAGCCTTCATATCCATTTGTGCCCCTAAGGGAACCGATATTATTGTCGATCCCATTAGTTGGTTCAATGTTGTCGAAGCCGATGTCACCGTTGTCACTAATGGCCCCATTGTCGAGAGGGCTACTTAGCTGATAAGTGTCAAGATCAAGATTTAATGCTGCTGGGTCGTCTGCTTTTATTCCGTGGGTCGTCTCATGAAGCATGGTAGCATACGGGAGGGGAAACAGACGCTGAAATAGAAAATTATCGCTTCGTTAAAATATAACTGACAATTTTGTGAGACAAAAAAAGAGTATGCTAATTAAATTTTAATTCAATTCGTATGTTGAAATTGACGTCAAAATGAAGGCTTTATAAAATTTTATTCTTTGCAAGGCAGAAAAAAATATTTTGTACATGTGCAGTAACATAAAATGCGTACTACTGTTTGATATGTCAATATCCCTTTGTAATAATTCCCTTTTCAACTAGATTCGTTTCACAAATTTTTATAAACAAGATTACAACGACCGATTTCTTATCTTGAACATACTAATTTGAAATACAAAGTGATAAGCGGCGGCTAACTAACAACTTATTTCAGTTCTAATTCCAGCTACCTAATTACCTTAAAAAACTATTTCGAATTCGAATATAAGTATATTTTCAGTTTTGAAATAATACAAAGTAAATAAATGGTGAAAATTACAAAATATTAAAATAAATACATTTTTACGCTTAATTATATTTACCTAAATTTATTAATGCAACCTATTTAGCTAAATAAGACAATCGCAATATGTACCTGCAATATGTCCAGAATGAAAGCAGTCATGAGTACCATTGTGAGGGGTACCATTGCACTATCCATGAAGCCCTCCCATCTTGAGGAACTCCGTCCTTTACTTACACTAAATCCGCTGTTACATTCAGCTCCATTCGCTCTCCCAACTAATGCTGCAGCCGTTTAATGTCCACAATTGAATTTTCGAAAAATAAACAATAAAAATCCTAAGTACATTAAATTTGCTGCACCTTAAAGTTAAGAATCACGAAATTGAAAATTGAATAATTAATATTGTAAATGCTTAGCTTGCGTACCACTTCGTAAGCGAGCCAATGCACTAGGTCTCAACTCTAAATGTAGGGGACACGGCCTTAGAATATTATCGAATTTTTTCAAGAAATTAACTACTTGGTTGAAACTTTTTCCTAATATATTCAAATTCTGCAATCTATAAACAATTCCATTTATTTTTGGCTTTTTTCCAGTGGAAGGTACTTTAGGAGGGAATGTAATGCCTGTGTCGTCCAATCCATAATTCGGGTTTAAATATTCTAAACTAATTGGAGGTTTTTCAATGCTTGTATATTCAGCGTCTTCATTTGAAACTGAGTCTATGTCTAAAACAGTGTCACTTTTACTGTCAACACTTGGGGTAGAATATTTGATTTTATTAGTATTACTACTGCCACTTGTTGCATTCACGCTTTGAAAACTAAAATCGAAGGAAGCACAGGTCACAAGTATTAAAATTGTAAAATTTGAAAAAACGAATTTTAGTGGTTTTGATGACGTCATTTTACTAATACTCTAGAAATATTAAAAAGCATTTAAGATTACTTGAAAAATACTGACAAATAGCTCACTGCAACAGGCCTGATAAACTCAGTCGAGGCAGTTGTGTCTGTGTAGTTGAGGTAACTTGAAGTAAACTGAATGCAAACATTTCATTATCTAATGTACATAACGTAGTAATTAAATGACTTTTAAAATCATTAAAGTTTACCGTCAACTTTTTTGCCTCACATGCGTAGGGATGATACCAAAATCGTAGTACCAAAACGAAGGCGAAATCCATGAGAGCATAAAGTGATTAGAATCAAGACGTTGGAAATGAATAAAATTAGAAATTAATAGACAGAAGATGATCGCGTGCATAGTAAATACTGTCAACTCTGTCATTATTTGTAAATTGCTGTGGTAGTGGCAACGGTGTGAATGCATGATGTATGCTATAGTTACGCGTACAGATCACAAAAAAGTGCATTTTTCTATCTCTTTATTTACCTTGGCTATGATTATAACTTTATAACACTGATTTTAATTTATGTATAAAGTGTGACAGTTTTTTTCTCCGTTATGCCACACTGTAACAGTCAGAATTATAGTAAAGTGCTAAATAAAATAGAAATTAAAAATGAAAACTGTCCTTATATATCGTATGAATCTGTAAATACAAAAGGAGCGTAGCAAGACGCAGTGCATGTCAACAAAAGAAACAAAATTCGTTTTTAACCAGCTTTTGTAAGATTTTTATCAAGGTGCATGAACGGGTAAAGATAAAATCATTGTGCATGTAAGCCTCAGAGCCTCAGCTTCAGAAAGCAAAGAAAATTCATGATTTCAATATATACTTATATTCATCATATCGTCTGTGAAGAACCAAAAAGACCCATATCCATTTTAGCTAAACACAATATCTACTATCTACTAAAATACTGAAATATGTCTTGTGTAAGCATTTAAATAGAGCATTATACAATTTTTAAAACTATGTACAAAGAAAATTATGCATTTTTCAAAATTATGTAAATGGAACATTATGCAATTTTTAAAACTATGCAGAACGAACATGAGCCAATTTTTAAAACTATGTAAAAATAACATTATGCAATTTTTAAAACTATGTAGATAAAACATTATGCAATTTTGTAAAGTATGTAGAAAGAACATTATGCAATTTTCAAAACCATTTAAATGTAAATCAAACATTTTACACTTCTCAAAAACATGTAAATGGAGAACATTTTACAGTATTTTTTAACTTGTAAATAGAACATTTTGCGCCTCTCAAATCTCCTAATTAGCATTTACGTCTGTTTCTCATTTTGTTTTTATGAAATATCTCATTCTGATTCGAGCTTAAATTAGATATGGGTCATTTTTGTTCTTCACAAACGAAATATACACGTACACATGTAGGCACATATATACACTACATATGTATGTATATCATTAGTATAGCAGATACGGTTACCTACAGTACTACAGTCACAGTAGCGATGAATGCTCGTAATTCGTATTTACGTGGGTGATTTGAGTTACTCTTAGTTTACTCGTTTGTAAAAAACATTCACGTATGTACATAACTTGGCCTACTTGGTTAAAACGAGCAATGGTATGTAAATGGCAACTTATTAGCAAATTCGATGTTATAAAATGACGAAGTTTTGAAGTGACTACTAATAGCTTTATTTTGATTTATGTAACTGTAAAAATATTACCACGACGCATACAAGCAGTACATACATACAAATATTACATTGCAAGTATTCTGAAGGACAAAATATCAATGATTTCATTGTATGCCGTCATAATATAAAATGTTCGCAATCAATAATAACTATAGTTAAACGCCAGTCAGTTAATTTTAGGGGTTCAATAAGGCTGTATACAAATTTTCCGGACGGGGTTTGTAATAAGATTTTAAAAATTGATAGGAAATCAATATTGAAAAAAACAATTTAACCCAAATGAATGTTATAATAGTTAATCCATATGTTGCGGTGTGTGAAATTGTGTCAATCAGGAGAATTAGACCACACACTTTGTATTTCATTATGCTACAAAAACTTCAAAAAAATATAAATTTTTGAAAATATTTTAAAACTACAGATAAGCATCCGATCCGAGGCCGACGTCCGACCCGACACACAAACATACATATTATATTCTTACGTATGTTTATTAGTACATTATGTACCTTACCTACGTTATAAGCTCAATGCAAATTCTGGGTGGGACATGTTGTCACCTCACATACGACAAGAAACAAAGGAACGAGATTACTTCCTATTTTTTCTACGCCTAAATAAAAATGTTAAATACTAGGTTAATTAGCATTAACTTGGATGTACTTGTAATATCTAGACCACAGAAAAAATTTAAAGATTGTTACTTGCCACTTGCCCCAAGATTAACACTTTAGATAAAATAAAAACAATGAAATAAAATCCTTTTTAACATCTTAATTTTAAAATCCAACACACACACAAAAAACAAACACACTTGAAACTTGAAATCTTTTCCTTGTTTGACTCTTGATCTTGACATGAAATCTAAATAAGTTTTGTACCCAACTGCACTTGTAACGTCCTGTCACTTCCCTTGTCTTTAATCTAATTATTAAATGCTACCCATTAGACTCAGTAAGCATTAACGCAAAACATAAAAATGCACTTGACTTAATATGTATTCATATTATAAAAACACATACTACATTTTAAATTACTTTTTTAATGGAAGGATCGCGTTACATGAAGCCATATCAGTACTACATGTCAGTAGGGCATTTACTTTTAAAAAAAGTTGACAACTTGCCCCCAAAATTGTAACAGAATATAAAAGCAAATTTTAAAGCTGGATATCTGGTCATTTTAGTTTAGTGCCTTGGAAATGGAACACACCTTTTGTAATGTTGCAATAAGTGAAGCTGTGTCTGTGTACCAGTCCCATACAGTCATGGAATTACATACCAGTGTTGAACATTATTATTAGTGTTTATTACGCACACAAATTACACAGTGTTTTAATAAATATTGGTTGTAAATTTTTTAACAGTTAGTGACCATGAGTTACTATACTGCAGGGGTTGTAACAGTTGCCCCTCCGAATCCGAATTACACTAGTAGTTACAATCACAACATTAATTATAATTTAAATCAGGATTATTACTATCCATACAATCCTTATGGACAGCCCCATTATGTCAATCAAGCAGTTTTAACAGCAGTAAAAGATCAGAAAGATCCATACTATAATAACTACAACTACGATCCTTATAATGGAAACGGAAACGGAAACGCAACCACAGCGTACTATCAGCCATATGGGCAACCTGTAAGTAATTTAGCCGATGTTTACAACAGTGAAGAATACGCCTATAACAACGAAACTGTTACTGTTAGCAATGTCAACACCAACACCAACACCAATACCAACTATAGCCCTTATCAAGAATACGATGGACAACAGCAAAACAATACAAATTTGCAAAATATTTACTACAATAGCTTCGGTCCAAATCCTAATTTGTACAACAACAGTCAGAATAATTCCGGAGGACAAAATGAAGTTAATTTAAATACAATGCACAACTTTCAGAAAAATCGTCCATTTAAAAAACCTCAGCGTAAGTATTGTTTTAATTTTTAAATAACTAAATACAAAAAGTTTTGGAAAATTGGTATTTCATTCCTCCATTTATGCCAATATTTTAGCCCTACTAATTAAAATGAAAAATTTCAAAAATTTTGGAAACTTTCGGAAATTGCTTTAAAGTTGTAAAGCAATCAAAAGGGGCAGAGCGGGACGAAGGAATTAATTTTTGGCAGCAATTTGTTATAGCAATTTCCATATAAAAACCACCATTTGGATTTTATTGAAGGTTTTCTTCGTTAAGCCAAATGTTGTGTTTTAACATGTTTTAGAAATGTCTAAAATGTTCAAATTAATTTATTCTAAAAGGTGCAAAATATTCTATTTATATATTTTTAAAAAAGTCAAAAATGCTTTATTTGCATGTTTTTGAAATGTGCAACAAAATTGTTTATGCATATTTTTGAAATTTGAAATTGTTCTATTTGCATGTTTTTGAAAAGGGCAAAATGTTCCATTAACGTGTATTTTGAAAATTCAGGCAGCAAGGGCTGCCTTTGCTGGCCATGAAAAGGAGAACCACACACGTCTTTTTTTTTAAAATCGACGGCTGAAAAAATCAACAAGAAAATTTTATATTTAATACATTTTGAGCAAAATTGTTTTTCTGTAATATTTTCAGAGGCCCTTGTCCAGCGAAGAACATTTGCAGACAGCTTTGTCCAGATGCTGGTATTTCCATTTTCAGTTTTTGCCTTTTCAATGATGTTCATGGATATTATATCTGTAAGTAACATTTTTACACTGCTTAGGTACATACCTATTCTTACGTGTCACTAATTGGTACATCAGCTGGAATGCAGAACTATATTGGCAATTGTAAGTTAGCTTAGTTAGATTAATCTAATTAATTAAGCATCGTGGATTTTATTTTATTCCAGCGCCTCATGCCTTTTTCACTACCTGGGATTCCATCACTGTTTAAATACGCAATGGATTTTGATATACTACCGAAATCAAAATCAAACCCAAAGAAAGGAATGGAAATGAAAACAACGTCCCGTCCGCCAAAAGTAACAAAATTAAATATTCAAGGTCCAATGATCCCGACACTTGTGGATTTGATTGGGATCGAGCCTGTTATAAATCAACTTCATAAGCTTAAAGAAACAAAAAAAAATATTAAAAATGCAAAAAAGAAGGGGAAAAAGCGGAGGAAAAAGTATGAATATGATAGCAGTGAGGAGTGGGAGTACGACTACTATGACGACGCCAAGGGAAGGAGACGTCACCATCCGAAAAGATCCCGAATAAAATATAAAAATTATAAACAAAGGGAGAAAATTAAATATTCTGATTCACCAGCTGAGACACTGAAAAATATACAAAAATTTTATACTTCGAATTATAAGAAAAAGAAAAGGCCATCTATCTATTATTAAGTAATTGATTGTGTAATTATAAGCCACATTACAATCAATTCACTTATTGCAACGGTGGGTTGCCTATAACATATACTGATCACACATGTATATCCATAAAGGTTTTTTTATCCACCACTGTGGAAAATTGGTTGTGCACAAACGCAAATATTTTAGAAAGCGTCGTTGAAGTTAGCTCTAATTACTAAATTTGCATTAAACATTCTGAGTCCTAAGCAGGTACAACTGGTATATTCCTCAAGACCCCACAAACACCTTTGACCTTATACAGTTGCAATGAGGGAGCGTTCACAAATTACGTGACACAAAAATCAGGGATCAAGGATACTGAACCCCTTATCCCACTTTTTTTATATGTACCTACTCTTATGTAAAAGGATGGTTAGGTTAACCCTCCCCCCATCCCTCCTCAAGTATTACATTATTTATGCACGCTTTCGTAGTGCATTTTGCTCTGAAAGTAATTTTCTTGCAGATGCATTGATTATTGCAGGTGCCTAGATAAGTATACTGTATATGGATGTTAAAAGAGATTGACAACTGACAAAGTTTGTAATAAATGAATTGATTTTAGAAAGCTTGTTATTTTTTTTACTTATTTGTTAATTTCAACATCAGTTATAAATGTTAACATCATTAGTTACACTATAATACTATGTTAGCATGTCCCAATAAATACATATTAAAATTTTCCGTTCACCTGCTGTGCAGCTAAGCATAATAAATGTAGCTTGCCGGGAGTATGCAACTAATCAAACACTCATATAGTTATTGTTACCCCAGGTTAATTGAAGCTTGATTTAGTGTAAAGTGCAGTTAAGGGTTATTGCATCATATTAAATAAAAGTTTCTGATACATATTTATTTAACATAATGACGACCTTTTTCAAACCCATGGTGAACTTAATTTTGTGATTAGCCAAGCCATTTAAAACCTACTGAAGCACAACACACAAATCATAATTTTTTTATAATGACTTTGTTAACTCTAATTTTAAACTGCGTTATGTCTATGTACTGTGTAATTCGAGTTTTTAAATTTTGTTTAAGAATAAAGATAGTATTACAAATTTAGTGAGCCTTAAGTGCTTACGTTAGATTTTTTTTTTAAATGTAATGTCAGAATTGTATAAAACGTTTAATTTTTCATGTTTTTTTGAAACATGTTTGAGACCTAATTCTGTAAAACAAACTTTTTAGGAAAACGAAAAATTTAAAAATTTTTGAGAATTCTGGAATTATTCTTGGAAACATAGCTTACGTTATAATCTGATCGTGAGGTTCAGAAAAATTCTAATTTTATCAAAACTGAAATCGAATAAAAACTGTAGAAAGAAGAGTGGCATACATATTTATCGAATATATTATCAAGTTACTCAAAAAAGGTCAAAAAGGTCAAAGGATCTTTATTTGTAAGGGGTTTGGTGTTTCTAACTAGCTTCTTGTGATGGCTATTAATGCCAGTAATTCGTGATTTTAGCCGGCTGTTATGTTTTAGCCAAGGTTGTTTGACTTTGACGAGAATCGTAGGCAAAAAATTGAAAGAATGATCTGGGCTAACAATATTACAATTTGGCAATAGAAAATATTAAGTGAAATCTAACTTAATGAATATTTTAGTTCTAACCTAACTTTTATACTGTTCAAAACGGAATCGAATTTAATTATCTTGTAAATCATTTTAAAACACTACAAAACATAAATAGTAAAACACATAATATGTAATTATGTACTTTTTGCAACAGCATAGCAGCATTACGTAATATTATTTTCATTACATTAATCCTGTGTTCAGTTGATTTTCTGTAAACATTATAGATAATTAACAAAGTTAATTTGTGGTTGTATTGCAATGGACTAAACAAACTATTTTAACGTGCATATAGGAACAAACGATAATGGTTAGTACTTTAAAATACTATTTACGTCTTATTTAAGTGCCGTTGACTTGCTTTTTGAAGTTGCAAAAAGAAATATATATAACTGTTTAGACGCCAGTCAATTTATTTTCGACTGAAGGGCAAAGCAACTTTGGACGCGCGATTATGGAAAATTACGAGAGAAAAACATAATGTAAATTCACAACTACTTCAATATATTTTTTCTCTGCTAGAAACTGACTAGAAACTGCTAGAATTCTGATTCTAAGCACATTTAACGTTACTGGAACTTGGAACTTCATTCTTTGTTTAGGTCCCCTCCACTGTCCAATTCAGCTCCAGTTGTTTCCTTTTGTGATACTTCAGTCGCTCAAAATAAAAAAAAACAACCAGTAAATAGTAAATTAATCGTTTTGATTATCATATTGTTTGCAACCGGCGGTTTTTATTTATACCAGTTAAATCTATGTACTACACTTTAGAAAAATGTTGTATTTTAACACGATTCTACAGCTGAATAAAATAATTATTTTCAATTACTAGTTAGTTAGTTACTAAAAGTAATTACGCATACTTTAATATATCTACTAATCGCTTTAAGTTTCAATATGGTTGATTCAATTTAACTGGTTGTTAAGGAAGAAAGTCCGTTTACCCCAAGATCACCGTCCATTACTAAATGAAATACGCACTTCGATCTATCAACTTTAAATTGTAACATAAGTGGATGATAAAATTAAAAATACAATTATATGATAAGAAAAAGATGCAGAAAGAATTAATTATTCTATTTCATCAGCTAAAATGCTAAACTTATGAAAATTTACTACACCATTAAATTACAAATTCAATGAAAATGCTGACAAATCCTTATTAATTAATGTCACATATCATTTATACTTCTTTTAGAACATCTAACTTTTATAAATCTTATTATCTTCGACACCACGTTTACCGAATTTAGTCTACCAGTGAAGTACTGCATAAAAGATAAAATTTATGTAAGCGTCGTTGAAGTATAGTATAGTTTCACATATAGATTGTTAATATACTTATCATTCCATTATTATTTACATTTATCATTTTGCCTTAACACGCACATAGCTGCAGCGCAGTGATTAAAAAAACAACTTACAATTAGTTATTTTTAGTGATGACGTAAGATCTTGAAAAAATAGAAACATTATTTGAAAAGGGATAAAATTAAATATTTTGAATCAAGAATAGCATTTATGCTAGACTGAATATTCTTTGGGTTACTTACAATAATTAAATCATGGAATGAAGATAAAAGCGGAAATTACTAATGGCAATAACAAATTGAACTTTTTAAATAATTATGTTGACGTTAGTAAATATCCGGGTACCGATCTGTTTATCACAAGTAGATTCCTAATTTATTCCAGACGGACTTGTTTTTAATTAAATTTTAATTTGTCGTCTTATTTCGTTCGTTATTGTACCAAATTCATGTTAAAAAATTAAATAGGGTGTGCATATTATATTCTGCAATTCTTGATTTGCTGGGTAAGAAAAGTGCTACATTAGGAGTTTACGGGGTCGTCCAAAAATGACGTCATCTGCAGGCTCTATGGGTTTCTTTGGATACATATGACACTCTATGTTAATAGTATTCGCATTTAAGTTATGCTTAATTTGATGACAAAGAGGTCATTGTGTTCTAAAAATGGAAATATTTTGAAGCCATCATTTATAAACGATCTGTGATATATTTTAAAGAACACTGGATCATAATTTACTTCAATAATAGATTAATTAATTTTCATTGTTACAATTTTACTTGTTTTGTGATTTAAATTAGACGCTTGTTGACGGCATAAAATGATAAGTCTATATTTATTTTTTTGCTGCATTGTTTCTTAATTTTGACTTCCTTAACAAGTCATAATGAATTTAACGATTGCCTCAAATTACTTTTTGAAGTTAATAAAGTGGACTGCATGGAGCCGGATTGAAATGGAACGTGATTCTGTATGATAAAATCAATCTACATCACATAATACTTACAGTTGTATTTAGACAATGTAGGTCAACAAGGCACTCTGGCAGAGATCCCAAGGGTTATATCTGCCTGCAATGAAATGGTACAATCTCCAAACTGCAGTGGGTAACATAGTATTTATTTTGCCTACGTGATAATACAACATGTTCCACATAACATTTTTAAAATGATTAGGAACACTTGAAAATTAAATACTGATATTTTTGAATTTATTATACTGGAATAAATACACCAACGTGTGTGTACACCTATTAAGCAAGCGAAACTGCAAAATTAAACTTCTGTTATTACTATTAGATACAAATTAAGTATACACTGGTATTAAACCTAACATATTTTGAAATGTATCTGTCAGCAATGAATTCAAAACAAATGCAGCATCTAATATCTAACGATAAGAATTAACACAATTTATTTTAATTTCTTGAATATTATTATTATCAATTATTATTAAACGTTTAACTGCTAACCTTTTCATAAATTTTTGACGGCCCTCTAAAATTGAAATTGACGCAAGCTATGAGATAGCAGTTGAAGTATTGGAGCAATTTTGTTTATTTCATTTTAAGCAAATTTTAGTAGTGAATTTTTAAATATGTTGTTCTATCGTGGTCTCGACGTTTATATAAACCTGGCTTGAGCGTATACTATGCTTTGAAAAATATTATCAGGGAGCTATACATACAGTGTGAGTTTTATATATGTGTATGTTGTTAGCCGTGGTACTGCAGTATGTTCTTTGAAAAATTCTAATAAAAATCTGTTTTTTTTGTCAAATGCTTGAATGCTTTGTACATATTTGCAGTAAACAAAACGATACGATATGCGATTGCAATTTTTGAATTGAAAAAAATGTGGCATCAATCATCAAAACAGAATAACACATGACCTCATTTACAATTATTTCCATGTAATAAGTATGTAAAAAACACTTTAATAAAGTTAAATCAATCACTCAATTATTCAACTAATCCATCAATCTTTAGAAATGTTTGAATACCTACAGAGGGAGAAAGTAAATTTTTATTAACAACTGGCGTTACAATAACGCTTGCCATAAAGAAACAGTAAGGACATACATGAATTTTAAGAAGTTTCAACGGTTATATGAGTTTAAGATTTGTTTTGTTTTTACATAATAATTTTCCAGCTAACTGTTAAATAAGTTCATATTATATAGATGGTTATGAGCTATACGGCATGAACCCCGAATGGTTGCAATGACTATTTCTTCGATTATTTTTGACGGAAGCCGCATCTCTTTTCGGAATGATTCGAAGAAAGCAGGAATAGTGCCACGAGCTCCAACTAGTAAACCTTTAACCTCTAATTTCTTAAGTTAGTATTTTTCCACGAAGTAAGGGATACAAGGATTGTAGTGAGCTTGTTTTTCAACGTTTACATCATCTGCTTGGCCAGAATACTGTTCTATGCGAATAGTAGGATCCAGAATATAGCCCGACTTTGACTCTGTTCGCCAACATATTATATCTACTCGTTTAGAGGCACCGTCAGATACTTCCTCGAAGACATTCCAGTCCAATGTTTTCAGATGTTTAGCGATAAGTGACCTTACTTTATGATGCCTGCTGTTTCTTAGTAAGCTTCCAACGTGACATTTTCCTAGAACATGAGCGAGGGTTTCTTTCTCTTTACGGTGTCTGCAAAGAAATGATTCTAGGAAACGACCTGGAATAGCTACATTATCATAATTCTGAAAAATACCGTATTTTCTGTAACTGTCCCTGCCTACTATTTAAAGCCCATCTCATATAATAAATTTCACTGGTTCCAGATTTCTAGGATGCGCATTAAAAATTTGGTAGGTTAAATAGCTCGTTAGTTATATTAAGGGTATCTGAGAAACCCTTACTAACCACAACCACCACTAGTATAAACTATTACTTTAGCAAGGCGTTCATATTAGCTGAAAAAAGGCAAACTGATTTGATTGTAATATTGGAGATGCCTTGTCATTGTGGACCGTACTATCAGGGTTTAACTGTATTCTCCTAAAATTGCGAAATTCAATGGACTATATAAGCAAGTTGTAAAACAGACAATTGATAGTCTAGAAACATAAGCCATTGCGTTAGGGCTAAGATCAAGAGAGCTGCTAAATACCGTTTGCAAAAATACCTTCAATTTTAAATTGATTTAAAAGGTAAATTTATATTTAATTGAGTACTTCACTTTATTACTTTAATTTTTGATAGCTTAATCATCATTTAGTTTTGGTTACGTAATGTGACAAAGCTACAATATCATTAAAATTAAAAAATATTTCTGTTGTGCTTTTGGCTTGTAAAACGCATATTACGAATTACGACTTCAGTTAACTAACAAATCTATTTTTAATTCTAGCTTGGAGCTTTTAATAAATTCCAAACATGGTGACTAGATGTATGTATATCGATACAATTGGGTCTCCTTGTGTGTTTGGGGATTATTAAAGCTGTTATGGGAGATACTTCATATTTGACCCTTTATCGCAGGAATAACTATGAAAATGCCACTTACCGCCTAATTATGGATGCTCCGGAATTAGCAAACCCCTATGATATTGACGACCAAGTGCAATCTATGCAATACTATGGAATGTGCGTCACAATAGTTTAATTCAACGCAGATATGTTCGTTACCCTATTGAATCTAAAATTTAAAGGTGTTTATTACATTGTTACATGTTAATTATGTGCTTTATTTTTGTTGTTTCAATATTTCAATTTCATCCTATACGAGTATCTCAATTACAATGCAGCAAATCCAGGAGCAACTGTTCTTGCACGCTCCAACTTAATAAATAGAAGTTACAGTTCGGAGTCAAATTATACCTTGTTAAAAACTATTTTGTCCGTACGAGCTGTGGGCTTTGCACCTCTCGGAACTCATTATACTTCTGTCACTCTGTTTGAGAAAGATAATTTTGAAGGCATACAGTCACAACTTGTATCAATGTTTCATAACACAAATTTAAATTACACTTACATATATGTCTTTAGTAATTGTTGGAGAAAGTTCTTGGACGTTTTACGATGAACCTGATTATAACGGCAAGGGTGACTGCATCACAGGCGCCCGGGACTCAGAATCTACTAAAGTTTTAAAAGATTCAGCTGCCATTGGATTTTCATTGGCTGGGAAGCGTTCTGTGAAGGTAGGGGTAGGATGCTCTTCCGGGAATAGTGTTTCTTCTGTTCAAACGTTGATTGAGTACTCTACTAATTGTTACTACTTTGATTTAGATAAGTTGAACAATTTTTTATATAGATAAATACCAACTTTAATTCAAATTTAATTTGTTTTCATGACAACCTTAAATTACAGCTATTTAAATTTCAAAAAAATAGTTCAAACCAATTCTTATAATTCAATCGCTTAATAAAATTTAAATTGAAATCGTAAATTCAAGAATTTTCTTTCTAGGTAATCACAACATAAAATAGTTTGAAAAAGCACTTATATAGTCAACAGCTTTGTTATTTGTTTGTTGTACACGCTATTCGATATCTTTTATTGCAATTTCTATTAAATTGGCATTATTTTTTCGTAGAATATGCATTCGTCCAGTTTTATTATTATTGCAGAGCATACAAACTATCAAAAAGTAAAACAACAAAACAAGTTTGATATATGTACATACAGTACGACATTAGTTTTATAAGCTCTTGACTGAAATCTGAATCTCGAGCTACCTGTAAAACACCTAGCTTCGTTATTACGTTTTGTCTATTTTTAACTGTAGATGTGCAATCCTATGCTAAAAACTTTTTACTTCTATTGAGAACCCTATGCAGTATATAATATCGAAGGACAAAAAGCTTGGCAAGGTGCTCGTTACATACCTAAACTAATCTATACTTCAACTATTGACTCGTATGACTCGCAGTCGCAGTTCGTTACGGAGATAGCAGTATCTTTATCGAATTAAATATAAAAAGATATTTGCAAAACAAATTTAACACACACACACCAATATTTGCACTGATAAACGTAACAGAATTCAATGTTTGATCGAAACTTTCCAATGTCTGTTTACATTCTCAATTTATATCTGACAGTAAAAAATGAAAATTAAAGGAAAAATAGAAATGATATGAAGCGTGTTTTTTTGTCAAACGAGACAAGAAATTTTTTTTTAAGAAATAGATTATTTGGTTTTTGTTTTTTTTTCACAAAAATGTTATACTGTGTTGAATAGTGAAGGTCAAAGTTGAACTAAAGCAATTTTTAAAATTAACCAAAATAGTCAAAAAAACAATATAAGTCCTTTAAATTATTTTTTGCAAAACGGTATAGGTCCACGTAAAACATGTTATTATGATTTAAATTGGATTTTTGAGAGCTTTCGCAGTTTGCTGAAGCTAATTTAATGCGTAACTGTTTTATACAAAAAAATGTTAAAGAGGTAACAAAAAAAGTCTGGATTCACTCAAAATAGTTAAAATTTCATGTGACGGACTTTAAACTTCGAATTGAGTTTTTGATGTTTTGGCAAAACAGGATAAGTCCACGAGCTATATTTTTGAGAGGTTTCTAAAAAATCTAGAATCCGCCTAGAGTTAGGAAACTACTTGTAAGTACGCGCTTCGTCAGATACAGTACCTGTAGAAAACAGTAGGGTCAACATACTAAATACATATGTTACCATTTATTCATTATTCGTAGTTGTGTTAAATTTTCTTTGATGGATTTATCCCGTTTTGCCAGAAAACACTTCATGTATTTTAGCTGTGTAGTTGATCGTTGCTCACGGAGAAACATCTGCTGGTATTAACGTGTGTCGATAAAGCTTAACAAAATATATACACTAACCAAATATCGGTAAATTATGTACATAAGTAGTACAAATTCAAATAATTATTGATTTCATTTATGGCTGGACAAAGGAATTGCTTCTATAGGCGGTT
Source organism: Dicyrtomina minuta (assembly GCA_949802685.1). Taxonomy (NCBI): domain Eukaryota; kingdom Metazoa; phylum Arthropoda; class Collembola; order Symphypleona; family Dicyrtomidae; genus Dicyrtomina; species Dicyrtomina minuta. Next base: position 135,894,550 of record OX461808.1, on the reverse strand, counting down.
TGTTATCATGCAAAAACTAACATTTTGATTGTATTCAAGATTTTCTTTAATAAACCAAAATTTTATATTTACATGTTTTAGATAAGTTTAAAATGTTCAATTTTCCAAATTAAAAAAAATGCAAAATCTTCTATCTACATGTTTTTTGAAAATTAATAAATGATTTATTTCGATGTTTTTTAAATATCAGTAATGTGTAACCTAATTTAATAACCAGTTGAACTTTTGACTTTAGGATTTAGCGGGAAATTCAGAAAATTATACTTTTTATACTGGTGGTTCAAAAATGATGCCATCCAAGTTACCAATCTTTTAGGAGAGCCCCGCACCCTTAAATATTCCTTGAATACGGTTATTCAGTTTAATAAATTACCCTAATATTTTTTGCAAACCGATCACAGGACGGGGTTTTTCTAATTTCTACCAAATACTTCCTTACTTCCTGCATTAGCAGCAATACGTTATAATGTTTGCAGTACATTAATGCAGTGTGCAGTTGATTTGTGGTTGTCGCAATACGTCGGAAAAATTGTTTCAAGTTTTTCAACTGCCAAAGAGAAGAACGGTGTTATTATGCACTTTTGAATAATATTTACGTCCTATTTAAATGTCTCTAAAATAAACTGGATTTTTGAAAACAATATTTAATTACATTTTTAGACGCCACCTCACTTGCTTTTAACTTTAAAGAATTATGTATGACACAGATTACTGTAGTGGATACATGGAGAATAAAAGATGATCTAAAACCACGACCTACTGGAATATCGTTTTTATCTTTCTATCATGAATCTGCTAAACTTCTGATTTCAAGCAGCATTACCTCTGCTAGTAAACTATAGCAAACACTGAAATCTCAATCAACGTAAGTTTGTCTTGTTTTTAAAGCTACCGTCATGAAGAAGCAACTTTGTGCCATTAGGCATCCGTATGGGAATGCTTAACTTTATATTTAAATAATATATTAAATAAATGCAAACATATAACATTGTAACGCTACTATTTTTGGATTAAAAGCCTAAAAGGTTTAACCAACAGTATTTGCACACACAACTTGACACCTTGACTAAATTTTAAATTTAACATTTTTTTTAATAAGCTTTAGTTTTCTGCAAGAATCCACATGCACCTACTTTAAATAACTTTAAAATTAATGTATTATATGAACTGCTAGTAACCATATTTTGACTCTATTATTATTCAATTATTTTAAATATGTTTTATATTGCTTCCAACATGCCCACGAGCTATTTATAACCCCTCGCTTATTTGAGCCCCCGGCGCCTATTTCATTTCTTGGTGTGACAACTCGGCGCCAATTTGAGACCTGTTGCTAGATCAACATTAAAGTAGGTAATTCGAAGTGTATTTAAAACGTTTTCACTTTAAAATTTATTGAGTAGTAAATCAATCGCTTTGATTATCACGTTATTTGCAACCTGATACCTAAAGAAAGCAATTTTTATAAATGTGAAATTTAATGGATTTAGTAATTTAGTAATGTTTCAGTAAAGCAGTTCTTAGAGGTCACATACTGAATGGCCTACCGATATAGGGCGGGGTCATGCTGAGTCAACTACACACCTGTAATATGTTATATGTTATACTATTACGTTTAACCTTGGCATTTCTGAATTTTTGTTTTTTATAATATTTTATTATATTTAGTCTTGCATAGCCATGATTATTGAACGGTTTTATTTATACAGGCGTTCCGTTTGTGAGCAACTTGTAAAATGTTAAAAATAAACTGATACTAAAATTAAAATTGCAAAGAAAGTATAAAAAAGATGCAGGAAGCATTACCAATTCAAAATCATGAGCTAAACCTCAACTAATATAATTACTACAAGATCAAATCACGAACTAAACGCAAATGCCGACAAATTATCGTTGATTAGTCGTACGTGTTATTTTTACTAATTGTAATTCTGTAAACTCGTTACCTTCCTCAGCGTAGAGTCAACCATCTAAATCTATTCAATAGGTTCAAGCTTAGAATTTGTATTTTGTTTAAACGTCGTTAAGGCTGTAAATATTGTTATCATCTAATTATTACTTGCACTTAAGCTTCTGCTGTAACTCATACACATTGTTACTGCATCGCAATGATCTCAAAAACAAATCATACAGTTTTTTTGGTTCAATTTGTGTGTAAACTATCTTTGTAGAGACATTATGTATTTAAGTTAGTAGTTATATGGTTAAAAAAACACTAAAGGTATTACGATTCACCGGCCTTTACTGAATGTTAGTTTTAAAGTTTATTCGTATTTAAGTACTGTCAGAATAGAATTAAAAACTAAAGTGTTGGATAAATCGAAAAATGTCACACTATACGAAAGGGTAGAATAATGGATTGGGTACTGTTGTTAAGCTTTCAAAATGTCCTATTTTGGTAGGGAAATTTTCGTGAGTCAGAAGTTCGTTGTGTGTCTTTTTTGTTAGACAAGTTTTGTAGTCTAAATATTTTGTATGTAGGCTGATTGATTAATTTTTATAATATGTGATTACAAATTATTTGCATTTAAGTCATTTGAAGGTCATCAGAAAAGCGCAGTAAAAAATCAAGTCCTAGCCTAGGCAAAACGTAGAGAACCGATCTGTTCATTATCAGCCTCTGTCCTCTGTTAGACCCTGATTTCACTAGCGATTTTAACAGTTTTTAACGTTAGCAACAGTAAGCTAATCACTCATTTTTATGTAAAATGTAAACTAACAATTGTTACACTCTTAACAATGATTAATTTTTAGCAATTGTTAAAATCGATAATCAGCATTAACAATTGATAACTTACCGTATGAAATCGCACTTACAATTGCCAAACTTAAATATTGGAAATTTCTCAGTATCTGTAACTAACAATTGTTTATTGATGTAGTGAAATCCCGCTAAAAATTGTTAAACTTTGAAACTTTGAAATTTAGCGGGCACTATAGCTAACAGTTGGTAATTCATGTAGTGAAATCGCACTAAGCATTGATAGTTTAACAGTTGCTAACTACTCGTGAAATTGCAAAGTTAACCATTGATAACTTAGAAACTGTTAACTAAGAATTATTAAAGTCGCTAGTGAAATCAAGGTCTTCAACCTTCATTTCACTAGCGACTGATCATAAAATAATTAAACTTTTACGTTAATAGCAAGGCATTTAGTAGTTTGAATCGGAAGCCAAGTCAGATTCTGCATACATACCAACTATAGCCTCTCTATAAAACATGATCAAACACATTCGCTGTTAGCTCAGAATCTCATGATCTCAGGAGCGTGCATAAACTACGTAATTGCAATAATACTTTTAGAGGGAGAGGGTTAGGGTTAAGCTAATCATACATATACATGGCAGTGCATACCGAACAATGGGAGCTATAGGTTCGTTAACCCTGATTGCGATTTTTGTACAACGTAATTTTTGCATGCCCCAATAATGGCAACTGTATAAGGTTTTTATATGAACCCGTTACACCTGCTTAGGAATCAGAACCTTTAGTTCAATTTTAATAATTAAATCCAACTTTAACGACGTTTGAATAATACTTCGGTGGGTTTAGCCAGCACGTTAGTTAGGTAGCTAGACCAAAAAGAATTTAGTTGTTTTGCACATCAACATTTGTGGCAAGAAACGCAAAAGATAACCCGCCTTTGTATTAATTGTAACGTAGCTTATAATTACTCATGCAAATGCTCAATAATCGATGAATGACCTTTTCTTATAACTAATAGTGCAAAATTTCGGCATGTTTTTCAGACCCTCAACTAGCGAATCAGAGTATTTAAATTTTTCCCTTTTTTAAAATTTTTATTTTGTTTTCTGAATCTTATGTCATCAACATCAAAAACGACCCATTGACATTATATGGTCCGTCTAATAATGGAATTTACGGGCAAACAATAAATAATTTACAAGCTAGTATTATTAGAAACTATTATCATAGTCTTTTAAATTTTTCAGCTATTTTTGTTCTCAGTAGTTATTATTTGGGGATTGTAGTTGTAATTACTGATATAATAAAAGATTTCATATCATTAAGAAGGGTTGTAATTAGCATTGTTGTGATTGTGGTTTTCAACCATACACCTACCTACTTAAATACAATACGTCTTAATAAAAATAGTTAAAACAAATTGCACACCATAAAACTGCTAAAGGTATTTTTAGATCATTATGCTGCAGTAGCGTCAGTTTCTGAGTATGAGTTATAGCAGAAATTTAAATGCAAGTAATAATTGGATAATGAAATATTTTAGATCCTTTATAAATATATTTTCATCGACGCTTCGACAAAATACAGCTATTGCTATTGACACGCCTACTGCTACACAGTTACAGTGTTAATCGAGTCGCGGTTAAATAATGTAAAGTAATAACAAAATTAGCTGTTATAAAAGAGGTATGAACAACACGTACGATTAATCAAAAAAATTTACATGTCATCAATTTAGTTTACTCCCAAATTTAATCTTGCAGTACATTTTTATAGTATGAGCTCATGAATAAAAATAGATTAGGCTTCCCGCATCATTTTCTAATCATTTCTTTGCGCTTTTAATTTAATATATAAATATTTAGACGCCAATCAATTTGTTTTTGGTTGTAGAGTTCAGCTAACTTTATGTTGCTATACGAAAAACGTTGTAGGGTAAGAAATAATGTGACTTCACAACGACAACAACTTCAATATCTAATTTCTCCTTCTATCCATGAATTTCTAAAATTCTGATTTCAAGCAAATTCAACTTCACTGGAACTCCATTCTTAGTTTAGTGCTCTATCCATTTACAAAGCTCTCAACCTTTGTAATTATTTTATTTTGTTTTTACAGGCTTTTAGGCGCAAGTGCATTAATACATTCGGACAATTTTATTTTATTTGAGTGTAAAATAAATATACTTTAAAACTGTTGGTAGAAATGCATTGTATTTTGACCAATAGAGAACTTTTTATTGATTGTTTTTAATGGTTATTTAAATCAATACTACACTTTAGGAAATCGTTATAACAGTATTCTTCAATTCAAAAAATCATTTTTTTTGCATTGGTTCCTTGTATTTAGTGACTAAAAATTAATTATATCTACTAATTGCTTTAAAAGTTTCAACGATTCGTACAATAATTGGTTGTAGGGAGGAACTGTACTTTTACCTAAAGATCCCTGTCTAATAATTTATGAATTACGTACACCAATCTGTCAAGTCCTAATGTTAAAATTAACTGATGGTAAATTTAAAAACTCCAGGAGAAGATTAGAAAAAGATGCAGGAGGCAATATTTCTATAATTCCTCAGTTTCATTAGCTAAAATTCTAAAAATACCACACTATTAAATTACAAATTAAATGAAAATGCCTACAAGCTATCTTTAATTTATCACACGTATTTTTTGTTCTTATTTTCGAGCAGCTATTTTCTATTAAGCATTAGCATCTCTAACGAGTACTATAATATTCAATCTCTCACGAGTAGCCCAATGTTAAAAGCGGTATTTTATATAAACGTCGTTGAAGTTAAGTACATCAAGAGATTCTTAATATTTTTATAATTCAATTAATATTTACATTTAACCTTCTGCGTTAACACACACACGTAGCTGTAGCTCAGTAATTTTAAAAGCAGCTTAATTTCATTGAGTGGTAACTATCTTTGCGAAAATGCATTGTATGTAAGTAGGTAGGTGTATAGTTGAAAACAACAACATCAATCACAACACTGTGAATTACATCCCTAATTAACAATATACAATATACAATCTTTAATTCTCTTACTCATTAAAATTTATTACAATCGTCAAATAAATATGCACACAAATCGCTGAGGAAAAAAACTCTGCAAAATTCGTAAGATTAAAGAACCATTGAGATTGAAATTATCTGTAAGTTAAATAAATACCTAAGCTCACTAGCTAGCCAATTTTTGTACCTTTAAATTAGATAATTGGACATATTGACTAAATTTAATTTCATGCTCGTATGTAACGACTATAATTACTACCCTCCACTTTCAAGTTATGTGACATGTGGTTTACACTTATACCATAGGGTCGTTCCGAAAATATCATTTAATTTGCCTACAGGGCCTAACAGCGAACAAGATAAATACAGAGCGGCGTATAACTAGACCATAATAGATAATTCTAGAACAACTTTTAATGCCTGCGTCAAAATGTAATTAAGGATATTTACATAATTAGTTTAAAAAACTTAAATACAGCAAACTTTAAATATAAGGGACTTCGTGGGACCGGAAATACTGTCCCTGCTAGCGATTGTCCCGTTTAACTATGTAAGGGATTTTTCTTGTACGCAGAACGTTATTCCTATTTACAGATATACAGTTGAGGTTTTTATTCTTTTATGTTGAATGCCTTATATTTGGAAAATTATAACATTTCTAGAATAGCCGGAGAACCAAACGGTCTATTTTTCTCCACAATAGCAGCTTCAATTCATTAACTGGATTGCTTATATACGACATTTAATGCATTCTACAGGGTATATGAATCATTTGTGTACTTCATATCGATCATAAATGGCTGGCTAACATAACAAAGTATTACTTAAATATCGGTGAAGTTTTTTAAATGTTAATAGATTACTCCCTATATTTTTCAAACTAATCACAGGTAGACCTCCGTTCGGGAACGGAAATTCCCGTTGCCGGACCGAACGGTCCGGGCCAGGGACGGTCCGGGGAAAGAAATTTCATCCCCAAACTGATCGGGGCGGTCCGGGAACGGGGCGGGAAAAACATTTCCCCATTTCCCGACCCTACCCGGACCGACGAAAAATTTCCTAAAGAAAAATTAATGAATTTTGAAGAATAACAAGTTGAGTGGCGTAGAACTTCATTTTTTTATGTAAAATATTTTGTTTTCTTGGCAATGCGGTATCAGTCCTACAAAAAAGCGTTTACAAAAGGTTGCTATTCTAAAATTAAAATGTAGCTATTTATACAAAAGTAAAATTATTTTGACATGAAGGCTGTTGAGATTAAGCGACTAGAGAGTGCCTAATAGTGTTTTAATTTTTTTTAAGTGTAGAAAACTATTGTAAACAATTTTTAGCAGTGAAGGTTACAGACTGAATAAATAAAATTAGTTATTGAATTACTAATTACTACATTTCCTATACTCGTAATTTTTAATAATTATCGTTCCCCCTATCACCTGATTTGTAATGCAGGTTCGCGTTTTCCGTCAGTATAAACTTTGATCGTGATAAAAAAAAAATAGTAGAACTATGTGTCTGAAACTTTTAGTTTTTGCCGACATTGAATTTGTAAACCATTTATTAAATTAGGGTTAGTTAAAATGGTACAATTTTTTTAAGCCCAATGTAAAAAGTGCGTTCTAAACAAATATGATTAACCATCTTCTTATTGTTGTTAATAAAATAAAATAATTACAGCAGCAATTAGTTTAACATAACATGTACCCATTTCTAAATTGAATAGTTATAGTTATAGGTATATTACGGTACTACAATATATCCTCAGTGAATGTAGTCGTGCTCCGGAATATTTGAATATTTGTATGCTTACATACAGCATGTTTATTTTAATTTCAGCAGTTGATTGGTCAGTATAAAAAATACAAAAACGTTGTTACTTGACTTTTTGTAACTAGTGTACGGCATATCAGAAAATTCAAAATTTAAAGCGAATTAAAATTTAATTTTAATTTTGTTTTCATTTTCTTTGGGAAATTCGGGAAACCCGTCGGTCCGGGTCGGGAACGGTCCGGGGCGGGGCGGGGCGGAGAAAAAATTTTCCCGTTTCCCGAAACTCGGGTCGGGGAAAAATATTTTCGGGTCGGGGCGAGGAATGCAATTCCCCGGACCGACCCGGACCGAACGGAGGTCTAATTACAGGACGAGACTTCACTAGTTTCTACCACATAATATTTATTTACTTCATGCATCAGCATCAATAAGTAATACTGTTTGCAGTACTTTATTACAGTGTGCAGTTAAAGTTTGATTATGGCAATAGGACGGAAAACAATATTTCAATTAGCAAAGAAAAGAACGATGCTACATTGTACTTTAGAATAATATTTACGTTTTATTGAAGTGTATCACACGTGCTAATCTTGGATGGCTGCAGAGCGCCTCTAGTCAACGGAACATTAGTTTTTGTTCCGCATGGTGCTACAGACAGGGTGCCTCATATCTTCCTATCAGGACAAGAGCATCCGCTGTATTAATTCAATTAAAATTAACAATGAGGAAGCAGAAGGGAAGGCAAACAAGCCAAGCTAATAATAATATGGCCGAAGAGGAAGAAAAGTGTCCTTTTTGTGAGGGGTTTTACAAAAAGAAAGGAATTTCAATTCATATCTCCAGGTCACATCCAGATCATGCACGAAACAAAATTACAAATTCGTACCAGTCCAATCCAAATGTGCACAATTATTCCCCTAGTTCTGATGAGGTGCAAAGCACTGATGTAAGCACCGAAGAACAAATTGCACACAGACATTTGGAAGAAAAGATGAATGTTTTTGTGAATATGCTAACCCCAATGCTAGACACCGAACCGAATGAAAAACAATTTAGTGAAGTGATCTCAGAGTTTTCTGAGACGCTCAGAAATGCAATTGATCTTTTGCCAGGCCCAAAAAACCCAGCTAAAAAGTTCATCGAAGCCAGAAAAAGAGAAGAAACATATGTCTAGAATGATAAAACCTACAGTCAGAGCAAAAACCCTCAAAAATCATCTAATCGAGATCGACAAAGACGTAGAGCCAAATACAAATTTGAAATGCTACAACATCTGTATTACTATTTTCAGAAAAAATGTGTTCGTATGCTAATGCAATCATCATTTGCGTCTGAATCTTGCGCAATCCCTCTTAATGTCCTTCACGAATCCTATTCTGCAAGGTGGAGCACACCAAATGATGCGATTCTGGACAGTTATGGACCTGATTGTAGTGAACGAGAGCAAGAGGCATTAGATTTTGATTATAACAGTCACATATCCTCCGAGGAAGTAGAAATGGCTACAAAAGGTATTAATAACGACAGTGCGACCGGATTAGATGGAATACCAGTCCGAATAATTAAACGCATAGGGAAAAAATGTTATTGCGTCATAAGTCTTATTGCCTCTATTATGCAAATCTGGAATATAGTGCCTCAAAACTTTCGTAGTGCCCGCACAGTTCTGATTTTGAAAGACAAAGATGAGAAACAAGACGTCAATGGATGGAGACCAATTTCAATCTGTTCCATTCTTCGGAGAATAATAGAACGGGTGTATGACCGGCGACAGGAAGAATATATTCTTATAAATGCCAACCAAGTCGGATTCAGCAGACATCCGGGCACGTTCATAAATGCTTGAATCGTCAGTGGATGTTTGGCAAAAGCCAAGGCGGAGAAGTCTGATCTGTGTGTAGTGTTTCTAGATGTTAGAAAGGCATTTGAGGAATCCTCCCACCTTCACATACAAAACTGCTATAGCCACATAACCATGCCGTCTGCACTCAGAAATATCGAAATAAGCCTCATGAAAGGAAATAAAACGCAAATTCAGACGGCTCAAGGTCTATTAAAGCCCATTGCAATTGGACGTGGAGTCTTTCAAGGAGCGCCTACCTCACCTAGACATTTTAATATGTCAATAGATCATGTGCTTAAAGAATTAACGGAGAATAAAATATCGAATTTATTACGGGTTTCAGATTCATATGGACATTCCTAAAGTCTCAGCCCGAGGTTTTGCAGATGACCTAGCTATCTTTGGACATTCTATGGATGCAGCCCGTGAGCTCACTCGAATTGCGATCTTCAACCTGCTAAAAGTTGGGTATAGCCTAAATTATGATAAATGTAAAATCATAAATATTCGTAATGGCAAATTATGCGAAGATCCACTTGTTTTAAATGAAACCATTTCAATAGCAGCAGTAAAACCAGGGGAAAGAATTCGGTATCTCGGAGTCAACTTTAATGATGACATTATCTTTGAACCAAACAAAGTCATCAAAAACTTTTCAGATGATCTACAAAATCTCGTTGGTTACCAATGCTCTACCCTACACAAAAATTAAAGATCATCAATCAGTATCTGTGGCCTCCTCTAATCTATCCTTTACAGTCAGCTCCACTTCATAAACTTTCAAAAAAATTCCTTAAAGACCTGGATAAACTCATTAAATCATCTGTTAGGGAAATAATTGGACTCCCTGCCGATACCCCAAATGCAATGCTCTATACATCCCAAAAATTTCGTAGGCTTCAAATAGTGCGCTCAACATGGGAAGCATTTATTCAGCATTATAACGTATGCATTGCCCTATTCCGATCACAAGACGTATTTATTCCACACGTTAGAAAGTTAGAAGACGAAATGAAGGAATGCATGGAGTCACTTAAGCTTTCTGAAAATGACATGAACTTAAAATTTGAGGCTCGACCTAAAACTAAGCGGAGCCAAATAATACGCCAGCAACTACGGGACGATGAGTACAAAAAGTGGTGTGATTTAAAATCCAAGGGAGCTGGAGTTCAACTTTTCAGTGAGTGTCCAGAGGGAAATAAGTTAATTATAGAAAAAGATGGAATCACGACAAGTGAGTGGATAGCGGCAATGAAAATGTCTGCCAATGTATTCCCAGTAAGATCGATTCTGGGACGAAGCCTAGACAATAATCCTCAGTGTAGACACTGCACTGAGCGTGAAACCCTTAGTCATGTCTTAGGTTCTTGCCCCAGAGGTAGTCTGTTGAGAAATACAAGGCACCACGAAGTCAGAAAAATTCTCGCCAAATATTTGCGTCAAAGTCCTTCAATTGGCAAGTCATTTTGGAAGGCACAAGAGGAGGTATTCTGTCTTGATTCAGCCGGAGGAAATAAACGTGTTGACATTCTCTGTTATGACGAAACAATGAAAATTGGATACATAATAGATCCAACAGTCCGCTTCGAACAAGGTCATGAACAAGTGAATGCCGTTCATCAAGAGAAATCCAATCACTATGAATCATGCATTCCATATTTTTTGGACAAATATAAACTTGAACAGATTGAAATTATTGGCCTGCTGTTTGGAGCAAGAGGAACTATAACTTCGGCTGTGTTGGATTTCAAAAAGAAGTTTATCCTGCCGCACCAGATGATAAAAGATACTATAATAGCAGTGATCCGTGGATCTCACAGAATAGCCCACAATCATGTATACAATAATGATACTTAAAAAAAATAAATGTACTGTATACTAATATTAACGGAAACTAGAAAAAATTTGTTTTAAAGAATTTAATTGTAAATTACAACATGTTTGTTTGTTACTGTGCCTCCTTGGCAAGTACTATTGTAGTACCAGTGTAAATAAATGCATTTACTTTCTCTCTCCTAAATCACACTAAATTTTTGATAAAATATATGCGCAATTAGACGCCAGTCAATTTGCTTTTGACGTTAAGGTGTAGCTCAAAACGCAGATGTACATTCCTGTACTTATGTAGAATATTTAAAATAACATACAAACAGAGGCTTGAAAACTGTTTTTTTCTTTCATTTTGCAATCTGCTAACACTTTGATTTCAAGCAGCTTCAACGTTAGTTCTGCCATAAAACTATGGCAATCACTAAAATCACATTCAGGTGTAAGCTCTTCTCTTGTTTAAAGCTGTCTTCGCGAAGAAGCATTGCTTTTGTGCAAGTAGGTATGTGAATGTTTAAAAAGTTAATTACTTAATAAATCAATGCGAGCTGATAACTTTGTAACGCTCCTTTTGATGTACCATTGATTGTACTATCATTTAGCTACTTTAAATGTAGTGCATGATTTATCAAACATGCCTAGGAGCTACTTATAACCCGGCGCTAGAAACAAGGCGCACGTAATTAGAAATTTCTTACTCTATCACTTCTTTAAAATACATTGAGTAGAAAAATTAGTTTGCAACCTGATACCTGGAGAAAGCAATTTTATGAAAGTGGAAATTCAATGCATTTTTTAATATTAGTAATTTTCTAGTAAGCAGGTCCTAGAGGTCATATACTGAATAGTACACAGGGCCTACAGCTAATAACAGGGCGGGGGTATGTTGTCTCAGCTACATACCTGTCATATTGTTATATTAGTACTTTTGCCTTTGGCATTTTTAAATTTTTGTTTTTTTTCAAGATTTTATTTTATTTAGCGATATACGTTGTCATGATAATAGAATGGCTTGTGAACGTTAGCAACATGTAAAATGGTAAAAAAAAATGATGACAAAATTAAAAATGCAAAGACACGTTCAGAAAAAGATGCGGAAAGCATTAACCAGGCGATAATAGTTATTTAAGACCTACTGTTGTTACGTATGAGAATTCCCACGTCAAACTCTGAAAGGAGTAGTAGTGCGTGTGTTCTGTTGGAAAGAAAAAAAATTAGTTTCTTTCTGTTTTTGTGTGTTTGTGTTTTGTGGGAGGAACCGGAGGAAGGATGGCGAACTTGCCGGAGTATTGGGATACGGGTAATCTGTTTCTCAGTGTCTGGCAATCATTCGGAGAGCCGAAATTCTTCTAGGAACGGGGGTGATATTTTTTATTTTTTTTATTTATTAAATATTTGTAGTTGGGAAGGTGGAAAAGTTTTTTTGTGTAGAATGTACTTCGGAGTTGTAAGTTTGCCTCTCCCTAGTGCTCATATCGAGATTTTTTTCTACTTTTTAGTTCAGGAATTATCGGATAGATGGCGTCGTAGAGCTAAAAATGACATTGTTACCAATTTTGTCGTTTTTAGTGGAATGGTATTCAGCAGGCGTGAGTTGGTATTTTTAATTATTTCTCACTCCTGCTGGAAATGGTTTGTTTGTTTTCGTTACAGTGGAACCCAGTACGCAATGATTGTGTGTTATTGGTGCTGGCCAATGTTTAAAAATATGAATTGGATGCACACATATGGTAGGAGCATGTGGGCATTGACATGTGTTGAGTATGTTGCTAAGTATTATTGTATTGGCACTCCTTATGTATTACCTACGTATAAGGGGGTGATACAGTCGTATTGGCTAAGGTATTGCTATGCATGGGTATTTTGTGTACGGGCCGTTGTTAGGCACGTAAGGTGGGGGACAATGGCAAGGGTACGGTTTGGTTTGAGAATGTGGGTGGATAGGGTGCTGCGGGTAGTGGTGCTAGTAGGGGATGACTTTTAACATCGGGTTGGGTCAACAGCTGGGTGGGGTTTCTTCTGTTGCCTTATCCACTATTGACCTGACCCAAATTAATATCCACCACTCCAAAGCTGGGGCTATGAGCTTATGTGGTCTTCGTGATGGAGTGGTGCGACACGAACATCACCTAAATGCTGCCGCCGCCCGTAATCGCCCGGTTTGCTCGCATATCTGTCTCATTCAAGAACCGTATTGTTATAAAGGTGCTGTGAGGGGTTTAGGTAAGGCTGATAAACTCTTTGTTTCTGACTTGCATGCTACGCCGCGTGCATGTGTTTTGATTTCAAAGAATGTGAGAGCACATTTGCTGATAGAGTTTACGAGCAGGGATATAGTCTCTGTTGTCACGTGGTGGGGTAAGGGTCCGATGGTCTTCGCCTCTGTGTATATGCCGGGTGAAGCAACTGATCCCCCTGGGGATCTTGTGCGCAAGCTGGTTGACTATTGCCAAGTCAATAAGCTGCCTCGTATCATGGGTGCAGATGCTAATGCACATAACCTGGTATGGGGCAGCACCGACACTAATCGCAGAGGCGAGGTACTGTTTGATTACATTATGTCCACTGAACTTTCGGTAGTAAATCAAGGTAGTGCTCCTACGTTTGTAGTAGCAAACAGGAGTGAGGTGATTGACATCACACTGGCTAATAGGCTAGCTGAGGCATGGGTTGATGGATGGGCTGTGTCAGATGATGAATCGGGTTCTGATCACAGGTACATTCGTTTCCGTGTTTCAGCTGGCTTGCCAGTAGCTGTTCGTAGTAGAAATATCAGAAAAGTGGACTGGAGCAAATACTCTGTCTGTCTGCGGGAGAAAGTTCACATGGTGCCTGATAGGCAGCTGCACAGCGTCAATGACGTTGATGCTGAGGCGGCTGCAATCAGAAAGGCCATGATGGACTCTCTTGATGAGGTATGTCCGCTAAGGACATATAAACGAAGGGACAGGGTTGCGTCTTGGTGGACAAATGAGCTCACAGCTCTTCGAGTGGGTGTAACCACCCTCTTTAAGAGAGTTGGTCGTCACGAACGTGACCCTGTTATTTGGAGGGAGTATAAGGAAGCTCGCAATGTTTATTTGTCTGCTGTTCGATGTGCAAAACGAAGGTCATGGACCGACTTTTGTGGCAGTGTAAGTAAGTATAGGGATGCTGTAAAGTGTCTTCGGAGTCTGGAGGGCAATGTGACCAGGACACCGGGGTCAATTCATGATGATGTGACGAATCAGTCTACGACGTCAATGAATGAGACTCTGGATGTCCTTCTTCGGCATCACTTTCCTGGGCTAGATAGTGGGGAGCGGCATATCATGGAGCATGGTATGGGCTCACTGGAATTGCATGGCTGCTCAGGGATCATCACTGAGAGGAAGGTGCAGAATGCTGTTTGGAGTTTTAGTCCATACAAGTCTGCGGGGGCTGATGGTATTCAACCTGTGCTATTGCAGAGGAGTTTACCGGTGATTTTGGGGCGGTTAGTTGCTCTTTATCAGGCTTGCCTGGCATTGGGCACTGTACCGCTGTGCTGGAGAGTGGCTAGGGTAGTATTTCTACCTAAGCCTGGTAGGGGGGACTACTGTAAGGCCTCCTCATGGAGACCTATACAACTAGCCCCTGTTTTGTTAAAGGTCCTAGAAAGACTGGTAGACGGGCACATCAGGACACCTGAGTTGGAGAGCAGGCTTAGGGCTAATCATCAGTTTGCGTACTTGAGGGGTCTTTCCACGGATGCGGCTATTCATAGAATAGTAGCGTATGTGGAGAGAGCCCTTGAGTCGGGACTGATGGTTCTGGGTGCCTTTGCCGACATTGAAGGGGCCTTTAACAATGTACTATTCAGTGCTATTACTTCAGCATTGGATAGGTTTGGTATTTGCTCTTTGCTGAAAAGGTGGATCAACTTTAGTCTTAGACATAGACGGGTGGTGTCTGAGATTAGTGGTTGTTCTAGGGAACGGACGGTGGTTAGAGGGTGTCCGCAAGGTGGGGTAATTTCACCCCTCCTGTGGAACTTGGTTATGGATGGTCTTTTGACTAGGCTTAAGCAAAGGGCGTCGTCTACTCTGTCACAAGGGTATGCCGATGACACAGGGGTGCTTCAAAGCGGCAAGGTGCTCCGTACACTCACACATCGGGTCACTGATGGTCTAGATATTATCAGTGACTGGTGTGTGGAGGTGGGACTGAACCTTAATGCTGAGAAGACTGAGTTGATTCTGTTCACAAGGAACACCAGGCTCTCTCCCCATTCTGTGAGGTTTAGGGGAGTGAGCCTGGAGATCCGGAGAACAGTTAGGTACTTAGGCGTTGTACTGGACAAGCACTTGACCTGGATGCCACACTGCAAGTCAGTGGAGAGCAAGTCGCAGGTTACCTTGGCTAGATGCAAACGCATGGTTGGAAGGAAATGGGGTCTATCTCCCACCGTGGCGAGATGGGCTTATACTGCCCTTGTCCGTCCAGTGATGGAGTATGGGGTTGTGGCTTGGGCTCCTGCACTGGAGAAAAGCTCGTATGTTAGTCTTTTGGGTAGGGTACAGCATCAAGCGTGCCTTATGATTACGGGTGGGCTTCGATCGACGCCTAGGGCGGCGATGGAGTGTCTTATCGGCCTCATACCTCTGGACATCTGTCTAAAGGCGGTGGCTGTCAGGTCTATGCATGGGCTGAAAACGAGGGATTTGTGGACGAAAAATCCTTTTTTTGGGGGCTCAACCAGCCATACTGTGATTTGTGAGAGGTGGGGCTCTTTTGTCCCTATTCTCCAGATGCCAGTGGACTGGATGTATAGGAGCCTTGAGAATAGAAGGTTTACTGTTGAACTTGGGTTGCGAGTGGATTGGGCTTGTGACCAATCGCTTTTGGGGGGTGGGGTGGTTTGCTTCACTGACGGCTCACGTGATGGTGATAATGCTGGCTGTGGAGTTGTGATTGAGGACAGAAACCAGGGAGTAACTCTTATGGCTTCGTCTGTGTATCTTGGTGCTGATGCCTCTGTATTCCAGTGTGAGACCCTTGGTATCTCCTTGGCGGCCCATTGGCTGCTGGAGAATGGCACTAAGGATCTTCTGGTCAGAGTATTCAGTGATAGTCAGAGTTCTTTGCGAGCACTGTCCAAGCCTTACACTGTCTCGAGTGTCGTGTGGGACTGTCACACTAACCTCAACAGACTTGCTGAGAGGGGTTGTGAGGTTGTGTTAGTATGGATCCCCGCGCACTCGGGTTTCAGGGGTAATGAGGAGGCGGATAGGCTGGCGAAGGCTTCGCATGATGGGAGTTGCGTTAGGCAGTTTGGTCCAAGACCAATCGTTCCAGTCCCACTCTCCGCTGTTCACTGCGCAATTGCGCAGTGGGCTAGACGTGAGCATGAAAGACAATGGACTGGACTACGCAACTGTAGACAGGCCAAGCTCTGGATATCGGCACCACTTTACGGCAATGCGTCGTTGGTGCGTTATCCCAGAGATCAATTAAGATGGTTGATTGGGCTAGTGACGGGACATGGGGCTTGGGGAGCTTACGGTTGGAGGATTGGAGTGTTGGACTCCCCTACGTGCGTGCACTGTGGGGAGGAGGATGATACACCAATTCACTATTTGACTGTGTGCCCTGCCTTTGTACTTGTGAGAAACCTCTATCTTGGGGGGTGTCTTATATCATTGGATTTGTTGGGTCAGGCGTCGGTGGCTCAGTAAGTGGCGTTCTCGCGCTCTACTGGCAGGCTTGCGATTTGATCTGGTTTTTTTTTCTGCTATTTTTCGAGGGGGAGTCTGCAATAGGCCATAATTATAAAGACCTCGGCGGCGTTGGTCCCTTTGGGACCGAACCCCTGTCATGTAATAATAATAATAATAATACGTATAAGAAAATAAAATTTACGATTCCAGATAGTTATTACAAATTCAAAAACAAATGATATAAAATTCAAATGATATTTAAATAGGAATATTAACAAAATATGAAGACATAGGACTTTTCTCCGAATTGCATTTAAATAGTGAAGAAAATTTTATAATAATAATATAATTAAAATTATTTTTGGTGACCATAAAACCGAAATGGTATACTCCCCCGCTTCAAAGAGCGGGTGGGAGGCCATCCCTGAGTCTACCTTACCTCCTCATGTTTACACCCCTTGAGATGTTGAGGGATTTATTTCCCTCTTGAGTTATGATTTTCATGATCTTAATTGTTTACACCCATGATAACTTAATTATCATACCCACACTTTTAGATTTATATTTTATTTCTTTAATTAACGTCAGATGGTAGATATAGTTTATAAAGGGGGGTCCACCACTCCGATAAAGGTCAAAGGCCTATGAGAAAGGGGGAGAAGCTCAGCTGCTGCAGACTGCCAAGTATCTTCTATATTTATACGGTGAGTTAAGCTTATTTGATTTTGAGCCATTAATTTTTCGCTCAATTTTTGTTTTTTTCACTATTTAAGGGTAATTTTGTCTCGTAGGATTTCCAGTGGCAAGTGGCTGGGTGGCAGAGGCCGGGGTGATGGGAAAAGCATCCGTTTCCCCGGCTTCGCCACCACAAGCTTCCGTATTCCCGAGGACCGGTGGGAAACCGTCGACGGTGCACGGCAAGCGGAGCACTGGGACCGCCGACGACCCAACCAAGGCTCCTCGGAAATACGGTCTGCCACGGAAGTTTTGCCAATTTTAGTATTCCAATTAGAATGGGAAGTTATGTTTATTTTAGTTTAATTTTTAATCATTTTTAGGAAGGCAAGGCGGTGCAATGGTCAAGGGTCCGGCCGTCCTTGAATCCACCGCTGTTGAGCAGGAGGCAGAGGGAACTGGAGACGGTCCCTGGCTTAGTGAGCGTTCCAATTGACAAGGACCCCCTTCCCTCCTTCCTCCCGCACAACGCAACGCCTTTGCCTTGAATTTTGGTATTTATTTGAATTTTAATTTTTAATATTTCATTCAAATATGTTTGATTTTATTTATTTTGGCAGAGGGACTGAGCGGCGTGAAGGTTGTAGGCCTGGCCGCTCACAACTCCAGCCTCGTTGGATAGGAAAGTCAAAGGCGAGAAATTGGCTCTTCGGATGCCGAGCATTTCGGGTGGCAAGAGCCTTTCATTGCCGGCTTTCCTGTTCCAGCAATTTGCTCAGTCTTCAATTTTGCGAATTTTATTTTAGGTAAGTATTTAATATTTAGCTTTAGATTTATATTTATTTTTAATTTTATTTCAGAAGGGCGTGTGGCCTGATGCCGATTGTACCAGCTCCCGCAGTCAGGCCTATCCTGGATACTGGGAGGAGACGGCAGTGCGCGTGTCTGATTAACCTAGAGCCTCAGCCCCCAGACACCGGCTGCGTCAATTTCCTAGCTCCAGGACAGCCACATGTCCTTAATTGTGCTGCCTAATTAGGTAAGTACATGAATTTTTATTTATTTATTTTAATTTTAGTTTAGGATAATCATTTTTAAGTTTTTATTTTATTTAAATTGTCAATAAAAGAAGTTGGGGAGAGCAGCTTGATGGTGGACAAACTTGGGACAGAGAGATATTGTCCGGAGTCCAGACAAGCCATCAAGATTGAGGAAGGAGGCGAACCCCAAATATAGCCAGAGTCACGAGTTCGCTCTCTCGCTCTCCCTTGAATTTTGCCTAAGAATTTTGTATATTTTTCTACAATTTTATGAACGGGCCGAGTCCCTAAAATTACGTCGGGGAGTCCCTTGGAACTACACCCAACGTCTAACATTCATGCCGATAATTTTTCATATTATTTATATAAAATCAATTATTTAATTTTATGATGCTTAATTCTAGGAATGCCGATTGGTGAGAATCAAGAACATTTTGCCAATGAAATTAAAACACGAACGATTGAAGAAGTGAGGTAATTTTAACGATAATTTTATATAGATTTAAATGGAAAAGCAACTGAAATTATAATTCAAAACAGGAAATAATGAGATTTTCTCCTTTCAGCAGAGGGCTGGGAGCCAAAACATTACGGGTTTAAAACATTATAATATTAATCTTTGTTTTTTTTTTCTTTTAGGTTTTCGTCCACGCAATGATTATGATCCAAATATTGTACAATTATTTCTTACGGGCACTGCCGAAGCAGTGCTTACAGTTTCCAGATCCAGGTCCAATGGGTTTTATAGGTAATTCACATAAATTAATTTTTTTTTCTGATTTTTCTTTTATAATGTTAACTTATGGTCTTTTTGATCTCGAAATATAATTTAGAATAAACTCAATACGAATTCACAGAGGGAAGCGGCGAAGATGGAAACCACGAGGCACAGGAAAACTATGATATAAAAGTTTTCACTATAAAAACTCCTTTAATTCTCCTTAATTTTATGATTACACCAACACACAGTATCAGAGCAATCCCCTTTTAAACGTCTAAAGCCTTTTGGTGTTTCCATGTTCTCCCTTCCCTTCCGATGAGTATTTTTCATTTTAAAAACTGAATACAATTTTTAGGAAAAATAAAATAAAAATGGAAATAATTCTGGATTTCTCTCTCTTTCAGGTTTCGTTCGTCGAGTCGTGTTTGAAGAGCAGGAATTTCCAGTTCAGTCCGTGCTGAAGAGTTAAAATCCCACTTGAGCCTTGGTAGAAGACCCAAATCCAACTGCCTTGGCATGCTTGAGCTCTCCTTCTTCCTCGCTTTCTTTCCTCGAGATGCATCTTTAGCCGCAAGGCAGCGTCCGTTTCTGATCCATCTCTTGGTCAATTCGCATCAGATCGAAGGATCGCATGTAGTGTTAATTTCATATTCTTTACTCACATGGGTCTCTCTCCTTTTCTGTCAGATGGCCGATGCTGTCTGGAAGATCTGGGGAGAACCTGTGGGAGCGAGTTTCGTGGAAGCTATTCCCTTCTTAACCATGTTTAATGTAAATAACTTATGAGATCCGTCCACAAATAACGTCATCGGTGGAGTTCATAGGCCTCTTTGGATAGTGAGGACATCCCACTTTAAAGATAGCTATTGACGCGAAACCAGTACAGGAGACTCGACGTGGGAAATGTCTTTGTACCAAATGACTTCCAAAGATCACAAGATTTGTTACTTACATCAATTCAAAAATAAAATTGACTTGAATAATCTTGTTTTTAAATTTTATTTTTATTGTGAATATTAGTTTATGTCGTGGTATTCATATTACTGCGGTACAATGTACACTACTTGGATCACCTCAAACTTCGATAGGAAGTTTTCAAAAAAGTCGCACTATAGTTGAGTGGCGTTAGAGTTAAATTTATTTCTTTAAAAATCTTTATTTGGCTGTTGATTCAACCAAGACGCAGAGCTAATTCTAAACAATAACCTCGAAAATAACATATAGTCAGTTTGAAAAAGGTTAACTTAGCAGAAAAATATTTGTTCATACGCGAATCGTAAATTACCTATGTGAGTTGACCCTGTGGACTATAATTATTTAAACCTAATATTACCAGTTTAAGGAGTATACTACCTTACGGTATTTGCCGGTTTCGCCGGCATTTATTGTGCACTTAACACAACGGCAATTTATAATTTATGCACGTATGCTTGAAATTGTCACTTTGCTATATAATATAGACTGCAAAATAATTGGAGGCGTCTAACGAAATTAAAAATTTTAGTCGTACTTTATTTATATTTCAAAAATTATGTCGAAGTCAGATAAGTAGAAAAATAATTTAAAATTTACTAATCAATTTTAATGGCAGAATATTGCAAATGCAAACAAATAAATTTTTCAGGATAATTCCGTTTGAAAAGTAAAGCAGTTTGACTGCTCACGACTAGGTCTAGGTCTAATGTCAGTAACTGAAACTTTCAAATTTCAGTATCTGCCTACAATGAAACCAGCCATCGTTGCCATAGTAAGAGAAATAGTTTACACAAAGGTACTCCATCTGGTTGAGAAAATCAAGCCGAATTGAAATGCATAAATAATACAGTAATACTAAGGAAATAAGTAGCTAAATATGGATATTTACATTTTCACTCATACTTGAATTTAAATAGCAAAGTAATTTTATTTATTGCAAATATTAAAAGACTGAAATTTCTGCAATATGCATATTGAACCCACTGCTAAATAAGGCTCCAACTTAATACCAAGCTGTTGCTTTATCCACCCAATAAGTTGATGCCGACATATTACAAGGATGATTCAACTTTGGGGCACCTGGACATTTATAGCAGCAAATACGAAAATTAGTACAGGTACAGTACATTTATACTCGCAAAAAGAACGCAATAAAATAACACTTGGACTACTGTGTGCACTTATACTGGATGTGCAAATATCGTACTTTGTATTGCTACACTAAACAACACACAGTACAATAAAACCAAACCCCACTAGATTATCTGAAAAGCATGATACAGTGGCTGAGAAGGTTTCCTAAGCGATGCATATGATTTGCCAGATAGGTTAGGCAAAGTCATGTACATGGAGTATCCTTACAACGGGTCGGACACAAGCGGCGTCGTCCAAGATGAGGATAGGTCACTTAAAAATAATGACACCCCCTGTTAACGATTGCACTAGCGCAATGCGTATGATGGTGACAGGTTGGGTAGGTTGGTGTTAGTGACACACTTTGGTAAATTTTAGTAGCGGCATTTGTGTGCTCATCATTTGCTATCACAAATAAACTTTAAAAATAGATTAAACTAATCAAAACTAATTTCGCTATAAAATCAAATATTTCATATTCAAATTACAAAAACACAAACCATTTTGAATTTACTTTTTATAGGACGTTACATTATAAAATGTCACAACTCTATGTTAAAAAGGCAATTAATGTTGAAAACAATTTGACAACTAGCCCCTAAAATTGTAACTTGTAACAAAATATAAAAGCAAGTTTAAAAGTTAAATCTCCGGTCATTTTTGTTTAGTGCTTTGGAAATGGAACACACCTTTTGTAATGCTACAATATTCAATAAGTGAAGCTGTGACAACCGTGTCAACCGATCGCAGGACGTGGCTTTACTCGTTCCGGAATAATATTTACCTATTTACGTCATGCAACAGCGGCAGTACGTAATAATATTTTTCAGTATATTATTGATTAATTTAGTGTGCAGATAATTGTCAGTACCTATTGTAGATATTATAGAACCTCGATTTGTGGTTATTGCAACAGGCTAGAAAAAATGTTTGAGCGCGCACGAAAAACATTTTTAATATACTCGTAAATAATGTTGACGAATCGTATCTAATGTTCACAATCGAACATTTTCATTGATTAAACATTTAAACATTTCGTACTTTTTCCCGTTTATTAAACTCCATTAAGTAGTAAATCAATCGTTTTGATTTTCTTGTTGTTTGCAACCTAGGGATTTCATTTATACCATTTGAATCTATATAACAGGTAAGGAAACAGCAATAACATTTAACAGTAAAACAAAATTATTAGTGGTTACTTACATTAACTATTATTGAATATATTAACCAATCGATTTTAAAGTTTTAGTATATCTAGTTTAAAGAAACGAAATGTGGAGAAAAAATGTCTGTTTACCTGAAGATCTCCGTAAATTAAATATTTAAAGTATTTAAATAAGTATACTAATCCACTATCAAATTTGGCTGGCTGAATCAACCTTTAATAGTTAAATAAACTAATGGAAAAATTAAAAATGCAAAGAAAAGACTAGAAAAATCTGCGGAAAGTATTAGCTGTTTAGATTATTTAAAATAAATATACTAAACAATCAAATTACAAATTGAACCAAAATGCCGACAGACAAATTATCGTCAATTATTAGAATGTGTTATCTATACCTATTTTATAACGGCTAATTTTGAAAACGCACTTCATCTTTAACCAAGTACCTATCAACATTACACCTAGTTAATCGTTTGATTTTTCAAAAGATGTATTTCGCCTACACGTCGTTTAAATTAAGTATACTTATAAATTGTTAGGTGTGGATGAGCTTCGTTATACTTTTGCATTTCACCTTCTGCTGAAATTCAGGCGTATCGCTATACTACGGCGCAATGATCTCAAGAAAAACTTCAAATTACAGTGTCATTGAAGGCAATTTCGATTTTAACTGTCTTCGTTCAGATTTATTGTATGTTAGTAGGCAAGTATATGGTTGAAAACACAACCATCGCATCTTTGTTAAATACAGCCCTGATTATTAATATTAAATCTTTAATTTTCTTACTAATTGAAATAACTACCCCCTAAATAATTCCCTTACAACTCTTGTAGAAAAAATTTTGCTGATTATACAGTTCAAAAGACTGTTTAAGAAGAATTATTGAGGTACTAATATGTAAGTTCGATAAATAATTTCCAAAACTAACTAGCCTATAAAATATTTGTTTACCCGTAAATTACATATTTGGATGGAACACATAGACTGTATTTAATTTGACTCTGGTACGAAACGACTTATTTTACCAATCACCACTTTTGCTAGGTATTTATTTTACTGTAAACTTATCAAGAAGATTTGAGCAGAATTTATCAATTTATCGCGCTGGAAGTTATTTGACACACTAAATACCGAGAGGCGTATAACTATTTAATAAATGATATTTTAGACCTACACAATCTCATTGCCTTTGTAAAAATATAATTAACGATACACAAACAATTTGTTTAAGAAACTAATTTAATTCAACAGATATATAAATGGGGGTAAATTTACAACAACCAAGAAAACTTTGCGCCCAGCAAAAACTATATAAAAATAATCTATATAAAATATAAGAAAAAGGTGTAGAATTGTAGATGGTCGTTTAAAGTTATATGTAAAAGTTATATCAGTTAATATTATTTTTGAGCGACCATCTAAAATTATACCATTTTCCATCATTAACAATAATAGTATTAACGAGCTGTTTTAACGATGCCATGTTATCACGGTACTGACGATACACTAATAAATATTATCAATGCATTTTGTTTTATATTAGCTAATTTCTATTTAGGTTGCGAATGTCCTAGGTTGGGTTTTGCTTAGAAATTGTCTAGGTAGCAAATTTATGTTTATCAATAATTGCCCAAGTAGCAAATTTCCTACAACCAATATTTACGCTTAATTTTTAACATCTAATTTTGTTTACGGATTACACTCCTCAGCCATGCTACTGTAGCAAAACGAACCTATTAAACAAAGTCGCATCTTAAAACTTGAATTTTATTTAAGTGCCTTAGTCGATAAGTTAACATGAAGATCGTATATATTTTTGGTATCTAACTATTACTTGCATTTAACCTTTTGCTTTTACTCATTTGCTACTGCAGCGCAATGATCTCAAAAACAATTTAAGCAGTTGTCTGGAGTGCAATTTGTGTTTTACCTATCTTTGTGCAGATGTATTGTATTCACGTAGGTAGGTATATGATTACAAACAATAACAAAAACAATCAGTATACTGTTGAAAGAGTAAAATATTGAAAACTTCTGTTCATTTCGCTTAAGTTTCTCAGCTATTGAAGCACACGACAAGGTAAAATATTATAATGAAATTAAAGGTTTAGATTGATTACTGATTTCTCTTATTCATGAAAATTATCTTTGAATGTTCACTTTGCGACTGTTTAAGTATTGCGTAACGCCAAAAGGTCAAATTTTGACCCAACCACTACTTAAAAGGTTACGTAACGACATGCTAATGCATAGAAAATAATGGCTGACATTGACTCACCCAATGCCTCTGACTGCGTCACGTTATACTTGAACTGCCCTTAATATTTTATATATTTAAGGATATTCTTTGGTTGAATATACTTTATCGTGTGAAGGAAAAGTCCAGGTAGGAAATGGCTGTTTACCCAAAGATTTCCGTATTTTACTTTAATACTTACACAAATCCACGAATAAAGACTTCAGCGGTTTTTTTTCCAAAATTTTATGCTAATTAAACAATTTGTTTATTTGACGAATCCTTATAATTGCGGTTCAACGTGTTTCTTACAAACAACGCCAAAAAAGCACGAACAATTTCGTAGTACTTACGTAAACTATTTAATTTCAGTTAGGGGGCATAGTAGTTAAGTAGTTAATGTAATTTATTAAAAATTACCTAATAACCTTCTAATTCTACGCAAATGCATCGCAACTGCTAAGCTATAACCTTTAAAGGAACTTAAACAGTAGCCTGTAAAAAAGTAGGCGTAGACTTTTTAGTCTAATTTACATTTCCATTCCAAAATTACGTCAAATCATTCAAACGTTGATTCTTGGTTATCGCACCAAGCCGGAAAAAAGTTATTTTAGCGCGAAAAGGAAACTAGAGATATTACTGTGAATCTCCTTAAATAATATTTGCGACTTGTTTAAATGTTGTTGATACAAGCTTCATTTTTGAAGTTACAACTTAAAAAATGTTTCAACGCCAATCAATTCACTTTTGAATGTTATTCAGCCTTTACAACTCCTAGATTAATGTTTAGTACTGTTGTAGCATTATAATAATTTGTATCCGCCAAAAGTATATGTATATCTGTTTACTATGCACATACTTAAACTGTTAATTTTCGGATCTCATTCAGCTACTTTAAGTTCGTTTTGTTTTTAAAACTGTCTTTGTGAAGATGCATTTAAAGTGTGTAATTAGGTATGCGTATGTAGATGTTTAAATAAAAGTGAGACGGACACAACCTGCTACAATCAGATTTTTTTTACGAGTCCAAAGTTTAGTAACAAGAATAAATAAATGGAATCACGCGTATATACTTTAAATAAATTAATAAGCATTGTATATAAGGGAATATCTGACTTGTGAACCCATTATGATTATACTATGCTTCAGCTATTTTAAATAATATTTATTTATATTTAACACTGTTTCTAATATGCTTAGGTGGTTTGTAGTTATTTATAACATGTGCTTGTTTTAGTTCCGGCGCTTATTTAATTTTTAATTGTATTTCATTTCTTGAAGTGTGACAGCTTAAAGGTTCTTATTTGAGACACGGTTCTTAATAGAACATTCGCAGCAATTAAAAATTTTTTACCGTTAACTATAAAATCCATTAGGTTGTAATTTAATTGTCTTTATTTCCACGTTGCTTGTATGGAATAAACATTTTACTTTAATGTTTTGTATTTTGTGTTATCTAATATTTACCAACGGCTTGGAAAGTTTCAATATGTTTAGTTTAATTTAACTGGTTGTGTAAAGGAAATATATGTTTAACTGAAGATCTTCGTCTAATAATTAAATAAATAAGTAAATTGATCCACTACTAAATATGACTGGCTGATTCAACTCCAAATGTTGAATTAAACTAATGATATTGCCTAGTTTTTATCTGGTAAAACTCTGAATTAACTTAACTTGATGAACTCAATTTTAAAACGCATTAATATTTTACAAATTAACTTTTTCAGCCATGCTACACTCTCAGATCTCACCTACAGTCACGACTCTTAATTGAAACACAGAAATTCATCTAAGCGTCGCTGAAGTCAAGTTTCTATAAAGATCGTATATTTTTTTATTATCCAATTATCATTTGCATTTAGCCTTCTGCTTTAACTCAAACACATTTCTATTGCAGCTCAATGATCGCGAAAACAACTTAAGTAGCTTTATGAAGTGCAATTCGTGTTTTAACTTTCTTCGTGCAGATGAATTGTGTTTAAGTTAAGATGTTTATCGTTATAGATAACAAAAACAATCACAACAGTAAATTACAGCAATAATTAATAATATTATGTCTTCGATTTTCTAACTCATCACATCTACAACCCCGTAAATATTCGGCACAAAAATAACAGAGAAAAAATACTGCTGCACAATCGAAAACACTGTGAGAAGAATAATGGAGATTTAGTTGAATAACATCTAAAGTTATTAACCAATATATTAAATTAAATATATTTCATATGGTCCATATAGACTATGTTTAATTTAATGATGACTTTTTTACTCGTCATTTCTTACAATACTGGTATGTAATACACATTTATTACCTATTGCGGTCAAGAATACAATAATTACCAAATACAAAAGGCGTGCTTATTTAGATACTCAATACGGAGCAGGGTATAACTAGACGAAAACAGATATGTTAGGCATACTTTTATTACCCTTGTAAAAATTTAATTAACAAGGGGCTTCGCCCCTTGTTTAAGTGCCGCCTTAACAGGAATATGGAGCTGTAGTATGTAGTATATAGTTTTATATGCTTTTGTTATTGTTTTTTTTCTACGATTAATGTATAGTAATATTTACTTGTGCCTATTTATATTTACATAATTTAGTACGCTTTTGAAATACTATACTAGACCAATTTTAACTCTACCTATGTGTGTAGACGGAGGGTTTAACTTTCCTACTGTATAAGAAACTGAAAAACTTTTCCGGAAAATTTAGGGCCGTACACAAATAGCGCCAGCGAACTTCAACATATTTTGGGTCCCACCCACCTCATGCGTCACCCTCTAAAGCATAACACAAGAAACGACAACGTGTACGATGCGGTTATTTATTGCCAGCTGACCCACCCTCAAAGTGGGTGGCATCATGTGTATCCGACCCTATAACAGCCGTATAAAATAAAAGAGTTTGAATTTCCTGCAAAACTCGTTTTGAAATTTAAAAATCGATATTTAGCCCGAATACTCATGAAGTTTGCATACAAATGATACATTGATAGAACGGCAATGATTAGCAGAATCTAATTATGATCGAGTTCACAGCGTGTTATTTAAACAATTTTCGAATAAAATCGAAAAAACCGATTTTTTTCGAAAAATCGCTCTAAAAAGTGTTGTATGAGCCAAAACTTAATAAAAACGAAATCTGATTCTTATTATTTCAAGGGCTTCAAAATGAGCTATCATTCGACAAAATCGCTCAAGGCTCAAGTATTTCAAAATTGCTAACATTGTTGTTTCAAATTATGTAAATATGTAAACAGAAACGACACATATAATATACATTTTTTTTAGATAAAAAACTAATCAATTTAATATATAACCAGCGGAAAATTTTCAAGCATAAAAAAGTTCAATTTTTCGCTAAATTCAATTCAAACAGTAATGAAAACTCTAAAATATGTAATAGTAAGCTATTTAAAATCATTGTGAGTGGCGATGGTTAATGTAAATTACTGTAATGGGTCGTTCACAAATAGCGTCATCGGTAGAGTCAATATAGCACTTTGAATAGTGAAAACATAAGATCCTTAATAAAAATTAAAAAGAGTGTAGAAAATACAATTCTCTGATTTGTAATCTGAGACTCTAACAAATATGCAAAAATTGTGTGTTGCGAATTATAAGAAAAGGCAAGTTATCTAATATTGAGTAATTGCATGTGGGATAATAGGCTGCATATACACACAATACCTTCTAGGATATAGATTACATATAGCATATTCTGGCTAGGGAGCGTTCACAAATGATATCATCAAAATTTCGCGTTTTTACCACCTACCTACTCCTTGTCATCGCTTGTCACTTTTTCTAAAAACCACCTACCCACCCTGTTAGTTACATCACTTTTTTCAGATATCCTTGATTTGTGCTCAAAATTTCCCAAACACAATTCTGGTGACGGCGACCGATATTACGGGCAATTTAATTTCGAAAGTGTATTTTTTTTACTTTACAACTCAAGCTGACTACATTGAACATAAATTCAGGTGCACTTTCCCGGCTGAGTTTGAAAGTATAAAACATGCAGGATTTACTATTTTTAATACTTTCGGGAGAACTCATATTTTTAGTAAAAATGGTGATGATATCATGTTTTGGAAAACCCACCTACCTACTCGTCATCTTTTGTCATCTTAAGGTGAAACTACCTACCTACTCAACTGATGATATCATTTGTGAACGCTCCCCTACATAAATGTATGTATATACTAACCTTTATTTCTTAATTTACCTGTTAGTGCTAGCTCTAAAAAGTAAAAATGCCTTATTCGAGTGGCGTTGAATCTAGCTTTAATTAATTTTGCATTTATTATTTTGATTGCTTTGCAGGTACAATGCGTTAATTTCTAATGACCTCACAAACACCTTATATACATAGTTGTTGTTAGAGAGGGTGCACAAACTGTGTGGTGCAAATTCTTAGTGATACTGTAACCTTAAACCCCGGAATTTGTTTTATATGTACGCCCATGTATAAGCATAGATAGCTTACGCCACTCCTCCTCTCTCATGAAGTGTTACATAATTTTTGCGAGCTCCTGTGGTGCATTTTGCTTTCAAATGTGTTTTCTTGAAGGTGCATTGTGTTTGCATTTATGCATGCGTGTTAAATGTAAAATCAACTGAATATGTAGTACACAACGCAAACAATCACATTTCTGAAAACATAGGCCTATCCCAGTTAGACAAACCACTTTTCACTTTTCATACACTTACACCATTATTAATTACACGTTTCTAATTGGTCAATTTAGCACGTAAGTAGTTAACCTAACTTTAGTTTATGAAGTTCGCGTATTATACACCGACACCGTTTATTCTTCGGGCAAGCAAACTAGAATTTCAAAGTTGCAAAACAAAATATACCGATGTTTTCACGCCAGTCAATTTAAATCCGAATTTTAAATTTTGCTACTTTCCCTAGATAAACTAATGCCAATTAGTTTAAAATTGCAAGTAATCAGAATCGACCTTCGAATATTGCGCTCATGCTGTTAACTACTTGGAATACCTTCGTATTACCATCTGAAGGAAAGTTTTAAATTGTAATTACCAGGCCGGTGAAGCTAATCGAAACTTCAAAGAATTATGATTAAATTCAAGCTTTAAGCCGTCTCATGGCAACGAACTTCATTATTTACTTAAACCCGTCAAACTCAGCTCCAGTTGATTTTGTTTGCCGTAATTCAGTCGTTCCAGACAAACAAAAACAAAATTGTCAAACAAAGATTTTGCTCGATTAGTTATGTTATTTCGATTATTGAATTTTAACAATACAAATAATAAAAATACGAAATCAAAATAATTATTTTGAACCAATGAAATTGAAATGCTGTCGAAAAATATTACCAATAAGTGGCTATGTACACAGATTAATAGATATATTGCAACTACACTCCCCTGTGGGCAAACATTCATGAGAGCCTATATTAAAAGTTAATTTAAATTCTAGATTTTAGTAATAAATGCAACGCTTGTGTGTAAAGTACCTTAATATAAAAAGTACGCTGAGATTAATACGGTAAAGTATAATATATTTTGCGCCAAATACATAAATGAGTGTAATATTTCGTTAGTACGTTAGCCCTTGGCTTTATCGAAATCTTTTCAAATTCTTTTTTTCAGAAATGCATAATATTATACATGTGGACATATACATATTATTAAGTCATACATATATGAGTCATTATCACACCTGCATTACTCATTAATGTATGTCTCAAACGTCAACTACTACGTACACCCATAGCTTTAAGTTTTGTATAATTTTAGTTTAAATTATAGTTTACTATTTCATAAGCTTAAAATCAAATGCCAGTATGAGCATGAGGAATGATGATGCATGTACATTTCTTGATATATGAATTTATCCTTCAATGCATGCCTATGTATATATATTACGTTTGATGCATGAGTTTTAGTTCTCTTATTGTTTGTAAACAACAAACTGCATGACGAGCATAAAAGCCTCATTACAACTAGTCATTCTTTATACATACATATTTCCACTGTTATTTAATTCTAGAGTATTTATATACCTATATTTATATTCTATAATAATTCTTGATTATTTCACATTACGTAATTTATCCGCTATGCAGAGATTCATTCACGTTTAAAATTAGACCAACTATTTGATGTCGGACCAACTATGTGGTCATTGCGAAAGTAACCTAAATTCTTCGATTATTTATTAAATTATGATTTGGCAATCTGATGTGAATTCAGGGATTGAATTGGATGATGGAGGAGGATTGAATAAAAAGTACTGCTTATGAAAGGTCGTGTTTTTCCGCCTCTCTCTAAAAAGCCTAAAATATTACTTGAGACGTCTTGAATATTATTAGAGCTTCCATACGGTTGTTGCATTTTTACTTTACCCCAAAGTCATTATTTTCCACCCGTATCACTTTTCATGTTCATTTCTACTTGTGTTTACTTCGATTCTCGATATTGCACTGTTGTATTAACCCATCTGTTACATAACCACTGAGTTAATGAGTCTTGGTCTTTTGACCCGTATCAGCACATATACAGATTTCCACTAGGGTGAGTCTGTCTAAATTTTCACCCTTTAACACGTTATAGCCCGTCTCTTAACAGAGGGTTACCGTTCAAATTTCAAAATTAAATCGAAAGTTAAAAATCTGACATTTTTCTGCGAATTTTGTGTTTTCATCATCTTCAAATTTAAAAATCAAACGTTGAAGCCCATCTTTTTATTGAGGGTTCCAATCAATTCTTCGAATCTAAAAGTAAAATCATACACAAAATTAATCTTCGAAATTCCACAAAATTTAACTTCAAAATTGAAATTTTTCTACGTACAAACATACAACAGCTGTTACAAAAATCAAATCTTCGAAATTTTAAATTTAATATCGTGAAAAGGTTCAGAAAGTAAATTACCATCAAAACTACTTAGCAACTTCGTCAAAAGTGCAGGTAGTTAACAAGTAAATTTTAGAAGTGAAAAAAGAAGCAGTTTTCAATCCACAGACTCTGTGACTGAGATAGCTTCCAGCGCGTAGAGCCCACTAAAGTGAGTAGAACATTACCCTTAGTGAAGAATACAGTGACCCACGCAGTTGAAGAGACTAACCAGCGCGTAGTGGTGTATTATATAATTCCACAAACCAAGTGTAGACTTTTTCCATATGGTATTGTGAAGAACAGTTCTCAGTTTCCCCCACATCACTGCAGTAGTTCCAGGGTGTGGCTAGTGAAATTGAAAGTGGTAGTGACAAAGTGTAGATACAATAATCCCATGTCACCAGTGAAACCAGTAATCAAGACCGAGGGTATTCCAGAATCGAAGGTAGAGCCCCCACAGCCGCCCAAGAGTTCCAGAATTCCGGAATCATCCCCAGTCCCACAAATCTTTACAGGCAAGATAGTCGTAAAGTCAGGCCCCCAAACCCGAAGATCAACGGAGCCTGTACTCACTGCAGAGCAGACGGTAGTAGAAGCTAATAAACACTACGAACTCGAGGTACGTAAAGTTAAGTCTTATTATCACAAAAAGATAGAGGAACTGCAAGCTAAGTTAGGAGCATCTGAACACCTGACGGCGGACCAGAAAGCTAGCGTACCACTGCAGTTAGAGAACGCGGCATTAAAATCTAGACTCGCCATACTTAGAGCTGCGGCCCAGAAACATACTCAGGACAATATGTTGGGTAACAGAACCTTCAATCGCCCATTAGTCGACTTCGAAAAGCTGAAAGGACCATCAGATTACACCAGGTGGTTCGTCGATATGAAAATGGCGTTAGGCACCGTTCACTTAGGAGTCATAGTGGACGGATCATATCCAAAACCAGTTTTCGCATTGCCCCCAACACTTCAAGAGGCTACAGACATAGCGAACTGGGAGGCAGCCAACAACACAGCCGTTTTGTCTATACATTCAGGCCTTCATAGGGATGTACTTCTCAAAGTGCACCACATCACATTGGCAAAAGACCTCATGGAAGAACTCTCAAGAATGTTCGAGCCCCGAAAAGAGGATGAACGAGTCCAACTTGCAGAAAAGTTCTTCGGCCTCCGTATGGCTACGGGAGGCGGCTACAGCTATCTAAACCAGCTGTTAGCCATCAACAACGATCTGGATAGAGCCGGGAGAAGAATGGACAACGAAACCGTCTTATGCCTCACCGTAAGCAAACTCTCGGATCAAGAGGAATACGTAGGATTCCTTCAAACCTGGCGTGTCTCCACAGTGAAGACACCCGAAATCCTACTTGAGCTACTCAAAGCCACCGACGACAACCGCGAACGAGCGCTAGGTAACGCCGTGTACAACCCACCCCAGGCATTCAGAGCCCACCAGGAGGACGAAAGATCTGGAGGAAGAGGAGGAACCGAACGCGGACGGTCCCGTCTCCGCCGATCCCAAAGAGGAGGGCGTAGAGACAATCGTGAAGACGATTACACCCGGAGGAGCGAAAACTCCCCACCACCAAGTTCATGGAACCAACCTGGTGGAAAAGCCAAGAGCAAAACCATATGTTCATACTGTGGAAAACCCAACCATAAGAAGGATGATTGCAGGTATTGGTTGGACGGCGTGTCTCCGCCACGGAGCCGAAGAGACACATCATCATCCACCGCCAGAAGCTCCCAGGACGGAAGTCGTAGAAATTCCAAATCAGGGCGCGGCGGATCACGTCAGCGAGGAAGGAGTTCGTCATCATCAAAAGTAGGTCGAGCCAACACCCAACTCGATCACTCATCTCGCAACAGCAACAACAATGCAAGAGAACGAACCCCCGAGCGACAAAACAATCAGGTACATACAAGAAGTACCTCAAGACAGGAGGGAGGCAACAGACCCCCACCACCTGCCCATCTAGCTCAAGAAGATGTCAGCTTCATAGAAGCTGTTGCACGTCGAGCCACCCACTCTACTCCGTGGAAA
This sequence comes from Dicyrtomina minuta, assembly GCA_949802685.1. NCBI lineage: Eukaryota > Metazoa > Arthropoda > Collembola > Symphypleona > Dicyrtomidae > Dicyrtomina > Dicyrtomina minuta. Next base: position 135,860,832 of record OX461808.1, on the reverse strand, counting down.
GGAAGCTTACATATGGACTCCTCATCACGTAGCAGCAGCAGTGGAAGGAGTGAAGACACCCCCAGGCCAAGGCTGGCGGATCTTTTCTCAGACGCAGACACGTCAAGAAACGAAGACCATGCTAAACAAATGGCACTCCCTAAATCCCCTACATATCCCCTGTATTAAGACTCGTCCACAGAAGACTCGCAGCAAGAATACGCAAATAGGAGGATGAACTCACATGTAGCAGGATTTCAACACGACGGTGTTGGCCCCAACTGCGATCAACACCCAGCACACCTACTCCGACCTGGACGAAGAGTAGAGAAACATCCAGCGGATAAACACCGGGAAGATAGCCCCACCACTGGAGAAGACTCGGATACCGAAGCGATGCTATCTCAATTTAAGCAAAATAATGCTTTCCTACTCCGCCCAAGACAAGGAGTAGAGACTACAACAAATGAATGGACGGATAGCTCCAGCAATGACACTGACTCGGACCTGGAACCTGTACAGCTGCCTCCACTTCAAAATGGATTAATTAGGACTAGGGTAACTAGGCAGGAATGGGAAACAGTATTGGCACTTAGACGAGCGAGAGCTCAGCATATTCAGTCGACCATCAACCCGTTTATGCCCCTAGCTCCGACATCCACCACCATCCCACCACTCCCTCAGAACGACAACGCTACAGATTCTGGAGAGGAAGAAGTACAGGAAGACTACAACAACCATGTAGCAATGGAGGATGATGACCAACAATCCATCCCCACCGAGAGGACCCCGACTTCTCATAATATCGAAGAGACAGGGAGGGCCTCCACCGGAGCACCACTCGAAACGGAGCAATTGAGGAACAACTCACCCGAACGAGACGAAGCCCCACCACCCCCACCGGCTAGACTGAGGATAAATCCAGATACAGAGGAAAACATCGTACCTACTGCCGGAGCCTCAGGATCACAATTACAACCATACAGTCATTCTACACTAGCTGCAGACATACAACAGTCATTCCCTGGAGGTATATCAAAAACAAGGGAAGAAAGACTGAAAGAACACCAAGATAATTACAAATCTCATGTCATTACTCCCATTCCCAGACTATTTATAAGATCCTATACATCAGGGGAACGAAAAGCCTTGAACGATTGGGAATACAAGAATCAACTAGGACTTGCACATCAGGCAGACAAATCAAGGGATGGTTGTAACACCCAAATAGACTGGACTAAAATTTTAAGGAATTCACCCTTAGTACACACCTGGAGGGATATAGCTGCAGTTCTCGAAACCAATCTGAAAAGGGAAGAACAACTATATCAGTCAAACAGAAATACCGAAACTCTACGGGAACTTTTCGGACACCTTCCAGAGGCGATGGAGACTCCTCAAGAGCACATCCAGAAACTAAACAAATTAGCCCACAGGAAAGCACGAATTCAAGGTAATTCCCAGGAACCATTAAGTCAAAGGATGGACTATCGTGACTATATGAGCGGATACTGGCAGAACCCGAATAAGGAACGCTGGGCAATAAAGAAGGTGATGCAGAATCAACGTATTTGGGGAAAAGTCATTGACATGTTCGGACATTTACCAAATGCAGTCGTCACTGAGTCCGAATGGATTCTGGAAGCTAAACGGAAGCACTTACGAAAACAACGCATACGTAGTGCAGCTCTTAGACGACGCGATAATACACGGACTCAACACTCCGAAATAGATCCTTCTCAACGCTCTCAAGAAGAGGTAGACTCAGCCAGTGCTGTATGGCTAGGTTCCTTTCTGAAGGAGTATAAACAACAAGAAGAGCAACGGCTCCTAGGCGAGATCACAAACAGAACTAAGGAATTCCTATTCGGGAAAATGGTTTCCACGCAGCGTCATGAATACTTAAGAAGAATGGACAAATCCATAAAACAACACGGCCTTATCCTGGCAACACAGCAAGCTTGGTTGAATATTCCAAAACGGTTCCGGAGACCAATCTATCAATGGCACAAGTTCTGTAGGAATTTAAGCTATCATGAAAGCACGGATACAGACTTGTCGGATTCCGAGGACTCAATGTCAACTTGCCAAGAGGATAGGGAAAATCCCCAAATGGCGAACTATGGCGCACTAATGGTGAAACTGATAAGGAATTCCGAGCAAACCATTGCCAATGGGTTTAACCAAGGTGAGAAAAAGAGGAAATTAGAAGACCAAACTCTATACTTCTCAGACTACATCCCGGAGCCCATAAGTCCATTGCCCCTGACCCCTTCAGACTTCTCGATAGATGCCAACAACAACGAGGAGAATACCACTGATCCGAATGCAAATCCAAGTGCAACAACAGACAACCCGGAGCCCCAAAAGGTAAAACCCGAAGAAAAAGAATATTTCGTATATACCCTCACAACGGAACTTGACGGAGGAAATCCAGCAGCAATATATCAAAGGATCAAACAGGAGCAGAACTTTACTGTAACATCCACTGGAAATTCTTCTCAACAAACTACACCAGTAGATAGGGAAATACAAGAAAAATCGGCAAAACATCCCGAATTATTCTTCTACCGGGCACCACATGGAGGACTCCAGTGGAAGAGGAAATCGGACATGGAAAAACCTACTCAAGAGAAAACCTGGTCAGCCTACATGCAGGAGCTGGCAGATAAACGGGGTACAGCGGTTAGGTATCATCAAATCACACCAATAGCACCTCGTAGATTCCATGAAATGGTAGACTTGTCCCCTCCACAACCACTTCCCCAACCAAGTAACTTGGTTCTTCTCACCAATTACGAAGACACTACAGTCAAAGTGGAAGTTAACGACTGGAGTCAAGTAGATGAGAACCAAGAGGAGCCCACAGACATTACGGACGCTATGGAGACTTCTGACCAAGCAACACTACCTGACACTATTCCCCAAACTCTTCCAGCTCCAGTTCCAGTTCCAGAAGATTTGCCGGGGATAGTTGCTTATACCACACCCAAAGGTATACCCACAAGGATCCAACTCACAGACACAGTAGTAGAAAACCTGAGACTCCTGGCTCAACAACGACAAGAAAAGGAGCACGCCAAGAGATTTGTCACCCAAGAGGAGTACGATAGAAGACTCAAAGCACTGGACGAGCTTATTGTAGTAGAACAGGCCCGATTAGAGAAGAACATGCACATTCTACGCGAAGCTCAGATACACTACAACAATGATCTGGAAGAAATTGCAGAATCATTTCGATCAGTAGGAACCAAAGACGCCATCGATACACTCGAAGGCTTGGAGAAAACCATTAGTACTAACGAGTTTGTAGATATGGTCCAGTTTACACCTCGCAAGGCAAATTTCACGGTGAACGAATTATTCAATAACAATGAAGATTCAATCTCAAGACTACTGGAATCTGGGAGAGCGTCACAGACTTCGAAAATTCAAAACTCACAAAAATCGAAAAAGCCTTCTACCTTCACCGGGACTTCCACCGGAAGAGGAGGAGCACTAAAACAAGACTCGAGACTTCATGGTAGAAGCGGTAAGGAGGGAGTTAATTTTTCCACCAGCAAGGAGGGCGTAGACTTCTCTTCCACCAGGGAGGAAGCACACTCCACCACCGGAAACTGGAATTTTAACATTTCCACCGGCCAGGAGGGAGCTCACCTCACCACAATCCAGGAGGGAGCACAACCCATCACCGGACTTGGACTTTACCACCATTCCACCGGCCAGGAGGGAGTACCCGCCAACAGCACCAAAAGCAATGCGGTACACAACACCTCCACCACCACCAAATGGAAATTTAACTCTCACACCAGCAACTTGGGAGTACATACCACCATCAACAGGGATGTACATAACACCTACAAGACGGGAGCACACTCTTCCACCACCGACCCGGAGGTTCTCTCAATCTTTACCACCGGACAGGAGGGAGTACAAGCTGCAAAAATAGCTGTACATAACACCACCACCAGAGGAGCACTCCCCACCATGGGGCCACCACAACCGAGCACAAAAATATCGAAAAATAAAACTTCCACCCACCAGGGAGGAGGTCAAAAATCAAAACCTTCCACCAACTCCGAAACTCAACATAGCAAGGAGGGAGGAAGAAGTAAAAAGGCACCGGCCACCGACTCAAATCCTGCGAGCGGACAGGAGGGAAGGAGGGCGAGTGTAACAAAAAAGAGGAGTACAGTAGGACTACGAGGAGCTTCACTTCACGCATATCAAAACGAGGAGTCCGGCCACCGAGGAAATTCTACATCGTCACTACCTACCTATCGCCATAACAATAGTAAGGAGGGAAGGAGGGCGAGTACTTCTCAATCCAAAAATAAATCAACAGCAATAGAAGACACACATTTTCCTGTTCCAGACAAGATCAGACAGGATCAGTCGAGTCGAAATTTTGGAAAGTCAACAACACACGAATTAAGGAGGGAAGCGGAGCTGCCACCACCACCGAAGAGATCGCGCACTCCCTATCACTCTACACTTCCACTATTTTTCCTCGGATGTATGTACTTCTTGATGTTGATCCTTGGCGGAGGAGCAGAAACGGTAGATGAAGGAGGACCAGTTATTTGGCGAAGATCGGAGAATCCACCTCTTTACGGGTATAATTCCTACAACATCAAAATACGCTTATTATCACCATGCGATTTGTTGAAATACCCGGATATCAATATGAAAAATGTGGGACACGAACTCAAACAACAATGCCAAAAAGAATATAAGAGGACTTTCCTTCTGCCACTCAAGGCGATCTGCCCCCCCATCAAGACGGAAATCAGGAGACGAAGATCCGTTTTCACCAATGTAATAATGACGGCTCTCGCTGTTTTCACCAGTGCGGGACTTGGGATGTCATACCAGGCCGAACACCGAGCTGAAACGAATAGCGAACACACATTAGAACTGGCCGAACATTTCAATAAATTGGAACTGAAAATTAAGGAAGACACACAGAATTTTAGAGCCTTCTACAAACAAATGGCGAAAATTACTGATGCTGTTAACCAAATAATCAGTGAACGGAAGGACTCACCTGAAGAGATCGAGCGACTGGAGTTTGATATTGCCTACCTGGTATCAAGACTCACCCAAAGCGGAGCGATGATTCAACACACCAAGAGGATCTGGAGCCGTGGTCATATGGATGACGAATTTTTCGACTTCCTGAACTTCACTTTACCGTGCGGGGATTTATGTCCACTGGAGCTAGCCGAATTTCGACAATGTAGAAGTGACCCACAAATGGACAATTTACATCTAAGTTTCATTGTGCCACTCGTCAATCCCAACCTGACACTTGTCGTAGCGGACCCATTTACCTTACTATGGAGGAAAGAAAATCGGACGTGTGATTTGAAATATCAAGGACCACCAAATGCTTTGCTTTCAAGGGACCAAGACTGTGTATTCGATACAGGGCTCGACTGGAGTTTCATGGACAGAGTGGTAGCAACAACACACCAAAAATGTAAGCCACGAAATTCGTATGAAGACAAACTCAAGTATGTACTTCAAAACTGTCGAAATAGCACAGCACAAGACGCGGAGGGAAGTGTACAAGTCAAAGTGTATAATGCGTTCTTTCACATATACTGCCCAGGCTTGAACATACGTGTAGGAACCACCAGACACACCCCCTGCCCCAATGAAATCTTCCTGCTACCCATCACGACTACATTCACCATAGCGAACAACACGTATAGAGGAGATGTGCTTAACATTATCTTTAACGAGCACGAAGACCCCCTATTAGTGAACTCACTCGACTACCACATGGGAATGAAAATAGACATGAACAACTTGAACATCACATTTGACGAGAGCGACAACAGCATAGACACGTCATCATGGGAAAGAGATAGTAGCATACCATGGTACATGTGGATGATTCTAATTATTTTTGTTTTTCTGTGTATGGCTATTACAGCTATATACTTTAAGTGGAAATTGAGTGCTGCGTTCTTGAAGCGTGGGTGGAGAGGGAGTTACTGGGAGTCTATGAAAGAGAAGGGAGAGAAAGAGCAGCAAGCTGAGCTGCAGTTACTTGGAACGGAGGGACCAACTGAAACACCTGTAGCCCCACCGAGACGAGGGAGAGTCAACAGTAGTTACTTGGACCAAAACCAACACCGGAGCCAAGGGACGATTCTTGTTCACAGACGAAGTGGAGTGGATGAGAATGAGGAGATACGTAGAAGCACGCTTGTCACACCAAACGGCCTACTACCTACACTACACCTAGCTGAGGAGGGAAATGTCACTGTACACATACAATCACAGGCACCACCAGCAGTAGAAGAGGAACTACCCAAATCAACCATCGAACCGAGCCATCTGAGATTCTTGGAGGTGGAGTTTACTGATGAAGAGGAATAACATCACCAATATTTAAGGGTTTTTTCACTTGCCGTATACCGCCTTTCAGACGACGACAATTAAAAAAAAGGAGGGTATTAAGTCATACATATATGAGTCATTATCACACCTGCATTACTCATTAATGTATGTCTCAAACGTCAACTACTACGTACACCCATAGCTTTAAGTTTTGTATAATTTTAGTTTAAATTATAGTTTACTATTTCATAAGCTTAAAATCAAATGCCAGTATGAGCATGAGGAATGATGATGCATGTACATTTCTTGATATATGAATTTATCCTTCAATGCATGCCTATGTATATATATTACGTTTGATGCATGAGTTTTAGTTCTCTTATTGTTTGTAAACAACAAACTGCATGACGAGCATAAAAGCCTCATTACAACTAGTCATTCTTTATACATACATATTTCCACTGTTATTTAATTCTAGAGTATTTATATACCTATATTTATATTCTATAATAATTCTTGATTATTTCACATTACGTAATTTATCCGCTATGCAGAGATTCATTCACGTTTAAAATTAGACCAACTATTTGATGTCGGACCAACTATGTGGTCATTGCGAAAGTAACCTAAATTCTTCGATTATTTATTAAATTATGATTTGGCAATCTGATGTGAATTCAGGGATTGAATTGGATGATGGAGGAGGATTGAATAAAAAGTACTGCTTATGAAAGGTCGTGTTTTTCCGCCTCTCTCTAAAAAGCCTAAAATATTACTTGAGACGTCTTGAATATTATTAGAGCTTCCATACGGTTGTTGCATTTTTACTTTACCCCAAAGTCATTATTTTCCACCCGTATCACTTTTCATGTTCATTTCTACTTGTGTTTACTTCGATTCTCGATATTGCACTGTTGTATTAACCCATCTGTTACATAACCACTGAGTTAATGAGTCTTGGTCTTTTGACCCGTATCAGCACATATACAGATTTCCACTAGGGTGAGTCTGTCTAAATTTTCACCCTTTAACACATATAGATATGTGGACATATATACCTGTGTTCATTCAATAGTAAGGTCTGCTGTTAACAATAAATTATCATGACATATTATTTCCTAGTGATATCTTTAAAGTTAATTCGTATTAAGGTACTGTCCGAGAGTCAGGAGAGCAGGCAGAACAATTATAATCGATGAAAGAATTAAAAATGTTACGCTGCACGAAAGGCTTGAATAATGAACACTTTCGTTAATATCGCTAAAGTTTCCCAGAAATTGAGGCGCAGGATATGGTTAAGTAATATAATGCATTAATGGTTCTGGATTCATTACTTGTATCACCTAATTATGGATAAATATCTCTGATTATTTGCCTACTGAAACTCTGAAAAATATACAAACATTTTATGCTTCGAATTATAAGAAAAAGCCATCAATCAAATTGAGTGATTGCATGTATAATTTTGGGCTGCGTTACAATATTTGCAAGGGTGGGCTACATGAGATTTTGTTTTAGCCACAAACTATTGCGTGTCTGTAAATTCAGCTAAATACGAATTATCTGCGAGTTTGGATTTAAAATGTATCACAGTCTTATTGGAGCGTCGTTAAATTGCTGATTATTTATTTAGTTTCTGTTAAACATTGTGATTCCTAAGCAGCCACAACGGGTTTATTTATAATGACCTCACAAACACCTTGAGCAGTTTTAATTATAAATCGTGCATAAACTACGTTGTAGAAAAATCTGAGATACTGAAAACCATTCACTTCTATTTTTTGGTATGTACGCCCACATTTTGCTATTAAAGGTAGTTTCTCTTTGGTGCGTTTTTGTTTATTGCAGTTCTGTATTTGTTAATTTCAATATTATCCAAATAATGTTTACCATAATTAGCCTATAAATACTATCCTAGCGTGTACAATTAAATACACATTAAAATTTTCTGTTAATTTTCTGAGCAGCTGACCTGAATTAGGGTAGCTTACCGTGGAGTGTGAAACCAATCAAATACTCATATAAATTTTGTTACACTAAATAAATTGCAGTTTGATTTGGTGTAGGGTGCAGGTAAAGGTATTTGCCTAATATTAAATACAAGTTTCCACATAAATATTGTTATTCGGAATAAAGACGACCGTTTCCAAACTCATTGTTACCTAACTTAATTTTTTAATTAGCCAACCCATTTAAAACCCTAGTAAAGGACAAAAAACAAATCTTAATTTTTTTTAATCAAAATTGTAATTCGTGTTATGTCCAGTATAATTTGATTTTGTTAATTTTGTCTGAAAAACAGATAAGATAATACGTATTAGGAATACTTTATTTCGTCCTTCATCTAAGGTACTGTACTATCCTTCAGAGTTTTAGCCTTTTCACTCTAACGTAGTATTTTGTGGGCGCAGAGAATCAAATTCGTAACTTTTTACAATTTTTTTCTAATATCAAAACTGTATACTTCGTTAACCGTACCAATATATAAATACTGATTTGATCTCAGCGAAGAACAAAGTGGATCCTTCACTGATTATTTTATTTTATTTTCTCGCAATTGTGCTCTTTTCTTTGACAAAACTATTTGACCGTTTATGCTATTAATGCCATTTTAGCCGGTTGCTATTAATTAAAAACGGCTGTTTTGAATTAGTCATGATTTTGAGGTTTTAACGGGAACTGTATAAATAGGTGTGGCTCAATTAACTAATTGCACAACTTCATAATTTTGAAATGCAAAATATTACCTAGAATTTAGCTAAATTAACTTTTTGTCCTAGCTTCTATACAGTTGAAAGCGGAGTAGAAACCAATTGAAAAGTAAACCATTTTAAAATACTACAGAACCTTAATATTAAAAACATATAAATATAATTAGATACAGTTAACATTTGTTTTACGCTTAATTGTATATGAAGAGTATTATTATTATATGAAGAGTAAATCAATGTATCTAATAATTGAAAGTGGCAATGTTAAGTTTAAATACTATAAATGTGTTTAATGATTGAAATCTTTCCTGAGGGGAACCATTTAACATTGCACATTAAATAAATTTTGCTTTTATAGCGAGAAACGTTGTGCTTGACTCACACCTCATTTAACGATTAAATTTAGCTATCATCCTTCTTGTATAATTCTCGAAGTTTCAAAAACAGAAACATTCAAAACTTTAACACTTATACGCCATTCATCTTATTTTTAATTAACGTTTCAATAACAGTGGGTAGATGAATTGGCCCCTGGATTAGATGATCTACCTACCCTTTGATAAAATATAAGCCATGAAAATGAACTTTTTTAATTGTTTTGTATATGTTTACAAAGCATCAAGTGGCAGTCGACACGTAACCGAGTAAGATTATCATTGATAATTTCGATGTTGTCCTATTTTGTTGCAAGGCGTTTTAAATTTTACCCACAGTAAAGAAGTTTTTCAAGCTGTAATGCTTTTAAATCTCGTTGTCGACGAAATGGGGTTAGTGACACTTCACATACTGTTATCCTTTATTTTTTGCTAATCGACGACAGGACAAGAATTAATTCCTTTCTACATAATACGTACCTTTTTACGTCATGCAACTGCAGCAATACGTAATAATATTTGCAGCACATTAAAACAGTGCTTAGATGATTTTCTGCACATATTATAGATATTCTACAACGTTAATTTGTGGTTATATTGCAATTGACCGGACACATTATTTTAACGTTCATAAAACGAACAATGCTGGTGTGTCCATTTCCTTGTATGTAATACTTACGTCTTATTTAAGTGCCGTTGAAGCAAACTTGATTTTTGAAGTGACAAAAAGGAATATAAATATGTTTAGACGCCAGTCAATTTATATATAACTGAAACGCTAAACATGTTATGTTGTTGTTGTAGTGTAGTTAGCATCAGAAACTGAAAAATAATGTTTCACCGCTTTCGTTATATATTTCTCTTTGCATCATTAAACTACTAGAAGTCGGATTTTAAATTTCAAGCAGCTTTAACGTTTGCTCTGTTATTTCTTCAGAGCCCCATCGACGTTTCAACTCAGATCCAGCTGTTTTATCCTCTGATACTTCAGTCACTCCAAAAAAGAACAAAAGCAAATTAAAAATTCAGCCTCTTGAAGCCAATCACAACCAATCACTATACTTTCGATATTTAAGCCGTGTAATTGCAAGAATTTTGGACACTAAATACTGATAAACTTAAATAAATGCAAACAGATAACTTTGTAACACTCCTATTTTTGGATTGGAAACCAAGAAGCTTAGTTCTACAGTATGAAACAAAACTTTGCATCATATAGGAATCCTGATGTTTACAATTTATTTGGTTAGCTTCTTACTTTTCTGTAATTTCGTTATCTTTAGTCACTTTTCTTGTCTGTAATCGCAATCTTAGTACTAACTGCTGGCCATCCGAAACGTTAACTATAAACATTTGTAAAATTCATTCGACTTAATATCCGTATATACAATTTAAAAACACACCATTCTTTATTCACATTTTTTGACTAACACGTAATACTTAATAAATAAATAGGGGCATTACATATATGTGAATAGACCAACAGTTTGTTTTAAAAAACGTAGAAACCTAGCCTCAAAAACTGTAACTCCTGTTACAAAGCCCTTAACCTTTGTATTAAGTGAATTTAGCTTTTACAGGCTTCTATGCTCAAGTACAGTAAATTCATTTGGTCAATTTTATTTAAATTGAGTATACAATATTTATATATGTTTGTAGAAATGCACTACATTTTGATTTTGAGCGATGCGTAATGGAGAACGTTTTATGGATTTTTTGTTTACTGGTAAGTTAAATGGATACTACACTTTGGCAAATCGTTATAACAGGATTATACAGTCAGTTAAATAAAACAAATTGTATGCATTGGTTACTTTTATTCATTCCCTAATGATGAATATCTCATTTCAATTGCATTAAAAGTTTCAATATGATTATTTGTATTTACTGCAATTTTATTTCTTTAGCTTAACTAAATCGAAATGTTATCAAAAGTCATAAACATACATTTTGTTTACTGTATAGTGCATAAAGCATTTGTGTTATTGTTTAACAAGCAAATGCTTGCTGAACAACAAGGTCTGCTTATGAGTTATTTCAAAAAACAAAAATTGCAGGCATGTGTTTTGCTTGCAAATTGAAAAAAAATTGTTTTGTACTTACACTAAAAATTTGTATGCGTACATTTATTAAACATACAATAAAACTATTTAAAACTCTTATTGAATATGTAAATTTTTTTTCTGCTTTAGTGCTTCATACTTCACCACGTGATATAGTATAAAGTGTAATATAAACTTAAAATGACATCATGTTACAGAAAACACAAAACTGGAGGCATTTATTTTGAAACTAATCGTCAGTATATAAGAATAAAGACCGCCCAAATTATCTGCATACAAATAACAACGGAAACGCAATATTAGAACTTAACCTGTAACTTATCCTGTAGCAAAAGTTAGTTTAGTCACAGCTACCTGGAAACATGAAGCGTTTCGTGTGTTCGAAAATAGGGTAAGTTAAATAATTTGGCTAATTTGGTTATCATCTAATTAGTTGTAAATTAAATATCCATGTAATCTACAGAATAGTTTTTAATTTTCATAGATAGAAAACTCAATGTATTTAGTAATATTAGTAATGTTCCCCTAAACATGTCTTATAGAGGTCACAGACTGAATTCAATGAGTAGTACGCTGGGCCTACTGCTAGGACGGGGTATGTAGAGTCAACGATGTAGGATGTATCTAGCTTTATGCCCATATGCTCATAGATACTTGTATATGTTCATTGAATCTCACTATGCCGTATGCAAATAAAGATCACTCACAACAAATACGTCCAACGCTTGCGAATCTATTTTGTAGACTAAATCTTTATTGTATCATTCACTCTTAATTTTCAGTCTTGTTACAAATTACATACATTCATAATCAAACCAATGGGCAGCTATCATATAGATAATAATAGCTGCCAATACAATTTTAATGATGAGGCGACTATTAAAATAATAGTCGCCAATACAGTATTAACATACTCTATGGTGTTATGAATCTGCTGACATATCTTGACACGTCGCAAACTCCACGTCCACATTGTCAACTCCATTTAGGTTAACAATGTGCATACACTACACCAACTGCATCTTAATGTGCTGACTGCACTTTAACAGTCATCACATTCTGTCAAGCTCATTTAACTACTTCACTCCACACACACTCTCGTATGACTCGGTGGAGTCACGGAGCCACCGCCACCGGTACCTCCTACATCCTCCTAAGTAGTTAATGACTTGCTCCTCCTTCCACCTCCGGCTCTCTTCGAGGAGGAGACGGATGTAATCCGAAAATCATGTTCCGGATTCTTTGTGCCCTCTCATGCGTTACCAACACCAGCCTCAATGGACTATCAGACCCAGTAGATGAAGAATTTCCAGAGGAAAGTAGACTACGCTCAGTAGCTCCACTCGAATCCAAGTTCCCTCCTCCAGCAGTACTATGGCTCTCGTTCAACAGCGCAAGTATCTCATCATCATCACCAAATCCAATTCCTCGTCCAGACCGATGTATTCTCCAGGTCCACTTGAACTTGCATATTAGAATAATAGCAATTCCCAAACCTAGAGTCAACAAAACGCATAGACAGGTTATTAACACCGTCCACAATAGGGAAGGGCCTTTCGTTCCTCTATTGATTACTGAATAATACGAACCCTCTTCGAGCTCGGTATTAATCTTGGTCCAGTTCAGCTCCAAATCCAGATGGAAGCCAGCAGTCTCCGCGAACAATGGGTCCACCTCTTCAGTGTAACTCATGTCTACCATAGCACCCTCGAACTTAACTTTATTGATAGAAAAGGTCGTCACAAGAGGTAAAGTAAATACCTCCCTGGGGCATTTCTGCGTCTGCCGGGGTCCAATTTGATACTCTGAACCATAACAATAAATATAGTATTTATCGTCATACAGTTTGACTTGTACGAAGTCCTTCACGTCTCCATGGTCCTGACTCGCACATCCAGTCGAAACATAAGGCGCCATTTCATCTTTAGAAATTAGCCCTTTTCGGCATTGACTATATGAGGATACAACTAAGTTCCCCGGATATGGTAACCGTATATCCACATCATATAGGCAATCCTCCTTCTTGGATAATAAAGCATTTATAGGCCCTATATATTCAAGTTTACAATTCTTACCTTGTTGATTCTTCACCAACAGAGTAAAAGGGTCCGCCTCCACTAGTACTAATCCAGTATTTATGATAGGTACTACAAAATCCAGAAACAGCTTACTTCTGTCTTCACTGAGCCTACAGCCTTTCGGCTGAGAGAATCTGAGTGGGCAGGTTCCGCCACAGGGAAGAGTAAGATTCATAAAATCCAAAAATCCCCCCGAAATCTTTCCATCAGCCCATTCTCTCCTGAACTCCTAGATTATGGACCTTCCAATGAGTAACCTTCCTACTAGATACGAAATCATGAAATTAGACTCCAAATTCTTAGTCTTGAAATCATTCAGATCAACTTTGATCATTTCTGTCCGGGACAACACTTTTATCAGCTCCTCTTGTAGGTGGTGAATATTCTTGTCCCCAGTATTAATCTTTGATGCTAAATCGTCCAGTCTATTCTGTAGGTTCCCGGTTATCTCCTGAACAACCTGAATGTCCTCCTTGTTGGTGGCTGCCATGGATATAGCTGCTATTCCGATACCCGCACTCGCCACAACTGCGATGAGAGTCATAGCCAACATCAATGGGCTTCTTTTTCCACGAGTAGAAATCCACTTTTTCCGAGGACATAGGATTTCCAGTTCATCTAGAAAATATTCTTCATATGATTCTAGACATCGACGGTGAATTTCTTCACCCAATTTTCCTTGTGTTCTATCTTTCTCCACGACTGTACATGGTGAAAGTAAGGATACCATCATGTGGATGGACTCAAAACCACCCGCCACCGGACTGGGATGTCTACGCCATAAGACATTCCCAGTTTTCGTCTGGGAGGAGATGGGAGCAATCAAACACAGCACCATCATAACATTTAACATATACGCGGACATACCACATAGTCTCCCTGTTAAAATGCTCTGTTGCTCTGGATCCTCCACATTCGCATTTCTCCTCTTTTTCTTTGGTGGCGATTCAAGTTCTTCACCTGAATGAAAGATTTCCTCCGCCTCTAACTTCTCGATCTTTTCGACCCTGTTGAGGTTCATTCGAGTCATCTGTTCGTTCAGTGTTTCATGTGGGAGCGCCTTGGTAAACGAGTCGGCCAACTGTTCCTTCGTTGGTTTCCATTCTACATCTATTTTACCTTTCTCGATCTGCTCCCGCACATAGTGATATCTCACATCTATGTGCTTTGTTCTTTGGTGAAATTCCGGGTTCTTGGCCAGCCTTATTGCCGCCTGGTTGTCCACTCTGATTTTCATCGGATTAGCCCTCCAGAACCCTAGTTCCTCCATGAACCTTGTCAGCCATACAGCCTCCTTAGCTGTCTCTGACAATGCGATATATTCGGACTCCGTAGATGACATAGCTACACAGTGTTGTAGCTGTGACCGCCAAATGATGGGGCATCCGTTCGCTAAGAACACCATGCCCGTCGTTGACTTCCGGTTCACGTTTTCACCCGCGTAGTCTGCATCCGAATATCCAATCACTGCCATCTCATTTATCGGATTAAACGAGATTCCTCTTGTGATCGTCTCTTTTAAGTACCTGAGTACCTTCTTGGCTGCGTTCCAATGCTCCTCACCGTACCCCGTTAGATATCTGGACAACTTAGAGACTGAGTAACTAATGTCCGGCCTAGTGTTCCTTGCTAGGTATATTAACGCTCCCATCAATTCTTGGTATGGGTACTTTGCATCTGGAATTTTCAGCTTCTCAGCTGACCAGCCAGCTGACATAGGAATCTTCTTCCCTTTACAGTCAACCATATTGAATCTATATAAAAGTTCTCGCACATAATGCTCCTGAGAGATTCTTATCTCTCCATCAGGGCAAACCTTTATACTAATCCCTAGGAAAATCGATGGGGGCCCGTCCGTAATTATCAGGTCTTGAGTCAATTGGTCAAGGATCCTCTCTTTGATTTCTTGGCACTGGCACAATAGCAGTCCATCATCTACATATATAGCTATGTAGACCGTGAATCCATCAAACTCCCCAGTGAATACACATGGGTCTGACAATGTGGCCACAAATCCTATCTTTCCTAGAATTATTTTCAATTTTTCAGCCCAGATCCTCGGGGCTTGCTTCAGTCCGTATAAGCTTTTCACTAATAGACAGACCATGTCTTCATTACCTTCCTCGAATCCTTCAGGAAGCTCCATAAATACTTCCTCGTCCAGCTCCCCATATAGGAAAGCCGTCTTCACATCAAATTGAGTAATGCTAAAGTTTCCTGCAGCCGCTATGGCCAGCAGTGTCCTCACCGACTCGAATCTACACACTGAGGCGAACGTCTCTTTATAATCCAGTCCTTTTACCTGTTTATAACCTCTGGCGACCACCCTTGCCTTATGTTGGATCGGTCGTCCTTGTTCGTCCTTTTTGATTGTATAAACCCATCTCGATGTAAGTACCCGTCGACCCTTTGGCCGCGGTACCATTCTCCAAGTACAATTCTCAAAGAGGCTAGTCATTTCCTCTCTCATCGCACTTGCCCACTTATGATTTTCGCTGGACTCCATTGCCTGTTTATAATTCCTAGGCAAACCTGGTTCCCTTGGACTTTCCGTATCCTCCTCTAAGTCCAAATCATTAGTGTAGTCCAAAGTAAGGACAGCGGCCGTTAGAGCGCAGAAGTCATTCACACCATAGTCCTCCATAGTCCTAGGATCATTTACTCCCAGTCTCTCAATAACTGGTAGTTGGCCTCTGTTTCTCAGTTCTCTTGTAGCTGCCTCTGTGTCCTCCTGTCCTTTGGTCTTCTTTTTGCCTTTATCCTTTTTAGAACTTTTTTCTTTCCCAAAGGTTAAAGAGACGGAGGTTTTCCCTCCCGTCTTCTTCTCAGACTTAGAGAATTTTTTAATTCCCTTCTTAACTGTGGATACATTCAGTTCGTCTGGTTCACTTGTCCCTTCCTGAGAGACATTCTCATTCACGGGCGGCGCTCCTAATTCACTCTCGGGAGGTGCTGCTAAGTCCAGCACATCCTCTTGATCCTCCGTACCTTCTTCACCTTCAACTTTTACTTCCTCCTCGTACTCAGCTTCAGTTCCAGATTCATCTGTGCTACATTCTGCAACAAGTTCAAAACTGGAGCCGCTAGAAACTGACTCTGTTCGGAGAGGAGAAAATCGATTTTTTGTTGGTGTAGGTAATGGCCCCAGACGTTCTGCCCGACTTGGACCAGCCTGGTTGAGGTTCTGAGATGAGACGTCAACTCTTAAGTTGACTTTTCTCCCTCCTTCATCCTCAGGATCCTCACACTCTTCTTCCACTTCCTGCTCGAACGATAAATACCTTTTGTTTTTACTGATCGTTGTGAAGTTTGGTTCTGCAGTGTTCTTGAATTCTTTGACATTCATCTTTTGAATGTCCTTGTCTACCCGCATTTGTTTAATTCTTTGAGAGGCTTCTCTCACTTTTTGAATTTTCTGAGTCTGTATTTCTTTTGGAGTATAGACTCGTTCGGACTCCAAGTCTCCCTCCCTTATTTCGAGGAAAGTTCCTGAGACATCTTCCTGAGGGATATAGAATTCTTCATTCATTTCCATCGATATGTGATCCTCTGCCACGGTTACATGGCGAGCTTTAATCACATCACATGACTCTTTGTCGTAAATCCTGTAGTTTCTAGGATTTAAGTCATAACCCACCAGTATGCCTTCTCTCGCCCTCTCCACCCATTGTTCGCCGGGCTTCCTTCTGACAAGAGAGTACACTGTTGAGCCAAACACCCTTAGGTGTTGTACTGAAGGCTTTTTCTTATGAATCCTTTCATAAGGTGTTTTATCTGGGCTTCTTTTATTGAGTAGCCTGTTCAATAAGTAGACAGCACAATCGACTGCCTTTCCCCAGAACCTTGCAGGGAGCTTCGCCGCATTCAGCATTGTTCGTGCCGAATCCTTGACGGTCCTATTCTCCCTTTCAATCAAGCCGTTAGGCTGAGGGCAATACGGAGGGAATCTCTGTATCTCTATGCCCAGTCTCTCGAGTTTAGCAATGAGTTCTTCACTCATAAACTCTCCTCCCTGGTCCGTCTTCAACTCCTTGGTTTTATTTCCAGTTTAAGTGAACATGTCTCTAATATATTGTCTAATATACTTGGAAGCTTCACTCTTATCTTTTAGGAAATAAACAGTCCTGTAGCCAGTGGCCACATCCTTGCAGAGCATAAAATATTCATTACCTCCAAGAGATTTAATACTTTGCCTGCCCGATAGGTCAATGGCTACCTTTTCACCCGGTCGAAGGTAGTCCGTCTGTGGGAGTGTGTTAAATGATTTCTTGGTCATTTTATTCTTGATACAGTCACCGCAATGTGACGAATCATGGATGCAGTTAAATGGAAGTCCCCAAACTGCCTGTTTTCTAGCAGTATCCTTGATGTACTGATAGTTTACATGGCCGAATCTCTCGTGCCACTTGGAGCCCCTGACCCTCCTGGCCGCCAGAGCCAGGTTTGAAATGAATGGCTTAAATATCATTTCCGCTATGCCGTCTGAGCAGACGACACCAGTCAGTTCTGGATCCTCCTCATTTCCAGGAATGAATCTAACCATGATCCCTTTCTTGAAAATGGAGTATCCGGCCTCCGTCATTTTTACTTCTGAGAACAAGTTCGCCATCCCAGGTGAATATATGACTCGTTGGAGCTCATATATGAACCAGCTTCCGTCGGCCGCTTGAGCCTGTACCGGAACCGTTCCAAACCCGTGGGCCTTTATAAACTTCCCACTGGCCACCTCTATCAGCTCGGGTTTCTTAAACTCCGTAAGGTCTTGGAACCACTCGGAGACTCCACAGTAATGGCTGTTCGCCCCCGAATCACATATCCAGGTGAAAACTTCTCTCTCTACTGCTTTATTCCTATTGCGGTTCCTGTTACCCTTAGCCATATGAGCTTTGAAAAATTTTGGCTTACCGTCTTTTTCAGACTTTGGTTTCTCCTCATCTTTCTTTCCCTCGCCATCGGCCTTTTTGTTCTCTGGACACTCGTATCTGTAGTGTCCAATCTTTTGACATCCAAAGCACTTTGCCTTTGCTCTGGCTGCCTCCTTTTGCTCTTTCGTTTTGGCTTTCGTATTCTTCTTCCCTTTTCCGGCACTAGTACTCGCAGCCGAGAACGCTTTATTCTCTGAGGCTTTGGTAGGAGTTGCAAGTCCATCCACTTTCAGTCCTTTTAACCGTGAAAGTAGCTCTTTAAGTGTTTTTCTAGTATCCGGAACCCCTTTCCAAGTTTCGACAAAATATTCAAACTTTGGGGGTAGACACTCTATCACTTTCTGGATCTGCATCACTTCTTCAACAGGGAACTTCTTTTCACTAAGTTCCATAGCCTTAGAGGCTAACTCGTTGAAGATCTCTACTGGAGTCTGACCCGGCTTGGGTACATGTGTATAGTAGGCCAATCTGGTCGATGTTAAGTTAACTGCACTTGTGTCACAATTAAGTGACTCCAAGGTGGCGTACATCTCTGCTGCTGTAGCACAACTCTGTGTACTAACTAACAAATCGTCAGAAATTGTTGTCAGAAATATCGTTTGCACCTGCAAGTCCTCCTTGTCCCATAACAGCTGGTATTTAGCCAGCGTTAGGCCGTGTCCATGAGCACCCGCAGTCGCTTGGACTTCCTCGGGTCTCGGGTAGCTGCCGTCTGCATACTTCCACAACTCGGCCGACCTTAGAAGGACAGACACTTGCCTGTTCCACCTTGCGAAATTCTTGTCATTTAACTGACCTACCCCTCTGGGGTCAATTTTATTAACAACCGACATTTTAATTCAAGTTTAAAAAACAAAACACCCGTTTTTTACTCACCGAAAAATAGCACTGTACTTTTCCCTTGGATTCTTGAATTTTCTTCCGTAAAATGAGTGTTATTCACACTTCAAATTTTATTTCTGTCTCTAAGTATGTATATACCGTGCTCGAGAACGTGTAGGATGTATCTAGCTTTATGCCCATATGCTCATAGATACTTGTATATGTTCATTGAATCTCACTATGCCGTATGCAAATAAAGATCACTCACAACAAATACGTCCAACGCTTGCGAATCTATTTTGTAGACTAAATCTTTATTGTATCATTCACTCTTAATTTTCAGTCTTGTTACAAATTACATACATTCATAATCAAACCAATGGGCAGCTATCATATAGATAATAATAGCTGCCAATACAATTTTAATGATGAGGCGACTATTAAAATAATAGTCGCCAATACAGTATTAACATACTCTATGGTGTTATGAATCTGCTGACATATCTTGACACGTCGCAAACTCCACGTCCACATTGTCAACTCCATTTAGGTTAACAATGTGCATACACTACACCAACTGCATCTTAATGTGCTGACTGCACTTTAACAGTCATCACATTCTGTCAAGCTCATTCAACTACTTCACTCCACACACACTCTCGTATGACTCGGTGGAGTCACGGAGCCACCGCCACCGGTACCTCCTACAAACGACACACCTGTAATACGTTATATTGTTACTTTTGTCCTTGTCATTTTTGAATTTTTGCCTTTTTCCTGGATATTATTTTATTCAGTCATGCACTGCCATGATTATTGAACTGTTGTATAAAAGCACTCCGCTCGTAAGCAACATGTAAAATGTAAAAATAACTTGACAAGAATTAAAAATGCAAATACAGGTTTAGGAAATGATGCGAAAAGCCCTAACTAACATTTACTTTTCGTCAGGCAAAATTCTGGAAATATACTACACAATCAAATCACGAATTGAACGCAGATATAGACAAATTATCATTGATTAGTCCTACACGTTGTTTATAGTTATTGTATACCAGTCTGCTTTTATTCATTCATTACATGCTGCAAGCCAGCCTTAATTTATATTGCATCTACAATACAAATTTTTGCTTAAAATAGGTAATTTGTCTAACAATAAGCGTCATTGAAGCTGTAAATATTTTTATTGTCCAACAAGTACTGTAATTTAACATTCTGCTGTAACTCAGACACTGTAGACTGTAGTGCAATGATCTCAAAACCTTAAGCAGTTTTATAGAGCGGAATCGTGTCTAACTGTTTAATCTATCTACGTGAAGATACGTTGTATTTAAGTAGGTAGGTACATGGTTCAAAACAATAACAACGACAACAAAAATCAAATCACTGCGCAATTAATTACAGCCTTAATTAATAATATGAAGTCTTTCATTATCTTTTATACTACGACTTATAAGAAAAGACAACTAATCTGTTATTAAGTAATTGCGTGTACAATTATACGCTATGTTACAATATTTGCAAAGGTGGGCTGCGTATGCCATTTTTATTTTTAGGCACAAACTTGTTTCCGTAAATTAGCCTTAATATGTACTGTAAGTATTTCAGAATGGAGTGATCTAGATATGACAAAGTTTTATTCAAGCGTCGTTGAAGTATTGCTTATTAATTTACTTTGTATTAAACATTTTAATTCCTAAGAACTGAGTATATTTATAATGACCTCACAACCATAAACACCTTGAACAGTTGTGATTACGCGAATAAATTAACCCTGCATAAATAATTGGTCCGAAAATTGTGGATACTAAACACCCTTTACCCTCATTTTTTTAGTATGTACGCCCATGTAAAAGTATGAGTAGCTTAAACCCAAACCCCGTTCATGTGAGTCTCACGTAATGTATTCACGCTCCCGTAGTTAATTTTACTCTTAAAGGTATTTTCTCTTAAGATGCATTGTGTTTATGCGGGTACCTAAATAAATATACTCTATTCGTGTATAGACAACTGACATATTTAGATTTCAGTTTATAACTTTAGTGCAATTACCCATTTGTTAAAACTAACAAATAAGTAATTGCACTAAAGTTATCAGCTAAATACTGCTTTACATAATTGGACTTTAATTCCATCCTATCATGTAGAATTAAATACATGTTAAAATTTTCTGTTCATCTACTGAGCAGCTGACCATAATTAGTGTAGCTCACCGTAAACGTGCAACTAATCAAACGCTTATCTGAATTCCTCTTACAGTTAATTAATTGCAGTTTGATTAAAAGTGGAGTGCAGATAAAGGTAATTGCATGATAATAAATAACAGTTACTGATTTATTTTTATTCAGCATAATGACGACCTTTCCAAACTTATTGTTAAATTAATTTGGTTATTAGTCATAACCCATTTAAAACCTATTGAAGCACAAAAAACAAATCTAAAAATTATTATAATGAATTAGTGAGCTCAAAATTTGAATTTGTGTTTTTAACAGTATAATCTGATTTTATTAATTTACTTTAAGAATACAGATACTATTACAAATTCTTCATTTTGTCCTTCTTTTTGGTTTCTGTACCAAACCCGCGTTTTAATAGAGACCAGGGTAGTACTACAGCAAATACTACAAGTGAACTATATTCACTAATTTGTATCCGTGTAGTTGGAAATTAAATATGCACATAAACTTAATAATTTTTAAAAACAAGAAAATGATGAATAAAGTATTTAGTAACTTGACTTACGCGTTGCTAGTCCGCCTAACTAGCGACCGCATAGTTTCCATCGAGAGATACTAACAGGGGAACGAATAGACATTTAACACTAATTTTTTTGAAGAGCTATGTTCCAAGAAACCTTGAAATGCTTTTAAGACTGAAACAGTCGGCAAAACTTGCCTGAAGCGTCCTGCACGCACTTTCCTACTGCGGCCTAATGATCTGAAAAACAGCTTAAGCAGCTAAATTGAGAGCAAATCGTTTTTAAACTGGCTTCGTGCAGTTTCATTGTAGATGGATAATTGTTTAAAAATAACAACAACAAAAATCACAGCAATAGTAATTTCATCCTTAATGAATAATATTCTACTAATTAAAATGATTACAACTCCCTAAATATTCTGCATACAATAGACTGAGTCAAAATAGTGTTGCACAATTAAAAAGACCATTAAAAGTACTCTCAGAATTTTAATTATCTGTAAGTCAAAAAAATTTCTAAGTTAGCTAGCTATACATTTTTTAACCCATAAATTACATAATTGGACTTAACAGATGGATTATATTTCATTTAAATCAGGAACGCAACGACTACACTACTCGTCACTTTGGTAGTATCTTACGCATAACACACAGTATGTCAAGGAAGCAATTCCATAAGTTAGTCTGATAATTTAGGTGCTAAATACAGAGCGGCGTCTAGCTAGGTACACAGATGTTTCAGACCTACTTTCATTACCTTCACAAAAATATCGATATGCGATAATTAGTTCAAAACTTAAATAAGCCAAATATATTTACAGAGCGAATACAAAATATAAATTTAAAAACTTTTTGTAAAGTTAAAATATTAAATAATAATAGTCTATATACAAATATTCATTATTGTGATTGACGCGATGCTTAAGTTTATAAAAACAAGGTCATAGGGTCCTAAAATTGAGATATTTTAATAACATCAATTATGAAACATCATTACCATATTCAGACTGAAAAAAGTCATTTTCATCAGTACTGTTTTGAATCGTGAAGGAAACCAAAGGTTTACTTATAAAGATATATTATCGTCTCTTGCGAGAATTCCAGGCGTATAGGATGCACTTTTAACACACCAGTCAGTTTTAATTACCTGTTATAATAATGATAATGTCTTAAAGTTTATGGTTAACGATTCAAATGCAAAATCCAGAGAAGCTTAAAACTAATTACGTATTTTACTCGTACTTTCATAAATATTTAAAATAATACCAAACACAAATAATCGTATAAGCAAATAAAAGTAATTCAAACTAAATTACATGGAGAAAGATTGCAAATATAGATAGGTAAAGTTTTTGTCCTAATTACATTTAAATATAGATTTACTGTGAAGAAGTGACAATGGCAATCATCAATACCTGCAATAAATTATGTTCAGAATGGAAACATCTATCAGTACCGTTACTGTTGTGCATAGAACCTTTGTACTTTGTAACGAATTCTCTTAAAACCCACTAATTAAACTGTCTACACCTAAACTAGACATGGTGTGCCAATAACCCAGAGAAACATAAGGCGGCGTGTAATTGATCAAGTCAATAGATGATAAAGTCAATGAAATAAAATCACAGCACCTTCGAAAACAAAAAACCACTTAGAATTTGGAAGTTATGCAAACAAAATAAACAGAATGTACATATATATTCTGCAATTGCGTGCATGATTAAATCTCGCACAAGACATACAAAAGGAGTTCTGCTGTAATGTCATAATATAATCTGTATATTCAGTATTGGGTGTAATCTAAATATTACATGTAATCAGTACCGCCTTGTATCAAATATTGAATTATTTATTTTGTAGTATGTTCATTACTACTGCAGTTTACAAAACAAAACAATCTACAAAATAAATGTTGGCACGTAACATTTGCATTATTGGTTTAATAATGCTCTATCTGAGAAACTTTGATAAATTCAATTACTCTAAATTTATATATATATGTAGTAAAAAATAAACGAAATAATTTTCAATGCGCTTCTTAATTGAATAGCATTTATCTGACATATATTTGTATTCTAGAAATCATCTGTTTTTCTTATGCGATGTTATCACAGGCGTTCCTACATTAACAGTTTAATAAATTATTCAAATTGCCGAACACACAAATAGAAAGGTGATCTAAACTGACATCTAGGTTTTAGATTTAAAAAATTTATGTTTAAAAATTAATTTTGGAAAAATTCCTATTTAAAAAGATCAAAAAGAAAATACAATATTTTTTTATTGATTTTTTTTTTTGAATTTTCTAAAACTTAGAATTCAGTTTATAGAATTTGCACTGCAGCTCATCTATGTCTGAGTACTTGCCACACAAAGTTTGAAGAATGTAAGTACACTTTCTGTATTTTGTACCAACATACCCAACTGCCGAAATTCATTTAAATATTCACTATGTGCCATGTACAGAACTTATTGGGCGTGCTAAATGTTTAAAAATGGCATTGGTATCCGCCGGTAACTCAGTCAAATACAATACTTTATTTTTACCTAGCACATAAATCACAAAGGGTTTTTACATTAGATTGTTTACAGAAAGTCAATACATCTTTGGCTACAAAAATGAATTTAAAGAGCGTGCGTGGTGTTTTAGCAGCCACACTGAAGTTAACAACACATTTATTACAGTCGCGTCGCAATCAAAATAGAATTCTGAAAGTTATCAAAAAAATCCTCCAACACAGCAGCATAGGCTCATTTAGAATTTTATTATGTTATATGTGGATTTGATTGGGATGAAACCTGTTCCATCAACTTCAAATGCTAAAACAAGCCATAGTAAAATTCAAAGGTGCAAAAACAAATACAGTTAGAAAAAAAAATGGGTAATCGCGGACTCGCCAGCTGAGACTCTTATAAGTATATACATTCTTTATACAGTACGAAATAAAATTAAGTGCAATCAATTTATCATCCAGTAAACGTTATTGCGATTTATACTGTTCATGTTTTACAAAATTTTATTTCAGTTAATAGAGTATATCCTACCGGACAAAATACATGATTGTATACCACATGAACTTATCGTATATAGTATTAACCAATCTTTATACTTTTTCTAAGTAGCGTTGAAGCAATGGGAATTTACTTGAATAATATTTAAATTAAATGAGCCGATTTAAACCAGATACATTGCTCCTGTTTTGAGTAATTCCAAAAACAACGTACACATTTAAAAAATGTGTACGTTGTTTTTGAAATTACTTATTATTTTTTAATTACAAAATAATATTGCACTTTGTTTTAAAATCCCTTTTTGTAAAGGTGCATTGTATTACCCGTCTACCATTACATTCCAGCTACTATTACTACAAATCTAGACGTGAAGTACTTGTACTTACTGCGTGGCATCTAGAATTATTGTTTAAACACATTAAATTATTAGTAATTTGCACAATAAATACAAGGAAATTTTACAACAGGCATTTCTTTTGATCAGTGATGGTCGTCTAAATCGGAATAGTATGCACTCACCTGTTAGTGCACCTTGTTAGTGCAGTGTTGTAGACTGTCGTTCGGTCCGGGTCGGGGCGGGAAATGGGATTTCCCGTCCCGACCCGAAGATATTTCTTTCCCGCCCCGAGTTTCGGGAAACGGGAAAAGCTCCTCCCCGACCCGTTCCCGACCCGGACCGTTCCCGACCCGGACCGCCGGGAAATTTCCCGAAAATTCTCATTTTTTTTAAGTTTTAATATTAAGCAGAAATTTTTTTGTAAGGGCGTTCAAATTTTAAAAATAGGTATTTTTACAATTGTATTTTTAAAACTAAAACCCATATGTTGAATTTTTCTGTTTCCAAACAAGATGTAGATATTCAAATTTTGCATGCTTTGCCAACTCAGTTGTGTAACACGTAGGAATCATGAGCACCTTATGTCTACTTTTATTTGACAAAAATTAATAATAGGGTTCCTTACATAGTGTTTCAAATAGGTAATTGAATTTTCAAAAATCAGAATAAAAAGTGACCTTCTGACATACAACAAAAACAACATGTAAACCGACGAATAACCATTTTATTAAAAGCTTAAGCTGACCATCTAACCAAACCAAAATTTATAAACTAAATCCAGTATTTTGAATTCTGAGTGTCCAAGTATTAAATGCCAATAAACGAATTCCTTTTATGATTTCACAGCTCAGAATTTTGTAAATTTTTCCAAAACTAAAAACGGGCATTTCTAATTAGCTCAAAGGTATAGTTTGACTAAATAAATGTTTCAGAATTAAAATGTACAATTAAATTCTATATATTATCTTGTTAAAAAACTCAAAAATCACACCACGGCGGTTGCTCGTACATATAGCTATACAATGTGCTTTGCAAAAGTGCAATAATTTTTCTAACATGAGCCAAACAAGTTATACATAGATCATTCTTGAAAAATGTATTGACTTAATTTTTGTGAAACTTCTTCAAGATCAGGACTAGAGTTACAAAAAAATAAACGTTTGCTTGGGCTGAAAATTTATTATACATATAATTAGTAAAGAGCCTTACATTGCGATGTCAGAATAAACCAAGGCATAGTTTTCGTAAGCAGAAGTAAAATGCTTTTGATATGTTTTTTGTGTATTTGTTAAGCAAACGTAACAAAGTTTGAGGTCCTAAAAATTTTTATAAACAAATGAAAACTAAACGTGGGCATTTACAGTTAAATTGAAAGCAAGGTGAAAAGCTATATCATAACTAACGAATTTACTAATCAGCTTAATGCAAATTGCAAGCCACAAGCCCTAATTGAAAATGCCACAGCTTATTCAACCAACCTACTTACAAATTGAAACCCAGGATTCTAAAGTGCAGACTTGAAATTTAAAATTTTGCGCTAAAATAAAGACAAAAATGTTTAAATCAAAATTTATCAAACGCTAATTATACAAGTTTAACGCCACTTGGCCTAATTTAGTCAATAGAAGACGAAGCACAATGGTCGGGAAATTCCCGCCGGTCCGGGTCGGGTCGGGAAACGGGAAAACAAATTTCCCGCCCCGTTCCCGGACCGCCCCGAACAGTTCGGGAAAAGAAAAACCCTTTCCCGGACCGTTCCCGACCCGGACCGACCGGTCCGGGAACGGGAATTCCCGTTCCCGAACGAAAGTCTACTTTGTTGCAATGAATGATTTAAAATAATTTTGATGTTGCATTCAAGTTTCAAGACAATAAATTGACTAAATAAAAATCCGGCGCTTTGCGCCGGAGCACAAATTTTTCCCAGCCCACGGGTTTGGAGCCAATCGTACCCTCGCTACTTATGTTCAGACCACTGTAAGAGCAACATTCCTGCAGTCTTCCGTCCGTCCTGCCAAGATATAAAATAGTGTATGCGACTATAGTTTTTAATAAAATAAAAAATTTGAGAGACTGAGGTACAAAGAGTGTTAGTGCGCTGTCGTATTTTGATTGGTTATACAATAGGGTTCCTTTTTATCTTGAAACATTGATTTAATTCTTGGTCAGTTTAACTGCTAATTGCGAACAAGCTATAACTTTAGTCTTAACCAAAAACTATACAGCACTCTTCCCTCGCTTTTCTGGGAGATAAAAAGTTGTTTCAAATTAAAATCTTCAAAAATGCAACCTGTAGCGTGCGACTGACGGCCATGCTGACAGACAGATAGAAACACAGCAAACACCAGACCAATAGATGCTTGCCTAGCATCTAAAAGTGGACATTACATGTAAACAATTTAATTTGATTTTCAGTGGAAAGTGAACCTAATTTAAATAATTAATGCTTCAGTGAATTCACAGTGATGTTCTAAACCAAATAGCAAATACTAGGAAAAATTAGTTATTGAATATTTATAGGAAATACCGTGGTCAAGGTAATTTTTTGATTTCAGTTCGGATACTCTCTGGCCTTGGGTGAGATTTCTATCGTTACCAACTGCAGTTTTTGAAGGTCGTACTCGCTTTGGGTTCCCAGCTATTAGGAAATCAAGTTCTTTTTTAGAAAGTTTTTCTACGCTTATCTTATTTAGTTGTTGCTTCAAATAATTGTTTTAAAATAGGTAATACAAGAGAGTTGAAATACAGACAAACAAACGTGTAACCTCACTGCTTATAAATTGGTATCAGTAATGAACTTGAGCTTTATATTAGCGGAGAAGCGGTTTTGGATTAGTAATGAATTAGGCTTTAATTGGAAAAAAGTTAGCGCAATATAATTTTTTTCACGTTTAGAAAATTATTCTTTTTTCAAGGACTTTAAAATGAAATACCACTCGTCAAAACCGGTCAAAGATTTAGAATGGTTCTGCATTATGTAAATCGGCACCATTACATATTCATTACTATGCATTAATCGTAGAAGGTAGAAGTGTTTAAAATGACACAATATAATTTATACATGCTTATGCTCTATATCACTGTTATTTTCATTATTTTACACCAGAACATTTTAGTATTATTACTATCAAACTTCAATTAATATCGTGGACGCCGCTACCATTGCTTCGCTTCAATCGATTTAGAAATCTTTACAGTTTATCTAAGCGTAATTGAAGTTAACCATATTCATCCAAATAGTAGTTAAATAACCTTAAACTTAAACACCTCGACCAATCTCTTTTGTGCATTGTGATTACAATATTAAGGAAGTTATAGTATACCGCTTTTTAAAACTGTCAGTCTTTCAGGAGCATAAATGTTATTCAATAAATAGTTAAAACAAAATGTTTTCTGGGGGACTAATAAAGTTCCCGATAAGAGGCCATATTTTTGTTGACCACGTCACTGCAAGCTTTTATATTTTAACTAGAATTGGCAGCGACAACTTAATTGCATAATTTATGCAAACTTGGGTTTCGATTAGACTTTAATACTTAATTTTGTTTTTAATGTATTTAATAGTTTTATTCGTTTATAACACGAAATTAAAAAATAAGGTATTGTAGTAAATGTAAAACAAACTTGCATGCAAGAAAGGTGCATAGTATTATGATCATTCTATGCATTTTTTTGCAAAACCGTTTAGTTGCAATTAACTTATTTAAAAAATTTTCAATCATAATGAAAAACTATTCAAGCTATAAAATCAAATATTTCATATTAAAATTACAAAACACAAACCATTTTGAATTTAATTTTTATAGAACGTATCTTGTTACGTTAAAAATTGTTACAACTCCATTTTGAAAGGGCATTTAATGGTGAAAAAACGTTGACTACTTGCTCCTAAAATTGTAACAAAATATAAAAGCAAATTTAAAAGCTAGATTTTTGGTCATTTTAGTTTAGTACTTTAGAAATGGGACACACCTTTTGTAATTTTGCAATAGATGAAGCTGTGACAACCGTGTAAACCGATCGCAGAACGTGGCTTTACTCGTTGCGGCATAATTGCTCAATGCTCACGGTTTTAATATTTCAGTTGTTAGTGTTTCTTTTTATTTCATCCTTATTTAACGGAAGAGGATATGACAGAGGAAACAATAGTCCAAAGCATCACTTAATGTGACGAATCAGATGAAGAATCTGATGAAGATATTACAGAAGAAGAAGAAAAACTGCTGTCAGTTCCAAGTGTGTCTGAAGATACAGAAATGATACAGAAAACTTTATAATTTTTTTTAGTGCAGAAGAATACCGAGGAAAATATTGTTTCGAATCTTCATAATATTAGTGTTTGTGTGCGGCAAAATGAAATTGAAAAAAACAAACTACAATAACCAAATTTTTCATTGAATCTCAATAAATATATTTAAACAACGTTGTAAATACCTTGCCCTTGGCATATTTTTGACTCAGAATAAAAAAAATTTAACATTGTAAATAACTTTCGCTTAATAGGGAAATCCCTTTAACAGTTACACGGGAATTCGTCGAATAAAATAGTCGTTGGTTACTTATATTACCTAATATTTAATATATTAACCAATCGCTTTAAAAGTTTCAATATGTTTAGTTTAACTTAACTGGTTGTGGAGAGTAAATATCCGTTTACCTGAAGATCTTTGTCCATTAGTAATTTGAATACGTATTTTAATCTACTACTGAATATGGCTAGCTGATTCTACTATAAATGTTAAAATAAACTGATGGTATCGCCTATTTAAAAAGTTTATATTGAATTTAATTATTATTGATAATTAAATTCAATATATTTCATATGGTCCAGATAGATTTTGTGTAATTTAAAACTGTTCGTGACGAATAGAACTACTCCTCACATTGCTAGTATTCAATACACATTTGTCACACATATTTTAGTCAAGAACATAATAACTGACGAGGTGTCAAGGTGCCCTAATTTAAATACTAAATACGGAGCAGCGTTTAACTAGGCGATAATAGATATTTTGGAATTAACTTTATTGATTACCTTTGTAAAGATATAGTTAACGACATATATTTTCAAATACAGAACTAATTGATAGGATCTATAATAAGTGGAAAAGTTTCAAAAATAAAGGAGTACAATGTTTCGCTAAATTAATTTAAACAGTTATAAAAACTATATCATAATGAGCTATATATATCTTTATTCATCCAGTTGATTTACGGCCATAGCCCTTACAACCCTTTCACGTTACATTTATACAAAATCAATAATTGGATTTGATCCAATTTTTAAAATTTAAATTGTTTCCCCACATAGTAATATATAATAATGAGCTATTTAAAACCATAGTATGTGGCCATCTCTAATTTAAATACCTGCAAGCAAACAAATTGCACCATCAGTAGAGTCAATATTTCTCTCTGAATAGTAATAACATAAAATCCTTAAAAAAATTAAAAAATGTAGGAGAAAATACATTATTTTGATTCGCGATCTGAGACCTGAGACTCTAACCAATATGCAAACATTTTATATTACGAATCATAGAAAAAGGCAATTCTTCTAGTATTGAGTAACTGCATGTGTAATAATAAGTTACATTACAATAGATTGAAGGATAGGTTACCTATTGCATATTTTGGCCACAAACATGTTTGTGTAAACTAACCTTAATTCTCCTGAGTAATCTTTACGTGCTGGCTTTAAAACAGTAAAACGCTTTATTCGAGTGGCGTTGAATCTAGCTGTAGTTAATAAATTTGCATTTAATATTCTGATTGCTAAGAAGGTACAACGCGTTAATTTTCAATGACCTCACAAACACCTTTTACAGTTGTCGTTAGAGAGGGTGCACAAATTATGTGGCGCAAAGGTCAAAGATACTGTAACCTTAATTTATAATAATAAATAATCTTTAATACAATCTATTTAAGATTATTGTTAGTGACGATTTTTAATGGAAAAAACTGCAAGTAGTAGTCCACGAATGACGTCATGGGTAAGGTCAATGGATCATGACATAAGATCTAGTAAACAAAATAAAAAGTATTAAAAAAGGGAGTAAATAAAGTAAATTATTCTGATTCGCCAGCTGATACTCTGAAAAATATACACACATTTCACACTACGAGTTATATTGCATGTGTAATTATAAGCTACATACATTACAATTAGTAAACAGATCAGTCACCTTTAGCATTTTTCACCACAAAATTGTATGTGTAAAACAATTACGTTCCCTGCCAATCAAGCTTCCGTGGTAGGTGTTAAACATTACAAAGTCGTATTTAAGCGTCGTTGTAGTTAGCTTTAATTATTACATTTAAATTAAACATTCCGATACAGGACAACGGGCTATTATTTTTAGTTCCTATGAGCTCACAAACACCTTTGAACTTATACAGGTGTAATACGGGAGCTTGCACATACTACGTGGTGCAAAAAAATGTGATCCTGAACCCCTTACCCATATGGTTTTGATATGTACCACCACGTATAAGGATGGGTAGCTTAAATCCATCTCTCTCTACTGTCCACCAAAAAAAAAGTAAAAATATAAAAATATAATTAGACACGGTTTTACTCATTATTGCATGTAAATCGTAAATAAATGTACCTAGTATTTGTAAGTGGCAATGCTCAGTGTAAATACCATCAATTCATCAATGTGTTCACACTTGAAGCTCCTTGTCAACGAAGTAGAATCAGAAACGTCTTGAATATGGTTTACAGCATAATAAATTTTTTATCCTTTGGTATTTTGCAAACCGATAACAGGACGAAGTTTCACTAATTTGTATTAAATATTTACCTATTTACTTCATGCAACAGCAGCAATACTTATTAATGTTTGCAGGAAATTAATGCAGTGCGCAGTTGATTTTTGATTATCGAAATACATACAAAATTATTTTAACCTGTAAAGAAAAGAACAATGTTACTATGTACTTTTAAATCGTATTTACGTCCTATTTAAGTGTCGCTAAAGCAGACTCGACTGTTAAAAAATAAATATAATTACATGGTTAGACGCTAGTTATTTTTTTTACACGTTAAAGCTTAAATCATGTGTAACATAAACTGATACAAAAGCATGTAGAACGACAACAATTCATAACTGTCTACATGGATAGAGTGTTTCTCTTTCTGCAGTGAAATCCAGTTAAAAGGGACGCCTTATAGCCGGATATCCTTGTAACAATAAAAGGAATTTCCCATGTAAGTGAACATAACTCAAAAAAAGCTTAAGCAGTTCCATGGAAATCTGTGGTTAAACTATTTACGTGAAGATGCATTGTATTCAAGTAGGTAGGTATACGGCTGAAAACAATAACAAAAACAACAGCAAAAATAACAACACTGAAAATGACACGGACTATTCTATTCGCCACATCGCTCGTATTTATTTTGCACTTATCACACTGGATGGTCAAAAAAGAAACAATATAACTATCTCCATAATGTGTTAAATAATTTAGATGCTAAATACAAAGCGGCGTCTAACAAGGCTATAAAACATATTTTGGACCTGCTTGTATTACCTTTGCGAAAATACAATTAACGGTATCAGACAATTCATACAAAAATCTGGAATAAAGTTTAAAAGATATTTAAATAGGTAAATTTACAAAATATAAAGATGTACGACTTTTTGCCTAGTTAAATTTAAACTGAGAAGAAAACTACATAATAATAATGCAATGTATGTAAAAATATTTTTAGTGTCGATGTCTAATGTAAATAACGGAGTTCCATTTTCAGCTCTCAACAGTTAACATTAACAGTGAAAACTCACGAATATTTTGTTAAAATTATTTTAGTTTTTGTTTTGTTAACATTATTAATACAGAATATCAATAATTGTACACAATAGACTGAATAACCATGGATCCAACGGCCTGACGAAATATGAAATAAACATTGAAACCGGTCGCCGAATATCAAACATATACCAGCAAACTATTCATTCTTTTATTAGTCATTACGAGGTGGTCAGATTGGTCGCTAGTTTCATTACTAGCTTCTTTCAAAAAGTAACGTCATTACAAGAGTCAATACGCCTCTTTGGATAGTTTGGACTCCACCGAAAAATACAGCTATTGACGCAATATTCAAGTAGATGGCAAGGAGGTCATATAGTACTAAAACTGGGGATATTCTAATATAGCATTATTTATGGACGATCCCCAACTTCAGAATGTAAGCAGCAATCAATACCACTGTAAGGGAAACCAGAAAGTCATCTTATTGTGATGAATCCAGGCGTGTAGGTTTTACTTGCTACAACTGCCATTTACTAAGTCATTACCTGCTATATAATTTCTTAATGTACATGTGAATAACAATTCAAATTGCGAAATACTGTGTGGCGTCTAACTAAAAAGATGTTAGACTTCTGCTTTCGTTACTATTTAAAGTTATGCAGTTCACGAAGAAACGTTTAAGCAAATTAAAGAACTTGTGAACGTAATAATGGTAATCTAAATTTATATCTCAAATATTAGCTTGACAATTCTGAAATAACTGACGGCTAAAAAAACATGCGTGTGATTTTTTATTCGGTTTTTAGATGCTGAGCTTAAGCATCTATAGGAATGGCTATGTCCGTCTGTCTGTCTGTCTGTCTGTCCGTCTGTTCTTTATGCGCTACAGGTCACAGTTTTCAAGCAATATTTGTCAAATATTTTTTAAATGGCCACAAATGCGAGGGAAAAGTGCCCTTTTGTTTTTGAGAGAGATCGAACTAACCAGTTTTTCACAATTAACAGTTGACTGGACTAACTTTTTTAGCCATCTAAAAGCATTGGAGAAAAACGGGTGATTTGCCTTTGCACCAGTCAAATGCACCAGCTAAATGGACCAGACACGCACCAGTCGAATTTTGAATTTGCCGCTTTGCACCAGCCAAATGCACTAGCTAAATGGTTTCGTTAGAGGCGCCAGTCAATGCACCAGCAACATGCACTAGTCATCGGCAAAGCTACCCGCAGAAGTTTCCAGCAGAAGTTACCCGCACCCACATAGTATCCCTAAGGGGGGGAGGAGGTGTACTTGGGGTCACCCACAAAGACGTCCCAACAATCTCAACTATTTTTGCTAAAACCATAAAAAAACTTTAAATACTTGCACCCCCCACCCACAAAGTATCCCCTAAGGGGAGGGGGTGTAATTAGGGTCCCACACAAATGACGTCCCTAAAATCTAATTTTTTTTTGCTAAAACCATTAAAAAACTTTAAATACTTGCACCCCCACCCGCAAAGTATCGCCTTATAGGGGGGGGGGATGTACTTGGGGTCACCCAAAAATGACGTCTTTAAAATCTTAATTATCTTGCTAAAACCATTAAAAGACTTTAAATACTTGCACCCCAACCCACAAACTATTATCTTAGTGGGGGGGGGGGGGTATTGTGAGGTCACTCACAAATGACGTCCTAAAAATCTTAATTTTCTTGATAAAACCATAAAAAAACTGTAAATACTTGCACCCCTTACCCACTAATTATCCCCTCAGGAGAGAGGGGTGTACTTCGGGTTACCCACAAATGACGTCCCAAACATCGTAACTATTTTTGCTAAAACCACTAAAAAACTTGAAATACTTGCACCCCCCATCCACTAAGTATCCCCTTAAGGAGGAAGGGTGTACTTAGGGTCACCCACAAATGAAGTCCCAAAAATCTTAATTTCTGTGCTTAAACTATTAAAAAACTTTATAACTTGCACCCGTAACCCCACGAATTATTTCTTAAACAGGGGAGGTATTAAGAATTTAAACAAGTCAGAATCCTAAAACTATAAATCTTTCGTATCCCTAATGCTTACCAACCGCAAACTAATGCTCCCCTACTCAACAAATCATCCCTTTTAGGTTCTGGGGGGGGGGGGGGGAATTCAGAGTCAGTCGTAAAATACGTCCTATAAATTCGAAGCCTCGAAGACAAGGTTGGAATGGAGCACGCGACACTTAGGGTCCCGTAAACAGCAATGGGTCAGTTATGGCCTGAGCTAAGAAATATCTGATATAATATTTTAATTACAGGAATCTCTTCTGTCTTTAGTTCAAAAATCAAATTAATGTATATCCTTCACACCGTCTTTTTCTAGCATACATACAGGGATCCTTCATAAATGACGTCATCACAAAATCACCATTTTAAGGATCTTTGTTAGTGCTAAATGCAAAATTTGGTGGACTTTTATCTTCAAAATCTACTTTTACTAGTATACACACAGGGATTGTCCATAAATGACGTCGTATAAATGTCATTATTTAAAACAACACCCGTTATCAGTTCAAACATTAGGTAAAATAGTATTTTTAGCATGGAATATTATTATTGTACATATTAGGATCGTCCAACAA
Source organism: Dicyrtomina minuta (assembly GCA_949802685.1). Lineage (NCBI taxonomy): Eukaryota > Metazoa > Arthropoda > Collembola > Symphypleona > Dicyrtomidae > Dicyrtomina > Dicyrtomina minuta. Next base: position 135,825,118 of record OX461808.1, on the reverse strand, counting down.
TGTCGTCACTAAAATATTGCACTTTAGAGGTTATAGAGTGTCTTTTATGTAAATAATGTGAAAAGATGCATTGATTGACTGAAGTCAACATTCGGTGTAAGCTTAGCATCTACTTCGGGCCCACAGTAGGCAAATCCGGCGCGAAGCGCCGGATTTTTTCTTTTTAATAATGTACGGTACCATAGGTACCCTAAAGCTACAAATAGCTCCCAGAAAGCCAGCCTGAACTTTTTGCCAAACACTAGAAGTAACCATAAGCCAGCGTATGTATAAAAAACAAAACCCTCCCCGTTTGAGTCAATGCTAAAGACTCCGGGAGTTTGTAGAGACCCGGGAGGAATTTGAAGCATTACAGTACCTACATTTACATTTAGATTTTTATTTAAAAAATTATTGAGATAAAACTTGTTTTAATGCAACTTCAACTGCTAAAATAAACCAAGTCTAAAATTAAAAATTGCAAAACAAATAAACAAGAAGTTGAGAAAAATAGAAGGTATTCGAGAACTTGGCTGCCATGTAAATTTGTTAAACAATGTGAATTGAAATGAAGTGTCAATAACTTGTTTTTGGTTAATCAGCGTTGCTATTTAGGTCATTAATATTTCACAAAGGTGAATTTGCTTTACTGATGTAGAGCCCTGGTACAGTAAAACCAACAAGACGTATTCACCTACATACGTAAATACTAAAATTTTTTGCCTTTTTCCTACGCGCCGTTGAAGTAATGTGAATTGATTTAATTATTATTCACATCAAATGTGCCGAGTGCCGATTCAAACCGGGTACATCGCTTCTATTTCAAATAATCTCAAAAACAAGTTACACACTTTTAAATGATGCACTTTGTTTTGAATCCCACTGAAAAAACTTACTTGAACCACTAACTTGTGCTTTTAATTTTTAACTTAGGGAAAATTCCAGTTAAAATAATATGCACTTTATTCTATAGTAATTGCTTTCTAAGAAAACAGATTCGCTTGTATACTAAAAATTGATATACCTACATTAAACTTCTTTACCAAACAAAGTCTCTGTCATTTATTTTAAGTTGTGGTAAAAATGATCCACAAAAATGAAAGCAATCTTCAATAGCATCCATATTAGTTAACACATTTTTTTAAACGTGTTTAATTGTTTAATCAATTCATTTTATTTATTACCATTACGTTTTTCGCATCTTTGACTATATTAATTCGATGAAGCCTGTTACTTTCCATTAATCGTTTTGCCTACACTCTTGCTTCTGGTTTTTAACATGACTGCAATTAAGCTTATGTAACTGAGGGAGAAATGTTTCTGGAAATGTTTCCTAGCATGAAAGTTTTCTTTAAATCCTCTCTTTCTGTATCTCATATATTACTCAAATTAACTCTAATTCTACTCTATTATTATCCTAAGCCTATTGTGGAACAATATTACATTATTACAACGATGAGAGCCAAAACTATTTTAAAAAATTAACCATCAACTTATTGCATTCCCAAATATTGCCTTCACCTTACTAAGAAAACAAAGCAAAAACTCGAAATTCCCAAGCCCGAACATATTAAATACTAAATCAAACATACAAATATTGCAGCGGAAACATTGCCGGAAATATTCCCGTTGATGGATTAATGACAAACCATACAAAGTCTTTGTTACTCTATCCCAATGCCATTTAAAATTTTAATAAATTAAATATTGTGCGTGTAGTTAAGCTGCACTTTATATGCCAGATTACATAAACAATATGGAATGTAAACGTATGTTGTAATCGCAAGTGAAAATAATAACCCTTTTGTGATGCTGTTAAAAAACGCGCGTGGATGAAGTTGTAATGTGATTTTGCGCATGGGCTCATTATTCATGAATTCCAATCATTAAATTTTTAAGAATTGCTTCAACATTTTGTGTAAATTTTTTAATGTAACCTTACAATAAACTAAAAATGCAGTCCACAAAAATATTTGAATTCAAGTTGCAGTATTTTCAAGCTATTTTAAAATTTAACAAATTAGCAATATCTGTATTATCAATTTATGTATTTCCCTGTAGTTTCCGTTATGAGCCCACAAACTAGTCCATTATTTCCAAGATAGTCGAAAAGTGTAACCGCCATTACCATCACCGAAAGAAGTTGTTATGATAGGGAATTGAGATGTAAATGAAATTGGCGAAGTCACGTTTCCACAGAGGCTTAAAAAATTGAATACAGTAATACATGATTTTTAGATGACTTTTATGTTTTTAAATCTTATGAAAAACCATCTGATGAAATAAATTTTGTTTACCAAATTGAATTGTCATTAGAAATCATACCGATTTAACCTATGAGGAGTTCCTCTTGGAGGGATTTCGAACACATTCAGTACATCAAATGCATCACAAGTAGTTAGTTTGGTCGCCGCACTCTCGACTGTGAAAGTAGTATTTTTGTCCCTTATTTGATTGACTACAATTGAGAACTTGTCCCATGATTTTGTAGGGCCGTGGGAAAGACTACTTGAAGGTGACACTCTATTCGTGTACACAAAGTTCGACCCATGGTTTCCAGGTATTACTTCAGAGATATCAATAAGAACAAGAAGACCATTTAATAGTCCATCAGCTGATGTGTAGCTTAGGTACAGTTTACGAGCATAGTTATGACCAGAAACAAAGCTGTGAGAATTTTTCCTACAAAAAAAAAGAATATAAAAAAATGAGAGATTATCCAATTTGGAAAACTTACTTTAAATAGGCAACAAAATACAAAATTATTTCATAGTCAAAAATATTACACTAATTCTGTAGCACTTATTGCATATCCATTGTTGCCAAAATTTCCATTTAAGACTGATACAGTGTCACGTGAATTTCCACAGAGCAGCGTGATTCTGCATGTAAATACGTAGTATTCTCCATCGTAGACATTTTCGAGGGTCCAAACCCGTTGCTTTTTATTACCAACGTGGGATCCAACTGGTTTGTATTCAAACAGAAAAGAACTTGGAGATGGAAGATCAGGCATATTAACGAGACCAGCTTCACCTGCAGCAACAAAAGAATTAATAAAACCAAGTGCAGGCAAAAGAAGTATGTTTGTTTCATAGGGATAGTCTATAAATGATGTCATAGAATTATTTATAGACTATCGTAAATGCAAATTTTTTTAAAAATATATCGTAAAAGTCAATGATGGTTGATAGTAAGATTTCTGACTTAGAGTTATGGTCTTTGTCCGGTTCCTGGAAGCCTTTTCAGATGCAGAACAAACGCTCACTAAAATGTTATAGAAATCATAACTTAGCATCGCAATGAGTTTAGATAAGGTACCTTATTTGAAAATTTGCTTAATAAAAAAACCTGCAATTTCTTCACAACGATCTCCTGCAAATTCAGTTGTACAAATGCAATTAAAACTTTTGATCCCGTCAACGCAAGTTCCTTCATTGAAGCAGCTGCTGCTTTCGCAGTCATTAATGTTAATCTCGCAATTTACCCCGTCAAAGCCGGGAGCGCAGTCGCAGGCAAAAGAGCCATTCGTGTTTCTACAGGCGCCGCCATTTTGACAAAGCGATGAATTTCTTGAACATTCGTCTATGTCCACTTCTAAAATGTTAAAAATGTCTTTGGTAGCATTGTCATGCACACACAAATCAAAACTTAGAAACAGGTTACTGCAATTGTTACTACCACATAAAGTCCCAACGAAACCACGATTACAGCTGCATGTGAAATCTGCATTATTTAAAGAGGGCGCGCAACTGGCGCCATTTTTGCAGGGGTTCAATCTGCACGGGTCTTCCATTTTATACTGACAATTCTGCCCTGCCCAAGGCAAGGGGCAAACGCAGGTGTATCCACCAACTTCATCAATGCAGTGACCTCCGTTCTCACAAGGACTCTTGCCGCCTTTGCATTCGTTTATATTGACGTCGCATACCTTTCCTGTACTCAAAAAAATTATTTACTAAATATGATTCAAGGCGCATTTACAGTTTTATTAATTGAGATCAGGATTTACTTTAACACATAACTGAAAAATTAAATTAACAAATTTAAAAATATTTTAGCATTCTTAGCGTACCTGTAAAGCCCGGTTGGCAAGTACAAGAAAATGAATTAATGCTACTTTGACAAGCACCGTTGTTCTCACACCAAACATTTAGGCAGTTGTCAGTCTGCTTTTCACTAAAATATTAAATTTTAGAGAAAAATGCAAATTTTAAGGAATTTAAGGAATTTGTCATTATCTTAACCACTGTATAACTGTTTTTTTTTAACATGAGATGTAATCAGTAGTCAATAGCCAATTACCCAACTGATGGCGTCAATTGTAGAAACTATCTTTAAAATTTGTTAAACAACATTTAAAAAATTTGCTGTACCATTTTGAGCCTTCAAATCCAGTTAAACAAATGCATTCAAATCCATCACGTGTGTCTGCGCAACTCCCGCCATTTAAACACCCGTTTCCCGCCGAGCATTTATTTTTCATTAAGTTGTTTTCCTCAAACATTTGAAACAACAGGGCTACATAAAATATTTAAAAATTCTATTTTACTATTATTCATATGTAAGAATGACCTGCAATGTTTACGTATAAAAGTTACTGTTTTGTCCAAAATTTATTTTCTAATGCTTACCGGTGGCGTTTTGAAGGTCTTTGAGTTGTTTCTGCACATAACTTTCTTCTTGAACCAGTCGAACTTTTTGGATTAGGTCTGTTGAAGTCAGCATGCCATTTTCATAGGTATGGATTGTAGTGTCTGTTAAGTTGCTACAAAATGGTTGTTCAAAATCACAGTCAACGATAAAACGTAAAATCGACTGATGAGACGAAGTGTTAGGTCTTCGTAAAATCGTATTTAGATTTTCAGTAAACTTCACTGCATCATTTTGTGTCCATTCAGTTTTTGTAAATAAAATTAAAACAGATTTTTTAACAGACTCCTTTCCAATTCTGTGAATTAAATTTTGATTTAAACCAAAATATTCAATTGGGCTTTCTATGTCTCCACCTTGTACAATAGTTTTGCAAAAATTAATTTTCTGTAAAGCGCCATCAAACTCTGCAAATTTAGTTTGATAGAATTTGAAACTGTGGTTTCTAGGTCTGTATGAGTGAGCGAGATCCTCAAGTTCGGACGCTGTTTGGTTCCCTAAGCGAACCTGGAACAACGTTGCTTTCAGTTCGTCTGTAAGCGATGATTTAGCATTGTTATAAAAGGAACTAAATTCTTGAATTTTAATAGTTACGTGTGGAGTGACGCAGTTTGGCTGAGAGGAAAGAAGGTTTTGCAAATTATTACAGCGCTGCTCAATGCTCTGGAAATTATAAAAAACATCTGTGAACTTTCTCAAAATGGAATCTTGAACTTTGACAGCCACATTTTGGTGCCTTGTGGGCTCCTGCAGAAATTCCCTTAGCAAACTTATAGGCGTGAGTTTGAATTCAAGCGGGACGCCTTTCCCGCCATTTACAGATTTAATTTGCTCTGGAAACTTGAGTAAATATTGTAGGACATCTTTTACAGATTTTGGGGTGACTTGCTTGGGATTATTAAGCGTAATGTCTGCGTTGATAGAAAGTGTGAAATTTAAATTCGAATTTGAGTCTTCAGCTTTAGAGTATTCTTCTTCAAGTCGCATAAGTTCGTCGTGTATATGGTCCTTAATTTCTTCTGTATTGGTGTCTGCACTATTAGTATTTGATGGATTTAATTTTAAAGTCACCGCCAATCTCGCCCCCCACGTGACACCAGTCACAACGTGAGTGGCCTCACGATGGTTCAACAAGTAAGTGTTGTAGGATTCCTTGAGTTCGTCGTAAAAAACGTGAAGTCGTTGAACAGCTGTTTCGTATTTTACCAGAAGTGTGCCCGTCGGTGTCGATGTGGGGTCATTCCTGTTATTGGGATTTAAAATTTTTGCAGCGCCTTTTGGTTTCAAAATTCCCGTCAGGATGTTTACAGCTGTGTCAAGAGAAATATCAAATCTCTGTCTCAAATTTTCAAATGAATTTTCTGTTGTTGATTCTGTGCTTGTTGTTGGGTTGTGAAATTCGGTGATTGAGTCGCTTGGGACTTTGTGCCGGAAGACAGTTGCATCGATTATTCGGTCTGTTCGCTCGTCGTACAGGTAGCCAATTTCAGCAAAGCGGCCGAGTGCAGGAATTGTGATGTAGCGATTAGTTTGGGCTTCGCAGATTGTGACAAGGAAAAGGGACGTCACTGTTATGATAAATGACATAGACTGCTGCAGGCGATGCCGCTTGGAAGGATTGGCCTTTTGACACATTGTGTGGCAAACTGAAAGGAATTTGAAGAAAGAACTTTTTTTTAATTTCTTTTTCTAGATCGTTTCGTAGAGGTTACAAATAGTGCTATAAATTTCTTTTCATTTCCTTTCGCGATAAATAGGTACACTGCGTATTAAATATGAACTATATAAGTACTACATTTGTGATATAATTTTCTAAAATTTTCTCACCGTTCAGCAGGGGGGTATGTCAACTATAAAATTATAGTGCAAGCAATTCCAAAATTTCATTTAGTAAACTTGAAATATAGTTAATAATTACTGTAGCACTGAAATTAGTTTATTAGTTTAAATGCGATTAAAATACCTGAGAAGGAAAAATAAAAATTAATTTTTATCAATCCCAAGTCTGGAGAAATGTCTGCTTTTTTTATCAATGGTAAATTTATACTCAAAAAGAAATACGTAATTACATCGGGAATGTATAAATTATACATACGCAGCCACCTTGAACTTAAGAGTGATCCTTTGAATGAAAGAAACAGATTTAATCAGCAGACAACATACAGAGATAAACTTGACCCACATATTTGCATCATGATATCATGTACTGGGGTAAAAGATTTTGTCAAGTCTAATGTCGCAATACTTTTATGAATGAGTTAAATATAAAACTAGCAGATTAGGATTTAAATCCATCTTTAAGTCTTGTAGTGAGTCAAGGTCACTGTTGTTGAAGACCAGACAACTGACAACTGCTACAATTTCAATATATACGCAAACTGTAATTATGTAATTTATTCATACTAGGAACTGTGTCATATCTTATGTGCAGAATCCAAATGACTCAAATACAAATTTAAGCTCAAATTTAAATAAGCTGTAAGTTAGTAAGATCATTATAAACTTAGGAAGATATCACAGTAAAATTCTAAATTCAAGTTTTAAGGAAGTGAAAAATGTTCCATTAAAATATTTGTAAAAAGTGAAAATTGTTCTATGTACACGTTTGTAACGATATCAAAATGTTACACTTAACATATACTACATACAGTGGTCGTGATCATGATATTTTACCGCTTTTGTTTTGAAGATTATACATTTTATTTCCAATAAAGAATGAGTACTAGTCATTTTGAATCTATGCACTAGACCTACATGTAATATTTTGAAGGATTTACGCTTACTTAGCTTTCAGTATGAATTGGGCAATGTTGATGATAAAAATAAGCGTGATAATTTAATGCTTCAGCGGAAACATATTTCTTCTGGATGACGATAAATTGAAAAAAAATTTGAGACAAGTTTAATTCCATGTTTAGATAAAATTTAGAGTATAATTATTATTTTTCTTCAACGAGCATGAGCGTGTACTTATACGGAAAGGTAGTAAATATAAGCCAAAAATTTGCATACAAAATAAATGAACGACTCACTTTAAGACCACACGCACTGTCAAATAAATTCAGCTCCAGCTATTTTCATTCGTTATACTACTTTCGTTTCAAAACAACACAAATATTAAAATGTGGGCTTTTGACGCCAGTACCTTTCGTTTTGCTATTTGAATACTCCTAAATTGCTGCGGGATGTTTCTGATGACGTTCGTTTAGTCTGGAAGGGTTACGAGAATGTGAACGGAGTACTTTGTAAAAACGAGAATTTTGAATTTGAAGCCTAGAATCTTCATAAAATAGTATTTACACAAATAACTTGAAAAGTACACACCTGTAATATTCTATTGCTCACTTTATCCTTGCCATTATAGAATTATGTTTGTTTCAGAAATACATTGTACGTATACTACGTATTAATAATATTATGTAGGCACCTTAAAATACCGTTGTGGCACAAGCTTAAACTAATCTCAGAATTTTCACTACTAGAATACGCATTAAATTACCACAGTAGAACATTTACGTTTGGCATTCTAAAAATTAAATAAAGTACTGAGAATAAAATATATTTTTAGAAGGGTTTGCAGGACAAAGGTAATACATAATTACATTTTACAATGTATAAAACGATCGCACAAAATTATTATAAATGCAACACTGTAGAGAAGAATGAAATAGAATGGAGACATGTTTAAAGATGATTAGTTTTTAAGTACTGTCAGTAGTGCAGGCAGAAGAAAAGTGACACACAACAACATTGCAAATGTCATTATGTACAACATGGTGGAGCAGAAGAGACTTTTTTTCATTTACCTGAAGTTTTTCAGACATGATGCACACGATGTAGCAATGTAATACTTATTTAATTAATGTTTTAGAATTATTAGTTTGATTACCTATTATTTTAATATTAGTAATATGTATTATTTACTTTAATGTGTTGTATTGTGTTGTGGACTAGATTACTAGATACAGTGACGCCATTAACATGATGAGTGGTATGGGCTGCTGCCGATGGTGTCATTTAGAATGATTGACCTTTTAACCCATTGTGTGGTAAACTGTAGGAAGAATTTAAAAATACTTTCTTAAAAATATTATCTAAAACGTTTCGTGGAGGTTACACATAGAGTCAAAAAACTCTTTCTGTTGAGCATAAACAAGCCTTTCTTTCGCGGTTAATAGATAAAACGTAATAAACTGGCACCAAATTATTATTGCATTTGGAATATTCTTTGTAAATTGATTTAGCGTTCAGAAGTAGTGTCGCAGCCAGGGTCATCTTTATCTTCTGTTGGTCACTTTCCAGCAGGGTAATTAATACAAACTTTAAAATTATACAATAACGAAATTATTATAATTTATTTATTGAACTTAAAATAAAGGTAACAATTGAGGACTTTGTTATCAAAACGCGTTAAGTCCATGTTGCCCAACTTTACAGGAACCGCAAATTTTGATAATCATGTGAAAACGTCAATATTTTTTCGAAATTTTTTTTTCAGTAACTGCATACTACCAGGTGTATTAGTAGCCAAAATAACTCAAATCTGACGCAGCTTCGTAATTTTTTAAAAATGATTCAAAATTTTGAAATCTTGGACTTAACGTGTTTTGCCAAAAAACCCATAAGAAACAATGGAAAAAATTAACCTTTTGAATTATATTGAATTGCATGCTAATTTCTGATTGTAAAATTGAAGTATAAATTGAACACTTCAATAACATGTAAATAGAACACTATGCACTTTATACAAAAATGAAAATAGAGCATTATGCAATTTTCAAAAACATGTACATAGAACATTTTGCACTTTTTAAAAACATGTAAATACAACAGTAAGCATTAATTAAAACAATCCTGCATTCCAATGTTGAATTTTCGAGTGCAAATCTACTATGTACTCCTTAAAGAAGTTGTTTGCTAAGGGATTGTCCACAAATGACGTCATAGAAAAGTATTCATTTTTAAAACCATGTTCCCCCCTGTCACCAGATTAATCATATTGCGTAAATGACTATCCCTAGCATAGGATTGCCAAGTAGACCCATTGAACCTATCAATGACGTCATTTTTGGACGACCCCTTACGTCTTTATTTTCTTCATAAGAAACGCGACTGTTCTTTTGTACAATTTCTTAATTACTTTGTAAACCATGCCCTTCTGTATTATTAAAACAGCAGAGCTTCCAGATGTACGAAACAAATTGAAAGTTAGTTTGCATATCGATCTGTTAAGGATCGTACGTAAATGACATTTTCGGTAGGGTATGTGAATCTAGTCATGTAGTAATGATATGTCATGCCGTGGGAAAGATAACAGATGAACGCAATGTTGAAGTGATGACATGGTGATGGATTAGCCTTAAAAAGTGAAACTTTGTGGGACGTCATTTATGGACCATCCCCTACAAATAGTGCACGTGAATTTGATATTACAGTGAATAAATTTCGTTTCATTACAAGAAGCAGTTTTGGGAAAATAAGGATATTTTTTTATAAGAATCAGTTGTTTTTATTGGGTTTAGTGGACTTAACGTGTTTTGCCAAAAAACGACTGATGGACTTAACGTGTTTTGCCAGAAAACAGTTTTTGAGCGAATTATTTAAAATAGTTCCAGTGACCTTTGACCCGTAATATTGCACGGTGTGAATTATATGTACTAAGTCGTTCTTAAACACTAAAAATCTCAATTTCTGAAAAAATGGACTTAACGCGTTTTGCTAGCAAACTCCTCAATTGTAGCACTGAAATTAATTTGTTAATTTGAATGCGGTTAAAGAATCAGCGAAGGAAAAATAAAAATGACTAGAAATCAATCCCAAGTGTGGAGAAGACTCTGCTTTTATGATAAGAGGTGAATTTATAATCAGGAAGAAATACGTAATTGCATCGGGAATATACACATTTTTCATACTCAGCCACGCTGAACTTCAGTGATACTTCGAATAAAAGTAACAGATTTAATCGGCACACAACATAAATGGACTTGACCTACATATTTGCCTCATGATATCTTATGTAGATATATCATGTAAAGGGTAGAAACGAAAAAAAAATAGTTACGTTTACAAAATACAAAGGGTGAACTTATCTTACTTTGACAAAATTCATCAATGGACTCATCCTGTTGTGCCGAAAAACGAGATAAAATCAAAATTCTAAATTTCTGTGGTTCAACGTTAGGGTTGGCTAATAAACACAATTTTAAATTAGTCCAATACAAATCTTTAAAAATCTAAATCTAAATAAATACAATTTGACGCCTAAATAGTTGTAAATATTTAGTAAATAAATCTTTCTAATAGTTATTTATATGTGGAAATCTTAAATGCAAATACCAGCAATATGACAGTCATAAAAATAGCCATCGATACCAGTTGTGATGTGAACCAGTGTACAATACATTATGCTCACCCAGCGCGAAGAAATGTTTTCGTTATATGCACCTAATGTTTTATTAAATTGAGCTCTTTACCCCTTTTCAATAATTGAAGCTGCAAAAACAGAAACGCTAAAAATATCAACGCTTGTACGCCAGTCATTTTATTTTCTAATACGGTGTTGTCCACTATGATTCAGATATGTTCTGTGCAAAATGAGCACTGGGGTAAAATAAAAGCAATGCAAATGGGTACTTTCTTCATCAATCATTATATTTTTGTATTGAGGGTTTGGACTTAAGCTAACGATAAGTTAATATAATAAGTTATAAATTAATAAAAAGCGGTAACAAAAAGCTTACCTCATGCCTTAAATACAAATTTTAAATTTCAATATTGCCATTTTAAAAAATTTGTAATACAGTTTATCTTATCTGGCCAACACCATTTCTTTAAAAACGTTGATAACTTTCCCAAAACTGTACAAAAATTATTTTTTGTTTACACAAAACATAATAAATTCTAAATTTGTTAAACAAAACGCATTGTTTTTTGAGCAATGAAAAACTTTTTCCGGAATTATTGGCACCAATTAAAAGCTTGACAGAAGCACGTATCATCGTATACATGTTAATTTTTGTCCAGTTTTGCATATAACACGGGTGAAAAGAAACGATTTGGGATGTTTTGACTTTTCTGAGTGCTTAAATAAAAAGTAAATTTAACTAAAGAAAGCTGCATACATATTTAATGTTACAATCATATTACAATATTAATATTATACCTGTAGGCTGAGCTGGGGAGAGTAAATTTCTATAAAATAGTAAATTCATATTAGATACTATAAATGTGTAACCTTACGCTGGTCCGGTAGGTATGCCACCTACACAGCTGTTATATTCTGCTAGCCTATTCCTCGCGTTTTCCTTAATATAATGATAACTAAATTCAAAATTACAAACTTAGCAACTGACCTACATCGAGGATAGCCTAATAGACTCAGTATACGATACACAAATTTTTTAAATATTAAAAATATAGCTTTGTAAGTGTGAAATATAGTTTTGGCTAATTAGATTGCAGGAACTGCAGAATATAAATGATTTTGACAAATCTGCACCACGGATTTCTTTAGGACTGTTGTGACAATATCTTCAATAAGGAATGCAGTTAATGCCTGAGATTTCATAAAATCCAGGAAAAATTTTTCGATCGTACCGCGAGCGCTGACGTAAAGACCTATCACCTCAATTTCTTGAAGCCCAAGTTTCTGTTCAAAATATTGGATGCAAGTAAGAATTATTTTTGTTAACAAATTTTTATTCGTTATCAGGCTTCATGAAATACCCTAATATTGAAACAATCTTAAACCAATTCTAGGATTTGCACTTAGTTATCACACATTAAATTAGCATGGTAGAATATTTCTTACTGCCATTTTGAAAGTTAAAAGAATTACTAAGAATGAAAAACATTGTAAGGAGGGCTCGGTGAACAAAAGTGATACATAAAAAACTAAATCTGCCATGATAGAATGAGAAATTCAGCAGTGTGAAAAAGAGTATAATTAATACATTTTTAAAGTTTATTCAGCTTAAGATACTGCCAGTATCTGTAGGACTGTAGGACAGGGTGACAAACAACAGTGATACGTAAAAAACTTGTAAATGTTACACTGTACGGAATATTCATATTACTATATAAATAATAAATTTGAGGTTGCCCGGATTTAACGGCAGTTGTTACAGGGTGCCTGACCCCGAATTTACTTCTTGCACTGTGCCATCACACAGGTTTTGTCTTTCCAACATTAATCGGGCCTACTTCTATGGCGAACTTCATTTTACATTGACGTTCAGAGCCGCCGAGCCCTTTACTGCTTTGTGGACAAGGAAAACCTAGTGTGTAAACTCGCCACCGCCGCTGGTCTCGATCTCCAAGACCTGAAGCGAGCATTTTCTTAAACAGCAGATTTATAGACACCAGTGCAGTAAGCACTAAGCTACGCGGGCTCGCTTCATATTACTATATACTATATACGTATACGGAATATACATATTACTCTTCCCTTCCGGAAGAGTAATATGTAGGTAGATGCTTTTGTTCCCTTTGCTGATATTTTCAGACATAATGCAAATGTTCACGATGTAGCAATGTATTACTTATTTAATGAATGCTGTGAATTGTTTAATTCTATTTCTTATTAATTAATATATCTATCCATTATTATCTATCCATATTCTCATTAAAGTTTTACTATGTTAGGTTTAAAATGATAATTAGTATTTAGGGCAGGAAAAATCTGTTTGCCCTAAGATATCCGTCTCCTAATTAAATACGTTTACACGAATACCAATTCTCTGCTAAATTTTTCTCGAGCCATTTTCTATAAAGAAAGTTTCCAAATTGTAAAACAAGAACATTACAAAAGTCAACTGTTTGACGCCGTTCTCTTTATTTTTGTGTTTTAAGCAAGTAAATTACCGGAGTTGCATAGTTATGCCCTGGCACATTGGAGCGTTGCATACAGCCGATACAGTAAAAGCGAAAACCCAAAGCTTTAGGTATTTACACTTTTACTTTGTAAATTGGAAGCATAGATGCAACATTATTCACTCACATCAAAAACTTGGAACCTTATTTGGATCTGAGTCCAGGCTTGACATGGTCTAGAGGGCGGAATGAAAAGGGCAGCAAGTCTACTTACGATTAGACTGATGACATTAAATATTTAATGTCTAGTGATCCCAGCGCTTGCGGACTTGATTGGGATTATGGTTGTTTTAAATACATGTTGAATATGAAAAAAACACCTACTATAAAATAAAAGTGCAATGAAATATAAAATATGTAATGAATAACGAGTTAAATATTTAGTCTTATCAGCTAAAGATCTGAAAATTTGCAACACGATCATAATTACTATAAACATTACGAATCGAAATAAAATTGTTAAATAATTATAATAATGTTAATAATAATAATTGCTATTGTTAAATACTACCTATTACTTAAGCTTATTTTTAAAATGGCTACTTTTGGACTACCTTTTATATCTGTCAATCCTCAACTTCACAAGATTATTCTAACTTTTGGCCATTAACAACACTAATACTATGCATTTAAACTAAGCGTCGTTTAAATCAAGTTATTGGTGAAAATTGTTTTTCCTTATCTAACTTTTATTTGCATTTTAGCCTTTTTATTCAGCTGAGATACATCGCTACATTAGCGCCGTAGTCGCAAAAACAAGTAACCATATTTTTAATAATATTTGACTGGACTGTAATAGTGGAAAGGTCTAGGAGCTTGGAATTTTACAAGTAGACGGGTCTGCTATTCTAGTAAATACTATTAGCAGTTTTATAGAGTGAACTTCGTTTTTACCTTTATTCGTGCAGTTGCATTGTGATCATGTAGGTAGTAATGTGATTAAAAACATCTACTAAAGTACTGGTTATTACAAATTACAACGTCAGTCTATATGAAATCAATAATAGTTTCAATAACTACCCCCCAAATAATGTGCACGCAAATCACCAAGAAATTTATATACTGCTGCACTTTTGAAAATACCACTAAAAAATTAGTGGAGCTATGTATGTGTGTAAACTAAATAAATGCCTAAAAGTAAACTAACTAGCAAACTATTGGTTCCCCTATAAATTACAAAATCACATGGACCAGGTGTTATATATTATGCATGTTTACATTAAATGCTTCGACCGTAACACTCGCTGCTATTTTATTATTTAATATTTATTGTACACATATTACCCCTGGTTATTGGATTACGTCTGACAATTTAAATGAATTATACTGAGCGGCTTTCAACTGAATACGTTAGTTCTACTTGTATTACGTTTGCAAAATTGACCCCAGTCAGATAATTATTTGAAAAAAATTTGACGTAATTAAAAGGATGATTCTTATAATCAGTAATCTATAATTTTTATTAAATTGCAGTATTTTATTTTCAATGTGCAAACATAGTGAATAATGATATTTTTACTCAAGAAAACGGTAACTACGCGAATAAATGTATTGCATAATGTTGTAAAGTACCGTATAGCAATGTAGTAACATTATTAGATGTAATTGCTTGTTTGCTCTGTAATTTATCAGTAATTTATTCACGTATAATAGTAACAAAATGAAACGAAATGGGTTTTGCTTCGAAAACATAAATCAAAATATCAATAATTTAAGATAATATTTAAAATAAAGTTAATTGAAAACTGTTGTGCCAATGTGAAAATACCTCACATATTTATTATTCCAGGGGTTGATATGATGATGCTGCACACGTTGGATCAGCAGAATTCACCAATTGAGTAAAACTTGCCATATCTCCAAGAGGATATTCTTTAGTAGGCCAAGCACCAATATCTGGCACTAAGTAGTGTCCATTAAAGGTGTCGCAACAAGCACAAATACCCTCTGCGTTGCAAATGACGTAGGCTTTCGGCATAAGGAAGCTGTTAATAGCAAAGGACTTGATCACAGTCGGGTCAGCGGGTAGTAGTGCTATCTCACTTGGTCCAGTAAAGTTTACCATCCTCCAGAACTCCATACCAGTTCCAGGGACTGGCAATGCAGTGGCAGGAGCCGCCAGCGATCTCAATGAATTGATTTGACTTGCAATGAGACCCATGGAGGTGAAACAACTCCGGATGCTACAACCTTGTGCGGGATAAACTGTCACGTTCGGATTACTAGTTCCATACGATGTTGATGTGTACATTGCCCACCTAAAATTGTAAAATATTTAGTGATTTTGTTTTACTATACATTTAATGAAAATGTTACCCTCTTTAAAAGAGCTTAAGCGTAAATTTGTTACACATTTACAAACCAATAAGAACTTTGGTAGGTAACTTACATCCCATTAAAGCAAATTTTGTTGCATCGCTTGGCAATGGCAGGTACTGTGGGCATGCTTTTTGTGTAACGAACTCCCTGACCAGGCGGGTCATCATTGTCGAAAAGGAATTCGATACTCTGCTGACTACTAACCTGATCTGCCAGAAAACTTGCCATTAGTAAGGCTGAAAAAACTCCTAAACCTTTCATCTTTATGATTTTTCCAGGTATTTTTGTGTTTATTTGTTAAAATTGAACAACAGAATTTAATTTCGAAAAATCTAACTAAACGCTGATTATTATATTTTTATTATTAACAGACTGACACTGACCTAAAATCTACTTTACAAATCCAAACTAACAAATGAAAAGTTACACCTGATTTTATACCATGCTCAATGGCAGGTGGAATCAGTGCAACGGGGTAGTTCAAAGGAATTATTTTATAGTTTTATATTGCATTTAATTTATAATTTCATAATTCACATTGAATTTTCAATAATTATATTGACACTGCAATTTGTTTTATTAGTGCAGAAAAATTTAACAGGCCAAACGTGCCTGAAAACAATGTCTTTTTATGGTCTTTTGAAAAATATATGAGTTGAAGATTTAACCGATCAATTATCACTACTCCTGGAAAGTGCGACTGATAATTGTTTGATTATTCCGCAAAATATGTATGATCATTATTTGCATACCCTTATAAATGTTTGCGTAATATTCAATACGTAACTTTCTTTTACGGCGCAAAAGTTAATTATGCTTTCTAGTTGAAAAAAGATTAAATGATGATTATGTATTAAACAATATGCAAATTTTATGAAACATTGTCACTGTATTTAATTCAAGGTTAAATCCATTAAGGCTTTAAACAATAATAAATTAAAAACTCATCTTGATATCAACGCATACTAAAATGCAACTACTACAAAGAATTAGGATAAATTATTAAATTTTATCACGTCTCTACAATTTATGATTATTGTGTAATAATACTATTGAAACTGTAGTAATCAGGTGATTAAATAGATTATCTATTCACTATCAGACTTAATTGTATTAATGAGGGATTCCGTATTTCTACGATTTTATCGTCAAGCATTACAATAAAACTTGTTGCTAGTTTGCTAGTAATTAATAAAAGTACAGGTATAATAATTAGGTATCGTATAACTTGTGATAAGTGCGTCCCGCGTACTATATAAGTTTAGACCTCAGACCTCTTATACCCGTTACCCGTTAGTGCATATTTTTTGTAGAGGCTTGTAGGCACAGAAGCGTGATACCCAGGAAAGGCAATTTTCATAAATAGGAAATTTAATGCATTTAGTCATAAATGTTCCCGTATGCAAGTTCTAGAAGTCAAAGATTGAATAGTACGCTGGTCTTACCTCTATAGAACATACCGTGCGTTAAGTCAACTACACACCTGCATTAAGTTGTTGCTACTTTTGTCCTTTGCATTTTTGATTTTTTGCTTTTTTCAGAGATAAATATTTTTATTGGTCACACATGGCCTTCAACATTGCACTGCAGTACAATAAGATACGTTCGTAAGGAATATGTTATTTAAAAAATTCAATTTGTACTAACCATAAGTCACAGGGGCGGATCCAGAAGGGGGGGGCTAGGGGCTTTAGCCCCCCCCCCCAGAAGGAAATTTTTTAACATTGTAGAGATAGGAGCGGCCATTTTCCAATATGGCGGCTTAACATTGTTAGCCCCTCCCAGACAAAATTTCTGTATCCGCCGCTGATAAGTCATGATGATTCTATGATTGATATCGACTATATGATCCCCTCGTCATCAGCTTAAGAATTTTGTAAATGGCTGTCTTTAACACATAATGCAGTCAGTGCACAGTATACCCAATGGCCCTTCGGATGACGTCGTGTATGGACGACCCCTTTCTAGAATTTTTTGTTGTTTGACTTGAGCATATGTAATACTTTCCATTGATAAATCTCTTTCATCTTTTAGAGCGGTGCGAAGTTGCAGTGCAAACAACCACAACAAGCACTGTAGTACACAACCCACGTGAAAGTGCAAGCTGAATGTGCACATTATAAATGAGAGGCGTTGAAGCGAAGTTATTTATTCCTAATTATATATTTGTCTTCTGATTTAACACAGGCGCATCGCTATTGTTGCGCAATAACCTATGATACAACTCAAGCAGTTTTAACTGAGTTAACTTACTAACGAGCAAATTATGTTATTACTTCTTTGCCCATGAATCGTAAATTACGTGCAAGGGTGCATGGACCCGGTCAACTAAATCTAAAAAAATTAAATGCTTCTACTTCACGAGTGTCTGATTGGCACTTTAAATAACTTAACGACATTAAGTAGTTTATTAAATAATGCGCTAAGTCTAGATTTTGCTTACATCACATTTTATAAACCAAGTTAAGGACGATGCTGTATTTAATAATTTGAAGCCCGGAACCTGAATAAGACGAAACATATTCTTAATTTTGCCTTAATTACGTAGTAGCTAACAGAGCTCAAAAATCATTCGTCCAAATACAGACCATTATTTTAAGTGTCCTCAAAAAATCAAAGAGGAGTTTAGGATCGAATTTGGAATGGAAGAATAAACTTTTACTTACATAAATGATCGCATGGAGTGCAAGTTGTGCAGCAGTAGGCAAAATTATTCGTTGCACTCGTACCAAAATTTTTCTAACAATCATACACCTTAGACATCTAAGTATGTAAGGCAAATATTAAGTGGCGTCTAGCAAACTGGTGTTTAGTTCTTTTTAGAATTTAATTCCTAATTATGCTTTTTTGTAAGAGCAAACTAAGTGGGACTTAAATAAATAAACAATTTTAATGTAATACAATGACATCAACACTCAATACTGGTAATTTACATAACTTAAGAAAATTGAATTTTTATGCCCAGCATGAAAGCATGCAATCCAACTATTTTAAGGGGAACAAACTAATAACTAATACACTTTCCACAACCTCAGAGCGCGAGAAACCATTTTACTCAAACCTAATTTACTTTCGATTTTTATTTGAGCGGCTTGTCGTACAGTTACTTTTGCTGTTTCGCTACTTAAATTGCAAAAGTAAAATGAGTTAAATAGTTAGAGGTTCGAGTGAGTTTTAAATTACGTAACTACAAAATTAAAAACAAATTAAGACTAAAACTAATCGTAAGAGTGAGAAATACGAACACCATAACAATACTATAATAACCAATTTACACAAGCCTAAAACAAGACTAGCTATAGTTAGTACCTAGAAGTGGATACCGCGTTGATACAATATATTTTCTGTTTCAAGCGGTACAATAATTTTGATGAAACTATAGCGTAATGGCAGTGAAAGTGGAAAAGTCTTACTTACTTTGTGTTTTGTATTGCTACACAACAGAATGTAAACCCGCACATCAGTTGTTTAACCGGACAATACGATTAATATTTGAACTTCCATACTGTAACAAAGAATTTTGTGTATTGAACCTACCATCTGAAGCTTACAATTATTTCTGAAATGGTTTAGTGGCGTTATTATGATTCCAAGTGTAAAACAAATCAATGTGTTTTTTCACATCTGATTTACATCATCTGCAAAGTTTTTAGTATGAATCACGAGGAAATTGACAAAATATCAGCTGCAATTTATTGACCTAATGAAACGAATATATGTTAGCAAGCTTATTAAATAAAGTTATGTATCAATGAAAGCGCTGTTTTACTCTAGCTAAATTCTAAATCCTGATTTTGTATAATTACTAATTACAGACAGGGAAAGTCAGTTTATAAAAATATTCAATGCTATTTGCGATAATTATTTACATAAAATAAGCATATGCTAATTTTATTACAAAATATTAAACAGTCGAAATACATACAAGAACCAAGAAAAAAATACAAACGTTATTTATTACGTTAGAAACGAAAAAAAAATTGGGTTTTGTTCATAAAATACGAGGTTAGGAGGACTTTAGTTTTATTTAAACTTGTGTTTTTGTGTACGATTGAGGTGAGAATATTTTAAAAATTGGTATTTTTTTACTACTCATGTACATATATATTTATAGGAGTGAGGAGTAGATCGCCAATGATTATATTTATTGAGGAGAGGGTACATACAAGCAAAAAATGTGCATACAAAATATATGGAGGACGCCTTATAAGAACCCATTCACTGTCAAATTCAGCTTCAGCTGTTTTCATTCGTGCTACCTCGCCCGTTCCAAAACAACAAAAATCGTTTTCTTAAAGTGCGGGTTCGGCGCCAGTCAGCTTAGTTTTGCTATTTAAACTATACAAGCACGGGATTACATAAAACCTAAAAAGATGCTGGCAGTCTGGAGTAATTACAGGATAGTAAACTAAGAACTCCGTTAAAACGGTATTTTTAGATTGGAAGCTTCAAATCTTCAGTATACAGTATTTACACACAAAACTTGGCAACTACATACCTGTAGTAATCTATTGCTCACTTTATACTTGGCATTATAAAATTTTTTTGACTTCAGAAATACATGCTAATAATATTAGTGGGCACCTTTTAAAACAACTGAATGTGAGTGACAAAAACATAAAAACTTATATACACGAATCTTAGAATTTACACTACTACCATACGCATAAAATTACCACGATAAAAAAATTCCGTTTTGATGTTTTGAATTATGAAAATTAAATGAAGTACTGAAAATTAAAAAAAAATAACTATTGTTAACAAGTGCTCGCATGACAAACGTGAAACACAAAAATATAATTAATATCAATACTGTAAAAAAGAGTGGAATACAATAAAGACAATTTTAAAGATTACATATTCGTTTTTAGATGCTGAGCAAGCATCTATAATGCGCGCCAGCAGGTCTGTATTGTTTTTTTCAATTTGATCGCACTGGTCATTTCTTCACAATTAACTGTTAACTAGACCCAACTCAGAAATCAAAACTCAGAAAAGTGAGCTTTCCAAAAAGCGAACCATGCGTGTAAACAAATAGAGAATGTGCATACATACCTGATTAATTTCAAAGGGGATAATGTTTTTTGAGCAGACAGGTGAATCTAATGAGCAGACACAGACATCTAACTGGCAGACAAAATAAATTTATTTTGCAGACAAATTTTTACGATTTTGCAGACACTTTCAGCGGCAACGTTTCAAAAATAATTTATTTGGCAGACAATTTTGTATTGCTTATAATTATTCAGGCAGTAACCTAGCAGTATATTATCAAGCAGTGTCGCAGTAAGTAATTGATAATATTAATCAATGAAGTAAAAAAAAATGTAATAATAAATCAACTAAGTAAACGTAGTTTAAAAAAAGTCAAAATGTAAGCAATAAGTAATAATGTAAGAGTCAGATGTTGGTTATTGTCGAGACTGAGCATCCTCTTGTGTGGAATCCCTGGTCATCCCTAGTTCAACCTTTGCTGGTCTTCCTCGTTTAGGTTTTGCAGCTATAGGTAAATCTTAAAATCTTAAATTTTCCTTGGATGTTTTAAACTGCCTGTAAGCTTTAGCTTCTACAGCGAGTACTGCAGCTGTTGATACATTCGAATGATCTAAAGCCATACCCGGCAAAGGTCTATCTCGGGCTGTCTCGGCAGACAGTAAATTATAAACAATAATTATCTAAAGTTTTTAAAAAATATGGTTCAGACACCCCTTGAAATATGGAAAAATTTGAGTTTTAGACCCCCTGGGAAACTTCGAGGTTGCCGGGTATGTATAAAGCACCCACGTACACAAGTGTAATATCTTCGTTAATCTCATCTTGGTAGTAGGATGTGAGTATGTGAGTGCTTCATGCCAATGAAAGGCATTTATGTATCTCAATTTGGAGCGGATATGTTGCCTCAGTGAAAACAACAAAAGGCAGAAACAACTCAGCTCATCGTAGTCTGACATCATCTAAGTTTATTAATACTTATTACTTATTACTACTCTATTACAAGCTTAATTAGTTCTGTATTTTTTTAAGCTGCTAAGAGAATGTAAAGTTTCTAAAAAATTGTCTGCTGGAAAAATTATTATTATGCCCCAAATTTTGTCTGCAAATAAAATTAAATTTGTCTGCAAATTCATTGAATTTTTTGTCTGCAAAAACAAATTTTTTTGTCTGCAGCGTTAAAATACCACCCATTTCAAAGTTCTGCGGGGCAAATACAAGTATGTCTTATAGTACAGACCCAGCTAGACTGTCGTTCGGTCCGGGTCGGGGCGGGAAATTGGATTTCCCGTCCCGACCCGAAGATATTTCTTTCCCGCCCCGAGTTTCAGGAAACGGGAAAAGCTCCTCCCCGACCCGTTCCCGACCCGGACCGTTCCCGACCCGGACCGCCGGGAAATTTCCCGAAAATTCTCATTTTTTTTAAGTTTTAATATTAATCAGAAATTTTTTTGTATGGGCGTTCAAATTTTAAAAATAGGTATCTTTACAATTGTATTTTTGAAACTAAAACCCATATGTTGATTTTTTCTGTTTCTAAACAAGATGTAGATATCCAAATTTTGCATGCTTTGCCAACTCAGTTGTGTAACACGTAGGAATTATGAGCACCTTATGTCTGTTTATATTTGACAAAAATTAATAATTGGGTTCCTTACATAGTGTTTCAAATAGGTAATTGAATTTTCAAAAATCAAAATAAGACGTGACCTTTTGACATACAACAAAAACAACATGTAAACCGACGAATAACCATTTTATTAAAAGCTCAAGCTGACCATCTAACCAAAACAAAATTTATAAACTAAATCTAGTATTTTGAATTCCGAGTGTCCAAGTATTAAATGCCAATAAACGAATTCCTTTTATGATTTCACATATCAGAATTTTGTAAATTTTTCCAAAACTAAAAACGGGCATTTCTAATTAGCTCAAAGGTATAGTTTGACTAAATAAATCTTTCAGAATTAAAATATACAATTAAATTCAATATATTATCTTGTTAAAAAACTCAAAAATCACACCACGGCGGTTGCTCGTACATATGGCTATACAATGTGCTTTGCAAAAGTGCAATAATTTTTCTAACATGAGCCAAACAAGTTATACATAGATCATTCTTGAAAAATGTATTGACTTAATTTTTGTGGAACTTCTTCAAGATCAGGACTAGAGTTACAAAAAAATAAACGTTTGCTTGTGCTGAAAATTTATTATATAATTAGTAACGAGCCTTACATTGCGATGTCAGAATAAACCAAGGCATGGTGTTCGTAAGCAGAAGTAAAATGCTTTTGATATGTTTTTTGTGTATTTGTTAAGCAAACGTAACAAAGTTTGAGGTCCTAAAATTTTTTATAAACAAATGAAAACTAAACGTGGGCATTTACAGTTAAATTGAAAGCAAGGTGAAAAGCTATACCATAACTAACGAATTTACTAATCAGCTTAATGCAAATTGCAAGCCACAAGCACTAATTGAAAATGCCACAGCTTATTCAACCAACCTACTAAAAAATTGAAACCCAGGATTCTAAAGTGCAGACTTAAAATTTAAAATTTTGCGCTAAAATAAAGACAAAAATGTTTAAATCAAAATTTATCAAACGCTAATTATACAAGTTTAACGCCACTCGGCCTAATTTAGTCGATAGAAGTCGAAGCACAATGGTCGGGAAATTCCCGCCGGTCCGGGTCGGGTCGGGAAACGGGAAAACAAATTTCCCGCCCCGTTCCCGGACCGCCCCGAACAGTTCGGGAAAAGAAAAACCCTTTCCCGGACCGTTCCCGACCCGGACCGACCGGTCCGGGAACGGGAATTCCCGTTCCCGAACGAAAGTCTAGACCCAGCCAATCTCAGCTACAGTATTCAATGGCGATTCATGTAGTCTGATTGTCTGATGCAGGGGTCACGCGCAAATTACGTCACGTAAAATTTCTTTTAGACACCCCCACCCAGTTGCTGTCGCATTTACATTAGGTAAGCAGGTTAGGAGTGACGCGCAAATGACGTCAGGCGAAAATTTCTTTTAAACACCCCCACCCAGCTGCTGTCGCATTCAGATTAGGTGAGCAGGTTAGGGGTGACGCGCAAATGACGTCACGTAAAAATTTATGTGAGACAGCCCCACCCAGCTGCTATCGCATTTAAATTAGGTAAGCAGGCTAGGGGTGACGCGCAAATGACGTTACGTGAAAATTTATGTTAGACAGCCCCACCCAGCTGCTATCGCATTTAAATTAGGTAAGCAGGCTAGGGGTGACGCGCAAATGACGTTACGTGAAAATTTATGTTGGACAGCCCCACCCAGCTGCTATAGCATTTAAATTAGGTAAGCAGGCTAGGGGTGACGCGCCAATGACGTCACGTAAAAATTTATGTTAGACAGCCCCACTCAGCTGCTATCGCATTCACATAAGGTAAGCAGGCTAGGGGTGACGCGCAAATGACGTTACGTGAAAATTTATGTTAGACAGCCCCACCCAGCTGCTATCGCATTTAAATTAGGTAAGCAGGCTAGGGGTGACGCGCCAATGACGTCACGTAAAAATTTATGTTAGACAGCCCCACTCAGCTGCTATCGCATTCACATAAGGTAAGCAGGTTAGGGGTGACGCGCAAATGACGTCACGTGAAAATTTCTTTTAGTCACCCCCTCCCAGATGTAATCGCATTCTTATTATGTAAGCAGGTTACCCTTGAAACCACAAGCGTTGGGCCAACGTAAGATTTCGGTCGGGAAGGGCGGCCTATGTTTGAGCTGATATATGTAGGCCAGCCGACTCATAATCGAGACTCAGAACGTCGGGCCAACAGCGGTAGTTCGTTGGAACGGCCGGCTGCGTGATCAGCGGGGAATGAGCTGTTTGCCGACTTTATCCCGCTAGTTGATGACGACATCAAACTGGCCTACCTCGGGCCGCCTTCTGACCGACATCCAGTATCGCTAGTCTTGCCATGTGCATTTTCCAACGGCACTAGTGATAGTCGTGCCGCTCACATTCAGCCACATGAACCGAGTGAAGCAACATCTAGAACTTTAAGCTCGCGAAACTAATTTTGTTTTAGGTATTTTAAAACTTGAGATTTCCAATAAACTTGTGAAGTGTTTAATAATAGATTTTTGCAATGTGTTCGTCAATAAACAAACTTAGTGAAGTGTATTACTCCAGGGCACATTGCTTTTGTAAACCAAAGTACCTACCTAAGTTAATTTTCCACAAATATTTATTTTTAACAACACCTGTATACGACGCATAAACTCTTTGTTGTCCAGCATGCCGCTGTTATTGTGACTTTGACTTTGTTCCTGCACAACAAACTGCATTGAATTTGGGAAATTTATGAACAAAAATAATACAACATGTAAATCGTGTTGAATTAATTTCAAAATATTTCAGTTTCTTGTACCTGTGTGTCGATTAAATGTAACAGATTGAATGTAGCCAGAACAATGACAATCGTACAAAAAAGAATTTTGCTTGCTCCACAGTTACGGTTCCTATCCATGGCCAAGGTGTTGTAGAAAAAATAAATAAAAAGGAAAATTAACTTTACCTCCTGGTTTGTAATGTGTTCAGAAACCGTAGTTACCTAAGATTTTCCGAGCGTTTAAGTTTAATGTTGCTTCTCTTCGTGAACTCAAATTAAAGGAAGTAACAACTCGCATGCCGCAGAAATCGATGACTGTGTTTGTTTTCTATTAAAAACAATATTGATGGTGTTATTAAATGAACAATTATGCAAGATTCAATGTTCGAGAATGATTTCGTGATGTATGAGTTCAATTGCTTCATTATTTGTTATCTCATGGATAGAATTAAAATAAAATTATCAAAAATAATGCATTCAAAAGAGAAAGGGGTGGGGGGGGGGAGCGACCCCCTAGGCGAGTGAGTCTCTTTCCGCCAGTGGCCCGCTGTAGTACTGACGGTATATATTAATCCGTGTAAAGCACGCACCGCCGTCGGTCCGCCGGTTAGCCGACGATTATATTGCCTACCATGGGACGATGGAAATACGCCGGCCACGACCGACGTTGAGCCGCCCGCCGATCCCACTCGCTGTCCGACGGAGGCCCATTCAACTCTGGTTTCAAGGGTAAGGGTGACGCGCGAATGATGTCACGTGAAAATTCCTTCTTCATGTCACGGACTGACCTATATGTGTCATAGATGTTCAGATATCGTCCATAATAACGTCCTTCAAACACTATAGTTTCTTGTAACCCAAGTCCCAACTTTAAATTTTTTCTATCCTATTTTAACCACATGTCACGTACTTACCTTTATGCGTAACAGATATTCAGGGATTGTCCATAATGACGTTATTTGTGAATGCTGAAATTTATTAAAAATTTCTGTTACATTAAACTACATGCTACGATCATTGGTATATGTTTTATTGGTTTTCGGGGAGCTTCCATAAAACTTATATCATGTTTTAGCGTAACATAAATTGTCTTGCGCCTTTATTTAAGCTCAGCATCTACTTCGGGCCAGCCCACGGTCGGCAAATCCGGCGCGAAGCGCCGGATTTTTTAAGGTACTGCTAGAAAGACAGGCAGAGCAAAAGTTACACATGAATTTTTTTTAAATGTCACACTGTACAAAAAGGTGAAATAATATTTACTTTCGTTCATTTCCCTGAAGGTTGAAAGACATGAAGCACATGATGTAGCAATGTAATACTTATTAAATAAATGTTTTGGATTGATTATTTACATAATTTTTTTTTATAGCATCGAATATTTTCATTACAAGTTTTAAGATGTTAGGTTTAAAATAATTAATTTTGGGGAAGGAACATCCAAGCTCCGGTTGACAGTAATATCTTTGTCCTCTAATTAAATACGTTTATACCAATCCACTGCTAAAGGTTCGAGCCATTGTCCAGAAATAAAGTTTTCCAACCGTAAAAAATGAACATCGTAAGCTCAACTCTTAAACGCACGTAACATTTATTTTTCGTTGTAGGCAGAAAAAATTGTAATAGATTTTGCAATTGTGTCTTCATGGTTGGGTGTAGCAAAAGCAAAAGGGAACGTTAAGGTATAGGTTTCTACATCTTTATTTTGTGTATTGAAGTTAAAAGCATGGCAATCCAACAGTAGTTGCTCACGTCAAAATCTTGAAATTCTATTTGCCTTTGGACTGTGTTTACATTGTCTAGAGGGTAAAATGTAAATGAAACTGACAGCCAGCAGTAATTTTATCTGTTCACTGATACTGATAAAATTAATTATGTAAGGTCCAGTGCTTTCTTTGCTTTGGACGCGATTGAGATTATGAAAGGAAGCTAGCTGTTAGCTGTTTATTATGCAGTGCATTTTGTTTTGACTCTTTTTGTGCATATGTGTTGTATTTATGCGGGTAGTTGTGTAAGGACTGCATTTTATTGTACTATATTGTCTTGTATTGTATTAATACATTTTTATTAGATTGCAGTATTCTTTGTGTAAAGTACATGCATCATAAATGATAATTACTTAAGAAAACAATAATTAAACAAATAAATGCAATAAATATTGCTATAAAGAATCGTATAGCAATGTTGCAATTTTTTTCGTTTTAAACAGTAGTTGTTTTCCCAGTAATTCACTTATGTAGCATGGCAATAAAATTAAACGCATTATTTCTTGCTCCAAAATACCGCCTTGATTTATTATTCTAGGGGCTGATATAATGCATTAGGACAGACTGCATTAGCAGAACTTGCCACTTGGGTGAAACTTGCCATATCTCCAAGAGGATTTTCTGCATTACGCAAGGCACCAATGTCTGGGACTAAGTAATGTCCATTTAAAGTGTCAGAACAGGCGCATAGTCCAGCCGCGTTGCAAATGACGTAGGCTTTCGGCACAAGAGAGCTGTTAATAGCAAAGGACTTTATTGTAGTCGGGTCAGCGGGTAAAGGTGATGTCTCACTTGGTCCAGTAAAGTTAGGCATCCTCCAGAACTCCATACCAATTCAAGGAACTGGCATTGCAGTAGGGGAAGCTGCTAACTGTCCAAAAGAGTTGATTTTACTTAAAATGAGACCCATGGATGTAAAACGGCTCCGAAGTTTGGACGTTTGGATTAGCAGCTCCATACGATGTTGAAGTGTACATTGCCCACCTGAATTTGAGAAATATTTAGTGATTCTGTTTTGCTATACTTTTTACGAAAAATATCCCTTTGTAGAAGGGTTGAAACTTAAAATTATTTCTTTGCAAAAATATAAATTAACTTACATTCCAATAAAACAGATTTTGTTGCATCGCTTGGCAATGGCAGCAACTGTGGGCATGCTTCTTGTGTAACGAGCTCCATGACCAGGTGGGTCATCATTGTCGAAAATGAATTCGATACTCTGCTGGCTTCTGACGGGCGCCAAAAAACTGACCAGTAGTATGGCTGAAAACACTTCATGTTTCTTGTTTTTTAAGATATTTATTTATTGATTTGTAAAACCTAAAACACTTGAATTTAATTACGAACAATATTTAGGTACTGAATATCACAGTTTTACTTATACTAAACTAACAAATGAAAAGTTACATCCTGTTTTGTACCTTGCTTTATCACAGGTTGAATTAGTGCGACGGAGTAGTTCACAAGAATTATCTGTTTGTTATGGTTTTATATTTAATTTAATTCATGATTTCATTGAATTGACATTGAATTTGCATTAATTATAGTGACGGTGCAATTTTAATTAGTGCTGAAAAATGTAAACAGGACGAGCCTGCCCGAATACAATGTCTTTTTATTGTGTTTTAAGCTGAAAAATTATTCCTGGAAAGTGTGACTAATAATTGTTTGAATAATTCGCAAAATATGTGTAATCATAATTAATTTGCATGAGGTATCCATATAGGAGTCTACGTAATATTTTCTAGACTTACTTGTTTAAGCCACAGAAGTAAATAATGCTCACTAGTTACCATTTACCATTAGATTAAACACTGATTTTGTATTTAACAATATGCACAGTATATGGAACCTTGTCACTGGATTTACTTTAAGTTTAAATCTAATAATCCTGTACACAATATTAAATTCAAAATGCATCTTGATATCTATACATATAATAAAATTACTACCAGAAACTGGAAATAATTAGTAACTTTTTTATCTCTTCTGTATTCGCTATGATTATTGTGTAATAAAATAATACTATTATGTGTTTACCTACTTAATTAAAATAAAACATTTGACATGTAAAACAACGTCATACTGTAAGTCAGTATAACAAGTGTGATGATTTACATAATATGTGTAGATAACATTGCAAAGTCTTTTAATAAGTGTACAAACTTTAATACTGGCTATCCGCTTTCCCTTGATTAATTTAATCTTTTTTATTGCAGTAATCGTAGAATTAAATGACTTATCTATTGACTATCAGACTTTTAGTTGTATTAATGCGGTAATGCGTACTCTGACTTGTGTCGGCAAGCATTAGCCAAATATGATGCACAAAGGATTGTACATACATGATGTCATCACTAAGCCAGAGGGTGTAGTCGGGTATTGATCACATGCCCTGTTAAAAATGTCTCCGTTTTCCCAATGTTAAATCGATGACATGGACGTAGCTGGGTTCAAAAAGGTTTAATATTTGCGTGACATAATACGTGGACCATCTGTGACCTTTAAATGTAGATGAATCAAAACATAAAGCCAGAACACATTGAAGCTATTCTTTTTTTTTCAATCCTCTGCCGTAGGATCTAGGTTCTCTCCAAATTTCAAACGTATACAACAGTACATTACAGACTACACCATCGTTTGATAAGCTGTGAAGAAGGAAGCGTGTATGCTAACCAAAATAAACGTAAACGGCGTGTAAATGATATTGAAAGTATATAGATGCTATTGTCCTTATTATAGCACAACACCTTCGAAAACCGAAAATTTAGTGCTGAAGTTACAAGTTATTTAGTTAATATTCTGTTTACCTTTTGGTGCCGCTACTCATTATTAATAGCAAAGTTTCCTGAAAATGAAAACTTGACTGTAGTATTATGCTTGACCGTGTGGATGGTCGTGATGCTGAGTTAAGAATTATTATGTTGGTTAATATTTTCTTGCCTTGCTACTAAAATCACGCCCTAATGTCTTTTACCTAAATTCTCGCACACTTGCACATACTTCTACGCGCATCGAGAACGTGCCACAAACACTGTAGCAATATACATACAAAGCATTTAATCTTTTTCATTAGTGCCTTTAGTTTTTAGAGGCTTCTAGGTACAGGTACGTTTAATAAATATGGAAAATATTATTTTGTTTGAGTGTAAAAAAAAATAGATTTTAAATATTTTTGTGGGAGTGCGTTGTTTTAAGAGCAATGAGGAACCCTTTTTAGACTTTTTGACCTCCAGTGAAAGCTTGCGATTTCGGCGCCTATCGTCGTACATGCAATTATTTCTTTTGGACTTTGGACCTGGAGCACCCACACACACATTATCAGTAATTCTCATTGTCGATAAAAAGGATCTAAATGCACCTTATGCGTCTACTTCAATTATTGCAATCACGAACTTCTGCATACATAGGTATTTACCATGGCGCATTTAAATGAAGCTAACAATGGTGTTAGCAGTTTCATGTTTAATATTATGAGCGACGCCAATGCAAATAAATAAAACATTATTTAGAATCATCTAGATAACTGGTATTAGTATTATATTAGCTATTTTACCATCTTTTTTTTGTAAACTAATTTTTCAAATAAAAATTTTGTGAGGTTACTACAATGCTATGTATTTTTAAAATTGTATACGGGTATTAGGCAATGACAGGTGTTATTGTAGTTTGCTGTAGTAAAAGTAAACTTTGCTCATGTGCCGCATGAGCGTTTGACCACAATCACAAACTGACACTCATTATTGTGAAAATTAGGTTATTATTTTGTTTGGCGCTGTAAATTAGCATATCCTCCTATGTATTTGCACACTTTTGCATGCAATAATTATTCAAATTAATCAGTGATGAATTACGTTTATTTATTTCACAAAATTTAGATAACAGACAAATTCGAATTATAATTTTTTATAACCAAAGCTAAATATTTGCTCATTTATAATTAAAAATAAAGTATCTCCATCGATAAGTTCCAAATCTTCGTTTTAAGAACCATATGATGTACTTTATAAATGCAGTATAGTTTATTGTAAACATAAAGTTCTCATATCTAGAATCTTGTATGGTGCAAAAGAAGGCAATTAAAATTTGCGATGATTTGTTAATTAAGTTTATAATTTTAAATAAAAATGCTAGTCAAAATTAAATTCCAGAATTTTATCTGTTTCGATTATCGAATTTTGAAAAAATTCAAATTGAAAATCAAAATTGAAATAAAAATTATTATTTAGTGTGTTTTTAACTCATGCAATTGAAATGCTGTCAAATTATATTACTAATAAAAAGCTTTTTATTGTGATTATTATTTTTTGGTCTTATTTTTGTTTGTGTCTCTTTACTGTGAGTGACACTCCCATAATCAAAATGCTACTGCTTCACAACTAATATGTATATGTGCTGCCTTATGTGTATTATATTCAAGCAAAGCTGCATGTCTCACGCACAGTATATAACAGGTTTTGATCTTAAGCGAATAAATTAAACTTGGACCAAGGCACGATCTTATATCTAGGAATATTTGCTCTAGGTATTTATATATTAATAAAATTAGCTGTACCGCGGAACTTAAATAATTTGTAATGCATCTGTTTAAATATAACTTAAATTCATGCAAGGGCTCATTTTAAAGTTGTACTTGTTGAATAACCAATGTGGTACCAATAGCATAGGATATAAATTTTTTTTCTGATCTTATATGTAAAATTTCAACTAATAATTCACAGTGGAAAATAGTAAATAAACTTAATAAAGTCTAACTATATTAAAACCCTATATTATAGTCCTCATCTTCATAGAAATATAGAAACCGCGTTTAATTGTTAATTATTTTGAACTAATAAAATTATAATCGATATTAAAAGATGAAATACTTTATAGACTCTGCCGGTTGCTTTAATTTACATAGTATAGCCAACAGGCAATTTTGAAAACTTTCTAAAACGAAGCAAGAAAAGAAGTAGCTAATACTAATAAATTAAACATGTTATTTCCCATCCACGAGTTCCTTTGAAGACGGTTAAATGTTCAATTACAACCAACCACCAGCTCGGATACACCTCCTTTCTACAACATTTATAAATTTGGCATCATAGTTCAGTGGCGTTGAATTTAGGTTTATTTATTCGAAACTATATATTTGCTTCCCGATTTATCGCATTTACACCGCTACTGTTGAGTAATAACCTATAAAACAACTAATCCAGTTTTAGGTAGATTAACTCAATAGCAAATTATTCCTTTTCACGTACATACATCTTAAATTATGTGTTTCGGGGACCCATTGAACTATAATTATGTAAAATACAAATTAAATGCTGCTACTTCATGACTATAAAATAATCCGCTTTACCAGTATTTATTGTACACTTAAAACAATGGCCATTCAAGATTAAGATTGCTTTAGTGGCGATACTTCGTTAAATGATGTATATAAGGTATGGTCAGGGTGATCAACATTACCCTTATATTGTCTTATCACAATGTTTCACTCTAATCACGTTATCTACTTGAAGCGTTTTATGATGAACATCTAAGTATTTGAGATACTAAAACAATAAATGAAAACTTTTTCACAATGTCCGAGATCTATTTAAATGCAAATTAGAAGGTAATTGACACCATTGTTTTTATAAATCCTGTGAATGCTGTCACACAACTTTTCTAATTATTTGCACATAACATTTGTGAAGAACACCTTGATCATCCACGGTCTTATAACCGGTGGATTACGTACTTATCACATCTGCGAAAAAATAATCAGCAGGACTCACATTGTTAAATAACTTTCGCCTATAAACATGAAGCTGCATCAAATCATGTAACAATGTAATAGTGTGTTAAAACAGCCCCGCGTACTATTCAACCAGAGACCTCTCAGACACTTAAATTGTTACAAGGATGACCTACTTTCACTTCAGCGGTTCCGTAAGTTGATAAGCACCATTTGCAAAAACATTAAATGTAATGTTAGCTCTTAGAGGCCATTCATTTTATTTTTGATACATAGGTTGTTACATGATGTTGAGTTGTACCTTTCGAAATCCTGATGAAATATAACATCAGCCCCATAAACATAATTACAAACCCCAAAAATGCATTTAATCTACTATTTATATTTTTTTTGAAGTACAACGAATAACAAATAGTTATATTAACCAACAATGTCGTTTTTTTTAAACAATTCCTTCCTTGTAACATGTTTACAAATTCTTAAAAAGATTGAAAGTTTTTCTCCCTCTGTTCTTAAAGCCCTTTTAACCACGAGAAACTCCATTTTTTACTTTCACCGAGCCCACTTCTTAATTTAACTACTTAGCATCAACTGCGTGCCCCACCGGTACTTGTGCTCACCAATGATTTTAACTGATTTATAAGGCCCTCGTGAACAAGTGACATTTAGTAACACTGACAGGACCAATATTCAGCGTTAAGAAAGCATTGAACACCTTTACCTTTACTAACATATGATGAGCCATTCCAATATTGAAGTGCTTCGAGACCGTGCAGAGAAGGACGATAATTGGAAAGAAAGAGAATAGGGAGAATCGTATGGCCCGCAGAAAGCACATGGTAGAGACAAGCAGTCACTATGGAGCTAAGCTGGATGGAGGCATAGCTAATTTAAGGCAATATAAATACTGGTTATTCCATGTGTAGGTGTTTGTATCATATAAAATAAAAGATTACGTATTTTTGCAAATCTCTTTTCATGATACGCAATACCAGTTTATATAATATAAAAAGTATTAAAAACACCACAAAAGTCCATGAGTGAACTGAACTTCTTTTAATTATCAACTTAAATAAAACTAAACGTTTATTTGTACCATTTTAGAAATAAATGGTGTCAGACAACGTTCTCACTAATCGTAAGTGAATGCATTTAGCAGGACACCTTGTATATTTACGGTTGATAATTTTTGTATTAAACTTTCGAAGTATGTCGACCGATGAATATCTTTACAAAAATCTATTTAACGTTTTTTCATATAACATTAAGCGGCGGCAAACCTTTTGACTAATAATTAGTGTGGCAAATAAACCAGAGTACTATTACATACGTAGCATCAAAGGGCATAGGGTATATATGATGCACCTATAAAAACTATGCCCAGTCTAATTTACTTGTTTTGAGACTTTTCAACACTTTGAATTTTTAGAAAGGCTAAAGATATTCACGATAAATTGCCTTTGTGTTGCCACGTCACTGCAGGCTTCTTTACTTTACCCTGAATTAGCAGCAACGCACACTCCAAATGAAGAGTATTATTAGTTCTGATAAATCATTTGTCAACGTTAAACTATAATTAATTTTATTTTCCCATTGAACTGAATAGTTAAAACATTTTGTTATAACCAATGTAAACAATTTCCCATGACATTAAAACACTGCATACATTTCAACATATGAAACACTTTTTTGACTTTGACAAGTACGTCACAAAAGCCACTATAAAATTAAAAAATTAATTACGTATTTTATCATAGCGTGCCTAAAATAAGATTTGTACTTACGCTTTCAGTCCACTGTTATTTCTAAGAGTATAAATACAATACGACAACAATAGTGCGATATCTCTTTGGCATTCACTTGTGTTTACTTTTCATAAAGATACCACACCTGCCGACATCCTACAAATGGAATTTGCATGAAATACTGAGCGGTGTCTAATCGTAAGTAGTTATTTTAGTTTTATCTTTAATACCTTTGCAATATTATACTCCATTCCGATAATTACAGTGTGTATCAAAATTTTAAACGCACTAGTTTTTGGGGGGTTTCTTCCCCCCCAGAACGCACACTTCAACGAAATAATTATTTTCGGATGACATACCACTAGACACTGTACTTCAACTTGGATTTACCCCGGGGGATCGCTCCGTTCTCATGTAATTAATTTAAACCTGAAAAAGGGGTGTATCAAAATTTTAAACGCACTCCACGGATTTTGCACTTCAATGATTAATATTTTCAGACTTAACATATGAAAAAAATTAATATTTGGCGTGCACATACTTAAATACATGGGTCATGACTAGAAACATTCATTTTGACTATAGGGTCACAGTAGCACTAGTAGCACCCACGAAAGTAGGTCAACGTGATGTCAACTTTTTTCACCGTTGCTTAACATGCAAAAGTCACGACTTGATTCACTCTATCCTACCTTACATGCACAAATGTCAACTGATAGCAATATACAAATTTCGGACATAAGCACCATAAAATTGCCTACAAAACCATATAACACTTAACTCTCAGGTCACGCGGGGTCACGAAACACCCGAACATTAACACTGTTGGAAAAATATGCAATGCAATTTGCATGCGGCGATGTGCGAGTTTAGTCGGCTATGGGCGACGTTATGTTAATGTTCAGGTGTTAGTCATGTACCATGCTAATGCATCCTAATTTAGGTACACACCACATTCGAAATAGCTAATTCAAGAGTGCAGACCTGAAATAGATGTCATATAGAATGACGTTTTACAGTGTTGTATACAAAAGGATGGTATTTAATAAATATATTGTAACCGCACACAATAATATTGTGGAATTTTTTTAATCCTTAAATTCGACTCTGGACATTATCTTAAGCCAAATATAGTGTAGAGCAAATAAATATTCGCTTTCATGAGCTTGAATCTTGAAAAGCAATCAAAAAATGTTTACAATGAACTATTAGAAAAGTTCATTTTTTATGGATACAAAGTTTAGATACGTTACCACAGATACCTCAAATTTTGAATACTCGAACAAGTGCTATGATGCCCATTCAAATTTTTGAGTTACACAATACGTGCATTTAATGATTTTGTAAGTTGCAAAAGCAACAACATTTAACATGTTAATTTTTAGAGGCCAGTCACGTTGTATATTTCTTGACACTACCATAGGCTTGTACATAATTTGTGCTGGAATTTAGTTTGATAAAGGTAAAGCAATACAAAAGGATAGCTTTTTATAATGCTTATATTTGAAGTACATGGAATGCATAAAAGCCGAAGTCCACAGTTTTTTCACTAAACGAATAACATTCAACAGACACCTGTTTTAATATACAAAAGTTACAACTTCCTATTGTACTTGAAACTGTACCTACAAAATTTAAATTGACGTACAATATGTATGTGAGCAGAGTTCTTATTTTTGGCTAGCTAACTATGTCACCGCGTGGCACCGGGAACTATCCGTCGAACACATTATTTTAATGCTACTTTGCACACGAAATACAAAAGAATTTTACGACAGGTAATTTTTTTAATCAGTGAAGGTCTTCTACACTGTATAGTTTTGTATTACATTAAAATAAAAAAAAATTAAAATGAACGTTTTACACAAATTAATGCTTATAATTAAAAACTTCCAACTAGGTACAACAAAATATGAAACTAAAAATAAATAATTTGCGATTCAAAACCACATAGTAAGCGGCCATAAAATTACATAATAGCCGTCGCCTTTCTAATAATAATCAAAATCTATTGATTTTGGACTCATAAACACGTCTGTCTGTGCATAAGTTAAACTTAAATTACAATTACATGAAATACAGCTGGTTCAATTTTATAAATCATAGCACACTCTGGGCTTTTGTCTTTTGAAGTTATCTTAGATTAAGCGTCAGGAAAAAAATTGTCATATTTTGAATGGGCGCTGTAGAAGTTTAGTCCATTTTTCTAATTACAATTTGCATTTAACCTGCTGATTCAAGGCAGACACATTGCTACTCCTGCGAAATAATCTAAAGCTGAAACACAACTAACACAGCTTTAATTAAGTAAATCATCTTGTTTTTTAAAAACTAACTAATACAACGACGATGACATTATGTTAACTGCGTTTATACAAGTCAATACCTGTAACTATAATCGTTTTGTTTCTTTTTTTCGTATGCGTTGAGAGTATGCACGTCGAAGTATCTACATATATGATTATTACCAAGAATAAAAATGTAACAATTCTAAAAGACTGCGAAAAATATATTGAAGTCAAGTCAGTAGACAGGAAGGGTTTTGCATGAATTAACTATAATTTTTGATTTTTGATCATTATAACTAACGATAAGAATCGAAAGCTAAACAAAAATGAAAATAAATAGATCTACACAACGTTCCAACTATCTAATTGCATACCTGCAGAGCAGACGGCGTAAATGACTACTAACTCATTTTTTTAGTGTCAAGACCACAACACTGTCTTCAGTAACTATTTAATCAAAAATCTTGTAATGTTTACTTTACTGAACATTAGGCGGCGTCGAAAATATTTAATTATTAGATATGTTAATGGTTATTGTTGCTACAATTATATTTCAACACAATGTCAAATTCAATTCAAAAGACAATTCAAAGCACTACAAAGAACACTAGCTTCTAAATATGAAAACATCTAATCAACTTTAACTAGGAAAGTAATATAACTAATACTAAGAGTCCGGAGGTAATTTATCCAATATTATTATTCATATTTCTGTTCTAAAGTGCAAAATAGCTAACGCCTCCACAAATGTAAGTGGTATTATGCAAAATGATTACACTATGAATGCAAACAAAATACAATTAAATAATTGAGTAATCGTACATCACATGAATTTATTTTTAGAACATCATATTCTTGAAAACAATGGTTAGTATTACATAATCAACCTAAATATTTTTTCTAAGCGTCGTTGATGACTCCTTTAATTATTTGTCTATTATTTTCATTACACGGTTTTCTGGTTTAACAAAACTAATGTTACTATTTTAAATAAACATCCGGCTCTGTGGCCGAGGGGAGATTGTCTCTATCCTCGATAAACTCGGCGTTTCTTTTTGATCCGCTGAGCGAATCCTTAGCCGGTAGCGTATTTGCATCTCGTTGCACAGAAGTTAGTGTAGTGGAAATGCTTGGTGGAGGGAGGTGTGTGAGAACTGTTTGTGCGCAACTAAGGGGAAGTAGTGTACGTTTCCGTTCATTCGTGTGTAGAGACAAAGACGGCGTGCTAATTGTGCCTCGCAGGCTAACAGCTATTTCTTCGTGCACTAGCATAGTTGCAATACCATTCAGCAGACCATACATTGCGCCCTTCATTCCATAGCATCTGCTATAACTTTCACGCTGCGTCGATATACGGAATGTAATACGTGGGAAACAGGGTTGGGTGTACTCGTCTGCACTTCGGCTTGGTCTCGAAGTACATTCAAGTGCAAATACCTAGCACTGTAGCCCTCCGAAAGGGAAGAATTTCATTGCTCCTGAAGAGGAGGATAATCTATCGACTGCAATAGAGGTCGGCGGTACTTAAGCCACAATCCCTAATATACATATTAGTTCTTAAGATACCAGCTGTGCATTGTGACTGACTTCCTTCAAGAACGCTCCATAGGTAGTGTTCAGACTTCGTGTCGTTCATACCGAGGGGAAATGTTTGTTTACATTCACATGCTGGTACAGTAAATGCACTGGAATATAGGTATATACCTGAGAATCCGATAAGTGCTACATAATAATAATAATAATATTTTTTAAATAAATGTAACCTTAAAAACAGCCCTAAATATTTTATAAAATTGAGCATTTTGTTTTCAAAGTATAATTATGGCAATAAGTTTATTACTGAATTATTGCAAATAATTCTTAATAAACAAATCTTAAAACAGTAGCTGTCCCAAAATTTCTTTTGCATTATTTTCATTAAACCAGTATTCCAAATGTGATATATGAAATATGAATAGTGTATCCATACGGTCTCGTTAATTTAGGTTGAGTGCAGTTTGTACGAATTAACTTGTGCAAAAAGTCTTTTGTACGACAGTT
This sequence comes from Dicyrtomina minuta, assembly GCA_949802685.1. Classification (NCBI taxonomy): domain Eukaryota; kingdom Metazoa; phylum Arthropoda; class Collembola; order Symphypleona; family Dicyrtomidae; genus Dicyrtomina; species Dicyrtomina minuta. The sequence goes on along the minus strand of OX461808.1, from coordinate 135,786,368 downwards.
ATTTGTACGAATGCATTTTGGTCTACGGGTTTTTTGTTCTAAAATTTTTTGTGCAAATAAATTTTGTGCAAAAGCACTATGTATGTTTGAATGTGTCGAGCGTATTGTTTTATTACAACAAATTGTGTTTTTTCCTGCGTATACGGTCTCCGTCTCCATTACCATCAAGGTAAAGGTACATTACTTACACATTAACTAAATGCGCAAAGAATATATTATGCGTCTTATGTATGGTAAATACTAGCAACATATTATTCAAGGGCATTCCAATTCATGCAGTTACAGTAATTACACAACCAGTTTTGGGAATAAATGTTACGCGGCGTAGAAATAGGTTGCTAAGTTTCAATTTTAAATTCTGCATTTTAACGATTTTAAACTAGACGCAACTTAAATATATGAATCCTTTGGTAAAATTTAAATAACACGATAAGCAAAAATTCCAAAATAGACTAAAATGGCTACAAAGTTTCTTTTTCTTAAATTTTCTCTTCAATGGTGAAGCGATCTGCCTTTTAAAAATAGTTGAGCAGTCCAAAGGATTATTAGTCACGAGGTCAAATATCAATGCCTGCAACACGCTCAGAATAAAAGCAGCTATGAGTACATTGGGGAAGAGAACTATTACACTACCCACGCCTATTCAGCAGCTGCGGACCAGCAACTACAAAATTGCAAATACAATCGCGAGTACCCCGTTAAATCCAAATGATACTTAAAATTACTGAGAATAGTTTGATTTTACTTTTTCCCGTGGTGTAAATACTAGGTCTGTCAAATACCCTGGAAGCATACATATTAATTTTACCAAGAGAAGTAGTTTGAAAATTTTCAAAAAAGCTTTTAAGAAATAGTAACACCACCTGAAAGCTCCCAATTGACAATATTTTGTTGGGGTGTTTAACTGCAAATTAGATGTTTCTGAGAACTATTTTTAAATTAGAAGCTAACACAACGTTTTTAGTACAAGCATACTCTTCTGGTAAACAATTTTGTAGCTGTTGACCACCCTACATATCTGTGGTATATTTCCTAATATCAAATGTTATTTATACCCGCCAAAATTTTGATTTCTGAATCTAATGCACAAATTGTTTTAATTCTTATACAAAAAAATGTTAGACGGTGTCTAACTTATTTAATTAGTGCAGTTTATTTTTTATGGTAGAACGATGGCATGCGTAAAGTAAAAACATTTTAAAGTATCTGCCTGACAACAAATTGAATGCTTAGTGGGAATTTAAAAAAATAAAAAGGACGGTTAAATTAGTAGCGTTGTTGGTATTGATATATTTTTTAGTAATTCAATCATGGTGCATACGTGCAAAACAATTTGTCTGGATCGCAACATAATATTAAATTAGCAGAAAAGATAAAAACTGCATCTGGTTTTGCGAATAAATTGTTTTCAACAATACTTCTTGATTCTGTTTTTGGGAATTATTATGTATATCTATCTTATATTTTAAGACCCTCCAATCCCATCATTTCCATCGACATCTTCCTTTTATTTCTAAGTACACTAAAAATAGGATTTGGATAACATGATTTGCACCTAAAGATACTTCAACAATATTGCATTCAAACTTAAAACCAGGTATATTTTCTGAACTCCTCACTCCTTAGGGCGTGGAAATTTTTACAGTTACTAATAAAAGACGCAAAATAACATGCAACAGGTTGTAACCTATACGAGTTAATTCAATTTTGAGCTGTGGGTAATGCTATTAAACAGTGAGCTTTCAAACCACCAAAAACTGATGGCTGGAAATTCTCTGTTAGAGATTGCTTTGTGCCACTGTCATAGTCGTACCTTCTACATATACATTTAACTAATGATCCGAAAATCCAAAAACATTTATGATCTGACGTCTTCTTGTCGAAAACTAATAAATTATCGAAACTGTTCGTCCCGTAACTAACTTTCACTACTATCTGTGGTTTGTAATTGTTTCCTGGAAGAACCATCTGTAACCTCTGCTGCAATATGTAACCTCACAATGTTAAGTAACCAGGTGGCGTCGAAATTAATTTCAGTTTTAGCAACTAATACAATCTCGCATGGCAAAGGGCTGTTTAATTTAAGGTTGGCATCATCTCTAATCGTGTGATTTAGTTTAACATAAAGTTTTTATTAATATTTTACTGTGGTAGTTTGGGGCTGTTGCAATGCAATTCGTATACTGTAATCTCATTACATGGTCCTTCTCCATTCCAACTGAAAAGAAAAAATTCTCATTTTATCTTAAATTCGTTGAATTCAACTTCATTTATTCAACTACGTCACATATTTAATAGCATTTTTATTTGTGTCTTTCAAAATCCCTAACTTGGTATTCTAAATCGCGTTCTACTAAATTACCGTATATTTTATAATAGTACGCCCCGCGTACCATGCAAATTTGGGCCTCTCAGACCCGCGTACTATTGCAGACCCGCGTACTGCCATTTAATGTAGTGTGTTCAATAGATCCGTGTATTATTTAAACTGAGACCTCTCAGACCCGCGTAGGCGCGTAATATTACAGACTTGCCTACTATTACATACCCGCACATTATTGTAGAATATATAGTAAAATTCAATTTAAAAGGTAATTCAAATGAATTATAACCAACAGTGGCAACAGTTTTAAAGATAGGCCACTGTATTAGTTATAAAATCAAACAAATTGTTAAATATTCATAGCAGTTAACAATATTTTAATAATAAACCAACTAAATACTGTCGCGTTATCAAAGTACTCTTAAAAGTAGTTATCATTTTATTTTATTATTTATATATATATTTTTAATAATGGTCATTAGTAGCAAAGTATCCTACGTTTGGTCGTGGGTACTAAATTTCTGTCAACCCAAGGAACTCTGTCCACTTTTTTCAATCCAATCTTCTTTTAAAAGATGTAGTCGTTTTTCATAATAATAGTTTTAAAAACGGAAAAATTATAAAAATGTCTACTCGTAGAAGTCACCAGGCCCGGCGCGACATGTAGCCTGGCCATGGTCTAGCTCCTGGTTACGGCCCTCACTGATTGTAATTTGTACACGTTTTAGCACTGCTATTTTGTTAGTTAGCCTGAGCCCGGCCCCTTATGGAGCCCGGCCCTGGTTCAGTGGACCACCTAAACCACCCGTCACGCCGGCCCTGGAAGTCACTCCTATTAATTTCTGCTTTCCCTTATTAGAAAATGAATATATCCTTTGAACTAAAAGAAAATACCACTATGTTATTTTTAATTAATCATACATTTTGGTAGTACATACTGTACTGTGCAATGGTGATTTTTTAGATGCTGAGCATCTATTAGGAATGGCTATGTCCGTCTGTCTGTCTGTCGATTTTTTTTGTCGTGCTCCACAGGTCACAGTTTTCAACCTAAATTGTTCAAATAAATTTTAAATGATAGTTCATAAGATGGAATAGAACCCTATTGTTTTCGGAATCAAACGGATTTACCAATTTTTTACAATTAACGATTTAATGGACCAAATATTGAGAAATAAAATGAATGCCTGGAAAAACCAGTGTCTGGCGACTTTACATGCATTTCAATACTTGCCACTGAAGTTAAGTAGGTGGGTACATGCTCCGCACGTTCCATATACTTGACATTCAGTAGATATTCGTACCATAGAAAACTTCCGATCAACATAGGATTTTACTAGTAGGAATGCAGGGATCGTCCATAAATTACGTCAAACAAACTTTACAATTTTAGGGACCCCCACAGTTATAAGTTCAAAAATTAGATTAAAATATATCCTTAGAATAGAATTTAACTAGAATGCATGCAGGAATCGACCATAAATTACGTCATACAAAATTTACTATATTAGGGATCCCCACTGTCAAAAGTTCAAAAATTAGGTTGACATGTATCCTTAACATAGGATTTTACTAGTGTGCATGCAGAAATCGTCCATAAATGACGTCATACAAATTTTTATTATTTTAGGGACCCCCACTGTCATTAGTTCAAAAATAAGGTTGCCATATATACTCAAAATAGGATATTACTAGTATGCCTGACTGTATTTTTCAAGCGTACGTGCAGTGATCGTCCATAAATTATTTCATGCAAATTTTACTATTTTCAGGACCCCCACTGTCATTAGTTCAGAAATTGGGTTGACATATATTTTCAACATAGTATTTTACTAGTTTGCCTGCAGGGATCGTCCATCAATCACGTCATTCAAATTTTACCATTTTAGAGATTCCCATGCCATTAGTTCCAAAATTAAGTAAACACATATCCTTAACATTGTATTTTTTAAGCGTACGTACAAGGATTGTCCATGAATTATGTCATGCAAATTTTAGTATTTTAGTGACCACCACTGGCATACGTTTAGAAATTAGATTGACATATCCTCATCATAGGATTTTTAATATGGCAACTTATCATCGCCCAACTAATTATATCAACTGATCTTAACGATGGCATTATTTGTGCGCGATCCAATAAAGTAGTATGTGCTGCTTTTAGCTCCTGCAGTGCAGATTGTTTATTATTAAATTAACGAATAAGAATTTAAAATGTAGAATTATTTCATTAGTGGTCAATTCAAACTGACAAACGTTACTGCTTATGATGCCATCAAGCAAGGGCTTCAGCCTTTTTTTTAATTTTTATATATTTGCTCTATTTTATTCAAACGAATTTGAATGTCATGAGGTATTGTAGAATTCATATGCGAATTGCTTTTGTACTGACACTTTTCGTATCAGCACCACTCGTACCTAACCACCTTGTACCTGTGCTACTTTCATCAGGCCCACAATAATCAGTAAAACTTGTACCAGCACCATCGTGGCGGCACTTATTTCAAAGACCTAAATCTTACCATAATGGCTTTTACTGTTCCCAATCGATACAGAGCAACTTCTACCTAGGTAACATTACCTTTCACATGCACCTTTACTAATACCGATCCAACTTGTAGCGGCACCATTCGTAGCTTGCCTACTCTTGTCATCATCAATCGTACCTAGCCCAATCTAGCTATTCGAACCAAAAATACTCAAAATGGCTGCACATGCACGTGTACCTGACCCACTGTCACCAGCAAAGGTCGTATTTTCGTACCTAACTTATTGGCAACGGCGCTTAATGCTAGGTTTAGGTTTGCCTTTTGACAAAAAACATGCTTTCCAGTGATGAAGTCACTCGCTCTAAGCTCAGCATCTACTTCGGGCCCACGGTAGACAAATCCGGCGCGAAGCGCTGGATTTTTTTAATAGGGTACGTACTCCAACTAACAGTACTGAGTTAAACAATAGGTCAGTAATGGGGTGAAATTAATCTTGTTAAATTATCTAACTATGTACTAGTTACTGTATTGTGGTGATGTATGCCCGATGTATTGGAGTTGCTTAGCGTCTTTAATGTCAACTATCTTGAAAAACTATGTCAAATTTAGAAGTAATACGAGGAAAAAAAATATTTAAAAAGTGTACTATGACTATGAATTCATTTGCAATCCTTATTACATTTACATTTAATAAAAATATGTATAATATCCAGTTGCCAGTGTCTATGCAAACTTTTAATATCTGCAACATGCCTAAAATAAATAAAGTTGTAATATAATCTAAGGTATTATACTATTACACTGTTTATGAAGCTCTTCCATGGCAATTAACACTGTTCATACTTACATCTAATCTACTGTTAAATTCTGCTTGAACCGCACTTGTACTTTAGTGGTTTCATAAGCCATACAAGGTTTTGTAGAATCAAAACCATTAAAAAGTCAATTTTTAAAAGCCATTCACTTTTTGTCATATTTAAGCAAAGCATACGTACAAGCTCGTACTCAATGCGTTTTTATGCAATTTATTTTGTTAAAATAAACAAATTAAACAGGTATCTCTTTATTTATTATTTGGTTTTACAGTAGTATAAGATGAATGGAAGCTTCAGTCTACACTAAATCGGACCCAATAGGTGACATGTGACATCTAATTGACACTTGACGTCGACTTTTTGTATTATTATATTAGCTTTTTATGCTCCTGTCCTTGTGATATTTTTTGTTTAGAAATTATTTAGCAGCAGCAAGAACAACGTTTTGTGGCTATTTTATTTATTAAAGTGCATAGTGTAACTGATTAATTCTTAGTATTATAAAAAACAGTAGATACTGGTCCGGAAAAGAATATTATAAAATTAAAATAGCAAAAAGAAACTTGATAGTACTAGTAAATGCTTCAATATGCATGTTAATCGCGGATATTGCAAGTGACACAACACCAACAGAGACTAGTATTCTACTTTCTTGTCTTAAAATATTAAATTTTAACTTTAAATTCATAACAGGTTTAAAAAACACCTCCTAATTTTTAACTTACAATTAGTTTATTAAACAAATTTAAATTTTTCACATGTTCTGTTTTGTGTCAGAGACAAGATGGTAAATGGCAGATTAGAGTTATCATTTGATTGAGGAATTGCGCCATTGTCGACAGCAACATATATTAAATACACATAATATTCAGTAAAGTCATTATTTTTGTCATTCCATTCCCCATTTACTACAATTTCCAGTAAAATTATTATTGAGTCCTAAATAATCTTTACATGTAAAATATCTTTTTTATTTATTTTTGGATGTTGCTGTTGTTCATTTATTGTAATAAATGGAAGCGGACTGAAATATTTTACCAGCTTAAATATTTGTAAATGATAATGGGATCTTTTTTGTACATAACATTAGGCGGCGGTAAACTTTTTCAACAATTATTAGTGCGGCAAATTGACCCGCACACTATTACATACATACGTAGTAATATAAAGCTTGGGGTACATAAAATATACCTTTAAAAATTTTGTCTAGTCTAGGTTACTTGTTTAAACAATTTGAAGTGATGTAAAAAAAATGACTAATAAGAACTTAAAAATATAGCTTAAAAAATCTCTTACTAACCTCCGATTTAATTTTTAATTCAATTGATTAGTTTATTGTACATAAATCCGGCTTTAGCTCTTACATAACTAAATTAAAAACATGTAATCATTAGAAATATGTACCACGTTTTGACGCCAATTATTTTATATTCTGATGCTTGTTAGGCATACAAGGATCACTTGGAGTTGAGATTTCAGTAATTTATATCAAAATTCAAAATGGTAGACACATTTGGAAGATTTATAATAGTTATTTCAATGTTGGACTGTAATCTTTAAAATCATAGATTTAGCACATACCCAAATCTGGACACTTCGCCTAACTTTGAGTGTTGACATGGCATTGTCAAGAAGAAGGAATAAAAGCATATGCTGGAATTAGCCCATCTAAACAGAAAGTAAATATATATTTCAGGTTCAATAATCCCGACTCTAGTGAACTGGTTGGAATCAAATCAAGCCAGTTCTGAATTATCTACAAAAGAGAGAAAACACTATGGCTTACATTAAACAGTAATAAATTTAAAATAAGGCCTAAAAAGAACACGGATGGACACGCAATGGGTTGTGTGGTTGCAAATAAAACATTTGTAATAAAGCAAGCAATAATGAGGTTTAACTAGTTATATGCAACGTAATTGCCTATAACTAATAACAAGTCAGTGTTTTATTATGTGCGCTAATCCTTCGATTTTTATTTTATATATGTATTTAAAAGTTTTATTAGTTTGGAACAGTCAATTATTAAGAAGGTTAATGCAAAACAATCTGCAAAAACTGTCATGCATCATAATATGCATTATGCCCTAACTTTGTAGTTGTGGTTAACCTATTTTAAACGTTAAGTTGAGAAAAAAATTAAGTAATCGTGGACTCGCCAGCTAATACCCTGATAAGTATATAAATTAGTTTTTTGCCGTATGAAATAAAATATTGTGCTATAAATTTATTATTGATTGAACGTTATTGCTATTATGCCGTTCATATTTTACAAAGGGTTTATTTTATATCATATTGAAGTTAAGTTCACCCGTAAACAGAAATATCTGTAAACAACAGCAAATATTCTCAAGTTGGTTAGAAAAATCTATAAATCTTTTCTAAGCGCCGTTATATCAATGTTAATTTATTTGATTAATATTTAGATTATATAAGCCAACTCAAACCAGTTTACCAGGTACATCGCTTGTGTTTGGAATACATTTTTAGGTAGCGCATTTTGTTTTCGAAGCTCGTTTTGTAAACGTACATTGTACTACCCTTCCACTATTGCGAGCCCACGCCCCGTCAAGTGAATACTAAATTAAATATAGGCGTTTAAAGTGCATAACATAATATCTACAGCACTGACATGTAAAATATAGTATTAACTGTAATAAATTGCAAAATTTATTATCAATCAATACAGCTTTATTCATGTTCCACAGGTATTACTGCAAAATGTATTATTAAGATCTTTAAAGTGCAAAATATAATATCTACAGGGATGATGAGCAAAATTTTGAACTGACACCATTTAATTGCAAAATGTGATGTCTACACTATTAAAAGGAACATGTGATATCCACATCATAATTTTGATTATTTGATCAAATTGTAAATAATTACTTTGTAAAAATTTAACAATGTTGTATGAGCTAACGCCAAATCAGTTCAATAAAAAAATATTATTATAATTATATTATCTACATCATAAAAGTGCAAATTGTATCATCCATCAGTGATACATACGTGCCAAAGGATTAGTCCAGATTGCAATATTTTAAATCAGCCGAAAAAGGAATAACTTTATTAATGTGGTTATGCGGATTAAATGTTCTCTGCACTACTTTCTGAAATTGGTTTTGTGAAATATCATATATATTGTATAATAATTTAAGCTAATCCAATTTTATTGACATCTTCCTTTTAATCGTACCTAGTAGTTATGAGCTTTGGTATGTGACTGTGAGCGAACAGCGCAAAATGCAGTCGAGTTATTTAGATCTGCTGCAACGAAGTAAAGTGTGGCCTAATTCATTGTGAACATTGTTTTAAAAATTGAGAGTACATGTGGCGGCATTCCCTTGTAAGATTCCTAAATTACTAATCATGCAATGGTTCCCTTTACACACCATATTTTTCTCTACCTTTTATTATTACATTTTCATACATTTTTTGCAATAACCAAATGCCCTACAAGGGCCAACACAATCTGTAAAGAGCAAATATTGTTCCTCCAAAAACCGTCGTCTACAAAGAAGACCAAACTACGAAACCCGCCACTACTTCAAAAACCTATGAAACACACACACGTTTATAATGTGCTTGCACATTACCTTTCTTACATATAATATTAGCTGATGGCAAAGTGACTTAATAAATAAATTAGTATTATACTATTATTATTGTATTTTACCGTTCCACTTCGTAATTTTCATTTTTAACTTTAGTTTAATGTTTAGCTGGGTAAATGGACTTCTTCTGCTCAAGGCCAAACCTAATAATATTTATATTCTTTGCCTAGGTTTGGTTGTGGGAAAGAAAACTCCTGGTAGGGAAAATTCGTGTGGAAATAATCCTACAACCGCCCAGTTTTGGTGGAAAAACCTCCCCAATACTATAAAAAATATGTCTTGAACTTTTTATTTCAAATAGTTTTTTAAAAACTATATAAAAGAGATGATAGAAAACTATGACGTTTTTAATCCTAAATAGATATCTTAAAGGCATGAGTAAACAAGGAAGTCAACACTTTTGAGCATTGCTGAACATATTATTGGTAGTTATTTTTTGTCAGTTGAACTGTAAATTAATTGTTTAAAATTAGCTGTTTTGAAAAGAAAACAAAGTATCCAAACTTCATCTAAAATATCTACATATCCAGTAATAAAGCTGTAAAACTGAGAACCACCGACTTTGCATTTACAAATTTCCTGCTTATCCTTTATCCTTTGGGTTGAACAAGATCTCAGATTGATAAATGTGGATAGATTTGCATATAAAATATTACCTAAGTGGCGTTTACCTAATGATTTAGTGGATTATTACTTTATTTTCTATTATAGTTACATTACTTTAAAAATTATGTCCCATTTATATATGAGTAAATATAATAAACTAATAAAAATGAAATAATTAGTAGCAGATTGCGAAATATCTATGGACACGATTCTACTTTTAATTACAAATAAATAAATAAATAATGTTATTACCCCTAATTATTTTTAAAAATTAAAGGGATCCATGCAATATTGACTTGTGCGGGACGACGGAAAATATGATCGAAGCAAAGCGAAGGTGTTTTCTATGCAGCAATATTAATTGTCACTATTCACTTATATTGTATGAATTTATCTTTTAATTAGTTTTAAATTCATCATTTAAAATAATGATATCCTTTGCTGCAAAAAATCATAATCAATAAATTGTGAGTCACCAGCCAAAATCTTCTCATAAACTCATAATAAGTTTATCTGTTAACCGTAAAATAAGTATCTATGTGGACAATGCTAAAACTGTTTCGCAGCATGCGCCACAAGTGCCTATTTATATTTACTAGTAATTCAAAGTTTGCAGAAGACTACACTCAGCAACTGCCAATTTATTGCGAAATCTACAAATCAGGGAGACTGTTACTGTTACTTTACCCTTCTATACTAATCCAAGTAACATATTGGGAAAAACTTTAAACGACTTGCAACTGCTCAGGTAAATTTAGATTTTAGTGCTTACTATACGTATATTCGTTAGAAACCTGTGAAGAATTCAAGAATTTGTAGCACATCCATGAGCTTAACTGGTTAAAGTAATTAAAAACGGATAGGGAAAACCCGAAAATATAGATTAAATTTTACAATTTTACTCCTAGTTGTGTTTATATAGTTATGTAATTCGTAAAAAAGCTAACAATAATTAACAATTTTGAAAGCCAACATCTGCTACACATCTAGAATAAAAGAAACATGCAACAATCACTTTCAATGTGAGAGGAATCATGATGTATTGTTGTACCCAGGAGGATCTGTCAGCGCGATTCTAAAAACTGCAACATAGAAACTAGTGAGAGTAACTAACAATGACTGGATCTTACAATTAGTAACAATCGTCTTGCTTATTGTTTCAACTTCAACTACAAATATTACCAGGATAAAAGCCATGATCCCTACAATATATTGCACACACCTAAAACAAGTTCGGAATTAAAACAGCCATGAAAATGGAAACAACCGCAATGTCTAAGAAACTTCTCAGCGCAAGGAACTCGGTCCATTGCTTACAAAAACAAAAGATGTATGCTATTTAAAGACAGTGCCAATGCCTTGATGCCTATATTTTAGTTTGTAACATCTCTATTTAGAGCACGATTTAATGAAATTAGAGAAAAAAACATCTAATGTATCAGAAGTAGTTTAAGCTTGAACTCTTGCTGCCAAATAGGCGTCGGATTCTATAACAATAGGGTGGTGTTAACTACGTTGATAAAAGTACAAGTTATAGCTACTAATATTTTTTTATATTTTTGCGCTTGGTGCTAAGAACACGCACTACAAAGGATGTGCCTACATTCTAATTGCCAAGAATAAAAGCCAGCTGGAAAAATTTAAAATACCGCAAAAAAATAAAAACAACCTTAAAACTTCACGCGCAAATGAACTAATTATTGAGTTGCCTGTTGAACCGTTAAATGTTCATATGGACTATTCATAAATTAACCTTGTCGTTCAAAAGATTGTGCTTGGTGTTAACTAACTATTAGTTGGCGTCAAGCTGGATAAATATTTTTGTCTTAATAATTGCACTACACTTTGGAAACTTTCAAATGTATAAATGATTGAATTATCCAATACTTTTTTTATTTTTTTTTCGAATTGAATAGTAATATACATGTTAAATAACATAACACCGAAGTAACGTACAAGTTTTAGCTAATAGTAAGATCCACGTTTCCAGGGGCGGATCCAGGAATCGTATATGGAGGGGGCTAATGGCCTCCTGGAGGGGGCTTACAATGTTAGGAAGATAGGAGCAGCCATCTTGAAAAATGGCCGCTCCTATGTTCACAATGTTAAAAAATTCGCTTCTAGGGGGGGCTAAAGCACCATAGCCCCCCCCCCCTTGGATCCGCCCTTGCACGTTTCAAATTTAAGTATCCTGACATTTAACAAATATTTTTTGACTAATATTTTTTAGGTTTGTTTGTATTTAAATACTTTCAGTAGGGTGGGGCAGGCAGGACGAAAGTGAAACATGAAGACATCAAAAATTGCAAACTGTACCAAGGGAGGAATAATAAACACGTTTGTTCATTTCGCCTACCTTCTTCAAAATTGAAGCACACGATTTAATAATGTAATATAATGCAATAAAGGTTATGGATTGATTAATTTTATTATTGATTTAATAATATCCCTAAATCTCTACCAATCTCTTTGAATATTTAATAAGTTTGAAACAGTAAAATATTGATCGTATATCATGAAACACTCTGCTGGGCTGGAAATATCTGTTAACCAAAAATTCCTGTCCTTTACCTAAATACAAGCACCTATCCACGCGTAAACTTAGCTTGATCTATTTTCCGTAGTAAAAGTTTGGTATTGTCTATAAATGGTGTAAATATAATGTTCAAATAATTGTTTTTAATTCAACTTCACAGTTTGCGTGCTTTAATTGGGTGAAGTTTTTTGCCTGTAACTTACCGCAAGCATTGTTTCTAAGGAATAGTACAAAGTTTAAAAAATCTCAACTTTTTTCCTAAGCGCTGTTGAAGTAACGTGAATTTATTCAATTGTTATTTACATTAAATGTGTCTATTTAAACCGGGTACAAAGCTTCTGTTTCGCATATGTAGTCTCAAATACAACTATCATAAATATTGCATGTCGTTATTAAGGTCCTTTTTAAAACATTCATTGTGTTGAAATAGAAGGGCATGCAAATAGAAGTGTATTATATAACAACAACAACTGACATCTTTATAATATTTTTGAATTAATTTGAACAAGAGAAAAATTAGAAATAAATAAACAGTTTCATTTCGTCCATTACTTTCTACCCATACTGAATATGAATAACTGTGGTATTTTTGCTATGTTCTTTTGAAATAAGGTCAAGTAGTAGTTTAGGTGTATTTGCACTATTTACTACCACTTTAAAAAAATAATCAAGCAGGAAAATTAAACAAGTTTTTAAATTTTGAGGTAAAAGGTTTAATTAGTTTTATTTTTAATCTAAATACTGGTTTTATCAAAATTATTTTTCATCAAAAAATAAAAAAGCATTATTATAATTAATTTTTTGACTTAGCGGAAACATACACAAACTTAATTGACTATTTACATGTGGGTCCACCATTATTCACAGGCCCATCTAATATCAAAGTCCTGTCTACTACTACAGACCTGTCTACTATTATTGACCCATTTACATACTATTGTAAGTAATGATAATATGTTTAGATTGACATAAGTATAGGCAAATATTATTGTGTACATATTTCCTTAGTTTTCCCTGTGTGATAACTTCTCTCACCTAACATTTTCTCATACATGTGAATGTCCTATTTTCCAGTTTGTATATTCCGTTTCTCACACTGAGAATATTTCTATTGTTCCTCACTTTCTCCTTTCTTCCACTGATGCCTTCTGCATTCGTGAAAGTATTAATTTTCCTGGATATCTCACCCGTGCTAATCAGTTAATATAAATACATGGTCATTGTATAGGACCAGCACTGATCCAGCCGCCACGGACACAGTCACTTCAACTTTTCCACTCTACTCTCTTTTCCAGTCTCGATCTAACCGTTGCTTTGTTAATTCCGTATTCTGAAATCTTTCGTAATTCTAAATATTATTCGAACTTCAAATTATAAATAAAAACTGTTTTTTCAATTGGCTCACAACTCCTGTCGTTCGCCAATTTATTACATCCCTGCAATTCTTGTTATTTCCGCGTTCACTCTTCGTTTATATTTTACCATTCCTAGTCGGTATAGTTGGCCATCTCATCACGCTCATACGCATCCGAGCCGCTATACTTATACTATACTATTGATAGTAATATAAACGTTTAAAGTCAAAAGTAATATCTACAGCACTAACATGGAAAATGTAGTATCGTCAGAATAAAACAATAAAAGTATTGTTAAAAATTTATTATGTAGATCATAGAAGTGTAAAAAATAGTATTTACACCAATAAGATGCAAACTGTGATACCGACGTTCTTAAATTGCAAACTGTAATGTTCACCATAATACAAATCAAAATGTGATAACTATTTCATAAAAGTGCAAAATGAATGATCTATTTCCGAAACGTGCAAAATAATTTGTCTAGATTGCAATATGTTAATTTAGCCTTTTTTTGCATTCAATATTCAAAGAGTCTACATTTATACGCCATTGATCCAATTTTTTATCACCCTTATAGAGATACTCCACAGGTATATTCTTAATTTTGTCCTGTGATCGACCCTGTGATAAAATAGAAGTCGTTAAAATGAATTTTGTTTATTCGTGTTTGTTTGTAGTTGTTTTGAATGTTGTTATATTATAACCTCAAATGGCAATCAAAACGTAACCATTTTAGCACCAATTTGAACAGCTTAACAGTGTCATAATTTTTACGCGGCGTTTCAAATATCACGCGTACAGTAAAGAAGGTTTTAGAGCTGTAATGCTTTTAAATCTCATTTTCGACGAAATAGGGTTAGTGTCACCTTTAATATTGTTATACCGTGCAACTACCGTTTTTTTGCAAACTGAGCGCAGGACAAGTTTTTGCTCTTTTCTACATAATAGATATTTACTTATTCACTTCATACAACAACATTAATATGTACTAATGTTTGCAGTACATTAACACAGTGTTTAGTTGATTTTCTGTACGTAATTTTATATTTTCAACGTTGATTTTGGGTTATATCGCAATAAACCGGAACAATAGGTCTATTAAGATTAAAAGAAACAAACGAGGACGGTTTTTACTATTAAATAATATCTATGTTTTGTTTAAGTGTAATTTAAGTTACAAGAGACACACTTCGGCATATTCAGTTTCGAATTTATGCCTACAAGCGGAGTTTAATGAATAGAATAAATAAATATAAAATATATTAAATAGATCTAATACAGTTATTCAATTAATAACACAGCCATTCTTAATTCGCATTTTCAGACTAGCATGTCACACTACATTAATGAATAAGGGCGTTACATGGTTATATGTAACTTATACTAGACAAATTTGTTAACTTTCCTCAAAACTGTAACAGAATATACAAAGCCTTTACCCTGTGGAATTAGTGCACTTTATTGTAGAGGCTTCTACGCATAGATGAATTAAATAAATAAATATAGACAAAATTATTTTACTTTATTGTAAACCAAACATATTTAAAATTTGTTTTAAAAAATGCATTGTATTTTAAACATTTAAGAACCCTACTGGATCGTTTATCATAAATTAAAAGGGGGGTTCTTATCGTCGTACATGTTTTAATTCTTTTTGAATCTGGACAACACACACATTCTTATAATTTATTATCTGAACCAATCGCTTTATATTTTTGGTTTCATTGTACTGGTTGTGAGGAGAAAATGTCAGTTTACCTGGGGATATCCTTCAATTAATCAATTCAAGCGTATGCCAATCCACTACTAATTAATGCTCGCTGAATCAACTCTAAATGCTAAAAAAAACTGAAAATAAATATTTCGAAAAAAGATTCCAAAAATTTGCTCAAAGCATTACCTATAATATTCATGATATAATTAAAACTCTAAAAATTACTATACGATTAAATTACGAATTAAACATAAATGCCGACACATTATCATTGATTAATCGTATACACGTTATTTAAATTAATTTTATTAGAGGTTTTGCATACGCATTACATTCCTTAACAACAACTCAAGAAATACCACATCTGCACTATGTTTTTAATCTCAAAACTGTATTTTTCTTAAGCGTCGTTAAAATCAAAAACGCCTAATATAACCTTCAGCTTTAACTCACAAATTAGGCTTGTGTAGCGCTAGTATCTCAAAAACAGCTTAAGTATAATTATGGTGTTCAAACTGTGTTTTAACAATTTTCATGTAGATGCATTGTGATTAAACAGGTAGGTAGGTATGTGGTTAAAAACAAAAGCAACAAAAATCACTCCACTGTTAATTAGAGCCTTATTTATTGTATTTAATCTATAATTATTTCACCTATTAGAAGTACAATCCCCCAAATAGTTTGCACACAAATCGCTAAGGAAATATACTGCTGCACAATTCAAATAACCATGAGATAAACTATTGAGATCGATATTATCTGTAAGTTCAATAAATACCTAAGTTAACTACTTAGTTATTTGTTGACCCGTAAATTACAAAATTCGACGGACCAGATGGACTATAATTAATTTTAAGCTGATTGATACGTACCTACTATATCACTTTGTGTTACACTTGTCGCAGGTATGAAAATGATTTAATAATAATTTATTTAAGATTATTGTTAGCGACGATTTCTAATGCAAAAAACTGCAAATAGTAGTCCAAAAATGGCGTCATGGGTAAGGTCGATGGGTCATGACATAAGATCTAGAAAACAAAATAAAAAGTATTGAAAAAGGGAAAAATTTAAATATTCTGATTCGCAAACTGATACTCTGAAAAACAAACACACATTTTACACTACGAATTAAAAGAAAAAGCCATTCGTCTATTAGTTAGTTATTGCATGTGTAATTTCAAGCTACTTTACAATTAGTAAAAAGGTCAGTTACCTTTAGCGTTTCTTGGTCACAAAATTGTATGTGTGAAACAATTACATTCCCAGCCAATCAGTTTGTCGTGGTAGAACATAAACATTACAAAGTCGTATTTAAGCGTCGTTGAAGTTAGCTTTAATTATTAGATCTAAATTAAACATTCTGATTCCTAGGGAGGTAACAACGGGTTATTATTTTTATTTCTTATGACCTCACAAACACCTTTGACCTTAAACATTTGTAATACGGGAACATGCACATACGACGTGGAACAAAAATAGGTAAGCCTGAACTCCTAACCCCTATGGTTTTGATATGCACCACCATGTATAAGGATGGGTAGCTTAAACCCCTCTCCCCCTCCCGCCCCCAACAAAAAATAAATAGTAAAAATATGAAAATAGAATTAGACACGGTTTCACTCATTATTGCATGTAAATCGTAAATAAATGTACCTAGTAATTGTAAGTGCAATGCTCAGTGTAAATACCATCTATATGTTCACACTTGCAGTTCCTTGTCGACAAAGTAGAATAGAGACTCCTTTAATACGGTTATAAAGTATAATACATTGTTTATCTTTTGGTTTTTTGCAAACCGATAACAGGACGAAGTTTCACTAATTTCTATCAAATATTTACTTATTTACTTCATGCAACAGCAGCAACACGTAATAACGTTTGCAGTACATTAATGCAGTGAGCAGTTGATTTTTGGTTATCGAAATAGGCCGAACAGATTATTTCAGCCATTAAAGAAAATAGCAATGTTACTATGTACTTTTGAATAATATTTACGTTTTATTTAAGTTTCGCTCAAGCAGACTTGACTGTTGACAAACAAAAATACCAACATGTTTAGACGCCAATCAATTTGCTTTACACCTGAAATAAAAAGTCAACGCGGGTGTTACGGAGGTTTACTGTCATGATTTCACGTAGAATACAAAACAATCTAAAACCATCTACCTAATTATATTGCGTGTTTCTCTTTCTACAGTGAATACCGGTTATAAGGGATGCCTTATAGCCGGATTTCCTTGAAATAATGAAAAACATTTTTCATGTAAGTGAACAAAACTCAAAAACAACTTCGGCAGTTCTATGGAAATTTGTGTTTTAACTATTGACGTGAAGATGCATTGTATTAAAGTAGGTAGGTATACGGTTGAAAACAATAACAACAACAACAAAATCAAAACGCTGATAATTACACTGACTATGCTATTCTCCACTTCGCTCGTATTTATTTACACTTATCAAACAGGATGGTCAAAAAAAGAATACTTCATCTACTGCTCAAATGTGTAACATAATTTAGATACAAAATACAAAGCGGCGTCTTACAAGGCTATAATAAATATTTTAGACCTACTCGTATTACTTGTGCGAAAATACAATCAACGGTATTAGACAATTGATGAAAAATTTAAAATGAAGTTTAAAAGATATTTAAATAGGTAAATTTACAAAATATAAAGATGTACGGCTTTTCTCCTAGTAACATTTAAATAGTAAAAAAACTCCATAATAATAATGCGATGTAAGCAAAAATATTTTGTGTGACGATGTCTAATGTAAATAACGGGAAGGAACCGTCCACAAGTAACGTTAATACAAGAGTCAATAGGTCTCTTTGGATAGTTAGGACTCCTATGCTAAAAACAGCTATTGACGCAGTATTTAGGCTGATGGCAAGGAAGTCATAAGGTACCATAAATGGAGATATTCTGATAACATAATTTATGGACGATCCCCAGCTAGTTTAGAATGTAAGCAGCGATCAGTCAGTACCACTGAAAGGGAAGCCAGAAAGTCATCTTATTGTGATGAATCCAAGCGTATAGGACTTCCTACAACTGCCAGTCGCTACTTCATTACCTGTTATATAATTTCTGTATATGCTACACGCATAACAATTCAAATTGCGAAATACTGTGTGGCGTCTAACTAAAAAGTTATTCCACTTCTGCTTTCGTTTCTATTTAAAGTTATTCCGTTCACGAAGAAACGTTTAAGCAAATTGAACAATTTGTGTACGTATCAACTGTACTCCAAATTTATATCTTAAATATTAGCTTGACAGATCTGAAGTAACGGAGGGCTAAAAAACTTTTGTATAATTTTTCATTCTGTTTTTTCTGTGTAATAATGTACCGTACCATAGGTACCGTCAACAGGCGCGTCGGAACCACGGTGGCAGGGGGGGGGCAGCGTGCCCATCCATAAAATCAATGGGCGGGGGGAAGGTATCGTTTTGCCCCCCCTGTTGTTTTAGTAAAAAGCTATACATTTATTTTACCTATGCACCATTGGAAATTAAATATTTCCATTTAATTCCATTAATTTCCAAGTTTGGCATTTAAAATGTAAAATCTTTACAGTTATACTTGAAAAGTTAGATTGCGCGGTTAAATACAAATACAAAAACCTTCTGGGTTTTTAGATGCTGAGCTTAAGCATCTAATTATAGGAATGGCTATGTCCGTCTGTCTGTCTGTCTGTCTGTCCGTCTGTCTGTTCTTTATGCGCTACAGGTCACAGTTTTCAAGCGATATTCGTCAAATATTTTTTAAATAGCCACAAATGCGAGAAAGAAGTGCCCTATTGTTTTTGAGAGAGATTGAACTAACAAGTTTTTCACAATTAACAGTTGACTGGACCAACTTTTTTAGCCATCTAAAAGCAGCGGAGAAAAACGGGTGATTTGCCGCTTTGCACCAGCCAAATGCACCAGCTAAATGGTTTCGTTACAGGCGCCAGTCAATGCACCAGCAACATGCACCAGTCATCGGCACAAGCTACCCGCAGAAGTTACCCGCACCCAGAAAGTATCCCTAAGGGGGGGAGGTGTACTAGGGGTCACCCACAAAGACGTCCCAACAATCTCAACTATTTTTGCTAAAACCATAAAATAACTTAAAATACTTGCACCACCACCCACAAAGTATTCCATTAGGAGAGGGGGGGGGGGACTCGGGGTTACTTACAAATTACGTTCCAAAAATCTTAATTTTCTTGCTAAAACCATTAAAAAACTTCAAATACTTGCACCCCCATCCTCAAAGTATCCCCTAAGGGGAGGGGGTGTATTTGGGGTCACTCACAAATGACGTCCCAAAAATCTTAATTTTCTTCCTAAAACCATTAAAAAACTTTAAATACTTGCACCCCCTACCCACAAAGTATCCCCTAGGGGGAGAAGGTGTACTTGGGGTTACGCACAAATGACGTCCTAAAAATCTTAATTTTCTTGCTAAAACCATTAAAAACTTTAAATACTTGCAACCCCCACCCACTAAGTATCCACTCAGGAGAGGGGTGTACTTGGGGTTACTCACGAATGACGTCCCAAAAATCTTAATTTTCTTGCTAAAACCATTAAAAAACTTTGAATACTTGCACCCCCACCCACAAAGTATTCCTTTAGGAGAGAGGGGGGGGGGAACTGGGGGTCACTTACGAATGACGTCCCAAAAATCGTAATTTTCTTGCTAAAACTATTAAAAAACTGTAAATACTTGCACCCCTCACCCACTAAGTATCCCCTCAAAGGAGGGGGGTGTACTTAGGGATACCCACAAATGACGTCCCAAAAATTATAATTTCTTTGCTAAAACTATTAAAAAACTTTAATACCTTGAGGGTGGGTCGCTTGACATTCCACGGTATTCGAGAAATGGACAACTATTCGAATTTGACAGTTTCTTTCTATTCAAATAATCGTACTTGTAAAATTTAATAAAATAAATTGTATTCAATCAAATCAGTTCATCAAATAAATACACAATATAAATTATAACAGAAGTGTCGTTTTTATTAAGCGTAGCACAAATCGTAGAGAATATAGCAGTATCTTTTTTTAATGTTGTTCGGTCAATCTCTCATCTGAGTCTGAATTTATAATCGGGAATAATCATCTTCATCATCGTAGACGTAGTAGTAATAATATTTTAACCGTAGCCGTGGTCGTGGTCATGGTCATTATTATTAAAAAATAATTATTATTTATTTATTAATTTAGTTTAGGGAAATCATCATAACGACCATGGTGATTTTTATTGCGATAAATCTTCAACACACGGTAAAGGCATCTATTTGAACAATGCTTAAAAAGGTAACAAGCGGGTGGGTAGGCTTATAATTTTGGTAAACTTAGGTGTCGTCATTTGTGTCCGTACCTAAAGCTAGTCAAGCATACGAACTTAATATTTTGGGTTTGCTATCCTGTATTTGAATCACACTCGGAACACTCTATGCTTATCTGCATTAAGTAAGGAATGTCGGCAAAAACCAATTGCATTATACCATGAAATATTTAACGTGGAATGAAAAACGGGTGAAATTCACGATTTTTTAACTTAATGCTGTAAACATACGAAAGTTAATCGTAGAAGGAAAGGGACAGTTAATAAATAACGTCATTAGAAATTTCTATTTTAGAAAACCCACCCTAACTTTTTTTACTTTATGCTGTGAACATACAAACGAAGCTCATGGATAGTTGATGACCAACCATTAATGGCGTCATTCAAATTCTCAATGTTAAGGAACATACTTTAACTAAATTGCACGGAGTTCTTAATTTTTAGTGTCCAGTAAATCTTATACATAAGTTATTTATATAATATATTTCAACTTCGAGGGTTACACAAGTTAAGAGCCATGCAAGGATGATCAAAAAATGACGTCATTTAATTATTTTGATTATAGGAATCTCTTTTGTCGTTAGTTTAAAAATCAAAATAATGGATATTCCTAACACCGTCTTTTTCTAGCATATATACAGGGATCCTTCATAAATGACGTCATCACAAAATCACCATTTTAAGGATCCTTGTTAGTGCTGAATGCAACATTTGGTAGATTTATATCTTCAAAACCTACTTTTACCAGTATAAACACAGGGATTGTCCATAAATGACGGCGTCTTAATGTCATCATTCAAAAAAACACCCGTTATCAGTTTAAACATTATGTAATATAGTGTTTTTAGCAAGGAATAATATAATTGTACATATTAGAATCGTCCAACAATGTCGTCACTAAAATGTTGTACTTTAGAGGGTATAGAGAGTGTATTGTATGTAAATAATGTGAAAAGATGCATCAATTGATTAAAGTCAATATTTGCTGTAAGCTCAGCATCTAATTTTAATCAAGTAATTTACTTTCTGTTGGATCCACATTCAGACACCAAAAGTGCAACTTAATGTTAAGATCTTAAGTAGGTAATAGTAAGTTTTATAAAATTATTAAGATGTTTTAAATGAGTAACTTAATCAAAGTGTCCTACATGCCGTAATTCTACTATTTCAAAACAAAACAGATCGTATGTCTTGCACAGGACAATCACATTCTGGTAAAAAAACACAAACTGAGTAGATTAGATTTTTTTCCAAATGAATCTAAAACTACATGTGACGTTCCTCTAGAAAAGGTGTATATCGAGCGGTTTTAGAAACTGTTTGTAAAACCGCTAAAAGTTTTTAATGTTTTCAAGGCAATAATTCACATTAAGTTTATTTTCAGTTAAAGTTAGTTTTGAGCTTTTAAAAACGTATTAATTTTGTTGGTCACTAAATGCAAACTTGTTAACACATTTAAAAATTTACAAAATTTTTTGAGAAATTTTGAAATTTTTTGAACGGCTAAAAACGATTTAAATTTTTTACCTGCATTTCAGTACACAAGTAAATTTTTTAAAAAACTGATTAGGGACCGAATAAAAATATTAAAAATATTGCTTTAAATTTGCCGTAAATTTTACTACCAGAAACTACTTAAAACCGGCTGATATTGATATACACCTTTTCTGGTGAAAGGTCACACATAGTAATAAAGCAGCGACCGCCCTATTAAAGTTAGGAATCGAAATGGTCTGGTCTGGTCCTGATTTTATGGTCTACTCTGGTCTCACATCACATTTAGACAAGACCAGACCAGACTATTTATGACCAGGTAAACTTCAAAAATAATTTACGTCAGGAGTTTAACCTAAAAATGTTCGCCGGATTCTACGAAAACTGAAAATTACTTAACTTAAAACAAATGATTTTTGTTCTAGTATACAAATACAGATATTCATAAATAATTCATTAAAATAGAGCCGAAAACATAATTATCTTGCTGGATTCGCTTACAAATGTTTGCATATAGTCGGAACATGGAAATCTGGTCTGGTCCGAAATCCTCGCACGTCGCACCAGATAGCAAAGAATGTCGAGCTTTACTTTCTGACGCGGCTGCCAATGATGGAATGTGATCAAGTGACGAAATTCCTATAGATGCGGTCACACTTAATAGCAGCAGGCAACAAGGCCTTGTTGGTGCCCTTGAAAGGGTTTTTCTACAAATCAGGGTTTAAATTTCGATGCGGTTAAACTAGCTGCCAACAAATAATTATTCACAGACGACACAACTCTGACATATAGCTGTCATTTGAAAGTATTCAACAAATTAAATTAAAATGGTACCGTTTATGAAGAACCTTGGTATATACGTAATATTAATATTCGAGTGCTTTAACTAAAATTTATCATGATGTTATTGTTGCTACAATAATATATTTCTAGCTTATATGTTGCAGCTTATATTTGCTGAATGGTCAGCATCTACTTCGAGGTAACGATGGACAAATCACGCCGATTTTTAGGCGCACCAATCTTGCCCCCCCCCCCCCCCATGCAAAAGTTCGTTCCGACGCGCCTGACTGAATTAGTTAGTAGGTATTTTCTTGCCAACTGTTTCTATAATTATACCTTACAAAATTGCAAATTCAATGCAGTAATACTTTCAAGCAATACAGAAAATAAAATTTTTAAAATATGAAATCATGCAATTAAATATAAATGTGAATGTAATCTAACAAATATTCGGAGACCTAAAGTTATTTGAGGCAATCGAATTTTCCCTGTTTTCTTTCCTGGCTACTGCATTGCTAATCATATCCTGTAAGTGGGAACTAAAGAACGGCCTAAAACTCATCTGGTCCAATATACAGGACTTTATTTTTAATTTTCACACAAAAAATTATAGGAATTAAACAATTTGACTAAAATTTAGTAAAGTAGCCATCAATGCTGATAAAAGGAGCGATATGGGAATTTCTATAATTTCTGTTAAGCGCGATGTACATTACTTGAGCTTTGTTTACGCCCAATGCACTGCCGAATTAGGTTTTAGTTTATTGTCCATTAGTTGGTACAAAATTTTCGTAATTACAGTTACAATTAAAAATATTAGTAATTGTATACTTTAGACGCCAGTTACTATATTTTTGTCTGTTACTGCATAACATGTGCCATAGATTGTATTTATTACGTCAATGTCGAAAAAATTAAATGAGATGAAAAGTATTACTGTACTGTATTACTTTTTTTTTCGGATTTTGTGTGCGACTCGTATGATAAATCCACTAGCATTAAGAGCGTACGCCAGAAACATTTTATGGTCTTTTAAAACCAGTCCTAACGCTTGACATTAAACGTTACGCCCGACGGTATTATTGACGTCATTAATATTGTACTGTGTGCAAAATATTACTTAAATACGCAACTCCTAATTTTAAAACCAAATTAAGATATTTCACTCGATTTAATTCAATAAATCCAAATACAAGTAGAAGATTTAGTTGTTAGAAAGTACTATAAATAATTTGAGGTGACTATAGGCAGTTGTATTGCAAATAAATAGCTTACGCATGTATAAAATCATGTGATTTTTAAACTTACTTGTTTTTAAAATCAATATTTAAATATAATTTTACTTAAACTAAGAAACCATCATTTTGTGTAGGTTACCAGAAAATATGTACGTATTAGAAATTCCGTAAATTGAGACTAACAAGTAGATGCATGTCTAATATAAAATGTAATTGTAAGTTTTATTTTGCTTTATTTTATTATTGGAATATTTTTGTTAAAGAAAAAACCGCTTTTCTGCTTAGCAATATCAATAAAATTAAAAGGCTTAACTTTGATGGAAAATTGTAAGGACAGGAATTAGTCCCTTCACGGGCAAACATAATTTATATTTTCAGAGTTATTATTATCATTATCTTACACCGGCGAATTTCGGTATCATTACTAACAAATTTTCATCAATTGTTACAGACAAAGCGATAATACCGATCTGATGGAGCAAAAAACCTTTACATTTTATGTAAGCGTCGTTAAAATTAGCCCTTGCTAATCTATGTACATCTAGTTAAATTAAATTAAACCTTCTGATTCAACGCAACTACATCACTACTGTTAAACACAATTACGTGGAAACCTATTCACGTTGCGGAGTACTGATCGTGAGCTGCATCTTCATACATTTTTTGTTCCTACTTCCATCACATTTCTAAAATTATATGCAAATCAGGCAATTAAGTAGTTACTAATTAATGTAGTCTATCAAAATTAAATGACAAAAACTGTCAAATTTAAAAAAAAAGGATTTTCTTAAAAAAAAGAAAAGTAATTCATAGGAGTGATAGTCACGAGGGCGAATATCATTACCTGCAACGCGCCCAGTATAAAAGCATCTATCATTTTAATTGAAAAGATACTATTCCACTGCCCACGCCTACCTAGCGGCTGCTGAATCGCCAAATTTTAAATTTTACCACACGCGATTCAGACACACGGCAGCTGATTTGCTAATACGAACCAGTTGATTTTGACAAACGTATACATACATACAATAAATAGACCCATTCGCAGCCCATACTACCTAGTTTCATTATTTGCTAGTACACAGTTTTTGAAACTCATACATCGCTTTAGTACTAATTGGTGCAAGAAATACAATTATTTTATTATTGCCTTGTTGTTCTACAATCTAAATTTCTGCTAAGCCAGACTAAGCCTTAGTTTCAAATATAGAAAAATTACAGTTCTAATTTTTGTTGTTAAAAACTAAAGACGAAATAAATCACAAGTGAAAGTTTAAATTTAAAAGTACATGCATAAAATAGGATTTAGAAGGTTTTTATTAAAATGACAGTGTTTTACTGCTGTAATATAAAACGTTTAAATGTGTTTCCTCTAAATGTTCATTTAAGCTTGGCACATTATGCCAATTGAATATCGAAAACACTGACGATCGCATTGTGTTTATTGCGTTGATACAAGTCTATACCTGCAACTACAAAAGTTTTTTTGTACAGGACTACACAGTTTTTCAACAGTCTACGTATTTATAGTTTTGTTCAGGAAATATCGGAACATGTACAACTTCACGTTTAGTTCGTTTTCCTTTCTCTTACAAAACATTAGGCGGCATACTTGAAGTTTACAGTGATTCATCGTTTGCTTCAAGGAGAGACGAGCGGACACGTCTTACCATAAGCCCTACCGCAATTGGACTATCGCAGTCCCTAGTTAATTTATATATTTAGGAAATATGTACGATTTAAATTGTAGGAGACAGAATATATTTTTAAAAATCATGACAAAAAGTTTATACTATAAATTTTCATGTTTTATTATTCGGAATTTTAGTTATGTGACTTAAAATAGAAAAACACCTTTCGTTTCTACAACTTTAAATAAACCCCACAGAGAATTTAATACAAATGTTTGGGTAACTGTTTTGATAGATTAGTCGGCCTGAAAGATAAATAATAAAATCGAGGTCCCCGAGTCCAATTTTTCATTATCCAAATTACCTCTGGTAATTACCTATAAGAACTCATT
Organism: Dicyrtomina minuta; assembly: GCA_949802685.1. Classification (NCBI taxonomy): domain Eukaryota; kingdom Metazoa; phylum Arthropoda; class Collembola; order Symphypleona; family Dicyrtomidae; genus Dicyrtomina; species Dicyrtomina minuta. The sequence goes on along the minus strand of OX461808.1, from coordinate 135,760,024 downwards.
AAATTATTTAAATTTTTACAACCCGGACATGTAGGGACAACCAATCTACATATTTTTCTAAGCGTCGTTGAAGCCGAGTTTATTATTAGTCTCTAATGTAAATTGTACATTAAACCTTCTGATTTAGCGCAACTGTGATAATACTCTTATTGTTGTCAATTAGCTCAAAACCATTTTAAAATATTAAAAACTTAAAATGATGTTTACAAAGTAATTTTCAAAAAGATGAAGGTGCATTGGTAATTGTATTTTTGTACTTGTATTTAGGTCGCAAAATCGGAAACATTAAAAAAATCAAAAATGAGACACCTTAGACGTCAATCTCTTTAGTTTTCGTACTTAAGCTAGGCTGTTGGTACTTTCGTGTATAAATTATATTTTTTTCATATGCCAGGGAGTAGGGTAGGAGTACGACGGTTAGAAAGTCTATATCCATAAGATTACATACATACAACTGGTTGTAGATTCGTTGAGTATATCCTTCATGGTGTGCTTAAGAATCATATACATCCGTACATTAATACACGGTGCTGATATATCCCAATAGGGATGAAAGGCTATACCGTACAATAATAATAATAATAATAATATGCCAACTTTACATCATATGCAAAGACGTTTGCCTCATGTTGACTAGATTAACAACACGACGGTAGTAATTGAAACGCTGTAGCTGCTTTTACTTTTTTCAATTTCTTAGTTTTTTCTTGGTGTTAAGAAAATGTGTTGTGAAGTATTTACAGCAAATTACCTATGAAAAGTTTGATAGACAATAGGTTTTGACTTTTGAAGTTTGCAACAAAAACCTAGGGAAGTTTAATTAGTAAATAGTTTTTAAAATAAGTATCTGTTGTGTACGTGAACAAATTTTTTAAGTTTGCTTTAAAAAAACTCACCCACGTTACCCAACGTTTGTTAAAAAAGTATGTTTACAAGCAAACCACCTACTATGTTTCCTCAAGATCTAGAAAAGCATAGCCAGAAACGTCTCCTTGGACCTCAGAATGAACGAATAGTGTGATAACTCGAGTGCATTTTGCGCGGTGCTGTAACAGCAGCCCGCCAAATTTCAAAAAAACCGAATTTTTCAAAGTTTGCCACGCTGTAGCCTCTACAGTTTTTGTCTGATTTCAATAAAACCTGCAGTTTTGTGATGTTCAGACCTATATCTGAATAGTGATTTCTGGAAATTTTAAAATTCGAATTTTTAAATTTCTTTTAAAAAAACTTAATTAAAAAATGGGTCTCAAAAGTATGACTTTATAATAATTTTTCAAAAAACTGAAAAAATTAGAATTTCCAGGTTTTTCTAGTATTTTGTATAATATATTTTATACTATAATTATTTATATTTACAATTAATAAATGTATCTGCACTACTTGTAAATATTTTCGAGTTATGTATTTTGTGTAATATATTTTATACTATAATTATTTATATTTACAATTAATAAATGTATCTGCACTACTTGTAAATATTTTCGAGTTATGTATTTTGTGTAATATAATTATTTATATTTACATTTTACAATTAATTGTATTTCATTAAAAGTCAAGATTTTACTTATTTGCTTGACATTTTATTACATTTAAATGTTTTTTGTTATTCATATTATCTAATATAATTTAATTAATTGTACTAAATAAAAAAATAAAATAAATCAAAATGTTCAATTTGTAATTTATCATTCAGTTTTGGTGTTGATTTCGTTCACACAATGGAATATTAATACTATTTTATTTTATTATACATTTTTTATAGGTAGGTAGTAGTAGGTTCAAATTACTTTTAGTATCTGAGGGGTCGGCTTATTTCTAAGGGAAAGAGGTGGAAATTTTTCGTCGGACTCACTGTGAGGCCCATGGGCTCCTTATGGACTTAAAAAACGAACGAACTCGAACGGCACTTTTTTCATCGGGCTCACTCAAGGCTCAAAATTTTTAGTTTTTTTTAAAATAAGTGACTACCGTTCACAAGTATTTTCACAAGCAAAAGTGACCGACTGTCTTACTATGGCTGCTGCTGAAGCACCGCGCAAAATGCACTCGAGTTATCACACTATTCGTTCATTCTGAGGTCCAAGAAAACGTTTCTGGCTATGCTTTTTCACATCCCGAGGAAACATAGTAAGTGGTTTACTTGTAAGTAGTTTTATTATGTTACTGAAGTTTAACTAGTCTGCAGTTTTGAATCGGTTTGAGTCAACGTCTTCCTAATTTAACTCTTATAAATTATAAAGGTAATTTTAGCGTCTACAACACTAAGCAGCGTCTAACTCATAATTAAAGTAAATAATATTTTAGTTCTTATTGTATCTATATTCCTCTGAAAACCATGCCAATTTAATGTGTGTAAATAGACTGAAATAATGTAAATTACATACATATTATTATTTGCCAGTTAGTGATATTATTAAGATTGGTATTTTACAACAAAACTTCCATTCGCCGGTACCTGTGAAATACGCTTTGGCTTTGGCCTTTTTAATGTCTTATTCTAACGTAATTAAACTAGAGCTTCATTCGACACGGAACAGAAGAATAATTTTTGATTCCGTTTTGACGGTTCTTACGTTAAAACCCTCATGCTTATAATTGCATTCACTAATAGTATCACCTAATAGCCTTGGTATTTGTGATATTTCACAAAAATTTAAAACATGTTTGGAATGTAAGAAGCCATCATTATTAAGGGAATAGCCACAATATCTATGAAGCCCCTCCCCCCCCCGTTTCCCATCAAGAAAAACTACGTCCCTAATAACATTTATGGTAGCAATTGAGTCTAATGCGATTGATTTTGTGAATTGATTGAACAATTTTCCAGCCACTGACAAGGAGTTCTTACATATTTCAGGTTACAAGGTTCATTACTTGGGCGAAGAGGTTGGGCTGTCGAGTTTTCCCAATTTACAACAATAGTAAAAGATAAATTTTTGAAAAATACACAGTTTTAAATTGTAAAACATTTTTTAACTTTCTCTTCACCAGTCGGTAGATACTTACCCTAAGTAGAAGCTGCTGTAAGAAAATTAAATTGATACCTATATGTTCAGGTAAAGTCTAGGAATTTACTGCTAGAAGTGTAGTCACTCCCTTAACTTTGCTTTTACTTACCGACAGTTTCGGTCTGAATGATTTAAAATTTCGTTAAACCAGTATAAAGATTACCATGGTTGATGATTTCTGAGTATAATGACTCGTTGAAATGTGTTTGTAGGAAAATAAGATATAAACAGTAAAATATTAAGAGGTTTGACTAACGCAAACTGCCTAACATGTTTCCAAAATCAGTCGCTTGAATCCGTTAATCCAATGCATTGCCTTTAAAGGCTTTGAATCTTGAAAATATTGTAATTGCAAGTAAAGATGGCAAAATAAAATTTTTAAATTGCTGTTGCTGTTGTGCTGTACAAGAGATAGTAAATTTTTATTTACAACTAGCGCACTATTACGCTTGTCATTAGGATACAGTAAGGACAAAACACATTATTCCCAGGTTAATTATGGTTTTTGTAAAACCAAGGATAAAATTACTTTATATTATCAAATACATTCCTGTGTTTGGCTGAATTCCTGCGTTGCAAGTGAGACCTAGTAACTTATGAAACCCTGGTGTTTAATTAGTCGAACACATTGTTTTTTTTAACTAGAAAATACAAACAGATTTTACAACTAACGTTTATAGGTCTGAAAGTTGTATTTTGGCATTAGAAGTGCAACATTCATGTCGCAACCACACCAGTAATGTAACATATGTTCATTATAGGACCAGATATCAAACGGGGCAGGCCTGCTTATCAGGAACTTAAACTTTAAGCGGCGCATAGGGTAAATGTCAGCTCTCCTGCCCTTGTAATTATACCCAATGACACAATGACACCAAAAACATCGTTGGGATGAAATGCATAACAAATAATAAATACAGTAGTACGCTAAGCTTTGATAACATTTTAAGAGTTAAGCTTATTATCTAACGTTGCACTGCTGTATTTAGTTCATTTTGATTGTCGTTGTATTTAAAGCTCTCCTATTGCAGATGGATTGTATTTGTGAACTAAGGTACGTGGTTTAAATCTACCTAATGGTACTAGAATGTTTATGACAAACATGTCAATACCTGTAATATAACCATAATGAAAGCAGCCATCACTACTATTGGGCGTAGAACTATTGAAATACCAATAGAATCAACCCATTGCGAGGAGTATATGATTCAACATAGCCCCATTCATTTAATAAAATTAATACATGTTTTTTTTTCGTAGTAAAATATATTGAACAAGAGGAATTAGAAGGCAGCATTTATACGCAATTTAATTAATTTTTTAATATTCAACTCGGTAAAATGTGTAAGTTTGGAAGCACGTATCTGTCTATCGTTAAAGGTAAATAACTCTCTGCCGGTGTCACAAAACCATTCACAACTCATTGAACTTATTTTACGTTTAAATAGGCACAGCTAAATTAATTCCAACTTAAGTAATTGCTGCCATTTTCATACAGGTCTGTTTATTTAATGATCAGTCTGATAAAGAACTTACAAGTGCTTTCTCTGAGTATATGTCACATAGCTGTTCATCACAATATATTAGGCGGCTTCTTATTCAGTTGTAAGACTTTATAATTGTTACTTAAATCTTTAAAAATAATTTTAAATACAATCCAGTGAGTTCGGCAAGGAATTAATTTCCTGTATTCTTCATTTTTGTGTAAGAAGCATACAAGCTAAAATATTTTCACACAATAGTTACTTGACATCTTGTTTAACTCTGGATCTTTACTTTGACTCTGGATCCCTAATTACTTTTATTTTAGTTTATTAGCTAGGTAATAAACCATATCACAGCATTTACTATTCAACTAGTCAACCTGGGATGGTAGAACTATTTTTATTTGTTAATGCATTTATTTGAAATATTAAAACTTTTTGCAATTTTGAAACAACATGAAATATTCCGGACCACCATCAATTTGGACAAATGAAATTTCATACATTTAACCTGTGGACAAATATAATTATCTGTACAAAGTGCAATTGCGACAACTAAAATTCAGCTAAAAAACAAAGGACTTAAAATACTAATGCTTATATTGTTAAATATATTTATTATTCTTAATTCGCCAATTTGGTGAGTTGCCTACAAAAAATAAAAATAAGTTTTGGAGATTGTATTTTTCAATTTATAAAAAGCAAATTGCGTTTTCAGTTAAAATAGGGACTGAAAACTTAACATAATGTCATTTGTTTTCAGTAGTTCATTTATTTATTCCATAATATGGTAACAATCAGAGGGTGTAAATTTTTTAACTTTTGACGAGCCATACAATTTTATTTGTGTGACCAAAAATTTCAATATTTTATTTTAAAACCGCTACATACTTTCGTTGGGCTTCTCCTTCTCAATCAAGATATACGTGGGCAGATGTAAGATGACAATAGTAAAATTATCATCATGTAAAATATAATTGTCCAGAATTGTTCGGTATTGTTGCTAAATTGCTTCAGCAAAATTTAAAAAAAAGAGTCATAACTTTTCTCTTAAGCCGTAAAACAAACTGTAATTACTACTAGTTGAGCATGTTTTAAAAATCGGCGTTTTGATTATTCCAAACAAAACACACCTATCTAATATATCTTCGAACTGCAGTTTAAAACATCTGTGTATCTTATCTAAGCGTCGTTGAAGTAAACATAATTTAACAACATGTTATTTAGAATTAGCTTTTTGGTATTGCGCAGGTAAATTGCTACCATTGCAAAACAACTTATAATATTTTTGAATAGTGCTTTTTGTTCTTCAAGCTCGTCTGGTACAGGAAGGTACAATGCATTTCTGTGTGTATATATACGGCACGTATACGGTATTGTTTATGTAAATAACTGACACAATTAGTTTTCGAACTCTACCCTAGTAACTAATGTTGTGAAGCAGTGGGAATTGCAAATAAAAGTGATTGCATTGCATGTTTTTGAAGAAAATTTTTTGATATTCGTACATTTAACCTTTTTGCGTACACTCCTTTGTAGCAAGAGTTTACCTAATTCTACCATTTGTCAGTACATTTTAAAAAATATTTCCGCGGAAAAATGAAACAATTTAAAGTTTTTAAAAGCAGATTAATAATGGCTTTATTTTTAGACTTAACTAATCTTCTATTTTTTGTATTTTAGAAATAATATATCATACACTGAACTGTTTGTGTATTTAATTCAGTCGCAGCCTATACATTCGTTTGTTAACTACATAAATTTTAGTAAACGGATTTATTGTATCTGATACCGGGTAAGTATATTAAAAAGAGCAATTTAACCGAAAATAGTGGTACAAAAACAGATTCAAAAACAATCGTTACTTTTCCTCTTCTATAAACTGTAGCGTCATTTTTAATTCTTCAAGCACTTAAATCTCGTTTCCTCGTTTTAACTCTACCAGAACTTTTTTTTTGTTATTAAGTCAATCAATGCGAGTGTATTTCACATGTGATTCTGCATTAAACCTAATAATTATCATATTTTATATTACCCTTTAGTTCTGCTAATCTATACGCACAATGTTTTAGAAATAAAAATTGTAAATCTAGCTATTGCTCCTAAAAAACATTTTTTATTAAGGATGATAGGAAAGTAGCTTCACCCTGATAGTAATATTATTTGGATTTAGAATTTCATCATCAAAACCCTCTAACCGTGTTACAAGGGGTGAAAATCTGTTCATTTTACAAATGTATTGACACCAAAATGAAAACTGAGCAAAACGTGGAAATACGTTGGCATCATTTTAACTAAATTACCACAACAACACAAGTAATTCTAAAGCTGTAGCATCTATTATTTTGTTAAAATTTTTCTTAGTTTTTCTTTGCTGTTAAGAGTTATGTCAAGTATAAAAAAACTCTTAAACCGTCGTTAAAGATTAAAAAAAATAAGCCAACCAAAAAAATTCATGGATAAACGAATAGATTTTATAAATATTTTTTAAATATTAATTAAATTATTAAGGATGGATCAAACGAAACATGTTACTTAAATAGGGTGGAATAGAATTTTTACATGTTATTCAAATTGCCTTATTTATTATTATATCACGTGGCATTTATTGGTTCGCGAAAGACAAACGCCTTTTGGATCGGAATGAAATTTCTAGCAACTCAAGTAGAACACTTACAATAAGCGGCGTCTAACTGATAATTTTGTGAGATAATATTTTATTTCTAATTATATCTATATTCCTTTGAAACCTATGTCAAATTAAGTGTGTAAACAGACTAAACCTACTCAACTAATGCAGATGAAATAAATAGTGAACTATTGATAAATAGCCAAATTAGGTTAAAAAACAAAAAAAATTATCATTGTGAGGAAAACATTCCACTTTTCTTAATACAAAGCCTTCCTAGCTCGAAAAATTATACAGTCTGACTTTGATACGTAGATATACAATCCATAATTAAATTCAGTTTTAGCCGATTACCAAACTATTGTTATTTGCAATAAGTAACTGAAGTTTTAAAAATGAAAAAAATTAAAACACATTTAAATTAGTTTTGTCATTTTAGCAATGATTTATGTTTAAGTTTAAATAACAGAGGACTTTTTAATAAAATCGAAGCAAGGGAAAGGTATTATTTATTTAGCATTAGTAATCGTCTACAATCGCAATCCTTTATGTTATATGAATTGATATCATAATTAAACTAGTTTTAAATTTCCTATTACAAGTATTGTTATCATTTGTTTTAAAAAGTCCTAATTAAATTTCGAATGACATGTTGAGTTCTTACTGCGTCCTAATTTCAAGCGCGTGATAGTTGCGTTAGTACCTAGTTGTAAAAAAAACATGTCATACTTAGTAACTTTGTAGAACAGTAATCTTTGTTTGGCAAGTAACAAAGTGCCAGTTTAACGGATTTTTCACGTTAAATTTACAATTATACAATTAAGTATTTGGACTTTAACCGGATATTATCGAGATTGGTAACTGCAATATCTTGCGTTGCTTTGTGCTGCATATAAAACAAAAAATGCCCTTAGCTTCAGAAATAATAGCGGTATTCATGATTCCACTTTATCAATTTTTGGCGTTATATCACTTTCGCACTATAGTGTCACAAAGCAAGCGCGATATAGTGCGATATAGCGACTATCACTTGTCGCCGTGGAAACGGCAACTTGACTACATTCAATGTTTTAAACAAATAAATTTGAATTACGGTCAAAGTCAAACTTTAAAAACAATAATAATAATAGTTTTTGGTTCGATGTTATTTATGCATCATTTGTTACCAATAGCAACAAAATCACCACGAACGATATAACATATTAAAGGCTGGGGTGTTCAAAATTCTAGACGACTTTCGCGTTATAGTGCGAAACTATTTAGCGCCAAAAATTGATAAAGTGGAATCATGAATACCGCTAATATTCTCTGACATTTTAACAACCTAAAAGGAAATGCCTGCCTGGAAAGTGATGCGAAACGCAAGCTTATTACTATGCAAAATATTAGGCGGCTTCTGGCATTAACACTGCAAACAAAAAGTAAAAAGGCATAAAAAGGAGATGAAAAATTAAATAAATATTTAGTTTCATGGTTCATCAGTTGAGATTGTGAAAAATTTACAAGGCGATCCTACTTTAATCTTAAATACGACTCTATCAAAATAACATTGACTTAATACCTAAAGACTTTATATATAAACGTAATTTACAACGAAATATTCTGGTCATTTTATTGCATCACACTCTCAAAACACAACTTGACGTAGCAATGATATTTCCTGTAATGAGCTGAAAACAATTGTCAATTCATCCGTCATTTTAGCTTACCTATTATTGCTTTTAAATAATAACATGATTAAATTGCGTAATTAAAAGCTTTAATATTTGGTCCATTTAACTGCACCAAACGGAAATGTGTTTAATAATTTGTATTTACGCAGTCACTGTGAATCCATTTTAAATAGTTTATTAAAATTGTACAAATTATTGCACCATCACACATATAAATAAAATAATGCTATCATCAAAAATCGTTTCTATTTTCCTCATCAACCGGTAATAGTAAGTTTAAATTTTTGAGCCATAAACTAGAATTTTCATTTATTTGAACTAAACATTGTTTATTAAAAATTAAAATCCATGAGAATGCTACTATCCCATTTTTTTCATTGAACTACATAACTTACCTTTTATTGTTGTTTAATAAGCGGATGATCTGCTCATCTTTGATTTCAACACTAGACAATGTCGTTAATAAACGGGAGAAATTATTTAGTATGTAAGGGAACAACACAGCAAATCTTTAGTTTTTGTTTAACTGAATGACGCTCTACATACGTAAAGTTTTAATTTTGTATAATTACTTTTAATTCTAATTTAGGAGACCACTGTAATCAGTAACCATTGCACTAGCTATATAATTTACTCAAGGTGAAAGAAACTTATTTAATGTCGCACTCAATTCACTCTTGAATTCAACTCCTAAGGTTTGCTTTATAGTTACTTTAACTTTAGTTTTTCCGCATTTTAAGTCCCAAAGACAAAATTGTTAGAAAAGTCTCCTCTTAGACGCCAGTCACTTTATTTTTGATATAAGGTATCTCTCACGTCACGTTTTTCAATAACCGTTTCCAATAAACTTAAAGGTGTGCTACATGAACACTTCTTTGAATTTTTACTTTCATATAGGAAGCATCGAAGTTGTATGTTGTATTTGTTCTCGGGGAAAAAAATCTTATTAGCCCACCACCCGATGGTTAGTAAATGCCGTGGTTACATAGTTAAAAAGTATCATAGTGGAAAATAACTGTGGAGTAGTAAGTTTCGTAAAATTTAAGTTTACGTTTTTCAGACCTCCACAGTTATTTTCCACTGAAGTAATTTTTTACTACGTTACCACGGCATTTACTAACTATCGGGTGGTGGGCTATTATGTTCTAAAATTCTAAACTAAATTCATAAAATTATTCACTAATTTCAAAACCATCAAGACACTTGTGGACTTTATTAGGCTTGAGTGTGTTTGAGGTGGTTGGAGATAACGACAATTTTAACAAGTTACAAATCTGACGCTAGTTTATTTTCATAATGCATTAGCAAAAAGATACGAAACGGCTAAGCTGCAGTACCTGTACCTATAGGTATGTCAATCGATTGCGTGTAAAAATTGGGTTCGAAATTAGTACGCACTGCGTATCATTTGTAGCATCAATTAAGTACGTGCTAATTGTACTAAATATTTCTCAAAATAAATGATTCTATAATATTGCCATAAAAGTTATTGGTTTTCTGCCTTTCCTGAAAGCTTAGGAGTAAAGTAGTAGTATCTGAATTTTTCCTACAAAGTCAATGTAAAACAATTTTGTGCTTTATCGGATCTCCAATCTACGATTAAAATTAGTTTAAACTGTGTTCCTAAAATAAAATATGTAAAACAAAGGCATTAAAAATAAAACCGTTTAGACGCCAGTCATTGTTTTTGTATAACTGAATAGGTGAAATTACCAGAAGTTAAGCAGTGCTCCAGGACATAATATAATTTTTAATTACATCTTCGATGAACTAAGCACCGCATCACAAATTACCAGTTGAAGAGTCCAGAACTAACATAGATGGCATAAAAAAATACTTTTTACGACTTTGTAATTAAAGTTCTAGAATGCGCTATAACGTATATGTACACACCAAAATTTTGACATTTTTATTGGCACTAAATTTTAACCATGGAAATTGTCTCACGATGACATGAATATAAATTATAGTTTAATTAAAATTATATTTCTATTGACCTCTTGCACAATCTCGTATTCAGCATTTAGTTTGTTCCACTAAATACTAAATATACCATGGTTAAGAAAGACCTCTAAAAAGTATTAAACTACCTTAAAGCTTCCTGCGTTAACTTACTATATTTTAATTATTTGTGCAATTACAAATTAAATGCCTATGAGGAAAACTTTAATTTCAAATTTCTTTAAAATGAAAGCAACGATTTCCTCAATTAGCGTTGTTGACACTGAAACTGAGATTTTATAAAATCGTGAAAACATTTCAGGAATATTTACATACAGGAAGCCCCAACCAAGAATCCTATTTATAACATTGATCTAGATGTTGATTTTTCCACTACTAAATATTTTACTTGGTGAATTATTTATTGCATGATCGGAAGTGACTAATATTGGAGAACAATGTAAAGTTAGTGCACTCAACATTAGCTTGATCATATTATAAATTTCCTTTTGTATCACTTTTCCTTCAAAAAATCTTATCAAGATTAAACGCCTAAATATTTCATTTAAGGTACTAAAAAATAACTTCAAACATGTTTTCCGATTTGCAATTAAATACTGATGGTAAAATTGTATTTCTTTCTTAATTTCTTTGAGCTTGGCATATTAATGTCCATTAAACGTGAAATACAAGCGCAATCATAATTTTGACTGCGTTAAATCAAGTTCAGAAATGGAACTACTATGACCATAGTTTTTTTTTGTTTTGACTATGGTGTTAAAAATGGGTCTGAAAGTACATGCAAGCATAGTGACGTTACTCAGTGAAATAGTTGGACTGTAATAAGAGTTAGAACAAAAATATTATAATCAAATAGAAGTCTTATGCGTAAATTTATTATATTGTATTGGCGAGTTTAACTGCAAATTAAGGGTTTATAGCAAATATTTATCAATTAAAAGCTGTCACATGGTTTGAAGTAAGAACCTGCTTATTACTGCTACACAATATTATATCTGTCGACCACCACCACCCTACACTTCCGGTGTCTGTTGCTCATTCTCAGTTGCTATACCTTCAAGAAGTTTTAGTTCGATTCCAAACTTCCTAAAGCTCTCTTGCACGATGTAGTACACAGTATTAAATGGTGTCTAACTGATTTAATAAGTAGATTATGTTATTTATGGTTTTGCTGCATAACGCTTCAAACTATGTGTAATTCAAATGTATACCTAATTTCAAACAATACTACAATAATATTTATTAGTCAATTTTCAAATGATAAAACACCAAAATCCAACTGATAACATTAGTAAATTTTAACCGCTGCAAGAAATATGGAAATATGAGTAAACTAAGCCATTATTATAGAATTGTTCAAATTAGAAACAAGTCAGTCGTTTACTTACGATTAATTTGCCGTTAAATTTAGCTTTAATTGTATATTCCATTTTTACCAAAGAGTTTTTATAAGTTGGTAAACCACACGTTTAAAAATTAAAACTCTTTTACGTGAGACAATTTACTTCTTAAACTTGATGTCAGCTTATTTAAAGTATTGTTGCATTTGTTGCGAGGATTTCAGGTTTTCTACTTTGACGAAATTATAGCAACGAAAAACGATTGCTTTGAGGCATGATCATTTTTAAATTGACATAACAAAGATTAAAGGCAGCAGTTACAGAAAAACGAGGCAGTAGTGAAATTATGTTACTCCTCGGGTATTGTCAGGTCAAACAGTAAATGGATTTTTGAATTGTGCACAGACCCTGTCAATTGATTTACAAACCCAAATGTTAATTGTTCCAAACAGAATACTAAAATTTGCCTATACCTGTTGGGTGATAGTTTTTTAACTCTTTTTAACTTTTACTTTTATGTTGTTATGATTATTAGCATGTTAACGAGAACGAATAACTAAACAGCTGAGACAATAATTTTTGAAATATATAATTGTAGTTAATACCAATTGGGATACTACATATGTATACAAACCCTATTCGTATTCATTAAGATATCACGTAAAGGTGAGCAGCAAGTGAGGCTACATTCTTGGCAACAAAGTCCATAAGCAGTACCGTAGACATCCTTTCCATGGTGTGAAATGACCCCACCTGAATCCCTATATTAGGAATTGACATCACAGACTGAGCAATTTCCCGTCTTAAGACTCTCGAATCTTTTCTAAGAAAAATATTTCGTCGACCCCAATTGATTTTCATCTTTACTCCAGACAGTTTCATTGAAGCAAGAAGAATGCTACTTTTGTAAATTTTGAAATTCTCTGATATAAAAAATGCTTTCTCATATACGATGCAATAGTAAATGGTGCAATTCAGTTCAATTAAACCAGCCGAAAAAGACATCTTAGGATCTATGTAGAGCAAGTACATCCCAAAGAATAGGCCGGTAATACAATACAATCTTAGTTGCAAAAATTACCAACGAGTTGCTTCTATTAAACAGTTGCAAATGCAATTGTGGATGCCGGCACAGGCAAATTGCTTTTCTTATGTGAAGTCTTGTTGTGTCTCCACCAGTGTCACTGTTTGGTGTTAAAAAGAAATAAATAAAACAAATTTAATTTTAATAATCAAGGTTTGTTTAGCAATATTTTATAATATTTCTAATTAGGAAACACAAACTGCGACTGTGAATTTAAAATTTAAATAGATTGAATTTTAATTAGAAATAATCAAAATAACTAAACAATGTAAATGTTATTCATAAGAGTAAGCACAAATATTCGCGGATTAAAAACGCATTTCATTACACTTACGTCATTGTAGTTTGGCGAACAGCCCCAGTGAGCTTGAGATGACAGTATTCAAACGTTGATATATACAAAGTCATACAGAAGTAAACTATGGAAACGGATAAATACAACGTGTTCACTTCTACAATTGCAAACACCCAAAAACTCCACCCCCATTTGCGTTGATAAGCTTCGCTCAAAACGTTAAAAAGAAGTTGAGGCCTTGTGGGATCCATAAGGAGTACAACAATAAATGCGATAGGTGGCACGTATACCATTTGAGGTAAAATTTTGAGAACACGTTGATGCATTGATATTCTTGGATTGTTGTTTCGTTTAGATAAATTTAATGCCTCATTTTCTATCATTCTCATGTATAGCTCATTCCAAACTGATGCTATAATCGTACTTTGCCGTTTGAAATTAACGAGAAACAAAATACAGAGCAAATAGCACATAATCCACAGCAGGTGAAATGAAACATGGTTATAATTTATTTTTTCATCTTGACCTATAAAAAATACTTGTGGTGATTTAATTAGAGTGTAGAAGAAACAATTGATGTACAGATAAAAATAAAAATTTGATAACGCTATTTTCCATGGTGACGACAATTTTTGAATTTTATGCGTGACTTTGTTGAATTTAAACGGAATCCAACCAACGTTCGTAATAAAAAGTAATGAGAATTTGTTTGCAAAACTAAGGGACTCCATTTTAATTTTTGCCCTGCTTTTTATAAGTAAACGTCAATTTAAAAAACGTTTTTATCAGTTACGAAACTACGTTGCATGTCTCCAAATGATGTAAAAACGAATGAAAAATTCTTGCAGAAAGTAGAAAAATAAAAACGACAAACATTTCATTACTTTTAGTAAAATGAAGCAATAATTATATATTTGTTTTGCTGGTTTTGCCAGAGCGTAGTAATTACTACACATATAATTTATTCGAGTTATTAAAAATTAATAGGACAAAGCACTTATAAAAGCGATATATTTGTGAAATTAAAATGGGTGGTATTTTAATGCTTCAGCGGGAAATTATTCTTTTGTCAGACGACGCATTATTTTTTTATGCCGACAAGATTAATTTGTTATGCAGAGCAAAATGAGAGTATTTAAATAATTTTTTTGTCAGAGAGATATTTATAACTTTAGCATTTTATTGTCAGTCGAACAAAAACATTAGTCTAAAGCAGCCTACAGGTAAATTTTATCAATAGGAATAATTATTGCTAATCTCATATTTACTCGTTGCGTCAGGTCACCTAAATATATCAACGGATTTAGTGCTAGCTACGGAAGCTAAAGTATGTCAGCAGTTCAAAACATTCAAAGAAAACTCTCTCTTTTTATAAGATAAATCTAAAAAAAAGTTTATTTTTGTAATTCGCAAAACATTATCTAAAAAGTGATTTCTGGGTTTTTGATACTTCAAAAAGTTTACAGTTCTTACTACTTCAGAAAATAAGGTTGTTTGCTCGGTTATAATTGAAAATTAGTATAACATAAGGAGATAAAAATATTTCATATTTCGATATCTCAAATATAAGCGAAACAAATCGGACAAAAATTGTAGGATCTACAGGGTTCCAAAGAATTTTAAATTCATTTATGTATAGGTCAATTTAAAATGGCGCCCGTTTAGTTACCATTAGCAAATTTATACTTTCAAAAATCTGAATAGCAAACCAAAATGCCCATTCGCATCATTTTCTTAAGCAAATCTAGTATTTTCACACTCTATTTTTTTTTAAAAATATACGGAGCCAATAGGGCCCGTTATTAAACGTTCCCTCGTTAGTTTCTTTAATAATAATTAATACATTATGATGCACTACGAAATGTCTCTGCAAAATAAATTCTTTTTTGAAAGTGTGTCACTACCTAGTGTCTGAAAACAGTAAAAAGGTCTCTGCAAAATAAATTATTTCCCGCTGACGGTTAGATGTATACCTCTCCGGTTTAGATGCACCCCGCTGATCGAAAAACATTTACCCAATTAAAATAGGTATGTTAAGGCATAATGGAAGTAACTAGCAATTAAAATAGAATTAGCGCTAGCTTAGGTATTTATGGGTTGTGCAAAATTTTCTTACTAGGCAATTTTGTGTTTGACTTGTCATTTCACTTCGACACATTTATTGCGATACGCCGCACAATTGAACGTACAACCATTAATTTTATAAAGCTGTCGAATATATAACCCAAATAAAAATAAACAATATTAAATGTAGGGCTTCATTGCTACTAAAACAATTCTATACTAAATATTAGACATCATTCGCACGGTTTTAACCTTAAAACCATACTATTATTATTGACACAAAAAAAAATTTGGCTAGATAGGGTAGATTTCATTTTTATTAATGTACCATTTGCAATATAAGGACTTACGTCACTGTATTGTCATATTGACAATATACAGTACAACCTGTGTATCACAACCTAGGTTTGCGTGAAATCCGACATAATGTAGTTATGTTTAACTTTCCAAGGCAAATCTGCTGCAACAATATTTGCGCAAGATACGACAGCAGCCTAATTTGGTACATTGTATAGGGTCCAAACAAAGGCCTGGTAGTATATGTATAATATTTTTTTAAATATTTATAAATTGTGTCTTGTTAAAATAGCCTCACCTGGGTTTTTGCCGTAGTGCAGTTTAGCTCACTTACGGTTTTAATGAAAACTATTTCAAAACTGTCAATAAAATTGTCAATGAAATTTCAGCTCCTAAGTCAGCCTTTGAAAAAATAGTGCCTTTAATTAAGTGCTTTTCTACTGGTTTCTTATTTTTGTAAAAATCCAGCTTGAACAGTAGCGATTATCTCTGAAAATGAGTGTCCATAAAGGTTTACAAATTGTTTAACAACATGATGCGCGAATGGGTTTGTGTCGATGAAATATGTTTTAGAAAAAACAAAAAAGGCTTCAAAATGGTGTTAAAATTTTCATGTTTTTTAAACAAATTTAAGGCACACATTTTGACAAAAGTGCATTAAAAAACATTTTAAAATATTCCGACCTTATAAAGATTTCATTTTTAAAATTTTAATATTTGTTTTCAATCAAAACAATAAATATAGACAGTGATTTTAAATTTATTAAAAAAAAAGAAAAATATTTCTGAAATTTTGAATTTTAATCAACTCTTGCCACTCAGCACTCAGCAATAGCTGAACTGTACTCTCAAGCCTCATTTTTATTTCTATTGCGTGATGTAGAAAATTGTGTAGTATTTTCTGCGTGAACAACTCTTACAAGTCAAAGTAATGAATTCAGTGTAGTTGGTGTTCTATTTCGTCGGCCTTATCTTGTTTTTATTTTTAATATTCTTCTTATAAATCCCATCTTATACAATTCTTTATAAAATAATCTAAAAATCCAAGAAGTGGTGGCAAATCCGTTCCTTACAACCTAGTACGTTCCTTAGGGTTAGATTTAGATTTAGATAGCTCCTTCATTTTTCTGTTTATGAAATTACTGTTTACTTTAACATCCTTAAACTATATTCCTATAATAATTACATAAGGTTATAACCAAAAATTGCAGATTTGAATCTCTATCAAAATTAATTATACTGTTTTTGGTCTTGTTAACATGACTTGTGAATTGACTTTGTATGTATAAACACATCAGAATGAATATGATTAAAACCCCTGAATAATAATAATAATAATAAATTTTACTTTGAAAACAAAGCCTGTGAACTAAACATTTTAAATTTGACCCTTACTGTAGTTTTCAATTTTCTCTTGATTTCTCTGTAACAAAATTGCTTCTAAAGACTCAAAAGCTGTGATAAAAGTTTCCTTCGATTAACATGCTTAAAATTCAAAATTATAATATAATTATAGGTACATCTAATTTGATTATCAAATTCGATAATATACAAATACAAATATAAAATAAAAATCAGTTGCAAAATCACAATTAAATCGCAATCATCATTTTGAATATTTTTAACTAATTATATAAAAATATTGTGGAATTATTCCTACGTTTTCACATAATTTATACGACTTTTACATTTCTTAATGGAAATAGACATGCAATGTATTATTTTGAATTAGAAGTCCATGATTGCCATAAGTCTTACAATCTGAGATACGCTTATGGCTTTGTAATATCTTTCGTCACTTCTCTTGACTTTAATTTCATTATTAAATACTGGCTATCAAAATCAAACATATTACCTATAGGCATAAAACATAAAATGCACTCGTCTTAAAATGTATTCTCTATGAAAGTATAGATAATTTTTAAATCATATATTTTGATGCACTTACAACACTACATGACGCCAGGAATTAATGTACTATAATAAAAACCTACGTAGTATAATTAATTATAAAAAAAAGATTTCCGGCAATTTTGAATTTTTTGCAAATGGACCAGAATGAGTCTGATTTGCAATATCTTGCGTTGCTTTGTCTTGCACATTATATAAAAAGTGAGTTTAAAGTTCAATTGTTATTTTGAATAACATTTTTTTAACAACAAACGAATTTATTCACTATATATCAAAATGTAACAAGTATTGTTAATTAAGATGCAAAGTGCAAGACGGCTTCTAAACAATCAAAAGCAAAAAAAAACGACATAAACGAGATAAAAAAATAAATAACTACGCAGGCTCCTTATTGATCAGCTAAGGTGCTGTAAAATATAAGTAACGATTATACTATAAATTTTTAATAATGTAAATACAATTAATATGGACGTATTGACTTTTTGTCTTACTATTTAAGTTTAAATTACGAAGTTATCTTCTGGTAAAGACACATTATCCAAAAACTAACCTCATGCAGCAGGCAGCGATCATTGCCTAATTCAACTGTGAAACCGTTTATACCTGGTTATTTAAATTTAGGTTCCAAACTATTAAAAATTATGTAATAAATCAGATGTAATTATGAAACTAATTTGTCTCTCTTTTCTTTAAACACCAGTGATATAATTATTCAGTCTTTGAGCCTCAAAAACACAGCATTGTTATTCATTATATGAAAATGTATAATTATTTGTTTACAAATTTAAATAAATAAAACGTAACGTATTTTCTCAATTGAACTACATAGCAATACCTGTATTTTTGGTCAACAATAAAATGATAACTTACACAAATTAAAAATATATTCTGCATTAAAGCAGGGATGAATATGAATAGGGAAACAACTGTAATGCCCATAACGCCTTTTAAGCGCGAGGAACTTTGTTCTTTACTTAAGACTATATTTATTTTCTTAATTAAGCTCAGGCCTTTGGCTCAACGATTGCTCTAGCCGCTTCATAATTAAAACAAACACGAAATTTTCATTGAAGTTGCAATAATTGAGTTGACATTTACTTTGTAAAAAACTTGAAAAACATAACAGTTTCTAAAAATAAATATTTAGCATCTTCATTTCTGTTAGCGGAATAAAAACTTCACTATTCTTACACACTGAAAACTTAAAACCTTATTTCACACTGGATTCTGACTTGCATTGTCTAGTATCAGGAATGAAAATAAAAACAATAACCCGCCGGATTAAACTAAAAGAATATTAAATATTTTAATTCCTATAATCTCGAAGCTGGTGGTCTTGATTTAGATATACTGTTTCAAATCTATTGTAAGTGCTAAAAAATCATGTTTGGAATAATATTAGGAAATTGAAACTAAACATAATATATTGATGACATACTGTATTGCACATCATTACATCTACATAATAATAAAATTCAAATAACGCTGTCCGTTTTTGTCCGCTTCTGTCTGCCCTTTCTGTCCACCCTTTCTGTCCGCCATTTCTGTCCGCCGTTTCTGTCCGCTGTTTCTGTCCGCTGTCCCTCTCTTTTACTTTATATATCTCCTATGTACCGTAAAATTACTTTAAATGAGATAAGTTTTGTATTCTAACCACGGAAATGGTGTCAGACCAACCAATATCAATGTCAATACCTTGCCAAATGTAATTGTCAATTTTTTAAAAGCTAACATAGCGACACCAACCTGCAACACACTGTTCGATAAGGAACTAAATTTTGTATTAGGTGTATTAACATTTTGTGACATTGGTGTTCAATACTGACTATATGTTTGTTCAGTAGTAACTGTACAGCATAGTCAGGAATTTCCATGACGTCAGAGCATTTGGGTCTGGGTTGCTCTCAAACCCAAAGTACTTAACGACTCTGCTTAAGTTGCTCTCAAACCCCCACTTTTGTATAGGGCTGAGAGATTGAAATAGAAAGAGCCGATGCCTCAGCATGCCTCAGCATGCCTCAGCATCAGCTAAAACAATGAACAGAGAGCAGTAGCAGTCAGTCCCTTTTGGCACTGCTCTCAGTCGACCAAAAACCACCAAAGCGAAAAGACCTGTCCGCTCTGAGCTCTGATCAGCCATCTTTTCTTTCTCTCAAAATTAAGTTCACAGTCAGATATTTCTGACTTCCTTCTTTATTCGGTGTATCAAAACTGAAGCTTCAAACCTTCTCATTTAGTGTAATTGTGCGTAATTAAGTGTGTTTTGCGTATTGTTATTTAGTGTAATGTGTGTAATTAAGTGTGTTTGTAGTAATTAAACGTCAATTGGTAATTACTACCAAATTCACGCACTTCTCTCACACCCATCATTTTATTGCACATTCGACCACTGCTACATCTTCAGTGTCTCACATTGCCCATCTCACCACATAGTCGCTAAGTGCATCAAGCTTCAGCTATTTGGTCCATTCCTCATATACCACAGTAAAGGCTGCCAGTGCTGTTTTCATGCATCCGCATGTAGTCATGCACTGCACTCTTGGTCATCTCAGTTTCGGTCACAGTCCATCTCAAAACTCGCTCTCCAGGTCACGTCCTCCGGTCTGTTCAGTTAACTAGACCTGCTCATCAGCTCCGCTCAGTCGGTCGGTCGGTCGGTCGGTCGGTCAGTATCAAGCTTCATCATACCAGAGCAACACCAGATCCAAGGAGCAAGCCTCATCGGGTCCCAGGTATCATTCAGCTCTCAGCTCACCTGGTCCCAACCTCATCTGGTCCCAGGTATCATTCAGCTCTCAGCTCACCTGGTCCCAACCTCATCTGGTCCCAGGTATCATTCAGCTCTCAGCTCATCTGGTCCCAGGTATCATTCAGCTCTCAGCTCACCTGGTCCCAACCTCATCTGGTCCCAGATATCATTCGGCTCTCAGCTCACCTGGTCCTAACCTCATCGGGTCCCAGCTCTCTGGTCCCAGCTCAAGCTCAGGTCCCAGCTCTTGGGTCCCATCTCAAGCTCTGGTCCCAGTTCTCTGGTCCCATCCCAAGCTCTGGTCCCAGCTCTCTGGTTCCATCTCAAGCTCTGGTCCCAGCTCTCTGGTCCCATCTCAAGCTCTGGTCCCAGCTCTCTGGTCCCAGCTCAAGTCAGGTCCCAGCTCATCTAGTCCCAGGTATCATTCAGCTCTCAGCTCACCTGGTCCCAACCTCATCTGGTCCCATCTCAAGCTCTGGTTCCAGCTCTCGGGTCCCACCTCAAGCTCTGGTTCCAGCTCTCGGGTCCCATCTCAAGCTCAGGTCCCAGCTCTTGGGTCCCATCTCAAGCTCTGGTCCCAGCTCTCGGGTCCCATCTTAAGCTCTGGTCCTAGCTCTCTGGTCCCATCTCAAGCTCCGGTCCCAGCTCTCTGGTCCCATCTCAAGCTCTGGTCCCAGCTCTCTGGTTCCATCTCAAGCTCTGGTCCCAGCTCTCTATTCCCATTTCAAGATCAAGCTCTGGTCCCATCTCAAGATCAAGCTCTAGTTGCATCTCAACATCAACTCACCTGGTCCCAGGCCCATCTCGGCACCTGGTTCCAGACCCAACCCTCACCTGGTCCCAGCCCCAAGTCTGGTCCCAGACATCAACCTCGGTTGTCTCCATCATCCAGCCAACTACAAGTACCCAGGTATCGACTATAACACCACCAAGCAACCTATCAGACACGTCTTCATAGCGAATTAGGAAGAGACCATCCCTTCCTCTTATTTACACAGTGGACGTCCAGTTTGGGTGGACGTTAAGGTGCACCGGGATTTACGACCCCAAGCTCAAGTGTGCATACCCCCATTCAATGTGTAAAGAAACAACGAAAAATGAAGAATTTTTTGGTTTTTTAGCTATAAATATGTCTTAAATAAATGCTGTTACATTCCGTCCTTAGGATGGGCCGCGTTACTAGTATTATAGTAATATTTGTTATTATTTGCTATCGCAATAACCCAGCGAACTGTGGGTATCACTAACGGATCTTGACCGCTCCAGCTTTTATAACCTTTGTACATTACCTAAGCGTCGTTGAAGCTAACTTGAGGTATCCTAATAGTTAATAGTTTAATAACAATTAAGCTTCTGATTCCACACCGATGCCTATCTACTGTTACATACAAATAATGACCTCATAAATGTCTTATGAGTAAATTGATTTGCGTTGAATGCGTTGTTGAAATGTGTTGTGCATAGATGCATTGTCAAGAAACACGACTAATACTGAGGGACATACTACTAGCCCCCTTTTATTTATAATTTACACTCTAATTCTTACAAAAGCGATACACAAAATCACAATAGATAAAATAATAGAAATCGCGTATAACTGCCTTAATGAAAAAACAAATAGTATGATTTATGCCTTCGTGACGGCGGCGACATTTAACTGACACCGCCACCCACACGGCCCTAATAGATATACCAATAAGTCACATTAGTCTAAATTTAAATCCGCATTCTAATATCTAGTGCAGTGGCAGTCCAAGATACCAAAACACTAATTATACCTACATGTTAGATTTATAACCTACAATCTACCTAATTTACGGGAATTTTGAAAATCTTTCAATACTGCACCAATTTCATCGAGCCATATATCATTGGAAAGCTAATCACCAGAAGAATTCAAATAAAGGAATGGGCGTCCATTATAACAAAGCGTTTCTAAGACAACAGACTTTTAATTTTGAAATGCCGCCTAAAATGTGTTGTATGGGCCACAATCAAAAAACAAAAAAAATTGTGTCTGCTTATTTTTAAAGAGCTTTCCAATGATATATCACTCGACACAATCCGTTAACATTTTTTAATTTGCAATTAGGTAATTTCGAAACCATTTAAAACCTAATAACTATCGTGCGTGCACACTAAGTTATTTAGATTTGCCTTATTGTTACCGTTCAAATGGTGTATCATGTTTGTGTAAGTTTACTGACTTACCGGTCGAAATCTTGAGTTAACGCAATATTAAATTTATTAGCGGGAAATTCAAAAATTGGAATTTTGAATTTTTGATTGTATTACAGAAGTTAATTATATATACGATAGATAAAATAACCAAAAAATTATTGTGCGGCTTAATTGCTTTTTTTAATTCAAACTATGTAAATTGAAGCTAAAATTTGGCGGCAAATTCAAAATGCTTAATTTTGCTGTTAAGGCTGCCATAAAACAAGGGCTTTAGCCCTTGTTTTTTAATTATATATTTCCAGGGATTTTATGTAAATTAAAAGGTGTTACGCAACGCCCAACGGAATTTAATGGTATAATTGCATATTGTTTTACGTACACATTGCCCGACCATTTCAACAATATAGCTAGGTTTACATAAAAGCAGTTTCTTGTCTAAAACATTAAGCGGCGCCTAACTGAATAGCCAGCTTAATTTGTTTTGGGTTTTCTTCATACATTAATTTTTTGCATAGTATCCTTTAAATTTCATTATTATCATCAGCGAAAGGTAGAGCATTATGAAATTGTCAACAATGCAGGGACTATCCTTCATGTAGATGAGTGTTGATTTTTTTTTAATACATTTTCATTACGGTTATGTAACTGTGATTATTCATACGCAGTTTACAATACAAAAAATAAACAGCGTCTAGCTGATTTGGTGAATATATATTTTAGTCTTTATTTTAGCAACGCGCCTTTGAAAACTACGTCGACATCAAAACTATAAATGATTTTAAGTTAAGTAAGAAAATTAATAGCAAAAAACTCTTACTTTGATTTATGTACATTTAAATTACTTTAAAATAAAACGTAAGTCAGTAAAGAGTTGAAATATTTTAATTTACAACAATTACAGTGCTATACCTTAACAATTATTATATGCTTTTACAAACTTGTATTTCTATTCAATATATTTAATGCCAGATTCTTACAATGTCAATATTGACTAAAATAGGCAACTCAACGACATAAATTAGCTAAAAATTGATGAAAAAAGATGTCAAAATTTCAGTTTATACACATTTTATGCAGCTTGGAACCCGAAAAAAATACAGTAAAACTTTGTTACAACGGTCTTTCAATGGGGTGTTCTATTTTGACCGGTGTATCACAGGTCCGTTGTAAAGTTACAACGGTCTTTGGCCGTTGTATAGTAACATATGATTTTTGCATTATTTTATTTCGAAAAAAAAACACAATGTATAATCATTGTTTGTTCGTACATAATTATTACAAAATCTGTATTAGTCGTTGAAAGACTCTAAAATATAAAGAAAAACTTCGTGTAATTTTGTTTCACGTAGATTCCAAAGTTTTTTATTTTGTTCACAGCATTAAACAGCTGAATTATCTTTGGACCCGTTCTGCAATATCCAAATTTAAGGTTTAACAGGGTGTGTGATTATTACTATATTGTTTGTAAATTTTTATTTAAGTGTCATTTGCTTGCAATTTTTTTCCTAATTGCAGCCATACTCATTCGCTAACAAATCGCGAACAGAAGTTAAAATTCACAAACAAATTACTTAAAAGCTAGCAAAATTACTAACTTCTAAAACCTAGTGTTATTACTCGAGTTAAATCCTGTTTAATTTGTGTCATTCGCATCCAACCGCCTGGTTATTTCTTGAAATATTATTCCATCTGATTTACAGATGGAGACCCTTGTTAGGAAAAACAAAGTGAAAACCAAAGACCGTTGTAACAAGTATGATTCTAATGGTAACAGTGTTGTACGGTCCATAGATTTTGACCGGTGTATCAAATTGACCGTTGTAAAATTGACCGTTGTAAGGCTTTAGTATAACATAACACGGCATAGGGGTTTTGCCAGGACTGCAGAATTTGACCGGTGTATCAAGATGACCGTTATAACCCAGGCCGGTGTAACCCGACTGCACTGTATATTGAAGCCGTCTGGAAACGACACATTAGCCTTTAAGTAGGAGTATTCATGATTCTACTATATACCTTTTTTTGGCACTATATCACTTTAGCACTTTATTGTAGCAAACGTAGAAAGATAAAGCGCAATATAGCTAGTGTTTCGTTCGGGACGGGACGGGACGGGATTTGAGTTTCCCGTCCCGTCCCAAAATTTTCGGGACAAGGTTTTCGGGATTCGGGACGGGACAAACCTCATCCCGTCCCGTCCCGTCCCGAAGCAGCTCTTTCCCGTCCCGTACCGTCCCGTCCCGAGCTTTTTGTTTCTAATTTAAAAGCCTATTAGAATGAGCAATTTATGTTATTTTGTTACGAAAAAGTTTGTTTTTATCTATTCAAATTTATTAATTAAAAATAGGCAATCCGAAGTATTATTTTTTAATGCTTTAAATGTTTGCTACTTTAATTTAAAATCTTTAAAATGTGTAACTTCATTTAATTCAAATGCACATAAGTGGAAAGCAATGTTTGCAGTTTTCTCATAATAAATACTAACTAGATTTGCCAAGTATTTAAAATAGTGTAGAAGCAATTTACAACGTTACACACTGTCAAACCTAATAATGCTCTAGTGAAACTGTTAGGTGGCTGACCAATAAAAAGTTATAATCCGCATAATAAGCATTATAACTATAATAAAGCATTAAGATATACGTCCTAATGAAATGTTAAATTTTGAAAGCTACAGTGCTCAAAACTTATTTATTTTGACTACTTTTCTTTTGTAATGTGTATTTTTCAACAATAGCTGAAATAAAGTAATTTCTGTGTTGGATTTAGCTTACATTCTTATAGCAACAATAATAAGTAATGGATGCTTAGGGATACTCGGGACGTCCCGATCGGGACGGGACGGGTTCGGGACGGGACGACGTCTGTCCCGTCCCGAACCCGTCCCGTCCCGAAATTTTCGGGACAGAAAATCCTCGTCCCGTCCCGTCCCGTATCTCGTCCCGGCCGGGACGGGACGGGATATCCCGTCCCGAACGAAACTCTAAATATAGCAAGTGAAATTTGTCAACACAAAGACTGCAACTTGAATTTGAAATTTAATTTTTTAAATATATAAATTTAATCTGTCCAGTATTTGTTACATATATCAGCAAAACTATTACAAACTATGTACATAACAGATCACAAATTTTTTGCGTTCACAATTTTGTATGTTTTTCTCGGTAAACAGTGCAGTACTGTTCAGCGCTAAAAATAGTTTTTGTGCAATTATGAATACTGCTGATCCGGTTAAAATATTTTTTTTTAATTATCGTTTTACCTGTAAATTACCACCTTGAGGGGATTAATTTAAGATAAACCACTAATTCATTTTTACCCACAACCGATACAAGACCTGGCACTGTTTACCTGGGCTGTATAATTTATCACATGAAAAATCAGGCGGCGTTTAACGGGATAGGCATTTTAGTGCGTACAAGTACTATCTGTAACTTCGAAAACGTTATCAAATGCTTACATATTTTACATAAAACTATTAGAATTAAACAGTTGCAGACTTAAGAATTAAAAACAACTACAACTATGTGTCTAAATGCCTTAACTAACTTAGACGTTATTATTTAATTCGTTAGCAGTAACTCGCAGCAGTAACCAGCCATATGTAAATAATCGAAATAAATAAGTATGATCGATTCAAGCGAAAGAATTATCAATTATATTGCCTGGGCTGAGTCGAAACTTAAAAGTTTTTAAATTACTAATTTAACTGAAAAAATTAATTGTAAATTTTCTTATGGAAATTAGGATGCAAATTAAGGAAACAACACCGTATTGCCAAATTCTTAAACTGAGATTTCTAAATTGACTTTGCAAATTTCATGCGGAAAATTTGTACGGCTTCAATATAAATAGGCAATTTAGTTCTATACTGTTTATACTTTTAAAACCTATTTTGCTTTCAAATAGCAGTTTACAAGTTTCTACCATTTTCCGACACATTTTAAATCTAAGCTTCATTTTCAGACTGAACCCATATTATACTTTTTAATTGCTTATAAAATAATACAGGCCTAATAATTTATTTAGTGGATTAAACGACAGCCAATAAAACCTTAATTGAATATTTACATTTGCTTATCTAAATCATAGTTGTTTTGAGTGGTCCTTAGTCCTTGGTTAGTGTAATAGAAAGTAAAAGCTTTTGCCACACATAATAATATAAAAATGAAAACATTTCAGAAAACAGATGTTTGACGCCAGTCAATTTAAATCTAATACCTAACTGTAGTTATACTGGAGTTGCAGATCTTCACTGTCCTAGATGTTTTGATTTGTTAGCTTTAAAGAATTGCAAAATTATTTGTTACATGAGCTTTTTGTATGGGAAGCATGGAAGCTCTATATACACTATAATTATAGTATTTGCACTCAAAATTTTGCATCTTATGATCCTTTATCTCATTTTAATCTTAGATTGACACAATGTAGATTACCTTACGCTTCTGAACTTGCAATTGTTTGTCATCTATCTTTGACTTAATCTAATTAGTAAATGCACGCCATCATACTTATAAGCCGTAAGCATAAAATACAACATAAAAATACCATTGACTTTTATTATATTCAAAAATCTATACTTTCTATTTCACATGTTTTGATGAACGTATCACACTGGATTAAAACATAAGCAAATGAATACATGTAATTTTTATTAGTTGTTAGTGGGGCAGCAACTCTAATTAAAAAGTACTACAAAATTACTGGTGCCAAAACTGTGGCATTATCAGAATAGAAACTGTTCTGACCAAATGAAGTTCATATTCTAAGAGAAACAAATGTTAAACCTTAAATTACAAAAATAAAGAAAAGAAAGAAGTATGAGTATACTAAATGAAAATAACAAAATTAAATAATGATTAATTGAATTATGAAGATACCAAAAGGATACATCTTTAGTCGAAGTGATTACGGAACAAATATTCAAAAAAATTGCAAAATCAAAAGAAGAAAATTAAATCTTTAGACTCTGAAACTACATGGCACGTACTCGTAAGGTCGTGACACTTCTTAATTTACAATAAATATGACTACAAATTTTAAAAGACGGTCATCTCGTTATTATTTGTGGGTTAAAACGCTTTCATTAAATTTAATTTGAATTGTGCTATAATTATTTCTAGTTTTAACAAACGATATTATCGTTCAAGGTTTCCAATCCAAGGGAACTCGTTATGTTTATTTTCAAAATCTTTTGAAGAAAAAATTAAATAAATCAAAAATCTCCTACGGTCATACGTCTCTTTACTTTCGTACTTAAAGAACTAAAGAAAGTCCTCTTTCTCTTGTAAAACAATTTAGGATCAGCTTTTAATTCCCTAAACGTATCTTGACTTACCTTATATACATAGTATAAGCGAGCCCGCGTAGCTCAGTGCTTACTGCACTGGTGTCTATGAACCTGCTGTTTAAGCAAATGCTCGCTTCAGGTCTTGGTGATCGAGACCAGCGGCGGTGGCAAGTTTTCCCACTGGGTTTTCCTTGTCCACAAGCCAGTGAAGGGCTCAGCGGCTCTGAAAGTCAATGTAAAATGAAGTTCGTCATAGAAGTAGGCCCGAAAAATGTTAGAAAGACAAAACATGTGTGATGGCACAGTGCAAGAAGTGAATTCGAGGTCGGGCACCCTGTAAGAACTGCAATTAAATCGGGGCAACCTCAAATTTATTTTTTTTATATACATAGTATATATATGTATGTATGTATGAATGTTACAGTATTGTACTCTCAGGCTGACACCCATGCACACTGTATTATTTTCGGCTTGCTACTCTTGAGACACACCATTTAGTCAGAGTCCACTCGGTAGTATGCTTAACTAGATGTGCTCGTCGAGATCGCTGCCAGTTACTTAATACTAACTTATTTGCAAAATCTTAGCTATTGATTGGGATGTGACACTATCGCCCTCTTTAAGATAATAGATTAAGCTTCAGCGATGGAGACACTTTAACTGTTTATAAGGCCTACATAGTTCAGAGTATTACTCAGTCTCCGAGAAGTTATCAATATTCTCAGCCAAAGAGCGCTCTGTCTTTCTTCACCATTCTAATTATGGCAAACCATTCCAATGAGACATGCTTCGGATCCCGTGATAAGGCAATAAGAATAGGAAGAGGATAGAGAGTGAACGGGAAAGTAGGCAGGCAGCCGAGGAGAGAGATAGTACTATCGAGCAGCGTCAACCCATGACTTAGAGCGAATCACATAGAACCACCACTACTCACCCACACGCCGACCACCAGCCATGCACCCCTCCACCGCCACTCTCCCTCCACTCCCATGCCAGGACTGGGAAAGACATATCTGGATAGTCCACCGTGAGTACACGTGTTAGAAAGGGTCGTATATATATGTAAACATATATTTTTCACTCATTGCCTTTCGTATCTCTTGTGAGTCGCTCACCACGAGACCTCGACGAACTCCTCTGCATAGTATATGTATCGTGTGTGGCGAATCCGAATACCCCAATTGCATTTTCAGCTAACAATAAAACACACTTTTCACCAAAAAATTTAAACTATGTATCACGAATCTGAAAACATGTAAGTCGTACATTTTGCACTTTTCCAAAACATGTAAGTGGAATATCCAATACTTTTTAAAAAATCGTAAATAAAATTTATACTAATTTATAGCATTTAGGTATTCTATTTGGCGTTTTACCTACGTATAGCTGAATTTTATTTTGGCTTAAATTTGGTTCTATTCATTTTCTTTTTCATTTTTGGCTGACGATATCTACCTACACCTAAAGTTTAAACATTATTCTAATTATTGAATTCTGGCTATAAAACATATTACCGTTGAGCACAAAAGATAGAATGCACTTGTGTTAAAACGTATTCTCAATAAAAGAACAGATAAATTTTAAATCACATTCGTTGATTAACAGCCACACTACATCACGGCCTGAATCAATGAATTATAATAAAATCTTATTAAATGTAATTGTAGGACGACAAATTGGGTGGCAAAATAATTTTGAACATTTTGCTTCAAATTCCAAAACTATAACTTTGTATGAATGTAAATATTAAAGTTGTATTTTCGGCTACTAAACAATGTTTAGGAGTGGACCAGATTCCGTTTGATTTGAAAAATCATTCGTTGCTTTGTCTTGCATATAAAACACAAAGTAAACTGTTAGTTTTAGTGGTCGTTTAATGAAATTTTTACAACTACAAAACCGGTGTCAGTTCAAATCTTGTTAAGCCACCACTGCTTATAACATAACAAAGCATTAGGCGGCGTCTAGCTAAAAAAAGTAAATAGGCTGCACAAATAACATGAAGGATATGAAATAACTAATTCATATTTTAGTCTCATAATTATTTATCAGCTTAGATTCTAAAAAGTATACAAACCTTTATACTATGAATATAAAATATATTGTATCGATTCATTATTGATTTATCTTAAGGATTTGCTATTTAAACGTATTTTACAAAGAAGTATTCTGATAAATACAACATTTTAGAAACACTATAACCTCATGCAGCAGTGATATTTACCGTAAAGAGTTGTAAAAACGCATTCATCTTCTGGACTTTTTAATTTATTCATGTTGAGAAATAATACCATACTAATTATTTATCAACTTAACGTTTTGTCCATTTGACAGCAGTCAATATTTTATTATTTTTATTTTCCTATTCACAAGTTCCATCATCACGTTCTTTGCATTGAACTAAACAACGGCAATGTCCATAAACCCTTCCAGGCGCAAGGAACTTACTTTACACAAAACTTATTTTCCTAATTTCTCTATGGCCTTTAACGAAACGGTTGCTTTAGCCGTTTTATAATCGATGCAAGCACTACACAATTTGAAAATTTAATCGTGTGACGTCATAAAAAATCATATAACAGTTCTCAAAAATAAAATATTTTGCATCTTTATTTATGAATTAGAGAAATAAAAGCTAAAGTAATTTTTGCAAACCTAGAAAGCTCTATAATTTAGTTGACTCTAGCACCTAACTCGCCGATGTCTTGTATGTTTATGAATTTAAAGAAAGCAATAAACCCGTCCGATTACACTTACAAAATTGAATAATTAAAATCCCAAGATTTCTACAGTTGCCTTAGATCGAACCTGTTCCAAATCAATTCAATGTGTTGAAACTTGTTATGTGAGGAATTATAGTGAAATGCAAATTTATTTATAAAGTATTATATCATATCCTATTAAAGATTTTTGGAATATTTCTTATTTTAAAACAGGACATTTTAGTCGTTTCTGGCCATTTTCCAAACACAGAGAATGCTCGTAAAGTCCTAGTTACAACATTGACCCAATACCAAAATATATAATGTAAGTGTCGTTGTATTTAAATTCATTTTTTCAAATAATAGTTAAATAACAATAAACCTTCTGACTGAACGCAGATCTCATAGCTATATATTGCTACTGGTAGGAATTTAGGAATAATAAGAGTCATACTTTAGTGCTATATATAATAACACTTTATAGAACTGATAAAATCCTATTTATGCAATGACCATTGTTTTTTAATAACTGACTAACATAATTACAGATTTAAGGGTCAAACGTTAACTTGTTAAAATGCAGCTTTTTATATCATATAACATTGAAAATGTAGGTTACTAAAGTGGCTTAAAAAAAATGTTTTCAAATATTGAAAAATATTATTTGACAAATTTTTTAAAACCCAGAAATTGCGTTTTAGATAATGCTTTGGAATTTAAAAAAAAATTAATTTGTTGAAAGTCGGATGAAAATTTAAAAAGTCACATGCTTTTCCAAAAATCAAAAATTCGAATTTATATAACTTTAACAGGCAACTGTGAGCCTATCTCAGACATACAACAAAAATAATAAGGCCCTCCACACGTTTACTGTTTGCGCTAGAGGCGCCTTACGCGCAATAACTTCACTTAAAAGTCGGCGCACATTTGTTTACCTTTCCTTATGAGTCTTTTTGACTATCCTTTATTTATGCCAAAGCAAATTTTATTTTGTGAACATAGTGTTTAATGTTTCTTAAAAACATGTGTACAATTCGTAAACGCTTACAAAACAAAAACAAATCGTCCAGCTGATTTAATAAATGTATAAATTAGCTCATCTTAAAGCAACATGCCTTTGAAAACTACTTTAAAATCAAATTTAAAAATGAATTAAAGTAAAACAAAGCAAAATAATTAGCAACAAATTCTAAATTATTACCAGAAGTAATTTGACTCTGTTTCATATTCCAAAAATAAAGTAGTAACTAAATCAATTAAATGCCTGGGCCTTACGTGGTTTAGTTCGAAGGGTACAATTTTATAAGCTTTTTGCAACGGTTAACTTTTCGTTAGTTTCATTTTCATAAAAGGTGAAAGGACGACTGGAGCGCTTACCTTCGTAAATAAAATTATCGATTGTTTAAGTATCTGGATTACACACACAGATGTAGTTTAAATTATGGTACCCCCAGGGGGTATATGTACTTCAACTAATATCAGCGTGCACTATGTACATAAAATACTTACCACACAAATCGTCAGCGAAGAGGCAAATCTGACTATCTCCTTTTGGTGCTAAAAGCGAAACTGACTACTACCATTTTTTGCTAAAAGCGAAAATGACTATCTCCATTTTTCTCAAAATACCATTGAAAGGAGGCAAAAAAACTACATGTGCCAATGCAGCATGTTATAAAGCATACGTTGTTGTTAAGGGGTCGTCCATAAATGACGTCACAAAAAATTATTGCTCTTTGAGAACCCACCTACTCCCAAAAAACCTGGGGAAAAAAAACTATGTGCCAATGCAGCATGTTATAAAGCATACGTTGTTGTAAAGGGGTCGTCCCTAAATGACGTCACAAAAATTATTGCTCTTTAAGAACCCACCTACTCGCGAAAAATCGGAGGAAAAAAAACTATTTGCCAATGCAGCATGTTATAAAGCAAACGTTGCTGTGAAGGGGTCGTCCATAAATGACGTAAAAAAAATTATTACTCTTTAAGAACCCACCTACTCGTGAAAAATCGGGAGAATTTTCAATCCTAGATCCAGGAGCGTAATCATTTACTTGTTTATAGCTATTTATCATCTGACTGAAAGCAAGCTTACTAACTACACAGTTGCTTTGATTAAAATGAAGCGGGATCGGTCACATTGTTAGTGACAGGCACAATGAATAAACAAATTAATATTCCACGTGACAAAAATTTAATTACAAGTTAAATATTAAAATTCTATCACATTCGTTTTTCAATTACTACAACATTTAACTAAACGTCGTAATAGTCCATTATTACAATGCCCACTGAAAACTAAACCGAAATGATAAATAAATGAAGAAAGGAGTAGTCACTAGAAAACCAAAAGCATTACCAATAAACACTCGTTAAGTGGAAAACGATAATCTTAGCTCAGTCATTAAAAGGTTGACACATTGATTTAAATTACCAAAAGCTAATGATACAATCAATATCAATAGCTAAAAATTTTAAGATTGTAATATTTATACTGGGTTGTCTTTTGTCTTGTCTATAAATGATGTCACACTTAGCGTGTGTGGGTTTTGTCTAGTATTTATGACACGCCTTGTTACAGCTGAGCTGTTATAATGGGAACAGGTTGGTTCTTAAAGAGCAATAATTTTTGTGACGTCATTTATGGACAACCCTTTTACAACAACGTATGCTTTATAACATGCTGCATTGGAACATAGTTTTTTTTCCTCCAGATTTTTTGAGAGTAGGTGGGTTCTCAAAGAGCAATAATTTTTGTGACGTCATTTATGGACAACCCCTTAACAACAACGTATGCTTAATAACATGCTGCATTGGCACATGTCGTTTTTTTGCCTCCTTTTAATGGTATTTGGAGAAAAATGGAGATAGTCATTTTCGCTTTTAGCAAAAAATGGTAATAGTCAGTTTCGCTTTTAGCACCAAAAGGAGATGGTCAGATTTGCCTCTTCGCTGACGATTATGATCATCTCCATTTTTCTTAAAATACTATAAAAAGGAGGCCAAAAAACTATATGTGCCATTGCAGCATGTTAAAAAGCGTACGTTTTTGTTAAGAGGTCGTCCATAAATTATGTCACATTAACTATTGCTCTTTAAGAACCCATCTACTCTCATTATACCGGCTCAACTGTAACAAAGCGTGTCATATATACCAGACAAGACCCACACACGCTAAGTGTGACATTATTTATAGACAACCCATTATGAATGTTACAATCTTAAAAGTTTTAGCCATTGATTTTATCATTAGCTATTGGTCATATAAATAAAATCTACCTTTTACTGACTGAACTCAGCGTTAACGTTCAAATTTTCAGATTTTTGTTTTCCACTTAACGACTTAACAAGTGTTTAATGTTCCTGCTTTCGGTTTTCTAGTGACTACTGCTTTCTGTATTCATTATTTCTGTTTATTTTTCAGTTGAAATTGTAATAATGGAATTTTACATTTAGTTAAATATTGTAGTGATCGGAAAATAATTGTGATAGAATTTTACCATTTCGTATGAAGTTAAATTTCTGTCACGCGGAATATTTATTTCTTCATTCATTGTACCTGTCACTAGCAATGTGACCAATCCAGCTTTTTTTTTTATCGAACCAACTGTATAGTTAGTTAGCTTGCTTTCAGATGACAAATACAGTGGAACCTTTTTATAAGCGCTCACCTTATAGAGTCACCCTTGTTATAGTGTCAGATTTTTTACTCCCCCGGCAAACCGCCTATGCTTTAGCATAGCCAATATCTAGACTATAAGGTCACTTTTTATAACGTCACCCTTACTATAAGCACGTCAATCACTGTGCCCCACGCAAAAATTTACATGATATTTCACCTTTTAATAGCAGCAAACAAAAATATCATGTAACACACACCCCATCTTCAAGGAAAATCTGTTAAAGCAATCGTCTATTGCGGACTATTTTGTAAAAATCTAGTTGTGAAATAAATTCCTGCTTTTAGTTATCATTCGTAAAATAAATTATTTTAACAACAATGCTTCATTTAATAATATTATAATCTCAGTGTTTCTTTAAATCACTAGGACTTTTTATAACAGCATGTGACGTTATAGGCTATAAGGTCACCTCACTATAACGTCGCAGTGCACCCTTCCCCCTGAGATGACGTTATAACAAGGTTCCACTGTAACTACAAACAACTAAATTACTACGGTGCTGGATCTAGAATTCAAAATTTTACCGATTCTTCCTTTGTCAAGCACAAGTAAAACTTTAAAGTCTTAATTTTAGTTATTGTTCGTTGTTATGTGATGCGGTATGATAATTAAGTTTCACAACATTGCGATAGCTAAGCTTCTATAAATGGAGTAGGTGTTTTCTAAAAAAGTAATAACTTTTGTGACGTCATTTATGGACGACCCCTAAACAAAACCGTCTACTTTATAACATGCTAAGTTGGTACATATAGTTTTTGTGCCTTCTTTTAATGGTATTTCGAGAAAAATTGAGATAGTCATTCATTTTTGCTTTTAGCAAAAAATGGTAATAGTCAGTTTCGCTTTTAGCCCCAAAAGGAGATAGTTAGAATTGCCTCTTCGCTGACGAAATGCAAAACCCACGATGTTAACGTTTCCAAAATCTGCTGTGTGTTTTGCTGTTCAGCCTAAATTTCATGATGCGTAACATCTTGTCATCTTATCGCATTATGTTTTTCTTGTTTTACAAAACATCACACTAAAGTGAACAGGGATGACCCAAAAAAACCAGTCCGCGGTGCCGAAACCTAATACAAAGTTTTCAACTTGAAAACGTGGACTAAATTCACGTCGTTAAAGTAATTAGTTATTTCAAATAAAATAGTAGTACTTGTACCCAGATACCTGAATTTAAAATTTGTAGTATATTCACCAGTTACAAAATTCGTTTCTTCTACAAGTCAATTAAACCTGGCATCTTGATGCTAACTGAACGCCATAAAGGATCACAATGGCTTCATAATTACTGTGTATGTTACCCTTAGTGCATTTATGTCCTTAAAATTGTTGCCATAAAAATCACTGCTAAACACCTATCTATAAAATTCAAAATACGTGGACAAAAAGCATAGAAGCCACATGGAAACAACACATTGTGATTGAAATAGTTAAATAATAAATTATCGGTTTACCCATGAATTAACATTGTGGGGACGAAAATTATCAGCTCTTGTAATCTTATCGACAAGAAATTCATAAGTTTGACTGGCCTGAACTGTAAGACTTACAAGTTAGTTATTTCATAAATAAAACATTAAACGGCGTTTAACTAAATACACATTTTAGTTCGTTGTTAGCTTTAATTACCTCTAACTTCAAAACCTTTTCAAATACTTGCAAGTCAATTTATATAAAATAATTATGATTAAAAGGTTGTAGAATTGGCATTTTAAACTAAATGCAGCTATTTCTTTAACTTCCTTTACTAACTTCGACAATATTAATTAGGCCTATATTTATTCGAGCGTAAAACAATGTGTACTAATATTTTGAATTGATCTTTAAGCAATCAAGCACTCATCCACAGCGATGTTTAACATGAAGTGAAAGGTTGGCTGCAGTATTACCTTAATGTATCTACCTACTTCGTAATGTGAATTATGCTCGTATCTAAATCGCACCCATACTGACTCACGTATTAAATCCTAGTAAGTGTGCATGTGGAATCGTGTGTACTTTAAATGCATGTATTTATAATGTCAGTTCTGTTGTCGTTGTCAGTGTGCTCGTACAATGTACAATGTTATCGTGGTAAAAATCAAACCAACGGTGTGGTTAGTCTTAAGTGCCTGGAGCTTGATATCAGGAGATTACATCAGCATGAATTAACATCGGCAACAATGACGACGACGGTTACACCATAATATGATGAGGAAACTACACAGCTGTTTTTGGAACTGCATTGGACGTAATTTATTATTTTCTCATTTTTATTCCAATTTCTGTTTCTAATTAATTGCGGACTATAAAATACAAACACTAAAGTGGCTCGCAAACTTAATCTTGACTTAGGATTCACACTACAAATTAAATCAGACACTTTTGAAGTTTAAACGTGTCATAATATTAAAAAAAGGTTAGGCAAGTCGTGGCAAATTGAAAACTTCGCATGAAATATTAGAAATTAAACACTGAAAACACTAGGTAAAGAATGGACAATTAAAGAGGCGCATACTGTGTTTACTGTTTGAGCAACCCCGTTAAAAAAATAATAAAATATGTGACCTTCTAGAAATAGGTCAGCGTAATTTAGTAACATTAAAATTCGAAGCAAAGTGTAAGTTATTAACGACGTCAAGGTTTAGCGATTCTTGATAAAAAGGAGTAAAGTATTTTGCAAGCATCTTTCATTATATAATTTATATTCGTTCTTCAAATTTCTGAATATCTAATCGCATCTAATTGAATAAATGTATATTGTTGGTTAGAAGGATTTTACTCTCACAGACTCGAGGACTGACAGCGTTAAAAAGTGCAATACAATTAACAGCAAATATAAATGACTTACTTCAACGTGACTTCATTAATAAGTTACTTCGAGACATCCTTGAGGTGACCCAACGCAGCTCTTGAGAATTGGTTTTGTAAACTCTTAAATACCAACATAGGGACAAAATTTCGAACAAATATATCGAAATTTTGGTTGAAACTACATGCAATATTTTTAAAGTTTTAAGTACCTCATACATTTGCCTAGGCACTACATAAGAGATATTGGGTATTTTCATGTAGTTGCAATTAACCACCAAACAAGGAAAGAATTTGGTTTCTTTTATAATCGCATGTTAATTTTGACTATTTTTAATTTTAGTTAGAGACCGAAATAAAAATTAGTTTTGGCATTTTGCTTTTTAGATGCTTAGATACAGCATCAGACAACATGGAAAAAAAGTTAAATCGTCATATCTATGCTAGTTCTATTTCCGCAAAAAAAAACAACATTTTGTTCAAGTTTTTCTTCAAAAACAGGCATGACACTATTAGCAGTTATATCTAGTTATGAGTAACCAAATATAGGTATTCAAATTAAAGCACGATCAATTGACATGAAAGCACTTGTAAATGTTTTCTCTGGTCGGATTTAATAGTTTAAAAGTAGTTAACATTCCTATTAAACGGAAAACTATAATTTTCTTATGAAAATTAAGATTTAAATTAGGGAAACAGTTAAGTACGTATTACTACATCCTAAAAAAATGATGTTTTTTATGCAAATTACATGTAAAATACCTAAGCTACTTTAGTAGGAATAGATAATTTAGAACCTATATTAGTACCTATATTAGAACCTATGTTCTATACTGTCTACACTTTTGTAGCTAATCTTGATTTCAAACAAAGGTTACATATTTCTAATATGTAATTACCGATACATTTAAAAAATGAGCAGGCAAACAATTCGTTTATTAGTAATTTGAAAGGTTTGATAGTCAATTTGTTATCTTAAAATTCCTATACGTATGATTTTTATACTCAACTCATTTTACAATTGGTATTAATAAAATTTCAAAATATTAAACGTTTAATAATTTATTCGTTTAGCTAATTTATTTACAGTTAATACAATTTTGTTTAAATACTCACATTGGCAGATATGCAAATGTTTTGTTGACTGGTCTTTTGGACTTTTGGTAAGCATATTAGAAAATATTAATTGTTGCCACATTTAATAATACTAAAACTAAATAAAAAAATTTGCCATTTCCTACTCCTTACTATTCGCAGTACCAATGCAATTCAATTATTATTCAGTTTTAGTCCTAGCCGTCGCAGCAATTTTACTTATTTTATCTGAACTTTGTTTATTCTTAAGACATGGGCCAACATACATAGGTTAAATTGGAATTTAGAGTGTCGTATCTAAAGCAAGAATAAATAACAAAACAAATTGCCAAAAACATATTTATTTTGCAAGTCCGTAGAACTTGACAACTTTAAGTTAATAAAAAATTAAATGTAATGACAATGAAACTATTTTAACTGCGTACGTTGGTAAATATTTACACTCGAAACTACCTTAATTTTGCTGCTATATATGGCATTGTTCATGAAAATAAAATTTTCAAAGTATTTGCATACAAATGACATAGAAGAAAGCCAGCTGGACGAATTGCAACACCGCAAAAAAATATATAAAAGCTACCCAAAAGATTCCATTGACCATGTATCATGTTAAATTTATGCTAAACTGCAAGTTAGGCGCTGAGGGTTACTATTAGGGAAACAATACTTTTGCACAGCATCTACCGTAAAGAGCCTGTTTGTTTTGAATTACATAATTACTTGTAGCGTACATTCCCCAACGACAGTAATAAATTAGTGAACCATTTTTCAACCCAGAAACTTAGAAAGGTCCTTATAACTGCGTTGCCTTTGGTAGTCAATTTACCATAAAAACATTAGGCGACGTCTAACTGCTTACTTGAGTAAATAGTTTAGTGTGTATTGTGAGTAACTCAATACCGTGTAAAACTATGGGAGGTTTAAATATAAAATATTAAGAAATAATGCAAATAAAATAAGTAGGTAGTAACAATTTATAAAATGATAAGGTACTGATTTGTTTTTACAATTAAATACAAATTCACAGATCACAGAAGTTAGCCTTTCGACGCCAATCACTTTAAGTTTGAAACTTGTGTTACGCTACAACATTTCACTATTATTTTAGTGTAGTTCTTCTTAAAGTTTCGGTTTAATAAAATTCAAGCAGTGGAATATGACAACGCTCTGTTAAATTGAGTGTTACATAATCTTTTTGTATAGGAGGCATGGAAGCTACAGCCTATAGTATTTGCACTGTAAACGTTGGATCTTATGATCCTGTATCTTATATCTTATATGTAGGTATTTGACTC
This sequence comes from Dicyrtomina minuta, assembly GCA_949802685.1. Taxonomy (NCBI): domain Eukaryota; kingdom Metazoa; phylum Arthropoda; class Collembola; order Symphypleona; family Dicyrtomidae; genus Dicyrtomina; species Dicyrtomina minuta. The sequence continues at coordinate 135,720,495 of OX461808.1, read as the reverse complement.
TTGACAATATCAGTTTCTTTTTCGCTTCTGTATTTGCATTATGTTTGTCATTTATCTTATATTTAATCTAATCACTAAACGCTCGCCATCACACTCATACACCGTAAAGACAAAAGACAACGCAAAAATGCACTTGACTTTTCGTAGGTACAAACATGTATAATTTCTAGTTCACATTTTTTTGAAAATGCATCACACAGGATTATAACATAAGCGAATCAATTAATTTTAATCTTTATTAAATGTGAGTGGGGCAACAAATTTAGTTAAAATAAAACTTTAACGGCACTTTGACTAAATCAGTAGCAATATCATGATTCATAATAAAAACTGTTGTGAATCAACTTTAAATTCTAAAAGACACAAATGGTTAAACTTTTAATACAAAAATTAAGAAAAAAACGAAGTATGAGTGTAAAATGGATTTAAAAATCATAAGCCTCTCATTGGCGCCTATTCATAGTTTGTTGGCGTATTCTAAAAACTTTTCATTTGCAACAAATTAAGAAAGAGTACTTAATTTACCCGATGTATCTTGACTAGGGATGGCCAATTCAAAACTCCCTGCGTTTCGCGCCCGGAGTATTGAAGGCTCCCCAGGGAGCCTTAAACTCCCAAAACTCCCTCCAGAACTCCTTAGTTTCAAAACTCCCTTAAACTCCCTTGGGAGTTTTGGGAGTTTTGGGAGTTTTGGGAGCGTACATAAATTAATAAATATTATTAACACATTTTTTATTTAAAAAATTATGAACTTGCAATACGCCTTTTTGTCAGCTGGTTATTGTTATGTAAATCACCATGAAGTGAATCTTGCTGTAAAGGTTTGGCATAAAATTCACAGATGCCGTGTTTTTGGAGTTTTGCACCTTCAAAACTCCCAAAACTCCCAAAACTCCCAGCATGAAAACTCCCGGCGTTAAGAGAACTCCCTAGGGAGTTTTAAGAGGGAGCGCTCCCAAAACTCCCGCTTGTCAAAACTCCCAAAACTCCCAGAACTCCCAATGTTCCCTCCCTCCCAAAGCTCCCAAACTCGAAGGGAGTTTTGAATGGGCCATCCCTAATCTTGACTAATCTGTATACATGAGAGAGAGAGAGTAAATATTTATTTACAATTGGCGTTACTATAGCGCTTGTCATTAAGACACAGTAAGGACTATTTTTCAATATATTTTAAAAACAATACTGCAGCAAAATGTAATAATTTAATTTTCTTAAAAGCAGGTTCATAATTATTTTATTTTAAGACTATACTGATCTCACAATTTCATTATTTAAAAAAAAATTACTACATATATGTACACAAAATTGTTTGCGCAATCATTTTAGCCGCAGTCCACACAACCTTTGTCCTTTGCCAATTTGTTGCAAATACACAGTAACTGTAATTGATACTTGGCTAGTACATTGAAAGGAGTATGTCCACCCGTAATACTAATACAAAAACGAAATGTAAAATATTCAACCCTCTTTTAAATACAGTAGCTTTACTTTTCATCCTTCACGAGCTAAAATGGCAAATTGCGTTTTCAGTTGTTCTGCCAAAACTAATTTTTAGATGTTGAGCATCTATTGAAATGGTTTTGTCTGTCTGTCTGTCCGTCCGTCCGTCTGTTGGGGTTGCTCTACAGGTCACAGTTTTTAAGTGATTACTTTTAAACTAATTTTAAACTCTCAGGAATGTGAGCAAGAGGTGCCCTATTGTTTTTGAGGATAATCGGACCAACCACTTATCCACAATTAACAGTTGAGTGGACCCATGTCAAAAATCAGGAAAGTGAGCTTCTAAAAACGACTGGAATGCGTGTAAACGCATACAAAACAAATGCAGAAAACAAAATACATACCATTGTGTTTAAACTCTGCCGACAAACACAAGTATTCTAATCTATGCTACAGTGCAGTGCAGGCAGTGGTCAATTTGTCTCTCACTTCAGGCCAGGCACGCAAGGAATATCGTTCTGGGGGCATATGGGTTACGAACACATAATGTCCCGTGAATAATAATTCACGTTTATATATTGCTATAGTAGGCATGCAGGGGTCGTCCATAAATGACGTCATACAAGGTTTACTATTTTAGGGATCCCCACTTTCATTAGTTTGGAAATTAGATTGACATATATTTTAAAATAGGATTTTACTAGTATGCATGCAGGGATCGTCCATAAATGATGTCATACAAATTTTACCATTTTAGAGATCCCTATTTTCATAAAATTATAAATTAGATTCGCATATATCCTTAACATAGGGTTTTACTAGAATGCATGCAGGGGTCGGTTATAAATGAATTCATACAAATTTTACCATTTTAGGAATCCTCACTTTCATTAGTTTAGAAATTACATTGGCGTATATTCTTAAACTAGGATTTTACTAGTATGCATGCAGGTAACGTCCGTAAATGACGTCATACAAATTTTACCATTTTAGGAATCCCAAATGTTATTAAATTAGAAATTAGATTGACATATATTCTTAACACAGAATTTCACAAATATGCAAGCAGGGATTGTCTTTAAATGACGCCATACAAATTTTACTAGTTTAGAGGTTCCAATCCTATTAGTTCCAAAATTAGATTAACATATATCTTTAACATTGAATTCTTCAAGCATACGTGCGGAGATCGTCCGTACATGGTGTTATTGAAATTATGCCATTTTAGAGATTGCTATTGCATTCGCATTAGGAAAGCAGGTTAGGGGTGACGCGCAAATGACGTCAGGCAGAAATTTCTATTAGACACCCCCACCCAGCTGCTATCGTATTCACATTAAGCAAGCAGGCTAGGGATGACACGCAAATGATGTCACGTGAAAATTTCTTCTAGACACCCCCACCCAGCTGCTATCGCATTCACATTAAGTAAGCAGGTTAGGGGTGACGTGCAGATGACGTCACATGAAAATTTCTTTTAGACACCCCCACCCAGCTGCTATCGCATTACCATTAAATAAGCAGGCTAGGGGTGACGTGCAAATGACGTCACGTGAAAATTTTTGTTAGACAGCCCCACCCAGCTGCTTTCGCATTCACATTAGGTAAGCAGGCTAGAAGTGACGCGCAAATGACGTCACGTGAAAATTTTCTCTAGACAGCCCCACTCAGCTGCTATTGCATTCACATAAAATAAGCAGGATAGGGGTTACGCGCAACTGACGTCAGGCGAAAATTTCTTTTAGACACCCCCACTCAGATGTAATCGCATTCTTATTAGGTAAGCAGGTTAAGGGTGACGCGCAAATGATGTCACGTGAAAATTTCCTACATGTCACAGACTGACCTATATGTGTTATAGATGTTCAGAGATCGTCCATAATAACGTCCTTCAAATACCATAGTTTCTAGTACCCCAAGTCCCAACTTTAAATTTTTTTGCATCCTATTTTAACTTCATGTCACGTACTTACCTGTATGCGTAACAGATATTCAGGGATTGTCCATAATGACGTTATTTGTGAATGGTGCAATTTATACAAAAATTTCAGCTATATTAGGCTACATGCTACGAACATTGGTATATGTACTATTGATTGTAGGGGAGCTTCCATAAATCTTATATCATCTTTTAGCGTAACATAAATTGTCTTGCGCCTTTGTTGAAGCTCAGCATCTACTTCGGGCCAGCCCACGGCCGACAAATTCGGCGCGAAGCGCCGGATTTTTTAATTATTGGTTAAACTCTAAATTAAACGTTACAAGTTGGCACTTCTGAGAACGAAGCCTTTTGCTCAAAGTCCATAGAAAAGATCTTTTTACTAGGATTTTGTGACTGAAGACCAGTATTTTTGTAATTCTTTAATAACACTTAATTGTGATTCTGAAATCTGAAGGATATAAGTTTGTCGTATGTCGCATAGAACACAAAGCGGCGTCTAACTTTTAATAAATTAAAGTAAAGTTTTACTTGTTATTATAATTATCTATAATTATACCTTTAAAAACTATGTCGAATTCAAGTGTGGTAATAATTATACGAAACTTAAAAAAATAAAATAATTTCGTCTGATTTGCAATATCTAGCGTTGCTTTGTGTTGCATACAAAACACAATGTGACCTTTTAATTGTTATTTTAGGTTGAAATATTTTCAATTACAAGAGCATTTCCGCTAGATAATCTACACACTATGTTATCAATAATGCAAAATATTTGGCGGCTTCTACTTATTTACAAAAAACATTAAAGAGAGAAAAAAAATAAATATTCAGGCTAATGATTTATTAGCTGAGATTCTTGAACCATTATATTATACAAAAATACTATTTAAAGTTATTGTTAAATTATCTTTTAAATTTTTTTAGTTTTACTTTAAACTACAGATACATAACAAAGTATTGTTACTTATTGCAAACAAAGTTTAAATTCAAGACCTGCAATATGTTTACAATAAAGGTTGCCGTCAATAACAATTTACAGGCAACCATGACACTAGCCATAAATCATTCACAGTGCAGATAACTGATTTATTGTTGTACCAAATTCAAATTTAAACTCAACCACTCAACTCAAAGTGTCTGATTTACAGTTACTGTAAATTAGCTGTTTTGTAATTTAAGTTCAAAGGACAACATTGTTCGACTTTTAGACGCCAGTCAAGTTTTTTGTGCTTTTAACGGACCACACAATCTGCCTATTGCAACTCGCGTAACTGCAGTTTTGGGACGATGCCTGGCAGGACAATGTAAAACATAAAACAAAAATCTCATAAAAAATTAAAAATATTGATAATACTCATACGTAAGGTACAATTTCGCTTGACATAATTGTTTTGTGAGTTTAGGTAACATAAAGATCTATGATTAGCTAAGACATACCATAAATGGGGCCTAACTTCTTGCAGTTTTTCATCCCTATTATTTGTACATGTGATATGTATTTAGGTGGAAATGAGATGTAAGAACTGATGTTAATGTACATATTTAAAAACTATATCGAACTCTAGAATACTGGATATTACATTGTAGTTATCAGTGCTAAACTGAGGAACACCATTGCAATATCTGTCACGCCATTTCTGCGCGACTTACGGTTACTGGCTTGTAAGACATATCGATGCCTAACATTTCCTCCAAACAATTAAACACAGGCCAATTTAAAATTGTACATAGCTACATATCGCAAAAAATAATTTCCAATCATATCGTAGTTTGTTTTGGGAAATACAAAACTACAATTTTTATAAATTGGGCAAAAATTGTGGGAGCTGCAGGGTGCTAAAGAAGTAAAAATTAATTTTCTGTTCCACTAAATATGGCGCCCGTTTAGTTACCATTAGCAAATTTATACTTTCAAAAATTTCACTATGCGAGTCAAAATGCCCATTGGGATCATGCTCTTAAGCAAATGTGGTTTTTTTACATGCTATTTAAAAAAAAATTATATGAGTTTCTCCTTTTAGTTGTAACTTACAAGACATTTATTACAATTACAAGACTGAAAAAATTGGTCAAAATGTGATACACAAATAACATGAAGGAGATACAAATATAAATGGATATTCAGGCTCATGATTCATCAAATCTCAACACAACACATTCCTCCAACACGAACCTCATGTAGCAGTGATTTTTATTGTAAATAGCTGTAATATTGCTTTTACCTTTAGGAATATCTAAATTTTTAATTATGTTTCAAAATAATTATATAAAACCTAGGCAATAGCTTCAACGTTTGGTCCATTTAACCGCAGCCAATAAAACTTTGGTTGATTGAAAATACAAATTAAACTGACCATTATAATTGTAAATTGTCTTATGGAAATTAAGATGCAACTGAATGAAAATGTAAAGTACTGCCATATTCTTAAAAAGATACTAGTGGTATAGTAAAAAATCTACCTCTAAAATATATAAGCGGCTTTAACTTGAATAGATATTTTATAACTTATAATTTTATTATAATTAGTGCAACACAATCTTTGTTTTTATAATCAACCTTAATTATAAGTAGCAGTTTACATATTTCTACAATTAATCAATACATTATAAAAAAGATCAAGAAAAAAAAATTATTATTACTTTCAAAAACATGATAGTAAATCTGTTAGCTCAAAACTCCAATACGTTTTATTTTCAGTCTAAACTCAATGTACAATTTTTACCGACTGTCACTAAATATACTAAGCAAATAAATTTTTAAACTTGTATTATTTAATAATATAATTTAAAATAAAATTGTACATTGAGTTTAGACTGAAAATAAAACGTATTGGAGTTTTGAGCTAACAGATTTACTATCATGTTTTTGAAAGTAATAATAATTTTTTTTTCCTTGATCTTTTTTGGTTCATGGACATAAGACCTTGGCTGTAACACCTTAGTACAAAACATCTACCCCAAAACACCGCAAGTATTAAAGACCTCACACACAAAAGACCTTATTCCAAAGCACCTTTCTGACACAATACCTCAAGTACATAACACCTTGGTACAAATGACCGTATTCCAAATCACCTTGTGACCAAAAGACCTTGCACTTATTTTTGTAAAAATGCCTAATAAAGCACAACACTGACTGTTGTGAATATTTGCGCGCAAAATAATTAACGTTACCGTTAACGCAAGAGATACTTAAAAACAGTATACGTAAAATAAGCAGATAACTTACGGCTACGGCTAACTTTAAGTATTTTGTATCCAATTTTAGTACTGTTTTTCTATTTTTACTACCCACATTTAATAATACATTTAATGTAAATAATGGTATTTTAATAATATAAATAGGTTTAAAATTAACAAAGTACCGTATATCCTATAATAAAATCAAATGTACATTAATTGAAATCTAAATTACTGACACACATTGTTTCCACGTAATAAAAATTGTTATAGCGTTCAACTACAGTTAATATTTTAATTATGTCTTCACTCGTATTCCGTCATTATTACACTCGTTTTCACACCTGTGTTTCTGTGTTATCGTAATTAATTTAAACTTACAAGTAAACCACTTACTATGTTTTCTCAGGATCTGGAAAAACATAGCCAGAAACGTTTCATTGGACCTCAGAATGAACGAATAGTGTGCAAACTTGAGTGCATTTTGCGCGGTGCTTTAGCAGTAGCCCGCCAAAGTTCAAAAAAACCGAATTTTTCAAAGTTTGCTACGCTGTTGCTTCTACAGTTTTTGTCTGATTTCAATGAAACTTGCAGTTTTGTGATGTTCAGACTTTTATCTAAAAAGCTATTTCTGGGAATTTTGAAATTCGAATTTTTAAGTTTTTATCAAAAAACTGTTATTAAAAAATGGGTCTCAAAAGTATGACATTCTAATAATTTTTGAAAAAAAAAATCGAATTTCAAAATTTTCAGAAATTACTTTTTAGATAAAAGTCTGAACATCACAAAACTGCAAGTTTCATTGGAATCAGACCAAACCTGTGGAAGCTACAGCGTGGCAAACTTTATAAAATTCGGTTTTTTTGAACTTTGGCGTGCTGCTGCTAAAGCACAGCACAAAATGCACTCAAGTTATCACACTATTTGTTCATTGTGAGGTCCAATGAAACATTTCTAGCTATGCTTTTCCAGATCCTGAGGAAACATAGTAAGTGGTTTGCTTGTTAGTCTATATACTATACTTCTATTGATTGTTTTTTCTACTAATGACTCATCTAACACAATTTAATTATTGCTTTTGACTCTAGCCTGACAATGCCGCTCAATTTTGTTCTAACAAGGGAATGACGCGATATGGTTCAACTAAATTTCAAAAAGACCCATTTCAAAAAACGAGACTACTTTTATAAAGCACAGATCCAAAGTAATTCCAGTGCATTTTGCGTTGCTTGGTCACAGTGACCCGCCGAAGTTTAAAAAATTTTGATAATTTGCCGCCCTATAACTTCTGCAGTTCTTATCTTTTTTATCCGATTTTGATAAAATTTGATTTTTTGTTATCATCAGTCTGTTTCCTAACCAGTTATTACAAGAATTTGAAAAATTCGAAAATGATAACTTTTCTTTAAAAAAATAGAAAAAACGTATACCTTTGAGGCCCAATTTGTAAACCCTATTTTTTCAAACCAGTTTAAATGTTTGAATTTTTGAAAATCTTGAAATGACATTTGAGTATTAACAAAATAATTAATGAGGGCATAACGCGCAATATAAAAATATTTACAATTTCATAAGTGTGCATTTTTGCAGTTAAACTAAAACAGTAAGGTGTTTATTGTTTCGAGGTCTTTTGGCCATGAGGTGTTATTGTAAAAGGTCTTTTGGGATTCGGTCAAATAGGCAAAAGGTGTTTTGAACTTAAGTTCAAATGTCCCGCGGTTTTTTGTCCTAAGGTGTTTTGATTTTGAGGTTGTTTTGTCCAAGGTCTTTTGTCCTGAGGTCTAATGGATAAGGTCTTTCGTCTGGACACCGTGACAGTCGATACAACTTTGTTTGAATATTTACATTTTGTTATTCGTAATTTGTTTGATAAATCTTTGGTTAGTTCAATAAAAATTAAAACTTTCACCACACATTCACACAATGACATAGTAATATTAAAAAAAAAACATTTCAGAAGTCAGGTTTTCAATTTATATCTGACATCTTTCTCGATACATGGGAAGAGTAAGCATTTGACAGTTTTGAACTCATTATTCAATAAAAGCTAAGCAGTGGATAATGATCACCTTTTGCTAAACGATCTTTTTGTATAGGAAGCATGGAAGCTACATTCTTTATATTATTTACACTCAAAACTTTGCACCTAAGGATCTTATATCTCATTAAACGCTTGGCACTATGTAGGATAACTTCTTACGTTTGTGTTTGCAACTGCTTGTCATTTATACATTTTGTATGAAAAAACATATCATTTTTTAAATCACGGTTTTTGGTAAACTTAGTAAACTACGTACGACAGCGTATCACAGCAGAAATGAATGAATTAGAATCAAGACTTATAAAATTATTGTGGGACGACTAATTGGGTAACAAAATAACATTAAAACCTTTCATCAAAATTAAAATTCCAAAACTGTTACATAGTACAAAAGTAAATATTAAAGTTAGATATGCCGTCATCTTGCAAGTTTTGCAAATGGACCAGATTACGTCTGATTTGAAATATCTCTCGTTGCTTTATCTTGAAACTAAAACTCAAAGTAAGCTTTTAGTTTTAGTTGCAGTTGTAGTTGGCAATACATTTTTTACAATTTGAAGACAAATACTACATCTTATACTGGAGAGTGTGCTAATAATAATACAAAGTATTAGCGGCGATGACGTTTCCACAAAAAGCAAATAGGCTGCACAAAAAACATAAAGGAGATAAAAACATTAACAAATATTCAGTCTTGTGACTCACAATTCGAGAATCTGAAAAATATACGAAACTATTATACTGTGATAATACAGGCCACCTAGCGCAGCCAAGGGGAAAACACCTATCTCCCACGAGCTCCTCTTTCATTTCATGAAAGATTTTTGTTTTTCACTTTTTTGAGTGATAAATGTAAAAATTTTGAACAATTTAAAATTGCAAGTACATTCTAAAGTGCGTCATTAATCGAATTCAGGTCGAAGTTATTAAGATCTGACTAAATTAGTGGTATTTTAACAAGATCTAAAATCCTGCCATGCCGTCGGCTGTTCTAGTACAGAATTTAACATAAGAGGTACATACCTAATAAGAAGGACGGGAAATTTTAATAAAATAACCTTGTGTCAACCAACAAATTTAACTAGCTGTTCTCTGTTTCGTAACCATGCCAAGCAAAAAAAGAATGCAAGTACCTCAAGAACAGGAACAGCTAGCTGCCTACTTTTTACAACAACTGCAGCTCATGGGTCAACAATTAACGTCACAATTACCTTCACAGCTCAACTCGAAGTTGGAAAGCATCAAATCGGAATTTTTCTCTAATTTTTAAGTCTTGGAATCTGACATGAACGGAAAGTTAAAAGAATTGGATGAAAAGTTAAAAAAGGCAGCAAGACGACAGGAAATCGAAACTAGTTTGCTGAAAGTTAAAATAAGTGAGTTGGAAGAAAAATTACAACAATCGGATCAAAGCCTGTGAAACCACCAAAGACCGAATATCAGAAAAGAGATTCTCATCACAGGACTCCTAGTCTGCTCATCTCCAACAGAGGATGCAAGTTTAGTGATCGTCAAAACACTCAAACTTCCTAATGTGCATATCATCAAAGCAAAACGAATTAACAATAAAACGCAGAGTAAATCACCACTCCTTTTTGTCCAGCTGGCTGAAACGCAAGAAGTATCTTCGGTGCTAAGACTGAAGTCACAACTAAAGAACTCACTACCCCACGTCTACATTCAACAGTGCCGAAGTAGAAGAGAACAAGAAATCCATAAACATCTTACGGAACAATACTGGATCAAAAAACTGGACCCCTCCTTTAAGTCAGTGAATTACTCAGGATCCTACGCCTTCAAGGCGGATGGTGTTACTTACTCTAGTGATGGAAAAAACCTGTGAAGGACAAATCGTAATTAATTAAATAAATAACTGTAATTTACCCTATGAATTAATATAAATTAAACTTTAAAGCATTCAGTTAGTTAATTGTTGTCCCTTCTGGCTAGCTATTCAAATTTAGTTTAAAATTGTTTTTTGTTTTATGAGACTCAAAGTTAATTTCTAACTCTCCAATATAATAACGTTACTATTGTTACAAGATATTATGATCAAAAATCTCAGGAAATCTAATACCGGTAGGCTGAATTCCGACTTCAGTAACTGGCAGCCAGGACCACTTCCGAATTTCCGCACATGGTGTGGGTACCGAAATAAGGTCAGGGATAGGTCACTGGCTGGCATTAGATCTATGAATAGTGTTTCAGACGCAATGTAACTAGTACATAAGAAAACCTGTATGTTTCATAAAAATAACTGAAGTAAAGCAACTGTAACCCGATACCAACGCAAGTGTACCATATGTAGATGTCCAGGGTTCAGTTATTTCTCACTAATCATTGTTAATCGACTGAATATAGCTAGGATTAATGTGAATCCTCTTAAATGAACAAATGAATTAATCTTATAAATGTATACTGTTAAATAGAGATACGGTTTTATAGAGAATAATTTTCCCCTTGGCTAAGGTGGTATCACATATTATCTGTTTATCAAAAACTCTGTAATCATCATTTAATCTGATTTGTGTGTGGGCTTAGGCCCGTAAATGCAATAAATCTATAATTACTACTACTACTACTACTACTACTACTACTACTACTGTGATAATACAAATATTCCATTAAATTATTATTGATATATCGTAAGAATTTGCTATTTAAACTTTTTTTACAAATTTGCGGGAAATTCAAAAAAATCTCACAATATTTATTTTAAAGTACACGCTACTTGTACATGCAATATTAGGTACTTTTAGAAAACAGGGAAATGAAATATTTGACAATTTAAAAAAAAATGCTTTTGCATTTCTAAAAACTTTGGAAATTGAATTTTTACCACTTTCAAAAAACATGTAGAAGGAGTATTTTGCAGTAAAAAAAACTTGCAAATCGCATAGAGGATACTTTGAGAATGCTCGTTATTCTGCATTGGGTCTCGTGTGGAAATTGAGAATTTAGGATTTGGCGGGAAACTTAAAGAATCTCTTTTTTTTAATTACGGAGCAGCTTTTGCGTAGTATTGACTTCATAAAGATGCTTTTAAAATTCTTAGGGATTCTCCACAAATGGCGTCATATAAAAATCTCCAAATTATATTTGCAATTTTCGAAAACGGAGAAATGGAATGTATCCAACTTTTTAAAAACAGATAAATGGAATAAATCTAACTTTTTCAAAACAGAGAAATGGAATACTTCAACTTCCAAGCATGTTAAAATATCAGAGTTACGATTTGGCGAATGGAATATATTTAAATTTGCAAAACCAAATAAAAAATGACAACTGGCACATTGGAATAATCGAGTTAATAGAAAATGTATTGCATTTCAAAAAATGCCCAGATCTCAGGTATACAGCTACTGTTAGGAATAATAAGCACAGCACTTTAGTGCTTTATATGATAAAAATTGATATGTAAAACTAATGAAATCCTGTTAATGCAAATAACGTAAGTAATGTGAAATTATAACCATGCACCACGGTTGTGCCGAGGTCCGCTTTTGGACGTTAAGATATAATAGTCTTAATAACGTGTACCCGACGGCAAATTAAAACTACACATTTTACTTTCGTTATCGTTATTTACTGACGTTAAAAACCAAAAAGAAACGTCAGTGCAACTAACGACTGTTTATAGGGTTACCTATTCATTATTACCTTGTAGGGATTATTAAAAAACTATGAACTGTTTTAGTCCTATCCATAAACGCGGCTTCAGAGTTCAGTCTGTATCGATACTTTTAACCTTATTATCGTTCCATACTGCCTATAACAGGGGTCGGCACTAATTTTGTAACGCGTGCAATTTTGGATTTTTTAAGACGAGTCGCGTGCGACTTGTTATTTACCATTTTTAAACCTTTTTAATTTCAGTTAATTAGGTGAATATTACGTAACTATAATAGCAAAAATTTACGTTTAACAAATCAGATTGTTAGATACTCGACATTTATCTTTCAAATTTTTTAAATTTAGTTAATTAGGTAGGTAATTAACATGAAACAACGATTACAAAAACTTACGTTCAATTAGAATTATTAGATGCTCGACATTGCATTGCGTCTGCAATTTTTTCAAAATCAGGAGTATAATTAATTACTGCTAATCTCAGGCAATCGTCAAGGTGCGTATCCAAAAGCTTAGCTCGATGTTTGTTTTTTATGAACTTTTAATCGGAAAAGGACGATTTGCACAACAAAGTTGATCCAAAAAACGACGTGACACGAGACGCAACAGATACTAAAGACGCAAACTGCTGTTCGTTTACAATTGACCAAAAATTTAAATCAGAATTTTTTAATTTCAGAATAATATTGTTTTAAAGCAACAATAATTCGTTTTGCAGCGCAGCTTTAGTTAACTAAAACAATTCTGCCACAGTCGGCGCAAAATCAGAAATTATTATTTCCCCGAATGGGTTTTCCAAAATTGTAGCTACAGGTTCCAGCTTATGGAAATCTTCAGCGGGTTTGGAATTCCGACCGAATATCTTCAAGATGAGAAACGTAGAGCTCATGACGGTCAAAATTCTTTGCTTCAAGAGACTGACGTTTGAATTCAACAATTTTACACACAAGCTTTATGACTCAAACATACAGAGACTTTACAAATAGGACAAATGAACTTGTCATTACTAAATGTACAAAAATTGCATTCTTGCCACTTAGAAAGAAAATTATACGTTTTCTGTTTTTTAAGTTCTGGCTCGGAACTTTGACAATTATTTAAAACATTTACTTAAACACGATCAATTTAGAATTCAGAAATTTATTTTACCATGAGATTTTACGAACTACAACTGAGACCAAACCTAGTCTTATGTAATGATGTCTGTTGGTATGCACATAAAAGCTGCAATTAAACGGCAGCTCTAGCTATTGATGAATACATTTCATGTTTGGCAACGTCTGCTTCCGGCAAACGCGATTGCAATGACGATCGTACAACATTTCAAATTAAAGTGCTGGCGCCATTGACCAAGTTCTCAATGGTATCATTGTTGCCTGCTGCACATATTATCTTGCCCTGTTAATTTCTAAATTAGCAAAATTTTGTCATTTCAGCAATTTTACTATTTTATATAGTATGAATTTATGAAAAATTGCAGTTCATCGCGTGCTACTAAAAATCCCGCCGCGTGCGACTCGTCGCACGCGTGTGACCTTGTGCCGACCCCTGGCCTATAATTTTGAAAACAATCGTTAAAATGTTTTTTACAAGTTCAAAAAACTTGACACCTTAAAGTAAATTCAAAATCTAATTCAATGGCAATCATATTTTTGCCCACTACGTTGACAAATACTTAAGCTCCAAACTATTTGAATTTTGCTTATATGTCTATGTTTGCTCTTGTTCATAAGAATAAGTCGTCTAAAGAATTTGAATAAAAATTGCAAAGAAGAAAGAAGAAATTCACCAATTAGCCCAACATATGTGTCTACTGTGAATAAGTGACTATGGGTGACTATTTTTGAAAAAAAACGTTTGCACAGCGTCCGCCGTAAGAGCTTATTTTCTTTGAATTAATAAATTAATAATTATTTGAAGAGCACTTACCCGAATGATAGTAATAAATTAATAAAACACTAATTTATTTAGAAAATCTTCGCTTTGTAACAACTGTCACAGTTAATATAACTTATTTACTAATAAAATGCTACGCGGCGTATAACTACTTCAGTAATTAGATATTTTAGCGCGTATTATTGCTCCTTTCAGTGTAAATCTATGGATAGTTTAAAAACACAAAAAATTAGAAGTAATACAAAGAAAGTAATAAGGTAGTAAAAAATTACACATTGTCAGAAACTATTTAGTTCTTACAATTAAATACATTTACAAACTATCACAGAAGTCAGTTTTTCGATGCCAGTCAATTTATGTGTGAGGCCTAAAACAACATTATAGTTTCATTGTGGTGAGTTCATCATTCAATGAAGTTTGGTTTGATAAATTAAATCAGTGGAATACGGTTAGGTACTTGCTGATCAGTGTCTAAATCAACTGTACATAAATTTATGGTGCCCAGCGGAGAATGAAGCTAAGTTTAATCTATCCATAGTAACCTACAACTTTAAAGTACAAAAAGTAAGGTGGGGTCTAAATACTACATTAGTCAAAGTAGTTGCAGTAAATACTTTGAAGACTGTCAAATATATAAATAGTTCAAAGTAAGAACTTATAATAAATTGTACACTTTTGCCATAGTTATTTCTATGACTGTTACTTCAGTCATGTTTAGGAGCAATACATATAGAATCGCCCCTCTACGACTATTTTTATTTACCATAAAACTACATATCATTTAAATTAGTTTTTGAAAAAAATGTCGACAATACAATACACGAGTTGACAAAGTTATGTTGTATAATTATATCAATCAATTTTTTTTTAAATACACCTAGTTATATCTAAAAAAAAAATATTAAGGTAAGCTTATATATAACTAAATACAAATATACATATATATATATCTTATGTGTAGTTAAATACTAATTGAATTTATGTAATGTCTCATTAGAAGTGTCAATATCAAAACATGCATACAAATTTAGTCGCATTAAACTATGTGAGGCCGACAAATTTGGTCCCGTTAGTCGAAGGTATCATTGCAGAAATTTCAATCGTAAATAAATTATGCGTGTATTGAGAAATTTCATGTTTGTGGGGAAATAAAAGGCCAAGAGTAAGATATTTACAACTTTGTGGAATGCAAACTACCTAAAAAGTTTCCGAATGCAGTCGTGTAAAGGTTTGAACCCGCCTATCTATACCATCGGTTTCTCCATATCTTTGAGAGTTCAACATCTGGCATTTGCTTCACTGCCATATTAACTTCAGCTGTTTCGGATTTTTAGTCCTGAGAACAATATTGTCAGCAACGTCTCCTTTAAGACGCTAGTCACTTTATTTGTGTGTTAAACGAAGCCACGTGATAACGGCTTGTCAAAAATAAATATATTGATAGATGAATTATATCTATAAAATCCAGATTTATAACTATGATAAATTAATGCAAACAAAATTAATGGTAACAAATTAAAATATAATTATAGTTATATACAATTTTACACATCGTTGCTTCTAAATAGTACATTATATTTCATTGTGAACGGATCAATAGCACTACTTACATAGCCAGCCTTTTAGACGTCAAAATGGTCTTGTCTGGTCATTATAAAAAAACTACACTTGGTTTAATTTTTAGTTGCTATATCATCGCAGAACATTGTCATTTTTAATAAACAAGCATGACATACTAACGTTGAATATAATATTTAGTTGAAGATTTTAAATCTAAAGTGAGGATCAACTTACATAATCCTGCTACTACTTTTTGCGTATCTAGACCGCACACAAAGATAAGGATCGCATGTAGGTAGAATTACATGCAGTTTAAGGGACATAGTAATTTTAGAATGGGCGGTACATTCAACAATGTTGTTGTTCCGCAAATCTGAAATTTGTTTAGTCTTAAGTTCATTAGGCTTTAACTGTTACCCTATTAGCCGTTCCATAAGTTTAAAAAAAAAACATATTCAATTTTTAAGTTTTAGACGCCAGTAGTAGGTAGTAGGTATATACGCAAGCGTATCACGAATTTTGCATGTTAAAGCCCATAAGGAAATAGCTATGTACATGAATATGTACTTTATGTTGAAATGATGAAGAAGTGGATTAGTAAATGACGTCGTGTAAATTGTGACGTGTGGGGGTGAAAAAGTATGCAAAGGGTGGGTGGGGTAAAAATTTTAAAAAAATTACAGAAAACAAAAAGCCAAAAAACATCAAAAAGAGTTACAATAAGAACATATAAAATTTACATACACATAATGCTAACCATGGTGGCAGAGTAGGTAGAGTAACATATTATATAATGTAGTCTTAGATTCAAGTATGGGTTAGGGTGACTAATATTTGTTGATTTCAGATGATGCTGGTCAAATCGAGAATTAGGAAAACACCAACAAATTTCCAGCAAAACAAGGTAAGCGTTTTTTTTTAAATGCTAATTCAGTTTTAAACTGGTGTCCAAAGTGTTTAGACGTGTTTTTACGAAGCTTAAATTTAAAGTAGAAATAAACTTTTGAAATATAAACTTTAAGAAGGTTAAAAACTATGGAGAGTTACCCATCATTTGTTGTTGAACGAAAATACGAGGACGAGCGATATGCTCTTACATCTCGTTTGGCTGAGTTAGTATATCAAATTGAGCATGCAGCTATATTTGCAGAACTAATACATCCACAATGTGGAATCAATTGTCAGGAACATGATAATTGCGTCAATTCTAAAATCCTTAGAATGGTTAAAGAACTTCAGTGGGTTAGAAAAGAATTAATGTCATTGGAAAGAATTATGGCGCAGCAAGGAATTGATTTTAAAATTCAAAATGACAGTTGGCGATGTGCAAGCAGAATAGTGTTACAATATATATCACAGCAAGATTCAGATGAAACGATATCACAAAGATTTAAAAAAGTAAGCAAGAGTTTATACAAAAAAACGTATGAAAAATATCCAGTTCAACGTGCTATTAAAACCCTTGGTGGTCCATACTCATCCAAATACCTAATCAGTTCTGAAAAACGAAAGCAATCTTTTATTCTTAAAAAGTGGGATGAAAACAAATTTCCTAAAATTAAGACAATGTGTCACGCAGGCTTTTTGTGTACAAACGCTACGACTGCTATTTGTTGCTACTGTGGATTCGGGTTTAAAGACTGGCAAAAAGATGACAATCCAAAACAAATCCACAAAAAAAGTTTTAACAACTGTCTTCTTAGTCGCATTTCGGAACAAATAATTGGGTCTTATGATATTCTACCAGAAATATCAGAAATGACTGAAACTCAAAAGGATCAAGAATTGCAAAACTCTAGAGCTACTCTCGTTTGCCCAATGTGTCTTGACAAACCTAACGTTATGCTCTCGTTAGAATGTGCTCATTTAGTGGGTTGCACAACATGCATACAAAAATGTCAAGAGTGTTGCAAGTGTAAAACCAAAATTTTAAATCTTGTTCGCATTTATCACTGACATAAGTCTCATATAAGAATATCAACTTTTTAAAACCTATCAGTCTTCTACTAAACTTTCATGATGTCGGGGTTTACAATTACCCTCCTAAGTGATTCATCCTACAATTACTATCCAGAAAATACTATTACTAATTTTAGAAATAAATTAGCCTCACTAATTGGTTTAACGTTACGAGAATTTGAAGTGGCTCTCACAACATGTACATATACGTCAACAGATATATTTTTAAAAGAAAATGAATCTATTGGTATTTTAAGAACGGCTGATATAATAAAGTATAACACTTCTCCTACTAGATATACTGTTTGGACAAAAGTAAAAAACCATTACAATCCTAATTTTCATGAAGCTAATTTAAAAGCACCTTACAATTTTTCAAGTGTCACTGATCTGTGCAATTATATAACATCCAAAACCAATTATGTTTACGAATTAAACAAAAACGGTTATGTTGAAGTTACTGAAAACAAAGACTTCAACGTTTCATTACTTACACTCAAGCTTTTATCAAAAATTAATAAAATTTTGGGATTTCAAACTAGTGAAATTCAAGTAAAAGAAAATTGTGTACGAGGAAAAGATAAAGTGTACAAGTCATACGAGAATAACTTACTGTTTCTTTATTGTGACATTGTTGAAGACCAATACGTTGCTGACATATTCGCACCGCTAGTACGAAGCATGCCTCAAGTTTATAATAATGGTAAACCATTTGAACATGAATTTTTTAATCCAACATACCTTCCTGTGAAAATACAAAGCTTAGAGTCTATACACACATATATAATAAATGAATCAGGTAATTCTCCACCATTCGAATTCGGGAATTTCAAGTGTACACTACACTTTCGTCCACGCTCCTATTAACAACAACAATGTCTTTCACAGATAAAGAAAGAAATTTTTATCGCATTCACCATTCACAAGATGGTAATGGAAGCCAGTTTAGTAGAAATTTATTATTTTACAGAGCCTCTAATGTAAGACAAAAAGGTAGTGGTTTAGGAAGTTTTTTTGGAACAATATTTAAAAAACTAATACCATTTGCTACAAAATATATTTTACCACACGCTATGAGTGCAGTTAAAAATGTTGCTAGTGATGTAATTGAGGGGAAAACATCTGTGAGGAATTCTATTAGAGACAGAGGAATGACAGCGTTAAAGGCTGCTGGAAATAAAATTTTAGCTCAGTCGGGTTCTAGCGTTAATTGGAAACGTAAGGCAGCTTCTATTTAAGAATATCTGTATAAAAAAATCAAACGTTGCAATAAAATTGGTAAAGGAAACAAGAAACAAAACAAAAAGTCTAAACAAGGAAAAGGAATTTTAAAGCTACCAAAATTAAATAAAAAAAAAGAAAACAAATAAAAAATCAAAATCTAAAACAAGAAAAGGATACAGTATTTTTAAATAATTTAAATGGCTCAACATCATTACCTCAGAAGTGAATTAGATATATTTAAAAAAGATAGATATGATATGTCAATACTAACATCGCAAAATTGTGATGTTTATTCACCTTCACCATTATCTGAATCATCTGTTCCTTTAACATTTATTTTAAATTCAACAGACGGACATTATATTCAACCTGACAAAACAAGATTATACGGAAGATTTAAAATAACAAAACTAAACGGTGAGATTTTAGATGCTAAAAGCTTTGTCGCACCAGTAAACAATGTATTACATTCATTGTTTTCACAGTGTGCAGTTTACCTAAATGAAACACTTATAACTCCGTCAAATACATACTATGCGTATCGCAGCATGATTGAACGATTACTACTGTTTTTAAAAGAATACAATAAAACTCAATCAGAGTCTGCTGGATATTTCAAAAATGATGCTCCTGCCTCAGCTGATTCTACAAAAAGTAACTCGTTTAAAATAAGAAGTGAAATTTGTAAAGACAGCAATGTGTTTGAATTCATTGGTCGTCCCCACGCTGATTTGTTTGCTCAACCAGATTTTTACCCCCTGGAATTGATTTAAAAGTTGTATTTTATCGTTCATCAGACGATTTTGCTATGTTTGCACCTCCTGCCAAAGACAGTAAAGTTTAAGAACATTTTAAAATTCACTTCTCAGAAGCCAAACTTCAAATTAACTACAAAGTACTTCAAGCTGCAGCAATTAATCACATTTGTCAGTAGGAAAACAATGAGATAGCTAGTTTAAATTTAACGAGAGTAGATATTAAAAGCTTTTCATTGCCGATCGGATCTTTGTCAAGAATAGAAAAAGGTGTGTTTAAAAGAGGGCAACTACCCGAAAAACTTGTTACTGCTATTGTTCTCAGTACAAATATTAGTGGATCAATAACATCAAACCCTTTTATTTTTGGTGATTTTGGTCTATCTTACATTAAAGTTTCAATCAACGGTGATACGTGTAAATCATATCCCTTAGAAGTTGACTTCAGAGTAGGCTCAAGACGTGTGAAAGAAGCTCTAAGCAATTTATTTCGATCAGTTTGAATTGAAAATCAAGATGCAAGTATCGACTATAACGTCACTGATTTTGTGAGTAACAAAACTCTATTTGTTTATAAAATCTCTCCTGTGACAGATGTACGATGTCCACTAAGATTTGGAAATATAAAAATTGAGTTACGTTTTCGTGAAGCTACTACTATTCCATTACCTATTTTATGTTATACAAATACATTTGGAACATTAAATATTGATAAAAATAAATCTGTATTTTACAGTGATTATTCTCAAATGCAACACTAATAATGGATACAAAACAAGTAATTTACTTTTAAAAACAAATTTGTACTAGGCGTAAAGCTTATTTTGATTGTATACCATGCGATGACTTAAAATATGTTCGTATAAATAAATTTCCAATGTGTTTGGTTGTAAATACTGATCCAAGTACTAAACACGGAGATCATTGGGTATCATTTTACAAGAATAGTAAACAAGAAGACTTGGAATTTTACGATTCTTATGGATATGGTATAAATTACTATGCTAAAGATTTTAATGATTTCGTAAATAGATGTAAAAGTAGATTTAAAGAAAATATGAAACAATTACAAAGTTTTAATTCTACAGTTTGCGGTCATTATGCTATATACTTTTTATATAAAAGACTCAACAGATGTTTACCTATTCATATATATTGTTCTTTTTCAAATAATTTTAAACAAAATGATAATATTGTATACAATTTCATTCGATCTAAAAATTATTTATTGTCAAAAATTTGTTGTAATGTTACAAATCATTAATGTGTTACACATTTTAGTTACTAATGAATAAATTTAAATAGTTTTCCAAATAATTCATGATACATCATACATACCTTTACCATACTGCCCAGTAAATTTATTATTTCTCGAAGGTCGAGATTTCATTTAAGTAGCTAATGATTTTTTCAAAACAATTGTTTTCTTTCTAGTTGATTTAAACGACGTTGGAGTTATAGATTTGTCCATTGCATTTGCATTTGCATCCATTTGATCGTCTTCAGTGTTGACAGAATTTTTTTAATCTTCTGCATTATATCCTCTTTTTTGAGACCATAAATCATTCATGTAACTTTTTATGGATTGTAATATCTTCTCACGATCAATATCATTAATTATATTATTAGTTGAGATAGTATCAGGCTGATTAATAGTTTTAACTAAAATTAGTTTTTGACTTTCATATTGATGTTTGTTTCTTGCTTAACGTACTTAGTCACTGTATAATATTTGTTTTACATAATCAGTTGAGTGAATGGAATTCACAATATTATTTTTATCTGCTTTTTCTTCCCTTAAGCTTTATTAAAATATTGTATAAAGCCTCTGGCATGACTTTCATACGCTTAGCTGCCATTTTTTGAAATTAAACTTGATATAATTGATGATGCAATTGTAGCGAGAATAGGTATAAAGAATCCACTACCACGTTAACAAATAACTCGCTTCTCTTTTAATGATGTGTTTTTCAGAGATAGTGAATTCAGTTGTTTTTTATACAGTCTCAAACGGGTGACTGTCCGTTGAGGGACTGGAACACCTCCTTTTAAAATGTTTTTTGCGCACTCTGCTAAAGTTTTAATTTCATCATTGCTTGCTACATTTATTGCATTATGAGCACGTTTTTTACATTTACATTTGTGTAAAAACAATTGATTATCTAAAAGACGCTTCATGTAAGTTGTTTATTGTTGAACATCTCACACCCAACTGATAACTATAAACTGATATATTATGATTTTATATACTTAGTCTTCCCAAATCACTCAGTCAGTATGGATTCAAAAATAAAACGTCTGTATCTTAATCTGAAATGCCGTGGAAGCTTTTCTGGTTCACATGCATTTGTTCAACATAACAAGGGTATCAAAAAACAGGATGCTTTGAAAATATTACAAACAATTCCAGCCTTTACAGAAAATGTGCCTACTATTCGATGATTTAAAAGACGTCAAGTCATTGTTAGTGGAATGGATGAACAATGGGTTATAGATCTTATCGGTATTTTATAATACTCAAAGTTTAACAACAGTCATCATTTTTTACTTAGTGTAATTGATGTTTATAGTAAGTTTGCATTTGTAAAACCAATAAAATGTAAAGAAAGTAGTAGGGTTTTAAAAACTTTTATAGATATTCTAAAAAAATCAGGAAAAAACCAAAACGAATACAATGTGAAAAAGGAACAGAATTTAAAGAAGAATTTAAACGTTATTGTACTTCTGAGAACATCAGCATATTTCACGTTGAGTCAGAGTTAAAAGCATGCATCGTTGAACGTTATAATAGAAAAATTATGGAACGGATTAGTCGATACACACAACATAAACAGTCATAGAAGTTTGTACACGTTTTAGACGACTTAGTTCAAAATTATAATAATACAATACATTTAAGTATCAAGATATCTCTAGCAAATGTTGACAAGAACAATGAGTTTGATGTTTGGTGGACGCTGTATGGAAATAAAAAATTTAAAAGTGACAAAGCATTAAAATTAATTATTGGTGATAAAGTTCTCATATCAAAAGACAAAAAGCGTTTAATTGACAAGGGGTATTCAAAACGATTTCAGTCTGAAGTATTTACAGTAAAAAAGATTAAAAATTCGTTTTCTCAAATGTTTTATTTAACTGACAAAACGAATGTCGATTTACATGGTGGATTTTACTATCAAGAGCTGTTAAAGGTTTATTATGATCATTAGACTCTTTTAATTTTGGTATGAATACGACAGCTTTTATTACACATTTTACATTCATCTTATTGCTGTACTCCAGTAAAGGTCGTTTTAAAGTTCTATCGATCTAATATCAAGGTAATAATACAATTTTGAATATTTATTTAAAATATAATATACAACATGATGGAGTGTTTTTCTTTAATATGTTTTGCTACATCTTTAAATATTCTGTTTTCTTTGTTTAAAGTTTGTCGGAAAATTAAAGAAGTAATTAAAGACGAGATGCATCATCAAAAGGAGGTACCAGAAGGAAACGTTGTTTCACCTACCGATGCTAAAATCATTGGTAAGGAGATGAACGATTTAGACAGTACAATACCGTATGATGCTAACGCTGCAAGTACCTCTAAAAGGCCATTTAATGCTCGACCATACTTTAAAATGTGTAGAATTTCTACTGATGTAACTCGGCCAAAATTTTGGTATTCATCATGTGAAGAAAAAAACTTAGCCTACCTTAATATTCGTCGCAAGACTTTGAAGGGAGAGATAATGAAGCTTAACTTTAAAATGGATCGTGTACTAGAAGCTATCAGTTATTTAACGTATTATTATAATGTAACTAAAGGAAATACGAATGATTTAAGAGAATGTTTGAAAAGTTGTATTGAAAAATGTGATGAAATAATCGCAAAATGTGAAAATTCTCTTTCTGTTCCTTCTGCTGATGACTTGGATTAAACATAATTTTAAGATATTCGTTTCGTTGGCCTAATATGGAGTAGGGGTAACTAAAACCCCAAACCTTCCCATGTACTACTTCTTCCATAATAAAACTTAGTATATATATTTTTTTTTACTTCACACGTTTAGATTTGTTTAAAGGAGTTGACATTTGTGGACAATGGGATTACAATGCTTTAATACCTACAGCCGTTTCTAAAAGTAAGAAGCTGAAAACTTCTTCAACCGAAGGTGATGACGAATCAACTCAAATGGAAGTACTTGACAAACCCCAAATGAAATCTAAAACCCTTCAGTCAAGAAAACGATTTGTATCAAAAAAGGTTGCAGCACTTAAGAAAGTTCCAGCTACGATTGTGAAAAAAACAGAAGTAAAGAAGAAGTTGATAGCTGTCCATAATATTCCTGTTTTTGTTGAACCAAAATGCACTCTGTGTGTCACTGACGCTGCACAGAACGACAATTAAACTGTTTACGTGTCAATCAATCAAAACTGTAAGAATTGTTCGAATCAACAGGTTACTTTTATTCAGGGAGAAAACAAAATATGTATGTCATACAAGGATTTCAATTTCATTCATCGTTATCATGCTAACTACTTTAAAAAAAATTTAAAACTTAACAAACTATTTGTTTGTAAAAATAATACAGTCGTTATCAGGAAAAATGTTGCTTTTCAATTGATAGTTTTCATTTTGCGTTTGACTACAATCAATAAATAAATATCCATGTGGTACACTTATACACTGTTTGTATGCATCTTCAATTAGTTGGTATTTCTTCCCAAGATTCATTTGACATCCAATTTTATTTACAACTTGCGATTCTCTTGGATTTTTAAACAATGAAATATATCTAGCATTTATAGTTAACGGTCGAAGGCCTTCATGAAAAAAATTGTGTGTAATGAAAACAATGGAACAATTTCTATGATGTGAACCACGAACAAAAGCCTGTAAAACTTCTTTAGATTTAGAAGCTTCTTCAATTATATCGTCCAATATGTAGAGGTATGGTCAGTGTAAGACACGGAGCCGGTGACCGGTAGGACCGATTGCACTGACCGGAGGTCCGGTCAGTTCTATACTTTTGAGACAGGCTCAGGACGGCCTGTGTTAAATAATACGGAGGCTCAAATGAGGCCAAAAAGAAAGGTACGTTTCGGTCCTCGGTCATTTTTTTTAAGAGCTCGTTAGGGACCGATTGACTTGCACTGGGTATGGTTTTAGATCATCATCACCATATTCTTCAAATAACCCCTTGTGAAAATGCATGTCAGGAATTCCGATTTTCATTTGCTTGAATATGTGAGGTTGATCAATACCATAACAGTATACGACAACCTTAACATTTAGAAATATGATTTCATTTCTCCGAAGTATAATTTCCTTTGTAGAAACACTTTTTCCTGACTGAGTTGGACCACTAATTATCATATTAAATGGATGAATAAGAGAGCAGTTCATGATAGATGTATCCATGATGACAAGTGTCAAAAGACTGATCAATTTTTTAATATAATACATGTATTTGTATAAATAATAAGTAAAAAGTAAAAAAACTAAAGAAATGTCAAGGTACCCATTCAACCATCCAACTCACCCACCCCTCCCCCATTTTTGCCCGTCCCAACCCCAACCCCCTCCCTCCCCCCATTCTTGCCCGCTCCCAACCCCCCCTTCCCAATTTTTGCCCGCTCCCAACCCCCCCCCCCATTTTTGCCCGCTCCCAATCCCCCCCCCCCTTCCATTTTTGCCCGCTCCCAACCCCCCCCCCCATTCTTGCCCGCCATCAACCCCCCCCCCCCCTACTTATCTGTCATAAGTAGGTATATAAATACAAAATAAACTAACATGTGATTGTAATGGAAATTATACATAATTTCCTTAGCTTTACCTAAGCATTTGACGCCCGTGGCAATAGGTTTATTAAGTAAACATGTCGTTTTTTTTATTATAACCATAGCTAGATTTTGTTTATTACTTTTATAATCTTAAAACGTTGGTTTTTTAATATAATTTAACAAGGAATCTTTGGATTTTACTATTACTGCATTCATTCGCTCACGCATTTGTTAAATACTCTTACCATACAGACAATTAACAATAAGTTTCCAGAAATCTTTCTCAAAAGCAGTTTTTGCATCTTTTTGATTTTTTGTACACCAAGCGATAAAAGGTTTCAACCATGCGGACTGAGTAAATGACACAATTTGATGAACTTTATCTAAAACAGCTCTAAGCTTTATGTAAAGTTGTAATTCTTCATAACCAAGTTAATATTTCTTTTGTGGATGTAGATCAGCAACAATTTTTTTATTTTTGAACATATTCTTATTTACATTTAGTGTTGATACTAATTCCTCTTGATACGATAAGAGCTCATAAAGTTCAACATTTCTTTGAACTGGAGCGATTGGAAAATCATTAAACTTGTCATGAAGGTGACTTGGAATGTAGAAATCAACTTCTAACATATATCCTGTCGAATTTTCTACATCTTTTTCTAAAGACAGTATTTTTTCTGATGTAAATTCTTTTATTTAATCCTGGCTAAGAAATTTAAAGTTGTGAGTTGGCAGATTACCAGATAATGCGGCTCCATAGAGATTATTAGCGTCCACATACCATATATACGATTCTTCTTTTTCAGAATTAAAGTTTTCTTCTTCAAAGTATTTATTATTAGCTTCAGCCTTTCTTAAAGAACCTCTACATGATAAACCACCACGGATAGCTGATTCAATAAACATATGCATGTCAGGATCTTTAACATATTCAAGTTTAATACCACTGAATTTAAGAGCGGCATCCCAACTCATCATAGGAAGTGTCAAATATTGTGCCGGGTCTAACTTGAACTTGCCTATAAACATATGTCTTGAATTTTCAAAAACGTCAGCCAGTAGAGCTACATCTAATCTACAATAAAGGTCATGATAATCACTCATATTTCTACATCCAAAGGACTCCCACACTGCCTTTGCATGTTTATAATCACTTTCGAAAATGTGTTCGTCACTGAGATTGTTATAGAATGGTTCTTTGGGAGGTAGATGGTCAATATTAAAATCGTTAGCTTTTTTAACAAAGTTATATAAATAAACACCTTTTTTGAGTAAAAGTTTAAAGTCTTTAGACCCTCCACGACTATTGCATTTATCACAAAACTGTTTAGTCACTACAAATTTTTTTTCTTCCTCTTGAAGTTGTATTACAAGTTTTTCTAAAGAACAGTTCATAAATTTCATACTATCAATAAAATAAATATGATCATTTTTTCGTAAAGAAATAAATTTTTCAGAAGTCAATGGTGTGATTTGAGGATTTTCAATGCATTTAACATCAAGTACTTTGATAATTGCATGGCTGTCGTATCTAGAAAAATTATGCATTATTACTGGAACTTTTTATGATATTTTAGATTGCAAATTACAGTATTCATGTGCATATCCTACAAATTTTCCATTAAAGTGTGAATGGTGACGCACAGCAATATCTGCACTAATGTTTGCGTCACAAAACCAACATTTGTCAATAGGTATATTTGTATCTGCACGAGTAAATATCATATTCTTGACATCTTTATATTTTTTATATCTTCCTTCCATTACAGTTTTGAGTTTAGCACAAACATCCACAATTTCACGTATAAATATACGTGCAACATCTTCATTGTCATCAGTAGTGTGATAATCATTTTGTAAATAAATATTTCCATCTTCATCAATACATTTTCATGAATATCCACATGGTTTATGTATCTGAGTATACTAAGTAGCACCTCCAGTTTCTCTATCAGTAAATTTAAAGTTGTAATGATCAGGAATTTTCTTTTTTATAATTAGTTTACCACTTACATTGTCCACAAGTATACACTCAAAGTCGGCATATATTCTAAATGGTATTGGAGTCATATATCTATAGTTTCTTAAGTAAAAGTGTGTTTTCTCTGGTTTAGGGAATGTAGTTTTTTGAAAGCCAAAAGTAGCACATTTTTCCATATGTAAAAGTAATGTTGTCTCACTGGTAAATCCTTGAAGGCAGTATTTACACATATATCTTATAGGTGTTTCCGGAATTCTAAGCAGTTTAGATAATCCTCTATTCTTTCGGAGAGCAACAAAATGTACCTTGTGTGAATTAAAACCAAATCAATATCAACTCGTGTAGTCTGATTGTATGATGAAATGTAAATTGGACATGTATTTTCGTATATAATTTTTGCTAGTTTCTTTGCTTCTTTAAGTTCTTTCTCACGGTTTCTTGCATTTGCTAGTAAAGGGTTTCTGTAGTATCCATTATCATCATCAATATCTTTTTACGACAACTCTGTCTCACCATAATCTTCGTAGTAAAAAACATTAATTCTATACTTAGGATTTTGTTTCTCAAATTTGTGTATTTGACTCACTGTCATTAGGAAAACAAGACCTTTTAAATCAAGCTTGCCAGCAGTTTTACGATAGTTATTAATATTATTAGATTTTTGACTTGACTTGTAATCTTTTTCAGCTGCTAACAGTGACCATACAAAGCACTGTTTATCTTCATTTGCACTATTATCAACATTTATCAAACAATCTCGCTTTATTGCAAGTAATGGTGGTAGTGGCATGTATGACCCTCCACAAAATGGTTTAAACTTGAAACATTGTACGTGATATTTATTGATTACTTCTACTGCAAAGCCTGAACATCCTTCACAAAAAGTGTCGATTTGCTCGAGAATTTTTCCGATTCACCCCTTAACAACAACGTTAATACTGTCTTTATGGAGTAACTGATGACCCAATGATGAAATCCATTTTTGATAATAATTTCTATTCAACTCAAAAACTACATGCATTTTTAGTATTACTTTTAAACGTGTTTTGAGATTAAAATCATCTTGTAACACTTTAAATAACTGATCTTTAGTATAAGTAACTAGACCTACTACACTTGTAAAATTGTGTCCAGTCAGATTTGCTTCATACAAGGTTACAACATCTTCAAAATTTCCTTCAACTTTTTTAAAAGTAATAGCAGTATTACTACGTCCTGAACCTAACTGAAAAGATGCAAACATGTTGCTATGCACTGTGAATATATGTCTGTCAGCACTTTCTTCATCCCTTAATTCTACAGTACATTCGGGGCAGAAAAGGTTTTGACGAATATGGTTGAGAAGTGGCACAAATTCTGGTATGGTCACTTCCACTGCACGACTGTTTCCAATACCTTTAAATAGAGTATCATTCTGTGAACTTCTAAATTCATTCTCTTGCACTTTGTTAAGGTAGTCATCATACCCTTCAAGACACTGTTTATTTTCTTCGACTGTGTTAAGATAGTCATCATACCCTTCATGACACTGTTCATTTTCTTTGACTGTGTTAAGGTAGTCATCATACGCTTCAAGACACTGTTTATTTTCTTTGACTTCTTTTTTACTTCTGAATAAAGCATACGAAGGAGTACCTCTTGACCAGAAACACTTGAGACTGATCGACCACCCCAAATCTTTTGTCCAGCATTTAGAATTCGAGAAGGACCAGCTATAATTATTTAAGAGTACTTTTTGTTAAATATCATATATATTTATATATATACATTTATACACTCATATCAACTAATAGATTTTTATATGCCTCAAGAATCTTTTAATATAAATTGAGAGAAATTACCTTGACTATGACATTGTCCGTCTACTCGACTGCGTTTGCTTGGAGGAGATTTAACTTGTTCAGCCATAATGAATCGTATGTAAAGTAATAGGTGTTTCCGCGATGAAAGAAAAAATTGAAATGAAATAAATTTAATTTTGACTTGGTACTTATATACAAAAAATATTTAAAAATAAATATATAAAAGTATAATCGTTTTAAAGGATTAAAGTTATGTAAAAATGCAAGGAATTGGGGATTAAAAAAGGAAACGTTGTGTATAAATTCCATACATTGGGGATTAAAAAAGGAAACGATGTGTATAAATTCCATACATTGGGGATTAAAAAAGGAAACGTTGTGTGTAAATTCCATACATTGGGGATTAAAAAAGGTAACGTTTTGTATAACTTTCATACATTGGGGATTAAAAAAGGAAACGTTGTGTATAAATTCCATACATTGAGGATTACAAAAAGAAACGTTGTGTATAAATTCCACGAATTGGGGATTAAAAAGGGTAACGTTTTTCTAGAAATAGAATACAAAAATAAATAATAGCTTACTTTCACGTCCGCCTATCCCTATAAAAGCAGCAGTCAATCTTCAACATGTATTCATTACAACTTTTGTTTCTCTCTGAACAAGTTAATTGTAAAACTCTCTTCTTATTTACGTAGGGAGTATTCCAATTCATCTAGAAAAGCATCACCTTTGTCTATTATAGGTAAGTCTTTTTTCAGTTGTACAAAAGATACGTTTTACTTTTGTGTGGTGTACTTCTGTTGTTGAAATCGATTTTATTTATTTATTTATTTATTTTTTTATTCTTTTCAGGAGGACGATATGCACCATACAAAATGGCCGCTAGTGTAGAACCTCTACTAACGCCGTCAACAGCAGCATCAACCACAACCATTCCACGCTTGAAGTGTTTCGATTGTGGCTACCTTTACTTGTACTGTTTGAACGTCGAACCTGGTGTCAAAAAATTTGGATTCATATATTACTGCAGCAGGTGTTTCAAAAAACATCTAAGAATTGAGGATCAAGCAAAACCCTGGATATGGATCATGCGAAGCAGGCTGAGGAAATCACGGATATAAATAATTGGTTTTGTGTGTTGCGGGATTTTCGTACACTGGATTGTACTTCATGCGGTGATGATGCTGTTGATAAACCAATTAATCGCGTTGAGCTACTTGGACGTGGATCGGCAACAAAGTGTCAACAATATCTTAGATTTGAGGAGATTGTCATATGTCGTGCTTGTTTCAGTGCAGGTGCAGTTCTGGAAACTGACAAATTAGTTGAAGTTGTTAAGGAGATTAATAATGATATGTAATATAAAGTTTTATTGTTTATATACAATTATTGTCTTCATTGAAGTTTCCTTATTGTTTAAAAGAAAATAAATAATCTTAATAGTTAACTGTTCAATATATGTATTGTTGGGTGAATGTATGTACTTATTTACTTTTCTATATTTTTACTTTTTCATCATGATACTTTTACATACAACTTTAGAATTTGTACAGCATATCATACTAAATATCTTTAACACCTCAATAATACTTACTCATGCATACTTCTTAACTCGCCACATGTCACAATTTACACGTCATATGTTACTCTACCTACTCTGCCACCATGGTTAGCATTATGTGTATGTAAATTTTATATGTTCTTATTGTAACTCTTTTTGATGTTTTTTAGGTTTTTGTTTTCTGTAATTTTTTTAAAATTTTTACCCCACCCACCCTTTGCATACTTTTTCACCCCCACACGTCACAATTTACACGACGTCATTTACTAATCCACTCCTGCATCATTTCAACATAAAGTACATATTCATGTACATAGCTATTTCCTTATGGGATTTAACATGCAAAATTCCTGATACGCTTGCGTATATACCTACTACCTACTGCTAGTCATTTTTTTATCACTCTGTTTACACTTGTAGCACTGAACGTCCGTTGCTTTTTTTTTATGCGAAATGACTCCTTCTTGCTTAGTTCTTGATGTTGTCTCTTGACAGCATGTAGATACTGTATTGCATGGCATCTTACGGCATTAAATTGACGCATAGGGGAAACAATTTGAAAATTAATTCGTTTGACTTCATGACGAATACAATAACAATCTTTAAAAATAAATATTTTGCATATTTATTCATGTGTAAAAGGAATTAAAGCTAAACTATTTGCACCATTCGAAAGCATGGTACTTTAGTTGACTTGCCACTGTTTAGTATATTCTAAAATGGACCATTTTTCAGATTAAACTCACAAAACTGAACATTTATAGTCCTATAACTTCTTCGGTTAATTTAGATCGATCATGTTACAAATCAATTCAAAATTTCAAAATATATTATGTTTGGAATTATAAAACAAATGTCATCAAGTACTTATTGATGAAGATATATATAACACCTCATTCAATTTTTTTTCTAATACCTATTTTATATTTTGGAACAGATAATTTTGAAAATGTCTTGCCATTTTCCGAAACAAAACAAAGGACACAGTTATATCCTTTCTATAAGTTCAGTAATACCAAAATATTTAATGTAAGCGTCGTTAAAGTTACAAATAAACCTCTAAATAATAGTTAAATGACAATGAAGCTTCTGATTAAACCAAGATTGCAGATTTATAGCTACTATTAGGAATAATAAGCGTGATACTTTAGTGCTATATTTATTAAAAATTTACAGAAATGATGAAATCTTGCTGATGCAACTACCTTTGTTTGTTTATCAAAAACTAAAATACAGATAGGACGGTCAAACGTCAACTTGTTCTTGTCTAAAAATAGTTCATATAAAAAATGAAACTTTTTTAATTTAAAAAAACCCAGGAATCAAATTTAAGATAATGTTATGGAGATCACACAATTTTTAAATTTTTAAAATCGGATAAAATTTTAAAAGCGACGGGGTTTCAGAAAATCAAAAATTTGAATTTTTACAACTTTGGCGGGCAACTTTGAGCAAATCACTGACCCGCGACAAAAATGATTAGACACACGTTTACTGGTTGCGCTAGACGCGCCTTACGCTAAACAATGTGAATTAAAGGTCGGCGCACAGGTGTTGACTCTTCTGTGTGAGTCCTTCGGATTATCCTTTCTATGGGTCAAAGTTATTTTTTTTCTGTAAACACACATTTCGTGGGTGAAGGATCAATTCCGTTAACTTCCATTATTTGCTAGTATCAAATCCGCTAACTTCCATTTTTGATTTCAATAAGCGTTTTAGCTGACCAATTCATATTCAAATGGGTATCAAAAGTGCAAATTGCACTAATTGCACATTTTATTTTCAAACGCAAAAACTTCTATTTTTATAAAATTTAAAACTGCAAATGGTTTTAATTAAATGATTTTAAAACACGAATTGCTCGAACATTATAAATTAAAAAAATCGAAATCCACTTGATACTGGATATAAGTCGCAAACTGTTCTTACAACATGATTTTAAACGCAAATTGTTCTTACTAGATAATTTTAGGTTTTAAACTAATCTAACTGCATAGTTTTAAAAAGTGCGAAATATTCTAACTACATTATTTCAAAATGCAATTCGCTCTTGCTACATGGTTTTAAAAAGTTCAAAATTGTCTAACTTTAAATCTTCTTTGACTTTAACAACATAGTTTAAAGTTGCAAACTAATCTAGCTGCATGATTTTAAATACTGTCAAGTTCACTTAAAAGGGATTCCGCGGGACTGACCAAATCTTTCCCTTATAACCGAAATCTTTTTTAACCATTTAAGGGATTTCCCTTTTAAGCGGTTATTATATTTAAAAAAATTTAGATTTTATTCTTCGTAAAAAAGTAAGTTATTTACAATGTTTTCCTTGGACAGTTATTAAGGTTCAAAAAAGTCAGTTAATTCAGTTTGTTTAGATTTGTCGAAAGTTGTCGTTTGTGTAGAACATCTAGTCGGGTGCACACTTTTTGTTTTTTTACACTTGCTCCATTTAACTATGAGTCTGTAATTTTTTCACTTTCTTGCTTATTACACTGGAACTCAAGCCCGTCTCTTTTATTATTTCAATTTGTTTGTGGGTTTTTAACTTTTGCACGATTTCGTATTTTCATTCCGTACTTAACGAGTTTCTTTTTCGCTTCAACATCATGCCTAGCGAACTCGGGAGAGCTGGAACCAGTGCAGGTAAGATTCAAAGTCAAAAGTACAACAAACAACTGACAGCCAAGAAAGCTTTATAATCTATAAATACGACGACCTACTTAGATAATGTAAATGTTCAGATAAGAGATAAGATGAGTGCAGTTTAGTTGTCAAAAACAGCAGTGCTGTACTCGTTCAGCTCTGTATTATTTGTCTGTCTGCCTGTTATTACTACTATTTTTCGTCAAAAATCCCTTTTAAGTGACCAAAAATACCAAAAACAGTAAAAAAAGTCCCTTTTAACCGAACAATCCCTTTTAGCGGTTCCCTTTTAACTGGACAATTTTATCATTGAATCATAGGCTGGCCAACCAAACACTTCAAATCTGTACCGTTTAGGCGGTTTTCCCTTTTAACAGAATCCCTTTTAAGTGAACTTGACAGTAATACAAAATGTTCTAACTGCATTATTTTAAATAGTACAAAATGTTCTAACTACATGGTTTTTAAAAAGTACAAAATGTACTGACAACATTAGGTTGCGAACTAATCTAACTACATGATTTCAAACGCAAATTGTCCTAACCACACAAATTTAGGTTGCAAACTAATCTAACTGCATGATTTTAAATAGTACAAAATGTTCTAACTACATGGTTTATAAAAGTTCGAAATGTTCTAACTACATTATTGGTTTTAAAAAGTACAAAATGTACTAACAACATAGTATTAAGTTGCGAACTAATCTAACTACATGTATACAAACGTAAATTGTTCTAACTACATAACTTTAAGTTTTAAACTAATCTACCTGCATGGTTTTATAAAGTACAAAAGTTTCTAACTACTTGAATGGTTTTTTACAAGTATCAAACGTTCTAACTACTCGGGTTTTAGTTGCAAACTAATCTAGCTACATGGTTCTAAAAATTAAAAAATGTGTTCATGGTTTGCTTGTAAAATTTTAAAATGTTCTACTTGCAAAATATTACACAGCGGAAAAATTTATTTTACATTTAAGAAATACAAAAAGCTTTAACTACCTATATCATACCCGAAAAGAAGGGGAACATTTTTTCTTTTTAAATCATGTAGGAAATTAGTTTGCAGCTTAAATTTACTTAGTTAAGACATTTTTTACTTTGTAAAAAGCTGTTCGATTAATTTGCAATTTGAAACCATGTAGTTAGAACATTTTTTACTTTTTAACACCATGTTGTTAGATCGAATTGCGTTTTGAAATAATGTAGTTAGAACATTTTGTCCTTTTTAAACCATGTTGTTACATCGAATTGCATTTTGAAATAATGTAGTTAGAACATTTTGTACTTTTTTAAATCATGCAGTTAGATTAGTTTGCAACTTTGAACTATGTTGTTAGAACACATTTTAAAACCATTAATTTAGTAAGAACATTTTGAACTTTTGTAAACCATGCAGTTAGAGCGAATTGCATTTTGAAATAATGTAGTTAGAATATTTTGAACTTTTTAGAAATATGCAGTTAGATTAGTTTGGAACTTAAAACCACGTAGTTAGAACAATTTGCGTTTGAATTCATGCAGTTAAAACATTGTTTACTTTTTAAAACCATGCAGTTAGAATAGTTTGCAACCTAAAACCATCTAGTTAGAACAATTTGTGTTTAAAATCATGTTGTAAGAACAGTTCAGTTTGCGACTTATATCCAGTTTTTAGTGGATTTGGATTTTTTAAATTATAATGTTCGAGCAATTCGTGTTTTAAAATCATGGAGTTAGAACCATTTGCAGTTTTAAATTTTATAAAAATAGAAGGTTTTGCGTTTGAAAATGTGCAATTCGTGCAATTTGCACTTTTGATACCCATTTGAATATGAATTGGTCAGCTAAAACGCTTATTGAAATCAAAAGTGGAAGTTAGCAGATTCGCTTCTTAGCACAAATGGAAGTTAGCGGATTTGATCCTTCACCCACGATTTGTGGCTACATATTTGTTTACCTGCACACAGGTTATTATAGTCCACAATACTAAAATAATATACGGCGTCTAGCTGAGTCGGTAAATATATAAATTAGTCCGTATTAAAGCAACATGTCTTTGAAAACTACATCCAAATCAAATTTATAAACAAATGTAAGTAAAACAAACAAAAAATAGCAAACATTCCTAATTTTTTCCAGAAATAATTTGACTCTTACTTACATTCGCCAATGTAAGTAATTACTAAATCAATTTAATGCCAAAGGCTTACGTGCCTTAGTTAAAAAATTGCAATTTCATAAGCTCGTTGCAACGGAGAATCTTTTAGTAGTTTTGTTTTTATAAAAGGCGAAAGGATGACTGGAGCGCCTACCTTTGTAAATAAAATTATCAATTGTTTTTGTGTCTGAATTGCGCACGCAGATTGAATTTGAATAATGGTAACCTCATATGCTTACACTAATATCAGCATGTACTGAAGGCACTTACTACACAAATGCAAAACCCACGATATTACCGTGTATCAAAAATATGCGTAAAATCTTGTAAACTTATCGCATTCTTCTATTCGCGTTTTAAAAAAATGCAAACTATAATGTATATGGACGTCCAAGAAAAACCAAACCAGTGCAAGAACTTTATATTAAGTTTTAAGCTTGAATATGTAGACCTAATTCATTTTGTTAAAATAAAGTAATTATTTATTTCAAATAATGCAAATACAATAAAAGTACATGTGCTCACATAATAATAATAGGTAACTGTATTTAGAATTTCGTTTTTTCAAGAACAAAAGACTGTATTCGCTAGCTTCAAAATTCGTTTTTTCTACAAGCCAATAAAACCTGAAATCTGAACGTCAAATTCAACGACGATGACCTCAGCGTAATAATCTTTTTTGTTACCGTTAGTAAATTTAGGTACTCAAAAGTATCGCTATAAAATACACTGCTAAAAAATCTGCTAGAAAATTGAAAATACCAGAATAAAAATTATTAAAGCCACACAGAATTAAACGACACATTGTGATTGAGATATGTAATAGTAAGGTTATCGGTTTACGCACAAATTAACACCTTGTGGGTATTATAAGCCATCCAATTGTTTCAATTTTCCCCACAACTCAGACTTGTAGTGAAATTGATTACATCCATATACTAATTTGGTTTACAAAACATTACGCGGCGTTTAACTGAAAAGACATCTCAGTGCTTATTTGCTGTAACTTGGAAAACTTTTTTGAATACTTGAATATTACTTTTAAACAAATGTATACAGTTAAAAAGTTGCAGAATTGGCAATTAAAAATAACAGCAAATATATGTTTAACTGCTTTTACAAACTTTGACGATAATATTTGAGTGTAACACTATTAGCATTTGAATCTTGAACTGATCATTGAGCAATTGAGCAATCTTTTTCGATTTTTAATATGAATTAAAAGTTTGGCTGGAGTACCAAAATGTATCTACCTAAGTAATAATGAAGTTTGTTTTTGCATCTTGATCACCCTAACCCTAGTGATCGAAATGGTCTGGTCTGGTCCGACGGCAGGACCAGACCAGACCACTTTGGACCAGAAAATCTCTAAACAAAATTTGTCTGAAAAATTTCGCGTAAAATTTGGCTCCGGATTTTCTAAAAAAATTAATGTCACTCATTTAAAAGAATTGATTTAAATTTTAATATAGAAATACACATATACATAGTTAATTCAACAAAAAAGAGCACAAAAAAAAATTATCCTGCCGAATTTCCTTAGCAATTTTTCATATAGTCGGACCGGAGAAATATGATGTGATCTGTTCTGGTCCGAAATCGTCGGATGAGACCAGATGAGACCAGACCATAATTTACGGGTCCGGAACAGACCATTTCGATCACTAGATTACACCCACAACAGATTAAACCTGCTAAATTTGGAAGTGGAATTTATTTATAATGTCAGTAAAGTGATCGTTTCCAGTTTGCTGGTGGTAATGCACGATATAATCATGTTTCAGATCAACAGTGTGCTTAATCTTAGGCTTAGGTGCATTAAGCTTGTGACATCATGAATCATGAGCATGAGATCACATAAGCATCAAACTCAATGACGACATTGACGACGACTAGTGTTTCTTTCGGGACGGGACGGGACGGGATTTGAGTTTCCCGTCCCGTCCCGAAAATTTCGGGACGAGAATTTCGGGATTCGGTACGGGACGAACCTCATCCCTTCCCGTCCCGTCCCGAAGGAGCTTTGTCCCGTCCCGTCCCGTACCGTCCCAAACTTTTTGCAACAAATGTAACAGTCCATTAAAAAGAGTAAATAATCACAATTTTAATAGAAAAAGGCTAGTTTTTTGAAATTTTAATTTTTTGTTCATTAAATATAATAATTGTTTCATATAATAGTTTTAACAAAAATAGTTTATGAATTGATTTTAAATTAGTTTCAATAGGCATAAAGGTAATAGGCAGTCCCAAAAAGGCTATTGGCAGTAACCTGGCAGTTAATTATGCGTAAGTGTATTGGCAGTATAGTCGAATATTGTAAATAAACTCACAAAATTGCTCTTTATTTTGCGGTTATTGGCAATATGGAAAATTCTCATTCCTGGTCATACGTTTTGCATAAATAATGCATCACGACTAAACAAATGTGAATTTGAATGAGTTTACGTAATAGATGTATGGCTTTTTAGTCAAGCTTTTCCTCAGTCCGTTTCTATATTCTGTCAGAACAACATGTCTTCACAGGCGTCGTCTAGGTTCAAGACAGTAAATACTTGAAAGTTTGTGAATGGGCGTTTAAATTTGCCCTCCCCTACCCTGCCCTATTTCGGCAAAACTTTTTTCAAGCCCTATACCCTGCCCTACAAATTTTGTACTAAGCTAGAACTATCGCTATCCCTATCTCTATTTAAAAATAGTTCTAAAACGGCGATAGCGGCCCTATTTACCCCTGCCCTAGCCACACCCCCCAGGGGCACTGTCACCTCCTGCCCTACCCTAAAAACCCATTGCACGGAACTATCGCTAAAAAAAATCTGGCAATAAAAAACTATCGCTAGCCCTTTCTCTATCCAAATTTTTTTTAAATCGTCGATAGTGGCCCTGCCTTAACCCTATCGCTATCGAAAATAGGGCAGGGGTCCCATCACGCAGCTAAGAAGAACCTAATTGAATTTTCGTTAGCAGTGAAAGTCGCGAGGATTGATGTACAACGAAGGAAAAGGGGAAGACCTACAAATGCGAGTCGCAAGTCTTACTTCATTACGTTCTATTTCTTTTTTCGTCTTAATTCATTACTTTGCATTAAATATGACAACTATGTATTACCAAAATATTTAGTCAAAATAAATGTTCAATTTCAAAATTCATACTCATATTCATATTCATACTGCCTATTGTGTACATTTAATTTACACTGCCCATTGCCGCAAACACTGTACTGCCGGTAAGATACGCGTTAATTCACTGCCGATTTGCACCCCCCCCCCCATACTGCCGATTACCATACAGCCGTTTCAATATATAACTGCATTTAATGTAATTGCACGTATGTCAGAAGCAATGCTTGCAGACTACATATTTAAATGTCATTTGGCAATTTAAAATTTTATTTAAACAGTTGATTGACCCACTATCAAGGTTAGTAAGAAATAGTTAATCCATAAGAGAAAATACCAATACAAAGTAACAATGAGCTATGAAATTGAAACTCCACCATTACTATACGTATATGATATATGTTAACATGTACTGATTACATGTTAAGTTTTAATATCCTTAATGCCTTAAACTTAATAATTTGATTATTTATATTATGCTGTGTGTATTCTTTACCTAATAAAAAATTAACTGTAGAATAAAATAATTCCTATATTAGTTTTAGCTTACATTTTCATTCTAACAGCACCAAGTAATGGCTGCTTGGCGACACTCGGGACATCCCGATCGGGACGGGACGGGTTCGGGACGGGACGACGTCTGTCCCGTCCCGAACCCGTCCCGTCCCGAAATTTTCGGGACAGAAAATCTTTGTCCCGTCCCGTCCCGTATCCCGTCCCGGCCGGGACGGGATATCCCGTGCCGAACGAAACTCTAACGACGACATCATATTATGAACTATGCTTTGACAACAACGTGCCCGTTTTTGCCATTGCAATGGGCCTAATTTCCAAAAAAGGTAGTAACTAAATGTAGTTTATTGATTTTAACATGCCCGATTGAGATCAAAACACAAATATTTGTTTTTTCTAGACTGATTTGATGCTAAAATATTTTTAAATACTAATACAACTGAAAATTATTATATTCAATTTTTCTTTTAGAAAATTAAATGCAAATTATGCAACCATAAACGTCGTTTCACATCCTTAAAAAGAAATTAATTAACTGATTCCAAAAACTACGCGTAAAAAACTAAAGCGACTTTAAACTGTAATCGTAGATAGTTTTAAAATTATTAAAGTTCCATGCTGTTTATAATTTTTTAAAATATCTTTTTTTCAAGAAGCAGGATACACATTTATACTATTAACTGACACATTTAAGAACTGGCAACAAAATTAATTACTATTACTTTTAAGGGTTTGATAGTCAATTCGTTAGTTCAAAATTCCAATAGGTTTTATTATACTACTCGAGTCATTTTACTATTTGT
The DNA here is from genome assembly GCA_949802685.1 of Dicyrtomina minuta. Taxonomy (NCBI): domain Eukaryota; kingdom Metazoa; phylum Arthropoda; class Collembola; order Symphypleona; family Dicyrtomidae; genus Dicyrtomina; species Dicyrtomina minuta. The sequence continues at coordinate 135,680,535 of OX461808.1, read as the reverse complement.
TTTAATACATAAAATTATAAAGAAATAAAAGTTTATTAATTTATTTGTTTAGCCGATTTAGCTAAAGATTATACAACTTTGCTTTAATATTTACATATGCTGGTACCTAAATTTTTTAAATTGTAATTTAGAATTTTGGTTACCATGTGCAGAATCTAAGCTACAATCTATAATATTTGCACTCGAAACGTTGCAGCCTATAACTCTGTATCGTTTATCCTATATGACTCTTGACAATTTTTAAATAAGCTTTGTACGCTTCTGCACTTGCATTTTTTTGTCATTTATATTGTATTCAATGTAATTAGTAAATGCTCGCCATCATACTCATGCATTGTAAACACAAAATACAACAAACAAAAATGCCATTGACTTTTAGTATGTACAAAATTGTTTAATTTGTAGTTCACATTTATTTATAATTCCTATCACACTTCAATATTAAATCATACGCGAATGAATTAAAGTCAATCTGTATTAAATCTAAGCGAAGCAACAAATTTAGTTAAAAAATTCTTTGACAGCACTTGCATCAAGTCAGTAGCAATTGTATAATAGAAACTGCTCTGAGTCAACATTAAATTTCAAAATAAACAAATGTTAAATTTGTTATCAGTATAATGAAAAGAATTATCAATCTAAAAGGTATTTAAAAATAATAAATACAATAAAATAATAATGAGCTGAATTCTAAATAAGCCAAAGGTATGCGTCTTTAGTCGAAGCGATGACGGAACAAATTATACAAAATTACAAACTTATAGGAATACAATTAAATGCTCACACTCTTGAGCAACTTTTAAGACTGTTAAACAACGTACTTTTTTTCAATACAGTCAGTAATTTATTTAGTCATTATTCAGTTGTATACAAAGAATGCCAATTGGATGGATTATAATTTTTCCAAATAATAAAGTAAGGTAGGTATAACAAAAATTTGGACTAATAGAAAGTAAAACATTTGGATTGATATCTTGCTACTAATTTAAATTTTACCTAATTATGATTGCTTTTGTACTTGTATTTCCTAATTATAATGAAAACTTATAAGATAAATGTAGGACGACAACTTGGATGAAATCAAAACTCAAACGATATTGATTTTGTTTAAATTGTAATAATTATATTTCGTTTCTTTTTCTTTTATATAAAATATAAAACACGAACTGGCATTCTCGTTTTAGTTGTAGCTTACGAGACATTTACTGCAGCTACGACACCCCATTCACTAAACTATATATTAAACAAAACTATCTTATTACAAATAAAAGTATTGAACGGTGTCTTGCTATATACAAAAAGTAAATAGGCTACATTACCAACATAAAGGAGATACACAAACATTATTGCATAATTATTCATCATGATTCATCAGCAGAGATTCTGAAGATATACAAAACCCTTATACAATGATCATACATAATTATATTTTATTAAATTATTACTAATTTATCTTTAGAATTTGGTATAATTTAATCGTATTTTACAATGGATTATTCTGATTTCACAACACATTTTCCAAACACTAACCTTATGCAGCAATGATATTTACAGTAAATAGCTGTAATAATGTTTTTACATTCTGGGATATCTAAACTATTTATGCTTTAAAATTAAAACATAATACCTACAAAATAGCTTTAACGTTTGGTCCATTTAACTGAAGCTTTTTTTAAACTTTAGGTTCTTTATTTATCATTAAAAGAATGGAAATTGGAAATTTGTGAAGTATAGGTACAAAAAATCAGTAAATAGTATTAATAGAGATTTTGACTGAGATTTAACTGAATCCAATACAACTTTGGTTGATTATTTTATTTGCTTTTTCGCAAGTAAGTGTCATCACTGTCATCATCATATTCTTAGCATGGAACTGACAAGCATATTTTGAATTTTTTTTAACAAGCGGACTGTGTGATTACCAATGATGTTAACAGTAAAGATTGTTTATCTTTTTTTTAATTACACAAAAGATATTTTTTTAGTTGTAGTACGTAAAAAAACGTACATGTACTTTAGTAAACTTTATTTAGTTAAATTTAGAATATGTTTGTAAAGCATAGTTTTACAGTATTACAGTTAGTGATAACGTGTAAGTTTTGTTTTCTTCAAGTTGTTCAAGTTTGACACCTACATGCAATGACGATAGCATTATATTAAATAAAAAGCTTGACTTGCCATTCACTGTTTATTGAATTCTAGAATGTAAGCAATTTCTACCCTCTTGCTTTATCTCAACAATCAGCTTTAACTTATTCTGTAACAACTGTGAGTGACAACTTACTTCTCAAGTAAGTGAAGAATTTAGAGCCTTTGGAGGGAAGAGGAAGGAACGTTCTTTACATTTAACTAATCAATTTCTAGTCGTTGACAAAACGGTTGCTTCTGCCGTTTGATAACTGATGCAAACACGAAACAATATAAATTTAACCGTGTGAATTTATAAAAAAAATAACAGTCCTTAAATTACATAATTATTATGCATCTTTATTTCTGTGTTGGATGAATGAAAGCTAAAAGTATTTGCACACTCCAAAAGCCTAATACTTTATTTGACTCTGAACCTGGACTTGCCACTGCCTGGTATATTCTGGGGTGGAAGAAAACTCAATACCCCTGTCCGATTAAACCAAAAAAAATGAATATTTAAAGCAACATGGTTCCTACGCTTGGTTTAGATCAAGTCTGTTCAAAATGAATTCCAAATGCTAATAAATATTATGTAAGGAATTATTAGAAAATGAAACCAAAAATGTATTGATGAAGCCCTAATTATGTCATGCCTTATGTACATGGTATCGTGTTAGATGCGATATATCCCATAATAATTATTGGGTACATTGTCTTTAACTAAACTAAATGGCTAAAAAAATAATTTTCCTTAACCGAGAATTCATTTTATGCTTTACAACTCATTACACTCATTTGTTTAGTCAATTCAGTGACAGCCGATACAACTTTGTCTGAATAATTACGTAGTATAGTTCCACAGTTGTTTCATTGGTTCTTCTGGTTAGTGGTTAGTACAATAAAAGTATAAATTTTCGTCAGACATAATAATTTAAAACTAAAACATGTCATCATTCCTTACTTTTTATAGTACCAATGCCAGTATTATTCAGTCTTATTTATTATCCTCTAAACAAGCGTTCACACATATTTCATCTGAAAGTTTTTTTTTAGTTCTAGGTACTTAGGCATAGGGTTAAACATACATATCGTGGGCGAAGTATTAAATCCGCTTCCTTCAAATTTCGGCTGGAACCAAATCCGCTTCCTTCCAATTTTGATTCAAATAAGATTTTTTGTTAACCAATTCATAATTACATGCATATTAAAAGTGCAAATTGCTCTAATTGCATCAAATTCTAAAACGCAAAACGTTCTAACTACATGGATTTTAAAACTGCAAATGGTTCTAACTACATGATTTAAAAAAATCAAAATCCACTAAACACATGATGTTAGTCACAAACTGTTCTAACGACATGATTTCAAATGAAATTTGTTCTAACTACATAGGCTTAAGTTGCAAACTAATCTAACCAGGTACATAATTTAGAAAAATACAAAATGTTCTAACTACATAGGCTTGAGTTGCAAACTGATCTAACCAGGTACATAATTTTGAAAAATACCAAATGTTCTAACTACATTGTATTAGGTTTCAAAATGTTCTAACTACATTGTATTAGGTTGCAAAATGTTCTAACTACATTGTATTAGGTTGCAAAATGTTATAACTACATTGTATTAGGTTGCAAAATGTTCTAACTACATTGTATTAGGTTGCAAAATGTTATAACTACATTGTATTAGGTTGCAAAATGTTCTAACTACATTGTATTAGGTTGCAAAATGTTAAAACTACATTGTATTAGGTTGCAAAATGTTCTAGCTACATTGTATCAAGTTGCAAACTAATCTAACCAGGTACATAATTTAAAAAAATACAAAATGTTCGAACTACATTGTACTAAGTTGCAAAATGTTCTAACTACATTGTATTAAGTTGCAAACTAATCTAACCATGTACATGATTTAAAAAAATACAAAATGTTCTAACTACATTGTATCAAGTTGCAAACTAATCTAACCAGGTACATAATTTAAAAAAATACAAAATGTTCAAACTACATTGTACTAAGTTGCAAAATGTTCTAACTACATTGTATTAAGTTGCAAACTAATCTAACCATGTACATGATTTAAAAAAATACAAAATGTTCTAACTACATTGTATCAAGTTGCAAACTAATCTAACCAGGTACATGATTTAAAAAAATACAAAATGTTCTAATTACATTGTATCAAGTTGCAAAATGTTCTAACTACATTGTACTAAGTTGCAAACTAATCTTACCAGGTACATGATTTAAAAATACAAAATGTTCTAACTACATTGTATCAAGATGAAAGCTAGTCTAACCACATAATTTTAAAAAGTGCAAAACATTCTAACAGATTCAAGAGTGCAATTTACTCTAACTACATTGTTTTAAAAAGTTAAAAATATTCTAACTAAATAATTTTGGGTGGCATATATTTTTAACCAGATGGTTTTAAAAAGTTCAAAATGTTTTAATTGCATCATATCCTTAAACGCAAAACGTTCCAAAAACATGGATATTAAAACTGCAAATGGTTCTAACTACATAATTTAAAAAAAATCGAAATCCACTAAAGAACAGTTACATGATGTTAGTAACAAACTGTTCTAACTGCAAAGTTTTATGTTGGAAATTCATCTAACTACATGGTTTTAAGTTGATAACTTATCTAACTACGTAATAAAAAAACTGCAAAATGGTTTAACTACATGATTCTAATCGCAAGTTGTACACTAATAGAAATACATAGATTTGAAAAGTGCAAAATGTTCTTATTACGTGATTTTGAGAATCACACGTAGTTACAGCTTTTTGCACTTCTCAAACGTTGTATTTAGATCCTTTTGCATTTTTAAAAATTTTCAACTAAAACAGTTTAAAGTTTTCAAAACACGCAATTTAAACATTTTGCACTTTTTTAAATCATCTAGTAAGAACAGTTTGCAACTCAAAATCATGTAGTTAGAACATTTTGAACTTTTTAAAACCATGTAGTTAGAGCAAATTGCGCTCTTAAATCACGTAGTTAGAATGTTTTGCACTATTTTAAATTATGTAGTTAGATTAGTTTGCAACTTAATACAATGTAGTTAGAACATTTTGTATTTTTTTAAATCATGTGCCTGGTTACATTAGTTTGCAAGTTAACACAGTTTAGTAATTATAAACTTTTGCAACTTGATACAATGTAGTTATAAAATATTGCAACTTGATACAATGTAGTTATAAAATATTGCAACTTGATACAATGTAGTTATAAAATATTGCAACTTGATACAATGTAGTTATAAAATTTTCATTTTGTATTTTTAAAAATTATTTCCCTAGTAGATTAGTTTGCAACCTAATACTTTGTAGTTAGAACATTTTGCAACATATTACAATGTAGTTAGAACATTTTGTATTTTTCAAAATTATGTACCTGGTTAGATTAGTTTGCAGCTTAAGCATATGTAGTTAGAACAAATTGCATTTGAAATCATGTCGTTAGAACCGCTTGTGACTAACATCATGTATTTAGTGGATTTAGATTTTGTTAAATCATGTAGTTAAAACCATTTGCAGTTTTAAAATCTATGTAGTTAGAACGTTTTGCGTTTTAGGATTTGATGCAATTAGAGCAATTTGCACTTTTCATATGCATGTAATTATGAATTGGTTGACAAAAACGCTTATTTAAATCAAAATTGGAAGGAAGCGGATTTGTTTTTAAGGTAAAATGGAAGGAAGTAAGGAAGCGGATTTGTTTTTAAGGTAAAATGGAAGGAAGTAAGGAAGCGGATTTGGTTCTAGCGAAAATTGGAAGGAAGCGGATTTGATACTTCGCCCACGATATATTATATTTAAATACAGAGTGTCAGTATTTACGGATAAATTGATTACGCTACAAATTGTGACAATATGTAATTGTTTTTACAAGTTCATCAAACTTGACATCTTGAAGAAAATTTAAATTTAGTGGCAATGGCATCCTAATAACTAAGTGTACACATACTTAAACTTGTTACTACTCAAATTTTGCTTGCTTGTCTGCTCTTGGTAATAAGAATGTTTTTGACAAAATCTGCATTACAAGTGACCAACAAAAATTCCAGCTAGACAAAATACAATACAACAAAAAATACTAATGAAGCCAGCTGGAAGTTGAAAATGACCAATTTGTTTAGTATCATTATTTATATCTTTTAGCTGCAAATTAGGCGCTAATAGTGGTTATTTCTAAAATAAAACTTTTGCACAGCGTCTGTCGTAAGAGCCTGTTTGCTTTGAATTGCAAAATTGCTTGAAGCGTGCCTTCCCCAACGAAAGTAATAAATTATCACACCACTTTTTACTGCATATTTAGCCATCTACATCAAATTTTATTCGTAATGGATAATAATTACCCGTAAAGACAGTTGGCAGTGTCGAACTCCGTAAGTGAATATATAGTTGTGTGCGTAACTCCTTATTGTGTTAAACTATAAACGGTTTAAATATAAAAATATTAAAGTATTACAAATAAAACAAAATGGTAGTAAAAAATTATAAAATGTTAGTTACTGATTTGTTCCTAAAATGACATACATTTACAAACTGTCACAGATCACAGATGTTAGCCTTTCGACGCCAGACACTTCATGTTTGACACTTCAGTTAAGCTTCAACTGAAGATTATTATGTTAAATCAGTTTTCAGATGTTTTGAAGTTTTGGGTTAATTAAACTAAAACATTGGATTATGATAACCTTCTGTTACTAAAAGTGTTACATAATATTTTTGTAATTATAAGAGACATAGAATAGAATGGAAGCTACAATCTATAGTATTTGCAATTTAAACCTTTGGATTTTATTATCCGGTATCTAATACCTTATCTAATTATATATATGACTCTTGACAGTATACAGATTAGTTTCTTACGCTTCTGCACTTGCATTTTTTGTCATTTATCTTATAATTTAATCTAATTATTAAACGCTCGCCTTCATACTCATAAACCGTAAACACAAAAGACATTACAAAATGCACTTGACTTTTAGTTTGTACAAAAATGTACAATTTCTAGTTCACATTTTTTTATAAATGTATCACACTGTAATATTACATAAGCGAATGAATTTATGTCAATAATTAATTATTTTTACTGGGGCAACCAGTTGAAAAAAACTTTAACAGCACTCGCACTAAATCTGTAGCAATATTATTTATAGTAAAAACGGTTCTAAATTAACTTACGACAAAAGAAACAAATGTTAAAATTTTAATCACCAAAACGAGGAGTTGAAAGAGGTATGAGTGTAAAATGAATTTAAAAATAAAAATAAAATATAATTATGTTGAATTGGATTCTAAAGACGCCAAAGGGATGCATTTTTAGTCGAACTGATGTCGCAACAAATTATTAAAAAAATACAAAACCAAAGGAAAAAAATTAAATGTTCAGACTCTTGAGCTAGTCGTAGGACTCCTAAATCAATAAATAATGTTCTAACAATTGAAGCAATTTTAAGGGACGGGCATTACATTTCTGAAAAGTTGTCCATCAAAACTGTTTATGCTGTGTTATTACTAAACTTTACAATGACGCAGGAGCTGTTTCACCTAGATAAATAAGTTGTAGAAGATATCACGCTTTATCTGTAAGCGACGTTGAAGTAACCAAAATATTCAAATTAAATTGTTAAATCTGCTGCATTAATGCAGGCGTATTGTTTCTATGAATTTCACCATAACTACTTATTTCTACTTTCAAAACTTAACTTCGATTTAAGATTTTTGCTCAGATCAAAGAAAACTCGGCATGCCTATTTTAAATATTGTATGCATTGACAATAAAACAAATCGTAAGCCTGTTGTGAGCTCTTGGTCATAGGAACCATTAGCAGCGTATAATAAAAACTTCAGGTGGCATCATTTTAGTTGTAAAAATTTCAAAACGAGCATCTAATTTACCTGACTTATCTTGAGCTATGTAACTGTATATGTACAACATACATATCTTCTTTGCATAATTAGAACGACCTAAATCTTTTTTTTATTTACAAAATGAGCTTTTTTAGCGAAATTAGTTAAACTATCCTGATTCTGGAAACATAAAAATAGGACACTATGCAAAGTTCAAAAGCATGCATCTACGTAAATAGAACATTTTAAATTATTGAAAAACTTGTAAATAGAACATTGACTCTCGATGTTGACATAACGGATAACGTATGATACTACGATATTTTAACGGCTTTTGTGAGTTCACTTGTATTTAATCTAAATGTTTAAAGAAGTCAAGGTTGGACAGGGTTAGTAAACCAGTAGGCTGTTTTGCTACCTATTTTTATAATTATGCTTGATGTAATTAGCAATTACGTTTACACAATTATGTATCTAGAAGCTATAACCTGCAAAATAAAAACGAAAATAAAGCTTGATTAAATAATCGTAAAATTAGGTCGATAAACTGAAATATGTTCCGATTCAATATTCACAATACAGGATCCTAATTTGTGTTGCCTTTGCTTATCAACATAATATGGCACCCTAATGTTGCATACTACTATCTATAGTTATAAAATTTCTATGAATAGTGAACAACAGAATCGCTTAATTTCTGTTGTTTTTTTTTCTAAATTAATTTTATGCAAAGTTGTCTTCAAATTGCATTATCACTATCAACGAGAGGTAAAGACATAATTAACATTTCAACAAGGTAAAGCTACAAGAGTTTTAATTTGCTAATAAATATTATTATAAATAAATCGTACTTCATGTTTTCTCATCTGCACCTAATCTTAGTTTATTCAATTTTTATAAAAAGAATACCCTAGATTTCAGAATTAATTGATTTGCATACTGATTGGGGGTCCTTTTAGCTATCCTTTGCGTAGGTCAGTGTGACTTTGTATTCTGAAGTTTCGTTTTAATGATCTACTTTATATGTAAACTACAATTTAAAACACAAAGAGTAACCGGCGTCAAGCCGATTTAGCGAATTTATATTTAAGTCTTTATTGCTCAACACTTTTTTGAAAACCACGTCGGAATCAAATTTATTTATGAAATTTCATTAAAAACAAAATACTAAATAGCGAAAACTTCCAAAATATTGCCATAAATAATTTTGCTCTTGCTTTTACATTCGGCGATTAAAGTAATGACTAAATCTATTCAAAGCATAACCGTTGACTGCCTTGGATGGAAAGGTACAATTTTATAATCCTGTAAGAGTACTATTTGCATTGACGTAGGCAAGCATATTTAAAATATTTGTGTTTATCAATTTATCTACGTTCAGCCTATTATGATGAAAATCTAGATATTTGAGATATTAAGAAGATTAAAACATATTACAACATTTAGTAAAAAATTAAACGTGTTTTCTCGAGGTTTCTTGTAAGGTATTTAAAAATTTTGCTTTGGGATTTATGTAACTAATGCAATCCTATGCGTTCGAAGTTCGACTTAAAATTAAAGTGAAATTGCACTCGTGGTTTGAATATTTAAATTACGTTGACGTCACACATAAGACTTAAGTCGATTAAGACTTGAATTATTTTAAAATAACGTTACTTACAGCGTTCGATCGTAGTAATTGTGTTTAGTTACAAAATTTGCATTGCTGTCTAATAAATATTCTGCCAGTTGTTTACAATGTGTTAATCAACTATATGAGGTGACTTAACGATGTCAAGCAGCTAAAGCAATACCCACGATGTAAACGTATCAACAATCTACAGCGTGTTTAGCTGTTTAGCTGTTTAGCATAATGTTCATGATGCGTATAACATCTTGTAATCTTATCGCATTCTTCTTTTCTTTTTTCACAAAAATGTACACTAATATGATTATGGACGTGAACCAGCAAAACCAGAGCTGTGCAAATACCTAACCTCGTAGCGATATTCACTCCGTAGATGAATTTCTGACAGTTTTGGAGGTACACAATTTTAAATATAAATAGGAAGGCGATCGGAATCTAAATTCCAATTGAACGCCAAATTCAATGGCGTTGATCCTATATTAACTGATTATGTTAGTAAAAGTTCATTTAAGCCCTCAAAAGTGTCGCCATAAAACAACGATAAGAAATCAGCTATAAATTTAAAACTACTTGTGCAAAAAATAATTACTGCAGCCACCTGGAAACTATGCACAGTGATTAAGATAGCTAATTTGTAAATTATCGGTTTACCAATGAATTAACACCTTGTGAGCGGGTCCAAAAACACGAAGGACAAGATGCAACTAATCTCTTATGGTAATATTAATGATTAGTCATATGTAACATGAAGCGGCGTCTAATTGAAACTACATTTTAGTGCATGTGAACTCTATCTCGTCTATCTGTAACTTTTTTAGTACAGAACCTATTTTAGTGTACTTTAAAAACTGGTCAATCGTGAGTGTAATAAAAATTAAACATTTTGCCACACATTATAATATAATTAAAAATTCAAACATTTCAAAAGTCAGCTTTTCGACGCCGGTCAACTTATATTTAATACGTGATTATTTGTGTAACAATAGTTACTCCTCCCCCCATTCGTTTAGCTTTTATTTAATACAAACGGTGAATTAAGATTACTTTTTGCTACATGATCTTTTTTTGTATAAAAAGCATGAAAGCTACATTCTATATTATTCTATGCAGTAGTTGCCTATATGCATTCAAAACTTTGCATCTTGTATATCCTATTTGCCTTTTAAAGCAATGCAGAATAGCTTCCCACGCTTTTGCACTTGCATTCTTTTTTGTCATTTATCTTATATTTAATTTAATAAGTACAAGCTCGCCATTATACACATAAACTGTACACACAATGTACAAAACAAAAATTAAAAAAATGCAATTGAAGTTTAAAATGTACAAAATTGCATCATTTCTAGTTCACATTTTGTTTAAACGTATCATATTGTAATGTAACATGAGCGAATGAATTAGTGTCCATCGAGAATGTCTATAAAGTAGTAAAAATATATTATTCAAGACCAACAACTTTGCATGTATTGATTACTTCGTTCATGAAAATAAAGTTAGCGGTTTATCATGTGAAACACTAAGCGGTGTCTAACATTTGAGTTTTGATTAACTGAATTAATATTTTACTTTGTAATCAAATTATATACCTTTAAAAACTATGTCAAATTTAAGTGTGTTAATTTACTACACTAATCAAAATAAAATAAACTATTGCAAATAACCTATCAAAACAATTTTCATTCCTAATTAACTCCTAATTATTAAATGAATAATTTATTAACACTATTACTTTGTGTATACTATTAATATGTGTGCAAATGGCCTATTCGCCCAAGTCACCAAGTAATTGTATTACTACTAACGATACTAAAGTACGCACAGTTGACAATTTCATTCAACATGAGATGATTGCTAGGCAATTGTTACTATCAATCAATAATTAAACTTTTAAAAATAACGAAGTTTTAAAACTTCGTTCGTTTTTGTCATTTTAATGTAAGAATCTTGTCCAAGTTTGAATAACAAGAGTCTCATCATAAAATAAAAGCAAGTGCAACGTGCAACGCATTTTGTTATTTAGCGTTAGTATTGGTTTGCAATCCTTTTTATAAATTTATATATATTGTTACAATTTTTTTTTAAAATCTTCATTAAATTTTAGATGAAGTTCTTTGTTTTTCACGTGTGATAATGTCAAGCGTAATAGTTACGCCAGTAAGGCTAGTAGTAGCCAATTAAAAAAACGTTTTATTTGGCATGCATTGAAGCGTCAGTCTAGACTCTAGACTGGAATGTTTGCACACTACTTGGAATTGTATTATTTACCATTTTGGCATTAACTCTTGGTATTTTCGAGATTGGTATATGTGACATACCAAATTTGAAATAGCAGATAGGTAGGAACAATAATAGGGAAATGCAAACAATGATATATTGATGAACTACTAAATCATGCATCACTTCAAATTATAATTTCTCTTATCATTTTACTACAGCAACGTATGGTTGACGGACTACCATCGTCACTATACACGTAAAAACATTATTACATTTTCTAAAAGTCGTTAAAGCTAACATTATTTATCAAACAAGGTACTTTGTTCGTACCGTGCCTTTTAGGCTTGACCTTTAAGTACTTTGTGTCTCGAGTCCAATGCACCTATTTACTAAGAAGTGTGTAATATTTTCTGCATATGTGGAAGCGTATTGAATTTTTTGTGCTGCAATGAAGTACATACTGCAATTGCATTGTTATTATTGTTTAAAAAGCAAACGCTGATTAGCTTATTTATGGTTTACTAAAGGAATTGTAGATCGGATTTCTGTTGTTTAGAAACAATTATGTAAGCTGTATGCATGGGCATCATACTCATACTCTCGCGTGTATATTTGAATTTGTAATGTCAGAACTTAGCGCACATTGTTAAATTAAATTAGAAAAAATAGCAGGCGTGCTAAAATGGGCAAACTAATGCGGTAGCTTCTTATCTCCTCTCTGGTTGTAAGAGCTTTAGTTAAATCGACCTAATGGGTCTTTATTATAATTATTTTACAATTTACTACTATTTCAACTTCAAGGCAAGACTATAAACATCATGAAGCTGTTGTCTATAACTTTAAACTTCGAAATACAGTATGTTAGGTATGAATAAATATTTTAGACTAAATGATTGCACTACCGTTTGGAAACTATCAAATATATTAAAAGTTAAAAACAATTTTGATAAGTTGTTAAATTAAGATCAAGTTATTTGTTTTGCAGTTACTTTCTTCGTTTTCTAAAATCAAAAACTCTCAAAAATGCCAGTCACGCCATTTTTTATATTCAACATTAGCGTAAGGGTTATGCGTCTATTCTCTTTGAAATTTTGATAAAATTAATGCAACGGAAAACAATTAAATTCCTACAAATGTTTTTTTATCACTGAGTTAAATACAAATATGACGGTCAAGCTTGTTAACATGCAGCTTTTGATATCGAGAGACATTAAAATTGTATAGATCTTAAAAGACTACATAACTTTAATGTGCTCTTTTTTATTTGTAACATTTACGTCGAATAAGTAGTGGTTAAAAACTTGTGCGCAATAAACTCATCTGCATCGGAGACTGTACACATAATTTAAGCAAATTTTTGGCAATAAGTTGATTAATGATTACGATAACCTTTGACTTCCAGAAATTTTTTAAGAAGTGCTTTACCGTATTGATAATCAATTAGGAGTATAGGCACTGTACCTAATAGCTAATTTTCGTGAATTTTGAACAACGTTGGTTGATTTTGTGTCGTATGCTAACATTTTTAGCCTTAATTATTTCAAAATTTTTTCGATACTATTGAGAACAAAAATCAGTATCGAATGCTGTACCCGCAACACTATAAATTTTGAAAACACACTGCACCGATTTTTTTATAAATTCTTTTGCTTTTGACATCACAGGTTTGACCTTAGAAGGTTGTTCAACAAGCTACTGCAGTGATGGTCGCTAGCACTAACAATGAAATTTATTCACTACATTTTTGCTGTTATAATATAATTAGTGTGAAAGGAAAACATCTGTACCCACAAATATATAAATTTAGAATGTCATTTTTAAAATAGCCACACCATTGTATTACAGATAGTAAAACTTATTGCTTATGCAATTTCATGAAGCCCAACTTTTTTTTATATCAATTAAATATAGTATACACTAATCATAACATCATGTAAAATATGTTGCTAAAAACGCATGCTTAAAACTATGTATATTTTGTTTTCAACTTTGTCTTGGTATTAATAATAATAATAATAATTTATTCATTGAGTCGATTTAACCCAAGTTCATACAACCAGACTCAACCAGTCACTGTGGGTGAGGAAATAGGAGGCTACCGCGTTAGATCGTCTCGGTCTTTGTACCCTTTCACCTATCCCCGTCCCCTCCTCCACAGTAAAGGAGTCTCATTCCGTAGGCCCCAACGTAATTAGTGGTCACTAAGGAGCACCGAAGGAGATTGGGTTTCAATCAACCAGTGTAAGACACGGAGCCGGTGACCGGTGGGACCGATTGCACTGACCGAAGCTCCGGTCAGTAAAATCGAAAACATAGCAGGCACGCTCGGGCTCATTTTTTTTTTCAAATCCCATGCTTAGTGGACGAGTCTTTCCTCCCGGGCTCAGGCTGGCTCAAATTGAGGTAGTTTTTTCAAGAAAAAGGGACCCTCGGTCATTTTTTTTAAGAGCTCGTTAGGGACCGATTGACTTGCACTGCAATCAACCATCAAGTGACGTTTACCGTACAACACCGAGCCGTAAACGATTAGCAGTGGCCGAGGATTGAAGCCGGGTCTGAGACTGTAAATTTCGTTACAGTCTGCAGTCCTAACCACTCACCCAAGCACGCCTGCTTTGTCTTGGTATTAGGAATAGGTCATACCAACACCCAGTATGCCAGTATCTACATTATTCTACATGTACAATTATTACTGAGGAAAACCAGCTAGTACTTTTAAATGACTGGGACAAAATTGTATTGCCATGTAAAGCATTTATGGTGAATACATGAATAATTCAATGATCTGTTGCACACAACATCCAATTTTTCTGCCAAGAAATTATTTGAAACTGGAACACGTCGTTCATTCCTAAGGACTAATTTTATTTATTATTAAATGCATTTGCACATTGCACCGATGTGCTGTGTGCTCCGCCTGTCTGTGAATTCTGCATTTATTTCTACCCGCTTCGCAATATCTCTGATGCCTACGACTGATTTAATGCGGTAAACTCTTGTAGGTAAGACATGGAAATTCAGGCGGCGTCTAACTATTTAAGTTAACAGGAAATTGAGAGAATATATAAATACAACCTATGTATTTACTACTGTTTACATAATTTACCGGAGTTTTCACACTTTTAAAATACTGTTCACTCTCTGCATAGTGTACATCCTCATAGTAAATACTTCTACATAGCGTAATGAGTTTGTATCCCCGGCTAAACTCCTATGCTTTCTATGTTATAATAGTTCTACATAGTGTACCTCTACATAGTGGAAACCTCCTCATAGTGTACTAATTTTAGAGGCCCAAAATATCGTTTAAGTGTAAATTTCGTCGCTACATAGTGTGCTTTTAGAAATTAAAAAAATTTTAGCGCTCAGTCAAAAAAGTTTTTTTTCTTGATCTAACTGATTTTGCAAACTTATTCAATCAAAATGACAAAAACATATTCTTGGAATAATTTGTTTAGAACCGGTATAATTTAAACAGTAGGATTTTTATTGTTTTCATCTATAATACTAATTTTGTTTTAAATCTGTACTTTCTACATAGTGTACTCTCCTTCTAGTGTACTAATCTTGCTGGTCCGCTGAAGTACGCTATGTAGAGAGTAAACTGTACTAGACTAATGTCGACATGTAATATAACATTCAAAAGGTCATGACTAGTGCATTGCAAATAACGAAATACTGTTTAGCTTATCAATAATTATATTGCAATTCTTTTCACAAATCTGCTACTTTTTTAAAAAATTTGCATATAAGTTGTCCTTGAAGCTAGAAGCTAAAAACAAAATACGCATCATCTTAGATTTTTAAGAACTTCAAAACGATATATCATTAGTTAATGTCAGTCAATTTTTACAAAACATTATGTACGTTATTTACTCGCAATTCAAAATTAAATAAAATCTGAGGAGAGGGGCGCGAACATTCAAAGTGACAACAAGTACTTTCCAAAGCTAAAACAATATGAAAATTAAATCACAAATTCTTTGGAAACGAAAATAGTTACAACTCTCTAAGAAGCATTAAATTATTCCAAAAATTATACTTTATCAGAATCAGATCAAAGTTTTAGGTGTCAACTACTAATTCGGAAAATTTGAGGTGAAATACGAAATCGTGATATTTCTCAATCCCTGCCTCGTGCTGAAAAGGAAAACCAAACAAAACCTGGAATACACAATCGCCCCTCCACTCCACTCCTCTACAAGAAGTACACGCAAGTAGTTCCTTATTGATACAAATATCTCACATAGTGGAACCAGTAGCACACAAGTTGTATGTTTTATTAATCTTAATCACACTATAAATACAAAATACTAAACAAATCAAGTTGAAACCATGGATAAAGAAGAATATAATGAAATAAAACAACTGCTGTTACTCCACATCGAGACCATGAACAAACTCCATTCTGATCAAAAGAATGAAATCCAAAATATTACAAAGGAAATACAATCAGTTGGAAAAAAAATCAACATTCAAAATATGGAAACTAAATCATTGGAATCTATCATGGCAAAGGATAAAATAAAAGTCAACCAATGTGATCCACATGAAAAAAGGATAGATAATCATCATCATGGCATGAACATAAGTAAAGGATCCAAAAAAGCTTGCCTAATCCAACATGGCACAAATGATCAGGCCGGTCCGTCAAATGCAGCAATTCATATGAATAAACATACCATGGAAATAAAGGTCATAAGTAAAGCTTGTGCAAAAACACTAAGAAATAAAGACGGTAAACCATCATCCATCCTTATCCAACCTCCTAGTAATTACGCAGATATAGAAATTGTAATGAAAAGACACACATCAAGTGGATCGAGGTCTGGAATAAATGAATATTCAACCAAAGGTGAAAGGAAAGTCAAAAAGGAAATCCTAATAAAAATCAAAAAGTTAAGAGAGGACGGGAAGACAGTCAGGATAAAATCTTAACTTACTACACCTTCTTCTAAAATATTCCCTATGCAACCGCAGTAAATCCAAAATTGAGGGAAATGAACATCGGAAAAGCGTCTCCATGGAAGTACATCACAACATTGAACAATAATGCAAAATGACCAGATCAAAAAATAAAAATAATATTTCAAAATAATACTGCAGCAACTTCAACAACTACAGCAACTTCTCAAAATATCCATGGATTTATGAATCAATTACTCTAATAGCTAGACAACATACTAATTCTCTTACAATGATTCCCTTAAACCTGCAAATTCGTGTACTTAGAACTTGTCAAAGATTATATTTCAACTATATGTTAAATAATAATTTAAGTTAAATAAAAATTACAATAATAATAATATTATTAATAATTAATAATAAAAAATAATATTAATATACAAATTACAAAACATAATGCATTTAATATGCGTTAACCAATATATGGTAAAATTAAATAATAAATTTCAAATTAAACTCTGTTAACTTTGTGTGATGGGTGTTATGCCTTTAGGCACAATAAATTATTCAATCAATCAATCAATCAATCAATCAAATAAAATCTGAGCTTCCACACCAATTTAATTGGATGCGCCTCCTTATTTCAGTTTTAACAGTGAATAGATTATGCGCACTCTGATTAAGTAACCAGTCGGAAGTTTGATTTTTATATTCAGCATGAAATACGAAATTATATTTTTTTTCTTACGGGTCCTTACATTATTTCACTAAAGAATGAATTGCTATTTTTTCAAAACCATGCCATACTACCAATTTAAACTGCCTAACGCTACTTTTAAGTTAAAGATGCCATTAAATTAAACAAGGACTTTCGCCCTTGTTATTTAAAATAGAACATAATAACTGATTACTTTGCCGCGGCTATCTGTCAATAATTAGATATATCTTTGCTTTAAACTTTAAAGAGTTAAAGCAACGCTTATTACTAGTTTGGCTTAGATACCTAATTTCATATGTGAAGCTAAAATATATATTACCTGCTGGTAATTATATATAATTTCTGATTGTTTAATTCTTTTATTAATTACCTAAAATGACGTAGTAGCAAATTGGGTTTCCAAATTCCTACATTTATAGGTCTTACCAGAGTCTCAAAATACACCTTGGGTGGTCCATCAATAATTTCACAAAAATTGAAACGTTTACTGTAATACTTGCTGAACCCTGTGTCATTGCTTTAATATTGCGAACATATAATTTTATTTAAGGACGTTCGTTAATACTAAAGGTATTTTTAGACTCGTCTTTGGTTCGCTCTGCCATTAAAGTTTTATAGGTGGGTGGCAGTGGTAAACAAGTACACTGATTCCTTACTCATTTTGTTTTCATAAATATACTAACATTATGCACATTTAATATATAATAGCATGAAACTACAGTCTGTCACACAAACAGTAGACGGTTACTAAAAGCGAGAATTATTTAGTAGTCAACATATATAATCGAACCTGGGATCAGTTGCAGTCCTGAGACCTATTAGAGGCCACCTCTTATAATTAACTAGTGGGACGCCAAAATTCTGTCACAGATCCTTAGATCTTGATTTCACTAGAAAAGTTAACAATTGTCAGTCTTAAGAAACACGCTTTCATAGGTAACCATGGTTAAATCTAAAATCAAATTTCTTAAGGCAAACAATTGCTAAATTTTCTAGTGAAATCAAGGTCTTAGGAGTTGCATTTACCTTTTTTTTAGTTTAACCTGTAATAATGCTCGGGTATAAAATTCTACGCTGGGTAAAGTTAGTTTGCTTTAGTAAAGCCGGTGTGGTAAAGAAATGCAGGAATATGCAAGGTCACATTTTAATGAGCACCTGAGGATATTATAAAAGCTGCATTGAGTGCATACAGCTGGTGTCCATAAGTTTTCGCGATTTTGCTCGTTATGAACAATTAACCGAATCGCGAAGATTTATGGACACTAGCTCTACTTAAATTTTATGACAAATATTTATCCTACTTTTTATTTTAATATCGATTAAGAGATAAGCTATTTTTTGTAAAGTATCACGTTGTTTTAAACTGGATGGCTCAAAACTAGAGTTTCGCTCAGGACGGGATATCCTGTCCCGTCCCGGCCGGAATACAGGACGGGACAGGACAAGGATAATATGTGCTGAAAATATCGGGACAGGACGGCTTCGGGACGGGACAGACGTCGTGCCGTCCCAATCGGGATGTCCCGAGTATCGCCAAGCAGCTATTAAATTTTATTGCTACAATGACCATGTGAGCTAAAATGAATGAAGCAATTATTTTATTTTACAGTTTTAAAAACTACACACAGCAGGATAAAAATAATCAATTTATTAAGTTTTGAGAATCATGAGTATTAAAACCTAACATTTAATCAGTACATGTTGAGCATGTACCTAGAGCAATGCTGGAATTTTAATTTCATGACTCATTTTTACTTTGTATTGGTCTTTCACCGTATGGTACCGCTAGAACTTTAATGAACTTGGTAGTGGGTCAACGAACTATTTAAATAATATTGTGAATTGCTTGATCATATTTGATTATGCAGTCTGAACTTATAGCTTCTGACATACTTGCAATAACATTAAATGCAGTAACATATTAGAACCAACTAAAAATAAACTGGATGAGGTTCGTCCTGTCCCGAATCCCGAAAATTTCGTCTAAACAGTTTCGAGACAGTACGGGAAATTAAAATCCCGTCCCGTTTTGTCTCGAACGAAACACTACTCAAAACAAATCATAAATCGGAAATTCATGAAATGTTTTAAAATGTGATACTTGTGAAACCTTGCTCCTACTATTATTTTAGGTACTTTTGTTTAGTTTTTATTTTTGTTTCCCCACAAATGGGTGCTAAATTGAATATGTACAAAATTGGAACATTAAAAAATGAGAATCTGCAAAAAAAATTTGAAAGTGAAATTCTATGTACCTATGTAAACTAATTATTTCTTTAACGTGTTTTGAAAATAAAGAAAAAAACTTGTTAAAATTTAATAATAAAAGTTAAATCTGTTGTTAACGTTTATTGTCAAGAATTTATTGTTTAGGTTGTCAAGAAACACGAAAGAGTTACATTACCAAAGGATGTGTGAATAGCGTTATATAAGTAAAAATAAAATACTTTGTATTAAATTCAAAATCTTACACAATCCACACACACAGACACAACAGGTAAAATAAAAGAATTTGCATGTAGCTGTCGTAATTTATAAACAAACTATTTCTTTTTATTAAGCAATGCCCATTTGTAGCCTGTATCTTTTGATTTCACAATGTTGTAGCTTACAGTGCAACACATTATGCGGCGTCTAATTATTTGGCAGATATAGTTTTTAGTCCTTTTTATAGCTGTATTATTCTTTTAAAAACTATGTCAAATACAAATTTAAATTTATAACCAAACAATGCAAAGAAACACGAGATGTAAATATTTTTAAAATATCAGGAGAAATAGTTTTGCACATATGTGCATTCAAATAATATATAACTAAATATACCTGATGGCTAAGCCTTGCATGATTTAATTTGAATTAAAAATATAGTGCCATTTTATAAACTAGTCAGAGGAATCTACATTGACGGGACGACATTAAAATACGTGAGTGTTAAATATCCTCAAAAAACAATAGATTTTATTAAAAAAGAAATGTATTCGTGTTTAAGCAATTGAGAACAAACAACAAACCTTTGATTTTTATTACAATGTAGAAACTTAGCTGGATAACTTTATATTGGGAATTGCTTTTGTATCAAGCTGAATAGCACGGACACACAGAAAATCTCTGAAGTTAGGGTAAATGAAACCATGAAAAACCATGTGTACTTGAAATACATTTATTAACTTACAACCTCAGCGGCCTGTACGAACATACAGCACCATTAAAATAGTTATGAAAGATCAAATTAACAGCGTGTTTAGTTTTTAGTTCATCAAGCTTAAGATTTTTAGGTTATTGTAATATCATTATCAAAAACAGTTACATCTGACGAATAATCATCCTAATAATATTGTGACGAACAACAAACACTCACCTGTTTATGCCCCTGCTGTGGACTTTATTTCTTTTGTTATTTTTGTTTTCATAAATTCCTAAAATAGTTAGTTTTAAAAAATTGATAATTGGGAACGAGTTGAAGTAGATAGAGGTTCGGTAATAATAGTATGTGCTATTTGTGGATGCTCGCTGGGATATAAATGCATGTCCGTTTATAAAATTAATGTTAAAATTATCTCTTTTTTGGGCTTTGTAAGTCTTAAACATAAGTAGGTATATACGTACATACTTGTTACTATTAAAATGCGAACTTTTTAAATGCAGCGAAAACAGTATTAAAGGCACCTTTAAGCTTCATGCATGAATTAAACCATATTTAAAATATCAGCAATAAGGTTAATTAATTGTTTAGGAAGTGTATTTGTAAGTTAAAAGCTTTTACGTAGCGCTCGGCTAATTCTCTAGTAACATGAATGTCGTCGTTTATCTTTCCCACAATCCCATAATCCCATTAAACCCATTACCACGAACTAAGTTACTCCAACAACATCGTAAATGTACAATGCAAAAGTACAAACGGCGTCTACCTGATATAGTAAATAGATACCTTAATCCTTATTATATCAACATGCCTTTAACAAGTACATCGAAATAAAATCATTAAATATGTTAAAGTAATTCAAAGGTAATAAACTGTCAAAAATTTAAAAATGTATTCAGCTCGTAATATAATTGAAATTAAAATTTCTTTTTTAAATATTTAAATTACTTTTAAAATCAAATAAATAATTCGTTCAAGTTTGAATTATTTTAATTTATATTAGTCACAGAGAATTGCCGTAATATTTTTTTTAAGTTGCACAATTCTACGAAATTTGCATTCTTGTCCAAACTACTTCATGCCCATTTCTTACAATGTATTAATCCACTATATTAGGTGACTTGACGACATAAAAATATTTAAGTTTAGACACAATTTATGCAGCTTGTGGATTAATCCGTCAAATACGGTATTTAATTTTTATCTTTATTAACGAATACATACAAAGGAATACCCAGACCGAGCGTCAAAACATGTTGCTTGTAAAAGTCGATCAACGCTAAACTTAACACTAAAATTAATGACGATGACCTTAAATTATCTGAAATTATTAGTGCAAGCCCATTTAGGTCCTTAAAAGTATCACCATAAAAATCACCAATGAAAAAAGATGGAAAACCTGGAAACGACACATTGGGGTGTAGTTGAGATATCTAATTTTTAAAAGCTCTGCTTATCTTTAAATTATAACCTTAAGGGGTCGTATTTAAAATTAACAACTGTTTTAAACTTATTTACAAACAAAATTACAGTATTACAACTGTGATGAACCTTTTCAAAGGTAATTTGATTATCTACACAAGTTAATAACACCGGGTTCATAAAACTCCCTGGAATCATAAGCATTGAAATAAAAATCAAATGGAGCGGATTGTTTTTATATACTATTATTTAGTATTTACCAGGTCTAAACTAAAATATTGTCTTGCAAAATAAAAGCTTTACTTAACATTTTTGTAGCCTATTCGTATACTGTATTTATTTAATCACAATCAATATTTTTGAATTGTAGCCGCTGCCGCTACGTGATAAAAAATTTTGTTTATAATAATCTTAAAACACTTGGAAATATGGGGTTTGTGGATAAAACATGACACTTTGTGTCAATATTATAAGCTAAAGTTTATCAGCTAAAGGCAGAGGACGTTTATCAAGACTCACGACAGTTGTCTATTTGACAAGGAAATAAGGATTCTGCATTTTGACATCACATTACTTTCTAAATCAGTCTTAAGCGTGGCAGTTTGGGATGTGTTGCCATTATAAAATAAATTTTGAGGTATTATTTATCGACTTACGATTAGATCAGGAAAGTACAAATAAAGTTAAAAAAGAAGCTAAAGACCTAACATAGATAATACAATTTGCTTGTAGTATTTGCTTTTAGATATCTTATAGATCATAGTTGAAGTTTGGGTGCGTAAATGATAAAACTTTTGACAAGTCACGCAGATTGATGTTGAAAAAGATTTAGTGTAAATCCCGACACAGACAAATAAATTTTCTCAAATGCATTTAATTAATAATACGTCCAAATAGGTGTGGCGAAATGAAGGTAAATTAAAAAAGTGGCAATTGCGTCATAGTAAAGAAAAATTCTGATATTATTGCATTTGACTCTTTTTTATACATTGCATTGTAGCAGCAGTACACCAACTACCATTTGTCACTATATTTTAAAAATAATTCAGCAACAAAATAAATGAATTTACAATTTTGTCTATTGATAGTAGTTTTATTTTTACGTTCATTATGCGATAAAAAACGCACTGAACTTATCGTTTTCGTTGTAGCTTGCAAAAATTTTATTACAGCTACAAATTTGCGACGCATGGAGTACCAATGGCATAATTTATCTGTAGCTCATTACAAACAAAAGTATTAGGCCGCGTCTGGCTTTTTAGACAAAAGAAAATAGGCTGCACAAATAACATGAAGGAGATACAAAAATTAATTTATATTCAGGCTTACGATTCATCAGATGAGATTCTGAGGATATACGAGACACTTGTGCTGTGAACATAAAATATTCTAATACATTATGACTAATTTATGTTTAGACTTTCGCATTTAAACGTATTTTACGTTCAAGTTTGACATCTTAATAATTGAACACCACATGCAATGACGATGGCATCATTCGCATCATATTAAATAAAAATATTCACTTGCCACTGTCTATTGCATTTTATAATGCAAGCAGATTAAATCTTCTTGAATTGTCTTTGAACATAGCGTTAACATTAAATCGATAACAACATGGAGTTGCAACTAACTTCTCAAGTAAGTGAAGAATTTAGTGCCTTAGGAGTGAAGGGGAAGGAACGTTTTTTACATACAACTAATAAATTTCTAAATTGATCTAGTCGTTGACAAAACTATTGCTTCAGCAGTTTTATAAATGATGCAAACACGAAACAATATACATATAACTGTGTGACTTTATGAAGAAAATACCAGTCCTCAAATTACATATTAGGCATCTTTATTTCTGTGTTAGATGAATGTAAGCTAAAAGTATTTGCGCACACCAAAAGCTTGATACTTTAGTTGGCTCCGGATCTTGACTTGCCACTGCATGGTATATTATTGAATAAAAACAAAGTAATAACCCTGTCTGATTAAACTAAAAAAATTAAATATTTAAAGCCTATGATTCCTAGGCCTGAGTTAGATAGAGTCCGTTACAAGTCAATTTCAAATGCTAAGAAATATTATTTAAAGAATTATTAGGAACTGCAACCAAAAATTTATTGATGCAGTAGTTTGTCATGCCTGGTTACATATGAGGAGTTTACTAGCAAAACGCGTTAAGTCGAATTTTTCAGAAATTGAAATTATTGGTGCTTAAGAACGACCAGGTACATATAATTCACACCGTGCAATATTAGGGGTCAAAGGTCACTGAAACAATTTGAAATAATTCGCTCAAAAACCGTTTTCTGGCAAAACACGTTAAGTCCACTAAACCCCATAAAAACAACTGATTCCTATAAAAAATACCCCAGATTGCCAAAAAACGTCAATAGTTTTACCCATTCATAATGAAACAAAAATTATTCGTTTCAATATTAAATTTGCATGAACTATTCGTAAGAGATGGTCCATAAATGACGTCACTCAAATTATCTTTCTAAGTTCTACTCATCACCATGTCATAACTTTAACATTGCATTTAACCGCTATCTTTAAAACGGGATGTCATCACTACCTGACAACATTTACGTACCCTACTGAAAACGTCATTTATGGACGATACTTAACAGATCGATATGTGAACCAACAACATTTTGTTGGTACATCTGAAAGCTTTAGTGTTTTAAAAACAGAAGGGCATGGGTTGCCACGTAATTAGGAAATTGCACGAAAGAACAGTTGTTTTTTTTTCTCGAAAATATAGAAGTAGAGGATCGTCCACAAATGACGTAATCGGTAGGTTCAATAGGTCAACTTGATGTGAAATGATGACATCCTATATTAGCGATAGTCATTTAAGAAATATGATTAATCTAGTACCAGTGTGAGCACAGGGTAATAAAATGAATATTTTTCGATGACGTCATTTGTGGATGATCCCTAAGCAAACATAGGTAAATTCATTAAGAGTAGACAGAGTAGTAGATTTGCGCCAGACAATAGAACCTCAGAATACGGAGCTGTTATAATTTTTGTTACGTTGAATTTAAATGGGTTTTGAAAAGTGCAAAAAGTTGTATCTACATGTTTTTAAAAAGTGCAGATTGTTCTATTTACATGTTTATGAAATTTACAATTCATACATCGAGTTTACAATTATAAATTAGCATACAATTGAATATGATTTAAAAGGTATACTATTTTTGCATTGCCTCTTATGGGTTTTTTGGCATATCACGTTAAGTCCATGATTTCAAAATTTTGAGACATTTTTAAAAAATTACCACGCAGGGTCAGATTTGACAAGTTTTGGCTATAATACATCTAGTACTACGCAGTTACGGGGAAAAGAATTTCGAAAACATATTCACTTTTTCACATGATTATCAAAATTTGCGGTTCCTGTAAAGTTGGGCAACATGGACTTAACGCGTTTTGCTAACAAATTCCTCATATTTTGAAAATATTTTTTACTCTACAACAATTGAGGAGTTTGCTAGCAAAACGCGTTAAGTCCATTTTTTCAGAAATTGAGATTATTGGTGTTTAAGAACGACTAAGTACATATAATTCACACCGTGCAATATTACGGGTCAAAGGTCACTGGAACTATTTTAAATAATTCGCTCAAAAACCGTTTTCTGGCGAAACACGTTAAGTCCATCAGTCGTTTGTTGGCAAAACACGTTAAGTCCACTAAACTCAATAAAAACATCTGATTCTTATAAAAAAATATCCTTATTTTCCCAAAACTGCTTCTTGTAATGAAACGAAATTTATTCGCTTTAACATCAAATTCACGTGTACTATTTGTAGGGGATGGTCCATAAATGACGTCCCACAAATTTTCACTTTTTAAGGCTAATCCATCGCCATGTCATCACTTTAACATTGCGTTCATCTGTTATCTTTCCCACGGCATGACATATCATTACTACATGACTAGATTCACATACCCTACCGAAAATGTCATTTACGGACGATCCTTAGCAGATCGATATGCAAACTAAATTTCAATTTGTTTGGTACATTTGGAAGCTCCGCTGTTTTAATAATACAGAAGGGCATGGCTTACAAAGTAATTAAGAAATTGTAGAAAAGAACAGTCGCGTTTCTTATGAATAGAATAAAGACGCAAGGGGTCGTTCACAAATGACGTCATTGATAGGTTCAATCGGTGTAGTTGGCAATCCTATGCTAGGGATAGTCATTTACGCAATATGATTAATCTGGTGACAGGGGGGAACATGGTTTTAAAAATGAATACTATTCTATGACGTCATTTGTGGACAATCCATTAGCAAACAACTTCTTTAAGGAGTAGTAGATTTGCACTAGAAAATTTAACATTGGAATGCAGGATTGTTTTAATTAATGCTTACTGTTGTATTTACATGTTTTAAAAAAAAGCAAAATGTTCTATGTACATGTTTTTGAAAATTGAATAATGTTCTATTTACATTTTTGTAAAAAGTGCATAATGTTCTATTTACATGTTATTGAAGTGTACAATTTATACTTCAATTTTACAATCAGAAATTAGCATGCAATTTAATATAATTCAAAAGGTTAATTTTTTGCATTGTTTCTTATGGGTTTTTTGGCAAAACACGTTAAGTCCAAGATTTCAAAATTTTGAATCATTTTTAAAAAATTACGACGCTGCGTCAGATTTGAGCTATTTTGGCTACTAATACACCTGGTAGTATGCAGGTACTAAAAAAAAAATTTCGAAAAAATATTCACGTTTTCACATGATTATCAAAATTTGCGGTTCCTGTAAAGTTGGGCAACATGGACTTAACGCATTTTGATAACAAAGTCCTCAATTATACTTAGTTGTTTTTAGCCACTTTTCAATCACAGTCAGAATTACTTCTTTATCTACGTGTAGAAGCTCTGCAAGACCAAAATATATACTATAGGCGTCGTTTAA
Source organism: Dicyrtomina minuta (assembly GCA_949802685.1). Classification (NCBI taxonomy): domain Eukaryota; kingdom Metazoa; phylum Arthropoda; class Collembola; order Symphypleona; family Dicyrtomidae; genus Dicyrtomina; species Dicyrtomina minuta. Next base: position 135,653,577 of record OX461808.1, on the reverse strand, counting down.
GTTAAATTTATGTATGCAAATTCCAAATAGTAGTTAAATCACAATAAAGCTTTTAAATGAGCAAAGATACATAGCTACTGTTAAAAATATTGACCTCAAAAACATCTCTAAATTTTTAACTTTTAAATAAATATTTTTGACGTAAGTATTTCAATCCACTTTGGAATTTATTAAATATATAAAATGTGTAAAGTAATTGTGATCAATTTTTTAAGGCTCCAGTTATTTCTTATACCGCTACTTTCGTCATTTAACAAAAATAAGAACCTAAAAAACGCGTTCTTTTAAATGCAGGTCACATCATTTTTAAATATTTAACAGTATATTAAACGTAGGAGTATGCGTCTGTTCCTTCAGTACTTTTGATAAAATTATTTCAATAGAAAAAATTTAAGCTTCCACAAATCAAAATCGATCTTCGTATTGGAACGGAAGCACGAAAGCTACAGTTTTTAGTAAATTCAAAGAAAAATACAAAATAGGTTTTGACACTTACAAATTGTTATTTTTTCGTAAATTCTCTTTTATTTAATTAACCTTTTAAATGATGTCCATCATACTAATTAAACATAATCACAAAGCATAAAGTGCGCTACGCTAGTTATGGATTTACTTTAAAGATACATATCATAATTATTAGTTAATTTTTATAAATGTGTCGCACTACACGAGGGAACATGGGTGTATTGCAATATAATTTTTATCAACATATTTTATTAAAATACATGTCGCTAATTCGACAGAATTAAATATTCAAATCAAACCCATAAATAGATAAATACAAATTTATAAATATTATATTCGCTATGAATTTAAATATTAAATAATTATCCTGTCTCTCCATTCTCTCTTGACCTCCAGATATTTTCAAAAACGTACGTTACCGTACTGATAACAACTCATGAGTATCAAAAACTGTACAAAATACTTGATTTTTGTGAATTTTGAACAATTTGATTTTGCCTCTTATGCTAACATTTTTGGCCTTGATTATTTTAAAATTCCAACACTAATCAGTTTTTCGATACCATAGAGAAACATAATCAGAATCGAAAGCTGCACCCGCAACACTTTCAAGTTTGATAAATACACTGCACCCATCGGAGGATCCAGAAAACGTTTCTGGGGTGGCTAATACTAATGATTACATTGGGTGGGGGTGGGGGGGTCTAACAATGTTAAGCCGCCATATTTAAAATGGCCGCTCCTATCTTTGTAAATGTTAAAAAATAATATATTTTCACACTTTTAAATACTTGACTAATTTTGACCTAGAATACTGACCATATATAATCGAACCTGGGATCAGTTGCAGTCCTGAGATCTTCTTGAGGCCACCTATTATAATTAACTAGTGGTACACCTAGGTTTTCATCAAAGACCCTTATGAGTTGCATTTAATGTGTTTTGTATTTAAACTACAATAATGCTCGGGTATGAAATCTTACGCTATATAAGGTGGGTCTGCTTCAGTACAGCCGGTGGGGTACAAAAATGCATAAATATTTACGATCACAATTTAATGAGCACATGTGGATACTATAAAAGCTGTATACTTAGATTTTATTAGAAATTATTATGCTACTTCTTATTTCAATATCGATTTAAACATTATATATTTTTTTATTAGTATTACGTTGTATCCTACTATGTAGATGGCTTAAAAAAATAACTAGAAATTCAATAAATGTGTTACAATGCAGTACTTGTAAAACCTTGCTCCTACCTTTATTCTAGGTATTATTTTGTAGTTTTCATTTTTGTTTCACCAACAATGTGTGCTAAATCGAATATTGTTTATATAAATGAGTTGTTAAGAAACACGAAAGAGTTGCAATACTTAAGGATATGTTACTAGTGCCATATAAATATAAATTATAATTTAAACTCTAATTCTTAGAAAGGCTACACATACACAAAGACAACAGGTAAAATAAAAGAATTTGCATATAGCTGCTGTAATATTAGCACAAAATTTTTCTCCTGTATTACACTATTCCCGTGCATTAAACTTTCTATACAACTATATCCAGCAGTAAACTGTGAAAAACATTAGACGGCGTCTAACATGTTTAGCAGATATATTTTTCAGCCTTCTTTATACTGTAATATTTTAAAAACTATATCAATTACAAATTTAAATTTATATACAAGTTATGCAAGTTATACAAGTTTTTAAAGTTTTCAAAATATCAGTGGAAACAGTTTTACACTTACGTGAATTTAAATAATATGTAACTAAATATATTTAATGTATAGGCCTTGCATGTTTTAATTTAAATTATAAATATGGTGCAATTTTATAAACTAGTCAAAGGAACTAACATTGACAGGATGGCAATAAAACACTTGAGAGTTGAAAAAGCTCATTACACTTAATATGTATTTGCCATAGACCATATAAGCAAATTTTTATTCACAGTTATTTGATGAATGTATCACACATTGTGGATTGTGAACGAGTTTGGGTAGAGAGCATAGTAAGACAAAACAAAAGTGACCTGGCTGTTTTCGTTCACGACCGCCCTCCCTGTCGACAAAACCAAAAAATGTTGGGCTCTACCCAGGCTCACTCAATTTTCCTCTGGACTCATTTGGACTCATGCCATAAGCCCATATTGAGGGCTCATGGGTTTTTCGTTTCCGTAGTGGGGTATTGAGTCCGACTCATTCAAAAGTGACCGTCTGGCTCATTTTGGACTCAGTACTGTCTTTCAAAAAAATATCGAGTACTGCAAACTGAAAACTGCAATTGGTACTGGCACTGGCACCTGGAACTGGCACTGGCACTGGCACTGGTGACGGTTACTGTACTGCTAGTAATATTTAAATTGAAGCAGTGGCTTGTGATTGTGGTGTGTAAGCAGCGTAAATGGCAAATGGTGTTGAAACTTGAGCTGATGTGAACCGTGAGACCGTGACACTTAACTATTTTAAAATTAAAATAATTGTGTTATTTTAGGTAAATTTTAACTACTAATTAAATGTCTGATCCGGATTACATTTTTAACAATACTTTAGACAGTTCAGATATTTTGGACGTTTCTGCAATCACAGGGCTAGATTTAGATCTATCTAGCAGTTCAGATATTATACCTGGCGGGATTCGGGGGTTTGACAATATTGATAATGAAGCCGAATATATTAATAGCAAAAAAACTGATTTTATATTTTCATCTGAAGATAATAACAGTAGAAGTATGACTACCAGAAGTTCGAAAAGCAGGAGTATTGGTCTGAAATTTCATGAAAGTGATGAAAGGAGCTCAATGTTTGGTGCTCGACGCAATTTAGTTAATAATGCAACAAACATGAGCATTATTGCCCACAACGGAAGTCAAGAATCCCTGTCGGTGTCTCTACAGGAAGCAAGCAAAATTAACGAAGTTAGTTCAGCATTTTCTGACCCATCCACAACAACAAAAACCAGTATTTTGAAGCCTATCAAATTACGGACGTCTACTCCTACTCCTACCTCGAATAGTTTTTTGACTTCAGCATCAGTTGACAGATCTGCAACTTGAGCCACAGGTTCTGCTACCAAGTTGCAACATTAACCAAAACCAAAATTTTCAGCAAACATAAGTATTTTGTCAACAACTAATAATTGTGCAGACGTTCAGCTCGAAATGAAACTTCCAGGCATAAATGCGGTATCGTCAAGTACAAGTTGCAGTGTTGGTGCTAATTATTTGCAAGGTAAGTTTATAATTATATATTTAAACATTGAACATCATTATGTGTTAAGCAAAAAAAGTAGCTACAGGCTACATGCAGCTATCTGCTATACATGCTTTGATGCTCCACAATGCAGTCTCACCTAATTACTGGTTATTGCTATTTGACATATGTATTTAGTTTTAGTTTCAGTTATGTTATTTTTAGTATAAATAATAACTGAAAAATATTATAATTAAATATGTAACTTAAACAATAATGTATTTTTTTGTTTCGTTTTTATAGAATTGGGGGCTGGATTATTTACAATAGGGCAGAACAGCACAGTAAATATTTACGTCTCTAAGTGTGTTAATTGCACGGGCAAGAGTGGCTGCGGAGTACAACCTGTGCCTTTGCCTATATCTGCTAAGGAAGCTACAACACAATCAGATCAAGGACCCTTACGAATTAATAAAATTGCTAACAATGCAGAAAATTCTAGCCCACTTGTTGCTAACCCTCATGGTGACGGTGAAATTCAAGAGAACGAGTTATTAGAAGAATCAGAGTCAAAACCATCACCAACTTTGCCAACTTATATCAACAGCAACAACACGTCACCGACACCGACACCAACACCGTCCAATACAGTGATCTCACCGTTAATACCTTGTAATGACAATGACATTAATTCGAACTTCAACTCTTTTATTGTTCGTAGAGCACGATTTAATCCTTATTTGACCCCCAAAGAACCTGTTGTCATTGACGAAACTGAAACTCAAGATGATTCACATTCACGTTCACACACTATAGTAGTGCATTTACAAGATTCATCAACACCGACACCGACACCGACGCACATGAACTCAACAATGCCCGTTGAGTCATCCCAAGTTTTATCTTCACTGAAGCGAAGAGGTCCTGGTCGACCTAGAAAGCAAACTAAAACTAAATCTTTGAAAACTTCGAAAGTACCACAAACAGAGATCTGTGAATTTGAAAAACAGTGTTCTAGCAGAAATCTGACGGCACTTAGCAACAAATTATATTTAAAAAGAGAAAGTGGTTCAATTTCACAATCAAAATTTCTAACTATTCCAAAAAATACTTCATTAAAAAATTCCACTTCCACATTACCAATAATAAAACGTAGGGGTCACCTTAAAAGAAAATTGGTACATAGAAGTGATGAAGGCGATAAAGCAGCAATAATAAAGAAAAATCCAAATTCACTCAAATTCAAACCACCTAAGGGTTCTCTGCTGAAGCTGAAAATGAAAAATTTAAATGCCGTTGTAGCAGCATTGGATGACAATGAAACACCAACAACTCCACCTTCACTTCTAGTTCAACCTGTTCAACAATCTCATCTTTATCAAGACAAGGAATCTATGCCAGTATTGCTGCCAATAGTGACGACACGTCCACGTTCCCCAATTAAAGGTTTTGAGAATAAGACAAAAAAAGTTCACTCAGATTATTTTCTAGAAGAAACCGATAGTCTGCCCAGAATAACTTTAGAAAATTACAAGCAGTTATTTGATACTTTGGTGAAATCAAATATATTAAATACTGAAAACGGGCAAACGAAAGTGGACAAACTTAGTGAGTTTCAAATTATACCTTTAAACCATGTTGCTATCATTTTAAATTTTATTAACCATATTGTCTCTTATTTTATACTTAATAGTTTAATACTCAACACATTCGTGTTTTGTGTTTCGTCTTTTATGCATGTTTAAGCAACAGTGTCGACCGTGTATCACTGGTTAAACAGTAAATTAATTATTGTTTTTTTAATTCACAAATCATTTTCTTTTTGATTTTTGCAGTGCGTGTTTGCCGTGTCTCGAACTGCAATTTTGAGACTGAATCAACAATGACTGCCGATAGAAAACTGAAAGACCACTTTCCCCTACATTGTGATCCAAGGCTCTTTGTTTGTCCAGTTTGCGACCAAAACTACCAAAATACATGCTCATTGACAAGACATTACAAACTGACAAACCATAATAATGTTTCAATTCCAAATTCCAACAATGACGTCGACTTTAATAAGTTTTCATTGCCAAAGATAAAGCCAAAGTTGACGCAAAAAACGAAGATGAAAGCAAAGTCAGGAGCGAAGGCCAAACCAGAAACCAATTAACAGCCATCATGAAGAAAAATCATGTGCAATCAAGCAAATTTGTAAGAAAAATAATAACTATAATATTAAAAATGTGTATTTAAATTTAGGTTGCAATGTTTTAACACGAAATATAAATTTTGCTTGGAGTATTTAGAAATTAATTACATGGTGGTTTAATTTTTGTACGTACTACTTACTAAATGTAAATATTTATTATTAACAACTTAATTAAGTGGTTGCTACACCACTTTGAATTAAATTTAAAAATTTAGGATTTTCATAAGAATTAAAGACATGGGAATGCTATAAGAAAATATTTAAGGTATGCAAGTTTTTAATACACTAATAATTAAAATGTATCTATTCTTATCTGCATAAGCATTTCAAAATCACTATCAATAACTTCACTTCATTATAGATGCACAATATAGCACACAAATCTCAAATTTAAACGATTGAATGTGCACGCATTTGGTTTTTATTTTTTATTTTTTATAAAATACAATTAAACGTAGGTTTGTGGATTGTGTTGGCTCAGTTAGCTGTAATAAAAACAAAATGTTTGAACAAATCTAATGAAACCTTTTCACAGGTATGTGTAAAACAAATGGATGTTTTCATAGTGGTGTTGTTGTTCCTTCTCTTCCGATCTTCTTCGTCTTATTCTACAATCGTTGACCACGACGACCACCCTTTCTCCGGGTTGAGTTTGACGGAATTGGTGTCACACCCTCAATACGTCCAATCTTCATGTTGGATCGAGCTAAAGCACGAAGAGCTGACTGGGCCCCTGGACCAGGAGTCTTAGTTCTGTTTCCTCCAGTTGCTCTGAATTTAATATGAAGAGCTGTAATTCCAAGAGATTTACATTTTGCAGCAACATCTTGAGCTGCTAACATAGCGGCGTAGGGACTGGCTTCATTACGATCAGCCTTTACGGGGATAACTTATTACACAGTTTTATCTACTTACTGACTTATGGACTTAGTATTAATTACAAAATTTAAAATATTAAATCAAAAGTTCTACCAGTTTCTTGTATTTAGTATTCAGGTATTTTTTAATGTACTTCTTATTTGTTTCTGTTTTTAATTCCTTAAGAATAAATAAATTAGTGTATTAGGGTTTTGAGGAGACACGGGTCTACAGTCTTTGTGTCTTTGTGTTGATGAATAAATAATAACTACTATTAGCAGCAGCAGCTACAACAATGTCTTCATCTAGATTTAACTGCACTGGCCAGGTAAGCTAATACTTAATACTTTATTTGTACTACAGTTATATTACAAGTGTTACATTAGTGTTACAACAAGCAAAAATTGAACTAATAAATTATATAGGTGTTTTTTGCCTTCTTACAAAAATAAGGCACACCAGCCCAGTGGTGCCACAGCTTGACTCCATCTGAAGCTGTGGCTGGCTGGGTTTCCCTCCCACGATCTCGACCTTGAGCCTTACTTTAGCCTTGTAGCCCCGGCCAGTGGATCAAACCAAGTCAAAAACGTCGAGCTTCCTAGTTCACGACGTTCCTAGGGCTTGGGATCGATCCTGCTGACTGTTAATGGGGACAGTCGTGTCGGCCCTTGGGGAAGAACTCTCTTCCGCTTTCCCCCTACTGGCAACAGCTGTTCAATGGCTACAGGCTAATTAAATTTTTGCTGGTCGTTAAACCACTGGACTGCGTGTTCCTGTGTGATTCATGGGGCTATGAAAACCGTATATAAGTCTCTAAAATGGTCCTATATAAAAAATCTCTAAAATGGGACACAATATTATTCTATTTTTATTTACAGACTATTGAAAATGTTGACAAGAATGGCACAACTACTGATTCAGACACGAATAAAACCATTCAGTCCTGTGAAGTTCAAGATCTAAAAACTGCCGAACTTCAGAATGTGAACTTGGTGTCTTACTTATCAGCTGATACGCATGGGGATGGGGATGGTATAGTTTACATTGATCGAATTCCAAATAGCGTGAGAGTAAATGGAGAAGAATTAGAAGTAGTATACACCAATGTAATCAGTGGCTCAGGTTCAAGTGGCTGCGCCTATCAAAATGAAACACTTGAAGACTCTCAAAACGATGAGGAAAAACAAAGTATCTATTCTAACAAATGTATTTATTCATGCATGCAAAGTATTCAAATTTAAATAACAACACAATTACTTTTGTATTAATAAATGATCTAAACTAATTTATTTAACGCCAGGCAGGCAACACACATTAAGCTTAAATTCAAAGCTCTTTCTTGATAAAATATGAATGAGAATGAAGGCTAAAAATTGTTTTTTAACTTTAAACGTTGTTGCAATATTATTTAAAACAACTAATTTTGCTAATTTAACAACCGTAACCTTTATTGTAATATTTGTATCAGGTTTGCCTACTCAGCCTAATATTCCTATAAAATCACTTGAATTCAGTTGTGATTCAACACCACATCCTGCTGCTCCAAGACATGATGATATTTTAGCTGATTCCGAACTGGAGTGTGACCGTGACCCTAGAGACAATGATGTTGCCGCTGTCAACGTCAACGTTAATGAGGATAACGATAGTGACAATAATTTCACATCCGCTAACAATAATTCTACTGTTTTATCAAATTTGGCACTGCTTGACACCAGCCAACTTGAAAACATTGTTCGTAAGTATCACATAACACTTACCTGTAACTGTATATTTTGCAGAAGATTTAATATAACAATGGTATTTGCATTCTTTTGTTACTAATTTAATTTAGTTATTTTTAAAATTGGGTATTAATTTTGTAACATTTTTATTTTATTTTCAGAAACTTCAGTGCTGGCATCACTTAATTCATTAAAATCGTTGGCGGGATCACATGTTATCAATTTAGTTGTCAACGTTGGATGTTCCAACTCATATTCTCGCAATGACTCTGATAATGCTGTTGCTGGCGTTGCTGCTGCTGCTTCTAATACCAAGCTACACAGCAAATGCAAAAGCAAAATCAAAACTTCAATTTCAGTCCCAGTCCCAGCCTCAGCTAAAGAAGATTCTACACCATCAACATGTGCAGTTGTCAATACAAGTAAGCAAAAAAATGTAGTTCCAACTGTATCTAAATCTAAATGTAAACGTAGTTCTAGGTTACAAAAAGATAAAACACCGTCTGTGCCTCGTTCAGCTGTTGGTGTATTATTTAATAAAGTGCATTCAGGCATTAAAATATTCCCAATGTCAATAATGATGGCATTAACATCAACCAAGGTCATAATTCTGTCGAGCCTAACTTGCCTAACAGGTATGAAAGACGCAAACGTAGTCGCAGTCCTAATAATAGCAGCGACAGCAATAGCAATGACACCGAGTTTCAAAGTTATTTACAATTCAGTAGCTCGTATTTAAAGCCTCAAACTATGCGTAACGTATTAGGAGCAGGAGCAGAAGGTGAACTAGCTAGTTGTAACGGAGCAAGAAAAACAGTGTCAGAGAAGTCAGAGTCCTCAGAGTCAGAGTCAGACGATGACGATTCAGGCAAACCAAAAGATAACACAAAAGTTACTGAAACTGACCTTGTCCTTGATCTTAATCCTATAAGCAACTTGGATGGTCCTGATAGTCCACGTAAAAAAAGTATCAAATTAAAAAAATATTCTGATTTAGTCAGAAAATACGCAACTAAAAATAAAAAAATACCAATGCCAATTATCCGAAAACAGTTTGATTATACGAAACAAGGTTTTTATTTGTGTAAAGTTGAAGGTTGTATGTGTGCTGTTAAGCACGCACAGTCTCTGCGTCGACACTTGTTTACTCATGTGCTTCAAGAGGAAGACGACGACATGAATTCTGACATTTCTGACGATGGCGATGGCTTATATAGCTACACTAGTGTAAACACCACGCACACTAAGACTAAAACTGGCTTGCACAGCCACAATAATTCCAGGGACAGTTATAATTATGATTTAGATTTAAGTTTCGGGTCTGAGTCTGATTTAGACTTAGACTCAGATGACTCAGAGTCATACCAGTCCTACCAGAGAGCTGAAACTGAAAGTAATGAAAGGTTAAAACTAAGACGGGCACAGGGAGGCTTGAAAAAGCATTTGTTACAAAAAAAATTAATTCTGGACTGATTTAGTACTGTATATAGTTATAAATGTATCTGCACTACTTGTAAATATTTTCGAGTTATGTATTTTGTGTAATATATTTTATACTATAATTATTTATATTTACAATTAATTGTATTTCATTAAAAGTTAAGATTTTACTTATTTGCTTGACATTTTATTACATTTAAATGTTTTTTGTTATTCATATTATCTAATATAATTTAATTAATTGTACTAAATAAAAAAATAAAATAAATCAAAATGTTCAATTTGTAATTTATCATTCAGTTTTGGTGTTGATTCCGTTCACACAATGGAATATTAATACTATTTTATTTTATTATACATTTTTTATAGGTAGGTAGTAGTAGGTACAAATTACTCTTAGTATCTGAGGGGTCGGCTCATTTCTGAGAGAAAAAGGTGGAAATTTTTCGTCGGACTCACTGTGAGGCCCATGGGCTCCTTATGGACTTAAAAAACGAACGAACTCGAACGGCACTTTTTTCATCGGGCTCACTCAAGGCTCAAAATTTTTGGTTTTTTTTTAAATAAGTGACTACCGTTCACAAGTATTTTCACGAGCAAAAGTGACCGACTGTGTTACTATGGTAGAGAGAGGATCGGTAGTAATTGTATTGTGCTAGTTTTGGATGCCCGCTACGGTATAAATGTATGCCTAACCAGAAATTTTATGTTAAAATTATTTCTGTATTTTGGACTTTATAAGTCTCAAGCATATGTAGGTAGGTACCTACCTATATATCTACATAAAGGTTACCAACAAAATGCAAACTTTTTAAATGTAACGAAAATAGTATTGAAGACACCTTGAAGCTTTATGCATAAATTAACCTCCATTTAAAATATCAGCACTGAGGCAAATTAAATGTTTACAAAGTGAATTTGTACCAGAGTTAAAAGCTTTTACGCATCGCCTGATCTATTTTCTAGTGACATGAGCGTTGCTTTTTTTTTTATTATTACATCCCATTTAACGCCAAGCCGAGAAGTGAGGCTGGATTATGTGTAGCAGCAGTAGACAATATAAAAGTACGAACGGCGTCTAACTGATAATAAAAATACATTTTTTAGTCCTTAATGTTAGCAACATGCCTTTAACAAGTACATTTAATTAAAATCAATATGTAAGTTAAAGTAATAGTCAAAGCTAAAGTAATAGAAAATTATTATTCAAAATTACAAAATGTGCTAAGCTTTTAATAAGATTGAAATTAAATTCCAATTTTAATTATTTAAATTACTTTTAAGATCAAATAAAAGTCGTTTAAGAGTTGAATTATGGTAAATAGTATTAGTCACTTTATAAGTCACTGCCGTATTAATTGTGTTTACTTAGACCGTTCAAAAAAATTAACATTTCTGTCCAAACTATTTCATGGCAGTATTTTTGCAATGTATTAATCTACTATATTAGGTGTCTCTCGACGACAAAAAAAGATTCAGGTTTGGACACAATTTATGCAGCTCGGGAATTAATCCATCAAATACGGTATTTAATTTGTCTTTATTTAGCACAAAATACAAAGGTATTTACAGACTGAGTGGTAAAACAAATAGATGACAAAAGAGCGCTGGTACTATAACTCCTGCCTCAGTGCATGTCTTTAGCACACTTTAATTGTAATGCGGCATAACATTAATAATTGTAGTAGCCACAAAATATCGTGTATTGATTACAAACAGTCCATCACGGTTTTAAGGATGTTTTGGTACATTCTGAATTCATTTAGAGGAAAATCAAACACTATTTAAAACTTTATTTTTTTTAGTGCAATTCATTTTATTCTCAATCCTAATTGATTTTCTGAGTAAATAATAATTTTTTTTTAAAACGATTTAATTTTCATGAGTATAAATACTAAAGTTTATTTTCACTTTTATTACAAGTACCATTATTGATAGTTCTTCACGCTCTGGAATGGTGTTTTCGTTTGCATTGCCTCAATAATGATTTATTATTAAATCACAAATAATTAATTTTTAATGCTCTGTTTACCTTTGAATTACCACTACAACAAAACCGGCAATTAAAAATAATTACAAATATATATTCAACTGTTTTTACTAACTTTGACGGTATTATTTATTTTTCTATTTATTTGAGTGCAACACAATTAGCATTTAAATCGTAAACTGACCTTTGGGCAATAAGGCACTCTTTCTCGATTTTTATTATAAAGTAATAGCTTGACTAGAGTTCTTACATGTATATATCTACGTAATCATGTGGATTGTTCTCTCATCATGTTCCCACTAACAGACTGAATCTTAGTAAGTGTGGAAAGTGGAAATGGTAACACGAGTACCTTAACTGTATTTATTTATAATGTCAGTTCAGTTGTCGTTGTCAGTATGATTGTAAAATGTACAATGTGATCGTGTTACAGATCAACAGTGGGCTTAGTCGTAAGCGCATCAAGCTTGACATCATGAGATTAAATTAGCAATTAACACAATGATGACGAAAAATGCATCATATGAACTATGCTGTGCTGTGACATCTACACACCTGTTTTTGCAATTGTATTGGACTGAGTGAGTTTAGCTTTTTCTCATTTTTGTTCAGATTCTAAAAATGTTTTCAAGCAAATGCAGACCATATAAAAAACGCTAAAAAAGCGAAAAAACCTAATCTAATCTTGAGATTTACTAGTTTAGTACGGCAGGATACAAGTGATGCACAAGAATTAAAATCTGTCTTATGAAAAAATTAGAAATGTTACACTGTAAAAAATAATGAATAATCAAAATCATTTCGTTTAGGTTTTTTTCGAGAAACAGGTATGACCTTATTGAACCTATCTAGTCATAAGTAACTAAATTTAGTTTATCAAATCAAGCATGATTGTTTGAGATGAAAGCTCTAATATTTGTTTTGTCTTGGCCCCGTAGGCTAATTTGATACTTAACACATTAATTTAACTGATAAATTTAATTGCCAATTTTTTTGTGGGAATTCAACTTAAGCAGCTTTAATCTAAGCAGAGATAATAGAATTATTAGAACTATACTATCCCTACTTTTGTAACTAGTCTAAATTTTCTTAGAATATACGTTTTTAACTGCAAATTAAGCGACGAAGGTGACTATTATGGAAACAATAGTTTTGCACAGCGTTCGCCGTAAACAAGAACTTGCTTTTTTTGAATTACATAATACCTAATAGCATACCTACCCCAACGACAGTATACTTATTAAACCATTTATCAACCCAGAAACTCACCGATAATATCAGAACGTCAATTTGATGTTGTAAATTTATCAAGAAAACATTAGGCGGCGTCTAACTGCGTAAGTGACTACATAGTTTAGTGTGTAGCTCCATACTGTGTAAAACTATGGACGGTTTAAGTAAAAAAATAATTAGATGTAAAAAAAATAGAACAAGTATGTAGGCATTAAAAAAATATAAAATGTTAGTTACTGATTTCTTCTTACAATTAAGTACATTTACAAACTATCACACATCACAGAGTTCAGCCTTTGGACGCCAGTCACTTTATATTTGACACTTGAGTTACGCTACAATTCGAGATAACTTGAGTTCATCTTGAAGTTGTGGTTTATTAAAATTAAAGCAGTGGGTTTAAATAACCTCCTTTTACCGAGTGTTACCTAATATGTTTGTGTAGGAGGCATGGAAACTACAACCTTTAGTATTTGCGCTCAAAACGTTGGATCTTATGATCCTGTATCTTACTTCTTATATATATATATCTGACTCTTGACAGTATGTGAATCAGTTTCTCTGACTTCTGTACTTGCAATTTTTCTGTCATTTATCTTATATCTTATCTAATTAGTAAATGCTCGCCATCACACTCATAAATCGTAAACACAAAGACAACGCAAAAATGCACTTGACTTTTAGTATGTACAAAAATGTATAAATTCTATTTAAATTTTTTTTATAAATGTATCACAGTGAATTATAACATTAGCGAATGAATAAATGTCCATCTTTATTATAAGTTTAGTGGAGCAACACATTTAGTTTAAAAAATTTGGCAGTACTCGCATCGAATCCGTAGCGCAATACAGGACTTTATATGATTTTATGTGGCTGCTCGTGGAAGGGTAATTAAATTTTCTCTAAATTTTATGAAATCGCAATTTTTACCGTCTTGTCTTATGAAAGACATTGCAATGACAGTGAGGAAGACACCAGTTCAAATCTGTCAACATCATTTTTTCTCACCTGCTCCTAATCTTTAGATCTTTAATCTAATTTAGACAGCTCTTATAAAAATTATAATCTAGATTTCAAAATTATTTGATTTGCATACTGTGTCCTTTGGGTATCCTTTGTGTGGTTCAGTGCGATTTTTATTTATTGAGAATAGTTATATTATACTAATTATACTACTGTAGTGTGACATCAAATTTTACAGCACAAAAAAACGGCTTTAAGCCGGTTTAGTGAATATATATTATATATTGCAGTCTTTATTTTAGCGATACGCCTTTGAAAACTACATCGAAATCAAATTTATCAATTAATTACAATAAAAAATCGAAAATAAAGAGCGAAAAATTGCAAAATATATAGCCGGAAATAGTTTTACTCTTACTTTTACATTCGGCGATGAAAGTAATAACTAAATCAATTTAATGCCTAACTGTTACGTGCCTTGGATAGAAAAATACAATTTTAAATATTGTATGCTTGTAAGGGTGCTAATTATAATTTTCATAACACAAACTATTTTTTTCACAATAAATTATTGCGGTTCGTTGTAAAAAACTTCTTTGTACAATTGTATTGTATTTATGCTAATATTTTTTTTATTTAGGTTTGAAATAATTAGCGTTGTTTGGTTCAGCCAAGTTCAAATGCATTGATTTTTGAGCAACGGAAAACTTTTTGTTCTTTTTTCTAAAATAAAAGGCAAAAGCAAAACTTGAGCGCCTACCTTTGTAAAAATAGTAAATGTTTTTTGTATCTGCATCGCACACACAGATTTTATTATGAATCAGAGCAGACTTATATGCACTTTAACTAATAAAAGTGTAGGGCATTTAACAACACAAATGGATAATCGACGTTAAAGTATCAAAAATCTACAGCATATTTAGCTGTTTACCCCAAAGTTCAGGATGCGTAACACCTTGTCATCTTATCGAGTTATTCTTTTCTCTTTTCACAAAACAATGTACACTAACATGAAGATAAGCGTGGACTAGAAAAATCAGAGCCGTAAAAAGACCTGATTTTATAACGATATATACTCCATAGATGAATTTCGCATACAATTTTCTACATTTTCTAGGATGGAAGTACATTTAAATTTAAATATTCATGAAAAGTCGATCAAGCTTAGAATATTAATGCCAACTGAACGCGAGATTTAATGACGAGGATTTTGTATTAGCTTATTATGCTAGTAAAAGTTTATTTAAGTCTTCAAAAGTATCGCCACAAAAATCACTGATGAAAAATTAAGTAGAAATTTAAAACTACTGAGACGAAAAATATGTAAGCCACATAATATTCAAATTAAATTGTTAAATCTGCTGCATTATTGCAGGCGTATTTTTTCTATGAATTTCATCATAACTACTTATTTCTGCTTTCAAAAAATCTTATTTCGATTCAAGATTTTTGCTCAGATCAAAGAAAACTCGTCATGCCTAATTTTATATATTGTATGTATTGAAAATAAAACAAGTCATAAGCCTGCTGTGAGCTCATGGTCATATGATTCATCGGCAGCGTATAATAAAAACTTTAGGTGGCATCATTTCAGTTGTAAAAATTTAAAAACGAGCATCTAATTTAACTGACGTATCTTCAGCTATGTAACTGTATATGTACAACATACATATCTTCTTTGCAGAATTAGAACGACGCAAATCTTTTTTTTATTTAAAAAATGAGCTTTTTTAGCGAAATTAATTAAAATATCCTGATTCAGGAAACATGAAAATCGGACACTATGCGAAGTTCAAAAGCATGCACCTACGTAAATAGAACATTTTAAATTATTGAAAAACTTGTAAATGGAACATTGACAATTGACTCTCATTGTTGACATAACGTATGATAATACGATATTTTAACGGCTTTTGTGAGTTCACTTGTATTTAATTTAAATGTTTAAAAAAGTCAAATTTGGACAGGGTTAGTAAACCAGTAGGCCGTTTTGCTACCTATTTTTATAATTATGCTTGATGTAATTACGTTTACACAATTAGGTATCTAGAAGCTATAACCTGCAAAATAAAAACGAAAATAAAGCTTGATTAAATAATCGTAAAATTAGGTCGATAAACTGAAATATGTTCCGATACAATATTTACAATACAGGATCCTAATTTGTGTTGCCTTTGCTTATCAACATAATATGGCACCTTAATGTTGCATACTTCTATCTATAATTATAAAATTTCTATGAATAGTGAACAAAGAAACCGCATAATTTCTGTTGTTTTTTTTCCTAAATTAATTTTATGCAAAGTTGTCTTCAAATTGCATAATCACTGTCAACGAGGGGTAAAGCATAATTAAAATTTCAACAAGGTAAAGCTACAAAGGTTCCAATTTGCTAATAAATATTATTAGAAATAAATCGTACTTCATGTTTTCTCATCTGCACCTAATCCTAATTTATTAAATTTTTATAAAAAGAATACCCTAGATTTAGGAATTAATTGATTTGCATACTGATTGGGAGACCTTTTAGCTATCCTTTGCGTAGGTCAGTGTGACTTTTTATTCTGGAGTTTCGTTTTAAAGATCTATAGCTATCTTGTGATAAAATTTTAAAACACAAAGACTAATCGGCGTCAAGCCGATTTAGCGAATTTATATTTGAGTCTTTATTGTTCAACACTTCTTTGAAAACCACGTCGGAATCAAATTCATTCACGAATTTAAGTAAAAACAAAAATACTTAATAGCGAAAAATTCTAAAATATTGCCATAAATAATTTTGCTTTTACTTTTACATTCGGCGATTAAAGTAATGACTAAATTTATTTAAAGCATAACCGTTGACTGCCTTGGATGGAAAGGTACAATTTTATAATCCTGAAAGAGTACTATTTGCATTGACGTAGGCAAGCATATTTAAAATATTTGTGTTTATCAATTTATCTACGTTCAGCCTTTTATGATGAAAGTCTAGATATTTGAGATTAGACTGTCGTTCGGTCCGGGTCGGGGCGGGAAATTGGATTTCCCGTCCCGACCCGAAGATATTTCTAATTTAATTTCGAAGTTTTAATATTAAGCAGAAATTTTTTTGTAAAGGCGTTCAAATTTTAAAAATAGGTATTTTTACAATTTTATTTTTAAAACTAAAACCCATATGTTGAATTTTTCTGTTTCCAAACAAGATGCAGATATTCAAATTTTGCATGCTTTGCCAACTTAGTTGTGTAACACGTAGGAATCATGAGCACCTTATGTCTGTTTTTATTTGGCAAAAATTAATAATAGGGTTCCTTACATAGTATTTCAAATAGGTAATCATATTTTCAAAAATCAGAATAAAACATGACCTTTTGACATACAACCAAAACTACAAGCAAACCGACGAAAAACCATTTTATTAAAAACTTAAGCTGACCATCTAACCAAAACAAAATGTATACACTAAATCTAGTATTTTGAATTCTGAGTGTCCAAGTATTAAATGCCAATAAACGAATTCCTTTTATGATTTCACAGCTCAGAATTTTGTAAATTTTTGCAAAACTAAAAACGGGCATTTCTAATTAGCTCAAAGGTATAGTTTGACTAAATAAATCTTGCAGAATTAGAATATACAATTAAATTATATATTATCTTGTTAAAAAACTCAAAAATCACACCACGGCGGTTGCTTGTACATATAGCTATATAATGCGCTTTGCAAAAGTGCAATAATTTTTCTAACATGAGCCAAACAAGTTATACATAGATCATTCTTGAAAAATGTATTGACTTAATTTTTGTGAAACTTCTTCAAGATCAGGACTAGAGTTACAAAAAAATTAAACGTTTGCTTGTGCTGAAAATTTATTATATAATTAGTAAAGAGCCTTACATTGCGATGTCAGAATAAACCAAGGCATAGTTTTCGTAAGCAGAAGTAAAATGCTTTTGATATGTTTTTTGTGTATTTGTTAAGCAAACGTAACAAAGTTTGAGGTCCTAAAATTTTTTATAAACAAATAAAAACTAAACGTGGGCATTGTTAGTGCAATTACAGTTAAATTGAAAGCAAGGTGAAAACTAAAACCATAACTAACGAATTTACTAATCAGCTTAATGCAATTTGCAAGCCACAAGCACTAATTGAAAATGCCACAGCTTATTCAACCAACCTACTAACAAATTGAAACCCAGGATTCTAAAGTGCAGACTTGAAATTTAAAATTTTGCGCTAAAATAAAGAAAAAAATGTTTAAATCAAAATTTATCAAACGCTAATTATACAAGTTTAACGCCACTCGGCCTAATTTAGTCAATAGAAGAAGAAGCACAATGGTCGGGAAATTCCCGCCGGTCCGGGTCGGGTCGGGAAACGGGAAAACAAATTTCCCGCCCCGTTCCCGGACCGCCCCGAACAGTTCGGGAAAAGAAAAACCCTTTCCCGGACCGTTCCCGACCCGGACCGACCGGTCCGGGAACGGGAATTCCCGTTCCCGAACGAAAGTCTATTTGAGATATTAAAATGATTAAAACATATTACAACATTCAGGAAAAAATTAAACGTGTTTTTTGTTTTTTTGAAGTTTCGTGTAAGGTATTTTAGGCTAAGGGATTTATATAACTAATGCAAACTTATGTGTTCGACTTAAAACTAAAGTGAAATTGTACTCGTAGTTTCAATTTTTAAATTACGTTGACGTCACACATAAGACTTAAGTCCATTAACACTTGAATTATTTCAAATTACGACACTTACCGCGTTCGATCGTAATATTTACGTTTAGTTACAAATCTCCCATTCCTGTCCAATAAATATCCTGCCAGTTGCTTGCAATGTGTTAATCAACTATATTAGGTGACTCGACGATATTAAGTAGCTAAAGCAATACCCACGATGTTAACGTATCAAAAACAATCTTCTAGAATTCGAAATTTTTAAATCTACATACAAAAAATACTGTAGCGACCTGGAAACTATGCACAGTGATTGAGATAGCTAATTTATAAATTATCGGGTTACCTATGAATTACCACCTTGCAAACGGGTATGCAAACACAAAGGCCTAAATGCAATATTCAGTTCCTGCTGCATATATGATTAGTCGCGTGAAACATAAAGCGGCGTCTAATTAAAACCACATTTTAGTGCATGTCAACTCTGTCTCGTCTATCTGTAATTTGCGAAACATTTTCGAATAGTTATATATTAACTTAAATTAAATACTTACAATTAATAGGGTTTGGAATTTTTAAATAAAATAACTGCAGTTGTTGGTGCAACTGCACAAACTAACTCTGACGTTATTACCTTGGTCTCTATTTGTTTAAGTGCCACAAAATTTGCATTTGAATCTTGAACTCATCTTTAAAAAATTGATAACTGTTCCTCGATTTTTAGTAAAAAGTGATTATAATGTGGGTTGTTTTCGCATCTAGATAGAACCTACAAATCGAGTCCTGGTGAGTTTGCAAGTGGAATTACGTTTACTTTAAATTTATTTATCTACCATGTCAGTTCAGTTGTCGTATGCTCATGCAATGTACAATGTTATCGTGCTACAAATCAAACCAGCAGTGTGGTTAGTCTTACGTGCATCTAGGGATGTCAAATATTTGGGGTAAAAAATTACTTGTACAAAACCAAGACTCTTTGGTACCCAAGACTTGCATTCTTTGGGTACCCAAATAGTCTTGGGTACCCAAATACTCAAAATCTTTGGGTACCCCAAAAGTATTGGGTACCCAAATACTCAAAATCTTTGGGTACCCCAAAAGTATTGGGTACCCAAATACTCAAAATCTTTGGGTACCCCAAAAGTATTGGGTACCCAAATACTCAAAATCTCTGGGTACCCCAAAATTATTGGGTACCCAAATACTCAAAATCTTTGGGTACCCCAAAAGTATTGGGTACCCAAATATTCAAAATATTGGGCTCTTAAACTACCAAACGGACTTACAATTAGACTCTAAAGAATGTATATACTTGATTCAATCGTTTTTAATTTTTCCACAATTAAAGTTTAAAAAATAATTGGACTCGTGTCACATTTATTTATTGTTTTATTAGGATTTATTTTTCAAAAAAAAAATTTTTGGTTTGAGAGTTAAGCGTCACAATTTCAGCAACATAAACATAAAATAATATAAAAATTCATGTTATGGTATAATACTCATATGGACAATAAAAAGTCATTTTGGCGTGAATTTAGTTAATATGTACATAAAATATTTCTGTTGTAGGTTAATTTGTTTCGTTGTCGTAAATCTATTAAATTGACAGCGCCAGCAGCTTAACATTAAGTGCACATATGACAGATTTAATATAAGAATTAAATGGAATTACGACAGAATAAGTTTAGCTACAGAATTGATTTACGCCAGTAAGAACATTCCCCTATGATATTTTTTGACCTTATAGAAAAGTTCTGTTTGTACATGTACACAAACGGTGGAACAAGTGTTAAGGCCCTGCATATGTTAATATACTTAATATGCAGGTGCTTGGCTAGTGAGTAGGTACTATGAGTAATGTAGTAACGTATGACTGTATGACTGAGTGAGTGAGTAAATGATAGAGTGTAGTAAGTAGTTGTAATCAGTATAACAGTTATAGGTATTTATTACGATATGGTTTACTGCGCCAATGTGTGGCTGGTTTTCTCGAGAGTTGTCACTACACTAACTCTACTAAAGTGTGGAAGGAGCTAAGCCTCCCTCCTCTGTGTACTTCCTATTTACATTCTAGTGAATGATAACATCAACATTACTATTAGGATATGCGATGTGCAATATCCTAACATACCCCCTCTCCGCAAAAGGAGCGAGAGTACGTCTCTACCGTCTACTTGTACGTCTAACTTACTGTTAAATGACGTGGCTCATTTGCCCGTCGTCTATACTAATGCGAGCTTACGTGTCTAATATTTATAGCTGACTTGCATTAAATCGTAGCCATATTACCATTATATAATAGTTGTCTTAGACAACTGCATCCTAACATTATATATAGTAAATACATATATTTTTAATACATTAAATCATTCATTCAAATTCGTTACTCTGGACGGACGGCCGGGACGGCCAGACCATCCCCCCTCCCGAGAAAACCGACAGTCGGGGAAGTAAAATTTCACAGTAAGTATCATTCGACGCACAAAAATTTGCTCTCCCAGGGGCCCCTAGTTACATTTCAAAATCATTATTTTCAAAAAAGTTATAAAAGCTAACAAATGTTTAAAAATATTTTATCATGGCCAACATGTACCATTTCAAAAAATATTACATAAATCGATCTTGTTGGGTTTTCTACGAGGTTTTCGACTATGGCGAATCCGAATAAGTGTATTTGGTCCTAGTACAGTGGACCCAAAGTTCCCGGACTCAGAATGGACCCGAATCGGTTTTTTATCCAATTCAAGGTAACTGCTTAAAATTGAATATCTATCTAATCTAACATATACCTATGGTCTAAAATCAATCCATGAAAATACAAGTATGGTAAATTACATTGATTATAAAGAATGAAAATACAATTAAAATATTTTGTGAGTCTATATCCATAATTAGGGTCAAACTACATATAATTAATATTTTTGGGCTCCCTACGGAGTTTTGATTAATTTTTTTAAAGGTAAGCTGCCCAAGTGTGTATAGCCGGACTTAAATTAAAAATCTGTTCCGGTGCTGGAATCAACCTAGACTAAAATAAATAGTGAGTCCAAAAATCATATCGTAAATGTCAAAAATTATTACATAATAATACAAGTAGTGAGTTATATATGAAAATCCATAGTACTTTAAACGAATTACGTGACTATGATTAAAATTAATTATACAAACATTGTTAGAACATTATATTAATAAAATTGGTCTCCTTTGGAGTTTGGCTTAACTATTTTAGGGTGAACCGGAACCTGAGCGGAGAGCCACGCACCTGGCCAGTATACGTAACCCACATCAGGCGGGGAGAAATTATTCCCCTTTAACCAGGTACATCCCTTTACAATTACACTAAAAGCCTATTCCTACTACAATTTATATAATTATAAATTATTATATTTATTATATTAGATAATAATAGTATAAAATAGTTTATTAATTTTTGTTTCTTCCCATGGAAGGTTTTGATTATGGTTTTTTAGCGTCAAGTCAACGGTTCCTGCGGTAAATTGATTAAACACTATATAATATTAAATTTACAATATATCATGATTATAAAAAATATATGACTACGATGTGTACTATGGTATCTATCTCATAACTACGGCGATGGTACCGGGTCCCTGTAGAGGGTGGGTATTCGCTGCTGGCTGACTGGGCAGCTAGCAGCGTCCTAGCTCCACCCGGTCATCCAAACTATAAAGTCTACTTAAATAATTTCAAAAGGGCCTAGCCCAAGTACGTTACGTACATCGAGTTTTCAAAGTCAAGGTGGGCCTTGCACTTGCCTAGCCTATATATATACAATATGTATTTACAATTGCTTTTCATGGCTAAACTCAATAAAATATTAAATACTTAAACAATTTTAACAATAACGTATAACCATAACACATACACAGTTCAGGTTATTCAGAATTTCCCCGGTTGTAAATGATTTCTATAATTATAACTATAATATGCCACAGTTTTGTGGACTTTCATAAAATAATGATTAATAAAGATAATAGTGGAATTAAAACGTCTTTTGTGTATTTTTACTTTTTCTTTAAAATTTTATGACACACTAAAATAAACTGAAAACAAAATTATCAAATATGAACCGCGTTCATATTTGTAAACTAAACAGTGAATTGCTATTTTAAATAAACTTAATTTGACGTAAAGTATTTTACTGGAGAAAACCTTCCCAAAGAAAAATCACACTAGATTAGTACTTCTGGGGCCAATTGTCCCCGCTAGTGGGATAAGGTTCAATCCTAAGGCGTCCGAAGACCTGTGCCTCAATGGTACGTATAGGTTTAGGGGCCTCCCAGGCGGTACCCCGGAAGGTCCCTGATTGACAAAGCACCGTTCTCTCAGGCGTAATCGTACGTTATGATAAATTTGATATGTTGGTTATCGACAGAAAATACTAACTTAAAATTAAAATTAAAATTATAATAACTAATTTTTATCGTGGAACTACCCACAAATTCTAGACCTTAAATTCCGTATGTTATCTTTATTAATAATATATTCATCGTTTATCGTAGCTAACAAATCCTTATTCCTTGAACCTTTAGGGTGACCAGGTCGCCTTTTAACTACCTCGCTATAACTAGGGTTACTAATTACCGTAGGTTGTTGTTGCTGACTGAGAATGGGCATCTGCGTAAGTGGAGGGGCAAGTGTACATTGTGGTGGGCCGATGTCAGGTGGTTGTGAGTAGTCAGGTGGGCCTTGGTAAATTGACGTATCTGTACCCGTGTGTTGTTGGCTGTCTAAGTCCACTGGTGTGTCCTTAGGTATTCTGGTAGTTGTGATTAGTTCACCCTTTCGTACATAGTAAGGCCGCAATCTCTCAACGTTGATATTGAATTGGACTAGTTTATTTTTCCCCCGGCCCTCCAGTGTATAGTTGTTTTTGCCAATGTCTTCAACAATCTTATAAGGGCCTGTAAAAATAGGTAATAATTTTTTACTTGTACCATCCTCTCTCTTTTTATTTCTCAACAATACCAAATCCCCGATTTGAAATTTCCTCTCCACGCGGCCCGCGTTAAATCTCCTGGCCCATTGCACTCGTGCATTGGCGATGGCTAACTTAGCCATCTCTCTAGCCTCGCGGCTTTGTTCATGAAAATCAATGATTTGTTCTTCTTGTAACTGCGGGAGCTCTGCATCGATAGGTAGTCTCGGGTTGCGCCCAAACAATAAAAAGTAAGGTGTAAACCCTGTAGTTGAATGGACCGAGTTGTTAAGTGCAGCTGTTAACGCCGGAACTGCTTGGTCCCATTTCCGTTTATTCTTCATTGCATATGAGCGAATCATTTCCATCAGAACGTCATGTGTCGATTCGACGGCTCCGTTAGTACGAGCCATGTATGGACTGGACGTTATGTGTGTAGATCCCGTCATCTCGTTCAAATCTACGATCGTGCTATTTAGAAACGACCGTCCGTTATCCGATTGCAGATATGTAGGGGCCCCAAACTTATATACTATCTCGTTGAGGATAAAATTGGCAGTTGTCTTAGCATTGTTATTCGGTGTCGTGGTGCATATCAGGAATTTAGTCAGGTAATCAACGGCTGTAAGTATATAGCGTTGCTGTCCCGTTGATGTCGAAATTGGACCGGCATAGTCGATCTGTACGCGTTCAAATGGGTGAGTTGGAATTTCAATTGATTCAAACAACCCCGCTGACTTCTGTCGTGGAGACTTATTGAATTGACATTCAGAACAATACTCCACGTATTTTTCAATATCCTTCTTCATTCGTGGCCAATAGGCCCGTTGTTGTATTTTGTGGAGTGTCTTTCTTCTACCTAAGTGTCCTCCAAATAAACTGTCGTGATGCTCATATAGTATCTTTCTTTGCATTGACGTAGGTATGACTGGCAGGGGTCGCTGGCCCCGTGGGGCTGAATGTTTAAAATAAAGCATATTGTTTACTAGGAAATAGTTGTTGTAGGTTGTAAGGCCGTGTTTTAGTTTATACATTATCTTAGTTAATTCTGGGTCTTTTTGCTGTTGATGCATGATTTCCTTATCCTGCTCTGATAATGGTTGTGTTTGTATATTCCATATGGATAAATCCATATTGGCTACAGCTGCTCGAGACAATAGATCCGGGATGAAGTTTAATTTGCCCGCGATATGAGAAAGATTTATTATGTTAAATTCGGCAAGGACCATTGCCTGTCGAAATAGTTTTGGTGTCATCGGTTTCTTTTTTGATGCCAGTAAAGATGGTAGAGTACTATTATCCGTCTGTATCTCGAACGGAATGCCTTTTAGGAAATGTGAGAATTTTTTCAGAGACCAAACGATGGCCTCCATTTCCAAAACCGGGACTTGATAGTTCCGCATTTCCTTAGTTAAGCTTCTAGATATGCATGCAACTATTTTTTCCATTTTTTGTCCGTCGGGTAATGTGTGAGTTTGAAATAGACAAGCCCCCAGGCCTCCTGTCGAGGCGTCTGTGCGTAACGTAGTGGGTAGCTCTGGGTCAAAATGTGCTTGAATGGGAGCTGATGTTAAAGCAATTTTTAAATTTTCGAATGCTTCCTGACATTCAGTGCTCCAGATGTATGGGGTGTTTTTTACCAATAGCGCGTTTAGGGGTTTTGCTATGCTGGCAAGATTTGGGACAAATGAGGTGTAGAAGTTCACGCTACCTAAGAAAGACTGGAGGGACTTGATTGATTTAGGTGGTTTAATTTTTCGGATAGAATCTACATATTCTGGAATTGGGCGTCGTCCTTCTTCGTTAATTAGAAAACCCAAAATCTCTATTTCTTGAAACCCTAACTTGCATTTGGACGGCTTAAGTCGTAAGTTGTTCGCTATGAGTCTCTTGAAGACTTTGTCTAGAGTCTTGATGTTTGCGTCTACATCAATGCTAGGAGCAATGATGTCGTCTAAGTAATGCAATACTTCTGTGTACTGTAGATTGCCCAGCATCTGAATCATCATACGGCTGAAAAATCCAGGTGCATTGGCCATACCAAAACTTAATTTGAGATGCTCGAAATGACCATGTCGAGTGGAAAATGCAGTAAGGTGAATAGCGTCCTCCTCCAGAAGGATTTGGTTGTAGCCACTTTGTAAGTCGAGCGCCGAGAAGATCTTCTTGCCTCGAAAACGGTGTACTATGTCGCTTATTAGTGGTAAAGGAAAGATTTGGATCTTAGTTTGTGAGTTCAATTGGCGGTAGTCGTGTACTACTCGCCATTGAGGTTTAGACGGATCGGGTGATTTTTTCTTAACTAAAAAAGATGGGCTTGAAAATTCTGATGTAGACTCTCTAATGATGCCTTCCTTCAACATCTCTTTAACTTGTCTATCGGTCTCAATATGCTGTGCCTCTGATTGGGGGATGTTCCGTAACTTAAATGGAGTGGGATCTTTTAATTCGATTGGGTATCTTGCATGGGGCCAGGAACCCAAAGGAGTTCTAGAAAACATGAATGCCTGTTGATTGTTTCTTACGACTTCTCTGTATCTTTCCCTATCCTTAGGACTTAAAGTGGGTGCGAAGATGACCTTGTCTACCTCCCTTTCCAGTTCGTCGCCCGAATAGATTGGTACGGATTCTGGTTGATTCTTCGTTTCTGACTTCGGCGTTTTGTCGAAGGATAAAGCGTTTACGTGATACGTGTCGAGTAAGTCGTAATCTGTTAGTTCAGCTACCGATATGACAGTTCGCGCTGGAAGAACTACTGCGTTTTCGGTTTAATTTAAAACTTGAAAATATTCAGTGGTATCTGAAATCATGTGGTCTGGTATGGTCAGTTCCTTATAATTCCTATCACCCCGAGCAATGGCGGTGAACGGAGTCTGTCCTAACCGTTGTGACCCCTGCATTACATAAATGGGTATATTCTCCGCCGAGTATGGATCTACCCGAGTCTTAGCAGCAACATGTATGCGTAATACCTGCGCGTGTCTCTCTCTCTGAGTTTTAATAATTGCAGGTTTGTGAGTTGCTGGCGTTTTAAGGGCTCCTAATCGAGAGCAGTTTGGTTGTGAGTTATAATTTTTTCTATGGTAGTTTGGGTGGGGCGTTTGTTGTTGGGTTTGTTGGCGTAACGTATGATTAGAGTGATTGATTTGGTTTGCGTAATTATTCTCAGAGTTCTGTTGCTCCGCGGGATTGGTGCATACTGGGCCCGTTGGTTGCTGTGGAGTTTGTGTATGTGGGTAAGCTGGACGTTGATTGCTGGCATTGTCCATCGCTATGGTCCCGAAACAGCTGGACGTCATGGTGAGCTCTTTGTAATTTAAGACTACACCGAATTTAGTGAACCAGTCGGTCCCCATCAAGATTTGATGCTTAGAATCTTGAACAACTATGTAGTCGTGTGTGTTTGGCCGTCCATTTATGTATATGGTGACTAAAGCCATTCCTATTGTATGGATAGGGTGTTGGCCGTAGTCGCAGACAGTGGCTATGTTTTCGTTTCTAATTGTAGCCCCTAGTTTGCGAGCTACATTCTCTCTAATGATTGAGCAATCAGCCCCGGTGTCGAGAAACAAGCGTAAAGGGAATTCTTGGTTCATCCTTAGGGATGTAATCAATTCAACAGGGATGATTTGTTTAGTTAAATATTTTCTCTGTTGTGTTATGGGGTTTTTGGTTGTGTTAGATGCCATTGAATTCCGTAGCTTGTTTTGGTTTCTATCTATATTACTTCCTATGCTTGTGTTTACATTTCTATCAGGTGGCCTACTATGTATGGTAGAACGGCTCGGCCCGGCCGTTCTCGTTAGTAGTTTAAATGTTGAGAGTTTCCGTTGTTTGTGTTGTTGCGTTGTGGCATGTTTTGCCTGTTGGCATTTCTGCCTGCTATTGAATTGGGGTGGGCGAAGTTTGGTATAAAATTTTGCCCTTGATAGTTAGAATTGTTTGGATTTGGGTTTCCGCTTTGGTTGCGTGTTGTGTTGGGAGTGGAATTTCCTAGTTGACTTTGACTTTGATAAAAATTTGGCTGACGTTGTTGTTGATTTCGATTGAAATTAGTATTTCTGGGATAGGGTTGTTGGTTGACGAATGGTGCTCTTGGGAAATTGTTTTGGTAGTTGTTTCCTTGTTGAGGAAACTGGGGGCATCGTTTGGCGCCGTGGCCTAACTTGCCACATATTTGGCAAGTTGTTTGTGACCAATCGGTAGGCTGACGAAATTGTTGTTGCGGATTCTGAACTACGTTTTGGTTTGTCTGGGGTTGGGTTGGTCTTGGGTGTGATGCCTGACGTGTCGCTAATTCGTTGACTTTGGTTGTCAATGTAGCAATAGTCTGTTTTAATGCGTCAATGCTGGGATCTGACGTCACTGTTGCAATCTCCTGCTTTATGTCTGTCCCTACTGGTAAAAAATGTTCGACGGCATCATATCTTATCAGTAATGCCCGTAGTTGATCTAATGTTGTTGGTTGAACCTGGTTCACTATAAAATTTCGGACTTCTTTCTTTAACCCGCCGATCGTTGTTCGTAATTGTTGAGCAACTTCTATTGTTGCCCACTGACTACCAAACGACTCTTCTAGTCGTATTAAAAATGCATTGGCGGTTTCTCGACACTGCTGTGTCTGTTTTAGTAGCTCGGGCAACGGTATGTCCGGGTCTGCTACTGTTGGGCATACGAGTAATAGAGCGTCAAAAATGGCTTCTAAAGTTGTCTCTCCGTCGTTTATGATTCTCTTATTCATACGTAACCAATTCTGAACAGCAGGGGTCGTAATTGCCTGTCGTAGTATTTGTTTACTCGGTGTTATTGCCGCCTGGACGTCGGCAATATATGCCGTATACTCGGTTCGAAACTCCGTAAATTCGGTTGTATATAGTATAGGCTTAGTATAGGTGGGCATGGGAAGCTTCGGCTTTTGGTAGGCCATCTTTTTTATTTTTGGGAATATCTGTCTTTTTTCTACTATAACCTCGTTTTCAAATAATCGAGAATGACCCTCTTCGTCCTCTTCTAAATTCTTATATAATTGTTCTAATAATTCTTTTTGTGCCTTGCGTCTTTCTCTTTTCTCTACTTCAGGTGATAGGGTTAATTTGACTCTACTAGTTTTAACTATTTCCGGGGATGATTTGATGCGCCTACGTTTTTTATGATTTTCGGGGTTTGTGTCAATTAAGTCTTCTAACTGATTAGTTATGTTTTCTAACTCGGCCTCAAGTTCCTCTAGATGCTCGGTATTATTTAAGGAAATTTGTTTTACCTTTGAATGCGAAGAATTAATGTCCGCCAATATGTCAGGGTTTGCAATAGGTAGGCCCTCAGTCCGGTCCGTAAGTAACAACTCGTCCCGCAATGGTGTGCCAAAAAGTTCCGGTGAGGACTCCTCGGATGATGACTCGACGACAGGTCTCAAGTCCGGTTGAAGAATTGAAGGTTCTTCTATTTCGTCTGATGATGCCCCGTCTGATGTTAGAGTTGATTCGGCTGGTTTAGTAAACGTGTCGTCAGCGTAGTCTACTAGGTTTTCGTCTAGGTCGTCAATTCGTCTATCTAGTTGTTGTTGCCTTCTTGTTTGTTTTCTATTCTCGTAATTTACTGGAGTTTTGGCAATAAGTTGTCGTGGTGACGGTACTGGTGCTGGTGACGTCAGTAACGGCGGTGGTAGATTCAAGAACAGGTAGGTTTCTATGCTTTCCGTTCGTGGAATTATTTCCTGCTCAGCATAGACATTGAAATCCCAGTATATTATCTGCACGTACTCTGGGTCGCGAC
This sequence comes from Dicyrtomina minuta, assembly GCA_949802685.1. NCBI lineage: Eukaryota > Metazoa > Arthropoda > Collembola > Symphypleona > Dicyrtomidae > Dicyrtomina > Dicyrtomina minuta. Next base: position 135,624,145 of record OX461808.1, on the reverse strand, counting down.
AAGGGGTGACCGTTATAGTTCTGCCTGGTATTGGCGTGTCTTGTGCGTCTTGTGGCGACGTGAGTGGTTCGGGTATTTGCTCGTTAGGGTATCTTTGTTGGAACTCCTCACGAGTAAAAACTGTTGTTGTGTGGGTCAGACAATCTTTACTAGTATACTCGGCTCTAATATACTTACGGTCGTGGCTTGTGACAAATTTCGGTTGTCTGTGGCACTTAATTTTAACTTTTTGCACTTCCACTTCGTATTTGGTTGGGTCTTTGTCTTTTTCACTTCTATTGTCTATTTTGGGAACTCTGTTCATTCCGTGTTACTGTTCCAACGGTAATTGTTATTGAGTTAACTTAACTTATTATATACTAGTCAGTGTATCTCGCCCATGGCGCACTGTTTTAATAGTTATTTTTTTTCACTTAACTCAATAATGTTAAAAATTGTTCAAAATTATGGGTCTCGGTTTCCAACTGAAAAGCTGAAACCACGCACCCCACCAATGTTAAGGCCCTGCATATGTTAATATACTTAATATGCAGGTGCTTGGCTAGTGAGTAGGTACTATGAGTAATGTAGTAACGTATGACTGTATGACTGAGTGAGTGAGTAAATGATAGAGTGTAGTAAGTAGTTGTAATCAGTATAACAGTTATAGGTATTTATTACGATATGGTTTACTGCGCCAATGTGTGGCTGGTTTTCTCGAGAGTTGTCACTACACTAACTCTACTAAAGTGTGGAAGGAGCTAAGCCTCCCTCCTCTGTGTACTTCCTATTTACATTCTAGTGAATGATAACATCAACATTACTATTAGGATATGCGATGTGCAATATCCTAACACAAGAATTCTTCGGAAACATTTTATATGTAATTAACGCATCTTATAGGCTACGTGAATACAAACTTTCCTGAGGTAAAACTAAATTATTTTTTTGATAACTAAAACTAGAACCTAATAACTTTTTTGTAATACTTACTTAGTTTTAAAGTACATATTAAATGGTTAGATATTTAAAACATTAAAGATGGTTCAATTTTGAGAAATCATAAGTAACAAAATAATTTATATATTATGTACCCCAAACTTTACATTTGCTTAAATTATTAAGCACTGCAGCAAATAAAAACAAAATTTTGATTAATGAAGTGAATAGATCCTACATAAAATAAAACTCGAGAATAAGTACGAGATATAATTCTTTTTTTATAGGTCAGAAAAGATTAATTCTAACTTAATTTTACATCTTAGTCAAGACGTCTAAAACTTGTGAACTAAGAACTAATATCGAGTGGTCGAAGTGGTCGTGGTCACTAGTTCCTAATCAACTAATCACTAGATAGAAAAGGGAGTCATCGTGAAGCACAACACATCTGCATTAAAACAAGAAAACAAAAAAATTATGCGAAAGCGTATTATGCTTAGATGTTTAAAATTGGAGCCACAAACTATTTCGCCTTCACACGGCTTCACACAAGCATTATTGTAATGATCAGTCATGTAATTTCTATGCTATACATATTAAACTTCTAGCATTCCTTGGGTACCCCAATACTCTTAGATACCCAAATATTCGAATTCCTTGGGTACCCAAATAGTCTTGGGTACCCAAATACTCAAATTCCTTGGGTACCCCAAAAGTCTTGGGTACCCAAATACTCAAATTCCTTGGGTACCCCAAAAGTCTTGGGTACCCAAATACTCAAATTCTTTGGGTACCCCAAAACTCTTGGGTACCCAAATACTCAAATTCTTTGGGTACCCCAAAACTCTTGGGTACCCAAATACTCAAATTCTTTGGGTACCCCAAGAGTCTTGCCCAAGTAAAGCTGTATTACATTCTAAAACGTATTAATAACAACAAAATACCCCAAAAATCGTAAGTTTAAATTTTTTGACAACCCAAGACTCTTGGGTCACTCTTGGGTAAGATGGCGGAAATTCTTGGGTTTTGGGTTTTGGGTGCTGACATCCCTACGTGCATCAAGCTTGAAATCATGAGATTACGTTATCATTAAACAGAATGAGGACTACTGATGCATTATATCATACTACTAAAACAAGGGCTAAAGCCCTTGTTTAATGGCAGCCTTAACAGCGAGATTAAAAATTTTGAATTTGCCGCCAAATTTTAGTTGTCAAATAACAGGTTGTAAATTAAAGGTAAGAAGCCGTAAACGGGTTAGCTGTGACGATTTACGCACAGCCATTTTTATATTCTTAATAAATCCAAAAATTTAATATTGAAATTTTTGAATTTCCCGCCAAAACATTAAATATTGTGTTAAATGAAGATTTCGACCGGTCACTCAGTAAACTTACGCAAACATGATATACAATTCGAACGGTAACAATTTGGCAAATCTAAATAATTTAGTGTGCACGCACACGCACGGTAGTTATTAGTTTTTAAATGGTTTTTAAATAACATAATTGCAAATTAAAAAACGTTAACAGATTGTGTCGAGTGATATATCATTTGAAAGATCTTTAAAAATAAGCAGACACATTATTTTTTTTGTTTTTTGATTGTGACCCATAAAACACAATTTTGGCGGCATTTTCAAATTAAAAGACCGTTATTTTGAAAACGTTTTGTTATAATGGAGGCGCATTCTGTTATTTGAATTCTACTAGTGATTACCTTTCGAATGATATATGGCTCGATGAAATTGGTCCAGTATTGCAAAAGTTTCAAAATTCCCGTAAATTATGTAGATAGGTAGGAACAAAACTGTGACAACCGGACACCTGTTTCTGCCATTGCGTTGGACGTAATTTATTCTTTTTTATTTTGTTCAGATTCTATACATGTTTTTAAATACACGTGGAATATAAAATAAAACACCAAAGTTGCGCAGAATCTTAATTCAATCCTAAGATTCACTATACAAATTAAATTAGACTTTTGAAAAGTTTGAAGGCGCCCTAATATTGAAATTAGGTTTTTATTTTAGTCGTTTAGGAGAGCTTGATAATTAGAAGTTAAAACCTGCTATGAAAAAATTTAAAATGTATCACAGTAAAAAATATTTAAATAATGGAAAATTGAGTTAATTTTTTACCGTACAACTTTTTTTCAAACAACACGCATGACCTTAGTGGCCCTGTCCAGTTATTCTTATTAGTAACAAAATGCACTTAATCAAGTTAAGCATGACCGATGGAGGTGAAATTACTGATATTTTATTTGCATGCGCCTAATAAATACTATAATAAATAATAATCAACGAAAAATCATAAATGTTTTTTTAATGAAAATCAAGATTTGAATTAGAAATTAAATAATGTATTTTTACATTCTCAAGAAAAACCTATATCATTTTCGTTTTTTAAATATTTACAAGAGAACCACGTGACCCCTGGGGGTCAATTAAAGTCGAATCGCAATTAATAGTGACTAGTCATCTAATAAAAAATATTTCGCTTAAAAATTCTCTCTGGAAGAAAAGAAACACCATATATGGGGATGAGTTTATAATTATGAGGCACACTGTACGATGTATGTTAGCAATTGCCTGTAAAAAGCATAAGCAGCTTTAATCTGAATAGATATTTTAAAACTTATTTTAGTGTACTTTTAAAACTGGTCCATGGTGAGTGTCGTAAAAATTAAACATTTTGCCGCACATAATAAAATGATTAACAATTAAAACATTTCAAAAGTCAGCTTTTCGACGCCAGTCAATTTAAATCCGCTACGTGATCTCTGGTATACATCAAGTTCAATGTTTCCCCATTCCTTAAGATTTTAATTAATAAAATTAAAGCGGTAAAATAAGATGAATTTTTTTTACATGATCTTTTTTGTGGAGAAAGATACATTCTATATTATTCTATATAGTACTTGCCTATTTGTACTCAAAACATTGCATCTTGTGTATCTTATTTGGCTTTTAAAGCAATTCAGAATAGCTTCCCACGCTTCTGCACCTGCATTTTTTTTCATTTATCTTATATTCAATCTAATTAGTACAAGCTCGTCATTATACCTATAAAATGTACACACAAAGTACAAGACAAAAATTAAAAAATTCAATTGACGTATAACACTTAACATAGCTTATAACATCAGCGAATGAATTAATTTCCATCGAGAATGTCTGTCATGTAGTAAAATTATATTATTCAAGACCAACAACTTTGCATGTATTGATTACTTCAATTATAAAAAATATTAAACCATCGTATTTTAAGTGAGCGGTATAATTAGTAGAACACTAAGCGGCGTCTAACATTTGATTAACTGAATTAATATTTTACTTTGTATTAAAATTATATACCTTTAAAAACTATGTAAAATTCAAGTGTGTTAATTGACTACATTAATATAAATAAGACAAAATATTGCAAAAAATGATCAAAACAATTTTACCCCTTGATTTACTTCTGATAATTTATTTATACTATTAATTCTAACTATTATTATGTTAATAGTAAATGTACATATGTGTGCAAATGGCTTATTTACGCAAGTCACTATGTAATTGCATTACAACTAACGATAAAGTACGCACAGTTGACAATTTCATTTAACACCAGATGATTGCTAGGCAGTTGCTACTATCAATATCAATCATTAATTAAAGTTTTAAAAATAACGAAGATTTAAACCTTGAATCGTTTTTGTCTTTTTAATGTAAGAATCTTGTCCAAGTTTTAATAACAAGAGTCTCATCATAAAATAAAAGCAAGTGCAAGGCATTTTGTTATTTAGCGTGAGTATTGATTTGCAATATGTTTTATAAAATATATATTGTTACTATTTGTTTTAAAAATACTCTATTAAATTGTAGATGACGTTCTTTGTTTTTCACGTGTGATAATGTCAAGCGTAATAGTTACGCCAGTAGTAGCCAATTAAAAAAAACGTTTTATTTGGCATGCATCGAAGCGTCAGTCAGTCTAGAGTGGAGTGTTTGTACACTACTTGGAATTGTATCATTTGCCATTTTGGTATAACCTCTTGGTACTATCGAGTTTGGTGGATGTGACATTCCAAATCTAAGATTGATAAGATACGCTTCTACCTTTTTGTATTACATTTTGTCACATCACTCAACTTTTATTTAGTTAATAAGCACTAGCTATCAAAAATATTACCTATGAGCATCAAACATAAAACGTACTTGTCTTAAATTGTATTCTGTAGGAAATACCAGATAATTTTCAAATCACATTTTCTAATGAGCGTACCACTTACATCACATCAGGAACTAATAAATTATAATCGAAACCTATTTAATAATTGTGAGACTACAAGCGGGGTGCGAAAATAACTTTAAAGACTTGCCTCCAAATTCCAAATTCCAAAAATATAAAATATTATAACAGTAAATATTAAAGTTGGATTTTTGGTCATTTTGCAATGTCTGCAAATGAACCTGGTTCAGCCTGACTTGCAATATGCTTTGTCTTGGTTATACAACACAAAGTGAGCTTTTAGTTATAGCTGTAGTTTGAATGACATTTTTTTACAAAACCAAGTACAGACTTCAAATGTGTGAAAGGGTGAAAAAACAACCATGAAAAATATTAGGCGGCGTCTAGCTATTTCAAAAAGTAAAAAGGCTGCACAAGTACAATGAAGTAGATGAAACATTATTAAATATCTAGGCTCATAATTATTCAGCAGAAATTCTAAAAAATAAACGAAACCAATAAACTTTATGAATAAAAATATTATATCAAATTATTATTCATTTATCTTAAGGAATCGCTATTTAAACGTATTTTTCAAAGGAATGATCTCATTACTGCAACACATTTTCCACACACTAACCTCATGCAGCAGTGTACTTTACCGTAAAGAGCTGCAAAAACGTTTTCATCTTATACATTTTCTAATTTACTTATGTGTAGAAATAATATCGTAATATTTAGGTAGTAGCTTAAACGTTACGTCTATTTAACTGCAGCCAATACAACTTTGCTTGATTTTTCTCATTCACATATTCGCATATGGAATCATCACATTCTTAGCAAGGAACTATAAATAGCATATTTTGCTTTTTGTTTTACAAGTGGAGGCTCAGAGACTCTGCTTATTAATAATTTTAAAAGTAAAGATTGTATACCTACGTTTTTTCATGAAAAAGTAGGAATTATTTAGTACGTGAAAAAAGGTGCCCAAGTACAAGCTCACAATATTTGACAATTTTAAAAGTCAATATCTGCTACACATCTAGAAAAAAACAGCGTTGTAAGATGAACTATGAACCATTTTAGTATCCTTGAAGCCTTCTAAGTGCAGTTATAAAAATTGTAGCATTTAATAATAATAATATTAATTTATTCATTTTGTCGATTTGGCCGCAGCCCATACAGCATTGTTTAGATATTTACAAATAGATATTTACAAATTTCTATTGGCCTTTTGTTAGACCTTGTCGGTTATCGAATCAATTATATTAATATGATATGCTGAATTGTAGCATTTAAACTAGTCAGAGTAACTAACATGGACTAGATCTTAGTTAAAATTTTCCTGCTTATACAAATTGTACCAATATAAACGCGTTATTATCTGGGTTGGTTTAGAAAAAATAAAAAATATTTGTAACCCTTCGATTCATACAGTTGATTTGAATAAAGCGTGTTCCAAACAAACTGAAAATGCTATCAAATAGTATGTTTATGTTAGCTATGATCAAGAAATGCAGACAATAATTTATTGATAAACTACTACATCATGCATCATTCCAAATTATAATTGTATTTATCATTTTACTACAGCGAATAGTTGTTGACAAAATATCTCGGTGTATGCAGGAATCAAAACTTTAATAAATTATCTAAGCGTCGTTAAAGCTCACGTTATTTATTAAATAGTTAAATAACATTAAAATGTCTGATTCAATGCATATAGCAACTGTTAGAAATAATGACCTCAGAAACATATTGAACAGCATTTTGTGATTAATATTTAAAGTTTTTTACACAGAGATACAATTTATTTATTTCAATACGTGATAGTATTAGTTCCATAAGTACAAAACTAACACATTTAGCATGTCAATAAATTTGTACAAGCGCGAAATTTAAAATAGATAATAAAAAAATAAAATAAAATAAATCTCCTTCAGTACTCCTTAGGGACAACTGCTTACTGTTGTGGCCTCAGAAATGGGACTTATTCACTGTTAAGGAGGGGACGGGGATAGTTGAATGGGTAATATGACCGAGAAAAACTAATTAATGCGATAGCTTAATCTATCTTCTGTCTGGTTGTAAAGATTTCAGTTAAATCGTCCTAATGGATATTTATTATTAACATTTTACATTGAACAACTATTTCAAGGCGAGAACATAGATATTACTGAACTGTCGCCTAGAACTGGTAACATTGAAATACAATATGTTAGGTGTCATCTTAATAAATTTTTTAGACCTAATAATTGCACAACAGTTGGGAAACTATCAAATATAATAATATTTTAATGTACTTCTAATCATTATATAAATTTAGATAAAGTTATTTGTTTTGCAGGTTGCAGTTACTTTTGTCGTTTACTAAAAGCAAATATTTTTAAAATTTACTTTTTTTTCTTCATCTAACTGATTTTGCAAACTTGTTTAATCAAAATTACTAAACATATTCCTTGATTAATTTGTTTAGAACCAATATTCATTTAAACTGTAGTATTTTTATGGTTTTTATCCGAAATACTCATTTTTTAACCTGTTTTTTCTACATTATAAACTTTCCTAATAGTGTACTAATCTTGCTCGTCCGCTAAAGTACACTATGTAGTGAGTGAACTTTAATGCCATTAAAGGACGTTCCATATTAATCACGGTACGAGTAGATATCTCCTTGGTTCGCTCTTCCATTAAAGATTGATAGGTAGATGGTAAACCGGTAAATTGTTTTTCCACTCATTTTTTTTCATAAATATACCAGTGTAAGACACGGAGCCGGTGACCGGTAGGACCGATCGCACTGACCGAAGCTCCGGTCAGTAAAATCGAAAACATAGCAGGCACGCGCGGGCTCATTTTTTTTTCTCGAAGCTCGTCGATGCTCAAAAAGCACAAAAAGCTCATAGAGCTTTTAGAGTCCTGAAATTTGATATCCGTAGTGGGGTATTTGAGCCCAAAAGTGTAAGAGTGACCGATATGTCGTAAAGGTTGTTTTGGACTCATACTGTCATAAAAAAATATCAGAGGTACTGTGTAATGTAATAGTATGATGAAATATATTGTATTATTGTATACGATAGTAATAATATATGAATCACACTGATCACACACCGACACCGACACCGTAGCTGGCACTATTCTGACACGGGATATAAGATAAAAGTAATAGTCAGCGGTACGAGTGAGTGATGATTACTAGTAATAATAGTAATAGTAATATTAGTTTAATATTAGTTAATTAATTAATTGTTATACTGATACCTATACCCTGTGTTGTGGTGTGGCGGACTGTGGCGGCAGTGGCGGGGACGGTGTCAGGTGTCGGTGTCAGTGGTGTCACAGTGAATTAAGTATAAGTTTTCTGGCTGCTGGCTACTGTGCTACAGTAGTAATGTATGTACTTTATCTTTATATATACATGAAGTTATTAAGTAATTTCAACTATAAAACTTCTCTTGAATTTAATTACAAGAAAATTAAAATAACTGTTTTTGGTGAAACTGAGCCCGAGCGGGATAAAAATTGCAATAATTAAATGTCAATAAATGTGAGTCTTTACTACACTCTACTCTACACCTCACCACAGAGACGGAGCACCAGATGAAGAGTCGACTCTTTCTGGATGTTGTAATCCGAAAGAGTTCGGCTGTCTTCGAGTTGCTTCCCGGCAAAGATCAATCGCTGCTGATCTGAGGGGGATTGGGACAATTGACATTTAATTAGGTATAAGTGGTCCAGTTATTTAATTTTTACTTACACTGCACACATTTTAATCTCGCAAATTAATAAATAATTCTCCTAATTCCTACAATATAAAATACATTTAACACATGTATTAATTACTGTAGGTATTATTTAGTTGTTTCAGCAGCATGTAATTTAAAATATTGTAAATAATAAAAATGCGCATTTTGGGCTTTCGCAAATTAATAAACAATTATTTACTAATCCTATTCATTTTTATCTGCATATTTTAATAATTTTGAATCGTTTGCATTTTTAAATAAAGTTAATGTGTCATTGTTAACAAATTTGGTGTTACTGGCTTAATAGCTACAAAATTGCGGTATTAAAAAATTTAAAAATGTCAAATTCAATATTTTATTTTTTAGGCATTGTTAGTGCATGTGAATGTTGCAAGTTGCATGCATATATTGCATGCAAAGGCGCATACTTCATACTGAAACCGAAAAAATGATAATGACTGTAGAGTGTGAACACTGGGCACAGCTAAGTGCACATGCTGCAACTACTAATTTTAAATTTTAATATACGCTTTTGTTGATTTATGTATGCTCATTATTATAGTAATCGTGTCATAACCATAAATAAGTACTGTACAGACACTGGATAGAAGTGTCCCGCTGTGTGGCTGTACTACTGACAAACTGAACACTGAATTAACTAAGTAGCACTAATAGATTAAATGCAATAGATAGCTTAGTAGCTTACTCTTTTTTACTTACGCATCCCGAGCGGGATAAAAATTGCAATAATTAAGTGTCGATAAATGTGAGTCTTTATGAAACTCTACACCCCACCACGGAGACGGAGCACCAGATGAAGAGTCGACTCTTTCTGGATGTTGTAATCTAAAGGATTTCTAATAACACTTTCTTTTCTTCCTTCTTCTCTTCTTTCTTAAAGCTTTTCCTTATCCGCTTCAATAACAACAGAACAAAGAATTTTCTCAATATCTGCGGATTTAGGATTAGTATTTGAGCACAATACGGCCAAAAGATATGCGGCTACGTACCTCAACTTGATATTAGGGATATAACGACTGTCGAAAGAACTAAGAATTTTAAATTTACTAATCCCACAAATGACTAGATGACTGACTGCACACTGCAAACGTTTAATAAATATCAAGATGAGGTACGTAGCCGCATATCTTTTGGCCGTATTGAGCTCAAACACCAATCCCAAATCCGCAGATATTGAGAAAATTCTTAGTTCTGTTGTTATTGAAGCGGATATTAAGTGATTATTGAGTAAGGTTATGCAGAATTAAGTTAGGTTTAATTTTTAATTAATAATTTTAATTTTAAGTTATTAATAATGAAATCTTTTTTTCCATTAAAAGTTATTAAATTGTTTGACGCAACAGTTTTAATTAATAATTGTAACTAGAAACACAAAAACCTAATAATAATAAAAAATTAAAAATAAAATGTGTTTTGGTGTTTGTGTGTATTATATATTATTTATGCATTTATTGATTTATTTTCATTTTTATGGTGTTACGCCAAGTAGTATTAGTATTAGTCATATTAGTATTAGTATTGAACATTTTTTGTAGGTAGGTAGAATTTACTTCCACCTAGGGGGTTGGCTCAGATTGGGGGAGATTGAGGTAAAAGCTCAATGAGGTGGAAAAAATTTTCCCTTAAAAAAGGAAGCGGGACCGGAGGAGGTAAAATAGATAAAAAGAACGGTGTTGAACGATTTCCCTCCTCCCGGCTCAGGCTGGCTCAAATTAAGGTAGTTTTTTCAAGAAAAAGGGACCCTCGGTCAATTTTTTTTAAGAGCTCGTTAGGGACCGATTGGCTTGCACTGAAATATACTAACATAATGCACATTTAAGTATAAGCCAGGAAACTAAAATCTGTCACCCAAACAGTAGACGGTTACTAAAATCGAGAATTATTTAGTAATCAACATAAATAATAGAACCTGGAATCAGTTACAGTCCTGGAACTTAATAGAGGCCACCTCTTATAATTAACTTGTGGTACGCCCGGGTTCTGTCAGAGACTCTTAGGAGTTGCATTTGGTGTTGTTCGTATAAAACCTTTAATAATGTTCGGGTATAAAATTCTCCGCTGGGTCGGATGGGTCTGCTATAGTAAACCTTGTGGGGTGAAAAAATGCATAAATATTTACGATGACAATTTAATGAGCACATGTGGATACTATAAAAGCTGCATACTTACGATTAGATTTTATAAGAAATAATTATGGTACTCTTTATTTCAATATCGATTTAGAGATAACATATTTTTTTAATAGTATCACGTGGTATCCTACTGGATGGCTTAAAAAATTACCAGGAATTCATTAAATGTGTTACATTGCAATACTTGTGATACCTTGCTCCTACCTTTATTCAAGGTACTATTTTTTAGTTTTTAGTTTTTTTTCTCCAAAACTGTGTGCTAACTTGAATATGTACCTAATTGCAATTTTGCAAAATGAGAATCTGTAGAAAAAATTTGAATGTGAAATGAAATTTATGTAAACTGATGATTTGTCCAACGTATTTTAAAAATAAAGAACGAAACTAACTTAGTAAAACTAATTAACTTAAGTTAAATCTTTTCTTAAGCTTTATTGTGTATTTAAATGAGTTGACAAGAAACACGAATGAGGTGCAATGCTAAATGATATGTTACTAGCCCCATATAATTATAAATTATACTTTAAACTCTAATTCCTACAAAATCAACACACACAAAGACAATAGGTAAAATAAAAGAATTTGCATATAGCGGTCGCAATGAAAGAACAAAGCTTGTACTGTATTACACAATGCCCATTTGTTGCTTCAATCTCACGTAACATATCTACCAGTAAACTGTGGATAACATTAGGCGGCGTCTAACATATTTAGCAGACATATTTTTTAGTCCTTTTTATAGCTGTATTTTTTTAAAGACTATGACAAATACAAATTTAAATTTATATCCAGGTAATGCTAAGAAACACAAGTTGTAAACGTTTTTAAAATATCAGTGGAAACAGTTTTACACATACTTAACTTCTTATGCATTTAAATAGTATGTAACTAAATATATCTGATGTCTAAGCCAGCGCCGGATCCAGGATTTTTGTCTGGGGGGGGGGGTTAACAATGTTAAGCCGCCATATTAAAAATGGCCAATCGTATCCCTGCAATGTTAAAAAATCACCTTCTGGGGGGGGGGGCTAAAGCCCCCTAGCCCCCTCCCCACTCTGGATCCGCCGCTGGTCTAAGCCTTGCGTGTTTTAATTTGAATATTAATTATAGTGCAATTTTATAAACTAGTCAGAGGAACTTACATTGACTGGATGACATTAAAATACTTGAGTGCTGAAAAACTTCCAGAAATAAGAAACTTTATTGTGAATGAAATGCATTGACGTTTGAGCAATTGAGAACAACCCCCTAATTTTATTACAATGTAGAAACTTAACTAGAGTACCCACATTATTTGAATTCTAGGAACATTCTGAGAAAAATTTATTATCATTATCAAAACAAATAATTACAGCTGATGAATAGTCATCTTAACAATATTGTTACAACCCTACACCTGTTTTTGCCCTTGCTTTGGACTTTATTTATTTTAGTATTTTTGTCCTCATAAATTCCTAAAACGGTTAAGAGCGTTAATTTGGACCACAAAAAAATTGTGGCACACACACCCAATCTACTTGTAAGATTGAACCTACACATTAAATATCAACATACAGATTACCAGCAAAATACGAACTTTTTAAATGCAGCGAAAATAGTATTAGAGACACCTTCCAGCCTAATGCATAAATTAACCTCTATTTAAAATATCAACACTAAGGTAAATTAAATGTTTACAAAGAAGGTTCGGTTGGCAGTCGTCCCCTCGGATATCGTACTTTCTTTATTCGTACCCTAGCGGTCGTACCCTATGTATTCGTACCCTGGCCACAATCGTACCCTAAGAATTCGTTTCCTAATAAATTGTTTGATTTTCGTAAAGTCTACATATGAAATGCACATAAAAATCCTATTAATACAAAAATTGAGAAAAATATTACACAGACTCGGTCAACCTAGAAAAAGCCAGCAGTCCGGCTCAATTAAATCGGCATTAGTATGTGGTGTGCGTAGTTTCGCCATAAATTGCAACAAGAAGCAGAAACTCACTTCCGCAGCCGATATTCGGGATGCCCTTACCCAGAATTGCTAATATAATCTGAATCTAATAATTGTATCATGTATGCCTAATATTTTTTCGATTTTAGTGTCAATAAAATTTGAATGTGCATTTAATATGTAGACTTTACAAAAACAATCCATTTTTATTAGGGGACGAATTGTTGGGGTACGAGTGTGGGTTAGGTACGAATACAAAGGGTACAACCGCTAGGGTACGAATGAAGAGGGTACGAGATCCAAGGAGACGACTGCCAACCGTACCCAGTGTTGCCAGTGTACAATGTTATGGTGTTACAGATCAACAATGGGCTAATTATTAAGTGCATCAAGCTTGATACATCATGTGATTAAATTAGCATCAAGCACAATGATGGCGACAAATGCAGTATATTACCTCAGCTGTGACAACCACACACCTACTGTTGCCATTGCACTGGTATTCGTTTATTCTTTTTAGATGCTGAGCATCTATAGGAATGGCTATGTCCGTCCGTCTGTCTGTCTGTCGATGTGTCTTTTTTTGTCGTGCTCCACAGGTCACAGTTTTCAACTTAATTTTTTCAAATAAATTTTAAATGATCCTGAATGCGATGGAATAGAACCCTATTGTTTTTGGAATTAAACGGATTTACCAGTTTTTCACCATTAACGACATAATGGACCAACTTTTTAGCATTAAAATGAATGCAAGAAAAATGGATGTCTGGCACGACTTTACATGCATTTCAATACTTGTAACTGAAACACACTGAGGTACATACGGAGCTGAGAGCTTGTCAACTTTCGCTATTACAAATACACATGGAAACTTCTCACCAATTTCCTTTACAAATCAACGTACTACTTATAGTACGTATGTACGTTCACAGGGCAGCCTGGTATGTTGGTTTTGGGTCTGGCCCTGCAGTTTCGCAGGGGTGAATTAGAACATTTCCATACTCAGGTCTAGAGTCTGGGCTCCAGGGTTCGATCACACGGATTCCTATTCATTACTACAGATCACGGACATACGTAAGTAAATGGGTAATAGATGGGGATGGATCGTTCATAAATGGCGTCCTAAACATTTTGCAGTTTTAGGTATCCCTATTTTCAACTTTGAATGTTTTTCCAGCCTATTTTAACTACGTGCCATGGACGTATCTATATTTAGTATAGATATTCAGGGACTGTCCATAATGACGTCATCTAAATATCATAGTTTTTAATATCCCTAGTTTCAACTTTATATTTTTTTCGAACCTATTCTAACTACATGTCAGGCACATATCTATGTATGGTAAATTTATTCAGGAATCGTCCGTAAGGACGTCATTCAAATATCATAGTTTTAAGTACCCCCAGTTCCAACTTAAATTTTTTTTCCAAATGGAATATACCTAAACATTTACATAACGCGATTAGGAATTTAGCTATATACTAGTCGGGGTACACCACATTGAGCAAGAGCCAAATATAGTTCCATATAAGTTAAAGTGGTAAGTGGTATATAGTGCTTTGTAAGTGGCAGTGCTTTACTGCTTTACCAAGGAGAAATCGAAACTTAGTGAATATTCAACAATACAAAATTTGTATGCTCGCATGTGAACGTGAAGAGCATGCGCGGCCAACTCACCTGTGGGCTAAATTGGCTCTTGCTCAATGTGGTGTACCCCGACAAATTTAACCATTTAAGGACCCCCACTGTCATTAGTTCAGAAATTAGGTTGACAAATATCCTTCAGATAGGATTTTACTATTATGCATGCAGGGATCGTCCATAAATGACGTCATACAAATTAAACTATTTTAGGGATCCCTGATGTCATTAGTTTAGAAATTAGGTTTGCATAAATCCTTAGCCTAGGATTTTACTAGTGTGCATGCAGGGATCGTCCATAAATGACGTTATACAAATTTAACTATTTTAGGGATCCCTAATGTCATTAGTTTAGAAATTAGATTTACATAAATCCTTAGCCTAGGATTTTACTAGTGTGCATGCAGGGATCGTCCATAAACGACGTCATAAAATGTTTACTATTATAAAGATTCCCATGTTATTAGTTCTAAAATCAAGTAAGCGTATATCCTCAACATTGGATTTTATAAGCGCACGTAGAGGGATCACCCATAAATGAAGTTACTATTTTACTTTATATTTTATTTTACTATTTTTACTATTTTAGATATCTCTACAGTCATCAGTTCGGAAACTAGGTAGACGTATGTTCTCGACGTAGGATTTTGTTAGCATACATATGAAGATCGTTCATAAATGACTTTGTTTAAATATTACTATTTTAAGTGTCCCTCCTGTCATTAATTTTTAAATTAGGGTTATGGGTACCCATATTATAAAATGCTTTCAGTATTCATACTGGGATCTTCCATTAAAGACGTCATCTAAACATTACGATTTTATAGATCCGCTCGGTATTTGTTCAAAAATAAGGTGAGCAGATACTTTGGACGCAGGATGTTACAAAAATACGTACACGGATCGTTCATAAATGGCGTTACCCAAGTATCATCCTTTTAATGATTCAACCGTTATTTTTTGCAACTTTATCGAATTGAAAATTCAAGTAGGAGAAGTCAAAGTGGAGTTAGGCGCTGTCGTAGCTTAAGCGTTGCCACAATAAGGTTCTACTTCTTTATTATAGCAATTATTCGCTGTGAGCTTAGCATCTACTTCGGGCCCCCGGTCGACAAATCCGGCGCGAAGCGCCGGATTTTTTCTTTTTATTCAGATTCCAAAAATGTTTCCTATCAAATGCAGACCATATAAAAAACAATAAAGTAGCGAACAAACGTAATCTAATCTTGAGATTTCGTCGTTTAGGAGGACACGATAAAAGTGATGCATAAAAAATTAAAATATCTGATAAAAAAGTTATAAATGTTACACTGTAGAAAAATAATGGACAATTATAGTCATTTAGTTTAGGTCTTTTCTCGAAAAACAGGCATGACCCCATTGACCCTATGCAGGATTTAGCAACCAAATTTAGTTAATCAACGTAAACATAATTGCTTGGCGTGTTTGTTCTAATATTTGTTTTGTCTTGGCCCTCTAGGCTAATTTGATATTTAACACATTAATTCAACTGAAAATTATAATCGAAAATTTTCCTATGGAAATTAAGATTCAAATCAAGGATATAAAAGAATTTCCTTACTTCGCTAATCTACACGCCGAGTGCTGATGAAGCAATTACCTGCAAAAAACTTAAGCGACTTCAATCTAAAAAGATATAATAAAACTACAAGTTCTATATACTGCGTAATACTTTTGTGACTAGTCGAAATTTGTTTAGTATATACATTTTTAACTTAAATTAGGCGATGAATGTGACATTTATGGAAACGATACTTTTGCACAGCTTCCGCCGTAAGAGTCTATTTGTTTTGAATTACATAATTACTAGTAGCGTGCCTTCCTCAACGACAGTAACAAATTATTACACCATTTTAAACCCAAAAACTTACCGCCAACATGTTACCTTCACCATTGCAAAGATACAATTTACCATAAAAAACATTAGACGTCGTCTAACTGCTTAAGTAAATATATATTATAGTGCGTAGGTCCATGTTGTGTGAAACTACAGACAGTTTAAGTAAAAATAATTAGAAGTAATAAGAATAAAACAAGTACAGTAGTAAAACATTATACAATGTTAGTCACTGATTTGTTCTTACAATTAAATACATTTACAAACTATCACACACCACAAAGATCAGCCTTTGGACGCCAGTAAGTAACTTTATATTAGGCACTTGAGTTACGCATTCAATTGAGATTTAAACTTCAACATGAGTTCTTTTTGAAGCTTTGGTTTATAAAAATTAAAGCAGTGGGTTAAAGCAACCGTTTACCGAGTTTTGCCTAATATTTTTGTATACGAGGCATGGAACCTACATTCTTTAGTATTTGCACTCAAAACGTTAAGTCTTATGATCCTGTATCTTATATCTTATATATATATTTGACTCTTGACAGTATTTAGATCAGTTTCTCACGCTTCTGTACTTGCAATTTTTCTGTCATTTATCTTATATATAATTTAATTAGTAAATGGTCGCCTTCACACTCATAAATCGTAAACACAAAAGACAAAACAAAAATGCACTTGACTTTTAGTATGTACCAAAATGTATAAATTCTAGTTTTTTTTTATAAATGTATCACAGTGAATTATAAAATAAGCGAATGAGTTAATGTCCATCTTCATTATAAGTTTAGTGGATCAACATATTTAGTTTAAAAAATTTGGCAGCATTTGCATCAAATCTGTAGCATGATCAAAATAAACGCTGTACTAAATCAACTTCAAATCATGAAAGAAACAAATGTTATCAACTTAATAACCAAAGCGAAGAAAAGAGAGATGTATCACTGTAAAATTTATTACCAAATAATAACTTTAATGTAATAATTATATGAATTGAATTCTGAAGTTGCCGAAGGGATACATTTTAAGTAAAAGCAATCACGGAAAAAATCATAAAAAATGACAAAATTAAATAAGAATAGATAAAATCCAATTGCATTATTATTCTTGCGTTGAATAATCCTTTTGAATAATCACGTTTTTCAGATCGTGTGAGAGTCATTTCTGTCTCAAAAAGGCGCGATAAATATTTAAATTTCCAATCTTTACAATTTTATAAACTTAAATAATTATGGTATTCGCTTCTTACAAAAGCAAATAAGCCTACTACACAATTTAAATCGTACTAAATTTAGGGCGCGCCATTTCGCAAATTCCAGATGAATCCGGAAACGCGTATGACATAGTGACTTGCCACTAAAATAACTTTTATAAAGTAAGATGAACCAGAAAATGAAAAAAAAAATCAGAAAAATCCGGAAATTCCGGAAATTTTAAAAAAATCAGGAAAATCCGGAAATAATCAGAAATTTTGAAGAAATATTGAAATTCACAAGTTTTGAAAATATTTTACCTGTGTAAAGATCGAATTTATGTTACATATTTAATGTTTTTATTATTGTTATAAACCTGAGTGCACACTATGACGCTTTGGTGGACTTTGATGTTGATTCATATTCTATGGTAGTAAATAACACACTACTTCTGCGTATCATCTAATGCGTTTGTAAGAGATAACCTTGAATTGAAATACAGTATTCTACTACTATCCAGTCACGCAGTGTTTATTACTTTTCAAGATTCAAATTCCTATTGAAGAATTTTGAATCATAATCAGGCCATTCTTTTTGATCTTTTTGTCCTAAAATCCGACCAACTGTGCTAACACGAGTTCGAGATTTTCCAAATTCAGGTTTAGAGGTAAAAAAAGAAAAACTGTCACTGTGGTGGTATGGTGTTGCAGTTTTGAAGCATTGACGGTATTGTTTGCAATGCAATGATGATTTTTAGTATTAACATATTCGAAATTTAGTTTTGTTGTTTCGTATTATTAATTATATAGTTTTTACAATGTTATTACAACAGCTAGTTATTTTTTTAAAATAAAAGTATAAATTGAAAAAAAAACATAAAATTATATTGTTTTGCTATTAAAATCCGGAAAAAATCCGGAAATAATCAGGATTTTTTGAAGGCAAAATCAGGAAATACCCGGAAATTTGAGAAGTCAAAATCCGGAAATTTGAAGTCAAACATCCGGAAATTTGGCGCGGCCTGGTACTGATTATTCATTTGAAATTAGTTAGGTCTCACGTTCATCCGTTTGTCATTCAAAGCATTTTTAAGAAAGACAATAAATAAATTCTGTTTATGTAACATCGGTGAAAAAATATTTTTAAAATAATATTTTATAAAAGGAATCCAAGGAGATTCATCCTTTGTGGGGGTTTTAAAATAACAAATTAGATTATAGATTGGTTAAGTGTGTTACAAGTTTAATAATCTTTATCTTAATTTATTTAAATCGTGTGAAATTTTGTCTCGTATTTATGCAATTTTAATATTTACACAATAATTAGAAATAAATTCATGTAAAAACGTTTCTTAAATTATTTCCCCGTGTTTCTACCTAACTGATGTAATTTACACATCCAATGCAATACTATGTATACAATTGTAAACTTTTTAAATACAGCAAATTGGTAATAGCACTAGAGCCACCTTCAAGCCTTATGATAAATTAACAACATTTTATAATTTCATCATTAGTGTAAATTAAATTTTGGCGAGCTTCATTTCCAAAATAAAAGCTTTTACTCAAGTTTTATGTTGCGTATTTGATTGTACCGCTAACGTTGTGAATTATTCTACTACACCGCACAATACAGGACTTTATAGGATTTTATGTGGCTGCTCGTGGAACGGTTAATAAATTTTCTCTGGATTTTATAAATTTGAAATTTTTACTGTCATGTCTTATGAAAGACAATGTTATGGCAGAAGAAACCAGTTCAAATCTGTCAAAATTATTTTTACTCACCTGCTACTAATCCTTAGATCTCTTATCTGATTTACACAGCTCTTATAAAAAAAATTAATTAGATTTCAAAATTATTTTATTTGTATCTGCGTCCTTTTGGCTATCTGTTGTGTTAGTCAGTGTGACTTTTATTAAATGAGTGTAAATGGAGAAAAACTGCTTGCGTCTTATGTACAAATTTTACAACAAAAAAAAAACGGCTTCAACCCGATTTATTGAATTTATATGTTAGTCTTTTTTGGGCAACACGCCCTTAAAAACTACGTCGAAATCGAATTTATCAATTAATTAAAGTACAAAATAGAAAATTAATGACGAAAAATTCTAAAATATTTCCCTAAATAGTGTCACTCTTACTTTTACATTCGGCAATGAAAGTAATAACTAAATCAATTTAATGCCTAACCATTGCGTGCTTAGGTGTGTGGTAATTTTAATTGCCACAGCACAAATTATTCCTTTTATTACATTAAATTATTGCAGTTAGTTTTAAAAGACTTCTTTGTACAATTGCATTGTATTTATGCTAATTTTAGGTATTTAAATTTAAAATAATTTGCGTATACATGTTTTGGTTCAGTCTAGTCCAAATGCATTGGTCTTGGAGCAACGGAGAACCTTTTGTTCTTTTTTTTAAAATAAAAGGCAAAAGCATAACTTGAGCGCCTACCTTCTTAAAAATATTACATTTATTTATATCTGCAATGCACACACAGATTTATTCAGAGTAGTAGCAGACCCATATATATGCACTTTAGATAATATCAATGTAAGGCACTTAACAACACAAATGCAAAACCCACGTTAACTTATCTAACATCTACAGCATGTTTAGCTGTTTTGCCCAAAGTTCATGATGCGTATAACATCTTGTCATTTTATCGCATTCTTCTTTTCGCTTTCCACAAACATGTACACCAACATAAATATGGACGTGGACCAGAAAAATCAGAGCCGTGCAAAGACCTAATCTTATAGTAATATTCACTCCATAGATACAATTTTCTACAGTTTTAAAAGTACATTTTTTAAATATTCATGAAAATTCGATTAAGCTTA
Organism: Dicyrtomina minuta; assembly: GCA_949802685.1. Taxonomy (NCBI): domain Eukaryota; kingdom Metazoa; phylum Arthropoda; class Collembola; order Symphypleona; family Dicyrtomidae; genus Dicyrtomina; species Dicyrtomina minuta. The sequence continues at coordinate 135,603,634 of OX461808.1, read as the reverse complement.
GAATCTTAATGCAAACTGAATGCGAAATTCAATGGCGAGAATCTTATATTCGCTAATTATGCTAGTGCAAGTTTATTTAAGTCCTTAAAATTAACGCTACAAAAATAACTGAAAAAAAATTAGGTAGCAATTTAAAACTACTGGGACCAAAAATATTCAAGCCAACGGGAAACCACACAGTAATTATGATTAGGATAATTATATAATTTATAAATTATCGGTTTACCCATACCCAATTTACACCTTGTCAGGACTATTTTAAAATTACCGAATGTCCCAAAAGAGCTCAATAACGTCACCCTTACCTTCTGATTGTATAATGCTTGATGTTTGTATAAAACATAAAGCGGCGTTTAATTAAACACACATTTTAGTACTGGTTAGCTCTATTTGTAACGTGCAAAAGATGATCAAATAATTATATATTAATTTCAACTAAATAATTAAAATTAATAGTTCGCAGAATTTTGCATTAAAATAACTGCAGTTGATCGTTTAACTACTCGAAAAAACTTCGACGTTATTATTTATTTTTCTATTTATTTGAGTGTAACAAAATTAGCACTACAATCTTTAAATCATCTTTGAGAAATTTAGCACTATTCCTCAATTTTTAATATAAAGTGAAAGCTTGACTAGATTTCCTACATATATCTACATATTATGTTATAAAGTGGGTTGTTTTCGCATCTAGATCGAACCCACAAATTGAATTCTAGTGAGTGTGCAATTGGAATCACGTGTAATTCAAATGCATGTTTTTATAACGTCAGTTCGTTTTCTGCTCATACAATGTTCTCGTGCTACAAATCAAACCAGCAGTGTAGTTAGATATAAGTGCATCAAGCTTGACAGCATGAGATTAAATTAGCATTAAACAGAATGACGACTCCGAATGCATTGTATCAACTAAATTGTGACAACTACACTACACGCCTGTTTATGCCATTGTATTGGAATGAATTTATTCTGTTTTTTTTAAATTTAAATTCATAAAGTGTTTCCCATAACATGTAGAACATAAAATAAAACACACAAAAGACGCACAAACTTAATTAAATCTTTAATTTTATTCTACAAATTAAATTAGGCATTTTTTAACTTTAAAAGCGCCTTAATATTGACATGGTTTTTATTTCAGTCCTGTAGTAGCACCTATACATTAGAGGTTGCGCATACTAAATTGAAAAACGTTCTTTAAAAAAATTATATTTATAACACAGAACAAAATATTTAAATATTGGACAATGAAGATAGTTTTGTACTTACTCAAGTTAAGCATGTCGGATTCAGATTGAATCAGTAATATTTGTTAAGCCTGGGCTGATTTAATACTAACAAGTTTTTAAAATATTAATCAACGGAAAATCATAAATTGTTTTTTTTATGAAAATCAAGATTCAAATGAAAAATAAAGTAATGTGTTTTTACATTCTTTAGAAGAACCTACTCACGTGTTTTGAGCAATTACCTGTGACAAACGTAAGCGGTTTGAATCTGATTAGATATTTTAGAATTTATTATAGTTCTGAAGTGTCTAATTACAATTTTTTAACTGTCCATGGTGAGTGTAATATAAAGTAAAAAATTCGGCTAAATATTATGATACATAAAATATTAAAAATTCAAACACTTCAGAAGTTAGCTTCTTGACGCCGGTAAATTTATATCAGATAGGTTACTAATCATTAAGCGAATGTTTCAACTCTTCTTTTTCAGCTTATATTTAATAAAATTAAAGCGGTGAAATAAGATTACTCTTTGTTACATGATCTTTTTTGTATGGGAAACAAGAAAGCTACATTCTATTATTCTATATAGTATTTGGGCTCAAAACTTTGCTTCTTATATATCTTATTTGCCTTTTAAAGCATTGTAAAATAACTTCACGCTTCTACGCTTGATATTGGTTTTGTCATTTATCTTATATACATGTTTAATCTTATTCGTACTTGCTATCCATTATTTTCAAACCCTTCACACACACACTAAAAGACAAAAATGTAATTGACTTTCAGCATGTACGTACATAAATCAGTGCAAGTCAATCGGTCCCTAACGAGCTCTTAAAAAAAATGACCGAGGGTCCCTTTTTCTTGAAAAAACTACCTCAATTTGAGCCAGCCTGAGCCCGGGAGGAAAGACTCGTCCACTAAGCATGGGATTTGAAAAAAAAATGAGCCCGAGCGTGCCTGCTATGTTTTCGATTTTACTGACCGGAGCTTCGGTCAGTGCAATCGGTCCCACCGGTCACCGGCTCCGTGTCTTACACTGACATAAATGCATTATTTCTAGTCCACATTTCTTGAAGAACGTATCACACTGTAATATAAAATGAGCGAATTCATTAATGTCAATCTTTATTGAATGTTGGTAGGGACAAAACAACTAGTTAAAAAATACTTGAAAATTACTTGCTTAAAATATGTAGCATTATTATAATAGAAACTGTTAAGGACTAAATAATTTACAATAAAAATGACACTATGTATTCTAAGGGATGATAATAAATTAATTAATGATTACACAATATGCTACAAGTTACAACTGAACTTAACATAAGTTACAAATCAAAAATTGGTAAAGACTTTGCTATTTCTCTAATTATACATGTGAGTAACAAAAGATGTCACGATTTATATATAAATGACGTTAAAGTAATCCAAATTATCAATCTAAAAAAGATTCTAAGCAGCAAAATGTTTATTCAAGCTTTTCGTTTAAAAAGAACTCGTAATGATCACTTCTAAAATCCTTTGTTTTAAAAAAAGAAATAAGCCATGGGCTCATTGCGGTCATAGGTCTCACTGTCAGCGTATTTTTTATTCATTGGTAAAAAACCATAAATGACCTCTTTTCTGTTGTAAAAAATTAAGAAAGGATTTTTTAATTCACCCTACGTTTCTTGATTTATCTATATATAAATATGTACATATCATACATATCTCCCTATTAATAAAAGTACTTTAATGGCATAGCGTACGAATAAAATTTTTTATTTGAACCCAAAACAATCAGCGTGAACATCTTTTTTGTTTTCAAAGAATCACTGCATTGATCTTTGAGCAAGAGCAACTCACAGCACCCTTCCTACTTTTTAAAATTAAAAATGCAAGTTTGACTCAAACACCTTTACGTATGTACTACCTACGTGCTAACCCTAATAAAATGTTTTCGTATTTAGACCGCACACATATTGAATCCCAGTAGCCCAGGAGCATGTAGGATCACATGTACTTTAAACTTTAAAATAATTTATATGTAGCGTCAGCGTGCACAGTACAGTGTATTACACTATGAGTGTTCCAAGTTCATCAAGCCTAACATCTTGAGATGAGTTGAGCGTCAAACACCTTGACAGTGAAGGTGGCATCCTGTTATCTACTTTAGGACATTTGCACGTTATGTATGTGCTTCTAAAAACTTGTTGCTATTTTTGTCATTTCCTCTTATTTTGTTCTCTTTCTTGATCTACACTAATGTAGGCCAAAAGAAACCTCGAAGTAAATCTAATCATAAGTCGTAAGATTAACTCTACAAATAAAATTTACTTACAAGATCAATTCTGATTGACATTTTGAAAGTTTAAAAATTTTTTGCACTAGCATATTGTTACTAGGGCATGCATGACAAAAGTGTCACATGAAAAAATGAAAATCTGCCATAAAAAATTAAAAGTGTAACACAGTATAAAGGAGAGGGTTAACGCCGCTTACGTCCATTTCGCTGAAGTTTCCCAGACATGAACCACACGATTTGGTAAACAAAATAACAAGTTTTAATTCAGCGCTCAGTTATATAGTGTTTGGCTTAGAGTGCAACAAAAATAATTTACCATGAGTTACTATAACACAGGGGTGGCTACAAGCGCGCCGCCACCAATAAATCATAATTTCAACGCTAATTATTACAATAACTATGATAATTACGATTACAACTATAGAAAAAAATACAATAATTACAGTTCACAGCCTAAAGCGCCCTACTACCACAATTACAATGTGCCTCACAATTTTGCTAATTACGGCGGCAGCAATCAACGTCCACCGATACCAATAATTCCTATTGGAATACCAATACCAATAAGTTCCACAAATTATTATCCCAATCCTAACGCCCATAGTGACTACAATCAAGGATACAGAAGTAATGGTTACGATCAAGAATATCTTCCTCAAAGCGCCTCAGAGTACAATACTAATTACGAAAATGAAAATTCGTACAACTATAACACTGACAATTACAGACAAAATCAATATGGAGCCATTATTTCCCACACTAATAGTTACAATAAAAGCCTATCAACTAATCTGTACACACATCACCCTAAAACTGAAAAATACCAAGCTGCAAAATTTAAAAGAACGCGGCAAAAATTAATGAAGCCACTTGGAAGCTACTTGCGTAAGCCAATTAATATGTCCATTACTTTTTTGACCGAAAATTGTAAATTACGTTTATGTAGGATTATTTTGTTTTCAAATAAAAATATGCTACAGTACGTCCGTAGAACAGGTCGCTATAATTAATAATTTTGTACTTACAGAGCGCCCTGCACAAAGGCGGTCGATTGGAGGGACAATTTTACGGATGATGTTTTTTCCTGTGACATTCATGCAGATGATGTTTTTCCCTGTGGGTTTATTTGCCGTTTTAATGATGGTCGGACAAATTATTTACGTAAGCGAACTATTTATTTGCAAGAGATAAAACGGTTTTTAGAAGGGAACTTGCATTAATTTTAAAAACACTTTTAAAATTCCAGTATGTTATGCCGAAACCTTCCATGTCTATACCCGACATACCATCCCTGCTCCGGTTCGACATGGACTTGGACTTCACTTCAAACTCTACTGCCGAAAGAGAAGCCAAGACGACAATTCCAACATCCCGCCGTCCAAAAATTACAAAGTTGGGACTTCAAGCTCCGCCTCTTCCCACGCTACTAGATATGGCGGGAGTGGGTCCAGCCCTTATGCAACTTCAAGCGCTAAAGGATTTAAAACTGAGAGTTGTCAAAAAGAAAAATAAGATGAAGGGGATTGAAAGCAGCGAAGAAGACGAAGAAGATGGAATGATGACACAGATGAGTAGTATGGATGACGCAGAGGAAAGGCGCCGACGGCGGGTGCCGTCAAAATCAAAACAAGGAAGGAAGAAAAAAAGAGGGAATTTTAAATATTCTGATATTGCACTCAAGACATTAAAAACGGTGTATAATCATTATACTCAAAATTAAAAGGTAGATAGTCAATTTTGCATGTATACAAAATTGTATTTAAATCATACAATTTTTGTATGTGTATCCTTTATAATCTATTTCTGTTGTCGTAACCGCCTATAGCGAAGTGGCAACATATAATTCAATTTTTTTTAACTTAAACGACTTTTAAGCTTTACACTTTAGTTTTTCATTTTTGTATTGTTAAAATGTAAAAGATGTAGGTAGTTCGTTACTAATTGTCAGTTTCTAGTGGCATAGTTTATGTGTACTTTTAATTGGGCATAAGGAGCATGCCAGTGAAGAGGGAACCTGTATCAGCACCAAATTACAAAGTTTAAAACTAACAACCACAACGCCGTTCGCACACTTTGGCACGGAAAGCGGCATATAGCTTGTAGCAATAAGTACAAAAATACCAAATACGTAATTAGACCAGTGTGACAGCTTAAACGATAATAATTGAAAACAACACTAATTTTATAATTCATAACTAATTATCGGCACTTATAAAATTTTTATTCAATGTCCGCGAGTAAAGTAATTAGAATTTGCTATATATTACTTCTATATAACCACTTGCAAATTATTATTAGAAAGATAGGAAGTTGTCAGTGGCAGACACGAGCTCATCCAAAAAATCGAAGTGATCATGTCCTCCATGTGGAACTTTGTGTAACCTGTAAATTCAAAATAAAACGCTAAACATTTAATTACAACCAATAATCCTTGGAATTTTTTAATTTAAAAAACTCTTATTGTTTTGTGCAATTATTTTTCAAGAAAGTCTTTGCGCCATGTGTAATACTATTATTTAGAAAATCTTGTAATAGCTGAATTATTTGTAGTTGAAATCCTATTTTAAAATTATTTTCCTTATACATTGATTGAGATGTTTTTGCTAAATTGATTAAATTAAAATTTTGGCAACATAATATATGTAGTTACACATACTTAAAATTTCCTATTTGCTTCCCATAATCTTTAGCCTCCTCAAGAAGAACAATAATGTCCTTCATTCCTCTAATATAAAGAGTAGGTGCAGAAATTTTGTGCAATTTATTTAAACAAAACTTTTTAAATTCATCCGACCCATTTGTTTTATCAATAAATTGTTTCCACTCCAGTAACATTTTTTCTAAGTACGGCTTCTCATAGACTTCCAGCAGTGGTTTTAGCTGGGATTCTTTTCAAGTGCTTAGATCTGCAATCACTTTATACGATGGTGGTGTTACATGTTAAATGGTAGTACAAATAAGTTTTAGTTATTTCAGTTGCAGGTAATATTTAAATTTTCATGCCGCCAGTATTACGTTATACGTACTACATTACAATTGAAAAGATTATTATGTGATTCATATGTTACAAAACGGGTTAAAATAATTACTCAATGCAATCAATGCACCCCGGGCGTTGTTTCTGAACGGAGCGTTGACCATAACAAGTTTTTGAACGTTGGCAGGGGATGCTGATGCTAGGTGGGCCGCTGTGATGCCGCCATTACTCCAACCAAGTACACTAAATTTGTCATATCCTAATTCCTGTTCAAATATAAATTAATCCACGTTTTAAAAATAAACTGCGTGATACGTAATTGAAATTGTAAATGTGATTGTAGTTGTGATTGTATCTGTGACTGTTATTGTGACTGTTATTGTGACTGTGATTGGGATTGTAATTGTAATGTTTTTATATGATGCCCAGTTTAGGACAGTTCTCTGCGCAAGTTTTTGTGTTTTATTATATTGTGTATAGAGAGATCATCAAACCTTCATAACCATCCCGGCTAATCGTCCATCTTTTGCAAGACAAAATTCTGTAGTAGATACGTTTCGATCTGGTGGACGACTTTTCCCATATCCTGCAGGATCCACTCCAATAAATGTATACTTGTCCAAATTCATTTTTTTAATGACTGGTAAAAAATTGATACTAACTGAGCCTTCGATGGGGGAAGATATAAAAGTAAAACAAAATATAATTTATCTTATAATTTCATTTTGTAAATTTAATCCTCTTGTATATTGTAATAATTACCAACGAGGCCAGGTAGGCAAAGGACAGCATGTGGTCCATTTCCAAATTTTTCCCAGTTCAGATGTACGCCTTTTACTAATGCTTTACCGGTGCTAAAAGTAGAGCATGTTGAAAGCTTATGGTCACCACTGAAGGTCAGCAGTCCTACATGTGTTGTAGGATAAGATTTGGCAAGAACACAGAAAGTAGCCTGAAACTTTTGAAGGAATTTTGAAACCATTTTTAAAATATCTAAACTATAATGTCCAGCAACGTGTTTATCATTTTTTCTTCAAGTTTTTAGTGCAACTGAGTTGTAAAAATATTTGGGATCGCAATAAATGATTGAAAGTTTTTAAAACACTATTTTACAAGCCATTGAAAAGTTACAAGTCAAAATTCAGAATAGTTTTGGTTATCGTAAACGTAGTTCAATTATTTATTGTATTATTTTAAAATATTTATCAACAATAGAAGAATTCCATGAATTTCAGTCAACCAAGAATTCTGGACTGCTGTCAATGAAATTAATTTAGCAAGGCATTGTTAAAATGAAATATTAGGAATTATGACATTATCTTTACAATTATTAATAAACACCGGTATGGTGCTGTGTGTATTGCATTTAGACGGTTTTTTCTTGGCGTAAAATTGACATCTTCATTGTCGTAAATATGCAAATTAAAAATATATTTACCTACTACGTGTTTTTGACAATGATTAGATTTAGCATCTGCAATTAATTTAGATAGAATTTTTCACGACTAAAGCAATTATTAAGAACGGTTATAAAAGGCTCTCCTATCTCCTACCATCAGTAAGCCATATATGGAATTACGTGGCATGTAGTTGAAAAAAAATAAAGTTGGAAATAGGGGTAATTAAAATGTTATCCAAAGGACGTCATTCATGGGCGATCCCTGAACATCTATCATATGTATATGTATGTTCATAACGTGTTGTTAAAATATTTTGAAAACAAAAAAATTGTAAAGGGGGAACTTAAAATTAGGATATTTGAAGGACGTCATTATAAACGATCCCTAAATATGTTTAACCTATATACTGAATATCTATAAGATTAAACTTTGATATTTGAAGGACCTCATTATAGACGACCCCTCATAAATTATTATTAGGAAGAGAGGAAGTTGTCAGTGGCAGAAACGAGCTCATCCAAAAATTCGAGGTGATCATGTCCTCCATGTGGAACTTTGTGTAACCTGTAAATACAAAATAAAACCTGATGCTATATTGGGTTCAACAACTGATTTAGGTAAATTAAATTTTTTTCCACATGGTATTACATACTTGAAATTTTTTATTTGTTTCCCATATTCTTTAGCCTCCTCAAGAATAACGATAATGTCTTTCATTCCTCGAATATAAAGCGTAGGTGCAGAAATATTGTGCAATTTATTTAGGCTAAAATTTTTAAGTTCATCCGACCCATGTGTTTTATCAGTTAATTGTTTGCATTCCAGTAACATTTTTTCTAAATACGGCTTCTCATATACTTCAAGCAGAGGTTTTAGCTGGGATTCTTTCCAAGTGCTTAGATCTGCCATCACTTTTAAGAGGTAGTGGTGTTACATTTTAAATAGTAGTACAATAAATTTTAGTAAACACCAGGTAATATTTAGTTTTTCATGCCTGACTATCTGTGTGTCATGACTGTTGTGTAATTTAAATATGATATAACAGGTAAATTGTTTACTTCATACAGCCAAGGCCATCCGGGCATTGTTTCTGAATGGAGCGTTGACCATAACAAGTTTTTGAATGTTGGCAGGGGATGCTGATGCTAGGTGGGCTGCTGTGATGCCTCCATTACTCCAGCCAAATGCACTAAATTTGTCATATCCTAATTCCTGTTTTAAATTAAATTAACACACCTTTGTGAAATCTACGGCATGATATCTGATGAAAGGTACACAATTTAGAAGCTTTTTTTTTAAATTATGAATTAAGCCAGGTTTATTGTATTTGGAATAGCAAATGTGATTGTCATTGAGATTGTTACTGTAAGTGTAAGTGTACGTGTCATTTCAAATGCGAATGGGAATATAATTGTGATTGTGATTGAAATTGTAAATGTAACTGTAATTTTAGTTTTGATTTATAATGTAAATTTTATTGTAATTGTGATTGTGATTGTAATTGTGATTGTTATTGTGACTGTTATCCTGACAGTGATTTTAACTGCGATTTTGATTGTGATTTTAATCGTGATTGTAATTGTAACTTAATTTTAAATTGTAATTGTTTGTGGTAATGTGAATAACTGTAATTATTATCGTAATTGTGATTTTAATTCTTATTTTGACCGTAATTTTGATTGTGATTGTAGCTGCGATAGAAATAGTAATCGTTATTGTGATTTTAATTTTAATTCAAATTACAATTTTAATTGAAAATAAGAATTTTAATGTGAATGTGTGTAATTCTGATTGTATTTGTGATTGTAATTGTGATTTTAGTTGTGATTGAAATTGGAATTTTAATTGTAATTTTAATAGTTATTGTGATAGAAATTCGAATTGTTATTGTAATTTTGATTGTAACTTTATAAGAAACTGCAACTGTGATTGTGATTGTAATTGCAATTGTAATTTTAATTGTAATTGTTTTATAATATGTCCAGTTTGGGACAGTTCTTAACGCCTCGTTTCTTTGTAGTTTAATATATTGTGTATAGATAGGTTATCAAACCTTCATAACCATCCCAGCTAATCGTGCATCTTTTGCAAGAACAAATTCTTGAGAAAATACGTTTCGATCTGGTGGACGACTTTTACCATATCCTGCAGGATCCACTCCAATAAATGTAAATTTGTTCAAATTCATTTTTTGGATGACTGGTAAAAAGTTGAGGCTGACTGAGCCTGCGATGGGGGAAGATATAAAAGTAAAACAAAAAAAATTCATCTTATAATTTAATTTTGTTAATTTAATTCTCTTGTATCTACATAATATTAAAATTAAAATAACGTTGTCCCTTTCTGTCCGCCGTTTTTGTCCGCCGTTTCTGTCCGCTGTCATTCTCTTTTAGTTTATATATCTCCTATGTACCGTAAAATTACTTTAAATAAGATAGAATTTGTATTTTGAACAAGGAAATGATCACAGACCAACCAGTATCAATTTCAATACCTTGCCAAATTTAATTGTCAATTTTTTAAAAGCTAAGATAGCGACATTGACCTGCAACATACTGTTTGATGGGGAAATAAATTTTGTATTAAGTGTATAAAAATTTTGTGATTTTGGTATTTAAAACTGACTGTATGTTTCAAGAAAAAACGCAAAATAAAGAATTTTTTAGTTTTTTAGCTATAAATATTTCTTGATAAATGCTGTTAAATTCCGTCCGTATGACGGGGCGCGTTACTAGTATTGTAATAATTACCAACGAAGCCCGGTAGGCAAAGTACAACATGTGGCCCACTTCCAAATTTTTCCCAGTTCAGATGTACCCCTTCTACTAATGCTTTACCAGTGCTAAAAGTAGAACATGTTGAAAGCTTATGGGCACCACTGAAGGCCAGCAGTCCTACATGTGTTGTAAGATAATATTTGGCAAGAACACAGAAAGTTGTTTGAAACTTTTGAAGGAATTTTGAAACCATTTTTGATTTATTTAAACGATAACGTCTAGGAAGGTGTTTATCTTTTTTCTTCAAGTTTAAAGTGCAACTGATTTCAAAAATTATTCGCTATATATAAGTATAGGTATTCAGAATACAATTTTTATAGCCATTTGAAAGTTACAAGTCAAAATTCGTAAAAGTTTCGCTTATCATTCTTTTATTATTTATTGTATTGCTTAAGAATAATTAATAACAATACAAGAATTCCATTCATTTTAATTAACCAGGAATCCTGTGCTGCTGTCATCTAAATTTATTTATCGAGGAATTTTTTACATGAAATATTATGAACTATTACATCATCTTTCAAATTAAGAATGAACATCGTTATTGTGCTGTGTGTATGGCTATTAACGGGATTTTCTTGGTGTGTCATTTACGTCCCTATAGTAATAAATATTGAGCGAATATACTTCCAACGTTTGTTTGACAACGTTTAATTTTATGACTTGCAATATTTGATTTAAATGGAATTTTCAACAACTGAAGCAATTATGAACGTTAATAAAAGAATATTTCCACGCCATTGCTATATTAACGATCAGTGTAATTCAAATTCAGTATTTAATTATATGTGTCGTACAATAAGAACAAAAATGTCTCATTTCCAATTCATACTGGAATTAAAATAATCTATGTCAAAAGAGACAGTAAATAAAATACACCCATACAATTCTAATATCAAGTTTCGGAAATGAGCAAATTGTTCTATTTGCATGTTTTTCAAAAGGTAACAATTTCATATTTACATATTTTTTTAGGGTCAAAATGTTCTATTTAAGTGTCTTGTATGTATGTATGTATGAGTTAGAGATTTTCAACCTTAAGGTTATATCCTACTCTGTTGCATTATTGCAACAATTTTACTGTGTGATTTGAAGATCCCGCGAAGTAGTATTATACTAAATCGCATTGGGCTTCGCATCGTATTTTTACTTAATTACCTACACTTGTAGTATTTGATGTTCGTCGCGACTCGCTGCGGACCACTTTGCAAGCATATATTTAGGCTGGTTTGCACCAGAACAACTAGTGTATATTTTCCCTTTCGGAGGAGAAACTCACCAGAGTATCTTATGGATACTTTTTTTACAACTACACGTTTGCAATTTTGGCGATAGGAAAACTCAAATCTCAAGACTTACAATCCAGGTGCCAGTAGTGAAGTATTTAAGTGTCTTCTAAAAGTGCGAAATATTCTATTCACATGATTTTTTTGAAAATTGCAAAATATTCTAATTATTACTTTTTCTTTGAAAAATGCACCAACATCTATTTACATACTTTCATGAACATATTATTTTAATTTTTTCAGTAGATAATGCATTTGTTAGAAACTAAAAATGGAAATTGGTCAATTTGATTCCTTACAGCACAGATGATATACAAAATCATATTAGACAGGGTATTGTGATATCAGGTAATCAGGTTTAATTTTTCGTGCAGGTGATGAAATATGACGCTTATAACGCACATATTCTAATAGCAGAATATACTTTAGTGTCAAACGTTGCTACATCTACCGTATTTTCTGTAAATGTGGACCACACCCACTGACCTACTATTATAATTCCAGACTACTAGACCTGTCTACAATTACAGGCCCGTTCACTATTACAGGCCCATACCCTGTCATGTAATAGTGTGTTCTTCCTACAATTAAAACATGGACCACCTTGACCCCAACCCGTCCACCATTAAAGGCTCGTCTACTATTCCGGGCTCGTCTACTATTACAAAAAACACGGTAAATTAATTTTCGATTAAAATTTTTGCAAAATTCTGTGATTTAATATAATTCTCATTATCATATTTAAACAGGAAATATTGCAAATAAACTTTTATAACATTTAGGGATTTTTTTGATATTTCAATTAGAAAAACAGAAAAACCAGTAACCAACAATGCAAATAATATATTTGCAATAATAAATACCAAACATCTCTAATTCTCACATTGGCAACACCTATACATATTTTATTTTTTTTAAACACATTTTAGTAGTTATTAAAAATCCTGGTTTGCATTCTCACTTAATTAGATATTTTAATTTGCAGCAGCACTACTATTCCTGTAAAATTTGAACCTATTAAATTCTGCACTACTGTCAGATGTAAACAATAATGGAATAAGATCATTTCTAATGCTGTTAAAATCATAGTTTTTAGCGATGAGCTCGCCTGTCTTCCTGCCAACCTCTGTTAAAAAGTAGCAAACAAAAAATAACAAAAAAATTAAAACTAATGCAACACATTTTTTGAAAAATGCAATGCAAGGCATATATATACAAGGTAATATTTATTCATACATACATTTCTTCTCTACTTCAACGAAAGACTTCTCTAAATCACACTGAAATATAACATGAGCAAGTGAATTAATGCCAATCTTTATTGAATTTTGGTAGAGACAAAAACAACTAGTTAAAAAATACTTTAAAGTTATTTGCCCAAAACATGTAGCATTATTAAAATATACACTGCTCACGACTCCTTAATTTACAATAAATATGACACTGTGAATTCTATTAGGAGACGTGCATATTTGCAAGTTGTACATGATAATAATATAATATTTATGATAATATTTATTAATGATTACACAATATGTTACAACTGGACTTAAAAATAAATTAGAAGTCAAAAACTGGTTATAGCTTTGGATAATTGCCATTAAAGAGCACAGAAAAAAAATATAATAAAAGCTCTCGAACTAATTTGCATACACGTTACCCTGCAACTGAAAATTACCCAGATGAAAAATTTAAACAAACGCGGCAAAAATGATCTTACCCACTTAGAGGATAATTGCGTAAGCCAATTAATTTGTATATTACTTTTTTTAACTGCTTAAGTTGTGACATTAAAAGTCAATTTATTTAGTAATTTTACATATTTACAGAGCACTCTGTACAAAGGCGGTCGATTGAAGGGACAAGTTTGAAAATGATGTTTTTCCCTGTGTCATTCTTTGCAGTTCTAATGATGGTCGGACAAATTATTCATGCAAGCGAATAAGATATTCGACAACAACACCGTTCGCACATTTTAGCACAGAAAGCGGCACATAATTTCAGTAACAAGACAAAAATTCCAAACATGTGTTTGTGGTGAAGCGCGAAAATCAGAAAGATTACAATTAAAAACAACACTTATTGTATTATTCATAACTAACGGCACTTACACTTAAAATATTTGTAATAACTATCTGTGAATGAAGTAATTCCCATTTGCTATATTACTTCTATATAACCACTCTTAAATTATTATTAGGAAGAGAGGAAGTTGTCAGTGGCAGAAACGAGCTCATCCAAAAATTCGAGGTGATCATGTCCTCCATGTGGAACTTTGTGTAACCTGTAAATACAAAATAAAACCTGATGCTAAATTAAGTTCAACAACTGATTTAAGTGAATTATTTGTCCACAAGGTAGGACATACTTGAAATTATTTATTTGTTTTCCAAATTCTTCAGCCTCCTCAAGAATAACGATGATGTCCTTCATTCCTCGAATATAAAGCGTAGGTGCCGAAATATTGTGCAATTTATTTAGGCCAAAATTTTTAAGTTCATCCGACCCATGTGTTTTATCAATTAACTGTTTGCAATCCAGTAACATTTTTTCTAAATACGGCTTCTCATATACTTCAAGCAGAGGTTTCAGCTGGGATTCTTTCCAAGTGCTTAGATCTGCCATCACTTTTAAGAGATAGTGGTGTTGCATGTTAAATGATAGTACAATAAATTTTAGTTAACACCAGGTGGTATTTAATTTTTTATACCTGACTGTTGTGTCATGACTGTTTTGTAATTCAAATAATATATAACAGGTGAATTATTTACTATATACAGCCATGGCAAATCGGGCATTGTTTCTAAACGGAGCGTTGACCATAACAAGTTTTCGAATGTTGGCAGGGGATGCTGATGCTAGGTGGGCTGCTGTGATGCCTCCATTACTCCATCCAAGTGCACTAAATTTGTCATATCCTAATTCCTGTTTGAGAAAAAATTAATCACGTGTTTTGAAATAAATGCTTTGATACCCAACAAATGATACACAATTTCAAAGATTTTGTTGTGTACGTGACAAATTGAGCCTGGTCTATTGTAATTGTGACTTTAATTGTGAATGTAATTGTAAGTATAATTGTAATTGTAATTGCAATTAAAATTGTAATTGTGGATGTCAATTAAACGGTAATTGTGATTGTAATTGAAATAGTAATTTTAATTGTGATTGTAATTGTGATTGTAAATTTGAATGCGACTGTGATTGTAATTGTAATTGTGACTGTAATTGTAATTACAATTTTACTTGAAAGTGTGATTTTAATTCTAATTTTAATTGTAATTGTGGTTGTTTTATATATAGCCCAGCTTAGGACAGTTCTCTACGCCTAGTTTCTTTGTAGTTTAATATATTGTGTATAGATAAGTCATCAAACCTTCATAACCATCCCAGCTAATCGTGCATCTTTTGCAAGACAAAATTCTTGAGTAAATACGTTTCGATCTGGTGGACGACTTTTACCATATCCTGCAGGATCCACTCCAATAAATGTAAACTTTTCCAAATTCATTTTTTTAATGACTGGTAAAAAATTGATGCTAACTGAGCCTATAGTGGGCAAAAAGTTAGAAAAAAAATTAAGAAATTACAATTCATCTTAAAATATCATTTGCTGTTTAATACTTGTATATATATATTTTTTAGTACCAACGAGGCCCGGTAGGCAAAGTACAACATGTGGCCCACTTCCAAATTTTTCCCAGTTCAGATGTACCCCTTCTACTAATGCTTTACCAGTGCTAAAAGTAGAACATGTTGAAAGCTTATGGACACCACTAAAGGCCAGCCGTCCTACATGTGTGGTAGGGTAAGATTTAGCAACAATACAAATTGTTGTCTGAAGCTTTTGAAGAAATTTTAAAACCATTTTTGAAATATTGAAACGATTATGTCTAGCAACGTGTTTATCTTTTTTCTTCAAGCCTAAATTGCAACTGAATTGTAGAAATATTCTCTATAAATGAGTATAGGTATTCAAAATATATTTTTCATAGCCTTTTGAAAGTTACAAGTCAAAATTCGTATAAGTTTTGTTTATCGTTCTTTTATTATTTATTGTATTGCCTAAAAATAATTATTAACAATAGAAAAATGTCATGAATTTCAACTAACCTGAAATCCTGTGCTGCTGTCATTTAAATTTATATATCGGTGAATTTTGTAAAATGAAATATTATGAATTATTACATCATCTTTCAAATTATTAACGTACCTACATCGTTATTGTGCTGTGTGTACAGCTTCTCACGGGGTTTTCTTGGCGTGTCCTTTGCTTCCTTATTGTGGTATGTATTGAGGGATTATATATTTACTACTTTTATTTGAAAATGATCACATTTACGACTTGCAGTTAATGTGAATGGAAATTTCAACGACTATAGCAATTCGGAACAATAATAAAATAATATTTCTGCGCTATGGCTATATTAACTATCGGTGTAATTCAAATGCACTATTTATTAATATGTATGTTCTATGAAGAGCAAAAATGACCCCTTTCCAATATATGCTAAAATCAAAATGAGCTGTGTCAAAACAAAAGACAATAAATAGGGTGCAGGCTTACAATGCTAATATCGAGTTTCAGGAATGAACAAATTGTTCTATATACATGTTTTTAAAAAGATAACAATATCCTGGATACATATTTTTTTAAATGTCAAAATGTTCTATTTAAGTGTTTTCTAAAATGGCAAAATATTCAATTTACAAACTTGTTTTTTTTTAAATGCACAATGTTCTATTACCATGCTTTGATGAACATGTTATTTTAATTTTTCTGTGGATGGTGCATTTTTTTAAACTAAAAATGAATATAAATCTTTTTGATTCTTTACAGACAATATACGAAATCCTATTAGATTATTATACAGTCTATCGCAAAGTGATACTAGATTTAATTTTGCATGCATATACCAATATCTGACCCTCATCACGCACACATACTAATAGAAGAATATATTATAGTGTCAGGTGTTTCCACATTTACTGTATTTTCTGTAATAGTGGACTCCGCACACTATTAAAATTATGGCCTACCCGACACTTCTACAACTATTACAGACCCGTTCACTATTACAGGCCCATCCTACCATGTAATAGTGTGTAGTGTGTTAAATAGTCAGCAATTTAAAATAGACCTCCCACACCCCTCCACTGTTAAAGACCTGTCTACTACTACTAATAAAGAAAATAAAGTAGATTAAGTTTTTAAAAATTCTGTGATAAAATATAATTCTCACCATCATGTTTAAACGAGAAATTGTAAAAATAACTTTCAAAATATTTAGGAATATTTTTGAAATTTCAACCAGAAAAACCAAAATAATAAAATGCCGTAATATTAAACCAAAAACTAACAATGCAAATGAACAACAAACAACTCTTATTTCCAAATTGACAAGACCTTTACATATTTTATTTTTATCAAGCACATTTAATAGCATTTATTAAAAATTCCATTTTTGCTTTTTCACTTAATTAGATAGTTTAATTTGCAGCAGCAGTACTATTCCAGTAAAATTCGAACCCATTAAATGCTGCACTACTGTCAGATCTAAACATTATTAGAATTGGATCATTTCTAAGGTTGTTGAAATCATACTTTTTTAGCGATGAGCTCGCCTGTCTCCCTTCCAACCTGTGTAAAAAAGTAAGAAACAAAAAATGATAAAACAGTTATAACTAATGCAACACATTTTTTTGAAAAATGCAATGCAAAGCAAGTAATACAAGGTTATACGTATACATACATTTCTTCTCTATTCCAACGAAAGTCTTCCCCAAAAATCCAAACGTGTAAAACATCGTGAGTTTCTTCAAAATCCCACCATTTGATATAGAAGGATGATTTGGGGAGCGTGGGTTTTATGATAATGGATGTTCTTGCATAATTTTTATACAGCCCGCTCTCCGGGTAGCGCTGCCCCCCAGTTGGACCAGTAAGAAAAATATTGCTGTAATTGTAGGGGATCTCTATGGTCACATTCGATTTCCTATACTCAACAGCATATTCTAAATGAAAGCCCACGTTGTAGCTCTGTGCAGCGCCCTCTGCATCAGCGCCGGCGTCAGTATCATCGAGCTCTGGTGGTGTTGAAACAAAGTGTACGTAGGCAACTGGCCCGGTTACTTTAATTGTTTCTGGCGTCGATGATCCGCTGTTTAAAAATTATATTTAATTATTCAATTATAATATTGGATTTTTTTATTTTCAAAAAAATTATTTAATAATGTATTGCATTTAAGGAAGATGAACCCAATACGGAATGTAGTGCAGTTTAGAAATACAAATTTTTTAAACTTACAATCTAGTCCAATAGAATGAGTTAGGGTTGCCAAACGTCACTTCCTCAGTGAACCCAATAGACAAATAAGTTTGATAATATTTCCCGCGCTGAGCAGATTTCAAATTTAAAGTGATTGTGCTCGAATCATTTTGTCTCTCTGCTAAAATAATCCACATGCAACCTTCATTTGTACTAAGAGGCTCGCCGTCCTTGTAAGTAATTGAGCCATTGTCGGTGTTTCTAATGCCGCCACAGCCAATCAGCGTGGTCGGACCTATGTATGTAAAATAAATTAGTATCCTAATGCAAAATTATTAAACTAGCTTTAATAAAATTCTAGTAATTTAAATCACCCGCGAAAACATTCAAATATTAGAAAATATGTAAATATAATATTTTGCACTTGCTTAAAGCACTTAAATAATACATTTTGCACCTTTTAAAATCTATAATTATTAAATATAACATTTTTGGACTTTTCAAAAGCATGTAAATAGAACATTTTGCACTTTTCAAAAGCGCTGAAATAAAATATTTTGCACTTTTCAAAAACGTGCAAATTGAATACTGGGCACTTTTTAAAAGTCAATTAATATAACATTTTAAACTTTTCAAAAGCATGTAAATAAAATATTTTTTCAAAGTAAGGAGTGATTGCTGACCTAAACTTGGTGTGGGTCTTGCCATTGGTGCCACAGAATAAACATCAGTTTCTGTTTCCGAGTCAGCTGTTTGATTAATTTGATTCCTATCATGCCTGCCACCTGGGAGCAAAGCTTCTCCCAGCACTTGGTGAACTGTTCCAAATTGCCGATCTACATCCTTATAGGCGGAAGCATAGCGTTCAATTTCAAGGCGATCCCTATCCATGCGGCCCTCTACGCCTGACTGTATGCTGTCAAGAGCATCTACTGCTTTTCTGAACCGGTCATATGATATGTCACCTGGATGTCTTCTATTGACTTGGTCTAAAATATCACTTTTACTGCTTTGAATAGATTCAAAAATAGGGACGGCCCTATCAAGAGAGTTAAGAGCCAACTGGGTCTTTTTTCTGTACAAAGTGAATTTCGCTTCTTCCAGGACGTCACTGGTTTTTTGAAGAATCGCAGATGGATCAATGTCATGATTCCCATCGACATCGGAGGCTTTTGGAAAATTTGTGCTTTCCGCAATTGACACCATTACAGATGTGACAAGCAGTAGAAAAATATTATTTTCGATGAACATCTTTAAAATTGGTCTTTGTACCTACAAAAAAAAATTCAAAAAATTAATAAGTTGATATCAAACATTTTAACAAGATTTAAAAATATACTATAATTAGGATATAATCTAAAATAAGTTAAAATTACCTTCTTAGAACTAGTAGTACATATGTTTGCAATTTGCAATGTCCTATATTTAAAAAACTTTTGAGACTATTTGAAGTCCAAATTATTTTCTAATTACAATTTTAGGTATAAATTTTTTTTTATTTTTTTTTCAACTTCAAGCTGTTCTAAATTACATGTAAGAGCAAAAAATAGCGCAGCCTATTAGTTACACATTATTCAATAAATATCATTTTCAACGTTTTCAATGTAATATCATTAAACTTAATAATTAAATAAATTGCTTACCATATACGAAACTTGAATAAAGAAATAAACCACGAGTAAAAATTGTGTTAATTATTTTTGTCAAGATTTTGACTACAAAACAGCTGAAACTGATTTAAATCGACCGTAATTCCAAAATGAAATTAGTAAAAACTTTTTATGTTTTACAATTTATTTTGTTAGTACACACAGATGCGAAAGCGATACTGTGTCTTTAAGTAATGAGCACGTGCATATATATTTGTTATAAAGCCACCAAAATAAAAACTTTGAACTGGGTTACCAAGAATGTGTGCGTACTGAGCAAGATGTAATAATTATGTGATGGTCCGATTTCTTACTAAAATATGTATGATTACGTAAATTACGTTGAGCTTTTACAGTGAATTATTTAGAATGAATTTAAATTTTTGTATGATTTATAATTGTTTATAAATTATATGCCAACATGTATCTGTAGTGTAATAATTTTCCTAATAACATCCATTACTATTATTAGTTCGTACGGCTGTTTTAATTAGCTGATGTATGCTTACTTATGCTTATTATCATGTAAAAGTGTCAAGTTATATCCGTAATATATTTCAAACTAGATTGAATTCGTAATCTTAAAATTCGTAGTCGCCGGTGCCCATAGGACATAATTCATATTCTATATCACTTTGCATAGACAGCTTGGGTCGAGGTCATCATCACTTGAAAACTCCAAGTAATGCTGTAGCTTATGGGATGAAGCACACGCAAAATCAGCAAGTTTAAGTTTAGAAATAAAGCTACATATAATTAACCATGGACAATATTATTTGCTAGAGTTACTAGTATCAGTATGTTGAAGGCTAAATAAGTAGGTTATAAAAGACCGTTTACATAGTACCAACCACATAGTCATAGTCATGCAGCGGATGAAGGAAATTGTTTATTCACATATTAAGGAACAACCAAAATGCCAATGCTTCATACACCCACTCCTACACTACGCTACACCATACTATCCACTTTTTCCAATCTAGATGTACAACCTTTTGTTGAAGTTTCAGGGGTCATAGCAATTTTTTCTCTATGCAAAAGCCACTATTTTGATTGTATTGATGATTTTCTATAGTAAAACAAAATTTTGTATTTACATGTTTTAGAAAAATTAAAAATGTTCATTTTACTTGATTCAGAAGAGTGCAAAATCCTTGATTTAAATGTTTTGAGAAAAATTGAAAATATAATATTTGCATGTTTTTGAAATGTGCAAAAAAATGTATTTGCTTGTTTTTGAAAAGTCAAAATATTCTTTTTACATATTTTTGGAAAAATGCAAAATGTTGCATTTACATGTTTTGAGAAAATTCAAGCAGCGGGGGCTGCCTGCGCTGGCCATATTTTCCGGCCCTGTGGTTGAAATGATAATGAATAACCTATAATTACACCATGAAACAAAGTGTACACTCCTTGTGAAAGTAGCGTAGTTTGTGGACGGATGCACTATGCAAGAGCAGGAGGCACGAGATATAAACAACAATAATTGCAGTTGCAGTCTTCTGCTTTTAAGTACGGCTGTAGACGTAGTATCATTTATTTTAGTGAATATTTAGTGGGAGTGGGAATATTATGTTGAAAGTGGGAGAGCATACTGCTAGTACAGATACTGCACGGTGCACCTTGCTGTGTTTTAGGCATTTGAAATTCTGTTAATTCTAAATGGAAATAACAAAATAACAACAGTATGGATTGTAAGTAGGTAATTACTTTTTTGAAAGGGGCGTCCATCAATGACGATTAGATTTAAAGAAGGAAGGAAGGGAGGGAGAGGCGAGGGGGGGGGGGGGAATTAAATATTTAAAATTCGTATGACGCTACGTTGTGGAAGTGGCAAACTAGGGGATGTTAGGGGGGAAGGGGAGGGGGCTTAAAATATAGGTCTTTTCTTGAACATCATTGAAGGACGGCCCTTGTACTCGATTTATATTGTGCTTCATACTGATCTAATGCATGCATTTCCAAAGAATTGTTGTTTACTTCAGTCAGGCTCACAATCAGCAGACTATAACGATAAAGATATCAGACACCTGATCAAATTCAATGGATATTTATAGAGATAGTTTAGGTAGGTAATTCCTTTACACCTATTTTACAGTATTACGTGGTTACATCACATACCATACCATATATAGGGAGTACCATAAAAATTCTGCCTGAAGTCTATGAATTACTGTGCACATAATAAATTACTGTAATCAAGGCAGTGCTTTTAACAGAAGAGAAAAATACGTGAATGCTTTACTTACTAAAGATAAACTAAAACTGATAAAATGTAAAGCTATAATCATATTAGATAAACCAAGCAAGTGAGTGTACCTGATTGTAAATAATACTTCTGGCTGCTTAATTTGGTTGTTGAACAGTCGAATAGTTAGTTAAAATAAATTCAAATATTGAAATTGGTTACACAGTATTAAAAAAATAATTATTGTACCTGTTAGGAAATAGCAGTTATTACTAATTGTAATTATTGCAATTGGCCATAACAATAAATATTACATTCTGGACAGTAACAAATTAGTGCTTCTACATAATGTATTTTTAATGCAGTTAGTAGTTCCTGTTAACATTTAATAATAATCACTATTTAACTTGAATTATTAGGAATTAAATACATAGCTAGAATTGAGAAAAATATTATTCGTAAATTTTAGTAATGGATTTTGACGACTATTTATTAGGCGAAAATTGGTTTCTTAATGATAATGAAACTGAAATTAAGGAATTAGGTAAGTCGAGTGAAGGATCATCATGGGACGGTTTCGCTTTAGTTTTTGGTAGTATTATAAGTTTAGTTTTAACTGTAGCTACAATAGGAAATTCGGGGATCCTTTACTATTACTTTAGAAGGAGCTTTTCCCAATTAAAAACTGCCACAGACGTGTACATTTCATCTCGGGCTTTGGCTGATCTATTGACAGTTTCACATTTAATTGTTGAGTATACTTTGCTCTTGACCTCTTGGCACTATGGGAAATTTGGATGTAAGGCATTTGTTGGTGTATTCTACATCGGCCATGTGAGCTCTGCTTTGGTGCTTGTCTTACTGACAGCTCAGTTGTGAGTTGTAGATTTTGTTTTTTGTTTATGGAGCGTCCACGAATGACGTCATCAAACATTCCACATTTTGACGTACCTATTACTATTACTCCACTTTCATCAGCTTAACCATTGCGTCAACGGCTTTCTTTTTTCTTGGGATGTCATCAAAAGCCAAATGGGACCCATTGACCATACTGATGACGTCATTTGTGGACGATCCCTTAATGAATTCTTTACGTTTCCTTTTCATTTTAAAGGACATTTTGTTGAAGCTGCAGATTTTTTAACATATTTCAAAAATATATTTTTTTTTTGTTTTTTTTTTAAAATTATTTTCAGGTATTTAGATAATCAAAGACCTCTCACTGTACTTCAAGGAAGTTTGTATGTCATACTGACTATTCCGGTCACAATAAGTTTGAGTTTTATCCCATTTTACTTTGCGGACGGTTATATTGTAAGTTTATTTTTAACAAACACAAACATATTTATTTACACATATTTCAATATAATATAATGCTAAAACACAAAATTCGTAAATAAAATCTGTTGTAAAATCAAATTCATTTTTTTTAATGTTTGGAAAAACTGAAAAAATTATACAAAAGGTTGAATGTTGCGCAAAACTCAAAATCTTAAATTAAACATTTTGCACTTTTCAAAAACATGTACATAGAAAAATTTGCACTTTTTAGAAACATGTAATTACATGAAACATTTTGCACTTTTTAAAATCATGCAAACAGAAAATTTTGCAGTTTTTAAAATCATGTGAATGGAAAATTTTGCACTTTTCAAAAACATGTAAATATATCATTTTGCTCTTTTCTAAAACGTGTAAATAAAAAATTTTCCTCTTTTCCCAAACATGTAAATGGAAAATTTTGGACCCATCAAGAACATGCAAATAAATAGCTTTAAATACCTAATTTTTTTATTATTTGAAACAAGCTGCATCAATTAATATTTATTAAAAAAATTAAGCCATTGCTTATCAACACAGTAAAATTAAATGATAACGTGTATAATTGTTTGGATTTTTTTAACTTATAGGGAATTTGCAGTGTGAATTTCCCAGAGTTTCTATTTTTGGACGAAAACCTCACCCATTTGTTCTATGTATTTTTTGTTCTGTTTGGAATACATGCAGTTTTAATCCTCACCATATTGATTATGCGGAAGCGTAACGCTAGGAACTATAAACCAATAAATGAGGCCGACGATACTGAAAGAACACTTGGCAACAGTCACACCGAATTCCAACAACAACAGCAACAACAACAGCACGGTCCGCTACCTACTAATACAGGACGTACAAAAGTTACCGAGAAAAACACTAATAATCTAGTCTTTGCAATGGTCACGGTCTTCTTCGTATGCAAGATGCCTTTCCAGATTTTAGTTGTGAGTATAACGCCACTTAAATTTTTATATGCTTTCGCGCAAATTAATTTTCGTAATAAATTAATTTGACATGATTCTGACGATGAGTTTAAAAAAGTTTAAAAAAAAATAGTTTCTACTCCCTTATAAAAAAAGATTTACGCAAAACACGAGTGCGCTTTACTATGTTCGTTCACAGCTCAGCCAGAGCTTAAAAGACTGATTTTTTCGATTTAATTCGCTCTTTCTCGTTCAAAATTGTCATCGTATTTTGATAAAATATGAATTGTATGATCTTTGATCTATTACCTACAATAAAATTTATAAGATTTGAAAATTTGAAATACTTTGAAAAACTTTAGAATTCTGAAGAATTTCTTATTATTTCGGCCAAAATGTTTACTTGTTAATCATATCGTATGTATAGTGAGTATCACTACTAAATTATAAATGTTCTGTTATATGTACAGGTTGGTTGGATGATAATTAGTCACATATTGCAAGCGGGATATGGAAATACACATGTATTTACGCTAACGATGCACTTTTCAATCTTGGCGGATGTTCTTATGCTTGCAGTAAATCCCATTTTGGTGGTTACATTCAATCAAGACATGATTGAAAGTATCCTAAAATTGTGCTGTGGAAGATGTTTGAATCAAAAGGTGAGACAGTAGAAGTTTTACGAGTTAAAAAACACTAGAATTTTATCAGAAGCAAATATAACTGTAAAGGTCATTCAGGTATAAAAGAACTTTGTATTGACACTGCAGTTAATTGGAAATTGCATTATAAAATATACAGCTTCTTAGGTTCTTATAGGTACATATGTGCAAATATATCATGCCTTTCTGGATTGACCTGTATGTTGTAATTGTAAATAAACACCCGGCCCGGAATTAATGTCTTCAATTTTTTCATTAACTAATTAATCTAATTGTAAAATATTTTTTCTAAATTTACAGGAAGAACCACAAATGATTACAATGGTTGAGCTTAAGGACCTGACAAACCCTTTTGAAAATGATCAAAAATACTCGGGTAGCCAGGGGGAGTATAACCCGGCGTTCACACTATAGGCCATTGATTTATACATCCAGCTTAACTATACGTAAAAATATGTGCACTAACTAATGCTATGACTGTACTATAATTTTATTGTTATATGTTTCAAAGTTTTAAAAATAAAATAAATCCGCTTCAGCAGTTTCAATTTCTGAAAACTTTCTTTATGCAATTCGTCAACATTGCCGGAAATATTTCTAATGCATAACTGCTGTGTTTACTTACGTGGATTATGCATTAAAATTTAGTTCATATTATTGGCAAAATTGACAGAAATATTTCTGATGCATTTATCGTCGTGCTAACTTTAGTGGATTTTGCATATCTTTTAAATTTTAGTCCAGCTTGGCAACATTGCCGGAAATGTTTATGGTGCGTGTGTTTTCGAATTTCCTTCACAATGACGATGAGTTCTGGTTCTGGCTGCTTACAAAATTAATGAAAAATATAAAAAATATCGCATTAAGTAATTTTAACAGTGCGAATCTATTCAACACAGGAAGCAGTAATCTACGTTTAGTTGTTAATAAAATGTTTTGTTTTTTTTGAATTCGCGGTTTATTACCAAAAACCTAAAAGTAATGCAATGAATATATTCAGTATTAATTCATGAGGCATGATTCGTAATAGGCTAGTTAAAAGATTAAAAATTATGTAGCATAGCGTAAAGAAGAATCAAAATGATACATTTCTTAATTTTCAACAAAAAAAAATGTACTATCTACATAATAAAAACCATAAAATGCAAGGCCAAACTTGAATCGAATTTAAAATTATTTTAGACATAATAGTTATGTAGTTTAATAAAACGTGAAAAGTATGAATACTGTAACTGTAATTTTTAGAAACAATGGTACAGATAAGAAATTTTCAGATGATGTTGAACTTTTGGTCACGTCTTCTAATGTTGTACTTGTCAATTCTTTATCCAGTCCAACAATAATAACTGCAATCATTTTGCACACCTTTTTTCCTTGTTCCCCGTAAGTAGAGATAATAATATCGCATTCCTAAATCATGTTGTTATGTAACACAAAAATAGTGTCATCTTGTAACACTACTACGGTAAATTACAAACTATATGTATGAGTGCCGAAAAAAATATTTTAAAGCTAGTAATATTATTTTTAGAATGACATATATCAAATTCCTTGGTTTCCATGAATTTAGCTTATCCCGAACTAAAGATGATCCAGAGTTTGGCAAGCTTACCAGGTTCTATATTGTTATTGAATATTGCACCGATTATGAGTTTGCGCTCGTTGTCGTCACTACTGTTTGCCCAGACAAAGACTGAAAATTCATCTTGGGCAATTGCTATAGAGACAAAATTTAATTTGACACGTTTTGGTTAACTTAAAGTTTGATCACACATCGTCTGTCAAGACCCAAATTGACCCATATTTTTTTTTCTAGGATAAACCTGGACTCTAACGAACGACGAATCACTAATATATATGAAAAATATCCGTAAAATGCTAATTACTAGTTTTTGAAAAGTCTAAAATGTTCTATTTATGATTTTTCAAAAGTATAAAATATTTTGTTTACATGTTTTTTAAAAGTGAAAATTGTTTTATTTACTTGTTTATTAAAAGTACGACATTTTCAATTTAAAAGTTTTGAAAATTGTAAAATGTACTATTTGTATTATTTCGGGAATTTGGGATTGTAATATTTCAGCATATTGGTAGATAGTAAAATTTGCATTATTAGCTAGAATTAAATATTGGTAATTTGGACATTTCACACATAATATTTTTTTCAAAAATGGCAGATAATAAGAGTTTGCTACCATAGCATAAGGTTGGTGCGTTGTGACAATTAACACGCGGTAATTACTGATGTAATAATAAATACTAACAATTTATTCATTGGGTCGATTTAACGAAAGTTCATACAACCAGGCTCAACCCATCACTGTGGATGAGGAAATAGGAGGCTACCGCGTTAGATCGTCTCGGTCTTTTTACCCTTTCACCTACCCCCGTCCCCTCCTCCACAGTAAAGGAGTCTCATTCCTTAGGCCCCTGCAGTAAGTAGTGGTCACTAAGGAGCACTGAAGGAGATTGGGTTTTAATCACCATCCAGTGCCGTTTACCGTACAACACTGAGCCGTAAACGATTAGCAGTGGCCGAGGATTAAAGCCGGGTCTGAGACTGTAAATTTTGTTACAGTCTGCATTCCTAACTGCTCACCCAAACACGCCTGCTTTTCATTTATTATATAGGAGTTGATCAAGGAGTAAAATTGTTTTGATCGTTATTTGCAATAGTTTATTTCATTTTTATTAGTGAAGTCAATTACGACACTTGAATTCGACATAGTTTTGCAATTTTGTTCATGTTAAACGTCAATTGCATTTTTTGATTTTTGTCTTTTACTTTGTGTGTACAGTTTATGTGTTTAATGGCGGGCTTGTACTAATTAGATTAAATATAAGATAAATGACAAAAAAGAATGCAAGTGCAGAAGCGTGGAAAGCTATTCTGTGTTCCTTTAAAAGGCAAATAAGATATACAAGATGCAAAGTTTTGGGTGCAAATAGGCAAATACTACATATAATTATATAGAATGTAGCTTTCTGTACAAAAACGATCACGCAACAAATAGTAATCTTATGTCACCGCTTTAATGTTATCAAATGAAAGTGTCAGGTGAAAGAGTAGGAGGAACTTATTAAAAACCATAAATCACGTAAAGAATATAAGTTGACCGGCGTCAGAAAGCTGACTTTTGAAATGTTTTAATTTTTAAATATATTATTATGTGTGGCAAAATGTTTAATCTCAATTACAATTACCATGGACCAGTTTTAAAAGTACACTATAATAGGATCTAAAATATCTATTCAGTCAGATTGAAGCTGCTTATGCTTTTCACGGGCAATTGCTAATATACCGTATATACGTTTTTCAAAAGAATGTAAAAATACATTATTAAATTTGTAATTTAAATCTTGATTTTCATAAAAAAAAAATATTTATGATTTTTTGTTGATCAGTATTTATTATAGTATTTATTCGGTGCATGCAAATCAAAAATCAGCCATTTTACCTCCATCGGTCATGCTGAACTTGATTAAGTGCATTTTGGTACTAATAACAATAACTGGATAGGGCCAATAAGGTCATGCGTGTTGTTTGAAAAAAAGTTGTAGGGTAAAAAATTAATACAATTGTCCATTATTTAAATATTTTTAACTGTTTTACATTTTTAATTTTTTCATGGCAGGTTTCCAGTTTTTTATTACGTAACTTCTAATTATGTATAAAGCTCTACTAAACGACTAAAATAAAAACCTAATTTCAATATTAGGGCACCTTTAAACTTTTAAAATGTCTAATTTAATTTGTATAGTGAATCTTAGGATTAAATTAAGATTCTACGCAACTTTGGTGTTTAATTTTGTATTCCACATATATTTAAAAACATTTAAGGAATCTGAACAAAATAAAAAAAGAATAAATTAGGTCGAACGCAATAGCAGAAAGAAGTGTGCAGTTATCACAGTTTTTTTAGTATTATGATAAGGTGCATCAGTCGTCTTCATTCTGTTTAATAAAAACTAACTTAATCCTATGATGTCAAGCTTGATGCACGTAAGACTAACCACACTGCTTGTTTGATTTGTAGCACGATAACATTGTTCATTTCATAAGCATACTAACAACGACAACTAAACTGACATTGTAAATAAATGCATTTAAAGGACACGTAATAATTCCACTTTCAAACTCACTAGGATTCAATCTGTGGGTTCTATCTAGATGCAAAAACAACTAACATTATAAAGTATGTAGATACATTTAAGTACTCAAGTCAAGCTTTCACTTTATACTAAACATCGAGGAACAGTGCTCAATTTCTCAAAGATGAGTTTAAGATTCAAATTCAAATTTTGTTGGACTTAAACAAATAGAGACCTAAATAATAACGTCAGAGTTAGTTTGGGCAGTTGCACAAATAACTTCAGTTATTTCATTTAAAAATTCTGCACCCTAATAATTGTAAGTATTTAATTTAGGTTAATATATAAGTATTCGAAAATGTTTGCAAGATACAGATAGACGAGATGAAGTTCACATGCACTAAAACGTGGATTTAATTAGACGCCGCTTTATGTTTTACACGACTAATCATTAATACAACGTTAACAGATATTGGCATCTGTACTGTTGTGTTTGTGGACCCGCTCACAAGGTGTTAATTCATTGGTAAACCGATAATTTATAAATTAGCTATCTCAATCACTGTGCATTGATTCCAGGTGGCTGCAGAATATTTGGTACAAGTAGTTTCAAATTTCTAGCTGATTTTTTATCGTTAATTTTTATAGCGACACTTTTAAAGGCTTGAATGAACTTTTACTAACATAATCAGTTGATATAAGATCAACGCCATTGATTTTGGCGTTCAGTTGGCATCCGAATTCCGAACGACTTGTTATGAATATTTAAATTTGTGGGCCTCCAAAACTGTCAGAAATTCATCTACGGAGTGAATATCGCTACAAGATTAGGTATTTGCACTGCTCTGTTTTTTCTGGTTCACGTCTATCCTCATGTTGGTGTACATTTTTGTGAAAAGAGAGAAGAAGAATGCAATAAGATTACAAGATGTTATACGCATCATGAACTTTATGCTAAACAGCTGAATACGTTGTAGATTTTTGATACGTTAACATCGTGGACATTGCTTTAGCTACTTTATATCGTTGAGTCACCTAATATAGTCGATTAACATTAATTAATTTTAAATTCAGTCCTGCTTGGCAACATTGCCGGAAATGTTTCAAAAGCATGTACTGCCGTGCTAACTTAATTATGTACCTTTCCAATTCCCAATACACTGAATATGAGTTCTAGGTGCTTGTAAAGTAAAATTAATAAAAAATAAAGAATATCGCATATAATTAATTCTTCAAAACAATGCTATTAAAAATAAAAAAATGTTTTTTTTTATTATGTTGACTTCTGGAAAATTCAAATTGAATCTCTGGTTTTTAACTAAAAAATTTTAGCGTAATGCAAAATATATAATTTATTTTTGAAGCTTATTTTAAAAAAAAACAAAAAACTAGTTAAGAGCTTTAAATAGATGTATCATATCGTCAGCGAAGAATCAAAATGATACATATTTGTTTTCAACAAAAAAACAAAATGCACTATCTACAAAAATATTATAGTCGTGGAAACGTGTAATAAGATTCTTTTTCTATTTTCAAAAAAATTTATTTATTTATTAATTAAATCAGTATTACAATTTCAAACAATTTTGTTTACTTTTGAAACTCAATAAATTTCAGTTTGGATGAAACACTCATTAAAAGATGTTAAAAAAACATTATGCAATTGTATCAAACAATTTCAAGGTAATACACATCTAATTTATTTACTTGATTTATTATTTGCGGCGAGGAATCGTCGGCGCTCTGGACGAACTCCTGTTAAATATTTTTAAATTCATTTAATCTGAATTAGAAATACTAGCAAGTGAAATATTTAATTGTACACTTTTAAAATATACTAATACTCTTTAATTTCCTTTTAAATAAATATACCGGATTGTAAATGTCCTTACCCCAAGCATAACAATGACTAACAAAACTGCAAGAACCAAACAATGTAAGGACTTCATTTTTGTTTTTTTAGCTACGTTTTGGATATTCAGCAAATTTGTATCCTTCCTTTACCACTAAAAATTACCATCAGCAAGACCAAAATTGATTTAACAAAAATTAATCATAAAAAAAATAGAAATAATGAAAGTATAAAACAAAACAATTATTTGGCTGACACCAGAAAAATTTACAAAACGGACTTGATACTTGTTGGATGATTAGAAATAAACTGAATGCTTAAACTCTCATTCAGCGGTAATTTATAACTTTCTTAAAGCAAACGTGTCAACAGTAATGTTTATTAAAATTAGAGGGGTTCGCACTTGAACCAGCATCCTAATTACAAATACAGACAAATTCATTAAAACAAATTACAATAACTCACCTAATTCCAACATAACTTTAAGTCAAGACGCAAGTCATACACCTTTCACGAATTTACTTTCTGAACTCAAACTTCAGCATTGGGTGGCGCCATATCATCGCTTGTAGCAAATTAATTGACGCCTACACTTATTACTAATCGTTTAACAATGAGCAAGATGTTTTAGTAGTTAAATTTCAAAATCAGTAAAAGGAATAAAATTTAAGCTAGACAGTATAAGATTCAATAATGAGCGTTCCAGTTCTTGCAAGTTGTGCCATCTAATATAATATAACAATTATTTACCTACATAATAATAAAATTCAAATAATTCTGTCTGGAGGCGTCGATCCACTGTCCCCTACCCCAGCAACAAAATTCTTACCAACATACTACACGTGTACTGGCAATCTACATAATAATTAAATTTAAATAATTCTGTGAATTGTATATAAGAATGGGTACAAGGGAGCAGCAGATGAGCATCATATGTCGGCGGACAGAATTATTTAAATTAAGTAAATTGTGTGGATAATACAGTTATTTAAATAAGTAAAAAACTGTCATCAAAAACCATTTGCTTCCGTCCGCAGGACGGGCTGGTTTACTGGTAAATCAATATTTTAAATCTTGGTCTACATTAAATATATCTTGTGAGCCGGATTAAACCCAGAATTTTTAATTAGTCATTGCCATCCAGGTGGTAAGACATGGCAAGTCTTTCTAGACTTTCAATTTACTACACGTACTGTGTAGTAGTAGTAGCGTAGTATTGGTATTGCCTTGTCAATATATTTATGTATGACCATGTAATCTGTTGCCTTATGCGATAACGCGATGCATACATGGAAACTCGACAGTTGGTCAACAATTAATTGGTTGATTATTACAAGAAATACAGAAATTAATTCCATGTATCATTATGTATATTGTATATACATATAATTGCATACATAATTATGTCTCTAAATAATCAACCTGGGCATTTTAGTATCACATGCCTTTTTTTAATTTTTAACTTTTTCAGTAGTTTTGATATTTAAAACTGATGTTAAGACGCCAACGTTATTTTTTTTAAATTTTCTATAATAATATACTCTAAACTAATATGAATTAACTCCAGTTTTTTGATACTGTAAGCAAGGAGTGCAAAAAGTCTAAAAAATAATCTTTAATTTTTATTATAAATCCGTCCTTGAATGTGGCTACTAAAATTTTAATATTCTTACATTACTCAAATGCACAGGTCTTAATATAAGTTTAATAACCTTGCATAACATAAAATTGTATTGAGGCTTACTCATTGCTTATTAATTGACCAGAACTGACACTGATATGTGCTCAGGTTATTCAATTACATTCAAGGGTTGAATTATAGTGCGTGTTTAATCATAAACTTGTGTACCTAATGTGTGCTTAAAAATGCAAATTCTCCATCTACAATCCTCATGTCTTCATATGCCTTATTATTTTTAGTTAAGTAATTATATAAATTTGTGAGCCTAAAATGAATCGATTCCTAAAGCACATGGCGTGACAATATTTGTGTGTAATTAGAATTTTTAGTATGCAGAGGCACCCAGCTTCCGCCAGGAACTACCTCAAGCAATACCGCATAGTTGTAATTTTAAAGTAAATCATATAAGACTAACTGTCAGTATAAGTTTAATGACTGTATCTCAGCGATGCTCGCAGCTATAGATTTACTGAATTTATTGTCGATTAGCAGGCAATTTTTGATCTGTTTGAATTAGAAGATATAGAAATACAGAAAATAGGAAAATAACGCCACTGGGTAATACAACAAGAATCACTCAACTCTTAAAGGATTAAATCTGGTGTCTAAAAATTTCTGCTTAAAGCAAGACCGCCTAAAAGTACCATCCTAAACAGTATAGATGTAGAGACTACTAAAGTTACTAAAGTACTTTAACTAATGCTAACTTTACTATTATTTTATTTTTATATGTTTCAAATCTTTCAAAATGGAATAAACTGTCATAGCTGTCTCGATGTTTTTTATTTTTTGTCAACTCGGCAACATTACTGGAAATATTTCTGATGTATTTACTGCCGTACTTACTTTAGTTGATTATGAATATTTTTTTAATTAGTTCAACTTGGCAACATTGCCAGAAATATTTCTTGTGTATGTACTACTGTGCTAACTCGTAGTGCATTTTAGCTGCCCCAACACAAACATAGGAGGAGAAAGTATGAGCCTTTCCAATTTCCAATACACTATGAGTTTTTTGCTTCAAAAATTAATAAACAAAATAACAAATATCGCTGTGGTTAAAATGTTACTGCCATTCATAGTGAACAATAACGAGCAACAAAAACTGCGTACAATGTAAAGCTGAACTTGAATGGTACTTATTGTCACTTTAGACATTATATAGGCCAATACAACTTCAAAAGTGAAAAAGTGTGATCTTTATCTTCATAGCAAATGCTACAAACAAGAAATTGCCGGACGATGTTGAACTTTCAGTCACGTCTCCTAATTTCGTTGTACTCATCACTTCTTCATCCAGCCCAGCAATGGTAACTGGAATAATTTTGCACACTTCTTCTGCTTTTTCATCATTTATATAGATATGTATACCCCACTCCTAAAATATGTTGCAAGCAAAAAAAAACAAAGTGTCTTCTTGATACATTACTAATGTAAATTCCAAACTATATAAGGCCTTCAACATGAGAGCTACCTATTGGGGGACTTTTATCTAGACTTAATTAATGATATTAGATCCTCTGCGTATCTACAAGTTTTTTCTAACTTTGACTATTCACAAATCATATGTGAACCAACTAGGACTACATTAACTACACGTACGCTCCTTGACTATGTATTTGTAAACTCTCCTAATAATATAAAGGACTCTGGAGTTATCTCTTGTGGAATCAGTGACCATGATATTATTTTTGTTATCAGAAAAAAACCCAAATTAAAGCTTTTCCCGTTAGTTATTGAAACTTGAAATTATAAGAAATTTGATGTAAAAGCTTTTTCAAAGGATATTGACAATATCCCATGGGGGGTTACTGATACATCTGAAAACCTCAATGAACTACTTAGTACTATAGATATTTTAGTATTACAAGTACTTGACCAGCATGCACCTTCTTTACGCAGATCCATAAAATCCAAGCCCTCCCTATGGCTAACTCCTTTGATTAAGAAACAAATTTGCATTCGTAACAAACTGAAAAAGCTATATGTCAAATCTAGTAATTCACTTAACTGGTCACAATTTAAAAAACAACGTAATTATGTAAATAATATAATCAGCCAGGCCAAACGTGAGTACTATTCAAATAAATTTAGTGAAGATAATAATTCCTCTAGTACCTGGAAAACTTTTCATGAGCTCACAAACAAACAATGCAGCTCCACTAAATGTAATAATCTTTCTCATAATAACAAGCTATAAATTGAGCCCACAGATATAGCTGAAGCTCTTGTCTCTGCTTTCTCCCCTGGTGACATTGACCAATCTGACTTTATACTAGCGTTTACGAGCGCAATCCCAAAATACAATATAACTAGAGACTTTAGCGTTAGTAAAGTACAGAAAGCCATCCAACGTACTAGGTCTAATTGTTCAAATGGCTTTAAGGTTATACCTCCCAAAATATTAAAATTAAATTGTAAAACGTCCATACAAGTAACTAAACTATTTAATGAAATAACAAGGACAGGTATATTTCCTAGTGCATGAAAGATAGCAATAATTACGCCTATTTTAAAGCCTGGAATGAAAAATAACCTAGCAACCTCCTATAGGCCTATCTCAATTCTTCCATTCTTATCTAAAGTATATGAATACCTTGTTTCTTGTGACCTTAGACAACACCTAAATAAGTACCTTACTACACAGCAATATGGGTTTCGAAAAGGTTTGTCTACTGCTTTAGCTCTTACTGATTTTACTAATAATGTTTATAATTATTTAGATAAGGGACTGCATTTTGCGTCCTTATTTATAGACTTTCGACGTGCTTTTGATAAGCCTAATTATATCCATCTACTGAATAAGTTATACAAAAAATTTAAGCTGCCATACTATTTGCTATTTCTATTGGGGAACTACTTGTCAGGTAGAAAATACTCTGTTTAAAAAACGGCATTATATCAGTTCGTTTTGACCTGCTCGGAGTAGCTCCCTAAGGCTCTACGCTTGGCCCCGATCTTTTCGATGCATATATCAACGATATTATGGAAGTCCTTGAACCTGTATCTAAGTCTACGCTTTATGCCGATGACATAGGTAGTACCGTAGCAAACTCAACTATTGATGGCACCATGAAACAACTTGATCAGTGTGTAAAAGCAGGTAATAAATGGAGCATTGATAACTTTATGGAATTAAATACAGATAAAACTAATTATATGTTCTATAAATTAAAATGGAGCCCACTAAGTATTGATAAGGCACCAACTAAACTCGTTGTAAACGGTAAAACTATTCTACGTGCTAATTAATTTAAATACCTCGGTATATTAATAGATGAATGTTTAGAATTTAAAGAACACATCAAAAATGTAAACACAAAATTATCGTATCGAATACTAATGATTACTAAATTTAAACGGTGCATACCTTTCAAGGCCTTAAAAATTGTATTTACATCTCTAATTAACTCTATTGTTGAATACGGTCTACCTTTTTATGGAATTGATACTAAAATGTTCTTTGGTATTGAACAAAAAATTGTTAAATTTTTTAATATGTTTCACTTGTCCATTGCTGATATGTATGGCGATTTAGGCATATCAAACATCGAACAGCTAATTATTTATCATTCTACACATTTAGTCTACACTATATCTCCTAGTAACCACCTAAATAATGATATGAAGTCACTGTTTGCTACAATGCAAAATCGTCAACGCGAAAGCAGACAATGTATGGACTTTATTGTACCAAAATTTAATTATATTTATACAAAGTCTTCCTTCCAGTACCGTGCTATAACATTTGGAACAAACTACCTTTAAAAATTAAAAAATGTGAAAATGTACTTAAATTTAAGCTTTTATTGAAAGGGTACTTAAACATGAAAATCAATGACTGCAGCTACAGATATATCTACTAAAACCTAATATACTTTTATCTCTTTCCTTCCGTATCTGTTTTCTTTTTTCCCTGGATTGGTTCTGAACCATGAAGGATGTTGTTCATTGTAAAACAGTGAATACTGAATTGGAATAACAATAAAGCTATTACATTACATTACATTACATTACATTACAGTACAATTTAAAACAAATAATATTATTTTTAGGCAAGTACATTGTAAATACCTTGGTTTCTATAAATTTAGTATATCCCAAGCTAAAGGTTATCTAGAGTTTAGCAAGTTTATCTGGTTTAATGTGCTCATTGAATACTGTACCGATTATGAACTTGCGCTCGTCGCTACGGTTTGCCCAGATGAAAACTGCAATTTGATCTTGGGCAATTGCTTGAAAAATACATACAATTTGATACATTATTTTTAACTTAAATAATAAACACATTTCGTCTAAAACACATAAAAACATGGAGAAATAAAACTACCGCATCCAGTATGTACAAGATTTAAAATGATCGCTGACGAAATACAAAACACTACAGTACAAAATAATATTATATTTACGAGTTTTTTAAAAGTTTAATGTACTATTTGCATTCAACCAGACTAAGATTATGGTTTTTAATTATTTTGGTAGATAGTGCATTTTTTATTATTAGCTAGAAATAGGTATTGGTTATTTTGATACTTCACCGATGATATTTTTCTTAAAAAATGCAGATAATAAGAGTCTACTACTACTACTACCTACTACAGTATGAAGTAGGTGCGTTGGGGCGAATCAGGTGCAGTTATTTATGATTAGTTTAATTGCAATTAAATAAACTCACATGGATTACAGTCAAATTGTTCTAATGTTCCGTAGAGACTTCCAAAGTACAGTTTGTTTGGGAATAACATTCTGAGAACTGGATCGATGTTACGTTACCAGCAGAGCCTGTTTGTAAATAATTATTGCACTCACAAATTATTTTAAATTCACTGCATTTGAATTTACAACAGTTAACAATTAAAATAATGTTTATTAAAAAAGCAATATTTTGAAAACGTTTTCAAAAACGATGCGCATCAATTAATGGCTAAATCTGAATTTGAGAAAATCTTACCACAATCTTCACTCCAGTCAATTTTAGGTTTCGATTTGAACAGCTGATTGGGTGGCAGTCCATAATTTGCGCGTATTTTTGACGATTTCGCACTCGTGCAAACAACGGTTGCAACTAATATAAAGGTAATTACAGATTTATTCATTATTTATTTTCAATAATTTGGCGAATTTCCACCTTATAATGGGAAGTCTGAAATAACTAAATGGTTCTGATTTCTTTACAACTAAAATTTTTCAATTTTAGCGACAGTAAAATTCAAATCTCAAGACTGACAATCCAGGTGTGAGTAGAGAAGTATCACTCCTCTCACATTGCAATAGCACTCAAATATTTGTCGATGTGCAAACTACAACGTAGTAAATGTAACCAAATTAGGTAAAAAAAGATGAGATAATAACCCTTACCCATATTTGGTTATGCATATGCTATTTGAATGTCAAGTTAAATGCTAATTTAACCAGTGTAGATAACAAACCTACAAAACAAGACGCACGCTAATTGCCTGTTAGATAAAATTTAGTCAACAAATATTATTAGAGGCCGCGACAGCAGACATTTAAAACATTATAAATTATCGTGATCTTGAAATTATGAAATTGAAACATTTCAAACATTTCAGCAATTAATAAATCAGGTATTTTGCACATTTCAAAAACATTTAAATATAATGTTTTGCTAGATTCAGAATTTATGTATGTATAAGAAACATTGTGTAATATTCAAAAAAAAGTATGGAAAACATTTGTAAATTTGTTTTCAAACTCGGAATGAACAGTGTACAATTTATCAAGTGTAGTTTTTATTTTTACACAAAAACATTTTTTTTTCTAAATTAAATTGCATATTTCCGGTTTTCACTACCCACTGGCGTTACTTTTGTGTGCCTTATATTTTAATATCGACCATTGTCTTTTATCTATGGTAGTATATGATTGTATTCGGAAAATGAAGATGGGATACTTACCTGAGCAGTGACACCATTATAAAATTTAATTTTATCTTAGTAAGCTGCGTCGAGCGTCCACCCCCCTCCCCCTACCAGGACTTTTAGTAATGCATTTATCTCGTTAAACACCTAATGTTGTATGGAATGCACATGCAGAAAATCATACGAATTATTAGTTCAAAGTGTTTTTACTGCTATACTGGACTTGCTTGGATTTATGGGCAACTTAACTGACTATTATTAAAGGTTCAAGATACATTGTAGTTGCAAAGTTGGACGCCACTTATTTTCTTTGCCCGCCGTGTCTTCCCCTTGAAGGGACAGTTAAATTGAACTTGGATGCTTGCACTTAGCATAAATATGGGTAATTGAATGAAGCTAGAATAGAATCATAATATTTTAATGTCGCTTACAAATTTATTATATTTTAGTAAATATAGTACACAATGTCATTGCTTGCTGCGCAATTAAACTCAGATCACTAGCCATTAATAATTTTATATCATATCAAACACGACGGCAATATTACACTATTTGTCACATTTTGAAACAAAATAATCTAACTTAAATAATAAAAGTAATCGTATGGAATTTAAATCTAAATTACAATCCTAGTTATATGTTTAGCGTATCTACATGGAAGGATCCACACGCAAAAACGTAGTGCACATCACGAAGAATATAAACAACTTTTGTTTTATTCATAATTAAAATTAGTAATCCTAAGCATAATTATCCTATGCATAATATAGACGCCACTTAAATTACATAATTTACATTTGAAATACTATATAATGCATTGATGTACAATGTATGTGCAACATACAGCTATTCTAGAGTAAGTAAGTTAGTAATTGCTTTATTGTCATAATCACGCAACGAAATTACACTGATTTTCGGGTAGACTGTCGTTCAGGAACGGGAATTCCCGTTCCCGGACCGATCGGTCCGGGTCGGGAACGGTCCGGGAAAGGCTTTTTCTTTCCCCGAACTGATCGGGGCGGTCCGGGAACGGGGCGGGAAATTGGTTTTCCCGTTTCCCGACCCGACCCGGACCGGCGGGAAATTTCCCGAAGTTGACCATGTCTAGATTCTAGGTCATTTGAAGCAGCGTGGCGTTTAACTTGAACAATTGATCTTTGAGAAACGTTTATTTAAACAATTTTTTCGTTGTTTTAGTGCATAAATTTAAAGTCCAAGTATTTATTTTGAAATCCAGTGTTTCAATTTGTTAGTATATTGGTTCAATATGTTGTTGTATTTTTATTTAGTATATTTTAATTTGCATTAAGGCGATAAGTAAATTAGTTAGTTTAGTATTACTCCTCAACTTGCTTGCAATTTAACTGAAATTATATGAAATCTTGATTCTCCTTTATTTCCAAATTGTTACGAGCTCAAACTTTATTACAATTGCTTTACAGTAAAATAACAAAATATCAAAAGCATCGTACTCTTGTTTCTGAACACTATGCTTAGATTGAATCTTACATTGCGGTGAAACCCTATACTATCTATAATAAAATTTCGATTTTAGCAAGCGTTTTTTTTTGTAACTCTCGGCATGAGCTTCCTGAGTGATCACAATAATCAAGTCAATAAGTTATACAACTAGGAGTTATGTGTAATGTGTTGACCGTTGACCTCATGTTAAAAGAATGTTTGCACTTTAGCTTCCTACAAAGCAACTGCCGTGGTGTGATTTTTTAGTTTTCAAACGAAATAATATGAATTATGCAGGATATATTTAATCGTAGTACAATTTTTATATAGCTAATTAGAGATGCCCGGTTTAGGAAAATTTACATCATTCTGAACAGTTAAATTATATTAGGAACCCGTTTATTGGCGTTTAAATACCACACTGTCAAAACTCAAAATTCAAAATACTTACTAGATTTAGGGTATGGATGTTTCTTGTTTGGATGCTGAGCTTAAACGCCTAAAAAATGAATTTTTCCGTCGTGTTGTCTACTTTATTTTGTTGCACGTGTATCTTAAGGATGCGTTTTTTTCTGATATTTCAAAATACAAATACCTATTTGAAATTCCATTTAGGAAAATTTGATTTTAATTTTTGTCAAATGAAAACGGACATAAAGTGCTCATAGTTCTTAAGTGTTACCAGACTAACAATAAGTAATTTAAGCATGCAAAGTTCGAATATCTAAATGTTGTCTGAAAACTAAAAAATTAAAATATGATTTTTAGTTTTTAGAGCAAAAGTGTAGACATCCTAATTTTTCAAAATTTTAATGCGCTTAAACAATTTTCTTTCTAATTTCAAATGCGAAAATTTTCGGGAAATTTCCCGGCGGTCCGGGTCGGGAACGGTCCGGGGCGGGAACGGGTCGGGGAAGAGCCTTTCCCGTTCCCCGAAACTCGGGGCGGGAAACAAATATGTTCGGGTCGGGACGGGAAATGCAATTTCCCGCCCCGACCCGGACCGAACGAAAGTCTATTTTCGGGAAAAGACGTCGGTATAAATATTACAAAGAACTATTACATACATCCAACTATAGTCTATATATTATGTAAGAGTGAATTCATTTAAAATAAATTGTAATTTTAATGCTTTTGAAAGTTGTCTAGATAAACTACTTTGTAAATTTGAACACTAATAGCATCTAATACGTATAATTTAGAAATATGCAAAGAATGAACTAACTATATCAAACAATTTTGCCATTTCTAGGCACTCATTTAGAACTGTTAAATATATTTACAACTACAAATTCTAATTGAATATATTATGACCTTGGGTTGAATTGCTCGATAATAAAATATGCTATTACCTAGCAATATATTCTATAATTAGATGCATTCTGAAAAGTAAATTCGAAACTGCGCAGGTACGTACATTTCAAAACTAATTTTATAATTTTCTTTGTACCTAATATTGTTTACCACATTTAAATACCTTTTTTAAATTCAGAATAATCTAAGCTAAAGTTGATATACAGCTTTGTAAGCTTACCTGGTTTAATATGGTCAACGAGTTCCAAGCCTAGTAGGAATTTTTATTCGTCTCCACTTCACAGTCTGCTAAGATGAAGACTTCAACTTGATCTTGGCTCAATGCTATTTGAGGAAAATCCGTTTAATGCATTTTTTTACAAACTGAAAGTTAAATTTTATCGTTTGTCAAGGAATAAACTGAAATTAAGACTTTTTTTTTTGCTAGGATTAAAATGAGCTATAAAGAAAACCCAATATTTAAATATGAGAAAAACACTCAAAATTTTAATTATGTGTTTTTGAAATGCGCAAAAAGTTTTAAGTATATGCTCGTGGAAAGTAAAAAATGATGTATTTACATGTTTTGCAAAGTGCAAAAAGTTCCATTTTTATGTATTTAAAAGTGCAAACTATTCCATTTACATTTTTTTAAGTGCAAAATTAATACTTTAAATATTTATATATAAATTTAAAATAAAAATGATTTATAATTCCCAAGGTAACTCATGCTGTTCAGCACATTAAAATACTTTTGTTTTTATGAATTTAAACTTATAGAATATTCCAAGTTTAAGATGATCGTAAGCTTTAGCGTATCAGTTTATATATATTCATCGTATTCTAAACCTATTAGGAATTTGTATTCGCTACCACAGCACTGTATGCTAAAATAGGTACTTCAACTTAATCTCGGGACATTGGTATTTGCGGAAAACCAGTTAAAGCAATTTTATGTACCTCCAAAAGTTGAACCTCATCGTTTGTCACCGACCACCAAAGTGACCTACATTTATTTTTTGCTAAAATTAAAATGAGCTATATGTAAAACCCTAACTATACAGCTATATGAAAAACACTAAAAAATCTTAATTATGAGTTTTTAAAATTTGAAAAATAGTTTATATACATATAATGCTTCTTAAAAAGTATAAAATGTTGTATTTATGTGAATAGTTTTGCTGACTATGCTATGTATATGCTCTACTTTAGTGGTTTTAAAGAATGCAAGATTGCTTATTTACATGCTTGCTTTAGATTAGTTT
Organism: Dicyrtomina minuta; assembly: GCA_949802685.1. Lineage (NCBI taxonomy): Eukaryota > Metazoa > Arthropoda > Collembola > Symphypleona > Dicyrtomidae > Dicyrtomina > Dicyrtomina minuta. The sequence goes on along the minus strand of OX461808.1, from coordinate 135,561,138 downwards.
TAGTTGCTTCTAAAATTAATAATGTAATAGATAATTTTACATTTTACAGCCTAACCTCTAGGTATGATTCGCACTAAGCCAGTTAAGAGCATAAAAATGGTGGGACATGATATCGTCTGATAAGGAATAAAATGATACACTCATTTTTAACAAAAAACAAAATGCGCTATCTACAAAACGTATGATAAAGTGCTGGGCTTCCTCATTTATCACTTTGAGTCTCAAAATCGGCCTTAGACTCTTATTCACCGACAATCCCTTTTTTCGAAATCTGAAAATTGACATTAAAATGGTTATGAAGTAGTAGGAATTAGTATACTTTTACTTCTACGTTCACGCACTCAAATGTCACCTGGATTAAAAAACGAAATCGAAAAAGGTTTTTATAGATAACGTTTTATAGTATGAACAACTTTGATGCCAGTATAAAATAATTTCTTTAAAAGTCAGATGCAAATTCGGAAATTGATTGATTGGATTCTTTTGGAGTACAGTACTACTACAATGTAAGAAAAATTGGATTTTGTTTAATATTTTTATCCGACGCGATTTATGACTTGCCCCGTTGTAAGCTTCACACTTGAAACTTAAAATGTACTTTTTACAACATCGCATCCTTTGAATACAGTTTGGTCTAACTTAGCTTGCATAAAATTGGTAGGCGCTATATGCACTAAGTGGTATGTGGATAGGTTGTGGGCGAGGGGTAGTAGAGCGAGAAGATTCGTCCTTAACTTGTCGTGTAATTTGCACTCAAAACATGATAGTCAAATTTCGTTTCGTACCTAGAACCAGCTTGTCCTGTGACCCAAATTGATCCAGGCAAAAAGTAATAAAAATTTAATTGTAATTTGCTATTTAGTTTAAGTCAACACATATCTGCTCAGCTCGTTTATTTTAACAAACGGCGTCAAAGATTCAAACGGAGTTACATTTTGCGTTTAGCACTTATTTATTAATATTATTTCTTTCCAAATGTTAAAATTCCGTTTTGCAACTGGGTGAAACAAATGTTTTTATTAAAAAACGCTAAATAACTAAAAAACAAATTGTTTGTTTAAATTACTAGTACCAAGATTTATAATAAAGTAAAATATGTATCATTTTGTTTTCAGCTGAGAAACTTTTTTAAACAAGCAGCCCGTACACAATAGTACACATTCACTGCACTAGAACTGTTATTGTTCTGCATGTGAAAAAGGAACATGATTGGAGAAAGTTGATAAAAATGGAAAGCGGATGGTCTTTATGAAAAATGTGCGAGTCTTTAGTGTAGGTTCTCGTTTAGATGTAACAAACATTTTTTAATACATCTACCCCAAAGTTTAGTAATTTCAATTTCACATGCAGCGTGAAACAATTGAAATAACCATATTTCCTGTAATATAAGACGGGCCTGTAAAAAAAACGAATCTAACAGTTTGAAATTTGAGTAGTCAACTGGGTTTACTAACCATTAAACTGACCAGACTCTGGCCTAGTGATGCCAGTAAAATAATTTTAACAGTATTTGCTAGGCGTCAGCGACGCTTAAGATATTTTTGGCTAGCATCGTTATGCCTTACAATACAGATTAAATACACATTTCTTATCGTTAGTTGAAGAGTAGATAGGAAAAAGTATAGTCTAATCTCGGTATAGACTAATTTAACAAACACTTTAGCATATATTTCCCAATTCTGATAATGAGACGCTATTTTCAACACCTTTTAGATCACAAAAGTTTTTTTTTATAGTAGCCAAGTAAAATTGGAAAGTATTTTATTTCCTGTGATAGTGGGCGGGTCTCGGAGGTCGAAGTAGGAATAGTAGACTGTTGCAGAAAATTAGGTTTGTACATTTAAATACAAATTCTTATGACATGTTACTCATTTTGTACTATTAATTGAGAAAATTAGGACCTTAGGATCCTACAAACCCCTTGGCATAAGGCATAGGCTCACCTAAGGCATAATTGGGTATTTCAACATGCCAGGTCATCAGTACCGAACTAGACTCAACGATTTTGCCGACGATAGTATCAACAGTTGGCGTTTTCTACGATATTTGTTCAATACATTCACTCCTAATACATAGTTTAGTGTTGTTTATTTAATATACTTTACAATAAAAACAATGTAAATAGGTGAGTACTGCATATGCTCGAACAAGCGCTCAGGATAACTTTAATTTATTTGGAGAGGAATATTTGCGTTTATTTGCAACTCGGCACTCATAAAATAACGACGCTTATTTATATTTTTTAAATTTTACAGTCAATAGATTAAACTAATTCATACAAAATTATACTTAAACCCACAGTTTTTAGTGGAGTGTTTATTGAATTCCACAAACTAATATGCATTAGAGATTATTTTATATACACTTTACTACTAAATGAAATGCTGATACTATACGTTCCATCTTCAACTTGTTTAAAATACCTTGCAGTTCAATATTTTAAGCTACGGTTGGCGTTCTAGTTCTCGTGTAAATTAAGGCTTATTTGCATTTGCATGCGGGTTTTAATCCTTTGTAGTTTATCTTGTGGCGGTGGTTGATTTTATTCAAGATAATAAGATTTCTCGAAACACTGTAAGAAAGTGATATAAAGTTTTAGTAGTGTCAGTTTGACTCTATAATGGAACATTTTGGTTTTGGTTTCCCTTAGTTATCAAATGTACATCCTTTAAACTTTAAAATTTAATTCGACACAAGACTCACGTCTACTGACGATCTCCTTGATTAAAATTTCGAAATTCAAATTTAAATATTATTGAACTCCTATGAATTATTACACTTTTACTTTTACGTTCATGCAATAAGCTTGAACTAAAAAAAATCTAAGGGGGCATCATTCATAAATGACTGTTTGTGGCTTTATGGTATCAACATTTTTTACGCCAGTATAAAATAAGTTATTTGAAATGGATCCTACTTAAGTAATAGTTGCATGGAATTCTTGATCTTGTACAGTACTAGTCTACTAAAAACAGGTGAAGTTTGCGCAATATTTTTAGCCTACGTCATTTATTTAAGCATTGCCTCGTTGTAAGCTCTACATTTGAAACTTAAAATATGTTTTTCAAACATCTTTTTAATATAATTTGGTGTTACTTAACTTGCATAAAAATAGTAGGTTTTTAGAACACTTACAATTAGTATTATGTGGATAGGTTGTGGGCGAGGGGTAGTAGAGCGACAAGAGCCATCCTTGACTCGTCGTGTAATTTGCACTCAAAAACTGATGGCCACAGTTCGCACCCAGCACTAGTTTTTTCTGTGTGATTCAAATAGACTTGAAAAGTAATAGAAAATAATTTTCACGTTGCTATTTCGTCAAAGATAAACTTAGGGATAGCTCAGTTGGTTTATGTTAACAAACGGCGTCAAAGATTCAACCGAGTTGCATTTTGCAATCATTATTTTTAATTTCTTTAGGAATTTTAAAATTCCGTTTTGTAATTCACAAAATTTAATCGGGTGTTTTTGTCGAGTAACGCTCATAAATTTAATCATATTACATATTTTGTTTAACTTCCCAATGCTAATATTTATATCACTGTAAAATATATATCAATATGTTTTCAACTAAACAACTTTTCCAAACAAGCAGCCCGTACACAATAGTTAATACTCACAGCACTAGAACTATTATTGCTCTACATGAGAGACAGGAAAATAATTGAAGGAAGTTAATAAAAATGGAATTTAGATCAGATACTTGTTAACATACAAACAGTGAAAATGGTGCGAGTCTTTGTCTTTAGTGTATGTAGGTTCTCGTTTAGATGTAACAAATGATTTCTGACCCTTCTATATTTTCTGTAATATTAGCCGGGCCTGTAATAGTGGACGGATCTAACAGGTCGAAATTTAGGTAGTCGACTGGGTACACTGTTACAGAAAATATTGTAATATTATAATTCAACTGCCCCGATCCCGGCCTGGTGAGGTCATTAAAATAAATGACTAAGCTTTAGCGACGCTTAAGATATCTTTCTAAATTTTGCTAGTCACATGAGTTAGATTATATAAACATTTCTTTTTAAAAAAATAACATTTGAAACAAGTATAGTCTTACCAGAGCATACTATTTAATTAGAATACATTCTTGCAACACTGTAAAACAAAATATCCTTATTCTGATAATAAAACGCTATTCCTAACCCATTTCAGGTCAAATTAGTTACTTTTCAACACCCCAGGAAATATTAGGGAGTACTGCATTTTCTGTAATAGCGGGCGGGCCTGAGAGGTCAGCGACAGAATAATAGACCGGTCTATTTAACACACTAAGATATGGTAGTAGACGTTCCTGTAAGGGTGAACATGCCTGGAATTGTAGATGGGCCTAGGAGGCAGGAATCTGAATAGTAGACTAGGCCAACGATTACAGAAAATACGGTTTGTATATTTAGGTACAAATTCCAATGACAGTTTGTTTTGTATCACGTTATTGTGTTAGTATTTAGTTAAATAAGTACGTACTGGATTTCAAGTTAAATTTTAAGTTTAGTTTGAGTTCTATAGTAGGTAATTCCTGTTGCGATAACTTTGCAAAGGAAAGTTGATTTATTGTGTTATACAATACATTTTTATTTCTGATAATTTTTAGTTCACATTTGTTTGCATGTGCACTACATTATTTCGGAAATTTTATAACGCTAACTTGAATTTGAATTTCGTACACTGGCCTGTAATAATCTACGAGCCTTTATTAGTACACTGGTCTTGGAAGTCGGAATTAGATCAGTATATGGGTCATGGAAGTCGGAAATAGATTAGTACACGGGTGTTTTATAATAGGAAATGCGGTAGTTTGATCTTTATATATTTAAAAATGTAGTTAATTTAGTATAAATTAAAATGCTAATTAAATTATTTAATTACTAAAGTAGTAGGAAGTTGAAATAGTATACGAAATATTAAAAAAAAGTTTTGATTAAAAGCTTTTTTACTACTGCCTGCATTGAAATAGCATAGCCCCTAATGTTGCGAAACTAAACTTTTATTTACTTTGGAGAAAAACTGTTAAGCTAATACCACGCTTTTGAAACGGTCTTACAGCTCACTATACAATACACTATAACATTGTCTTAATTAGGATTAAAACAATTTTATATAAATGATTTGAAATTTTTTTTTGAAGAATTATAAGAAATAGTGTATTCTGTAAATCATGTTTTTTTGAATAAATGCCCATCAGGTTCTGACATTAGCTTCTAACACACTGAGCGTCTCTTTAGAGCCTGTACGTGTGTTTCAATTTTGATTTATTATTGTATTATATTTGCTAATTTTATATAATTATTGTTCCTCAGATTATAATTAAAAATGATTTATGCATTCCCAGATGTGCTTTAATGAACTTGCCTTCCACCAAAATGTGTTATGTGGCGATGTAGTTCTTGTTTTTATGCTAATGATTGCACAGCAAGTCATTGATGTTATTTAGCTATTTTAACACCGCGTAAAATATAAACGTAATTACTTTTTGTCAACTTGTCACTAGGTTCCTGTCTCACAATGCTTGCTTAATATTCAAACTGTATAAATTATTATGCATCAAAGAATTCATACAATCAGGACCCTACTATTAAATAAGAATAAACCTTACCATTACACAAACGCATGGTTTTCAGGAGGTGCTAAAATTTTTAATTGCTGGTTTTTAAAAAGTACAACCTGTTCCAACTTACTTGTTGTTTGAAAATTCAGTTTTCTTTACTTATTCTTTATCGTAATAGAGTCCCCCTTGAACAATTCATATCTAGACCTCTTAGTAGAAAGGTGAGAAATTCTATTTACAATAAGGGCAGAAATCACGTTGAAATTACAAATTTGGTAGAATGCTGCATTTAACTATTAATAGTAAGCACACAAGTAGTGTCAACAGTGACCTTAAAAAATAGCTTTGTATACTAGACATTGACTATGTTAAAGTAAACGAGATTTGCTGGGAAAGTACAAAACTCTGTGGTGTAACAAGAGTGGCTCTCTAAAGTGAGTGGTTATAAAAAGTAAAAATGTTCCACTAAAAAAGCCGAGTTAAAAAGTTATGTAACTGACAGAAAAACAATATTATTTAAAAATAGTTTATGTATTTAATAAAGGGCTGAAGGGCTTAAAGGCAAATATTACTGGCGTACCATTTTTCCAAATGATATCCATTTTAGGACATTGATAAATCCAGTTTATTTTAATGGAACGCATGCTTTCGTAAGAACTGTAAACGTTAAATTTTATCTACGCCACAATAGATCTCAAATGGCGTTTAAGCTTCTACTTGAAGGTTAGTCTAACCTTTTGATAACATTCTAACGTTTCAAAACTATGGTGGTAAAGAAATTGTTAAAGTCCTAAAGCTGGCAGCCCTAACAGTATAATTATGCTGTTGGCATTTTAAGCAAAAACTATAATTCGGTTTTTTGAAATCTTTGTTTGATAATTTCATTGAAACGGGATCTGCAATCATCTGTTACCAGTAAAACCCACCAGAAAGCTAGGTAATACAATATTTGTGCACAATTTTTGTAAGTAAAAAATCGCTCAGAATTGAAAGCATTGATAAAGATTGATAATTTTGAAAATGCTAAATAGAACATTTTACCCTTTTCACTGTGCAGTGCTTGCTGGTGCAGCACATAATCACAATTGAACTTTTATAGCGTTTTTAAATTACCTTAAACTAACAGTTGTGCTTGTTTAAAATTCTTAAAAAAAAATGAAACAAAAATCAACTAAATGAGCGTGCATGTAAATATTTGATGTGACTATGTAATTAACTGTTTAATCTGATATTGTTTGACTCAGAACAAAATAAAAATTTAAATAACTATCCTTTGAAATAAATTAAACCAATTATCACTCTTAGCATGCTTTTGGAATTAATATCCAATTGATATTTGTTTTTGTATAACTAGTTTTCATGTCAGTAGCTTTAAAATAAGACCCTATGTATTATTAATGTAAAAGTGAAAAGTACTGATTATTGGATTAAAGTATGGTGCTTGGTTAGATGTTACGCCTTATATGTGAAAATCTTAAAACGCGTTAAGTTACATCATTGTTCACTATTAATCATAATGATGATTATATACATTGCATCTTAAGCCATACCTCTGTATTTACCTTTACCTTTAGGTGTAACATTTTAATTTACGTTTATCTAAGATGTATTAGTGTAGTTCAACGCCTATAATTATGCATGCGGCTTTAAGTCTTGTGTAGTTTCTCGTGTTGCGGTTATTCCGAGGGTGAAATAAAGTTCATGTCTGTCAGTTTGGCTGAATAATTGAAAGTTTTGGTTTTGGTCTTCCTCAGTTATTACATTTACATCCTTCAAACTTTGAATTTTTTAACCGAGACTCGACTTTTGTCTAATGACGATCGTCATGTTAGACATTTGGAAATTCACATTGAAATATTAATGAAATACTAACAATTAGAACACTTATAACTTTACGTCTATGCACTATTCTGAAATGAAGAAAAACAGTCAAGGGCGGTATTTATAAATGACGTCATGACGTGTTACATATGGTTTTAACAGCTTTGACGCCAGTTAAAATGTATTTACTAAAAATAATAAGCTCCATGAAGACAGGTTCGTTTAATTCCAGAATAGTACAGTACTACTACAATATAAGAATAATAATTGAATTTTGTCCAAAAGATTCAGCCAAAGTTATTTATGACATTGTACGTTTCACACCTGACACTTAAAATGTTTTTTTTCTAACAACGTTTGAATATAATTAGGGCCGACTTAACTTGCATGAAAATAGTAGGTACTAGGTACACTAACAATAAGTATTAAGAGAATAGGTTGTGGGAGAGGGGTAGTACAGTTAAAAGAGCCATTCTTTACTCGCCGTGTAATTTACACTCAAAAACTGATATTCACATTTCGTACCTGGCACCATTTTTTCCTGTTATGATTCAAATTGACCTAGGCAAAAAGTAATACAAAATTTATTTTCCTTTGCTAATTTATCCATGCAAGAGGAACACCCTTACAGCTAGGCTGGTTTATTTTAACAAACGGCGTCTAAGGTTTAAACGTGGTTGCACTTTGCACTCATTTAATAATTATTCCTTTAAGCATTAAAAAATACGGGTTTTCAGTTGAGCTTAAAGAGCGATAATATCGTGTACCGCGCTTTAACTTTAAAAAAAATTTTTTTGAAACTTACTTATACCAAGATCTATATCACTATGTTTCCAGCTACGAAACATTTTTAAACAAGCAGCCCGTAAACAAAGGTACACGTTCCTAGCATTAGAACTATATTGTTCTAGCTGTGAAAAAGGAATATGATTGAAGGAAGTTGGTAAAAATATAAAGCGAATTAGATACTTGGTAACATACAAACAATAATATTAAATGTGCGAGGACGGGGCTAGGAGATAGAAGTAAAAATAGTAGACGGGTCTATTTAACACACTATACTATAGCATTAGACTTGTCCGCAATGTGCCTTATTGGCCTTGGCGGTGTCTGTGTGGATCAGTATTATGTTTTACATGGTGCCCAATAAAAAAAAAGCGTTAGACGAGTCTAAATATGTAGTCAGTAGACGGGTCTAGGCGGTCAGAGCCTGAATAGTAGGCTAGGCCCAATGTTACAGGAAATACACTTTCTACATTGAAATACAAATTCTTTTGACATAATACACTCATCTTGTACCTTCAAGTAAGGAATTTAAAATACTTAACTTGAGTTCTAAGTGTACTTTTTTACAATCGTGCCTAATAGACCAGCGATAAAAGTACCATATTTCCTGTATTAGGTCTCATGTATGTAACAGTACAAGGGCTTGTATTAGTACACGAGTCTTGGAGGTTGAAAATGTATCAGTAACCAGGTGCACTATATCAAGGAATACGGTAATTCATTCTTTATATATTATATTATTATATATTTTAAAATATCAGATACTCATTAAATTGAATTAAGAAATTACAAATGTTGTAAGGATTTAAAACAGTGTATGAAATATTAAAAAATTAACAAGTTTTATAAAGCGCTTTATTACTGCCTACATTTAGATGAAAAATTATGTTGAGGAACTAAAACTTTAATTACTTCGGAGAAAAACTGCATATAGATTACACCGTTCAAATAGTCCTACAGCTCAGTGTATAGTACGCTACAAAATTGTCTTGATTAGGATTAAAAAATTACATAATTATTTTAAAATTTTTCCAAATCTCCTTTGTAAAGAATTAAAAATAAATAAATAATTCAATACGCAAATAGGTGTATTTTTGAATTTCAGATTTTGATATTAGCTTTTAACACACTGAGCGTCACTGCTGCACCTGTACGTGTGTGCCAGCTGTGATTTATTTAATTACTAATTTTATATTGTAGTCCTCAAATCTATAATAGAAATGTTTTATGCAATCACAGCTGTGCTTTCATGAGCGTGCCTGCTACCAAAATGTATTGTGTGATGATGTAGATTGTAGTTCATGTTTTTGTACTAATAATTGCGCAGAAAATCAACGATGATATAGAAATATTTTAACGCCGCTTTAAATATATACATATGCAGTTTATTGTTTGTTGTTATGAGATTCATATGACTGTGATGATTGGTCCAATATTAACAAAGCACTGTGTTTGGGTTAAACTTGCCTTAAGTGTTGGATTTAATAGGTCAACAAATTCAAACGCTCAGCATCCTACGATCCCCTTTGCACAAGCTTAAGGCTTAATTATTGCACACATGGGTTTATTTAACATAGGCAGGTCAACAGTACCTAACTAGAATCACGCCGACGATGACATCAACACTGGACGATCCCTACTATGCGGGTTCAACATATTCACTCCTAACGAGTTGCTCAATGTTTTTCATTAATAGATTTGACAATCCTACAGAAAAAGGTACTGCAAATGCCCTAATACGAGATCCTTAATATTTTTTGACGGCAAGAAAAAATAAGATTTACAGACTTATAGTGAGGTGACCTTATAGTATATAGCGTCACATGCTGTTATAAGAAGCACATACCAAAAATTAAATTCCATTATGAGTCATTAATAATGTTAAATGAAGCGTGGTTGTATTTACATTTTTTTTAATGTTTCAAGTTTCGCATGAATGGAATAATGTTTTTTAATAATAAAAAAGCAGCGATTGTTAATTTACAAAAACACTATTACCTATGTAGTTTACCTTATACTAGTTTAAACCACACACAATTAAAATCCGAGGTGTACTGAAGGCTGTTGAATCCTTATCATTAGAATTCTTGTGAAAGGCGGAGATACATTATTTGTGGTAAATTAATTTTCATAAACTTGCAGCAATCACATTAAAAGCAAAGAACGTATAGAATGTGGTATTTACCTTTTAATAGCATTCACACGAATATAAAATATAAATTTAGAGTAGCTCTATGTCCTTCACTAATAAATCAGTAGCACGCACTTAAATGTGACCATTTTTGATTTGGCCTTGACAGATTGGGCTTGTGCTTCAGAGTATTTGAATGGTTACTTTAAAACGGCAAAACATTTTACCGGCAAGGTAATTGTTGTATAGGGAGTTGGGATCCTTGTGACTAGAGTAAAAGTGACCTTATAACAAATGACTTTATATTGGGGAAGTTGACTATGTTAAAGTATTGGAGGTTTGTCCGGAAAGTACAAAAAACAGCGGTATAAAAAGAGGGGCTTTCTTAGGTATGTGGTTATAAAAAAGTTCCACTAAGAAAGTCGAGGTCAAAAGTACATCGTGGTACTGATACAATTTCAAAACTAAAATTACTACAAAATAATTTATGTAATTTAATAAAGCTATGTTGCGTTTAGAAACAAATACTAGTGACGTGCTATACTTTAGAATATTTTGCAATATAATAACTTTATAATTTCAGTTTGATCTATAAACAAGCCCAAAAGTGGAACTTATCTCGCCCGTGTAAAGGCCTAATGCAGCCAAAAATTTAAAACGGCGTGGAAGCTTGCATTGAAATTTTATTCCAAACTTTTAAAAATAATTATTCTAACAGCAGACTAGTCTATTTTATTAGCAGCTAAAGCTCATCATCTAAAAACTGTTTTTCGTTACTTTTAACCTCTACAACATCTTTTTGAAATAACTAAAAAAAGGTGAAAATAAATTCAAGATGTTTAGAGTTCGCTATAAATATTCTACTAATCATTATCTTTTAAATGGTACGTCTTTCGTTAAAATAATCCGATGTTTCAAATAGTTGATAAATTTATTAAGTAGTTACTACTACAGTAAGTCAATAATAACACTTTAAAAAATTATTTCTAGTGATTTTTTCAAAAACAATATACAGAAAATTAATTGCAGGCTATGTAATTTAAAATGTAATAAACAACCCCATCGCCGTGCTTCCGCAGGTAATTCCATAAATTAAACAACCACATCTAGGTGTGAAAAGGCTCGTCAAACATTTTGTTAATATACCAAACGGCGTCGAGATTGTTTCGAGAAACCTAAACTTGGGCTTTTCGAAACTCATTTACTTTCACAACTATTCAATAATTGTAGGATACTTTTAATAATAAATTTGCATACAATGTAACGAAAAATATCCCTTTACATAGGTATTTTTATTACAGAACTAGGATTGAATCACGGGAAACTTAACTGTGAATTAGCAAATGTTGTCGATTACATATTTTTGGTACAGTAGCGCACCACCTATTTATTTTTCACCACCTTCTATATTACATATCACGAGTGATGAATACTTCCTTGAAAGCTGTAATGAATGAACACAATGATCATCAATGTCTGATGAAGAAGCACAATTTGCCTGTTCTTAGGGCTGCTTAAAAAGGTTATTTTAATTTTTTACCTTTGTATTTAATGACCTTATTTGTTTCATCGTATTAAAAAGCCAACTACATACGTTTAATATATTATATTGCAAACATGGAATCAACATTAAAATAATATCCTCGTTTTTAAAAAAAAATTTTAATAGGAATAATTTCATTAACCGTTTGGGGTTTGGAATTTCAATCTAAATTACAGTTTAATGGGACGTAAGTAACATAAAACAGTTAAACGCAAAATAGCTTTACTCTGGAAAACTTTTATGTACTATTTTTAACTACATTTAATAATGCATCAAGGTCTAATACATTACTGACATTCAATAAATTCTCATAAAAGGATTAAGTGTGTAATGACATAAGAAGTTATTTATATTTTATTATAAGATTACATTAAGATGTTAAAAATTAAAGCACACTCACAACCTGTTTCGTTTTCAAAAAACTCGAAATTTTTTGTTTTTTCTGTAAAATTTTCATTTCTCATTTGCGATTAAAAAGCTATTTTCTAAAATCCATCTAAAATTCCACTCTTGAGAAGTAATTTTTATTAAACTATTTTAAACTTGAATGTTAATACTAATAATACATAATACAATTTGAAAGCTTTCTAAGAAAGCACCGCACCGTTCAGCTAAAACCATTTCGTTGTTTTAAAACCAAGTATTTAGATTGAGCACATATTTCGTTGCTTTATTAAACTTTCAATCTGATATCGCCTGTAAAGAACCAAAATAACCCATTTCTATTTTTAATTTAAAACAAAATGCACTATTTTTAGAAACAATTTTAAAAGCATCTTATAAAAGCATGTAAATAGATCCTTGTGCATTTTTTAGAAAAACTGTAAAAATTAAATTTTGATGTTTTCCAAAAATATTTAAATAGAATTATTTGCAACTTTAAAAAAATGCACATTAAATATTTTGCTAATTTCAAAAACATGCGAATATAATATTTTGCTAATTTCATTTTCAAAAAGCATGTTAACAGAAAAATTTGATCTTTTTAAAGTATGTACATAGCACATTTTACTCTTTTCAAAAAAAAGTAATGTAAGTAGTACATTTTTGACTTTTTATACACTCGTGATTTAGCATTGTAAGCATTGATTCTATTTAGCTGTCTTTTTTAACATATCTTATTTTAATTCTAGCATAAATTGAAAATGGATAATTTTGGTTCTTTACCCAAGATATACTACTGGCATGTTATAGTAAATTATTATAAAATTATAATAAAATTTAATTCTTGATAAATTAATTATCAGGTATTTGGTTTTTTAGACTATCCTTAAAATTACATTGAGAAATATAGTGGGATCATCTTTTCTGCAAAACAAGTTAAACCCGTAGTGAATCCACTCGGCGCAACCCGTTTTTCCGTTTTTCCAATAATATCATTACACACAGACTAAATCAAATATGGCACACACACAATATTTTTTTACTACTACAGCATTAACTTTAATATTTTAAATATTGGAATTAAACTCCAAAAGAAATTAAACTTGTTTCTATAGTTTCCTTCTAAACTAAAACTAAAATACGGTAGTAATTAATGGTGCAGGATTGAAGCTACTATGTACACAATTACAAATGTTAAAAATGTAGGGCCATTAGTAGGAATAGAAATGACTGGGGCTGAAGCTTCATTACATGCATCTTCGTTGCATTGACAGTGTAGGTTTCTTATAGTTGCTGTATTCGATCGCGTGCAAGTAGGCACGCTATTATTCCAGTTGAAGTACCCGCAAGAGCGAATCACCCTTGTTACACCATCCATAATATTGCTTACGCCAGACTTCTTGTCTAAAATTTGTTTCGATATAAAAATAAATCATTATTATTTAAAATATCAAAATTATTAAGCCCAAACATGCAGATAGGTCGGCACTTTAAAAATTTTACAACTGTAAACTCACAGTGCAATGTAGAACCAAAATCACGCATGTTATTTATTTGGTAAAAATAAAATGTACTTACTAAAAAATAGAATAATTTATCATGATCTTGAAAAACTAAATCATTTTTGATTTTTTTAGAAATATGTACATAATACGTTTCGCAATTTTTAGGAATTTATCAATATAACATTTCACATGTTTTCACACACATTTACATACATGGAATATTTTTCACTTTTCAATAATTTGCAAATACAAAGTTTTTAAAAAGTATAAATACAACATTTTGCCCTTAAAAAATACATGTAAATAGTACTATTTGCAATTTTAAAATTGTAGCTGAAAATATTCGAACTTTTTTAGAACATATAATTAAATACAGCTTCTTGTAATTTTAAAAAATATGCAAATAGAACTATTTGCAATTTTTAAAAGCTTACAAATATACAACTTCACACTTTTTAGTAAGTTGATAATGGAACATTTTGCAATTCTTAAAAACATGTAAGTTGAACATTTTGCAATTTTTAAAAATATTTTAGTAGAACATTTTGCAATTTTTAAAATCATGTAAGTACAAAATTTTTCACATTTTAAAATCCCAGAATTAACATTGTAAATATTCGTTTTATTCATTCCTTTTTTGTTGACATAGTTCACTCAAATTTTAGCTTGTAATAATTACTTAGTTAATAAAGTCTTAACTGACATGTAGTAACCTACAAAAATCTGAAAGGAAAGCTACCTATATTAATCTGATCAGGAATAGTAAACACATGTTTTCGGCAAAGAATGAATTTACTACTATGTTCAGGCTGGTCCTCGCCCTCGTTGAGACCTCCATGCCGGTTTGACCGTCCATCTGTGTATGTACCTCCAGCTGACAAGGATTCATTAGCTGAAGGGTGAGCCGTGGCCGAGTTGCACGTGACTAGATACTTTTGTAAAGATTGTTTTTCAGCATCGCATTCTGGTTGAATTGCTGAGTTACAAACGTAGCATTTAATGCCGTCCCCATTGGACCTGTCAGTTTTTGGATCAACAGTTTGACCTGCACACACATTACATACATAAAATATTTCTGATTTTTCTATTTTTATTACATTTCAGGCTAAAATTCAAATTCAAATTGTCTGAATTATACTCTTTTACATTTTTTACAGTAATTTTTGACCTATTTTAAGCTATAGCTATGGAGATTAACTTTCTTACCTGCACAGTAGGAGCTGGACCATCCAAGTAAAATAATTAAAACTGGGAAAACAAAGCATTTAGCCCTGGATTGAAAAGTATCCATGAGTTCTGTATTTTTTGCCATTTTAAATTTAAATTTTTTAAATGTGTTCTAATAAAAATTTGAAAGTATCAGGTGGTGAAATTTAAAACAAAAATATTTGTCGGGAAACAGAAACTTGCTAAGCTAACTGTGAAAATTGTGCCTTGCTTTTTGCATGCTGCAGTAGGATAGTCACTTATAAAAGTTTTAGTACTACAATTTTTGCAGGTTAAGTAACTTACCAGTTCGATTTTTTGTTGATGTGTAATACATACGTGGGTTGGGTCAGTTATAGGATTTCCAGTAATAATAATTACGCTCGTGTTCGTGTTCCATTTAGTATGAATTATGAAGTTGATATTTAGGGCGTCAGTTTACAGGAAATGAATAATATACGTACGTTTTCAGGGTATAGGCGTCCATCAATGACGTGTAGATTTAAAGAAGGGGGAAAGCAATATGTTGGAACTTAGTGTGCCGCTACAATGTGGCTGAGCTAAGGTAAATAACGGAGGTGATAAAAATTGCATTTTCCCCTGACGTCATTAGTGGATGGCTCCGTACAATACTAATGTTCTTATCGCATGATGTTTCCGTTTCCTGTTTCCCCAGTATATGAAGTAATAGGTACGTGTATGTTGATAAAGGTAAAAACCAATAACGCAATATGTCGTTGTATTAATTGAAAGCAAACAATATTTCACAATTGCATGTAATCTACGGGGGCGTTCAAATATTACATTAGAATACAAATTTCCCAAAATCATAATCTAACTGCAACCCATTTAATACTGTTAAATACCACTCACTTTCTATACCCAGCGGATTATTTATATTGTCATTACAGTTATAATTTCTAAACGGCTCTCAAACACAACACGAAAAACCAGTACTTAAATAATAATTATTGAAAAAATCTATACTACAATATTGACATTATTTAATTATTACCATCTGCTTATTAAAACCTTGCAGGGGACTCGCAAAAATTACGTTAACATTATTTTAACCGTGGGGGGCGCAGCTTATCACGTAATTAGTGCGATGCCTCACAAACCCCATATTTAATTAATTATTTATTTTATATCCTTATAACCAATGGCACAAGTCTGTAATAGGGAGGTTTAGGATTTGTAGAAGCTGTTATACATGTGAAATTTTATCAACATTGTGGTCAGTGTTTATTAATTAATAAATTTATATTCATTCACAGTTGAAGCTCACATGTTGCACAATTAAATGGTTTGCTTTAAATTTCTTAGTTAAAATAAAAATCACAATGCAGCAAAAATTTTGATTTTAGAATTTTATTTAACATTTTTGTATTTGAGTAAAGTGATTTAACAGAATCATGGTAGTGCCTTAAGTAAGGGCGTAAGCTCGAATTTAATGATTAGGTTTATTGGGGCAGTTCACATATTACGTTAAAACTAAATTGTATCGTATTTTATGCAGCAAGATACCCATTTCATCATTGTTAGGTATGCTCAGTTGTGCTATAAATAGGGTCATTTCCATTGACACAACACACACACTTGTAGTATTTAAATTTTTGAATTTCTTGCTAACGTTATATGTGCAAGGTCCCTTCGCCAAACTAACTTTAGCTGCAAGTAAATATTTCTAATTCGATCCTGTAGTTGAAGTGGAGCTGAGAACACCGGCAAAGAGAAAGAGCGTTAAAAACATGAGACAAGTCGGGCTCGTCCTTCCAGCCGCTTCATTACACGAGTCTTTCGTGCACTGACAAAAATTATTCAAATTCCCATACTTATCCGTCCTTTTGCAACCCGTTTTCTGCCTTTCAATGTAGCCACAGGAGCGAGCGATACGGGAAGTTCGTTGCATGGTTGCGACTATAATTTTGAAAAAAACAAACAAAATAACAACGTCTATATTTTAGATGTATTAGATTTACCTTAATATTAATTTCGTAAATTATCTGTATACAACGTGAAACTATAGTTAAATTATTTTTTTTCAATTGGCTGAAAAATTTAAAATACAGATTAAAATATTTCATGTGCCTAAATAATCAGCATTTAATCATTTAAAAAAAGATGGTTTTAAAATAGTTTTAAGTTTATTTGGAATTTAAATTTATTTTTTAATTACGGCCATTAGTCTGCATAGGAATAGTGTATGCTTGCTTCCGGCAAAATGTAAAATTTGCATCCAAAGGAATAGAAAATCTAGACATTTCTTTCGGCATTGGCATAGGCATTATCTGCATTCCTTTTCCTGCTCCAGCTCCAGGCAATGACGAAGGCATAATGTAGTCACCCGCCATTTCCCGCTCACGCTCCCGCTCTAAATCACAGAAAGTTGGCGGGGAGACTGCATGCGCTGTTAAGGGGGTGCACTCGACCAAGTATTTTCTCGGAACTGGCTTCTGGTCACAGTCCTTTTGGAATGCTGAGTTGCACACGTAGCATTTAAAACCTTTACAAAAGTATTCAAAATTAAATAATGTGACAAAAATTTAGCTTTCTATATATATCGTTAGTAAAGAAGCAAATTCGCGCATCTTTTTAATATTTTCTAAAAGCCATTTTACATCTTTCCAAAAATTTTAAAAGCAAAAACCGCATCTTTGCGGATAAACGATGCAATTTGCAGTCAAGTCAGCCTTTTAAATTATGTTTTGTTTCTTGACAGTTATATGTAACGTCTTTAAAAAAACAAGCAGTTCAAAGAGACTGGAGACGCACTGCAGATATTACGTCAATTAGGTACGGATGGCATTGGAAAATCAGACCCAGTTTCATTCCCCATAAAACACAGTGAGGGATTCTAGACTTCAATTACTTCCGTTCCATCTACATACATCACCACTCAGCACTGCTAAATTTCAGTATTTCAGTCAGTGCAGCAAAAAGTAAAGTATGTTGAGGGCAATAATTTAAAGAATTTCAAGCATTCAAAGAATTTAGCCGTAGAGTTGTACGTCTATATATTCAAGCAAAAATGCAAAGTGAAAAGACTCGCACTTCCCAATGTACGTAAAAGTTACGTACACAACAGTATTTCTATTTCTATTAGTAACAGCTAGAAAAGGAAAAAATCACGCAAGCATGCAATAGGCAAGGTAGGTAGGTAGTGAGCACAATTTAACTCCCTTTTCTGCATGACTTCTATGGCAAAATGGAAAGCCGCATGCGATATATACAACTTTAGTGCTCTTTAAATACGTATTATGACAGTTGTGAACAGTTTTTACTTTGATTTTTAAATACTAGATACTAGACTGTTTTGAATGTAAACGCAAATTTACTATGAATTACATATATTATTGCCACTATCTACTTTTGTATTTTCAGTTATAGTAATTTTACAGAAAAAAAGTACAACGCTATGTGGGAATAGTAATGTGTTACCTCAAAAGTGCTAAATTCAAAAATGGATATGTGCCTTTACTACAGAGACAATCTGTCCCACAAAAGATACTAAAATAGGGACTATTTAAAACCTATGTGTATAATTCTTTTTTGCTAATATTTTAAATAGTGTATATTATAAGTAATAGCATTAACCAACATGCGATACGTAAAAATGCAAAAACTTAAATTAAAGTCACAAATTTTAGCATTTTGAAACAAAATTGGGCATTCGAAAGAGCATTTATTTAAGATGAACTTAAAAGGCCAAGACTTTAATGTTTACGCTTTAACGACTTTATTGTAATAAAAAGTTTAGAAAAACAGAAACAGACATACCTGTACATAAATTCGGCAATCCAAGTCCAAAGAGAATTAATGCAGTAGAAACAAGAAATTTATCACAAAGGCCATTGAAACTGGAACGTGGCTGCATTTTTGCCAAGTTGATCCTTTAAATCTAAAAATTTTAATTTAATAATTATTGCGTACACTGTATTAATTTCTTCTGTGTGGTTCTTGTTGATTAAAAAATATGTGCTCTAGGCTACTCTGCAGAACAAAATAAAACTTTATAGTTAATAGTTCTACGCCGCCTGTAAAATAAATATTATACGCATATGAAACAATTGTTATAAATGTGCTAAATAGTTTATCCTGGTAGATACTCGTATACCAATAAGCGTGTATGGAATTGCACTAGTAACAAAAGGTTAATAATAGTATACATTCAAGTAAGCTAAACTAATAATAAGTTAAGAATTAACTGGGACCTATTACACTTCAATCATTACCCTTACATTTTTATTTTTGATTTTGTTTTAAATAGTTGATTAGCTTTTGAATGAATTAAATCTCAAACCCCGAAGTTTGAGCATCAAAAAATTTTGCTTTTAGTTTTTGGCCAGATTATAATAATTAATATGCCTATTTAAATTAATTTAAATTTATTAACAATTTTAGGAACTATAATAATATAATCACTAACAAGAACAAAATCACTGTTCCTGAAATAAATTCAGCTTATATTAAATACAAATGCAGACTCTGATAAATCACTACAGCTACAGCTACAGCAGAGTGCGATGGGATAAAGAGACTACTGGCAACTGACTGGGACTGATGTGTGAAGTGAATCTAAAATCTAAACTGAAATCAAAGCAGAAATGGAAAATACCTTCTTGAGGTTTAGCTTTCATCACTTTCGTGTCTAGTGGCATTTACCCGTTACGATGTAGAATAGTAGAATAAGTTCCAGTGGTAAGCGGCTAGACGTGGTGAGCATACATAGGTACGTTATACCTAATAAACTATTTTATAGGATTACATACGTAAGCAGGTAAAGATGCCTGGTCCGATAGGCTGTAAAGAAAATGCTTTAGTACAAGAAATATACGGAATCATGTAACATTCGACGGTGCAAATAGTCATAACTACTAACGCTGAGCAGTTATTCTGGTTGGTTGGTTTTTAACACCTTGGTTATATATGTAGTATATTATATATGTAGCCTTCTTTTCGAGTGTTTGTTGAATGCAACTTCGTGTAACACTTCGTTGGTAAGGTTTGCAATTCCTTTTGATATACCAGGAATGACGTGTAACTATTACTTGTGAGAAATTGCATGCCTACTTAATTGTAAGTTTTAGACTTCAAATGCATAAATCTAAAACAAAGAATTAAATATCTCCACAAAATTCACGCTTAAAAGGCTAAAATTAGGTTGCCATCGTTTGCATTAAAGGAATTATTTCTCAGTTAAAACAAAACATTAAAAATAATAATTCTTATGAAAATAGTACTTAAGACATGTAAGTATTTCATTTTACTGTAATTTATTTTTAAACAATGCAACGTCAGTGAAGAAGAAAATTCAGGTATTTCCAGAATTTTATTAAAACAAATCCGTATATTTTCAAAAATATTCAAAAGCAAAACTGCATCCGTGCAGAGAAATTTCATGATGGGGAGAGTAGGAGAGTTGGGCGGTTTTATTCAAAAACAGGTTGATACTTTGACACATATTGTAGATTGATCCAACCCATTTGTACTACAACCCAGAAATAGTTGAAAATTTAGTATTTTTTACATAGTTGCCCGTAATATGTACAACGATGTGATTTGCTGTTAGAAACATTTAGGATGCGAATTTACTTTAAAATGCTTTTTATAGGATGCCAATTTGATTCTTTACAGATGACATAAGGTGAAATTTCTTGATTTGTGTGAGAGCTATAACGAAATTTCTAAAGCATAAATATGCTTAACTTACCAAGTAAAGCTTTAGCTCCACCTAAACTAAGTTCACGTCTAACCACTACGTCATTTGTCAACAGACTTTTTAAGTGTAGAACGACTACAAACATCTTTAAGTGTAGGAGTAGTTTCATATGTGAAACCAAGAGATTTTTATGTTAATTAAATACTCTTAGTTACTATCTCTAAAGAATTTGAAGGAAAAGAACAACCACGGGAAAGCTTTACTAAGATGTAATCTACTGCTTTATCTTTCTTCCAATATTTTTGGTTAGTTTTGATTATTTAAATTATCTACAAAATGTTGCAGTAAATATAATTTTTTTAAACTCAATAATGGCTATTTCATTGCTTCAACTAATTTAAAATTTGATTTGTTAATTATAAAAATGACTTTGATGATTAAAAGTTTCTTAATTCGACTATGATTACTATTTGCAACAAAAGTATGAACTTGACACATGCTAATAGCTACAATGACAAATAATCTCATACCCCTTAGTGATTTTTGTTGCTGAAGGCATAACCGCAAAATCGTAAATTTCTGTATTTTGAATTGTTAACTTGCGTTCTAATGGCTATTTGGATTTGTTAAATTTAAACGTGAGCAATAAAAACCAAAACCCAAAACGAAAGTATTTATGAATAAATAAAATTAAAAAATTGATAGTTCAACGCCGACTGCAAATTAACCGATAAATGTATTGAGCACTGTGATAAAGTTAATCAAGGCTCCTTACAAAAAGTCAATCGTAATGAGATTTTGACCATTGATTCTGGCAGCTACATATTTTTGTATTCTGTGTATTTGTTTATTGTAAGGTACTTTAATTTAATACAAAAATAATATTTTTTAAACGAAACGCAGTAATTATAACTGTGCCTATTTTGTTTTTGTGCAGTGTAGTAATACTAAGTAGGGTTGTGGTGTGGTTATATTTGAAGCGTATTAACCTATTGAATTAAGAGCTGTTTGGAAGGTGGTTGTCTCATGATTGAAACAGTACAGTACAACGATCGCTCGGAACAAAAATGCTATAGACGGATGGCCAGATTTTTAGTTGCAAAAATTTAGAAAGTGAGATTAAACTTTATGTACATACATACTTACTGTTTCAATAAGTTTCACACTTCTGAGTTTAACTACATTAAGTAGAAAATCATGTTAATCGTATTTTTCTTTATGTATAGGTCTTGTTTAAAATTTGTATTTTTTTTAAGTTGTAACTTGTAAGTAAATACTGTATACCGTAAAGCTCTTAAAGGTAGCTACCGTACTTCCTGTGATAGTACAACCCGTGTCCTATTTAAATTCAGACCTCTCAGACCCGTGTATTATAACAGGTCCACGTACTATTACAGGCCCGTGTACCGCCATATAATAGTGTGTTAAATAGACCGTTGTTCTATTCAAACTCATACCTCTCAGCCCCGTGAACTATTACAGGTACGTGTACTATAACAGAAAATACAGTATTTTATTCTTTGAATTTAGATCCAGAAGATTTTGGCGTTGGTTCAACCACCGCAAAGATAAATTTTGCAGAAGCAGTATAAAAACTTCTAAATAAAGGTGAATACGTGTCATGGAAAATATAGCTCAAAAACATTTAGTTTAAAGTTCCTGTATCTAAGTACGTAGTAGTTACATTCATTCAAGCACTGCTATGTGCATCACATTATTCAAACAGTGCCTACCCTGAATATGCACTTATTGTATTTATTTTACTGACACCCCGGCACTTACTTGAAACATAGTGCTTATTTTAAATAGGCAGTTGTTTAATCATTTTAAGCTTACAGTAAAAACTAAAATTATTCACCCAGAATTAGTATATGTACCTACCTCTTTAAAAATAAAATTGTTTGCCCTGATTTTTATTAAATTGGCGAAATATTGCATATAAAAGACTACTTGTGGCATGTGAGTTTGATTGGCATTAAAAACTAAAATTGACCTAACAGGTAATGGTAATAATTCATGCTACTAAATACAGCATCATTCTCAAATAACATGGAAAAACACATAAGGAAAACCACACAAGCGTTGTTTACGTCTGGCATAATGTCAAAATTTGTATGCTATAATTTAAATTACCACTTTAGCAATTCCAGGACACAAAAAATATTAATCTGTGGTAAATTAATCAATAAAGGTAATAGCTAAACGTAAAAATGTAATCGAGCCGTAATTCATAATTGATTAGCTTTAAACATTTTTAAATTTAAAAAATTAGTTCATGTAATTTGCTGCAAATTAAAGTTCCGCCTTTTTTGTTTAGAAACATCAATTTAAATAAAAAATTAAAAAAAGAATAAGACGTGCTTGTTTTTATTTAGAGAATTTTGTGGCCATTTAAATCATAGTAAAAATTAAAAAGAGGCAACACTATCAGTGTATTCATTGAAATCATGGCTAAAATTGTTTAGTGATAGGTAATGCTTGTGAAATTCAGATTTAATAAACTAAGCTAAATCAATAAAAATTAATTTATTTCTATGATCATATAGTTTAGAACTTTGATTTGCCATGCAATTATGCAGCAAGTCTTCATGAAGTTAAACTTCAAGCCTATAGAAATTTTTAATATTTTATATCTTGCAAAAATATGTAACATTTGAAGGTGCTGTATTAAATTTGATTGTACGTTGGCTTCTTGTGTTGCTAAGATTACTTTCGGATTTAATCACAAGTATGTTTTGGTAATTTACGTTGAAACATTTTAACGCCGCCTGTAAAAAGTATGTGTGCCAATCATACCGCGGAAAATTAGGTCATAGTTCTTCGCACTAACATGTGAGTTGGCAAAACAAAATGCCCATAAAGTTCCGTTCGTGGTGGTCGTTTATTTTACCGACTCGGTTTAAAATATAGAGGCAATCAAACCCCGTGAAACATGAAATAGTGCATAAAAAATTAATTATTGTTACTTTAAAATCCAGAAAAATACATAGTCACACTCATCGTCAGTAATTCTTTATCACTTCTTAAGAATAATCTACTTGAATTGCATTAAAACTTATAAACATTTCTGTGAACCTCAGTGTATGAAAATTCTTTAAATGGGTAAAAAATGTGTACTTACTATATGTTACCAAACTATGTTAATAGAAAAAGTAAAATAATATATTAGGATTGCCCGATAGGTACAATTACCACAATATACATGTTTTTCACAAAATGTTAATGCTAAATTATTGTATGTACGTGTTGACGTGTTTAAGTGTGTAATCACTGTATTTCCTGTAGTAGTACAAAAGTGTGTATCAGTGCATTGGAATGTAAGAGTATACAACTTTAAATTTAGCAATGAGATTAAAAATCAGTACATAATTATTTCTGTAATAGTACAGAGGTTTGTAACAGAACAAGAGTCAAGATGGTAAGAATGTGAATGGCACACATGGTGTGCTATTCATGAAATACCGTAACTATCCCAAACTGCAAGTTACATAGGGAATATAATACAAAAATAAAATAGTTAAGCTTATAATTGTCATAAAAGAATATTTCTACTTATTTTAACTTCAACGTCATGTAAAAACATCTACTACGTGTTTTTGACGGATTAAGGGATGGATGTGCCAAAGATTTTCAGTTCTGGAAAATCATAAAAGTTTCTATAAGAAATAGTAATACTTCAACATCATTACCCTTGGATCTTGAAAAGCCTACTTTTAAAATCCCCACTGTATGTTATTGTTCACCGAATTAATGTTGTGAAAATCCTGAAGAAAGCGGCAAACAAGGTAAAATAAATTCTTAGGCTATTTAAAATTTTATGATAAAGGAGGTTTTAAAAAGTTTGAAAAATAAATGACAAAATACAAAGCGTTTCTGAACAAAAAGTTTTGAGTTTATGTGTGATAGTAAAACAAATTGCTGCAATTTTCTTTTGCACTGGAATGACTTTTACGTAGATGTCACTATTACGAAGGTAGACTGGTATGGTCTCATTTAAGATTTTTAATTTAAAAGTTGTCGCTTTTAGTATTTATTGTCAACTAAACGTTATTTACCCCCTTCAATATATAATTAATAGATTAAAATTAAAATTGTTAATTTGCAATTGGTGTTATTCTCTCATACGTATTTACTTAATTCTACTTCCATTCGATCTCGTGTCAAAATGTATGTCGTTTATCAACGTATAATAGCAGTAATGGTCATTTTCATTATTTAAACTAAGAACTATTCAAATTGTCATATTTACTAAACGTTAGCCAGCAATTGTTCAATGTTTTAGTACGTATTAGATTTTTAAAACCCATAGGCGTCGTCCATATATCTCGTATACAAAATAGAGGGGGGGAGGGGTGTAAAGCTTGATCACTTTTGTATACTATAAAATGGAGGGGGAGGGGGGTGTTCAAACGCTTGATCACGTATACAATCAAAAGACGATATTTTTGGCGAAACATGCCAAGTCAATGCTGCCTAACCTTACAGGATTCACAAATTTTGATAATAATTTAAAAACGTGATTTTTTCAAAATATATTTTTTAGTGGCTGTATAGTCTGAATTGTATTAGCTGCAAAAATAGTAAATCTGGCCCTGCGTGTGTAAGTCTTTATTCTTTTTATTTGCCAATAATATGACAATTTAAAAAAAACTGAAATGAACTTGTTTTGTCTGCAAACTTCTCCAGCGTGTACCTAAAAGTATAACTGTAAGTTCACTAATTTATGTAAACAACAATAAAATAGGAATTTAATGTGAGCCTGCTTGTTTTATGTGAGCCTTAACAGCCTTAACAGTAATTTTAAGCAGTTCAAATTTGCTGGCAAATCTTAACATGCAATTTTCATCCTGTAAATTTAGGGAAGGTAGCCGTCAAGGAGTTAAGCAGTTGTGGCAGTTTTAATTCAGACTTGTAAATCCTAATGAAAATTGCTTCCTGCGAAAATGGAATTAGGCGGACTTTAGTTTTTGGAAATATAATTTTTTTAAAAATTTTCCGCTATATATTAGGCAGTTTGCGCACTTTCCGTAAAAATGAAAAACGTAAACGTAAACGTAAATTTTACGTAAGCTCCGCCCTCAAAACGTAGAAATAAAATTTTGCGTGAAAAATGATAATTTACGGCCGTTATTTTATACGGCAGTGGTGTTCAAACAACGTCCACGCAATATCATACGTAACAAATATTGCCATGGATACCTATAGTAACCTTCCAAATCTGTTGATTTTAAAAAATAACAACTTTTACGTTTAACCTAAAACTGCGCAAACTATGACACGCAAAATGATCCGCAAAATTTTAAAACGTAAAAACAATTATTTTGCGTTTTGCGTTTTACGAAATATAATTTTACGGCAAGCGCGCAAAAAAAACTGAAATTCCGGCATGGTACTAAATGAGGGTTCACATCATAGGTGATATACTATGTATTTAAGCTGAAATAAATACGCATCTAATTACATTACTGTGCTAGCGCCGATCGTGATAAGTTGTCAATTATTGTAGTTAAGAAACTTAAATAATTATCTTTCAAAATTAACCAATTACAGCAAATGATACGTCCTTTGAAAACCCTTCAAAAACTGAGAATTATATTATTGTACATGTTTTTGGTTGTTTTATTTGTGTAATAAAACTAACTTTTTAAATTGATAAAATAAATTTTGAAAACTGTATACGTATATAGGGGAGGGGGGGTATACGCTGATGATCACTTTTGTATACTTAGAGGGGGGGAGGGTGAAAAAATACAAAAAAAGTGTATACGAGATATATGGACGACGCCATAGGAAAACATTTATATTCACATATCAAGCAGTGAGTTTGTAATATGATCAGTAGCGTAAATACAATGATTAACTTTAAAACTCCTGTTTGTATTGCAAAGAGATGAATTTTCATTTTGTTGGCTTTTAGCATGACAGTAATATTATAATTTGGTTTTGTGCTTTCACTTTTTAAATTTCTGGTTAATTTTGCACAAAGCAATTTTTTTAACAAAAAAATTGTACTAAAACGGTACAACTAGCTTTTATTCATATGCATCAAACGACATATAGCATCCAGTAGAAATTCGCACATTATTGAACAAGTGTTAGGAATTGCAGCACACAACTGATTTTTAATCGGTTGTGTGATTCTTTAATCGGTTTGTTTTTAGCTACGACTGCGTTTGATTAGCATTTAAAGCTAAAGTACCTATGTATTTCAAAGGTAATATTTCCTGTTATAAAATAGAACATTATTACGAGACAAACTGGAACAAAATATATAAAAAAAATCACACAAGCGTTATTCACACAGAGCATAATGTCAAGCGAAAAAATCTTTGATATAATAAATAAATTACTGTAATTAAATTACTTAACGTCAAATTGTTTAGCATTTTCGTATACATAATTTTTGAGCTTTAAAACTTTTTAAATATGAAATTCAGGCCATGCAAATCCCATTTCTATTATTATGTTTTAAAAATAAATCATAAAGAATTAAAACAAGTGAAAGTTCTGTTTGTATTTATGTAAGGAATTTATCTTACGTTGCCGGTAAACTCATCGTCGAAACTAAAATAAAACTTAAATGTAGTGAAATCAATTCCGTGTGTTCATTCGAATCTTGACTAAATATATTTTGCGTGATTAAAAGTTTGAAAAAAAAACACATTTAATTAGCGACGATAAATCAATGCATACTAGTGTATCACCCGATGAAGAAGTAATTGCAGTCGTAATGTGGTAAAAAAATAACATACATAGTGGAATATAGCTGTGGAGTAGTAACTTTGGTAAAATTCAAGTTTACTTTTTTCAGACCTCCAGAGCTATTTTCCACTGTAGTTACTTTTTTACTACGTTACTACGGCAATTACTACACATCGGGTGGTACACTACTATATAGTTTCTATCATAGTACCGTTTGGAATTTCGAATTACCAAACAACAATTAATGTGGTACATAATTATATAATATACGTCTGGACGTCTATAATTACCATATTTCCTGTAGTGGGGCATAGGTCTGGATAAGTACATATATAGGCATGTAAAAGTACACAACTTTACCATACTATTATAACGCAGTGCATAGGTCTGTCATAGTACAGGGGCTTGTAACATAACAAGGGTCAAGGGTCAAGATGGACACTGTTCCAAACTGCAAGGTACATAGGGAAATACAATACAAAAATAAAATAGCCTAAAGTTTATAATTGTCATAAAAAATTTTTTGAATTTAATTTAACTTCAACGTCATCAAAAAATAATCACTAGTTGTATCTTGAAATCTGTCAAAAGGTAGATCGGGTATCTTAAAATTTAGAAATCAAGAATTAGTAGTTCTACTTTAACAGAACTTCTATTGGCTTTTTTTACGCCATTTGTTTTTAATACGAGGTATGGTATTGTGTAAAGCGTTAATGCAGTGGAAACCTATTAATTTCGTGGGGAAACGACATACAAGGTAAACACAAGTTTTATACAATTTGAACGTTAATCACCGAAGAGATTCTATACGGTTTAAAATATCATCGACGAAACACAAAACGTTTGTACTTTGTACAAATTCAAACATTTGTACAAACGATTCAGATTTTCATAGCTACCTTAACCTAAGACAGCAATTTAGCAATTGTTTTAGTACGTATTAGATTTTCAAAGCAAATAGAAAAACTCTTGTATGTATTCACAGATCGAGGAATGAGTTTGTAATATGATAATTAGCGTAAATACAATAAATAACTTTGAAAATCTTTTTTCTATTGTGAATTAATAAATTTAAAATTTGATGGCTTTACACATGATGTTTGCATAATATGATTTATGGTTTTTTGCGCTTTTACTTTTGACACTTTTTGTTTATTTTGCACAAAAATTTTTTTGTGTGGAAAATATATGTACCTACATAAACTGTACAAAGTGTTTGTCTTTATACGCCTGAAACGACGTATATCAAGTATAGCTACAACTTGCAAGAAATTCTATAATTTGTTTGACTATTTATTCTGGATTTGCAATAGTAGTTTAATTTTTTTTGTTTTAATTTAAATATCACTACTAGCATTAAGTTTGCCTGGTAAAAAAAAGATAAGTTTTTGGAGAACACTCAGTTTCATTTCAAAATAAGGGGATGCAAGATAACAATTTACCTTTCCAAAACCACTCGGCAGGATCAAAATGTAACCAAATCTTGGTCTATATTTGGTGAGTTTTAATGTAAAGGCAATAACGTCACTTGAAAAAGTTATTTTTGCCTTGTAGTCATATAGCTGTAAAGATAATCGAGTCAATTAAAATTACAACTTTTAGAAATTAAATCTCTGATTCATGACTCATCTCATTAGAAAGTCCTATGTACGGAGAAAACAGTAACATGCTAAATTTAAAGAATTTAAACCAAATATTTACATTCTAACAAAGGCTTAGATTTCAAGTAGGCGTCTAGTAGAAATTTACAAATTATTAAACAAGTGTTAGCTTTTAGTGCAATATGAAGATAGTCAGTTTTGCTTTTAGCATGAAATAGAGATGGTCAGATCTGATCTTTCGCCGACGACATATAAAATTAAGTTTAGTAATATACTTATATGAATATAAGGACGCGAATGAACAGTAAAATGCGAAATAATACATTTAATTTATGGCGTTCATATATTTAACATTGGCAATTTTAATGTTTTTAAAACAATCTTTTGGCAATCAAAGATGCCCATTCGATACAGTTTCTTAAACCATTATTACATTTTTGACATGCTCTTTTCAAAACAAAATGTGAAGTGGAATTTTGATTTTATTTGTTGTGACTACTTCATCGTTAGTTCTCACAATCATTATTTACGGTGGATGTACAGGTATTAATTTGTTTTTACATTTGAACAATAGATTAATGTAGAGAAAAAATGGACGACCTTAGAGGTGTTTCTATTTTAAAATGATTTATTGCTATTTAGTTTGGTTTAGTTACGACAGTATTATCTTTTAGTCTAGCAGTCTAGCTGGGTTACTTATTTTCTACAATTATTCCTTTTAATTTTTTTAAGTCCCAGAAGATGCCAATTACATACCTACACAATAGGAGTATTGCAATTATTGCTTGGATACTTCAAACGGCGTATATCTATAACATTTTTATTGTTATGCACGTCGCACAGCACTCAGGAACAAAATAAAGTTTTTTTTAAACATGTTTTCTCAGTTCAAAATAACGGAAAGACAAGGTTGTTATCGAATTTTTGAAAACTTAAAAGCATTTTATAAGATTGCATTAAATTTTAATACCGTATAATTTGTGTAGTAAGGCAGTATTAGTTGTTGATTGATGTTGTGTAGTAAGGAACATAAGACGGACGCGGAAATTCAAAGAACTTTAAATTTTGCATAAAATTTACAAAGTTATTATTTTTTATAACATAGTTCCATCTTAACTCCGTATTTCTCAGATTGTCAATCAAATAGTTTTATTTCCTGAATTGTTTTTGTTATCAAAACGATGTTTTGGTTTAGCTGTTATTACGTCATGTGGTCAAGTCAAACTTTATCATGCAAATAATAAAGTGATAATTTATCTTCATTAGTACATTTAAAAATAATGAAATTTTTATTTATTACAATGTCATTCAACCTCAAACTAAAAACAATTCATTAAAATTAACTAAAAATAGTACTTGCATTGCTCTGTGTAGAAATATAAATAATTCGTAATATTGGTTTTATTTCAGCTTTTAAAACTAGTGCTTGTAGTTAGGCATCTAACTTGACTCTAGTTTTGATCCACGAAGCATATTTGCTGACATTCGTAAAAACGTCCGGACTTTCTCCACACTTTCGGCTCAAGCCCAAAGATGCGACTCCCACCTAACAAAGCAATTATTTAAAAAAAATTAATTTTAGCGATTTTATTACACCGTACAAATCGTTTAATGTACTAAAACGTTTTGTAACTTTTTAAACGATACGTTCCGGAAATGGAATTTTTATTAAGTCTTTTGTTGACGGCCCCTAAGTGTACTTACGTCATGAATACAACATAGTGTGTAACATTACGAATTTTGTTGACGACACCTAAGTGTACGTCCTAAGTACAATACAGTTAGTAACATGCCGCCCCCACCTAATGCACAAGACAACGCGGAAGCGACCTCGACAGCAGCTACAAATTGAATGGACTTGGGACTGGGACAGAATGCCTTTAAAAATCGTATTGACTTGCGACAGAATGACTCTTCACCGACGAAATGACATTTGTAAACATTTTGCAATCTGATTTTTTAATGCTAGACTGTTTTGAATGCAAACGCCAGCTCATTATAAAAAAAATATAATACGGCCACTACGTACTTTTGTGTTTTGAACTATATAAAGTATTTTTACAACAGAAAAGTACAACGCTATGTGATGATAAGTATTTAATGACTAAAAAATGCAAAATTTAAAAAGGCATTTGTGCTATTGCTAAACAAAGACAATCTACTCCACAAAAATACAAAAATAAAGCTTATTTAAAAACTATTGGTCGCATTCATTATTTCACTATACTTTTTAAGTATGACATTTCTAAAGAAATAACAATATCCAACGACCAACATGCAATGAGTTATAATGCGGAAACTTGCATTGAAGGTTCACACTTTAGGCAAAATATGGCATTCGCGAGAGTAAATATTAAAATTGTTTTAACAAGGCTACCAGGTATAAAGATTTTATTTTAATGGAAAATATAGAAAAAAACAGAAACAAACATACCTGTATATAAAGTCGTAGGTAATCTAAATCCAAAGAGAATTCATGCAGTAGGAAGAAGAAATGTATCACAAATTCAAATGCCAATTAAACTGGAATGTGGCTGCATTCTTTCTAAGTTAATCCTTTAAATCTGTAAATTTTAACTTGAAATCTGTCTACTGGTACTGGTTAAATGTTTAATGCATAAATTGAATGCTAACTTGTTCTGATTACATATTAAATTTCCATAACTACAATGCTAAACACTTACTTACTTGACTATTTTTAATCCCGATGTGCATTTTTCAAATCTGGCTGAAATAAAATAATTCTTTTATACGTATTGGCATACATGTTTACCTAACAATAACAAGTAATGGATGCTTGGCGATAGTTACGACAACCCGATCGGGTCGAGACGGGTTTCGGGACGGGACAACGTATGTCCCGTTGCGAAAGTTTCGAAACAGAAAATCGATGTCCCGTCCCGTCCAGTATCCCGTCCCGAACAAACCTCAGGTACTGGTGTGATATATTAATTATTATTGTTTGACAACTTTTTATAATTAGAAAGTAGGTGCTCTTGACACTAGACTACACTATAATGGATGAAATACACCAATAAAGATATATTTTAACGCCGCCTGTAAAATAAACTTTGATAGTATATACGTTTCATGCGGGAACTAGATGAATTATCCTCGTTCTCGTATTCAGTATTATTACGCGTTTGTTGAATTTGTACTAATAACAATGTGCAGTATGCTAAAATAATCATAATTTAAGAATTAACTACAGCTAACAACACTTTAGAAATTACACTTACACTCTTTACCTTTGATTTATTTTTGAATTGATTATCCTTTAAATAAATTAAACCCCAAAGGCTTGAACAACACCAACAAATTTTGCTTTTAATTTTTAGACAGATGGTATTAATTACTATGCCTTTTTAAATTGAATTAACTTTATTAAAAAAATTCGGAACATTTTAATCACTACCACGAAAAAAATCAACGTTACTGAATCAATTTCAATTTACATACAATATAAATGGAGGCTCTGATAAATCACTACAGCAGAGTTTTATGAGTCAGAGAGACTGACTACTACTGCCTGTGAAAGACGTGTAAAGTGAAGCTAAAATCAAAACTGCAATCAATGGAGAATTGGGAAATGCCTTCTTGAGGTTTAGCTTTCATCACTTTCATTTCTAGTGGCAGTTACCTGTTACAATGCAAAATAAGTTACTGTGGTAAGCGGCTAGACGTGGTGAGAATGCATAGGTATCTTACCTAATAAACTATTTCGATACTAATATCATGCTTAAAATGCTTAAATTGAGTTTCCATAGTTTGAATTAAAAAAATTATTCCTCAATTGAAACAACAGAATAATATTAATGCATGCAAAAATGGTACTTTAGACAGATCAGAATTTCATTGTGCAGTAATTTATATACAAACAAAGCAACGTCAGTGAGGCAAATATTTCCATAATTTTATTAAAATAAATCTGTATCTTTTTAAAAAGGGTGGTATTTTAAGGCTTCAGTGAAATACTCTTAAATGGAGTGGAAATACCTAATTTGAATTTACTTGTATATGCAGTCATTATTCAAATTATATGCAGTGAAATTACTTCATGTACATACTTTTTTCTTGCAGTCATATATTTAGACACAATTTATTTACCTATGCTTGTTTTATCTGACAAACCAAAAAATTAGGATAATTGAATTATGAGTTCAGGGTCGGACTTGGTGGAAGTAAAACTATTTATATTTTTGAATGACTTCAGGAGCTTATAAGGTAAGCTTTATCTTCCTCTGTATAGCAGAGGAGTTGGAGTCGTTTAGTTGAGTTGTGTAGGCGTTTGTGGTTGTTGTTTTGAACTGTACTGTGTTAGCTAAATTAAGTAACAGTATGAGTAGCGGTGTGATACACATGAAAAAGCGGGCTTTGGAAGATAATGAAGAGGAAGATATTGCCCTGCAACCGTGCAAAGTACAAAAAACTGTAGGTTATCGACCACCGCTGGATTGGGTAAAGAAAAATACGTACAATAATTTTGAAATTGCCTTGGAAGCCCTTGGAGGTGGCTGGAAATTGGAATATTCAAACGGATCAACTCGGTCAGAAAACAAAACGTACTACTGTGTCAACCACAGGAAAAATTGTCCAGTGAAAAAACAATTACGAATACTTAACAACACACATGACGTAGACTTTTTTGAAACGTTAGCAGTTCTCAAGCCAATAATTAAATGTTTTAGAAATATGTATATTTATGTAAATGTTTCCGTCCCTGACTGTACATAGTTATTTTCACTTCTTTTTATTTTACAATAAATTCCACTGACGATTAAAATAATATCATGACAAGTAAATATCACTGACAATTAAAATAATATCATGTGAAGTAAATATCACTGACAAATAAAAGAATTCGTGTTTGAGTCACTGAAAGCCTTCACTGCAGAATATAATAATTGCTAATACAAGTACTTATAATACAAGGAATTTCACTGAAGTTTTAAAATAGTTGCACTGCAGTTAAAAGTAAAATCACTGAGCGAATAATATTAACCCTTTTAAAAAAGGTTTAAAAGCAAAATTGCATCTTTTTATAGAAATTTGATAATGATGATTAAAATTTTCAACAAAATATGAACTTGACACATAATAATACCTACAATGTCAACTGATCTCGTATCTCCTATAAATGTCACTACTAACATGTATGTTTGCCCAGGAGCAAAAAGTTAGGGTTTTGGAAAACATTTAGTTTCATTGCGAAATAATAGAGTTACAACATTACAATTTAGTTTTTCAAAATTACTGTACAGGATATAAATAACAAAATCTTGGTCCTTATGATCTTAATTTTAATATAAAAGCTATAACGCCACCTGCAAAAGTTATTCATGTGGGTGGGCATCTTTGGAATAGATAAGTCCATCGCGAAATTTAGTTTGGTAGTGAAAATCGTTCAATCGGTCTATTATAAAAATAGGATTTTAGTAATATGGTGTTGATTAAATTGTGTGCAACAAATCAATGATAGCATATTGATTTAAATTTAAATTTGTGAATTCAGAGAAAACTAAGATAATGTTAAACTTAAAAAAGTTGAGCTTGTTAACGTTTTGTTTCTTGTTTGTCAACCTAAAACTGCATAGTATTAACAAAGTAAAAAATAATTGTAATAATAAAACTCCTTCTTAAATCAGTGTATCTCCGATTTCTAATAAGCAGTATTATTTTATATATGAATAAGCATTATCAACACGATGTACTTAGGCTCAGGTGCTATTAAAAAACCATGCAATGTCTTTCCTGGTTGAATATTGTAATAAAATAATACTACTTTCTCTCAATCGATAATTATTTTTAAAAACAATAACATCCTAATTTTATTCCAACGTCATTCAACCTTACACTAAAGACAATACATTAAAATTAATCAAAATTAGTACTTGCATTGCTCTGTATAGAAATATAATTAATTCGTAATGTTGGTTTTATTTCCGTTTTTAAAACTGGTGCTTGTATTTAAGTATCTAACCTGACTCTAGTCTTAATCCACGACGCATATTCGCTGACTTTTGTGAAAACGTCTGGACTTTCCCCACACTTTCGGCTCAAGCTAAAAGATGCAACTCCCACCTAAAAAGCAATTATTGAAAACATTAAAACATTACAGAAATTTTATTGCAAAGCACAAATGGCCTAGTGTAGTTAGCGTTTGGTAAATAATTATGTTTAAATTAGATTTTTATAAGTTTCACTTACTTGATAAACGACATCCTTCCTTTTGTACATGAGAGGTCCACCACTGTCTCCATAGCAAATGGCAGCCTGCTCCGAAGAATCTGTGCACAACATTGTCCTTTTCTGAAAGTATGTGCTATAAATGCTGCTACACTTGCCATCATTAAGGAATGGAAGCTTCACACGATACAGTTTTCTTGGTGCGGTTTCCTTTGTGGTTAGTCGACCCCATCCAACGGAGACCCCAGTTTTTCCCACCCAACTCTCCCTGCGAATAATCCCTAAACCAAGTAGTGACTCTGGTTCTTGAAGACAAATTGGAGAGACTTCCTCCGTGTACTTGACTGGCTCAGACAACTTTACTAGGGCAATGTCGGCCGTTAGGGATTTCGGATTCCAACGCCGATGTAGAATGTACTTTTCTGCCTTTAGAGTAAACCATGAAAGTTACTTCAGAAATGGTAGGCTCAAAGCAATTAATTGGATTTTGTAAAGTTTTTGGCAAAATATTATGTACCTGTATGGCAACTTCCGTGCCGGTAAATTCAAGTCGGTCTGCTCCACCCATATACACACTAATTGACTCGGCATTCTTAAGGCAATGGGCAGCTGTAAGGACATAGCGCTCGGCCACCACTGATCCAGTGCATGCTGTTTGACTACCGTCCACTCGTGAAATATCTAGTTGAGCTGCCCATGGGAATAAACCTGGTGGAACTTTTCTCCCACCAACAATCTAGATATTTTTTGAAAAAATAATAGAAATTATTTAGTCTTATTTTGGCTTTGGAAAGCGGGTCTTATTACTAACCTTTGAAGATCGACCAAGTCGTCCACACAGAGTACTAATCTGCTCTCCTGGCTTAGGTCTAAAAATCCGTTGTTGACGACCAAAAAAGTGACACTTGACACTTCCTGTAACACTCGGTGTGCTTTTGATACGGATTGAAATTTTACGGCCAATTGACGTTGTCCTAATTTGCGAATCTCCACAGTAAAAGTACGAATTTCGACCAAATTTTTGATCGCCCTTTAAATTGACCGTAAGCGCTTCTTTATTTTTGGCACAATTTGGCAATCGCATATTTTCACAGTGAAGGATGACACGTGCTTTCACCATTGGAGTTGCTACTAGGACTGTGCAATCCTCGTCAAAGTTCATTTCAAATGCGCCTGAGGTTGCGTTCATTCTATTAAATTAAATTCATCAGGTTTTATATTTTTTAAAATTGTACTATAATTAAAAAAATAATTTTTAAATGCATGAAAGTGGTAAAAAGGATGTGAATGCTACACCAGTAGTTGTAGAAAAGAATTAGCAAAAATTGTAAAATAAATTTAAATTACCTACACGACATGGCAAGGCTCTCCGTCACGTAATTTTTTGACTTGAACCATATCTTTGTCATCGTTTGAACTAAATCCATTGCCATTGCTGTAGCTGTGACCCTCACTGACTTCGTCATTGTCTGTTTCAAAAATTTGTTCTTCGGAATTGTGACCAGTATCATCTAACATGTCCACATTTTCATCCGATTGCAAATCTTCCTCGCGATGACTCTCTATGCTGTCGTCAATCTGTATTTCATTTAGGATACTGTCCACATCTGCAATATTTGTGTTCGGAGTGGTGGAATTTAATTTGGAATTAAGATATTTTGAAGCTTCTAGAATCCTGTCGTGTAAAATAACTTTTGAGTCTGAGAACTTTCCAATGACAATGTCGGGGGATATCATTGGATTTGACCCGAGAATTACTTCTATGTCCTATGAAAATGAAAATATTGGTAGTGAAGAATCAAAACAGCCCATTTTTAATTTCACCGAGAACTAAATTAGGCTATGTTAAACACACTAGCTACGATATATTGCGCCATGTGACAGTTTAACTGCGAGTTTAAAAAAGGTGTGGAACTATTTGCATCTTTTTAAAAGTACAAAAAATTTAATTTTTATCTTTGTAAAAATGCACAATTATTTAATTTTTGAAATTTTTGGGGTTGTTAAAAGTTCATCATGTTTTATTTTCATGTTTTGAAAAGTACAAAATATTACATTTCTATTTTTCTTAAAGTACAAAAACTTTTATTTAAATGACTTTTAAAGTGTAATATGTTCTATCCTGATGTTTTTTAAAGTGCAAAATATACTATATGCATTGTTTAAAAACCATCAAACATAAATTTTATTGTTTAACGAAATCCAAAGTGCAAAAGGTTCTATTTAAATTATTTTTAAATGCAACATGTTGTTTTTACATCTCATTAAAAACTTTGAAATGCTCTTTTTACATCTTTTATAAAATTGCAAAAAGTTTGTTTCAGATCTTTTTTAAAAATGCAAAAAATTCTTTTTATATATTTTTTAAAACTGCAAAATGCACAATTTACTTCTTCTTAGGTTCATGATTTTTGCTTTTCTAGATGCAATTTCAGGGTAACTTAAATAAATTAAGATGGTTTTGAGTCTTTAATGGAAAAATGTTTTACGCAATGACTAAATTAGTACAAAACGTATGGGGCTTCTGACATAGTTATTCATATATTTATGTTGTTTTTGTATATTTTTTTTGTGTGATTAACTTACATCACTCGTATCTCTTGCTCCATTTTTCCTTGCACTCTCATCATTCTAATAGGGAAATAATTAAATGTGATTTTAAAATGTATTAAAACCAAATGATTAGTTGCAAATACTACAAAATTTTGGCAAATAATGTGTAAATTCTAAAATAATGTAGCAATGTGCATGTAGAAAGTTACCTGTAGTAGTCCAGCTTCTTCACTTCCCGCATTTGCCTGCAGGAAGGGAGCAGATAAAAATACAACACTCAAAGTAACTACTAGCCAGTTGTGGTGAGTGAAATATTTAGGAAGCAGAGCCATTGTCACCGTGTAATATAATGAATTGCTGTTGAGACTTGGAAGGAAAACTGAGGCAGGAGAACAAAGTAGTCTTTTATAAACTTATTAATTCAAAATAAATTATTCATCAATCAGCTCAATTTACTATGCGCGCAAGTGCTAATTTGAATACTACTATTTCACATCGCTTCTTTTATTTGTAGGCTGTAGATATTACTGATTGTGAGCTAATTAATTAAGCAAGGTATGTGTGACCGGGTCGAGGGGTAACAGGTGTTTTAGTACAAATTTACTGCTAAACTATGAAATAACGGTTTAGTAGTACGTGTAATCAGTGTAATCAGCATAACGGTTTGATTTCTGGACAGGTGTTTTTCAATTATTTATACTTAAAGTATGATATGTTATTAGATGTCTATTCAAAGCACAAAAAAAGTAGGTCGTTGTAGCGAGTAATGGCATAAGAACCTAGTACGTTGCGGATTTCTTTGAATATTGAATAATAACGAAAAGGAAGCAAAATAACTAAATCCAATTGATTACGGTAAGTACGGCAGAATAGAAAAGCGCAATCAGCTTAAAAACAATAGTAAAGGCATCACAAAGAAATAGCTAAAATATTGTCCTGTTTAACATAAATTGGTCAAACAACAATTTCATTACTTTAATTTAATCCCGTCGCATCATAAAACCTTAATTAGTAGACAGTATCCTAACTGGGCATTATATGCAACATTTAAATAGGCTTTTATCTGAGCGGCGTCAAAATTCTAACCGTAAGATGAGGGGTATCTTTTTTAATTATGTTATTTAAAACACTGATCCAATTAAATCGTGGGTTTAACTTACAATTATGTTTGTCAAATTAAATTACCTTGTGCTTTTGCATTAGGTTTATGTTCATTATCTTTACAAATAAATTTGAAATAACTAATTATGCTTGCAGAACATTGTATAAAATTACTAACCTAGTTTTTCGATAGGTATTTAGTAATTTATGCAATTAATTCTAACAAGTACAACAAAGTAGGTAAATATGTATATACCTAATTTATCACTACTCAATGTTACTGCCTAAACATCAAATTGAACTTAGGTTCAAGAAAGATGCTACCTATACAGCTGACTGCAGTGGTAATTTCAAACTTATCGTTAGCAATTGTCTCAGCAGGGCACTTCTATTTGCAGCTTCACGGTACATACGCCATACAAATCGCAGTAGAAGCTTTCAAAAATTGAACGTTAAAAAATAAATGTTAAAATTGCCCAATATAAATAATAAGAAACACAAATGACGCACAATTTCCCTTTTTTTTAACTGTTAGGTGTTTACGTAACTGTTTACGTTTCTACTTTTGTATGTATATCTACATGTTTATTTTTTTTAATTTCCAATTCGTACATACTGTACAATTTAATGCCTAAGTCTTTGCAAAGAAAATCTGAATTATTTTATTCGTTTTGAACAACAAGAATATTTATTGTATGTAAAGTTCATACAATTTACACGCCACTCATTAAATTTACGTAACATGCTTACGAACCTATTTCAATAATTTTACGAATTCTGTGTGTACCAATTCCAAATTATTCATTTTCAGAATGTATAAATTGGTAGTATTGCATGCTTTAATACGTGTAGCCGATTTCGTTATGAGTATCTTAAAATTTGCAAATTGTTCTAACTAATTTTTAATATATTAATATGATACTATGTTTGCTAGTTACATATTACATTATAGATCACTTGTATCTTTCAAAATTCTTTGTAGATAAGGCATTTTGATTTTAGCTCAACTTGAATACGACCCAATGAAACTCTTCAATCCCAATATATCAAAGAGCTATGCAAATATTAGGTGCATGTTTTAATTATATAGGAACATATTCTAGCGTAGTCATTCTTACTAAGTTGCAGCCCGTAATTTGTGGACAGCCCCTACTTTGTTTCTGTGGAAATGAAAAAGGTTAAGGGGATGTTGTTTTTGCCCCAGGGTTTCCCTTGAACCTTTTTATGTGTGTATGACGTATGATTGGAACGGTATACCCTATAGATACTTATATGTACTATGCATTATTAAGTTCAAGCTGTCATAAATAGTTACCTGAAAAAAAGTATCTATACGAATCCATTTATGCAATCAAAAGGTCTAAGGGATTTCTCATCGGCGTCAGAAGCACTAAAACCTCACAGAGACAGCACTGAGCACTGAAGTGCTGTATGGTTAATAGTGAAGCCGTTATTCTATTTTTATTATTATGTAGTTGAAGGCAAGCGAAAACCAGTTCTTAAGTACAGGACTTCAGTGAAATTTCAACTTACTTGTAACAGACCGCTAATAGTTATTGGTATATATTGTGACTGTGTTTTACTTTAAACTTGAAACGACAATACCACAAGACAAGAAAAGTGTCAGTATTTCAGTAAAGGTATTTAATCCGCAATTGTAAGATGAAAGCTGAGAACGAAGAAACGGATTGTGAACTGGCACAAAGCCAGACCACTCAAGGTATATTTTGTACTTTTAAATTTGTAGCAATTATTGCTATTGTTTTAATAATGTAATTTATCAATTAAAAATGTTTACAAGTATAATTAGTGCATACATTTTGTAACAACTGTAAGTGGTGTGTGTCCACTAATTTTTATTTTAAATATTAAGTCATGTACTAAAAAAAGTGTTTTATTAATATTTACTTAAATTGTATTTATGACTTCATAGCAGTGATCTTGGAAAAAGCTCAAAGTGTGGCAAGAATGCAATTAAATGAAGAAACTAGAGATAACGTCAGGTACAATTTAAATACATGTCATTTATTGTATTTAATTTGTCTATTTGTTACTTATTCTCACTATTGACTATTTTGTAGCTGCAAGTAATTTTTGAAACAGTATTTGTAATTTTCTGTTGATGCATCAAAATTTAATAAATAATGCATTAAAATAATTTTTAGTATAAATTACTCATGTTTTTGTGTTTAATAATAAATCCTTTTAGAAATTTTGAACAACACCAAGAAGTAAACTCGCAAGAAATTGATCCTCTAGGAATTGAAATTCTGGACAATTTATTAAACATCCCTTTGGACGATGCGATTCTGTATATTGTGTGTCACATCAGTCAGTTTCATGAGCTGGTTAATCAGAAATTAATTCAAGACCGTCAGCTCACTGACCTTATTCAGGTCATTGGAAATTTCTCCTCAGTGGGTCCTCATCTCGAGCTACGGATGAACATTATTCGCATCGCGACGAACCAACACTTCTTCGGCAACATTTTAAGATACATGAATGACAGTTTGGCTCCGCTCATTGACCCACGTGATGAATTTTCAGTTCATAGGTTTGTTATTATTTTTAGTTGTTTCTAATCTATACATACAATTGTAAAAAGTGCAATTTTATGGCATGCGTTTTTACAGCACAAACTAGAACACATTTTTTGCATAAATCAAATAAAAATGTTTACTGGATATTACGTTATTAAATTGCGTTTTTAATGTACCTAGATATGTTGCTATTTTACCTCAAAACAAATATTTTCATGAGTTAATATCTAATATTTTAATACACATCACCTGAATAAGAGAATTCATTCAGAACTTACTGTAATATTGAAATTATTAAATTACTTTTAATTTTTGTATTGCAGTGTGCTCAATGCCGGGGCCAGGAAAACAAATTTTACTGTCGGATCTGCACTGAAGTACCTTTTAGCGTACTTTACATTTGTGCAAGAAAATTTCAAGGACTTTGCTTCAGTGGAGTTTACAGAGTGCTTACATCTGTTGCGGCAACTTCTGGACGGCAAGGAACACAGTAAAGATCAAGCTCAGCAATCCAGCAAAGCACATTTTGGAGATGACTTTGAACTGAATTTGGCAAACACGTAAGTCCATCAGCCTAAAATCAAAAGAAAAATAAATTTTTTACAAATTTTGAAATTTTTTATTTTTCTGTTTTGCATTCTCTAATTGAGTAATTATAAAAAGAAGGCAAAATTCAAGTTTTAAAATTTTTTACATAAAATATAAGTAATATGAATAAAAAACTATTACACCTGCTAATGGTCTTTTCGTTTTTTTGAAAACAAAATTTTTTCCACCAAAACTAATCCCCCTAACTAACTAAGCTAATTTCTCAAAATTTAACAACTGAATTTGATTTTGCATATTTTTATTTAATAGCACTGCAACTGTATTACAAGGTCTGTTAAAGACCCCATTCATGTCAATTGTACTGTCGGAGGATTCAAGTGAAGTCATCAAAATGGTTTACAATCGACAAAATGAATTATGTGAGATTGCTAACTCAAATTTTAACTTCTTTCTTTATATCCTGGGCACTTTCATTTGCCGTCCAGTTGGAGATCCTGATGTTGGAAATCTTCAAACAGACCTACTACTTCTCATTTCTACTCCCAACTTTGTGAAACAGCTCTCAAAATACACGACAACTCTTAATGAACGTCTAAGAAACGACTCAGAGTAAGCACTGCATCAGTCATTGTCAGTAATCACTGTAAAAGTGATTTCAATCTTTTTAATAAAAAATAAGTTTGTTAATTATAAAATTTAGCCATTGAATCATTATTATGATGGTTATGATCCAAATTTAAAATATACAGATATAATTTTACTCAATAATTTTCTATTTAATTAGGTATTCTGAAAACAAAAATGTTTGTTCAACAATCAAGGTCTTCGAAGAAGTCCTTCAGTATTGCAATTACCTTACTACAAATGAAGAAATACGCGATTTCATTCCAGCTGATGTGTATACTGAGCTTAACAAATGCGTGAGGGCTGCCGAACTCTTTTATTTCATAAGTACTGGGGGCAAAGTACCTCAATTATCGAAAGAGCAACACCAATCGTTGGATCTGCTCAAAAACTTACATGACGAAACTGCGAGAGAATTAAATGATTACATGTTTTATTTACAACTTACAAATAAACCACGGAAGACTCATACTGCAAGTTCAAGTTCAAAACCTTTTCGTTCACAAGCCCAAACAGCACAAGAAGCTTTTCAACAGAAGATCCAAAATAAACTTAAATCTATGAACTTTCCATTCCAAATCCCCATCATTGGCTCCAGCAGTCAGCTTGTCAAGTCTACAGCTGACGTTTTACCACTTGAAAACTTAACTCAAATCTGTGGGATGCCAGTTGACCAAGTTTTTGATTTGATGTGTACTGAACGGAAAAATTTTGTCGAATTTATTACCCAAAGAGAAATCTCAGATAACCAGCTCAACATGATTGCCGTGATTTGGTCTACATTGTGCAACATACCAGAATTTGCACATTTTCAAAAAAGTGTATTTCCAGCTCTGCTTAATGATGCCTTCTTGAGTAGAGTGTTCACCTACACTCGTCAACGCTTTCGTCACTTTGGGTAAAGGCAACGTATTTATTTACTATACTGTTACTACACATAGCAAGCTTTGATGTATTTTTATTTATTTTGTAATGCTTTATCTGCAAGATTAAATGCGTAAATTTTGTTTTTAATCGCAAGTAATTTTATTGATTTTCAGTGAGCAGACATCTCAGCTGTATGATTCAACCACTGAATTTTTTGGAAGCCTTTTCGCAATATACAATTTATTGTGGATCCATTCGGAGTCGGAGCCAGAAGAGCATCTGACAATGTTAAAAAAGAATATTCGATCTGTTCATGATCAACTTGCACGTTTGATTGTGACTTACCCCCAAAATAAAAAAATAGTATTTGATGGTTCGACTTTAGCAGCGATTGTACGCTTTAATGGGCGCTTCAAAAAATTGGCAGAAACCACTAAAGAACGAACGAAGGGAAAGAAGATGTAAATAACTATTTTTTGCTGCCTTGATTCATTAATTATGTAATAGAAAATGGTTTTATTAAATTTTCGTACATTTTTCTGTCGTCTGTAGTTATGTACATGTGCCTGGGTGGTTCAAATTTGAATTGTCGCATAGGTCCAATATTAAAAGAAATACAATAATTTTTTATATATAAACACTGACTGTGCATATAAATTTCTTTAATCTTGACTACTGCAAACTCTGATTTTATGTAACAATACAAAATGATGGGATCTATTTAATATGTTAAAATTCTAATATCAAGACTTGTGCAAGTTTGAGTAGCTGATGTAGTTATGAGAGTTTTATAACTTGTATTTTGTACATTTTTTTAAAAGTATGTAATGTTCTGATTGTATATTTCACTTTATTCGGTAGTTATTAAATTATAAAAATATCAAATGTACATTTTAAAATTTTTTAAGAGAGTGACAAATTTATTTAAATCAACTTGACACTTTTCTTCAGCAAGGATAGCCCTTAAGACTTAGTATACTTAATAACCTGTTGTGAAATATAAATGAGGTCTTTTAGTTAATAAAATCATATAGTAATTTAATGTGAATCAGTATACAGTAGACGCACTAGAAGACAAATGATGTACGCATATTTGTCAAGATCTCTTAAGTACAGAACCCACTATATCTTCAAATAATGTTGACGCCAGATATTGGTTTGCCAGAAAATTCTGAAAAACATATTGGGATTGTTCTGCGCGCTCTAAGGCCGGATAATGTGGGCAGCGAAGGAAGCATCCGCGGCCTGAATTTATTAACAAACATGTAAATGAAACATTTTGAAGTTTTTAAGAATCTGTAAAAAATAATATTTTTGACCTTTTTAGAACATGTTAATTATTTTTTATTTCAAATTTCAAAAACACGCAAAATAAAACATTTTACACTTTTCTCAAAGCATGTAAATATAAAGTTTTAAACTTTTTTAAATGAAGTAAAAAGTACATTTTTAACTTTTTTTAAACATGTAAAAATACAGCCTTTTGCTTAACTAAAGAAAAACATCAATAAAATCTAAATAGTTTTTTTGTATGGAAACAAATTGCTGCCTAAAA
This sequence comes from Dicyrtomina minuta, assembly GCA_949802685.1. Taxonomy (NCBI): domain Eukaryota; kingdom Metazoa; phylum Arthropoda; class Collembola; order Symphypleona; family Dicyrtomidae; genus Dicyrtomina; species Dicyrtomina minuta. The sequence goes on along the minus strand of OX461808.1, from coordinate 135,516,271 downwards.
TAATTGCTCCTTCGTCTGGCCCTGGCGCGATCCGATGTACATACAGACCTATCACATTGATTCAGTCAATATTTAAATTCTGTTTGAAGCAAGAAATGCAATGGTCATAAATTGCCTTCTTCTCATCATTCACATTTTCAACTTGGTTTGTATTGATCATTCTTTTCCATTCAAATAGATACAACATTTAAATGTTTGCTAAACTTAAATATGACTTATTTAGATCCTTCAAATCACGATATTAAATTGCCAGGAAAATATTACGTGCTTGTAATAATTAAATAGGCATATAAGTTTGAATATAGGTATTCTTAGTCGCGGATAATTCATAGACATTCTTTGGAAATGCAAAGTATGCTACTTACAAGTTAAGGTGATTTGGTATTATGGCTCCCAGGGTCTGGCTTTTGTACCTTTCTATTTTTGTACAGTTAAACCGCTATTCCCCAAAAAGGTTCTTATTTACTGTAAATTATTACACTATACAAGAAGTATCAGTGTAGGTGGTTCTCATTTGCAAGATGGAAACTGAGAAGGAAGAAACGAAATGTGTACTGCTACACAACAAAACCACTCGAGGTATTTTTTTTACTAATTGCCATTGTTTTAGTAATATAAAATTATGAAATACAAGATAGGTAGTAATAATATTTTTAAAATATAATTAATGCATATATTTTGTAACAAGAAGTGTCCTTTCGTAATTAGTCGAATAATTATTGTCAATATTAAAAAATGAGCTGAATAAAAAATTGAGCTTTATTTCATTCTGATTTTGTATTTATGACTTCATAACAGTGATAATGTCGAAAACAGCTGAGTGTGTGACAACAATGCAAGTACACGAAGAAACTAGGAATGCTGTCAGGTAGGATTTAAAATAATTTTCAATTTTTTCATATAAGTTCATTCATCAGTACTTGCAATTATCTATTAATTCATCAAAATTTACTTTATTTACATTAAAATTAATGTATAGGTATAAATAACTTAATTATAGCTCATGTGTATCTATACAATCTTTCTAGAAATTTCTCACAACTTCAAGCAGTGAGCTTACCGCAAGATATAGATCCCCTAGGAATTGACATTCTGGATAATTTATCGTGCATTCCAAAGGACGATGCGATTCTGTATGTCATGTGTCACATCAGTCGTTTTCATGAGCTTGTTAATCAGAAATTAATCCAAGAGATTCAACTCAGTGCCCTTATTCAGGTTGTTGGAAATTTGTCGTCAAGAGAATCTTATTTCGAGCTGCAGAAGCACATTATTCGCATCGCGACGAACCAACGCTTTTTGAACAATATTTTAAGATTCATGACTGACAGCTTATCTCCAAGGATTGACCTAACCGATGAAGTTTCAGTTTATAGGTTTGTTCATGCTGTTGTTAATTTTTATCAATTCTATTTAGAATCGTAGGCACTAACTACCCAGGAAAACCTGAACGTTGGCAAAGTGTTAGATTCATTGCGGCAATGCTGGGAACATGTTGGTCGTTAATATGTGGGCTCCCCAGTATCCCCCCAATATCGGGTTAGTGCCGCCAATAACGGCAGAACCACTCGTTGGAAATGTGTGGACATCCCAACATTTTCCCAGAACAGAAATATTTTGCATTTGTTGGGCCCACATTGGCCTGATCACATATAAACGGTATCGGTATTATATAAGCAATCTTGAATGGGGCCAATGTCGGAATGATGTCGGTCATTTGGTCATGCGCGCGTCCCATCACTTGAGCAACGGCTATTCCGGCAAGATACTGGGATAATGTGCGGACTTGCTGTACTTTTCCAGAATGCAAAGCACAAAGCACGACTCAGCAAGGCTCAACGCATCTTCATTCTACGTGACCATGCCGAGCTGGCAATACAGAAGTTAGCACTAGCTCAGCTCTAGAAAATTCTTTAACTTCAGCAAGATAGTAAAATAGCAAAAAGTATAATAGTGATACATGAGAGTTTAAAGTTTCTAGCAATTGCCGTTGTAAATTAGTAAAATAGTAATTTAGTGAAACATTTCTGCGGCGTTAAATCCCATAAAAGTAACAGTTAAGTTTAACAGTTACTTCGTTCAAACCTCCCTGTCCCCTGCTAGGAAGCTTTTTAATACTATTTCACTACATCACAACGGCCATTACTAACTATAAAGTTGTACATGGTAACTAAAGTGAGTGAAGTGATATAATTAAGCCCAAACACTAGTAACTCATAAGTTATAACCAATTTTGAGTTCAAAGTTTCTGTAGTGAAGTCGCAAATATTAATTTGTCACCAAGTTAACACAAAGACAACTTGTCAATCGTGCGTAATTTGCACACTTAAAGTTAATAATTGTACATGTATTGTGTCTCATCAAGTGCTTTCAAATACAGTGTAGACTTGACCACATCTTAATTACTAAGTGCATCTTTCGAGTATAAAGAACTGTAACTGAAATAGTATTAGGAGGTTTACGGGGCTAGGATTATAATACTGTATATCAGCAACTAGCTTCGAACCATAATGTGGGACCTAAAATACCTTCAGATTAGATGAATATTAATGACTATGGATGATTAAAAATGAATGATTTGTATTCGTTAAATGGGCATCATGGCATACTGCATCACATAAAGCATAAAAACTATAAAGGGATAACGCGGTATGAATGGTAAAGCGCCGTTAACCAACCGGCATTCTGCCGATATTGGCCCAGTAACGCATGCATGCCGAACGAATGATGGCACTGCGCTGGTGCAATATCTAATTGTACACATTGGGCCGGCTGAACGCCGTTGGACAAACTATGCATTTTGCCAAGCGTACGGGCCCGATACGAGGCCAACGTTCAGGTTTTCCTGGGTACAAATGTAGGTTTTACAAGGAAAATTAGAAAACATTTTTCTCATAAATTACACGAAAGTCCATTGAACAGGAGCAACTTAAATTAATTAATTTCGTTACAACTTAATTCTACTTTGAATTAAGAAGAAAATTATTAATCAATTAAATTTTTTCGAAGAATTACCAAATTTAAGTTTTGCGCCAAATCAAAATTTAATATTTACTACCCGCTTTATTCTTGTATTTTTCTGTATTGCAGAGTCCTCTACAGAGGAAAAACTGTTTTCACTGTCGGATCTGGACTTAAGCATCTTTTAGCTTACTTTACATTTGTGCAAGAATATATGAAGGAATTTGCTTCAGTGGAGTTTACAGAGTGCTCCAAAGTTTTGTGGCAACTAATGGACGGCAGCAAGGAGCACAGTAAGACTGAATCTCAGCAATCAAGCAAAGCAAATTTTGGAGGTGACTTTGAGCTGAACTCTGTCAACAGGTGAGTGCAATAACCTAAAACGAAAGATACTAACAAAAATTTTGAAATCAAGTAACTGTGTTTATTGGGCTCGTCTATTTTCTTAGAAGGTTGCTCCAATTATACTAATTTTATTTTGTTTCGTATTTTTTTAATTTAACAGTACGCTAACTGAAACCAAAAGTCAGTTGAGGACCCCCTTTTTTTCCATTATATTTCTGTCGAATTGCAGTGAAGTCATCAAAATGGTTTACAATCGAAGAAATGAATTATGTATGCTCGCTAACTCAAATTTTAATTTCTTTCTTCATATCATTGGCTCTAAAATGTGCGGTTCTTGCCTTCCTAATGTTCGAGAACTTCTAACAGAACTCTTGGTGCTAATATCTACTTCAAACTTTTGCAAGCAGCTCTCAAATTACACGTCATCTCTCAATGAGCGTCTCAGGATGGACATAGCTCTAAAGTTACCTGCGGAGTAAGCCCTTTATAAAAATAATTTAAATCTTTGTTTCTTAATTTACTAAATATAAAATTATATAATAGTACATAATTTGACTATAATTCAAATTTTAAATAATTCTATTAGAATTATACTTACAAATTTATTTTGTATCTAGTGGATATTCTGAAAGCGCATATATTCAGTCAACACTCTATGTCTTCGGAGATGTTCTTTCCTATTGCAATTTTCTGGTGACGGATGAAATACGCGAATTTATTCCAGCTGATGTGTATACTGAGCTTAATAAGTGCGTGAGTGGAGCCAAGGACTTTCTGTCAATGTGCCCTAAGGGCGAAGTATTTGAATTTTTGAGTAAACACCATAAAAACTTACATCTGCTCAAAAACTTATATGACCAAACTGCGAGAAATTTAAAGAGTTACCTTTGGCATATAAAAGCTACAAATAAATCACCTAAGGCCTATATCCCAAGTTCAAGTCGTGCTTATTCACAAGCTCAAAAAGCACAAGAAAGTCTACATGAAGAGCTACAAAATAGACTAAAAAATATAACCCTATCCAGTAAAATCTCCATTCCCATCACTATCACCAGTAGCATGCTAGTACAGCCCACAGCTGACGTTATATCATTTGACAATTTAACTCAAATCTGTCAAATGCCAGTTGACGAAGTTTTTGATATACTATGCGCTGAACGGAGAAATTTGGTGGATTTTATTATCCACAGGGAAATCTCAGACAAGCAGCTCAACCTGATTGCCGTGATCTGGTCCACATTATGCAGCATACCAGAATTTGTACATTTTCAGAAATATGTATTTTCAGTTCTACTTAATGACACCTTTTTGAGTAGGTTATTCACGTACACTCGTCAACGCTTACATCACTTTGGGTAAACGCAACCAATTTATTTACTGTAATCAACTTGATAGCAAAAATCCTTTAATAACTCTAATTTGATTTTATTCTTATTACTGTTTTATTTTGTTTATTTTTTTGAAACTGCAAGGTCTAACAATACAATGCTATTTTTTAATAATTTTCAGTGAGCAGAAAACTCAACTGTATAGTTCAACTACGGAATTTTTCGGAAGCCTTTTTACAATATATAATTTACTGTGGATCCACTCCGAATCAGAGCCTGAAGAAAACTTGACACTTTTAAAAAGGAACATTCGATCTGTCTATGATCAACTTGCCCGTCTGACAGTGACATACCCTCAGAATAAAAAAATAAAAATTGATGGTTCAACTTTAGCAGCACTAGGACGCTTTAATGAACGCTTCAAGAATATGGCAGAAGCCACTAAAGAACGAACAGAGCGAAAAAAGGGGTTAATAACGAAAGGGGCAAGCACGAAGAGCTGCATGGCGCTAGTGCCATTTTGCCAATAAAATTCACAAAGAACGGCAGACATTTTTCCCTCAAACTTTTACTTAGGTTACTGAAGCGCCGTGTTGTAAGAATAAATATGATTTATCAAATGTTGGGTGATAAGAATTTTATTTTATTTTATTCTCACAGAATGTGTATTGTCTCACGAATCTAATGTATTATATTATACTGTATTAAACCGTGAGTTTGAAATAAATCGTAAAGTAAAAACAAATTGAATTGTTAATTAAAAAAGTGTACAAAATAAATGTAAGCAGATTAAACCATTATCTTTTAAAAACAGTGTGGTTCCCAACACTAATCTGCTCGTCATTGCTCTGCATCCAGAACGAGGCAGAACATATAAAGGCTTATAAATTCACCCAAAAGTGTCAGGGTTGCGACACTAGTCCCACTCACAAGACAGTAGAATGCAGCTGATACTAAAGAATCCCGGAGAAACAGAGATTCCTCCTCGCCTCTCTTGCGTGAATAAGAAAATTCAGGCTCGTTTTTAAAATACCCTTCAACCTTTTCCTTCGTATTCCGTAAGGCAACGGTCGTACCCACATTCTTCCAAAAACTAAAAATCCCAGAACTTAACATCATAGTAAACATTTCATGTGCAACATCTACGTTAGGTAGCTTAAAAACCCATGCGTCCTGATCCACTAAAAAGTTTTCCTTGGCAACGTACGAACGCAGTTTAAAGTAATTGTAAAATACATTTGAATAGATCGGCAGCTTTTCAGATGATATAAATTGAGCGAAACGCTGTTTGGTGAACATCTCACGAAACAGTGCTGCAGAGTCAATTTTCATTTCTATAGACTGGTTCAGCAATTTTTGGTGAAGTTGTACATATTTAGATTGATTGTGAATTGACTCTGACTGGGCAAGCATGGTCTGCATCGATTTTTTGAAACCCGGTTTGAGAACCACTGTGAAGTTTTTTCTAATCAAATCCTGCAAAGAATCCTTTTCAGCAACTGGCAATGGAACAAGGTGGTAGCTTTGCCAGTAGGAACTAAACATAATGCTCAAAAATACTGAAGAAAGCGTCCAAAAGCTGTAAAAGCGCCGGATCCTGAAATCTGCTTTGTAGCCCATTATTTGAAAAATTAATGGTGACAGGATAAGCTCGACTGTAGATGTAAAGCTCATTGCCCTTGAACTCAACTTCAAAACTATTCCCACTAGGACAATGGTTATACCATAAAGACAGCCCAAACTGGCCAATCAAAAGGCCGTAGAAGAAAGTAGAAGCTGACTTGGTCTGACGCATGCTCTGTAACGTATATCAGCTTCCAGTGAGTTTACCCAGTTGCAACAATGGCGCCACGTGGACTTGTTGCAACAATTAGCACTACATCTACTGCAATTATCCCTATTGCATACTTTTCCAAGCCGTAATTTACTTTCGGGTTTTCCCACTGCAGTGTAAAGTTCAAACGACCCGCCAATGTATAAAGTGTTTGCATAGCTATAGCGGACGCATCACGTGACCGAGTAGACTGCAAAATACTATTATGCTTCTCCATTGGAGGCTTTTCTTTTTCGTCCAAGCTAAATCGGACTGGCGACGCGTAGGGATGGCCAATTCAAAATTCCCTTCGTTTCATTCCCTCCCAATTCAAAGTTCCCCAGGGAAGGGAATTTTGGCAAAATTCCCTTCAAAATTCCCAAGTTTTAAAATTCCCTTAAATTCCCAAAATTCCCCAGGGAATTTTGGGAATTTTGGGAACGTGCTTGTAGTTCACACAAAACAGGTGCTGACATTAAATGTGTAGATGAATTTAGAATGGACCCAGATAACTCTTTTCTTGAAAGTAGCACAAACGAGCATCCTATTTGATTGAAAAACTGTTGCATATCATAATTCTTAACCCAGCTAAATGGAATATTTCCGCTAAGAATAGATTTTTCGAACTGTATTTTGAGCTTTTGTTTCATTTTTCGTAAATTTCATAACGTGGTCTTCTATTTTCTAACTACTCTCTGCTTTGCGTTTTGCAGTTCCTGTTGTGAATGTAGATGATAAGTTGACAGCCAGCTATCCGTGGACCCCCGTCAAATGATGAGGGTGTTGCAGAAATTGTTCCTTTATTCCTGGAACCTGCTGCATCCATCAGAGTGGCATGTGCAGATGAATGTAAAGAGCTTGAGTCAGACATACTTGCGCAATCATAAACTGTGTCAACACTATCTGAGTCTTGTATAGAAGATTCTGAATCTTCTGAATTATGAGAAGGGTTGAGTTTAGAATTTCCAGGTGTTTTGAAACTTTGTTTGACTTCTGATAGTGCACGAAAGCAAGAGAGAATGTGCTTTTTACATTTAGAAGCATTTTTAAGTTAAACATTGCTACAAAAGTTGCACTTCACTTTTCCGCTGCCACTCTCAACCCAGTGAAACCAAATTTTATTAAAGGTTTTAACCATTTTCGAAATTATTGAACTTAAATTTTTCTCTACTGCTTAGCTAATGGCAACTTAAATCAAATGAAATGAAATTCTATTCTGAATTGTAAATTCTACTACTCAGATGAAATTTATAAATAGCGGGCATTTCCATGCCACAGTTGTAGAAAAGAGCGAGAACATGTCGTGGCGATATAAACTGTACTTGGTACATCTCGCAAAATTCCCAAAATTCCCAAAATTCCCAGTTTCAAAATTCCCGGAATATTGGGAATTCCCTGCACGGAATGTAATGGGAATTCCCTCAAAATTCCCTCCCACCAAAATTCCCAAAATTCCCAAAGTTCCCTCCCTTTCAAAATTCCCAGATTCCCAGGGAATTTTGAACGGGCCTACCCTAGCGACGCGTTAAAATTGTTGCGCGTTGCCCTGAAATGCCGCGTAATTACGTCGTAGCTAGTCCAGGAATTTAAAGTGACTGGAGTGTTAAGTGACGTCACGCACATTTCGCTGTCTTTACATCTAAGCACTGCGCGGTCAAAGAAAAACACTAAAAAGTGGCCTCTCGCGCTTAAAAGCGTGTCTCGATTTGACACGGATGTGACACGGATGAAAATAAAGTTCAAAGGAAAAAAGTAGAGCCATCTTTGATTGTACGTGATCTGCGTGCGTGGGAATGCTTTGATCAATAGACAGAACATATCCCTTTTGTGCATAACACTTTTAACGAGATTTACACTACTTTGAAAGTTGACAAAAGGTTGGTTGAAGCTCAGTGGGGCGTATTTTGAGTTGAGCGGTATTACAATTTGAACGAAGCAATTTTTGTACTTTAGAGGAAGGCGATCTCCATCAAATATTCCTGCATTGTTGAAGGTCTGAATCACTGATGAAAAATTATTTGTGATGTCGTGAATTTGATTTTTAAGCTCTTTTATGAAATCGTTCGCATCTCGTTCAGTAACAATTAGAAATGTGCAAATCTTAAATGGGCTAAAAATTTCTTTTAGCGTTAGATTTGCAGTGGCAGCTGGGTACGGCGAGCAGGGTAAAAAGATAAAAACGAGAATTTGGGTGTAAAAAATCATCACGAATTGATTTTTTTCTGGAGGAAATATTTTCTATTAAAATATATTTACACGATTTACAGTTCACTACGGTTGTAAATGCCACAACTGTAACTGGCAGTGTCTTCAACCTCCTAAAGCTAGATTTGTTAATATTTGAGCTATTGGTTACTAACAACCAAGGCATATAACAAGGCATATACTATTAGAAAAAACACGAATAAATAAATCAATAAAATCAATTAGCTTTAAACTTTAGTAAAGGCTACTTTTAACTTGATTGAAGTTGTAAATCGCGTGTAGCAAGCGAGACATGCAAGTTGAATCAAATCAAATAATGCTTTGAACACAATTGCAGGTTCCTGTTCCGCGTTTATTCGCTCCCTATTTAGCAAAATAGAATTTAATTTACTATTTTACTTTCAGCGCTTATTTTTAAAATTAAAAGTACGCACATACATATGCGTAGCAGGATACAGTAATAAAATGATATATGCATTAGTTTTGTATAGTCACACAAAGTTTAATAAAAACACTTTCAAACAAAAATTCATTTCAGAAAATATAAAGTCAATTTTTAGTTTTTCATGGCCACACCAATCGAAATTCTGCCCCCATCCCCTTGTTGAACCTTTGTTTTTCAAATCACCAGAAGGAAAGGTACAAAACTTTTAATAATAATTTAATAATAATTATCATGTCGACTATGCTTACCAGGACCGGGCTAACAAGTAAGCTATGCACCTAGCAAAGCTTTGTATAGACTCTTAGGTGGGCGCATTGACTCCAAGAAGGCTGTACTATCTTTATTATACTATAATGGATTTGACAGTACATGGATAGTAAACAAAATATTCATTACGAGTTTATGAAAAGCGTAAAAAATTATTTTCTGGCTTTTAAAAGTGTCATTTTTTTCATTATTAATAAATTTTCAAAATGTAAAAATTTGTTACATTTAACGATTTAATTAATGTAATCTAATGTGGTGAAGAGAGTTTTAAAACTTGTAAATTGCTATAATTATGTCGTTGTATACGATTGTATTTTGCTATATATGGGAGTTATTACATTAAACTTTACTTGCATAATTTAAAACTGTATTTTGATACAACATTTTGATTTAAGCTCAGCTTGAAAATGACTCAGTGTGATTATTCAATCGCCGTATCAAAGGACTATGGTAATATTGCTAGTTCTAGTAAAAATTATAATTATACATTGCTTGAGCAGTTATTTTTAGTTGCAGGTAGGTACTTTGTGGACTGCCCCTGCTTTGGTTTTCTTTAAAAATGGTAAGTGCAAAGTTAAGGTGATTTTTTTAGCCTCCCAGGGGTTACCTGGAACCTTTCTATTTGTGTACGATTAGTACACCATGCCCTACAGATACCTATGTACTATGCACTTTTAGCTTTCAACTTGCATAAATCAATTCATGGAAAAAGTATCAACGAACCCATTTATACAATCAAAGGGACTAAGAGTTTCTCAAAAGCACATACATCATTCACAGTTTATTATGCTCATATAGTTTCAAAAATGTACCCAATGGTTAGTTATTTGGTAAAATTATCACTTAAGCATTCTTAGAATTTCTTCTGACAAAAATGTTCTTCTGATACCACAAGTAGTTATATACTTGACAGCGACAGCACTGGACACTGAAGTGTTCAAGGTAATAGTGAAGCTGCTATTTTTAGTCGTGTGTAGTAGAAGGCTAAGCTAAAAGCTACAACTAGTTTTTAACTTCAGTCAAATTCCAACTTTCAGCTGATTGACAACCGACAGCTAATTGTTAGTGCTAAAAACTGACTAACAGCAAGAAAATAATATAAGAAAATCAGTTAACGACTGGACGTTATATTTATTGTTAATTTTGGAAATATTATTGGGGATGTGACTGTGTTTTAAAATAAATTTAAAACCACAAGACAAGTTAGTTACAGTCCACTCTCTACATAGCGTACCTCCTCATAGTGGATACCTCTACATAGCGTACTGAGCCTGTTTCCCCGGCTAAACTCCTATGCTTTCTATGTTATAATACTTCTACATAGCGTACCTCTACATAGTGGAAACCTCCTCATAGCGTACTAATTTTAGAGGCCCAAAGTAACATTTAAGTGTTAAATTTCGTCGCTTCATAGCGTACTTTCAAAAATTTTAAACTTTTCAGCGCTTATTTCAAAAAGTTACAATTTTTTTCTTCATCTAATTGATTTTGCAAACTTATACAATCAAAATTACTAAGCATATTATTTAATTGATTTGTTTAGAACTAATAATTACTTTAAACAGTAGCATTTTTACAGTTTTCATGTAAAATAATAATTTTGTTTTAAATCTGTACTTTCTACATAGTGTACTCTCCTCATAGCGTACTTATTTGGCTGGTCCGCTGAAGTACGCTATGTAGCGAGTGGACTGTAGTAGGAAATTAACATTTGTGAGATGGAAACGATCAGAAAAGGAGCAGATTTGCCACAAAACAAAACTACTCAAGGTATTTTTTTTCTACTTTCAAATTTTTAACAACAAATTCAAATATTTTAATAATGAAATTGAAAAAATGATTTAATATGTTAAATATATAGTGTCTATAACCATAAGTGGCGCATGACTGTTAATTTGTAATCAGTCGAATACTTATAAATAAGCGTTAATTAAAATTGTATACATTATGTTAATTTTGTTTTATTTTTTACCTATTTTGTATTTATTGGTCTACAGCAGCAATGGTATCGGAAACAGCTCAGTGTTTGGCAGGAATGCAATTAAATGAAAAAACTGGAGATAACGACAGGTAGGATTTAAATTCTTCGTATTCTATTCGTCTAATTATTGTTTTTTTATTATTAACTATTTCGAAAACAATCTATAAATAGTATTTGTATTTATCTGTTGATTTATCAACTTCTACCTCACTGAATTTTAAATTACATTTACTACAAATTACTTATAATGAAAGCATCTTTAATTCATTCTAGAAACACACAATACCAAGCAGTGCTTCTGCAAGAAGTTGGTCCTGTGGGAATTGAAGTTCTGGACAATTTGTCAAGCATGTCACAGGAAGATGCGATTTTATATATTGTATGCCACATCAGCCAGTTTCATGAGCTCGTTAATCAGAAACTAATTCCAGACCGGCGACTCACTGTACTTATTCAGGCCATTGGAAATATCGTGTCAACTGGTTCTCATCTCGAGCTACGGACACACATTATTCACATCGTGACCAACCAACATTTCTTGGACAACATTTTAAGATACATGACTGAGAGTATTGGTCCAAAGATTGACCCACTTAATCCAAGCTCAGTTCATGGGTTCGTTGTTTTTTTTTACCTCTTGTCAATTCAATTTAATTTCGCTCATTTTTTAGAGTTGAAATTAGGTAGATCACAGAGCACTATCACACTCGCTTTTACAGCAAACTAAAAAGCATTACTTTGTTAAAAGTGTAATACCAGTCCATAAAATTTACCTATTATTACCGTTCGAAAAGTATATCGTTTTGTTTTAAATCAGTGAATTATTTCAAAAAAGCTGAATAAATATCATGCTCACAGGTAGTAATAAAATTAATAGGGTAATTTAATTTACAACTCATACAATTTTGTAATTATTTTTTAATATGTGTATTGCAGAGCACTCAGTTCCGGCGGGAAAACTAGTTTAACTGTCGAGTCTGCACTGAAGCACCTCTTAGCTTACTTCTCATTTGTGCAAAACAATATGAAAGAATTTACCTCAGTGCAGTTTACAGAGAGCTCAAATTTTTTGTGGCAACTTTTGGACGGGAAGAAACAAAGTAATTCTGAAGCTCAACAATCAAGCCAAACAAATTTTGGAAATGATTTTGAAAAGTTTGAATTGAATTCTGACAAGAAGTAAGTGCAAAAAGCTAACTAAAAAGATGTACTGTATGTTAAAATATAATTTACTTAAAAAATAAACAAACACGTCCTGGCATAAAATTTTTGGGTAGGAAATGTCCAGGTGGAAAATGTTTAGGTACGATAGGAAATGTTAAATAGCATATGTCCGGTTGGAAATGTGCGGTTGGAAATGTGCGGTAGAAAATGGCATACAACTGTACATTTTGTCGATGAGTTGCATTTTTCTATATTATAAATTTAATTTGATTTACATGTTTTTTGTTTACTAGTACGGCAACTCAATGTCTGTTGATGACTCCATTTCTGTATATTGTTTACTGGGAGGAACCCACTGAAGCCGTAAAAATGGTTTACAATCGAAGATATGAATTATGTGCACTTGCCAACTCAAATTTCAATGTATTCGTTCGAATTCTTGCCTCTAAAATTTGTGGTGAAGTCCTGGATCCTAATGTTAGAAGCCTTCAAGCAGAATTAGTGCTTCGTATTACAACCCCTAACTTTATACAGCAGCTCTTAAGTTACCTCACAACTCTCATTGAACGTCTCCAAAATGGCCCAGCTCTTAAGCCAACTGCAGCGTAAGTACTTAATAAAAGTTAATTAAATTATTTTTTAAATTTCATACCTATAAAATTATAGAAATAAGTATAACACGATTATCATATTAATCATTACGAATTTACACAACTTTCTTTATTTTGGCAGGAATTCTGAAAGCCAACATTTGCGTTCAATATTCGAAGTCTTCGAAGAAGTTCTTTAATATTGCCTTTTTCTTGTGACTGAGGAAATACACGAATTTATTCCCGCGGCTGTGTTTTACGAGCTTGATAAATGCATGAGGGCAACTAATGACCTGCAGTTACTGTGCACTAAGGGCGAAATACTTGCATTTTCAAAAGAGCACCATCAACACTTATTCATGCTCAAGCACATGTATGACGATACTGCAAGGCATTTAAAGGACTACCTATCGTATTTAAAATCTACACCAAAATCAAAGGCTCGTAAGGCACGTTCAATTCCAGACCGAATTCGTTTACAAGCACAAAAGGCAAAGAAAGAATCTCAACCTGAGCAGCTGCTAAACCTCAACATCGACGCCAGAATTGGCAACATCCCTATTACTGTCACCAGCAGTCCGCTTGTGAAGCCTACAGCTGACGTTTTTACACCTGAAAATTTAACTCAAATTTGTCGAATGTCAGTTGACCAAGTTTTTAATTTACTCTGTTCTAAACGGAAGAATTTTGTGGAATTTATTACGCGGAAAGAAATCTCACACAATCAGCTCAACCTCATTGCCGTAATTTGGTCCACATTTTTTAACAAACCAGAATTTGCAGATTTCCGAAAATATTTATTTTCAATTTTAATTGAAGACGTCTTCTTGAGTAGGGTGTTTGGTTACACTCGTCAACGTACACGTGACTTTAGGTAAAGCAATTTAATATTATATTTAATGGAATTACTACATAGAAAGCTTTAATACATTGTCATTTTTGCAAATGCTGCAATCAAAAGGTCTAACCATGTGTATTAATTTTCAGTGAGCGGAAACCTCTGACGTACAATTCAACTACAGAATTTTTTGGAAGCCTTTTCACATTGTATAATTTACTGTGGATTTACTCGGAATCGGAAGCAGAATCAGAGAAGCACTCAATAGAATTGTTAAAAAGAAACATTCGATCTGTGCATGACCAACTTGGCCATGTGGTCGTGGCATATCCCAAGAATAAGAAAATATTCAATCCGTCAATTTTAGCAGCAATTTTGCGGTTCAATGGACGCTTCAAGACTTTGGCAGAAACCACAAAAGAAAGCACGCTACGAAAGTAGATTCAAATGGCGAAGAATAAAATCATACGAAATATATAAGGAATTTTTAATCGCAAGATTAAATGTTGACAAAATTTGCAAAAAACAGGCCACCCGATCATGTTTTTTTCGTGAATAAGTTTTTAAAATTTCTGCGTGGCTTAGTTTATTATTCATTCTTTAGTATTTATTTTTAGCTATAATATGATTCTGTAATTTAAAGCATGGTTAGTTTTAACATTGTGGCGATAGTTGTCATTGTAAATGTACATAATAGTTTAACCTTTTAGTTTAGGTATACCGAGGTGTAATGTCGTTTAAAAAAAGTATTGTAAACTCAATTTTAACTAATTCAATAATTTAAAAAATGCTTACACTGTAATATTAAACAAGATAATGAAATTGAAATGAAAAATATTTAAACACGTGTTTAATGATTTTATTATTAATAAATAAATAATTCTAAAACAACAAAACAATATCCTTTTGGTAAAACTCGCTTCTGTTATCTGTTATTGGTAATGATGGAATAAACATAATTATTTACAGTGCAAAGTTACTTACCTTGTAATTAGTAATATATACGCAGCTAATATTGCAGTTCTAACTTTTTAAAGCTCTGTGTTATCATAGTTTATAAATGAGGACAAAAAACATTTCTAGCTTAGTTAAACCATTTGACAGTATATTGTTTTGATTAAGTGTGAAATTAAAAACTTTATATAAATAACATCCAGCAAAATGATTTAAACCAATAATGGCGTTACTTTAACACAATGTTAATCTGTGCAAGCTGAAGTTTTTGTAATGTGGAAGAAAGCTCACAGCATCATTTAAACTGTAAACACTTAAACTAAATTAATAAAGCTTTGACGCCGCTGTAAATAATTTTTTACCTATGAACAAGGTTTGTATGTACAAGTAAAATGAAAGGCAAAGATTAGAGCGATCAGAAGTTCGCATAAATAAGCGATGTTCACATTGAACCATGTATTCCATTTTGTACTTCAAAATATTTACCATTCATTATCATTATTATATCTTTTAGATTTTTAATTATATGAATTTTACGTTCTTTCTTTGCCAAAATAAGGGAGTTGTTATTATATTGTTATTTGCATAGGTGAATTTTAATGGGTCCTCCCTTTATGTTGTATTAAATTAGTTTTTCACTTCTGGATATTCTATCACGAAAATTTATTTTCCCCCCGGATAATGCTTTCATAAAGTTGTTGAACAATATTAAATGCAACATTTGTTAGGTAAGCGTACCAAACCAATCCTCTATAAGTAAATTATGTTCATTCAGTCCAATATTGTTCTCTATTAGGAGCATTAGCTTATTTTAACACTTGTACGTTAATACTTAACAGCTGACTTTCATCTTTATTACGTACATGTTGTAGATTTTACAATATTTAAAAAATTACAATCGTTAAAGCGAAAAGAATAAATTCATTCCAAAAGCTTCCTGAGTATCTATTATGTTGATTGTCAAATTTTTGTACTTATGCTGTAAATCAAGGACGCATGGAATAAAATAGTTTTCTTAACCAACAATTCATAAAATGATCAAGACAAATAACTGTGTTACATTATGACATACTATTTAAAATCATTGCAAGTTGACTTTTCCTAATTTGTTAAAAAACTAACGGAATTAAGTAAACACAAAACTTTTGAATTAAACGAATTAGACTCTAACGCCACTTATACAATTTTATGGAAGTAAGCTTGACTGTAGGGGAAAGATGTAAGCCTGCTTTTATTTGTTGTTATTGAAACAGTAATAGGAGCTCCACTAAAGTTAATACTGTACTAATGTGAGCTGGACTCATGGTATAACCAATTCTAACGATAAGTGTATAATGCAACAATCTGTTATACCTTTTTAATAATAGAATTAGCTTATTTCAAAGTTTATATTTTAAGGAAGTTGACAGTTACCGTTCAAATTTATTTATTTAATATGCAATGTATAAATAATGTAACTCATATAAACATTCAAAAATTACCAATCATTAAAGGAAAAAAAATAAATGTATCACAAAAACGTCACATGAACTATAATTGATAGCGTCCTTGCTACCAGTTAATTGTATTTTTCATTTAGCATAATATTTTTATTACTATAGCTTTAATGACTGCAGGTTTTGCTGGTACAAAAATGAAAGCAAAAAAAAATAAGAATTTAACAATACAATTTCAAATAATTAGATTTCTATTTTTTAATTGAAGAATTCACTTTTTTTTGTAACAAGACAGAATATGTAACTCTTTCTAAACGAGCAAGATTTCTTATTTTAATAAGTAATTGTCCTTAGTGTATATGGTGTCCGCATTTGTAAATCAGTATTTATATTGAACTGCTTAAAAACTTGAAAAAAATAACTCAAACCCCAACTTAAACTCACCAAGCCTCTTCCCAGTCGGTACTTGTATCTTTTTGTTCAGCGTTTAGCTATGCTAATCGACTTCCATCTTAAACAAAGTTTAACTCTCTTTTACAAGTAATTTTATGTTTAAATAAATTGAAACGAATAAACTGCTAACACATTATTATGGGATTGACGATTTTACTGTTAACACAAACGACGTACAAACGAAATCGGGGTGCAACCCTAGAACTTATATTAACTACTGTCGTGATTTTAAGTGTTTCCATTAGAAGGTATGAATTCCCAAGTTTTTAATTATTACTAATAACAAAATATTGCTGCCAGCTGATTTTTCTGGAAGTCTGTGAACACTCGAAACCAACATTCTACTAAAATATTTACAAATATTATTAGTGCTAGACTTAACGCCACCTTTGTTTGATTACGATGATATTGCATTTACCCTAGTATCGTATTCATGTAGGTGTCCAATGTGTAAGAAGTACAAATTCCAGCATAACTGAGAAAGTGATACAACTGTAATTAATGAAATCTAACTATAAAACATAAACGACATTATTCCCTTTTGTAATCGATGGACATTCTGACTTTTCTTCTTAACATTGGTAAGTAGCTTAATTTTTGTTTTAAATGTCAGAATTAGTGTTAATCACTAGGTGGTGCTTTTGTGCTTCAGTGGTATATGCTAAAATCCTTCAGAGGCGGCCGTATGTTTAAAAGAAATAATTATTTCCAGAATTGGGGATCACTTCATTCCTAAAGAAAATACAAAGGCTTTGTCAGTAAAATTTATAACCAGATAAGTGACAGATTACTAATGCGAATTCAAAAGTGTAAATGACATTGACAAAGTTACTTTCCTCGAACTGGTAGGTACATGCATGAAATGCCCACAATCTCTTAGGGTAGATATGTGGTGACTGAGGAAAGGAATAAGCATGCGTGATAGTCGAAAGAAATTAGTAGTTTTATGTTTGCTTTATTAACAGTTAAACACGTGCGTTGTGAAACTAACAAGTTTGTAATTAATAAGCAAATTATCCTATTGTAATAGCATTCGGCAAAATGATTACTAAAAATAATTCCATTGCCTTAATACATTTAAAATCATTGCAAGCTGACTTTTCGTAGTTTGTAAAAGCAATTAACAGAGTCAAACTCAAAAACACTTGAATTAAACTGAAATGGCTTATACGCCTCATAAAATATTTTGTAGTAAAAAGAGCGTTTCAGGCATTATCGACCACAAGGGATCCGGATAAAAGAGGAATCCTGCTTAAAGTGACTGATAATTATAAAATATTTGGTTGGCCAGCCTATGTTTCAATGTTAAAAATATCCGGATGTAAGGGAATCGATATAAGGGAAAACCCGGGTATAAGGGACAAATTTTAGACTAGTTTTTGGTTTTTTTCTCCACCTATAAGGGAATTTTCAAGAACAATGATAAAAATCAATAGTTACACTGAACCAAGCAGAACAAGTGGAGCACTACTATACTTTACAACTACACTGCAATTATCCTATCTGAACATTTACATTATCTTAAATCTAAGTATATGTACACGGCTTTTGTTAGTAGTGACTCTACAGTCAACATAAACTTTACTGCTTCCTTCAGTTTACAATGGCGACGAAAAGGAAAAGAAACTCATTTACCACAGAATAAAAATACGAAATTTTGCAAAAGTTAAAAACCCATAAGCAGACATACGTAATTAAAGAAACTGGAATTAGTTTTAAGTGTAATAAGTTAAATACAATCTGAAAACTGTTTTCAACATTCGAAAATTCAAATCACTAAACAAACAAAGACACAAAACAATCTACATTGACTATTTTAAACAATATAAATAATTTAAACCTATTGAACAAAGTGTATATTTCTTGACCACGTTTTGACTAAATATAAAAATTTCAAATTAAAAATATATGTTGCACTTATAAGGGAAATTTTTTGAATGGTTAAAAGAGAATCCAGCTATAAGGGATGGATTTTTCAGGTTCGGCGGCGTCCCTTATAGTCGGATTTCTCTGTACTTGGGCGACAGATTGAATCTTGTTAAAAATTTAATCAAATGCAAAGTAGTTGTATACATTTTTAACAGTTTATTTAAGATATTGAGTTCCAATACTAAATTGTAATTATAGTTCATTATATAAATGGGTTGAGTGGCAGAGTGGCTCAATGAATCATACCTCTCATAGAAACTGCAGTGTATTATACCTAATGGGTCGAAAATACAATACTGCCACATTCAATATACATTATATAAATGGGTCATAGATTGTAGAACATAATATAAATAACTTGGAAAACTATAAATTATTATTTTGACAACATAAAAAATTTTCAGCAACCTGTTTATCATTTTCTAGGCGTATGCAATTACTTGCTCTACAAACACCGGTCATATTACATACTTTGCTTATATATAATAACCATATCAATTTGTTGCTCGGTGGCTTGATAAATAAAGAGAATGTAAAAATTTTACTATTTTAAATATTTGAGTTCTGAGCTTGATGGCGTCATTTTGAATTGGTCTGAAGTTTGAAAATATTTAACAATTTTCTAGTTTTTAAATCTTTCAAATTTATATAATTATGCAGTATTGACGCCGTATGATGAAAATTAAACATTAAATTTATGCTGGTGTTTCTACGTAGTGCATTGATATGTTCTTTAGCAGAAATAAAAATGAATGCAAAAGATGAGTCGGTTACTACAGAAAACTTATTGTTATTATAAACATTGAATACTGTAATGGGCTATGAATGAATATATAATTATTACGTTATCAAAAGTAATAAGATTTTTAATTTTCATGCTCCTTATTATGCGCTTTATCATCATTACTTATTATTCGCTGCCAAACACGTCCCTGATTCTTACCCAATAACTGTAGAATGACAGTACAATAAAGTTCATTTATTTACGTGGCTGACCTCTCCCAAATAACTTAACTCACTGTATAAATTTATTTTATAGTTTATATAATTATGAACACAAAAAGACATGTTTTTACATTATTCTTTAATCGAAGTTTTTACTTTTGACTCAAACCAAGGCTGTAAAAAATAAATATCAAAGCAATCATAAAAACATGCCAGTAAAAATTGTAATTTTCACATCTCTTTCTAAAAAAAGTGAGCGCGATTCGTTGTTCAGTTAGGTAGCCGTGAATAGGCATGTTTCCAGGCTCTTGTTTGAAAATTAAAACTTACTTGTTGGCTTTTAAAATTCAGAAAAAATATTGCAAGAAATTGAAAATGTTATTACTTAGGGTGAGACGCCGTGCAGAATTTTGCGAACATTTATTTTTAAGAAGCCTATTTCAAAGATATATCTTCGTTAGGGTAAGCAACCTTGCAATCAAAGCAGGTAGGACTGGTTTAATCCCAAGCTAATGTAAGATTTAATTTTCGATGGTATTTTTACTTCTCATGCTAAAAAACAAACTCGTCAAACGGTAAAAAGCTAAAGTATATATTTTTAATTAAAGTATTCCAATATATTTTTAAAAATTGTAACCACAATAAGATACAGCTTCAAAGTTATGTTACACAATTGTATTGTATTGCTAATATCACAAGCACAGCGACTTTATACACTTTTATTTCTATCATTGTCAGATATTACTTATCTGCTATTGCTTAGTTAATATTTCAAAATTTGCACTACTTTTGCATCCGCAGTTTCACTACCAGTAATTCCCTATGGAATTTTTAATTTTATCATGAAATATAGTATTTAAATTTTTAAGCTTGTTTTTTTCATTAAGGCATATCCTTTGGTATAGAATGCTATAAATTATTGTGTAGGTTTCATACATACGGCGACTTCACTTGAACAACGATAAAAATATATTCAACGTTTTTTAAGAGATAAGTTAGGTCATGCGACAACAATCAAACAATATGTATTGAAGAAAATGATTTGGTTTCATGGATTTGGGTACTATGAGTCAAGTTCTTAAATCAGATTTAGATTCGCAGTTTTTTAAACCAGCAAATACTTGGAATCAGGGGAAAAGATTGTTTTAATTTGCTTTTACTTTACAACTACTAAAAGAGTTCAAACACATGTTGCTATTAGTTGATATGAAGGGGTTAAGGAGGCTTGCTGACGGCTAAATTGATCTATTTGGAAAAATAAATAAAATTATTTGCAGCAAGTAATAACAATTTGTAAAATTTTACAAAGTGGGGTAAATAATGAGATGAAATCACAAACGTCTCAATATTCCTCAAATTAGGGTGACAGCTAGGTAATTCAAATTCGATACTTTACTTTAAACTATATTTAGGCTATTTGGGTAGTGAATTTTATTTCTATTACAAGTTAGTATGGCTTCACACATTACTGACATATAGAAACTAATTTAAGTAAAATATCGTTATTAAATTACCTAATTAATTCTAGACTTTTTTACTTCAGTAAAATTGCTAAAACAAATTTTTTAAAACATACTTTTGTACATAATAAATAATGGAATTTAAACATAAATCACCTAATTAATTAGAAGAACACATAATCTCACCTCATTTAAAAAAAAATTACATGATGAGCAAACGAAAAATCACAAAATTACAGTCGCCTTAGTTATAAGGCCATATTTGTGTAGCCAAGTAGATATGTTAGTGCGACATCAGAATAATAATTTTATCATGGTAACTAATTACCAAAGTTTTACCATAATTATTTTATTACGTTTTGTTCAAGTCCCAGTGTAATTAAAGTTCGACGCCGTCAGACTAGTTTACAAGTATTGATTTGGGGCCACGTTCGTGTAGCTTTGAATATGCTTTGGCAAGAATTATTATTAGAAACTGTGTGTAGTGTAGACATAAATAGTAAGCACAGAGTTGCTGTCTTTAGTGCTGTAGATATTTTTTATGTTTGGCTTGTTCTAAATTAAATTATTCTAAATTAATTGTTGACAAAATAATTCGTGATTTAAAAATATTAGTAGTATTTCGGTGTTTTCAGAATTTTGCAAATATTTCCAGATAGTTGAAATTTTGTCAAGTTACCCGGAAATCAGATTGAATTTTTGTCATGTGAGGTATCACTAATATGTTTAGACCCAAGGATTCTGACAGCAGTGTAGACATTATGATAAAAAGAATATTTAGGAACGGCGTTGGGCGTAAACATTGTTTTAATAAACGAATAATAAATTTTCCGCAGTGACAAATGGATATTCGTAAATGACGTAATATATTGTGCTAAAGGCCACTCAACGGATATATTCAATACAAACAAGGGGAAACGTATAATGACGTCATACTAAATTATTTTATCGTTATTTAAAAAATTAAATACTCTAAAGTTAAGAAAAAAACCTGATTTGTAATTTTTAAGTTATGAAAAAATTAGAATGCGTCGAATTTCAGCAATGGCAGCAAAATTGGAATTTTTAAGATTATTTGTAAATGAATTGTAGTATATAACTATTAGCTCTGGTTTTATAGAAAATAAAACTTACTTGTTATTATTTAATCTTTACATTGAATCTACTGAACAGCTATCTTGCCACAAAATGCTTACAATTATATTTTAGTTAACAATTAACATAGATAGCAAACTAAAAATATTCATTTCGAGAGTATAAATTAAATTTTCTACATAGCGAGCAGTTTTGTGAGTTTAAATATTTTGATAAATTAATTAAAATAAAAGTTAGAATTTTGAGTTGACAAAATATTTAATGCAAATTTATAGTAGCATACTGGTTTCAAAGCTTATGAAATGAATCTATTTCCTTATTTTTTCACAGGAGAATTGTGATAAGTCGGATTTATTTTCTACTGACAATGTAATTATTTAAGACTCCACAGTAGCAACAATTTCGGAAACAGCTGTATCTTTAGCAAAATTGCAATTAAATTAGGAAACTGGAGATAACGCCAAGTATGATTTAAATAATAGCCATTTTTTTATACTATCAATCCATTTATCACATATTAATTTCTTCAACTATTTTTAAACTGCAAGTGATTTATAAACAGTTTTTGTACTTATCTGTTGATTCATTAACATTACTTTACTAATTTTTAAATTATATTTAGCAAAAATTACTTATGGTTCCTGTATCTCTAATTATTTCTAGAAAAGCACAATATAAAGCAATGCTTCTGCAAGAAATCGGTCCTGTCGTCCTGTGGAAATTAAAATTCTGGATCACTTATTAAACATGCCACAGAAAGATGCGATCCTGTATGTATGTCGTGTTTCACATCAGGAAGTTTCATGAGCTTGTTAATCAGAAATTAATTCCAGACCATGGACTCACTGTACTTATCTAAGTCATTGGAAATATCGTATCAACTGGTTCTCATCTCCAGCTACAGACGCACATTGTAAGGTGATGAGGCACATAATATAGTGACAAACCAACATTTCTTGGGCAACATTTAAAAAAAAAGGCTGAGAGCTTTGCTCCGAAACTTGACCCACTTGATCCAAGTTCAGTTTATAGGTTATAGAAATTTTGTGGAATTAATTACCCGGCAAAAAATCTTCCACAATCAGCTCAACCTTATTGCCTTGATTTAGTCAACATTTGTTTTTTTTTACGTTATATTATTTATTGTGGATTAACCCCGAATCAGTACAGAATCCGAAAAGCACTCAATTGATTTGTTAAAAAGAAACATTCAGTGTTTGCATGACCAACTTGGCCATATGGTCGTGGCATATTCCAAGAATACAAAAATATTCAATCCTTCAATTTTAGCAGCTCTTTTGCGAGTCAATGGGCGCTTCAAGACTTTGGCAGAAACTACTAAAAAAAGAATGGTAAAAAAGTAGCTTTAAACGGCGATAAAAGCAATCATTAGAAATTGCTTGGCATAATTCCACAATACCAAGAAATTGTAGCACTTACATAGATTCAATATCTACAGTCTACAGTCTACAGCTGACATAAGAAATAAAAAGATTTTCACAGAGCGTTTAAATGCAAATTTAAAATTTAAAATTAAACTGTCAGACCCAGCAACATGAATGATGCTCAAGTTAAAGAATATGATGTGGTTTCAATAGATCGTAAAGGCCAATGGATAGTGTGTTACATGTTTTGTTCTTTTTAAAGTATTGAAGAAAAATGTATTTTAATATGATGTTAGTTAACGTTACATTACATAGAGAATTTGTAGATAACATTTTAATTATATGAATTTGCCAGAGACGAGCCTTTCTAATCATATTACCAGTATTTTGTGTATTTGTATCTGAATTTTAAAGTCGCTTACTCTATTATTAAATCTTATGTATAGATTTTAGCTCTAAAATAATTCTGTAATTTAAATTATCGTTCTCTTGTAATATTTTTTTTACTTATACCATTTACGGTTTAACTTATGCTGTGGACAATCTAATATAACAAAATATTAGGTTTCAATTCTAAATTTAAGTGAAGTCTCAAAGATCGTGTAGTATTACTTGATGACTCGTTATTGTAGCACTTCAACAAATACATAAAAAGCATTTACATTCGAATAAATGAGTATAAATTAATTAAGGGGGTATTTTGGACTTGTAAATTTATTATCAAATTCTGCACTCAAAGATATAAGTTAGTGTTATTATGTTAGCAATAATATGCAAAAAGTCAAAAACATTTATAATAAAAATAGTAAGCCTTAGGAACGGTTAAACTCAAGCATACCAGGGAAAGAAACCCAATAAGGAACAATAACGTGCAGGATTTATCAATTTTATTATTAGTAAGAACTGAATATATAAATGCAAATTATATAGTTATTGCAATGTGTGGCATGTTTGATATTAGCATGCCAAAACAACTTTATAATTTTAAATAATTTAATAAGGAATTAGAATTTCTCATTTTCAAGTTCGCTTTACTCAACTCCAAGTTTTTAAAATCTGCACAAAGCATTACGCTAGAAAGCTAGAGCTAAAAATTATATTTTTTAAGAATCTGCCCATATTGAAATAAGGTAAATGTAGGTTCTGCACAGAAGAAACACAACAAATTAAAGGTGTTGCTACTATTATTTATTGCGGCATAATATTATCTATTTTTGTTTTGGAAAATTACGGCCATATAGGCTTTTAATGACGCCACAGCTAATATTATTAGTTATCCTTCTCTTGAAATTTTATTGCAACTTCGGTAGATTAAAAAGTAACCATAAATTTTATGTTTTTAGAGAAATAAAAATAGCTATTTTAGATAACTTCAAGGTCGTCTACGTCACTTGATAAATTTTTAGATCATATGCATGTCTCAACGGGTAGTTTCATTTTCAATTTCAGCAAAATTGTAGTCAATGAAGTGTGCTTCTATTTGGAGTTTGTCTTCATTAACATTTTAACATTTTCGGTAATTAATTTTGTAATATAATATGCATATTTATTGATTAAAAAGGTTTTAACACTACACATGCTTATACGAAAAAACTTAAAAAAGCAATAGAACTATTCATATTTGTTAGTTATTGAGATTTTAGCTAGTAGGGGATTGCGTATGTGTGATCGGGTTCATTTTTTATCAACTTTAAAAATCTGCATCTTTTTCCACAGACAACGTACAATAACGAAGAAGCTATCATTGTACTTCTCTATTAATACTGTATGTACAAAAAAATGATCAGTGTCGAAAATTAAAAGTTGCAAGAGATACAGGTCATTGTACGAAAAAACTGCGAAAAGTCTTACAACGGCCCAAGTGCCCTTAATGTGATCAATACATTTAAAGTTAATGGTAAAGTAGGGTCTTAAATGTGACCAATTCAAAAAAGTACTCAAAACTTTCATAATTTTACATAGCCAGAGTTTTCAAGGAAAGAAGCTGAAATCAGTAGTGAAGATAGTTGAGACTATAGGTTGTATGAATATTAGATGGACAGATTTTTAAAGGCGGTAATATTTGAACGGCGGCCACTGATCACACATAAGGGGTGATCACACATACGCACACTACTACTAACCTTTTTTTACTTGCCTATTTATTCAGTAAAACAGCAAACAGCACCAAATAAAATGAAAACTTAAATCTTATTCTAAATACACTTTTACTTGGAAAATAGGCCCCAAAAATCATCGTTATAAATCGGTAACAATTCTGTGCATTTTTTATTCAGTGGCCTTTCCACGTTATATATTTCAACGCTGTTACAACTTTTCACGTACACTATGTTTTAGCTCATACCTGCACTTTAGAACTTTTGATAATCAAAACTAAAAATGAAACAAGTAAGGCATGGATTCCAAACACTAATGACGTGGAACGGGAAAACACAAGAAATAGATACAATACTGCCGTTTGTGTTCTGACGGCACCTGAAGTTATTTATCTTTTTTTCTTTTCTACTTTACGTACAGGTTACCTTCGTCTTCGTTTAATGTTTTGTTCCATGGACAATATTATGCTAAGTATAAAATTGAATATGTGATAAAAAATCATTTAAATTCACTCATTTGGCTCGGCATATCAAATTAATTATTTGCAAAACAAAAAATTGCGTCCAATAACAAAAAAATAACTTTCTGCTGAAGCCTTAAATTAGCATTACATTTTATATCCAACATACGCGGACAGATCATTAACATTAACATTTAAAACATTATGCGACGTATGAGTATAAGAGCTGTAGATAAATATTATTTAAATACTGATATTTCCGAACAAAATTATTATTACAAGAAGTTCACGGCTAAAAATTTTAAAAATTTTATACTTGTTTGTAAACAAATTTAATTATAAATCTACTATAAAGTCAATGACCAAATAGGGTAAACAGTTCTAAAAACATTTTGAAATTGGAGAGATCATTTAACCAAGTAAATTTTAAAAAATGATTAAGGCAAACTTCAACGCCAGCTGGAAGATAGAGTAGTAATAATTTATGAAAATGCCTTATTAGATTCTGAACGATGTTGAAATGTGCACAACAAAGTAATAATGATAATAATATGTTCTACCATGCAAATTAGGTGTGAAGGTTAAAATTATTGTCAATTATAAAAATTCATGATAAAATTAAATTTATAGTAGTAGATGTATTCTTTATCAGGCCTGTTTGCGAATAACGAGGGCTCAAATAAACAGTATTTAACATGGAATTATGTATTTCTCTTTGTATTTCAAAATATTTACTGTTCCTAGTATTTTTTTAATATTAGAGGTCTAATTCCTTTTTTGGCATATAAGTTACTCATAATGAATCATTCTGTTGTGTTTTATTAAATAAGTATTTTAATTTGGCATACTGTATCAGTAAAATATGTTTCGCCCAGGGTAATTTTTTTTAGAAAGTTGATGCACAATAATTAATTTAACAAATGTATTGATTTATTAAATAGGCTAGACAAAACTAACTCTCAATTAGAATAATATGTTGTAGTACCATCTTGTTTTCTATATGCAGGCTTAGCTTACGCTAACACTTTAATGTTAATAAATTTGACAGCTGATTTTCTTATTTTTACGCAAAACAAGTATGTAGTAAATTTTATAAATATTTAAAGTGTTACAATCAATAAAACAAAAAAAAATTACAAAAACGTCCTTAGTATCGAATCTATTATGTATGTTAAACGTGAAGTTCTCGCTCTTAGGCTGTAGAATAACGACGCATGGATTTTGTTTTGACGCTTTTCAATCATTTTGAAAAATTATTGCTTTAAATTAGGACAATTTATATAAAATAATCGCAAGCCGACTTTTCCAAGTTTGCAAATAAACTTATCACAAGGGAATTAAATATTCGCAAAACTTTTGAATTAAACAAATAAAGCTCTGACGCCATCTAAAATACATTGTTTAGGTAACTTCGATTAATGATCATGTTGTACGACTCTATCTTTACTCGTTAAAAACGTATTTGTAAAATTTTTTCCACTAAAGTTAATTATTCCTCTTTTAGTAGTTTTGGCTTATATCAGAACTTCTACTTTGATAAAGTTGACAGTTGTCTTTAAAACTTATTTATACAATGCGTGTCGGGCCGTGTCGTTACTCATATATATAATGATAGACATTTAAAAGCTAGCAATCAATAAAAGGTAAAACGATAACGCACCCTAAAAATGTCATATGAACTGGTAGTGATCACATCCTTGCTCCACGTTACATCTTTTATTTAATATAAGAGTTTTATTACTTTTACTCATTTTTTAAAAGCAACCACATATCTATAATTGCAAAATGTTTTGCTTGTAAAAAATTAAAAGCAAAACAATTAGAAACTAAAATATTTTATGTCAATTAATTAGGTTCCCATTTTTATAATTCAATAATTTAATTTGTGTTTACTAAGGTACTTACATAAATAGTATTTCCGTATCGACTACAACGTAATGCAATAATATCTTTTATCTTAAATTTTTCCTGGCTATACTAAAGCATTGACAAACTGCATACCAAGAAGCTAATTTACTCAGTTCACACACAAACATGCCACAAGCAATTCCGGTTAGAATTATCATTACCATCTAATTAAAATACTGTATTTTGTTTTACATTTTGATGAGTTTTAATATAATAAATATTTTTTAATACATACGGGATCACGAGGAGCATAATTATGCTTAAATAGTCCTCATTCAATTTGTTCCTATTATTAAAACCAACATGTATCTTACAACTTTGCTTTTTTATGTAATTCAAAATTAGATATTGCAACGTTTTGTATTGCAATTGCAATAAGTATAATTACGTGAGCCAGACGTGAATGTACATACATTTGTTAAAACTCAAAGAAATTAATATGATGTATTACACTAACCTTTTAAACTATATTCTAATATAATGCAATGACACGCTATGAGGTAATATACACCACATTCAATGTTATTTTTGGTACTATTTTAACAATAAAAAATCCGGCGCATCGCGCCGGATTTGTCCACCGGGGGCGAGCCCGAAGTAGATGCTGAGCTTCAACAAAGGCGCAAGATAATTTATATAACGGTAAAGAATGACATAAGATTTACGGAAGCTCCGCTACCATCAATACGTTATATACGAATGTACGTAGCATGTTGTGAAATATAGCTAGACAATTTTTGAGAATTGCATTATTCACAAATGACGTCTCTTATGGAGGCTCCCCAGCCATCACTAAGCCATATATTGATGTACGTTGCATGAAGTTCAAAAAAAGCTAGGGCATTTTTAAAAATTGCTCTTTTTAAAAATAACGTCATTTATAGAGCCTCCCTTACAATCAATAAGCCATATACGAATGTACGTAACAAGCTGCTAAAATAGGTTCAAAATGGGGGTTCCTAAAACTATAATATTTGTTGGACGTCATTATGGACGATTCCTGAATATCTATAAGCTATATAGATATGTTCGTGACATGTAGTTACAATGGTTTGGAAAAAATTATTACTTGGCAAGGGCGTGCCTAAAACCACGATATTTGTCGGACGCCATTATGGACGATCCCTAAATACCTTTAAACTATAATTATAGATGTATTTGTGGCATATGGTTACAATAGTTTGAAACACAATTTAAAGTTGGCATTGGGGGTACCTAAAACTATGATATTTTTGGGACGTCATTTTAGAAGATCCCTGAATACCTACAAACTATATAGATATATTTGTGACATGTAGTTACAATAGTTTAGAAACACTTTAAAAGTTGGCTATAGGGAGACCTAAAACTATGATATTTGTGGGACGTAATTACAGACGATCCCTTAATACCTATAAACTATATACATACATATATTAATCCCGGCTTGGCGGTCCAGTGGTTTGACTACTGGATTGCGGAGTCGGGGGAGTCTGCCCCACACTTGGATTGTAATCAAGTTGAGACAGGGCTTGGAGGCAGCGAGGAGGATTCAGTTTGGGGTAGGGAGATGGTATAAGTGGACTGGTGGTATGTATGTTTATCCGTTGCCCTGTGCAAGAGACGGAGATATATGTGCCTTAATACGGATTTGCTCTGTAGCCAAGCCAAGTACTCTTTGTATATACCTATCCTCTCTCCATCTGTTTCTAACTTGTTCCTCTGCAAGTCGTTTCTCTTGTTTACTCTCTCTATCAGTGCAGGGGCAGGCCGGGAAGCTGGTTGGTTGAATTCGTGCTAGAGGAGGGAATTGACAGCCCTCAGCTATTACGATGTAACCTTCCAGCGGTCCGCGGCTACGCCGGAAACAAATTGGCATGCGGTGACGCAGCGTAATCTATCTGTCCAATCAGGTCTGCAGTAAGTGAGCAACTATCTATATAAATACACATTAGCGATGCGAAGCCCATGCGGTACAGTATAATACTGTATCGCGGGTTCTTCAAATCATACAATAAAATTGTATAAAGAGTGAGTGAAATAACTTGGAAAGTTGAAAACTCTATACTCAATACATACATACTAATATACATACATATATTTGTGACATGTAGTTACAATAGTTTAGAAAATATGTGAAGGTTGGCAAAAAACTATGATATTTGTAGGACGTCAATATGGACGATTTTGAACACCTATAAACCATATAGATATATTTGTGACATGTAGTTGCAATAGTTTGGAAATACTTTAGAAGTTGGCAATGGGGGTACCTAAAACTATGATATTTGTGGGACGTCATTACAGAAAATGTAAAAGTTTGCAAAAAACTATGATATTTGTGGGACGTCATTATGGACGATCCCTGAACACCTATAAACCATAAAGATATATAATAATTTAAAAGTTGGCAATTGGGGTACCTAAAGCTATAATGTTTGTGGGACGTCATTACGGACGATCCCTCAATGCATAGTAACTATAATTATAGATATATTCGCGACATGCAGTTAAAATAGGTGGGAAATAATTTTAAAGTTGGCAATGGGAGTACCCAAAACTGTTAACTGTGAAGGACGTCATTTATGGACCATCCGTCACCATCTATTGCCCATTTACTTAAGAATATCCTTGATCTGTAGTAATGAATAGGAATCCGTAAAGTGGTGAGGAAGGAGAATTCTGATTGCCTGTGCCTGTGTTTGAACAGTGGACCCCCGCCATGAGTCACAAGAAGTCATATTTTCCAATTCCAACATTCCAGTCCCAATGCCACGACCACTATACCAGGCTGCCATGTGAACGTACATATGTAAGTAGTACGTTTTCTGGGCGATTAAAAAATGTTTGAATTTAAAAGCTTCAAAAATGCTACCTCTAGCGTGCGACCAACACCCATGGAACAGACAGACAGACAGAAAACACCAGACCAATAAATGCTTGCTCAGTATCTAAAAAACAGAGTTGTAGGTTCTAGTATAGCTCGATATAGCTCGCGCTGGATTTGTCGACCGGGGAGGCCCGAAGTAGATGCTGAGTTTTAACAAAGGCTCAAGATAATTCATGTAGCGCTAAAAGACGATATAAGATTTATGGAAGCTCCCCTAGCATGAATGAGCCATCTACAAATGTAAATTGTTGATTGGATTGTGCATAAAGAAGTGACTGATGGTGCTTCAAAAGGGGATGATATCATCTGCTGGCAAAAATATGTATTGTCAGCAAGGGCGTAGCTGAAATAAAATTTCGGGGGTTGCCCGTCACGAAAAAATTACCGTATATACCACTCCCCCCCCCCCTACAATTTTATAGGTCGTAATTTATTTATTTAAGATAAATATATTATAAATTTTAATATATTATATAATAATATTATAATATAATCCAGCGCGAAGTGCCGGATTTTTTTTTATCTTGAAACATTGATTTGATTTTTTGTCAGTTTAACTGTTAATTGCGAACAAACTATAAATTCAGTAATAACCAAAAACTATACAGCACTTCTCCCTCGCTTTTCTAGTCTATTAAAAGTTGTTTCAATTTAAAAGCTTCAAAAATGCGACCTGTAGCGTGCGACCAACACTCATGGAACATACAGACAGGCAGCAAACACCAGACCAATAGATGCTTGCTCAGCATCTAAAAAACAGAGTTGTAGGTTCTAGTATAGCTAAGGAAATAAAAATAGAAAATTCAGAAACACTTATATCTCTATGTGTTCCTATATAAATTGTTGAATCCAGTAGTGTAAAGCTACGAATAACTTTCTAATTGTGCTAGATTTTTTCCAAATCCTCTCTTTCGTAGGTTTCTTTTCGTCATTTATTTAAATGTATTGCAAAACACGTTTCTTGTCCAACAGAATGATGACATAAACAACATTACGTCAGTTTAGCTACGCTACGCGATCGCCATTTGACATAAATTTTAACTTGCTTTTTAAAGATAGTTCCTTTATAAATAAATTGACACGAAGACGAAAAACTGTCAACACATTTTCATTTAACGATTTTAATTTTCACACAAACGATACAAAAAGGCAATCAGGATTCACAATACAAACCTCAAACATATATTTATTATTATTGTATAATGATTTTAAATTTTGAATGCTCGCTTTAGAAGGAAGGAATGCCCAAGTTCCTAATTCCTAAAAATTCATAGATACCGTTATTCGTAGATACAAGCAGGTAATTGCTTTACTAAAGACAATTTAAAAATAGTATTACCATCGACGAAGTACGAACACCACTAATAAATACTAATTTACAAAACTAATTCATTATTTAAACATTTAAATAATTTTTTTTTCTAATTTTAAAATTCAAATTATTCTGAACAAGAATTATGACTTAAAAAAAGTTTACAGTTAAAATGTGAACTTATTTATAAGTCTCTAAAAACAATTAAAATACTAAATAGCTTAACCTACTAAAATTTGGCTAAATAAATTAAAAAAATAACCACGTTGCTTTAGAACGTGTACAATTATTGCAAGCGGACTTTTCTTATTTTTTGAAATTAACTATCAGAGTCAACGCATAATGCTTGAATTAAACTTTTTAAGCTTTGACGCCATATAAAATAAATTTTTCAAATGTACAAGCGTATTTTAACAGATGATGGCATCTTAGTATGCGGTAAGAAACTATTTTGGGCTATTTTGCATCTAATTTAAACGTGTGAACACACTTGTTAATTCAAATGATATTCTACTATAATATACAACGCTTCAAGCTCTACATTTATGGTGTACAAAGAATTTCGTTACACCGAATTTATTCACTAAACTGGGTCTCCGCAAAATAAAGGTTTTCCATAAGAATAACATTACGAGTATACTCTTACGCAATAATTTCCATAATCCCCAACACTTAAAACTAAAATATGTTTTGCTTCTTATTCCTTATTTTTTTTAGTACCAAATACCCTGAAAAACATTTCTGTTACGTCTAATTTTTTGTTCTAAAAATGGATGACACAGCAAGCTATAAGATTTTAATAGCCAGAGAAAGTAAGTTAGCAGAAGATTTTTAAAAATACCCACTTGTTAGGGTGGTAAAAAGTTTTACGTTTTCTGCTTAGAATAATTTTGTACTCCTCAATAAAAACGAAGCTTGTTCTACGATACTCAGTTTTTTACTAGCTCGGTCTGAAAAGAATATTTTTATTTTCCACAATAATTGTTCTTGGTGTATTTCAACCCACTATAGTATTATACGAAATAATAATTGCTGAGTTAAATAAAGCATATACAACAATTTTCCGAAAGCTTTAAAAATCAGCCTTTATTAAATGAATAATCGGTTAGATGAATGCTAAGGGTGAACTAATATTCACACACATCAACTAGTACTAATATTGCCACAAGACAAAAACCATCATTCTACTAGCTAGCAGCCAGTCTTCATCTTCAAGCACCACCCAGAATTTCTTTTTCGGCTGTAATTTTGTACCTAATGTAAAAATATGAACACATATGTTAATTCCAATCATATTTTACTGTATTAAAGTACGTTTCAAGCTCTACATTTATGGTGTAGGATGAATGTCGTTACACCGAATTTATCCACTAAACTGGGTCTCTGGAAAATAATGGGTTTTCATTAGAATGACATGTATACTGGCATACATAACAGAATTATTTTTCCCATGTTATTTGTTGTTATTTTTAGTACCAAAACCACCAGGAAGCAACTCTGTTTAATTTTCCGTTGTAAAAATAGACAACACAGCAAGCTGTTCAATTCCTTAAAAACTGAAAACTGAATTCTGATTTTGCTTGTGATAACTCACTCCTTCAGTAAGGAATCCATTATTCCCTACCACAAAGGAAGACAGCTTACGTTAATATAGTAATGCGCTTCCAAATTGTATGCGATTTTAAAACCATGTGAAGAAAAAAAGCTGTTCATAAATGTGGAGGTCAGTTACAAGCCCCCCCTCCTCCCCAAGGTCAACAATTTTTCTAATAGTGGCTGAACCTCTTGTCGAAAACATGGAAGTACTACTACACTATTACCTGTATCTCATAAAAACATAAGCCTTGTCTGTACATAGATATCGTCTGTGAAGAACCAAAATGATCCAACCTAATTTAAGCTACAATCAAACGGAGCTATGTCATAAAAACAAAGTGAAAAACATGCGTAAAATGTTAATTAAGAATTTTTAAAAAGTGTAAAATGTTCTATTTACATGTTTTTGAAAAGTGTAAAATGTTCTATTTACATGTTTTTGAAAAGTGTAAAATGTTCTATTTACATGTTTTGGAAAAGTGTAAAATGTTCTATTTACATGTTTTGGAAAAGTGTAAAATGATCTATTTACATGTTTTTGAAACGTACAAAATTTTCTATTTACATGTTTTTAGAAAGTGCAAAATGTTCTATTTAAACGCTTTGAAGATCATTAAATATTTCAATATTTTTGTAGGTAGTAGATTTTATTTTTTATAAAAATGGATATGGGTCATTTCGGTTCTTCACAGAAGATATACATAATTACCATGCTTTATAACGAACTAACTTTACACGCAGATTTAATCCAAAATGTATGCATGAAAATATGTATCTAGTATCTAGCATTTAAAAATTTTTTAACTAGATCTGTTCTACAGGCACATCGCATCGGCTCCAAGTTGTTAAGTTAAGCACAGCCAACTACATAGATATATACTGGCCTACCGTTGTACCTGAAAAGTTTGTAGCCAAAAAAGTTTGAGTTTAGCTCACTAAAACCAGCAGGTGCCTCTGCGAGCCGTTCTATGAGCAACTAGCACAAACCGCTTTGGGGCCATGTCAATACTTAGGTGGGAGGGGGGTCGGGTGGGGGGGGGGTTAAACGATATTAGTAAAAATGTTGACCGAATCCTGACCAGCAAGCCTAGAGGGGGAGGCGTGGGGGGAGTCGGAAATCTGGATTTTTGTGTTGACGTCATATGTACATGGCCCTTTATTACTTGTATGCCAAGGCAGGTCAATCTTTATGTAGTAGGTTTTTCCCTACCGTCCATTAAGTGATCGCACAGTGAGAACGCTTTTATTTCATTAAAGAATTTACTGGCAGGCAGAGGCATCGGACCAGACAACGAGAGGCATCAGATTTGAATTATTGACTGGTATCGGTGACTGCATTGCTGTGTGCAATGTGCAATAAAATTGTGCACTGGTTTGATCAGCTCATGTCATGCAATCTATTATGACATTAAAATATTGTAATCATATCCTACTAATTAGCTTACGAACTGTGTGTAAGTAGTAATTCTGTATCTTACCTCATACTAATTATATTACT
Source organism: Dicyrtomina minuta (assembly GCA_949802685.1). Classification (NCBI taxonomy): domain Eukaryota; kingdom Metazoa; phylum Arthropoda; class Collembola; order Symphypleona; family Dicyrtomidae; genus Dicyrtomina; species Dicyrtomina minuta. The sequence goes on along the minus strand of OX461808.1, from coordinate 135,480,937 downwards.
GTTAATACTTACACATTTTTTCTTTACATTTAAATATTGGTGCTCCAAGCGCCAACAGTTGACATTGCTGTCAGCGTGTGGGTACAACCATTTTTTGATATTACGTTGCCATGGGCATTTCATTTCAAATTATGAGCATTAAAGCATTCTAATATTTCGTAAACAGTAAAAATAATTGTAGGCAAAAAATAACAACGCGTTTTTAGAAAATATAATTATGAAGTTTTAACTTTTAATGCATAATTATTTATTAGCCAGTCCTACTTTCAATCAACACCTACACTGAAACTTTTTCTATTAGAAATTAGAATTTAATATTCAGTCAGAGTTTTGAAGAAATCAGAAGTGTTCATCATTTTCATTGTGAATATAATCATCTGGTCACCAGTATAGGTAACGCATTTTATTAATTTATATACGTATGTATGTGTGTGTTTACCTAAAAATATAAATACTTTTTTCCATTGCCATTGTACATGTGACTTATCATTATCATTTAAATTCAGTATAACGATTGCTGGTAGTCATGTAACTACTTTGCTCAAAAGGATTACTCTTCTAATATTCAATAATCTTAGCAGCACTCATGTTATTGTGCAACTACAATGATGTTGAACAGAACCTCTGTACTAGCCGCGCAGTGTTGATGCAAAGTTGAAAATAAAAGTTTACTGGCCGGGGTTGACTAATGAAATATTAATATGTAATTATGTACATTATTTTATTGGCATATTTATATAAATGCATGCAAGGTAAATTATTGGTTTATCATCGGTGAATTACGAAAAACAATATTGGGTAGTCGTTGGCGTATTGTTTTTTAATACGCTTGGGCCATTTCAGAAAGCCATTGCTTCCAAAACTAGGGTATTGATATTGGATCCACCCATATACACCAGCTTACACCCATATCCACCAAATTACACCCTGTCCATACACCAACTTACACCCCACATAGTCCGAATATAGATATATATTGATTATAAGTGCTTTCCTCTGGCTCTACGAATGACATCAAACATTTTCAGTTTAATTTTTTTCCGAATCTATATGACACGGCATTACAGTCGACGAAACAATTTCAAATTGAAACTGCAGGTTTGGCGCCAAAACATTTTTGAGTTTTGAATTTTAGCATTGCTTGAATGGAGAAACTTACTTTTTTCGATCCATCGGCTCAGTGTCAGTTTTCATTTAAATTTCAAAAAGTAGTATATGTTACATAGAGAAAAACACGCTCTTTTTAAAACACTCTCCAGAATTATCTACAAACAAAAATTACGCATGTGACGAATTTTCAAAGTTATGAATTTTTTAAACTTTTTATGCATGTAGACATATAGGAATTTGTTAGCAGGCGTGCTTGGGTGAGCGGTTAGGACTGCAGACTGTAACGAAATTTACAGCCTCAGACCTGGCTTCGATCCTCGGCAACTGCTAATCGTTTACGGCTCGGTGTTGTACGGTAAACGTCACTGGATGGTTGATTGAAACCCAATCTGCTTTGGTGCTCCTTAGTGACCACTACTTACTGTAGGGGCCTAGGGAATGAGACTCCTTTACTGTGGAGGAGGGGACGGGGATAGGTGAAAGGGTACAAAGACCGAGACGATCTAACGCGGTATAGCCTCCTATTTCCTCACCCATAGTAGTGACTGTTTGAGTCTGCTTGTATGAACTTCGGTTAAATCGACCTAATGAATAAATTATTATATAGGACTTTGTAGGCATATATATATTAACATTGTCATGTGACGCTACTTAAGAAGCATTTTTGCTAGTCCATTCGTCTCTTAAATTTTATTTTGCCAATCCAAATGAAGAAATGCACTATATTATTGGCAGTTAGCTTAAGCATTTTACTAGAAACTAAAATGTATTATCTAAACCATTAGAGCGCAAAAAGTAATATCTTCTTCGTTAGAATGTAAAATGTAGAATTTACACTGCTAAAGCGCAAAATCGGTTATCTGCAAAATTAAAGTTCGAAATATGATACACATTTACACTCCTAATAATGTTACGTTCAATAACTATGACCCTTCAAACGTGAATCTACATATTCATTAAACTTTAAATTGTCGGTGAAGGATAAACTCCGAAAAAATTCATAACTTTGAAAATTCGTCACATGCGTAATTTTTGTTTGTAGATAATTCTGGAGAGTGTTTTAAAAAGAGCGTGTTTTTCTCTATGTAACATATACTACTTTTTGAAATTTAAATGAAAACTGACACTGAGCCGATGGATCGAAAAAAGTAAGTTTCTCCATTCAAGCAATGCTAAAATTCAAAACTCAAAAATGTTTTGGCGCCAAACCTGCAGTTTGAATTTGAAATTGTTTCGTCGACTGTAATGTCGTGTCATATAGATTCGGAAAAAAATTAAACTAAAAATGTTTGATGTCATTCGTAGACCAAGAGGAAAACACTAATAATCAATGTATATCTATATTCGGACTATGTGGCACCCGTTCGTTGTATTTACTAAACACCAGCCCGGTCTGAGATGGATTCTCAGTGTTCGCTGCAGTGCAAGGTTCATTCGCCTCTGCAGACCATGAAAACCGAGCCCGCTTTGACACTTCGTGGCCGCAGCAGTATTAGTCGTTTAGCTCTATGTTGATTGTTGATATGCTGGAGCCGCTGGAGGTGAATTTAGCTGCGATAATAACTTACGTAGGGGTATAAACGCTTCATAAGTACATGTGCAATGTACCCCCCACCACTCGCTAATTTCAACGTAATTTATTTTATAACATTTCATATCCCAAGCCAAAGATAGAAAACTGTCGTTTTCTTCTTTCCTATCTTTCTGCCATTGTACAAGTAACATGTAAGTATTTTTGCATTTCCCAATGTTATATGATGCATGTAATTTATTGTTTCCAGGCAAACGCTCTATCTGTCAGTGTCAATTCTGTCACTCTTTCCTTTTCATGTTTTCATTTTAACTTCTTTTCTGGTCCACATTTTGTTAGATAAGAAACCGTAAAATAATATAATTTTCATTAAAATCGGTCTTTATCCGTTCTTGTCAAGCAGAATAATTGTGTTAGTGTTGCAATGTTAAAAGTGGGTGACTGATTGTGTCTGAATGATAAAAGTCAGTGACTCTTATTGTTACAATGTTAAAAGTGGGTGACTGAAGGTGTCTGGATGTTAAAAGTGGGTGACTGATGGTGTCTGAGTGTGAGTGATAAAAGGGGATGACTGATGGTGTCTGGATGTTAAAAGTTGTCTCCGATTGGTAAAACATGGTAACGCTTTGTATGGTGTGTAAAATAGTGTAGGGTGAGTGTGCCTAATTGTGGCCATTCTCTAATTGTGGCCACCCGCTCCATTTGAAGCGCATGTCTCAACATAGAAAATTTATATTAAGGCATATAGAGATACTGGTGTGTACTAGCTACACTTAAATTTAAGGCGCCAAAATCAAATCAGTGGCACCAAACAAAATTGACAAAAGCTGACTTCCTGATTTTTCGTATTTAGAGTGGTCTAGCTCAAATTTAATTTAAATCTACAGCAGTAGCTTTTAAGTTGAAACTTTTCATGAGTAATGATCAACTAATTTAAGTAAGTAATCTACGCTATTAGATTGCAATTTTATTTTTCGAGATAGAAGCAAAAGTTGAAAAACTGAAATCCTCAATTTTTCACCGAAGTGCTGTAATTGTGGCCACTGCAGATGCTAAAATGTGGCCGGGTCTAAATTTAATAAATTACAAGGTTTCTTGCATGTAACACCAAGATTGGGACTAACAAGAAATAAAAAATAATTTCGGTACGTATTCGAGCGATTTCACGGTGATTTGAGATATTTTCGACGGGCTCAACCATCCTAACATGCTTAGCATTGTAGCAAACGAACAGATTCTACGAGCCACCCATAATACAAATAATGATACCATTTACAGAATCTAGGATTGCGTATGAAGCAAACTGGCAATCTTGACGCATTAAACAATCAAATTGATAGTGTGCTCATTAGCTGGACCGTTAGAAAAACGTAATCGTTAGTTAACTGAGACTTTTGCTAGAATCTCCAGATGATAGACAGCTTTAGCATGAGAAAAGCAGATATGCTGGTTGCTGCTCACGAATGCAAGTTGTGCAATTTTCTTTGAAAATAATCAGCTACTACTACTTTAGCATCATGAGTGCTTAAATTGTATTGAAATACAGAAATTTAAGGATAGCCACAATTAGGACTCGCCCGGCCACAATTAGGGCACTTTTTTTGACTTTGTAAACGTATCTTTTTGTATCTTGAAAGCCCTATGATTTGCATTCACGATTATTTTTATTCTTATTAAGCGAGATTCAGCCAACAATTCTGTACATAAGGTTTTTCTCTGCAAGCTCTGGTTCAAAAGTAATGATTTTTGAAAGTTTACCTTTTATGAACCCGGCCACAATTGGGCACTCTCACCCTACAGTTGCGACCGAAAGTATCCGGACAACGGGGCTCGCAAACTTTGACCTCGAATTGAATTAAAACAGTTGACGCACATATCACTATTTTTTCACACAATGTAGCCTGAAGTGCAGCGAACATGATAAGATGTGGTTTGTGTTGCCAAACTAATATGCGCTGCTACAAATAAATTATTTCAAAAGAATCGAAAGACAGTGTCCAAAAGATATATATCTAGTTGGTTGTGCCCAAACCCACTCTACCGCCCTGCAACGTTTAAACGAAGCTAATTTATTCCTTATTGAGTTTGGGAGTTACTTTTGTGCAAGGTGAAATTATATACTAACTGTAAAATGTTAAAATGTGAAGTAAAAAATTTATGGCAATAAATCATTTATCATATTTCCTTTTCCTGTAATACTCGACTCCGTCCACTAGTCAAATGCAAGGAGTCAAATGCTAGCCTCCCAGACTCGTCTGACTACTATTACGGACCCGTCTACAACCAAACAGTAGTGTAATAAATGAACCATCCACTATTCAAACTCCGATCTCCCAGATCCGTCCATTGTAACATTAAATACGATATATAGTAATAAAGTTGGTTAAAAAAAGGTGATATATCTGTTTCCAATTTCGCTGCTCCCTCTTGCACTTGAGTACAATCTCACCCTCTGTAGTACGCACCAATCAAAGTTCAAACAATAATAATGTGACAGGTATTTTTCAAAGTTTTTAGGCGCGTTGCAAAAATAAACAGTAATTCGCGTTTATTTCGTAATTTGGAAGTGTATACGTACAAACGGTGGAAATAAGTATTTGTGATTCGGGGTGTTATGAATTAAAGTGCATATAACTCACAAACGGTCAAGGCATATAACATGAAAATGTAAGTAAATGTAAGTCATTTTATTAGTGATTAATTGCAATGCATGCAAAAGCTGTATCTCAACTGGATTTCTAGAAATTAAATAAATGCGAAAATTTTATTAAAAAAACGAGGGAAAAAAGTAATTGTGATTTTGGATTTTTTTAAAACCAAATCCATTTAATATCTAGTATGACCTCCCTTTGAGGCCAAAAGCTCCCAAATCCCATTCGAAACAGACTCGACTAGCTTCTTAGTGAATTCAGAGCTAATCTACTTCCATTCTTTTTATAGGACAGTGATCAATTTGGATGTGTTTTTTATTTTAGGTTTGGGCCGAATTCCGGATATTTTTATTTAAAATATCCATGTAAACTTCTTTAGTCATATTTGTGGGGATATAGACTAACGTTCGGACCCCGTGAGCAGAAAAAAGGCCCTACACCATTACGCTTCCTGAAAAACACAATGAGTTAACTACATGGTCAAATTCTGTTAAAGTGGGACATTTGAAGGGGGTTACACACCTCATTCGTGTTTAACTGTAGATGTCGCACTGCCAGGCTTAAGGGCTTCTCGAGGTCATTTCCACACCCTCTAAACACCTTTGATACCAAATTGGCAGAATTTAGGTTCATCGGACTAAATAACATTGCTACATGGATGAGGTCCCCAAGATGTGTGTAACGCCCTTCAAATGTCCTACTTCAACAGAATTTGACCATGTAGTTAATTTATTTTGTTTTTCAGGGAGCGTAATGGTGTAGGGACTTTTTTCTGCTCACGGGGTCCGAAAGTTAGTCTATATCCCCACAAACATGACTAAAGAAGTTTACATGGATATTTTTAATAAAAAAACCGGAATTCGGTCCAAACCAATACTACAAAACACATCCAAATTGATCAGTCCTATAAAAAGAATGGAAGTAGATTAGCCCTGAATTCACAAAGAAGCTAGTTGAGTCTGTTCCGAATGGGATTTGGGAGGTTTTGGCCGCAAAGGGAGGTCATACTAGATATTAAATAGATTTAGTTTTAAAAAAATCCAAAATCACAAATACTTTTTTCCCTCGTTTTTTTAATAGAATTTTTGCATTTATTTAATTTCTAGAAATTCAGTTGAGATACAGCTTTTGCATGCATTGCAATTAATAACTAATAAAGTGACTTACATTTACTCACATTTTCATGTTATATGCCCTGACCGTTTAAGAGTTATATGTACTTTAATTCATAACACCCCGAATCACAAATACATATTTCCACCGTGTGTAATCAAGGGATCACCCACCCTCCTTTTTATAGTATAATAGTATATAAAGGTGATCAACGGCTTTAACCCCTCCTCCGCCTATTTTGTACACGAGATGTATAGACGACGCCTAACTGTCCAGGCTACTTTTGCTTTCGGCAGTCATATCGTCAATTTCAAGGAAAACGCAATGATTACAACGACAAAAATTATTGTATATAACAAAAAAATATTTGCAAGCACTTTTTGATCTTGTGCCGTAATTGAGTAGGAAAGATGTAATTTACAAAGTTATGGGCATAAATAATGTGTACTAGATTCCAACCAAGTACTAACAAATTCACTTAAAAGGGATTCTGGTAAAAGGAAACATCGCCTTAACGGGACGGATTTAAAGTGTTTGGTTGGCCAGCCTATGATTCAATGTTAAAATTATCCGGTTATAAGGGAACCGCTTAAAGGGATTATCCAGTTAAAAGGGACTTTTTTTTAACCATTTTTGCTTTTTTCATTTACAAGGGATTTTTCAAGGAAAACAAGTAATAAAAAATAATAGAGTCGAACGAATAGAGCACGACTGTTCTTGACAACTAAACTGCACTCATTGTATGTCTTATCTGAACATTTACATTATCTATCTAGATCGTCGTATTCATAGAGTATAAAGCTTTCTTGACTGTCAGTTGTACTTTGGACTTAGACTCTAACCTTCACTGCTTCCAGATCTACTAAGTTTGCTAGGCATAATGTTGAAGCGGAAAAGAAACTCGTTAAGTACGGAAAATATGAAATTTAAAAAAACAATAACCGCTTTAAAGGGAAATCCATTAAACACTTAAATGGGAATTCGGTTATAAGAAACAGATTTGGTCGATCCCGCATAATCCTTTTTAAGTGAATTTGTCAGTACTGAAGTAATTGCGGTGTATTTTCGGTGTCAAATTTCAAAGAAGCGGGAAAGGTGGTTCAGACGCAAGTGCAATTTGGACGTGACGGGCGGGAATAAATAAAGGATCAGACCACCTTTCCTACTTTTTGGAATTTTGACACCAAAAATACATTACGAGCTTGTGATTATAAATTGGGCTTTGGCCTGGGCCTATCTAATATTCACAAAACACTGTTACTGTACTTTTACAAGGTTTTACATTCTACTCACTAATTGTAACTGCCTTAAATTAGGTACCATACACGTTTTACAACAGAAGTTGAAAGAGCGCAGGCTTCATAATGCCTTGGAATAATATTCCAAATTGCGCTAATTGTGGCAAAAGATTTGATAGAAAAGATCAGCGACGGTACGTTAAAGAAGCATCAACTTGGAAGTATATACCTGAGTTAGAAGTGCTTGTAAACAAAACATTTACTATTGATGACGTGATCTGCAAGAAATGCCACTCAATTGTTGTCATTACTATTCCAAGAATTCGAAATAGTATAATTCAAGAACGGATGGCTGCAAACATACACGAACCTTTGCCGACTCTCCGAAGTCTTCAGTCGTTGGAATATAGAGTCAATTGAGTCAGCTATGAAGATCAATCTCAATCGCAGGATTCAAATTACACAGCAGAAGCTCATGTCCCTCAAATACATCAAGGAGAAGCTTGTGAAGCGGCAGGTAGAAGCAACATGCTGTCCTAGAGATTTAAAATCTTAAAATTTTTTAAACTAAAACAACCAAAAGCTAACTCAATTAGTTTGATTTTGCAGGTGTAAGTTTCCGCCAGGCAAGTTTAAACGAAACCAGTGAAAACAATTTAGAGGATAATCTAAGGCTTTCAACAACAGAAGAAGTTATTACGAGTGAAGCAACTTTAAACAACCCAAATGATCAAGATTTTAATGATTACCAAAGGGATACAATAATAGAACAGAGTCATAGCATTGAATTGCAAAATTGTGGTAATGCTAGTACAACTACTAGCACACCAGAATTAAGTCGTGCCGTAGGCGCTTTAATGCCAGAGTGCAGCAGTTCTGATTCGTCCTAGAACAGTTCTGGTTCAAACACTAATATAGCTGCTCAAAATTGCAACAGTTCTCACTGTGCCATGATGAGGGATGACAGTGATTCGAATTCATCACAAACAAATGAACCCAATAATGCTTATGGCGAGAATATTCTTTCAAATTCGGAAAACAACAACACCATGTTATCTCAAATTTCAGTACAAACAGGCAGTCAAGACTTTTCTGATAGAAGAATAATACCTCCAATCAGAAATCGCAGAGCACCTCAAAAAACCTTTCTTCCAGTTAAAGCTGCTACTACAACTCAAAGCAAGTGCTTCCTTTGTAATAGTACTGCAGGCAGAAAGCGAGTTTCAAAACAAGTTATACTACAGGTCTGGAGAAAAACAAAAGTTCTCGTTGTGCCTGGAACTCGGTATAATTTAAAAATCAATGCAAAATCAATCTTAGTAGTAATGCTACAATAAACTTGATGTGTTAGGTATGAACTTAACTTTTAAAATATTCACTTTTAGGGTTTGCGGAATTCATCTTCAAAATGGATTTCTAAACGAGGAAGGGCTTAGCATGGTAAAATCCTCTAAAGTAGGGGCGCATCTTAGTTTCCCGCAAGTCGTTCAATTTTCAGATGGACTAACGGACCTAGCGGAGCATGCAATAAACTGTCGACTAAATTATTCAGAGATGTCGAGCCTCACAGATGATGATTATCATATGTTACCAGGGTTAAGCAGAGCAAATTTTGGGGTTTTGGTTAACATCTGTTCAAATGATGCTCAAATGAGGAATAGCAAAAACAGAACTGTCCGTAATGCGGTCGCTGTTTGGTTTCTGAAACTTAGATTGAATTTATCCCAGAAGGTAATAGGATGGATATTTGGACTTTAAAATCCTCAAACATCTGTGTCAAAGATTATGGAGCATGTAACCGAAGCTTTATACGTCTACTTTGTGCCTAATTATATTGGGTGACAACACAAATCGCGACAATTTTATTTAGAAAAGCACACAACTGAATATGCTAGAACTCTGTTTAATCTGGAACCCGACGAACTGATTTTTGTTGCTGATGCGACCTATTTGTTCGTACAAACGCCGTCGGATTTTGAGATGCAGCAAAAGACCTGGTGCATTCATAAAATGAAAAACTTAGTCAAGATTATGATAATAGCCGCTCCAACAGGCTATGTGTACTCTGCAACAGGGCCTTGGTATTGCGATCATAATAACAATGACGCTAACATCCTTAACAATTTGTTAGAAACCGACCTTCCGAATTCATTTAGTTCATTGTTTCGGCCGAATGACTGTGGTTTAGTTGACCGTGGGTTTTGTGACGTTGTTACTGACCTTGAGGCCCTAGGTATAAATGTATTTATGCCGTCGTTGCTAGACAGAAAAGACAAACAGCTTTCAGTTATGGCTGCAAACAAATCAAGATTAGCAGCAATGTTGAGGTGGGTCGTGGAGGAGGTCAACGGGAGACTAAAAAATATGTATAAATTTTTGGATCAACGACAAATCCCAGTGCCGTATATAAAAAACTTAGGGCGTTACACAGAAATAATATTGGCCACCATGAACGCTTTTAGTCCTCCACTGTTTTCAGACACAGATGAAAATCTAGCACTCGTTGAAAAGGCCACCTTACGAGTTGATCAGTGCAATCTTTTAAAGGATCGTGTTGAAAACGAATTCCTGCACACAAATTATAACATCGTGTGGGAAAAAGCTTTTGCATCTATGTTAACAGATTTTCCAGTGCTCACTTATGATGATTTAAAAGATATAACGCTTGGTGTTTATCAAATTCGATTAGCAGACAGATACACAACTCTACATTCAAAGAACGGGGAGTATGAAATCTATATTCATAGCGAAGGGGAAGGAATTGTTCGCATAAAAATGGAATCACGTTTTCGACGACGAAAAACACATCTTCTGTGGATTGAGTATGTACCTAATGGATTTGGCTCAAATGATATTAAAAGGTGGTATTGCCGGTGTCAGTGTGGGGCGCGGCGATTAGGGTGTTGTGCTCACATTGCTTCAGTAATATCCTACTTTGGAATTACCGCTAGAAATCCTGAGCTTGCAAAGCGCCACTGCAGTGTATCAGATCGACTGCTGGACGCTGCGTCTGCGTTTGCCTCTGAATCAAATTTAAATAGCATCGAAAGTGATGATGAATCTGGTACTGATTGATGTTAGACATTTTGCAATTAATTCTTATAGGTGAGAATCAAATGCTGTTTAAAATATTGTTCAAAACTATAACTGCTATAATCTTGCAAAACTATAATCTTTAAAAGTAATTAACTATTATCTTTGTTACAACACAGGTTTCAACATTTAATTTCAAAACATCATGTCATTCGATGACAACTCGAAGAAATGTTGTGAATGTCAGTTCATAAACTTAACCAATTATAATACAACAAAAGCGATATAAGTTTGTAAGTGGGTGTTCTAATATTTGCTTTTTTGTTTTCAGGATTAATTAAATGTTACGTTTTGGGTTTTGTTTGGAAGTTTTGTTTCCCTTGAAAAAAACAAATGGGGTGCGAATGAGAGACCAGTTCACGTCTGCAGCCCCGTTTAAACCGGGATCCCTCAAACAACTAGTAGTAGTAGTAGTAGTATGGCACTATTGCGCATTCGAGTATACCCATACACAGTGCTTGTTTTATAATTAAGCAGGCACGTGATACGAAACATTAAAAATTCCGCTTGCTGAGCCAGAAATAAATCCTGAACAATACCATTTGGTCTTTTTGCAGACCTTGTTCTGGATATAATAATAATTATCGTATGTACTGTTAACGATTCTATATTATAGTGGTGATAACCAGATATTGGATTTTGATTTTTGAGGCCTTCATGGCAGTTTTAGAGCAGAGTGCTGCACTCTACTCTTTGCGTTCGCCAAGCTATGATTTTCATGATGCCTTGGCAGACCTCACTACCGCAATGCACAAATCACCCAGCCTAAAGTAGGAATTTTTTCCTTCCTCTGCCTAATCCATTCCTGTTGTGAATTGTTTGGACCCGATGCATGTTAGATGTACCACATTACAATGCCATCTACCCAGATGAGCTCCTGAAATAAAAAGTTCGTCAAGAGATGTCCTCCGATATTACCTGATCGGCAAAACCAAATTTCAGTATCGGGCAACATCGGGCATTGCGGAGCATCAGGGTACACAAAAATGTAATTCGCATCTTCCCGCCTTCAAATATTCAAGTAAAAGGTTGTCGTTAAAACATAATGAATTATAACGCACGAATCTCCCTGATGCAGGATTATTCCCTGGCAATTTCGCCCGATGATCGCACGATGCTGTTCGGGGTCGCTAAAACTTACCACGACAGCCTCTGATCCAAGGCCCAAGGACATAATAGAAAATAATCCCTCGATTCTACCCGATGTAAAGCATATTTTGCGCGCTCAATTCAAATGTTCATCGGGGATCAGTTTTTGTACACTATGTGCCATGGTCAAACGAGAGAAATTATCATAGATCTCCCGCTTCTACACTATTACTTGATTCCCCACTCACCTCGATTTCCCCTTAATGGCTCCACATGACTGGTCTGCGTCTAGACTCGACCGAATGAGATCTTTGTGAATTTATCAATTGCACATCGCCATGCATTCACAGATCCATATATCGTACAAACATGAGTCACTCAAAGTGACTTGACCCGCTTTGCCAAAAAGCTCTTCATATATTCTAGTGCGGTGGGTGTACTACTGTGTCATGAGATGAGAGCCATGATTATGGGTTTTTCTGTATAGTAGTATAGAGTGATTGGAACCCTATAGGAATTCTTTTTGTAATAACACAAAATTCCGAAATTGGATTCCACACACACTCACTCAACGCTCACTATGCACAAATTCAGTGAATTGACATCGACAGGGACGGAAAATATAGGCGATGGAATAAAAATGAAAGCCTAAAATATTGTGTATTGTATATTATAGCAAAAGTAAACAGAGGACTTTGACTTCAATTTGTACTTGGGCTTCAAGGAAGTCAAGGACCGGACCCAGTACCAGCACCATTCAAATTTACGACCCTAGTTGATGGGAAAGAAATTACATGTAGAAACCTAGCAATTCATAAGTAGGTAGGGAGTTAGGTAGTTTAGGCCACAATATTTTATATTGTCATGTCATACACGCACCCACAATAGTGCGAGGCGAGCCAAGCCCATGTCCAAAATCGGACCGTTCATCCATCCATCCATCATGTTTTACCGAAAAACTCTTTATATTGTGAATGACTTTACCGCCCTGGGCATGACTTATCAAAGAACACCCCATTTCACTCCTTCACCCCACTTAAATTGAAGTCAAGAAGGTAACTCACTCTATTGTGTCGATTTTACACAATCACCGGTGGCACAAAAAGCAATACCCACATAATACATAAGCACCTAGTAAATATAAACATGTACAGGTATTTCCCGATTGAGGTTATTTATAATAAAATTGAATAATTGAATTACACTCAAGAGGCGAATGCACCCAGCAAATAGATGCAGAATTCCGAACAGAGGAAAGTCCCCGCCACAGTTGCTGTAATGATTTGATGATGATCCCATTTTGAACTCAATCCTGTCCCGTTTCTTCACGTCTAAGTGTAAAAAAATTCAATCTTAATGACAATCAAAATGCAATTCAAGTAGCAGTACAGTGGCTAATAATAATTTATTCATTTAGTCGATTTGGCCTCAGCCCATTCAACATTTGTAATTATGACAACTTTGATTTTGCGGATAATTTACAGTGGCTAATTTATTGCGTCCGAACCAAGTGACCCCTGGAGGTCAACCAAAGTTTTTATATACCTACTAGTCATGTGTTATCTAAAAATATTTATCTCGCCTTCGTTACCCCACGTGGGGGAAGTTAGACCGGAAAAAAGGGGTGGTCCTATTTCATTGAGACACAGTGTATATATTCCTTAACTCACAAAATGCTAGTCTTGGACTTTTAATATTATATATCGGGGCTTCCTATATAAACCACCATCAACCACCCAACCACCCTCAACCACCCAACCACCCTCAACCACCCAACCACCCTCAACCACCATGACCACCCAACCACCATATGCAACTTGGTGGTTGAGCCTAAACCACCGTCTTTTTCCACGTCAAGAGCCGAAACCACCAACTTTTAAAACGTCAAGTACCAAAACTACCCTCATTAAACACGTCAAGTACCAGAACCACCCTCTTTAAACACGTCAAGTACCAGAACCACCCTATTTTAGCACGTCAAGTGCAAGGACCACCCTCTTTGAACACGTCAAGTGCCAGAACCACCCTATTTTAGCACGTCAAGTGCAAGAACCACCCTATTTTAGCACGTCAAAAGTAAAAACCATCCTTTTTTAACATCTAAAATGTAGTTATATATGTATGTATGTCACAATATTGTATTCTTCGGCTGACGCTCAGCACACTGTATATTACTATTAGCTTGCTACTATAAAAGTTGGGTAAAAATAAAGGAAGGGTGGTTCTGGGACTTGACGTGTTAAATGAGGGTGGTTTGGCACTTGACTTGTTAAAAGAGGGTGGTTGTGGCACTTGACGTGTTCAAAGAGGGTGGTTGTGGGACTTGACGTGGTAAATGAGGGTGGTTCTTGCACTTGACGTGCTAAAATAGGGTGGATCTGTTACTTGACGTGTTTAATGAGGGTGGTTCCGGTACTTGACGTGTTAAAATAGGGTGGTTCTGGTACTTGACGTGTTAAAAGAGGGTGGTTCTGGTACTTGACGTTTTAAAAGTTGGTGGTTTCGGCTCTTGACGTGGAAAAAGACGGTGGTTTAGGCTCAACCACCAAGTTGCATATGGTGGTTGGGTGGTTATGGTGGTTGAGGGTGGTTGGGTGGTTATGGTGGTTGAGGGTGGTTGGGTGGTTGAGGGTGGTTGAATGGTTGAGGGTGGTTGGGTGGTTGAGGGTGGTTTATATAGGAGGCCCCTTTTTCTTATCCTTTCCACTTCAGTCCATGTTTTTCTAACAAATTCTACATGTAGGTACCTACCTAGGTATATTTAGTTGGTTCCGCAAAACATCCCATTGCTTTTGAATGATCCAAGTATTACAGCCATTCTATTAGAATAATTTTTACCCGCTCCTAGTAAGCTAATTCCATATCCATCACTCCATCAGCTAATGCATGGGTTGCGTTGAATATCGCCAATTCTATGTAATAATCGAAAGTTAGAATAAAAAAAACACGTAATGAGGATGTCCCATGTTCTATCTTGGCCCCGGTCTCTTTCTCATATGAAAGTTCATTATTAGTTATTTTTCGGTTACCTGAGCCTGAGCGTTGCATAATATCTTGATCTTGAAGACAAAATAAATCTTTTGGCAAATAAAAACGAGACTAGCGTAAACTGCCGTAAACGTGTCTCTTAGTAGTTAGTATCTTGTTGACAGCTATTTTTTCGAGCTTCATTTCTTACGAATTAGAATATATTATGACGTCCTTAGTTACAGTTTACAATTTGCACGATGCCTGCTGATGTGACAACCAGTCATTTGACTCTTATTAAAATTCTGATTCACTTCAGTTCCTGTATAACCGACGAAATTTGATATTTCACTAGTTAGATTAGTTTCTACTGTCCTTTACAATTAAAGCACGTGCATCTTTATACACTTTCTATATAAAGCACTATTAAACCTTGTCAAAAGGTTTTTGGTTTTAGTTGCAACTTGTTATTTCTGTCGTCTAGACGTTAATACTGTACTAAACGCACTAGTATAGTAAGAACAATAAAATACACGCGGGACTCGGAGTGAGGTGTAACATAGAATACCCGGCCCTGCCATCACTACAGTGCACAAATTTTATCAGCCCGAAATTCACCTTTACTTTTGACTTTAACTTTATCTCAAATCTCTCCCCCGTATTGTTTTCCGAAACTTGTCGATGCCACTGGTATCACTAATTTATTTTGATTTAAGCCCAAAAAATTGTATAGGTATAGATAAAATAAACACGCACAACAATTCAATAGTTGATAATAGTTTATTAATACTAACATAATCAAATTTTAGCTTTGGATGTTCAAGATTGACTAGTAGAAGGGGAAGGGAAGAAGCGTAAGCGTGGATTCAGACACTGAAGCACCCAGCCCACGCACCACTCCAGCTTGAAATGTTCTCGAACGAAATTTTCTCGAGCCTGCTGAGATTTTCTAGGTCAGGGCAGTCCAATTTTCGTATGCAGGGGTCATCTGCAAAAGCCATCACCATGTATTTTGAGGACTCTACGATACCACCCTCACCTTAACCTATGCATAAATGTCTATCTTTAACATGTGCCATACATAATAATCAACTTGCCCCATTAACCCTACCACTGACATCATTTACGGGTGATCCCTTCTGGTGTCAATTCTGAGGCTTGAGTTTTAGAATGAGTTTTGTCTGCTTCGTTTCTAGAATTTAAACAAACATCGGGCGGGGGCGGGATTAAGTAGTTCGCTTTCTGTTACCATGTCGATTCTGAGGCATCTGATAGTGAAGTTGAAGTACTTTAACTATTTCTCGATTCGACACCATGCCATACATACTACAATACAAGGGAGCTTGCAAATGTGATGCCCTGCGAAATTTTGACCCCTCCCCCCTCGTAAATTCATGCGATTCCGTATGTACATAATATAGTGGATGCAAGATCATATTTTTCAGATCCCCCGTACCCCAAAAATGAAGCCATAGTTGCAAGTTGAAAGTAACTCTGACTGAAGTTTAATAATGCGAGCGTATGTTGTGGGTGTTATTTCTACATACATATACCTATTGTCTGGATACAAAGTCGAAATACCTGCGCAAGGTGTCCAAACAGTTTCATACTCATGCAATCAAATGGACACGGCAGGGTTTGGACACCTTGCCCAGCTATCTCGACTTTGTATCCCGACAATAAATACATAATAAAAGGATCTTTTGATCACTTTTGTAAATACCTACTTTGTAAAAACTTAACAATGTTGTATGGGCTGACGCCAAATCGACACAATGAATAAATTATTATTATTATTATTAAATACATAATAATAACACACATAATATATTTTTATTAATCAATTTATTCAGAGATTAGATGTTTCGATTTAATGGAGATGTTATTAATGTCGACAGTGCAGCGCGGTTATAATAAGTAAGCATTGCAGCCTGCTATTTTATACATCTCCATGCAAAGGTTGGTGCTTGAATTGGCCTACCTATCGCCTATCCTATTTTTTTGATAAATTCTATCCCCTACCTATCGCCCATCCTTTTTCCACGATTTTTTTGAAGCCAACCTATTGCCTATTTTTACCGATTTGCCTGCCTACAGCCTATTTTTTAAATCAGCCTATTAAAAGCCTATTTTTTATAAATAAGCCTTCCTAAATTACTATCTAGATGCGATAAAAATAGTTATTTTTGCCAAAATGCCCAAATTATTATAAATTTTACGATACAAAAAAGGCAAAAAATGCACATCATAACTATTTTGCCTATCAGGCAGAATTTCTTTGTTGCCTACCTAGCCTATCCTATTTTTTATCTTTTTAATTTGCCTGCCTATTGCCTATACAATTTTTTCTTAAAATTGTCTGCCTGCCTGCCTATCGCCTATATTTTTGCCTATAATATAGGATAGGCGCCGACCTTTTGCTCCATGGGTTTAGCTTTTTTCTTAGTTTTAGATTGCATGGTACAAGATTTTATTCAAACTTGGCCGACTGATAAAATTTTTTCTTCACCTCAGAGAATTAAAAATCATCAAAATCTCGAATGCGATTACCAAAAATTTTCTATTGGTATTTTTACAATGGTCACTTTCTGGAAGTCTAGTCAAATATCACTATTATAGTGATATTTGATAGACTGACACATGACTGTCCGTTATGGACATAATATACATTTCTGTGACATATAAGTAATGTATTACATTTTTCATTCATAGCCAAAGCCAAAGTGATTCTGTTTTAAAAACTCTGAGCAGTAGAAATATATATAAAAGAAGCAATTAATTTAGTAACATACCTAATTGAAAACGAATCACATGTAACTAAGGAAAGAAAAGGCGGAAGAGTAATAGTCAATATTAATCAATATTAACTAGTTCATATGTAAACTGCAAACATTCCATGTAGGGCGTAGGGCATCCACTTGCGATTCCCTTGCGATAACAATATCGCAAGTATCGTATAATTTAGCTGATGCGATACCAATGCGATACCAAATCGTGTATCACAAGTATCGCATGAATGAAAAAATTGTAAAAGATATTGAAAAAATCAGTTAATTGGCATCTACTGGCTAACTAATAAAGTTATAAGTTATACATTATTTTTTATTTAATTATTATTTTTTTAAACAGTAAAATATCTGTATTCTGGACATTGCGTGAAGTCAAGCTCAAAACGAATGCATCTTACCGTCGATATAATGAAAGAAAAATTAAAAGTACCTATGCTCTTATTTTGTGTCAGAATTATTTATTTTTAGAAATTAGCTGGTCTTTACTTGCGAGACTTGCGATACTGGATGCCCTAATTCCATGGTACTCAAGTACTCATGATAATTGCAATAATTGCTAATTTTAAGTAATAATAATAATGTTTCTTCGGTAATAAAATGAATGACTAAGTAATACTTCATATTCTGTTCTGTAAAGGTGTACACAGTACACATTTTAGTAGGTACACAATTTGTGCTTCCATAAAAAACATTTTTCGATTAGCAAAAATTGTGGATCAGGAACCACAGGAAGAATAAGGACGTGTAATTAACGGATTTTCTAATCATTTATTAAAATATAGTAAATTTTGAAGTCCATTACTATTACAATGATTTCTCTTCATGTCTCCGTCAACAGGCTATAACTGCAATATGAAGTGAGGGGTCAATGTGAGTTGAATACCATGCATTTGTCGAGTAGGAGTGTTTTTTATTTTTTAAATACTGCCTTGTTTTTGCATCCAGTTCATATTTACCTGTTATGAGAAAAGAAAAGAAGTAATAAAAAATTCACGTGAATTAATAATGATTTTCTTTACGGACTGCTCTCAAAGTGATTCTCTACATATGAAGAGATTTTTGGCAAAGCGAGATAATTTAATTTTTATTTAAATGAGATTGTTTGCGTTACGCGACACGCGTACCATTCAACTAGATACGTAACTATTAAATGGTAACTGGTAATAGTCAAAGTTTAACCAAGCAATATTTATTTTCCAAATAGCGTTTTCTGACAAAACGGGATAAGTCCATCACATGATTTTTGGCAAAATGGTATGTCCAACTAAAACATCCATTTCTAGTTCAAAGTGGGTTTTTGTGTTTGTAATTCATAGAAGAAAATTCACATGAGTTAATGATTTTAAACACGAAAAGCTATTAAAATCAAAAACATTGACTTCTGTCAAAACGATAAAAATTTCATCTCACGGACTTCTACTCCATGTCAAGTTACTGATTTTTAGCAAAACGGGATAAGCCTACAAATTAATTTTTTTGATTTTCTAAAACATTGCAGAGCCAGTCTAGATTTATGCAACTATTTGTAACAACGCTTCGTCAGTTAAAGTTAGTATCTGAACACAAAAACTGAAATAGATAATAAAAATATTTTTGTCACTTTTAAATCAATATTTCCTGTTTCTGTAAAATATGCTATGATTGACTAATGACTTGTCCCGTTTTTCCAAAAATCTCTTCATGCATACTTTTTTTGCTCTTGGACATCAATTTTACGAATTCCACCATGGTGACCATGTGCCTTAGCTAAAACGTCGAGAAAAAATTTTCAAAATAGTCACAGGTGTGGTTAAAACGGGAAGCCGGGAAGCTTAGTGTTTTCAGGAGATCCAAAATATTTCAGCTAACAATAAACCAACATTTATGTAGTTTGACTTAATCGATGCAGAATACCAATGTGCATGACAGAAAAATTTTAAAAAAATTAGCTAAACACTTTTTTCGACATTTTGCAAAATCCATTTGGACTGCCATATACATAGTACGCAATTTGTTAAAATTTCGGAAAAAAGTTAAGCTGATTTCTTTTTGAATTTTTCTGTTACGCATAATCGCATTTGACATCGATTGAAGCAAGCCGCATCAAAATCGTGTTATATTTGGCTGAAGTATTTTGGATCTTCCAAAAATACCTTTCCCGTTATAACTACATTCGAGACTATTTTGAAATATTTTCCCCAGCATTCTAGCTAAGCATGGTAACTAGTTGTAAACTCAATTTGAATGATTTTTTCGAGAACGTACTTAGTTTTTCCCATTCCAATCATTTATTTTACTCAAAAAGTATTACGTTGCAGCCCAGCCAAATAGAATTCTGAATTATATAAAGGTCACAGTAACTCTCACTAGTCAGTTGAGTTATTCATTCATTTTCATTTCCACCCCTCATTCATATATCTGAAAATCCTTCTTCCATTCTGTACTCTTGGTCCCAACCCCAACCCTATATTTTTTTTAAACAAATAAATTAGAGGTACGCACGTTGATTAATAATGCAGCTAGTACGATATAGTTTATATTATAGACACTCTTTTACATCAGACATTTTATCTACTACTATTGAATGCACGTGTAATTACACTAATAATTATATGTGATTCCTACCGAGTATACGGATCTCTTTTAGGAATGTTTATTCATATTCAACGAATTTGGTCTTCTTCACATCGCATAATCGCATCTTCTTCTACCGTTCACCGGTCCACCGTCCATCATCAACATCAACAATCGCATCTTTAATCTTAACCTAGAACAACAATATGCATTTTTATTGACATATTCTTGACAATTATTTAGTCAACTCTCCTAAATTCTTGAAATCTCAATGATTATAAGGTCGCCCAAAGATGGGACCCTACCTACAATTAGGCCCTACAAATAGGGTAAAAAGTAGGCTTTTCGCTTAAATTTTGAGAAAGTAGGGTAGGGTGTAGGCATAGTAGTCCTACATTTCAAAAAGTAGGGTAGGGTAAAATAGGGGACACCTACAATTTTCAAAGTAGGTAGGGTAGTAGGATGGTTGGAAAAAATATATAGTTATAAACGTCATGTCGTTCATTAACTTTAGGTTCATAGAGTATCAAACCAGCGGCAAGCCACGAAATACGTATTTTTTAAAGTTTTTTTCGACATTCACTTCTGAACTAAAGCACGGCGACTCGCAAACTCATCCAGCATTTACTCGCTCCACCCTCCACCGCTCCGGCTCCGCTTCATTTTCAACCTAGTAACCTTATTTTAGTTTAGTTTTCGGAATTAACAGCGACAAATCTAACGTTAGTTGATCGCTTTGGTTTTTTCCTAAATTATTTGGAACAAATAATATGTGCCTGTACTATGCGTTTAAAAAAATGAATACTTTGAAATTAACGGGATAACAAAATGTAGGGTAAAATTTGTAGGGTAGGTTTGAAAATAGGGTAAGCTTTGAATTAAAAGTAGGGTAGGGTAAAAAATAGGGTAAACTAAAAATAAAAAGTAGGGTAGGGTAAAAAAATAGGATTAGTTAATAATTCAAAATAGGAAGTAGGAATTTTTTAGGAATAAATTCAAAAGGCCCATCTTTGAGGTCGCCTGTGTCTGTGATACGTCTATGTGTGTAGTGTAGGGCGGCTATAGGAATTTACTGCGAATTGGCGATAGCGCTGGATTAATATGTTAGACTTTTTTGTACCACAATCAAAAATCAAAAGTTGCTGCATTATCAGTGGTACTCAGCTACTCAGTAGTAATAATAGGATTATATTAGGACTAACAATTACTATTGATTTCAAAAAAATAGCAATTCTTCTTTTTACATTCATTACGAACACGAACAATGATCTACAAACGATTAAAAAAAGTAACAAACAATTAAGTGAGATTAGTGAGAAGTAACAACACGTCAATTATTACCATTGAGCAGGCTGATCATACAACTTCATACCGTAAATAGCAGCGAGAATCTGAATCATACTGAAATAATAAATTAATTCGCACTACGACAATTAAAAAATAATAATGTACTATAAATTAAAACGCCGTCAGTTTTTCAGTTTCTTACCCGAATCCTAGAATCTAGTTCGAATTTAGTTCTCATAGCCCAATGCCCATCATTCATTAGTCAAAACACTTTTATGTCATGTACTTAAGTGGGTACTTAACATGGGTACTTTTATTCTATATGCTTCAATTCAAAAGCCTGCTGAAAAAGGCTTGCTTACTTATCTGCTATCCAACAGGATGGTTTAAGTCTATAACTTGTGATCTTAACTGCAGAGGATGATGATGCGAATGGACCAAATTCATTAGTTAGATACCTATTATCACATACAGTAAATACAGTTGACAGTCACAGACAGTTCACAATCGACTAAATGTCTGGGGAGATCAAGCTTCGATCTCCATTCATTTAACTATCCACCTCCCCTCCATTGCTCCCTCCCCGTGTACAACAAGAGATGAAATTCCAGCAACTAAAGTTAGAAGTGAAGTAAGACTAACTTTAGTTAGTTAGTTGAACTTTAAATAGTGTTATAGTTTTTAAATTATACCTCTTGTCAGAACTATAAAAATAAAAAACGTGTTCCAACTTATGTAAATAGGTAGAAATAATAGTTTATTTTTCACAAAGCCTAGAAAATTAAATTAAAAATGGTTAAGTAAGTACACACTCCAGTCCACACTTCCTTCTGCCATTCTGCCCCTCTCCATTCAACTGAATTTTACAAATGAGAGCGAGTGAAAATTTTCCACTCAAAAAAGTAGCCTGGCATGGATAGAAACTGCATGTATGTACATACATGGAAGTTGAGGGTATGCGAGCGTATAGTATGGTTTCTGGAAAGCCGTCTTCGGTTTCTGTCCACAAACAAATCTCAGCCTGCCTCTACATCCAATCAGCTATGCGGGGGCGTGTTTCGAATTGGATTTGTTGTTTTTAAGGGGCTTGAGTTTTGTTTGAGTTTTTTAGTTTCTATGGCCTATGGTACTTATTTAATATCATAATGTGTTGTCTGTGCCTTGTGTGTCGTGTCGCTGTAGGGGGCTGGCTGGTTCTATCTGACCTCCGGGGGAGCGTGCATAAATTACAAAATGCCGAATGTCGATCCTGTTTTACATGGGCGTACATACCAAAAAAGTGTTAAATTATGAAGTTTTTAAATTACAATTGTGAATTTGGAATTAACATTTTATTACACACGAGTTTGCTCGTTACAAAAAAGTACACCATTGCGTTTAGAAAAACAGTGGGTAGAAATGCTGAAAGGTAAAGTTTAAAATATTTTTTCTGTTCACTTGTCGTCTACATAGTAGATACATAGAATATTGCCGGGAATGTTTCCGGAAAGAATAAATTCCTGCCTTGATCGAGAAAGGGGGCCATGGGCATGGTTCCACTTCCAGTGGTTGGTTTGGTACCTATGCCGACAAGTATTTGCATGTAACTTAAATTAATTCATATTTCATTGTACTTTTTTATAACAATTTTTTATAACAACATTGACCGCTTTTGGCTTTTCTTCAGGAAATCATAAAAATGGGTGGGAACAAAAACTTCACTTAATAAATATTGTTCAGCAGTCATTTCGTTTTGCTATTTACATATTATAGGGAGACAGGGAAAACTGTTGACCCTACTCTACACGCTTATTTCTGCTACATCAACGGTGGCTGTATGGCTTCTAATTACTTAGCTACTGTTCTCGTTCTCACACACCGCACCGTGAAGATCCTGTACCAGTCTACAACTTATTTTATAGTGAGCTCGTTAACAAGGTGCATACACCTAACGAAAAATGCGAAGAAGAAATGCCTACTTACTATTACATAATTATTAGTACTAAAAGAATAAATTATAAATGATTAATGAATAATGAATATACTGATCAGTGCAGTAGGCACAAGTTACTATGGGATTATGAATGGATGTTATCCAAATTTTGCTTGCACTCATTGCACTGTACTTTTTGCTCTATTCTATAACATCGACAATATAGCGCACTGTTTCATAATTCTACATCCTACTACTGCAAACCGTGTGACCGTGGGCCAGTGACCTTGGGCCAGTGACCGTGGGCCAGTGAACAAAATTACAGTGTGGTCTGAAGATTGTTCACCCAACATGCAAAGGATTTCACGAAAAATGAGAAATTCATTTTTTTGAAAAAATTAAAATTACTTAGATATAAGTCTTGCAAAATTAATTATTTTTGGCGTTTTTCACAAAATATATTTTTTTTAAATTTTGATTTTATTTCTTCATAAGTGTATTACTACTGCTGTTGGGCGATTGTATACCAAGTTTTAAATAACGTAAGCATCACGTGTTACAGCTAGCGCTAAAACAAAATTTAAATAATTCTGATTTTGAAAATAAAACTGTAGTTGCCATAGTTTTAGGCTAAATTTCACCACAGCCAACTAGATATATCCCAGCCTACTGTTCTGAGTTTTTCCTAATGATATTTATGTCGCCACGAATTTGCACTTGCAGCCGCATAGATGGCAGTTTCAAGCGTTCTCACTGTGCGATCACTTAATGGACTGTAGGGAAAAACCTACTACATAAAGATTGACCTGCCTTGCCATACAAGTAATAAAGGGCCATGTACATATGACGTCAACACAAAAATCCAGATTTCCGACTCCCCCCACGCCTCCCCCTCTAGGCTTGTTGGTCAGGATTCAGTCAACATTTTTACTAATATCGTTTAACCCCCCTACCCAGCCCCCCTCCCACCTAAGTATTGACGTCATATGTACATGGCCCCAAAGTGGTTTGTGCTAGTTGCTCATAGAACGGCTCGCAGAGGCACCTGCTGGTTTTAGTGAGCTAAACTCAAATATTTTTGGCTACAAACTTTTCAGGTACAACGGTAGGCCAGTATATATCTAGTTGGCTGTGATTTCACATGCACAAAATTACAGTGTGGGCTGAAGATTTTTCACCCTACATGCAAAAGATTTTACAAAAAGCAAAAAATTAATTTTTTTGAAAAAATTGAAATTAAGTAGATATAAGTCTTGCAAAATTGATTATTTTTTTTTCTGCCCAGTCGCGCATTTTGTGCCGTTGCAAGATCAGTCAGTTTAAACAGGCACGGTTGGTTGGCCTTTACTGCGGCCAGGGTCTGCGGGCCAGTGACCGGGGGCTAGTGACATTAGGCCAGTGACCATTGGCCTGTTACCGAGGACCAGTAAATGTGGGCCAGTAACCGTGGGCCAGTGACCGTAGGCCAGTGACCGTGGGCCAATGACAGTGGGCCAGTGACCGTAGGAAAGTGACCGTGGGTCTGTGACTGTACGCCAGTGACCTTGGGCCTGTTTCTTTGCCCAGTCGGGCATTTTGTGCCGTTGCACGATCAGACAGGCACAGCATGTTGGCCATGACTGCGGCCAGGGACTGCGGGGCTGTGACCGTGGGCCAGTGACTGTGGGCCGGGAACGGTCGGCCAGTGAACATGGGCCAGTGACTGAAGTCCAGTGACCGTAGGCCTGTGACCTGGTAAAAAATTCCAATCAGAATGCCTTTGGGCCGGGAACGGTAGGCCAGTGACTGAAGTCCAGTGAACGTGCGCCAGTAACCGTGGGTCAGTGACCGTGTGCCAGTGCCAGTGACCGAAGGCCTGTGACCTGGTAAAAAATTCCAATCAGAATGCCTGATCGAGAATTTGAATCAGAATGCTTGATCAGAATATCCAATCAGGAATTGCTGGACCAACAGGTAGTGACGTTGTGCCAGTGACCGCGGGGAAGTGACTGTTGGCCAGTGACGGTGAGTCAGTGACCAAATGCCTGTGACCTGATAAGGAATTCCAATCAGAATGCCCGATCGGGCAGTTGAATCAGAATGCCCAATCGGGCAATTGAATCCGAATGCCCAATCGGGCAATCCAATTAGGAACCGCTGGACCATGGACCAGTGACCGTAGGCCAGTGACCGTGGGCCAGTGACCGTGACCAAGTTACCAAAGGCCTGTGACGCAATAAGGAATTCCAATTAGAATGCCTGATCTGGCATTTGATTAGAATGCCCAATCAGGCAATCCCATTAGGAACGGCTAGACCATGAGCCACTGACCATGGGCCAGTGACCGTGGGCCAGTGACCGTGGGACCGTGGACATACGCCAGTGACCGTGAGCCAGTGACCGTAGGCTAGTGTCCGTGGGCCAGTGACCGTGGGTCAGTGACCAAAGGAATGTGACCTGATAAGGAATTCCAATTAAAATGCCCGATCAGGGATTTGAATTAGAATGCCCAATCGGGCAATACAATTGAGAACCGCTAAGCCATAAGCCAGTGAATGTTGTCTAGTGACTGTGGGCCAGTGACGGTGGGTCAGTGACCAAAGGCTTGTGACTAAATAAGGAATTCCAATCAGAATACCCGATCGGGCATTTAAATCAGAATCCCCAATCAGGCAATCCAATTAGGAACGGCTAGACCATAAGCCAGTGACTTTGGGCGAGTGACCGTAAGACAGTGACCGTGCGCCAGTGACAGTTGTCCAGTGACTGTGGGCCAGTGACCGTGGGCCAGTGACCGTTATCCAGTGACCGTGGGCCAGTGACCGTTAGCCAGTGACCGTGGGCCAGTGCCCAAAGGCCTGTGACCCAATAAGGAATTCCAATCCGAATGCCTAATCGGGCATTTTATCAGAATGCCCAATCACGCAATCGAATTAGGAACCGCTTGACCATGAGCCAATGAATGTGGGCTAGTGACCGTGGGCCAGTGACCGTGGGCCAGTGACCGTGGGCTAGTGACCGTAGGACAGTGACCGTGGGCCAGTGATCGTTGGCCAGTGACCGTGGGCCATTGATTGTGAGCCAGTGACCAAAGGCCTGTGACCTGATAAGGAATTCTAATCAGAATGCCTGATCGGGCATTTGATTAGAATGCCCAATCAGGCAATCCAATTATGAACATCTAGAACATGAGCCAGTGACTGTGTGCGACTGACCGTGGGCCAGTAACCGTGCGCCAGTGACCGTGGGCCAGTGACTGTGGGCCATTGACCGTCGGCGAGAGACCGTGGGCCAGTAACCGTGGGCCAGTGACCGTGGGCCAGTGTCTGTGGGCCAGTGACCGTAGGTCAGTGACCAAAGGAATGTGACCTGATCAGGAATTTCAATTAGAATGCCTGATCGGGCATTTGAATCAGAATGCCCTATCGGGCAATACAATAGGAAACCGCTAAGCCATGATCCAGTGACCGTTGTCTTGTGACTGTGGGCCAGTGACGGTAGGTCAGTGACCAAAGGCCTGTGACTAAATAAGGAATTCTAATCAGAATGCCCGATCGGGCATTTGAATCAGTTTGCCCAATCGGGCAATCCTATTATGAACGGCTAGACCATGAGCCAGTTACTGTGGGCGAGTGACCGTGGGCCAGTGACCGTGAACTAGTGACTGTGGGCAAGTGACAGTGGGCCAGTGACCGTGGGCCAGTGACTGTAGACGGTGGGTTAGTGACCAAAGTCCTGTGATCTGATGAGGAATTCCAATCAGAATGCCCGATCGGAGATTTGAATCGGAACGCCCAATCGGACAATCAAATTATAAACCGCTGGACCATGAGCTAGTGACCGTGGGCCAATGACTGTGGGCCAGTGACCTCGGGCAAGCGACCTCGGGCTAATGACCGTGAGCCAGTGACCTTGGGCCAGTGACCGTGGGCCACTGACCGTGGGCCAGTGACCGTAAGCCTGTGATCGTGAGATAATTACCGTTGGCCAGTGACCTTGTGCTAGTGACAGTGTTCCAGTAAATGTGGGCCAGTGTTGATGGGTCAGTGACTAAAGGCCTGTGACCTGATAAGGAATTCTAATCAGAATGCCCGATCGGGCATTTGAATCAGAATGCCCAATCCGGCAATCCTATTATGAACGGCTAGACCATGAGCCAGTTACTGTGGGCAAGTCACCGTGGGCCAGTGACCGTGAGCCAGTGACTGTGGGCCAGTGACAGTAGGCCAGTGACTGTGGGCCAGTGACCGTGGGCCAGTGACTGTGGACAGTGGGTCAGTGACCAAAGTCCTGTGACCTGATGAGGAATTCCAATTAAAATGCCCGATCGTGCAGTTGAATCAGAATGCCCAATCGGGCAATTAAATCAGAACGCCCAATCGGGCAATCAAATAGGAAACCGCTGGACCATGAGGCAGTGACCGTGGGCCAGTGACCGTGGGCCAGTGACCGTGGGCCAGTGACCGTGGGACCGTGGACATACGCCAGTGACCGTGAGCCAGTGACCGTAGGCTAGTGTCCGTGGGCCAGTGACCGTGGGTCAGTGACCAAAGGAATGTGACCTGATAAGGAATTCCAATTAAAATGCCTGATCAGGGATTTGAATTAGAATGCCCAATCGGGCAATACAATTGAGAACCGCTAAGCCATAAGCCAGTAAATGTTGTCTAGTGACTGTGGGCCAGTGACGGTGGGTCAGTGACCAAAGGCCTGTGACTAGATAAGGAATTCCAATCAGAATACCTGATCGGGCATTTAAATCAGAATCCCCAATCAGGCAATCCAATTATGAACGGCTAGACCATAAGCCAGTGACTTTGGGCGAGTGACCGTAAGACAGTGACCGTGCGCCAGTGACAGTTGTCCAGTGACTGTGGGCCAGTGACCGTGGGCCAGTGACCGTTATCCAGTGACCGTGGGCCAGTGACCGTTAGCCAGTGACCGTGGGCCAGTGCCCAAAGGCCTGTGACCCAATAATGAATTCCAATTCGAATGCCTGATTGGGCATTTTATCAGAATGCCCAATCACGCAATCGAATTCGGAACCGCTTGACCATGAGCTAATGAATGTGGGCTAGTGACCGTGGGCCAGTGACCGTGGGCCAGTGACCGTGGGCTAGTGACCGTAGGACAGTGACCGTGGGCCAGTGATCGTTGGCCAGTGACCGTGGGCCAGTGACCGTGGGCCAGTGACCAAAGGCCTGTGACCTGATAAGGAATTCTAATCAGAATGCCTGATCAGGCATTTGATTAGAATGCCTAATCAGGCAATCTAATTATGAACATCGAGACCATGAGCCAGTGACTGTGTGCGAGTGACCGTGGGCCAGTAACCGTGCGCCAGTGACCGTGGGCCAGTGACTGTGGGCCATTGACCGTCGGCGAGAGACCGTGGGCCAGTAACCGTGAGCCAGTGACCGTGGGCCAGTGTCTGTGGGCCAGTGACCGTGGGTCAGTGACCAAAGGAATGTGACCTGATCAGGAATTCCGATTAGAATGCCTGATCGGGCATTTAAATCAGAATGCCCTATCGGGCAATACAATAGGAAACCGCTAAGCCATGATCCAGTGACCGTTGTCTTGTGACTGTGGGCCAGTGACGGTGGGTCAGTGACCAAAAGCCTGTGACTAAATAAGGAATTCTAATCAGAATGCCCGATCGGGCATTTGAATCAGTTTGCCCAATCGGGCAATCCTATTATGAACGGCTAGACCATGAGCCAGTTACTGTGGGATAGTGACCGTGGGCCAGTGACCGTGAACTAATGACTGTGGGCAAGTGACAGTGGGCCAGTGACCGTGGGCCAGTGACCGTGGGCCAGTGACTGATGACGGTGGGTCAGTGACCAAAGTCCTGCGATCTGATGAGGAATTCCAATCAGAATGCCCGATCGGAGATTTGAATCGGAACGCCCAATCAAACAATCAAATTATAAACCGCTGGACCATGAGCTAGTGACCGTGGGCCAATAACTGTGGGCCAGTGACCTCGGGCAAGTGACCTCGGGCTAATGACCGTGAGCCAGTGACCTTGGGCCAGTGACCGTGGGCCAGTGACCGTGGGCCAGTGACCGTGGGCCAGTGACCGTGGGCCAGTGACCGTAAGCCCGTGATCGTGAGATAGTTACCGTGGGCCAGTGACCTTGGGCTAGTGACAGTGTTCCAGTAAATGTGGGCCACTGTTGGTGGGTCAGTGACTAAAGGCCTGTGACCTGATAAGGAATTCTAATCAGAATGCCCGATCAGGCATTTGAATTAGAATGCCCAATCGGGCAATCCTATTATGAACGGCTAGACCATGAGCCAGTTACTGTGGGCGAGTCACCGTGGGCCAGTGACCGTGAGCCAGTGACTGTGGGCCAGTGACAGTAGGCCAGTGACCGTGGGCCAGTGACTGTGGGCCAGTGACTGTGGACAGTGGGTCAGTGACCAAAGTCCTGTGACCTGATGAGGAATTCCAATCAGAATGCCCGATCGGGCAGTTGAATCAGAATGCCTAATCGGGCAATTAAATCAGAACGCCCAATCGGGCAATCAAATAGGAAACCGCTGGACCATGAGCCAGTGACCGTGGGCCAGTGACCGTGGGCCAGTGACCGTGGGACCGTGGACATACGCCAGTGACCGTGAGCCAGTGACCGTAGGCTAGTGTCCGTGGGCCAGTGACCGTGGGTCAGTGACCAAAGGAATGTGACCTAATAAGGAATTCCAATTAAAACGCCTGATCAGGGATTTGAATTAGAATGCCCAATCGGGCAATACAATTGAGAACCGCTAAGCCATAAGCCAGTGAATGTTGTCTAGTGACTGTGGGCCAGTGACGGTGGGTCAGTGACCAAAGGCCTGTGACTAAATAAGGAATTCCAATCAGAATACCCGATCGGGCATTTAAATCAGAATCCCCAATCAGGCAATCCAATTATGAACGGCTAGACCATAAGCCAGTGACTTTGGGCGAGTGACCGTAAGACAGTGACCGTGCGCCAGTGACAGTTAACCAGTGACTGTGGGCCAGTGACCGTGGGCCAGTGACCGTTATCCAGTGACTGTGGGCCAGTGACCGTTAGCCAGTGACCGTGGGCCAGTGCCCAAAGGCCTGTGACCCAATAAGGAATTCCAATCCGAATGCCTGATCGGGCATTTTATCAGAATGCCCAATCACGCAATCGAATTAGGAATCGCTTGACCATGAGCCAATGAATGTGGGCTAGTGACCGTGGGCCAGTGACGGTGGGCCAGTGACCGTGGGCTAGTGACCGTAGGACAGTGACCGTGGGCCAGTGACCGTGGGCCAGTGACCAAAGGCCTGTGACCTGATAAGGAATTGTAATCAGAATGCCTGATCGGGCATTTGATTAGAATGCCCAATCAGGCAATTCAATTATAAACATCTAGACCATGAGCCAGTGACTGTGTGCGAGTGACCGTGGGCCAGTAACCGTGCGCCAGTGACCGTGGGCCAGTGACTGTGGGCCATTGACCGTCAGCGAGAGACCGTGGGCCAGTAACCGTGAGCCAGTGACCGCGGGCCAGTGTCTGTGGGCCCGTGACCGTGGGTCAGTGACCAAAGAATGTGACCTGATCAGGAATTCCAATTAGAATGCCTGATTGGGCATTTGAATCAGAATGCCCTATCGGGCAATACAATAGGAAACCGCTAAGCCATGATCCAGTGACCGTTGTCTTGTGACTTTGGGCCAGTGACAGTGGGTCAGTGACCAAAGGCCTGTGACTAAATAAGGAATTCTTATCAGAATGCCCGATCGGGCTTCTGAATCAGTTTGCCGAATCGGGCAATCCTATTATGAACGGCTAGACCATGAGCCAGTTACTGTGGGCGAGTGACCGTGGGCCAGTGACCGTGAACTATTGACTGTGGGCAAGTGACCGTGGGCCAGTGACCGTGGGCCAGTGACCGTGGGCCAGTGACCGTGGGCCAGTGACTGTAGGCGGTGGGTCAGTGACCAAAGTCCTGTGATCTGATGAGGAATTCCAATCAGAATGCCCGATCGGAGATTTGAATCAGAACGCCCAATCTTACAATCAAATTATAAACCGCTGGACCATGAGCTAGTGACCGTGGGCCAATGACCGTGGGCCAGTGACCTCGGGCAAGTGACCTCGGGCTAATGACCGTGAGCCAGTGACCTTGGGCCAGTGACCGTGGGCCAGTGACTGTGGGCCAGTGACCGTAAGCCAGTGATCGTGAGATAGTTACCGTGGGCCAGTAACCTTGGGCTAGTGACAGTGTTCCAGTAAATGTGGGCCAGTGTTGGTGGGTCAGTGACTAAAGGCCTGTGACCTGATAAGAAATTTTAATCAGAATGCCCGATCGGGCATTTGAATCAGAATGCCCAATCATGCAATCCTATTATGAACGGCTAGACCATGAGCCAGTTACTGTGAGCGAGTGACCGTGGGCCAGTGACCGTGAGCCAGTGACTGTGGGCCAGTGACAGTAGGCCAGTGACCGTGGGCCAGTGACCGTGGGCCAGTGACTGTGGACGGTAGATCAGTGACCAAAGTCCTGTGACCTGATGAGGAATTGCAATTAGAATGCCCGATCGGGCATTTAAAATAGAACGCCCAATCGGGCAATCAAATAGGAAACCGCTGGACCATGAGCCAGTGACCTTAGGCCAGTGACCGTAGGCCAGTGACCGTGGGCTAGTGACTGTGGGCCAGTGACCGTGGGCCAGTGACCTCGGGCCAGTGACCGTGAGCCAGTGACCGTGGGCCAGTAACCATGGGCGAGGGACCGTGGGCCAGTAACCGTGGGCTAGTGTTCGTGGGCCAGTGACCGTTGGCAAGTGACTGTGAGCCAGTGACCGTGGGAAAGTGACCGTGGGCCAGTGACTGTGGGCCAGTGACGGTGAGTAAGTTACTAAAGGCCTGTGACCTGATAATGAATTCCAATCAGAATGCCTGATCGAGCATTTGAATCAGCATTCTCGATCAGGCAATCCAATAGGGAACCGCTTAACCATAAGCCAGTGACCGTTGGCCATTGACCGTAGGCTAGCGACTGTGGACCAGTGACCGTGGGCCAGTGACCGTGGGCCAGTGACTAAAGGCCTGTGACTAAATAAGGAATTCTAATCAGAATGCCCGATCGGGCATTTGAATCAGAATGCCTAATCTGGCAATCCTATTATGAACGGCTAGACCATGAGCCAGATACTGTGGGCGAGTGACCGTGAGCCAGTGACTGTGAGCCAGTGACTGTGGGCAAGTGACAGTAGGCCAGTGACCGTAAGCCAGTGACCGTGGGCCAGTGACTGTGGACAGTGGGTCAGTGACCAAAGTCCTGTGACCTGATGATGAATTCCAATCAGAATGCCCGATCGGAGATTTGAATCAGAACGCCCAATCGGACAATCAAATCATAAACCGCTGGACCATGAGCTAGTGACCGTGGGCCAATGACCGTGGGCCAGTGACCTCGGGCAAGTGACCTCGGGCTAATGACCGTGAGCCAGTGACCTTGGGCCAGTGACCGTGGGCCAGTGACCGTGGGCCAGTGACTGTGGGCCAGTGACCGTAAGCCAGTGATCGTGAGATACATACCGTGGGCCAGTGACCTTGGGCTAGTGACAGTGTTCCAGTAAATGTGGGCCAGTGTTGGTGGGTCAGTGACTAAAGGCCTGTGACCTGATGATGAATTCTAATCAAAATGCCCGATCGGGGATTTGAATCAGAACGCCCAATCGGGCAATCAAATTAGAAACCGCTGGACCATGAGCCAGTAACCGTGGGCCAGTGACCGTGGGCCAGTGACCGTGGGCCAGTGACAGTGGGCCAGTGACCGTGGGCCAGTGACCTTATGCCAGTGACCGTGAGCTAGTTACCGTGGGCCAGTAACCATGGGCGAGGGACCGTGGGCCAGTAACCGTGGGCCAGTGACCGTGGGCCAGTGACCGTTAACAAGTGACTGTGATCCAGTGACCGTGGGCAAGTGACCGTGGGCCAGTGACTGTGGGCCAGTGACGGTGAGTAAGTGACGAAAGGCATGTGACCTGATAATAAATTCCAATCAGAATGCCTGATCGGGAATTTGAATTAGAATTCCCGATCAGGCAATCCAATGGGGAACCGCTAAACCATAAGCCAGTGACCGTTGGCCAGTGACCGTAGGCTAGCGACTGTGGACCAGTGACCGTGGGCCAGTGACCGTGGGCCAGTGACCAAAGGCCTGTGACTAAATAAAGATCTAATCAGATTGCCCGATCGAGCATTTGAATCAGAATGCCCTATCGGGCAATCCTATTATGAACGGCTGGACCATGAGCCAGTTACTGTGGGCGAGTGACCGTGGGCCAGTGACCGTGAGCCAGTGACTGTGGGCCAGTGACAGTGGGCCAGTGACCGTGGGCCAGTGATTGTGGGCCAGTGACTGTAGACGGTGGGTTAGTGACCAAAGTCATGTGACCTGATGAGGAATTCTAATTAGAATGCCTGATCAGGGATTTGAATCAGAACGCCCAATAGGGCTATCAAATTAGAAAGCGCTGGACCATAAGCCAGTGACCGTGGGCCAGTGACCGTGGGCCAGTGACCGTGGGCCAGTGATTGTGGGCCAGTGACCGTGAGCCAGTGACCGTGGGCCAGTGACCGTGGGCCAGTGACCGTGGGCCAGTGACCGTGGGCCAGTGACTGTGGGCCAGTGACCGTGGGCCAGTGACCGTGGGCCAGTGACCTCGGGCCAGTGAATGTGAGCTAGTGACCGTGGGCCAGTAACCATGGGCAAGGGACCGTGGGCCAGTAACCGTGGGCCAGTGACCGTGGGCCAGTGACCGTTGGCAAGTGACTGTGAGCCAGTGACCGTGGGCCAGTGACCGTGGGCCAGTGACTGTGGGCCAGTGACGGTTAGTAAAAGACTAAAGGCCTGTGACCTGATAAGGAATTCCATTTAGAATGCTTGATCGGGCATTTGAATCAGTATGCCCAATCAGGCAATCCAATTAGAAACCGCTGGACCATGAGCTAGTAAACGTGGGCCAATGACCGTGGGCCAGTGACCCAAGGCAAGTGACCTCGGGCCAGTGACCGTGAGCCAGTGACCTTGGGCCAGTGACCGTGGGCCAGTGATCGTGGGCCAGTGACCGTAGGCCAGTGATTGTGAGATAGTTACCGTGGGCCAGTGACCTTAGGCTAGTGACATTGTTCCAGTACATGTGGGCCAGTGTTGGTGGGTCAGTGACTAAAGGCCTGTGACCTAATAAGGAATTCTAATCAGAATGCCAGATCAGGCATTTCAATTAGAATGCCCAATCGGGCAATCCTTTTATGAACGGCTAGACCATGATCCAGTTACTGTAGGCGAGTGACCGTGGGCCAGTGACCGTGAGACAGTGACTGTGTGCCTTAGACAGTAGGCCAGTGACCGTGGGCCAGTGACCGTGGGCCAGTGACTGTGGACGGTTGGTCAGTGACCAAAGTCCTGTGACCTGATGAGGAATTCCAATCAGAATTCCCGATCGTGGATTTGAATCAGAACGCCTAATCGGGCAATCAAATTAAAAACCGCTGGACCATGAGCCAGTGACCGTGGGCCAGTGACCGTGGGCAAGTGACCGTGGGCCAGTGACCGTGGGCCAGTGACTGTGGGCCAGTGACCTCGGGCCAGTGACCGTGAGCCAGTGACCGTAGGCCAGTAACCATGTGCGAGGGACCGTGGGCCAGTGACCGTGGGCCAGTGACCGTGGGCCAGTGACCGTGGGCCAGTGACCGTTGGCAAGTGACTGTGAGCCAGTGACCGTGGGCCAGTGACCGTGGGCCAGTGACTGTGGGCCAGTGACGGTGAGTAAGTGACTAAAGACCTGTGACCTGATAATGAATTCCAATCAGATTGCCTGATCGGGCATTTAAATCAGAATTCCCGATCAGGCAATCCAATAGGGAACCGCTTGACCATAAGCCAGTAACCGGGGGCCAGTAACCGTGGGCAAGTGACCGTTGGCCAATGACCTTGGGCCAGTGACCGTGAGCTGGTGACCGTGGGCCAGTGACCGTGGGCCAGTGACCGTATGCTAGTGACCGTAGTCCAGTGACTGTGGGCCAGTGACTGTAAGCTAGTGACGGTTGGGCCAGTGACCTCGGGACATTAACCGTGAGCCAGTGACCGTGGGCCAGTGACTGTGGGCCAGTGAACGTGGGCCAGTGACTGTGGGCCAGTTACGGTGGGTCACTGACTAAAGGCCTGTGACCTGATAAGGAAATCTGATCAGAATGCCCGATCGGGCATTTGAATCATAATGCCCAATCGGGCAATCTAATTAGGAACAGCTGGACCATGAGAAAGTGACTTTGTGCCAGTGACCGTAGGCTAGTGACCTTAAGCCAGTGACTGTGGGCCAGTGACCGTAGGCCAGTGACTGTGGGCCAGTGACAGTGGGTCAGTGACTTAAGGCCTGTGACCAGATAGGGAAATCCAATCAGAATGCCCGATAGGGCTTTTGAATCAGAATTCCCAATCGGGCAATCTAATAAGGAATCACTAGACAATGAGCCAGTGACCTTGGGCCAGTTAATGTGGGCCAGTGACCGTGGGCTAGTGACCGTGGGCCAGTGACTTTGGGCCAGTGACGGTGGGTCAGTGACCAAAGTTCTGTGACCTGATAAGGAATTTTAATTAAGAAGCCCGATGGGGGATTCGAATCAGAATGCTGAATCGGGAAATCTAATTAGGAACCGCTGGACCATGAGCTAGTGACCGTGTGCCAGTGACTGTGGGCCATTGACCGTGGGCCAGTGACCATCGGCTAGTGTCTGTAGGCCAGTGACCGTGGGGAAGTGACCAAAGGAATGTGACCTGATAACGAATTCCAATTAGAATGCCTGATCGGGAATTTAAATCAGAATGCCCAATTGGGCAATACAATAAGAACCGCTTAGCCATGATCCAGTGACCGTTGTTTTGTGACTGTGGGCCAGTGATGGTGGGTGAGTGACCAAAGCCCTGTGACTAAATAAGAAATTTTAATCAGAATGCCCAATCAGGCAATCCAATAAGTAACCGCTAGACCATGAGCTAGTGACCGTAGGCCAATGACAGTGGGCCAGGTACCTTGGGCAAGTGACCTCAGGCCAGTGACCGTGAGCCAGTAACCTTGGGCCAGTGACCGTGAGTCAGTGACCGTAGGCCAGCGTCCGTGTGCCAGTGACCGTGGGTAAGTGACCGTGGGTCAGTGACCAAAGGAATGTGACCTGATAAAGAATTGTAATTAGAATGCCGATCGGGCATTTGAATCAGAATGCAAAAATCGAACAATCCAATTAGGAAACGCTAGACAATGAGCCAGTGACCGTTGTCTAGTAACTGTGGGCCAGTGACCGTGGGCCAGTGACCGTGGGCCAGTGACCGTGGGCCAGTGACCGTGGGCCAGTGACCGTGGGCCAGTGACCGTGGGCCAGTGACCGTGGGCCAGTGACCGTGGGCCAGTGACCGTGGGCCAGTGACCGTGGGCCAGTGACCGTGGGCCAGTGACCGTGGGCCAGTGACCGTGGGCCAGTGACCGTGGGCCAGTGACCGTGGGCCAGTGACCGTGGGCCAGTGACCGTGGGCCAGTGACCGTGGGCCAGTGACCGTGGGCCAGTGACCGTGGGCCAGTGACCGTGGGCCAGTGACCGTGGGCCAGTGACCGTGGGCCAGTGACCGTGGGCCAGTGACCGTGGGCCAGTGACCGTGGGCCAGTGACCGTGGGCCAGTGACCGTGGGCCAGTGACCGTGGGCCAGTGACCGTGGGCCAGTGACCGTGGGCCAGTGACCGTGGGCCAGTGACCGTGGGCCAGTGACCGTGGGCCAGTGACCGTGGGCCAGTGACCGTGGGCCAGTGACCGTGGGCCAGTGACCGTGGGCCAGTGACCGTGGGCCAGTGACCGTGGGCCAGTGACCGTGGGCCAGTGACCGTGGGCCAGTGACCGTGGGCCAGTGACCGTGGGCCAGTGACCGTGGGCCAGTGACCGTGGGCCAGTGACCGTGGGCCAGTGACCGTGGGCCAGTGACCGTGGGCCAGTGACCGTGGGCCAGTGACCGTGGGCCAGTGACCGTGGGCCAGTGACCGTGGGCCAGTGACCGTGGGCCAGTGACCGTGGGCCAGTGACCGTGGGCCAGTGACCGTGGGCCAGTGACCGTGGGCCAGTGACCGTGGGCCAGTGACCGTGGGCCAGTGACCGTGGGCCAGTGACCGTGGGCCAGTGACCGTGGGCCAGTGACCGTGGGCCAGTGACCGTGGGCCAGTGACCGTGGGCCAGTGACCGTGGGCCAGTGACCGTGGGCCAGTGACCGTGGGCCAGTGACCGTGGGCCAGTGACCGTGGGCCAGTGACCGTGGGCCAGTGACCGTGGGCCAGTGACCGTGGGCCAGTGACCGTGGGCCAGTGACCGTGGGCCAGTGACCGTGGGCCAGTGACCGTGGGCCAGTGACCGTGGGCCAGTGACCGTGGGCCAGTGACCGTGGGCCAGTGACCGTGGGCCAGTGACCGTGGGCCAGTGACCGTGGGCCAGTGACCGTGGGCCAGTGACCGTGGGCCAGTGACCGTGGGCCAGTGACCGTGGGCCAGTGACCGTGGGCCAGTGACCGTGGGCCAGTGACCGTGGGCCAGTGACCGTGGGCCAGTGACCGTGGGCCAGTGACCGTGGGCCAGTGACCGTGGGCCAGTGACCGTGGGCCAGTGACCGTGGGCCAGTGACCGTGGGCCAGTGACCGTGGGCCAGTGACCGTGGGCCAGTGACCGTGGGCCAGTGACCGTGGGCCAGTGACCGTGGGCCAGTGACCGTGGGCCAGTGACCGTGGGCCAGTGACCGTGGGCCAGTGACCGTGGGCCAGTGACCGTGGGCCAGTGACCGTGGGCCAGTGACCGTGGGCCAGTGACCGTGGGCCAGTGACCGTGGGCCAGTGACCGTGGGCCAGTGACCGTGGGCCAGTGACCGTGGGCCAGTGACCGTGGGCCAGTGACCGTGGGCCAGTGACCGTGGGCCAGTGACCGTGGGCCAGTGACCGTGGGCCAGTGACCGTGGGCCAGTGACCGTGGGCCAGTGACCGTGGGCCAGTGACCGTGGGCCAGTGACCGTGGGCCAGTGACCGTGGGCCAGTGACCGTGGGCCAGTGACCGTGGGCCAGTGACCGTGGGCCAGTGACCGTGGGCCAGTGACCGTGGGCCAGTGACCGTGGGCCAGTGACCGTGGGCCAGTGACCGTGGGCCAGTGACCGTGGGCCAGTGACCGTGGGCCAGTGACCGTGGGCCAGTGACCGTGGGCCAGTGACCGTGGGCCAGTGACCGTGGGCCAGTGACCGTGGGCCAGTGACCGTGGGCCAGTGACCGTGGG
Source organism: Dicyrtomina minuta (assembly GCA_949802685.1). Lineage (NCBI taxonomy): Eukaryota > Metazoa > Arthropoda > Collembola > Symphypleona > Dicyrtomidae > Dicyrtomina > Dicyrtomina minuta. Next base: position 135,442,298 of record OX461808.1, on the reverse strand, counting down.
CCAGTGACCGTGGGCCAGTGACCGTGGGCCAGTGACCGTGGGCCAGTGACCGTGGGCCAGTGACCGTGGGCCAGTGACCGTGGGCCAGTGACCGTGGGCCAGTGACCGTGGGCCAGTGACCGTGGGCCAGTGACCGTGGGCCAGTGACCGTGGGCCAGTGACCGTGGGCCAGTGACCGTGGGCCAGTGACCGTGGGCCAGTGACCGTGGGCCAGTGACCGTGGGCCAGTGACCGTGGGCCAGTGACCGTGGGCCAGTGACCGTGGGCCAGTGACCGTGGGCCAGTGACCGTGGGCCAGTGACCGTGGGCCAGTGACCGTGGGCCAGTGACCGTGGGCCAGTGACCGTGGGCCAGTGACCGTGGGCCAGTGACCGTGGGCCAGTGACCGTGGGCCAGTGACCGTGGGCCAGTGACCGTGGGCCAGTGACCGTGGGCCAGTGACCGTGGGCCAGTGACCGTGGGCCAGTGACCGTGGGCCAGTGACCGTGGGCCAGTGACCGTGGGCCAGTGACCGTGGGCCAGTGACCGTGGGCCAGTGACCGTGGGCCAGTGACCGTGGGCCAGTGACCGTGGGCCAGTGACCGTGGGCCAGTGACCGTGGGCCAGTGACCGTGGGCCAGTGACCGTGGGCCAGTGACCGTGGGCCAGTGACCGTGGGCCAGTGACCGTGGGCCAGTGACCGTGGGCCAGTGACCGTGGGCCAGTGACCGTGGGCCAGTGACCGTGGGCCAGTGACCGTGGGCCAGTGACCGTGGGCCAGTGACCGTGGGCCAGTGACCGTGGGCCAGTGACCGTGGGCCAGTGACCGTGGGCCAGTGACCGTGGGCCAGTGACCGTGGGCCAGTGACCGTGGGCCAGTGACCGTGGGCCAGTGACCGTGGGCCAGTGACCGTGGGCCAGTGACCGTGGGCCAGTGACCGTGGGCCAGTGACCGTGGGCCAGTGACCGTGGGCCAGTGACCGTGGGCCAGTGACCGTGGGCCAGTGACCGTGGGCCAGTGACCGTGGGCCAGTGACCGTGGGCCAGTGACCGTGGGCCAGTGACCGTGGGCCAGTGACCGTGGGCCAGTGACCGTGGGCCAGTGACCGTGGGCCAGTGACCGTGGGCCAGTGACCGTGGGCCAGTGACCGTGGGCCAGTGACCGTGGGCCAGTGACCGTGGGCCAGTGACCGTGGGCCAGTGACCGTGGGCCAGTGACCGTGGGCCAGTGACCGTGGGCCAGTGACCGTGGGCCAGTGACCGTGGGCCAGTGACCGTGGGCCAGTGACCGTGGGCCAGTGACCGTGGGCCAGTGACCGTGGGCCAGTGACCGTGGGCCAGTGACCGTGGGCCAGTGACCGTGGGCCAGTGACCGTGGGCCAGTGACCGTGGGCCAGTGACCGTGGGCCAGTGACCGTGGGCCAGTGACCGTGGGCCAGTGACCGTGGGCCAGTGACCGTGGGCCAGTGACCGTGGGCCAGTGACCGTGGGCCAGTGACCGTGGGCCAGTGACCGTGGGCCAGTGACCGTGGGCCAGTGACCGTGGGCCAGTGACCGTGGGCCAGTGACCGTGGGCCAGTGACCGTGGGCCAGTGACCGTGGGCCAGTGACCGTGGGCCAGTGACCGTGGGCCAGTGACCGTGGGCCAGTGACCGTGGGCCAGTGACCGTGGGCCAGTGACCGTGGGCCAGTGACCGTGGGCCAGTGACCGTGGGCCAGTGACCGTGGGCCAGTGACCGTGGGCCAGTGACCGTGGGCCAGTGACCGTGGGCCAGTGACCGTGGGCCAGTGACCGTGGGCCAGTGACCGTGGGCCAGTGACCGTGGGCAAGTGACCGTGGGCCAGTGACCGTGGGCCAGTGACCGTGGGCCAGTGACCGTGGGCCAGTGACCGTGGGCCAGTGACCGTGGGCCAGTGACCGTGGGCCAGTGACCGTGGGCCAGTGACCGTGGGCCAGTGACCGTGGGCCAGTGACCGTGGGCCAGTGACCGTGGGCCAGTGACCGTGGGCCAGTGACCGTGGGCCAGTGACCGTGGGCCAGTGACCGTGGGCCAGTGACCGTGGGCCAGTGACCGTGGGCCAGTGACCGTGGGCCAGTGACCGTGGGCCAGTGACCGTGGGCCAGTGACCGTGGGCCAGTGACCGTGGGCCAGTGACCGTGGGCCAGTGACCGTGGGCCAGTGACCGTGGGCCAGTGACCGTAGGCCAGTGACCGTGGGCCAGTGAACGTGGACCAGTGACCGTGGGCCAGTGACCGTGGGCCAGTGACCGTGGGCCAGTGACCGTGGGCCAGTGACCGTGGGCCAGTGACCGTGGGCCAGTGACCGTGGGCCAGTGACCGTGGGCCAGTGACCGTGGGCCAGTGACCGTGGGCCAGTGACCGTGGGCCAGTGACCGTGGGCCAGTGACCGTGGGCCAGTGACCGTGGGCCAGTGACCGTGGGCCAGTGACCGTGGGCCAGTGACCGTGGGCCAGTGACCGTGGGCCAGTGACCGTGGGCCAGTGACCGTGGGCCAGTGACCGTGGGCCAGTGACCGTGGGCCAGTGACCGTGGGCCAGTGACCGTGGGCCAGTGACCGTGGGCCAGTGACCGTGGGCCAGTGACCGTGGGCCAGTGACCGTGGGCCAGTGACCGTGGGCCAGTGACCGTGGGCCAGTGACCGTGGGCCAGTGACCGTGGGCCAGTGACCGTGGGCCAGTGACCGTGGGCCAGTGACCGTGGGCCAGTGACCGTGGGCCAGTGACCGTGGGCCAGTGACCGTGGGCCAGTGACCGTGGGCCAGTGACCGTGGGCCAGTGACCGTGGGCCAGTGACCGTGGGCCAGTGAACGTGGGCCAGTGACCGTGGGCCAGTGACCGTGGGCCAGTGACCGTGGGCCAGTGACCGTGGGCCAGTGACCGTGGGCCAGTGACCGTGGGCCAGTGACCGTGGGCCAGTGAACGTGGACCAGTGACCGTGGGCCAGTGACCGTGGGCCAGTGACCGTGGGCCAGTGACCGTGGGCCAGTGACCGTGGGCCAGTGACCGTGGGCCAGTGACCGTGGGCCAGTGACCGTGGGCCAGTGACCGTGGGCCAGTGACCGTGGGCCAGTGACCGTGGGCCAGTGAACGTGGACCAGTGACCGTGGGCCAGTGACCGTGGGCCAGTGACCGTGGGCCAGTGACCGTGGGCCAGTGACCGTGGGCCAGTGACCGTGGGCCAGTGACCGTGGGCCAGTGACCGTGGGCCAGTGACCGTGGGCCAGTGACCGTGGGCCAGTGAACGTGGACCAGTGACCGTGGGCCAGTGACCGTGGGCCAGTGACCGTGGGCCAGTGACCGTGGGCCAGTGAACGTGGACCAGTGACCGTGGGCCAGTGACCGTGGGCCAGTGATTGTGGGCCAGTAACGGTGAGTCAGTGACCAAAGGACTGTGACGCAATAAGGAATTCCAATCAGAATGCTCGATCGGGCATTTGAATCCGAATGCCCTATCGCGGAATTCAATCAGAAACTGCTTAAACAATGAGCCAGTCACCGTGGGCCAGTGACCGTGGGTAGGTGACTGTGGGCCAGTGACGGTAGGTCAATGACCAAACTTCTGTAACCTGATAAGGAATTCCAATCAAAATGCCCGATCGGGGATTTGAATCAGAATGCCCAATCGGGCAACCCAATTAGGAACCGCTGGACCATGAGCCAGTAACCTTGTGCCAGTGACCGTAGGCCAGTGACCTCGGGCCAGTGACCGTGAGCTAGTGACCGTGGGCCAGTGACTGTCGGCCAGTGACCGTGGGCCAGTGACCGTGGGTAGGTGACTGTGGGCCAGTGACAGTGGGTCAGTGACTAAACTTCTGTAACCTGATAAGGAATTACAATCAAAATGCCCGATCGGGGATTTGAATCAGAATGCCCAATCGGGCAACCCAATTAGGAACCGCTGGACCATGAGCCAGTAACTTTGTGCCAGTGACCGTAGGCCAGTGACCTCGGGCCAGTGACCGTGAGCCAGTGACCGTGGGCCAGTGACTGTCGGCCAGTGACCGTGGGCCAGTGACTGTGGACCAGTTACGGTGGGTCAGTGACTAAAGGCCTGTGACCTGATAGGAAATTCCAATCAGAATGCCCGATCGGGGTTTTAAATCAGAATGCCCAATTAGGCAATCCAATTAGGAACCACTGGACCATGAGCCAGTGACAGTATGCCAGTAACTGTGGGCCAGTGACCTCGGGCCAGTGATCGTAAGCCAGTGACCGTGGGCCATTGACCGTGTACCAGTGACCGTGGGCCAGTGACCGTGGGCTAGTGACCGTGGGCCAGTGACCGTGGGCCAGTGACCGTGGGCCAGTGACCGTGGGCCAGTGACCGTGGGCCAGTGACCGTGGGCCAGTGACCGTGGGCCAGTGACCGTGGGCCAGTGACCGTGGGCCAGTGACCGTGGGCCAGTGACCGTGGGCCAGTGACCGTGGGCCAGTGACCGTGGGCCAGTGACCGTGGGCCAGTGACCGTGGGCCAGTGACCGTGGGCCAGTGACCGTGGGCCAGTGACCGTGTGCCAGTGACTGTGGGCCAGTGACGGTGGGTTAGTGACTAAAGGCCTGTGACCTGATAAGGAATTCCAATCAGAATGCCCGATCGGGCGTTTTAATCGGAATTCCCAATCGGGACATCCAATAAGGAACCGCTGAACCATCAGCCAGTGACTGTGGGCCAGTGACCGTGGGCCAGTGACGGGGGGTCAGTGACGGTGGGTCAGTGACCAAAGGCCAGTGACCTGATAAGGAATTCCAATCAGAATGCCCGATCGGGCGTTTGAATCGGAATTCCCAATCAGGACATCCAATAAGGAACCGCTGAACCATCAGCTAGTGACTGTTATCTAGTGACCGTGGGCCAGTGACGGTGGGTCAGTGACGGTGGGTCAGTGACTAAAGGCCTGTGACCTGATAGGGAATTCCAATCAGAATGCCCGATCGGGGTTATGAATCAGAATGCCCAATTAGGCAATCCAATTAGGAACCGCTGGACCATGAGCCAGTGACAGTGTGCCAGTGACTGTTGGCCAGTGACCTCGAGCCAGTGATCGTAAGCCAGTGACCGTGGGCCAGTGACCGTTGGCCATTGACCGTGTACCAGTGACCGTGGGCCAGTGACCGTGGGCCAGTGACCATGGGCCAGTGACCGTGGGCCAGTGATTGTGGGCCAGTGACGGTAAGTCAGTGACCAAAGGACTGTGACGCAATAAGGAATTCTAATCAGAATGCTCGATCGGGCATTTGAATCCGAATGCCCTATCGCGGAATCCAATCAGAAACTGCTTAAACAATGAGCCAGTGACCGTGGGCCAGTGACCGTGGGTAGGTGACTGTGGGCCAGTGACGGTGGGTCAGTGACCAAACTTCTGTAACCTGATAAGGAATTCCAATCAAAATGCCCGATCGGGGATTTGAATCAGAATGCCCAATCGGGCAACCCAATTAGGAACCGCTGGACCATGAGCCAGTAACCTTGTGCCAGTGACCGTAGGCCAGTGACCTCGGGCCAGTGACCGTGAGCCAGTGACCGTGGGCCAGTGACTGTCGGCCAGTGACCGTGGGCCAGTGACCGTGGGTAGGTGACTGTGGGCCAGTGACAGTGGGTCAGTGACTAAACTTCTGTAACCTGATAAGGAATTACAATCAAAATGCCCGATCGGGGATTTGAATCAGAATGCCCAATCGGGCAACCCAATTAGGAACCGCTGGACCATGAGCCAGTAACCTTGTGCCAGTGACCGTAGGCCAGTGACCTCGGGCCAGTGACCGTGAGCCAGTGACCGTGGGCCAGTGACTGTCGGCCAGTGACCGTGGGCCAGTGACTGTGGACCAGTTACGGTGGGTCAGTGACTAAAGGCCTGTGACCTGATAGGGAATTCCAATCAGAATGCCCGATCGGGGTTTTGAATCAGAATGCCCAATTAGGCAATCCAATTAGGAACCACTGGACCATGAGCCAGTGACAGTATGCCAGTGACTGTGGGCCAGTGACCTCGGGCCAGTGATCGTAAGCCAGTGACCGTGGGCCAGTGACCGTGGGCCAGTGACCGTGGGCCAGTGACCGTGGGCCAGTGACCGTGGGCCAGTGACCGTGGGCCAGTGACCGTGGGCCAGTGACTGTGGGCCAGTGACCGTGGGCCAGTGACCGTGGGCCAGTGACCGTGGGCCAGTGACCGTGTGCCAGTGACTGTGGGCCAGTGACGGTGGGTTAGTGACTAAAGGCCTGTGACCTGATAAGGAATTCCAATCAGAATGCCCGATCGGGCGTTTTAATCGGAATTCCCAATCGGGACATCCAATAAGGAACCGCTGAACCATCAGCCAGTGACTGTGGGCCAGTGACTGTGGGCCAGTGACGGGGGGTCAGTGACGGTGGGTCAGTGACCAAAGGCCAGTGACCTGATAAGGAATTGCATTAAGAATGCCCGATCGGGCGTTTGAATCGGAATATCCAATCGGGACATCCAATAAGGAACCGCTGAACCATCAGCCAGTGACTGTTATCTAGTGACCGTGGGCCAGTGACGGTGGGTCAGTGACGGTGGGTCAGTGACTAAAGGCCGGTGACCTGATAATGAATTCCAATCAGAATGCCCGATCGGGCATTTGAATCGGAATTCCCAATCGGGACATCCAATAAGAAACCGCTGAACCATGAGCCAGTGACAGTGTGCCAGTGACTGTGGGCCAGTGACCTCGGGCCAGTGATCGTAAGCCAGTGACCGTGGGCCAGTGACCGTTGGCCATTGACCGTGTACCAGTGACCGTGGGCCAGTGACCGTGGGCCAGTGACCGTGGGCCAGTGACCGTGGGCCAGTGACCGTGGGCCAGTGACCGTGGGCCAGTGACCGTGGGCCAGTGACCGTGGGCCAGTGACCGTGGGCCAGTGACCGTGGGCCAGTGACCGTGGGCCAGTGACCGTGGGCCAGTGACCGTGGGCCAGTGACCGTGGGCCAGTGACCGTGGGCCAGTGACCGTGGGCCAGTGACCGTGGGCCAGTGACCGTGGGCCAGTGACCGTGGGCCAGTGACCGTGGGCCAGTGACCGTGGGCCAGTGACCGTGGGCCAGTGACCGTGGGCCAGTGACCGTGGGCCAGTGACCGTGGGCCAGTGACCGTGGGCCAGTGACCGTGGGCCAGTGACCGTGGGCCAGTGACCGTGGGCCAGTGACCGTGGGCCAGTGACCGTGGGCCAGTGAACGTGGACCAGTGACCGTGGGCCAGTGACCGTGGGCCAGTGACCGTGGGCCAGTGACCGTGGGCCAGTGACCGTGGGCCAGTGACCGTGGGCCAGTGACCGTGGGCCAGTGACCGTGGGCCAGTGACCGTGGGCCAGTGACCGTGGGCCAGTGACCGTGGGCCAGTGACCGTGGGCCAGTGACCGTGGGCCAGTGACCGTGGGCCAGTGACCGTGGGCCAGTGACCGTGGGCCAGTGACCGTGGGCCAGTGACCGTGGGCCAGTGACCGTGGGCCAGTGACCGTGGGCCAGTGATCGTGGGCCAGTGACCGTGGGCCAGTGACCGTGGGCCAGTGACCGTGGGCCAGTGACCGTGGGCCAGTGACCGTGGGCCAGTGACCGTGGGCCAGTGAACGTGGACCAGTGACCGTGGGCCAGTGACCGTGGGCCAGTGACCGTGGGCCAGTGACCGTGGGCCAGTGACCGTGGGCCAGTGACCGTGGGCCAGTGACCGTGGGCCAGTGACCGTGGGCCAGTGACCGTGGACCAGTGACCGTGGGCCAGTGACCGTGGGCCAGTGACCGTGGGCCAGTGACCGTGGGCCAGTGACCGTGGGCCAGTGAACGTGGACCAGTGACCGTGCGCCAGTGAACGTGGACCAGTGACCGTGGGCCAGTGACCGTGGGCCAGTGACCGTGGGCCAGTGACCTTGGGCCAGTGACCGTGGGCCAGTGAACGTGGACCAGTGACCGTGGGCCAGTGACCGTGGGCCAGTGATTGTGGGCCAGTAACGGTGAGTCAGTGACCAAAGGACTGTGACGCAATAAGGAATTCCAATCAGAATGCTCGATCGGGCATTTGAATCCGAATGCCCTATCGCGGAATTCAATCAGAAACTGCTTAAACAATGAGCCAGTCACCGTGGGCCAGTGACCGTGGGTAGGTGACTGTGGGCCAGTGACGGTAGGTCAATGACCAAACTTCTGTAACCTGATAAGGAATTCCAATCAAAATGCCCGATCGGGGATTTGAATCAGAATGCCCAATCGGGCAACCCAATTAGGAACCGCTGGACCATGAGCCAGTAACCTTGTGCCAGTGACCGTAGGCCAGTGACCTCGGGCCAGTGACCGTGAGCTAGTGACCGTGGGCCAGTGACTGTCGGCCAGTGACCGTGGGCCAGTGACCGTGGGTAGGTGACTGTGGGCCAGTGACAGTGGGTCAGTGACTAAACTTCTGTAACCTGATAAGGAATTACAATCAAAATGCCCGATCGGGGATTTGAATCAGAATGCCCAATCGGGCAACCCAATTAGGAACCGCTGGACCATGAGCCAGTAACTTTGTGCCAGTGACCGTAGGCCAGTGACCTCGGGCCAGTGACCGTGAGCCAGTGACCGTGGGCCAGTGACCGTGGGCCAGTGACCGTGGGCCAGTGACCGTGGGCCAGTGACCGTGTGCCAGTGACTGTGGGCCAGTGACGGTGGGTTAGTGACTAAAGGCCTGTGACCTGATAAGGAATTCCAATCAGAATGCCCGATCGGGCGTTTTAATCGGAATTCCCAATCGGGACATCCAATAAGGAACCGCTGAACCATCAGCCAGTGACTGTGGGCCAGTGACCGTGGGCCAGTGACGGGGGGTCAGTGACGGTGGGTCAGTGACCAAAGGCCAGTGACCTGATAAGGAATTCCAATCAGAATGCCCGATCGGGCGTTTGAATCGGAATTCCCAATCAGGACATCCAATAAGGAACCGCTGAACCATCAGCTAGTGACTGTTATCTAGTGACCGTGGGCCAGTGACGGTGGGTCAGTGACTAAAGGCCTGTGACCTGATAGGGAATTCCAATCAGAATGCCCGATCGGGGTTATGAATCAGAATGCCCAATTAGGCAATCCAATTAGGAACCGCTGAACCATGAGCCAGTGACAGTGTGCCAGTGACTGTGGGCCAGTGACCTCGGGCCAGTGATCGTAAGCCAGTGACCGTGGGCCAGTGACCGTTGGCCATTGACCGTGTACCAGTGACCGTGGGCCAGTGACCGTGGGCCAGTGACCGTGGGCCAGTGACCGTGGGCCAGTGACCGTGGGCCAGTGACCGTGGGCCAGTGACCGTGGGCCAGTGACCGTGGGCCAGTGACGGTAAGTCAGTGACCAAAGGACTGTGACGCAATAAGGAATTCTAATCAGAATGCTCGATCGGGCATTTGAATCCGAATGCCCTATCGCGGAATCCAATCAGAAACTGCTTAAACAATGAGCCAGTGACCGTGGGCCAGTGACCGTGGGTAGGTGACTGTGGGCCAGTGACGGTGGGTCAGTGACCAAACTTCTGTAACCTGATAAGGAATTCCAATCAAAATGCCCGATCGGGGATTTGAATCAGAATGCCCAATCGGGCAACCCAATTAGGAACCGCTGGACCATGAGCCAGTAACCTTGTGCCAGTGACCGTAGGCCAGTGACCTCGGGCCAGTGACCGTGAGCCAGTGACCGTGGGCCAGTGACTGTCGGCCAGTGACCGTGGGCCAGTGACCGTGGGTAGGTGACTGTGGGCCAGTGACAGTGGGTCAGTGACTAAACTTCTGTAACCTGATAAGGAATTACAATCAAAATGCCCGATCGGGGATTTGAATCAGAATGCCCAATCGGGCAACCCAATTAGGAACCGCTGGACCATGAGCCAGTAACCTTGTGCCAGTGACCGTAGGCCAGTGACCTCGGGCCAGTGACCGTGAGCCAGTGACCGTGGGCCAGTGACTGTCGGCCAGTGACCGTGGGCCAGTGACTGTGGACCAGTTACGGTGGGTCAGTGACTAAAGGCCTGTGACCTGATAGGGAATTCCAATCAGAATGCCCGATCGGGGTTTTGAATCAGAATGCCCAATTAGGCAATCCAATTAGGAACCACTGGACCATGAGCCAGTGACAGTATGCCAGTGACTGTGGGCCAGTGACCTCGGGCCAGTGATCGTAAGCCAGTGACCGTGGGCCAGTGACCGTGGGCCAGTGACCGTGGGCCAGTGACCGTGGGCCAGTGACCGTGGGCCAGTGACCGTGGGCCAGTGACCGTGGGCCAGTGACTGTGGGCCAGTGACCGTGGGCCAGTGACCGTGGGCCAGTGACCGTGGGCCAGTGACCGTGGGCCAGTGACCGTGTGCCAGTGACTGTGGGCCAGTGACGGTGGGTTAGTGACTAAAGGCCTGTGACCTGATAAGGAATTCCAATCAGAATGCCCGATCGGGCGTTTTAATCGGAATTCCCAATCGGGACATCCAATAAGGAACCGCTGAACCATCAGCCAGTGACTGTGGGCCAGTGACTGTGGGCCAGTGACGGGGGGTCAGTGACGGTGGGTCAGTGATCAAAGGCCAGTGACCTGATAAGGAATTGCATTAAGAATGCCCGATCGGGCGTTTGAATCGGAATATCCAATCGGGACATCCAATAAGGAACCGCTGAACCATCAGCCAGTGACTGTTATCTAGTGACCGTGGGCCAGTGACGGTGGGTCAGTGACGGTGGGTCAGTGACTAAAGGCCGGTGACCTGATAATGAATTCCAATCAGAATGCCCGATCGGGCATTTGAATCGGAATTCCCAATCGGGACATCCAATAAGAAACCGCTGAACCATGAGCCAGTGACAGTGTGCCAGTGACTGTGGGCCAGTGACCTCGGGCCAGTGATCGTAAGCCAGTGACCGTGGGCCAGTGACCGTTGGCCATTGACCGTGTACCAGTGACCGTGGGCCAGTGACCGTGGGCCAGTGACCGTGGGCCAGTGACCGTGGGCCAGTGACTGTGGGCCAGTGACGGTGGGTTAGTGACTAAAGGCCGGTGACCTGATAATGAATTCCAATCAGAATGCCCGATCGGGCATTTGAATCGGAATTCCCAATCGGGACATCCAATAAGAAACCGCTGAACCATCAGCCAGTGACTTTTATCTAGTGACCGTGGGCCAGTGACGGTGGGTCAGTGACGGTGGGTCATTGACCAAAGGCCTGTGACCTGATAAGGAATTGCATTCAGAATGCCTGATCGGGCATTTGAATCAGAAGGCCCAATCAGGCAATCCAATTAGGAACCGCTGGACCATGAGCTAGTGACTGTGGGCCAGTGACCGTGGGCCAGTGACCGTGGGCCAGTGACTGTGGGCCAGTGACCTTGGGCCAGTGACCGTTGGCCAGTAACCTTGGGCCAGTGACCGTGGGCCAGTGACCGTGTGCCAGTGACCGTAGGCTAGTGACCACAAGCGCGGATACAAAGGGGGGGCTAGAGGGGCTAAAGCCCTCCCTAAAAGGGAATTTTTAACAAATGACCAATTTCTGGATTTGCCACTGAGTGACCGTAGGCTAATGACCGTGGGTCGGTTGTTTTGCCCAGTAGGGCATTTTGTGTTGTTGCACGATCGGGCAGGTTGATTAGGCAAGGCCAGTTGGCCCTAACTGCGGCTAGGGACTTTGGGCCAGTAACCGTGGGCCAGTGACCATGGGCTTGTAACTGTGGGCTTGTTTTATTGCCTAGTCGGGCATTTTGTGCCGTTGCACGATCGGGCAGGTTGAACAGGGAAGGCCGGTTTGTTTGCTGGTACTTGCAAGCTTGCCATTCTTAGCATATCATAAGGGCTAATAAAAATTTGAGACGAGGCAGAAATGTCGCACTAACTGTTACTATTAGTTGTCAGCAATATTATGTAGTTTGCGTAACTCAAAGGGGAGTCTGGTCAGAGCTTATTTCGCCGTTGCAAATAAAATCTGAAACAACTTATTGTTTCTACAAAGCATACTTTTTTTTTGCATGAACTTTAAGACTCGAACGACGTCGAAGCTGTTTAAATACTAATATTGAGTAGCACGTAATCTGTGTGACAAATTAAAACTTTTCAGAGTAAACAGACCTATAGACAGTTGCACGGATAAAACTATTTCAATAGATACTTATAAGCTAAAGCTTATGATTTAAAAAGTGGAGTATTATCACAGCCAACTAGATATATCTAGTTGGCTGTGGTATTATATGCTGCCGAGACAAAACCTGGTAGGGGGGAATGAAAGTAGTAACAGTAATACCAATGTCATCAACCGTAAACTGCTATTAAATGTGAGATTTTTATTAGTTGTAAAAATATTGATCAGTTTTAATTTAGACGCCGCCTAGTTATTTAACGTGAACATAATTTGAATCTGAATATAACACTGCTGATTAATTAGCGTCACTGCTTTGTTAGTACGATGGTATGGTGATAAATTTGCTGTAGCTCTGGGCTCTGATATCATTAAATAAACAGTTTTAAAATTTTAATTTTATTTTTATTTCATTTTAATCTGTTTCTAATTTTTAATTTATTTAAATTGCAGGAATTAATCATTAAAATTGATAAAAATGGAAAAAGTCCATTTTTTTGAAAGCCTTCGAAAAATCCATTATTTTAATTTTCAAATGGCCCAAAAACACAGTCTTAATGGATAGCATCATAAACAGTAAATACAGGAGATGCTCCATACATTTTTGCCCTCCAATATATATACCACATCCATTACCTCTTTTATATTTTAAACGTGTAAACCTTTCATTTCGTTTTTACAATTAGCTCGGACAACTATAATAAATTATTAAGAAACCATACGAAAGTTAAAGCCGCCTGTCTATTATTTATTATTTACTGGGAGTAAGGAATTGCCAAGTATCCACAAAAATCAATTAAATACTTCGCTTATTTTTTATATAACTATTTGTATCACGATATCTTCATAAATAAACAGAAATTACATCTTTTACTATTTTAAATATTTTAGTTTTGAGCCTAATTTGTATCTGGCTTTGTGTTTAATTGGTCTGAAGTTATTAAGCAATTGTCGAGTTTTTAAATCTTTTAATTTTAATTTAATTCTACAGTGTTGACGCCGTACAATAAGTTGTAAACATAAAATAATATAATCACTGGCAGGTGGAACTGACGTGATGCAACGGCAGAAAATGGATACATAAATATTAAACGAGTTAGTAACTAAATAAAATTTAGTTTAAACATTTACTACTGTAATGGGACATGAACGAATACATGACGTTATCAAAAATTATTTTAATTTATATGACGCTGTGATATTCCCCGTCATTAGCTTACCCTTTGAGTACAATGCAATCGTATGGATGTGAAGTCATCAGTATCCAATTAGACCCAATGCCCCTACGAATGATGTCATTTGTGGAAAACCTCTTAACAGTTTAAGGTTTGCTGAAAAGTTGCAGCTAGGTTATTGCACATTTTACTCCTTTTCGAAAATGATTAAGCAAACTGACTTGCGCATCTAACGAACTGTTAAAAAAATCTTAAAATTTATTGCATCCACAAAAAAAAATAGTCATTTAGTGAGCATTTTAAAATTATAAGAGTATAAATTAAAACCTGTATACATACGTGTTGCCTTTTAAAATGCAGAAAAATGAGTGGCAAGTGTTTCCTTGTGTTACTCTCTGAGGAGCGACGTCGTGTAGCATATTTGGGTTATTATCAAAATATTTGTCATTGGCCATAACTTTGATTAAGCTAAATTTTTATAAACGCCTTGGTCTCGGTGCTTATGTTAGGTTTAGCGTTAGCAAATATTAAGCTATCGATCAGTTGAGTTATTGCGCCATGATGCATACAATAAATATTGTGACTGTATTACATTATTTTGTTTGTAACTTTACAAACTGATGTTTACTTTATTTATTGTGTAGTTATTTCACGCCACTTTATAAACTTTAGAAGTTTCCATTACCTTAGGTTGTGCAAGATGTGCTTATGATATGAGCGTTGGAAAATGAGAAGTAATAAACTCACCGTGTAGAAACTAAAAGTAAATCTCAAACAAATAGATTCCTAATATTAGTGTATTCTTTTTCGTTTACTCATCTGATATCACGAATAAAAATGCTAAAGTTCATCCTAATTCGTATGCAACAGTTACTATTCCTGCTACTTTTAGCAGGTTATAATACAAACTGGAGTATCAAGTCAAATCGTACGCTTACACTTACGCTTAATCGAAAATATTGTACACCATATTATACTCTGTCTCGACTGTCTCTCCACAAAAGTAATTATAGTTATTTTGTAAGCATCATGTCTTCACAGATTCACATTATCATAGGAAAAATACATGTAAATTTATTATATCATTGTTTCAACCTCGAATTATTCGGCTTCGGCACGTCCGTTTTAACCCGGAGAAACAATCTGAACTTTTAAAACGCATGACGTTGCATGCTTGAAACAATACTACACCGTTGATGACACAATCTGCAATACATACTGTATTCGTTTATCGCATTTTCCAATTTTTATTTAAAAGTGATTAAGCTAATTTTACATATAGTTGATAAAATTAGCAACTTTAACCGAGAAGTTGTGAATTACACAGCGCCCATCAACTTACCCACACGTCTACCTCTACCACCATCCACGCACCCTTCCACCATCATCCTCCCCCACTCCCGTGCCGGCACTGGGAAAGACATAGCTGGATGACCCACCGTGAGAGCTCAATGTTAGAGATGCTTCACATTACGATTACCAGTACCCCATATTCAGTGTGAGAACGTTTAACCATTGAACCAGCAAGCTCTCCCCAACTGAAATAAAATAAAATGAATTCGACAAAAAAATGGTGAGGGAAAACCCGTTTGTTATCAAATTATCAGTTAAATTGACGTTTTAAATTCCGTTTTAATAATTTAATGATTAACGTAACACAATATTGTTTGTATTAATTCTGTGGGCTTTAGTACTGGTTAAAATAGGGTAACTTCTTAAAATTTCAATCATGGTATCTTTTTAATATTTAAAAAAATAATTACAATTAAGCTAGTAACACCAAGTTAATAAGATTTGCCCCTTTTATTTTGGTTGGAATGGTATTACGTTTTTGTGCGAGTTTATTCAGTTACAAGTCGAAATCTTGATTTAACGCAATCTTTTAATTTTCGGCAGAAAATTCAAAAATTTGAGTTCTGACTTTTGTGTTTCTTGCACAAGTTGATTACAATTAGGTTTGTTCTCACCTTCTGGGTCATATATATGATTCTAACAGATGTTTGCACATTCCTTTCTTATAGACTTTCGTTCGGGAACGGGAATTCCCGTTCCCGGACCGGTCGGTCCGGGTCGGGAACGGTCCGGGAAAGGGTTTTTCTTTTCCCGAACTGTTCGGGGCGGTCCGGGAACGGGGCGGGAAATTTATTTTTCCGTTTCCCGACCCGACCCGGACCAGCGGGAATTTCTCGACCATAGTGCTTCCCCTTCTATAGACTAATTTAAGCCGAGTGGCGTTAAACTCGTATAATTAGCGTTTGATAATTTTTGATTTAAACATTTTTGTCTTTATTTTAGCGCAAAATTTTAATGTTCAAGTCTGCACTTTAGAATAATCCTGGGTTTCAATTTGTTAGTAGGTTGGCTTAATAAGCTGTGGCATTTTCGATTAGTGCTTGTGGCTTGCAATTTGCATTAAGCTGATTAGTAAATTCGTTAGTTATGGTAGAGCTTTTCACCTTGCTTTCAATTTAACTGTAAATGCCTACGTTTAGTTTTCATTTGTTTATCAAAAATTTTAGGATCTCAAACTTTGTTACGTTTGCTTAACAAATACGCAAAAAACATATCCAAAGCATTTTACTTCTGCTTATGAAAACTATGCCTTGGTTTATTCTGACATCGCAATGTAAGGCTCTTTACTAATTATATAATAAATGTTCAGTATAAGCAAACGTTTATTTTTTTGTAACTCTAGTCCTGATCTTGAAGAAGTTTCACAAAAATTAAGTCAATACATTTTTCAAGAATGATCTATGTATAACTTGTTTGACTCATGTTAGAAAAATTATTGAACTTTTGCAAAGCACATTGTATAGCTATATGTACGAGCAACCGCCGTGGTGTGATTTTTGAGTTTTTTAACAAGATAATATATTGAATTTAATTGTATATTTTAATTCTGAAACATTTATTTAGTCAAACTATACCTTCGAGCCAATTAGAAATGCCCGTTTTTAGTTTTGGAAAACTTTACACAATTCTGAGCTGTGAAATCATAAAAGGAATTCGTTTATTGGCATTTAATACTTGGACACTCAGAATTCAAAATACTAGATTGAGTGTATACATTTTGTTTTGGTTAGATAGTCAGCTTTTAATAAAATGGTTTTTCGTCGGTTTGCTTGTTGTTTTTGTTGTATGTCAAAAGGTCACGTTTTATTCTGATTTTCGAAAATTCGATTACCTATTTGAAATACTATGTAAGGAACCCTATTATTAATTTTTGTCAAATAAAAACAGACATAAGGTGCTCATGATTCCTACGTGTTACACAACTAATTGTAAGTTGGCAAAGCATGCAAAATTTGAATATCTACATCTTGTTTGGAAACAGAAAAATTTAACATATGGGTTTTAGTTTTAAAAATAAAATTGTAAAAATACCTATTTTTAAAATTTGAACGCCTTTACAAAAAAATTTCTGCTTAATATTAAAACTTAAAAAAAATGAGAATTTTCGGGAAATTTCCCGGCGGTCCGGGTCGGGAACGGTCCGGGTCGGGAACGGGTCGGGGAGGAGCTTTTCCCGTTTCCCGAAACTCGGGGCGGGAAAGAAATATCTTCGGGTCGGGGCGGGAAATCCAATTTCCCGCCCCGACCCGGACCGAACGACAGTCTACTTTCTTATTACTAAAATGAACACGCGAATATTCGAGCTATGGAGTCGTAAACTGTTTTAATTTATTGTTTCAAATTGCGTAAAGGCTGCCTCGCAAAACAAGAAAAAAGGTTCAACTTCATTATTTTCCGTAGATGCAAAAGCATATTTCTGAGCATTTTGTGCTAAAATTCAATAGCTCATTGTTGACTTCCTTCAAATTCTTTTTTTTTCATTTATGCTTCTATTTTTAATACAAACATATTAAACCTATGCTAATAAACTATTTTGTATTTAGATAGTCATTTTGAGAAGAGTAAACAAAATGTTCTAATTCTTTGTATTGTATGAAAATAAATAAAATATTATGCAGTTGTAATTTATGGCTGATTGAATTCCACCTACAGTTATTTTATACGACAAAAATCAAACATAATTCACTGAAGAAAATAATTTGGTTTATAATAGATTTCTTTACTGTAAGTCAAGTTCTTGACAAGATCCAATTCAGGAGCATTAAATGATAACAGGGTTACTTTAATTATGCATAGAGATTAAATTAAAATTTTCATTTCACAAAAGGTGTATTTGTTTTAAATGAGAATGTCTCTAACAAGGGAATGGTTTCACATGTTACCCGCCAAATTCAAAACCTACCACCCACAAAAATCAGGCTAGTTTTAAATAGCACAGACCCAAAGTAACTCGACCGCATTTTGCGTTTTTCGATCACAGTGGCCCGCCAAAGTTTAAAAAAATTCAAATTTTGAATCTTTGGCACCCTGTAGCTTCTACATTTCTCATCCGATTTTGACGAAATTTGGTTTTTTCTCATCATTAGACCGTTTTCTAAAAAATAATTTCAGGATTTTTCAAAATTCGAAAATTTTCATTTTTTTGAAAAAAATGCAAAAAAATAATACTTTTGAGGCCCACTTTTTAAAAGCGATTTTTAGACAAGGTAAATGTTTGAATGTTGCCAAGTCGCCAAATATTACCATATTACTAAACTATTTATTTTCACCCTCAACTTCAAGGTTAGGGATCAAACTACCTATACATGTATGCATACTATTAATGACTTTAAACCTATACGTGAAAATTACTGGTAGTCCAAAGAAGCAGCGGAAATTATGCTTAAAAATGTATGTACTTGTACTTTTTGTATGAGTTGTGTATGTTGTACTAAAAACGTTTAGTTATGTGGAGAAAAACGAAAGTTCCGTAGACTCGGCGCAAATACCACGAAATAATATCGCAAAACAAAGTACGACTAAAAGGTCAACTACAAACTTTGTTTAACTTCAAACATCTCTCCTATTCAGCTTGTGGAATTTAAGACAAATTAAAATGGTTAGCAATTTTTCATTTTTAGATGCTGAGCTTAAGCATCTATAGGAATGGGTATGTCCGTCCGTCTGTCTGTCTGTCTGTCTGTCTGTCTGTCTGTTCTTTATGCGCTACAGGTCACAGTTTTCAAGCAATATTCGTCAAATATTTTTCAAATGGCTACAAATGCGAATGAGAAGTGCCCTATTGTTTTTGAGAGAGATCGAACCAACCAGTTTTTCACAATTACCAGTTGACTGGACCAACTTTTTTAGCCATCTAAAAGCATTAGAGAAAAACGGGTGATTTGCCTTTGCACCAGCCAAATGCACCAGCTAAATGGTTTCGTTACAGGCGCCAGTCAATGCACCAGCAACATGCACCAGTCATCCGCACAAGCTACACGCAGAAGTTACCCGCACCCACAAAGTATCCCTAAGGGGGGAGGGGTGTACTTGGGGTCACCCACAAAGACGTCCTAACAATCTCAACTATTTTTGCTAAAACCATTAAAAAAGTTTACATACTTGCACTCACTACCCACAAAGTATCCCCTAAGGGGAGAGGTGTACTTGGGGTCACCCACAAATGACGTCCCTAAAATCTTATTTTTTTTTGCTAAAACCATTAAAAAACTTTGAATACTTGCACCCCCACCCTCAAAGGTATCCCCTTAGGGTGGGAGGGGTGAACTTAGGGTCACCCACAAATGACGTCTCAAAAATCTTTATTTTCTTGCTAAAACCATTAAAAAACTTTAAATACTTGCACCTCCCACCCACTAAGTATCCCTTCAGGGGAACGGTGTACTTGGGGTCACTCACAAGTGACGTTCCAAAAATCTTAATTTTCTTGCTAAAACCATTAAAAAACTAAATACTTGCATTCCCCACTCACTAAGTATCCCCTAAGGGGTAGACGTGTACTTGGGGTCACCCACAAATGACGTCCCTAAAATCTTAATTTTTTTTGCTAAAACTATTAAAAAACTTTAAATACTTGCACCTTTACCTACAAAGTATTCTCTAAGCGGGTGGGGTGTACTTGGGGTCACTCACAAATGACGTCCCGAAAATCCTAATTTTCCTGCTAAAACCATTGAAAAACTTTAATTGCTTGCACCAACCACCCACTAAGTATCCCCTTAGGGCAGAAGGGTGTACTTGGGGTTACCCACAAATGAAGTCCCAAAAATCTCAACTATTTTTGCTAAAACCATTAAAACTTCAAATACTTGCACCCCCCACCCACTAAGTATCCCCTTAAGGAGCAGAGGTGTACTTAGGGTTACCCACAAATGAAGTCCCAACAATCTTAATTTCTTTGCTAAAACCTTTAAAAAACTTTAAATATTTGCACCTCCAAACCCACGAATTATCTCTTAAAGGGGGGAGGTGTTAAAGATTAAAACAAGTCAGAATCTTAAAAATATAAATATTTCTGATCCCTTATGCTTTACCAACCGCAAACTAATGCTCCCCTACTCAACAAATTATCCCTTTTAGGTTAAGGGGGGGGGGGCAGGAATTCAGGGTTAATCGTAAAATACGACCTAAAAATTCGAAGCCTCGAAGCCAAGGGTTGGAATGGGGCACGCGACACCTAAAGTCCCGTAAACAGCAATGGGTCAGTAATGGCCTGAGCTAAGAAATGTCTGATACGAATCTGTAAGATTGTCACATATGGAATCCATAAGATACATAGAGTCCCGTAGGCGAGTTGGCTTTGTTCTCGTCGTTCCAACAGAAAGTCCTGCTACTTTTCGTGTCTTGCAAAACAGCCGGCTGATTTTTGTTTTGACGACGTTAAGGCTGGTGGGGGTCAGACACAAATGGCGTTGCTTACCTTAAGGGTGGGTCACTTGACATTTCACGGTAAGGTAGGGATGTCAGCACCCAAAACCCAAAACCCAAGAATTTCCGCCTTCTTACCCAAGACCAACTCAAGAGTCTTGGGTGTCAAAATTTTTTATAGTAGTCTTTTTTGGCTTTTTTGTTACGTTTTTGGATGAGTTATAATACAAAATGACTTTTCTTGGGCAAAAGTCTTGGGGTACCCAAAGAATTTGAGTATTTGGGTACCCAAGACTTTTGGGGTACCCAAAGAATTTAATTATTTGGGTACCCAAGACTTTTGGGGTACCCAAAGAATTTAAGTATTTGGGTACCCAAGACTTTTGGGGTACCCAAGGAATTTGAGTATTTGGGTAACCAAGACTTTTGGGGTACCCAAGGAATTTGAGTATTTGGGTAACCAAGACTTTTGGGGTACCCAACGAATTTGAATATTTGGGTACCCAAGAGTATTGGGGTACCCAAGGAATGCTTAGTTTGATATGTATAGCATAGAAATTGCATAACTTATCCATAGGATAATGCTTGTGTGAATCCGTGTGAAAGCGAAATAGTTTGTGGCTCCAATTTTAAACATAATACGTTTTCAAATAATTTTCGCCTGTTCTTGTTTTAATGCAGATGTGTTATTGTGCTTCACGATCTCTTATGTATCTAGTCATTAGGAACTAGTGACCACGACCACTTCGACCACTTGATACTAGTTCACAGTTCACAAGTTTTAGACGTTTTGACGAACATGTAAAACTAAGTTTGAATTACTCTTTTTTGACCAATAAAAAGTGAATAATATCTCGTACCTATTCTCAAGATTTATTTTATGTAGGAACTGTTCACTTCATGAATCAAAATTTTGTTATTATTTGCTGCAATGCGTAATAATTGAAGCAAATGTAAAGTTTGTGGTACAAAATATGTAAATTATTTTTTTACTTATTATTTCACTAAATTGAACTGTTTTTAATGTTTTAAATATGTAAAAAATTTAATATGTACTTTTAAGCTAAGTATTACCAAAAAATTATCCCGTTCTGGTTTTAGTTATCACAAAAAATAAGTTAGTTTTACCTCATGAAAGTTTGTATTAACGTAGCCTACAAGATGCGTTAATTGTATATGGAATGTTTTTGGAGAATTCTTGTTCCACCGTTTCTGTACATGCACAAAGCATAGAACTATTTTATAAGGTCAAAAAATATCATAGGGGAATATTCATACCGGCGTAAATTAATTCTGCAGTTAAACTTTTTCTGTCGTAATTCCATTTAATTCCTATATTAAATCTGTCATATGTATGTACACTTAATAGTAAGCTGCTGGCGCTGTCAATTAATTTTATTTACGACAACGGAACAAATTAACTTACAACAGAATGATTTTACATATTAACTAAATTCACGCCAAAATGAAAAATGACTATTTATTCGAAAAACATTGGATATTGAAGAAGGATTATTTCTCAAAACCTCAAAAATAACATTTTCGAAAAAATTTCAAAAATTCAAAATTTCACAAAATTCTGAAATATTATCCTTGCAAATTGCTCTTAGATGCAGGATTTCAAATTTTATTGAAATACGATGAGCATTGAAGCAGATACTGCGCGGTTAATTTCAAAAATATTTAAAATTTTGAATTAAATTTTATAAGGCAATTTTGAAATTTACCGCGCAGAATCTGCTTCAATGCTCATCGCATTTCAATAAAATTTAAAATCCTGCATCTAAGAGCAATTTGCAAGGATAGTATTCCAGAATTTTGTTAAATTCTGAGTTTTTGAATTTTTATTGAAAATGTTATTTTTAAGTTTTTGAGAAATAATCTTTCTTCAATATCCAATGTTTTTAGAACAAAAAGGAGATAGTCAGATTTAATTCTTTGCCATCGATACGTATTTATAAACTTTTTTAATAATAAATCCAATATTGTCCAGGAACAAATCGAGTAAACAATTCCAAAATTATTTTAAAACTGGAGCGATCATTTAAAGGTGTAAATTAAAAAAAATAATTTAAAAAAGCTTCAAGGCCAGCTAAAAGAATAAGTATTATTAATACGAACTTATACAAACAGTTGAATTAAAGTGCTCAATATAATCACAATACTATGTTCGGACGTGGGAATTAAGTGCGTTGATAAAATTACTATCAATGTTTAACATTCATTAAAAACTTAAATTTAAAAATCTTTGCTGGCAATATATAATTACAATATAATTATATCTTGTTTTCTGAATAATGAAATTAACTATGTTGCAAAATCGAAAAAAAGGACAAAGATGAATTTTCTAAAGGAGCGACGTGTCATTCAGTAGAGCTGAGTCGTCTGCGAGAGAAGAGTGGTTGCGCTCACCTAATCGTACTTGGCTAGTGTATGAATAAAATGTTTACGATATCTTAGACTTGTTATCTAGTGACGAAGGAACGAAATAACTTTGTTTGATCACCGAAAGTAATTTGAAATTTTATCAAACGTAGAGGCTTGTAGCCTTTACACTGTAAAACCAGGACGCATAAAATTGAATACTTTATATAATTAACATTTCGCAGAATAATTTAAACAAATAATTGCTTTTCTTTAGAAAAATGTAAATCTTTGCAAGCTGGCTTCTTTCAAATTGTAAGAACGCTTACAGATATGTTCAAACCGTAATTGTTTCAATTAAACTAATAAAGCTTTGACGCTCTTTAAAATAATTTGTGTTACTGTTCTACCTGCGTTGTCCACAGGTTACTTGTCTTGTCAAGTCAGTTATTAATGCGAACAAAAGTGTGAAATAAAAGGTATTTAAATGAAATGAAATAATAATAACAATATAATAATAACTTATTCATTAAGTCGATTTGGCCGCAGCCCATACAACATTTCAAATGGAATGATTTATTAATTTATGTATTTGAAACTATTTAATATTTCCATTATTTTTTCACATACAAAGTTTATGAATCCTACGTTCTTTCTTTGGGATAATCATCATTATTCATTCCGTTGTGTTTTATAAAATTAGTTTTTTACTTTGGGATACGATACCAGTAAAATATGTTACTCCCAATTTAATGCTTCCACCAAGTTTTTGCACAATAATTATTGGGATATTGGTATGTATTTATTATATAGGCTGGACAAAACCAACTCCCGGTAACTAAAGTATGCTGCATTCCCACGTTGTTTTATATTAGCAGGCGTAGCCTATTTCAAAGTATCAGCGGTGAAGCTAGAGACGACCAGTCGCATTTTCTGAGCTCTCGCTCCCACTGTGTCCTCGAATACTACAACCTATACACAAGTCCGTGTGCTGTTCTCTGGTTTGGTAGTACAGGCTTGGAGGAAAGGATGTGATAAGGTACTCTCGCCATTGGATTTTCGAGTCCGGAGGCCGTTGGTCCCTTATTTGCATCTCCACTCAAGTCTCAGTGCACGAGGAAACAGAGATAGGGAAAGAGCATTCATCGAGGGCATTCGTTGAACTCATTTGAATGCTTCTTTCTATAATGCTATCCTTGAACTCCAAGGTATTGGCAGTTGCAGAGGAGAGGCAGATAGGCAAAATCAGTCTCTGGGCTCGGTAGTCAGGAGGCTCGTAGTACCTTTTTCACTAAATTCCTTTTAATCTGGATTATTAAAATGCGTTCGGATTCTCGACCGCTTTGCATGATCTGTCGGTTGTGCAAGGAGCTCCGAGCAAACTTGCATCAACTTCAGCCGATTGTGTGCTAGATAGATTATTCATCGCAACCGAGATTCCTGGCATAGTGGACTCAGTTGTTATATTTTAATACCTCCCTGGATTAGCCTAAGAGGTATCTCGCAGTATAGGGTTTAGCAACTAGTTTAATAGGAATGTCCAAGGTCTACTCACGGAAGGCTTTACGCAATTCACTTATTGGGTATGTCCAAGGTATAAATTCCTTATAATAAATTATTCTTTTAATAAATGGGACAGCAATGGTTCAGTAATGGACTGCGCTATGAAATGACTGATACGAATGTGTGAGCGTGTCAGTTATGGAACCTATAGGATACATACATAGCCTATTTAAACACTTTTATGTTAAAAAAATTGTGCAGTGGACTTTTACCTTTATCGCCTTCATGCAATTTAAGTGGTTAATAAATATTTAAAAAAATAAAATCGTTAAAGTTAAAAGAATAAATTTATTCCAAAGCTCCTAAGTAAGGCCTAAGTATATATTATGTTACACGTAAAGTTTTTACATTTATGATGTAAAAAAAAAGAACGCATATGGAATTAAGTAGCTTTTTCACCCAACACATATATATACAATAATAAAATCATGAACATGAAAGCGAGAAAAAAAGAAACTAACAATAATGTTTCAAATATTTAGGATTCTATTATTTTAATTCAAGAATTTGCTTTTTTTGTAACAACGGACATAGTAACTCTTTCGAAACGAGCAAGACATTTGACCAATCCACTTCCCTGTAGGTCCCTGGTACCATTTCATTTCAAAATTTAGCGACTTCGATCTTTAAAAATCTTTCTTTTTGAAGTAATTTTATGATTAAATAAATTGACACGAATAAACTGCGTACACATTTTTATTTGATTGACGATTTTACTTTCAACACAAACGACTTAAAAATGCAATCAGGACATCAGGATGCAACCCAAAACCTATATTTAATACCATTGTGATTTTGAGTTCTCGCTTTGGAAGAAATCAATGCCAAAGTTTCTAATTACTGATCAAAACCTAAATCTTGGTAGCTGATTTATCTGGAAATGTGTAAAAATTAGAAACAAATATTTTTCTATATAACATTTTAAAGTATTATTTGCAATTGACTTAATGCCTCCATCATTTTATAATGCTGATATTCAAGGCAACTTTTTTTCACAAATTCTGTAAAACGTAAATCGATGAATATGCTAATCGATCTTTCTGACACTGGTAGGTAGCTTCATTTGTGTTAAGAATCTCATAATTTCTACTAATTATTGGGTGATACTTTAGTGCTTCAGTGGTAAATTCTTTTATTTATATGCAATTTATTTAAACTATTTACAGAGCATAAGCACAAGTTTGAGTAAGTAGCTTCAGACGTTGTCTACAAGATTTTTTTTTTGCGCAGGGGCCATGCTAATCTTCTCTGTATCGTTCCAATTTTAGTATACGTAGGTCCGAAGACACTATGTCTACATGATGTGCCGGAAATTTAAATTTCAAATATTTATTGAAAATTGCAACATCTGTATCTCCTTTTAGTTTTCAAAGTTCAAATTACAATCTAATATCCCAGTATAACATAACGTATAACCCATGGTAGTTAAAACTGTAATTATAGGTAACATCTAAATATTACTTAACTACGATAATTACAAAGTTTAATTGAAACACTATATTTTCTTTTTCTGATTATAAACAGTGTGAAATATATTTTTAATCAGTACGTCAACCATGTAGTTGTCCAGAGTCCAGAGTACATCTATTCCTGCTTCCAGTGTATTGTTTATTAAACGTATTACCTAGATCGTCGTCTGTTTGCAAGAATTTAAATCACAATGAATCAGGTTAGGAGCGTTTAATACAAAAATTGAAAAATAACATTAGTTAACATGATAGTTATAACAATTTTGAATATTTCATGTTTTTTTGACACAATACATAATTAATTAGAAGTAAGCGAATTTTTTCAAAATACTAAAGTCCCATTAATCACTTTAACTAGTACATTTCCACTGGGTTTTCCTAATAATATGAGCACATTTCTACCGATTTTGTGCTTGTGTATGGTTATTGAAGTTTTGAAATTTAAGTATTAAAATTGACTTGTTGTTCATTAAAATGAAGCAATAACGACTAAAAGGATTTAGAAACACTGCTGTTCACGGTTTGACGCCGTGCAGTACATTTGTTTTATTTGGGCAGAGCTTTGCAACATAGGTGGAAGCTATCTGGTTAAGGAACCAAGTAATGAAACAAAATGTGAAAGCATGAAATCCAAAGCAGCTGGTCTAAGACCATCTACTTACATGATTATTTTGTTATTTTAATTGCTTCAATTGTTAATGAACTAATTCGTTAACACCGTGTAGAAATAGGAATAATCATTAAATAATTTAAATCGTCTTTTTAAAATTCAGAGGTAAATTATAAATTACAGTTGCCCAGTTATTAAATTCACTTGTCCTCTAGCCTGTAATGCAAAGTATCACTTGAGTTGAAATAATATTTTTTAATATCCATTGCCATTTAATGTTAAAGTCTGGGATATTGTTATTTTTTTGCACAACTCCCAATTCGAACACATCTTTATATTTCAAATTTCAAGCACACGGTTATTAGTTATCAATTCACAAACTAGGGGTCATATCAGTAGTAAAATTCGAGCCACTAAACCTACTTTTATTACTATCCAACTATCCATGCCAGGTATTACCTTATACCATTATTAGATTTATTTTTTAGGATCTAACTACTTTTACAGCCTCAGTTTCAGTATTTCTACATTTTCATTACCTTGTATTCACAAAAAATATCAACTTCAAACTTGCACAGTTTTATCGACGCAATTAATTATTCATTATAGTATAGAGTGGTAGAAATTCTATTATAAGTTTTATATCTATAGAGATATTCCTGATGTACAATAATCAAAAAGCATTTTGTGTTTAAAGATACGTGTTAGACCTGGATTTCACTAGAAAAGTTAACCATTGTTAGCCTTAACAAACACGCTTTCATATATACCAATGTTAAATCTGAAAACGAGTTTCTTAAGGCTAACAATGGTTAACTTTTCTAGTGAAATCAATGTCTTACACATTAACATATATCAAGGGGTAATACACATACGTAATTTACCGAAGCAAAAGCATTAGACAAGCGGCTAAGGCTTACAATGTCTGGTCTGTTCTTAACAGCTCTATTAAGTGGCGTTGAAACAAAACAAACTATCTGTAATATTATACGGCAATCATCGGTTAGGGTCACTTTCTGAAATATATAATTACTTACCTAGATTTAATTTTAGTATAACAAAGTTAAAACAGGCTATATTTATTACGTTGTAATAACAAACGTCTTTACAAGGATTAATTGAAAATTTTTAATCCATAAAAGTGTTGCATTTTAAATTGATGTAACTTCCTGTAATGATCAGTTCGGATATTTTAGCTTACAAAAATAATTTAAAAAATCAGAAAAAAAGACTAATAAACCCGAGATTTGACAAACCTTGACAATTCAAACGTAATCATTAAGATTAAAATTTTTTAGCACAAATGATTATGTTAGGATTTAATATTCAGTAATTCAAGGTATTTGTTTGCTTTTACAGCAAACCTCGTATCGTTATATTGCACAAGTGTGATAAATTAGTAATGCAAAATGATGTTGCGCGATAAGTACAACATCTACTCTGCACGTAAAGTTCAAATTCAAAAATAGTTGGTAAATTTTTCATTAAGACTAGACGCCTAGTTTAAACAATAATTATAATTAGAAAAGTGTACGTGTGGTTGTACATTTAATGCCAAATTATATGTGAATGCGTTATACAAGAATATGTTATGCTTATTATAGGCATAGGCAGCAAATAATGTAATTAAATAAACCAAATCAATCCACATTCTTGGTTGCTGCAGGTTTATGACTTGATTTTGCACCTAAGTGCGATGTCAACTGTGCTGTTATTTTGGAATTTTAAATTTTTACTTACCTCCCCTACTCCCATCCATACCCAGACCCGCATGACTTTCATAATATGTGGATATATCTATAATGCTGATAATGATGAGTGATAATCAAAAATAATTTGAAGTTTTCTGTTTGCTTTATTAACCGTTAACCCTTAAGCACGTGCGCTGTAAAAAATAACATATTTGTAATTAAAGTGCCAAATAGCCTATTGTAATAGAATTCAGCATAATCATTCAAAAAAACATTCTATTGCTTTAGCACATGTAAAATCATTTCAGGCTGACTTCTAATAATTTAAAAAAGCAATTAACGCCAAACGCCAACACGCTTGAATTTAACTGATAAGGCTTAGACCTAACAAAATATTTTGTGGTAATGCATATGTTACTTTGAATGCAATATTGATAGCATAGCTATTTAATGGTAATAACAAGTGATGATGCATTTATCTTTGAACCTAAAAATATAATTATACCATTCCCAACATCTCTTTCAGATTTAAAACGTGGGAATCTTAAGTTTCAACTTTGTCACCTTAACGATAAGTTACATGCTATGCTATTAATTTGTAATTTGAAACCGAGAGTTAAAAAGTGTCATTCTAAAGTTTTTTAGTGAATTATTTATTTATTTCAGAATAATTATTAAATCAGCAAAACATTTGCAGCAAAATAAATATCTTTCTATGCACTAGCGCAGCAGTCCTTGGTTTAAATACATATGTTTTAATTCCAAATTCCAAACCTTGAAAAAGTCGTTAGTTTTAAAACGAATTCACATTCGACTAAAATGGATAGTTTGAAGCATAAATTATTACAATAAATAGCCTTAAGTAAATTACGAAAATTCATAATAACCAGAAAAATATTTACATATTATACATTTTTACAATTTTATTTTACATATTAAGTTTCAAAACTAAATTGTAAAGTTTATTAAATAAATGGCTCTTAGATTTAAGAACATAATATAAATAGGACGGACAACTATAACATACTGATATTATTTTAACAACATACAAAATTTCCAGCAGCCTGTCTATCGTTTTCTAGGTGTATGCAATTACTTGCTCTACAAACATCGGTCGTATTGCAAACTTTGCTTATATATAATTATTATATCAATTTGCTTCTCGGTAGCCTAATAAATAAAGAAAAAAATTTACTATTTTTAATTAATCAGTTCTGAGCCGAATTTTTATGACTTTATTTTCAATTAGTCTGAAGTCTCAAAATATTCAGCATTTGTCTAGTTATTTAATCTTCTAAGTTAATATAATTTTACATTATTGACGCCGTATGATAAAAATTTAACATTAAATGCAATATAAATGTACGAAGATAGCTCAAACTTATACTTTGTGCAAAAATAATAATGAATCCAAAAGATGAGTCGGTAACTACAGAATACCTAATGTTAGTTTAAACATTTAATACTGTAATATGGGCCATGAACGAATAATTTACGTTATCAAAAGTAACAACATTTTTAACTTTCCCCCGCCTTAGTGTGCGCTTTATAATCATTATTTATTATTTGCTGGCAAACAAACACGTCCCTGACTATAATCCAATAATAGTAGAATTACAGTAGAATAAATTGCATTTATATATCTACTTGGCTGACCTCTACGAAATACTCTAACTCACTGTATACATTATTTTAATGTTTATAACATCATTATTAACACGAAAAACAATATTTTTAAATTATTCTTTAATCAAAGTTTTTACTTTTGACTCAAACCAACGCTGTAAAATATTAATATAAAATCAATTATAAAAAAACGTCAGTTATTAATGTAATTTTTACAGCTCTATCTAAAAGAAGTGAGTATTCAGTTTTGTAATTGCTAATCGCAAACTAATTGTTCTAAGCAGTTTTAACTAGGGTTTTATGAAAATGAAAAATATTATTTTACCGTACTGTTTTAGGAAATTACTAAGGCTTAGGTTTAGGGCCATCTATTTTATTTCTCAATCAAATTATACTTAAGCATGAGTTACAGATATATATCCGGCTTAGTCGTTTGAGGGAGTAAAATAAAAAGCTAAATCGAATCTGTACAACAGGAAATGCATTTTTCTTTTTTGTAATTGATAAGCATGCTAACTGACTTATTAGTCACGGGCAAAGGTTCGTATACAAATGATGTCATCAAAAACTTCTTATAACGTATAGCTGTAGTCAGAGAGAGTAGACGTGTTAAGTTCATTTGATATTTGCTCTGAGGAAAACACTTCATTCTATTATTATACTCCAGATAACATAGTCCTGTTTCTGATACTTTCTAATGTGCTGTGTGCTAAACTTATAATTAGTTCAAGATAAACATCTGCTGCAACGTGCCTACCTGGCTATCTGCTCCTTGAAGTTAAAAAGAAAAGTTATAGAGTTATGCATTAAATTTGCAGATGCTAACGAAATTCATTTGTTAATTTTTAATACTATCCCAGCATCCAAATTTGAAAATCTAAAGTCCCACAGCTATTTAAATATCCAAAATCTACAGGGAAGTGTCTTTATATGAATATGAGTACATTTTCAGGTTCTTTTTTGGAAATTAAAACTTACTTGTTGCCTTTAAAAATGCAGAACATTGAAGTGCAAGGAATTGAAAATGTTATTATTTAGTGTGTAACGCCGTGCACAATATTTGTGAACGATCATTCAGTGCTTTTAGTAATGATTAATTTTCCTTAGGGTAAGCATACTTGCAATCAAAACAGGCGGGACTATTTTTAATTTAAAGCTATTTTATTTTTGATGGTATTTTTACTTTCAATGTTAAATAACTTACTCGTCAAAAGGTAAAATGTTAAAGTTTAAATTTATAATTAAAGTATTTCAATATACTTTTAAAAATTGTAATCACAATAAGATACAGTTCCCAAGGTATTTTACACAATTGGATTGCATTCTGAACATCACAAGCACAGCGAATTCATGCACTTTTATTGCTATCTTTGTTAGATATTACCTAACTACTACAGTCCACTCTCTACATAGTGTACCTCCTCATAGTGGATACCTCTACATAGTGTACTGAGCTTGCATCCCTGGCTAAACTCCTATGCTTTCCATGTTATAATACCTCTACATAGTGTACCTCTACATAGTGGAAACCTCCTCATAGTGTACTAATTTGGAGGCCCAAAATAACATTTAAGTGTAAATTTCGTCGCTTCATAGTGTACTTTTAGGAATTATAAAAAATTTCAGCGCTTAGTTTTAAAATTTACTATTTTCTTATCTTCATCTAACTGATTTTTCAAACTTTTTCAATCAAAATTACGAAACTTATTTTTCGATTGATTTGTTTAGAGCCAATATAACTTTGAACTGTAGGATTTTTATTTTTGTCATCTATTATACTAATTTTTTTTAAATCTGTAACTCTCTACATAGTGAACTCTCTTCATAGTGTACTTATCTTGCTGGTCCGCTGAAGTACACTATGTGGAGAGTGGACTGTATTAGTAAATTATTATTTCAAAATTCTTACTACTTTTGCAGCTCTAGTTTCACTACCTCCACAACCTTATAAACTTTTGAATTTTATCATGATAGTAATCAAATTTTTAGGCTTGTGTTTTTAATTGAGGAATACACTTTGGTAAAGAATGCTATAAATTATTTTGTAGTTTTCATACACACGGCAACTCCACTTGTAAAATAATAAAAATATATAAAACATTTTTTAGGAGATAAGTTATTTTATGCGACAACAATCAAACATAATTTACTAAAGAAAATGATTTGGTTTTATGGATTTCTTTACTGTGAGTCAGGTTCTTGACAAGATCTAATTTGGTAGCATTTAACGATAACAATTTAACTCTAAATATGTTTAGAGATGAAATTTAAATTTTCGTTTGAAAAAAAGGGTATTTGTTTTAAATTAGAAAGTCTCTAAGTCTAGACAAAAACAAACAAAAATTGTACATGCAACTAGGTTAGGTGGGGCAAATTACACGAAATATTTTGTTTTGATATCAGATGTTTAAAATTTTGTTGTATGTATACGACGTTTCTGTCCTATTTATCTATGCTGATTATGTTATTAAATATTGATAGTAATTTATTAAACGGCGTATTCAGTGAAAAGAATTTACTCCTAATTTATTAACCTCAGTTGTTTTTATGCAAGAGCAAACGATTGTGTTTACAAATTATTTCTTTAAAGTGTGATAAGATATTTTTTATCTGTTTGAGCAATAAGATGAAAACTGAGAGTAAAATTAGGAATTTATCATGTTTAACGTCATGTAAAATAATTTGAGTTAATATAAAACTTTCCCAGTAACTCGAAATTAATTAGGGCATTGTAAAACGACTATAAAATAAAAACTAGTGGCTAAATGAGAACACTAATAAATACAGTATGGTGTTAATTAATTATTATTCCTATACACAAGTATCGTTAAATCTATAAAATTAGTAGATTATATTTTGCTACTATTCATTCAATGTTTTATTTATTCGACTATGTTTAAATAATTTAAATAGTTTTTTAAGTGATTGTTAACAAGTCTTATTCTTGGTTTTAAGCAATTGATTTAAATACTGTTCAATATGCAATTACAAAAACAAATTTAGGTTCAAATTATCATTAAATTTAAATTCGTAGTTTTTTGAACCAGCAAATACTTGGAATCAGAGAAAAAAGATGTTTTAATTAGCTGTCACTTTACAACTACTAAAAGAGTTCAAACAGTTGTTGCTATTAGTTGATGTGTAGGGATGGAGGAGGCTGCTTGGTGACTGAATTTATTTGTTCGAAAAAATTATTTAAATTATGTGCAGCTGTTAGAATCTGATGTTTCTAACTTTAAAATGAGTAGGATGACGTTACGCATCCCATCCCATCCTTCCACACACACAGATGAGAGAGTAGAGGAGAGTAAAAGAGAGAGAAAGTGGACCGTAAGAAGGCACACGCAGTGCCATAGTCTGTCTCCCCTCTCTGTAATATGATCCGCGCACACATGCTCCTCTTCATTTCCCATCTTCTTTCACACTATACAGTAAACGTATAGTTTCCTCTTTCTTGAGGAAATAAACGATTCTTTTCACACCAGTACTAGGTAGGTACGGGATTAGCATTGTAAGATGCTACACTACTATTATATGAATCATTTCCTTTCAAATGTCGTTTTTGACATATTATTATGACGTAATCATAATAATCGTATGGGTAAGTACAAGGATAGGCAAACGTTAGTCTTATCCTATAATAATGCTATGTAGGTATGTAGTACAGTAGTGTAGTAAGTATATGCTACTACTACATAAGGCAAACGTTTTCATAACGATTAGGAGACGTTATGGAAACCATTTAGACAAACACCTGCCAAACGATTTTTTACTTTATAAAATCGAATGAACACCTGCATATATGTACGCAAGGGCAAGAATGGGATTCTTGTGACCATCTGCTACAAATCGTTTTAAGACCAACTAAAAACGATTGTATACGTGCATATATGTACGCAATGGTGGACATAGCAACGGAAGACCATCAATCAAAGCTCTTGACAGAAACACATTAAAATGAGCTAAAAATAGAATAAAAACACAAGATGTAGAGAGCATCTGTTTTTACCCCAAAACACATTAAAATTAAGTACTTTGAGGGATTCGTTATTTAAACGTTCCTTCGGCTATTACATGCTAATGCATATGTAATAGATTTTCCCTATAAATACTCGGAGGAGCCTCCGAAGGGAAGCCAGTCGGAGTTCGTGAGTTCTTGAGGCGAGACCTGCGTAAGTTGAATCAAGTGAAGTTCCAAGTTAGAGTTGATTCTAAGACTTAGCAGTTTTATAGTTTACCATCTTCGCCAAAGACTTAGACGAAAGGTGTCTAAGATCACGAACTAACTCACGTAGGTAAGTTAGGCTGTGCGCGAAAGACTTAGAATATTTTTGGTCTTGCAAAAGACTTTAAATATTTTAAAGACTTAGTAATATCTTGGTCTCCTTAAGCAAAGGCTGAGGGTACGCAGAGTTATTGCTAAAAGGAGTTAGGAATAAATAAAGCGGTTCGCTAAAGACTTAGAATATTTTGGGTTTGTGCCAAAGACTTGGAATATTCTAAAGACTCGGTGATATCTCGGTCTCCTTGACACAGGTTGAGGGTACGCAAAGTTATTGCTAAAAGGAGTTAGGATCACTTTAGCAGGACGCGAAAGACTTAGTAACTTCTTGGTCTCCTTAACATAGGTTGAGGGTACGCAGAGTTGTTATTAATTAGGTGTTAGGCAAAAAGCAGGTTCTGCGCCAAACACATAGAAGAATTAAGTCATTGCAAAAGACTTAGAAGATTTCTGTCTCCCTCTGGTACGGGACAGTGAAGACTACAGAAGCGTATCTAATTGCCCCATTGTT
The DNA here is from genome assembly GCA_949802685.1 of Dicyrtomina minuta. Lineage (NCBI taxonomy): Eukaryota > Metazoa > Arthropoda > Collembola > Symphypleona > Dicyrtomidae > Dicyrtomina > Dicyrtomina minuta. Next base: position 135,408,207 of record OX461808.1, on the reverse strand, counting down.
GCATCCCAGGGTAATCATCAAAGGTCTGATCAATCTCGAGTTTACTTATTAGTATATGTAGAAGTAGTAACTTGGCAATATTGTAACCCCGCCAAGATAATGTATTCATTCGAAGTTAATCCATGATTATGTATGTAACTTGTGTGGTACATGTGTTTAAATAAAGAGATCTGGGGCGTAAGACCAGCTCACTAGAATTAACCTGTGTTATTGGTGTAAATTATTGAGTTAATCCCTCCCCTTTTCAGAGACACCCCCACATACGTCTCTTACCCATGTGTTTGTCTTGGCTCGAGAATAGCAACAGTTTACTAGCAGGCAACACAATTTTGGTGGAGGTGCAGGGTAAAAGGTTTTGCACTTGTAAACTTATTTGTGCACAACCGACGATCTATAGTGGTTACCTCATACTTGCCTAGTGAAGTGGCGACCAACTGCGTTACAATCTCCCTCCCTTAAATTAATTTGACCCATGGTATAACTCAATAATTACAATAACTAGGGTATTGCTAGTGATAAAGGTTGACTAGATAAGTCAACTGGTCTGAGGCAGCATACAAGCAAAGTAAAGGAAAACCTGAAAATGGGAGAACAAAACGGACAAGCGCCGATGGCAAACAGGCCATGCAAGATAACCATAGTTCCAAAGAAATATGGAGGTACAGCAGACGGCGACCCACTGGATTACATCGAATCGTTTGAGCAAGCAGCTCTTACTAACTACTGGGATGACGCAACCAAGATTCATCAGCTACCTAACTACCTAATCAACACTGCAGCGGATTGGTATAGTACGTACCAACAAGATTGCATCAGAGAAGCCGAAGAAGCAGCTGAAAAAGACGATGACGATGATGCGGAACTTATAGTACCACCACCGACGTCGGCGGATCTAAGAGCAGAATTTCTCAAAGGATTTGTCTGCGTAGCCAGCGATATACTCAACGACATCAAGCTGGACGAGAGGAAGCAGTCACCTACAGAAACGATAGAGAACTACTACTACGGAATGATCAAGTTATGCAACCTCACAGACAAGGGGATGTCTGAAGCAAGACGAGTCAGGAAGATTATCAAAGGATTATTGCCGTATTACATGGACAAGGTAATACCAGCCGATCCAAAGACTTGCAAAGACGTTTTGGGACTTCTTCGCCGTATTTACGAGACGAGGCTACTCTCAGGACGCAACGATGATTTTACTTCGTATGGAATCACTTCCAACATACCACCAAATCCTCAACTGGACCTTATTGTTGAGACCAATGCAGTACTGCTGAAGAATCAAAAGGAAATAATGCAAATATTGAAGGACCATGATCAGAGACTTACTGAGCTCCGCAACTCTCAAAAGCAAGCAAGGACAACAGGAGTTGTCCAGAACCCACAGAAGCGCAAACAACCAGGAGATGGCTGTTACGTTTGTGGAAATCAAAATCATTTCATGAGAGACTGCCCTCAGAAGAGAAGAAGAGTAGCATTGGCTCCAAGAAACCAAGGACAAAATGCACCATGGAGATCTCCGTTCAATAAAGAAGCAAGCCCTTTGTCCAAGTCGGGAAACCAAGACCGGCGGGACAAGGAGAACATCCCGCCAAACTAAATCCCGTTCCCATCGACCATATAACCCTAACCCAAAACTACCACTCGTCTCTCAAGATTCCCTGTACATACCTAGATAAAAAGATAGAAGCAATAATTGATTCAGGATCAGCAATTACTTTAGTAGACTCCAAGATAGTGTCCCCTGGCCTAGTTAAAAGACTGACTAGACCGGTAACAGTTAGTGGGCTTGAAGGTAAAAGCCGGAACACTATAGGATCTATTGAGATGTCCATCGGGTTTGGCAAAAATGTCACTATTCCAATCAAAGCTTATGTATTGGCAGACATGAGAACTAGCGGATATTTGTAGTTTTATAAGTCGGCCAAAGTCGCACACTTAGAAAATTTTTCACTTTTTCTTCCTTCCACAATTCAAGCGTTGTATGCGAGATTTCAATGATGTGTTATGGTATGATCCAATGGAATCAATGGGAGGCGGAATGGGTCTATGGGGCTAAAATATTAAATCATTTATGTCTCTCACTTTCAAAGATGAATCGGGAAACACAGCTGCGTCAAATAGTATTACATGAGGTCCCGCTGCCCAATAGTATTATACTTTAAGCGAGGTCCGCTGATTAACAGTTTACAATGAAAGACAGTTTAACAATAACTATCAACAATTTAAATTATGATGACATTTTGCGTAATAAAAAGTATACAGTTAGTAACAATTATTATAACTTCGAAAAGTCGGGTTTAAACGATAATATTTCAAGTAAAGAGGGGAAGGAGAATGTTCGGCAGCCTTTAGAGCAAAAACTAAAAGAGTTTGTTGTTGGTCAGAAAGAAGCGATCGAAACTATTGCTGGAAGTAAGCAAATCTTAAATTTTACTGTAGTTGTGCAGTTAATAGCCTGAAATAGTGTTGTAATTTGTTCACAATTGTTTGCGAATATTATGAATTTTAGTTACGAGAGTGTGCACAATGCATTTTATTAATCAGGGATTGTGATTAAGTTCGTGTTTTTTCTTGTCAGATTGTGATACGTTTTTTGATTGCGCACAATCAAACTTCGCTAGTTTGTAACCATATGAACAATTGTTCTTTGTGAACAAGTGACAACAATGTACTGAAATTGTGAATTTTTATTGTTATTGTGATAAATTGTGAAGTTTATTTTGCAATTTTAGCGCAGTAGTACATATAAAGAGTTGTTTGGCAAAACGCGATAAGTCCATCAAAGCGAATTATATATGAACAAATGATAAGATGATAATTATTATGTTAAATTTTGACTTTGTCTATAGCTATTCGCCGTAAAGAGAACGGATGGATTGACGACGAACATCCCCTAGTTTTTATGTTTCTTGGGTCGTCAGGAATTGGTAAAACTGAAGTTGCCAAGCAAATCGCCGAGTATTTATTTAAAGGGAAAGCTGGTGCTTTTATTAGAATTGACATGTCAGAGTATCAGGAAAAGCATTCTGTAAGGAGCTTATTATGTTTTCAATTGCATCTTTAACATTACTGTTGTTTTGTAGCTCATTACAATAAAAAGTGTAACCGAACCATTAAATTATATTAAAGGTAGCGAAATTCCTCGGGGCACCACCCGGGTACAGTGGATACAAGGACGGGGGTCAGTTGACTTCGCGGCTGGTACAGTATCCAAACGCCGTTGTATTGTTTGACGAAGTTGAAAAGGCTCATGCGGATGTTCTCACAGTGCTGCTCCAGCTTTTTGACGAAGTAAGAAAAAACAATTATTTTGTATGACCTACATGTTAGAGTTAGTATTTCTAACTTCCAACAAGCCATTTAAATTAGTTGCAGCTTTTTTTACGTTCTAGGGCCGTATTACAGATGGTAAGGGGAAGACCATTATGTGTAAAAATGCTATCTTTGTGATGACATCTAATTTAGCCAGCGAAGAGATTGCTTAACATGGTTTATTACTGCGAAAAGAAGCTGAAAAAATTTCTAAAGAAAGATACGAAGGAAAAATAGGTAAGTTGCAATAAAACTAAATTAAATCCTTACAATGCAATTATTCCGTAAAATCATCTGTAACGAATAACTTTACAGCACTTAAGTATACTGAAATCTTGTATAGTAAAATTCATGTAAATGTGGAGGTGAGTCAGTACTAATAATGAAATAAATTATATCTGTTTACAGGTGATGCAGAGTTATCGTCCAGAACTACAATTTCATCTGAATTTAAGGAGAATGTCGTACGAAAAATTTTAAAATCCCATTTCCAAAGAGATGAATTTCTGGGCCGTATAAATGAAATTGTGTACTTTTTACCCTTCTCTAAATCTGAATTGTACCAGCTGGTATGCAAGGAATTGCAGTTTTGGGCAAAGAAGGCTATGGAGAAGCACTCAATCACACTTAAGGTATCTATAGTTATTTGCGTTGTTTTTGGACATACCTACTATATGTTATGCACGGTACATACACCTTCCTTGCACTATAATTTAAATAATAGTATAAATTAAAATGTTAATTCTATTGTTTCAATGGCAGTGGGATCAAGAAGTAATAGAACTTCTTACTTTGGGCTACAATGTTCGCTACGGAGCCCGCTCAATAAAACATGAAGTGGAGCGCCGTGTCGTCAATCAGCTAGCTCAGTGGGACGAAAACAACAGGCTCAAACCCAACTCAAAAATTAAATTAGTTCGGCGTAAGGACTGTGTCGAAATGAAATTAAAACGACGAAAACGAAATATTTTATCCTCGTCTTGTGACCCCACGGCTCCAAAAAAAGCAAAGAAGACTAAACCTGAAGTTGGAAGCTCCAGCTCAGCTGGAGAGTTTTCTGGATCTAGAGGGGTGGCGAGTGTTGTGCATGTGATACCTAGACCGAAGCGAGCGACAAAGCATGAGGAACGCGGAAGTAACAAATTGTTGTTTCGTGCCTTAGCGGATGCTCAAACATCCATTGTAAGTCATTCAATGAGCAGACGTAAAGCAGTTACTTCTGTTTCAGCTGATAGCAAAGATAAAGACAAGGGAGCTGCTACTCTTCGTGACATTCGCAAAGAGCGAGATGTTCATTTAAGTAGCCAAAACCAGAGTAGAGCATCTTTACCGAGAAGATCACATCAGCAAAATGTCCAGGATGCCCGAGATCGGGATCGGGATCGTAAGAGTCGGCGATTACAAAAACATATAGGAAGTAGTAGTAAACCTTCTGTGAAAGATTGCCTAGGTTTTCGCCTAGGAAAAAAAGTTGACAGCTCTCGCGGTAAGTATCTACTTTAGTTACTAGTTTTTCGAATTTTAGAATTATAGACTGTGGTTTATTTTCTTATTTTCCCTATATTCAGTGCGTGTATCGTCTGTGAAGAACCAAAATGACCCATCTCCAATTTAAGCTGGAAAAGTGAGCTATGTCATAAAAACAAAATGAGAAACATGTGTAAAATGTTAATTACGAGCTTTTGAAAAGTGCAAAATATCCTATTTACATGTTTTCGAAAAAGTGCAAAATGCTGTATTTACGTATTTTTGAAAAGTGCAAAATATTCTACTTAAATACTCTCAAGATATATTTGAATACTTTTGTAGATATTCCTGTAGAAATGGATATGGGTCATTTTGGTTCTTCACAGATGGTATTTCTTCTCTACAAAATATCAAAATTTTATTTTACTCTACAAAAAATAGACGATAATGTATCATCAAGCTTCCGAGACTACTCTGATGACGAGGATGATTTGCGTGACGGAGATTTCATAGAAGTGTCAGAAGATTACAAAACGATCAAAATCAGTGTCCCCACTTCCAAAACTGCCAAAGAAAGAAATGTGAATTTAGGTGATAATGATTTCCATGACTATATTACCTTAATTGATACATGTATTAGTTGGACTATTCTACTTTTACTTTTGATCAATCCCTACGCAATGTTGTGCATTACAATTCCATGAATTTCTTTCCATTTTTAACCAGAGTGTGCTGAGGAAAAAGGAGCGAGTTCGCGTCAAACTTCGAGCAGTAAGCCTGCTCCAGTTTCTTACGAGGAGCCTAAAAGACTGTCTATTCAAGTAAATGTAGATTCTGACACGTCCTCTTCCGAAGATGAATTAGAGATCCAACCAAGGACTACGGAAGACTTGGATTTAGATAGATTAAATGACGATCTAGATGATTCATCTGAAATTTCTAAGAAGAATTTGACACCGAGTAGTAACGCAAACATATCTATTGAAGACAAACTTAAGGGGAGACTCGAAAGAAAACCCAGGTCAAAAAATGGTTCATCGTCTGACGAACCTAAAAAAGGTTCTAATAAGTCAAACGAAACCGCGAAGAATTCTGTTGTGGACTCCAAAGTTTTTCACGCCAAGAAGGCAGACTCTTCCGCTTCGGCTTCGGACTCTGAAGAAGCAGAACCTGATCAACAAGACAAAAAGGAGGTTGCAAAAGGAGAGGAGAGGGAGTCGGATGAGTCACAGAAGAAAATTGAGCCGACGGAAGAAATCGAAGATGCTGATGATGACGGGACAGGAAGTGAACCGTCTGTGAATAAAGCAGAAGGGCCTCGGACCGACTCTCGTAGTGATGAAGATGTTGACGCTGATGAGACTCGTGGGAGTGATGATGATGATCACGAAGAAATCGAGATTGAAGAATATGAAGAAGACGAGGAATACGATGTTGTAATACAAGAAAGAAATATTTCACTTCCAGACCCTGACTGATATGAAGGGAAAAAATCTGTAACAGAAACGATGGACGTCGGAGTGGAGGCTTCTACTTCTGCCGGAGGTGGTCACATGGATGTCTCCGATGGACATGACAATGAACGGAAGTCGGAAGAGTCCATGTTTGTAGATAGTTGATATCGGTTTTAATAATTTTTTTACTTTAATATTTGTGTAGATAGTGGGATAGTGATTTTAGCTAAAAGCAATTATTGTGATATTTTTATCTTGGCCCCCAACTATTTTACTCTCTAAAATAATTTGACAAGCCTGGTTTAATTTACTGGACGAAATAGTCACGTTTACGTTCATGTTGCAACATTTAAAATAAAAATATTACAGATTAAGTTCTACCCAATAATTTTAACTAGTTGAAAATCGGAGGCTAAAGAGGGAATGGCAATTACGCCAATCTGGAGTTCTTTAATGCATGGTATTATAAAATTAATTTAGGTTTTTGAAAGACTAGAAAATAAATTGTAAACTTTTAATAATTTTATGAAACAATTTGTTACATTTTAGGATCTGAGTACAAACCTAAGACTCCTGAAGCTAAAATTACACAGTTACCTTCAAATGGTATTGGTACTGGTACACCTCCACTGTCGTTCGATGCTGCTAAAGAGCCGCCAGTGTCTCAAAGTGGTTTTTAATTATCAAAAGTACTATTTTATTACTATGTATAGTTTGTAGTCCTAAGGAAATTGACTGAAATTCTTAAAGCCTTCGTGTAACACTCTTACGATTAGTTTTGAATAAATAAAATAAATATTTTCAAAGAATTGATCTCCTTTAAAACCACAGTAAACTAATGAGTCACACTTAAAACATTGGTGCTACTGCTAGTATGCTAAAACTATTGGGCCTTCATGGACAAGACTTTTCAAAGAACACCTCATTTGGGTTGTTAGTTGGCAGTAGAAGTATCATCCCAGCAGGCAGTTTTGTAATTTGCACTACAATCCAGCAATGGCATTTGTTTATTTTGATTGTAAGGAGCCTCAACGGGGAGGGGGGGGGGAGGGTTGCCATCTTGCTGAAGGTGAAGTCGAACTGAAGGGTTAACAGTAGGTATACTTAAAAGGAACTTTAACTTCGTAGTAAACAGAAAGTTGTTATTTTAAATCACTTTGAACTGAAAGAATTGGGTAGCTTTTAAATTAGACGGATATGTATCTATGTTCTTCATTTTTCTTTATTTTGCAACGTTGGTCGTTGAGGTGGCTTCCATGTCCCACTAATTTAAAAACTATAAAACTTTGAAACCGAGCGTGACTTCCCCGCTTGGGGCAACACTTTCCGACCTGGACAAGACTTATCAAACAACACCCCTTATCGAGTGGAAAGTGTCCAGGGGGAATATAGTTGGGGGAAAATTCATACTATATATATATACTCATACCCCAATCTAAAAAGCTTTAAAATAATCGAAATTTAACCGAATTAACCTGCAAACATTCTGTTTAACTTAACCAGGCTACTTCAGCTGCCTGAAAACGGATAGTTTTTTGTACCCCACCCATCCCGAGTCCATAACCTAACCTCAAAGAAAACAAACCTCGATAGGCAATACTGTAAAAGTAGCATCGAAATATCGTTCAAAATTATATTGTTTTACGACTTTATTGTGGGGCATGAATTACCGAAGTGGGGCTATAGTTACCGAAGTTGGGCATGAATTACCATGTTGAGGCATGAGTTTCCGAAGAACACCCCCAAGGATAACTGGGAAACGACAATAAGTCGTACAAATACCTTCGTAATTGTAAATGTTATAAGGATCATATTAAGGCCTATATGGCATGGCATTTAATTTGTTAACTTTAAGGCTTGTTGTCTGCTAGACCCATGCAATAAAATTCAGAGCGAATTCGAATTCGAAGTCAACGGGTATTTCTATTTAAACCCACACATTCCTCATAACCCCCCTATGATTTTAAGCCTACAACGGTCGACACAACAACCCCCATGTTTGTAGGACGTCTCCCTAGACATTTCCCCCGGGACATTTTCCCCCGACCATTGTCCCCCGGTCATTTTCCCCCCGGACACCATCCCCCCAATAAGCAACAACGGACATTTTACCCCCAAACTCTTATTTAGTTTATTGACTTATTGAAGTTCGTTACAACAGATATAAAATAGGTGTACAAAACTATCAGGAGCGAAGGGTGTATACTTACCAGTTGTAAAATTCATAATATTTAATTTTGTTTTAAAATTCCTAAAAATTTCTTAAAATATGCTACTTAACCGACGATTTGTTTTTATTTTCCCCGTGAAATGTGTTATTTATATGTAGTTAAACCATTTTGAATTTTATCCAGAACCAAACCTAGGGTGTAGTTTCATAAGTCTTGTCCACGACGGGAAGTCTTGTCCACATATGTACTATCCATTGTCGTTAGGTTAGGTAACAAGGCCGGGCAAGACCTTCCGTCCTGGGCAATACATATCAAACTATTCCCCATTTGCTACCCGTGTACACAAAGAATGGAAACTAAACATCGCTTGTTAACAATTTATTATTATACAGACGCAGATGTCCGGTCTCATTCCATACTACTTACATAATTTGCATGTACTTCACTTTCTTAGTTGTAGGCACAATATTTACAGTTAATCGTACCTGACTGACTTGCATTCAGTAATCTAGTAATTTTAAAATCGTTAAGTTAGAGCAATTCCCGTTTTTAAATCAGGTAGGTTCAGCAGTTTCCACTTTTTAAAGCCATATAATTAGAACTTTGTGGTCTCCCCCTGTACATGATCCTACCACACATTTTCCCTCCATGAAGTAACCCCGGACGTTTTCCCCCCTTAATCTTATTTGAAACAGACTAATAAAATACAATAGTAACCGAAATGAATGAGTATACAAGTTAATCCGATGCATAGATATGCTAAATAAGAGTATGCAAAATAATGCATATTATATTTGTAGATTGTGAAAAATATATTGTGGCATACTAAGCTAATCATGAGAAAATAAATCAACGCTTAGACATCCTTAGATGACTATATTTGCATTATTTCCCCAAAATATTGATTTATTTTAATACTTCAGTGTGCTTGTCTATACTAATTAGGTTTATTTCGGGACTCGGGAAAAAATGTCGAGGGTTACTGCATGTAGGGAAAATGTGCGGGTGAATAATGTCAAGGGGGAGCGGGGGCAATTTTCGGGGAGAAAATGTTATTGGAGAAAATTATTATTGAATCCGAATTCAGCGTATTTTCTGCCTACCAACTATGGCTATCTCACCCGTAATGCGCTCATTGCTATATAAATGGTAGAACCAGACAACAAGTCATTGGAGACAATAAACAGTAATTACTGGTATACGGACATTATCCTCCTGGACCTTATCCCCCCAGGATATTATTCCTCCAGGGCATCATCCCCTCTACACATTTTCCTCCCAAATCGTACCGAGGACATTTCCCTCCCAGCATCAAAAACACATAACCAATATGACCGAGTGTTCCTTTACGGAAAATTTGTTTATTTATAGATTTCATAGAGTTTTGCAATAATAATGACATGACATTCGTTACTTCAAAACAAAATGGGAAAAAGAATGTTAGTACTTTAGCTTACGATTTTTGCATATTATGGAGAGAATCTATGAATACACTTTTCCGTAAAGGAACACTCCTTCATTTTGCTGGTGTTTTTGATGCTGGGAGGGAAATGTCCTCGGTACGATTTGGGAGGAAATTGTCCAGAGGGGATGATGCCCTGGAGGAATTATATCCTGGGGGGATAAGGTCCAGGAGGATCATGTCGTACAACCATAATTACTAAAGGACGAAAAACGGTAACAATACAATTACAACGTATACATCCAGTAAAATGAATAAAACTCTTGCATTATCCAGTAATGCTGTATCCATGTGGAATGTGGAATAGAAATCATAACATAATGAATTAACCAAAACAGTAGATTATGAAGATGCTCGAAAGTGCACTGGCAACTGGCAAAAGTGACTAATCTGACGGAGTAACGAACACCGTCGCCTTGTCTTTGTCTAAACTGTTTAACTGAATGTTGCAAATTTAATAATTACTGAAAATACTGTAAAATGTAATTCGATGAATTACTGAATGCAAATCGGTTAGGTACGATTAACTGTAAATATTGTGCCTAAAACTAAGATAGTGAAGTACATGCAAACCTAGGACTATTCCTACCCGAGACTATTACTTATGTAGAAATAAAACAGAAATACAACTATTTATGAGTGTACCGTAAATTAACTCGAGGTTATAATAAAACGCAAAAGCTGGGGGCATATCTTTGCGCAATGTGTAGTTTCTTTTTTGCACATGGGTAGGGAAAGTCCTTGGTTCGGTCGTGGGTAGGAAAAGTCCGGGTAGGAAAAATCCGCGTAGTAACCAAATGGGTAGGAAAAGTCCGGGTAGGAAAAGTCTGGGTAGGAAAAATCCGTTTACCCGTCGCCAGGTCGATTTACCCCTCCTTGCTGAATGTTTACATTTTCTTAGTTATCCTTATTAATTTTTTTAGATTTGACTACAGATAAGGTAACAAATTATTATGGAATGGATAGCAAGATTATGTTAGCTCGGACATGATGAGAATAAATGGACATGAGCACAATTAGCAAGATATCATCGAAACTGATAGGCAAACAGATGGTTTGGCAAATGATGCAAGTGGTCCTCTGTATTTCAGTCTTTTTTTAACATACTTTGGAACCATTCAAAGTATGTTCTCAGCAACTCTATACTTGGGAAGTTTAACATTTTGACTAAATATTTATTTCCTCTAACTGATTAAGGTTTTGGGACATTACCCCCATCCCGGACACTTTCCCCCAGATCCTACAGAGGACATTTTCCTCCCAGCATCAAAACCAAAACCGAAATAAGCGAGTGTTCTTTTACAGACATTATGTACTCTTAGATGTTTTCGGAAATGCTACAGCTATGAACTAAAGTACTACTACTCTGTTCACAGCTGTAGCATATTTCTGAAAACATCTTAGAGTACAAAATTTCTGTAGAAAAACGCTCGCTTATTTTGGGTTTGGTTTTGATGCTGGGAGGAAAATATCCTCTGTAGGATCTGGGGGGAAAGTGTCCGGGGGGGATAATGTCCGGCAGGAAAATGTCCGCATACCGCTTTTCAGCGTCTCCGTGAATTTAGTGACCTATTTTCAAGTATTACACAAATATTTAACAAGATGTAAAATACTTTTTGAACCTAACCTAATCTTGGGAGACAGTTCGTGATCACAAAGACGTAACCTTTATCATCGATTCCAAATGTATCCGACCTCTGCAGGTCAATATCATTTTGAACCACATGGGCTTCATTCTTATTCGTGAGATTCGCATGGGATGAACTCCAGGAGTTGATTACACTCAATCCAAAAAGACTGAAGTACCACTTGCATCATTTGCCAAACCATCTGTTTGCCTATTAGTTTCGATGATACCTTGCTAATTGTGGCCATGTCCATTTATTCCCATCATGTCCAAACGAACGTAATCTTGCTATCAATTCTATAATAATTAATTCAGTTACCAACCTATTGAACCAAGTGAAACCCAGAAACTGAACATTAGCAACCATAAATCACTGCTACTTGCACTAAAACTACGACTGCTAAAATAAAATTTTAACCAAACTAAACTAAACTACAACTACATACCTTCCAGAGGGAGAACCAACAGAAAAGTTTAGAAAAAAGCTTGAATTCCACACAATTACAAAAATAGCTTGACCCAAAAAATAAAATAAGGAACTTTGGTGATTTTGGAAAGCAAGATCAAAATTTTTAAAAAAACATTGACCGTCTCAAGAGCAAGTTTTTGTTTGGTATTCTGTCATCAGGATCAGAAGAGCAATGGGGGATCCAAAAATTAACCGTCAAAAGTAAGAAATGGCTCGTAAATGATGTCATCACAATTTTATTCTTTTATGACACACCCAACCCCATGTCATCAATTTAACATCTTTCTTAAGTTGGGTGGCGTCATTTGTGAACGCTGCCATTACATATACTGTTATTTTTCGATGCAAGGCCAACTTTAAATCAAGCGCGTTTAAAAGCCATTGGAGCGGAATTGTCGAATAGGGATTCGTAGATGATTTTTCCCTTTAGCCCCATAGACCCATTCCGCCTCCCATTGATTACATTGGATCATACCATAACACATCATTGAAATCTTGCATACAACGCTTGAATGGTGGAAGGAAGAAAAAGTGAAAAATTCTCTAAGTGTGCGACCTATAAAACTACAAATATCCGCTAGTGACATGAGATTTCCGGTAATTCTGGGCAATGACACCTTGTCGAAGCACAGGCTAGTTATAGACTATGACAAGGAATGTCTAAGAAGACTAGAAGAAGAAATCCCCTTTCCAGAAGATTTGTCGAGACCATTTGCAAATATGGATCTGACCACCGATTATGAAGAAAGCGTGTACTTTACAGCCGTGGAAGATTCCACAGTGGAACCGTACACAGTATTGAAAATAGAGATAGTTCCCACTAAACCCGTATGCCATGACGTAATAATTTTAGAAAAAGTCAATCCCAATAACAAGCAGTTATCTTATCAAGTACCCAATTCGATTTTCACATCAAAGCAAGAGAAGTATTTTACTTTCATCGTTAATGACTCACCGGAAAAAATCAAGATTCCTAGTAAAATGAAAATTGCTAAAGGAGAACCATGCTTAATGGAAGAACTGGAAAACACCTCAGACTTATTCTCCAAGGCACCCGACCCAACTGAGAAGATATCAAAAAAAGAATTTGAAGATAGAATCAACCCCAATTTGACAAATTATCAGAAGAAACTCATGTTAGAATTATTATGGGAATTCAGAAAAGCCTTTAGTAATAACAACAGCGTAGGATGTGTGACCGGAGACCCATGTCGCATAGAATTGATTGAAGGTTCAAAACCTATCAAACAACATCCTTACCGCTACAGTGCATACAAACGCGACATAATCGAGAATCAAGTTCAAGAACTACTGAATCAAGGTATTGTTAAGAACAGCGATGGACCCTGGTCTTCCCCAGTTGTTTTAGTTAAGAAGATAACCCCTGAAGGAATCAATTATCGTTTTGCATGCGACTTCAGAAAATTAAATAAATATACAGTATCAGACAGCTTCCCTTTACCACGAATAACTGACTATCTGGATACTTTAGGAGGTAATAAGTATTTTACATCCTTGGACGCAATCAAAGGATTTTGGCAATTACCTCTAGAAGAAGAAAGCATGCTGGTAACTACATTTTGCACGCACAGTGGACTCTACGCTTGGACCAGAGTTCCATTTGGCATGAAGAATGCTAGTGCACTGTATCAAAGGAAGATGAATAACGTACTAGGCCCCCTACTGTTTAAGAAATGTGTTGTATATATTGATGACGTGGTAGCATTTTCCAAGGATTTCCCCACCCATTTAGAAAATTTAAGAAAAGTACTCCATGCAATATCATTGGCAGGATTTAAATTAAAACTCTCTAAGTGCTCCTTTGGAGCTGAAGAGATTAACTGTTTAGGATTTGTAGTAAACAAAGAAGAAATTACCCCATCCTTAGACAAGTTGAAGGCAATATCGCAGATCAAGACCCCAACCACAATCAAACAAGTACAGTCGTTCTTAGGGATTGGAAATTTCTACAGAAAGTTTGTGGATAACTATTCTAACATTTCCAAGCCACTAACGAACATGCTGAAGAAGGGAACCAAATTTCACTGGACAACAGAGGCGCAGAAAGCTTTTGAGATCCTCAAGACAAAGCTAATAACAGCTCCCCTGTTAGTTCACTACGACGAAAAGCTCCCAATCAAGATGCATATTGACGCAAGTAATTTTGGAATCGCGGGAATTCTATTACAAGAACATCAAGGACAATGGAAACCTGTCAGTTACGCCTCAAGACATTTGAATGATGCTGAAACAAGATACTCAGTAACAGAAAAGGAGTATTTAGCACTCATTTGGAGCCTTTCAAAATTTCGTCCCTATCTGCACATGAAGAAATTTGATGTATATACCAATCATCAACCTCTCACTCAAACGAAGTTTGCCTGCACTACAACCAACGGACGACTAGCAAGATGGGCTCTACAACTCATGGAATTTCCCGAAATGAAACTTATTTATAAACCTGGAAAGGCGAATCAGGATAGCGACACCTTATCAAGATTTCCGGTAGAACAAGCTCCCGAGAGTGAAGATTAAGCATTGGAATTTCCTATTCTTACATCCGAAAAGGTGGAGAAGATGGATCACTATGCCCTTGAAAGCCTTAGCACAGAAGACCTGTGTCATCTACAGAAGCACGATTTGAAATGCCAAGACATTTTAAATAACTTCCAGGAGCACCATTTAAGCTACAAGATTATAGATGAAGTTCTATACAACACCATGACTGGAGTACCTAGATTGGTAATACCGCGTGTTTTAGTAAGATCAGTCTTGACAAGCGTGCATAAATCAAAAGATTCCGGCGGGCATGTAGGATTCGAGAAACCCTATGACAAGACCCGAAAGAGATTATATTGGAAGAGAATGAAAGCTGATATTCTTCGCTTTGTTCTGGAGTGTCATGAATGTCAAGTACACAAACACTCGACCCAGCCTCAGTATGGATTTTTGCAACCGTTGACTTATCCCGAAGCATGCTTTTTGCAATATGGATTAGATCATTGCGGACCTTTGACGACTACTACCAAGGGTAATCGGCATTTGGCAGTTGCAGTTGACTATCATACCAAGCAAATAATTTGTCGACCCGTCAAAGACACTAAAGCAAAGACCACGATCAATTTTCTCAAAAACGAAATAGTATACAGATATGGCGCACCCAAGACCATCATAACTGATCGAGCAGCGATATTTCTCGGACATGAAATGACAGAATTTTGTCAGACTTTTGGCATAAAGCATAAACTTACTACAGGCTACAAAAGTTCAACTAACGGATTGGTAGAAAGGGCAAATCAATCTATCATGAAATTATTAAAGATCTACACTGCTGAGGATCAGCTAGATTGGGATCTTCACATACCTGCAATAATATTTGCCCTGAACTCTACAATGTCAGCCACCACTGGAAAATCGGCGTTTTACATGATGCACGGCATAGAAACAAGACTCCCCATTGAAAACCATCTGCACACAGTGTCTCATCCACTTCTACGTGAAGACGAACTACGAAGACTCAATCAACTGCGGAGTGACATATCCAATCGAGTGAAAACAGTACAAAATGCGTATAAGAAAAGATATGACTCTAAGAGAAAGCAGTTCGACCTGACACTAGGGGAAAGAGTAAAACACTTTGTGCCGATAACCAAGCGAAAACTGTCTACAAAATTACTACAAAGAACAAAAGGACCGTACACTATTACCAAGATTATTTCAGACAACAACGTGGAAATAACAGACGATAATGATGAGAAGAAAATTGTTCATATTTTACGTCTACGAAGATACTTGGAAGAAGATGAAGATTCAGATGAATACGAGTTTGACGAAGGACTACGGATTCTTTCAAAGGAACTTCAAGAAGTATTATTAGAATGTCACCATCAACCTCGAAGACGCCTTAATTACATGGACAGTTTGAGAATTGTACTCGAAGCAACAAAAGACATTGCTTTCGACACCACTAAAAATTTGGAGTACAAATTCTGGAATACTATCTGGCAACTAAAGGCCAACACAGTATTATTTTATGATCATCTAAGCGCTCTTAAAGAGTATGATTATAAATTAGGAAGTTGTTTATGCGAAGCTTATAGTCCTACAGACTATAATGTAAGCCGTGAAACAACATTGACTTCGGAAAATCTACGCGTTGACACATGGAATATTACTAAGAAGAACAAGGAATATTCTGCAACTAGGAAAGTATTGGTTTATTACTTGCCTTATTCCGCCACGTGGGAAGAAGAACCGAAGCTCAACAGAACCTGGATTCGATACTTCTTACGTTGTATTATGAGCCAAGAAGAAATAACACCTACAATTACCTATGGACAACCACGAGTAGTATTGGAATTCATACTATATCTGTGCCAAAAGGCATTGGATGGAACAATCACCCAAGGTGAAATATCTAAAGCGACCACCGGCTTTATTCAAGAAGGACGTGTAACTAACGAAAACGTCGCAACAGTATTCATGGAGATGTTAGAACTACTCGAGCTGAAAGAATCTACTCCGATATGTCGACTATCTCGGAGACGGACAAATAACTATCCTCAACAAGAGTTAGATCTAATCAAGTACACGGACACGTCTGACTCAGAAGAAGAACATGAGTTAGAAGAAAACTTGCAAGTGCTGCCTCAACAACCAGAAGGCAGATTCTCGAGAAGTGGAAGGCGCTTAAGAGCCCCTGATTGGTTTGGCTTGAGGGTTTGACAAAACCAACCACCAAATCAAGTAGTTTGATCAGTAAAGTGGTCCAAAGGATTCCTTAAAAGGCAGATGAGTAACCAACCCAACCTTGTGTTGCTTTTAGGAGTTGATACAAGTGCAAAACCTAGGCCGAGGACGAAGAACATCATACAAGACTCTGACCTAAAGGAATAAGAGAAACAACGGATTCATTCATCAAGATGGCGTCAACTCTTTGGATGTTAGTAGCATTGTTCTGCTATGTTGCTGCAAATGATCTGGACATGGTTCACGTGGACGTAGGAGTCTCAGTAGAACAGATACCCAAAGTATATTTGTACGAAGGCTCAGTCCCGGTATTCTTTTGAATCCCCATAATACCGCAAATGAAAGGCGAATTCGTAAATTCAACTTTCAAGTGCGACGACATTAGACTCTGCGATATGATCCAATGGATACGACAGATGCAAAATTCGACGTACAATCTTCTCGGAAGATTGCAACGAGGCCTTGAACATACAAAACTAACAAACCACCCCCACTACCCTAACAAAGAAGGATGGATAGATGATTTGATCGTCTCAAGAAAGAGAAGGTCTGCAGTCTTCCCTTTCAATGGCGAGATCAATCACAGCTTATTTGGATTAGCGTTGGATTCTACTACGCAAAACATAATACAACGACAGCAGGGACTCAAGAACTTTGTCAAAGGACTAAAGAAAAACTTGGACGTAGAACATCAAGGACTAATACAAGTAGCTACACGCGTTGGAGAAATACAGGATGTAATTCACAAATTCACCGAAAAACAACAAGATATTCTCAAGAATATTTTTCTGAAATTTCAAGAAATAAATGAGCGTTATGACGGAGATGCTGCCGGCATTCTACGCAACACCATGTTATTAGCAGAACAAGAAATGCTTGAACATCAACACCTAGTAACCACAACATATTTGAGTTTGAAAACCGCTTGCAATAACAAATTAATCCCGGAAACTTTCATAACCTGGAACGTACTTAGGAATGTGACTCAGATGTTAGATAAAGAATAAGAGAAGCACAACAAAAAAATTGTTATTCCCGGAAACTCATATGACTCCTATTACAAGTACGAATTAGCCGAATGCCTTTATGATGAAGATGATATAGTAGTCAAAGTCCAAATTCCATTTCGGACCATCAATGAAAATTGGAAACTCTTAAAACTTACACTGATAGACTACACTCATCAGAACCATACTTGTCAACTCAATCTACCCACTAAACTCATTGCCAGAAACAGAGATATGTTCAAGATCTACGACGACATTGAATTACAAGGATGCAACGACAGACATGGAGGTCTTTGCATTTTACCAAAGTCCAACAACATCAAGTACAGCTACTTACCCTGTATAGAAGAAATCATCAGAGGAAGTCAAGTCTCTGATTTGCGAAAAGTCTGTATGTTTGATTGCATTGAAGATCAAACTACGAGAGTGACTAGAATCAGCCAGAAACGCATCTCAGTGGCTCATCTGAAGTACTTGAATACAAAAGTAGTGTGCCCAAATACTACTTATGATGTCATTGAAAATCCCACCAAAATTTGAAACATAGAATTCAATCTAAATTGTCACTGCGAACTAGTTGTCAATGGAACAGTCATTGGTCAACCCAGCTTCCCGTGCACGACGGACTTTGACTCAAATTGGCCAATTATATCTCGAGTGATCCCGTCCAATTGGTTTAACGTACGAAATTTAGTTATAACCCACCCAGAAGTTGCAGCGAAACGGCCGCGATTCACCAACTTTACTCGATACTACGACAGTAACTGGAAACACCCATTTGACTGGGAGGATAAGATTTGTGTGGACAAATTAGATGAACTAAACATCGACAATCTAACTACACCTGACGACGTGCACTGGCTAAGAACGGAAGCACAAGAAACTCATGGATTTGTATGGGCCTGGATCGTATTGTCAGCCGTAATACTAGCCTATCTACTGTACGAGAACAACCGTAAAGGAGCAGTATTGACCTTGCTGATGACCCAGATGACACACGTAGAAGCAAGAACAGTAAAGTGTATTCTACCTACATACATGGAAATTCTCTTGATCCTGGTTTGCACCGTATTACTTTGGTGTTATTGAAGAAGATATTCAGCTACCTGAAGGACAAGATTCAATGGTGGCATTTCTCCTACACCTACGACCGTGAACAACGTGAGAAAGCAGAACAAGATGAAAGGCGTTACAATGAGATCATGAACGAGACACCAAGAGGACACCCGGAGTTGACGACAATCAGCGAGGAACCATCTTTGCCATCTCTGCCAAGTACTAGGTGTAGATAGGTAGCCAAAAGAGACCGTAGAATCAGTAAACAAAAGAATTTACCACAAAAAATACACAAAAATAGAAAAACGTGAAAACAAAAAAGAAAATACATATAAAATTGGTAAATTGCTTCTAATAGAATTGTAACTGTATTACCACAAGGTATACAGAGTAATGTAGAACGCTCTTTTGGAAAAATACAAATTACAGGATCTTAGCAAAATCCTGAAAACAAAGTATGTAGACAACCCTATTCTAAGTAGTACAAACTGAAGTTTGTAAAACGAACTGTAAGCAATCGAATTGCCGAAGACACTTGTGTAGAATAGAAAGGGTTAATAGAACTAATTAAGTGACTACGATTGATCATTCCCCACGAAGGTTATCATGGCATGTAGAACTCACTGGAAGCCAACCTCGATGTAGTTTTACTGACTTGCAGAACAGAAGTTGCTGTAAGCATGCATGGTGTATTGACAAAACATGTCACGCTAAATTGCCTGTGAGAATAGCAGAAATTAGCCAGTCTGCATTCTTGCATCATGTATCTATAAATTACTATAGCGTAAATCATTTCGTCGACCAGTTAGAAGTGGAAAGTGAGGATTCATTCAGCTTAGCCAACTGTGGGAATCATTTATATGTTTACAACAAACCAGAATCCAACTTTAACTAATAAACCTTAATTTAAGTAACAAATCCATTCTGAGAAGTTAAACGTTGAAATGCACTATTCCCAAATTAAGGACCATAAACTAGAAATTGAATCGGAACAAATACGAGGAGCCGTATAATTGCATTGGAATAACAACTATTCGGACTAGACAGAGTGATCGAGACAGCTTCAAGACGTTAGCATTTCAGACTGATAATCTCTAGTGACTTTCTGAGGAGTGGACAAAATTAGGCTATGAACGCTCGTCCAGTCTCACACCGTATTTGACTATCCCAGACCAACGGGTTCTCTTTCTATGGATTATACGCTTTGTGCCGTGCTATTATATTGAGCGGTTGTCTGGAAGCACCTAAGACCCAATAAATGAGACAGCCTCAAAAACGTTAGTTTTTCGGACTGATAATCCTTAGATCTATCTGAGGGGTGAACAAAATTTGGCTATAAACGCTCGTTCTGTCTTATACTACGATAACACGATTGTCAGCTAACGAGACAAAGTTAGGCTATTAAACGCCAGTCTTGTTCACGCTGAAACAAGTGAGGTTTCCCGGACAAACTTAGTTGGTAGTCACATAAGCAGAGTAGTCGTTCTGGAAGGAGAGTAGTTTTTGAAAGGATTTAAATTGCAAAAGGAGTCTAAATTGTGGTTAGTAAAAAAGCTTATTAGTATTTGCTATTAGTTGATGTTTCGATAAGATGTTTCAGTTTAAAGTGTCAGTGATTGGAGTCCAATCAAGAATTCGGTGGGAGTTGTGTTAGAATCTGATGTTTCTAACTTTAAAATGAGTAGGATGACGTTACGCATCCCATCCCATCCTTCCACACACACAGATAAGAGAGTAGAGGAGAGTAAAAAAGAGAGAGAGTGGACCGTAAGAAGGCACACGCAGTGCCATAGTCTGTCTCCCCTCTCTGTAATATGATCCGCGCACACATGCTCCTCTTCATTTCCCATCTTCTTTCACACTATACAGTAAACGTATAGTTTCCTCTTTCTTGAGGAAATAAACGATTCTTTTCACACCAGTACTAGGTAGGTACGGGATTAGCATTGTAAGATGCTACACTACTATTATATGAATCATTTCCTTTCAAATGTCGTTTTCGACATATTATTATGACGTAATCATAATAATCGTATGGGTAGGTACAAGGATAGGCAAACGTTAGTCTTATCCTATAATAATGCTATGTAGGTATGTAGTACAGTAGTGTAGTAGTAAGTATATGCTACTACTACATAAGGCAAACGTTTTCATAACGATTAGGAGACGTTATGGAAACCATTTAGACAAACACCTGCCAAACGATTTTTTACTTTATAAAATCGAATGAACACCTGCATATATGTACGCAAGGGCAAGAATGGGATTCTTGTGACCATCTGCTACAAATCGTTTTAAGACCAACTAAAAACGATTGTATACGTGCATATATGTACGCAATGGTGGACATAGCAACGGAAGACCATCAATCAAAGCTCTTGACAGAAACACATTAAAATGAGCTAAAAATAGAATAAAAACACAAGATGTAGAGAGCATCTGTTTTTACCCCAAAACACATTAAAATTAAGTACTTTGAGGGATTCGTTATTTAAACGTTCCTTCGGCTATTACATGCTAATGCATATGTAATAGATTTTCCCTATAAATACTCGGAGGAGCCTCCGAAGGGAAGCCAGTCGGAGTTCGTGAGTTCTTGAGGCGAGACCTGCGTAAGTTGAATCAAGTGAAGTTCCAAGTTAGAGTTGATTCTAAGACTTAGCAGTTTTATAGTTTACCATCTTCGCCAAAGACTTAGACGAAAGGTGTCTAAGATCACGAACTAACTCACGTAGGTAAGTTAGGCTGTGCGCGAAAGACTTAGAATATTTTTGGTCTTGCAAAAGACTTTAAATATTTTAAAGACTCAGTAATATCTTGGTCTCCTTAAGCAAAGGCTGAGGGTACGCAGAGTTATTGCTAAAAGGAGTTAGGAATAAATAAAGCGGTTCGCTAAAGACTTAGAATATTTTGAGTTTGTGCCAAAGACTTGGAATATTCTAAAGACTCGGTGATATCTCGGTCTTCTTGACACAGGTTGAGGGTACGCAAAGTTATTGCTGAAAGGAGTTAGGATCACTTTAGCAGGACGCGAAAGACTTAGTAACTTCTTGGTCTCCTTAAAATAGGTTGAGGGTACGCAGAGTTGTTATTAATTAGGTGTTAGGCAAAAAGCAGGTTCTGCGCCAAACACATAGAAGAATTAAGTCATTGCAAAAGACTTAGAAGATTTCTGTCTCCCTCTGGTACGGGACAGTGAAGACTACAGAAGCGTATCTAATTGCCCCATTGTTGCATCCCAGGGTAATCATCAAAGGTCTGATCAATCTCGAGTTTACTTATTAGTATATGTAGAAGTAGTAACTTGGCAACATTGTAACCCCGCCAAGATAATGTATTCATTCGAAGTTAATCCATGATTATGTATGTAACTTGTGTGGTACATGTGTTTGAATAAAGAGATCTGGGGCGTAAGACCAGCTCACTAGAATTAACCTGTGTTATTGGTGTAAATTATTGAGTTAATCCCTCCCCTTTTCAGAGACACCCCCACATACGTCTCTTACCCATGTGTTTGTCCTGGCTCGAGAATAGCAACAGTTTACTAGCAGGCAACACAGCAAGTAATAACCAATTTTAAGATTTTACGACGTGGGGTGAATAAGGTTAAAGAAACGAAATCACAAACGTCTCATTATTCGTTAAATAAGCGCGACAGCTGGCTAATTTAAAATGTTAGTTAGACAAGTTATATGTTCTAAAGTTGCCAAATAATTACGAACTATTTATTTTCATCTTCAACTTCAAGTTTGGGACCCGATCGTCCTATATATGTATTCATATTATTATTATATTCAAAACTATACGTAAAAATTACCTGCTGTCCAAGGAAGCAGCAAAATTAATGCTAAAACATGTATGTACTTGACTTTGCTAAACGATTTGTCAGCGCAAATACAACAAAATATTAATATTATTGCAAAACAACGTACGGCTGAAAGTTAAACGTAAAACTTTGTTTAACCTCCAAAATCCCTTCTATTTAGCTTGTAGAATTTAAAATTAATTTGCATCTTACGATATCTATGGTCATTCGGCGAAAGGTCTGCTGTTTACACTTACATTATAATGATTTACTTAAATATACTATTGTAAGGGCTTTTAAACATTTAAACTAAGCACAATGTAATCAAATATATCCGCATAACCAAGAATAACATTCGAAATACTTTAGTGAGTTAAGTTCTAGCCTAACAATGTTTTTACGTTTTGTGTAAGTCGCACTGTAATTAAAATTGGACGCCGTCAGACTAATTTACAAGTATTGATGCGCGGCCAATTTCGATTAAATTTAATGATGTTGTAAAAGAAATTAATATTTAAACTGTGTGCAGTGTAGACACATTAACAGTAAGCACAGAGTTGCTGTCTTAAGTGCTATAGATATTGTTTATATTTAGATTGTATTCTAAATTTATTGTTTACAAAATAATTCGTGCTTCATAAATGTCAGTAGAATAACAGTTTTTTTAGAATTTTGTAAATATTTCCAGATAGTTGACATTTTATTGAGTTACCAAAAAAATGAAGAAATCAGATTGCAATCGTGTGATGTAAGGTACCATGAATGTCTCCAAACGAATGTATATACTATGAATTGTGGACTGTGAAGGTTAAAGAATATTTATGAACGGTGTTGGGCATAAACATTGTCTTGAATGTTAAACGAATACTAAATTTTGAGTGACCAATGGATATTCGTAAATGACGTAATATATTGTGCTGAAAGGGTATATTCAATACAAACAAGTAGATGAGTAAAATTGACGTCATATTAAATGATTTTATTGTTATTAAAAAAATTAAATACGCCAAAATTAGTAACAAATCATGTTTTGTAAGTTCTAAGAGTTGAAAAAATTAGAATGCGTCAAACTCCAGCATTGGCAGCAAAATTAAATATTTTAGATTATTTTTTAATGAATTCTAGTAGATAAATATTAGCTTTTGTTTTATTGAAAATAAAAAACCTATTTGTTATTACTTAATCTTTACATTGAATGTATTGAACAGCTATTTTGCCACAAAATGCTTAAAATTATATTCTAGTAAGCAATTAACATAAATACTAAACTAAAAATATGTATTTTGAAAATGGTAATCAAATTTTTCTACATAGTTGTTAGTTTAAATATTTAAATAAATTAAATATAAAATAAAAATTAGAATTTTAAGTTGGCAAAATATTTAAAACAAATGTATAGTAGCATACTGGTTTCAAAGCTTATTAATCTATTTCCTAATTTTTTAACAGGAAAATTGCGATAAGTCCGATTTATATTTTACTGACGATGTAAAGATTTTAGAATCTATAGTCAGTAGCAACAATTTCGGAAACAGCTGAGTGTTTAGCAAGATTGCAATTAAATGAAGAAACTGGAGATAACGCCAGGTATGATTTAATTATGTGTAGCGATGCAGCGGTGGGCAACACCGCTTTCCACCACGTCCGCTCTCCAGCCGGAAAGCCAACCGGAGCTCGCTGAATCCTACTCGACTACAGCAAGTATACCTAGCAAGCTCAGGAAAGCGAAGGGAGTTGGACAGAGCCTCAGAGCAGACGATTACTTTCTCTCACCTTTGGTTGTATAATTATATTTTGTGTAGAATAAACTAGTAATCTGTACTGTTTATTTCATGATTTGCTTTACTCATAATGTCCAGCATCTTATAGCATCTGGTTTATTATTGCATGGTGGCAGCGGAGTGGGATTTACCTTCGAGTCGTTTGTGCATTGTATAACATCTTTGTACTAAAATTTTAAACCTATTCCCCGTGTCGTCGCCTTCTCGTTACCTATGCCTATAAATAACAGTTTACCATTTATACCAGGGTTTTGAATTGTGCCATGTCCGGAATTCCGTCTCCAGATCAGTTCTTATTTAAGGCTATCGATTGGCCTCGGTGGAAGGGTCGGTTTATTGTAGGTTCGTTGTTCTTGTTACCTCTTATCATTTCAATTTATTGTCGCTTATTTTGTAGATTTGAATGTAGGTAGGAATTAAACTTATCGCATTTGCTTTTACAACAAACTAGAAACCATTAATTTGTCAAAAATTCAAAAAAAGAAATATAAAAAATTATTATACTAATCATGACTGTTCGAAATGTACGTATGTTGTTCTTTAAAATCAGCCAATAATTTCAGAAAAGCTGACAAAATATCATGTAAAAAGGTGGTAACAAATTAACTTTTTTTACATGTCGTCGGTGAAGAGTCATTCTGTCGTAAGTCCAGTGCACAGCTAAAATCATTCTGTCGCAAGTCCATACGATTCTTAAAGTCATTCTGTCGCAAGTCCATTCAATTGGTAGCTACTGTCGAGATGTCCTATGCATTAGGGGAGGGGGGTGGGTGGTATATTACTAACTGTGTTGTGATCATGATGTACAATTAGGGGTCGTCCACAGAAGACGTAATGTTACTGTCTGTGTTGTACTTATGACGTACATGTAGGGGTCGTCCACAAAAGACTTAATAAAAATTCCAATTCCAAAAACTGCAAAATGTTCTATTTACATGTTTTTTGAAAGTAAAAAATGTTCTATTTACATGTTTTTTGAAAGTGCAAAATGTTCTATTTACATGTTTTTTGAAAGTGCAAAATGTTCTATTTACTTGTTTCTCAAAAGTGCAAAATGTTCTATTTACATGTTTTTTGAAATTGCAAAATGTTCTATTTACATGTTTTTTGAAAGTGCAAAATGTTCTATTTACTTGTTTCTCAAAAGTGCAAAATGGAATTTTTATTACGTCTTTTGTGGACGACCCCTGGAATTTTTATTACGTCTTTTGTGGACGACCCCTAAGTGTACATCATGATCACAACACGGTCAGTAATATACCACCCCCCCCCCCGCTCTCCTAATGCATAGGACAACGCGGAAGCGATCTTCTTGACAGTAGTTACAAATTGAATGGACTTGCGACAGAATGACTTTAAGAATCGTATGGACTTGCGACAGAATGATTTTAGCTGTGCACTGGACTTACGACAGAATGACTCTTCATCGACGATGTGTAAATGTGTGGTAACTCATTTTTACATGAATAGCAAATTACCTACGTAGGTTTGATGGCGGGTAGAAAATGTACTTGAAGAAAATGTCCGGTTGAACAAATTTCTGTAGGAAATTTTTACGTGGTAGATGGCCAAGTAGAAAATGTCCAGGTAGGAAACGTCTGGCTGTAAAATCCCCGGGTAGGAAGCATCTAGGTAAGAAATTTCTGGGTATGAAATGCCCAGGTTAAACATGTCTAGGTATGCAATTTATTGGTCTAAAATTTCCAGATGGGATATATCCGTTTGGAAATGTACGCTAGTAAATATCGTACAACCGTCCATTTGGTTAATAAGTTGCTTCTTCGCGAATTTTAAAATTTAATAATTTAATATAATTTACCTACTTGTTATTTGTTTAACAAATACGGGAACTAAATATCAGTTAAAGACTCTGTTTCTGTATATTCTTTACTGGGAGGATCCCAGTAAAGCCATAAAAATATTCCACAGTCTAAATGAATTATTCGAACTTTCTAACACAAATTTCAATGTATTTGTCGGAATTTTTGCCTCTCAAATGTGTAGTATAGTCGGGGATCCAAATAGTGCGAAACTTTAGGCAAAATTAGTACTCCTCATTACTACCCCAAACTTTTTACAGCAGCTCTCAAGTTACCTCACAACAACTCTCATTGAACGTCTCAGAAAAAGCACAACTCTTGATTCAACTGGAGGGAGTAAGGGTGCCCAAAATCCCTCACCCAGTTCACTTCAGTCTGGGGTAACAAAACTGACTTATTTACTGGTGTAGCATAGTTGGACACACAAAAATGGGTTTCCTAAATTTATATTCACGAAATTCTTACTACCTTTTTTTTCCTTATGAAGGTTTTTTTTCCTCCTAAACATAAATTGGGCTATACGATTACTAAAATGGTTTTGCTTTAAATTCAAAATTATAGGATATCAATTACTAGGAACACAGTCAAGAATCAAATGATTCAATTTGTAAATTCTGTCATCCCAGCGCTTGATATATGCTGCAGGGGCTTCTTCATATTTCTTTAAGAAAATTATGTACAGTTTTTGTTACTGTATTAGGTTAAGTAGAAACTAAGCAAAATTCCATATCTATTACATTTACATGTACTATTTTCGAGGACGATTTTACATATTATTTGTGTCATTTTTGCCTCTGTACTTTGTGTAACGATTTGTTTTTAACGGAAGAAAGATAATAAAAACCCAGAATAATAATAATATTAACAATAACTGCTGAGTAAGTACTGCATAAAAGTGAGGCAAAAAGTTTTTTTTCATTTTCGTACCTATGAAACTATTGCAATAAATATAACATGATTATCGTATGAATTAATAGGAAGTTACAAATTTTTTTTAATTTTACCATGGATTCTTAAAGCAGTGAAAGCCAACATTTGAGTTCAACATTCGAAGTCTTTCATTCAGTTCTTCAATATTGCATTTTTCATGTGACAGATCAGATAAGCAAATTTATTCCCGCGGCTGCGTACTATGAGCTTGATACATGCGTGAAAGCAGCCAATGAGCTGCAGTTAATAATGTGCACTATGTGCAAAATACTTGCATTTTTGAAAGAGCGCCAATATCACTTAAACACGCTCAAGTACTTGTATGGCGACACTGTTTGGCTTTTAAAGGACTACCTATCTTATTTAAAAACTACAAAGAAATCAAAAATTCATACCACACGTTCAATTTCAGATCGAATTCGTATACACTCAAAAAATCAAAAAATACAACTCAACCAGAGCAACTACTAAATATGAACATCGACGCAAAAATTGGTAACATTCCCATCCCTATCACCAGCAGTCCGCTTGTAAAGCCCACAGCTGACATTTTAACACCTGCCAATTAAACACAAATTTTTCCAATGTCAGTTGACCAAGTTTTCAATTTACTGTGTTTTAAACGGAAGAGTTTTGTAGAATTTATTACGCGGAAAGAAGTCACACACAGTCAGGTTAACCTGATAACCGTGATTTGGTCCACATTTTTTAACAAATAAGCTTTTGGATATTTCCTAAAATTTTTATTTTCAATTTTAATTGAAGACTTTTTTTTTGAGTAGGGTGCTTGATTACACTTTTCAACGCACAGGTGACTTTAGGTTAGGCATTGTATTAACTTATTTACTGTAAAGACTACATATCAAGCTTTACTTTAATGCCATTTTTTGGAAATAATTTGTATTGCATTGCTCGCACGATTTCATGCAAGAATAGTTTGTTTTGTAATTGCAAGGTCCAATCAGAAAACTAATTATGGTTCTTAATTTTCAGTGAGCGGCACACTATGCCGTATAATGCAACTGCAGAATTTTTTGGAAGCCTTTTCACGTAATATAATTTATTGTGAATCCACTTCGAATCGGAACCAGGGTCAGAAATGCCCTCAATAGAATTGTTTAAAAGAAACATTCTATCTGTGCATGATCAATTTAGCCATGTAATCGTGGCATATCCAAGAAAGAAAAAAATATTCAATCCTTCAATTTTAGCAGCACTTTTGCAGTTCAATAAAGGCTTCAAGACTTTGGTAGAAACCACTAATGAACGAACGGGGCGAAAAAAGCTTTAAATGACGATAAAAGTAATCATCAAAAATTGCTTTGCATAACGCCGCATTGCCAAGATGATGTAGCATTTATCCACAGATTCAATATGAATATCTACTTAAAGTCTATTGCTGACGTTGGAAATAAAAAGATTTTCGCAGAGCGTTTGCATGTAAAATCCAAAATTTAAAAAAAAATTGCGGGACCTAGGAGCTTAAACGATGTTCAAGTTAAAGCACATAATATGCTTTTTATAGTTCTTATAGGCAAGGGCGTAAAGTATTTAATGATGGTTTTCATTGTAAATATATTTGAATGGAATATCTTGATATATCATATTATGATGCTGGTGTAATTGAATGAAAAATTTGTAAAAAACATTTTAATTATATTTAATATTTGCCAGAGATGAGTCTTGTTGAACATATTATTTTGTTAATTTGTTTTGAAATATGTTTTTGGAGCAATAAAAATAACAATTTTAAGTAACTTGTGAGTCACCCACGTCACTAAATAAATTTCCAGGTTGTATTGCGTGTGTAAGGTTGATTAGGTACAGTGTTGACTTTTAATTTACGCAATACATATCGTAGGAAATGGCCCATAGTTTCGTCTTAAGTTTACGGTATCAGCACTATTAGTATTTAATGTGTTTAGCACAATTTTATCTTTTGTTTCAAAAGAATTATAATTACCTTGTGAATTATATTTGTTACCTACTGTGTCCTAATTTGCACCAGTTGTAAATAAAAATTATTGTTTCTTCTATCTTCTATTTGCAGTTTGTCTACTTTAACAGAATTTTTCAGCAATGCTAACAAAAATTAGCATAACATTTTTTTTCGCAATTGTATAATCATTAATGAATTCAAATTAAAATATAAGTACACTCGCTAATTACATATTAAACCAAAATCGATAGCCATTATAACACCTGTATGCTATGCGAGGGCTTTTAATATCGTTTGAATTTCGGCTTTTGGCAGTTCGTCTGATCTTTTTGTTCCATGGACAGTAGAGTGCTAAAAGTTTGTAATTAATTCTTCAAAGAAAATAATTTGATTACATTCCTTTGGCTCTGCATATCCAACACTTTTCCTCGGAAGAACAAAATATTACGTCGACTGACAAAATATTAGTTTCCTGCTGAAGCCTTAAATTAGCACCCAATTTTAAATCCATCATACAAGAACAGCAAAACAACTTTCAATGCAATATGTATACGATTAGGAGTCCATCAGCTGTAAATAAATATTACTAAAATATCAACCATTCTGAATCACATTATTTGTACAATAGGTTCACTGATTAAATTTAAAACATATTATGTATTTACATAACCCAAGAAATCATTTTGAAATTGGAAAAATCAGTTAACAGTATAAATTTTAGAAATAAATAAAACAAACTTCAACGCCAGCTAGAATAATGTCTAGTGCTAATGATAGTAATTTGGCGATGAAGTTGAATTGAAGTTGTAAAGTGCACAACATTGTGATTATATGTCCGCACGTGCGGATTAAGTTGTTTGTTAAAATTGCTGTCAGTTTAAACAATTAAATTAAAACTTAAGGTTGAAAATCTTGTTGTCAATACAGTTTTGATATTATTTTTCCGAATAATGGAATTAACTTTGTGGCAAGATCGAAAAAAAAAGACAAAAATAAATTTCGTAAAGGAGCGACGTGCTATTCAGTAGTGCTTAGTCGTCTAAGAGAGAAGAGAGATTTCTCCCCTCTCCTACATCGTAGCCAGACAAAACCAATCCTCGATAAGCAAAGTATGTTGCAGTCGCATATAATTTTCTATAAGCAGGCAGGCTAGCCTATTTTAACAATTTTAGATGAATCCATTTGACAGCTAGCTTTCATCTTTATTGCATACATGTTGTAGATTTTGTAATATTTAAAAATTTACAATCGTTAAAGCGAAAAGATTAAGTTTAATCCAAAGACATCCTAAGTATCCATTAGGTTAAACGTGAAGTTTTATCACTTATGATGTAAAACAAGGAGGCATGCAATTAAATAGCTTTCTGAATCAATACTTTATTGTTCATATGCGGCTGTATGTTTCAAAGAACTAATTATTTCCAGAATTGAGGATCACTTCATTACTGAGGGAAATACGAAGGCTTTGTCAGTGAAAGTAATAAGCGGATTAGTGACATCATGTTGACTAGCACTACTAGAGCTATACAAATATAAATTAAAATTGATATGTAGGAGGTAGATAATGCGACTACTACTAAACAAGTCAGGAATTACGTAGACCTCAGTTCGGGAACGGGAATTCCCGTTCCCGGACCGAACTGTCCGGGTCGGGGACGGTCCGGGGAAAGAAATTTTTTCCCCGAACTGATCGGGGCGGTCCGGGAACGGGGCGGGGAAAAGCTCTCCCCGTTTCCCGACCCGACCCGGGTCGACGGGGAATTTCCCGAAGAAAAAATTATTTGAATTTTAAAGAATTACAAGCTGAGTGGTGTAGAGCTTCAGCACATTTTATGTACAATAGTTTGTTTTATTGACAATGTGGTATCCGTCCTACAAAAAAGCGTTTACAAAAGGTTTATTTTGCTATTCTAAAACTAAATTGTAGCTATTAATACGAAACTAAAATTATTTGGACATGAAGGATGTTGACATTAGGCGACTAGAGAGTGCCTAATAGTGTTTTAATTTTTTTAATTGTGGAAAACCGTGTAAAACAATTTCTAGCTGTGGAGGTTATAGACTGTTTAAAAACAATCAGTTATCTAATTACTAATTACTACATTTCCTATACTGGTAATTTTTAATAATTATTGTTCCCCCCTATCACTTGATTTGTAATGCAGGCACGCGTTTACCGTCGGTATAAACTTAGATTGTGGTACAAACAATAATAGTTAAAATATACGTCTGAAATTTTTAGATTTTGTTTTAGCCGACATTTAATGTGTAAACCATTTATTAAATTTGTGTTAGTGAAAATGGTCTAATTTTTCAAAACCTAATGTGGAAAATGCGTTCCAAGCAATTATGACCAACCACCTTCTTATTGATGTTAATCAAGTAAAATAATTAAAGCAGCAATTAGTTTAACATAACATTTACCCCTTTTAAAATTGAATGGCTATATGAATATTACAGTACTACAATATATTAGCAGTGATTGTAGTTTGTAGTGGTGCTCGGGAATATTTGAATATTTGTATGCTTACAAACATCCTGTTTATTCTAATTTCAACAGTTAATTGGTCAATATAAAAAATGCAAAAATGATGCTACTCTACTTATTGTAAGTAGTGTACGGCATATCAGAAAATTCAAAATTTTAAGCGAATCAAAATTTAATTTTAATTTTTTTTTATTTTCTTCGGGAAATTCGGAAATCTACCCGTCAGTCCGGGTCAGGAACGATCCGGGGCGGGGCGGGGCAGAGAAATCGTTTCCCCGTTCCCCGAAACTCGGGTCGCGGAAAAATGTTTTCGGGTCAGGGCGGGGAATGCAATTCCCTGGACCGACCCGGACCGAACGGAGGTCTAGAATTACGTTAGGAGAGAATTGTTTTTTAAAAATGGCAGACGTTGACAGTGTGATGAGTGCAGGAGATCATAAATAGGAAATTGAGAATACATTCTCAGACATAAAAAATAAAATTGTTTTGCCTTGAAAAATAATTTAAATAATAACTAGGGCATTGAAGTAAAAACAATCTTCCCTGAAGGTTTAAAGTACCAAAGAGCAAAGTTTCGAGCAATACCACTGAAGGAAACAGATTTATATGTTCAGATTTTATTAGGATAATTGAATTTCATATACGCGGATAACATTAACATAGAGCTTTAATTATCTAATTTAATCTGTACACATTGATTCTGCAGGAAGAAAAAATAATGCAGAGCATTTAAAATATATAAATAATTAAATTCTAAGGTTTTCTCAAGGGTCAAGGGAAGCTAAATTTGTAGAATGAAACAATTTGTTTCCTATTTTTGCCTTTACTCTATATAAAATATATAATATATAAGTAATCAGTACAACAACGGTGTACTTATCCAGAGTACACCTATTCCTGCTTCCAGTTACCAGTGTATTTGTATAAACGTAAAAGCAAAGATTTAAGTTAGTAGCGTCTTTAATACAAAAATATAAAAATAGTTGAACATAAAATCACTAATCATTTTGGTATCCGTGCCAGTCGTACCCCGATAACTCGTACCCTCCCCAGTCGTACCCCACCAAGTCGTACCCTGACCACTCGTACCCTGGTCTCAGTCGTACCCTAACCATTCGTACCCTAATCTTAGTCGTACCCTAACCATTCGTACCCCAGGAAAAAAAAACAAAAGGGAAGAAAATATTGTGCAACAAAATATGCCGGTTGTTGTCAGTGGTGCAGGAAAAATGTTGGTGCCGGTTTTTGGCACCAAAAAGTAAATTGTAGGTTTGTACACTAGTGATGTAATTTTAAGGGAAGTTAAAAGATACCTTGCGTATGCTTAAACCAGAAAACTGAGAAAGGCACAGAGATAAGGAATCTTGATAAGGAAGGAGTTAGTCATTATAGAAGAAAGGATTGTGAAGAATGTGAATAGAGAATTGCTCTGACTAGGTGCTTGACTGTGGTAGTGAGTGGTGTATTATTTTTCGTGGTCTACTATGGCTAGTCAAGAGTGTC
This sequence comes from Dicyrtomina minuta, assembly GCA_949802685.1. Lineage (NCBI taxonomy): Eukaryota > Metazoa > Arthropoda > Collembola > Symphypleona > Dicyrtomidae > Dicyrtomina > Dicyrtomina minuta. The sequence goes on along the minus strand of OX461808.1, from coordinate 135,375,161 downwards.
AGGAAATTCAGTCAGAAAATCTTGACCTTGAACTCCTGTTTGGCAGTAGTGACAACGAGGAAGTAGGAAGATGAAATTGAAGAAATTATAGCAATTGAAGAAATTGAAGAAATTGAAGAAAATGAAGGTGAATCAGGCAAGGAAACTGGCAAAACAGAAAGAAATAAAGATTTAAAGTGGTTTGGCGGCTACCCGTTTAAGTTCCAAAAGAATCAAAAAAACGGAAATGTTCGATATGTGTGCCGGCGCCGGAAGAGTGTTGTTTGTAAAGGAGCCATCATGACATACCTTGATGGCACAACAGATCAGACAGTGATCTGAAAGAAAAAACGAGGTCGTCCTCGCAAGAATCAGCATAATAAAATTACAAAAAGATCAACACGAAAAACATTATACTGTTTCTTGGTTTCTTTCCGGGGTACGAATGGTTAGAGTACGACTGGGATTAGGGTACGAATGATTAGGGTACGACTGAGACCAGGGTAGGAGTGGTCCGGGTACGACTTGGTGGGGTACGACTGGGGAGGGTACGAGTTATCGGGGTACGACTGGCAATACAATCATAATTTTAAATATTACAAATACTATCGACACGGGTTTCTGTTGAATTAATTCGCAGTTAGAAAATTTTTCCAAAAGCCTGAAGACCTATTAACCACTTTGATAAATAAATTTCCATTAGGTCTTTCTAAGAATTGGAAAACATTTCTAGCACTTTTGTTTATGTATCAAAGTTTTGAAATTGGAATATGAAAATTGACTTGTTGCATAAAATGCGGGATAAATAATCACATACGAAGGGTTTGGAAACTTTGAGCCTTACGGTTTAGCGCCGTGCAGGATATTTGTTTTATTTAAGCAAAATTTACAATCAGAGGTATATTAAAGAGAAATAGAGTATTTAAAGAATATGTGAAGCATGTAATCTGAAGCTGTCAGTGTAAAACACTCAACATGATTTTCTTTGTATTTTTATCATTACAATAATTTTGGAAGAACCTACTCGCTATAAAAGTGTAAAAATAGAAATACTAATCATTAAATAATTTAAATTATCTTATTAAAATTTAGTGGTAAAATTTAAAAATCGCAACTGGCAATTCGTAATTACATATCTTTTTATTCTAAAATAAAAATTATAACAATAATAAAAATAACGAAACTAAAGCACAAATAATTCTATTACGTTTAAATCTGCCATGTACTACTCCATTTTGACCACCCCCTTTTTTAACTGAATTATAGCTCAGTACAGAACAAGGTAAAACGCCATCCGTAAAGAGTCTTTTGTTGTCACTTAAATTTTATGTGCCTCAAGTCCTCAATGTATGTCATTTGTGAAATGCCTTTTCACTAAATATTTAACCAGCACAAGCTATGACGTTACCCGTGAGAACTCCGTTGTTGTCACTTGCTTATTCAATAAGGCGTCAAAAACAATTTTTATCTTCTTAAATAAAATGTTGTTAAATTTTGTACAACAAAACCATACAATTTGATTATTAATGACTTTACGCCACTAAGTTTATTTCTGGGTAGCCAGCTATGTTTGTACTAGGAGTATTTTGCTGAGAAATTCAAATATATTATGTATTTATCTTAAACTAGCATATTAAATTGCTACAAAAATATAACTGAAAACACCATATAGTTTAAACAACATGCAAAAATGTGACAAATTGTCAGTCAGCATTCAAAAGTTCAAAGTTTTAAATAGTATTACATCACCCATTTCTTAAAAATTATTACGACATACAATATTCACACATATTAGTCATACAGGTAGTCTACAGGTAGTAACATGTATTCTCATATATGTTGAAGTATTGTACGTGTAACGTGTGTAACTTCGTAGGATTAAGAAAGAATTATATTTTATATTTCATTCGTATGAGAATGAGAGATGCAGTGCAAGCCAATCGGTCCCTAACGAGCCCTTAAAAAAAATTGACTGAGGGTCCCTTTTTCTTGAAAAAACTACCTCAATTTGAGCCCGGCTGAGCCCGGAGGAGGGAAATCGTTCAACACCGTTCTTTTTATCTATTTTACCTCCTCCGGTCCCGCTTCCTTTTTTGAGGGAAAATTTTTTCCACCTCATTGAGCTTTTACCTCAATCTCCCCCAATCTGAGCCAACCCCCTAGGTACTGGAAGTAAATTGTACCTACCTACAAAAAATGTTCAATACTAATACTAATATGACTAATACTAATACTACTTGGCGTAACACCATAAAAATGAAAATAATTCCATAAATGCATAAATAATATATAATACACACAAACACCAAAGGACATTTTATTTTTAATTTTTTATTATTATTAGGTTTTTGTGTTTCTAGTTACAATTATTAACAATTTGATAACTTTTAATGGAAAAAAAGATTTAATTAATAATAACTTAAAATTAAAATTATTAATTAAAAATTAGCTTAGTTTTTAGTACAGCTCTGTATGGTCCATCTGTAGTACCACCGGGAGCTGTTTCTTCAGAAGCTGAAACTGAAGAAAAGGATGGAACTTGACTTTGACTCTGGCTTTCTTTAGTAATAATTTGTGGTCCATCTTTCATGCACAAATTTAGTGGCAGGTCGTTATTGAAGTTGCAACTCATTTCAGTTTCTGTTTGTTCACAGCTTGCACCTTTTATTTTTCAGTTCTGGCCTGACTTCTGTTGAATTTTATTTTTTTTACTGACAACCAACAACTGACACTGACTCTTACAAAATGTGAAAACAGTACAAAAATAACTTTTAAATTGGGGGACGTGTCGTCACTATTGGCAGCAATACTGGCATAAGAATGTACTCAAATCCTCCAAAACTGGTTAACTGAACAACTGAAAACTTGAAAAATCATACCAGATAAATTCTAAACTGGTGTTAGTCCGCAGGTTTTAGTTTTAGTGTTAGTGTGCGGGCTTTGGTGTTTGCTCAAGCTTTAGCTTTAGCAACTTTGGCGGTGGTTTAATTAATGGTGGGAATTTGTGATTAAACGTTCGCCCAAAATGCGAATTTTTAATATTTAAAATAATTTAAATTACATGGTGCTCAAACAAATAAATAATACCCACAGTAATTAATACATGTGTCAAATGTAACAACATCTAGAAAGAGTCGACTCTTCATCTGGTGCTCCGTCTCCGTGGTGGGATGTAGAGTTTAGTAAAGACTCACATTTATTGACATTTAATTATTGCAATTTTTATCCCGCTCGGGATGCGTAAGTAAAAAAGAGTAAGCTACTAAGCTATCTGATGCATTTAATCTATTAGTGCTACTTAGTTAATTCAGTGTTCAGTTTGTCAGTGGTACAGCCACACAGCGGGACACTTCTATCTAGTGTCTGCACAGTACTTATTTATGGTTATGACACGATTACATTAATAATGAGCATACATAAATCTACAAAAGCGTATATTAAAATTTAAAATTAGTAGTTGCAGCATGTGCACTCAGCTGTGCCCAGTGTTCACACTTTACAGTCATTATCATTTTTTCGGTTTCAGTATGAAGTATGCGCCTTTGCATGCAATATATGTATGCAACTTGCAACATTCAAATGCACCAACAATGCTAAAAAAATAAAATATTGAATTTGACATTTTTAAATTTTTTAATACCGCAATTTTGTAGCTATTAAGCCATTAACACCAAATTTGTTAACAATGACATATTAACTTTATTTAAAAATGCAAACGATTCAAAACAATTAAAATTGCGCAGATAAAAATAAACATGATTAGTAAATAATTGTTGATTAATTCAAATTCCACGTTTAATTGTATTTTATGAAAAATGAAAAGGTTTTAGTGTTAGTGTGTGGGCTTTGGTGTTTGCTCAAGCTTTAGCTTTAGCAACTTTGGCGGTGGTTTAATTAATGGTGGGAATTTGTGATTAAACGTTCGCCCAAAATGCGAATTTTTAATATTTAAAATAATTTAAATTACATGCTGCTTAAACAACTAAATAATACCCACAGTAATTAATACATGTGTCAAATGTAACAACATCCAGAAAGAGTCGACTCTTCATCTGGTGCTCCGTCTCCGTGGTGAGGTGTAGAGTAGAGTTTAGTAAAGACTCACATTTATCGACATTTAATTATTGCAATTTTTATCCCGCTCGGGCTCAGTTTCACCAAAAACAGTTATTTTAATTTTCTTGTAATTAAATTCAAGAGAAGTTTTATAGTTGAAATTACAAATTTTATTCTCAAGCCCATAATAAATCAACCTAACTTCATGTATATATAAAGATACAGTAAATACATTACTACTGTAGCACAGTAGCCATCAGCCAGAAAACTTATACTTAATTCACTGTGACACCACTGACACCGACACCTAAGACCGTCCCCGCCATTGCCGCCACAGTCCGCCACACCACAACACAGGGTATAGGTATCAGCAGTATATTAATTCAGAAAACTTATACTTAATTCACTGTGACACCACTGACACCGACACCTGACACCGTCCCCGCCACTGCCGCCACAGTCCGCCACACCACAACACAGGGTATAGGTATCAGTATATTAATTAATTAATTAACTAATATTAAACAAATATTACTATTACTATTATTACTAGTAATCATCACTCACTCGTACCGCTGACTATTACTTTTATCTTATATCCCGTGTCAGAATAGTGCCAGCTACGGTGCCGGTGTGTGATCAGTGTGATTCATATATTATTACTATCGTATACAATAATACAATATATTTATATTTCATCATACTTTTACATTACACAGTATCTCTGATATTTTTTTTATGACAGTATGAGTCCAAAACAACCTTTACGACATATCGATCACTCTTACACTTTTGGGCTCAAATACCCCACTACGGATATCAAATTTCAGGACTCTAAAAGCTCTATGAGCTTTTTGCGCTTTTTGAGCATCGATGAGCTTCGAGAAAAAAAAATGAGCCCGCGCGTGCCTGCTATGTTTTCGATTTTACTGACCGGAGCTTCGGTCAGTGCGATCGGTCCTACCGGTCACCGGCTCCGTGTCTTACACTGGAGAGATGCATGAGTAATAGTATAATAATATAATTTAATGAGTCTAGCTTGTGTCGCATTAGATAAACAAGAATGTGCTGAAGCGTGCTCAGCTGAGCTATGCAGAAACATACTACATGCGTTGTATGTACGACGGAGATTGTTTACGTCTTACCGCTGTGTCTGCGATATAAGACAGGAATTCAAGTTGAAGTTCTATTTACAATATCAATGTCAATAGACGTAAACAGTAGCGGTATTATTCTTATTTAATTACTGCGACAAAACTCTTTATTCCTTTGATTCTTTATAAGAATTAAACAAATGTAGAAATCACGAAATTCTCTAATAAGATTAATCATTAGGACAATTCGTAAAGTACCAAAAGATATTAAATTAATGTGTCTAGGTAGAACCATTAGTTTAACGATGTTGTAAAAAATCACATGAGATGTTTTACTTAAAATTATAAATTTGACAATTGTAAGAATGCGGTAGTCTTTGTCTGAGACAAAACACCAATTCATAAATTATACAAAATTATCAATCATCTTTGTCAACCGAGTTTAATTCAGTGAGAATTAGAGTAAATAAAATTATTCCTGAATCTGAGTCCAAGTAAGCAGGAAGTCTTCTGAAAGAGTCCAGAATCCTTTTCATTTACCCTATTTGCATCCCCCATTATCTGCGGTGTCTGCCAAGTACAGTTTGCCCCATTCAAGCGTATTCACTAGTTTTATTAAACCTCGTTCATGCCACTGAGTTAATTGGGCCCCCACAACTTATGTGGGCGTTATCAGCACAATCCGACAGGTCTACTGGTTGCCTTACTTTTACCAATTATTTTATACGAAGTTAAAGTTCAAAACCTTAACAAAAATTTTTGAATATTATTAAAGTTATTAATGAGTTAAAATTTTATAAATACATAACACAGTGCTAAAATGTTTTCATGCCATGATAAAAGTAATTAAAATATTGATACAAATTGTAATGCAAATAAACGCAATAAATAATTGTATCATTTATAAAGGTTCAAGTTTATTGGAACATTATTTTTACTTGGTGACTTTTCTACTTACTTTTTAAATACAACTTGTGTTTGAAAAAAAAGCCATAACAAACATTTTTATAAAACTTACATAATTCTGAACACTTTTGAAATAAGCGTACGTGGACAGCAAACTAATTTTCGGTGTAAAATCACACTGGTCGACTAGTAAATCAGCCGTAATCGTAGAAAGGAGCATGTAATTGTATTACCAGAGCAAATTCAAAAATGTAATTTAAGATTGACAAAGTACCAACACCAACACCTCCAACTTATATGCATTTAGAAAATTAGTATTCAACTTTTGACTACATTTTTACTAAATATTACTAAAAGTACCAATTATTCTTCACAAAAATTAATATTACTAATTATAAGTTCACATCTAAAATTTAACCCTTTTCATAAGCCCCAAGTCAGGCCCGGATCTAGGAATTTTTTTCGGGGTGGGCAAATGTAAAAAATACACCACATTATTGTGTTTTTAGATGCTGAGCTTAAGCATCTATAGGAATGGCTATGTCCGTCCGTCTGTCTGTCTGTCTGTCCGTCTGTCTGTTCTTTATGCGCTACAGGTCACAGTTTTTAAGCGATATTCGTCAAATATTTTTTAAATGGCCACAAATGCGAATGAGAAGTGCCCTATTGTTTTTGAGAGCGATCAAACTAACCAGTTTTTCACAATTAACAGTTGCCTGGACCAACTTTTTTAGCCATCTAAAAGTATTGGACAAAAACGGGTGATTTGCCGCTTTGCATCAGCCAAATGCACCAGCTAAATGGTTTCCTTACAGGCGCCAGTCAATGCACCAGAAACATGCACAAGTCATCAGCACAAGCTACCCGCAGAAGTTACCTGCACCCACAAAGTATCCCTAAGGGGGGAGGTGTACTTGGGGTCACCCAAGAAGACGTCCCAACAATCTCAACTATTTTTTCTTAAACCATGAAAAAACTTTAAATACTTGCACCTCCCACTCACAAAGTATCCCCTAAGGGGAGGTGGTGTACTTAGGGTCACCCACAGATGACGTCCCTAAAATCTAATTTGTTTTTGCTAAAACCATTAAAAAACTTCAAATACTTGCACCCCCACCCTCAAAGTATCCCCTATGGGGAGGAGGTGTACTTGGGGTCACTCGCAAATGACGTCCCAAAAATCTTAATTTTCTTCCTAAAACCATTAAAAAACTTTAAATATTTGCATCCTCTACCCTCAAAGTATCCCCTGAGGGGAGGGGGTGTACTTGAGGTCACCCACAAATGACGTCCAAAAAATCTTAATTTTCTTGGTATAACCATTAAAAAACTTTAAATACTTGCACCATCTACCCACTTAGTACCCCCTCAGGGGAGAGGTGTACTTGGGGTTACTCACAAATGACGTCCCAAAAATCTTAATTTTCTTGCTAAAACCATTAAAAAACTTTAAATACTTGCACCACCACCCACAAAGTATTCCATTAGAAGAGGGCGGGGGGGAACTGGGGGTCACTTACAAATGACGTCCCAAAAATCTAAATTTTCTTGCTAAAACCATTAAAAAACTTTAAATACTTGCACCCCCCACCCACGTAGTATCACCTTAGAAAAGGGGGGTGTACTTGAGGTTACCCACAAATGACGTCCCAAAAAATCTCAACTGTTTTTGCTAAAACTAATAAAAAACTTTAAATACTTGGACCCCTGACCCACTAAGTATCCCCTTAAGAAGGAGGGGTGTACTTAGAGTCACCCACAAATGACGTCCCAGAAATCTTAATTTCTTTGCTAAAACTATTAAAAAACTTTAAATACTTGCATCCCCAACCCCACGAATTATCTCTTAGACGAGGGGGGGGGGTTTAAGAAATAAAACAAGTCACAATCTTAAAAATATAAATATTTCTTATACCTAATGCTTTACCAACCGCAAACTAATGCTCCCCTACTCAACAAATCATCCTTTTTAGGTTCAAAAGGGAGGGGGGGGGATTCAGGATCAATCGTTAAATACGTCCGAAAAATTTAAAGCCTCGAACCTAAGGTTGATATGGAGCACGCGACACCTAGATTCCCGTCTACAGCAATGAATCAGTAATGGCCTGAGCTAAGAAATCTCTGATACGAATCTGTAAGCGTGTCAGATATGCAACACATAAGATACATAGAGTCCCGTCAGCAAGTTAGCTTTGTTTCCTGTCGTTCCAAGAGAAAGTCCTGCTACGTTTCGTGTCTTGCAAAAGAGCCGGCTGCTTTTTGTTTTGACGACGTTAAGGCTGGTAGGGGTCAGACACAAATGGCGTTGCTTACCTTAAGAGTGGGTCACTTGACATTCCACCGTAAGGGCATCCATTCAAGAATGCTTAAAAAGGTGACAAGCAGTTGGGTAGGCCTATAATTTTGGTAAATTTATGTGTCGTCATTTGTGTCCGTTCCCAAAGCTGGTCAAGCATACGAACCTAATATTTTAGGTTTGCTATCTTGTATTTAAATTACACTCGGAAAAATCTATGCTTATCTGCATCGAGCACGGATTGTCGGCAAAAACCAATTGCAATATACCATGATATATTTAACGTGGAATGAAAAACGGGTGAAATTCACGACTTTTTAACATTATGCTGTAAACATACGCACGTTGATCGTAAAAGGGAAGTGACCGTTCATAAATAACTTCATTAGAAATTTCTATTTTAGAAAACCCACCCCAACTATTTTTACTTCATGCTGTAAACAAACGAACGAAGCTTATAGATAGTTGATGACCAACCAATAATGGCGTCATTCAAATTCTCAATTTTAAGGAACATAGTTTAACCGAGCGGCACGCAGTTCGTAATTTTTAGTGTCCAGTAAATCTTATACATAAGTTATTTATAAATTATATTTCAACTTCGAGGGTTACACAAGTTAGGAGCCATGCAAGGATCATCTAAAAATGACGTCATTTAATTATTTTAATTATAGGAATCTTTTCTGTCTTCAGTTCAAAAATCGAATTAATGGATATCCCTAACACCGTCTTTTTCTAGCATACATACAGGGATCCTTCATAAATGACGTCATCACAAAATCACCATTTTAAGGATCCTTGTTAGCGCTTAATGCAAAATTTGGTAGATTTATATCTTTAAAATCTAATTTTACTAGTATACACACAATAATTGTCCATAAATAAAGTCGTCTAAATGTCATCATTTAAAAAAACACCCGTTATCAGTTAAAACATTATGTAATATAGTATTTTTAGCATGAAATATTATTATTGTACATATTAGGATCGTCCAACAATGTCGTCACTAAAATATTGCACTTTGGAGGGTATAGAGTGTATTGTATGTAAATAATGTGAGAAGATGCATTAATTGACTAAAGTCAATATTCGCTGTAAGCTCAGCATCTACTTCGGGCCCACGGTAGGCAAATCCGGCGCGAAGCGCCGGATTTTTTCGAATTTTTCCGTCCTATCTACAACGAATTAAAGCTTTTCAGGGTGGCAACTGCCCGGAGGATGCCACCCCTTGGATCCGGGCCTGGCCTAAGGTGCATAACATAACCAAATATGGTGAAAATATTTAAACAAAGTAGAACTTGAAGAGCTCATTTACCAGTTCAGATCTAAACAATTATTGATACAATTTTCGACGCGTATTCGAAAACAACAAAATTTTATTGCAAAATCAGAAGCTTAAGAATATTTAAATTCATCAGAAGCTGAATTTCTTTAATTTGTAAACAAAAATCTAACAGCAAAATGCAAAACGCTTAATTTAATAAAATGAAGCTTTAACGCCTCCTCAAATAATAATTGGTTAAAGATTTTACTGCGCAGCCAAGCCAGTGGTTCTTTCCGCTCGGGCAGTAATAAGCAGATAACAATAAACGATAAACATATATTATGGAATGATACATTCATTTTTGCACTCTAAATTATGTAAACCATTCTCATTATCTCTTTTACATTTTCCATGTGGGCATCTTACGTTTAGCCTTGTCAACATAACACTGAATTTAAATATTTTGATATTTGCATTTTCATAAAAGAAATTAAAAGATTTTTTCAGAAGCATTTAATTAAATTTGTATTATCTTTCATTATATTAGATCTGTTAATTATTTGCCACAAAGTTAAAGTTTCCAGGGATTTGTTAAACAGTAAATAGAACCACAGTATTTAGTTATGCAGGCTGGACAAAACCAACTGTTGGTAAATAAACAATAAACACTCTTACAATTAAAGTCTTAGTGCGTAAAAAAATGTAAATTACAACAGACCGACAGAGATACATTGCTACAATGTGCTAAGATAAGCTGTTAAAACAGTTCAACGTCGTTTGTAAATTAAATCTTTAAAAGTGCATTTGTAATCTTGGGGTACCATCGTTGACATCTATGAAATTAGCTGAAAACAAAAAATTATAAATGGTCATATGTGAGGAGAATATGATAAATTGTAGAATTTAGCTGTACAGTCGCTAAGTTGATGCTAGTTTATGAATTAATTGTATTTAAACATTTAAACATCAAAGTTTAAGTTCTAATAAATCTTGAACATCTTTTATTTGTCTCTCCAGATTTAGTTTAATTTTCAATAATTTTGGAATTAAGACCTACACGTTTGTACTCCACACGAAATTATAAAAATATTTAACAATCTTTGCATAAATAACTGTTGCATTTTCAATTTTGTGTTATTTATTTGTATTCTTTCATTGTATTTATTAGCATATTGAAAAAATTAATTATTATTAAGTATTACACTAGAAATAACTACATGCAAATTTAATGATGGTTGTTGGAAATTAGAACACATATCAGAATTCTAAATTTCAGAGACTATGTATGTGCTCACATTCGAAGATACTAAAGGTAAAAATGAATCAAAATTGAACTCTATGCAGAAATAAAAATTGCTTTTTACCGTTCTTCGCTTTCTTGCGTACTGTACGGCTGGGCATTCGTAAATTAGTAACTTTTTTTATATTAGCGGAACAGTTTTCGGTTCGATTAGATATATTTTAATTCCAAACCATGCATTAAAACCATTCAAAATTTGCAGCAACCTGTCCATCGTTAATTTTGGGTAAAACTATTACTTTGTATATTTTCCAAATTCTAGTTCTGAATAGGATTTGTATGTGTCTTGTAATACGGCAATGGGCCATAAATGAGTAATGTATTCCAATTTATAGGGCCCTAATACTCCTCCTGTCATTAGCTTATCCTGTAAGTACAAGGCTATCTTTAACATGTGATGTCATCAGTATCCAAGTTGACCCATTGACCCTACAAATAATGTCATTGGTGGACGATTCCTAAGTAGTTAAAGTTATGTTCAAGATGTAAGAATTGGTACTAATCGATTTTGTATTAACGAAGCAAGGTTACTGCATATTTTATAGTTATTTAGCATACTAAATTCCTAATATAAAAACTGTTGTAAATCTTTCAATTTATTGCATCCACATAAAACGAGAACCTATACATAGTATAGCATGAAACAATGAATGACAGAATCATCAAGTCGCCATTTTCTGCATAAACTTAATGTCGTAATGTGTAAAATGTTTGTAAACATTCCTGCAACTGTTTAGTAGTCCGAGTTACATTGTCCTGTTTTTAATACTTTCTAATGGGGTTTGTCACTAAACTTATAAGTAGATCCAGATCCATATCTGCTGCAACGTGCCTACCTAGTTATCTGCATCAAAAAACGAAAATTTATTAAGTTGTGCATTACTTATGCAGATAAAAAATTTCTTTTGAGATTTTAGATGTTGCCGAAAATAACAAAATCCGGTTGTTGATTTTTTTATTAAAACCAACCAGTTAAATTGTGAAAATCCGCAGTCACATAAGCACTTAACTGTGTGATGTTTACCGTGTGAATGATACCTAAGTGACTAGCCATGTTCTATTTATTAGATTGAAAAAATTGAAAAATTAGAGTAAAATTCCGATTTGAACAAGTTTAACACCATGAAAAATAATTTCCAATTTTGTTAGTTTCATTTAACGTGACACAGCCGTAAATTATGTTAGATCATTGTTAAAAATGACAATACTTTAAAAACATGGCTAAGTCAGAAAACTAATAAATAAAGCATGGTTCTACTAGTTGTCAACTATATCTGGAGACTATATCACGATCTTCGTCTTTATTTACATATAATATGATATATAAGTAAAAAAATATCTGTCGTTGTATGTAATTATTAAGTCAGTTTTATATTACTTGTAAAATCGCATCTAAAAATGTGTTAACTTTGCCGCCACTTGGGTTAAAATATTGATTATTTTACAGTGAAGTAATCCGAATTGGTCTTTCTGTGCTGGGAAGAAAAAGTGAAAGCAATGGGTTCACGTGTTATGGAAAGCTACTGGTTTTCAAAACTTGCATAGGTTAAAAAAAACCATCTGCAATAATTCATTTCCGCACACTACATAATTGAATTTTTTATTTTTACTGATAAACTTGAATGCATAATTATAGACATAAATTGAAAGTCCTATCAGGTTTATAACACATCATATTGTGAACTGAAAATCAATTCAAAGATATAAAGAATTTAAATTATTATTTCACAGTAAAGTTTTTGTATAAGTTACTAGTTTCCTGGCCATTAACACACTTTATTATATGGACTGTATTCCCTAGCGTTACAGTAGCTAAATTGGCAGCAACGACTTTCTAGCAAGTTGTAGATCTATTATCTATTTTAGGGTCTGCAAATAAAAAGTCATCGCTGTTTATAATTCTTTGCCCTTTTGCGCATGAATGCATTAAGTGTGTAGTTCTTTAACGCCACTTTGTAAAGTTCAAAGATTTCATTGCCATACAGAATGATCTCCGCGGTGGAAAATAAAAATGAGAAGTTGAGAAGTCACTGCGTATCAACCAAAAGTAAAATTCAAAAAATATGCAACTAATAGTGTACTATTTTTGTTTACTGATATCATAAATGAACATGTTAAAATCAATCTAAATTCGTTAGCGAAAAATACTATTTTCGCTACTTTCACCATTTATTAATACTAGAATTCCAACGTTAATCGTATGAGGGCACACGTCTACCACCCTACTCTGTCTTTCTATTTAAGGTATTCCACTCCGTGTCCGCTCTACGATTTAAGTGTATGTAAAATGTAAAAATGGCTTAAATCGAATATCTTTCCTTGTACAATTTTGCCAAATCACCAAATCGTATCCTCCTGTTTCTTTTTACCTTCAACTCAAAATTTGACAATCAAATTTTCAAATTTCATATGTATTACGCATGTTATTAGGGACTTCTTTCAAAATTGTACGTAAAAATTACATGTAGTCCAAAGAACCAGCTAGCGTAATTAATGACAAAACTTGTGTTTACTTGCACTTCTGCTATGTTTGTTGTGCTAGAACTTGAAAACATAAATTTTCACGGGGTCTTTTTAAAAAATATAAACAATTCTAGCGCTTTTGCATATGTACCAAAGTTTTTAAATGGGAATAATAAAATTGATTTATGGCTTAATTAAAATGCTGGAAAAATTATTACATAGAAAGGATTTGAACTTTTTGATATTTACGGTTTGACGCCGTGCAGGATATTTCTTTAATTTGCGCAATATTACATTGGATGTTTCTATGTAGCAGGAAGTCAAGTAATCAAAACAAATATAAAGCATGTTATCCAAAGCAGCAGGTGTAAAACACTACAAATTTTTTTTGTATTTCAATTACTTCAGATATTAAAGAACTAACTCGTTATTACAGCTCAGAAATAGGAATAATAAATATTAAATAATTTAAATTGTCTTATCAAAATTCTGGAATAGATTATATGGGTTACAGTAGCCTCGTTAATCAATTCAGTTGTCCTGTAGAGCAAAACATAAAGCATCACAAGATTTGAATTAATATATACTATATTGCTATTCAAGTAATATTTCTTACACACAGTTATTAAAAACGACTCATCTTTGGCTTATTAAATATTTTAAATCTATAAAATGTTGCAATGTGAATTATTAAAACTACCTGTGGATATCAGTGCATATATTTTAAAATACAAAAATTTTGCAATCAACGCAACAATGAAATAAACAAAACTAAAGCACAAATAATTATGCTACGTTAAAAAATTCGATGATGCAAGGTCCTCGGTTACTTTAACGGTAAGCACTATAATGTTATATTGCAAAGTTGTGATGTACAAGTAATCCAAAATGATGCTTGGGGACGAGTAAAAAATCTATTCTGCACGTAAAATACAAAATAATAATAATTTTAAATTTTCTAGTAATCATCAAAATTCTCCAAATATTTGGTGGGCTCTGCCCCCACTAGAAATTAAATTATTGTGCAATACAATTTAAATAGCGAAGATGCAAATTCCTTCTTGGAGCGTAATGCCAAAATTATTGCAGTAGAGTCTTACAGAAATAATGGTTATTACAACTTGCAATGATTTGAATTGTAGAAAGCAAATTATTGCGCACTATTTAACTCCTGTAAACTACATATTTATTATTTTTACTGCTGTACCTAATGCTTAAATAGAAACAAACCAAAAAATTTCTTTCGCCGAGACCAGATATAAATTTAAACAGAAGCTATACCTATAGTTACACTTTGAAATTTTTTTTAAAAACATTATCAACTCAACTTAATGCCTCAAATACTTCCCACAGGCGGCCCTTTGTCACAGCTGTGTCACTGGGGGACATTAGCAATAAAACCACTATCGATTTGCCTATAGTTAGTTTTGAAGTGTTTTCTTGTCGCTAAGGGACCAACTATGTACGATTCTATTTTGACTAGCCTGTTGTTTTGATACTAAATAATTCTCAGAACTAGATACAATGTTATCCGTGAAGAGTCTTTTATTGTCACTAAATTTTACCCTGCCTCATTGTATGTTATTTGTAAAATGTCTTTTCACTAAATATAGTCATAATCTTAAATACAGGCATATGATTGTATTACTAAAGTAAATTCAAAGTTTAACTAAAATTGACAAAGTACCAACATCAGTAGCCAAAAATCAATCGCAATATTAATGTTTAACTTTTAAATCAGCAGTTATTCGTTACAAATTTTAACACTACAAACTGGAAGTTCAAAGCCTAAATGTAAACTTAAATATGATCTCCAAGCCACTAAACTTAATATAGAAAACAACTTTAACATAATTTAATTTCAAAATCTCATTTAACAGTGTTATTAATAAAATGATTGATAGGAGCTTCAACTCCAATAATACAAATTAAAATTGAATTAATAAATGAAATGAAAATATCACGTTAATTTTAAAAGTTTTTACGTTTAAATTGAAATAAAAAAAACAAATAAAATACCTGTATTTTTTTTATTATTTTGTTTTGTAAATGAAGTGACTAACTTTGTGGAACAATTGAAACAAAACACAAAAATCAATTTCCCAAAGAAGCGCAGGGTCATTCAGTAGTGTTGTGTTATCTGGAGAGAAGAAATGTTCAACCCCCTGAACCTGAATATATGTACATAGCTAGCTGGCACGTTTCTTAAATGCCTACGATATCTTAGTATGAATATCGAATGCCGGAAAAGCGGAGTAACCATGGGTGATCACCAGAAGTGATTTAAAGATACTGTTTGCTTTATTAAACCTTAAGCACTTGTGCTGTAAAACTAAAAAGCATAAAATTGAATAGCTTATCAAAAAAACATTTAATGATTGGTCAAAATGATTTAATTAAATAATTGCGGTACTTTAGAACATTCGAAATCATTGCCAGCTGCTGACTTTTCCTAATTTGTAAAAAAAACTAACAGTGAAATGCAAAACAATAAAGTAAAACTTATGAAGCTTTGACGCCAAATAACATTTATTATGTGTGATACCAAAACCTATACTGTCCAAGATTATTGTTTTATTAATCAGGTTTGCCAAATGGGATTGCAAGCATATATAACTTTTAAATCATCTCTTTTAGATGTCAATTGTTAGAATCTACCATTTCAACTTTATTAACATAACAATAAGTTACATGTCACAATATTTGTAATTTACAAAGGGGAGTTTAAAAGTATCATTCTAAAGTATGTTATTAAGAAATAGGTAGAAAGTAGTAGTTTATTTCGGAATATTATATCAGTAAAATATTTTCAGCAAAGTTAAAGCTTCCAGGGATGTTTGCATGATAAATGGAACCATAGTATTGAATTATGTAGGCTGGACAACACCAACTGTTGGTAAATATGCTAATGTCTGTTGATTCTTTGTACCAGCAGTAAAAGTAGATTTAAACGTATCTATTTTATTAAAGTTGACAGTTGCCTTTTACACTTATTCATGCAATCCGTATGTATAACTTATATAAGCATTTAAAAATTAACAATTAAAGGAAACATAAATGTATCCCAAAACGGTCATTAAAAATAAATAAAATAAATTGAAACGTAATAAAAAAGTTTAATAAATTTCGTACTGATTACTGATATAAGGTTTTGTAATTATTACGATTTAATTTACACAGCTTATTTAAATTGTTATTTTTACAGCACCCCTACAATCAAAGTAAACGGTGTCGTGACTACTTGTCTAAGTCTAACTTAGTGCGTAAAAAACTGTAAAAAGCAGATGAACATCTTGTTTGGCTACAAAGAGTAAAATCAAGCGTTAACATTTTTAAAAGTAAATCTAAATTAAAAACCAAATAGTGGATTTTGTAAACAACATTTTTAAAACAGTTTGCGAATATAAAATCGTGCATTTTGTAAGTAACACAGCAGCACAGAAATAAACCGATACCAAAATGTGACTGACTTTAGAGTAATAATATTTCTGCGGCATTAGACACTAAACTCAAGAACCCAAGAACGCCATTGAAGATTGAAGTGTACTACAAACTTTCAGTACGATTAATATATTTACCTTTAGCAATATAGTGTTGAGTTTGGGATGAAAACTTACTTATCTGTGTATAAACTAGAAAATATTAGTAGTGTAACGTGTTTCAAAACGAAAAAAACGTGATCGTAATTTTACTAATTTTAAGGTGATTTATTGAATCTGCAAATGTGAATCAAGAATGTGTGTGAACAAGGTACACGTAAATGCATCATGTTATAATTTTGCTTGGTTAGCAATATTATTAAACCCAAAATAGATGCGGAGCAAAAAATGTTAACCATTCAGCAAGACATGCAACTAAATATTTAACAGTTCAACGCCGTTCGTAAATTTATTTCGAAGAAATACATCACAACGCAAGAGTTCTGCTGTGATAAACCGCGTGATTTGCTTAAATAAAAATTTACGAACAATAAAGTGTTAAGAGTATAATTAAAATAAATAGGAGAAATTAGCTGTATGGTAGCGAAAGTCAATGCTAGTTCAGGAATTAATTGTAATTTAAATTTAATCCATTTTAAAAAGCTATTGTTTGTGACTTCAAATTTAGTTTTAGTTTGAATTATTTTGGAATTAGGACCTCAACGTTTGTATTCCACACGGAATTCTAAAAATAATTAACGAACACTGTAGTTCAAACTGTTTCTTTCTTAATTTTATTAATTTATTCATATTCTCTGATTTCATTTATTGCCATATTTAATAAATACATTTTTAAATTAATAAACTCGGTGTAACAGCTCGCAAATTGAATGTTAGTTACCAATTTTTGCTTCCTCTTGCGTAAATTACGGCTTCACATGAGTAATAAAAATAAAATAAATAAAAATAAATACTTTGTTTTATGCTAGTGGCAGGGACGGGCTGGCCATAAGGAATTTCGGGAAATTCTCGATGGGCGCCCAATTCCTTATACATTACGTAAACGGGAGCCTTGGGCCCCTCGGCTCAATGTGGGCCCCCTGATCGCCAAACCTCGTCATTAAAAATTCCCGGGCCCTAAAAGTAACCAGTCCGCCCCTGGCTAGTGGAACAGTCTTCTGTTCGAATAACTATATTTTAATTCCACATTCCAAACTATGTAATATTCGTTAGTTAAAAACGAACAAAAATTTGACTAGATACATGGTTTGCGACAGCAATTATTGAAATAGTAAGGTTTAAAAAAATGAAGAAATTAAGTATGGATAACTAGAAAAACGTTTAAAATAATAAATTATAAATTTAAAAAATTATATAATTAACACAGGATAGTTAAAAGTTTTCATAGTTTCCTTTTTCCTCATATTAAGAATGTGCAAACTAGAAATATATTTGAAAAACACATTAAAATGAACAACAAAGTCCTACGTTCTTGCATTAAAGTTATTATTGTATCTTTTTGTGCGCTAAACAAATAAATAAATATATTTTGTCATAATTATTTGAAAACAATAATTACAAACCTGCTTTTTTTTGTTTTTTGAAAATAAGGATATTATTAATCTGCAATGAAGTAAAACTGCTTAACTAACTAGTTACGTTTTTATATCACATATAATAATTTTGTTTTTTATTAATACAACTATTAGTCAGCTGCAAAAGTATCAGTCCTTTAAATTTGTTTATATTAAAAGAACAAAAATACATTAACTTATGCAACAGCAGCTTTTAATTGAAGTAATAATCTAGGTAGCAATTTACTAACGCATTTAAAATCTGTGTCAAAAGAAAAAATTACTTAATGCTTTAATTATATAATTTAATTTGTACATACTGATTCTGCAGATAAGATAAGTGGTAAACTATATTTGCTATACATATATGATTTTTTAAATTCTGAGGTTTTCCCAAGCGTCAAGAGCAGTTATTTTAAAGTGTTACGACCTCCATTAGTAACCAAAAGTTTAAAAATTTAATGGTTATCACCAATATTACAATATTAAAACAAATAATAATGTTAGAATAGATAATATTAGTTATAATATTTACTAATGCAAGGCCTTTGTTTGCTTTTACAGTATTATCGTCATATTGTACAGACGTGGTAAATTAGTAATGAAAAATAATGATACGATAAAATTAAAACATGTACTCTCCACGTAATGTTTTAATTAAAAAATAGTTCAAGTCTATTTTCTATGATTCATAAAAATATTTTTATTATTTTGTAAGCTTCCACGCCACTTTAAATAAAATATTGATTTAATAAAAACAGTTTAGGGCAGATCGCAAGTTATTATGAACATGTAATGTTGAACAAAATTAGATTGCGTTTTACAAATAATTATATGTAATAATAATAATTTATTCATTGGGTCGATTTAACCGAAGTTCATACAACCAGACTCAACCAGTCACTGTGGGTGAGGAAATAGGAGGCTACCGCGTGAGATCGTCTCGGTCAAATAATTATATGTAATGCTTGTTATATGCAGCAATTAATTTGATTGTAGAAACCAAACCAATCCAAATTCTTACATTCCTGTGGACTGTGGACTACATACGTATAACTTTTATTGCTGGACTGGATGAATTATTATTTCTACCTATTTACATAATAAATTTAGATAGATTTTGTAGCAATTTTGAATTACTTAAGCGATTTTGTCGAGTGATAGCTCATTTTGAAGCCCTTGAAAAAATAAGAATCCTATTGATTCGCCGCTCTAATGATGTATTACTTGTATCGAAATTTTATGAGTAACCGGGCAAAATATCAACTTTTATGTTTCCAAAATATATGAGCAGGAAATTTAAACTTTTTCATTTTATACGGCTGATAAAGGGTCGGACATACATGGTGCCACTAACCTTGAGAGTGGGTCAGCTGCATAATAATACCCTATCATACACATTGTCGTTTTTTGTTATGCTTCAGCGGGTGACGCTGGAGGTGGGTGGGCCCCAATATATTCTTAAGTTCGCTCGCGTCATTTGTGTTCGGCCCCTAATTTCATGCAGCAAAAGTTTTTTCAGTTTCTTATGCAGTAGGCACAGTAAGTTTAAGTTTAACCTCCCGTCTACACAATTGTTATTTCTACCTATTTACACAATTTAGTACATGGTTGAAGTACTGGGCTGATTTGGACGAGTTACAACTTATTTTAAAGCCCTTAAAAAAATAAAAATCCAATATTTGTTTTTTTACTTCGGGCCCAGACAAAAGTATGTGCAACCTCATTGCTTATAAATTGGTATCAGTGATGAGTGTCAGCTTTATATTGGATGAGAAATGATTTTTGATTAGTAATAAATTAGGCTTTAACTAAGTGATTTTTAGAATCTCATTTTGTTGAAATTTAGTGTTATTGCAACTGTTTTTGGATGTTTCAGAAAAAACGGGTTCTAATCGAAAAATTGCAATAAGAAGTGTCGTATGAGCAGAAAGTGAAAAAAAATAATATTACGAATTTTTCTATTTTCGAGGATTTCAAAATGACATATTTTTTGGTCAAAATTAGTCAAGTATTTCAAAAGGGTTTCAGAATATGTAAATATGTACAAATAATAATAATCATTTATTTCATCGAGTTGATTTATGGCTATTTGCCCTTACAACCTCTTCATGTGACATATTTACATTCATATTTATAGCTATGAGAAATATGTACAAATAAAATAGGTAACTATTTGAAAACCGCACTTTTTTATGTAAATAGGCACAAATAAATAATGCTATACACGCTTAAAAAAATATAAGCAAATTAATTACATGTGTGTTAATTTGTAACTAATTTTTGTGTTACTCCAACATCGACACCAGAAGATGTGACAGTGGTCAACACAAATTTTAGTTATGGATTCACACTGTAATATGTTAGACTGAATTTACTATTTTCTGTGTTGCATTTGTAACCAAGAAGTAGTTATGTGGCTAACTGAATTAAAAAATAATGCAAAAAGTCAGGTACGAACCCGAAACCTTCTAAATTGGTACCGGCCTCTTTAACCACTGGCATGAGAAAATTCATTTACAGTTATAGCACTAATTTAGCTTAATATACGGCGGTATAAATTCTTTACACGATTTTCGGTCAACTGTAACATTATTTGGTGTAGCTACATTAACATTTTAACATACAGCGGTGTTTCACGCAGCTAACATATTTTCTTACCTTCAAAAATTTTGAAATTACCTAATAATCGTGTTAAAATTATCACCAAAATGTGTTAGCTCGAGCCAACTAAAAGTTAGTCGAGATCTTTTCTAAGCGTGTACATTTACCGCAGAATAAAAAAATAACAAAATCATATAACACTATACACGATATATTACTGCTCCATATGACCATTTAGGCTGCCCTTAAACATTATTATTATTATTACTAGGCACACATTCAAAATTTGATCACGCCAGGACATAAATGACATCATGACATGATAGACCTTAATATAAGATTAAAGCCGACTGAAACAAACAAACCAGAAAAACGGAAATAACGAAGTGTAAGTATGTTTGGAGTAGAAATACTATTAAACATTGAAGTGATTATAAGATAAATAATTACCAATCTATAAGCATGGTTTATTATGTTGACAGCAGCCACCAGTGTTGCAGTGTTTTCATTTTAAATTGGCTGCATTGGCTTTGATATACTGATAGTATGGTAAGGGACTCTTCACCAAAAGTTGTTACTGCTATTTCTACTGAATTAGTTTGGTTCTTTATTCCAAAAAAACTTCAATACTTCGAATTTGAATAGTATAGAAATAATCTATTAATTCAATTTGCATCCTACTGACTATACCTGAAGTAGAGATCCACTTTGAAAACTAAACTACTTCAAGTAATTTTCAGTAACTGTAAAAGACGATATGACGCATTACATTTAAATATGTAGTTTTAAGTAAGTTAGGTTTACTTGTGAGGGTAAATTATAGCTCCGAAGATTTACCCCCTTGATTAAAATTAAGCTGGCATTGGGTCGTTGTTCTTGATAATTTCTAATAATTCAATATAATGTCGCTCAGTTTGTGAGGTTAAAAGTGAGCTTGCTCCATAAATATCGTAATTGCTTCAGTGCAATTTACAGAGTGCTTAAATGTTTGTAGCAAATTTTGGATAAGAAGAAACCAAGTAAAACTGACGCTCTTTTAGTGATGGCTTTGAAAAGTTGAAAAAACTAAATTCTGTCAACAGTAGGTGATTTCATCAAGCTAACTAGGAAGAGATACAGTATCTTACAATGGAATTTAATCAATTTAATTAAATATACAACATCGCAGTCTTGTCTGGTAGAAAACGGACGTTTAAAATTAAGCGGGCAATATAGTAGTAATTATTTACAGCTGACGACTAGAAATATAAAGGATTGATTATAAAATAACATAGGTACATAATAAACAATTTGGTTTTAAAAAGCAAAGCAGTTTTAAAGCATCACTTGTGTTTAAAAAAATGTAATTGAAACCTTTTTTAATTGCTAGTTAACATGTTGAATTATTTTGCCAGATCTAACTAATATTTTTAAATATTTAGTTTTGTAATTTAAATATAGTGTTATGATTTTGTATGTGGATCTGATTTATCAAAGTGGAGTTTATATTTTAGTGGAAATTTGATTTTGGAGTTTAAAATAGGTTCGCCTTCGACCTAACCATTTAACGAATTTAATTATTTTATTTTATTTTCGTTTATATTTAAGTGTGTAAATGTGAATACGAATGACAAATATTGAAAAAGTGAAAAACCTGTTTAAAAACTTAATTACAGTAAATGAACAGAAATTTCAGCTAAGCTAATTACATTTAGGAGTGGCTTACCTTAAAATATTATTACATGGTTTTAATGCGGTATCACTGCCGACAATGGCAATTAAACTGAATCAAAAGGAGTATTCAGTTTTTGTATCTGTAATTATTTATTGAAATTGTGCGAAAGTAGATACCACAGAGAAGAATATCAAATTAAATGTATTGCTACCTTGCTAAATATTTATTCGAGTGTAATTTTATCGATTTTCTGTTATGCGCCTTCAGCGCCTGCTCCATACACTATGTATGTCAGTTATTACACTCGCATTTAAAAATGCACTAGGTAATGAAATATATTTATATTTGTCTTGAAGTTGTTTACAGCTATGGTAGGTTAAAAAATAATTTAATTATATTTTTTGTTTTCGGAGCAATCAATATAGCAATTTTTAGTAACGTGTAGATTAGTCACGCCAAATAAAAACTTTTCGGGTCCTAAGGCTTCCCATACAGCAGGGGTGATAGTGTTTTCCGATTCCACAATTAGTCTTGTTAAACTTAACTTTTCGACATTGCTGACTAAGACACAGCATAAAGATATTTTTTCAAATTTTAAAAATCGTAAATGCATTTATAAAAAAGCTTGCTAATAAAATATCAATTATGCCAAAAACTGTTGTACTCATTCCAGCCGTATATATATTTAAATATGGGCCTATATTTAAAATTAATTGAATTAAGAGAGCTCATTTAGCTGTGTCTATCAAACAAATGAATAAACCAAACTTCAAAGTCATCTAGAAAAGTCGAATTGAAATTTTCATAATTCTGTATGACGTATTGGAATCGCAAGGTATAACACTCGCGTTGACTTACTTACTTATGGCGTTGATAAAATTACTGATAATAACAATTCATTAAGAAACATAATTTATCAAATTTTCAATAGTTTTCTGTAAGTACTTTTTATGATTTATGTAGTTTTGTGTGCCCCAATATAAAAAAACGCGAAAAAATAAATTTTTCAATAGATTGCAGTGTCAGTACAATCAGTAGTGCTGTGTTGCCTGTGGAAAATAAGGGATCACTCCTTTTCTTCTATAATAACCGCACAATTGATTAACAAAGTTCAATCTCTGGCTGGTATGTTAATTATTGTAAGACACAGTTGAAGGACTGAGAAAATTCTACGTAGGATCAACTGCGAAAGAATGTAGGAAATTGAATTTATTGTCTCTTAATTCTTAAACGATTCACCCTTCACCCGTATTCAAATAATTTGGTAGTTAATAAACTTTCCTAATAATCATGTTTAAGTTAGTGTATTTGCATGATCAAAGAAATACATTATTTGTGAATTCTAGAAATATTTATCTGTATAAATAGACATTAAAATTTTTTTTCAGATACTAAAATTCACACTGCGACTGGTAAATCACATTCACCATATAGTATCTAAAATTTACAGCGCTAAAACGGTTAAATCAATTTTAACAAAATATCAATACGATAGTTAAATGAAATTATACAATTGCTAATTATTATGTGACATCGTATGTAAAGCATCCCTGAGTACGCATGTACCACTTGATATACGTAATATTACGATTAGAGTTGAAACATGATGGTGGTGCAATTCTTTAGAACTGATAATTTGATTGACATAATTTTTGGACCATTCCTAAGTGTGCTTTCTATTTGGGCGATGCTAGAACGAAAGATGATGCACTCCTTAAAAAATCTCGATATAATTTATATTAATTGTAGACCACCCATATCCATAAATCCTGAGTACGCATTACCTACCTACGCACTACAATACCACGTAGAAATTTTTCCATCATGCTGAGGTGATTATGTAAATTACGTGTATTAATTTTTGCTTTTTACTTTCACACAAGACAAAATTTGAGAGTTGGTCTATTTACCTTTTGATATCAGCTAGATTTATAGTTGGATCATACCCAAAACTATTCAGCGCGTCTCCCACGTATTTGTAGAAGTTTAGAAGCGAATTGATTAAAATCAATGAATAAATGCAACCTGTAGCAAAGATCCAACAGACAAGCTAAAAAAAATTGGTTTTCAATATAATACTAAGATAATAGCACAAATAAATCGGTGAGATATTTAATGTGCTTCGTGCGTGTGCTTTTACTTATTTTGTACATGAGCGTTTTGTGCAGCTCTTTGCAGTTCACACCTGAATTCATTCGTAATGTATACACCAAACTTCAAATAACCAACAACTATAAAAACTAAGCGTTGAATATTTTAAATTTTTCGTTCCTCCATCCCTTTTTGGACACGTAAAAAGTATAAATATAATTATTGAACACTGCCACCATGCAATGAACAATAAAGTCTAAACTTGTCGTGTTAATTAAAGTAATTATTGTAACGTTCTGTTTGCTTACCAAACAAAGAATTATATTAAATTCAAATGTATTTTTTAGACTTTACAAGCCGGAATATTCATTTTTGGCATGCAAAATTTGTACATTACTTGAAAGCAAGTAAAATTGAAAAATTAAACGTGTAAGTATTAACGCCGTCTGGAATAATTTTATTAAAGTGCTCAGGTTAGGCTACCGAATGTCTGGTATGTTGCTACACAAAATATGGGTTGCCCTATGTAATCAAATGCAAAGCGTGTTGAAATAGTGAACCTTAGTTGCAGGTTAATCAAACATAATTATTTTCAATTCATATGCACGGCGAATACTGCAAAAAACTTGCTCATATCTAAGCTGTAAACACTGATTATTTAGACGAAGAAGTGATGAATATCATTTACGATATAATAAATGAAATCTTAGGATTTTATTAAGTTTCAATTTAATGTTTTAAATTTGAGCATTTTATGTGGTAATATTTTATAGTAGATTCTTTTGTCAGCTCAAAGATTGTTATTATATACCAGAATCTAGAAAGAAAGCAAAAGAAAAACCATTGTCTAACTGTTAGTGTGTTCCTATATTATATTTAATTCAATAATTTTGTATTTCATAGAGAAATGAAATGTTTTATTTTAAAATTCTGCTTTTAACAAAATTCCAAGCCGACATGGATTTTTGTTTATAAAAACATAAATCCGTGAAATAAACCAAAAATGG
This sequence comes from Dicyrtomina minuta, assembly GCA_949802685.1. NCBI lineage: Eukaryota > Metazoa > Arthropoda > Collembola > Symphypleona > Dicyrtomidae > Dicyrtomina > Dicyrtomina minuta. The sequence continues at coordinate 135,349,454 of OX461808.1, read as the reverse complement.
GGACCAGCAGCAGCCACATTTAATAAAATTTTACCTATGTAGGACTTTAACCAATGATTGTTTCAGATTAAACATTTTTCACTTTTTTGTAAAAACTTTCAGTATTCAAACTGTTCAACCAGTATCGTATTTGATTTTTTGAGTTATCAAATTTTTGGGTTCTGTTTAAATTTAATTGGTTAATATCATAAAACATATAGCGTCATGAAACTCTTTAAATATAGAATTTGGAAGTTTTTTTGAAACATTTTAGGTTGTAATGGATAATATTCTTACTTTAGAATTTCAAAGTTTATTTTACTTTTGTGTAGTTTACGTACTACACTTTAAGAATAGTTTTGAAATATAAACAACGCCTAATTTTAATAATTTACAATATCTAATAATTAAAATCAAATAAAGTTACTGCATGAAGTTTCGAAAGCAAACAAATCAAAGTGATTATTATTATTATTAATTTACTTAATAGAGCCTAAATAGTGGCGTTTATTAGGTTTGGTGTTTGGAAAATTATAATTACCGGGAGTAATTTAAATTTTTTGTTTTATGTTGTACACTAGGCTTGCACTTAGGCTGCAAATAAAAGACACCTGAAATTGTAAAGCTTATTGAAACAATATTCTGTAAAATTATTTACACAAATAATCGCTTTACGATAAAATTTCTTGTTGAAATCAGTGCAAGCTGACTTTTATTAATTTGTAAGAAAATTAACACAATTAATTTAACGTAAAACGCTGGACTTAAAGTGATAAAAATTTGACGCCATGTAATCTATTTTTTTAAATAATTTATTCGCGATGTATTTAAGTTCAACAGGTGCTTGAATGTGAATGTTGTTAAAGAATACGAAGTAATGAAATAAACGGTGGATGTTTTCATTTTTGTATTTCAAAATATTTCGTATTACACATTTTTTGCGTAAAACAAAGGTGACAATTTTAAACTGCCAAACCACGTTACTGTCACATCGTCCAAAGCCACAACATTTTTTTAGACGTTTTGGTTCCCATCTTGCAACTTAACTGCACACCCCCCTTTTAAGCTGCCAGATCCCATGCAGCTCCATGAACCCCTGTCTGTTCCAAGTGTATATGTTGCTACAGATATTATACAAAAACTTCAATAATATTTTTAGCTCAGTCAAATACGGAGAAAAGCATTTTCTTAAATTTTCATAATATTAGTGTTTATGTGAGTAAGAATGAAACTTAAAAAAAACTACAATAACTAATTTTTTCGTTGAATCTAAATAACTATATTTGAATAACATTGTAAATATCCTGCCCTCGACATTTTTTTACTCTAACTGAAATGCATTTTATAAGTGTAAATAACTTTTACTTTATAGGGAAAACCCTTAAATGATTAAATGGGGATTTTGATAAGCGGGGCTAAAAATGTCGGTGCCCTCAGGTCCAATATAGTCGGATCTGACTGTACATACGAAAGGCACCATGCGATGGCTTCGTAGTTTTATAAACAAACAGAAAATTTTACTTTTAATATTCTAAATATTTAAGTTTTAAGCTGAATTTTTATCTAAATAAATTTTAATGGGTCTTTAGTTTTAAAGTATGTTACAACAATAGAATGTTTATATCATTAAATTTAACAAAACTTTACAGCATCGACGCCGTTCAGTATGATTCAAACAAAAACTCCATCACTAATTCCCTTGTTTAAAGACTCTTAAAATGAAAGAAAACAAATAATGAGTAGCTACCTCTGGGAATCTCAATTTAGACTTTTAATACTGTAATGGTCCATGCACGTTTAATTAAAATATTAAATCAAAATCTGTAAGATTTTGAATTGTTTCCTATGACTGTAGACTTTTTTTTCAATATTTATTGAACTTTGAGTGTGCTACAAACTTTCTGTACGGTTAATAGATTCACCTACTTTTAAAAAAAGTAATGCTTAGGATGCAAACATACATAATCTGTGTATAAACCAGAATAATTAACACCAACAGAGAACTAGAAGTGTCAAATTTGTTTTATACAAATTACATGAACTTAAATGTAAACGTATGTTTTCTAATTGTAAGTTATTTCATTAAATCTGCATATATGAATAAAAATATTATGTGCAACGTGTACACGTACAAATATAATTGATTTATATTTGTAGCAATGTTGTTTTGTTAAATCCAAAATTGGTGCTTCATTATGCAAGAAATGCAACAAACATGTCAATAATTCAACGTCGTTTGTAAATAAAATTTCGAAACTTCTGCTCATGTGCGACAGATATTGATTGCTCTTAAAAGCCTAGGTAGTCATCTACAATTAAAACCTTATAAACGGTCGTATGTAGAGTAAATGTTTTCAGAAAGATGTGATATTAGCTGTGCCTACTTTTTCTAAAAATAGCATGAGTGCTTGCCTAGTGTTTCTTTAGGTACGGGACGGGACGGTATTAGAGTTTTTTGCGTCTCGTCCCAAAATTTTTACGACACGATTTTCGGGATTCGGGATGGCACGATGATCATCCCGTACCATTCCGTCCCGAAACAGCGTTGTCCCGTCTCGTCCCGTCCCGTCCTGAAATTTTTAGGACAAAGCCAAAAGTACAGTATTAGGAGCAAATAGGTGAAATTTTAATTTTTAAATGTTTTTTTTCACAACACTTATTCTCTTGCATTTAAAATTTATTTATAAATTATCAAAATTGTTTATTTTTATTATAAATAACCTGTGACTGTTTACACTTTAATTTTACATTAGTCATAAGTTTGGATTTTTGAAGTGAAACATTAGCTTGAAGTTCAAAATTGAACCAAGAGAAATAAAAAAAACCAATTTTGTTTTACACTATGTTTATTTAGGCTGTTACGGAAATAATTATCAAAATAATTAAATACCCATTTAACATAGTAAATGTTAACACTAATAATTTAAAAATTAAGTAATGGTATAATTTGTAGTAAAATGCTTAAGTGCCGTGCATAAACAATGTGTCCAAAATATATATTACATTGTGATATTTACCTTTGTTGCTTTTACATTTTTTTGATGTGATATATATTTACATTATCAAGTAAAGTATAAGCAGTTTCTTAAACGGAAAACACCACCTTATCTAGTCATAGATGTTGTTCGCAGTCATGTTTATAGTTTCAATTGACTATGTATAAAATATCAGAAAAACTTAGGCTTTAACTAAATTAAAAGGTCTGTAATCCTCAAAATCATGTTCGGCTTCAAATACTACTTTTTGCGTATTAGTATTGAGTAATGTCAACGTCGATTAGGTTAAATAGTATGCAAAAACCGCACCAAAGAAAACGCTTTGGTATTGTAATAATTTGTACAAGAAACAGCGTTTTTCAATCCTAGTTATTATTGAAATTTTTAAAAACGATCACAAAAATAAGTTTGGACCTAATAGGCAATGTTTTGACGTCAATTAATATTTTGTTGCTAGTATTGTTCCTCGGAGTGGAAGATCATGGTAAAGGCTTTCGCAGCGTGGTATGTTCCGTTTGTTAAGTTTTTAAATTGAATTGCTTTACATTTGCATTGCATTCCAATTTGTGTCATTCTGTCACTTGAGAGTTACAAAGAACGGAACAACTAACCAAAAAGAAAGTTTAGAATAAATGTATAATTAATTATGGGCACGAGGTTGAAATTTGTTTTTGCAGACGTTTCTTCACCTATACAGGAGCCGACAAGAAATGTGTAATTAGATATATACTTATGTTCTCTAAAAGAGGTAGGCACGAGAATAGATACAGAGCTAGCAATAGAATTACGATACATGAGTCAACCCATTTTAGGTTTGAATATCAATCTCAAAACATACACAATGCTCATCGTGCACTTTCAATTTCAAAAAAGGATCTACACTTTTAAATTACAGCACCTTTATTGCTTTTCATATATTAAATTAAGCTTTGCGTGGAAATGTTTGAGATTTTTAGTTTAATTGTAATCAATAATCTACAAAATTAGTAATTTCTATGATACAGAGTTAGGGAATAATCTTATTTGACGTTATCGACGTAAGCTTTTTTTATATAGTTAATTTTTAGTTTTTATTTTGAAGATAATTTTGCACAATCTTGCAGCCATGCCTTATAAATAACTTAGGTACGTAGTCCTCAAAGGTTGAGGTTTCTAATACGTTAAAGTTTAAGCTTTCCGCAATTACTCTATAGGACGAGGATGCTTCAAAATAATTAGTTTATACTACCCACAAAATTAATAAATATCTGTTGCAACAAATATTTGCATTATTTAAGGACGTTTTAAATATAACTCGTCTCAAAATGCAACAGACTCATATCAAGATAGTAACTAACGCGTGCTTGGTAGATAAACAAACCTATGGTTGCGCTTCAAGAATATTGATAAGACTTTTTAACACGCCTTGTTACTTTTATATTTGACGCAAAATAACGAAGTTTGTAATTATTTGAATTGTCAGACTGTCCATAAAATGTTTTTAGTTTTATTTTAAATCATGGAGAAATTATAAAATGCATATGTATGCGATATTGTAGCGCCAATTACTAGTTTACCCTGTATTTAGCTAAAGACTGCAAATATCAGTTATTTCACACTTTTGCTGTTGGTTGTACAATATTTAAAATCTTGAAAGTTAATAAACCAAAGTATCACTCACACAGTCTGCTATAATTATACGGTATTACACAATGCAGAAGTCTTGTAATGTCGCTTTACGTGTTTGCTCTAATGTTAATATCACACCTACCTACTTATGTATACTTGTGCAAATTAGTCTTTAATGCAAACTAATTTCAGATTAGTAAAAACATGTATGCTAAATCTACAATTGTAGAAACAAAGTAATTATAATAATAATTAGGTGAAATAGGAAAACTTTGGTTAAAATTGAGATTACATACTAAGACAATAGTGACAGCAAAAACAAACAGTCACTTATTGAAAATAAATCTGAACATATAAATCCAATTATGTATGAATAAATTCTTAAAAAATTCCAGATATCTAAAATGAAAATATTGTTGAATATATACTTGATTGTTGGGGTGAGGTAATAATTTTCAATTTATTAGCAAGGTTTATGTTTAGGACAGCAGCCACCCGCGTTGCAATGTTTATATTTACAGCAGTGACTTGGAACTTTATTGACACAGCAGCAGTTTTTACTTAGCGGTTAAATGCAGTTACAGTGAAAGTAATTTAGAGGTAATTATGTAGGGTACACAATGTGTTGTTGTTTTACACCGTGCTTGTAAAATTTCAACACATTGCAAATAAATTCTTTGCAACTTAATTGTTTTCTAAATATTATGCTTCAGTTTTTAGAAATTTTAGTTTGTTTGACTAATATTTAATTATTTGTTGACAAAATGAACATTTTAATAAACTTTCTTTTGGATTTACTTTGTTTTGTTCGTAAATAATAAAACTAAATAAATGAAATGATGTGGTTTGGACTTGGATGTATTCAATCTGCATTTGTATTTAGGACGTTTAAAATTTTGTGCATTTATGTATGATAGATAGGATAACTTTGACTCACAGTTAAACAAACACAAGAAAATAATTCAAAATATACAATTTCAAAGCAACTGATATAATGCTAAATTAATGGAAAAAGGTAAGGTTATTAGTACTCGGAAATAAACAAGGACGAAATAATTGATTCTTGCATCTTATTTTAAGTACATAGTAATTATGTCACTATTTTTACACCAAATATTGTTTATTGTTGTCAATGGCTTGCCATTTTATTGGTACTTTTAACTACTAATTAAATGTGAAGGTAGGATGCCAGTATTAAAAACATTAAATAATTTACTTTAACTGACTAAAAACAAATGTAAATACATATTGTGCAGTACATCATGTAGTTCCTTGCTTACCCAAAAATTAAAGTAAGGATTTTATATGTAGATCAACAAGATTTCACAGTTAAATTACAATGCAAGCATTTAGGTTTCTCCAATTTTGAAGATGCCTTAAATTTTACATTAAAGTTTACCTAAGATCTTACAATACGAGCATGAGCTATGACTACTAATTTTAAATACCCAACATTTACCTAATTTAAACGAAGATATTTTCATTGAATTTTGAGTTGCGAAGGAGTAATATAATTTCAGATCATTCACATTGAATCTTAAATTGTCAAGAAAAAATGTACCGTTTTGACGCCATTTGTAACTTTTTAGAAGTGATTTCAACCATGATGATGGGCAGGTAGCATACCGAAGCAAGTGAGAGAAGGAAAACATCCTTGTAATTAATTATAGGAGTACAATTTCGCAATCTATTAAAACGGTTATGAGCAATAATTTTGAACTGTTAAACTGATCAATATAAATGCTTGTAGTCGTAAGTAATAATAATCATAATGATAATCAAATGAGGAGCGACATATAATTCAAAGTTGGTAACACAGTTTTCTATAATCTTCGATTTGTCAGTTTCAACCAACACGCCTTGACACAACATAAGTAATTTTAAAAAATTCCTAGGTGGCGTATTTGTTTAAAACAAAGTTGCGCAGAAGTTGCGCAAAGTTTCAGTTGAATCCATTTCCGTTTTATAAATAAGGGACAAAGTCATAGTACTATATCTCCAAAACATCCAAGCAGTTTTAAGGTGATCGTGCGTGGACCGCAAGAAATAATTGTAAAGCAATATGCGCATTGGCATAATTATTTCAGGCGCAATCCTAAAAATATTCACACAACGGTAATACTTAAGAAGGTAAAAGTTACGATATAACTCACATTTGCAAAGTACTAACACAAGCAACTAAAAAGCATTCATAAAAATAATATTTATATTTTAAATCACATTTTTTATACGTATGGATAACAATGCTAATTACTCTTTACCAGAATTCTTAAGTACCATAGGTTCCTTGCTAGAGTATAAAATTACTAACAAATACCAAGTCCCAAGGCACATGTCCAAAAAGGATGAAAAGTTTTGAAAACAATTTAAATTTTAGATGTGTATTTAAAACTGTACATATCAAAAATTAGCTTACCAGTTTTCGACGCAACCAGACAGTAGACATAATTACTATTGGTAGCAAACCTGCAAAATATCCTTACGAGTTTAAATACTTAACGGTTTCAATAGAATAAAAGCTAGTTTTCAAACTAGTGCTTAAAAGTTTTAACTAAAAAATCAAATGCACTATTAAAATCAATTTCAGTATTAAAAATTGATTAATTAAATTTAAAAATCGTATCCGTTGTGAGGGGTTGACTTCTACCTGGGTGCGAAACATGTGAAGCCGACTTTTACGGGTGCGACTAATGACGGTATCCTAAATCTTCATTATGTTGTTTTGTTCTGTGAAAGCTATAGCCAATATCATGGTAACATGGTAAACAAGAGACGAAGATCAATTGTCCAAAGAAGCGCAGCGCCCTTCAGTAGTGCGGGGTGATGTGGGAAGAATATGGTCTCATCATATTTAGTTGCTTCAGTTATCAGGGACCTGCTTTAAATTATTATCATGACTGTGTTGTCGCCGTGGCTAGCTCTAGTGACAGTGAAACTGAACTTTTGTGCATGATTCCAGGATGAAATTTAAAGTTAATGTTATGTTTTTCATTGATATTTTAGCATTTACGCTGTAAAACGAGTACAAATGAAATTAAATAGCATATCTGAATGCTATAATTTCAAAAAAAAAATAAGACATATTACTCACTTAAAAAAATAGTCACAATCATTGCCAGCTGACTTTTTTTAATTTATAAGAAAATTAACAGAATCATTCAAACACAAGCGTTTGAATTAAATTAATGAGGCTTTGACGCTGCCTAAAAACTAGTTTCTTAAACATAGCAAATGACGCAAGTTTTCGGATAATATAATTACTCATTATTTCCTTCACTCATAGGAGATAACGAGTGTATTATGCGAATACAACATGTGGAATAATAAACGACAATTACATTGGGGGATGTATTCATTTTTAAATGCTGAGCTTTAGCTGCATCTAATGAAATGGTTTTGTCGTTTTGTCCGTCCGTCTGTGTGTATGTCTGTCTGTCTGTCCTCTTTTCATTGTTGTACGCTACAGGTCGTAATTTTAAATCAATTATAATTAAAAAAATTCCTAAATCACGTCAATGCGATGTAGATGTGCTGTATAGTTTTTGGGTATCATCTATACAGTATGTTATTTGCAATTAGCAGTTAAGTGGACCAACTCTCAAATTTTTTTACACTTCATTTTATTCACAGAGAAAAACCTAGTCTCAGCTCCTATAAACTTACATTGACGTGCATACCTACCTACAAAAAAAATCTACATGGACTGTCGGGTTTAAACACACCGCGTACAATCTATGGCTACAGCAACTACAGACTGCAACAAACCACAGTATTATTACATGTGACATTCACGAAGGAATGAATGGTGGTGGCGGGGTTTACGAATTCTTGTCTTTCAGTTGTCATTTCACGTCGTCTGTCGTGCATTTCATTATTATCTCGTAAATTGGTTGTCATTACCGTCAGTCAGTTCATCATTTTATTGTAATTTATCGGTCATGGTCGTCGTGTGGTCCATCTTATGGACGTCATGCAGTTCATTATTATAGTTTGCAGTTCAGTAATAAATAGTAAAGTGCAGTTTATTATTATGTATATTGTAAATTATTGGTCATTTTTAGATGCTGAGCTTTAGCTGCATCTAATGAAATGGTCATGTCCGGATGTCCGTCCATCTGTCTGTCTGTATGTTGGTCCGTCGCTACAGTCCTTCAAATATCATAGTTTTAGGTACCCCTCTTTACAACTTTACATTTTTTTACTCTCAATTTCGGTCACTTATAAAAACCGACAAAATGTCTGTTTCTCCTATCGCCAGTTAGTCCAACGCTGGACGTTGCATTTCTATACAGATTAAACTAAACAACTTTTAAACACTTGCAAATGCGAGGGACGTGTGTTGTATTTTTTAAATTGAGATCGCACTAATCATTCTTCCACAATTAGTAGTTGAATGAAACAAATCCGAAATTTTTCCTTATACATTGTGAGGGATCGTCCGCTAATGACGTCTTTCAAAAATATCATAATTTTAGGAGTAGAGGGAAGAAGCGGTGTTAAGGCCGTTTTAGGCCCTTAGGGGCCAATTAACTCCCCCTAATTAGCATATCCCCCCTCCCCCCCCAAAAGTCAAAACTCAAAAATGGGAGCCGAGACCATCCGCGAGTGGCAAATCGTGGTTTGACGGTATTTGGTTACGCTCAGCCAAGTTTCCATGGGCTTTGGACTCGAGTCGATGTAAACAGCAGACAGGCTGGATTCCAAGAAAAAAAACATTGCAATGAAAAATAAAAGTTGAATCCAGCCGTTCGTCTGCTGTTATGATTTGTTTCAGAGATCTCATTTATTCCACTTATTTTTTCTGGTCTATCAAACCAAAACCAACACCAGCCATGGAAGGTGAGTTTTTTTTAATTTCTTACGAATATTATTTTAACAACTTTTACATGTGGCATGTATTACATATTCAATGTATGCTGTAGGGTGCATTCATTCAACTTGTGCAGAGTGTATACGGGGGTGTATAAATCTTAACAAATATTACCCCGAAAGATTTAAAATGTGAAAATTTTGACTACTGCTGGATAAGTTGCGAACCTCCTCAAATGTGGATGTTTATTTATAAAGATAAACAATACTGTTATTTGTGCGAGTGTTTAGAGAAAGAAAAAGACATTTTTGTTGTAAAAAATTGCAAAAGTGTTAAGGAAATTTCCATTAAAGCTATAAATAATACTGATGACTGGTGTGAAATGAGAAGATCTCCTACAAAATCCAAGTGCTTCTACTGTACAGGAAATTTTAATTCTAGTGAAGAAACCACTAGAGATCGAATGAGTTTGTACGAAGGATGGCAGTGTGGTATCACATCATACGTTTATACACCATATTCAAATGTTGAGTTATGCGAACAGTGCTACTTGTACCAAGATAGTATTTGTTTTGAACAAATCGCACATCATTTATCATGAGAAAACTTGACATTCAATGCTATGACTGCGGGTTTGCATGGCTTCAAATTTCTATTTGCAGCAAAATAAAATTGTATAAATACAAACACCGTTGTTATTGTTTAAGGTGTCTCAAGTTGCAAAAGCTCCGTTCAGTTTTAAATAAAAAACTTGCGTCTGTAGACAAGACTAGCATTGTCAGCTTTTTACAAGACTCAAACTTTTCAATTCATTACCAGTCGTATAATACATTTTACTGCGACTATTGCGATTATAAACATAACAATGTTCAGTCAAGTATAAAAACTAAAATAGACGAAGTTAAACGATTTTCAGAACACTCAACAGGTATACTGTCGTTTAATTACGTTTTATTACTGTAGGTGTGGCTTTGCAAGGAATGCTTTGGAAATAACGAGTTCAGACTTGTTTGCGGTGAAAAAGTTCTTGCAGTGTACACTCAAAATCTAAACCCTGACGGTTCAGAGAAAGCAAATGTTTTATACGGTGCTAGACCTTGCTGCTATTAGTAATTTCAGAAATGCTAACAATCATTGAATTTAAATATAAAGATAAGCATATCAAACAGTTAACATTTAAAACAAAAGAGGGGACTAGATACTACAAATGCATTCGTTCATATTCAAGATGGCCTGTTTTAGAATCTTGTATGTTGCGTATACTACTTCAATTTCGCCAGAAAGCACCTAAAACTGTTTTTACTATTACAGAAGAATGTGCTAGCGTGCTACAATCTGTATGGACATGCAAGGATGTTATTTTAGTGCAGAGTGTACTTAATGAATTTTCAGATTTTCTGTTAAGCTATGAAAAAGTTTAAATGCTATTACTGCCAGTACAGCTGGATCACAGATAACGTTATAACAAACATGTACGTAAACCAAGATGCGCAAACATGCTGCTACTATTGCTACACAGAAGAAAAGCAGAAACTGGAAATAATGAAATCAGACCTCGACAAATCATGGTATAACGAAAACCAATGGTTTATGGAAGGAGTATCGCTTGAGAACTTTAATTGCTGTGGATGCCATATGCTGTCTATGAAACATATTGATTTGAATATATTTACTGGAAAAATATATATTTATACTTTTTTACCGGTGCCTTCACATCAATTTTGTATACCTTGTAAATCATCTAAAACATTAAACCATGAACAATGTGTGTACATTGAATGCAAATCTAAGTATAATGAATGTAAACCTTTCAAATCCTATGACGAAGTCGACAATAAATAAAAACAAAATTTGTTAATTTCAAATGACAATTTTACTAAGCATCATTAATTTTTAATAACTATTTTTAATAAGCATAAATAATTTTTTAATAAACAATTTTATTATGGGGTATAGGATACATTATTGTGCTTGTCTATCGCAAGCACACTTTCAAATATTCCATAAAGTAAACAGGTGTAAGTTTCAGTGATAGCACCAGTAAATGTAGCTTCAAATTTAACTTGTCCAAAACGCAATGGGTTAAAAGAATCCGCCTGTCCATGTGCTTGCAGTTGGAATGCAAATATTGCTAATCCATTTTTAAAACTGTTATAATTTACAATCCCGTCTGATGGCAAACCCGTAATTTTCAAAAACTGTGAAAATGCCTCCATGTGCTGATTCTCTTTCAAGTTGCAATTGATAGATCCATAAAAAGATTCATTTTGATCAGTAGAAAGTTTTATTCTGTTTATATTAACATGATCAGAAACATAGGGTGCAGCGCTATATTTCCCGTTAATTCGTGCTGTTTTTACGAACGCTACAAGAATTGTTGAAGGTAAAGCTCCAGTAAATACGCTTTCGTTTGTTATTCCAAAACTGTTTGCTGGTACAGATATTGATTTAATATCGGTACGAAAACCTGGAAGCTCTGCAAGTTTATCTTGGTTAAGCATGTGCCTGTATTCTTGTAAAACAGAATCTGAAGGTGATATTTGAGTAATTTTCAGATATATATCTTTAATAAATATTTCGTAGTCTGTGGTTTTAACGTTAGCATTTATAACAAATGCAGGATTTGACCTCTCTAGTTTTATAGTTACATCAAGCTCAGGTGGAAGGTAGCGATTTAAATGAGATTCACTAAAATTCAATGGACCTTCAAGCTCCAATAATTTTGACAAAGATGTGTATTCGGACATTTTCGAAGAAGTTGAGTTGGCGTTAAATGAAGTATTACCAGGGTCAGCGTTGTTGAGAAATAGGATAGGTCTGCATTCTTCGTGAGTTGTAGCAAGCTTTTCCAAAATAGACTTCTAAGGAAGCAAGTTATCGTCGTTAGAAACTAGTTTACTGCCAATGTACAATGATGAGTTGCTGAACAGTCCTCCAAGAAAATTATTAGAAGGTGCAACCTTTTCATTTGCAGTTAAAGCAGTTCCAGCTTTTCGTTTAATTTTTAATGCAGTGTAGATAAGAGCACTTTTTAAATCGTAATATTTAAACTTATTTGATTTTAATCTAAATTCTATTGGTACGCGTGGGTCAGAAAATGCATTAATAGGTCTATGAATTTCTTCAAGAGAAGAAGTTGAGCTCAAATCAGTTGACTTAGCCGTAAAATGATCAAATTCTGATCGTTTTACAGCCAGAGATGAACCTATAGTTTTCATTTTAACGTCTTTTCCTCTTGACTGCTTTCTTGACACTGACCTTGCGAAACGTCTTTTTAACGTTTTTAGATTTACGCTTGACCTTGTTTAAACGCTTTTTTAACGTTTTTTGCTTTATCCCCATCGAAACGTTGTACGATTCGCTACTAGGTATTACACCTTTTCCGCTTTTACCCATTTCTTTTAAACCACACCCCTTCTCAGAACAGACAACCTCTCGCATTCCTGGATGACGTAAGTGAAGAACTAACTTAACGCTCTCGTTTCCAAATGCGTACTGCTCACCGTGAACGTTTTCTAAACGAATATATACGTTTTCCAGAAGCTTCGATGAAAGGCTTGTGTAGTAAACGGGGTTAAACGTTTTGGTTTGATTAACGTTATAGGGACCCGACTGGTAAAAAATACGTAATGCATTTCTCAAGGAGAAACCATAGTTTTGACCTTGAACAATGTTGGTTATTACAAACAACTCGTTTGTCTCAGGAGGTTTAAAAATAGAACAACGTACTGTCTCTGTTTGAGTTATAGTAAACTCATCCGGGAGTCCTAGCAGGTGTTTAATTCTGGACGATAGTTTAACAGTTACAGGAACTCTTTCAGACACAGTTATATTAAGCTCGTCACTGTCTTTTACAATGGTCACTAAAACGTTTTGACTTGCAAACTCAAAGTTCAGATCTGTAACCAGCTCAATAATACTTTCAGGTTCGGGGATTGTATACTCCAGCACAGGAGGATTTGTCTTTAAAACAAAACTAAAGTCAGCGTCTTTAGGTATTTAATTGTAAGAATCTTGAGACGCCGGTCTAATTTGACGAAACTCACCCTGATCATATTCTCTTGTTTCAAACCCTAAGGTATCTAGCAATATATTTGAAATTTTAATAATTTTTCCTGTTCCGTTGTACAAACTGAGACTCACTTGTCTTTGAAAGAATGAAAAATAGAACTGAATTTGGATATTGTCTTTTTCAAATTTTGAATTTACGCTTTCAATGAATTTTCTTATTTCTCCCTCTTGTTTTTGAACTAAAATAATCTGTGAGACAGGTTCACCTTTTTGAACATAAATTTTTGAATCGTCGGTATTTTCAAAAATTTGAAATTTTGATTTAGTAGGTGTATACGTTATTTCGCTTAATCCAACTTCCCACTCACCGTCACATTTAATCGGAACTGCTAGCTTATTTTTAAAGTCAGAAGAAGTATTTTCTGGAAAATACTCTAACGAGCTATCGGAAATCAGTGTGATATACATTTCACTCAAGCAGTAAATACACACTGTAGTTCTTCAGTTAAAAAGCTTCCTATTATAGGCTCTTTGTCTAGGTCAATCAGATAATATGTCACAGGGTGAGATAACCTGATTTTATCAATTATAAACAATTCATCGGAAAAAGACTGATTATAAGATTTTTGAAATATATTGATCCTTTTTAGTGAGATACGCACATGGTCTCCAACGCTGTATTTTGGTTTTTTTGTTTGTGCGGTAATTAAATTATGATACAGTTTTCTAAATATATCAGCACTGTTATCCTTGTTGACATCTCGAGGAGCGATTCCAATAGCTGAATGTATTGACGAATTATAGGATGTAGCAATACCAGAAATTTGATGCAGATATTTATGATTATTATTTAAATACCACATTCTTGCAAGCCTTCGCTTTATTGTGAGAATGCATCTTTCTGCAATTGAAGCTTTATTTATTGTATGTGTGTAATAATGGTTGACATTATATTTCGCAAACACAGTTTTACAATTACTGTTAAAAAATTCTCCACCTGCGTCTGTTTGAAGATTGAACAGTGCCAGTTTTTTTAATATTTTTTCAAATTCTACGGCTACGGTTTTTCCAGTTTTATTTTTAATTGGCACAAGTCTTACAAACTTTAAAAACCCGTCAATAATTAACAAAATGTATTTAAATCCTTTATTTTCTCTGCTGTATTTTTGCATATCAAGTAAATCAGCCTGTCATAGGTGGTTTAGAAATAACGCTAGTGTACGCCTAGTCTTGTAACGCTTTCTAGCAGGTTTAAAAAGCGAATACGAGTTGATTTTAGAAAGCTCTCTGGCTATGGCGTTACGGTTTTTAAATTTTCTGTTTGCAAAAAAGTGACTCACACCTCCTAAAGACCCGCTGAAGGTGTAATTATCGTATTGTTTTTTATATTCATATTAAACAGAATGAACGAAAAAGGCGTTTTTGATTTTCGTTTGGAGAAGGATTTTACTATGCTCTTGGCTGGACCAAGCAGAGCAGGAAAAACAACAGACACAATTGAAATAATTAAACGTAGACGCGAAGTAATAAAAGGAACTGTTAAGAAAGTTGTTTATGTTTACACCTACCCACCGCAAGAGCTACTGGAGCTCTGTAAAACAGACACTGAAATATATCATACCGTCTCATTAGACGATGGTATTTCTCAGCTGGAATCTGGTACAATGATAATAATTGACGACAAACTAAAAGAATTAAGTAACGCTGAATACGCACGTAAAGTAACCGCGTTATTCACAAGAACAAGTCACCATGTTAAAGTGTGTGTGCTTTTACTAGTTCAAAACCTGTACAACAAAGCGCTTGTAGAGCTTGCCCGTTCAGCTACGTATTTAGTTTATTACAAAACCCGGAAGACAATTTTAATATAGACTTTGTTGGTAGGCAAAGCTTTCTTGAACACAAGGGATTTGTACGAGAAGCTTATAATATTTCAACTTGGGATATACCTCACGGGTTGGTTTGCTTTGACTAGAGTCAAACGACACCTGATAGGTTCAGAGTTAGAAACACTATTATAATAAAACCAGAAACCATTTTGTTTACTCCATCATTGTAATGGAGCACGTGCACGAATCAACACCGTTTTCAGAACGTGTGACTAACCGCACTACTTTTCAAAGAAAAAAGTTAATTAAAAACGCAACCAGTGAAGAACTCAAAATTTTGGCAGAGTTATTTCTAAACATAGAAAGTTTATCAAAAAATAAAAAAGAGGATAAATGTCTTCTTAAAATAAAACGTCAAATACTATTTTTTTAAAAAACATCCAAAGTTAAAATCTATAGGGGTGTACTTATTAAAACATAAAATACTAAAAATTGTATCTGCTGCAGTGTAATCCAAGTTGATTGAAGGATCTCTTAACCATCTGTTTACATGCAATGTCTAATTCAAAAGTTAAACTTTGGAAAGTTATAAGACTCGAAGAGTATAAATCCCTTATGAATCGAAGCGCTAAATCAGAAGAAGAAAAAGTCACAGATCTTAGCTCTATTACAGACATGCTAATGGAATATCAAAAGCTTAAAGCAAACAAAATTTTGCAGATTCTTTCTTTGTGCAAAAGTTTCAAATGGGCGCGAAAATTATCAATAATGGTGTAAAAATACAATATTTTCACATTGCAGATTTAGTTTCATTTGCCACAAAAAATTTAAGATGAAGCAGAACAATATGCCTGGTCCTAATGAATTTGTAAACGCTGTAAATAATATCCCGCGAGATCTCTTTAACGTTCAAATGCAAAAAATGATCAGTAATAAAACAACCATGATCGAAGATCCTGTGTATGAATGGAAGCGGTACTCAAACAAATATACAATAAAATAAATTTTGTTAAACATTTTAAAAATTGAATAAATTTGTTTTTTATTTACATTCTTTGCGTTTCATTTACATACAGCATTTCATTATATACATACGCATTTTACGGCTATTAAAAAATTTTACTTTTGATTTTATATTAACCCTTAGTTTTGGGTGTACAATGAATTTGCATAAGGGCGAATGCAACGAGTGTTCTAGTAGCGGTATATCGTCAATCTTCCAATTATAAAGTTCCACTTTACAAAAAGCACAAATTACCTTCAAATTATAAAATATATTATTGTACATGTATAACTTTTAACTGTTTAACATAAAAATAATCTGATAAGGTATAAAATTAGAAATTTACTTTGTCGTTTTTGCCGCTGTATATAAACCCTGCATCAGCCATGCTTGCCTTGCTAATATAATCTACAGGCCAGGTTTTAAATGTGGCAAGACGTAGATCACAATCGCCAAACATTGCGTAATCCATTTATATCGCGTTTTTTAAGCAGTACAGACCACAAGAAAATGAGCACAGCGTATAACACAATACCACAAGCTACGAGCACTAGCACATTACTACTCAAAATTTTATTTATTTTATACATTTTAACCAAAATTTGAATTTTCTTACAATCTATAATATTTGAAACAGAACTTACGACGGTACAACCCAATGGAATTTTTATTATGAGATACACATATATATTTATATATATATTCTTGATAAAATACACATTAAGAAAAAAAACATGTTACTTCTTACACAATTTGGGAAAAAATTAGGAAATATTTGCTAAAATTAGTTTTTTTGACAATAAGTACATTCAATAAAAAATAATTAAAGTATTTGTTCGAACACGACATTTTTTATGGCTTTATTTCCAAAAGCCAGTGAGTGTATACCTAAAGGTGGAAGTAAATACCTTTTAGAGGCAAAATTATGAAACCCTATTCTAGAAAAACGCAAATTTAATATCTTTTGATTTTTTATTCTTAAAACGTTCATTTGAATTGATTCGAGCTTGCAGTTAAACAGTGCTTTCTCATATGTTTTAAAATTTACTGATTGAAAACAAGCTCTTGTAACGCCTTTAGCGCGTAATTTAAATGACTCATCGTAAAATTCTAAAGCATAGCACTTGACTGCTAGAGCTATAAATCTGTAAATACGTTTAGAGCCTGTATCTATTTAAAGCAACCCCGCAACACCCTTGTTTTTATTTGAATACAAAGCGTCAGTTGGAGACAAGTTTGAAAAATCAAATAAATCTTCTAAATTTTAAAAATCTTCATCTAGCGACGTCTGACCTTCCTTCCAAATAATCAAAAGTAACTTTGAATCAGTATCTCCATACAAATAGTGTATACGCTCTAAAAAATACGGTTTTAATTTGAACCAGTAAAGTAGAAACATTATTAATTTACTCATTGCTAATATATAATGCTCTATGTGATATGCTGTATCAAATTCTACACTCACTCGTTCCATATGGCAGACTGAAGTTTCGTCATCTATAGCATATCTATCTTTGAATAAAAACGAATTGTGCAATTTCTGAGCTTTACTTCTAGTTTTGGCTATTTTGCATTCCGTGTATTTAGCAGGGTTAATTAGAAATTTTCCAAATACTTGATTGTTTGAATTTTTAGCTGCAGTTTTTACTGTTTCATTTTCAGAGTTTTTCCTAGTTTCTTTGTTCCCTTCAATATAAGATTTGAAGACTGCCTCCTCTTTAAACGAATATCCACGTGTTATTTGTGTAATCTGAGCTCCTAACTTAACGTACAATTGTAAAAGTTTAATAGGGCAAACATAATTGAATTTTGGAAAAAGACTGTTAACAAGTTTCTCTGAAGCGCCAGGGTTTAAAATAATACCTTTGTATTTCTCTAATAATTCTTGTTAAAAATCTGACAGGTAAGCTGATGTTATTTTTAATTTATCAGGCATTGGGCAAAACTCATCAAAATAGTCATGTAGATGATCAGGAATGTGAATATCTACCTCAAGCATCAACGAATAACCTGCATTGCTTGGATATTCTTTAAATTTTCGTAAATCGTCTATAAACAAATCATTTATTTCCTGACTACTTAACCACTTAAATTCTCCTACTGGTACAGGCATAGTTAGACAATATGAATACAAAGCATTTACGTCCAGAAAAACTAAAGACTGTGTCGGTCTTGTTTCGTCATACCTTTTCATTCCAGGTTCATTGGATTCTGCATATCTGGTATTTAAAATGGTCATTTCACCATAAGCTGAGCTAAGCAGCATGTGAACCATACTTATATCATCTATCACTTCGATCTTTGCTTTGTAGATTTTAAGCAAGCACTGTAGCTAAAACTAGGTCCTGACACAAAATAATAGATATCAAGCCCATATAGCTGGTATTGTTTTTCTCTATAGTTTTCCAATACATCAGTCATTAAAAAACATCAAATTTTAGGTAAATCATAAGATACTCTTGCATATTTCTACATTTAAAAAGCTTAAATGTTTCTAGAGCGTGCTCGGATTCTTCCTTACTCACGCCTTTTTGTTTTAAAGAACTATAAAATTCCTCGCTCCCTGGAAGGTTTTTTTCTTTCAATCTTTCAGGGCGATCAAGGTATTTATACAGAAATACCTGCTTAGATAAAAGTTTATTAAAATGAGGCATATAATTCTTAAACTCCTGCCGTGTATACTTAAAATTTTCTAGTCCTGTGCTTCGTAATAAGTTAACCTGCTCTTGTAAAGGACTCATTAGATATTTGCAAGGATCTATAAATAAATTTTTTCTATTAATTTTTATAGAGTGAAAACGTTGTGAATTCTGAGATAGTATATCAATATCATTAATAAAAGGCTCTTTAAACCCCTGAGCTAATAATGCGAAATCAAAGCCACGGCCATGGTATGAGTGTACAGGTATATAGTTCCTAGGTTTTATAGAAAGATTACATTTTGTACAACATGCGTAAATTTTAACCCGTTTAGCCGTATTTGTTGTATGAAAATGATGCCTGCATTTTAAATTGAGCTTTGTGAAAGGATTCTCACAAAATTCACACACTGTTTTTTCATCAAAAATTATTTGCTCTTCTCTAGTTAAATCTGGCAAACCTAAATCAAGACTCTGTAATTCTATGCACCTGTCTGTCAACTGCAAACACTTTTTTAAAAATCTCGAGATGCAATCTTTACCCCAGTAGCTATAATACTCATAAAGCCCATCGGGGCCTATTTAAAGCATACCATAGGCGACCGCTTCTAAATTTCTAATGTCTGCATTTTCTGTTTTCTCTACTAGGCATTCAAAATCAGCAAAAATTACGTAATTGTGGGGGAACATTTTATACCAGTCTTTAAATTTTATAATTTTCGGAACGCCGTCCATATTTTTTTGCGGGCATTTTATATTTTTTATGCCTAGAGATAAACATAATCTCGCATGCCTGTCAAACGACGCTTGTGTTCTAAAACTATTTAAGCACACCCTGCAATTTTTATAAACATCACTAAATGATGAAGATAAAAACTGGTCAAAATTTAAAATTGCAATATAGTGGTAATTTGATTCACGGTCTCCAATTATTAACAAGTCGACTTTTTTTAAAAAATCCTGAAATTTGCTAACTCTTACAGGGTAAATTTGAGAACCTTCATGAGAAAACACACTAACTGCTATCTGATTGTTAAGTTCAAATTGAGTAATCTCATTCACCTCTACAGGTAACTGCAATCCTGACCAGTCGTAATGGTGAAAATATTTTGTGTAGGATTGATATCTAGTTAGACTTCTACCCACATCGCTGTGATGTAGGCTAGCAAGCACAGCATAGACGAAGCATTCTTCGTTTTCCGCTTTTAAATTTAACAAACCTCGCCTGCCTTTAAAAATGAGAGGGGTTAGAAGATATCCAGACCCTCTAATCGGGGTGTATTTGATTACATTAAAATGCAGTTTTGCAAGCCCGAATACTTTCCAAGCCGACCCATTCTCGTTATACACTGAAAGAGTATTAACTATATACGATACAGCGTTTTCTAGAACGTCGTTTATATAATTTTCATGATATAATATTAAATACGGAGAGTTAATAATCGGGCTAGCTATATTTTTGGAATTCAGATCCTCTAGATCCGCTTTGATTACAAACTGGGTTCTAATACCCTTATAATAACTAATACATTGTTTCAAAATAATTACAATGTCATTTTTTAACTCGTTAAAGACATCAGGAACGGAATACTTTGGTTCTTTAAATACGTAGGTAAACATATTAACTATACCTCTATGATCGCTTCTAGTGATGTGAAAACGGCCTAAAACGGCAATAAAAACCCCATTGGACATACCAGTTTCATTATTCTGCTTCGTGCAATTGTGATC
Organism: Dicyrtomina minuta; assembly: GCA_949802685.1. NCBI lineage: Eukaryota > Metazoa > Arthropoda > Collembola > Symphypleona > Dicyrtomidae > Dicyrtomina > Dicyrtomina minuta. The sequence goes on along the minus strand of OX461808.1, from coordinate 135,328,848 downwards.
TTGTATTCGTATAAAATTTCCGCAGCCCTGCTTGCAAATGTGTTTTTCATCACGGTGCTCATCTAGTTTGCGGTATCTACTGTATTCAAAACCACACTCTGGATAGCCGCACGCAAACTGAAAATTTAAAAAAATTGATTGAATTGTGCACACATTTAATAATACTCGCTCTATTTTTTTTTGCTAAAAACTGTATTTTTTAAAAAAAAACGCTGCTCACCTTTGGAACAACCATTGTCCTTGCTAGGTTCTAGGTGTCAGCTTTATAATCAAATAATTATCACTTGGTTTCTGTAAAAAAAATTAAAACAGCACATTTGATAATCTGATGCTGGACCAGCGCAATTATTATCAAAAGTGTAAACCCGTACTGTAGAATATATAAAAAATATTACACACCTCATGAAATCCACTAAAACGAAAAGCTCGCTTCATCCGAGTAGTCTAGACCTAGACTGGACTCGTCAGAAGAAATCCCAAAATTAAAGTCAGCAATTGGGGTTGAGTGCACAGAAGGTGAACCAAAATCTGGACTTGATAAAGGTGAAACTGAATATACACAACCGTTGTTATGCTTTTGAATTCTTGGTTTAACTTGACACGTCGGTTTAGCAGTAAATCTTTCTGCTGAGCGTGTAGAAGGTTGTCTTCTTGCTGTAAACACCCACAGTAGCTTCCAAGGCAAGCACATGACTGATAGCTAAACATGTAAACGGTGAGCCTTTTATACTAATCTCTCGAGGTGTTGTAAATACTGTACACTGTTTTTTACAAGGTTGAAGGGTGATGAAGAGAGCAGCAATAAGCTTATAATCAACCTATCAGGTCAAACTTTCAAAGTTGTTTTTTCCTAGGTCAAATTTCTACAAGTGAGGGGGAATAGCATGTCGAGTCTACACATCAGAGTGGACATGCTTTAAAAAGTTGTTTTTTAAAGCTGAACATCCGTCTTCTACTAGAACCAGGAAGTCTGACTAAGTGGACTTGCCTACTTTGAAAAGTTGTTTTCGAGACCAAAGTTCCGTCTTCTGCAAGTGGTAAGATATACATCAGAAATCTGAATAAGCTGGCACACTTTGAAAGCTGTCTGAAGATCTGACCTTTGTCTTCTGCAGGAAGGTGAGATTTACGTTAGAAATCTGAACAAGCTAACACATTTTGAAAGTTGTCTGAAGATCTGACCTCTGTCTTCTGCAGGGGGTGAGATTTACGTCAGAAATCTGAACAAGCTGACACATTTTGAAAGTTGTTTGAAGATCTGACCTCTGTCTCCTGCAGGGGGTGAGAGTAACAAAAGAAATCCGGCCATTAGCTATAAATTGGGACACAAAGCTATATGAGAGGAGTTAGTTTCTTTCTAACAAGAGGGTTGAGAGTGTCTTATCTCCAGTATTGAAATTCATCTCGAAAAAACTGTATAAATACAAAATGTTTTCAAAGCAACAGCATCACTTACACTTGTCTTCAAGTCAAATCATCATCTCTCTAAATTATCTAACTTTGTTTTCAAAGAAACTTACAAGCCATGGCTGCAGCAGCAAGAAAAGGAACAGCGAGCAGGGTTATTTTGAAAGACTCGAATGTAATTAAATCCTGTGCTCCGAAAAGCGTCTTCAACAAGAAACTAGGTAAGTTTTTAAGTGATTAGAAAAAAAATTTGAACCCGTATTTAATTGAGTGTCTTCAATTTGCAACAGGAGAACTGAACTTGGGTTTCTCTGAGCCGGTTACATCCACTCCCGTTGACCATCCTGTAGAACTGATCTATGAGGATAAAGACGAGATAGAGGAGCGCCGAAAAGAAATGGACGAAGAGCTGGAACGAAGTCTTGCTGAAGACCCGCTTCTGCAAATGATGAAACGGTCCAAGAAGCCAGCTTCGAAGCAGCCTTATTCGAACGAGCTCGGCAGCTTCTCGTTGACCCCTCCGAATCCACGATGCGTTGGAATTGATTACCAAGCAAATGACCCGACTTCCGAAATGTTTTTCCATGGAAACTTCTGCTATTCAGCTACCGATTTACGGATCCGAACATCGTATCTACCATCAATTGGTAAACAAATTAAAAATTATAATTTTTAAGTTCAAAATTATTTAATTGTAAGCTAAGTACATCTTAATGATTCATTTACTAGAAATACTTTTTAAAAAACGTTTTTATAGTTTTGTTTTGCTCTAAAAAAGTTTAAATTACAAGCTGTGTTTATCTTGCAAGTTTATATCCTTAAAATATTTTTTTTTTAAACTTTTTTTCAATTGGCTTGTATTTTTACTAAAATATTTTTTTAATAACAAGCTCAGTATTTTCCTCTAGTTTATATACTTTTTATTAATTTTTTTAGACGTTTTTTCTAGATGACCGATTTTGTTACTTCAATGAACTTTTTGGTTCAGATTTTTTAGGCCATAAATTATAGTGCCTGCTAGTTACATCATATACTCCAAAACAAAAAACAATTATCAGAGTTAGTTCAAAAGATATTAAAATTAAACCGATAATACATTGTACCGCCCGGGTTTTACTGTTTGGATTGTACTCATATTTTTTATAAAATACTTCTTGACTTCTTTTATTTTTAGACGAAAACCGCTTTTCTTTACGAGTTATACTTTTTACACTATGAATTTTTAAAAAATTTTGCTTTTAGGGTTCATCCATAATAACTTCCCAAAAAATGTTTTAAAAAAAGTGACACCCACCCTATACCTTAACCAAAGCCCACCCCCACCCACCCTAGTTTTGAAAGCGTAACATTTATTATGCACGACCCCTGCATATGTTTATCAGGGCCGGCGTGACGGATGGTTCAGGTGGGCCGCTGAACCAGGGCCTGGGCCCATAGGGGGCACGGCTCAGGCTGACTAACAAAATAGCAGTGTTAAAACGTATACAATTTACAAACAGTAAGAACCGTAACCAGGAGCTAGACTATGGTAGGGCTACATGCCGCGCGGGACCTGATGTTTATATAGATTTACAGTATGTCTTCTAATAGCGGCCTTATGCTATAAAAATGTTTGAGTAAGCAGCGATAATCGATACATGCAAATTTCACAAGGTCTAAACATATTTACGTTACTTGACAGGTTATTTTTGTCATCTGCTTGAAGTAAAGCGTGGATCCAAAGGCGAACGCAAGCCAGGGTTTCGGATTTCGTTTCCAGCCAGATCTTTAGCTTCTGTTATATCAGCCCTTCAGCACTTGTACGGTAAAATGGAAGCTTACAGTTCAGGGCAGAACTAATCTGACCAGAGCAGAAGAGCTAACGGGGAAATATATATATAAACATATATTTATATTACTAAGCAAATTTTAAAATTGTACCAATTCAATGACTCTATCTTATATAAATTTTACTTGTAAAAATTGAGAGTATATTTGACTATCAGATGTTACTAAATTCAAATGCTATATCTATGTAAATTTCAAGTTAATAAAAATCAGGCCCATTGGCAAAAATCCTTTTTTACCATCTGCTGTTTATTTGAGGTACAAAAATCTGAACTTCTTCTTTTTCTGCCAGTTCGAAGAATTGCAATAAATGACGACGACTGAGATCGACCTCGCAATCCACGGGTACAAGTGGACGTTGTGTCTTCCTCTTTTAGTGTAAGACAAAAAAAAGTTCTAGGTCCATTTGTATATCACAATATTTTTGCTACAAATTACAGTGATTTTTTTAGAGAATTCACTCTGTCTGGCGAATATTTTTTTCGTAATTCTTTTCGTGAGTGCAGATACCTTGTAAATATGTTCGTTGTGTTTAGCTATTGCGACTCCGGAATTAACAATTTAATATACCGTATTTACCGTGCGAATATCGATATAAATCCTCGCGGTACACATTTGCAGTGTATGGGAGCACTTGATTGTGAGTGTGAAAAAATATCTGTGAGCACAATGACTAATTGTAAAATTAAAGTGTTTCTTTCAACACACGTTGAGTATTTTGCAAAGGAGAGACTCAGTGCACCCTTCAAGAAGCACTATAAGTTAAATTTAAAGTTGAATTTTAGGTAAAAGTATTGACGCGTTGTGTATATAAAGCTAACTTGTGTAATGTAAAATTGAAAAAAGAATTTTTTTTCATTAACAGAGCTCTGAATCCTGATTATGAGGACACAGACGATGAGTGTGAAGATTACTTCTGATAAAAAACATACTGATCTTATTCATTTTATACTATAATTTATTTTAAAAATGAGTTCATTAAAGTTATAAGTTCAATTATTAGAATATAAAATTAAAAACTGGCAGGTTTTAAATCCGCTTCATTTTTCTAAGTTCATCGCATAAAAAACAAATGTTGTATTTTACCTCTATCCGCATCTGTGAGACATATTACTATCGTCTATTATAGTACAGGCATTGTAAATTGAGTATAAGTTGTTTTTGGTTTCATGAGCACAAGTTTATTCTTGCATTGGTACTGTAGAAATGAAAAAAGTAGAACCGGAGCTATGGTATAGCTATACAGGCACTCTAATATTAAGCCCTGCATATGAAAGAAGTTGTTTTTGGTTTCATGAGCACACGTTCATTCTCTCATTAGCATTTAAGAAATGAAAAAAGTAGAACTGGGGATAAAGCATAGCTATACTGCAGCACTAATATTAAGCTTTGCATATAAAAAAGTTGTTTTGCTTCAATCTGCATACGCATATATTGACAGGATCTGAGCATCACGGTCATCTAGCACCAGTCCAAAAGCATCCTTTGATCAGACTCATAAAACAGCACGCAACGAGACTTGGGTATGCGTGTAAATACGGAGACATGCATATAGGTAAATAGTACTCTGCTGTAGTATGAAACAACGGATGGTATTATGCTAATATTTTAAATAAATTGATAAGAAGGATACCAGACTAGTGGTGAGAGCCACGATTCTGGTGGCCTTCTTTACTTTTAACTCTATCCACTTTTTTGTTAAGTTGTTTTGAACAGTCTGCTGTGGTAAGGTAAAACTCTCACTCGCGGATGGTCTCGGCTCCCATTTTTGAGTTTTGACTTTTGGGAGGGGAGGGGGGATATGCTAATTAGGGGGGGTTAATTGGCCCCTAAGGGCCTAAAACGGCCTTAACACCGCTTCTTCCCTCTACTTTTAGGTACTCCCCCCCCCCCCCCCCTTTAATTATTTAACCATTTTTAGATGCTGAGCACATAATGAAGTCCTTTAGTGTTATAGACATTCAGGGAGCATCCATAATGACGTCCTTCAAATATCATAGTTTTTAAACCCCCAGTCCCAACATTACATTTTTTTCCATCGTATCTTGACTTGTCACGGACTTAAATATATGTGCTAAAGATATTCAGGGATCGTCCATAATGACGTCCTTTAAATAGTATCGTTTTCAGTACCCCCAGTCTTAACATTATTAATTTTTCCAACCTATTTTAACTACATGTCACAAACTTTCCTATAATTATGTTATATATATTCAGGGATCGTCCATAATGACGTTCTTCAAATATCATAGTTTTTGGGACCCCCATTTTCAACTTCACAATTTTTTCTAACCTTTTCTTCAACTGCTTGCCACGTACATTTGTATATGGCTTATTGATAGTAGGGGAGGCTCCACAAATGACGTCATTTGTAAATAATGTAATTCTCAAAAATATTTTAGCGTTTTTTAACAACATGCCACGTACTTCCATATATATATATCCTAATTATAATAAGGAAGCCTCCATGAACGACGTCATTTGTGAATGGTGCAATTTATAAAAAATTTCAGCTATATTTAACTACAAGCTACACACATTGGTATATGTCCTATTGATTGTAGGGGAGCTTCCATAAATCCTATATCATCTTTCAGCGTAACATAAATTGTCTTGCGCCTTTGTTGAAGCTCAGCATCTACTTCGGGCCCGCCCACGGTCGACAAATCCGGCGCGAAGCGCCGGATTTTTGCATTTTAAAATGTTTCCTATTTCCATCATATGAGAGTAAGTAGGGAAAGAGATCTCACCAATTTCGAATGGCAAATTGTAAACATTAAATATTGAATTTTGGCGCGGCTCTATGGCTCATTATTACTTACGCCATGCTCTCTATATGAGTAGCAATAGAAATAGGATTAAATCTAATGTATGAATGAATCTTATACTTTTACTGGTTTTTTAAAAAATATAATATTCAATCTTATTTCTATTGCTACTCATATAGAGAGCATGGCGTAAGTAATAATGAGCCATAGAGCCGCGCCAAAATTCAATATTCAATGTTTACAATTTGCCATTCGAAATTGGTGAGATCTCTTTCCCTAATTACTTTCATATGTTTGTTCCTCACCTCAGTCAACCTACTCATACTTATCCTATTTCCATCACCTCATTTAGAATTTAAATAATTATAGGAAGCTGACATTGGTACTTTATTAGCCCAGAATACGTCCCTTTTTATAATGTTGTTATTGGCACAGGAGACGAGGAGACGTTACGTTTTTTGAATTTATAGCATTGTATTACATTACGGCTCACACACCAACAGGGTGCTATTAGTTCTGGGTAAGAGTATTATTTAAATCTTATTTTAGTTTTTTTACATTAAAATTTTTATGGATTCAAATATAGTAAATATGTTTGAGGTACACCAAGTATCACTCAGGATATAATTACTTATAATTAAGTTATCATATCTTTTATTCTTAGCCTATGGAAAGTGGCATGCATCATACAGCTTTTTTTGTTTTTGTAAATGCAAAATTAAATATTTGACAATTTTGTACTCTAATTTTAAGTGCGAGCCAGTCCCAAATGTTAATTCAATTGTTATAAATGACTGTTCATTATATTAAATAATATACTAATTAAATTATTTTATTTTTTCATTTCCTGTATTGTGCATAACTCTTACTCCTGCTTACCAAAAATATGTGTGGGTGTGAATCTTGAAACTATAATCTTGTCACAAGCCTAATGTATATTCTAATTCTCAAACATGTTACCTTTTAACTGGATGCAGATCCTAAGATTCATTCCAATTTTATCGAAAGAAATGCTCAAGGGCTCTTGTTCTATCCTTTCAGTATATTGCAAGGTATATACCTAAATGGGTCAAAATACATAACAACCACATGTATATATAAAACATGTATGATCAATATGCCGTTCAATATTGTAGTTTACACTGGACGTGTGTTATGATATGATTTCTTTTGAAGAATCAAAGTGTGCCAATAGTTTAAGCTAAACTAACGTGAAAATTAGTGTATGCCGTTTGGAAATTCCCTGGAAATTCGGAGACTTGGGAACGGGGAACATTGCGATTTTTGAAAGGTATTATGGGATGGAATTCTGAGGAAATATCCTGTGAAGGAATTAAGAGAATTCTGAGATTCTTATTCACCTATAGCATTTTAACTTTTAAACCGTTTCCATTTATTATTCAAGAAAGCATAAGCAAAAATATTCCAAAGATATAATTAGTATGTCATATTTAAGCTTTGAATGAACTTTTAATTCTATTCTATATATCTTTCCTATATATTCTATATCTGAGGAGTTTGCTAGCAAAACGCGTTAAGTCCATTTTTTTAGAAATTGAGATTATTGGTGTTTAAGTACATATAATTCACACCGTGCAATATTACGGGTCAAAGGTCACTGGAACTTTTTTAAATAATTTGCTCAAAAACCGTTTTCTGGCAAAACACGTTAAGTCCACTAAACCCAATAAAAACAACTGATTCTTATAAAAAAATATCCTTATTTTCCCAAAACTGCTTCTTGTAATGAAACAAAATTTATTCGCTTTAACATCAAATTCACGTGTACTATTTGTAGGGGATGGTCCATAAATGACGTCCCACAAATTTTTACTTTTTATAGCTAATCCATCGCCATGTCATCACTTTAACATTGCGTTAATCTGTTAGCTTTCCCACGGCATAACATATCATTACTACATGACTAGATTCACATACCCTACCGAAAACGTCATTTACGGACGATCCTTAACAGGTCGATATGCAAACTAAATTTCGATTTGTTTGGTAGATTTGGAAGCTTTGCTGTTTTAATAATACAGAAGGGCATGGTTTACAAATTAATTAAGTTTTACAAAAGATCAGTCGCGTTTCTTATGAAGAAAATAAAGACGCAAGGGGTCGTTCACAAATAACGTCATTGATAGGTTCAATGGGTCTACTTGGCAATCCTATGCTAGAGATAGTCATTTACGCAATATGATTATTCTAGTGACAGGAGGGAACATGGTTTTAAAAATGAATACTTTTCTATGACGTCCTCTGTGGACAATCCCTTAGCAAACAACTTCTTTAAGGAGCAGTAGATTTGCACTGGAAAATTTAACATTGGAATGCAGGATTGTTTTAATTAATGCTTACTGTTGTATTTACATGTTTTTAAAAAGTGCAAAATGTTCTATGTACATGTTTTTGAAAATTGCATAATGTTCTATTTACATTTTTGTAAAAAGTGCATAATGTTCTAATTACATGTTATTGAAGTGTACAATTTTTACTTCAATTTTACAATCATAAATTAGCATGCAATTCAATATAATTGAAAAGGTTAATTTTTTGCATTGTTTCTTATGGGTTTTTTGGCACAACACGTTAAGTCCAAGGTTTCAAAATTTGGAATCATTTTTAAAAAATTACGACGCTGCGTCAGATTTGAGTTATTTTGGCTACTAATACACCTAGTAGTATGCAGTTACTGAAAAAAAAATTTCCAAAAAATATTGACATGATTATCAAAATTTGTGGTTCCTGTAAAGATGGGCAACATGGACTTAACGCGTTTTGATAACAAAGCCCTTATCTAAATTGTGAATTTCTTTTACATCCTACGGGAAACTAAATCTTTCGTTAACTTAACGGCATGTTTACGCGTTTTTATTTTAAACGGCGTTAAAATTAGGATCCCTCCACTATGATGTATTATTATGCATTTGGTGTTTGTCTAATAATAAGGTAAAACTACCTCTAAATTGTTTAGCACAACAATTAATAGGTTACTTTTTTCTTGGTACAGTATAATGGGCCCCTCAGTAATCTGCTTAGATAATTCTAATTAATTATTCGGAATTGACCTCACCGGACCTTACTATTTACTTAATTAGTCCCCGTTACTTACACATATTCATTCAAGTTGCATGCTGGACATCCCCCTTACAACCCCAAGTAAATAGTTAATACATTTATGTTTTATAGGTAAAACTAATTGGTAACCTTGGCAGGATATTTTTATGGTCCCTGGCACCTATGTTTTACTTTCGCACAAGGTGTTGCATAAACAGAAAGTACAAAAGCGAAAATATAATAAAATTATATTCAACCAGTATCTCAATTCAGGGTAGGCATACCAGTGCGGGTGTTGGCGTTGTAGTAGATTACAGTTACAATCTTGAGTGCTCACGGTATATGATAATGATATCAATTATTTAATTAATTAATATGTGCCATACTAATATTCTTGAAAATTATAGGCATCATTAGTAGCCACAACGAGATGATATCAAACATAAGCACAATAATTATTACAACTGGGTAAGAACTTAAATTTAGTATTTAAGCACAGGCACGCTGTCGATATTTACAAATAGTTTTTTTTATTTTTAGCTAGGATTCTTAATTGCTTGTTTACAAATATCGTAACCCTTAATAACTACATATATTAGTAATATAACGGTGTCCTTAGACCTGGAAGTTGCTTTTCTAAAAATTATAATATTTATTTTGAATACAATATTACATATTATGCAATTTTGAATTATTTTAAGGTTTTTTAAATTTTGTCGAACTAAACTCACAATGGGCTTGAATTTTTATTATGTAAAGTATTTATAAATCCGCATGGAAGAAAGTATATTCTACCTACTCAGCTAACCTTTAATGCAAACTTAAAAAGTATTTGTAAACGGCGTAGGGCTAAACAATATCTAGTTTGTTAAACTAATAAAACAGTTTCCGCTGTTAATTAAATAGACGTTGTGGGTTGGCTGCATGGCTGCATTCGTCATAATCAAAACGTATAAAAGTAGGAAACCAGCAATTATGGAATTTTCATTGTTTTGTCAAAGTAGCGAATAAAATATAAAAAAGTTGCAAAATTTATATTTTACATTATATTGTATTTTATTGTAATATAAGGGTATTGCTAGGAATTTTTTATACATTCCTTAGTTTTAACTTTTGACACGCCGTCACAAAGTTTGTATGTACTTGCATTGTTTGACTGTCCAAAAGCTTTCTCTAGCTTTATTTCAACTCATAGAGAAATAACGGAATGCGCATTTATGCGATGCTTCAGTGCCAATTTTTTAATTACAAAATATTTAGCTGTGACTTTATGCAGGTCGTATTTCTTGATTTCTTCTTCGTCGGGCATCAAGTATATAGAATCTAAAAAGTTTTCTATTAACAACGCTTTCAGATATATACGGTGTTACACAATCTAAATTTTTGCAATGTCACTTCTCGTGTTTGCTTTTACTGTATCGTTTACAATTGTTTACATGTGCAAAGGTATAATTGATGCATAATAATCTCAGAATATTAGGATGGCTATAGTTACAATTGTAAAAACAAAATTTAATAGTTCATAAAATAAAAACAATTCGAATAAAATGATGGTCCAATACTAAAGTTTAATTACAGCAAACCCTACAGTATTTAACTTCAATCTAAATATCTAAATGTATTTAATCATAAATAAGTGTAAATCAGTTTGGAGATGTTTTGAATTGAAATTTTATTAAACAAACAGTTAATTGTTGGAGTGAGGTATGAGTTTCCAATTCATTAGCATGGTTCATCCTTAGGACAACAGCCTTTAGCGTTGCAGTGATTAAATCGACAGCAACTCCTTGAGCCATCGGCACAACAGCAGAACTTATGTAGCGGTTGAATGCAGTTACAGTTACAACTTGCAGTTATAGAACTTCCAGTCAATTGGGAAATTGAAAATGACTCTCGTTTGTGTAGATTTGAATTCGATTCAAAATTATCATTGACATTCTCAATCTCAACCTGTAATACAATTACAAAAATAAGAATTTTAATTACCACAACATATGTGTTACAATTAAAATATACGCTCACAATAAATTACTAGAGACTGAAAAAGGCAGAAAGTTGCAAAAATAATTATATGACAAAAGTTTTAACAAAGCAAAATTTGAGGCAAAAGTCTCACATGATCGTGATCCCCTGGATGTGAAAAGTCGGCTGCAGTCGTGTAAAAAATGTAAGTTATTGCTATAATACAAATGGTGGAGCGAATGAAGAACATTTTTGAACGTTGAAAAACCTCCAATTTTGTTTCAAAAGTTAAGAGACTGCTGCAGATTAAATACGAAACGAGAAGTTTTGCCTAATACATTTAAAAAAATGTTGACACAGTGTGAGACTTCATTTGCATAGTTTTATTTGAGATGTTTTTAATCTTTTACATCAACAGTTAATAATTGTCAACATTTAACACGACTGGCGCATTCCAAACATAGACATTCAAGCTTGAATCAAATATTACTGTTAATACAACATTTTTGAAAAGCGGCAACAAAGGCCTTCCCTGGTATACAAATTTAATATTTTGACTGATAGTAAAAGTACTGATGCGGAAATAAGTTCACTGAAGGCTTGGAATACCTTGAGTAAAAACATTGAATTGACGTCATAAACAAGCAATTAAATAATACTATTAGGAAATGCAAATCCAACACGAATTCCTTTACCTTTACTAGAAAACCCTTTAGTAATAATAACAATAATTCGACCATAAAATTGTACTTATGTATGAAGTGAAGTTGACGTTTAAATAAAACAAATGGGTATTTGAAAACATTTTATATTTATATTTCTAAAGAGTTTAATTATAATGACGCCTCACATTATTCCATTAAGGATATCAAAGTAATACTAAATTATTTATATTGGCAGATATAAAAATACTGAGTACGCAATAATTATAATTATCGATTGAAATAGGGTTTGCAAAAGCCCTGACTTTAAAAGTTTTGAAAAGACAAACACTTAAAATTTTAGGACTCTTGAAATCAAAACCTAAAAAAGGATTTAAAATTTAAGATTAAAATCAAAAGTAAGCACTTGCCTTTTAAAACCCTTAAAATCACTTAAATTCAGATTCAATACAATAAAAAATCTTTGAAATCGATACAACATAATATTTTGCTGATATCAGTAATTATAAAAAATCAAGTCCTTTTGTAATCTACATTTTAAAAAGTCTACAAAACATCAAGACTTTTGACAAAACAAATCTCTAAAAATTCCGTATCTTGATTTAGCATGTACAGTTTTCGAAGAATTTTAAATAGTTTTAAAAATAGCAAAATTCTTAGTTTTAAATTTGCAAGCCCTAAATTTGCACCTACCTAGGTCAATATTAAAATAGTTGTCATAATTCAATGACATTGCACCTTACTTCTTCGTCCGCATTTAGGGGCTGTCCATAAATGATATCATCGAAATATCTTCATTTTTAGGACCCTATGACTCCCCTGTCATCAGCTAACCACTGCGTAAATGGCTATCTTTAACATGGGATGTCATCAATATCCAAGTGGACCCATTGACCCTACTCATGATATCATTTATGGACTATGCATATTAGTAAATGCAATAACTATTTTGCGAATGCAACTACGACTCAAAAATTACAAGCTATCAGAGTCATCACAAATATTAGTTTAGGAATATGTACACAACCTAATGTAGCTCAAATAAATGTGTAATTCTGCCATCCACCGATTACTTATAATACTTATATCAGGTCATTGTTAATCTGCCCGCAGGATGTTATGACATGATCGGATTCTGCTGTTGTTAAAATATTATAGCGATGAACTATAAACAAATTTCATTAAAATTTAGATCAATCACTTTTAGGGTAATTAAAACATCCGTTGTTATCACCAAGTTTGCACAACTGACTGTTGCAATAAAATCTCGACTGTCGGTAATTATCATTCTTGTTCTTGTTACTATAAACAATATCAGTTTTGTCTAAAGCAATAAATATTAATTATATATGGAATTTAATTTAAGTTTTGAAAAGCTCAGCCGGTGCAACTTTTACTTACTGCAAAATTTATAAAATCCGTCAGGGTTTTCACGGTTTTGTAGATTCCATAAATAAAATCGTCCATTACAAATAATTCCTATTATTTAATTCGAAGGAAATTTTCATTTTTGTAAGTATCTAATTTATGGCTAGTAAACGTTTTTGACTCATAAAAATTAAAACCAATAAATTGACTAAAATTGATTCGGCCTATGAAAACACTTCGGTCGGAATTATTCCGGACCGGACAAAAAACTTGAATCCAAACCAGTCTTGTCCCATTTCGATAGAAACACTATTTAATGAAATCTAAGTTGCAGACTGCACATATTTTCAAAACTTCACAACAAGTAATTATTACAAGCAAATAATATCAAAATGGAATGACATTGTTAACTTTACACACTTTTTGTTGCTGAAAAATTGTGATCATAAATTATGTGTTGATAAATTTTTAAGCTACCCAAATCTCCTCTTTTGTAATTTGGAACAGTATAAATACTACAAAATACAGTAGCTGTAGTCAATTATTTTTGAGTACAAAAGATTTTGACTGAAGACAAAGATAGGTAATTGCAACTTTTTTTTATAAACATTATTTTGTTTTTTGTAATTTTACATTTTACGTGCTGTTATATAACTAGCTTCGTTTGTTTTAGAAAAATTAAATTTAAAATTCATTACAATTTTGTATTGTTTTCTCCACAGAAAGTAAAATGCGTTTTTCATTCCTCATTTTTGGTGCTTGCGCCTTGGCGTTGGTGCTTAATACGGCCAATGCTCAAGATGAAGAACCACCTAAACCTGATGCTGCGGTTGAAGCTGCGGATGAAGCTGCGGTTGAAGGTTTGAAACTCCATTGAACAGATTTTATAAATACGATCTTAATAAACATATTTGTTAGCTCTAAATAATTACCATTTCATTAATTTTGTTTTGATTTTGGGATGACAGAATCGGACGCTGGAGTAGAGCAATTTGGGGGTCGTCCACCTGGTGGTCCATCACCGGTGAGTTTGGCTAAAATTGTTTAGCTATTCATCGATTGTTGTAAATAAAAGTAACAACTAAATCTCTATAAGTTAAACTTTTTGATATAATTACAAATTTTTATATTTTGTGCACTCTTAGCCTGGAGGTTGTAGATCTGGTGGACAAAGTTGCTCAGTAGACGGTGAATGTTGTTCCAAAAATTGTCGTGGCTTTGGAAACGATCGAGATTGTAAGTAACAAAATTAAGAACACGAGCTTTTTAAATCGTCAGAATGATACAGTTATCAGATTGCATGAAATTACACAAATATTTAAAACAATTAATTTGACTTAACTGAATACGTTCTCAATACGTTCAAAATTCTTCAATAATTCTAAATACTTGACACAACAATAGAATTTCATAAGCATAGTATATGAATTTAGTTTTAGTAAAATTAAACTTATTTTTGTAGTATTTAAAATTTTATTAATTTTTATTCGTTTTTGGTATAAAAGGTACGCCTGCGGGACCACCATCTCGTCCACCACCCGTGAGTTTTGTTTAAATTATTTAGCTGTTTATAAATATTATTGCCAGTAAAAGTAAAAACTAAATCCTAAGCAATTTAACCTTGAGTGATATTTAAAAACAAATATATTTTATGTACTGTCAGCCACCTTCTTGTAAACCCCCGGGGCAGAGTTGCGTTAGAGATAATGAATGCTGTAATAATAATAATATGGGAGTCGTCTGCCGTGGTCCAGGACCTAATACATGTAAGTAACGAAATTAAAGATACTTGCAATTTTTAATTAGTCAGCTATGTAATTTTATTAAAAATTAATAACATTTAAATTCGTTTAATTTGTTATCACTTTGAAGAGTTATCAATTTTAAATTAAATAATGATTATTATTATTATTGTTATTATTAGAACATGGGTAGTACAAATTAAATTAGATTACGCAAAATAAACTAAAAATTCCTTGGTTATTTAATAGTTGTAAAGGGGAATAGAACTTTAGGAGCATGAACATGATGTATTAATTAAGTTTTATTAAATAAATATTTTTTTAATGCAATTTTAATTTTATGAATTTTGTTTTATTTTTTTGGATGACAGGTAAAGCACCAGGTCCACCACCGGTGAGTTTTTTTTTTAAATTGTGTACCTGCTCACAAAATATTGCCAATGAACGTAACTTATTTTTTTAAATGAATTAAGATACATGGTAATTTGTAATATTTTATGTACTTGCAGCCACCCCCTTGTAAACCCATGGGGCAGAGTTGCGTAAGAGACAATGAATGCTGTAATAGTAATAGTGGAGTCGTCTGCCGTGGTCCAGGACCTAATACATGTAAGCAACGAAATTACAGACACTTTAATTTTTAATCAGTAAATTCTGTAGGTTTTATTAAACTTATTACACTTTAAATGGTAGAATTTTGTATCTGTTTAAAGTATAAACAATTTAAATTAAATATTGAACGCTATTTACTATAGTGATTAACATTTTATGTATACAACACATAAAGTTTTAGTAGGCTTAATACATTTAAAATTCCTCAATTATTCAAAAACTTTGCAAGGCAATAGGTCATGGGCATAGTGTAATAAATGAGTTTTATTTTATGAATATGTTTTTTCAAGAAATTGCAATTTAATTTTTTTTAATGACAGGTAAGCGACCAGGTCCACCACCGGTAAGTGTAATTCTTTAAATTCTATAGATGAGCATAAAATATTGTCAATAAAAGTAATAAACTAAATCTTTGCCAGTTAAACTGTTTAAGATGCATTGTAATTTTTGTTATTTTATGTGCTTGTAGCCACCACCTTGCAAACCCCAAGGGCAGGGTTGCACTAGAGATGATGATTGCTGTGTTAAGACAAACGTCTGCCGTGGTCCAGGACCTAATACATGTAAGCACTGCAGTTAAAGATTTTTGACAATTAGTAACTAGTTTCAAATATTGTAATTTGTAAGAGTTTGTATTATATTTTGTTATTTTATTTTATTTTGTTTTTTTGATGACAGGTAAAGCAGGTGCTCCACCCCCGGTGAGTTTTTGTAAATTTTTTTTTATGTTCATAAAATATTCTCACAAAAATTAAAAACTTAATCTTTGTAATTTAAAGATACATTTTAAGGTTTTGTATTTCATGTAATTATTTGTAGCCACCATGTGCAACTCCCACGGCACGTTGCGTACGAGATAATGAATGCTGTTCTAAGAAATGCAGTGGCGCTGGAGTTAATCAAAGATGTGCCCGAAATTAACGAAACTTGCTATTTACAGTCAATCAGCCGCGTAACCACCATTCAAAAATCTTCTTAAAATATTAAAATTTAGTTTGTTGCATTTAAAGTGTAAATTTAAAATACTCTTTGTTATTGAATAGTATACCTCAAGCATTAAACTTTACTTCGCTACATTACATATTTTAAATATTTCAAAATTTAAACAGGGCTATAAAATTTCATGATTAAAAATCATCCAACTATTGTTGAGAACTAAAAGATTTGTTGCTAAAAATTCATAATCATCATTTTACTAGTGCATTATGCAAGCATGTTACCTAGGGAAACAGCAGATATGGATTTTTTGGCTTCTACTCACTGACCTACTTAGCTAATATTAGAAGGATTTTGAAATAAAGATTTGTGTGTCCCTACGTTACTTGTCCCCACATTACTCGCACCCACATTAGTCGCACCCGGGTTTAGGTAAACCCCGCTTAACTTGCACCCGTCGTATGCCCATCGTACTCCTGTAAAGTATGCAAATAGTATTTAAGTAAACAGCCTGTGCAGAGAATAATTTTTGTCAGTTTATTGTTTACATGATTTATAAATGATAAAAAATAATACAAAATAATGCTTTACATACGAAATATGTACAAAATAAATGTGAATTTAGCACTTATGTGTGAGGAAATCACACAATCTAGTTCGTACAGATCGCGGATCGTCAGTTCCTGCTGCAATTACAATTATTTTACGACGTTCAGGTATTTCTTTTGGCTGATTAGTGGTTGTAATTTAAATGCGTAATAATACAGTTGCCACAAGGCAGCTGCCCAAACGGCAGTTTTCTCAAAGCCAGTTGCAGCAATGAAGTTTCCACTAGGCAGTTGTCGCAAGGAATTTACAGCATGGCAGTTACATGTAATAGATTTGCTGTTACTACACCGCGTTCTTTCTTCTGTATGTTATTGCCTGCCCACTAACATGGCACTGCCGTAGGCAGGTACTATTAGTTCTAGTAAATTATTATTACTAGATAAATGCAAACCTAGCAAAAATTTCTCTACTTGCAAACAGTCAAACAGTAAACATAATTTACGACGCATCACACGTCTTATTCCGTTAAGGATGTCAAAATCATAATAAATTATTTATATACATAGACAAGCAGGCGTGCTTGGGTGAGCGGTTAGGACTGCAGACTGTAACGAAATTTACAGCCTCAGACCCGGCTTCAATCCTTGGCCACTGCTAATCGTTTACGGCTCGGTGTTGTGCGGTAAACGTCACTGGATGGTTGATTGAAACCCAATCTCCTTCGGTGCTTCTTACTTGGGAAGTATTTCACATGTAACTCTAGGATTTAACCGATTGTTACCAAAACGTCTTCTACTGGCCCTAGACACTTCCACTAGTATATAGACTTGAGTGCATTTTGCGCTGTTTGCGCATAAAAGGCGCGCGCATTTTGAAAAAGTGGTCGAATTTCAAAATGGACAAATCCTTATGGGATTTAACATGTGAAAATAAAAAAATCCAGGTCCCTTCCTGTGTTTTTATTCATTTTTGGCAAAATCTTAAAATAACTTCAAAATACCAAAAAAAGTTGCAAAAAGTTGTAATTGCGAGTTTAAAGCAAAAACATCATAAATAATTGTTTCAAAAGTATGCCTGTCATTTATACATATCGTCGGTGAAGAGTCAGTCTGTCATAAGTCCAGTGCACACCTAAAATCATGCTGTCAAGGTCGTGTTCGCGTTGTCCTTTGCATTGGGCGAGGGTGGAATATTATTGACTGTATTGTACTCATAACGTAAACTTAGGGGTCGTCCACAAAAGACGTAATAAAAATTCCATTTCCTGAACATTTTCAAAAACACTTTTTGAAAAGTGCAAAATGTCCTATTACCATGTTTTTGAAAAGTGCAAAATGTCCTATTTCCATGTGTTTTAAAAGTGCAAATTGTTCCATTTACATGTTTTGCAAAAGTGCAAATTGTTCTATTTACATGTTTGGCAAAAGTGTAAAATGTCCTGTTTGCAGGTTTTTGCAAAACGCAAAATGTTTTATTTATTAATCAAAACTTTATTTGTTAATCTTTTGAATTTTATAAAATAGCGAAAATAAAAAAAATTATTTTTGAATTCTTGATTTTGTTTTAAATGTAATTATACAAATAACTATTTACAAAAATACCGCATATCTTTTAACACTACGCGGGTCTCCATTCGAACACGGGTCTGTATTAGAAGGCGGGACTGTATTAAAACGTGGGTCTCTATCAGAAGGCGTGGCTGCATTAGAACGCGGGTCTCTATTAAAACGCAGGTCTCTATTAGTACGCGAGTTTTTAATACAACGCAGGGGATAGGCGTCAGATGTTTGATACAACGCGGGTCTGTAACATAAAGCAAGGGTTCGCTATGCTTAAAAATTGCGCATATTATGTGGTTGGAAATGTTTACTTTGCAATACAACGCGGGTCTCTAATATAACGTAAGACTACGATTTCTATTACAACATATATCAAAAGGTATACTTCATGTAATAATGACGTTCATTCTCTGTTAATGTTTGTAAGGATAATTATTGCTTGTGCTTTGACATCTTCTTCACATTAGGCTTGTGAAAGTGTGTTCAGACATTTGCTATCCAAACTAATGCAACCTAAGCATTTTCCACTGGGGCAATTTATACCCGGACATTTGCGACGCGCAACCAAGACTAGGATATTTGCTAATATCGTCGAAGAGAGCCAAAATGACCCATAACCATATTCCACTAAAAGTAAACTGAATCATATCCAAAATATTCTAAAAACAAAAAGACCCAAATCCATGTATTTCCACGCGTACTCCTAGGTCATTGGAAATACAAAATGCAGTAGGTGCAGGGTGCAGATGCAGGTTTGGACAGGAATTTTTTGCTTTGAATTTAGGCTAAATGTATCTACTAATAAGTTGAAGCGATACAAATGGTACCTTATTTAATTTCCAAAAAAATTTGCGCTTTTCAAAAATATGTAAATAAAACATTTTACATTTTTGCAAAACATGTAAATAGAACATTTTGAACTTTTGACAAACATGTAAATAGAACATTTTACACTTTTGAGAAACATATAAATAGAACATATTGCGATTTTCAAAACATGTAAATAGAACAATTTGCACTTTTGCAAAACATGTAAATGGAACAATTTGCACTTTTAAAACACATGGAAATAGGACATTTTGCACTTTTCAAAAAGTGTTTTTGAAAATGTTCAGGAAATGGAATTTTTATTACGTCTTTTGTGGACGACCCCTAAGTTTACGTTATGAGTACAATACAGTCAATAACATTCCACCCTCGCCCAATGCAAAGAACAACGCGAACACGACCTTGACAGCATGATTTTAGGTGTGCACTGGACTTATGACAGAATGACTCTTCACCGACGATATGTATGAATGACAGGCATACTTTTGAAACAATTATTTATGATGTTTTTGCTTTAAACTCGCAATTACAACTTTTTGCAACTTTTTTTGGTATTTTGAAGTTATTTTGAGATTTTGCCAAAAATGAATAAAAAACACAGGAAGGGACCTGGATTTTTTTATTTTCACATGTTAAATCCCATAAGGATTTGTCCATTTTGAAATTCGACCACTTTTTCAAAATGCGCGCGCCTTTTATGCGCAAACAGCGCAAAATGCACTCAAGTCTATATACTAGTGGAAGTGTCTAGGGCCAGTAGAAGACGTTTTGGTAACAATCGGTTAAATCCTAGAGTTACATGTGAAATACTTCCCAAGTTAGTGACCACTACTTACTGTACGGGCCTAGGGAATGAGACTCCTTTACTGTGGAGGAGGGGACATGGATAGGTGAAAGGGTACAAAGACCGAGACGATCTAACGCGGTAGCCTCCTATTTCCTCACCCACAGTGACTGGTTGAGTCTGGTTGTATGAACTTCGGTTAAATCGACCCAATGAATAAATTATTATTTATTATTATATACATAGACGGAAATTGCAAATTCTTTCACGTACACGTTCTTTTATCGTCTAAAAATAGAGTTTGCAAAAGTCTTGACTTCACAAGTCTTTACAAGACCATAACTTGAAATTTCAAGACTTGAAAAACAAATCTGAATCGTCTTACTAAAAAATGCAAGTTTTAAACTCAAAAGACTCAATGCCAGCGAAAGTCTTTAAATAGAAGAACTTCGGAAATATAAACTAAAGTTATTCAAGATTCTTAAACTTTTTTATAGTAAAAGTCACTAAAATTCAGAAACAATATGATACAGACTGTGCAATTACTCAATGTAAGTCAGACGCCAAACTCAATTACTAGAAAATTTTTAAAATCGTCGATAGAGAAAGACAACTCTATTTAATAAAAAAAACTTATTTTACTTTTTACTTAAATCAGCCATTTTTGAAATCAAGACTTACAATGCTCTTGAGCATTCAATTATTTTTGATAATTTTGGATTCTAAAATCAGAACTGGCAGAAGTATAAAAAATATTAAGACTTTTGACAACAAAAATCGCCAATAATTTTACGCCTAGATTCAGCATATTAAGATTTTCAAGAATTTCGAATTGTCTTAAAAATAGCAAAAGTATTCGTCTAAAATTTGCAAGCCCTATTTTTTCATCTAGGCCAACCTAATAATAGTACGAATCTACACGACATTGAGCCATTCTTGTATATCCGATTTATGCAAACTAGTAAATGCATAAATTAGTCGGCAAATACCACTACGACACAAAAAATTACAAATTTAAAAGTATCACAAATTCCAGTTAAGGGATATTTACATAGAGGATAGCTCTATGTAGCATAGGCATTATAATTAGGGGATACTACAATCCGCCGATTTCACATTGTCTCTATGCCGTTGTTGTCCTGCCTGCAGGATGTTGTGAAATGACCAGATATTTTTGTTATTGAATTAATTATCATAACAATGAACTATAAATAATTCCATTTAAATTGAGGGCAATTACTTTTAGAATAATTACAGCTTCCGTTGTTTTCACTAAGTTTGCGCAATCGACTGTACATAATAATGATTTTGCCTAAACCATATTAGAAGTATTTATAAGGCTTTATTGTACTTATATAGCAAAACTCATCGAGTGCAATTTTTACACAATGCATAATTTTTAAATCCCGTCAGGTTTTTTACGGTCCTGTGTCCTGTACATCCCATAATTTTTATTTAGCATTTTAACTAATTTTTAATCTTTAATCCACGGCAATTATTTATTTTTGCAAGTACCTAATTTGTAGCAAGTAAACATTTTGCTAAAAAGAGATTGAAACCAACAAAATGATTAAAATTTAAGAACATTTAATGTGCTTTAGCCTATATAAACATCCTTATCTGAATTATTCCAGACAGGGCAAAAAGCTGGAATTTAGACCCGTCTCATCCCGTCCCAATACAAACACTATAATTAAATATAAGCTTCAGAATGCACATATTTTCAAATTTCTAACGAGTAATAAAAAGAAATCTAATTTAAAAATGGAATGGCATTGCAAACTCGAAACAATTTTAGTTGTTGGCAAAATTTGACCATAACTCATTCTAAGATAAATAATCAAGCATCTTTACTCTCCACCTATGTAATTTGGAACAGTATAAATAGGACGACGGACATATTAGTAAATATATTTGCAGCTGTATTAAAATAACTTTGGGTACTCAAGGTTTAGACCAAAGACAAAGATTAGGTAATTATGATTAATTAACATTTTTTCATAAACTTTATTTTTTTTTTGTGAATTGACAATTTAAACTTTGTAAAAAAACTTGCTTTATTTATTTGCAAAATCTGATTTTTTTTTATTTCTGTGCGCTTGTTTTACTACAGAAATTGAAATGCGTTTTATATTCACCGTTTTCGGTGCTTGCGCCTTGACGATTGCGTTGGTGCTTAGTACGGCCCATGCAGAAGGAGAAGAAGAACCACCGAAACCTGAAGCTGCGGTTGAAGCTGCGGTTGAAGCTGTGGCTGAAGGTTTGAAATTCCATTTAACATATTGTACAAATTTGGTTTTGTTAAATATGATTTTTTTTAGAAATAACAGTTTCATGAACTTTGTTTTGTTTTTGGGAGGACAGAGCCTGGCGCTGCAGTAGAGCAATTTGGCAACTTCCCACGTCCACCTGGTGGTCAACCATCTGGTAATCGACCACCTGGTGGTGATCGACCACCTGGCGGCGACAATAATTGTAGACCCAGTGGGCGAGATTGCAACAGAGATGGTGACTGCTGTTCTAGAAACTGCGAGGGCCAAGGAAACAATCGCGAATGTAAGTAACGAAATTCAAGACAATTGCAATTTGTAATCAATCTGTTATGTAGTATAGATTTAAAATGGCATTTTAAGTAGTAGAATCTTATTTATTTTTAGTAATTAATTCTAAATTATTAATTGAACGCTAGTTACCAGATTGCATAAAATAATTATGTGTCCATATAATGCCTAACATTAGGTTTGACTATGCATATTATAACTATTCAAAGATTTTATCAATTTTTGTTTATTTTTGAGATAACAGGTAGGCCAGCGGGACCACCATCTCGTCCACCACCGGTAAGCCTTGTTGAAATGTGTTTTTTAGTAAAATTTAAAACTAAGTCTTTGTCAGTTAAATGCATCAAGATATACGTAAATATTTTTAATTTACAGCCAAGATGTACACCCCGTGGGGATGGTTGCGTTAGAGATGATGATTGCTGCAACAGAGGGGACATCTGCCGTGGTCCAGGAAGAAATACATGTAAGCACTGAAGTTAAAGAATTTTGCAATTATTAATCATTTTTCAATGTGATATTTATTTAAAATTACATTTCAAGTAGTAGAATTTTGTATCTCTCTGAAAAGTAATTAATTTTGAATTAATTAACGAAAAATGTTTACAATATTTAAATTTTTTGATTTGGTAGGAACTCACCTAATGGTGATCACTTCCCTAAGGGTGATCAGAAACCGCTGCTCAAATACTACTGCATTTAAAATATGCATGTGTGACTGATTGTTGACAGTTGATATTATACGGTATACCAATATCAGCTAGGCGCATTTTTAAAAGCAGTAGCATTTGAACGGTGGCTACTGATCCCCATTAGGGAAGTGATCACTATTAAAGCAAACCCTAACATATAAATCATTAATTTTGACTACGCTAAATATATAAAGACATCCTTGATGATTCAAAAATTTCGCAAGGCGATTGAATCTCATAGGCAAAATGTATGCAAATAATATTATCAAACTAATGTAATTTAAAGAAATTAAAATTTTATTATTCTTTTTTGGGTTTTTGAATGACAGGTAAAGCTCCACCGGTAAGTTTTGCCTAAATTGCTTAGCTATTCATAACATATTGTCATTAACAGTAACAATGGCATCTTTGTCAGTTCAACGTATAACGTATTGAGATATAATTAATTATGGTATTTTGTTATATTTAATGTACAGCCTAAATGTACATCCCGTGGGGATGGTTGCGTTAGAGATGATGATTGCTGTAATAAGGGCGACGTCTGCCGTGGTCCAGGAAGAAATACGTGTAAGCACTGACATTAAAGAATTTTGCAATTTTTGTTAAGTTAGTAATTTAATAGTTATTTAAAATTAAACTTCAGGTAGTTGAATTTTGTATCTCACTGAAGTGTAATTAATTTTAAAATAACTAAAAAACACTGTTTACCATATAATATCATAATATTTGATGTTTACCAAAAATCGAATTTGACTAGACCAGATATATTTAAAAATCTTTCATTATTCACGATTTTACAAGACTAAAGATTTTTTTGCAATCAAAATGCAAGCAATCAGTTTTATCAAACTAATGTATTTAAAAAAAATCACAATTTAATGAATTTTGTTTTGTTTTTTTTTAATGTCAGGCAAAGCACCTCCTCCACCACCCGTAAGTTTTGCTTGAATTGCTTAACAGTATAAATTAAATCTTTGCCAGTTGAATCTGAATGTTTTGAAATATAAGTAAATTTGTTTTATTAAATTTACTTATAGCCAAAATGTAAAGACCGTGGAGATAGTTGCCTTAGAGATGCGGAATGCTGCAATAGAAACATTTGCATCGGTCGAGGAAGAAGTACATGTAAGTACCGAAACTAAATACTTTAAAATTTTTCTTACAGTTAGCTAAGCAATAGTTATTTAAAATTACTAAGAATTTTAATTTTATTTCTTTTTCTTGAAAGTAATCTTTTAATAATTATTGAATACTAGTCAGCATATTGCAAAAAAATATTAGATAATGTACATTAAATTGGATATTAAATTCGTTTATGCTGAATATATTTACAGTGTTTTGATAATTCTAAAGGTGTAATACGGAAATAGAATCTTATGAACATAATGTAGGAATAATGACAGTTTTATTTAACTATTTTTTTTAATAAGGAATTCAAATTTTATAATTTTTTTTTAATGTTTTTAAATGACAGGCAAACCACCACCACCGGTAAGTAATGTTTAAATTGTCTACCAGTTTATAAAATATTGTCATTAAAAGGAACAACTAAATATTTGTCAGTTGAACGGTTTGAGATACATAGTACATTTATGCATTTTATTCGTAGCCATCTTGTAAACGTGGTGATCAAGATTGTAATAGAGATGAAGAATGCTGTTCCGAGGAATGCGAAGGCCCAGGAAGAAATAAAAAATGTAGAGCTCGAAGGTTTTAAATGTTTTAGACGACACTTGCAGTTTTCAGCCAGTAAACCATGTAACCGTCATTCAAAGGTATACTTAAAATATTAGAATTTCATTTTTTCTTAGTAATTTTGAAATAATTATTGCAAATAATTGATGCACCACAAGCATTATATTGGACTGTAGTTACTGTTCACACAAAAATTGTTTGACGTTTTTGATGATTTTATAAGTTCAACGAAGCAATAAAATTCTACGTATGAGATTGTCACTATTATTTTTGAATAATAAACTATTAATTGCTGAAAATTTATAACTATTTTATAAGTAATTTATAAGTAATTCATAATAGCATAACATACATTTCTAGCGCGATTAATGAATGCTGATTACTAATTTAGATAAACAATTTTGCATGTAGATTACGCACTACAAATCTTAAATTATATTACTAAGTAAACCAGCCCGTCCTGCGGACGGAAGCAAACAATTGTTGACGACAACTTTTTTTACTTATGTACATGCATAACTGTATTATTTACACAATTTACGTAATTAAAATATTTCTGCCTGCCGACGTCTAATGCCCATCCGCTGTTCCCTTGTGCCCATTTTTAGACATGATTATTTGTATTTTATTATTATGTAGATCACAAATTTCAGTTAAGGGACATCTATATAATGGATAGCCTAATACAGCATACAAAACAGAATCCAGCCGTCCGCCGATTTCAAATTGTACTTATGCTATGGTTAACCTGCCTACAGGATGTTATGACATTTTTGGATTTTGTTGCAGTTGAAATATCTTTGCATTAAAGTATAAATAAATCCAATAAAATTGAGGGCAATCACTTTAAGTGTATTTACAACTTCCGTTAGTGCAACTAAATTTACGCAATCGATTGTTGTAATACAATTCTAACTGTGAGTAATTATCATTTTTGCTACTGAACATATACTAATTATTAGTTGTATTATTATTATTATAGCTTCATTCTGCTTATAGAATAGTTTAACGGAGGCAATTTTTACGTAATGCAGAATTTATAAATTCCGTCAGGTTTTCCACTGTCTTGTACATTTTATAATTGTAATCTACTTTTAGTGTCTTTTAGCCATAGCCATAATTCATAATCTTTAATCCACGGCAATTATTTATTTTTGCAAGTACTTAATTTGTAGAAAATAAACTTTTTTGTCTGAAAAAAAAATTAAACTATTAAAATAATTAAATATGGTTCTGCCAATGGAAACATCTCTTTCTGAATCATAACAGACGAGATAGAAAACTTGAATCCAGACCCGTCTTATCCCGTCCCAATACAAACACTATATAATATTTAAATACAATTAAGCTGCAGAATGCACACATTTTCAAATTCCTAACAAGTATTAAAAACAAATTTAATGAAAAAATGGAATGGCATTGCAAACTCGAAACAATTCTGGTTAGGATAAATAATTAACCAACCTCACTCTCCACGTATGTAATTTTGAACCATATAAATACCACAATAGACGTTGTAGTAAAATTACAGCACCAACACTCAAAATTAACTTTGAAAACTCAAGATTTGGACCGAAAACAAAAACTGGGTAGGTAATTATGATTAATGTTTTTGATTGATTTTTTTTTTTAAATTATTTTTTTTTAATTGACATTTTAAACTTTTAAGAAACTTGCTTTCTTCATTTAAAAAATCTGACCTCAAAGTTTTTTTCTGTTTCCTTGCGGTTCTTACTACAGAAACTAAAATGCGTTTTATATTCATCGTTTTTGGGGCTTGCGCTTTGGCGTTTGCGCTGATGCTTGATACGGTCAATGCAGAAGGAGGAGAAGAACCACCTAAACCTGAAGCTGTGGCTGAAGGTTTGAAACTCAACTTAGCATATTGTATGAGTTTGTATATGTTAAATATGTTTGTTTTAGGAATTACGATTTTATAAATGTTATTTTGTTTTTGGGAGGACAGAATCCGGCGCTGCGGTAGAACAATTTGGCAATTTTCCACGTCCATCTGGTAATCGACCACCTGGTGATCGACCTCCTGGTAACCGACCTCCTGGTGACCGACCTCCTGGGGGCAACAGGTGTAACTCCATTGGGCAAAGTTGCGATAGGGATAATGATTGCTGTTCCGATAACTGCAATCGTCAAGGAAGAAATCAATGTGAGTAACAAAATTAAGGACATTCGCAATTTATAATCAGTCAGTTCTGTAATAACTATTTTATTTTAAATATCAAGTGGTTAAATATTTTTTATTTTTGACGAGTAATTTAAAAAGTATTTTTAAACAATAGTCGCCAGATTCCATAAAGTTATTAGCACATACTCATCAAGCATTGCCTTTAAATATATTTAATATTTATAGATTATTCTAAAGGTTGAAAAAATAATAATAACAATCTCATGAGCATAGTGTATGAAATCACTTTTATTAAACACATATTTTTTTAAGAATTGCAATTTTCTGATTTTTATTTTGCTTTTGACATAATAGGTGTTGCATCTGGACCGCCATCTCGTCCACCACCACCGGTGAGTTTAAAAAAAATTATTTAGCTGTTAACAGATAACGGTATCAGTGTAAAATTAACAACTTAATCTATGTTGGTTAAACAGTTTAAGATACTTAGTAAGTTTTTATATTTCATGTACTCCGTAGCCGTCAAGATGTACGTCCCGTGGGAATAGTTGCGTGAGGGATAATGAATGCTGCATCAGAGGAGACGTCTGCACTGGTTTCGGAAGAAATACATGTAAGCACCAAAATTGAAGACACCTACAACGTCTAAGTTTTTGTTTAAGGAATTACAATATAATACATTTTGTGTTGAATTTTAAATTACAGGTAGGGAACCTCCTTCACCACAGGTGAGTTTTGATTAAATTGTTTGTTTTTATAAATATTATTTTTTTCTGTAAAAGTAACAACTGAATCTTTGTCAGTTAAACGGTTTGAAATGCATGTTAAGTGTAAATATTTCATTAACTCATAGAACCCTTCTTGTAAACGCAATGGGCAGAGTTGCGTGAGAGATACTGATTGTTGTGATCGAAACATCTGCACTGGTCCAGTTAGAAGTTCTACATGTAAGCACTGAAATTAAGGACACTTTATCATTCAATTATCAATCAGTAATGCTAAAATTTAGATTTATTAAACTACATTTTTCGTAAATGAATTGTAATTGTTTTAATATTTTTGGATGATAGGCAAAGCACCTCCCCCACCAGGAAGGGTGAGTTGTGTCTAAATTTTGTAACGCTTTATAAAATATTGTCAGTTAATTAAAAACAAAATCTTTGCCATTTAAACAGTTTGAGATATGTGTTAATTATTTACATCTAATGTACATGTAGCCACAATGTAAACCTTTTGGGGGAGATTGTAATAGTGATGATGACTGCTGCTCAAAAGACTGCAGTAGCAGAGGAGGAAGAAATGGAAAATGTGAACGCCGAAATTAACGACACTTGGAATTTTCAGTCCGTCAGCCACGTTAAACTGTCATCCAAAATTATACTTGAAGTACTAGTAAAGTTTCATTTTAATCGTAACAGAAATCTTATAATAAGTTTTGTCATTGGATAATATGCCACAAGCAATAAATTTAACTGTACTATTGAAATTTTTTAATTTGTTTTTTAAATATTTTCAAAAATTGACGAGACAATAAACTTCCATTAATAAAAATATTTCTACTGTTATGGAATAATTAGTAAAAAATTAATTGCTAAAAATTCGTAAGTATCATTTAACTAATACTTAGTCTCAACATATTGGCTAGAAGAAAAACAGCAGCTACTGTTTAGTTGTATTTTTTGAAGTTTTGAAACAATGCACATGGATGGATTATTTGTGGCATAAATATAGGATTAAACGAGTGAATAGAAGCTTGGCTATATACACATACTCGAAGTCCGCTTAAAAAGAAAGCTTTAATATTTACTGGAAATTGAGATCTATACTTCCTCTTTAAATTTAAAATTACTCTATTTTAGGTTTACAGATCGAAAATCATTGTACAGAAACATTGCGTTTTGACGTCGCTTGTAATTAATTTTATTTAATGTTGATGTTTATTACGACGAATGTGCTGCATGATCAGCGGCTTGTCAGTTTCCTTTAACAATAAATAATTGATTTTAAAAGTAGTATAAAAATTCAGGACTTTTTAAGATTTTTTAATCAGCAAAATACAAAATAGTGAACGTGTTGAAAGTGTGAATAATTATACCGTCTGCGAAGAGACGATATGACCCATATATCAAAATGACCCATATCCATTTTTAGCTCAAAACAATATCTACTATACACACAAATATTTAAATGTGTCTTAAGCGCATTTAAATACAAGATTAATCACTGTTCAAAATTAGTAAATACAACAATTCACAATTTTCAAAAACATGGAATTAAAAAACTACACTTTTTTTAAAAACCATGTAAAGAGAACTTTTTCCGCTTTTCAAAAACTCTTAATTAACATTTTGTGCATATTTTGCATTTTGTTTTTATGACATACATATGTAGCTCATTCTGATTCTAGCTTAAATTGGATATGGGTCATTTCGGTTCTTCACTGACGACATTTTACAAAGACTATTGCTATAAAAAATTTACGAATGGTCAAAGTCATCATAAATAACAGTTTAGGTAATCATTTATGTGCCCTGGTATGCATAATACATGCGTCGTAGGTAATATGATATCCTGCTTTCTGCAATACATTCTATATATGGCCTAGTTAATCTGCAGGGTCAGGGTGGTATGATATGGTTGGATTTTGCAGTAGTTAAAATATCATAGCAATGACTTATACCTATAATTAATTCGATTACAATTTAAGACAATTATTACTTTCAGCACAATTACCGCTTCCGCTGTTGCCCATAATTTTGCGCCATTGACTATTGCAATGCAATCTCGACTATCCCTTTTATTTTTGTTATTGTTTAAAAGTTGATCCCACTGGTCTGTAGTCTACGTTCCAAATAGTTGAGCCAGTGCAACGTGACATTAATAAATTCCATCAGGTTTTCAAAATTCGTGTGGATCCATGATTTCAAACTTCAAATATGTACAAATTACTAATTACAAGTTTTAAAAATACCTGTAAAAATACCTCAGATATAGGCGAAAAGGGTAGACGATAATTTACATAGCAGTTCAAACAGTAAAATTGCACTAACTGCGTAAGATTACGTTTGGATAGGGAACATTGAGAATAAAGACAAAATCAAGGTATAAAAATATTGATTTTTCTCATAAACTTTATTTTTGTCAATTTCAATTTTACTTTTTATTTGAATATAACATTCTTCGTACTTTTCAGATATCTAACTTACAAATTTGTAAAAACACAAGTACACAAGTACAGTTTTTTATACAAAAATTAAAATGCGTTTCGTTTTTCTGATCTTGGCTCTTGGTGCTTGGATCTTTGCATTTGTGTTGTTGCATGATACGGCCAACGCAGAACCAACTGAAACTGAAACTCAAGGTTTGCTCAAAAATTTATTGAGCGTTTGTACAAATTTAGGTTTATAATAATTACTTTTATGAATTACAATTTACTTTTTGTTGTTTGCTTTAGGGAGAAAAGTTTTGGTTGTGCAATTTCCAGACCCGGTGAGTTTTAATAGTACTATCCAGGTAATCATTAATTACGTTTAAATACAAGTTTTCAGATTTTGAGATACATATTATGCTTTTATGTTTTATGTACTCGTAGCCAATTTGTAGAGAAGTTGAGGAAGATTGCAATAGAAACTCTCAATGCTGCTCTTTCTTCTGCCCGCGCCGTCCCAAACCAGAACCCAGGAAATGCAAGCCCGAAACATAAGGACCACTACAATTTTTAGTCAGTCAATCACTAAAGTGTTATTCAAAATAGGCCTTAATAAGCCTTCACTCATGCACATGTTCAGTTAACACTGTTGATGAGGTTAAATGTCGGTTGACATTATTTATTGCATTATTGGGTGCTGAATAATCACAATATACACAAACTTTGTAAAGAAAACAAAAATTTGAATAAATCATCGCAAATATAATATTTAAATAGCAGTATTAATAATTAAATTTCGATACAAATATACGATCCAGTAAGTATAAAATACTTATACAAAAATTATGAAAAATTATCAATCTTACATTTAATTAAATTAAAATATTTTATTACTTAAAAAAACATTGAGCATCTCGAAAGTTTAACTTTTCTATTTTCATAAATTCATTAATAAGAAAATTATGCAATAAAACTGCCCCATTGGCCATATCAGTACCATACTGAAAGACTGTTGAACTGTGACAAGCACTTTTACAGTACACATCAGAATTACTTTACTAAATAGGCGGCGTTCAGCGTTGACAGGTTTTTATTACAGATATTCTAAAATGTTAAATTATTTTGCAACTAAATTAATCCCTTACATCTAATTAGAAGTTGTTAATTGGCGTGGATTTAATATAAAAATATTTTTAACACTGTTTACGTATATTATCGGTGCACCTAATTTAGTTTTAAATATGTCTCATTCTAAATCAAATAATAGTTAAAAAATCAACTTGTTGGTTCACTGTAAATCAGAAAACTAAAATGTGGTAATAACGCACCTGCATATTCTACTTCTACTAAACAACCGCATTTGGAAAAATCCGCGACACTTCTCGCTTAAAGAAAAGTGCTGCTTCCACATTCTGAGTGACATCACCAAAAAATATTGAATTTCCGCCCACTTCAATACGTCTAACAGAAACAACAGGCCCAGAATCCTCTGTCAAAATCCTGCCTAAAAACATATCATCAAATACAATAGGAGACTTGACAACGATTGACTTTAAGCTTGGAAAATCCCTTTGAATTCTAAACCCAGGCGGGAAAAATTTGTCATTCTGATTATGAGCCACAAAATTATTTAGGTCACTATTATCGCGAAACACAATCGTCTTTAATTTAATCATTACTGGAATTTCATTAATTGGAATGTTGGCAGTACTAAAAATAAATTGCAAGGGACCTAATTCAAGTTTCTTTAAAGTGTTTGAGCTGTACTTCAGTATTTTAAAAATGATGTTTCCCACACGTGGCCAAAAATTTCCGACATTGGAAAATTCATGAAAGTCCATACATGCAAAATATTCCAGTGCAAAATAATCTGAATCAGAGACAGAAACTTGCATTAAAAAACGTTCAAGAAGCTCAACATTTTTAGCATTTGGAAGGAAAACCAATTTTTTAAAAATGTGTTTTCTTTCCTTTCCATTTCCCTCTACAAAATATTTTAAAAATGTGTCATTGCCAAATTGAGATGCATGACCTGAAGGGCAGCGGAGGGTTTTTGGTGTTCCGTAAAATGATTCCAAGTTGACTGCTCCATCCAAAATGTTATAAAGCATTCTTACGGGCACAGTACCATCAATTGACAATATTTTCAGATTCGGAAGAAAGCAACTATTTATTTTTTGAATGGGCGGGTTATTGCTAATAGGGATGTCATTATCGCTTTCACTTTCACTATCAATGTCCATATCGTCTAAGTCAGCTACTTCCAGTTCCAATCCCGCCTCTAATTCAAGTTCCGGTTCTGGTTCTGGTTCTGGGCCCAGATTAGGTAGCGGATTAGGATTTGGTTCAAACCGCCAGACCACGATCTCGTTGTATATCACTGTAAGACGCTCAAGATTAACAGCCTGAGTAGTTAAAAAAAATTTCAGATTCTTGAAAGCAGACCATTCATATTCGTGTGTATCATTTTGATTGAGGTGGAGTGTAAATTCTTTAATTCGATGACCAATGTACGACAAGAGATTCTGAACATACGGAGACTTTAATTTACTCGTATTTAGTTGAAAGGAGTTGCATGGAAATCCTAATTCAGTTTCGTCTGAGTTCTGTATGACATTAATTAATTTGTAATAAATGTTTGCTGGACTATTTAAGTCTAGGCATTCATTGAGCCATCCGGGAAAACCGCTGCAGCGAAATCTTTCAATGAACGTTCCTGAATTGTTAAAATTTTGATATTGTAGGAACTGAAGAGTTATTTGTGTTCGTTTCTGGAGTTCAACTCCGCTGTAGTCCTTCCAGCGACGGGAGACTAAGCGGCAGATGGTCAGGGTGGACGTCTGCGCATATCGCAAAACCATTTTGAAGATCTGTTCAGAATTAGCGATTATTTAAACACTATTCTAATAATTCTTTTTTTTAAATTTACTTCAGCGATAGAATTAATTAAAAACGCACCATCCATCGTATTATTAGCTTTAAAAAATTCAAATATTAAATTAAAGACCAAAGCTAGGTTTCATCAAAAGTGAATTGAATTGAATCTTTATGCAAAGCGCAATCTAATGTAAAACTATAATTATACCAAACCTTGCGCTTTTTTATAGTACCATACACACTTATACAGTTCTGCGTACTATGTAGAGATATTCAGTAACAAAATTAGCAAGTTATAGTATCTACATAGGTGTAATACTATACATTTATATCTACGTATATCTTCGTGTATATCTACGTTGTCCAATGTTATGGAACTAAAGGAATAACTCACATGTTCTTCTGCAATTATGGTTTCTGCAGCAGAAAGTAAACGAAACACGTGATTTGATTGGTTTTGAGTTTGCTCAGGCTTTATTATTTGGTGGTAGTTTTGATTAATATTTGAATTTTCACGTTTACGACTAATTGAACTGGATGTGCAGATTCGTTTTTGTGAAAGTTGAAGCGCCATCATACAGTTCACAAAGAGATAGTACGACTGATTGTAAGATACTTAAAATTAGTAGTATAATATGGTGCTGTTTCTTTTATTGTTTGGTTCCTTTAAATTTTTGACTACCATTTTATGCAGTGCAAACTTTTACAAATTTTTATTTTCTTTAGCCACCACCTACAATAGAGTAGGACTCTCAGCTGCGGTACAAAACATTTCTTCTACTGACTATGAATGTTGCAGTTTGAAGTAATAATAAACGTAATTTGTAAACACGTTAGTAGCTGTTAACGCATCACCGCAAGTTCATCTGCAAGGGCATCTTTAGTAGGATAACGCAAGCTAAAGGGAAATCTAAATTAAACAAAAATACAATAATAGTACATACACATTGTGTAAATATTATGTAAAGATTGATAGTAGTTCAGGAAATGCGTATGAGTCAATAGTCAATAATACAAAACAGAATTACAATCTTTTCTTCGACTTTGGTCTTCCTAGTAGTAATTAATTCCTTGTTATTGTGCACAGTGAGAGTGAGACAATACAGTCCAAAGGTTCAATATGCACGTGAAAAGTAGATAGAAGCCCTTAAAGTACATGTAATTACTTGAATGTAAACACGTTTGACATACATTGGTATCACCTTTTAACTTTCTAGTCTATAGATTATTGTAGTACCTCTATTAAAATTAAATGATTACATAGAATTATTATTAATATCAGTATTTGTGTAACTTGAATTCAACAATGTGGGTAACGAAACTATCCTACAGATAATTTTTGATGTTATATTAAATTTTAATTAGGCGTAGGCCTAACCCAATCAAATCACGAAAATCCCTTATTATAGCGACATCAGAAAAATTTAAAATGTAATTTAAACGGCGTGAGACGAAACTATTTTGTGTGTGTTATTCGTGCTGTTAGTGTTACTTTTTAATCTGAAATTCGATTAAAGCTACTTGTTATTATAGCTTTAATTTATTTTAGTGTACAAAAAATAATATTTGCAACTTTTAGCAAATAATTGCTTAAGTCCCCTATATCAATTGTTTATGTTACAGGTAAAAAATTTCCCAGTTGTACAATGTGAGACTTTACATGTCTACAAGTCCCTAATTGTTAGTTTTATTTATGGCATTCAAAGTATCAATTAAACAAATTGTATTACTTTGAGGTAGCTACCTCTGAACTATCTTGATAATCTGCAAAAAATTATTAGTAGACTCAAATGTCTACGGTTAGGTATTTGATTTTGGCTGCAGTGCGATCATAAAAGAACAAATACGTGTATGTATAATGTATATGAAATTGCATATATTAAGTCCGTCAAAAGCTATTATTATCAAATTCTATGACGTAAAATTGCACGTGCTCATATTTTCAATTCCTTTTATCACTTCATAAACATTCTTATAAGGTTATGCTGAGCTATATAATATGTATGTACTTGGTGTGCATTAATTAAAATGCAATATTTACCGGTAACATAAAATTAATTTTGTCACGACCGTCGGCAACGCCGTTTTAATTAGTGTACTGTGGGTAAATTTTCTAAAACATGATGACATTTTTATTAGATGCGATGAGTACACCCACTATGGTGTGCTCATGAAATAAAATGATACATCTGCACATTAAAATTCTGAGTAGCATGCGTTGATGGGTGCAAAATACTATACTGCTCTAATAATAATAAATAAGTAGATGTGATACTTAATCCTAATATTTATAACTTTAGTAACTTCCATAAACGTGTTACTGGTCGTTCACCAACAGGGATACCTTTTATTTCACAAAAATTGAATTCTAATGAGCGAGTTCCATATCCAATTGCACTAACAATTAAATAAATACCAGAGAAAATGTGACAAGGCGGTAAAGTAAACTAATAATGTAACTCCAATTTGTCTAACTAAGTACAGTACTAGTGTACGCTTTCCTCATAAAACCATGTTAATTATTGCATTGTCCAGATTCTGCCAGATTATTCCTACTGTATAGATCAGAGCAAATGAGCGCATGTAAAGCATGTGGGAAATTCACTAGTTTGTTTGTAGCAGTCGCAATTAAACTGACAGTTCAAAAAATAAAATTCCTATTTCTACTTGAATTTTTTAGTTTTCTAAACATTTACAAATGCAAATGATACAGGTGTATTTTTTTTAATTACTTAAAGATGTTTTTATATTACCAGTAATTAAATGCAGTTTTAGCATAAACTATTTAAATATTGACAATTTTAGCTAAAGTGATAAAACTAATGCATAACATACCATTCTATCCTATTTATTTCGGGAAGATTTGAATTTTTTCCAAAATCTTCATCATCCTGGTTTAAAAATTACTTTTAGTAAGTTTCCTAAGAGAAAATTAGGAATGTTGTAGGAAACTTAGAAGTAGGGAAATGTTTCGCAGTCAAACTATCAATGGATAAATAATAACAACGCAATCCTATAAAATTAGTTTAATACCTTGATGGTTGCATATTACCTGCAAGAAAATCTACGTAATTGAATAAATGTGTATAAAATGTTTTAAGCATGGCTCCTTTATTACAGTTATAATTATAGTTTCTGTATTTTAATATACTGCTCACAGCACACGACAATTTTGTGATTTGTTATATAGCATTATCCGAATTATCAGTGAGCGGCGTGTTGCTGCTCACATTTCCTATTTTCTCACCACTGCAAAGATAACGCTAGACTCCAGTACAGATGTAGTTTAAATATATGCAGTTACTGTAAATTTCCGATTAAGTGCCAAATATTAAAAAGGCGCTTAAATAGGTCCCACGCTTTTAGTCCAAAATATGCACTACACGCTGATAGCACAATTAGTCGTCTGGACGTTTGAATATATTAGTTACGACTTCAGCTTACCAGTTTATCTGGATGATTTTACTTTTAACACAGTACTTACCACACATTACCTCATACAATGGGAGAGAAACGAAACAAAACAGATTTTCTAATTTTATAAAAACCTCTAATATATACATAATTAAATATATTCCTAAATTTAGTAGAGTTACAAATACAGTTACTTGTAATCAAATAAGACTAAAGGACTCTATATTTGTTTATTCAGCGAATGGTAAGTAGTATTGCATAATTATTTTATTTTTATGCTCTAAAATTGTGTCATTTTGCTAAAGGTAATATGATAATGTGTATCTTGTAGATCTACATACTTTCACAACTGGAGTTATTTTTCTTTTCTAATGCGCATCATATTGTTTGTTGTTAATTAATGGTAAATAATATTGGGCTATTTTAATATATACTTTTGAAAATACTTTTATTAACCGCCTACAACTAGCGAAAATTACATGAGAGTTAACGATTTTAGCTTGTAGTAAAGATGTTTTTGTTTAAACAGATTTTATCATACTTAAGATGGCAATGTCACATTTACTAAAATTGAAAGACCTTGTCCGAAACCCATAAATTGTACTCTTCACGAGTTTTAAAATTTTAAAATAAAGGTAAATATAAAAGTCAAATTCTTTTAATAATAATTAGTTAAAGCATTACTAGTACTTCAAATTATAAATAACGTGATAACTCAATTATGTTCAATATTTCCAGTAGTTTCCTTTTTAGCACACTTTCAGATTTGCATGGGTCAGTCTAAATAGAATATGAACAAATTGCGTCTAATTGATAACCTAAAATATGTAGCTTCAGTACACGCTAAACTAAAATATTTACTGATTATGTCATATTTTACAATAATTTGCAGAAACAAGTAATAATTATCTTAATGTGTAATCATAAATATACAAAATTTATTAAGTACCAAATGCATCTGCAACAAGCCTACAATATGGTGTTTAGTAAAACACAATTCCACAATCGCGATAATGTAACTTTTAAATAAGTGCCACGAGCAATTAATTAGTTTTGTTACTTAAACACACATTTAAAAATTTATACTATATATTACTATAGTTATAGTTCAATGCACAAAACAATGTTAGATGCAATAATGAAAATAAAATGTTGTATTTTTTATCATTCAATTTAAATTTTTTTGGTTTTATGCACGTTGTATTTAACTCTCCCGTCTCCTCCAACGCTACCTGTGCTACAGTGACCCGATGATCAAAGTTAATGATTGTATTCATAAGTAACAAATGTGAGAGTACGCATACTAATTTTCACATTTTTTTATTGGCTTAGCCAGGAGATATTGCTTTTCGAATTTAAAAAACCGTTAAGTGAGTTTAAAATTTTGAGACACCCGATTTTCGGTTTTTAATTATTTGCATGAGAACCACTTCACCCCCAGGGGTCAACCAAAATCAAATTCTAATAAATAGTGGGTAGGCATCTAATAAAAAATATTTCGCTCAAAATTCCTTCTGGAAGGGAAGCAAACCCCATAATCGGGGGTGAGTTTATAATTATGAGACGCACTGTATTACCTTCTATTTAGGTCTTCTCAAAAGACAGAAGTTCCTTGTTATTGTCAACAGTGAGAGTAAGACAGTACGGTCTAAAGGTTGCATATGCAAGTGAAAAGTAAACAGAAGCCTAGAAAATGCCTCAATGTAAACAAAGTTGACATATATTAGTATCTTCTTTTCTTCTTACGTTCTAAAGAAATGTATAACTCACATTTGCAGCTGATTTATATCGTCGATGTAGAATGAAGTTTGATCATCTCCTTTTGGGGCTAAAATAAATTATGATCATCTCCATTCTGTTTTAAAATGAATTTTGATCATCTCCTTTTTTAATGAAATACGCCAAATGAGATATGTTAATGATTAGTTAATGGTTTAGTGATTTAAAACTATGCACATTAAGGGTCACCCATAAATGACGTCATCAAAATAACCCCATTTTAAGTCCCTATGACCTCTCCTGTCATCAGAGTACCCGTTGGGTAAATGGCTATCTTTAGCATGCGATACCATGAATATCCAAGTAGGCTGCTTGACCATACCCATAACGTCATTTATGGGCGACCCCTTAGTTTTTTAAACTTTCAATAATGATTTATTGATAAATTAGTTTAATCAAATCAATAAATTAGTGCATCTTTCATGAAATCAGGGATTATTTCATCAATAAATCATTATTGAAAGTTTAAAAAATTAAGGGGTCGCCCTTAAATGACGTCATGGGTATGGTCAAGCAGCCTACTTGGATATTCATGGTATCGCATGCTAAAGATAGCCATTTACCCAACGGGTACTCTGATGACAGGAGGGGTCATATGGACTTAAAATGGGGTTATTTTAATGACGTCATTTATGGGTGACCCTTAATGTACTTAGTTTAAAATTACTAAACCAATTAAATAATCATTAACGTATCTCATTTGGCGTATTTCATTAAAAATGGAGATGATCAAAACCAACTTGTAATAAGAATGGAGATGATCATAATTCATTTTAGCTCTAAAGGGAGATGATCAAACTTCATTCTTCATCGACGATATGTCATTTATAAACATTTAAAAGTTTATGCTACATAATTCGAAAGTTTAATGTACCAAAAAGTTTTTAGATGCAAGAATTAAAATAAATTGTAATCATTTTTGAATATTACATTCAGTTTGTTTGGTTTAAAGCAAGTTTTTATATCTCTAATCCTAGCATTATTTACATAGTTTAGCGCCGATAAGAATTTTCCTACTGAGTTTTATTTGGTTACCTAACACAGATATAGTCTTTACCGTTTGGTTTTAAATATCGCCACAAAAAATACTTACAACATGACTTGAAGACAACTGTTGAAGATAACAATAAGTAATTCACAGTTAAATGCAACAATTACTTTTGCTTAAAAGTAAATCATTTTTTGGATGACGTGATTAGTTCACAGCAAGGAATATGCATATCGGTACTATTAACTACAGTCTATAAGTTATCCAAAAATACCGTCATCTAACTATAATTATGGGAGACCGTGGTACAGGACAAACAGACAAGATTAAAAATCATTTGTTAAAAAGCGTTGTGTTAATTGTTTCCGATTTATGTAGTTATCTGATAACGGGAGAGTGAAATTAAATAGCTTCTAAAAAGTGGTGTTCCAACGCATACAAATGTGATACGTCAAAAAAAGATTAACTGCATTCGAAATATTAGTGACTTATTTTTAATGGATTTTTAGGTTTTGTTGTAAACTGGGCTAAAGTTATTATCACTTTTAATCTACATAATAATAAAATTCAAATCACAGTCTCCGGTGTCCGGTGTCCGGTGTCCGGTGTCCGGTGTCCGGTGTCCGGTGTCCGGTGTCCGGTGTCCGGTATCGTGTTGCGTTACCTTATCCGTTTTTAACCCCTAACTATGGGGGTGTATATAACCGTAGAATCAAGCAAAAATGAGCTAACTAGCTACTTGAGGAAAAAATTAAGTCCCAAAAAACTTATAAAACTTAAAAACCTTGCCACAGTTTGTTTTTGTTACCTCCTGTTATGCAGAATACTGCAAAATCGCGCCCGCCAGTATAACATTCCATAGAAAATTAAATTTTCTACATTTTGGCACCACATACAAGGGCACATCAAAGGGGGTGCTTTAGCCCCCCCCCCTCCCCAGAAACGAATTTTTAACATTGCGAACATAGGAGCCGCCATTTTCCAAGATGGCTGCTCCTATCTTCTTTACATTGTGAGCCCCCCCCCAGAATCTACAAGTTCTGTCCGTAGGACAGGCCGGGTTACTTGTAGGTTGATTGTTATAATTAATAATTTTGTTATTTCATTCTTGACAGTTATTATTTTAATATTCGTGTTCATTCAGAGAGTAAATTCTTACCAGATTGACCTTCGGATATAATAAACAATATTTTTAAGTAGGATCGTTTAAGAAGCGTCAAAGTTAAATCTAAGCTTCAGTTTTTTCATTACGAAATACCAATAATTGACTGGATTAATAAAATTAAAAACTGTTAAAAATTCCCTTGTTTTGAAGAGCAAACCATTTAGTTTTTTAATTTTGCCGGGCTTACGACTTATTTCTTGGACTAAAGATTCACATATGCAAATAGTGTGCTATCTTACAGGGATAATTATAATACAATTTAAAATTCGCTCAACTCACGATAGTTCCTAAAAAAATTTAAATTTGAATGTTAAACATATTTAAGCTAGATTTATTGACTGGACCCTTTTTTTCTGTTTTTTCTTGACGAGACACAATATAATTATTGAATAAAATTTTCCTTCTTCTGATTTAGTGGACAAGTTTTTTAATATTTATTTCCACTTTATTCACGCTTTTAAATTAAATTAATTTTTGTAAAGCTGCCAAAATTAAAATCTTTTAATTGAACACAATGAAGTTTTATTGACTGAACCTGATGCATGATAAATATTATGAACATATTCAGTTAACACTTAATGCCAGCTATTTGTATTTGCGAGATTTACTGTTGTGTGTATCGTCGACGGACTTTTTATACAGATATTAAAAACTATAAAATATGTTAAAACTCTTAATTTAATCCCTTATATATAATCAAAATCTTATTGTAAAACAACGAATTCAAATGTAGTAATTCTTAACATTATGCTTATACATCTACCGTAAAGCTTCTAATAGAAGCCCCCAGCGTCTATTAAAAACAGGTCCTCCCACCCCTGGCTTGTATTGGAGACCCGGCCTCTATCAGAGACCCGGCTCTTATTAAAAATGTTGAACTAAAAAAATGCGACGCGACCTACCATGCCCGTAGTAAATTTTCACTAATACTAATAATTAAATCGTTTTTATTATGCTAAAATCAAAATTGTTTCTAATTTGATCCCTAATTCATGGAATCTAGTGCAATCCTTTGTAGAAAGGTATTGTTTGATTTTATTGGAGACCCGGCTTATATTCGAGACCCGGCTTGTATTGTAATTTATATCCGTCACCCCCGGTATCTATTAGAGACCCGGCTTCGATTAGAAGCTTTTACTACATAATATTCAGAATATTCTGCTTCTACTTAAGATTAAACAACCGCATTTGGAAAAATCCGTGACACTTCTGGCTTTAAGAAACGTTCTGCTTCCACATTCTAAATAACATCACCAAAAAATATTGAATTTCCGCCCACTTCAATACGCCTAACAGAAACAACAGGCCCAGAATCATCCGTCAACATCCTGCCTATAAACACATCATCAAATACAATGGGGGACTTGACAACGATTGATTTTAAGTTTGGAAAATTCCTTTGAATACTAAACTTAGGCGGAAACAAATTATTATTTTAATCATGAGGCATAAATTCATTTATGTCACTATGATCGTGAAAGACAATCGTCTTTAATTTTGTAAAAAATAGAATTTCAGTAATTGGAATTTTTGCAGTGCTAAACATGAATTGCAAGGAACCTAGGTCAAGTTTCTTTAAAGTATTTGAACTGTACCACAGTACTTTGAAAATTATGTTACCAACACGTGGCCAAAAATTTTCAAGAATGGAAAAGTTTTGGAAATCAATACACTTAAAATATTCCAATGCAAAATAATCCAAATTGGGGAAAGCAACTTGCATTAAAAAACGTTCAAGAAGTTGAACATTTTTAGCATTTGAAAGACATACCAATTTTTTAAAAAATGTGTTTTCTGTCCTTTCCATTTCCGTTCAGTAAATATCTCAAGAATGTGTCATTGCCAAATTGGGATACATGACCTGAAGGGCAGCGGAGGGTTTTTGGTGTTCCGTAAAAATATTTCAAGCTGACTGCTCCGTCCAAAATGTTATACAGCATTCTTACTGGAACAGTACCATCAATTGACAATATTTTCAAATTTGGCAGAAAGCAACTATTTATTTTTTGGATGGGAGGGCTTATGCTAATAGGGATGTCGTTATCGCTTTTACTTTCACTCCCAATGTCCAAATCTTATAAATCAGCTATTTCTGGTTCCAATCCCGCCTCTAATTTAAGTTCCAGTTTAGGGCCCAGATCAGGTAGCGGATTAGGATTTGGTTGAAACCGCCAGAATAGGATCTCGTTGTATATCACTGTAAGACGCTCAAGGTTAACAGCTTGAATAGTTAAGAATTTTTTTATATTCTTGAAAGCAGACCATTTATATTCGTATGTATCATTCTGATTGAGGTGCAGTGTAAATTCCTTGATCCGATGACCAATGTACGACAAGAGATTCTGAACATACGGAGACTTTAGTTTGCTCGTAATTAGTTGAAAAGAGTTGCAAGGAAATCCTATTTCCGTTTCTTCTGAGTTTTGTATGACGTTGATTAATTTGTAATACATGTTTGCTGGACTATTCAAGTCTATAGCTGAATTAGGCAATCTGTTAAAATTGCTGCACTCAAGTCTTTCGATGAACGTTCCTGAATTGTTAGAATTTTGATAGCGTAGAAACTGAAGAGTTATTTGAGTTCGTTTCTGAAGTTCAACTCCGCTGTAGTCGTAGTCCTTCCATCGACGAGAGACTAAGCGGCAGGTGGTAAATGTGGACGTCTGCGCATGCCTCGGAATCATTTTTAAGATCTATATGGAATTTCGCAGGATTTTTAAAACACTTGTAAATTAAATGTGCAAGAATAGGCGGAGGATCCGCGAAATATTAAAATAGATGCGGTAACAAAAATTATTCTAGAATCTTGGTGCAAAACAGATAAGGGATAGTCCATAAATGATTTCACCCAAATAATCACTATTAGGGGCCCACCTTCCCGCCCCATGTCATTCCTTTAGTATTACGTAAACGGCTATCTTTAACAAGGCATGCTATCAATATCCATCTTTACCCAATAACATAGTCGATGACGTCATTTATGGATGATCCA
Source organism: Dicyrtomina minuta (assembly GCA_949802685.1). NCBI lineage: Eukaryota > Metazoa > Arthropoda > Collembola > Symphypleona > Dicyrtomidae > Dicyrtomina > Dicyrtomina minuta. The sequence goes on along the minus strand of OX461808.1, from coordinate 135,285,330 downwards.
AATATCTCAATACGTTCTCCAATGTTATGGAATTAAAAACGTATGGCTCACATTATGTTCTTCTGCAATAACGGTTTCTGCAGCAGAAAGTAAACGAAACACGTGGTTTTGCTGGTTTTAAGTTTGTGGAGGTTGCAATATTTGGTGGTAGTTTCGTTTATTATTTTTATTTTCAGTTTTACAACTAATTGAACTTGATAAACAGATTCGTTTTACTGGAAGTTAAAGCGCCATCATGCAGTACACAAAGGAATAGAGTTGTAAATTGCAAAATACGTGAGCTTAGGGCTTGACGATAAAATATATTTTCTTTATTGTTTAATTCGTTTAAATAATTGACTACCTTTTTGTTTAATACAAACTTTTAAATATTTTTATTTTCTTTAGCCAGAAGTCACAATAGACTTCCATCTGGTTCAACATCATTGCTCTACTGTGACAGTTGTAGTTTATTTGAAGTAATAATAAGCGTCATCTGTAAACACGTAAGTAATAACTGTTGACGCATAATTAAGTTTATTTGCAAGGGCATCCTTAGTAGGATAACGCAAGATTAAGGGAAATCGAAATTCAAGAAAATACAATTAAATCAGATACACATTGTGTACATAATATGTACATATTGATAGTAGTTGAGGAAATGCGTATGCGTCAATAGTCAATAATACAAAACAGAATTATTATATTGTCTTCGACTTTGGTCTTCCCAGTTTTAATTAATTCCTTGTTATTGTGTACAGTGAGAGTGAGACAATACGGTCCAGGTTCAATATGCACGTTAAAAGTAGATAGAAGCCCTTAAAGTACATGCACTTAAATGTAAACACACTTGACATACATTTGTATTACCTTTTAACTTTCTACATTCTATAGATTAGTGTAGTGTCTTCAATTAATTATAACATAGAACTAATATTGTTTTCAATATTTGTGTAACTTACAATGAGATTTAACAATTCAGGTAACGAAACTATCATACAATTAATTTTTTATTTTATTATACCTAATATCCACTTCTGTCCATTGCAGAAAAATTAGTGTCAGCTTATAATTAGCCTAATTTTAAAAAATAACTTTTGAAAAAAACTGCATACTGTTTGGTAAAAATGTTCTTTCATAATTAATTAAAAATTTCAAAAAATTAATTGTGAACCAATTACAAGGACTTTAAATGACGACTGGCTTTTAGGGCGGACCATTCTTTACGAGATAGTAGTAAAAAATGCAATTAAGTTTACACCACTGCTACTATGTTCTTAGCGATCGCATTTCAACTGACAGTTAAAAAAATCAAATTTATTTTTCTACTTCAGTTTTTTAGTTTTCTGAACATTTACAAACGCAAACGATACATACGTTTTATTTTACTTAATAAAAGTTTTTTTTATTACAGGTAAGGCAAATGTAACTATAGCGTAAACTATTCACATTTTGGAAATTTAGGCTAAAGTGATGAAAGAAATCTGTAGTTAAAGTTTTTCCAAAGTTTCCATTATTCTTATTTCAAAATCGCTTTTTTTTACTAAGTTTTTTGAGATAAGACGTGACGCTTACAACGTGACGCTTCACAAAACTTGGGAGTATGGAAACTTTTCTATCATATTCTCATGAAATTTTAAAAACATCCCTTTCTGCAACATTTTAGGATATCATTTATTTTATGTTTACAAATTCACGGGGAAAATTAAAAATGTCAACTGAAATTGAAAATTTCATAACGACTAAGGAACAGTGAGTGAAAACTGAGAAACGTACTGTGTGTGGAAGCGGAACAGCAAATGTGCATTGCTGCTTCACTTTTATGCAAATTATAAAGCACATTGCATATGCAGGTAGAATTAAAATAAACAACGTATGACAAGCATGTTGCATCTTTGACCAAGCATATAATTAAATATAAAACTAAGCCATATATGTAAGGCAGTGCAATATTTTAAATGAAAGCTAAAACGACACCGAATTTTACACAGGTGAACTAGAGCATTACAAATCATACTACGGAATAATTACACTTGCTTACTGAAGATCTAATATAGATAGTAGCCGCAACATTTAAGGAGAGGCGGTTATGCGCAGAAATCTACACTAGACTAGCATAGTTCCCGTGTAGGGGTTCAACCATCTGCAGCTTTTACCCTCAGCTCTCTGGACTCCCTGCAAGTACTTCATTGTTATTTAGCTATTTATTAATTTATTTTAGTAAACCGTTAAGGCTGAGCAAAGCAAAATAAACCCAAAATTTGGCTGAAAACTGACAAAATGTTCTAGAATAGCTTAGCAGTCCAATCTTAAATAATTTTAGCTGTAAAATCTCTAAATCTCTAAAAGTGTTTAGAAATTATTTTTTAGTATAGTGCACGGTGCACATACCAACATTCAGAATTCAGATCAATATCAAATAAATACGAAATTAGGTTTACAACAATATTCCTATTTGGGTCATTTTGATTTTACTGCGAACTGAATGAGCGTTTGGGTCGGTTAGATTATTTAATAAAGAGGATGTACGTAAATGTTTTACATTAGAAACGAAACCTGACATAAGTGTAATAAGATTATTCGCAAAAAAATAAGAGAATCTACGTAATTACATAAATGTTTATTAAATATTTTAAGCACGGCTCCTCGATTAAAGTTCCATAATTTCCGTAGTTAAAAGCACTGCTCACAGCACCCGACAATCTTACAGTAATAATTGTACCATTATCCGAATAACCAGTGAGCGGCGTGCTGCTCCTTACCCCTTACATTTTTTTAGATAAGCCTGGACTTCAGTACAGATATAGTCGAAATATATTAATTTACCGTAAATGTTAAAGCTATCAGCGGTTAGCAAGTATAAAAAAAAAATTTTACTCATTTAGTTTAAAACAAACCCATTACCTACCTAACCACAATACACTAAAATTTACACTTTTTAATTTAGGTTAGGTTAATTTAGCTGGTATGTACATATAAGTATTAAAATGTTGTAAGTCGGATAATTGATTTTACAATTGTAGATTACTGTATCAGTTTTTTTTTAAATTTCAATAATAGCAATTCTATTTGTGTCTTAATTAAAGCATTCTAATGGAATTTACTGATTCTAGAGTTATTTATTATAGCATCATTAGAATAGCTATTAATATAATATATCGTTACAATACTTCTAAAATTAGATTCCAAATTTTATTTTAATATTTTAAAGCATTTAAAATTTTGCTCGTGTAACTGCAGTGGCACTAATGTTTTAATTGAAATTTGCATACATGCTAACAATAAGTAGGTGTATTGCTTAATTTGAATGAAAATGAAATTAATTTTTGTTAGTTTTTGTTTGTAGGTAAATGAGTACTAAAGAAAAAATTACTTTATTTGACGCATAGTTCTGGAAGGCAATATTAGTGTGGCTTTCCCCAGCTAGATGTTGGATAGCACGTACAGTGAATACTTATACACTTTTATTTAATGCATGTTCAAGCTGAGCTCGGTTATAATAATTTGAAAATATTTGATTTGTTTTATTTCTACATAAAATAAGTAACCGACTTTGACAGGCAATAAATCAAGTTTTGAACCCTTCCAAAACGTCTGGTAATTTTTGTTTCTACTTTTTGCATGTTTCTTTCAGTGAGGTCCCGAAAATGAACCCTGTTTCTTTTAATTTTCAAAAACAAGCTAGTTTCCAGTTATAAACTTGAAAATACTTAGATTCAGTTTTAAATTGCCGTTCAAACAGTAAATTACTAATGTGCAAATTTAGTAAGTCACTGATCCAAGTATCGAGTATAGGATTTTGTTGGAAATTAAAATTGGCCTATATTATTATTCTGTTAATTTTAATATGGGACTAGCATGTTTTTGAAACATTCAATTATACATTATTACCTAATAATGTAAGCAATATATATATTTGAAGCATTCGTTCGCAGAATGGTTGGGATAATGTAGGGAGTTCAGAATTTTCAGGAATCTATGCAAATACTGTCAACGGCTCATCATTAATTTATTCAAATTGGGAATTACATCACTGTAAATACGAGTTTAACAGCCAATTGTTCAGCAAAACAAGGTAGACAGGAAAATACAGGAATTTATAACGCCATTTAACTCATTTTTGTTTAGAAGACTCATACATCGCGAGAGGATTCTGGATTTCCGAGTTTAATATTTTCAGGAAAAAGGCTAACGCAGGCTTTATTGTCATTTAAAAATAAATTTCTCATGCTGTCTAATGTTAAACTCTTGATCATGATTTTACAGAAGAGGCTCATATGAGTTTAGTCTTCATCTAAGCATTGCTCCCTCTGCCCCATTCAGCCCCATTGGGTAAAGAAATGTCTGATTAGACGCTATTAATCATTTTAGTTGTATCCACAAATCCAAAATAAGAAAACCACGCACTAAGTTTTTTTTAGTGATTAGAAACAAGTAAAAACAATTTAATAATTGTAAAACGCTCTCTCTCCAATCTTATTTTGTAATGAGAAAGTGTTATTTGATATTAGCAGTAAGGTTTCTGTATGATATTATTATTCTACTTAAATTCCCTAGTAAGTTGCAATTTCTGGATATTCAATTACCGTTGGCAATTATGCTCTAATGTTTGACCAACCTTTACTAATGGTCTTATAATTCAGAGCTAAAAAAGCATGATTGACACCTAACTGTATCAATCGTTAGGTTAGCATTGCGGCCTGAGTTGCAATTTTTTTTAATTTACGGAAAGCAGTATAATATATAATATAATTTTAGGCAAGTACGATTGTGTACCAGTGTAAATAAAGCTTTTTACTTTCTCTCTCTAAATATAATATACAAGAAATTTCCAGTTTAAGAAAAAAGAAAGTTTCAAATTACTTTTAATATTCAACCATAACACCTTATTGTGCAATGATACTTCGAGGTTCGATAATGTTAAAAAGAATAATTTAGGGAATACTAAAATAGATAAAACTTTTTTGTTGGCAAAAATAATTAAGATTACGAACTTTAAGGGTTCGAAATATTTTTTTATGCATCCTTAAAAAATATAAACGTTGTATTTTATAATATATGCAGAAGTAAGTTTTTGTTTCAAATACATATAATCAATCAATACATATATATTTTGACATATTTTGGACATGATTAAAAATGATTCTACTTTAAATGTGATACTAACTCGGGCCATTTTAATTTGGTAATTAGGTTTACGTGTAGTGAGGCAGGTTGTAGCCAAAACCACGTAGGGCACATCAAATAAAAATTAATAATTACAGCCCACTTTCAAAATCAGAATCATAATCCGTTTTTAGACACACATTCAAAAACATATATTAGATGAAACAATTTTTCTTGACGAATATTGTGATGACACTAAAACAAATTGCCATAAAGGCTCAATACGTGAAACAATAAAAGTTCCCTTCATTTTTTTTTGTTTCTTTTTAAGGGAAAATGTTTATTTGAATTTGCACTACATACAAACTAGCGTAGCCGATGTGGCGATGTGACACGTAAATGTCTTTCCACATTTTCACAGAATACAAGATAAGTCAAGCATGAAGACATGCATTTTAAAATTTTACTCCACAGATCAGGGTTTACATTTTTCTATGCTGAATTTAAAAGTGGCTGGGAACTATTAATTTTAATACGAAATGAAATGACATTTTAATTTGAGAACTTGTGATTTATGAAATTAAAAACGATGGCCGTTAGCTAAGCTATACCTATATGCTATACCAACCTTCCCATGAAACACTTGAATTCCAATTTTAAAAATTAACTAACTTCAGATTTTTAATTTAATTGTATCTAAATCAGGCGAATAAATTATTTGTACAGTTATACACCAATAATTTTAATTATGATGTACCAATACCAAGATCAAGAAGCCGTGCGTCGCGCAGCAAACTAGAGAGGAATTTGTTAATTTTATTATTAAAAATGGGTTGTTTATTACATAGACGTTTTCCTTAAAATAAATAGATCTTTAAATTATTACGTTCCAATATTATTGATTTCGTCGGTTTGTCACATACCGTGATTACCTCTTGAATGAATTGTAGTCAGTAATTTTTGTACGCAGCAGTCTAAACACAGTTGTTATTCTCAACCTCGAGAATATGACAAAAATTATTGCTAATATTAGTTTAAACACGGCGTTGAAATGCTACAAAAATAAAAAATCACAGTACGTTTTCATCGTATTTGATGTTATCTAATTAGCAGCTAAAATTCAGGCGACATTACAAATGTCTGTTACATTGTTATCAATTTTTTATTTTGGAAAGACTTTTAAATTGCACAATGATCAGCAAAATCACCCGAAATTTTTTTAATCAGTAGTTTCAGCTAAGGTTATTAAGCAGGTTTTTTCATGTTTCTTAAACATATAAAAATAATAACATATTATATACATAAATATTTACTACAATAGCGACAATTTTAATGATAGCTGTTTGTAGATAAACTATTTTATTCACTAAATACTATGCAGAGGACATAATCAGAATCGCTTTCTTCAGCCTGTTGGTAAATACACCTTTTGCGCAACCGCAATTTTAAATTTGCCTTATTGCCTAAGTGTATTTAACGACCTAGCTACACATTTGGCAACAATTACATTATACACAACACAGGAAAAAAGTATTATAGCAGTGTGTCGAGCTATAATATCAAACACATTACAGAATGCATTCTTCCTCAAGGATGGCGTGGGGTTTAATGGCGTCGGAAAAGATAAGCACTGTTTACAGTATTGATCCACAAGAGTTGTCGGGTTACTACAAAATATCAATTCTTCAGCATGAAATATTAAAACTTGATTTACTGGAATTCACCTTAGCAAGTGTTTTTAGCAAAGACTAAAATGACATATTGAGCGGCGTTATATTGCACAAAATTATTTCATAAATTTACAAGCCGAGATGCAATCCCTTAGCACCTTCAGAAGAATGATTTAACAAATTTGAGCCTTCCCCCTGATTAAACGTTTAAAGATATAAAGGTAAAAATATTTGCATACGATGATACGATGCTTTTTAAATCAAACTGGTTGGTACCATATTAAAGGTACTACCGTATTACACCTATGCCAAGAGGATTTTAAAAATTTCGGAAATATTATTATTTTTTTGAAAAATTTCAAAAACATTTATGTACAACAAGCAGTAGGGATTACGCTTAAAATATTTTAAAAGTTTGTGTTATTTAGGAAATAAGACAGCAATAAAATCTCAGGACTGAAATTTGTTTTGCTGTTCTAAAAGGCCGAAAATCAAAAATATAATTATTGAATGATCAGGGTTATCATTTATTAAAATCATACTACTAACAAGTTGGCTGGAAACACAGCTTTTAGCAATACATGATTTTGAAATTTTAATAAAAAATGCAAAACGCATAAATCAAGCTATATAACATGTATTAAACATGCTACAATTTCGTCTAAACTATCTACAATATTTATGTATAATTACCTTGCTTACAAACCCCGTGAGAGTTTGTGATTCGTAAAACGATGATTAACTGCCTTCGAATTATTAGTGTGTTATTTTAGATGGTGTCATTGATTTTTGTTATAAATTGCGCTAAAGTTATCAATAATTTCAATAGGTAGGTAATTAAATTAGTTTTGGTATTTCATTTTTGGCATTCATATGCATAGTTTTAACATTTTTATTATTCAGCCAGAAAAATAATTCCAAATAATCTTTAAACATGAACTAATTATTCATTTTTAATGGAATCGTTTAAGCAACGTCTAAGTTTAATTAACTGTTCATTTTTTTATATTTTAAAAAACAAATTATTAATGGATATTTTTGCTATAAAATAAAAAACTGGTAATATTTTCCTAGTTTTGAAAGGCAAACCTTATAAGCTTTCAAATTGTCCGTACATAAGACTACGGGGGAAGTGATGGAGAGAGTGGGATTTAGTTGTAGTTGTAGTTGAAGTACCCGAGAGTATTGACTGGGACAGCCTGGGCCATGACAAGGATTGAGACATGATGTGACATATGGGACTGAGACGACAGAAAACCTTGGTAAGCATATGGGTATTTAAGTTAATTGTAATGTAATGAGGAACAATGAAAATGAACTGAAACGACAGATAACCTTGCTAAGCTTATGAGCATTTAAATGCATTATAATGTAATGTCATGGGTATGAACGGGAGGAAATGAGGAAGAATGGAGAAGCCCGGAGCCAGTGCCAATGTTTGGACTGCGTTCCCATGGAAACGTATTATATGGTATATAAATCAGCTAAGATGTGGCTGCCAGTGCCGATCATATGTAATACTAATGGATTGGAGCTGTGGCTGTGTTGTGGAGGGCCGTCAGTGTTGAATTTAAATTTGAAATTGATGGAATTTAAAGTGAGCGGGGACTTGTATTGTTTATATGCATCACTATGGCAACGGGATCATATGGTATGTACAAAGAGATGAATGAACAGAGTTGCAGAGTATTTCCAGAGGGGGAGGCGACATGCCTATTAGATTGGAACCATATTGGCACCATGGGATATTGAATACAAATGTACATACATGCCGTGGATGCCGTGGATGCCGTGGATTTTGGTCGTATGTCTGCACAGTGCAGTATTAGAGGGCGGGAGCACCTTAACTCATTTGGACCCAAACTGGAACCATATGGAATGGAATACGAATGTACATACATGCCGTGGATGCCGTGGATGCCGTGGATTTTAGCCGTATGACTGCATATTGCAGTAGGAGAGGGCGATACTGTTCCTTCTTATTTGAGACTCGTATTGGAAATCATGCAGTGTAGTATTTATACAGGCATGTACATATATGCCGTGGATGCCGTGGATGCCGTGGATTTTGGGTAGTGCAGTATTATAGGGCAATACTATTTTCTATTCATTTTTGACTTGTACTTGAGAGCTTGTCATGGATAGAATTTGATGCATAATGCAACGTAGTTGAATATCAAGTACTACTTGTATTTAAATGGAGCCCGTTACGTACCAATGTATGTATATACACATTATTTAGTATGTATTCTGTACTAATTGGGTAATGTTAAATACAATTAGCATTTATATTAAATTAAATTATATACATGTTACATAATTTATTACACTAATTGCATTATTCTAATTTACGTACCTATTTAAAATATTTAAATATTATAACTGCAATTAAAATTAATTAGCAATTAATTATTTTATTTCAAAAGTTAAAAAAAAATGACCATTCAAAAAATCTTATTAATTATTAAAAATAAGTTGAGGGCAAAAATAAAAATTAGCAAGCCCATTTCAAGCTGGCATGTATATATGTATATGCATGTGTCAGTATATAGCATATATATACACTGTAGCGGGATGTATATAGCAGTTGGTCGATATTTGAGTTCTGGATTAAATAATATTCTAAAATATTCTGTATCATTGAGAAATACTGGGCAGAATTAGATGCACCTTACAGCCCTTAGCATTGGAAAGTGCACTTAGCTAGGGTGGCAGTGTTACTGTTGCTGTGCGTGACGTGCATATTAATAGCTAATTAACTCAACGCTCCGACCAAGGCTGGACTGAAGCTTCAGTTGGGCCCAGTGGACTCATGAAATCAAACTTTTGGGACTGATGGAGCTCTGAGCTTTAACTTTACATGTACCGAGCTGACTACTTGTGCTACTTATAGACAAGACATACAGACCATGAGATATATGTATACGATTTATGTAAATGTATGTATGTACATGCCCCACTATATACCTATACACTGCCTTTAAATAACAGTATTCCATTGTGATTATTGACTATAATGCTGTATACTGTAAATACATACAGTTGCTGAGGTAGGAACGCTGGAACGAAATAATATTATATTTCATTATTGAGCTCAACTCGACAGAAGAAAGCACACTTCCAGACCTTTAGCATTGTAGCAGGCAGAGCAAGGGAAAACTTTGTTACTTAGGATGCGCGTGATATGCATATTAATTGAATATTGATCCATCGTCCACTAAAACTGGCTTTGAGTTTCTCTATAGTCCAGTGAAAATATGAAATTGAAGGTACAGGGCCAGGATGGCAACCTAAAATGTACCTGTTATGGGACGGATACAAGCTTTTTTGTATTAATGCAAGTCAGGTGGGCCGCAGGTTTCTATGGGATATATGTTTAGTTGTTTGTTTGTTATATGTTTCTAGTATATAGCTTATGAATCACAACAATTAATATGATAAGTGGGGATGCAAGTGCAAACTGCAAGTGTAAAATACAAGGTACAACAGGTGAACAAGTGCAACGAGATGCAGGTTGTTTTTTATATTATGCAGAAACTGTATGCAGGTATTCGATTGCAGAGTAAAGTTTGATTGTAATGCAGTGTTTACATATATACATATTTACAAGTTTATTTTTTTTGAATTTTCTTCCACACACACACAAATTCATACATACAAACATTTACACACATGATTTACAAATACAACAGACATACATAGTTTTACATTGACTATTTACAAGTGTACACAAGTACACGTAATATTTACAGCCTAAAATTAAATTTGAAAGTTTACATAATATTTACAAGTGTGCAGTAAATCTGCACACGCTATAATTAATTTATATATTTACAAGTCTACGCCTACTACACAATGACAATTACATTTACAATATTATTATACGACTATTTACAAACATGTACATCTTACTTTACTACGAAACACTGCCTAATAATTATTGATACATTTATTATAATATTGTGTGCACTATAATTATGAAACTAAAACTATTTGTGTAATACTTATTCACTTCTTAAACTTTAATTACAACTACAATTAAAAATTAACACTTCTTTTTAATTACTGTCCTGAAACTGGTTAGTATTGTTTCTTATTTATTTTTTATAAAACTCTAACATTATATTAAATAAATATATACATATTTTTTCAAAAGTTAAACATAATAAATTACTTGCTGACATTGTAATTACATTGTTTTTACAACAACAACTGCCTAGTCTTCATCAGATTCTTCTGAATATGTGAAACCAGAATCGTCTGTTAATCCTGAGTGACAGTCAAGAGATGAGGTTGGAGAAGGAGGAAATCCTGCAAATATCTCTTTCCATGGTATCTTGATCTTTGGTTGTTTAACTGCTGCTTGAGATTCTGGTTTTGGTTTCTTTATATCTTCAAGATGTTGCGGTGATGCTCTGCGTTTTTGCTCTTGTTGCTGTAAGCTTTCTTTTGTAACAGTTATTTCTTTTGGTTCTTGAGCTGCCAGCTTTAGGTTTGTATTTGTCAAGTAAGCTACAAAGTCGTTCATTTCAACCAGTGTGAATTTAATGGTCGGGCCACCGTAATTAGGGTACTGCTGAGAGTACTTGTCAGACAGATTAGAATTAATGAGCATGTTATAAGCTCCTGTCAGTTGATTGAATGAAAAGCGTACTCGGACTGACTTGACACTAAAATGTGGAGACTTCCAATAGACAAACTTCTTGAATCTGCTTTGAGGTTCTTCAAACATGAACTCGACTGGTTTACCAGCAAAGTACGGAAGATGATCTGTTACTTTGCGGCCAACAGTAGGGTGATCCTTATGTTCTTGTAAAATCTGAGCTGCCCATTCAACTAGAGAAAGACTTTCAAATTGTGAGAAAGAAATTTTGGAATGCTTGGCTTCTCCGTTTCTTCGACCTAAATAGTAGAAATGTGTCTTCATGCCAGGGCTGTAAACAACACGAGCTTTGACGTTGTCCCCAATAAATACAGAATCAGAAGTTTCAAAGAATGCCCAGTTTTGGGAATCAATATTTGCTGTATTCAAAGTACTTGAAGATGCTTTGTTCAGATTACGCGACGGTCCAGGCTGTTGGGTGTAGTCCATCTTGTCAGATGCCACAACGTTGTTGATATTTTCAATGTTTACAGAACTCAAGCAAGACTTTGCCATGGTGACGGGAGGAAGTGAAGATAAATGCGCCGTGCTGCTCTTCACAGATAACTTTAATATGCTCACTTTATCTGACTGAGTATTTAAAAATCCTTGATGAAATGTAGTTTGCTATAGTTTGTTGTACTGCTGAGACAAGGACACTTGAGACAATATTACAAATCAAAGGTTTGAGTAGAAATGAAAATAATTGCTCAGTGGGCAAGAGTGTTATTCTATTTTAGATGAGCTCGAGTGTTCTGATTTTTGCTGCCGTTTGTGCAAGCATTATTATCATATGTATAACCTACTGACAATATTAGCAGTGACTTGTGATTGGTCTTGTTTCATATAGGCCCTGCCCTCTTATTTTGTATTCACAGGGACGCTAGGTTGTTGTGCGTCACTAAAATATTAAGCATTATTGTTGAGTGTAGGCACTCATATAGAGAGGTTGTTAAAGCCGTCAGCCAGTCAGTCAGCTACTTATAACCAGTGTGCATTAGTGGAATTATTGATTTTATTTTCAGTCTCATAGAGAACTGAAAGATGAAAGTAATTTCAGAATCTACTGTTACGTGTGCTAACTCGTATTTGTGTGGGTACTGTACACAGACATTTCAGTCTACAGAGCTTCGCAAACAACACGTTATAGAAAATCATTCAAAGTATGAGCGCTATTTAATATCAAAACACCGTCAGTTTGAAGAACATCAAAATCTTATTAGACTTGCCCAAAAGTTTACGTGCCAGCTATCATTAAAATCAAAAGACTAAACAAAAACTATATACAGTGCTGTTTTATGTAGAAGCATGTTAACTATTGTGAGCTGCCAATACTGTGGTCGCTATTACATAGTCAAAAAAAGCTTGTGGTCACGAAAACAAGAACAAAAATACGCTAACAGAGATTTGAATTCTAAATTCCATACAAACAACTTTGGATCTGTACAACTTCGAAATTCCTGTAGTGCGTGTCATGGAAGAATAGTTTTTTTTTCAACACAGATACAACGTCTTGTATGTTCGAATTTACGAGACAATAAACTTTGGCTAAAACCACCAAATCGATTTCTAAAAACCGATCATTCATCAGAAAGGAGTATATCTGAACCGTCTAAAAATATTTGCTGTAGACATGTAAAGTGCTGTTCCTGCAAACGAACTCCACATCAATTTTCAGAAGCAGCAACAAAAGTATTGAATGAATACAGAGAACGTAATCAACCGGGGTCAAGCCGTTTTTCAATCAACCCAGATTTAGTTCCACTAGTTCCAAAGTCTTATTTTTATGCCTTTAATCTTGAGCACACTTTGTGCTCTGATTGCTTTTACAAGCACAGACTTACAGCAAAGGATAACTTGGATTGCAATTGTACATGCGATTTAAGTGGTGCAATTTCAGATAAATCAACTACTTGTGAACTATTGGCAATAAACAATTATAGAGAGTTTGAGTTATTATCTCAGAATTCAAGTATGCAAATCTTTGCGCCTCCAGAAATTCCATACACTTTTTTAGCCCCACGTCAAAAACAAATTGTGGACTTGGTAAGAAAACAAATAAGTTTACCTGGAAGACTATTTTACAAAACACCATTAAGAATGATAATTGTGGGTATCCCAGGCTCAGGCAAATCAGCAGTAATAAAGACATTGCAGCACATATTGTCGCAAAAGCAAAGCCAAGATGAAACTTTTTCTTTTAGAATTTGTTGTTTTCTTGGAGTATGTGCCTCTAGTTTAAAAGGCACAACATTTCATTCTTGCTTCAAAATAAAACCTTTTGCAAATGGGAATATCACTGACCAACTGAAGAACGGTATATCAGCTGTCGATAAATACAAATTTCGGAATGTTAAAGTTCTACTTTTTGACGAAGTTTCAACTATAGGCTTGAAATTACTGCATTTTGTTGATGCCTTCATGAAACTAGTAGATCTATCTCGGGCAGAGCTGCCGTTCAGCGGAAGAACCGTACTTATGTTTGGAGACTTTCTTTAATGTTCTTGTTTGGGAGACAGTAATTTGTATTCTCAGTTCATAGTACAGACTTCACAAGAATTACGAGAAGCTTCTCAATTGTACAAGAGTTTCAATACTGCTTTTGTATTAGACACACCGTTTCGGCAGAGCAAAAATGATTCAAGACAACTGGAGTACTACGAGTTTCTAATGAGGCTGAAATATTTTAAATGTACCCCTCTGGATCTTTACAATTTGCAACAACGACAGAGGCACATTTTGCAATCTGATCTTTCGAATATTGAATTTGAAGAATTTGAAAAATCAATTCATCTTTTTCAAACAAACAACAATGTAGCAGCACACAATAAGTACGTATTTTTAAATAAAAATACAAATTAAATTTTTCCTATAAATTTTATTAATAAATGTAGTTTAGGATTCGTGATATGTTTTTAAATGAATAAATGATTTAAATGATTTGATTGTAATTTTGTAGGAAGATGATCCAAAGATTTCATGCTGGGTTTATTGAGGTTCCAGCTTTAATTGGAGAAACCAGCTCACTTTTAAAAGATCCACTTGAAGTAGATTATGGCGCACGTATCATGTTAACGCAGAATTTGGACGTAGCATCGAATCTTACTAATGGGAGCCGAGGCACTGTTGTGGATTTAATATTTAGCTCCGTCAAGAACAGACTTTACTGGAACAATTATGTTGAAGCTATAGTTGTAGACTTTCCAAATTACAGAGGAAACAATATTTTTGTTACCTCTAGAGGAAAAGGGGTAAAAATAACACGTATTGAATACTGTGAACTAGACTTAGAAACAAATCAATATGTTAAAATCCAGGCATTTCCACTTGTCTTAAATTGGGGAATGACAATTCACAGATCGCAAGGCATAACAATAGAAAAAGGATGTGTGCACTTGGATACAAGAGAAATTATAGCGTGTACAACTTATGTAGCTCTTTCTCGATTTAAATGTTTTTAAAATCTTATGATTGTCGACAAAGAAATAATACAGGCCTCAAGAATTTTAGTTGTTCAGCATGAATATGAAATGCAATTGCGATGGAAAGAAGAAGCTCGACTAAAAGAACTTGAAGTGGAAAACAGAAAATCTCGTAAAGCAGACATGACTAGCCAAATAGATCGATTTTTATAAATAAAAAGTGCACCATTTTGAAAAAATGTAAATACAAGTTAATACTTTTAAATATACTATACATTGTAGTTTTTGTGTACATACTCTTACTTTTAATATAAAGTTAGTGTGAATGTAATAATAATTTACACTTTCTAATTGTAATAGTTGTAATATTTTAAAAAGGATAATATATTTAAAACTGATAAAAAAATCCCATAATTGAAAAATTCTGCAACAAAAATTAAATGTAAATTTGTAAATATGTAATATGTGCTATAAATTGCGTGCGATTATTTAACAGCGTCCATTTGTAGTTTGAATGCACACCGCAGTGGTTCACATATAAAACGTACACATCATGGCTGATATACGAAAATCATATTTAAATTCTAGATTAAAAGGATCGTTTTCTGCATTAAGTGGTTTTGTCAAAAACAATAAAAAATTCAAGGACAAAATCACTGTAGACCAAGAATTAAGTAAGCTGCGTTCATTTAGTTTGCACAGACCAATTAAAAAAAAATTTAAACGCAGACGAGTATTAGTTAATATGATAGGGGAAATTTTCTGTGCTGATCTGAAGATACTTAAAAGCGGCATGGCTAAACATAATTCAGGATTTGCCAACATATTATTTTGCATAGACGCGTTCAGCAAGAAGCTATACTGCAGATTTATTAAAAATAAAAAGCCGGAATCAATAATAAAATCAATGAAAAGCATTTTTCGAGAAGCTAAAATGACACCAATTTACTTGTTTACTGATCAAGGTTGTTATTAGGTACAGTAACATACAACTATAATTTTAACAAGTATTACTATATCTTATTAGTAAAAAACGCATTTAATAAATGTTCAAATATTATGTGTTTAGGAACTGAATTCCGAGCAGAGACGTTTCGCAAGTTTTTGAAGGGTCATCGAATTAAGTATTACAATACTTATAGCGAAACAAAATCAAGCATAGTAGAACGTGTAATAAGGTGCGTCTAAATTTTACAAAATTAGAAGTAACTAGACAATATAGAGCCTCATTTTATGAATTTTAATGTAATAATATGTGTTTTTTTGTATGTTTTTAGGACAATTTTTGAAAAAGTTGCTCGTTTTATGACTGAGAGAGACACCTATCGCATAATTGATATTTTTCCTGCTTTTTTGAAAAGCTACAACAACACTTTTCACTGTACAATTCAAAGAGCCCCAAACGCTGTCAATAAATCTAATGAGAACGAGGTTTGGCGAACAATGTTTGCAGATCTTATCAGCAATGAAAAGAGCCAAGTGTCAGCTTTCAAGCTTGGAGAACGTGTACGGATTAGCCGGACTAAGATCTTGTTTGAAAAAGGTATAATGTGTCGTTACCTATTACGTTAGAATATTTTAATTAATAATATATTATCCTATAAATAGACTTGTTTATTGAGTTATGAAGTTAATATACCTTTGGCTTTTTAACAGGATACAACCAGAACTTCAGTCTTGAAATATTCAAGATTAAGTCAATTAACTTGACAACAATCCCTGTTACTTACTATTTAGAGGATCTGGATGATAATAGTATCACTGGCGGTTTTTATAAAGAAGAATTGAGCCGTGCCTAAATTCTCAAGATGAGTGAATCACCGTTTATTCCGTATCTTGCAAATACAATTAAACAGCACATATTGCAAAAACGAAGAAGATTAGACAGACACAGCTGCTCAGTGCTAGATCGCGACACAACAGGAACAGAGAATATTTATGTTACATTGACAAGTGACCAGCAAAACCATATTTATACAGACAACAGTCCGTCAAATTTTGTATCGGTACTTTCAACTCCATTAGATCTTGACAATTATGACGTTGGGTTAGTCAGTTTGAGATACACAAGCAGTAAACAACCTGCAATAGTACGGAATTCACGAGCACCTCTGGTTAGAAAAGTCCGTAATGTGGAAAGCAATGAGATGGAATTAGCACCAAAACTATTTCCAAATTACGTGCCTACTGAAAAAACTGCATTTAGTTTCCAAAAGACAGCATCCAAAATGAATGTGTTTATGGGCAGCCTTAATGACCGCCTAGTAGAAACAGTTGACCATTTTCCATTAGAAATTGTTCAAAGAGCAATAAAGCAACATCCAGAGGAAACTTATATTCATTTTAATAATTTAGCACCAAATGACACTGTCAACATAAAAATTTCGCCAGCTTTAGCCTCTTTATTTATGGTCAATCGATACAGATTTATGTCTGGGAGACAACTGCCATATGGAAATGTAACACAGGCAAAATTAGACACAGTCCCAATGAATACAGTATTTAATTTTGTCGCTCACAAATTTGTCAACACCTCAAATGTTATAAAAATATATGAAGGTTTCGAAACAATATTACCGTATAGAAAGAGAATAATTGACGGTGACGCTGACATCAAGAAATACTTTGAGCGGTTTGGCACAGAACTACAAGAAAGAACTGGCATTAAAATCAAAATTGAATTTCCTTCCATGGAGCTTGGAGAAACTAAATGCAAGTTGACATTTGAAGGTAAAGAAAATGAATACGTTGTCTTACCAGAAGAGATTGCTGTTTGTCTCGGATTTCAACAAGATAATAAATTTTTCAATGGCGTTTATAATTTAGAGTCTGACTTTGACGAAGAAAAATACAGCGAAATTGAGGACAACAAATATTTATACATACAATTGTTTCAATTATATTTAAATTATCTTCCAATGAAAGAACCAGAAAAAGTTGACTTGGATCATGTTGTTCATGAAATTAATCGTACATTATCAGAAGGTTCGTTAGGAGATACAAGAATACAGTTTGAGCACAAAAATGGTGAGCTTAGTATCCCTCAAATGAGAGACGATATCTCAGTACAATTGCCAGCGTTGGTCAATAGATATTTTGGATTTGAAGACAATTTTATTTTTAAAACTGGAGTGGTTGGACGACTCAAGACTGAACTAGCCGAGCAAGAGGAAATGGAAAGAGAAAACGAGGAATTTAAAGAAGACGTAGAGCCAGAGCCAGAGCAGACAATACCAGCCAAACGTCTGCTTGTATCATGCAATATGGTTGAAAATCAACTGTACGCCTCACATGCCCTGCCATTACTACGATCAGTAGATATTTCTCCAGTTTACGATAAGGAGACTGTACATGTTTTTTCTCCAATATTGTATGTGCCATTGAAACCACAGGCACAGCAAATACTTCGAATAACTCTATTAAACGAGTATCGCAATCTCGTCACACTGCCGGAAAATTCCACAACTATTGTAGAACTGCAGTTTAGACCACGCAAAATGTAATAATGTGGAATATATTATGATTTAAATTGACTTGTTAATGTATAATTTGCTAATATGAAAGTAAAGTTCTACTTGATACAGCAGAAAAGTATAAAACGTGTAAACAATTAGTTTACATACTCATTCTAAACTCAACATTCAAACAGCAACAACATCATTTTATTTACAGTGCTTCTTAATAAATTAAATTCAAAAATAAATTTGCAGTGCATTGCCTAACATGTCACTAATGACTTATAATTATGCGTAAAATTTTGTGTAAAAATATTAACGAATTTAACAATAACGAAAATAACACTGATACAGTAGACGAAGAGCTCGTAAAAGACAGCCTATTAGGAGAATACTGTACTTTGGAACCAATTAATAAAACCAATAGTAACAACCAAATGGGATCAGGCGACCACGATTTTATCGAAACTGAAAACACAGTAGAAAACACATCTGGAGGGTTAAATCTAGGTGACACACAGAATTTGATACCAGTTAAATCTAGGAAGCCATATAAGCGCCGTTTAATTAATAAAAAGTGCCGTGTTACCCATTGCCGATTAGCCTGCAAAAAACGTAAGATGACATCTGTACAACGACGACCAAATACACAAAGTGGAGAAGCTTGTGCAAACAGACGACGAACGCAATCTGGCGGCTCTCAGCGCAGACGCGTACGTCGCCGACAACAAACTGGAGGTCGACTTAAGCGAAAACCAATATCTTACGGTAAACAACGAGGATCAGGTCGCAAATCAGGTCAAGCTGGAGCAGGGCGAAGAAAGAATATGTACCGCCGACGATAAGTTTATACCTATATAATCAGCAGTGGAAAGCATATAATGCCATTCAATGTCTAGACTTATAAGAAGCAATATCAAACATATATCAGTTTAAAGCTCTAATAAACCATGGATACACAAGGATTTTACGATGAACCGTCAGTGTATGAGCGATCTCAAAAATCATTTCAAAGTAATCTGATCTTGGACACACTCCCACCGACAAATGTCAGTGTTGAAGACTCTGCCGAGTATTATCCCTACTATCCTGTCTTGAGCCCTCGAGACAATGAAAATCCTTTGATTTTTGACATTTTAAAATCTCCGGGTAAATATTACAAATTTAACGAATCCCACTTGGAAGTGACATGCCGTCTAGTGCTAAGTGACAATAAACCAGTAGTAGTTGCAGATATAGCTGCACCATCATCGATGCTGTTTTACAGTTTATTCAGTAATCTCGAATTTTATTTAAATGGCACTCTTATCAGTGACAACTCAAATCACTATGCTATTAGTGCATACTTAAAGCGCATGTTGTCTTCAAATCCAATTGAAAAGAAAAACAGTATGCTAGATCAGTTATATTTGCCAAACTCAACGCCTGATGCATTTGCAAAAACAGATAGTGGATTTTTAGCGCGATACAATATTGGAAAAGAATCAAAACCATTTACTATGGTTGGAAGACCTGAAGCTCCATTTTTTAATCAAACACGAATGGTTCCAGGAGACAGTGACATACGTATTATAATGCGAAGGTCATTGCCTGCATTCTGTATAGACGCCGAGACTGAGACCCGCACGGGCTATTCTGGGTGCCCGTTTCGTATCGACATTGTCAATGCTGTTTTGTATCTAAAAAGACAGACAGTTTCACC
Organism: Dicyrtomina minuta; assembly: GCA_949802685.1. Taxonomy (NCBI): domain Eukaryota; kingdom Metazoa; phylum Arthropoda; class Collembola; order Symphypleona; family Dicyrtomidae; genus Dicyrtomina; species Dicyrtomina minuta. The sequence goes on along the minus strand of OX461808.1, from coordinate 135,265,354 downwards.
ACTTGCAATTGAAAAGCATCGATCAAGTTTAAACAGTGGCAGTACTTTAAAATATCCATGTCTTGATCCTGAAATTAAAACCTTTGTTATTCCAGCCGGCGTCAGTTCGCATTCACTAGACAATTGTATAAACGGACGATTGCCACAGACTATTGTAATCGGGCTAGTGGACAGCCAAGCGTATCTTGGTAAATTAACAAAGTCGTTCTGCAACTTTCAACACTTTAATTTAAGTGAAATAGCTGTATCTATGAACCAAGAATCGATAGAGTACAAGACATTACCCTTGAGTTTCAAAGACTCCAATGGAAACGGAGAAGACAATTTTCTTCTTGCTCTAAATACTTTAAAGAAAACAGCAGATAATCCAACTTTAGGAAATGGGATAAATTCTTCCAACTTTACAAAAGGAAATGTTCTATTTGCATTTGAAATTGTACCATCACAGTCTAATTCAATGAGCATAATGAAAACTGGACAGGTTCAGATCAATATGAAGTTCAAATCTGCATTGGCAAATTCAGTAACTGCCATTCTGTATAGCCAGTACCAAAACGTCGTGGAAATTGACAAAAACAAACAAATATTGATCAATCGTTAAATGTAAAGTATCTAACCAGTTTTTAGTTAATCTACTTGTATTTGAACTTAATTTATTTTGCATAAAATCTAATGTTTGCTAATAAAAACTGTCTGTTGCTTTACAGAACTCAACTGAACCACATCACGCTCACCATGAATACCGGTGAATTACAGAAATGTCTCGGAATTTTACTCGGAGGAACCCAAACAAAGTATTACGTCATAGCAGCAGATCAAATGAGATCTACCATGGAGGAATTAGAAAACGAAAACAATGGGAACGGATCAATTTACCCCATTGCAATAATTCAAAACACAGACAGGATAAAAGACTCTGGGAAGCACTGGGTCAGTTATTGGGTGACATCTAAAGACAGCTTTGAATATTTTGACTCGTATGGATTGCCGTATCACCAATACCGTAACCTGCAGTGGCCTGGAAACAATTTAGAAACTGAAAACTGCACAGCACTTCAAAGTGGAAGATCTACAGTTTGCGGATTGTACTGCTTATATTACTTGTATTCACGATCTTTAGGAATTAGTTATAAAAACTTTTTAAATATATTTACAAGCTCTGTATTAGCTAATGATAGAAAAGTAAGAAAATTTGCAAGTATGATACCTAATTTAATGTCATGTGTGTACTGTGCACCTAAACAATCACAGTCTAATACATTTAAAGTGGCATGTCCAGAGTTCTGTCATAGTTGCTTAAGATTTTACTATTACGGACATTTGTAGCAGTAGTTTGCACTTACAGTAGAATATTAAATTACTAAAAAATCAAAAATGTAAAAAAAATGTAAAAAAACAAAATCAAATAAAAATTAGAAATGTATAAATAACCGTGTACTGTAGCTTTTTTGGTCAGTATTATTTTGCATCTTATAATGTCAACATTGGACACGGTCGACTTTAGATTAATTCATCCTTTTACGGCTATGGTATGTGGCCCTAGTTCATCTGGCAAAACAACTCTGTGCCTTGAAATTGTCAAACGCAGAAAGGAAATAATCGATAGTCAAATCAATAAAGTATTATATGTCAGTGCCCACACTAACCAAATAGAGTTTCTAAATCCGGATTTTACTGAAGATAAAGACGTTACAGTAATTAAAGATATCGCTAATATTGAATCTGTGCTTGAGACTATACCCAGCCCGTTTCTTCTAGTTTTAGATGACCATCTAAACTGTATGGAATCGAATATCAAAGCAAGGCAGTTAGTTCAAAAAATATTCACAGAACTATCTCATCATATGAATTTTAGTGTCATACTTATTCTACAAAACGCGTTTGCAAAGGAATTAAGAACTACAAGTTTAAACACAAAGTATTTAATTTTGTTTGACGTTCCAAGAGACAGAAGTATAATTGGTCAGATTTCAAAACAAATCAGTCCAGGAAAACCAATCTTTCTTCAAGAAGCATACGAAAAAGCATGTTGTGCACGAAAACATAGCTATATACTTATTGACTTGCATCCCCAGTGCCCGAACCCTTTGATTTTTGTGCGAAATAGTGTATTTTCTGTAAATGGAACTGATGTTTTTATTCGCAAATAGTGCCAAAAATGTCAGGAAATCAGAATACGCAGTGCAGATTTGACAGTAATTACCAGTTCTTGTCACAATTGACTTTTGTTAAAGCTAGAGCATATAAACAATTAATTCAAACTGCAACAACAGAGCAATTGTATGCACTTGCAGAGATTGTATTTAATATAAATAAATTTTGTAAGCATCCATTGCGAGGGTATAAAAACCAAATAAAAGTATTAAGTAACCGTTTGAGTTGCAACGACCCTACTAAACTTTGCAAATTGCTAATAAAATACCATAAATTAATACAAAAGATACTAGCCACTGTATATTATAAAGTATACAAAAGTGAAATTTGTCGTACTGTCTTGCTTTCTGAAGCAATTTCTAAAGATTACAATTAATAAATAGAATTATTACGAATAAAATAAATAAAAAATGGCAACTATAATGAAAGTAATTGAACCCAAGTTGTATGCGGAGTTAATGAATATACGCACAGAACAACAAGCATTAAAGTTGACTACTCAACCCCAAAGTATTACATCATATAATAAGGACCATAACAAAACTATACTTGAACAGAAAGGAAGAAATGCGAACAACGCACAGACAGATGCAATTTACAATGCGTCGGAAGGAATAGAAAAACTAATTCAACTACCTAGGCAAGAGTGGATAGCATACGAAAACATTGTTGCCAAACATCAGAAAAGGAATCGTAAACCTCATGCTAATCAGAAGCATGCAATATTAAAACGCAAGCGTATGACGTCTTACATACATAAAAGAGCAGCTAGAAAATAAATGCATATAAAGAGCAACTATATAGAATTCTTTGTCAGTAGCTTTTCTAATGTCACCGTGGTCAAAACAAACATATAAAATGTATAAGGTACGTGCTTTTGTTGTTATAATATGTGCTTTTATGGCACTTGGGAGATCGTGCAACACTGCATGTGCCTTAGACTCACAAGTAAATAAAAACCAAGCCAAGTCTGTTGAAAATACGTATACTGATAAAGCACCATATACTGCCTCTAAAGGCTATGGAAAAGAGAAGATGGCATTAGATGAAATTGAGAAAAAGCTACAGAGTAGTAGCTTAGACCCAACGTTGCCAATCGATACAACAGCGCTACCAGTGGTACATACAAGTTCATTCCATAAAGTAATTCTTATGGCTTTAAAGTACATGCTTGAGAATTTGAACACACAAAATGGAATTATTATGGATGTGGTTGACAAGTATCAAAACAACGAAACAAAACCTGTGCTTCATAACACATTTGACTATATAAGTGAGTGAATAATACATGATTGTTCACTGTGAGTAAGTAATACATATAAACTTTTAGTGCATAGGATAGTATAGTTACAAATAATTTTAAAGCACTTATACCTAATATAGAATTTTGTTTGTGTTAACAGCTATCTACGTGTCGTTTGTACTGGTGTTAACACTTTTTGCATTTAAGATGAGAAACCTGTACCATAAAAACAGACTACTGGCTCTAGAAAAGGAGGGTGGGCAAGATTCAAAAGGGGACTTCATGGCCATTTCACCTTCTGTATTAAATTCACCTTCAGACTAGAAAGAGCATTCAATCGCTCTCGTTAACAACAACAACAACAGCCTAAACATCAACCTACTATCGTCTGCCTGCTTTCAACGTACGCTATAAAGCGGAGTGGATTTTATACTTTGTGTAGTATATATAGTGAATTATATGTACTGTATAGGAGTGCACGCACTATGAATTCTACATCTCCCACTGCTGCAGCTCCATACTCCAAGCGCTGCCGTACAGCTTCTTCGTACCACGAACAGGCCAACTTTTCATCTGCTACTACGAACGGTAAAAAAGATCATGTACGTGTCGTTCCTACATTGTACTTTAATTATTTTAGTTAAAGCTATTCTTAATGATACTAAAATTTATATTTATTTGGTTTTGCAGTATTTCAATAATATGTATAGTTGTACAGTACATGTACATATTTACACAAGCGGTATTAACGTAAGGTATAATAAAAATTTTGATTTATTGATTTTACAGATATTTTCGTGCTCGGTTCCGGGCTGCCGCTTTACTTGCCGAAGCCATGTCCTATACCAAGCTCACGTTGAGCATGTTCATCACTGTGGGGACTGCAATATCTACTGTTCAAGCAAGGCAGATCACCAGTGCCTTCATCAAGGAGAAAGACTTGGCCATGTAGAAAATAGAAATCAAAATCTTGTAGGAGGTGGTACAAATCGATCTGGGACTACTTACGGCGTTTCTACCAACGCTTCTGCACAGCCAACTGCCTCTTCAAGTAGAGTTCGTCGCTCTTATCCAATTGATTTAGATGTATTTCAAGAAACATCACGTTCACATCTTGGAATGATGGTGACATACAGTCATCAGCCTACTGAGACATTCCAAGATATTGAATCTCTTTTGACACAACTATACGAGCCATTTGTTAAGTTGTTGGCCCAAAACATAACTCTGCACAGTAGTATTAAAACACAATTAATTATTGTAGTTACATTAGAATTAATTACAGAAGTGGAAAACGAAAAAAATACTATAGAACGTGATATACAGTTTGTTTCAAAGAACTATGATATTTTAAGTACCCAGGAAATTGCAAGTTTTATTTATGACAGTGCGAGTGACATTATAAAAAAACTAAATGAGTTTAATAAGAACGGGACTGGGTGGACGCTTCGTGAAATTGAGTCAATACAAGTTAAAGTAGGAGTTTTAAATTTATTTGCAAATGCAAAAGCTAAAGGGTACATTAAATTCCCAGCTTTAAAACCACGAAAGTACGGCTATCTTAATATAAAAAATAACTGTAGTGATTGTTTTAGGTTTTGTGTTACTGCACGCCGATATAGGTTTGAAATATTAGAAAAAAACAAACAAAAAACCAAACAGAAAGACAAATCTCTGAGTAGTTGTTGGATTCGACAAGGGCTAGAGCGTCCAAAACAGTATTTGCCTTATTTCAAAGAATTCGATTTTACTGATATTAACTGCCCCTTTCTAATTAACAAAGACTTGCCAAGTTTGGAAAAGTTTGAAGTCAAAAATAAATTAGGAATTAACATATGGAGCCACCGCGGCGACAAAATCATCCCAATTCGTAGATGTCAGAATATTGATTTAACTGACAAGTGTAATTTATTTTTAATTTACAAAGACAACGCCGATGGTAGTCAAGATGAGCAGACTTATCATTTAGTCCTCATTACAGACCTGGATAAATTTATGTGTCTTGGAAACAATAGAAAAGTTTACTATTGCCAGTCCTGTTATCGACATTTTAATTCAACTGAAAATTTAATTAAACATAATCTGAGCTGTCAAACTCTACAGAAACGTCAAATTGTATTTCCTGAACTCTCAGAAAGAGTCAAGTTTTCAAAATTATGGCAATCCTTGCCTTACCCATATATTATAGTTTATAAATTTTCTACATTTGTGAGTCCCTATAAAGATACTAGACCCTTGAGTAGCAATACGAGATTTTCAAACCAAATAACACCTGCAGCGTATTCCTTGATTATTATTCGGCAAATGAAAGACAGAAGTGAAGTAGTACATGCAGAATTTTATGATAGAGAGGATATGATGAAACATTTTTTTGAAAATATATTTTATTGGGCTGAGGCATTATTATCCCACGTTCGAAATACCAACAATATGATCAAACCAAGTGACCAGGTACGTGCACAGTTTGAAAGTGCTACTCATTGTCACATGTGTCGACGTGAATTTGATTCTTCTAAGAACATTCTACGTACGTTTCATCATAACCATAACCATGGTCATTTTGAGTTTGCTGCATGTAGCTGCTGTAACTTAAACATCAAGTACAAGCACGAAATACCAATAATATCACTGTACGGGGGTTGCTTTGATTATCATTTGCTAGTTAGTGCCATGAATACAGGTCAGTTTGAAGCTAAAGACATCCAAGTAGTAGCCAAGTCTGCCAAAGAATTTATTTCAATTTCAATTACAGCTAAAGATAAATGGCTGCCAAATTTAAATATTGAGTATCTACCAAAAGACAGAACAAATCAGAAATATACTGGCAAGATGTTACACTCCAAAGTAAAAGTTCGATTTATGGATGCAAATTTATTTTTTGATTCCAACCTATTTGATCTTGTTGAATCTTTAAATTCAAGAGATGAATTTAATTTTACACTTGCGCCTCAATGTTTCTCAGATTTAATGTTGACTGATAACCAATTAAATCTTGGTTCAGAAGTGAAGCCTCTCACAGAATTACAATTAAAATTATTACAAAAACCAGTTTACTTTCCATTCATGTCATTAACTAGTTTAGATGATTTAAATAACCGAATACCAGACCGAGATCAATTTAGACGATCACTTTTGGACGATGAGCTCATTCCAGATCACCAGTGGGATCTTGTCAAAAATGTTTGTACTGAATATAGACTAACTACACTACGTGACTATACACGATTTACATGTGTTTTAGATACGGTTTTACTTGCAGAAGTATGGCAAAATTTTCGCAAAGTTGGACTTCAAAATTACGAACTTGATCCGACTTACTCACTTACATAACCTAGTTATTCTTGGGAATGTTTTTTAAATTATACAAAGGCAGAAATAGATTATATAAGGGACCCAAAAATATTAGAAATTGCAAAGCAAGGAATACGCGGTGGGCAGTGTATTTTTACAGCGAAACACGTCATCGCAAACCATGAAAGATGCCCAGGAGGATTAAATAAATCCAAACCCCGTAATCAATTACTTTCACTAGACATCAACAGCTTATATGCAGAAAGTATGAAGCAGCTGATGCCAGTCTCAGACTATATGTATATGGAAGCGAAGGATTTGCAAAGTATTGATTGGACTGACCCAAAGTTGGGTACTACAGAAGGTAGCTATGGCTACGTTCTTGTTTGTGACTTGAAGTATCCTTTGGCTCTACATACTAGAGACGCAAACTTGCCACTTGCTATGGAACAGCGGGTACTTAATATGCATGATATAGCAGCACAGTATAATTTAAATAAAAATGCAATAAACTCAATTCAACACTATGTATCTCGCCCTCGGCTTATGTTAACACTATATGATAAAACAAACTACACAGTTCATTTTAAAGCATTAAAATATTATTTGTCTAATGGTTTAGTTCTTTCTAAAATTCATTGTGGGGTACGCTTCAAGCAACAGAGTTATTTTAAACCGTACATTGAATCTAATTTAGAAAACCAAAAAAAAGCCAAAACTCCATTTGAAAATAAGCTATTAAAAAAAAGTTCCAATGTTTTATATGGCAAAACTCTAGCCCAAGTACTCGAATTTATCAATGCTCGGTTATGCTCTAGTGCTGCGCAAGCTGAAAAATTACTTGCAAATGCTAACTGTAAAGATTTTGAAGGGTTTTCTGAAAATTTAAGCGTGATCATTCAATACCTTAAAAAATATAAAATAACTAACCTCCCTCTGACTGCTGTAGCCATTCTGGATTTTGCAAAAGTACTTTTTTATGAAAAGTGGGATCTTTTGTGTAAGATATTTCATGATAGAGCCCATCTGGATTACACTGACACCGACGGATACGAGATGCACACAATTGACGCATTTAACACGTTTTGGGATGATATTGTCAAAGCAAAATTTGAATTTGATTTTAGTAAAATTCCTCGAGACCATGAGTTTTTTAAAATGTATGAAAAGCAACACCCAAACTTACATTTATTAAATAGCGGCGAAAGTGGAAAACTTCGAATTCAGAGCTTAGATGTAAAAGAACTTATAGTATTAAGACCAAAAATGTATAGTATGTTATATAATAATAATTCGGAACAACAAAAGTGTGCAGGTATTCCTGCAATTTCGTTGAGGCAGTGTAAACACGACAGATATAGGCAAATGTTAAAAACTAACAAACCATGTAAAATAGATGTAAATACAATAGCAAATGTAGACCATAAATTATTTATTAAAAATCAAAGTAGGTTAGCTTTTAAAAGTTTAGATTTATCTAGAGTATTTCCAGACCCCAGCAATTTTAATTTTAGCCTACCCTTGGGCCACACTGATTTAGTTAATGAAGTCAAATATTAAATACAATTCTGTTACATAAAAAGTGTTAAATAATAATTGTAGTTGTAATTAAAGTTTAAGAAGTAAATAAATATTACACAAATAATATTAGTTTAAAATTATAGTGCACACGTTATTGAGGTGAATGTATCAATAAATATTCATGTAGTGTTTTGTGGTACTGTAAGATGTACATATTTGTAAATAGTAGTATAAAAATAATGTAAATGTCATTGTGTCTTAGGTAAAAATATGTAAATACTTAAATTGATTTTAGCGTCTGCAGATATACTGCACACTTGTAAATAATATGTTAGGCTGTAAATATATGTGTACTTGTAAATAGTAAATTTGAAACTACGTATGTCTGTTGTATTTGTAAATCATGTGTGTAAATAATTGTATGTATGGATGTGTGTGTGTGTGTAAGAGAAAATTCAAAAAAAAATAAACTTGTAAATATGTATATATGTAAACACTGCATTACAATCAAACTTCACTCTGCTATAAAAAACCTGCATTCAATACTAGCATACTACAAAAAACAACCTGCGTCTCGCTGCACTTGCTCACCTGTTGTACCTTGTATTTTACACTTGCAGTTTGCACTTGCATCCCCACTTATCATATTAATTGTTGTAATTTATAAACCATATACCAGAAACATATAACAAACAATCAACTAAACATATATCTCATAAGGACCTGCGGCCCACCTGACTTGGATCAATAAAAAAGCTTGTATCCGTCCTACAGCAGGTAGAATTCAGTCTTTCGTCCTGGCTGATATACAAAAATCATATTTTCACTGGGCTCTAGAGAAACTGAAAGCCAGATTCAGTATACGTTGGATCAATATTAAATTAATATGCGTATCACGCACATCCCAAGTAACAAAGTTCCCCCTTGCTTTGATTCCTGCAATGCTAAAGGTCTGAAAGTGCACTTTATTCTGTCCAGCTAAGCTCAATATTTAAATTAAATATTATTTTTTTCGAGCGTTCCTACCCCAGCAACTGTATGTTTCTACATTATACAACATTTAAATCAATAAATATAATGGTATACTGCTATTTAAAGGCAGTGTAAAGACACATAGTGGGGCATGTACATGTATACATTTACATATATCGTATACATATATCTCATTGTCAGCAGCTTCTGTCTATAGGTAGCAAAAGTAGTGAGCTTGGTACATGGAAAGTTGGAGCTCAGAGCTCAGTCGGTCCTAAAAGTTTGATTTCAGAAGTCCACTGGGCCAAACAGAAGCTTCAGCCCAGCCTTGGTCGGTGCGTTGAGTTAATTAGCTATTAATATACATGTCACGCACATTCAAAGTAACACAACCACCCCAACTCAGTGCACTCTCCAATGCTAAGGGCTGTAAGGTGCATCTAATTCTGCCCAGTATTTCTCAATGATACAGAATATTTTAGAATATTATTTAATCCAGAACTTAAATATCGACCAACTGCTATATACATCCCGCTACAGTGTATATATATGCTATATACTGACACATGCATATACATATATACATGCCAGCTTGAAATGGGCTTGCTAATTTTTATTTTTGATCTCAACTTATTTTTAATAATTAATAAGATTTTTTTGAATGGTCATTTTTTTTAACTTTTGAAATAAAATAAATAATTGCTAATTAATTTTAATTGCAGTTATAATATTTAAATATTTTAAATAGGTAAGTTAATTAGAATAATGCAATTAGTGTATTAAATTATGTAACATGTATATAATTTAATTTAATATAAATGCTAATTGTATTTAACATTACCCAATTAGTACAGAATACATACTAAATAATGTGTATATACATACATTGGTACGTAACGGGCTCCATTTAAATACAAGTAGTACTTGATATTCAACAACCTTGCATTATGCATCAAATTCTATCCATGACAAGCTCTCAAGTACAAGTCAAAAATGAATAGAAAATAGTATTGCCCTATAATACTGCACTACCCAAAATCCACGGCATCCACGGCATCCACGGCATATATGTACATGCCTGTATAAATACTACACTGCATGATTTCCAATACGAGTCTCAAATAAGAAGGAACGGTATCGCCCTCTCCTACTGCAATATGCAGTCATACGACTAAAATCCACGGCATCCACGGCATGCACGGCATGTATGTACATTCGTATTCAATTCCATATGGTTCCAGTTTGGGTCCAAATGAGTTAAGGTGCTCCCGCCCTCTAATACTGCACTGTGCAGACATACGACCAAAATCCACGGCATCCACGGCATGCACGGCATGTATGTACATGTCCATTCAATTTCCCATGGTGCCAATATAGTTCCAATCTAATAGGCACGTCGCCTCCTCCTCTGGAAATACTCTGCAACTCTGTTCATTCATATCTTTTTACATACCATATGATCCCGTTGCCATAGTGATGCATCTAAACAATACAAGTCCCAGCTTACTTTAAATTCCATCAATTTCAAATTTAAATTCAACACTGACGGCCCTCCACAACACAGCCACAGCTCCAATCCATTAGTATTACATATGATCGGCACTGGCAGCCACATCTCAGCTGATTTATATACCATATAATACGTTTCCATGGGAACGCAGTCCAAACATTGGCACTGGCTCCGGGCTTCTCCATTCTTCCTCATTTCCTCCCGTTCATACCCATGACATTACATTATAATGCATTTAAATGCTCATAAGCTTAGCAAGGTTATCTGTCGTTTCAGTTCATTTCCATTGTTCCTCATTACATTACAATTAACTTAAATACCCATATGCTTACCAAGGTTTTCTGTCGTCTCAGTCCCATATGTCACATCATGTCTCAATCCTTGTCATGGCCCAAGCTGTCCCAGTCAATACTCTCGGGTACTTCAACTACAACTACAACTAAATCCCACTCTCTCCATCACTTCCCCCGTAGTCATAAGACTAAATCCATTATTCCATGGATTACAGATTGATATATGCATTACGTGATGTTTTTTCATGAGGGTATAAAACAATTTAACTTTTTTATAAAATTTCATTCATTTCGAATAAAAATATTAAATTAGAATATTTGAAATATTTTAGCTGACAGTTTGAGTCTTGAGTTATTTAATCTTTATTTTTCGATGTATTTTTAGTGAGATATAAATAATACGATTTTACGCCGTCAAAAATAATTAAGAATTTTTTTCGTAATCGGCCATTACTTACATGAAATTATCTAACGCTGATAAATTTAGAATCCGTCATTTCAAAAAAGTAGAATAATATTGATTGAGCCGGGTGGGTAATAATTAAAGTTACCTCAAGCACCTATTTAGCTAACACTGTTAATGCGGTTTATTGTCAGTTGACTATATTTATTTTATTGCATTATCGCCGGCCTAATTGTTACAATATACACAACCTTTGTAAACAAAACGAAGATTACAATACATCATCGCAAATATAATATTTGGATAGCAGTAATCAATAATTATATTCTGTAACAAATATACGCTTCAGTGGCTTCAGGGTGTATAAAATACTTTTACAAAAATTGTATAAAAAAAATAGGATTCTTTTATATAACTAACGTAAACTTTTTGAAATAAGAACCATTAAAAATAATTAGAATGTAGCAATTAAATTTTTTATTACACGTCTGTATAATATTCTACTCCTACTGAACAACCGCATTTGGAAAAATCCGCGATACTTCTTGCTTAAAGAAACGTGCTGCTTTTACATTCTAAATAGCATCACCAAAAAATATTGAATTACCGCTCACTTCAATACACCTAACAGAAACAACAGGCTCAAAATCCTCTGTCAAAATCCTGCCTAAAAACACATCATCAAATACTTCAGATGATTTGACAACAATTGATTTTAAATTGGGAAAATCTCTTTGAATGCTAAACCCAGGCGGTAAAAAATTATTATTCTGATTATGAGGCACAAATTCATTTATGTCACTATGATCGTGAAAAACAATCGTCTTTAATTTTCTGAATAATGGAATTTCATTAATTGGAATTTTTTCAGTGTTAAAAACGAATTGCAAGGGACCCAGGTCAAGTTTCTTTAAAGTATTCGAGCTGTACGACAGTACTTTAAAAATTATGTTACCCACACGTGGCCAAAACTTTTCGAGATTGGAAAAGTCTTGAAACTCAATACACTCAAAATATTCCAGTGTAAAATAATCCGAATCAGAAACAGCAACTTGCATTAAAAAACGTTCAAGAAGTTTATGTTAAAATATACATAGCATAGAAGAGGAAGGTGTAATTATAATTAGTATAATTATACATCTTTTACCTAAATTCTATTATCCGTATTCTATATAATTTGAACAGGATATTGTGCAATAATGGTGATCTCATATTATTGTGAATATTGAAGATCGACCATTCCATTGCAGTAATTATTACATTGGAAATTTAATATGTTGCATTCTACAGAGAGAAGTATGTAGAGACTTCCTCTCTAGTTTATTTATTAATTGGTTATAATAAGGAATAATGTACACGATGCATTCCACTGCAATTTCATCGTTCATTCCGGTTGCATAGTGAGGATCTTCAATCCTACTATTGCATTAGATGTTTTTGCCACTCAGCTCATTATGATGTGAGAAGGCCACCACATCCTTCTGTTTCACGGGATGCAGTCATTGCTACTATGCAATGATGCACATTGCTTTATAATTAGAATTATTTGTAATTCGGAAATTATCATGTATAAGCATACAGCTCAGCATGAGCTCATAATTATTTGGAAATATTATTGGATAATTAATCTTTTACAGAAGGAAACTACAATTTCACACATACCCAAGGATGTTGAAATTGACATCATTCGATCAACAATTATATTATTTATATTGTACAAATTACGTTGTTAAAGTTGAAGTCAAAGAACCAGTATTAAATAAATTAACAGTTGTCTTAGAAAACTCAAATGAGTAGCAATTGAATCTTATCTCCTCTCTAGTCCTTCGACTATAGAGCACTTTATTATTCATCCTTTCTATGGCACTGCCACCATACATAAATAGATATTTTAGACATCTCTAGATATCATATTCTAATACGTTATCAGCACGACTAAGACAAGCGGTCACAATTGACCCCGTAGGTCAAGCCAGATATTAGCACGGCACGAAGTAGCAATACCAGCTCTTCGTGACTTTTTTAATTAAACTTTTACACTGTAGTTAATCAGGTAGAAGTAATATAATTGTGGTTCCCGGCCGGGCCCCAATTATCAGTTTTTGAAGTGCTAGGAAGATTGTCAGAGTTGTTAAAGTTCAGTCTGAAATCTTTAGAAATCTCATACTTACCTATTTAATCCGCTGGACAAGGTACTAAAAGTATTGAGTAAATTTCCAAGCTAAACAAAATCAAACATTTCATTACTAACCATAGTGTTACTGTTTGCATTTTACCTGTCGAATTAATAAAACCGGTAACCAGCCCTAACAAAGTTGACTTATTGGTAAAGAAAATTTGACGAAGCAGAACAGTCCGTTCTGTCCCAAGGAATTTAGGCACCTAGACGTATAAGAGTAGGGCCGTAAGGTAGGATTGAAAATTTACAAATCCGTAACCGAAGAGAAGAGGCACTACCGCCGAACCTCATCTAAACCGTAGTCAACGAGAAGAGACAATACCGTCGTACCTCCAGCTACGTACCCGAAGCGAAGAGGCTACCGAGCCGAACCGCCCGAATTACTGCACCCGTAAAGAGGCAATACCGCCGAACTTCCCGCAGTAATATTTTCCCGAAAAGAAGATGCAATACAGCTGAACTTCTTACTAATTGAAGATATCAGGCTGACAAAGGCCGAACATATCAATAGAAGAGGCAATACCGCCGAACTTCTCATTTACTGAAGATATCAGGCAGACAAAGGCCGAAAATATCGAAAGAAGAGGCACGACCGCTAAACTTCTTATCAATTAAAGATAACAGGCAAACAAAGGCCGAAATTATCGAGTGAAGAGGCAATATCGCCGAACCACACACATACGAAGAGAACAGGCACTCCTGCCGAAATTTTCAAGAAAACAGGCACGCTTGCTGAATTCTCAGCAAAGAGGCAATATCGCTGAACTTCCCATTTCATACTCGAAGTGAAGAGGCAATACTGCCGTACCACAGAGTACTCAACAGAGTCGAAGAGGCAACACAGCCGAACTTCCTATTTCGTACCCGAAGTGAAGAGGCAATATTGCCGTACCACAGGGCAATCACCAAATTGAAGATGCAATATCGCCGAACTTCACTAGAAATAATAGACGAGACGAGGCCACATCGCCGTACCTTCTATTAAAAGAAATCCTTAACACAAGAGAAGAGACAATACTGCCGAACTTCCTACATCAAGCTCTTAGAAGTTGATGTCAGACGATCAGAATCTAAATCTCGCTGAATTATTTGACAGTTTCGAGATCGTAGAAGGTTGTGAAGATCAAATCGCTCATCACGAGCAAGTACTCACTCTCAGAACAACCGAAGAACTTCCCTGATATAACGGCGAAGAAATTACCCAGAGAGTTGTTAGTACTCAAACTGGTGAAAATAAACTCAAGTTTAGAAGAGGTGTCAAAATCACTGATATTTTTGACAGAGCCTATTTATTTTACGAAGAACAATTTACTACACAAATTCGGAAATTTCAAGATAGAATCTTAGACGCCTACGGGTTACTGAATTTTTCCCAGGACATCAAGCCCATGTCCAGTAACAACGGTGTAGTACCACCGAATACAAATATAGGACCAGGTCCGATTAATATTGAAAACCCCGAAGCACAGAATACGGGAGGAAACGATCGACAACAAGATCGGAGACAAGACGAAGAAGAAGTCGACATGACATTCGAACCGTCTAGGGTGTCCGCGGTACTATACCAGACACCGAAAATAAACTTTGAAAAGTTAACGCCATACAATGTGTATGCTATCTGGAAGTCCAAAGTTCAGATGACCCTAGAACAAATGGGTCTATGGGCCATTGTAACTGGACAAGAAAAGATTACTCCAATCACGCAAAATCTGAAGGATAAGTTGACAGAGACTCAACAAGCCAACAATTGGAGAGCCGGGGATGCCTGCTGTCGAGCAACGATAACCGCAGCAGTGGACAAAATTATTGAGCCCCGGATCACAGGCTTCAAGACAGCCTTAGAAGTAATGACTCAACTGGATAATCTCTATGGAGTTCCAAAAGAAGATCTCCGAGCAGATCTAATGGTGAAGCTATTCGCATTGAAAATCACCACTATTGTATTGTATTTGAAGGAGATCCAGTAACATAAAGCTACTGAAATGCCGCTCAGGCCACTGATAGGCCCATTGCAGAACGATCCTTTTTACTATGAACATGTCTTTATTTATAAAAGTTGCTTTGTTTACTCGTTATAAAGTATGCGTGAGCAAGAACGAGAAACTTTCGCACTAAACTTTCAATTTAATCTCTAAGCGTATACCTATTAAGTGACTATGACTATGCCTATGAGTTGCTCAGAATTGACAATTAAATCAGACCATAGTACTGGTATTTATCAACGGCAGAAGTCGTTGGTGGAATGTAAATTCTTAAAATACCAGCACATAGTCTAACTTGCATGTAATTAAGCGAAGCTAATCAAAACTATTCACAAAAATACGAGAGATATTCTAGCGATTGCCGGTAGTGCTATTGGCTAGGGTCAACGTGCCCGAAAATACGTTGTGACAACTCCTAAATAGCTTCAGTAGAGCAGCAATGTGGCAAGCACTGCCTCTTCACCAAAGCTACATATCTTCCTACTTGTTAGTTCTACAATATGCAAAACAGCTTTGATATGTAGATATACGCTATCTCAAATATCGAAAGTTGTCCAAGGTGAAGATAGGAGAAAATCGACAACTAAATTCCGACACGCTAAACCCGCAACCACTAGGTGCTTCGTGAACAGAGGAATTCAAGCCTAAAAAAATCCAAAATGGAAATAAAAGGCCTTCTGATAGTACTCAGGACAGAGAGAAGTACACGACTACCCTCGTCGAGTTCAGAACGAAGACAAAAAAAAATCACTACTACAGGGACAGATTATGTCACCAAAGTACTGAACACCAACGTGAAAATTGCCGAAACTGGGGATGCAATTCTCGACGAAATGTTGGTCAGCCTGACTGTTCACCAATTAAAAGAAACGAACAGATATGTCCAATTTCTGGACACATGGCATATGAATACCCCAGCTAACAAGAAACTCATGAGTGTTATTCAAAAAAGCCTGAAACATCATGACGATAATGCAACGAAGAGTCCCCGAGTCGGAGCAAGTCAAACTGGAAACGCATTTCAAGCTCAGCGACAAGGGCCTCCAAAGGGATCAGTTCGAGAACAAATCCTGACCCGAAGAAACGCACACAAGAGTGCCAAGCATTCACAAGCCGGGAATGAATTACATCCCGCCGCTTCAGGTGAAAACCGAAGGCGACAACCTGGAGAATATGAATTCCAGGGAAGATGCAACTGGTGTTGATACAGATTTCACAAAGAAATAAATTGTCAAAAAAAAGCTCGTGGCGACCCTAAGGCCACGGAAGATCCACCAGAAAAGGCCTTCTACCACCGTTCCCCAATGCGAGGAAGAGGACGAGGTAGAATGGCTGGAAGAGGGAGAACAGCTCCCGCATATCAAGCAGCTAACACAGCTCAACATACCCCAGGCGCACAGTCAGCCGCCGCGAACGGGAACGGAGGACAGAATTCGACACAGAATAATTCTCCTCCACATAACTCGCCTTCACAGCAAGGAGGGAGTAGGAATAATACAACTGGAGGAAACAGAGCAAGAATTGCAATTCCTTACTCAGATTTGATGTTAGACTACAGATATTCTCAGTCACATCCAAAACTCTATCGCGATGCCGTGTTCACCCCGACACAGGCCATCAGAATTCAAGCTGGAGGACATGCACATATGATCCGACCATGCACAGCTCTCGAAATGAGACAGAAAAAAGGAATGGAAGAATATTCCGGGGAGGTCGCAATACCAGCTACTCCAACTGAAAAGCTTTACAATGCAGTAACATTTTTCCCCATTACGGACTGCTACATGGTTTCTGAAGCTCCATGTACACTTGAGAAAATTCTGAAATTGTTACCAGTCAATTTTACTCATCATGACTGCGCATCAACGCCGCAATGCTATCCAGCAGAAACAAAATTGAGAAGAGAATTTCTCAAACAGAAAAAGGATACAAATCCGAAAGTCAGGCAAGCCAAGACTACCTGCACTGAAAAAACCCTCATCGTAGGCAACAAGACTGAAATAGACAGGTCAGAACTGGATACAATTATCAAGTACAATTCTACTACGGATTGCTATCTCATCAATGAACTTCCCTACGCACGGGAAACTATCAAATGGATTGAAGGAGGCAAATCATGCTCCCTTATTCCAGTGCACATCAGTCACACTCAAGCCTTGGACGCCCCAAGCACTGAAATTGAAATTGAAGTTGAAAGCCCAACTATTGGGAACAACAATGAAGAGCCATCACCCAGTAAAGATAAGCCTTCAGAAACAATAGCCCATTCATTGGCACAGATCAAGAGGCAGAAACTCAACTTGAAGTTATTAAGCCCTCGAAGGTAGAAGCTCTCAACCTACCCCATGCATTCATGGTCAGAACCCAGGCGGACTCAGAAAATTATAAGATTGACAGCCTGAAGAGACATTTCCTCAGAAACGAATGGAAACATGTACAGACTCTACTTGTACCGAATATGGAGACAGGATGTCTCATGCTAGGTCACAGTCACCTACCCTTACAGCCGACAAGTGGACCACTTACCTACAGAACCACTTGACACGATTGCAAGACAAATCTTTTTTGCATTCGATACGACGATACCCTTCAACTTATGCAAGAGAAGGAGGGGAACATTTTTCGCTTAACAAGAGATTCATCAGAAAGCAGTACTGATTCGGAATGGGATATGATAGATCCGAAAACCGGAGAATCAGTCGACATGGACAACGAATGGTCCATCAATAGAGCCCATGGTCCAAGAAAGCAAGGACGAAGAGCTCGTCGCGCATTGGAACTATTCTTACTCAGCGCTACAAGACAGAAAAGGAAGACTGGAATTGTCAATTACTCGATCCAAGAAAAATGTACCCGGGCATTACTGAAGACATTGAATTCGCCCCGCAAGAAACAAAAGAAGAGTACGATAGACATCTACTCAATTTCCTACGACAGGAATGGAAGCCGACATCAGGCAAATATTATCTAGACAAGATAAAGAATAAGCCTCAAGCAACATTGAGCAAAGTCACCAATGACAGGTCAATACAGACGACCGGGAAGCACACTCCTCATACCAAAGTCACCCTTCAAGGGGTGGGAGGGGCAGCTGCGCAAGCCTACACAACTGTAGCACACAGACAACCAGACCCACCGAAGACACAGTCAGGAGGGCAGAGCGTCACTCAGAATTCTCATTCGCAGAGGACGGCTCCACAGTCACAAGCACGGTGGAAGGAATCGGCTTATAAACCGAATCCGTTCACTCGTGATCGACGGTCAACACAGAAACCGAAATTAGAAGAATGTTTCTAAAGTCCACCAACTAAAAAGGAAAGAAGAAAGGGAGCAGTTGGATATTGCCCCACCAAGCATAACATATGCACTACTAAATGTGGACACGATTACTACATCAAGAGATGTGAAGATTGCACTCGAAATTATCAAGAATGTATGGATCGAAATTGTCATCCGTTCCCGAGGGAAGGCATGGATAGAAAAGACATAGATCCGAGAAACATGGATCGAAGAAGGGACCTCTCCTCCAGCCTAAGCATATCAAAGCAACCTGGAGGTTCTCAGAGTGTTCATAACTTACGATCATGTCAGAGGAAGGACACACGTCCGAAACCCAAGAAGAACGCGAATCAGCCTGGACCGTCAAGTCAGACTCCAGCCCGCTATCATCAAAGAATTGAAATACAGAAGCCTACCCCAGGGGGTAGCCACATCAGAAACAGAGCTTTCTTAGCTAATTACAAGTACATTCGAGCAGCAACAGACAAGTCAGAAACCGAATATGACGATTATACCCCAGTTAAGGAGCACTTCGTTTGGCCCTGTGATACTAGAGCTTCCATGCATTTATGCGGAAGGAAAGAATGGTTTACATCATATAAACCATTTCCCGATGGACCGAAAGGGATTCGACTCGCAGATAACTCAAGCGTAGAATCGCCAGGATCCGGGACAGTGGTAGTCTCAGCCTTTAATGGTCACAGCTGGGAACCACAAGAACTGAATGACGTTTGGTACTTACCAAGGTCAGCAAATCTTTTTTCAGTCTCCTCAGCATGCAAGGACAGGAATTTAGAATTCATGGGTGGAAATTAGGACATTAATTTCTATCAAAGTTACAATGAGAATGGAGAGCCTCTCAAGAAAAAGAGACTAATATTCCGAGGAATCATGGTTCGACAAGAGAATAAAAATTCTGGACAACTCACCATGATGTTCAAGCCTGTTAACAAATTACCCCAAGCTATGTTAGCCAGAGGGATGGTGCTAGGCGCAGTTCAACGCTGGCACGAGAAAATGGGACACATTAGTCATCCATACATTGCAAAGACAGTCAACACTGAAGCGGCTTCACTAGGAAAAAGAGGAAAACTTGAACCTCCACACGATTGCGTTGTATGCAATAAAGCGAAAGCAACACGTCAGCCTTTCCCAGATTAAGACGATCAAGACACATTCGAAAACGGAGAATGTATCCATGCAGATTTAGTTCATGCCCGAGTTTACTCAAATTAAGGAAACAGATACTTTCTACTCATGAAAGACGATCACTCCGACTACAGAGGAATTACATTTCACTCAAACAAGAATGGAGTTGAAATAGTACAGAAAATTATTGATTTCGCTACATGGCTCGAAACACAGACTGGAAATAAAGTCAAATTTATCAAGACGGATTCTGGAACAGAATTCGACAATCATTGGATGCATGACTATGTAAGAGAAAAAGAAATTACGTATGTTCCGACCCCTGTGAAATGCCCACAGTCAAATGGGAAATTAGAAAGGGAAGTCCGCACTATTAAAGAAACCGCAACAGCAATGCTCATTGAAGCAGACTTACAAAATAATTTTTGGGAAGATGCAGTGGATACAGCAGCATATCTACACAATCGCATCCTACACAAAGGGAAGACTCAGACACCCTTTACTATGATCCATAAGAAACCTACAAATTTGGGACACATCCATATTTTCGGATGCAACGCAGGCGTTAAAATAATGAAAGGTCAAATTTGGGAGGGGAAGACATGGATCGGGATATTCGTCGGATATGTGGAACACAACCAAGAATACAAGTTTTACGATGTCGAAACCAAGAGATACTTTTATGGTAGACATGCTGATTTCTTCGACGCCCGTTTTCTGGATCAAACACTCCCGTCACACTTAAACCGGGATGATGAGTGGTATGTAGGACACAAATACAAAAATAACAAAAATAAGACAAAGGGCGCTCACATTGGAGAATTCAGAAGGACCCTCGTCCACAAGAAAGATATCAATGGAGATATAATAAAAGACAAAAATCAATCGGTTCACTCGGAACGAGTACCGAATTATACGAGCTATGATACGGACGAAGACGACAATGAAGTCACTACCGTCATACAGCCAAGCCTCAGACAGACACAGCCTGGAGAAAATAATCCAGACCTATCAGACTCCGATGGGCAAGACACAGAAGCCTCATTCATTGACAAAGGACCTAAAGGTACGCTTGAAGATTATTTAATCCCAGAAATTATAGAAACTGACAGCTAAAGCGAGCCAGTAACTATACCTGAGCAATCTCAAACCAAATTAAGGGACAACAAGAATGTACCGCACAAAGAGCAACTCGATACGACATTCTTAGAGCAAAACGCTATTAATTGGAGATTACCAAAGGATGGCCCGGCAGCACCCACAGACGTTATGGAGTGCATTGTAGGAGACGAGCCGCCAATTCCTATAATAAAGAAGAGAGGCAGACCCGCTGAAACTACAGTAAAGCAAAAGGCCCCTCCACAACCTACTGATCGAACATTGCGGTCAGATACAAAGAAATCTAAAATTGAAACTCCAAAAGTTATAGACCTGGAATCTAAAGCCTCGGAACAGACCATGTTCGCAGCGAGCAAACTACCTGGATCAATCCAGAAGACACGCTTACCAGAAGCATCAGAAAAGGCACCTATACCTCACAAAAGGCCAGTATTCATACCTGCCAATTACGAGCAAGCATTAGCCTCAGTGGACAGGAATTACTGGATAGAAGCTATGAATGAAGAATTCAATGCACTCATCAGCACTAGAACTTGGAAGCTAGTAGAGAGACCCAAGACAAGATACATAATCCCCTGCATGTGGATTTATGGTTATAAGCCTGATGGAGACCGATACAAAGCCCGACTTGTAGTACTCGGCAACAAACAAATCAAAGGAATTGATTATACTGATACGTTCGCCCCGACCGCAAGATATGAGCTCTTAAGACTCATGCTCAGCGACGCCGGAATGAATAAGAAGTTCATCACACAGTTAGATGTGAAGACTGCTTTTTTACACGCCGAACTGGAAAAAGAAGTCTATATGCACCAGCCTCAAGGTTTCAAGGAAGGCAACAATAAGGTGTGCGGACTCATCAAGTCACTATATGGACTATGTCAAAGTCCGAGAAACTTTTACAAGAAAGTACGGAAATTCATGCTATCCATTGGATACAGACAGAGTGACTATGATAAATGCCTCTACATCCTCAGATACAAGGATACGAATGAAGAGGAACACACTACATACATTTGTTTATATGTAGATGACAGTCTAGCCACATCCACTCACAGATACGACATGGATGAACTGATACGGCTACTGAAAACTGGATTCAACATTACTGAATCAAGCGGCGTTTCCAAATTCTTGGGAATGGACATTCGCATTACGGACAAGTACGTCCAAATCAATCAAGTGACCAAGATCACAGAATTGAAATTGAAATTCCAACAGAAAGGGAATTATAGCAAGGTTACCACACCTAGGAGAAGAGATTACAACCCACAGAAGAATATTGTGGAGGAACTACATGAAGTTCTACCATTTCAGTCATTGGTAGGATCCCTCTTATTTATCAGTCGCCTTAGCCGACCCGACATCTCATTCGCCGTACAGAAACTTACGCAGAGATTCGCTAACGATGATCAAAAGGACTATGAAGCAGCCCTGCATGTCCTTCATTATCTCATTAATACGATCTATCAATCGATCAGGTATTTATACTCAGAAGACGGAGTACTTGAATTTGAAGTACAGTCAGACGCAAGTTTTGCGGACGCACCAGGAGCGAAATCAATTATGGAAGGATGCATATTACTGAATGGAGTAGTATGGCTTTGGACCTCAAAACAAGAAAACCTGGTAGCACATCCAACATGCATAGCAGAAGTCTATGGCATCAACAGCATGGCAAGATCAGCCATCTGGGCACACTATTTACTGTGTGACATGGGATTAGGACAATGGAATGAGCCAATTCACCAGTTCACAGATTTAGAAGCTGGATGGAAATTGATTGCGAATATGCAAGGCAATTACGAAAGGACCAAGCACGTACGCACACGAATATTTTGGGTCCGGAAGCTTATCGAAACCGATCAATTAATTTTAGCTCACAAGCGCTCAGAAAAATTACAAGCTGACATGCTTACGAAATCCCTACCGCAACCGAGACATGGAGACCTCATGAAGGCCATGGGTATGGTTGACATCAGCAAGCCGACTCGAATTGAAGCAGTCGCAGGCTACATACGCCCCGAATCAAAATTTGAAAGATTCACGAGAAAGAAATCCACTGGATTTTCTACACTATGGACTACTATGAAAATGGCATTATTACTCATCGCCGTGCTCCTTTTAGGAGGGCTGAGTTCGAAAATTGACGATGGACCACCGATTATTTAGATAAGGTCAGACCATCCAGCCATTAGCGGATACAACACTGTGAAGTTAAAGATACAGTTATTATCCCCCTGCCGATTAATGATACCGGACAGACTAGTAGCCACTGAAAGCTCATTACTATCGCTCAGGAAAAGATGCGATCTAGAATACCGAAGGACGTTCCAGACGGAACTCAAGCATATTTGCCCACTGAAGGAGGTGTCCACGGCACCGCACCGGGAAAAGAGATTTGTATTCACAGCTCTGGCAATTACAGCTATGTTCGTGATGACCAGCGCAGGACTAGGTATGTCCATGCACGCCACACATCAAGCCCAAATAAATCAGAAGCACACGTACGATTTGGCTCATCATTTTAACTCACTGGAAGCGAAAGTTTGAGTTCTCACAAACAATCAAGAATTATTGAAAGAACATATGGCAATATTGACATCAGAAATGAACAACATAGTAGCTTAGGTGAACGGACTACCGAACGTCCTCACCGATATGGAATTCGATATAGCATTCCTTGCAAGCAGACTCTCCTCCAGCGTAAGCATATTAAAGCAGACTGGAAAGTTGTGGAGAAATTTCAAGATGGACGAACACTTTTTCGAGTACCCTAATTTCACCCTACCTTGAGGAGACCATTGCCCCATGATTATGGCAGACTTCAGATCATGCCGCACGGATTTTGATTCAGAAAAAATTTACATGGAATTCATCATTCCCCTCATCAATCCGAATCTGACAGTAGTAGAAGCTAACCCATTCACTCTACTTACGAAGCAGAAGAATCAGACCTGCAATCTCGAATATATTGGACCGAGAAATGCACTGATATCAACAGTTGAAGACTGTGTATATGATACAGGTTTAGAATTCAAATATAAAAACCGAGTATCTGCCACGACAAGGCAAACCTGCAGACCACGCAGTAGTTTCAAAGGCGGAAAAGATTTTTACGCACTTACGAATTGTCACCCGTCTACCCTTCATGATGAAGAGGATGCCGTACAAGTAAAGGCATATGATGGCAAGTACTATATTTACTGCCCAGGACTGGAACTTACAGTCAATGATAGACGGAAAATAAAATGTCCAAACAATGTCATTACGCTACCGATTAGCACGACCTTCCGAATTCTGAATAATACTTACCAGGGAAGCGTCATGGACCTCATCTTTATTGATAGAGAAGATCCGACATTTGTTGAGAAAATAAGCTAGCATTTAACGCCACAACTGGACATGAATCAGCTGAATGTAACATTTCCTATACGGAACAGCGACATAGACCAGATACACTGGGATGACCCAATTGACACGGGAGGAAATTTATCAGCCTGGACTGGAATCGCCGTTGCAGCGATCATCTGCTCAGCTCTCATTACTCTCTACTGGAAGTTTGGAGGAGGAGCCAACATGCTCAGGAAGAAGCATTGTAGCCGCAGTCGTAAGCCGGACACCAAGCAGACCGAGCCAGCATTCGAGGAAGAAATGAATACCCTCAATTCGAAACGAGAATCCAAGCTAATGGATCCTGAAGATAGGTACATTACTCTCCCACCTATTCCACTTGCCCGAGTGATGCCCGGCCAACTAGACCCGGAGGATTACCGAAACTCAAGACTCAATCTGGACCAGCACAGAAGCGCAGCAGATTTACGAGCATGATTATTGATTTGGCATTAAATGATTGGTTTTATTAATTGAATGAATATGTATTTGGCTATATGCACTATGTTACCTATCTATGTATCTTTCGTATTGGATCAGTAATTTTTAGATTCCTAATCCAAAGGAGGGTGTTAAAATATACATAGAAGAGGAAGGTGTAATTATAATTAGTATAATTATACATCTTTTACCTAAATTCTATTATCTGTATTCTATATAATTTGAACAGGATATTGTGCAATAATGGTGATCTCATATTATTGTGAATATTGAAGATCGACCATTCTATTGCAGTAATTATTACATTGGAAATTTAATATGTTGCATTCTACAGAGAGAAGTATGTAGAGACTTCCTCTCTAGTTTATTTATTAATTGGTTATAATAAGGAATAATGTACACGATGCATTCCACTGCAATTTCATCGTTCATTCCGGTTGCATAGTGAGGATCTTCAATCCTACTATTGCATTAGATGTTTTTGCCACTCAGCTCATTATGATGTGAGTAGGCCACCACATCCTTATGTTTCACGGGATGCAGTCATTGCTACTATGCAATGATGCACATTGCTTTATAATTAGAATTATTTGTAATTCGGAAATTATCATGTATAATCATACAGCTCAGCATGAGCTCATAATTATTTGGAAATATTATTGGATTAATATTCTTTTACAGAAGGAAACTACAATTTCACACATACCCAAGGATGTTGAAATTGACATCATTCGATCAACAATTATATTATTTATATTGTACAAATTACGTTGTTAAAGTTAAAGTCAAAGAACCAGTATTAAATAAATTAACAGTTGTCTTAGAAAACTCAAACGAGTAGCAGTTGAATCTTATCTCCTCTCTAGTCTTGCGACTATAGAGCACTTTATTATTCATCCTTTCTATGGCACTGCCACCATACATAAATAGATATTTTAGACATCTCTAGATATCATATTTTAATAGTTTAACATGTTTAACATTTGGAAGAAAAACCAATTTTTAAAAAATGTGTTTTCTGTCCTTTCCTTTCCCGTCTAGGAAATATTTCAAAAATGTGTCATTGCCAAATTGAGATACATGACCTGAAAGGCAGCGGAGGTTTTTTGGTGTTCCGTAAAAAGATTCCAAGTTGACTGCACCGTCCAAAATGTTATATAGCATTCTTACTGAAACAGTACCATCAATTGACAATATTTTCTTGGGCAGAAAGCAACTATTTATTTTTTGGATGGGAGGGCTTATGCTAATAGCGATGTCGTTGTTGCTTTGAATTTCACTAGCAGGGTCCATGTTATCTAGATCAGCTATTTCAAGGTCCATTCCCGCCTCTAATTCCAGTTCCGGTTCTGGTTCCGGTTCCAAATCAGGCAGCGGATGAGGATTGGGTTCTAACTGCCAAACCAGGATCTCGGTTTTGGTGTATATCACCGTAAAACGCTCAAGATTAACAGCTTGAATTGTTAATATTTTTTTTAGATTCTTAAAAGCAGACCATTCGTATTCGTGTATATAATTATGATTGAGGTGCAGTGTAAATTCTTTGATTCGATGACTAATGTACGACAAGAGATTCTGAACATACGGAGACTTCAATTTACTCGTAATTAGTTTAAATGAGTTGCAAGGAAATCCTAATTCCGTTTCTTCTGAGTTCTGTATGACGTTGATTAATTTGTAATAAATGTTTACTGGGCTATTTAAGTCTAGGCATTCATTAAGCCATCCGGGAAACCCGCTGCAGTAAAATCTTTCGATGAGCGTTCCTGAATTGTTAAAATTGGGAAACTGTAGAAACTGAAGTGTTATTTGAGTTCGTTTCTGAAGTTCAACTCCACTGTAGTCCTTCCAGCGACGAGAGACTAAGCGGCAGGTGGTAAGTGTAGACGTCTTCGCATGCCTTAGAATCATTTTGAAGATCTATATGAAATTTCGCGGGATTTTTAAAACACTTGTGAATCAAATTGTATAAGAATAGGCGGAGGGGCCGCGTACTACTTGAAGACATGCGGTAACAAAAAATAGCGTTCAGATAAAATACAGATAAGGGATGGTCCATAAAAGATGTTACCCAAATTATCACTACTTTAGGACCCATTTACACCCCAATGTCATCCCTTTAGCATCACGTAAATGGCTATCTTTAACATGGCATGTTATGTCAATATCGAACTTGATCCATTAACCCATCCGATGACGCTATTTATGGACAATCCCTAATATCTGCATACGTTCCCTAATGTTTTGGAATTAAAATCAAGACTCACATGTTCTTCTGCAATGACGGTTTCAACTGAAGAAACCAAACGAAATACGTGATTTGGTTGGTTTTGAGTTTGTTGAGGCTGTACTATTTGGTTGAAGTTTCGATTTATACTTTTATTTTCAGGTTTACAATTAATTGAACTGGATGTGCAAACACGTTTTAGTGGAAGTTGAAGCGCCATCTTGCAGTCAACAACGGAATGGAATGAGAAATTGCAAAATACGTAATTTTAATGCTTGGCGGTATAATATCGAGCTTTTGCTTTATTTCCTAGTTGCTTTGAATTTTTGACTACCTTTAAACGCAAAACAAACTTTTAAATATTTTTATTTTCTTCAGCCTCAAGCCACAATGAATTTTTAGCTGGTACAATAGCATTATTCTACTGTGTCTGTTGTAGTTCAAAGTAATAATAAACGTCATTTGTAAACACGTGAGTAATAACTGTTGACGGATGACCAAGTTTATCTCCAAGGGCATCTTTGATATGATAATGCAAGTTTAGGGAAAACCAAAATTCCAGGAAATAAAATTAGGTTAGATACACAATGTATACATACTATGTACAGAAAGATATAGTAGTTTAGGAAAGATGTATGCGTCAAAAGTCAATAATATTTAATTACCAGAATTGTTATCTTGTCTTCGACTTGGGGCTTCCAAGAAGCCATAAGTTCCTTAATTTTCAACAGTGAGAGCAAGACAGTACGGTCCAAAGGTTCAATATGCAAGTAAAAAGTAAATAGAAACCTAAAATTTACTTCAATGTAAAATTGTAAACACACTTGCCATACATTTGTATCTCTTTTAACTTTCTATACTATAGATTAGTGTAGTGCCTCTATTAAATTTTTTCATAGAATTATTTTTGTTATTTTAGTATTTGTGTAACCCGCACTCGACAATTTGGTTAACGAAACTATCATACAAATAATTTTTGATTTCATAATACGTATTTAATTAGTTGTAGTTAACGGCCTTAGGGCATGTTGATGCATTAAACACTGTAGATTTTAGACAAAACAATTTAAACTCTATATTTTTCTTAGTGTTTTGACTATTTTATTTGTCGTATTTAAGCAAACAGCTACAAAATTGTGTAGTCTTATATTGGTTGGACATTACATAATATGTTAGGTTTGCGTTAAAATACATAACATTACCACTGGTTGTGGTTTCGATGAGTACATGTACCGTGGTGCACTAAAGAATCAAAATGCAGTGTACAATACCTATTGGGTGAAAGACACGTTACTGCTATAGTATTGATATATCGTCAGTAAAGAGCCAAAATTACCCATATCCAATTTAAGTTACAATCAAAATGTGCTATGTCATAAAAACAAAATGAGAAACAAGGGTTAAATTCTGATTAGGAGTTTTTTAAAAGTGTTAATTGTTCAATTTACACGTTTTTAAAAAGTTCAAAATGTTTTATGTACATGTTTTTGAAAATTTTTAAATGTTCTATTTTCATGTTTTTGAAAAGTTTAAAATTTTCTATTTGTATGTTTTTGAAAAGTTCAATATGTTCTATTTGCATGGATTTGAAAAGTTCAAAATGTTCTATTTCCATGTTTTTAAAAAGTTCAAAATGTTTTAATTATATGCTTTCAACAGATGTTTCACAATATTTGTGTAGATAGTGGATATTGTTTTTAGGTAAAAATGGATATGGATCATTTTGGTTCTTCGTAGACGATATGTATTGATGCGATGTAATTTAATTATTAAAAATTTTAAATAACTTCTATAAAAGTGTAATTGCTCGTTAACCGCCAAGTGTGCCATTTAATTCACGCATGTAAAACAACTTGCAACTAATGTATCTTACCTAATAGAATGCTAAAACTAACCTAAAAAGTGTTACACGGCGTAAAACACTACTCGATATTACTTCATATTTGCCTAATAAATAGGAAACAACAGTGTACATTAGTGTCCTTCAAGCACTGTAACCATAGACCTGGTTCCTTAATTATTCACCACGTGAAACAGTCAAATGCTAACAAGATGCAGATCACATTCAAATACAAAGTACCGTTACCTATCATAGATTCATATTATAATTATTAATTAAAAATATCCAAACCTAATATTTTACCGTTATAAAATATAAATATTATTTGGTCGAGAACTTCCACTATGTAACATCTATGTAATTGTCTGTAATCCAATTTACTATAAATACCCATCGGTCATTAAAGACGATATCATTCGACTTCAGACGATTGAACTGTGTTGTTGTTGCACTGTCTTTTACTCTGTTGGTTGACATTCCTCTGGCGTATACCTAGTTATAGAAGTTCTCCATCCTGGGCATCCTGAGTCTGGTTGAGTCCTACGGCGAGCGGGAATAGAAGTAGTAGATACCAGGAGGCGACGTGTCTGTCATATAGTTAAATACTGGGAAGCGAAGCATATTACTAAAATCTGTAGTCGAGTTGATCGTAAAGAGCTAACCAACCCCATTTGGTTACAGCACATGGGATACTCACCAGTCCGTTCTTAGCAGTCGCATTCAATATAAAAGTTCACAAAATCAAATGCTGATTTCTACTAAAGATTTAGGTTTTCTAAAAATTTGCACATGGGAAGTATAAGACCTTGATTTCACTAGAAAAGTTAACAATTGTTAGTCCTAAGGTTTTCGCTTTCAACTTTAACAATGGTTAATTGTTAACTTTTCTAGTGAAATCAAGGTCTAAAGGCGTATAATTTACCTAACATGTTTTACCGCGGAATACGTTAAAATGCACTTTAACTACAAACTATTTGAATTTGGGAACTTTTTGCTAAACAATTAATGACATGCAAAATGAAAAATTATATACGATGCATGTTAAACAAAAAGTGAGTTTTGCCAAAATTGCAACACCTTGATTTCAAAGTTACCTGCCGCTCCCAAGTTTGTTGAGGGAAAAACACAAACTTGTAAGGAAATCTGGTAACAAAATATTGCAGTCTATTTTTTAATAGATAATAAAATATAATTTCAGACATTTAAATCAATATTTTATTGTTTAAATATTACCTGCTAAGGTGTGATTATGTTCTTGAATTCCATTAAAGAATAAGGAACTTATTTGACACAATAATATTATTGCAAATTTAAATTTCAAAGGGGATTAAGAATTTAAATTTCATTTTAACATTCCAAAAATTCTCAATTTTTGCTAAATAAACCAAAATTTCCAGATCGTTAAAAGTAGAAACGTTCCCTATAATTATCATACCATACATAATCTATAATGTAATGCATAACTTAGCACAAGAATTCCGTAGATTAGTAGTAATATCTAAATAACAATGAGCGGCGTGCTGCTGCTCACATTTTTTAATGACTTTATATGCAACACTGGAACTCTGTACTGATGTATTAGAAATATGTGCAGTTACCGTAAATGTTTGATTAATTTCGGCGTCCTAAATGGGCCCTGTGGCTCAAATAAGCGCCAGATGGTCCGTCCTGAAAGTGCAATAAACGCAGGTGGCAGAAATAATCACCGGGAAATTTTAAAATGTCCATTGTGGCTTCAGTTTAAAAGTTTATCTTGATGCTTTTAACGCAGAACATAACCATTACCTCAAATACAATGAGCCAGAAACAAATCAAACCAAATTTATTAGGGTTATAATAATCTATGATAAATAGATAACGTACCCAATTTAGCAGCGTTATAGGTTACAATTCCATTTTATACATTTAAACTCCCTAGTTGTTTATTTGTAAGTGGTAAGCAGTATCCCGTAAATGTTTTATAATTATTTACACTATAAATTTGTGTCAGATTGCTGAAGGTTATAAAATACTGTGCATCTTTTTAATCTACCTAATTTTATGTGTAACGGTAATTTCTTGGATTAAATGTACGATTTTAGTAGTAATTAACTAAATTACGTTCATTATTTTTAATAGTTTACTTTTCTGCTCATATTCAGGTTTGCATAGGTCAGTCTCGAAACGTGACCTATAGAAAATTAATCTATAGCTGCTGCAGCAATTGGTGTGATTTTCTTGTGCGAGTACTGTTGTGTTTAAAAAAACAAATTATATTTGATATTGGTGACATACGATGGAATAAATTAGATATTTAAATGAATTCCGTAGCGTCAAAAGTAGAATGCCAGCAAAAAACGTAAAGAAAAATTAGTAGTAGTGAAAGAACGTTAATATAAGACATAGACAACAGTAACACTGGATAAATCAGCCAGAATCAAATTCAGTCATTCACACTTTATAATTACTTTTACTGCATTGTGTACTGCTGTCTATCTTTTTAGGCTAATTTTTATTACCAATAATTTTTCAATAATCTGATGCAACTTAGAATGGTATTTATCTGGCACAAATGTTGAGTGGTGTTTGGTGTTTAAAAATGAAGTTATAGGTTTTGAAAACATTTCTTTAATTATTAATTGCTAAAAAAGCCTACATATTAATAGAAACATATAAGCGACGGTAATGGGCGACATTAATTTCTTTACGTATTGAAACCATAAATAGGTTGATAAAAGGGCGACACTTTCAGTAAATCCAAATGTTGAATGGTAATTTTTATAAAATTGTACAAGTAACAAAACAAACGAATTAAATAAATATTTTAGAATAATTAAACGTAAGTAAGTAATAATGTACACTTACAGCTCAAATATCTCTGCATGCAGAAATATACAATTTCATTTAATTGCAATTAATTAAGCGAGACTTAACAGGAAGGTTTAATTTTTTCGAAACTAAACAAATGTTTCAATATGGATTACAGAGTTATAAGTTATATGCAACATAATTAATGCAAAATAAAAAATTCATACTGTAGTTTTGATATATATTTCCACGTCTCACGTAGTTCCAAGTTCAAGCATTAGTATTGGTAATTAAAATAAATGAGATGAACGAGTTAAAGGTACAAGTTATGTATAGTCTTAGCGGCAGTTGTGCATCAGGGACTCAATAAAAATTCGAAACATCACTCATTTAACTTTAAGTGAGTCGTAAAAGTTGCATTTATAGCAGCGGTTACTTGACGTAGGTTAAGTACTATATATCAACCCATTAATATTTATAACATCTGAGGATTGATGTGTGCAATATAAGCTAATAAAATATGAACGACGCTAAACTGTATTATAAACAAAATATCTTTGGAACGACGATAAACGGCCCTATTAGTAAATTTTTAATTGAAGCAGCATTTAAAAGGTTCGCGCCGTTTTTAAATTTGCTAGTTGGTTTTCATAAGACTTTGGGAAAGGTGAAAAAGGTAGAAAAAATTGCGAAATTGTAAGGAACTAGTACGTTTTGCGGGTTTTTAGAGTCGTGTAGTAATTATATTTTAGCGGTTATCATTTCATTAAAAAACATTGAAAAAATTTATAATTTAACGTTTCAAAATTTCCAAATTGTTCAGTTTTAAAAGTTAGATAATAAACGACGCATAAATATTGAGCAATTATAGCACGCACTCTTTAGGAATTGAAAATAATAAGTAATTATATAATAAAAAAAAACTATGATTTACCAAAACTAGTAAGAGATTGTCACGTAATTGAAAAATTAGGAACCTCAACTAGAGTTTCGTTCGGGACGGGATATCCCGTCCCGTCCCGGCCAGGACAGGATACGGGACGGGACGGGACAAGGATTTTCTGTCCCGAAAATTTCGGGACGGGACGGGTTCGGGACGGGACAGACCTCATCCCGTCCCGAACCCGTCCTGTCCCGATCGGGATGTCCCGAGTATCGCTAAGCAGCCACTACTTGTTATTGCTACAATAAGAACCTATTCTAAAACTAATGAAGAAATTATTTTATTTCACCGAGTTAACAAATACATACAGCAGAATTAAAATAATCAAATTAATAAGTTTTGAGCATTGTAGATTTTGAAGGCTAACATGTAGTCAGTAAGTGTTAATCTATATCATATACAAATAGTAATCCTAGAATTTAAATTTTATAACTCAATTTTACTTTCTTATGGTCTTTTACCGTATGCATACACTAGAAACTTATTAAACTTAAAAGTGGGTCACCAAATTGTTTAGATAATATTGTAAATTGCCATATGACATTTGATTATGTAATTAGTCCAAGCGCATTGCTTTTGACATACGTGTAATTACAATTCATGCAGTCTCATTTAACAACTAATTTAAAATTTATTCCTTAATTATTTTCGCGTTTGTATAATAAATCTACGATTTTTTTGTCAACAACAACTAAAAAGGAACAAAACATAGCTTTCTTTCTATCAAAATCGTGATTATTTACTCATTTTAATGTACTGTTGCATTTGCTCCAAAAAGTTCGGGACGGGACGGGACAGAGCTACTTTAGTACGGGACGGGACGGGAAACTGAAATCCCGTCCCGTCCCGAACGAAACACTACTCAAGCCTCAAAGCAAACCATGCTAAATAATATCGAAATACAACTACAGCTTTGTTGCCAAAATAGTTTTTTAGTCTTAGGATTATGTACACGAAAACAATTCATTATTTTATTTCAAAAGTGGGAAACTAATTCTCATCTGAATTACGTAATTTATCTTATATGCTTTAGGCCAAGACACAATCCTGAATCAGCCACTAACGAACAATAGTAGAAGTAGTTATCGTCAGGTAGCCAGCACTCACGGAATAATCTTTCATGCTCAGTCATATATAATAAATGTCTTTCAGTGCGACATTGACATCTATGAAACATAACGTAGCGAGAATACGAATTCATAATTGCACGACGTGGGGCCAAGTCTACTTTTACTACACTGCTGGAGCACGACATTCAATCATTGCTTTTAATTAATACCTATTGATTTAAGGCAATATTTTTGACAATGTTTTCTTTATAGATTGATTACAAATGACCAAGGGGTGATTAGTTTTGTTAAGGTGGTAATAAATACATACATGCAAACAAGAAATGCCATATAGTATACTGCATATATAAGTGTGCGTAATACAACTTTTTTTCAAATTGCTTTTGGATGTGGCAAACGGCAAACAGTAGGAAATAGATTGAATAATTGAATAAAAACCATTTCAAAAATAAAATTTATGAATTTAAAGAAGTAATATGGCATAAAGTAGGTGGATAAATTTCTATTTGACCTTATAACAGAATATGTTATTACAATTTTAGCCCTTTTAGTTGTGTTAGACCTTTATTTCACTAGCAACTTTAACAACTGTTAGTTAACAATTGCTAAGTTATCAATGGCTAACTTTGCGATTTCACGAGTAGTTACCAATTGTTAAACTAACAATAGTTAGTGCGATTTTACTACATAAATTAGCAACTGTTAGCCATAGTGCCCGCTAAATTTGAAAATTTTGAAGTTTAACAATTGTTAGCGTGATTTCACTACATAAATTAACAATTGTTAGTAACAAATCTCGCGAAATTTAAGTTAAACAATTGTTAGTGCGATTTCACAGGTTAAGTTATCAATTTTTAACGCTAACTATCGATTTTAACAATTGATAAAAGTTAATCATTGTTAAGAGTTTACCAATTGTTTGTTCACATTTTACGTCAAAATGAGTGATTAGCTAACTGTAGTTAGAGTTAACAATTGTTAAAGTCTTTAGTGAAATCAAGGTTTTATGCTGCAAATAAATACTTTTACTAAATATGAACTGACATTGGTGAAAAGTAATATTTTATATTTAACTGTAAGCGGCTTTTAACCAGCACATATATCTTTAAAAAATTCGCTTGTCCCATTGATTAAATTCTGTTTTAAACGTTCAGCAAAAGTCTATTTTGGTATTCTCGATTTACTTACAATGTAATGTTGTATACAAAAGTAATAAGTATGTTCAATATAGTAAGAAAAGAAATTAGGAAATAAAACGTTTAAAAAAATAAATTTAACGTACGTTCTACAGCAAGGCTTATAGAGGCAGTTTATTGGGAAGTGTGTGTTGTGTTGATACCTTTTCTACTTTTCTATCTCCTCTATACACTACTCTCACTACTCTCAGTAACACAACCTCAGAATCTACAGCATGTGGCATGTGGGTTCGACAAGGAACAATTTGTATGTATAAAATAAAATGCGTAAAACTTTAACTGTAAAAAACTGCTGAGGTTGTTTGCTCAATTTAGATAATTTACTGGGATAAGGTCAAATTAACTAGTGTTTTAATAATCAACAAATTTGATGATCAAGGTTGTAGTTATCACTTTATCGTGTAATTATATTCTAACTCATGTAGATGGTGGTTCAAAACTGTAAGTTTCATTATTCGCCAGATATATCTGTTACGGTCAAAGCCACTGAAAAATTTAAAAAATTAATGATTGATATATAGAAGCATCTACGGACTTTGTGTTAGTTGATAACCTTGACAAGTTTGAATGTCATCAACTTTAAATACTTGGAATATGTCCAAATTACTTGTAAATGTTTTTAGATTTGTAAAAAACGCAACCCTTTAGAATGTTTTCGTACTCAAAGATAAGCATTAAGTACATGTTTCAATCATTATTAAACGGCTTTAAGACTGCTCAGTATCCGGGATGTAACACCATTCTCATAAAATATTTTGCTTCAAGAAAAAACACCAGTATTTTGTTGAACCCTGTTATCTAAATAAAACACGATTTAGGTACGATTTTGAACACAATATTAACAGCTAACACGTGATCGCATAGCATAAATTTAATTAAAAAAGTTCTCGCTTTTAAAATTATTTGAGCCCTCCTAAACCAAGCGGTGACATCAACCTGCTTAACCACGTGTTGCGACAATACATTGAAAAAGTATGGCTGACGCCAAACTGCGGCAGCTAGTATTATTGCTGTGAACGCTGTTAAGGGAGAGTCAAAGCCTAGTTTTATGTTTTCTATAAAAACTTAAACACGGCACAATTTCCACAGGTACTATTTGAAATTCACATAAGCTATAAACCTCGAACGACGTTGAAGCTGTCCAAATAACAATAATCTACTTAATAGTAAAGTTTTAATTTACTTCCTAAGTTTGCTATTTTAAAAAGAAGCAATATGTTGTATGTCAACTATTAAACTTGTGACACTATTGGATGTTTAAGGTAGACACCTAGAACTAGTGTACTTTAGTTACTATTCGATTGAAGTATTTAGTATGCTGGGATTGTTAGATTTATACTTTATTTTGTTTCAAAGGATTTCAATTATTTCATGATTCTATGGATAATTATATTTACTGCAGGGTAAAGGTATATGGAGTCATACAAATTTAAAGTATTAAGCCAGTGGTCTTTAATTTTTTATTTTTTATCTTGATTGCTAATCACTGTTGAAAATCCCTTCAAGTGTATTCAATAATTAATGTCCTATGTATCCTTGTTAATTGGGCAAATTAAACTCAGGCGATAATTTTACACACAAATCTCTGACTTGTCGCAGACACATAAAAACGAATATTAGAGAGAGAGAGAGTAAAACTTTATTTACACTGATACACAATCGTACCTGCCAACACGACACAGTAAAACATAATACAATTTTTAAAATGATATAACAGGGTTTTATTTAGTATATTTATTTTTTATCGCTAATGAATTAGAAATCATTTAAGTTAGAGTAATTGAATATAAGTGGTGGTGCGCGATTCTGTGCGATCCGCGAACCGCTGCCAGAATAACTTCTTTGACCATGGCGTATGGTAGTATAAATCGTTTCCTAAAGTCATCAAAGAATTTGGTGATGGTTCCCCTGGCTCCAATAAGAAGACCAATCACTTCCATTTTTTCCAGACCATACTGCTCTTGAAAGTACGGGATGCATGGATTGTATATTGTCTGCTTTTCTTGATTAACTTCGTTCGCTTGATCTGTGTTTTTTTCAAACCTCACGGTAGGATCAATTATATAGCCTATTTTTGACTGCTGGTCATAACAGATTATGTCAACTCTCTGACTAGTTGCTGTACAAGTGACTTCCTCATGCACCTTCCAGAATCTCTTTGCACCGGAGTAAGCTATGGCAACTTTGAGTGTTGTTGAAACTATTTAATGTTGCTCTTTTATTGAACAACCCGTAATCAGTTTATTAATTTCTATAATAAAAGTTACACATATAATGCTGAAGAGTGGCTGAATAGTTAAAATTCCAATACTTACTGTGTCTCCGTTTTCAGAATTCCAGGGAAGCACAAGTAATTTTTATATTTATTTCGTTGTTCTTAAATAGACAAAAGCACCCTTGCTGTATAAAAGGTGGTAGGCATCATCATTTTTTAATACATCTAAAGTTATTTGAGGGTTATAATGCATGTAGTTTTTAACAGTACTGAAACTAATGTTTGTAATTAAAATTAAACCTTTTAAAGTTTGAGTGGACTGTGTAGCTTTAATTACTTTTTTGTCATTAGGTAAATGCAGATTGCAGCAAAATTGAAATAAATATAGTATTTAACCTTAGGCTCAAGCATAGACGTATTGTTACTGTTGCTTTCTAACTTTCTAGGAGTTGTTATATTTCAAACTTTAAGTCTCTCAGATTCCAATTTGGTAGATTATAAGCAGGATACACGCAACATATTTATTTTAAAAAAAATGAACGGCAGCATACTAAAATATCTAAAATTTTCTGCATTGCGTTAATAGATGTAGGTAGTTAATAATACGAAACATTTTACTCCACATTATAAGTTAATCAATATTTTACATTATTTTCTCCACAAAAGTTAATCACACCACGAAACTTAAAATATTACTGAAATCAATTTATAGTTAGCCAATACATAAAACAAAATGCTTAGCTAAAGTCTTGATTGTCTGCCTGAGACCAATTTAAATTAGGTAAATTAAATTAGGCAAGTTTGTGGGCATCTAAAATCTAATTAACAAAACCGTTTAGTAAAACTATTTCAGTTTCCCCACTGTTTGCGTTTCCTATTTGTTGTATACAAGAAACTTGACCTGTCGGGGTCAGTTGAATTTAAAACATATTAAGAAGTTGCTTGTCAATTAAAAATAAATAATTATATCTGTCTAACAAGACTTTTGAAGTATCTTTATAAAAATATATAATTACTGTTTTGGTAAAATCACAATTTAAAATCAAATAAAAACAAAAAAACATAAAATGCGTGAAAGTAATTTCCAACCAACATAAAACGCTATATTGCATCTTTTGCAATTAATCATTTTCTAAAAGTGGGCTTTGGCTTGAAAGCTTGCAAGGATTCGTGTGGTGTGGAGCAGCCAAAGTCCAGTTCAGCCGCAGCCCACTTTAGCCACGGCCCACTTTACCCAAATCTTAACTCGATACAAAGCCAAATCCCACTGCATGCAAAGTCCACTTCAGCCGTCGGTCAACTATTACACAAATCTACTCTGGCGCATTGCCTACAATGTGCGCAGTCATCATTACATGAAAATCATCATTTAACAGTTGCCCAATTCAAACCAAAATAATGATTTGCCCCACCTTACATTACAGTATTTTTATTATTTTTAGCTCTGCTTTAATCAAATGAAGGTGAAAATCCTTGAAGTTTACGCTGTTTTTGTTAATAAAGTGTGTGTTGGAAACTTTAGAGATGTCAGATGCTATAGATTTTGTCAATTATGGTTGTTTATTCACGACCAGAAATGTTACTGAAAAATAATTAAATTTACTAAAAAAACTAGTACGAAACTTGAACGAAAACTAAAGTAACTGAAAATCCACTGGTTTGGTGGACTGAACAGAACAAAACTTCAGAAGCGAATTAGAATTCTGACGGTCATGAATTTGAGAACCATACAAATCTGTGAAATTATGTGAAAATACTGAAATATACGACTATTCTTGTTAATTTTACTTATTTATGAATAAATCGCTTTCTCATTGAATTTTATATATTTTTGGCCGAAGCTAAAAATATATTTTGAAAACGAACAAGGAACACCTTTTTTCCTATTAGGGCGCGCGCCGTAACAGGGTGTAATGTTTGGGACGATAGGACGTTCATTTGGAGGTACATGGTGTCGGTTTAAGAGTACATGCGTTTCATACATACATGGCTTTGGGTTTCCGTTAAAAAACATATTGCTATGCATACTCCTGATTTCTTATTTTTGTTCGTTTTATTAAAATACTTACAGAAAACGACGTAATAGCTGCAAAAGAAACTAATGTTGATTTGTAATTAAAATTCTAAAATTCTGATGAATAAAATAAAATTGCACGCTCTGAGCAAGCAATTTTATTAAAGTTGTACACCATCGAAAATAGCATATAAGTTTGTTTATTATTCGTACTTTACTTACATCTAATTTTCTAAAACTGTCAATCCTTCATTTGAAAGCAGTATAATTGTATTGGTTGAACGGGATGCGCAGTAATTATATTGTACTTATGCACATGTTCAGTTAAAACTTATGCTGAGGTATAATGTCAGTTAAAAATATTTATAGTGTTATTAGCGGCAATCTTATTGCAGTATACACGAACTTTGTAAAGAAAAGGAAGATAATAAATCATTGCAAATACAATATGTGGATAGCAACATCATTAACTATATTTCGAAACCACTAAACTCTTCAGTGTGTTAATACTTTTACGAAAAAAGCATAAAAATCATATATCTTACATCTAATGAAACCTAAGTAATCTATAAAAAAATTAAAAAAACAACTAGAAGCCTACATTTTTCTAATTTTATAAATTCATTAATGAAAAAAATTTGTAGAAGCACTAAGCAGGGAAACTTTCCAATTGGCCATATCAGTATCATACTAAAAGACTTTCGAACTTTGAAATGCTTTTGTATGGTATGTTGAGATTTATTTAGCTAACTAAGTGGCGTCGATGTGGGCTATAATAAAAAAAAGATAATTTATGTTAAATCTAATGTAATCCCTTATATCTAACCGTTAATTTGCATGGCTTTAATAGACACAAACATTTGCAGCTTTGTTTATGCTTACGAACTGTGCATCTATTTTAATGTTAAATACATACCTCATTCTAAACAAAATAATAGTTACAAAATTGTGTGTGAAATCGAGTTGTAGGGTCAGTGTAAATTAGAATTCTACAGATTCTTAATAGCAGACCATTAATATTCGTGTGTATCATTCTGATTGAGGTGCTGGAGGTACAGCGTAAATCCTTTGATTCGTTGACCAATGTACGACAAGAGATTTTGAACGTATGGAGACTTTAATTTGCTCGTAATTAGTTTAAAGGAGTTGCAAGGCAATCCTGTTTCAGTTTATTCTGAGTTCTGTACGACGTTGGTTAATTTGTTGTAAATTTTTACGCGGCTATTTAAGTCTTGGCATTTATTAAGCCATCCGGGAAAACCGCTGCAGTGAAGTCTTTTAATGAAAGTTCCTGAATTGTTAAAATTATGAAACTGTTGAAACTGAAGAATTATGTGTTTGTTTCAGGAGTTTATCTCCGCTGTAGTCCTTCCAGTGACGAGAGACTGAGCAGAAGGTGATAAGTGTGGACGTCTGCGCATGCCGCAAATCTATTTTTAAGATTTCGTAAGAATTAGTGATTATTAAAAAGCCATTGAATTAAGTGTAATTTAAAAATTTACTCCAACGCTAAAAGATAAATAATGACGCACCATCTACTGTAACATTAGTTTAGCAAAAATCGAATCTTAAACTAAAGACTAAATCAATGTTCTATTATTAGTGAATTGGACCTTGACGCGAAGCGCAATCTTATGTAAAATTAAATTTACACCGGAACTTGCGCGTTTTCATAGCGTCTATGTGCAATACTAACTATTTACGTTGTCCAATAATATGGAACTAACAATAAGTTGGTGATATAATATTTAGCTATTTAGTGCATTGCTTGGCTGCTTTAAATGTTTAATGCATTTAAATACAAAATCACATTTAAAATTTTTGTATTTGTCTTAACTACATGCCACAATACATTACTTCCACCTGGTACAAAAAAATGTTTTATACTGTAACTGTTGTAGTTTCAAGTAATAATAAACGTAATTTGTAAGCACGTGAGTAATTACTCTATAATACAATAACAAGCCTATCTGCAAGGCCATCTTTATTATAATAATGCAAGTTTAGGAAAAATCAAAATTCCATAGACAAAAATTAAGTTAAATACTTAATAGGTACATATTACGCAAAGATTGATGGTAGTTCAGGAACGACGTATGTATGAATCAAAAGCCAATAATAAGTAACAGAATTGCTATTTTTTCTACGACTAGACTAGTCAAAAATCCTTTGTTATTGTCAACAGTGAGAGTGAGATAATACGGTGCAAAGGTTCATTATGCACGTATCAAGTAAATACAAGCCTAGAAAGTACTTCAAAGTAATCATCTTGGACACACATTCGTATCTCCTTTTAACTTTCTACACTATAGATTAATGTAGAGCCTCTATTTAATTATTAACAATTTGGGTAACGCAACCATAATACAATTAATTTTTGTTTTCATAAGGGGTCGTACAAGTAATACGTAACGCAAAAATTCCCAATTTCGACCCATCAACTACCCCACGTAACGCAAACGTAACATGGAAACCACCAACTGACCACCCTTCGTAACGCTTATATTGAAACCCTTTAAAACTTAGTCAAAACAGCTGCAATCAATAGAATTGTTTTATAGCAATAAAGAATTAAATGGACGCATTAATTTTAGCGGCAAGAAGAAACAACGGGGCCCAGTGAAGTTGTAGGTAGTCAAACTGTATAAATTTATTCGCATACAATTTGTAATTGAAACTAAACATCATTCATTCGCTTCTACAACTTGATTTTTAAGAATCTTACAAGAAAACCACGCCAAGTGGTACACCCAGATTATAAAATCACCCATTCTATAAAATCAGGCTACTTTTAAATAGTACAGAACCAAAGTAACTCGACTGAATTTTGCGTTGTTTTGTCACAGTGGCCCGCCAAAGTTTTAAAAAATTTTAATTTTAATACTTTGCCGCCCTGTAGTTTCTACAGTTCTTATCTGATTTTGATAAAATTTCGATTTTCGTGATCCGTAGGCTTTGTACTGAAAAGTATTTTCAGGATTTTGAGAAATTCAAAAATTTTCATTTTTTTGAAAAAACGGTGTTTATAAATTGGGCTTCAAATATACTCAAATCTTAGATTTTTTTCAAAAAAATGAAAATTTTTGAATTTTTCAAAATTCTGCATTTTTCAAAATTCTGCATTTGCTTTTAAAAAGCCTAAAGATCCCAAAAAACGAATTTGCATCAAAATCGGACAAGAACTGTGAAAGTACAAGGGTCTCAAAACATTAAAATTTTAATTTATTTAAACTTTGGCAGGCCATTGTGACAAAACAACGCAAAATGCAGTCGAGTTACTTTGGTTCTGTTCGATTTAAAAGTAGCCAGATTGTATAGAATGGGTGATTTTAAAATCTAGGTGTACCACTTGGAGTGGCTCCCTTGTTAGTAGATGTACTCTGCTTAAAATATATTAAATCGAAACATACTAAATGGATTTCGCTGTTTTAAAATTATTCTATTTTATCTAGTGTAAAGCGTTACGTAGCAAATAGACAGGTACCAACCACCCATCGTAACGATTTAGTAACGCTGGTCATAACTACCAACTAACCCCGACTGCGTTACGTATTACTTGCACGACCCCTAATACACATTCTAGTAGTTATAGACCCAATCAACCCACGAGAATGTCTGCGGTCGCAATGCCTGCAAAAAATCAGAATTTATTATAGTGAGCGTAGAACTAAACTATTTTGTGTGTATTATTCACATAGTCAGTGTTACTGATAGATTTCTGTAATGAAGAGTAAAGCTACTTGATCTTTTTAAAGTTTTAATTATTTATAGTGTACAATACCTATACCAATAAATACAATAGAAGTGTGTGATAATTAATAAATCTTTATAATGAGCTTGTCCTGCAGTGCGACGTTTGTAGTAAACGATAAAATATATGTCATGTTTATGCATTTGACACTGTAGACTTTAGAGAGAACTCCAAATTTTCCTTGATTTTTGACTTATGTAGATTTTAAAAATTGTAAAGTGACAAAATGACCGAATCTGATTGTCGATAACCCTTAGCATTTGAAAAGTAAACGCGGTATGGTCGTAATGCTGGCCTGACAGAGAGACTTCAACCACAGGATTATGTATTATGCCTTGGTGTGCGCAGGATACCATACTGGTTTAATAATATTAAAAGCATTGATGTGACATGTAGTGTTATCATTGATAGTTTTAGTAACTTCCATAAAACTGTAAATGGTCATTACCCGCCAGCGTTGTTCTTCATTTCACACATTTTGAAGAAATAAGTAGACATGATCTTGTAGCAATCACAGACTACTAAAGTCTGTGATCATTTGAAGTTAGCCGCGTAAAAGCTTTTTCCACGTCGAGAAGAAGAAGACGGTCACTACCACAGCCGTGGATGTGAATACAGTCAGTTACAGTGTAGGAATCGAGCAGTACTGACTCATAGTTTTGCCACTCATATTTTCACTAGGAGTTTTCCACACCCAGTTCCAATTCTCATTCCATTATTAATACAAATTAATAAAGTAATATTTACTACAATAAGTAGTATAGTAAACCCGGAAGTTTGTCACCACACTCATTTCAGCATCTGGGAATCTGTAATTCCCGACTTCACCCGAAATACATTCAGGGACTTAATTTTAAGAATTAGCAGCAGTAGTTGCAGTCATCCAAGCCGCCATCTTACCATCCATAGTGTAGGTCATACTGATATTCAGGTCTACCGTGGCTACAGTTCACTTCAATCTGTGCTAACAATATTTGACTCAATAGCAGAGAAAATATTACACAGCGTTAAAATAAACCAGCTTTGTAATCTCTATTTGCCTAAGTTGCATGTATTAGTATTAGTGTATATTCGCTTTCCTCAAAACACCATGTTAATTAGT
Source organism: Dicyrtomina minuta (assembly GCA_949802685.1). Taxonomy (NCBI): domain Eukaryota; kingdom Metazoa; phylum Arthropoda; class Collembola; order Symphypleona; family Dicyrtomidae; genus Dicyrtomina; species Dicyrtomina minuta. The sequence continues at coordinate 135,221,280 of OX461808.1, read as the reverse complement.
GATGTTTCTAGAAACTTGCTAATTTAATAATTATAGCAAATGAGAGCATGTAAAGCATATTATGAAATGCTCACTAGTACGTTCTTAGCGTCCGCATTTAAACTGACAGCTCAAAAAATCAAATTATTATTTCTACTTTAGTTTTTTAGTTTTCTGGACATTCACAAATGAAAGTGATACCGGCGCATTGTTTGTATTCACTCAACGATTTTTTGTATTAACAGTAAGTAAAATGTAATTTTAGCTCAAACTATTACAATTTTAGCTAAAGAAATAAAAGGAATGTATAACACGCAATTGTATCCGATTTATGTCAGATAGATGTAAAGTTTTTCCAAATTCCCCATCATCCTAGTTTCAAAATTACTTTTGGTTTTTAGGTTTTCTGACGAAAGATTAGAAACGTTCGTCGAAACGTAGGAGAAGGAAAGTTTTTATTAACGGATAATAAAAACACAAGCTTGTAAATTGCAATAACATTTTGTTCTTTGCAAATTACCTCACCTGTTAAGGTGTGATTACATTTTATTGAAAAATAAATATCATAATTTGCTAAAATATTGTTACAGAAATTGAAAACTCGATTATGATATAACATTACACTGTTTAAATTCTAAAAGTTTTCAATTTTTGCTGAAGTTGCGAACCTAAATTTCAATTTTATTTAAAACGACTGAAGAATGGTTATTAAAAACTAATAAATGTGTGTGTTGAGGCCAAACAGGCAAATTTTCATTACTGATTCACTCTTATGGAAATTATATAGCACCTTGCATATGATTGTGGGATTAAAAAAACAGCACATAAATGCTACGTTGCATTCAAGCATAGTTGTGAAGTATTGCTACCCCCATCCCTGATTGTACAATTTAATAATTTAACTAACACATTGGCTTTGCGAAAATGTTTAATGCATCAATCAATAAAATACACTGCAATATTTCCTGTGAAAGTAAAGACGACGCCAAACTTTACACTGGCGGACTAGACCACAATAAATCAGAATACAGATTCCACTTGGTTACTGAAGAACTAATAACTAAAGTAGTATTGATATTGTGCGTATTGCATTCAAAAATAAATAAGAACACTGTTCCAATTCAGGAATCCCCTCGTGTGGTTCCTAGGTAAGAATTGGTAATACTTTTTTTTGCATCACAAATACAATCCCCAAGATTGTTTACCCAATGAATCAAGTCTTGGCGAGGCAAATTCCGCCAACTCAAATAGATACTCGATTTTTGCCTATTTTGTAAATTAAATTGTAGCTGCAAGAATATATAAAGGCCGAATATACCTGAAACTACTAGCATAAAGGCGAAATAAAGTTAGTGGTACTCACAGTAAGTGGTTATCAAACTATAGATGGTATTTACATTTACAGTATTGGAATTTGATTTACCAATTTTTGAGTCACTTCATTCATATTTGCATTCATTTAAGCTCTATTTTATTTCAAGCTCTATTTTCTGCGCATGCATATGCGTGTAAAATTGCGTTTTATGCAGCTCGTGGTTTCAGCTACAGCTGGGAAACTTAGTTAATTATTGTAAATAATTGTTTAATAAAATAGAAACATTCAACATTTTATTTAAAGCCATAGGCAATTACAAAATGCATTGTCGCTTACTTTCAGTAGCAAACAGGTGTGCGGTGGGACCTGGATTCTTTGTACTAACGCGGATTTAAGTATTTAGGCATGGTTTACAGTTCGTAGTAGCCATATTTAAAGAAAGGCGGGTATGCAAAGAAGACTATCTTAGCATAGTTTCCGGGATATATTCTAAGCATTACCAGAGCGCCTTGGCTCTAAGGCTTCCGGACTACCACACATCTCTGGGAAGTATATATTTGCAATTTACCTATTGACTTTGGTAAAACGATATGGCTAAAGACAATAGACCAAACATTTGCTTAGAAATTGACAAAGCGTACATGGATGGCCTAATAAGCTAATTATTACACTCAACTTACATAATTCTAGCTGTGAAATATTGTTTTAAATCCATTAAAAAATTTAAAAAAATTTTAAATATCATTTTTTGCGCATTTATACAAAAATCAAAAAAACACGACATAAGTTAACAACAATTTGACGATATTGGTACTGCAAAGATATTCGGAAATTGGGTCAGTTAGATTATTCTCGAAAAAATTACGTATGTTTTTCACTAGAAACATAACCTAAAATAAGAAATATAAGATTATTCCCTGCAAACTCTGAAAATGTACGTACCTAATTGATTAAATAGGTATTACATAATATGCTAAGCACAACTTCCTGATTGAACTTCTATATTTTAGTTAATTTATAACACTGCTCATAGCACACGCCATCTTCAAGCGTGCATAGTATAAGTTTCTTAATAACTAGTTAGCGGCGTTTTGCTGCTCTTATTTCTTCACGACTTTGTAAGCAAAGCCAGAATCCAGTACGGATGTAGTCAAGATGTATGCATTTACCGTAAATTTTCGATTAAGTGTCAAATTTTAAATGAGCGTCTGGGCTCAACTCGCCGAATCAAAGGACCAGAATGTCAGTTTAAAAAAAGAAATTAAGTGCCTTTGGCATAAATGATCGACAGAAAGTTTTAAAATATCATTTTAGACTTCACTTTATATTTTTATCCTAATGCTATTAACGCATATCATAACCATTATATTATACAATTGGCGTTAAGCAAAATAGGCTATATATTTAAGGTTTATAAAAGTCTCTATTTTAAGTCTTTGATTCGCCTTAGTTAGCGGCACTACAGGTTACAGTTACCTATTACGTATTAGGACACAGTGGTTGTATATCTTATTAATAGTAGATTGTATACCATTAATGGTTCATATTTTCACAACAAAAAAGTCTCCAATTTCTAAAGGTAATAAAATTTTGGTTTAGTACAACAAAACATCTATTTGTTTTGTCACGGGAACTTAAATTTAAAAATTCATACTACATTTTACCTTAGTTCAATGCACAAAGCAGTTTTCGGATAGGAGAAGGATAATAAAATTTTGTAATTTTTTTTATAATTCCATTAACTTTTATTACTAATTCTAGTAGTATTTACGTAGTTCAGCGCCGTGAAGAATTTCACTAATGGATTTTCATATAAATTGTCTAACAGATGCAATCGTTCTAGCCACCTGAAATCTGTGATAAAAGTGAATGTTTCCAGTCATACGTAATGTATCTGGGAGTGACCAGGCCAAATTTGAAATATTTTCGTTACCTAGGTCAGAAGTTATGGTGATGTAAATGGAGGAAACCGGAAAGTGTCCCTATTCTATCGGGACAGCCATTTTCAGCTTTGAATTGATTTCATGAGAACTACGTGACCCCTGGAGGTCAACTAAAGTTTACATATACATACTAACTAATTAACATTTAAAAAGAATTATCTCGCCCCAGTAGCCCCGTGTGGGGGGGAGTAAACCACGAAAAACCCGGTGTCCCTATTCTATCGGGACACACTGTATATTTCAGCGTAATACAAATAAAGTTAATATGACAGCAAATTATCAATATTTATTGAAGTTCAAATTGAGCATTGACCCGATCTCTATCTGACGTTGCATTTGTTTTTATTTTAGACTAAATTGTAGTTTAGTAAAGTTAGTCAAGCAATAATCGGCAGTTTTAGTTTTCAATCCGGTTATAATTTATACAAGGGCAGCCAATTCATCGATCCTTTGCTTTGCGTATAGACTTTGTTGTATCAGTTTCCTGCGGCCTTCGGATGCTGCTCAAATATTTGGTTATTTTTAGGTTGGCTTTACTTGCAATTAGGGTAACACTATCATAAAATATTGCTGTTGCATCCATTACTTTGATTTTCTTGAGCGTCTAATTAGTGTAATGTTTTGAAACACAAATTATATTCGATGTTACTTATAAGCGACTTTATTAAATATAAAAGGCTAATGAATTCCGTGACGTCAAAGGTACAGATAGGGAGTAGGGATAAGAATATTTAATAAAATGCAAATGTTTGTAATTCAGAAGGATTTGTAATGATAATTATATTATCTGTTGGCAGTTGTGAACAATAGTTTAGAATTTATTTATTCGAACAAGAACGACAGACAGTTATACCATTGCTTACAAGTAATTACTAATTATTTCTCTCTTGTTAACTTTATTATATAAAAATTTGCCGTAATGCATGTCACCTTAATAACTGCGATAGTCACACAATAAATAGTGAGCGGCGTATACAACTAACTAAGCTTTAAGCAATAACATATTCTTGCAGTCAGTGTAAAAGTAGTAGTAAGGTAATATTGGTAGTTATATATTTTTTTTGCCTTTATATAATATCCGCAGCAGAACTTTTACGATAATTATATTTTTATTTCCAGTAGTTCTTTGTGTTAGAGGTCTTGTGTTTGAAGTTTGAATAAAACCTCATTGTAGTCGTTTTGTCTATGTTATTCGCAAAAAAAGACATTGTGTAATCGTAATCCATAAATAATTTGTTGAGTTCAACAAATATCTCGATTACCAATTTATATAGCAGTCATAAAGTGTTGTGTACAACTAACTGATCTATAAGCTTTGTAGACTAACAGTTTGCAAGCTTCATGCATACATTTTACTGGATTTGGAAGGTGTTATGTTTTTGTTTTCGTATGACACATGCCGATATTCTAAGTCAGATGGTTCTTGTCCAAACTGATTTTGTTTTCTATCACATGTATTTTTGATCCCATTCATTACTCGTTTTATGTAGTCTTACAATCAGAAGCAACACAACTGCTCGTATATTTTAAATAAATGTTTTAAATGCTATGGAACAGAACTCAAACAACAAGAAAACTTATGAAAGCTGTTTCATATTAGTATGCCGTTGTAGATTTGAAACACTATTATGCTTAGATTCATAGCTCCGATTCACTGTACCATGACATCATGGGTAAAAAAAATTAAATTGTGAAAATTTGTTCTTTTTATGTAGCTCCATTTAAGCTAATCTACATTATATAACCCGCATCAGGTTTTAACCTTCAAATAAATTTAAAGCTTTAGTAGGATATTGTTGTATTTATAGAAAATGAAAAATTAATGCTTATTCCATCAGAATGGAAACTTTAACTTACACAAGTACATGTAGTTTAATTTCACAAAACGTTTGGTTCGGCATTTAAGTCTATAATTCGTTAAACAGAGTTCGTGTCGATTGCATGTAAATATAAATATTATACTTAATTGACTTAATACAAATATTGACTGTTTAGACTTCAATAGTTATTACTTAAAACTTAATCCCATTTCTCACACCTGTAAAAATGTAGTGTTTTTATCTAGATTGTTTTAAGCTTATTTAATAATCCGCAGGAGATTTATAATTTAAAATTCCTAAAGCCACTAAACTAATTTCTCATAAAAATTGGGTATATTTACAAATTCGCAATGCACATAAAATGAAATACAAATACTTTTGAAATGTTCGCGAACGGAAATGGATCAACGTTACTCGGGGCATAAATATACAAATTAAATAATAATTTGCACCAACATCTAATTCTTGGAATCTCTGAAATTTCAGGCTTACTTAATAGGTATTTTTTTCCAGATCCTGACCGTTTTACTAGTTTGATTTAAAAAAGAGGAATTCAAGTTGTAGTTTTGCATATTTGGTAAGTAGGTATGTTTATATCGCGGGCATTATAATAGACTAGCACATAGTGATTATATCTTACGATATGACTGCTATAAAAGCTGTCAATACAAAATTTTTATGATCCTGCTTCCCGTGACGCCGTGACCACATTCCTGAACGCCCTATTTGCTGTGTGGATAATTTAAGTAAATTTGTGTACAAAATCAGATTTTTTGTCACGAGATTTGCGTAGTTCTTAGCAATTTCAGTGAAACAATTCGTGCGCTTTGTAGTTATTCTACGGCTAGTAAAAATTAAAAAATCTGATATTAGGTTATACGCAAATTCTCTGATGCCACGAAAGTATCTTCCTGTGATGCAAGTCAATGCTTCGTGTGGCAAATAATTCATGTGACAGATACTGCATCAGCTATTACCGGTTAACTACAGTTTGTACAAAAGTGACATCTAAAATAATTATTTCATTAATCCCCAAGCAACTTCTGTAAGAGGTGTAAGCTCTAATATCGCGAATTTCCTTATATTGTATTGTTTGTACACGGCACATTTTTTTTTTAATTTTTATAATGCATGTACATATTGTTAGTCTTGAAGGGTGGAAACATTTACATACATCAAGTTATGCACAACTAAAGTCATTTGTCATCATGGCTTGCACAAGCTATTTACAGATGTATCTCACATACCGATATCGCTAGTAGGGGATATTTAGTTTAAAGCGGCGTTTTACGTCATCATTTAAATATTTGTAACATAATTAATGGTATTCAACTAAAAAATTTGGACCCGTCTCGACGGGTCCAAATTTTTTCATCAATGTTACAATAAACTGATAAACAAATAAGCAATATAAACTATTTCTATTATTGTACACAAAAATGTTCGATGTGAGTAACAAGAGCTATATTTGGTTTACTGGATTATTTAGCTCACACTTCTCAATTACTTTTAAGTTCTTATACTTTTATTTTAATTACAACAGCGTTTACGAATAACACGACAATTCTAAATTTCTGGTTCTTTCTTTGTTTTAATTAGATTTTAGAGTGAATTTTCACATCGTGTTGTCCACTATTAAGTTAATTGTATCATTTTATTGTAAACAAACTAATGCTTAGCTTATGTGATCCGTAGGACAATAATAATGTCGCTCTTAGCAGCTAACTGTTTGATACGCCTTTTGGCTCTCCCAAAATTATAAACTTAATTAATTTAAAACGGCAATCAACGATCTCATAAAGTAGTATGTATATTACACACAGAGGTGGGGGAGCTTTTCAAATGGCAGGCCAGGATCTAGGAATTTGTTTCGGGGTGGGCAAATGTAAAAAATACACTACTTTATTGTGTTTTTTCAAATTTTCCCGTCTTATCTACAACGAACTAAAACTTTTCAGGGGTGGCAACTGCCCGGATGCCACCCCTTGGATCCGGGCCTGTCAAATGATAAAGTATGCTTTTTGTAAGGCATTGTTATTTTTTACGTAGTAATTTGGTGAAAGTTTTTTGTGGTAGGGTTATTGCAAAAAATATTAAATTTTATAGCATATGACATTATAATATTTGGGTTGTTAAAAATATCAAAATTTACACGAATATTTTGCTGCCATTATTGCCACCTGGCTAAAGAGGTATTCCTGCTTTGTATTGTGAGCGTGTTTGAATGAATGTAGTGTAAAAATTAATTTTAAATGATTATCACGACATGGAGACTTGGTCAGCCTATTTTTATATAATACCTTTACCTTTTACGCACATAGTGGATATACTCATTACTTAACTACTGAAACCATTAGCACCTTCCCCACATTGGACTCATTACGTCAGATTATTATTGTTAAATGGCGTTTAATCTACAAATTATAAGGTTGAGCTACACTCATGTATTGTTTTAGATGTTAAAAAGTAATCCAAAATCTAATTAAATATGTTCAGTTTATTTGAAATTTAATATACGTAATATCGAGGCTAGTAGAAATCGAAATCGACATTTTTAGCGTAGTAAAGTCAACTGGGTAGAGCAGAGTCGGCGGTTTCCTTCTACCTTTTCACTTTTGTGGAGCAAAGCAAACTCCTAAGATATGTAAAATATAAAAATATAAACCCAAATTAATTCATTTTCGTTTGGAAGTCGTAATAAGCAATAGGCGCGTTGGTGTTCATGTGTTCTTAGTTTAAGATTTCCAGGCAGTAGGGTTTGTTACTAATTTAAAATAAATGTTTCTTGCTGTCCAATCTTAAATTGATGATCATGATTTCAAATGAGGCTCTTATATGAGTATAGTCTTCATTTTAGCATTCCCTTCTCTGCCCTATTGGGTAAAAAAGTTTCTGATTAGACACTAACAGTCAATTTAGTTGTATCCACAACTTCACAATAGGAAAACTACGCACGTAGATTAATGTAGTGATGTAAACAAGTAAAACAATCTATTAATTTTATAAAGTCGTCTCTATGTTTAAATTGTAACGAAAAAACGTAAGTTGATATAAGCAGTAAACTTTCTGTATGGGTTTATTTTATTGACATTCCTTAGTTAGTGGCGATTTCTGTATATTCAAATTGTAGCTGCAGTGAAATAGTTCAATGCCCTTTAGAATTTTACTACTTGATTTTATAGTGACTCCTAGCTCACAATAGAGAAAAGCAGTAAAATCTAAAATGCAAAAATAGTGCACGGTAGTTTGAAAACAAAGCATAGTGTGATTTACAGCATTACAGCCCAACGCAGAAGGAAGATATTTTTTAAAAAAATGTATTGCTCTTATACACCTAATGATTTTCAAAACAGACTACCTATACATCTATTCTGGGTCAACGGTTTTTAACTCATCTATCTATGGAGTTAAGACCCAGAAAAGTCCTGGATCCTCTCCTGACATGTGAATGTTAGAATATTAATTTAAATGCAAACAGAAGATTTCAGTAGAACTCCAATTTTTTTGCAGTGTGGTAATTAGAGACAAAAATTCAAAACACCTTTTTTTTAAATTAGGTATTTCTTAGTTTCCCCTGTAACACAAATTTTAAATTTCAGCACAAAACAAAATTTTGAAAATTTTGAAAAGATCCGGCGCTTCGCGCCAGATTTGTCCACCGTGGGCCCGAAGTAGATGCTGAGCGTAGAGCGAGTGACTTCATCACTGGAAAGCATGTTTTTTGTCGAAAGGCAAACCTAAACCTAGCATTAAGCGCCGGTTCCAACGAGTTAGGTACGAAAATACGACCTTTGCTGGTAACAGTGAGTCAGGTGCATTAGCATGTGCAGCCATTTTGAGTATTTTTGGTTCGAATAGCTAGATTGGGCTAGGTACGATTGATAATGACAAGAGTAGGCAAGCTACGAATGGTGCAACTACAAGTTGGATCAGTATTAGTAAACGTGCATGTGAAAGGTAATGTTACCTAGGTAGAAGTCGCTCTCTATCGATTGGGAACAGTAAAAGCCATTATGGTAAGATTTAGGTCTTTGAAATTAGCGCCGCCACGATGGTGCTGGTACAAGTTTTACTGATTCTTGTGGGCCTGGTCAAAGTATCACAGGTACAAGGTGGTTGAGTACGAGTGGTGCTGATACGAAAAGTGTCAGCACAAAAGCTATTCGCATATGAATTTTACAATACCTCATGACATTAAAATTCGTTTTAATAAAATAGAGCAAATATATAAAAAATAAAAAAAGGCTAAAGCCCTTGCTTGATGGCATCATAAGCAGTTAACGTTTGTCAGTTTGAATTGACCACTAATGAAATAATTCCACATTTTAAATTTTTATTCGTTAATTTAATAATGAACAATCTGCACTGCAAGAGCTGAAAGCAGTACATACTACTTTATTGGATCGATCACAAATAACGTCATCGTTAGGATCAGTTGATTTAATTAGTTGGGCGATGATAAGTTGCCATATTAAAAGTCCTATGATGAGGATATGTAAATCTAATTTCTAAACGTATGAAATTGGTGGTCTCTAAAATACTAAAATTTGCATGACATAATTCATGGACAATCCTCGTACGTACGTTTAAAAACTACAATGTTAAGGATATGTGTTTACCTAATTTTGGAACTAATGGCATGGGAATCTCTAAAATGGTAAAATTTGAATGACGTGATCGATGGACGATCCCTGCAGGCATTCTAGTAAAATACTACGTTAAGGATACATGTCAACCTAATTTTTGAACTTTTGACAGTGGGGATCCCTAATATGGTAAAATTTGTATGACGTAATTTATGGGCAATCTCTGCATGCATTCTAGTTAAATTCTATGCTAAGGATATATTTTTATCTAATTTTTGAACTTATAACTGTGGGGGTCCCTAAAATTGTAAAGTTTGTTTGACGTAATTTACAGACGATCCCTGCATTCCTACTAGTAAAATCCTATGTTAATCGGAATTTTTTCATGGTACGAACCACTGAATGTCAGGTATATGGAACGTGCGGAGCATGTATCTACCTACTTAACTTCAGCGGCAAATATTGAAATGCATGTAAAGTCGCCAGACACTGGTTTTTCCAGCCATTCATTTTATTTCTCAAAATTTGGTCCATTAAATCGTTAATTGTGAAAAATTGGTAAATCCGTTTGATTCCAAAAACAATAGGGTTTGTTGGAGATTCTAGTAATCAAATCACCATGACTTACTTTAATGAAGAAAATAATTATTATAAATTATTAAAATAATAATTAAATAACAACCACGGCTACGGCTACAGCTGCAACTATGATATGATTACTACAACCATAACCATAGCCGTGATAATGATTACGATGATGAATTCAGACATGATTTAGATTTGAGACGAGAACAAGATAAATAAATTCCTCCGATTTTCCTACATGTCGAAAGTGCTACGATAAATAAAAACTTCAATATTGTTATTAAACTGTGTACCTTATTTGATTATTACGATTACGATTTATTACGATTACGATTTATTACGAATACGATTTATTACGATTACGATTGAATAGAAAGAAAGAAACTGTCAATTTCGAGTAGTTGTCCATTTCTCGAATATAAGTGGTCCTTCGTCACCTCCCTGAATTAGTGAACTTCCCCAGATCCTCCCTGCTTTACACTTCACTTCTTTACACTGATTTACACTATTTGAATTTGGAATTTTACAACTGATCTGATTTACACTGATTTTTGAAATTTTGCTCCGATTTTAATTCTGATTTGCTTTTTGCTTTTTGAGTGTACGTTGGTGATGGTGGCCTTTGGTGTGCTTCTTTTTTTTGGTGTTGGATGACTTGCTGGGCTGAAAACAAAACAAACAAAGATTACGCCTATACTGTACAATACGCTGAAGTACTTACCTGCTTGTTTTCGTCCTAATTCTTGTTGTTGAAGTTGAAGTCGTTGGTGCTGATCTCCACTGCACTGTCAACTGTCTTACTCACTGTCACTGTTATCATCGCACTACCCGGTTACCCATAACAATTCTAAATATTTTGATTGCCAATTTTTTCCGATCTTCCGTGTTGACCGATCAGTCATTTTAGTCAACACAAATTTGAATTTTGGCGCCAGATCTATTTGCCAAGGATACGAGATTTAAAGTATCCGAGAAAGATATTCATTGTTTTATTTAAACTTTGAATAATTTGAATTTGATTTCTGAGATTTTAAAGATTTCAAATTTTGAATCAGAGATTTCTGACTGAAATTTTCTGGAGATTTTTTTGGTGAATTTTTTTCACAGAATTTTTAACAGCAAAATATTTTGCTGAGAATTTTTTATTGCCATAAAAGAGCAATCGATCCGTGTACTTTATTCTTACAAAATAATTTACACACAGAAACTTGATTTGTCATTGATTATTTTTTGACACTGAATTGAACTGACATAACTACTTGAACCTATAATGGACGGTTATGAGAATACAGACTTTACACTACGAAATAGCTTACGCTTTCCACCATTGATGTCCGATGACCATACTAATGAACGACGAATGTTTGATAATCCTGTTGTTGACCCTGTACTTAACACTGATGTACCCAACCGTACTTCAACTACTACGTTGCCACGCATCCCTCCTGTTACGGTAGTACGACGACGATTGACAATGGCTGAAGCTGCTTTGATTGATGATGAAACTGGGTCTTCAGGTAACAACAGTACTATTGACTCATTGGGTAGTGACATTCCAAGGTCACATGGTGACATGTCAAGGTCACGTCATAGGGGTCATCCTAGGTCACGGATGTCCAGGGCGTCAAATCAGCGACATCATGACCCTGCCGCCGCTTTAAGAAGGCGGTATGAGATTATGAAACTTGAACTTGAGGTTAAACAAGGTCAGCTGGCTTTACTCCAATGTTCTCTTGATTTGGATAATCTGGAGCATGGTGAAGCAGATGAAGAGGGCGGATTTGAAATAACTCAAGTTCGTCCAATGGATCAAGATCAAGGTGGCCATGCTGCCAGACATACATTTCCTTCCCGAATCCAGACTCAGAATGAACGTGTAGCTCATTGGGCTGCAAGTAATTTAATGGCAACAGTTCGTACTCCGCCAAGACCGAATATTAACCCAGATCAAATTGTTCCAGTTCCTAGAGGTCCTATTACTTCTTCCCCAATTCCGGTAAGGTCTAATGATGTTATTGCTCCTCTTCCAGATCTACCCCCAATTAATGCTCCTCCCCCAGATCTACCCCCAATTAATGCTCCTCCCCCAGATCTACCCCCGATTAATGCTCCTCGCCCAGATCTACCCCCAATTAATACACCTCTTCCAGATCTACCCCCGATTGCTACAAACAATGTTATTTCCCCAGTTAATATTGATTTGAGAAGTAATATTGATGTCAATGCACAACCCAGATTAATTGCTCAACAGAGCTATACTTCTAATGATATTGGGAATATAGTTCAACAGATTCTACCTTTAGCTCAAATGTTGTCTCAAGGTAATACTAATACTAATTCTACGATTCAACAGCAAATGTTAACTCGTCAATCAGTTAACAAAGATTTACCGCTATATTCGGGTGAAATTGAAGAATGGCCGACTTTTATTTCTCAGTATCGTCATTCATCTGAGATTTGTGGGTTGTCTAATACTGAGAATATGTTGAGACTTCAGAAAAGTTTACGAGGCAAGGCTCGTGAGTTAGTAATTCCGATTTTGGGGTTACCTGAAAATGTTGAAGAGGTTGTTCAATCTCTTGAATCTACTTTTGGTAGATCTGATTTACTGATTAAAAGTTGTATAGCCAAAGCAAAGGCTGTTGATGTTCCCAAACAGTTGAAAGCAGATTCCCTTTTACAATTTTCGAATGTTGTTCGCAATATGGTTGCTACTTTTACAAGTCTAGGTTGCAACAATCATTTGAATAATCCTCAGTTGTTGGAGGAATTGATTATTAAGCTCCCGTTGACACTTCAGATGCAGTGGTGTCAAGTTGTTCTACAAAAAGGTCACAATGTCAATATTTGCGACTTATCAGATTGGTTGAAGGTTATTGCAAGTACAGCTGCATTATTGCCTACGAGTTTACCCAACAACAACTCAGTTGATTCAAAAAAAAGTTCTGATTTTAAGACGGGGTTTAAAAGAGGGTTTTATGATGACAACAAAGTATTTACTGCTGCTAAGAAAAATCCACGTCTAGACATGACATGTTACTGTTGCAATAAATTGAATCATACGATAGATAGATGCTCTGACTTCAAAGGACTTCCTGTTGATGCTAGATGGAAGAAAGTGACTGAGAACAAGTTGTGTTTTATTTGTTTAAATCGATATCATCAAACAGTCAATTGTCCTTCTCGCAAGGCTTGTGGTGTAGATAATTGCAAGTCTCATCATCATCCTTTACTTCATCCTACGACAACTAACCGTGTTCCTCCGTCTTCAACAGCAATGACTGCTACAATTTCTACTGAATTTGCTGGTCATGGTTTCAAATCTTCTCTTCAAACTACAAATGTTCATTTAAGAGTCATTCCGGTTAAACTGACTGGTCCTGCTGGAGTTCTAAATACTTACGCATTACTTGATGATGGATCTACTGTCACTCTTGTAGCTTCTAAGATCGCTTCTCAACTTGGACTTCAAGGTCCCATTGAGCCATTGTGCTTTTCTTGGACAAATAACACTACGCAAACTGATGCTAATTCGATGAGGGTTCAGCTAGATATTTGTGGAGATTCTCAAGGTGTAAAGTCTTATACGTTGCGTAATTGCAGGACAGTTAAGGAATTTGATTTACCATCACAATATTTGAACATGAATGAGTTGAAAAAAATGTGGCCGTATCTTCGTGATGTTCCATTTTCAAGTTTAAGAGGTGCTAAGCCTATGATTCTTATTGGGCAAGATAATTCTCTTCTCACTATACCAAGAAAATTGAAAACTGGTCTTTGGCATTCACCTGTGGCTTCAAAGACTTTACTAGGGTGGTCGGTTCATGGGAATAGTTCTGTTACTGGAAAGCAAAATTCTCACTTTACTTTGACGGTTTGTTCTCATCATGAGACGGAAGACGAAATTCTACATCAGATAGTTCAACGATCCTTTACAACTGAAGATTTCGGTGTTAAGATTCTTCATGAGATTCCACGATCTAAACAAGATTTAAGAGGTTTTGATTTGCTTCAATCTACTACAAAGCGAGTGGGTGAGAGATGGGAAACAGGTTTATTATGGGCAAATGATCAATTCACATATCCTGAGAGTTTCAAAGAAGCGTACAGACGGTTACTTCTTATCGAAAAGACGATGGATACTAATGCTGATTATGCTCGTCAGTATTGTGAAAAGATGGAAGACACTATTTCAAAAGGTTACGCTAGAGAAGTTAGTTCAGTTGATCTGGCTAAGAAAAGTCCCAAGGATAGATTTTTATGTCATTTCTCCATAACCAATCCAAATAAACCTGGCAAGATTAGAGTAGTTAACGATGCCAAAGCTAAATCAAAAGGAGTGAGTTTTAACGATATGCTCATTACTGGTCCAGATCTACTACGACCTCTTCCTGCTGTTCTTTGGAATTTTAGAAAAAAGAAGGTTGCTTACATTGCGGATGTGAAAGAAATGTTTCCTCAGATCCTAATTCGAGATGAAGATGTTGTGAGTCAACGATTTTTGTGGAGAGGAATGGATAGAAATATCAAACCAAAGATATATGAAATGAAATCAATGATATTTGGAGCATCCTGTTCTCCATCATCAGCTATCTATGTCCTCAATAAGAATGCTGAAGAATTTAAAGAAGAATTTCCAAAAGTTTTTAAGGCTACTGTTAAGCAAATGTACATGGACGATCATTTAGATTCTGAAGATACTGAAAATGAGGCAATTGTACAGATCAAAGACATGATAGAAGTTTTTAGAAGAGGTGGTTTCTGCTTGTGCAATTGGATGTGTACTTCCAAGAAAGTACTGAGAGCTTTACCTGATTCTTTAAGAGCAGCAAAATTCAAAGATTTAGATTTAGAAGGGGATCTTCCAACTGAAAGAGTTTTAGGTATGTGGTGGAGCTCTGAAAAAGATGAATTTACTTATCGACTAAATTTTCATAAGGTATCATCGGAAGTCAAAGATGGGTCAAAAGTTCCAACCAAACGAGATGTTTTAAAATTAGTGATGTCAATCTATGATCCTCTTGGGTTTCTTGCATTTTTTGTGGTCAGAGCTAGAATTTTACTTCAAGATATTTGGGCTTCTAAAATTGATTGGGATACTGAAATTTCAGCTGACTTGTTTTTAAGATGGAAAGCATGGTTATCAGATCTTCAAAAGATCACGGAGATTGGAATTCCTCGATGTTATCACGATTACTTTTCAAGATCACCTTCGATTCAATTACACGTATTTTGTGATGCCAGTAAAAAAGCTTATGCTAGTGTCGCGTATTTTCGAATAATTACAGATGTTGGAATTTCACTAGCAATTATTTCTGGGAAAGTTAGAGTCGCTTCTTTAAAACCAATGTCCATACCAAGGCTCGAATTGCAAGCAGCAGTGATGGCTAGCAGATTAGCTTCAACAATTAAGAAAGAACATGATGTACAGATTGAGAAGACTTATTTCTGGAGCGATTCAAAAACTGTTGTTAGTTGGATAAGATCAGAATCCAGACGTTTTAAGACTTTCGTGGCTCATCGAATTGGTGAGATTCAAGAACTTTCTGATACTAATGATTGGCGATGGATTCCTACTGATTTAAACGTTGCAGATGATGCAACAAGAGACGCTGGTAAATGTGATTTAGAAAGTACAAGTCGTTGGTTTCAAGGTCCTCCATTTTTATTGAAGTCAAAAGAATATTGGCCAACTGAGAATGAGCAAAGTTTAGAGTTTGATAATTCTGAGATGAGAAGTGAATTTGTTGGAGTTATTAATCCTCAAAATCTACGTCCAGCTCCCAACATTGACAACTTCAGTTCCTGGATTAAATTGATTCGTGCTACTGCATGGTTTTTAAGAGCTATCAAGATATTATTCAACAAACTGCGCAAGATTAAAGAAGATTTTTCATTCGATATTTCCGCAGCTGAATTCAAGACAGCAGAACTATGGTGGCTTCACAAGTGCCAAGAAGAATCCTTTTATGAAGAGATCCAGTTAATTCAAGATTCAAGATTAATTTCAGCAAAGAGTAAATTATTCCAACTGTCTCCGATTTTAGATGATGAAGGTTTACTTCGTATAAATGGAAGAATTAATAATTCTGATGTTTCCGAGGACGTCAAGAGTCCGTACATCTTAGATTCCAAACACCGATTTATTTATCTACTAATTATGCATTATCATCAGAAGTTAGGTCATCAAGGCCAAGAGACAATACTGAACGAACTTAGACAGAAATACTGGATATTAAGTGTCAGATGCTTGATTAAGAAACTATGCCGATTTTGTCTACAATGCAGAAAGAGGAAGTGTGAACCTCGTGTACCTTTAATGGGTCAGTTACCCAACTTCAGAGTTACACGTCAAGTGAAGGTCTTCAATCATGTGGGTCTTGATTTCTTCGGTCCCTTAAGTGTTTTGTCTGAAGGCAAAAAAGTAAAGAAGTATGGTGTGATTTTCACGTGCTTAACGATTCGAGCTATTCATCTTGAGATAGCTGACAATTTAACTACTGATTCGACTATCAATGCCATTCGGAGATTCGTTTCTCGGCGTGGACTCCCTACAAGCTTGATCTCAGATAATGGGACAAACTTAAGAAAGGCGGATCGCCAGTTACGAATTGCTCTGAAAAACTTCGATCAAAATCAATTACAACAAGGTTTATCTAAAGACGGTATCAACTGGATTTTTAATCCTCCATCAGCTCCTCATTTTGGTGGGGCATGGGAACGGCTAATTCGATCAGTGAAAACGGCATTGAATGCGATTTTGAAAGAAAAGACTACGAAATTTGAAATACTTCGAACAGTGCTTACTGAAATAGAGCATATTGTCAATAGCAGACCTTTGACCTGCGTTTCTTCGAATCCATCAGATCTCAAATCGATATGTCCTAACGATTTTTTGATTATTAATTCCAATATAGTTCTTGCTCCAGGAGATTTTTCTAAAGGTTTACGATTCAAAGATGCATGGAAAACAACTCAAAAGTTGATTGATACTTTCTGGACTAGATGGGTTAAGGAGTTTCTTCCTACTTTGGTTCAACGTACTAAGTGGTTGCAACAGACAGAGTCCCTTAAGATTGGAGATGTGGTAGTTCTCGTGGATCCTAACAGTTCTAGGAATTTATGGCCATTGGGATTTATTTCTAAAGTATTTCCTGGAAAAGATGGAATTGTTCGAGTAGTTGATGTGACAACTAGTTCTGGAACCTACCGGAGACCACTGACAAGGGTGTGTGTACTGGACTTAGACAAGAAGATAGAAGATGACTGAGTGATTTGGATTACTGTGGGTGGAGTAATGTTGGAGATTCTAGTAATCAAATCACCATGACTTACTTTAATGAAGAAAATAATTATTATAAATTATTAAAATAATAATTAAATAACAACCACGGCTACGGCTACAGCTGCAACTATGATATGATTACTACAACCATAACCATAGCCGTGATAATGATTACGATGATGAATTCAGACATGATTTAGATTTGAGACGAGAACAAGATAAATAAATTCCTCCGATTTTCCTACATGTCGAAAGTGCTACGATAAATAAAAACTTCAATATTGTTATTAAACTGTGTACCTTATTTGATTATTACGATTACGATTTATTACGATTACGATTTATTACGAATACGATTTATTACGATTACGATTGAATAGAAAGAAAGAAACTGTCAATTTCGAGTAGTTGTCCATTTCTCGAATAGGGTTCTATTTCATCTTATTACCTATCATTTAAAATTTATTTGAACAATTTAGATTGAAAACTGTGACCTGTGGAGCACGACAAAAAAAAATATCGACAGACAGACAGACGGACAGAGCCATTCCTAATAGATTCTCAGCATCTAAAAACCCAGAAATACCTTTATGGACGATATAAGATGTTGTGCGAATTATAAAAACTAAAGCTTTTTTGAAAATCAGACGAAAATTGTAGGAGCTACAGGGCAGGGTACCAAAGACTCAAAAATGCATTTTCTAGTCAATTAAATATAGCGCCGTTTAATTACAATTAGCAAATTTATTATTTCAAAAATCTGACTTAGCGAGTCAAGATGCCCATTTGCATCATGTACTCGAGCAAATAATTATACTTTTTGACATGCTTTTTTCAAACAAAAATATAACCGGCTAATTGGGCGGGATCACCTCTGCCTCTGTCCCTCCGTTGCTAGACTATGACAAAATCACTCCTCCATTTTTTTTAATATATACAATTATTCACAACCATTTGGATTGTTTTCGCGCTAATTACATAGTGTAGGTGCTTGTTTAAATTATTATTAAACGGCTTTAAAACTTCATATTATTCGGGAGGTAAAGCATTCTGCTAATTTAAATTATTTTCAATAAAGACACTAGTAATTTGTTGAACGCTAGAGGTCGAATAAACTACAATTTGAGTAAAATTTATCACACAATATTACCAACAACAGCAGACAATTTATCACATAGCAAGATTTCAATCAATAATTGCCTTTTCGCTTACTTGTACTTTACAGCCTTTGTTTGAACTAGGGACATTCTTTATCAGTTAAAAGCGGTCTTAATTGTAATTATGCACCCAATACCTAGCAGACATGGTGTGTCAAGTGTGTTGAAATGAAAATGTTTTGACATAAAATTACAAAGTCTCCCCTTTTAGCGTGGATGTACTAATAGTATTACTTCCAGTTCACTCACTTAAAATTATTAGCGTCCTCAAAAACATGAAACTCCACAAACTTTGTTGACAAACCGGAAACAATACATAGAAAAAGTATGAGCGGCGCAAAACGAACTATCATTATTTTAACCGCGATGAGAATAAAACGAAGCACCTTCACAAAGCTACCAGTTAATTGATAATTTCAATTGCGCCATTCTGTAAAATTATAAAATTAACCTATAATATTATAATTTAAAATTTAAAGTATTGAAGCAATTGTCTTTAATTTTTTATTGAGGCGATAATGTTAAAGACAAATCTTTGCCTAGTGGCAGACACATACACAGAAATATGAGTTAAAGTATTCAACGCTGCTCATTTATTGACTATTGAGCACCTTATAATCAGTTTTATAACACCTAGATTGAGAATTGCACGTATAGCGGCAAGGCTTAATCAAGGAGTTCACCGGTGACTCTGAAGGCGGCCACTCGCATTTTTCAGAGCTCCTGCTCCCACTGTGTCCTTTAGTACTACAACCTATACACAAATTGTGTGCTGTTCTCTGGTTTGGTAGTCCAGGCTTGGAGGGGAGGATGTGATAAGGTACACTGAGCCATCGGATTCCTGAGTCCGAAGGCTGAGTTTCCTTATTTGCATCTCCACTCAAGTCTCAGTGCACGAGGAAACAGAGATAGGGAAAGAAGCGATCACTGAGGGCATTCGTTGAACTCATTAGAATACTTCTTTCTTATTAAAACTATCCTTGAACTCTTAGGTTTTGGCAGTTGCAGAGGAGAGGCAGATGGGGAAAATCAGTCTCTGGGCTCTGTAGTCCGAAGGCTCGTAGTACCTTTTTCACCGAATTCATTTTAATCTGGATTATTCAAACGCGTTAGGAATATTGACCGCTTTGCATTATCTGTCGGTTGTGTACGGAGCTCCTCGAAGCGAACTTACATCAATTTCAGCCAATTGTGCTAGATAGATTATTCATCGCAACCGAGATTCCTGGCATAGTGGACTCAGTTGTTATATTTTAATACCTCCCTGGATTAGCCTAGGAGGTATCTCGCAGTATAGGGTTTAGCAACGAGTTCAATAGGAATGTCCAAGTTCTACTCACGGAAGGCTTTACGCAATCCACTTATTGGGTATGTCCAAGGTACAAATTCCTTATAACAAATTATTCTTAGAATAAATGGGACAGCAATGGTTTATTATTGGACTAGGCTATGAAATGACTGATACGAATCTGTGAGCGTGTCAGTTATGGAACCCATAAGATACATACATACAAGGCTTAATCAACAGTTTCTCAAATATTTACTGTGTTTTAGTTTTCAAGACTTTTGAAAATCTAGCGTCACTTTATAAGTTGCTTAAATCTTACTATTAATAGGTAATTTATTCATTTTTGAATCAACAGGAGGCTTAAGAAGTACCAGGTATACTGTATGATAATAACTTATAGCTACATTATTAGGCTGTTGCATTTAAAGCTTCTCTAGTCATTGATGCCAGCCACAGGAAGGGTTTGAATTTCTAGAATGTAAATACAAACTAAACATTCCAAGCATAAGCTTCTTCCAAAATCAATTCCTACTTGTGCATGAGTTATATACAGGGATTACCATACACTACAAGCAAAACTTGCATTTAAAGCACAATTATTTCACTACCGTTTTCATCTCAGTTAATGCAAAGTCAAAAAAAAACATTTTTATTCGTGTTGTATTAAAATAAACAAGTAAAATCAAATTTTAGCAGTGGAGCTTTACCCTAAACGCGGGTAGTAAGAAATTTTACTTGGGTAACGGTTCATCACGAGTCGAGTGGATTCGGGTACAAATCGAGTCGAGTCGAGTTCGAGTCGGTTCAAGTCAGTCCTAAAGTCGACTCGAAAGCATTTTATCGGTTTCGAGCCGAGTCGAATTTTAGTAGCACAAGTTTCGAGTCGAGTCGGATTTCAGTAACTGACTTTCGAGTCGAGTCGAATTTCTTTCTAAAACTTAAAAGCAATTTATGGGATGAGTCCTTAAATATTTTGTAAGTGGATTTTTAATTGAGGAACAATGTCACAACTCATAACCAGCACGCCACCTGCCAGTACCATTAGTACCATAGTACGATCACTCAGTTCAACAATTGAGCCTAAATTTGACTGACTCATAGTTTGGCAGGAGTATTTTTTATACTGTGGTATTGAACATAATATGCTGACGTACAGTGGTTTTGAGAAGTACAGTACAATTTGATGCTCCTCCTACAAAAGTTATTACGTTAGCTACGTTAGGTGTAATTTGAATGCAGAAACCATTAGGGCTTTGATGTGTCTTAAATCTTGGTGGAAGAGTTAGAATGTTTTAATTCAAGTTCTCAACCTGCTAAATATTATCTTAAACCCCTGTGGAGTTTTATTAAGTATTTAAACACAAAATTTCTTGTTCTTACTTAATCTGCAATAAATCGACATAAAAATAAAATTGTATTTTATGTGTGTACTTTTTTAATTAAACGCGCTTTTGCTCATTAATTTTTAGCAGTTTTCGAGTCGAGTTTAGAACCACCCGACTCGATTGTATACGGTTCGAGTCGAGTTCGAGTTTATCAGTTGTCTTGTCGGTTTCGAGTCGAGTTTGGCATTTCCATCCGACTGCAATCGAGTCGGTTCGAGTTTCGAGTCGAGTTTGCCCAAACTCGACTCGTGTTGAACCTTAGGTAACGGTTAAAGTAAAACCTTGTCATTTTAAAAGAAATGAAATAGTTTCCAAATTTGCGATCCGACAACATTTGTAGAAAACGTTGTTGCTTCAATTATCTAGTGAATAGCAATAAGTAACAAGTCAGGATTTAATCTTGATTCACCGAAAGTATTGTTTACAATTTTAGAAAAGTATTTAATTATTGATTAATAAGATTAAGTAACTATTTCTTAATCGCGTAATTGAATAACTAAAGTTGCTTTGACAAATGAAATATTTTCTAATCCTAATTTAAGTATCTTATTTACACCCAAATGCTTTTGCGAATTACATCTTTTTGATTCCTGACAGCTTATAGAAAGGATTTTTCAATTTTGTTCTATTTAAAGTGGCGTCAAAATAACTTTTAATTTTACTTTATCCTTAAAAAGAAAAAAGCAACTTCACTGTATACCTGAGCTGCTAAGCTCCTTCATTCGTAAATAAATCTACAGCTATTTAGGTGTTCCAATGTTTTTGACAACATTAATAAAATTATTTTGTGTAACTAAAGTCTAACCTTTCAAAGTTCAAGATAATTGTGTAATTATAGTTTTTTGCCATAGAGTAAATGTCATAAACTGCAATTATTAAAGTTTCTACAAAACACAATTATTTTCAAATATACCTTACCCTATGGAATTATGACTGCAGCACATTTAAAACAACTGTAGTCTCTAGTCTTAGGCATGGATGTAATTATTGTTACTTTCACTTCGCAGTTCCTAAGCGTTAATAAGTTTCAAACTTTTTTTTAGGACTAGTGTACATTTTTTGAAAGCATAACTTTGTATTACGTAACCAGACACTACAATTTAGCTGAATTTAAAGCGCCTGGCTTTTGTCTCTATTGACTGCTTGGGCCCTGAATCAAACAAAAAATAAGGAAACTTCATTAAGCTAGTTTGTTTAAGCTCATACTGCTTACTGTGTACTACGTATTTATGCAAAATTGATATGAACTTTAGCTTTTATAAATTAACTACAAAATTTGAAACGTTTGGCAAATTAATTTCACATTGTATTTTATTGTATCACGTTCGTATAAATAAATCTCAAGACATAGTGTTTAACCTGCATGGTGCATGGCTTTATGAATAATACAAAATGGACCATTAAAGCGATTTAACAATAAGATATCGTCATCAAGTATGCTGTGTTTTTAATTCGGTGTCTAATTAATCCAGCTGAAAATTGCCTCAGATAATCGGGTTAATCGCTTCTAAAGATGATATTAAGGATTTGTGTTTAACTTGTAATTTAAAGTGTGTAAAACTTATAACAAAATTTCAGCATTCGCAAGCTGTTTTAGTGAAACAAGACATGATTTCCCATACAACTCAATAGTAAAATAAAAGTTACATGGTGATGGCCATTTTTGTCGAGTGCTACGGTTACCCGAAGATCATAGTTGATTTTTACTGTTATGGCTAATTTATTAGAATTTCTAAAAGTGTGAACTCAAATATTTTATATTCATGATTGTCGTATCATAAGTTATGAGCCCCTGGATTGACCTAACCCGTTTTGAATCAATTATTCGCAAATTGTTCGCATTCAAAAAAGAATATTTCGCGGTGCGATTACAGTTGACAGTACCCCGGTCATAAATAGTCGTAGTAACTCATGTTTTACTGCCAAACAATCAATGTTAGTTTATTGCAGTTTTTCAGTTTCTGTTACCTTACGTGAGTGTCATATGCCACATTAGGCAAAATATTGCTTCAGGCGTTTAACTGTACCACTGCACTCAACTGAGAAGCCAGTTGGATTATGTGTTTTGTTAAAATAACGATTCAAAATGCAAAAATTTATTTTGTGAGTTTCTTAGGTCAAGCTAGATTAAAGCTTCCTTATTTAGTTGATCTAATTTTGTATAATTATATTTTTAATTAGTTGATGAATGCTGATTAACAGAAAATAATTAATAAATTGAATTGGTATTTCATTATGGTTTGCATGATAAGAATGATATAATCATATGAAGGCGAAAAAGAAAATTACTTAATTTTTATTTGCCAACCAAATCTTTGGTCTCATAATAAACTTCCATCTCAAATGTACAAGGCAGAAATAACTGAATTGGAATTAAAACTGTACTTTTAAGGAAATTACACGACATACATTGACCAGATTCCACAGAGACTCATTTTAAAAAATTGAGTTACTTTTGAATAGCACAGGTCCAAAGTAACTCGAGTGCATTTTGCGTTGTTTGGTCACAGCGGCCCGCTAAAGTTTAAAAAACTTAAAATTTTAAAACTTTGCCGCTCTATTCAAACTCTTATATCGTCCAAAACCGACTCCTGGCTATGCAGAATCAAACTTATGAATTCAATAATTAACCCAACTTTACTTTATGGTGCTCAAATGTTTGGTCTTAATCACGTCGATGAGCTTGACTCTATACGAGTTCAATATATGAAAAAAATCCTGCGACTACCAAAAAACACCCCATCGTACATAATAAGGTTCGAAACGGGAATTAAGCACCTCGGATGTCAAGTATCTCGATTAGCACTCCTATTCTGGGCCCGGTTACTGGAACAAGACCCATCTTGTGTCCCCTACCAGTGCTACCAACGTCTACTTCTGCTGGACTTAAACCGAGGTCCTAATTACAGATATAATTGGGTGTCAAATATTAAAAAAGTTTTCTCTGAAACTGGGTTTTACTTTGTGTGGCTATCTCAAAACCCGGGAATAATACGGCAGAACATAGAAGAAATAGTTAACCGTAATAATGATATAAGTATTGCAAATGATTTCTCTAGAGTTAAAAATTCTTCATTCAACGAGTTCTACAAATTCATCAAAAGTGATCCATGTGTCTCCGAATATCTTCACTTCCGTCTCCTAATTAATTACCTACGCGTTTTTGCTCAGATTCGTACATGTGCCAATTATATTTGTAATAATGAAATGTATACTAAATTTTATCCCTTGGAATTATGTAAATACTGTGGAACCAATATGGATGACATGTATTACTCATTTGTAAAATGTAATTACCTTGACTTTGACAGAGAAGCTTTGCTAGGAAAATATAACCTAACTGTCCTAAGTCATACCAGCTTCTACAATGTCCTACGAGCCCCGTCATTATTTTTTGTTTGCGACATTTACAAATTTTCCTTAAAAGTACTTGAGAAAAGAAGTTTAATGTAAAGTCACTAAACCGCGCATACTCTCCAAGCCTTTTCAATACCTTTCTCTGCAACATATATCAAATTTTTATTCTTAAATCACTAGCTGTAAGATACTTAATGTAATCACTAATGTGTATTATGGGCAAAGCCCGAAAGATTCACAATAAATCATTCATTCATTCATTCATTCAAAACTTTGCCGCTCTATAACTTTTACGGTTCGCATCCGATTTTAATGGATTTTTTTATGATAAATGTCATTGGTAGATTGGTTTAAGACCAAGACAAAATCCTGGATCCGCTAATAAATTTTAGAAGTATAATTGAAATACAAACTAAATTGATTTCAGTACAACTTTATCTTGTTTTCTTGCAGTATAGTAGGTAGACGCAGTGGCGCTAGCCATTCGTCTAATATCGTCTACTAATTAAAAAATGATTTTGCTATACAATAATACAGAAAGTTAAATCATGCCTGAACTGACTTTTGTGTTAGGGTTCATTAAAATAATTGGAACTTTGCAAGTTTTGTATGCAATTATTGACCGACGTTGAACTCACTTTCTTTACTAATTGGAGCTTAAAAATTAAAGGTGTTTTATCATATTAATTGACAATATTTTCGGGAATGTTATTTCCCTGACACCGACCTACTTTTACTTAACTTTTATTGTAAAGCATGCGAGTAAAGTCAGCATTAAAGTTAATTAGATGTGATTTTGCGACTGTCAAATTGTAAAATACAATTAAATCATCTTATCATGATTTAGCGTTATGAAGTACGCATGCAGTATCTTTCTCCAATGTTAGTTATAATTCCTGTTTAAATAAATAATATTATAATTATTTTTCCCTGTGCGGTTTTTTCTATGTAGTTTACGCTATGCAAAGCATTGTCATTACAAAAACTTGTATTATATTACGTTATCGCAATTAAATGGCACACATGCATAATGTGACTTAAAGTCTGTATGCAAATGCAAACATTATTAAATAAAGAGTGAAACATAGGTTTAATTATTATACATTGCCAAAATTAGCAACTAGCAGATTTTTGTTGTCTTGGAACTGATTTACAAATCATTCATGAATTGGCTGAACTATGTACAACATATCAGCTAAATAAAATATGAGCGACGCCAAACTGTATTATTTATGACTTTATTAATTGCTATCTTAAGCTTGGTAAAAAAATAATGACATTATCATTTAAGGCATGTGCGGAATTATTGAATTTATACTTTTTATAAAATAATGTATTGCATTTAAGTAAATAATGACGAATAAATATAATTAAATTTAAATTTTTTAGGTGATTAGATGCATTATTTTCAAATTATATAAATCAGATTGTTAAAAAAATAATCAATTTACAATAAATAACTTAGGTCCTAAATTCCTGTGGGAATCTCATAAGGTTCATTCAAGTTGGGCTCCACAGAATCTACAGTTTCTATGCAGGCCCACGTCAGTTAGTTTACCGCAGGCTCCACACGTTGTTTTTTGGTCCAGCTTGACTTGTAATTCAAAATAAGGATCAACATTATTTTTATGCATGAATAAATCCACAAAACAAATAGGCTTACATAATATTTTAAAAGAGAGCAATCAATTACTTAATAGGCGTAGCATAGATTTGCAAAATTTAGCAAATTTATCTTAATAGAAAACATTTTATTCTACAGCGTTGCACTTGAATAAACGATGACTTGAGCAGAATTAAATCAAGAACCGTTTCCATCTTTCTACCTATAGTTATATGCTATATCAGCAAATTAACAATTTTGCTATCTGTTGAGTGGAGATTACAACAAGGTTGTCAATACAGCTTAACGGATTCATAGAAAAATAATTACATTTAAAAAACAAAGAACACATTTATAACATGTTGTACTTTATAGGGGCACTGTTACTGATGTTTTAAAACTGTATCTAAAGGTATTTACATGCATTAATGTAAATAGGTTTTTAATTTGTTTGTTGTTTAGAAAAAACATGACACATTTATTTTCATCATTTCCAATTTGTCATGCAAAAACCAAGGTCAAAATTAGGAAGCATTTCCCGGGTAGCACTTCACTTGTAGTAACTTTATATCTAAACTGACCACTTCAAATAGGTATATAGCATTTAATCAATTTTACTAATAATTTAAACAGGTGTTTTTGTTTTTAGGAACAGGATCTAATTTTTTTTAACAGTTGATTTATTTCTTGTGCTATTCCTTCAGTCCAAATGCCAAAAGAATGTCAAAATATCTTCCGCTTTTCCGAATTTCATTCAATAGTAAAGAATCTACGAAACGTTACTCATTATGTGTTTCACTATCCTGTCTGTCTAGAAGTTGCAGTTGTGAAGCAGTGAAACAATTACAATTTATTCAATTTGTTGCAATTCAGTTAATAATAAAAACCCTGGCGGCGCCAAGTTGCATTGTAAATGAATTTGTGGGTTAATTTTAGTCGCTCAATGTGATTACTCGAAACTGATATGAAATTACTCCAATTATTCGGCTAATTTCAATTTTACATATCTAAATAGCTACTTTAAACATGATTCATTTTATTCATCATTGAGGCCCAAAAAGAGACACAAACCATAATTTCTTTTGTTTTCTAGTGGAATTTGCTTCTCAGAGTATTACTGAAAAATTAAATAGATTTTTTGTCACAATTTAATACTGCAAGTTCTAGTGATAACTATTTTATATAAAGGCTTCGCACGATAAAAGATCAATTATTTAGATATTTTAACACATTTATGCAATATGTGCCATTTGTAATGATATTTATTATGGTCTGTATTAAAGTGACAAGTGTGGAAAGGATATATTTATATAGTGAATACAATACAAAAAAACCAGCATTGCATTTACAATCCTGCTATTCCCTAATCCTTTGTTTACTACCAATATAATAAAATTACACTGTTGTTTACTTTCATCAAACTCAATCTCACTACACATTTGGCAACAAATTTCATTACATATGTACAGTGATAGAGATTTAAGTACCGTAATATTTGTACATTTTAAATTAAACATTATATTATATTCCACTCTTGTATTTTGGCTTAGCAATTGGTCGTAATAATGCACTGGTCTGTTAGAATACGCTAGTCTGTAATAGTACCAGATTCTGATAGTCCCAATTTTGAAAGATACGCGGGGCGTGTAATTTAAAGGAATACGAGTTTTTTATAATTTAGTATACAATTTGAGCAGCCAAATTATAGTTAGCAATTTTTTGTAAAATGTTCATAAATGAGACATAAAACGTGCTTAATTCGGTGTCTTAAGACTATAGTAGTTACATAAGCATATAATCAACCAGAGACCATTCAATATTTTTTTAACGTTTTCTCGACGTATGAGGCAGCCAACCACAAATTTTATGTTCATTATTTGAAAATATAGAAATTAGTAGAGAGTGGCGTTAAAGCATACGCATTTTGTTTTTTATAGGCTGAGCAAAGAGAAAACTATTAACATCTACAGCGTGAATTATGACCTGTGTCCTTTCCTCTCTGCTCGTGAGGGTCAAAATCCTTGAAGTCTACGATACTTATGTTAGAAAGAGGAATAATTCTCGAGACGGAGGAGCGTCCATTAGGGAGACACATGGAGTCGGTCGTACAGTACATGCGTTCCGTACAGACATATGGTGTTGTGTTTGTAATACAAAACATGATGCTATAGCTATACTCTTAGTCTTTTTTGTTGTTCATTTATTTGAAAATGCCTACTAAAAAACGTGCATGGGCTGCAAAAAAAGGCAATGTTGACATGCATGACAAATAGTAAAATTAAATTGCACTTCGAGCAACACAATTGTTGT
Organism: Dicyrtomina minuta; assembly: GCA_949802685.1. Taxonomy (NCBI): domain Eukaryota; kingdom Metazoa; phylum Arthropoda; class Collembola; order Symphypleona; family Dicyrtomidae; genus Dicyrtomina; species Dicyrtomina minuta. The sequence continues at coordinate 135,192,667 of OX461808.1, read as the reverse complement.
TTGTGTTTGTACCTTGCTTACTTGTTAGTTCAACATAGTTCATACAAATTAGCATCCTTCTATATACACTTCTTACGTTCACGTTTTGAATTTGTATTCGCTTAATACGACAGATATTTCTAGTTGATACGCTGTAACTATGTTTTTCTTTTAAAATAAGTTAAATACCTTTTTACAAGATGAGTAATATACATAACTAGTAACCCGGCCCGTCCTGCGGACGGAACTCTTCGTTGCCTAACAAAGTAATCTCAGGAGCATAAACTATTGTTTAGTTATAATCTGTTTACCACAACAAACTAACATTTTTCCTGACCTTATGTTAGTTAAGACATAATTTAATGACAAACTTTTGAATTTTCAATACAGATAATTGCAACGTATTAAAATAAATATTAGTTCGCATCGATAATTTATTTGTGCGCTGTTTTATTTGTGTAACACGCATGCGAGTTTGAATTTAGGCTTTTAAGTTTAATTGATTCTATGTTATTAACTTTGAGTCCTTCTAGAAAGGTTTTACACGCGAAAAGGCTAAGTATATCTGGCCATGGCAAACACCTGCTTGGGGAGGTACAGTTTAACTTGATTAAAGGTTTGTGCTTGCGCACTGTTAATACTAAGTGCAATCTCATCCTTTCATTAGTGCATTTAAAAATATGAAACCAATAAGCGTAAATGATTTATTTATTGGAATAGTATATGCTTGGCACCCCTATCAATTCTCAGGGACCTACTCAATTCACCAACAAAGACTTAAGTAAATATTACGGGATCAGAAAAATAATGCAGATTAAGCTCGTCGGAATAACTTTATAACCAAATCTGCTAATCATTGAAAACTTATAGCACACTCAGTTAATACGGCCCCGCAGCAATTAATTTAGAGGGTAACAGAATGAACGTTCTTCATCTACCGATGTAAATATTGACCGTGGCACTATAACAAAACTCAGGATTCCGCAAAACTTTAAATTATTACTTTTTAGTATGTCCACGCGAGTCATTTTATCAATTACCTGATAAGTTAAATAATGGCGAGTTTAATTAGGGATTCAGTTTTATTAGGGGGTTAGCAAGCAGGCGTGTTTGGGTGACCGGTTAGGACTGCAGACTGTAACAAACTTTAGTCTCAGACCTGGCTTCGATCCTCGGCCACTGCTAATCGTTTACGGCTCGGTGTTGTACGGTAAACGTCACTGGATGGTTAATTAAAACCCAATCTCCTTCGGTGCTCCTTAGTGACCACTACTTACTGTAGGGGCCTAGGAAATGGGACTCCTCTACTGTGGAGAAGGGGACGGGGATATGTGAAAGGCTACAAAGACCGAGACGATCTAACGCGGTAGCCTCCTATTTCCTCACCAATATTCATTTATTATTTATTTTTTATTAGGGGGTTAGTCCCGGATATTGGCTACTTTGCAAATTGTTTATCCAGTCTTTTAGAGATTGCATTCCTAATGGATGTTTGTTTTCATACGCAGTTAGTAGCAAAATTACGATCATTTGGTTTAAGTTCGTCTACAAAATATAAGTGTTGGTGTTAATGTGAGCTTAACTAAGGCATGCTTGGGTTGCTCATAAATGGCGCAGCAGACTGCGTGATTTTCATTTTGTTATGTGAAAAACGTAAATAACTGCGGTGGGGTGATGTTTATACTGTTTAATTTCATTTATATTTGTTTTGGTATTTGTAAGGTATCACTTGCAAGGACATACAAAAATTTATTCGCTTTCTTCAAAGCTAGAAGATTTGTATTAACTTTAAATGAGATATTAATTTTGTGATAGCAATTCCAAGAGTGTTTATAGTTTTTAATTGAGTTTTATTATGGTGTAAGCAAGTTCTGCTACCTCATTTAAGGTATGAAGGGGCTATCGGCAAGCGCCACAGTATTTTGGAATATTTTGGCAGCAAACGCCGGGTAGCAGACCTTGGTACGCGGACCCTAAAGATCTTATAAAAACGGCAGTTATACTTTATTAACATTTTTCCATTTTTATATAAATTCTTTTAAACCTACATGTAATTAGTACTAACAGCGCTGAGCAACAATGAGATGTGCTTTTGAAATCACTGTAGTGTGATCCAAAGGAATTTAACGATACAATTTTTCTGTCCAAGAGCTGTAAGTGTAATGGTAACGTTTGTACAAATTTTTTTACTTTGCTTCATTTCCGATCTTGTAATGTAAAAGCCCAGTTTTATTACAGCAGCAGCTTGAATTATGTTTTTAAGTTTATCAGTACGCTCGATTTCAAAGTTTGCATGTTTTATAACGATGGGTCAGCTAAAACGCTTATTTAGGATCATAGTAGAGGTACACGTATTTGCGTTAAAAGTAAAGTGGAAGGAATCGGTTTTTATCCTTCAACGACGAATTGTCGAACGGTCAGCAGTTTTTATATTATATTGCTGTTGAAGCATTAAATCCGCTTCCTTCCACTTTACCTTCAAAGCAAATCCGTGTCCTTTCACTTTTGAATTAAATACGCGTTTAAGCTGACCAATTCATAATAACGTGGTTATGAAAAGTGCAAATTGCTCTAATTGCATATTGTATAGCCCAAAACGTTCTAACTACATGGCTTTAAAAACTGCAAATGGTTCTAAATACATGATTTTAAAACGCAAATCATTATTTATCATCATTATTCATCAATTATCATATTCTCAACATCATTATTCTAAAATGTTTAAAATGTCTAACTGCGTGGTTTGAATTTGCAAACCAATCTTACTATATGGTTTTAAGAAACTTAAAATGTTCTAACTACATGATTTTAAATTTCAAACTAATCTAACTGCATGATTTTGAAATGTACTAAATGATCTACGCGACAAACGTTTGAATATTATAAGTAGTTTGAGCTTTTTGCATTTCTAAAATGTTGTATTTAGAACATTTTACACTTTGTAATATTTTGCAATTAGAACATTTTAAATTTTTAAAATTAAAAAAAAATATTTTGTACTTTATAAAATTATGTAGTTCGATTATTTTTCCACTTAAAACCATGCAGTTAAAGGAATTCGGGACCATATTTATGTATTTAGTGCATTTTTTTTTAATTATGAAGTAAGAACAATTTGCATTTTAGAATTATGTAGTTAGAACCATTAGCAATTTTTACAGCATGCAGTTAGAACGTTTTGGGTTTTAAAATATGCAATCAGAGGAATTTGCACTTTTCATAGCCATGTTATTCTGTATTGGCCAGCTAAAACGCGTATTTAAATCGAAATTGGAAGGACACGGATTTGCTTTTAGGACAAAAAGGATGAAAGCGGATTTTTTTCTAGCAAAAAGTGGAAGGAAGCGGATTTGATCCTTCAACGACGATATTATGTAAAAAGCTCCTGTTTTGCCGTAAGTTTGTAAGCTATCCATCTAAACTGGGCAAATTATCTCAAATTTCACTGTATCTTGGCGATATATTACACGGTACGTCACATTGGCCTGAGTTAAAGTAATACATTTGATGTCAAAATGTAGGAAATTTAATTTTCTATTGATTAGTTTAATGATGAAGCTTTTATGTTTTAGTAATTTTTAAGAATTCTTAGTTCTTATACACCTCCAAGATTAAGGGTTAAAAATAGGTAAGGTAACCCGACACGATACCGGACACCGGACACCGGACCCCGGACCCCGGACACCGGACACCGGACTACGGAGTCCGGAGACCGTGATTTGGATTTTATTATTATGTAGATGGTCAGTAATTAATTAGTAAAAGCAGAGTTGTCACGTTCATCTTCTTTATTTAGTAGTTCTTTGCTTACCATTGAGGTCTAATTTCCACGAAAAATGAGGGGGAGGGGGTGTCTCAATTTTCTTCTTTTGTTTAATATATTACGCTGTTGTGTTGTTCTTTATTCAAATTAGTTCAACCTTGGTAACATATAAGGCATAATTACTTTTATTTAATCTTAGGAAGAGCCAGCCAGCATCCAATTGTAGGTAATTTTTAATACCTCCGATGTCATTTTGCGAAGTGAAACTGTTTTGCAATAAAGTACAACTAAAAACAAGTTGTAATTCGGGGTCGACAAGTTATTAGTTAGACAATTTACATATATTTTTGAATACAGTGGCCCTCCAAACAAAACAAAAATAAGGTGATGCATAATTTAGTAATTACAATATTTCAGATAAAAAATCCGCTAAATACTTGAATATGCTACTACTGAATCCTTCATTACTGTCCCCAAAATAATGCTATTTCAATCATAACAACGTTTACTATTCTTTGTATGTGAACATTTTCGAACGGCGTCAAATAATGGTACTATTTACATTACCGTATTTCGTGTTATAGACCACGGGTCTGTAATTGTGCACGGGCCTGTATTAGTACACGGGTCTGAAAGGTATGAGTTTGAATAGTACACGGGTCTGTTTAACACTGTCCTATATGGTAGTACACGGGTCTGTAATAATACACGGGCCTGTATTAGTACATGGGTCTCGGAGGTCTAAATTTGAATAGTACACGGGGTGTACTATAACAGGAAATACGGTAATTCTCTTTCCTAATTGTACTCATGATGAGATAAAGTTAAACAATTTTTAATGTGTTACAATGTTTTGGGTCTGTTAACCGTGGAAGTAACGATAATTGTGCCCCGCTATTTGAAGCAAAAAGTACAATAAATTCATTTTATTACTTACCGTATGTAATAATTTTGTTGAGAATCTTCGTCGTAAATAGCGGTTTGGTTTTCCTACTCTCCTCATAACTTCTTTTTGACGTAAAGTTAAAAATAAAGAGAAAATATACGCATCTTAAATTTAAACTAAAATTACCCTGTGACATTATCAAATATGGACAAAGGACAGAGCATGCTAAAGAAGCCGCTTAGGTAATTTGAAACTTATTACAATAGGCTGGGGGGAGCAAAAGGGGCTTGAAAAGTCTTATCATTTGGCGCACAGCATTTACGGAACATCCCTAATTTGCTAAAAAGTAAGTTTCGTGTATTTTGGACCAAGGTACGGACCCGCAGCGTTGAACCCCTTTACATCCTTTAGCTCATACGTTTAAAGTACACTGTGTCCCGATAGAATAGAGACACAGCGTTTTTCGGGGTTTACTCCCCGCCCACACGGGGCTACTGGGTCGAGATAATTATTTTTGAATGTTAACCAGTTAGTATGTATATGTAAACTTTAGTTGACCTCCAGGGGTCACGTAGTTTTTATGAAATTAATTAAAAGCTGAAAATGGGTGTCCCGATACAAAAGGGACACTTCCCGGTTTCCTTCATTTACATCACCATAACTTCTGACGTAGTTAGCGAAAAAATATCAAATTTGGCCTGGCCTCTCCTAGATGCATTACGTATACCGTATGACTGGAAACATTCACTCTCATCACAGGATTAAAGTGGCTCCAGTACTACTGGAGAAAAAGAGCCCCCGCCGTTCAAATTTTGTTACTATAGGAATCATATGGAAAGACGTAACTTGTTGCACTAAAACATCCAGTATATGCGTAATTCTTAACTGATTTCAAATAATGAACGCGGGACACTAACCTTATTAAATTGCCTACAAAACAACATATCACTTGTGTATGGGGTCAACTAGGGTCACGCGGCGCACCTCCATGAACACGGTTTCGCATTTCATGAGTTGGATGCACACTGCTAGCATAGCGTTGAGGCAACGCACCAGTTTGTTTTTACAAAAAATTTAACTATTTAGTATATTTTAACCCTTCAGTGACCCCTAAGGGCCACTTTCTTGGTTTTAATGTAATAAATTTATAAATTTTGAGCTGGTGGCCCAAAATGTAAGCCTCACTTGATGAATATCTTGCTGCAACGATGAAAATGTTTTGACCGACCTACAGAAAAAATTTTAAATTTAGAAAAACACGTGTATAAGGTAATTAAAACACTCTTTTTGACCATATATAGGGTTAACGTTGCACCATTAATAACCCAGAAATTTGGCCAACATCATGTCTGCTATTTTTAACATTGTGGCGTATAGGGATATCATTATTTTTTTTTTATTCCCTTAATACTTTTAATATTCCCAGTTGATTTATTATTAAAGTTACAACTTAAATTATAATTGCTTAAATAGTTTGCACTTTAAGAATCAAAAAAATATATGTCCGAACGAACGCAAAAAAATATACGAAGTTTTCATTTGCAACCAAAGTCGTCGGAATCACTATCAACTCCATTGTAAAGGCATCAGATTGGCCTAACTGGCAGACCAACACTTAATTTGATTAGCTACATAAGCTAACATTTACAGCAGTAGTACGTCGCAATTTAATTTTAAACCGATATATAATTTTGTGAATAGTGAATAGGTAGTGGGACTAAGGGCAATATTAAATTGTTAATTATATTTGTAATAATTAATTGTAATTTTAGAAAAAACAAACTTAAGCCCGCTTAAAGGAGATAATATTTAAACGGTTAAAAGGAATTCTAAATATAGGAGACACCTTACGCTAGTTTCACTGCGTGGATTAAAAAAAATTGTCTGCACTGAATAAAAATTAACTGGAAAATGCTCAACTGTGACGCGAATTAGCCTAAGGGTCGCCTAAAATTGTATTTGTGAATAATCAGCGTTAAACCGACTTTCTTTCCTCTTCGGAATTGGAAACTTTTATTCGTTCTTTTAAATTAGAAGACAATATTCCCGGCAATGTTTTTATCATTTACTGATTAAAACTAAAACTTTTTAAATTTTATTTTAAAGCATGTTAACTTAACATAAATTAATTTAACACCATTCTGTGATGATAAAATACAGTTGAATCATCAATTAAAATACTTGTAAAACATTACCTTGTAACATGGGTTGAAATTCATGCTTATATAAATAACACTACTTTCACTATGAATTTTACACTTTTTATTTTGATATGTGACAAGTATGACCATTACAAAAATTCACTAAGTATGGTGTTACTCATAAATGTCGCATCCATGGGTACGTCTTTTATATTGATAAATATTTAACATCCATTATAAATATATAAATACTGCATCATAATATATAAATAACCTAAATTTTGTAAGCAGCTCTTCCATAGCTTTACTAAACCGGAACTTCTAAATTGTTTTTGCGTGAAGAGAGTAATCTATTTTGCGCCAGTTAAAAGCTATTGCAATAACATGCTACATACCCTGCAGGAAAATTAATTATTTATAAATGAAAATTTTTAAACATGAAATACAAAACAGGGATTTTATTAAATGATACATAAAATAAAACACTCACAGTGGTTTTTGAAATTCATTTTTTTGCACCTCTAAAAAAAGCATTTGTAGTGAATAAAAACTAGATTTAACAGGAAATAAAGTTGAAGGAGGGAATATAGAAAGCAGTAATTAGTTATTGTTTTAAAAAAGCGACGTAAAATGTTTATACAGTCATAAAAACTGCTTTAATCCTCACTGCAGATTTTCCAAGTAGAATTTTGAAATTTCACGCTAAAACAACCCAACGTCAACCGGCCTGCAATATTTTAACTATAACGTTGACGTTAAAATTGGGCACTGTCCAGACCACTGACTGACGTTAATTTGTTTTTATTTAACAAATTAAGACTAAATTGTAGTTTAGTAAAATTAGTTAGGCAAGTTAAAGAGTTCTAGGTTCTAATCCAGTTCTATATTATACTGGGGACTGCTTTTCTTGTGCTAGTAGTGTAGTGTTTTTAAAAACAAATTATATTTGATGATTGTGACAAGCAAACCTGTAAAATAGAATTCAAAATGAATTTCGTGGCGTCAAAGATACTGTTAGAGTTAGAAAGTAGGGATGGAATTATGTAATATAATGCAACTTTTATTAATTCAGAAGGATTTGTATTGATATGTTGTCTGTTGGTAGATGTGTACAATATTTTATATATTACTTTACTCGAACAAGCATGACATCAATTTATACCATTGCTTACAATTAATTAGTCGTTTCTTTTGTTTACGGTATACAAACTTAAAAGTGTTGGCATTAATCTAATGTCTTGGGTAATTATCATATGCTAAAATAAGTATTGAGCGGCGTTTAAAACTTAGTGTAAAGCAATAGCATTTTCCTGCAGTCAGTATAAAAGTAGTAGTTAGGTGTTGGTTAATATAATAATATTATATTGTTGTATACATTTTTACACCCGCACTCATCAGTACTTTATAATCTTTTCATGGATTTAACTCGACAACCTCTCGAATAAGTCTATGTGAAACAACCAAAACGATAGTACTATTTAAATAAGTACATATTACCATATTTTACATTAATGGAATTAACAACACCACAGTATGATTAATTGTTTTAAAAATGTAACTGCGTTATTTCAATAAAGTAATTTAGTTTCATGTCAATTATTAGATGCATACAATTACCAACACTTTAATAAATATGGCGACCGCAATAATGGGATTTTTTAGCTTTATAATTTCCGCATCAGAATTATTACCATGTGTTTTTACTTCTGCTAATGCTTTGTGTTAAAGGTCTTGTTGCTGGGGTTTCAGCCTAATTGTAGTCGATTCGTTCATTTAGTTTGCAATAAACCACATTGTGTTATCCATAAATAATTTGTTACACTCAAATATTATTTGGATTACTATGTTATTTAGCCAGATTTAAATGTTTTGTACTTTATACTGTTTTTGGGCTGCATTGTCATGCTGATTATTGGATATGAAGCTATTTGTTGAATCATGCACCAGTGTTCTGAAACTTCACTAAATTTAAAAAAAACGGCGTTTAGTTTCGACACACAACTATGCAAAAGTAAGTCGTGTCAACTGTTGTTTTGAATTTTTGCAGTGTGTTACAATAGCTTACACAATTCACCTTGCTTATCGTCCGATGTAGTAATATTAAAATGCTTAGAACATTGAAAGAACTACCTATTTTTACGATATGCATTGTGAAGCCAGTCATGTATCAAAAGCATGCGGACCCGTAGTTCATATTTGTTAGACAAATGGGAAATTTCTACCTTTAATTAGATTATTAACATAAACAATCAAATATACTTACGAGGGGAGGGCCAGAGGTGGGCCGCGATGTCCTTTGCATTAGGTGGGGGTGGTATGTCACTGACTGTTGCGTACTCATAACGTACACTTAGGGATCGTCCACGAAAGACGTAATAAAAATTCTATTTCCAGAGCATATTGCACCTTTCAAAAACACTTTTTAAAAAGTCAAAATGTTCTATTTAAATGTTATTGCAAAGTGAAAAATATTCTATTTACATGTTATTGCAAAGTGTAAAATGTTTTATGTTGAACCATTTGACTTCAGTTTTGTAGTTTTGTCTTGATTGTTAAATAGCGGATGTAAATTTGTACAAATATATTCTATAATCAATGTCCTATCCTTGGTAATTAGGAAAATTCGACTTAAGCGAAATGTTACACTTTAACAACGTTGGAAAATATAGCGTGACTTTAAGCGCATGTGAAACCTTACCATATAATTATAGTTGATTTATTTATTTTGTAATCAACTGAAGGAATAAGAAGTATATGGTATAGTGTATAATAATAGCTTGAAGCTACAGTATTAGGCTTTTGCATCTAAAGCTTTCACTAGTCATTAATGCAATGCCACGATAGACTTTGAGTTTCTAGTATAAATAAAATCTAATAGCGTTTTCTGAAATAACAAGCATTTTAAGCATAGGTTTCTTCCAACATCAATGCTTACTTGTTATCCTTTTAATTAACAGGAGTTCAGAACAGACACATTCATTTATAGCTGCATGACGTATATACAGAAATAAACATCACTGACATAAAATAACTTGCATTTAAAACACAATTATTCAATTGCTGTTTTTATCTAAATTAATGCAAAATCAAAAAATAAAATATATCGATACGTGTTTTATTGAAATAAAAAAGTAAAATCAAATTTTAATAGGGGGGTTCTGCCCTAATAGCGGGTGATAATAAATTGTACTTACTTTTAGGTAAAGATTAAAGTAAAAAACTTCTATGTTGTAGTAAATAACAATAATGAATAAATAAGGATTTGATATTTATTTACGAGAAACATTGTTTGCCATTTTAGAAAATTACAACACCTTATTATTAGTGCATGTAACTGCTTCTTTATCGTGTAATTGGATAACTTAAGTTGGTTTGACACATTAAATATTTTCTAAACACGTTACATTTATGTAAAAAACCCCAATGTTAAGATAAGGTATTTTTTAATTTTTATTTACAGTGGCGTTAAAATAAATTTTAATTTTTTTTTTTCATGGAAAAAATCACCTTGATTGTATAACTGAGCTGCTAAGCTCCTTCATTTGTAAATACATCAACAGCTATTTAGGTATTACAAATTTTTTTTTGATAATAATAATAATAGACTTTATTCGTCAACTGCTTTCATTACAGAAAGATGCCAAAATGACACAGTATACGGCTCAAGGGATTTACAAAAATAATTTGATAGAATTGGTGCTATATGGTGCACAATGTGTTTACAAGTGTATTATGTTTTAATTATTATGAGGCCTCGGAATGCTGTGGTGTTGAGTAGAGGTGATTCTGGCATATTTGAGTCGATCCTTTAAGGATTGCAATCACCATGTCTTCGATTATTGATTTTGGGATGCGAAACTCTGACAAAAAATTGTCAAAGAATTGAGTAATCGTCCCACGTGCACCCAAATATAGTCCCACCGTTGTGATGCTGCGGAGATTAAAATTGTCCAGAAAATATGGAATACATGGATCGTAGATGGCCTTTCTTTCTTCGTTAACTTTAGTAGCCTGGTCTTCGTCGGCTTCCATTCGTATTGTCGGATCCAGGATTAAACCAACTCTTGACTTGCGCTTAAAAGCAATAATGTCGACTCTTCTTGGAGTGCCCGCCGCTGAGTCCCCGGAGGATAGACATGACACTTCCTCATATACTTCCCATCCCATCTTTGAAAAATGAGATGCTATGATAGATCGAACGATGTAGTGTCTGTTGTTTCTCAGAAGCTCGCCCTTAGTGCATTTGCCCAGAATATGTCCTAGGGTTTCAATCTCGTTGCTGTGTCTGCATCGGCTTAATTCTTGGCCATGACCAGGGGTGGCGTTAACTGGAAGTACGTTGCCGTTCATTTTGATTGCTGTGACCCATTCAGATGATGACAGTCCGGTTTTGTTGACAATCCATTTATTACCGGCCTTATTTTGTTGGAATTGGATCACTCCTTTGCCTTTGCTGGGTAAAGCGCTCCATTTCTGAAATTCTAGGCTGCGTAGGTATTCACAGATAATTTTACTTTTGCGTTTAGGATTATTGGTTTGGCTTTGGGAAGTGTTCTGACTTTCTTCTACGGTAGGTTCTAGCCTCCGTTGAATTTCCGTGGGAACTTTAAGTTTGGCTAAACATTCATCTTTTTCCTTTTCAAAATCGTAAACTGTATTTAATACATCGTACCCACAGTGAAGCAGAATTTCAGAGGCATTGTATTGTTGGATAAACGCTTCCCAAGATGTTTGCACGAGGTTCAAGCCCTTGACGTTGTAGCTTGAGTACATCATGGATGTTGGGAGGCTGTCTGGAACCCCCAATATTTCCTTCACTGCACTTCGCAGAATTAGGTCCACTGCGTTTAGAAATAATACGGACATCTTTTTAAGTGGTGCATGTTGGAACGGAAAAATAAGAATGGGCCAAATGTACTGGTTCACGGCATAGAGTTTTTGATCGGGACGCAGGAATGGGGTCAAAACCAGGTTTTCCAGCTTTGTTTGAAAATTCTTAATAGTTTCGCCCTGGTCAAACGATAATTCGTCTTTAAAGTTAACTCCAAGGTATTTGATGGTTTCTTCTTCCTTTAGGCTTTTTATTTTGACGTTGTCGTTCACACATAGATCTTTTGTACACAAAACGCCTTTGACAATACTAATGCATTCCGATTTTTCGTGTCCAATTGGGAGCCCAAGTTGGTCAAAAAGATGCGTGGCCATTTGGATGAGGATTAGAGCTGAATCTCTTGAGTTGCCTATCAAACCTGTATCGTCGGCATAATATGACACTGTTTCGTTCTCATAGTTGGGGTTTACACTGAAGCCGTACTTGCGTCTCACGTCAGTTTCGTTTAACTCTTCCAGCTCCTGGTCAATTGCAACGTTGAATACCAAAGGGGACAGTGGACTTCCTTGTAAAACCTCACGTTTGAACGATATCACTCGCGTTTTTCCCTTACTTGTTTGAATTGTGGTTTTGTTGTCAATTTGGAGGCTGATTGTGAGTTTTTTGAGTTTGGAATGTGCTGCTTTAGAGGACAATCTTTGCTTGATGTGTTCGTGTCCTACATTATCGAACGCTTGCACGACATCTAGAAATGCACCAGTAATATCCAGCTTTTCTTTTTAGGCTTTTGTCATGCACGCGTTGAACAGCTTGGTGTTGACTAAGGTTCTGTCTACGGATGTGAACCCTCGTTGACACTCGTTAAAATTGACGAATGACCGGAACTCACTGTCTAATGCTTTCTCAATGATTCGACCTAAAACGGAGCATATACTAATCGGGCGCCAATTTTTTGGGTCCTGTGGGTCACCTTTTTTCTTAAATATGAGAATTGTTCTAGCAACCTTCATGAATTCAAGTACAAAGTTGTAGTCCAACATATATTTAAGGCATTGAGATAGGATTGTTGCTGAATGCTGTGACGTAGCTTTGACCCAACGGGGAATGATTTCGTCTGGTCCTGGTGAGCTTTCTCTGTTTAGTTTTTTGAGTGGAGTTTCATTGTGGACTCCGGTATTTCAGTATTAAAGTTTTCATCTAAATGAGATTGTTCTGGAATTGAAACTGATTGAGTTGAACTTCTAACATTAGCATTGGGGGTGGACCATCGCTTTAAAAACTCGTCATGGAGTTAATTTAGGTCTATAGTACACCCCTTATCATCGCCACTGCCGGTGGCTAATACCACAGCTTTTTTTTTGTTATTAGAATATAGCCATTGGATTTTTTTTTCATGAATTTTTGCTTACGGGCTTGTCGATCTTTTTTTGAGCTCCTCTCTGGGTTTGAGGTGGCATGATGTTTTCGATCTGAATTTTGAAATTTGTTATTGTTTTTACGTAATTTATAGAATGAAGAACTTGGATTGGATGGTCCCGGCAATGCTTCTTCGCACTTCCGAAGCGTGGCGTGGTAATTATGGAGAAGAGATTTGAATTTTCCGTGGTCTGGGACTTTGGTTTGGAGAAGTTGATTTAGATTTTCAATGATAGTTTTAAATTCGGCTGACAGTGAGGGCACGGCTGCATCTTCACTAGGTTCGATCGAGTCGTACTGAGAGTCGAAGCAGTCCACTATGAAAGCTCGGTGCTCGGCTTGATGTTTTTTGTAATATGTAGCTTTACCCCCCTTGCACTTTGCAAGAGTTGTGGACAGAATGACCATGGCCATTTCAAAAGGTTAGGGTCGGTAATTAGTTTAGTTTCACGTTTGGAACGAATTAGGGAGTCTAGACTTGGCATGATGTAGCAATAGAATTAAGCACAGGAATGTTATAATAAGAGATGCAGAGCGGCGGCAGTTGGTATGTACATATGTACAAATTTTGTATTTGAAGCACGTGCACTACTAGTTGACCCGCCAAATCTGCATTCGTAATTTTAATTTGAGAATAAATCTAAACTAATGATAGATTTGGAACTTTGCTTACACTCACTTGTAGCCCTAGGATTCGGCTATCTGTACCTATCAAATTGGATTAGTGTCACTCACTTTTTTCTATTGATAATTACCAATTTAACGGGAGCTAATTTCGCTTACTTACCTATTACTATTAATAAAACTCTTTTTTGTAATTGAAGTCTAACGTTTTAAAGTTTAAGTGAATTGTGTAATTATAGTTTTTTGCCATAGAGTAAATGTTATAACCTAAGCAGGCGTGCTTGGGTGAGCGGTTAGGACTGCAGACTGTAACGAAATTTACAGTCTCAGATCCGGCTTCAATCCTCGGCCACTGCTAATCGTTTACGGCTCGGTGTTGTACGGTAAACGTCACTGGATGGTTGATTGAAACCCAATCTCCTTCAGTGCTCCTTAGTGACCACTACTTACTGTAGGGGCCTAAGGAATGAGACTCCTTTACTGTGGAGGAGGGGACGGGGATAGGTCAAAGGGTACAAAGACCGAGACGATCTAACGCGGTAGCCTCCTATTTCCTCACCCACAGTGACTTGTTGAGGCTGGTTGTATGAACATCGGTTAAATCGACCCAATGAATAAATTATTATAAAATGTCATAAACTGTGATTAACAAAGTTTCTACAATACATAATTATTTTCGTATATACCTTGTGGAATCATGAGTGCAGCACAATTGAAATGACTGTAGTCTCTAGTCTTAAGCATGGATGTATTGTTACTTTTACTTCGCACTTCTTAAGGGTTAATACAATACAAACTTTCCTTCAGAACTAGTGTCCATTTTTTAAAATCAATACATTGTACTGTAAAATCTGAAACTAAAATTAACCTTTATTATTTCACAACTAATTTACCATGCTAAAGTCTACTTGACAGTACGTAAGCGTAGTATTTGTTTACATAATAATAAACGGCGTCAAACAGCAATATTTAATATTTTCTGGGTGATGTACGCTTTTAACTTATCAGATCTAACTTATCACATTTAACCTGGCAGATATAACTTATGGTCGATTCAACCTATCCCGATTTAACCTATGGCTGATTTAACTTGTGGAAGATATGACTTATTTCGAATTAACCTATTCAGATTTAACTTGTGACAGATTTAACTTATGCGTTATTTAACATATGAACATATTTATGTGACTTAAGATGGAAAATTCGTGCTCCATAAAATAATGTGTTGATGATTGTAAGTGAGTCAGACGAGTCAGTTGCCAAATTCATAATATTTAATGAATTTTTAGCGCTCAAAATAATGTCTGAAGTTTGAGCATTAAAACCTGAAAGCAATAACCTAATTCAAATTTCATTAAATTAAATAATAATAATATAACATCTTTAATTTTAATTATTTATACTCCTTTATTAATTAAAAATATGTGATGTACTAAAACATAATAGTAAAAATTCTAAAACTATATACATATAAGTAAAATTACGATAATGCACAAATAATATGCTTTGTGGTGGCTTATTAGATAGACATGTGAGTACATAAAATGGTTGGTCTAATCGATGTAACTTATAATTTATCATTCAATGAACTTGTTCACAACTCCAATTTTAATCCTCGCACCTTGACCAACTCTAAGCACACTCAGCCACGTTGAAATACTGAACATGGGGGAAGTGCACAACTACCACAGTGTAGGGTAGTAAAGAAAGTATATTATAAACAATGCTATCATTAACCTAAAGTATTTACAAAGTACAAAATGAAAACCAGTACGTCACTCAACCCTATAAAAATACTAAAGCAAATCAATGAATAAAAATTAAAATATTATGTTAACTATTAGACATCAACTTAACCATCATTGGTACATCAAAAGCTGAATTCTAACGTACACTTATATTATAGCTTACATATTTCAAATAATCCAAGAGTGTCTGCGAGCCAAAATTCTCTACTGCCTTCCTCATTCTTTCCGCAGCTGCTACATACTTTTTCGTGGGATAATAGCAGAGTTTACTACTATTAAAATCTAATATGTCTTGTTTAGTCAACTCCTGCTGTTTCTTAAAGAAATCGATAAGGGTCCATATAGAAGGGTTAGTCCCACTCATATAATTATTAAATAAGTTATTAAATACCTTAATTATATTATAAGTTTTACTTCACCCTCTAATGACACCTTCGTAGCAATTCTATACGTCAATTTGACAAGGTAGATTTTTTCGCCTGTTATTCTGTCCTAATCTGCCAATGCAATTGTCTTTATAGTATTGTACGAGGAGCTGAAGTTCTACTTCGTTAGCGGTGTAAAATTCTGAATCTTTCAGCAACTCAAAATACTCAACAACTCTGGTCGGTGTAACGAACGCTATCGCTATTATCTTCTTGATCTCGCTAGCATAAGTTGCATTTGTTGCATAATTTTTCCATATTGAAAAGTCTTTTTGACATCTTGGAATTATGCACTGTGCAAAATGAAAAAAAGCACCTACGTAACTGAATTTCAGAAAAAACATGTCTAAATGAATTATGTGAAGCTTTTTCAAAGTCTGTCATACCTAACACTGGATTTAGAAGGGGAGCATTAGCTTTAATTATTTTAAAAAGCTATGTGTATGAGGTTTGCCTCTGGTTAGACATTAGCACCATTACCAGTGGGAAGAAAAATTCCTTATCTACACCATCAATCACGAATGAAGAAGTGCATTTAAAAGTTCTATCAGCAAATAAATGCTTGCATTTATTTAGTTGAAACATGTTATCTTCCGCGAAAAACACTAAAAACCTGTTCTTAGACACGCCTGAATCAAAGAAAAGGAATTTCTTTCCATCACTTATGCTTTGATATGCATGTGTAATTTGTAACTCACAATCAGTCATACGTTTTGGGATTTTTAATTGAAAGTTTTATTTGATTCTGGTTCTCTGCACTACTTTTTTCAATTGATGTTTTGTTGGCATACTCGCTTGCACTACCTTGTTGCACTGATCTAGAGCTGAAGCAACTATTCAAGAAGGAACTTCTGATGTGGACTTGGTTGCTGACTTCACACCATTAATAGCATTTCGGCGTCCTGCATCATTCGAAACAAAAAAGTGTGTGTTTGTTTAGCTCTAGAATAACAGCATTACCGTCATTGCTGTGAATTCTAGCCTTGAATTTTGTTTTAAATTGGCGTCCTGAGTATCTTTATATTTTTTTCCTATTAAACCCAAAAGAACCAAAACAAAAAGTATATCCCTGCCATTCCGCTATTTCTACTCCTTGTTCACTTCTAGTAACTGAAATTTTGCCCCTAACCTGCACACACATAATTTTTTTCAATATCCTAATAAATCAATCACGATCTCTACTGTTCCAATCCCTACTTGCGTATTTAAAATAGCAGAATAATAAAATATACGTTACTCATCATTGTAATTAAGCCTCTACTAGTCACCAAATTAATAATTCCAAAGGAAACAACTAAATTACCTGAAAATAGGAATAACTTGGAGCTTGAAGCTTTTATTTTACCTTCACAGTCAGAATGGAAGCTTGCGACTGTCAACATTTTTTATTTTTAACTTGATTACCATTTTACAATTTTTGAGCGTACCGAAACAAGTGAAATGAAATAAGGCAGTATAAATATAAATAATATGCAAATAAGTACTTTTAATAATTTTGTGATTTGATATACACCATAGTGTGTAATCTGATATTTAAATTTTTTGTGTACTTTGTATTGCATATCAGAATGCACCGCAGTTCAAGGTTGAAGCTTTTTTCTACAAACATAGTTCTTGTAGACTTTGTATTGTAATGGTATCGTCGATTGTATGCTTTAAAACAAGGTATCCTTGAATGTTAGTCAAACGCTAACACTATTTTGCTGTACCATGTAATACAAATGTTGAAATAAGGCACAAGTTATATCTGCCACAAGTTAAATCTGAATAGGTCAAATCGGAATAAGTCATTTCTGCCACAAGTTAAATCAGCCATAGGTTAAATCGGGATAGGTTATATCGGGATAGGTTAAATAAACCATAAGTCATATCTGCCAGGGTAAATGTGATAAGTTAGATCGGATAAGTTAAATGTAGGTAGAATCTATTTTCTGTATTGTGTCGATAGATGTGGGCAGCCAATTCAGGAAAACATTTTACCAAACTATATCGTCGGTCAAGAATCATTTTGACGTATGTCCAGTCCGCAGCTTAACTAATTTTGTCGTAGGTCTATCAAATTCGTAAAGTCATTCAGTCGGAAGTCTATTGAATATATAATTACGTGTTGGTGTAGCCAATTGGATAGACTTGTGACAGAACGATAGATGCGGTCTGGACTAACGTCAAAATTACTCTTCACGGACGATATGATGGATGACATTTTAAATTGATGTTTTCCATAAAATTCAAGTACTCAATAAAAATTAGGATATTACTTGAATCCATTTATAGCAAACCAATAAAAAAACGCCCAGCTTTTGTCTTCATTGACTATCAGAATTAAATAAAAAATTAAAAAATTTCATTAGGCAAGTTATTTTTAGCTCATACCGGTTACTGTGTACTAGGCATCCGTGTAAAATTGATATAAGTTTTAGGTTTTATGATTTAACTACTACATTCAACGCCTTATAGCTACCTCATTGCCACAGTACTTCCACACTTATGATTTAGCGTTTAACCCAGCTCAAGCTGACTTGAGATAGTTGGGTAATTTGGTTGTGTATGTGATGTGATTTTTAAGATTTGTGCCCAACTTGTAATTTTAACAATCTGTAAATCAGGCAATACAATAACTGCATTTTCGAGATTTTTTAGTAAAACAAGTCATTATTTCTCATAAAATTCAACAGTAAAAGAAAAAGTAACATTGGGACGAGCGTTTCAGTCTACCCGATCTGGTGCTACGGTGACCTACGAATGGAAGATGATTCTTGTTATGGCTAATTCATTAGATCATCTGAGAGTGTGAACTTAAAAGTTGTATATTTACATTTGTTGAATTATACGTTATGCGTTCCTAGATTGACCAAATCGTTTTGATGGGGCTAATTTAAGCAGAAACTTTATTTTTGGTTTATTTATTTTATACAAACAACTTCACCTACTGGTGTCAATTCAAGTTGAAAAATAGTCACGAGTTGCTTTTGCTTGCTTGCATGAGTAAAATTAAATGTATCTCTACAGCGCCGATCCGTTACTCACATGTTTTACTTGAGTGGAATCTGTGTTGGGGTTATTAGAAATTGAACTAATTGTTTATACTAATTTACTAATTGTTAGATATCGTTTTTATTCTATGTTACGCTTTTCAATTTAATTACATGCTTAAAAAGATTGACCTTTGGGAACTTTCAACCCAACCCAAGGAAAATGTATAGTAAAAGTATGAACGGCGCCAAACTGCGGCAACTTTTATTATTGTAACCAAGACTGTCATTCGGGAACGGGAATTCCCGTTCCCGGACTGGTCGGTCCGGGTCGGGAACGGTCCGGGAAAGGATATTTCTTTTCCCGAACTGATCGGGGCGGTGCGGGAACGGGGCAGGAAATGGGTTTTCCCGTTTTCCGACCAAACCCGGACCGGCGGGAAATTCCCGAAAACTTTACACTGTTAGATTTTAGATGAATTTAAGCCGGGTGGCGCTAAACTTGTATAATTAGTGTTTGACAAATTTTGATATAAACATTTATGTCTTTATTTTAGCGCATCGTTTTGAAGTTTTAAATCTGCACTTTTAAATCTCGGGTTTTTAGTTGTTAGTATTTTGGTTTAATAAGTTGTGGAAATTTCATTTAGTGCTCGTAGCTTGCAATTTGCATTAAGTTGATTATTAAATTAGTTAGATTGGAGTTGCTTTTGAACTTGCTTGCAGTTCAATTAACTGCAAGTGCACATGTTGATTTTTCATTTGTTTTTATAAACTTTAATAAACTCAAACTTTGTTACATTTGCTTTACTATTAAATTAGAAAATATCAAAAACATTGTACTTGTGCTTATGAACACTATGCTTTGGTTGATTCTCACATCGCAATAAAAGCCTCTACCAATTATATAATAAATATTCAAGTTTAGCAAACGTTTATTTTTTTGTAACTTTAGTCATGAACTTAAAGAATTTTCACGAAAATTAGGTCAATAAAATTTTCAATTATAATCTATATATAACTTGTTTGGCTTATGTTTCAAAAATTATTGCAATTTTGCAAAACACATTGCTAAGCTTCGTGCGAGCAACCGCCGTGGTGTGATTGTTCAGTTTTTAAACTAGATATATTGATAATAATTGGAAATTTCAATTGTGCAAGATTTATTTAGTCAAAATATAACTTTAAGTCAATTGGAGATGCCTGTTTTCATTTTAAGAAAAACTTTCACAATTCTGAGCTGTGAAATCATACAAGTAACTCGTTTATCGGTATTTAACAATATTACTGTCATAATTGAAAATACATACAAAATTTAGTGTATATATTTTTTCTTGTTTACAAGTTAATCTTAAGCTTTAAATAAAAAGATTTTTTGTCGGTTTGCCTGTTGTTTATGTTGCATGTTTTAAAGTCTAGTTTTCAATCTGATTTTTTAAAATGCAATTACCTATTTGGCTTATTTAAAATGCCATGTAGGAAAACTTTATTTTAATTTTTGGCAAATAAAAACGGACATAAGCTGCTCGAAGTACTTACGTGTTATAAAACTAAGTGAGTAAAGCAACCAAAATTTTAAAACATCTACACGTCGTAGGAAAACTAAAAAACCTAAAATATAGTTTTTAGTTTTAAAGTAAAATTGCGGACACACCTATTTTTAAAATTTGCACGCCCTTAAAAATTTGTTCTGCTAATTATTACAACTTACAAACATGAAAATTTTCGGGAAATTTCCCGGCGGTCCGGGTTGGAAACAGTCCGGGTCGGGGACGGGAAGGGGAAAAGCTTTTACCGTTTCCCGAAACTCGGGGCAGGAAGGAAATATTTTCAAGTCAGGACGGGAAACGCAATTTCCCGCCCCGACCCGGACCGAACGACAGTCTACAAGACTCTTAATTTAGTTAGTCAAATTTAATATACCCTGTTAATAAATTAGCGAATGCTGATCAAAAGCAAATAATTGATAATTTAATAAGTATGTCCTTAGGGTTTGCACGATAAGAATCAGATAACCCTATTTCAAACTGAAAGCGAAAATAGGAATTAATGAGTGTTTATTTCTAACCCAAGTCGTCAGAATCATATTAAACTTCCATTCCAAATGTACAAGGCAGAAATAACAGAACTGCAGCAGCCAAATTTTTTAAAACTTATAGCAGTAGTATACAAAAATTGTATATCGGTAGCCAGATGTTGTAAAAGTTAGTCCACAGCATTATAATTTGTAAAAGGTCTCTCATATAGCATATTGTCTTGCATGGTAATAGTTACAGTTCCAGTTCACTCTTATCTTTCACGTCGTAAGTTTAAATACCGTTTCATTTGATATCAAGAATAGGCTTTTTGATGCAAAAAAAGTGTTGCGCATTGGATTAGTTTATTATTTGGTTAGTTGGAAGTTATTGCATCTCCTAAACATGACGTTATTAAATTCTAAGGTACAAAGTTGTAAATGTACTGATTTTGTTTTAATTAGAAAGAAAATACTTCCAATCTAAAACTAAAGCCTGTTTGAAAAGCAAAATGTTTTAAAAAGTTAATAAATATTTCATAAAGGATAATAAAACGGGTTCCAAATCGTGAATTTAAAATAAAAGTTACACTACCATGAATAAACCTAAAAACAGATTATTTGTTTGCAATATCAACTTCATTTACAAGAAAAGGAAGAATATGCACAACGTAGCCAAAACCAAACAGGATCAATTTTTTGCTGACACGGGTTGAAAATGAAGGGGAGAGTGGTTTAAGACCATTACAAAGTCATATAGACCCACTAATTAATGCTAGAAATTTAACTGAAATACAAACTAAAATGATTTCAGTTCATTTTCAGCATGCTTTGTTGCAGTTTGGTATGTAGACATAGTGGCGCCAGAAATTTGAATCATATCGTGAACATTGGAATAATTTAAGATTGATTTTGCTTTAAAACAATATATTATTATTCACTATAGCTAGAAAAATAAACAAATGCAAGTTCTGAAATTACTAATCGACGTTGGACTTACAATCTGTACCAATTGGAGTTTAAAAGTTCCAGCTGCTCTTTTAAATTAACAGGCAATATTTACGGCAATGTTTCTTTGCCTGACCCTGACATACTTTTACTTAACATTACTTGTAAAGCATGCAAGTAAAGTCAGCATATAAATTAATTAGATGTCATTTTGAGAATGTAAAGTACAGTTCAATCCTTCAATCATCTTTAATTACTACTTTAACTAGAAATTTTTCCCGATGAAGTTCGTCCTATGTAAAGCATTGTCATTACAAAATCTTGTATTATATTATGTAATCTTAGTTTAATGACACACATTGATTCGAACGTCTTTAATATTTATAAATAACTAATTTACATTTCTAATAGTTTTCTCCTGTCTTGGCTACATTTAAATTAAATAAATTTCGCAAGCGGTTCTTGTTTTACGTTACCGGACTTGTACTTCCTGAATTTCGATGCATGAAAAGAATAATCTATTTCGTGCTAGTTACTTGTAGTTGCAATTATATACACCATACCTAAGGAAGCCTATTTTTTTCTTCTAAAATAATTTAAACATAGAATACATATACAAGAATTAGGTCACATAATACAAAAAATAAAACACGTACACCATTTTCACACATTTATAAGTTTGAGTCTTAGCAGTAATTTTAAAAAGTATTTAAAAGATAGTGAAGTTACAGATGCAAATGATGATATAAAGCAGTATAGTTGCCCTTGTTTGTTAGTGACCTAAAATTTATGTGTAAATGTCATGTAATAATAAGTAAAACATAGATTTAATAATTATAAATTTCCACAATACCTCACTATCAGAATTGTTGTTATGTTAATATCGATTTATAATCACTCATGAGTTACTAAACTGTGGAGCCATCATCAACTAAATAAAATATGAACGACGCCAAACGGCGTTACCTATCACTTTAGGTATTTGTCTTATGAGCTTGATTATAAGAAGAACTACACTATCAGTAAATGCATGTGCAGAATAAATGAATGTTTACTTTTTATTAAATTGTGTAAGTAATCCATCCAAGTAAAAGATGACGAAAAAATATAATTATATTATTATTTGAGAGGTAATTAGAGGTATTATTTTCAACTGAGATAAATCAGATTATTTAAAAATTATTTAATTTACAATAAATTACTAAACAGAATTCCTGTAGTAATCCCATAGAGCTCATTCAAGTTGGGCTCCACGGAATCTACACTTTCATATCAGTTAGTCGACCGCAAGCGCTACACGTTGTTTTGCGGTCCAGCATGACTAATAATTTAAAAGAAAGAAGCATATCCATAATTACGCTTACATAAATCCACAAACAAATAGACACATATTTTGAAATATAGTAAGTAATTACTTGATAAGAGTTGCGTAGATTTACTGGAGGCAGTTAATATATTTAAAATGGAGAATAGATATTTTACAGCAAAGCACTTGAATACACGATTATTTGAGCAGAATTAAATCAAGAAAACGTTTTTGCTTTTCTACTTATATATCACCAAATCATCAAATTTGCAATCTGATAAGTGGATACTACAAGGTTGTCAATACGGATTTACAGATTCGAAAACTGTAAGTGTCTAAATCTTGAGTTCAAAAGAAACATTGTTTTAAAGATCGTCCACAAATGACGTCATCAACAGTGTCAATGAATCACCTTGGCTGCTGCTGCTGATATTCCATGCTAAAGATAGCCATTTACACAATAGTTAAGCTGATTTTAGAAAATTTTAGGAACCTAAAAATGAGAATTGATTTAACTTTGTATATTGGTCATAAATAAGTCACCAAGTTTGCGTGAATTGCAATAACCAGCAAAGAATCATTGTCACAAAGTTAATTAGCTATTAGTTTAATCTTTTCTCCTGCTAGATGGATGCTCGTAAAGATAGCAAGTGACAGGCTGAAGCCAGCTACTCTTTTGTCATGCAGTTAGAGATTATTCATAAGTGATTTCATCGATGATCTGATATTTGCTGGATAAATCCACCCACCCTAACAATAGTATTACATAACTTTAAGCAATGCTTTAAATGGAGAGAATCTTAGAACCCACACATCCAGAGGAGGATACAATTTGAAGACAATTTCTTTCGCATAGATCAGAGATTAAAACGTATTTCGCTTGAAACACTTGAAAAAAGTGTTAGATATTAAATGCTTTTAAGGTTTGGGTAATCGTAGAAAAATAAACATGCATTTATATAACAGAAAAAAAAATCAGAACATGCTGCACTATATAGGAGACTCTGTGACTAAGGTATCGAAACCGTATTTCTACAATTTCCACGACAATTAAAATAAGTAATTTTAAAAATACACCAGAAATTAAGTGGATTTGATCAATGCTAATCATTAGTTTGAAAAACCTGCAAAATGGTTTCTATCATCTTTTTTAAAAGTAAGCAATATTCCATTTTTATATTTTTAAAAAACACAAAATTCTCAGTTTAGACGTTTGAAAAAAGTCCAAACGGTTTTATTTACATACTTGTGAGAAATTAAAAAGCTTCTGATTCAATGTTTTCAGAAAGTGCAGACTGGTTTATTTAAAATTTGTATTATATATTGACTTTATTTTTTTAAACAATTGTTGAACATAAAGATATTATGTTGATATTTAGTTATTGTATAAGTTAAAAGAAATGAGGTGATTTGTGATTTTTAAAACATTTTTTTGTGTTCGTAGAAACGAGTTGTTTTGTGATCTTACACATAGTGCAATACAAACACTTCATTATATATTAGGCGGCGTCCATGTACACACATAATTGCATGTTTCTGTTTGTAATAAACTGTTTGTGAATTCGAATCCATCAACAGCAGCATCCCACTAAGAAATTTTGAACCATTCGCGATGATTATTTGAGTAGTTTAAAACAATTTAACGAACTCATTGTATCGTAAATTTCTCTAGTATTAATTCTTTCGATGTAAAAAATAGTGAAACAGTGTCTGAAAATAATAAGTACAAAGATATATGAAAGATTATTCCATCTGCATTCCTTCATTTTTGGAAGTTGATTTATATTTCTAATTGTAACAGCATTTACAAGCTTAAGCGCCGTTTAAAATTTCGTGACATAATTTTTGGCACAAATTTTTGAAGCTGGTTTGTCAATTGTGTTCTTAATGATACCTAAACACAGTGCAAGTTGAAGTAAACGAAAAAATATTAGAGCTTGACACGGAATAAAATGACGATTTTCTGTTTCAAATGGTTCAAAACAGAACAAGAAGCGGAACAGAATATAAGTTTTCCATTCTGATTCAGTACCGTTATGATCAAAATATTTCGACATTTGTGTGTACTTATCTGTCATGTATGTTGAATATCAAATATCACACAACGACTGGTTCAACCACTAAACCACAAAATTACACAGAATTTAACGAAACAAGTATAAATGGTCGTTATAGTTGTTGCGAGCTAACTATTAATTTTAAGTGACGTAATGTGTAATGAAAAGGCTTATTTTACAATTACTGCATGCCTACGTTAACTTGTTAATTGTGTAATGTAAAACATGTGTGGAGTGCCAACGTAAAAATATTTTATGGTAGTTACTTTATTTTGCTATTGCTATTCATGTAACGAAATATAATACTGTTTGTAGCAAAGTGACAAGAGGAGTAAGAATACATTTATATATTGAATAGAATACAAAAGATAAAATTAGCACGACTTTCACCATTCTGGTATAAGACACACCTTTGTACATGGCCAATATTTTATACTTTCCCTGTTGTTAACGTCCATCAAACGATCTCATTACACAATCGGCAACATTTTCAATACACACAGTAGTAAGGCTTCGAGTTTTGTAATAAAATATGTACATTTTAAACATAAGATTCTATTTATCCTTTGTATATTGTTTTAGCAACATGTCGTAATAATGCACCCGACGGTGATACTACAATATTCTTTAATAGCACCCGGGTCTGTTAGTCAAAATTTTACAAGATACGCGTAGTGTGCCATTGCAAGATATGCAGGTATTTTAAAATTGAGTATACAATTTGAGCAGCCAAATTATTGCTAGCAATTTTTTGTACCACGTTCATAAATGAGACATCCAAAGTGTTTAATTTGCTGTCTTAAGTACATCGTAGTAATTTAAGTTTATAATCAACCAGAATCTATATTCTATAATCCATAGTATCTTTAACATTATTTCAACACACGTAAAACCGTCCGAATATCTCAAGATCACGGATATGTCAGGTATAGAAATAAGTAGTGAGTGGCGTTGAAACAAGCATTTTGTCATTCTTTTATAATCACACGAGGGTGCAAATTCTTGAAGTTTACACTATTTTTGTTTGAACCAGGTTTAATTTTTGAAACAAAGAAGCGTCCATTTACGAGGCATATAGTGTCGAGTAAAAGTAAATGTGTTTTATAAATACATGGCGTAGGGTTAGTGTTAAAAAACATGATACTGTACTCCTGCAGTCTTCTATTTTGTTCATTTATTTGAAACAACATACAGAAAAACACGTGTGGGCTGCAAAAAGAAACAATGTTAATTTGTATGCAAAATTTAATAGCTCTAATAAATTTAAAAAATTACGCTTCGAGAACACACTTGTTGTTACCTTACGTACTTGTTAGTTAGTCCACTATGTTTCACAAACGGAGATTTAAAACAAAATAATGTAAAATAATTAATTTTCAAGATAGGAATGAAAAGTTAAACTTCAGAGTGAAAGCAGAAGACGAATTCTCGAGTTTTCACTGGTAACCAAAGGTACCGAATTAACTTAGGTACAAGGTTTGTAAACTAAATAAAGTTGATAATATACATTGTTTTAAATAGCAGCCAGAATATATTTGGATAAATACTCTTGGTTTATCAAAAGAGAAACTAAAATAGTCACAATTTTATTTTAGGCGTACGAATGTGATAATTGGTTAGGCAAAATGGTCTGCGTGCGACGTGTCACACTTGCAAACGGCAAGACCCCATTCTCTGGCATTTTAACCAAATGTAGTTAGGCAAATTAGGCACCATTAGTATCGTCTAGGAATACCCAAACTTGATGCTCATACGAAAGTTTACCATTTTAAAAAAATTGTAAACAAAATTTAAAATGCCTCAAAATTAAAAAAACCGATTTTTCTTATGGCATTTAACATGGCAATTTTTGAAAAACACGGGTATGCAATTTTTTTGCATTTGGCCCAAAAATAAAAATAAAGTTTTTGCTGACAGTATTTCATATCCCACATTCTCAAACATAATTACTGGATGTTACTTTGAATGCAAACCGTACTATTTACAGTTGATTTGCATCAGTTTCAATTTTGAAATTAGTTTAACTGGTTTTAATTTTTTAATGAACAGTATTTCAAACATACGACCTGCACGCCTAAAATGATCTCAATAGAGTTCCGGTTAAACTATTTTAACTCCATTTTACATAAATGGCAACCGATTTAACTTTTAATTTAAAAACTTTAAAAAAAGTAAAGTAACTCGAATTTTAATTATATTTTGTTTCAAAATAGCAAATTTCAAAGATAATGTAATGATGACAGAAGCATTTAATTCACAATACGTTACATTTTATTCAATTTCCGCTTGCATAAAATTTCCGCTGCTATCTCGAACCGATGAAACTACTTTCTGCATCCGTGACGCCAATCACGACGCGATTGTATTTATCAGTACATATTTATGGAAGCACAACTTAGCTGACACAAAATACACCAAAATCAAAAGCTAGCATATTAATTTAATTTCTAAGCATATAAAGGTTCCCATGATTTTCTTATTTTAAAAAGGTAAAAGCTTGATAATAAAATACCTTGAAAAGCAATTGCTGTTCACACTTTGTTGCAGAATATGCGATGTACTTGTATACTAAATTAATTTAAATCAAACAATTAATCTGTAATTTGTAAATTATGTGAGAAGCTTAGTTAATGTAAACAATTATCTGCACAGAATAAATTAACCATTTAACTGATACACTGTTATGATTATATTTATGTATTTACTCAAAATTCCTACAAAGTCGTACAGAAACCTCCATACTCCTGGTGTGGGTAACATTTTGAAACAAACTGTATGGGCAACAGATGATAGTCTTTCCTTTTAGTTTTTCATAATGTGAAAATGACTAACTACCAATATAAAATATGGCTACTGCCTACGTATCCTTTTTAAATTTGTGTTTGTTAAATACAACAAATACTTCCAGTCGATTCGTTATTAAAGTTAAAAATTAAATTAATATTGTACAAAATAGTTTATACTTTAAGTCAAGAATAAAAAATATGCCTTTCCGAGTAAAAGCGAGAAAAAATACGAAGTTTTCATTCGCAACCAAAGCGTCGGAATCATAATCAACATCAAATATAAAGCTATCAGACTGGTCTGACTGGCAGACAAAAACTTGATATTACTAGCTACATAAGGTATGCCAACAGTTACAGCGCTTGTATTTCGCAATTAAATTTAAAACCAGTTAATAATTTGTTAATTAAGTAATAAGACTAGGGGCAATTACGTTTGCAGTAATTAAACTAGTATGAGCAACTAAAATTGTTGTTTATCGTTGTAATTATTTGTTGTAGTATTTTCATCTTGCTTTAAATAAAAAGTAAATGAATAATTGTCTGGTGCAGCGTAAGTGCCCGCTCACTGGGAAAATTATTTAAGCAGTTAAAAGGAATTTCAGATATAAGAAACAAATTAGGTCAGTTCATATTAACTAATTCATACGTTCATGAATGATGCACTAATTCATTAATTTAATTTAATTTATTCATCAATTAAAAGTTTAAAAAATTTAAATGGTCACCCATAAATGACGTCATGGGTATGGCCAAGCAACATTTTTGGATATTGATGGTGTTGCATGCTAGAGATAACTATTTACGTAACGGATAATCTGATGACAGAGGGCTTATATAGGGACGTAAAATGAATATGTTTTAATGACGTCATTTATGGGTGAGCCCTAATGTACTTAGTTTTGAATTACTAAACCCTTTACTAATCATAAACATATCAGATTAGTTGTATTTTGTGAAAAATGGAATTGATCATAATTGCTTTTAGTCCGAAATAGAGATGATCGCATTTGCCTTGTTGTCGACGCTTGCTTTTCCACATCGTACCTGTCTCGGATGCTTAGTAATATTTATTAACTAAAATATGAACGACTCTAAACTGTAACATTGAGTATTTTATGTATTGCAACCAAGAATTGGATTATGATTATACGAGGAACGACAATCTTAGTAAATGTATTATTACGTCGATTTGTTGAACAAACACTTTCTATCAAATTCAGCACGTAGTATATGCAAGTAAAGATCTTATTTTAAACAAATAAATGTTAGCGAAGACAAAACTGACAAATTGACTAAAAAACGTGTTTTATTGCATAATATCCTCTCAAACCACCTAATGTTCACACAACTATTGTTGAATCATTGGTAGACGACAGGCTTTAATGGCCGTTTTCGTTTGAGTCGTAAGATGGAGACCTTTGTTTTATTATGTACTCGCTAATTTTTCATAGGATCCAATGAACTCTATTATTGGCAATCCTCTTTAAACCTTAACCTTACCACTTTCACCTTACAGCAAAATGTTTGCAATGCCATGTTGCTGCAAAAGAACGCATAAAAAACACTAGGTCTAAAACTGAAATTAGTGTTAGGGTCAGTTAATTAACTTTCAAACTAGTTTTTGAATCGGAGCGTGGTTCCCCAAGTGGTTCCTAGAGTGTAAATCTCACTGTAATTACGCTTATATATTTGAACACTTCTGCAATGTAATTGTACTTGCATTCACTTACGAAGAAAACATAAACTTAAGGGCGCAGGGCAGATATTTATGAAATACTGTATAGGTTTGGACGGCGTCGAAACACATTTATTTAGGTATTTCAACCATAATTTAGTTTGCAAAAGAACGACACTAACAGTACACTAAAAATATGTTGAATGGTGAATGTTTATTAAATTTACTAACTTATCAATGCAAGTAAATACCTGATTTTAAAATAAATAAAGGTAAGCAATGACATAAAATAAAACCGATAACCCATGCCTCATGTTTTTAGGATGTGCGGAATAACACTTTTTAACTTTTTAACACTATTAAGTCATTGGTACGATATCCTACAGATCAATTAAGATGGTTAATTGGGCTAGTGACGGGGCATGGTGCTTGGGGCGCGCACGGTTGGAGGATTGGGGTGTTGAACTCCCCCACGTGCGTGCACTGTGGGGAGGATGATGATACGCCGATTCACTTCTTGACTGTGTGCCCTGCCTCTGTACTGGTGAGAAAACTCTATTTAGGGGGGTGTCTTATCTCCTTGGAGATGTTGGGTCAGTTAGTAGCGTTCTCGCGCTCTACGGGCAGACTAGCGACTTGACCTGCGTTTTTCTTACTACGAGAGGGGGAGTCTGCAATAGGTCATCCTTATAAAGGCCTTGGCGGCGTTAGTCTCTCGAGACTAAACCCCTGCGAAATAATAATAATACTAACACTTTTTAACATTTTAGACTAGGGCAAAATGATATATTTACGAGTTTTAAAAAAATGCATAATAATATAATATTTAGATGCTTTTGGCAATTGTTAAATATTTTATTCACATGTTTTTAAAATTCAAAATGTTTTAATAAAATGATTTCAAAGAGTGCAAAATGTTTTAATAAAATGATTTTAAAAAGTGCAAAATGTTCGTTTTGAAATTTTAAACCGATTTATTCACATGCTTTCATGAGGGTGCAGTTTTAATTTGTTTTTAGAAAGTGATTTTGTTTGTGGTTAAGAAAACTATATGTCATTTACATTCATCACTCACGATATGTCATTCAAATGCCAAGGTTAAAATCTGGAAGTACTTCTCGTGATGCACTTCAGTCGTAGTAATAACTGTTTATGTATAAACTTTTCAATAAAAAAAAACTGTATAGCATTTAATAATTTTTAAAAATAACTTTTACTAATAATTCAAATAAGTAAATTTGCTTTTAGAGAAAGACTCGAATTCGTTTCGACTGAGGATTTAATTCTAGTTTCTTTCACCTTTCCGACTTTGATTCGATCCTAAAGATCATGCGAGATATATTTGACTATTTTCCTGTCCCTAATAAAATTAATATGCAAATGGCTACGTTAAGTATAAAATATCATTAACATCCAAGTGGTGCTATAGGCTCTACCCGTGACTTCATTTATCTACATAATAAGCAAGGTAGCGGAGCACATACAGAGCCATAGCTCCCGAACCACAAAACGTACAAAGACGCAAATGGTACTTAAAGACGCGGAAGAACAAGGGAAACACAGACATATGGTAACATACAAAAAAATGTGTTAGGGAAGCCCAGAAAACCGATATGCCAAAAATGCGAAATTGAAAAATAAGAAAAAAGAGGGGATTGGCGTTATCCCTTAGGCTTTTGAACCGTGCCACGTACAAGCGCCACAAAGGTACCAAAAGACGCGGAACAAACCAAGGATTCGGATTGAGGCGAGAAACTAAAAGAAATTTTACTCGAAAACATTCCAGCGCGAAGCGCTTCATAAATAAAACGTGAAAAAAGAGGGGAGAACTGCGGGGGCCCAAAAACAGACACGCGGTCTAGACAGAGATAAAACCAATGTATCACAAGAAAGAAAAAACCATGTCGCACATTTTGACACCTCACACGTTAATGTAGAGCGTATATAACAGATTTACAAGGAGGTGAAATGTTAAATGTAAGGAAAAAAACGCAAAAAATAGGAAAAACGGGGGATTATCTCGGCCATAAAACTACGTAACGCACGGAGTGCCGTATTTCCTATAATTATAGATCACAGGCCTGCATTAGTACACGGGTCCGGGAGTTCAAAATTGAAATAGTTTACGGGCTTGTAATTGTACACGGATCATTAAATCCTATTTAGGTCATGTACTATAACAAAAATATTTAAGGATCCGTGTGCAACTAAAAACCCGTGTACTAATGCAGACCCGTGGACTATTCAACCCACCGGTTGTAGGAACTTCAAAAATAAATCTGTCTCAGGACAACAGCCTAATGGCAGAAAAGTTGATGAAACGCACAAAACACATGATGAACTTTTCGTAATGTTCAAGCCGGTGCGTCTCGTGACCCCGAGTGACCTAAGTGTTGAGTGTTATACTGTTTTGTAGGCAATTTAATTGTGGTCATGCCTGACTTCTTCTAATTACAATCGGTTGGCATTTGCATGTGTACGTAAGAAGTTAGTGAAGTAAGTCGCGATTTTCCCATGTTATCAAACGGGGAAAAAACTTGATATGAGGGTGACCTGGCTTCTCCTCCGCTACCGGTGCTATAGTGATCCAATATCCAAATTGCATACATCTAGTCATAAGTAGTATATCTAAGCACACGCAGACAAAATTTTGTAACTTTTCATGCGTTAAGTCAGGAGATATTGATGTTTAAATTTTGAAAACCATAAAGTGAGTCTAACCTTTTGGGACACCTGATTTTCAGTTTTTAATTATTTACGTGAGAACGACTTGACCCCTGGAGGTCAATCAAAGCCAAATCCTACTAATTAGTCAGTTGTCATTTAAAAATAAATATATCGGCTTACGGTTCCCGCTTGGGGGTAAACCCCATAAAGTGGGGTGAGTCTAACCTTTAGAGACATACTGTAAAGTAGTATTTACAGTTGTGAAATAATGACATAATAAAAAACTCATCAATAGTTGCAATTATTACGAAAAACATAAAACGGCTTTGAATTTCATCGTCTAATAATATGTAAGTGAATCTTGTTCGCTCAATGAGATTATTATTATTCTGGGTTTTTATTATTCTTTCGTTAAAACCAAATTATTACACTAACAAGGGAATGGTTTCACATGTTACCCGCCAATTTCAAAAAGTCATATCTACAAAGATCAGGCTACTTTTAAATAGTGGGGATCCAAAGTAACTCGAGTGCATTTTGCGTTGTTCGGTCACAATAGCCCGCCAAAGTTTGAAAAAATTCAAGTTTTAATACTTTGCCGCCCCGTAGCATCTACATTTCTCATCCGATTTCGACGAAATTTGACGTTTTCTAACGTTTAGACTATTTTCTGAAAAGACATTTCAGGATTTTTCAAAAATTTTCATTTTTTCGAAAAAAATGGTCTATAAAATTAGGCCTCAAGAATAATGTTTTCTCTAAAAATTTTCGAAAAAATGAAAAATTTTGAATTTTTAAAAATCTTGAAATTGCTTTTCAGAAAAATCCATAAGGATCAGAAAAAACAATATTTCATTAAAATCGGACAAGAACTGTAAAAGTACCAGGGTGGCAAGATATTAAAATTTGAATTTTTTTGAACTTTAGTGGGCTATTGTGACCGAACAACGCAAAATGCACTCAAGTTACTTTAGATGCTTGCTATTTAAAAGTAGCCTGATTTTTGTAGATATGACTTTTTGAAATGGCGGGTAACATGTTAAACCATTCCTTTGTAAGTACATACGCAAAAATGACACAAATAATAAGTATAATCATCCTCAAAAATAGTACATGTATTAGATAGAGAATTATGCTTAGTTTCTACTTAACCTATTACAGTAACAAAACAGTATATAATTTTCTTAAAGAAATATGAAAAAGCCCCTGCAGCATATACCAGGCGCTGGGATGACAGAATTAACTAATTGAATCATTTGATTCTTGACTGGATTACTAGTGATTGATATCCTATTATTTAGAATTTTTAGCAAAACCATTTTTGTAATCGTACAGCTAAATTTATGTCTTGGAAGGAAAAAAAACCCTAATACGTAAGGAAAAAAGTTAGTAAAATTCAGTATATATAGAACCCTTTTATTATATGTATAACTATGCTGCACTAGTGAATTAAATCAGTTTTGTTACCCTAGGCCCCAGACTAAAGTCAACTGAGTGAAGGATTACTGGCACTCTTATTGCCCTCCAATTATCACGAAAATTAACAGCACAGTTAGACATTAACAACGTTACAGGGTTATCAAAAATGTTCACTAGTATGCCTATAAGTGAGTGTAGGATACGTGCACTGGAGTATGTATAAATTATAGTTGAGTGAGGTGTGATTATATGTCAACCTTCATTCTGAACTAATGACAGTGAGGATCCCTTAAATAGTAAAATTTATGGGAAATCATTTTTGCGTAACCCCTAAGCCCCCAGAGCAACATTTCTTCCGTGTCTACTATTAAAAGTGAGAGACCAATTGTCCACTGCCTGCACTGCACTGTAGCATAGATTGGAATACTTGTGCTTGCCCGGCAGAGTTTAAACACAATGGTATGTATTTTGTTTTCTGCATTTGTTTTGTATGCGTTTACATTCATTCTAGTCGTTTTTAGAAGCTCACTTTCCTGATTTTTGACATGAGTCCACTCAAGTGTTAATTGTGGATAGGTAGTGGGTGCGATCATTCTCAAAAACAATAAGGCACCTCGTACTCGCATTTGTGAGAATAGAAGAGTAGTTTGATAGAAATCATGTAAAAACTGTGACCTGTAGAGCAACCCCAAAAGAAGGACGGACGGACAGACAGACAGACAAAACCATTTTTATTTTTAAATTTGCTATCTGCTTGAAGAGTAAGAAGTGTAAACACATCTTATAATCAACGCTTGATTATTTACAACAGATTCTAGAGATTGTTTTAAATTTTGGATGGTGCAATGTTTTAAAACTATATGTTTTAGTGTAAGGGGCTGGGTAAATCGCACCTGTTAACTTCAGTGCTGTCGACGTAACAATTATACCACACGGGCTAAGATTTGAATAATTCAACAGAAATTGCTATATTCCTGGTTGGGCTCATTTTAATAAATAGGCGTAAGTTTAAAACCAAGCAGGACAAACGTAACAAGGTGTTTATTTAAGGTTACGGAAATTACGTGCGGTATTAAAATCTGGAACAACTAAAATTAAGATTATTTCAGAATGAAAGCGGAAAAATGCGGAAACTGCTGATCTTTCACTGGCAATTAAAAAAGCTATTAATGGACTAAACTTCTAATGGTGCAGAACTAGGAGACAGAATCAGAATTTCAACACCTAAGTGTGAAAAATAATAATAGGAAAATGATACATTCAACTGTGCAAATATGGTTAACAAATGTTGTCTGTAGTAGTAATGAACGACAATGAAATCTGTAAAATACTTATAGGATTATTTAGTTTTTAATAGTAGAGCTTCCGCTTTAAATTCACTTTTTAGGTTTAGGCCGTTTGTCACTCTTAAATATGAAACTTTTGTTGTGGGAGACGTGCTTGCGATCCTAATATTTTCTGAAGTAAAAGAACACTTTGATGAAGCTACGAAACGAAACATAGTAAGAAGTATTACAGAAAGACTCGAGGTAAGTGGCAAATGATATTAAACATGTTATTTTTACAACAAAATTAATTAAATTTTCATAATTAATGAAACACTAATTTTTGAATCGTTAAAATTTATCTCTTGGCCATTGCAAAATAAAATTATTTCAAAATTGTACGGTGGCCGCAAAATGGCAAAATCCAAAGTAAATAAAATAAGATTATACAAAACAAAATTTCAAAATCAACGAAATTGCAATTGATTAAATAATCTAATTCATATATGAGGTATTATAATTGTATCGGCCATGGAGTACCTAATAGTAGAATTGAAGTAGTTTGGATTTACGAGTAATAGTATTCAAAATGCAATCTTCTAAAGTATTTTACAATTCCAATCGTAAATAGTTTACAGTGTATGGAAGAGAAAATGAGTGTCGCATCTGGTCTCCTGCTTTTGAATGTTCATCATCACACAACCAATTTCACGTAAAAGATGAAGAAGAAAACTTTATTTTTGAGGCCTATTTTTACTAACCAATTTTTTTGAAAAATTGAAAATTTTTGAATTTTTAAAAACCCTGAAATAACTTTAGAGAAAATAGTATAAACGTTAAAAAACATCAGATTTTGTCAAAATTAGATGAGAACTGTAAAAGCAACAGGGCGGCAAAGTATTAACATTTGAATTTTTTAAACTTTGGCGGGCTATTGTGACCAAAAAACGCAAAACGCAGTGGAGTTACTTTGGATCTCTACTATTTAAAAGTAGCCTGATTTTAGTAGACATGACTTTTTGAAATTGACGGGTTCCATGTGAAACCATTCCTTTGTAAGTATCCCATAATCCTATTCAAATTAGCACAAGAAAACTATAAACATTTAAAAAATCATAGAAGAATGTGGAAGTGGCATTCTTGGTTACGTGTAAAATTGGAAATTAAAAAAACTTGTTTGCTTTCTTAAAGTTTTCAACGTTCTCCGCATCCAGATCTACAGCATAATTTATCTTGCATGAGTTAATTATATAAACTAGCAATTACATGCACCAATATGGACTTAGACAGGAAGTCTAGTCCGAAGAAAATATTTCGGCATTGAACAAAAGCAAATTAATTAGTTTAAAAAAACATAGCTATTACACTAACCACATATATTATTTATGCATTGCTAGTTTTAATCCATAAGTTTATGGTGGTACATATCGTGGTATTTTTTTTGTATAACTACGAATGCACCTATGTATCATGAAGGGGTTGTAAGGGCCAATGGCCACATATAAACTAGATGAAATAAATATATAATATGTATATATCTTGATACGTTACTAAAACACCCAATTTGACAATCAACCTAAAATCCACTACTAATTGCACAATACGTGCATGAAACGAAAGCGATGCTTAACTGTATCATGTAATTTGTAATAAATTCTAAACACGATTTTAGTTTACATAGGAAAAGACACTTGTTGTGAATACACATTTTTAAAATTAACTGTTTACCAAATTACGTAAGAAATTTATGCAAATAAAGATCTTGTTTTCAAAAAACCAAGGATAAGACATTAAATAAATATTTTAGCTTATGTGTCTACTGAATGACTGTTTTAATGTAAAAAGGGATGGTTTGGGATGCATTGGATTTTGTTGCTCAATAATGATCATTTCTATTCAAATGCTAAATTTTACTCTCGTTCCAAAATTATGTAAAAAAATGACTAACTCTAAGCTTAACCCTGCTAATAAATAATCTCAAGTACCATGGAGCATTTTTCTTGAATCCACATCAACAATATTAAAATTAGCAACATCAGCATCAGTATTTGCGGTTCGACAAATTAAATTTTATTTTATACAACGTATTGCAAAGCTGCTAGAAATATGATGTAGCACTATGCATGAATATTTATTTTATTCGAATTGTTTCAATGCCTAATTACTAGCAGTGTTTTATTGTTTAAAGTACTGTCATTTTCACTAGTGTACTCACACTACAAAATAAACAAACGCGTGCAACTACAATAAATTTAGAAATCAAAATTTGTACATGCACTATGTACAACATACATTCTGCTGATTAGGCTATAATAGACTTTCGTTCGGGAACGGGAATTCCCGTTCCCGGACCGGTCGGTCCGGGTCGGGAACGGTCCGGGAAAGGGTTTTTCTTTTCCCGAACTGTTCGGGGCGGTCCGGGAACGGGGCGGGAAATTTGTTTTCCCGTTTCCCGACCCGACCCGGACCGGCGGGAATTTCCCGACCATTGTGCTTCGTCTTCTATTGACTAAATTAGGCCGAGTGGCGTTAAACCTGTATAATTAGCGTTTGATAAATTTTGATTTAAACATTTTTGTCTTTATTTTAGCGTAAAATTTTAAATTTCAAGTCTGCACTTTAGAATCCTGGGTTTCAATTTGTTAGTAGGTTGGTTGAATAAGCTGTGGCATTTTCAATTAGTGCTTGTGGCTTGCAATTTGCATTAAGCTGATTAGTAAATTCGGTAGTTATGGTATAGCTTTTCACCTTGCTTTCAATTTAACTGTAAATGCCCACGTTTAGTTTTCATTTGTTAAAAAAATTTTTAGGACCTCAAACTTTGTTACGTTTGCTTAACAAATACACAAAAACATATCAAAAGCATTTTACTTCTGCTTACGAAAACTATGCCTTGGTTTATTCTGACATCGCAATGTAAGTCTCTTTACTAATTAAATAATAAATTTTCAGCACAAGCAAACGTTTATTTTTTGTAACTCTAGTCCTGATCTTGAAGAAGTTTCACAAAAATTAAGTCAATACATTTTTCAAGAATGATCTATGTATAACTTGTTTGGCTCATGTTAGAAAAATTATTGCACTTTTGCAAAGCACATTGTATAGCTATATGTACGAGCAACCGCCGTGGTGTGATTTTTGAGTTTTTTAACAAGATAATATATAGAATTTAATTGTATATTTTAATTCTGAAACATTTATTTAGTCAAACTATACCTTTGAGCTAATAAGAAATGCCCGTTTTTAGTTTTGGAAAAATTTACAAAATTCTGAGCTGTGAAATCATAAAAGGAATTCGTTTATTGGCATTTAATACTTGGACACTCAGAATTCAAAATACTGGATTTAGTTTATAAATTTTGTTTTGGTTAGATGGTCAGCTTAAGCTTTTAATAAAATGGTTATTCGTCGGGTAACATGTTGTTTTTGTTGTATGTCAAAAGGTCACGTTTTATTCTGATTTTTGAAAATTCAATTACCTATTTGAAACACTATGTAAGGAACCCTATTATTAATTTTTGTGAAATAAAAACAGACATAAGGTGCTCATGATTCCTACGTGTTACACAACTGAGTTGGCAAAGCATGCAAAATTTGAATATCTACATCTTGTTTAGAAACAGCAAAATTCAACATATGGGTTTTAGTTTTAAAAATACAATTGTAAAAATACCTATTTTTAAAATTTGAACGCCCTTACAAAACAATTTTTGCTTAATATTAAAACTTAAAAAAAATGAGAATTTTCGGGAAATTTCCCGGCGGTCCGGGTCGGGAATGGTCCGGGTCGGGAACGGGTCGGGGAGGAGCTTTTCCCGTTTCCCGAAACTCGGGGCGGGAAAGAAATATCTTCGGGTCGGGACGGGAAATCCCATTTCCCGCCCCGACCCGGACCGAACGACAGTCTAGGCTATAAAACTAATTCAATGTGTAGCAATAATTATTTCCTTGCAACATATTAATTGCAGGAAGAAATTTAAATGAGTATTTTGTTCATTGTAATAATAGGACTGTAATATAAAGAGAAGATTCAAGTCTATGGCTCATATTAATAGTTTACAAGCTGTAAATTAGCAACCAAAATTTGTCGGCAAATTTTAACTGCCTAATTTTTCCGTAAGGGATTCTATAAACACAATACAATTAGCTACATTAGCCTTTGTTATTTTTATTTTATATTTGACTTTGCATCAAATTAGTACAGGTGGACAAACCAAGACCATAAATTTTAAACTTAGAAATAAACTTGGATTACGCAGTGCCGTAGTAACCTTAATAATGTGAACGTTAAATTTTTAATTGCCTTGGGTAACTACGGAACCAAGAATACATTTTTCATTACCATCCTTGCCCTGAGTTAAAAATTGATTGGTGTTAAGCCTTATTTTAGTTGCGCTGCTAAACCACGAATGATCCTTTTAATTTCAACAAGGCACCATTTTTGGCATTATAATTATCGTTCGTGTGTTTTGGACTCGCTTTACAATCGTAAATGCTTACGTATTGTAGTTTTGATTTTCCGAATTATTTTGAACGTGTTTGTGTATATTATTATAGTATACAGAATTATTTAATGAATGCTAAAATAAAATAATGAAAAAGGTTCTCAAAACTGTCTTATACGCAGTTAAAATAAGATCAGTGAATCTGGGGAAAGCTTATTTTACGTACCTAAGTGATATATTTCGTTCGTTTGACAAGGTCTGGACATTGAAAACTAAACCTTTAAATGTAAAAAGTTTAATTATCATTTTGTTTGCAGACTTCAAAATAACAGTAGAGTCAGAGTCTAAGCCTTGAATTAATATTCGTAAAATCATTAGTTGTATTTATTTTGCTATAGTTATATTAGTTAAGTGTTTGCATACATTCTTCTGTTTTTACTCAAACAAATTTTTTTTAGCGGTTCTTAGTTACACGTGAAAAATTGCCCATTGGCCAACGTGTTTACTTACTTACGATTAGAGCTACTAACTTTCTCTACATCCAGATCT
This sequence comes from Dicyrtomina minuta, assembly GCA_949802685.1. Taxonomy (NCBI): domain Eukaryota; kingdom Metazoa; phylum Arthropoda; class Collembola; order Symphypleona; family Dicyrtomidae; genus Dicyrtomina; species Dicyrtomina minuta. The sequence continues at coordinate 135,152,751 of OX461808.1, read as the reverse complement.
GCAGCTCAATTTATTTTGCGTTGGTTAAATAAAATGCGAATTACATGCGCCATACTTTAAACCAACTCAAAGTATCCGAAGAAAGTATTTTAACATGGAACACAGAACTCCTAATTGGTCATAGCAAATATGTTACACAAAATGCATGTAGTTATTATGCAACGTTTCTTTCAATTCCTACGAACACTGGGTTATTCATCTTTATTAATACCTTACCAAAAGGTTGCTCTAACTGTACTCGTGACATGCAAGCAACAGCTGCATGAAATATGAGCGACGCTGAACCGTAAAATGTGTTTGTTGTTTTATTTTAACCATGAATTCAGTTAACAAAAGAAAAGACATATAAATAATGCATATTTTAAAACGTAAATTTTTATAAATTATGTTAAGATTTCTATGCAAATGAAAATTTTATTTTAAAGCAATTAAGAATAACACGTCAAGTCAAATAAATCTAGCCTATGTTCCTACTACATATACGGAGTGCCTGTATCAAAGTCATGTGGGATGGGTTTGAATGAGTTGTGTGCTAGTGGTTATGAGATATAAGGAAATACTGATCAGTCGAACATTTAAAATTATAAATTCAGATTGCTAGATTTTGCAAGATTAGTTTTCTCTTAGTTGCAATGTGACGTTCTGCTAATTTATTGTTGTCATGGACTCAGTTTATAAAATTAATTAAAATTAATTCTAAACAAATTCTAAAAAAATAATGTTATTTCTTGCAGTGTATAACAAAGCTGCTAGAAATGTAAAGTACAATTATGTTTGATGGAATATATTAATTAAAATGTTTGAATGTTTGATTACAAACAGCTTCTTACGTTTTTAAAATAGCAATATTTGCACTAGAGAACTCAAACTACATGCAGCATACACATACACTTTCAGCTTCAATAAACTTTTAAGTCAGAATTCGTTCATTAACTATTGACAGCAGAGATTTTGTTGATTTAGAGTATTAAACTAATTTAATTTATTGTAATGTTTGCTTACAATAAAATATATGCTCAAGCGGACTTTTATCAAGCATTTTTAGAATGTACATAAAAAGACAAGATTTAAGTCTATGGCTTGGTTTTTCTTTCGCACAATATAAGTACGTGTACCAAGTCGAAATAGCTGTCGTATTTAAAAAACATATAGTTACGACACTGCATAACAACAAACAACCAAAATAAGATGGCAGATAAACCTTCGTTTAAATTGTATAGTGGATGCTTTAATTTATACTAAGCGGCTTTCAGACTATGATAATCATACTGAAATAGAATTAATGATGGCACTAAAACATCTACACTGGTTTGTTTAAACCTAAAACAGTTTATTTTGCATTTCAAAAAAAAATGATTTATAAAATTAAGCCTCAAAAATAATGTTTTCTCTTCAATTTTTCGAAAAAATGAAAAATTTTGAATTTTAAAAAATCCTGAAATTCTTTTTCAAAAAATCGTCTAAACGTTAGAAAAGGTCAAATTTCGTCGAAATCATATGAAAACTGTAGATTCTACAGGGTGGCAAAGTATTTAAATTTGAATTTTTTTAAACTTTGGCGGGCTATTGTGACCGAACAACGCAAAATGCCCTAGAGTTACTTTGGATCCCCACTATTTAAAAGTAGCCTGATTTTTGTAGACATTACGTATTGAAATCGACGAGCTACATGCGAAACCATTCCCTTGTCAGTGCCGAAAGTACCTTAATAATCTTAACGTTATTAGAAGAAGTTTTGTTTGCAAGTGATTTACACAAATATCAAATGAGGAGTTTAACTTTTACGAGAATGTATTAGATGGATTTGAATTTAGAATAAATTAACGTTAAACTTTACTTTAATTACGCTGCTAAATCGCTTACGTTCCTTTTAACTCCTACAAGGCAGCATTTTTAGCATTATTTTGTTGATGTCTTTTTAACAAGCTTCACAATGCTGAGTGCTCACATACAGTTATTTTGATTTTTCAAATTAGTTTAAACGTGTTTGCATATACTATACAGATTATTGTAAATTTGAACCTACTTTATTTATTTAGTCGAATGTAAAATCAAGTTTTTTATAATTATATAAATCACTGCTTTAATTGATCCAAAAAAGGACTTAAAACATACGATGGTTGTCGATGGTCAATTAAAATCTAATAGTATCCTACGTTTATTAATTCAAAATAAACACCTAATTTATTTGCAAGTTTGAATACTAGCTTCAACTCACATCTCTTTACATTTCATAAGGGAGCGTTCACAAATGATATCATCAGTTGAGTAGGTAGGTAGTTTCACCTTTTGATGACAAAAGATGACGAGTAGGTAGGTGAGTTTTCCAAAACATGATATCATCACCATTTTTACTAAAAATATGAGTTTTCCCGAAAATAATTATCAAAACAACTAAATCCTGCATGTTTTATACTTTCAAACTCAGCCGGGAAAGTGCACCTGAATTTATGCTCAATGTAGCCAGCTTGAGTTGTAAAGTAAAAAAAAAATACACTTTCGAAATTGAATTGCCCGTAATATCGGTCGCCGTCACCAGAATTGTGCTTGGGAAATTTTGAGCACAAATCAAGGATATCGGAAAAAAGTGATGTAACTTACAGGGTGGGTAGGTGGTTTTTAGAAAAAGTGACAAGCGATGACAAGGAGTAAGTAGGTGGTAAAAACACGAAATTTTGATGATATCATTTGTGAACGCTCCCTAAGCTTGTAGGTCAAATATTGCATATCAAGAGAAAATACAATATTCAAAGATATATTGAAATGCCTTGGAGTGCAGTTTAGTTAACATGGATAGTCATACACTAATAAAAAAAGCAACTGATTTTTTTTCAACTTCCAATCGTTGAATATAATGAAAAATAAAGTAAAATTTATAAGGATTAACTATTTCATTTTGACTTCCCTGAATATAAGCAGTTTATTGGATTCTTTTGTAGTATTGTGTAAGAGTATCGTGTAAGAGCCATTTTAAATTTTGTTGGAGGATTCGCTAATTTAGATCTTGAAGCTTCGTGTGAAATTCCTTTTAGAAAACGTATTTCTAATGACGGGGAAAAACACAATGGGACTCGAAATAAACTTAAAATGATGCAGTTGTCTAATTTTATTATTCAAAAAATAAATTTGCATTCATTTTGTAACGCATTTATTACACAGTGAGTTGTAAAAAACCATAATCATACGTATACTACAGTGCATTGCATGACCAGGTAGATATAGTATAGTATATTAAGCAATATTCTAATTATACGTACAAAAAAATCCAATCAACTGGTAAAATGTGTTAATTAAAAGTGCATAAGGAAGTGAACTATATTTGTTTATTTGTTACTCATTCTAAGTTTGTATATGTTATGATTGTTTGGAAACAATATATTTTCAACAAAGGATTAAATCTGATTAACTGCATTCTTTTCTGAACGAAAATTTGTTTCCTTTCAATAACTTTTAAAATCATAAACGTTTCTCTGCTTAGTAATAAAAATGGATGAACACAATTTTGCTTTAAACAGAAGTTAAATTGATTCAAATCGTTAACGGGATGATAAAAAATGCTTTGGCAAACCTCGTTACATGGTCTTAAAAATACATACATAAGTAATAAGCGGTGGCAAGATATTTTTCTCTTCTATATTTTATAATTTTCGTATAAGGTATATAAAATTCAGGTATGTAGAGGCTAGTTTTATAAGAAAGCGACTATAAAGGACTTTTAAATATTGAACTAGCCTGTTATGAAATCAATATTAAACATTACCGGGTGCACGGCCATCAAATTAAGAAATACTATTTTAATGGACATCTTTTTAGTCATTTTAATTCAGACAATTTTTTACCTGTTAGTGTAAATGCAATAGAGGGTCAACAAAGTGTAGTACATTTGCACAATTAGAGATTATCTAGTATTTGTCTATAACAAACAAATAACTTATGCTCCACAGCGATCCTTTTAAGTGACTTCTACATTAAATAAGCTCTATCTCGAAATTTTAAGTTGATTTGATTGTTATAGAGATGTCATTTCAAAACAGTCCAGAGCGAAGCGCCGGATTTGGCAAGTCATGAAGATCGTTTTAATTACAAACGACTTTATGAAATTTAGTTAGTAGAACAGTTAAAAACACGCCTAGGATACATATGCAGATAAGGGAAACCAATAATGATTGCTCAAAGTACGATATTGCATCATCGAAGTAATGAAGGAATCCACTGAAGAATATCTAATTACTTTGCAGGAACTCGGTTTCCTAATTAGGCAGCGTTCAGCCCGGATTTCATTATTGCTCTTCTTAGGTAGGAAGTTCAAGCTACACATTGCTTTAAATTGTAGGGGTATATTCCTGGAAATGTTTTTTTCAATAGGTTAATTTTAAATTTAATTTAATTTATACTGAATTTACTGTAATTACTGTGGTGTGTATTATTCGTATACGCATATTGATTTTATTGGTTTAAATTTTTTTTAAATCTTGGGTAGGTACAGAGATGTTATGTTTTGTAATCATTACTAAACAAAATATTGAATACATAGTAAGTTGCATTTAAAAAAAATTAGTTTCACTTATTTAAAGCAATACATATGTATACCTTACTATACCAAAAACAGTCGAGAGTGTAGAAACAATATACAAAAATTATTTTGTATTGTAATTTAAATTTACGATTTGCCTTAAAATCTGCCAGATTTGATGAAGTTACTATCATTAACCTCTCCAATTAGCAGTGCAACCATAAATGTAGTAAGCGTACTTAATTGTTCTTTGTATATTATACATGTACATAACGTTGCTTTCAATCCCTAATGACTTTAAATAGGTTAATTACATAACTACGGGTAAATAATACAACTACGTAGTTCACACATAATTACATTGCTGATAAAATATAAACGACGTCAAGCAGTAGCACCTGTTACGTTTTACTTTATTTATTGTAACCAGGAATACGATTAAACAACGAACATAACTATCACTAAACGTTCACTTTAAAAAACAATTTTTGGTAATAAATAACGTATGTAAGTAATTAATGCAAATCAAGATCTTATTTTCATAAATTTGGAGGAACGGAAGTACATAAAGATTTATGCATAGATATTTTAGATTCAGACACTTAAACATAAGTAATTAGTTACAAATATCAATCATTGTAGAAACACTAAGTATTAAACAGACCAAACAAGTTAACATTGAGAGAGAGAGAGAATTACACTGATACTATAATAGTATTTGCCTTTAGGGCACAGTAAAATACAAACATGTTTTCAATTCATAGGATTTGGGTAGATTCAATATATTAATGAAATTAGTGCATATTAAATAAACGGTTCTGAGCAATTATCCTCGAATAGCTGCCACTACGATGTCCTTCGTAATTGTAGGGCTTAGAGCGAACCGTCTTCTAAAATTTTCGAAGAATGATGTCATTGTTCCTCTGGCCCCGACTAGCAGTCCAATGACTTCTATTTGTTCCAAATTGTAAAGCTCCTTAAAAAAATAAGCACAGGGATCGTTTATGGCCCTTTTTTCACGATCTACTTCTACTGCCTGGTCAGTGCCTTGCTCAAAACGAACAGTCGGGTCAATTATAAATCCTACTTTCCTTTCCTTATCATAACAGAAAATGTCAACTCTCCGAGGGGAGCCATTTTCGTCGTGACAACCCACTTCTTCTTCAACTTTCCAGAATCTTTGACCGAACAAAGAGGCTTGGCGTAGGCCTTTTGCAATATTTTCCTGATCTCGTGATGTCTTGTATTTCTCATACAATTAATATGTTATGTAATTAAATGTAGAACTTACACATTTTTTCTACTATTAAAAGTGAAACTGTATTTTACTTTAAAAATAAGACAATTGGTTTTAGGATAACTTATGACGACATATGAAGGCCAGTATGTGGTAATTCACAACAAAGCTAAACCTTAATTGAGCAATGCGTCGCTTAGTGGAATACAATAAAGGAAAATGAAATTGTAAATTACCAAATCAGGAGAATATATTTCAAAGTGAAAGCGCAAAAGGAGCATCATTAAAAGCGAGCTGCATGCTTTTTATTAGCAATTAAAGACATCTGAGCTAATCGCAACTTCCGAAGCTGCAAAAAAGGTCTAGTAATAAATCTGTACATATTGATTTACAAATGATGATTATTATTATTATTATTATTTGGGGTTTTTATTTCTTTGTTTCGTATTTAACTTGTACATACACAAAAGAGACACATAAAAATGTTTAATCAATCCTGAAAACAGTACATGTAGATAAAGAATTTTGCTTAATTTCTACTTAACATATTACAGTAACTAAAACAGTACATAATTTTCTTAAAGAAAAACGAAGAAGCCCTCGCGACATATATCAAGCGCCGAGGATAACAGAATTTACGAGTGGAATCATTTGATTCAGGACTGTGTTACTAGTAATTGATATCCTAAAATTTTGAATTTAAAGTAAAACTATTTGTAATCATACAGCCAATGTTTTGGAAGAACAAAAAAAAAACCTTAATAAGGAAAAAAGTAGTAAGCATTCCGTGTATATTAATATAAAAAAATATTTAAAAAAACCCTTTTTATATGTCCAACTATGCTGCACTAGTGAATAAGTCGGTTTTGTTACCCCAGACTGACATCAACTGGGTGAGGGATTTTGGGCACCCTTACTGCCCTCCAAATATCACTATAATTAACAGCACAGTTTGACATTTACAACGCTACAGGGTTATCATTCATGTTCACTAGTATGCCCATAAGTGAGTGTAGATTTCGTGTAATGGAGTAGGTATGGTAGAATGAGGTGTACTTGTTACTAGAAATTAACTTTCAAATTAACTATGATTGGAAATTACAATTTATATAAGATATAATACACTGCACTGACGGAGACAATTATTGGATATTGTAGGTGTAGGTTGGTTGTAGTTTTAGGTATTTGATGTAGACGTCGGTGACAACTGGCGGCTGTAATTTAAGGCTAAGATTGAGAGTCAGGTCAAAGTCAAAGTCTGAAAGTCCAATTTTAAATTTGAATTCTGGTTTCGCAGTACGCCATGCGCAGTGGGTCTCCTCTACCATGCTGCTGGACGAGGACGAGGAGAATGGTTTATTATGAGTAATTTTAACTATATTTTATATTTTTATGATGGATGATTATGACTTAAATTTAGTAAAATTGAAACTTAAAGTAATGATGGTACAAACAGAAAAACACGGGGATTACAACGGTGTAATGAAAAGTACCAAATTATAGCTAAATACCACTTAATTTTGTGAAATTATCAGACCTTAAAAATAACACGTCCTACACTCAGGGCACACTAGTGAACATATTACTAAACGGTTTCAAGAAGACCAATAATCTGCCAGTCACATTACTCTCAATATACTGTATAACATTTTTCAAACGCTAGTATATCCGATTTAGATTTACTGTTTGCCGCAAATGTTGTACAGTGGTTGTGAATTTAAATACTAATACTTCAAAGTAAAAAGAAAAATGCTGCCTAATACAACAAGTAAACAGTTGTGCTGTTGCTGTTGTGCAAGTTATTTTATTTAAATTCCTTGATTATAGGCGAGTTCGAGCTGTTCCATTCTATTTGTGGTAGTGTTTGCACAGTGCAGCGCCGTTCAATAGTAGGTTGTAAAGCTTGCATCCTAATAAATATGAGGTTATATGACGGGTTTAATCTCACAGACATGGGAGTAGTTTATATATCAAATGCTATAAGTTTTCAAGTAAACTACAACTCTAATGTTAATTTAATGTGTATTTTTCTTTTAAATAAACAAATAAAATTTTTCCTACTTAAATAATTCGCCGTTGTAATTAGCTCAAACGAGGATTTCAAACATATAATGGTCTACATAAAGAAATTATCCTGCATTAATTATTTCAAAATGAACCCTTTTCATTTATTTTCCAGTTTGTATACTTACCTTCGTTTACCTTTTGTAATTTGAAAAATTACATGCCAAGAAGAATTATATTATTAAAATATCCATAAAAGTAGTTGTGTAACGCTGGATAGAAATATTCTCATAACAAATAGAGTTACATTAAATTTAAATCTACCATTTCGTAATTTTAATTATCTTTTAATGATATCATAATTAGATATAAGACCTTGATTTCACTAGAAAAGTTAACCATTGTTAGCCTTAAGAAACTCGCTTTAAGATTTAACAATGGTTAACTCTGAAAGCGTGTTTCTTAAGGCTAACAATTGTTAACTTTTCTAGTGAAATCAAGGTCTAACTCAACCTTGCTCAAAAACCTGCAGTAATATTTGTAGACAAAATAGTCACAGCAGTCATAAAGAATTGTTATAGCAATCAGTGCAATCGTGAGCAATGATGCAGTGTTATCCACTCCTGCGGTAATTCCAATGCTATGTTGTACAAGAACTAATGCTCCATCTAGACTATGATGGGTATACGATTACAGTCAATTGAGGTTGGTTTGTCAATTGACCGTAACCTATTATCAATAACCCTCATAGGCAGTGTGTTTGGGTTTCGCGCTTTAGAGTTTAAACTCAATGACTATCATAGGTGCCTATGATCATAGTCTGGATGGAGCATAATTCTTGCGTGATAATTAGATAAGTACAATTTATTTCCCTATTTACGCAATAGCTCAGGCCTAAGCTAAAACATGCATATAGTCAGTACACTTTACATTGGCGTAGCTGACGACTGTGACAAGCCACTAAAATGTCACTCCTCTCGTCTATACATTCAGAAAAGTATAAATAACGTCAAACTGTAACACTAATTATATTAGGTATATGCAATTATAAATTAGTCTATAAAAAACGACAGTGCAGTGCTAATACATTTTAATGTTAAATTGTAAATATTTATCAAATTAGGTAATTTAGGTAAGCATCATGTTAAGATAAAATATTATGTTAAAAATATTTATTGTATGTGTAAATACGTTTATTTCTCAAACTCTGCATTCAGAGCATGAGCATGAGAGGATACGTTGTCAATCTAAAAAATATGTTTACATGGAAAATAGAAGTAATAGTAAAGCTGCAACATAAAGATACATAAGATAAAATTTAGACTCCAGTTTGAGAAATTATTTTTACAAAATAGTTCGGGCTAAAATATAGTTTTTCAATATAAAACAGGTGATGGAGTTAAAGATGCAAATATTTAAATTAGTTGTACAATCGTACGATAGTGACTCATTCATTATAATTATGTATGTCGCATCTTGATATACCTTATTTAATTATAAGTAAATCATAAATTTAATTCGTATATTATGCTCAGTCACTTAGCATTGGTGTGATGTAATTTGCAACTAAATTTAATGATCTACCAGCTACGTACTAAAGCCTATACTGCAAAAAATTAGAGCGATGTCAAACTGTATCATGACATTGGAACCATAAATAAGGCTGTAAACAGCATTGTTAGTTTTCTTGTTGTAGAAGAATATATAAATTTCAGCGCCGTTAGAAATTTTGCTATTGTAGAAACCACAATTTTTTACTCAGTACATTACATTTGAAGTATAATGTAGAGAATATTATAAAACGCGAAATAAATGGCAAGTGACTCCCTCAATTTGAAATTAACTGTCATTTTTCAGTTCAAATTTCAATTTCTTTCCCATAGTCATTTTGTCTATAACTATACGCTGTCAAAATAACGTCTAAACGTAGAAAATGTTCTAAACGCAAATATAATTTTTAAGAATCTAATTTTTTACTTTCTTTCTGCCAACAATTAACAAAACAACATTACAAAATATATGAACAGCCTTCTAGCAAACCTGAATGGGTGCATTAAAGCCAATTTTACAGAAAACACGAATAGTTAACAAAGCTTAACAAATTTATATTTTCTCACAATGTGTTTCCAGAGGTACTCTAATTATTAAAGCGTTTTACAAGTAGTTTTAGTCTGGACTAACTCTGGAGATTTTTAAGAATTGCCTAAATAATTATTTTAATTTGTGGTCTCATCCCGTTTTGCTTGAAATTTAATAATTTAACATAAAGTAACAGACCGTGAGACGAAGTTTTAATTGTATTCAGTGGAGCTTAACTTTTAGAGTTAAAAAATTAACACACATGAAATAATTTCTCATCTTCTACAAATTACGAAAACCCTCAAAATCCAAATTTAAATCAAGCGTGTGTTTTAGGTGGAACTAATCATCACATTTCACCAAAACTCATTTAATAATTAGACTTATTTCGCTTTGCCAAAAATACGAAATTATTAAAACATGCTTGAACTTAACTTTGATTTTATTCTTCAACGCAGTAACGTACCGTACGTATTTAATAATTTTCATACCCTCCTAAGCAACCTTTGCCTAAAATTCTCTGGTATTTTAAGCAACAAAAATTAATACAATTGACACAATTTATTTAAAATACGTTGCATTGTCTACGCTAGCAGTGGTTTCAACAGGAATATTAATCCCCAGTCCTAGTCTATGTTTACAAGCGGATAAGTTTGTAATTAATTACATTTCATTGAAGCACTGCATACAAAACATACGAAAACCAAAAGTTTTAACATTTTAGAATTTACTTATACTGTACTGAGGACTGAGGAGCAATTTAAATGTGCAAATGGGAAATTTTTACTGCGTAAAGACCTGTGCGGCGGGCCTCACGATTGCGATGACGACAGTGATGAGATGAACTGCTTAAGTAAAATAGTTGTTTATTTTGATTTTTTTGATTTTTTGACACATTGACTATGCCATTTATAACAACTATGAAATAGTAATTATCCCACATTTATTACACTGTGTCTTTTTTGGTTGGTTATTGTAAAAATAAGACGCTTTAATAATTTCGCAGTTTCAACTGAAATGCCTATATTATTTTGCTTAACTGGATTTGAAACAGAAATTAAAATTTAATATTTCTAGCATCAAAAGTTTAAATTCTTACTTATTTGTGCGTTAATTGTTTCACAGATTGTAAGGAAAATGCATTTAGATGTGACGACCAGAAGTGCATCGCTAAGAACTCACTCTGTGATCTGTATGACGACTGTGAGGACAGAAGTGACAAAAATAATTGTACAAGTAAATTAAATGTATATATATATAACTCATCAATAACTAATAACTTATTGCAAGCCGCATATCGTCCGCGTACTATTGGAGACCAGTGCACTGTTAGGGACCATCGAGAGTCAAAGATGATCACGGCCGTTTAGTGGTTTTGCAATGGACAATATAATTGTAACGACGAGTTAGATAAGTCTGACGAAGCAAATTGTACGGCTTTATACTTATTTTGGTTTATTTTGCAATGTATGAAATAGTCGATTCAACAAAAAGTACAAATAATAGTTGAAATAATTTTCGCCTTAATTCTACAGGTAAAATCTTTTTTTCCAAAGCTTTAAAATGCGGGAGTAGAGAATGCGTTCACGAATACAAACTGTAATTCTACAACTTAATGATCTGACAGGAGTGACGAAAATAAAATTAACTGTCAATGTAATCAAAGCTCACCAATTTCTTTTAGGTTCAACGTTCAAGTGAATAGAAATAACAATTAATAATATTACCGCTTTGTAAATTATTCTTTTTATGACAGTAGAAAATATACTAAAAATCTTCTGTAAATAATATTTGTTACATTAGTTATTTTTCTATCTGTGAAAAATATAAATTTATTTAGCAGTACCACCAAAATTAGGTCGTCTAAAAATGAATGTATTTTAATTTGCAGTTATGGTTTTTTAAAAATATAATGATTTTATTTATCAGTGAAATTTACATCCAAAGAGAGAGGGGCGGCCAGTAGCTATCTTTTGCCAACCCGTGCGGATTAAAATGATTTAATATTTGCTTATTTATGCTTAATTTGCAGATAAGTCCACACCTTCAGTCTTGGTCTTGACTCCATTTTGGCACGCAACGTTGTTTAAGAATGTCCCAAACGGGACTCTACAATATATTACTAAGGATCTAGCCGTCGATTTGGATTGCGGTGTCCCACATGTCGAATGATAAAATACACATACAACATTTTTTATTTATGGAGCTAGTGTGGTTTTTTAATGACTTTAGAAATAGGAAGCACTTTTATGAATAAAGTAACTGGATTGGTTAGATTATTATAAACTAAATACCGCGTTTTCCACCCTTAATTTTCACTAAACAAGGAAGTAAATTGAACAAAAGCAACTTTAGAAATAATCTAACAGACTAATAGAATTATTATGCTCTGCTGGCTGGCAAAATTGTTTCAACTTTTAAGCATGCAAATTTGCCCGCATTAACTGTGTTTCGTTTCCAGAGCAAATACTACAAAAATTTACATGCGTCATATTTATTTGTAAATGGCTTACAATCTGCGCAATAATCTGAAACAGAACTCCCATTAATTTATTGCTTCGAGTTTTAGGAGCATAGCAAAAATCAAAGGGTTATTTTTGTAAATGTTATTTTTGGGGAGTAATATGCAAAGATCGTGGGCTATTTGATCGTGGGTTATTTGGAGTCCAAATAATGATTATTTAAATTATATCAGTACAATTTACAAAACTTTCAACTACATTGAAAAAACGTTGCTCCTTCATTTTGGTTGATTCACTTTCGTTCTGTAATACAAATTCGTTTTTTATGATACATAATTACCTTGTGATATGATTTGTAAGTATCAGTTAGTTAATGTATTTGAATATATGCTAACTGACGTAGGTAGTTAAACATTTGAAAATTGGTATGTATCAGTGGTTACGTTTTTTTGCCGTTTCTTAACTCCTTCTCCAAATTTTGGCTTAAGATCTCAAAATGCTAAGCAATTTATCTACTGCATGTATAGTGTAAGAGTTGAAAGACTTTGTTGCTATTGGCGTCAAGGTCAAGGTATAACAAAATTTATTTAGTTTGTTCTTTCAGTCACATAAAAGGAGTTACTAATAATTTGTATTTATGCATACGCTGACGTGGCGATGAAATCGTGTCCTGTTATTGTATAATTCCTTTCCAGCCAGTTTATTTCATTTAACGTTTCACAATTTCCCTGCTTCAAATGAATTTAGAATTCGAGTTTGAGGTAATTGATGACAGTGACGTGTGTCTGTGACTTAAGTGGCAGTGAAACGAACGGAGTTGAAGATCCAAAGATAATTATTCTTAGCCGCAAATGTTAGAATTGCAATATTAAATACAAACACTATTTGTGACGCCTACATTTTCTTTAAACTTAAATTTCATACTCCATAAATGCTTCTAATAAATTGACAACACCATTGACATACCAAAACATATAGCGTATTTTCAATCCACTTTTTATGTGTACGTGAAACTTCTTACGAGATAATACGTAGCGTGGTTAAACACACAGTATTTCATGCCGTATTTGTTTTCATAAGCGTAATAGTATTCAGAATCCATCAACAGTAGCCTATTTAAATCAAGAAATTAAATTAGTTCGTTTAACAGTTCAAAATCTTTAATTATTGCAGGTCATCTGCAGCTGTTTGCAAAACACAAATTGAGTTTCAAACTGGGTAAATGCACTTACATGGGAACATTCCCAACTTGAAACTACAGAATGAAGCGAAACTACCCGGAACGTATACTACCAATATCAGTGACCTCTGCTTGTATAGTCGTTCGACTGCAAAATTCGTTGTTCGGCCGCAATCGCGCGCGCAATTTCAAAAATATCGATTTTTTCGAATTTCACCGCGCTCTAGCTCCCACAATTTTTGTCCAATTTTTATAAAAATTGAAATACAACATCTTTGTATGATTATCTAAAAAGTGATTTCAGGATTTTTGAAAATTGGAAAATTTTTATTTTATTCGAAAAAAATAGTTAAAACTCTGGGCCTCAAAAATGCACATTTTTTTAAATTTTTCGAAAAAAATAAAAATTTTCGAATTTTCAAAAATCCTGAAATCACTTTTTAGATAATCATACAAAGATGTTGTATTTCAATTTTTATAAAAATTGGACAAAAATTGTGGGAGCTAGAGCGCGGTGAAATTCGAAAAAATCGATATTTTTGAAATTGCGCGCGCGATTGCGGCCGAACAACGAATTTTGCAGTCGAACGACTATACAAGCAGAGGTCACTGATATTGGTAGTATACGTTCCGGGTAGTTTCGCTTCATTCTGTAGTTTCAAGTTGGGAATGTTCCCATGTTAGTAAGTATATGTTTAATATGATTTATCTTCGTTTAAGTGTTTTATTTCGGTAGATTCATCCACTAACGGGAAATTTGTAAACTTAACCTGTCCATAAAAGTTAAAAAAATATCGTACTAAAAGATAAGCGGCGTAGTGTCACCCAAATTACTGCATAATTTTATTAGCTATACGCCTTTGCTTTTTAATATTTAGAATCTATCGACAGTCGCATTCCACTTCCCACTGAGGAATTATGAACATGTACACATAAACAAGTAGTTCTTGAAGTAGCTCAGCTCAAAACAGAAGTAAACACGATATTCATTTTCCAAAGTGTTCGAAAATTTACATTTTACTTGTTTACAAGTAAATTTAGTTGCTGGAAAAAAGAAGTACAAAGATATAGGAAGGAGTATTACTTTTGCAATCTTTGGTTATTGGCAGTTTCTCTTCGATTTAATTAATGCAGCATTTTACTAATTCTAGCGCCGTTCAGAATTTCATTTCTGGATTTGCATGTGCATACTGGGGCAGGTATGAAATACGTGCTCGTTTTGAATAAAACGGAAATCAGAGTAAACTGAAAAATATGACAATGTGTTATGTGCATTAGCATGTAAACTTCATTGTTGCTTTAATTAAATAATTTATTTCGACACAGTATCTATAGGTGCGATAAAAATATTGAATAAATACCCACTAAGGATTAGGGTCAACTTTTTAATAGTCACATCAGACTGCAATATTGTTGGTATTGTAGTGTAACTAATAATTATGACCGTCGACGAATCCAGAATTTTAGTGTTATTACCACAGCATTTTACGATTTCCAATTTTCAGTTATGTACAAATTCTCAAAATTTGCAAATTCTAAATTTTAGATTTTTTTAATATGTCCTGCATTTTGTTTTTCTAAATTTAGAAGTGAAAAGTGTGCAAACCAGTAAACTACTTAAAAATGTAAACCAAATTAAATACTTAATTTTTTGTTGCTATTTTTGAACGAGCTTTATTTAAAGATGCCTGTTACTGGAATAGTTCATAGCTGATAATAAAAATGACTGTCGTTGAACTAGTTTTCAGTAAACAGCTTCAATAAGAATTTTTAATTGTTTCTTGTAATATTACAAGATAGTATTTCATATTATGTTTAGCTTTCAATATTTTAAACTGACTTACGAAGGCTGAAAAATTGATCAAATACGCACACTAACTATCGTTTTTAAAATTATTCAAAAGTTTTTAGTATTTAATTGTTGGACATCGAGTTTTGACTTTTGCAATCAGTTGCATTAATGCGAAACACTAAATGTAGAAGAGTTTTGTTTTGCTAAATAAGTGAAACATTAACTTATTTAGTTTCTCAGCGTTGAATATTTTGCACGTACAGTAAGGACTGCAGCCTGAAGCTCCTAATGTTCAAAATAAATTAATATTTTCAATTTCGTAAACTGCTTAATTACAGTCAAAATGTTTTACTTTTAAGTAAATCATTTTGAAAATTTTTCTATTTTTTTAAAGTTTTGGTTTTGGATTTTACATGTTTGCATAAATTCATTGCCGTGTTTAAATAAACCTAATTCTGATTGCGGCATTGCGGTTCTTAGAGACATGGAAAATTCACAAACCTATTTGCCTACCTATTTATAAATAACAAGTTTCCCTGAATGTAGAGTCATAACATATGCACCATATAAAACCAATCGCAAGTGCCAGCTGTCTAGGACATACGGCATGCTAAAAAAATAAAAATTGCTCATGCTAAAAAAAATGTTAAACAGGAAATACAAAAATTCTATTCAGCTGCAGCTTAAATAATAAAAACGTGGTCGTTCAAAAAAGATGCCTTCAAAATAAATTGTATTTCAAAATCGCCTATCCTGTGAAAACTACTTCATTAAAGCGTAACACTTGCACAGAGATCACACATTTTATTGAAAAAATATTTATAAAGTTAGAGCTCCGTTCGGTCCGGGTCGGTCCGGGGAATTGCATTCCCCGCCCCGACCCGAAAATATTTTTCCCCGACCCGAATTTCGGGGAACGGGGAAACCCTTTCTCTTCCCCGCCCCGCCCTGGACCGTTCCCGACCCGGAACGACGGGAAATTTCCTGAATTTCCCGAAGAAAATGAAAAAAAAAAATTTAATTTTGATTCGCTTTTTGAATTTTCTGATATGCGGTACACTAGTCACAATAGGAAGAGTAAAAATATTTTTGTCTAGCAGACTTTTTATATTGACCAATCAACTGTTGAAATTAGAATAAACAGGCTGTATGTAAGTATAAAAATATTCCTGTCCACCACTACAATCACTGCTGATATATTGTAGTACTGTAATATACTTATAAGCATTCAATTTTAAAATAGGTAGGTACATGTTAAACTAATTGCTGCTGTAATTATTTTATTTAATTAACAACAATGAGCAGATGGTTAGTCAAAATTGTTTAGAAAGCATTGTTAACATTAAATTTTTAAAAGTTATACAATTTTCACTAACACCAATTTAATAAAAGGTATACATATTCAATGTTGGCAAAAACTGAAAGTTTCAAAGACATATTTTTACTATTTTTGTTTTTATTACGGAAATCAGCTTATACCGACGGAAAACGCATGTCTGCATTACAAATCAAGTGATGGAGGGGAACTATAATTATTAAAAATGACGAGTGTAAGAAATGTAGTAATTAGTAATTAGGTAACTGATTGTGTTTAAACAGTCTATAAATTTCACTGCTAAAAATTGTTTTAAACGGTTTTCTACACTTAAAAGAAATTAAAACACTATTAGGCAGTCTCTAGTCACTTAATGTCAACAGCCCTTATGTCAAAATAGTTTGATTTTCCTATTAATAGCTACACTTTAATTTTAGAATTGCAAAATAAACCTTTTGTAAACGATTTTTTGTAGGACTGATACCACATTGCCAATAAAACATAATATTTTACATAAAAAGTGCTGGAGTTTTACGCCACTCAGCTTAATATTCGTCAGAATTGATTTAATTTTGTCTTCGGAAAATTCCCCGTCGGTCCGGGTCGGGTCGGGAAACGGGGAAACCTTTTCCCCGCCCCGTTCGCGGACCGCCCCGATCAGTTCGGGGAAGAAATTTCTCTCCCCGGACCGTCCCCGACCCGGGCCGTTCGGTCCGGGAACGGAAATTCCCGTTCCCGAACGGAGGTCTATTTTAGCCCCAGAAGGAGATGATCAAACTTTATTCTACATCGACGATTTGCGAATGTACATAGGGATTTAGTGGTGCAAGTCGTGATTTTTGCATGTTATCAAATCGAGAAAAATGTTGACATGAAGTTGACCCGTCTCCTCCTACGCTACCTGTGCTACAGTGATCCGATGATCAATGTTAATTACTCTATTCATGAGAAACGAATGTGAGAGTACGCATACCAATTTTCACATTTTTGCATTGGCTCAGCCGGGAGATATTGCTTTTTGAATTTAAAAAACTGTGAAGTAAATTTACAATTTTGAGACACCCGGTTTTCGGTTTTTAATTCTTTTCATGAGAACCACTTGACCCCTGGAGGTCAATCAAAGTTCAATCTAAATAAATAGTGGGTAGTCATCTAATAAAAAATATTTTGCCGAAAAATTGCATCTGGAAGGGAATAAAACCCCCTAATCGGGGGTGAGTTTAAAATTATGAGACACACTGTACACTTCGAGTATTATTATTACAAACAATGCTAACTTTTCTGGTACATACACTTCTTGACATAGTTATTACTAAAATTTAAGTCATTGCCAAATAAGTGTAATTCAAAATGTTGTGATTTTGTAAAAAAATTGAAAATGTTCCGTGTATGCTATTTTAAGTTTGCAGTAATTTTTCTATTCAATGGTTTCGTATTTTATGAATTTAAAATTCAGCCACTGTGTGTTTATTAAGTGTGAAATGCTGATATATAAAGTAAAATGCCTCCATTTAAAGAACAAAATTGACAAATCTTTTAGAATGAGGAAATGCATAGGGTATTTTACATCGAACCATGCAAATTACAATACAACTATTGAATAGCTAAGGTGCATTTTAGTTTAATCTTGACTTTGCATAATGCTAATTCAGACACGTCACAAAATGGCTAAGGTTCAAAATCCAATAATTCAGCTACGCAAAGAAGAAAATAACTTGATAGTTTGAAAGTTATTTGGCAGTTAAAATATAATAAACCATTTGACAGAAAGAGGTTGTAAAGTATTTATATTTACACTACTGTTTGTAATTCCAATATAACCTTTCGAAGTTTATATGACGCATTACAGTAGAATTTTTTACATCGCAAAATTACAGACTCTTTTAGTTCTGTTTTTATTCGACTGGCAGTGAACATGTTTCATTTTATTGCATAGCTAAAATTGAAATTTTCAACTCTTCCTTATAATAATAAAGGATAGTAAAGCAGACTGTTTCGTTTCCACGATTTTCAACTGACTTTCCAACGCTAAACGTTTATGAATGTACGCACTGTAATTATTAATATTTAAATTATTTAATAGTTTTGGATATTTAATTTCATGATATTGATTTTCGATATTTGCCATAAATTACATTAGAGCGAAACACTAATTATATGTAAAAGTAAGAATTTCGTTTTGCTTAAAAAATAAAAAATTGACAAATTGAATTCCTCGGCGTTAACGAGTTTGCACGTGTGGCAAGGACTAAATCCTGAAACTACCAAGGTGCACAACAAATCAATATTTCAGGTTTTCTAAACACTTTATTTGAAAAAAACGTTTCAGCTTTAAATATATTATATTTAAAAAATTTTAAATCTACTAATTAGTTTAAATTAGTTTTAAATGTTTGCAAAAATTAATCATCATGTTTAAATGAACAAAGTTTTATACGCAGTTCTTGGAGACGTAAAAAATACACATACGCATTGGCTTACTTACACCTCCCAACTTTCCCAGCTTGTAGATTCACAACTTATTCACGGGTTAAACCCGATTGCAAGTGCAAGTACCTAGGACATACGGCATGTCCACAAATTATTAATTCTTCGCAATAGAAAGTTTTAAAACGTGAAATACATAACTTGGAATTAGCTGCAGCTTCAATATTAATCACAAAAGGTGTCATTTATCAATAATTTCATCTAAATATCCGGATTTTTAAGACCCGAGGAGCCACATTTTGCTAGTATATTTATGGACATAAATGGCAACTATTAATATAGGATGTACTTAATATCAAAGTAGCCGTATCGGAACTACCTGTGACGTCATTTATGGTTCACCCTACAAATGACATTCATACTGCAGTATTTATTTCGGCATATCTCAATCTTAGCGCTTTAGTAGTTACTTTATACTAGGTTTCGAGATGCTACAGTTAAAGCCGAAATTATCTTTAGTTCTTACGTTTTTTAAACTTAGTTATCTCACAGTAATTGCATACAATCTTTACCAATTGTGCTTTATAGTTAGTAGTAGAAACATTAAACGGTGCTTAACTTTTTTATTATTATTTTATAGATAAACCTAACTTGTTTGGTAAGGTTACTATAGATATTAGGTAATAAACCTTATTCTTCACAAAATATAGTTTTAGATACGTGCTTGTATTTTGATTTACTTTGATCTTCAGTGACGCCCATCAGAGACACAAACAGTTTATTTTATTTTGCAATGACATTTTATTACCATAGTATTACTTCCAGCTTTAATTAATTTTATGTCACAAATTACTCAAAGTTCCTGTAAAAACTATTTTAAATAAAGTTAATGCATGCCTTTGTATCAAAAATTTCATTAAAACATATATATGAAGCCGTAAAATGTGAAGTAAAGAATTCCTTTAGACTTCATATGTGTATTTAAACGTCGCTTAGAGTTGTTTGCTTGCTTTTTATAACTATATCTTGCACGTGGCTGAAAAGTAATAATTGTCTCCATAGAATCTTATTAAGACATAAGATAAAAATTCATAGAAAGGTTACTGTCAACCTTTCGCTTTTATAGTACTCACAAATTTATTAAGTCACAGGAGTTAACTGACATATTTTATTTAGCAGATTCATGTTTTGCTTATGAATTTGAAAGAGGTTTGGTGGTTTTTAGGTTTTTAAAACATTTAATTTAAAACATTTTAATCTAAAACCTTGAAATTTTAAAAATTAATATTAACGTGAGGGTAGCCGTACTAAGGGTTTTCAAACAGTAAGGCTCGATGTTGAAAACCTAACTTTTAAAAATTTCCTGCTAAATCTAAAACTCGTAAACTGCTGCAAAAAGTTCTTTAAAAAAGTCTTAAAGTATGCCAATAAACAAGTTGCTATGCAAAAGTAATGGTGCAACCAGGTATAAAGAAAGTGATAGCCACAATGGTTTTGTATTCAGATCGCAATTGTCACTTGTTTTTCAAATATCGTATAGTTGAAATAAAAGACGTTAAATTAAAATCATCTTAATTTTAAAGTTTTTTTCGAATTTTCTGTAAACTGAAAACTATTGGGATGCATTTCCAATTCTGTTAGAGATTTCAGCGCTTGTGGTATCGTGTTTACCAGCCAAGTTTAAAAATTAAGACAAAACACATAATTTAAAAAATCATTCAAAAGCTTTTGGTGTACAATTCCATCAACTTAGATATCCGTATCCGTATAGCATATTTTATTTCCAAAAGCTAGTATAATGGTGGAATATAATGCAATGTTGTTTACTCCTGCGTTAATTTCATAATTTTTTTTAAAACAACTAATGGTTGCGTAATCTATTACTACTCCCGTTATTCTTTCATTCTATGCGTATTACCTCAGGCGTAAACCAATAAAGGCATAATTCACACACTGCAATCGCGTAATACTCTCCAAAAAAATATTGTAAATCGGAATTGCTCAGTGAAGATTTTACCTATCGTTTAGAAAAGCATGAGCGACGCCAAACAGCACCATTGATTATATTTATGCTGTAGTTTTTAAATTTAATTCTACTACCCTCAGAATACAAGCTTTAGTTAGTGATCTTAAAAATTCATTATGAGTTAATAAAGCTAAAGATAATAATATACAAAGTCGCTCAGTATAGTTATGCGTATATTACAACAGTTATTAAACAGGCAAACTCTCATAAGTAAGTTGGGCAGTATAACTCAAGTGCCATACGAACGACACCAAACCGTATCACAAGCTACTTAACAGCACACACTGGATAGTCCTTATAAATGTATGATACAGAATTGCAATACACTTATTTTTTTACAGCAGTATATCATGTACATATTAAAATCGAGTGATAGTTAGTGAGTATGCAACCACAGTGCACAGTGAAAATGTACTAATTGCATGCAATTGCAATGAATATGGAATGAAGTAATGAAGTGAGAATTGCAATGCAACTTTCACTAATGCATCCAATAGCTACAGACGATGATTTCAAAGTTAACATTCTGTTTTAAACTGACATGAAAACATTTTATTTGTCAATTTTCGATTTTAACTAAATAGCTGACACTGCGCTACAAAGTACAAAATCAAGTTATGTTAATTTTTAAATATTTAAATTACATGATTTTTGAACGTCGATGGCGGCAATATGTATGGCATTTCTTTAGCAATAGCTCAGATCCCTATGTGAAACCACAAGATAGCTCACGAAAGGAATGACAAAATGGCAATGACAACATAACAATGTTTAACTACATGAATTGAATATTACTGTATATCTTTCCATAGACCACCTGTAGTGTATTGTGTTTTTAAATTTACCCGCGGTTCATCAGAGACATATCGTCTATTAGAAACCCGCACTCTTAAAAGTTATAGGTCTGAAGAGCGCTGAAAGAATTTTTGGCTTCTAACAAGGTTAATTACAATTCAGGGCAAAAGTGCTTTAAATTCAGTGGTTCATGTTGAGTTCCAAAGCAGCTTTAAAATAATAGTTATAATATCTTAGATTGGAAAGCTATGTGGGTGATTGCAATCGCACTAACAAATACTCAAGAACACATGGGAGATTTGAATAGTTGGGTCAATAAATAAATTAAAAATCTAAAATTTGAAAACAAAAATGAAAAATTTGTAGTAGATTAATTAAAACTGCCATGATTTCAGCATAATTCCAGGATTTCATCTTGCAAAGGCTAGTAGAAACGTTTATTATGAGCAATTTGTATAACGTCAAGTTATGAAAGATGTAGAAATTAAACTACCAGTGTTATAAATCTTTAGCGAATGCGCAGCACAGATAACCGATACTGCATTCTGCTTAGCAGCTGCTGTGAAGGCAGGTTCAAGTAAACTTACGTTTATATTTAACAACAAGTTAAATTTACAATTGAGTGGCGTTGAGTCCTCGTGTTAAAACAGCTTAAGTAAAAATTGTTCAAGTTGTTAGTTTTCCTTGCAACTTTTTAGTCCTAGATTTATTTGAACTTAAACTTGATTTTAATCTGCCTTGACCATAGTACTGTTCTGTTATAATTATTATAAGCATATGAATTAATTGACTGAAATTATTTTAAAGTGTTTAGGTGGATTCCTTTGTTAATTTTTGCAATCAATATTAAACGAAAAATTGCATGGAAAGTAACATGAGTTATCAGCAAGAACTTTCAATTAGTACTTACACTTACCTAGAGAGAAGGTTAATATTTATTTAAAACTAGCGCAAAAATTACGCTCGCCACAAGGACATAGTAAGGACAACATAAAATTTTAAGAGAAAGTAAACAAACAATACCAACATATCTATCGTATAACATATCCCGGATCAAGAAATGAAATTAATCAAAATTTTACATTTTATTTTGACGCTTTAAATAAATAAAATTTAATGAAAAGTCTTAATTACAATAAAATAAGTGAGTTTTAAATTTATATTTTTAAAAATTAAAACGCTTGACTTATTATAACTTTTTCTCTTTAAATAAAATATGACAATTTCATGGAAAAGACAGGGAAAACGATGGATAGAGAAACTTGTGGAATGATAAGATATGCGTGTAACTAACGGAAGTCTACGTAGGGATGCCTGAATTTTATTGGGCATTAAAAAAAGATATATTGTTCTTAAATGTCGCTGGAGTTTTGTTCAGTTTTGTTCGTTTATTACAAAAAAATAAATTTTAAACCTCAGACTGTTAACATTATCATCTTGTAAAAGTAAACGTGGAGCATGCAAGAATATTTGTAATTTTGTAAGTTTTTCGTATGCTTTACCGGCTTCACGACGTGGTTGCTACAAAAATCAATATTTTGCCGTCCCAGCATACTATTTTGACTGTATTGACTGTGTAGCTTTACTCAAAACCAAAACATTAAGGTTTTTAGAATGCATAAACTTGAGCACTATTCTGAATATTCAACGAATTTGCATTCACGTCAAAAATAGGTTCTGCGATTTTGTCACACAAACGAAAATAGCGTACACAATAAACAGGGAATCTAACAAATATTCCAATTTGTGGCAGCAGTCCAATGCAAAAGTTAGTTTTTGTTAAAATAATTTTTATTTCACAACACATCATTTAGTGTTGTCAAGAAGTAGATTCAACACACTTTACGGGCAACGCTTTACGAGAATTAAATCAGCAATAAATTAATTTTTTCCAAAATATTACATCTATGCAAAGCATATTAACCTATGCAAATTACAATACAACTATAAGGTACCTTATGAGCATACTTCTGTATTATTTGAAATTTGTCGGTAGGTAACTTTACTACAGATAGTTAAGTCATGGCCAAATTGAGCAAAGTTATTAATACAAGTGAAATAGGCATTGCAAATATCTTTTATTCTGACATCACATTGACAGTTTTAGTGTTTTTGAAAATTTCGTAAGATAGAGAGAAAAAGAGAAAAAGTAAGTTGTTTTTTTTTTAAATAATTTTAGGTAAAAAGTATTACATGTAGGTGTTCGCGAGTTTTATTGACTACGCAGCCAGTTAACTATCTACGGATACACAGGCTGTGAATAAGGATTTACAATTTAATGGCGTTAAACCTCAACATCGTACCGTGGCTTAGGTAAGAATCCTAGTCGCGCATTTTGGATACATGGAAACATTTCCGACATTGTTCCCGTGATTTTAACGTATACTACTCCTATGAGTATCCTCTGCTTGTATAGTCGTTAGACTGCAAAGTGTTTTATTCGGCCACAATGGCGCAATTTCAAACATTATTGATTTTTTCATATTTCAAAGGGCTTTAGCTCCCACAATTTTTGTCCAACATTCCTAATATATAAAATACAACATCTTTACCTCAATCGTTAATTCAGGATTTTTCAAAATTCAAACTTTTAAATTTTTTTCGGAAAAGTTATAAAAACAATTTTCATTATTGAGGCCCACAGGTTTCAACTAATTTTTTCAAAAAAATTAAAAATTTAGAATTTTATAAAATGTGAAACAAATTTTAATGTAAACATACAAAGATGCTGTATTTCAAATATTAGGAAAATCAGACAAATATTGTGGAGGCTTGAGCGCTATCAAAATCAGAAAAATCGAAATTAATGAAATTGCGCTCGCAATTGCATCTGAACAACGAATCACGCAGTTGAACAACTATGCAAGCGGAGGTCAATCATATGGGTAGTAAACGTTCCGGGTAGTTTTGCTTGATTTTGTAGTTTCAAGTAAGGTAGGTTTCCATGTAAGTGGTTTTCTATTCAATAAGCTACAAATTAATTCATTAAGCGTTTAAAACAAATTATTTTTGTCATTACTTTTGGGAATCATTGAGCTGGGTATGCAGGGATCTAGCACAACCAGTGCAAGCCAATCGGTCCCTAACGAGCCCTTAAAAAAAATTGACCGAGGGTCCCTTTTTCTTGAAAAAACTACCTCAATTTGAGCCAGCCTGAGCCCGGAGGAGGGAAATCGTTCAACACCGTTCTTTTTATCTATTTTACCTCCTCCGGTCCCGCTTCCTTTTTTGAGGGAAAATTTTTTCCACCTCATTGAGCTTTTACCTCAATCTCCCCCAATCTGAGCCAACCCCCTAGGTACTGGAAGTAAATTGTACCTACCTACAAAAAATGTTCAATACTAATACTAATATGACTAATACTAATACTACTTGGCGTAACACCATAAAAATAAAAATAAATCAATAAATGCATAAATAATATATAATACACACAAACACCAAAGGACATTTTATTTTTAATTTTTTATTATTATTAGTTTTTTGTGTTTCTAGTTACAATTATTAATTAAAACTGTTGCGTCAAACAATTTGATAACTTTTAATGGAAAAAAAGATTAAATTAATAATAACTTAAAATTAAAATTATTAATTAAAAATTAAACTTAACTTAATTCTGCATAATCTCACTCAATATTTACCAGCGGAATTAAAATAAAATAAAAATATTAAATATAATCTCAAATTGGACAATCGACAAAAAAGTAATATTCTGTAATATTCAACACTATAAATTTAAGTATTAACACATTATTTACTCTGGCTTATCCTTGTCAAGAAGTAGTTTTTTGTGTGACAATAATTTTTAATTGTTGCCTTTGCCTTTTTTTTGCTTTGCACCTTGTTTCGGTCGTCGGGTCAAAGTGCAACTCACTCGACGGAAAATTCTGCAATTTACCCGACAGCCGACGATTTTCTGCAACCTACCTGACGCCCGAATTTTTACTTCTTGGCTGACATTTGTAGGCACTGAACTTTGCCAGGTGGTGTGTTGCTTCAAAAAATAATTTCAGGCAGTCACCACATTTTATTATTAAAAAATTAACAGTTACCTACTTTTATCAGCGCACTGCACTACACAAATAATCACCCTCTTTAATTATTGAAACACAATATGACACCCACTTTAGTCACAGTAGCACCAACCACCACTGTTGCCGTTGCAACACCACCAATTATATTTAAGATTAACGGTACAATTACATTTTAATCATGACGAAGTATTACCAAATTCACAGCGACAGCAGAACAGAAAGTATCAGCCTCCGCCTTTGCACTCCGCTGTGCCGTAGTGTCTATTTTATTTAAATTATTATTTATTTATTATCATTTGAATAAGTTTCAGTATGCAGTATGCACTATGCATGCGTATGCACTACGCAGGCGGTGTATGCACTACGCAGACGTTGTATGCACTATGCAGGCAGTGCGAGCACTACGCAGGTGGTGTATGCACAGGAACTGCGAGATGTGTTGAGTCCTTCATGGCTTCAGAATGGCTTGACCACAAAAGTAGACTTTGATGGTGCTCGAACCGAACGTGAACTGGCAACTGGAAAAAGTGACTGAACTTACTGAGTCACGAACACCGTCGCATAGTCTTTGTTTGAACTGAACTGTTGAATTGAATTTTATTAATTACTAAACATACCACAAAATGCAATTTGATGAATTACTGACTGCATGTCCGTTAGGTACGATTAACTGTAAATATTGTGTCTAAAACTAAGATCTGCGTCTGTATAATAATGTATCGTTAACAATGCTGTCATGATAAAAAAGTATTTTTCTAACAAGTTTATGTTATTTAGACCAGCATCTTATAGTAAAAATGTTTGAGTACTCTTTTTAGCGATGTGTAGTTTCCGTTCTTTGCGTACACGGGTAGCAAATGTCCTGGGTTTGGTTCTGGGTATCAAATGACTGGGTAGCGAATGTCCTCTAACCGTATTCTGTGATGAGCCTATTTTAAAACAATTCAAAGAAAGTGCACATCACTAAACATTTTAAAACTTGTCTATTAAATAAAGGAACGCTCTTAAATATGCAAAATAATTTAAAAACATTAAAATAACATATTTCACGGGGAAAATTTTAAAAATCATCCGGTAAGTTGCATATTAAGCCGACGACCGTCGGGTGGATTGTACCAACGTACGTCGGGTAGATTGCAGAAACCCGACGGCGGTCGGGTGAGTTGCAGAACTTTTCGTCGGTTGGGTTGCAGCCCACCCGATGAAAATTCGGGTGTCGGGTCAGTTGCAGATTTCGGGCGTCGTGTAGCTTGCAGATAATTGTCGGCCGTCGGGTTGTTTGCAGAATTTTTCGTCAGATGAGTTGCACTTTAACCCGACGACCGTCGGGTTGATTGGCCTGAATTTTGTCGGTTGTCGGGTGTCTTGCAGTTCCCTAGAATTGTGAGTACTGCATACCTCCTGCTCACTCCTGATTGTGATTCTGACTCACCGACACTCAACATTGTAAAAATGGTATGATTTTTTTTTAATTTTGAATTCTACACTCTTCATCTTTTTTATTTCTGTGCGGTTTGTTCTGTCTTGGGATTCGGATTTTGGTGTCGGTATTGGTTTCAGTTAGTCAGTCACCTGGCAGATGAATAAGGAATATCGATAGCGAATACCAACCGAACCGAATGATGAATAATGTTCACGAACTCAGCGAGAATAATATGAATTCTCAACGTAAAGTATTAAAGTACAACTAAACAATTTAATTAATTTCAAATTTTCCATCCCCCCATCACAGTTTCATTTTATGTTTCGAGGTCTGCTGGTCTGGTGCTGGTCCTAGCACTGGTGCTGGCTTTGACCCTGTCGGTCCCCAATCACGCTCACTACTTAATATTGCTATAGTATTATTGTCTGGATACAAATTTGTGATAGCTGCGCAAGGTGTCCAAACCCTGCCGTGCCCATTTGATTGGATGAATATGAAACTGTTTGGACACCTTGCGCAGCTATCACGAATTTGTATCCAGACATAACATATTAGTCTCGTTAATAAAAGTCAAAACTGAAAAGGAAATCAGGTAAAACCGGGAACGAGACTGCTCACTCCTGATTCTGACTCACTGACACTCAACATTGTGAAAGTGGTATGATTTGTTTTGTATTTTGAATTCTACACTCCTCATTCTTTTTATTTCTGTGCGGTTTCTTCTGTCTTGGAATTCGGATTTTGGTGTCGGTATTGGTTTCAGTTAGTCAGTCACCCGGCAGATGAATGAGGAATAACGATAGCAAATACCAACCGAACCGAATGATGAATAATGTTGACGAACTCAGCGATAATGACAAATGACGAAGAAGACGAAGGGACGAGAGACACAAGAATATGAATTCTCAACGTAAAGTATTAAAGTACAACTAAACAATTTAATTAATTTCAAATTTTCCATCCCCCCATCACAGTTTCATTTTATGTTTCGAGGTCTGCTGGTCTGGTGCTGGTCCTGGCACTGGTGCTGGCTTTGACCCTGTCGGTCCCCAATCACGCTCACTACTTAATATTGCTATAGTATTATTGTCTGGATACAAATTCGTGATAGCTGCGCAAGGTGTCCAAACCCTGCCGTGCCCATTTGATTGCATGGATATGAAACTGTTTGGACACCTTGCGCAGCTATCACGAATTTGTATCAAGATATTACATATCAGTCTCGTTAATAAAAGTCAAAACTGAAAAGGAAATTAGGGAAAACCGGGAACGAGAACAACACCGACACACGGGTTGGAGTTGGAATTTTGGAGTAGAGGAAAACTAAAATAACAAAACTACTCCCAAATAATGGGAAATGTTATCTCTGCTCACTAACTTATAAGTTTTTGTCACATTTACAGTACAAACAACAAACAATATGAAAAAAGACTAACGTCATTTTTGTGTGTAACTTGTACGTTCAACATTATTTAAGTTGCTTAAAATGAAAAAACTGAATAATTACGATTAAAACTTAGCACTAAATAACGACTAACTAATCAACTAAACATTGAGCAGGTAGCAGGTTGGGCTGATCTACAATTCACTGCTGATGCTGCGCTGGTTCTTGATATTACTGATACACTGAATAAAATGTGTAAAAAAGAAAACGTAAACCCTATCTTTGATTATTGTGGATGTCGACTGTTGCGGTTTCAAATTTGAGCGCGGTGGAGAATATTTAAATTTTACCTTTACTATTATCTCGAGGCTTACTGTATAGTTAGTTTAAAATTGTTCTGTAGAGACAAGAGGGCACACTAAAATGTCATATTACGTTTTTATACAATAAATATTTACACTGCAAAGTAAACAAGTTAAAACTGATTGTATTAATAGTAGCAGATATCATAGTTGACTAGTGTCTACGAGAAGAAACATGACCAGGATCTAGTGCTGGTACTGGTTTGGGCTTCGACACTGGTTGCTGCTTATATCATAAGTGTATTGTCCAATGAACAATGCAGAAGAATCTCTTGTCCAATTGCAAGTCGAGTAAAGCTAAGGATTTAATGTTGTTTACACTGTATGCTGTCTGTTCGTCTGTAGACTGTAAGCCACACAACATAATAATAATGATAATAATATACCTCGACCACACCTATATAGGCTCTATATAGCGCTTATATGTCCAAAAAATACATATTTTGTTTTACATGCAAATGACATTTAATAAAGATATAGTAAAAATGTTTGAATGATGTTCCATACGCTATATTTTTTCCATTAATGTGTGCATTACAGTCCATGATCTTCTCAATGCACTTTGAAGGCGGTGTTTGATCTATATGCTAGCAGTGTGCGCACCATGCAGGCATTTTATTCAAAATACAAGAGTAGCAGTACTATGCACTTTGCTACAGCACTATGTTTACAAATACAAAAATAAATTGAAGATGAAATTATTGAATTCCTAAACACAATTATAGCTTGGCTACCACACTATCAACACTAAATTGTTTATATAATATTTATTTGGTGTAATAAGGCATTACACTTTGAGATGCCAAATTTTCTATAATACCTAAAAATGCAAATAATAAATATGTTAAAGCATGCTGCAACACCAACAATATACAATTGCAAACTGTAATTATTAAATAATTTGTAAATGACTAAAACGTAAGCCTGTTATTTTGTAAATTATTTTAAATAACAAGCCACTTCAACTATAAACTAGGGTAATTAATTCAATTAGTAAAAATTACAATTAGTGGAATTTAATACTATCACATAAATGTGAGATGTGCTCTATTTTCAGTAATTTTAGTCTTATGTATTTGATGTTTCTACAACAGGACATACTATTTATATGAATAGCGTTATTTCATCTAGCCTCATCAGATAACACTGATAAGAGACAATTTGAATGTAATAGTAATGTTAACACTTAGTAGTTAGCGTGAACACCAACTTGTAAACCTACGGAATTGCAACGCCGTAATTAATTACAATAGGTTGTGCACTAGACTAATTGCATCACTAAATTGCTAAAGCTTCAACACTGTTGCTGTGTATACGTAATCGGTTAAATAAAGTTATTCATTTACTAAATTAGGTGTATAAGTGCGTGTTTAGTGTCTGGCCCGTCAACTTGATTGTTACACAATTGCCATTTGTGTAATAAAACCGTAATACACCAAACAGGTTGCTGCACTAAGTAGATTCTGCGTGTTATCCGCGGATAAGCCTATTTAATTTGTGCATAAATCTAATAAAAATAACTGGTTTGTGCACCCTCCGTATCTGTGAACAAAAGTTGTTTATGCGGCAAATTAGGTGGCACTTAGTAGGTGGTGCATTAAATTAGGGGAAGTACGAAATAGCTCGTGCACTTAATAAGGTTTGACACCACGGAGCTAACGTATCACAATAGCGGTTTTTGCACTGAAAAAATTGCATCACTAAGTAGCTTGTGCACCAATTTACCTAATGTTCCTTATTAATGTGTTCACTAATGAAGTAAGTGCACAAAACAAGTTACTGTGACAGTTATTTGATGCATTTAACTAGTGGTGCTACTTTGTCAGTTTAGTGTTTATATCCAGAAGGAGTTCACCTTTCATTTGGTGCTCCGTCTTTGAGGAGGTATGCAAATATTTGTAAAGACCCTCACTGGGAAAACCATAACCTTAGAAGTAGAGCCCTCCGATACCATCGACAACGTAAAGGCTAAGATCTAGGATAAAGAAGGGATCCCCCCAGATCAGCAGCAATTCATCTTCGCCGGGAAGCAACTCGAAGACGGCCGAACTCTTTCGGATTACAACATCCAGAAAGAGTCGACTCTTCATCTGGTGCTCCGTCTCCGTGGTGTTCACACTCCACAGTCATTATCATTTTTTCGGTTTCAGTATGAAGCATGCGCCTTTGCATGCAATATATGTATGCAACTTGCAACATTCAAATGCACCAACAATGCTTAAAAAATAAAATATTGAATTTGACATTTTTAAATTTTTTAATACCGCAATTTTGTAGCTATTAAGGCATTAACACCAAATTTGTTAACAATGACACATTAACTTTATTTAAAAATGCAAACGATTTAAAATAATTAAAATTGCGCAGATAAAAATAAACATGATAAGTAAATAATTGTTGATTAATTCAAATTCCACGTTTAATTGTATTTTATGAAAAATGAAAAGGTTTTAGTGTTAGTGTGTGGGCTTTGGTGTTTGCTCAAGCTTTAGCTTTAGCAACTTTGGCGGTGGTTTAATTAATGGTGGGAATTCGTAAATAAACGTTCGCCCAAAATGCAAATTTTTAATATTTAAAATAATTTAAATTACATGCTGCTCAAAAAACTAAATAATACCCACAGTAATTAATACATGTGTCAAATGTAACAACATCCAGAAAGAGTCGACTCTTCATCTGGTGCTCCGTCTCCGTGGTGAGGTGTAGAGTAGAGTTTAGTAAAGACTCACATTTATCGACATTTAATTATCGCAATTTTTATCCCGCTCGGGCTCAGTTTCACCAAAAACAGTTATTTTAATTTTCTTGTAATTAAATTCAAGAGAAGTTTTATAGTTGAAATTACAAATTTTATTCTCAAGCCCATAATATATCAACCTAACTTCATGTATATATAAAGATACAGTACATACATTACTACTGTAGCACAGTAGCCATCAGCTAGAAAACTTATACTTAATTCACTGTGACACCACTGACACCGACACCTGACACCGTCCCCGCCATTGCCGCCACAGTCCGCCACACCACAACACAGGGTATAGGTATCAGCAGTATATTAATTCAGAAAACTTATACTTAATTCACTGTGACACCACTGACACCGACATCTGACACCGTCCCCGCCACTGCCGCCACAGTCCGCCATACCACAACACAGGGTATAGGTATCAGTATATTAATTAATTAATTAACTAATATTAAACAAATATTACTATTACTATTATTACTAGTAATCATCACTCACTCGTACCGCTGACTATTACTTTTATCTTATATCCCGTGTCAGAATAGTGCCAGCTACGGTGTCGGTGTTTGATTAGTGTGATTCATATATTATTACTATCGTATACAATAATACAATATATTTATATTTCATCATACTTTTACATTACACAGTATCTCTGATATTTTTTTATGACAGTATGAGTCCAAAACAACCTTTACGACATATCGGTCACTCTTACACTTTTGGGCTCAAATACCCCACTACAGATATCAAATTTCAGGACTCTAAAAGCTCTATGAGCTTTTTGTGCTTTTTGAGCATCGACGAGCTTCGAGAAAAAAAAATGAGCCCGCGCGTGCCTGCTATGTTTTCGATTTTACTGACCGGAGCTTCGGTCAGTGCGATCGGTCCTACCGGTCACCGGCTCCGTGTCTTACACTGAGCACAACAAAAATTTAAAAACAAACTTCACAAAATATTTAAGATAAGAAAATGCTTTGTGTCGTTCACATCAATAAATGCAAAATAAAACACAACCATTAAGTAGCGTACATACATTTTAGTTTGATTCTGATTTTGTGCTTATTCGGACACCACTTAGAAAATTTCCGAAGTGCAAAACAAATACATTCGCAATGTAAAAGTCACATGAACGTTCATAAAATCTGAAGGTAATTTGATTATAAAAATATTTTGCATTTAACAGAAAGTAAGGAATAAAAATTATTGCAATTTCCAGTAGTTAATAGTGACATTACAACCTTCCAGTGCAAAGTAAAAACAAATTGAGTTAAGTAAATTCCATGTTTTTTGATTCAACATTTACAATGCACTGTGTACCCAAAATGTCTGTATCAAAAATCATTTCTGTTTTACGTGTTGTTTAAAATATTAGCTTTAAAAATGTATAACGCCTGATATCTGATTTATTAAAACGCAAAACTAGTATCGCTTTCACGTAGTTGCTAAGTTTGCTAGTCATATTTCAGTTTTTTAACATACAATTTTTTCAGTAATATTTGAGTAAACGTTAACTACTGTATTTAATTTTTTTTGAGCAGTTTTTATTTTTAAATAAAGTTTAAGCTGCACATGCTATTATTGTACTGAGCATGTTGTTTTTTGTATTTTTTACCTATTTGTAAAAATTTCAACCGATAGGCTGTTGTAGAAGTGGCCAATGTGTCAACGTTTGTAATCAATATATTAGCTTCGAAGGATTTTTTTATATTATCATATAAAAACTAAGCACCTTTCAGACACGTAATGTTTGTAAATGTGTAGTTCTAAGTAAGATGTGGGGATATGAGTTGATTTGGAACAGAAACAATGTCTATTTCCAATGTGAAATTTACAAAAGTTTAACAGGATTAAAAAAGAAATGCGTTGTCTTCTCATTTTTGTGGCATAACTCTAATACAGGAAAACAAATTCGTTGTTAAAAAAACATACACTCGCTGATGCGGTCATTAGGTATCAGTTAGTGGTGCAGTTAGTTATACTAACTGACGTACATAGGTAAGTACCTTTGAAAACCCTTGTTTGTCACTACGTTTTTTTTGTGTTCAACACCATATGGTTTAACCTTTACAAACAATCTTATTGGGCGAGTATAGACTCTTGCGTGATTTTATTTCTAGTGACGTCAAAATACAACAGTAATTACTGAATCAGTTTTATTTTTACGCTTCGTTCTTTTAGTCACATAAAAGTTTATTCGTAATCTGTAAGATAATGTTGAAAAACACTATGTTAACAAAACCCGCACAACAGAAATGGAATTAACGAGTTAAATACATTTATGAAGTGTCTATCGAGTATAGTAATTCTTCTGGAATGTGTTTTATTCCATTATCGTTTGAGTTTAACATATCTTAAAAGTACGCATTTTCAGTCTGCGGTCATATGTGTTTGAAATACCTGACTAAGCTATAAGCGGCGTAGTTAGGCACACAATATTGCTTGTTTTTATATGCTTTTATAAGGTTTTTGTTATTTGAAACCCATCTACATTAGCGTTAGACTGATACATTATCAACACTGCACAGTAGCGCAGAGATTCTTTAAGTAGTTTTAAACAATAGTAACCAAATTATTTATTACCTTATGCCTTTAAAAATCTATTTTGTTTTATTTAAAAGTAAATACAGTTGCTTAAAATGATAATTACAAAGTTAGAGGAGAAATTATTCCCTTTGCATTTCTTGATTATTGACATTTTTTTATAATAAAAATTACCGCGAAGTTTACACATTTTAACGTCGTTTTGAATTCTGTTACTTTATTTTTTGGGACGACGATTTAGAGATACTGGAGTTCTGATAAATCCTTATTGACAAACTACACAAGAAAGCGGATATCGAAGTTAGGTTGAAAAGATGCGGATGTTTGATGTACATTGGCATGCAAACTTAATTTTTCTCAAACACAATAATTTATTGCGACACATCGATTCGCTTGATAAAAAAAATACTAATTAAGATTACGGATTTGTTTTAATAGTGAATAGACACATCAGACGTAGCATTACTCTTTCAAATTTACTGTAGAGCGAACAAGAATTCTGACTGTCAAGCAATCTTTAATTTCAGTGTCATTTCCATAGCGTTTTACAATTTAGAATTTTCAGTCAGCTCTTTTTGGGCTTAGCACTTTTTGTTTTACATACACTAGTACATTACATTATATATTATATCATATTATATTATACATATACATTATATTACATCGAAGACCCTGTACCCCCCTACGCTCAATTTCACTTTCCACTCCGCGCCGCGTCATTTCTTGCCAGTAATCTAAAACCCTTTTCTGCCTAAACAGACTAATTGCAAGACCCCTTTTAAGAAGGCCCAGATCAGTTAAACGTTAATTTTTGCTCATCGCTACGATACCTCTTTAATATTGACGATTCATCTGTTTTAAATGCATTCATATTCAGTGAGAGTAATTTAAGTATTTCATAATGCACGTCCAGTTTCCCAGCAAAATTAGCGTTTATGCTGTGCTTTGTGATAAGTTTAAATATTTAATTACATATTGGTCTTGGTGGTTGTCAGTATCAGTCTAACAGTTCCAGTGTCGCTGCATGATGCGTTTGATTGTTGGATAAATCAGCTTTAGTACTTTGTTTTAATAACTGATTACTTTATTTACTTCATTCCCATTTTCTAATTATCAGCGGTTTCTTATTACTTCTTATGCTTCAAATATTTGAAGTATAGTTTACACATTTCAGCGTTGTTTTTAGATGCTGAGCATCTATCAGGAATGGCTCTGTCCGTCTGTCTGTCTGTCGATATTTTTTTTATCGTGCTCCACAGGTAACAGTTTTCAACCTAAATTGATCAAATAAATTTTAAATGATAGTAATTAACATGGAATAGAACCCTATTGTTTTTGGAATCAAACGGATTTCCCAATTTTTTACAATTAACGATTTAATAGACCAAATTTTGAGAAATAAAATGAATGCCTATTATACTTTTGTTAACAGGTAGATTAAATGCACGTTATGGTAAACACTATATGCATACCTCTGTAATAATTGAAATGTTACAATTAAAACACTTTAATGCAGATAGTAGAATCACTACAAAATTGAAAAAAGTTATAAATACAAGTGAAATAAGCAAATGTCCTTATTCTGACATCGAATTGACAGTTTCAGTGTTTTCAAAAATTTTTAAAGATAGAGAGAAAAAGAGGGAGAGTAATTGTTTTCTTAAATATTTGTAGGCAAAATACATTCTTTATGTCGGTGATTTCTGACAAAAGCTAAAAGTACAATCTATCTTCGACCGCATTAGTACTGGTTAGATTTAAATTCACAGTTGAGCGGCGTTGAACCTTAATTTTGTAACGTGACAAAGGTAAGAATCTCAGCATTCTCAGTAGTGCCTTTTAGTTACAAGAAAACATTTCTGGCAATGTTTCTCTGATTCCTAACAGTCGTTAGAATAATAACTACTTACGTACAATAATTTGAAGATTAAAAAATGAATTCCAGATGTTGGCGCAGCTTTGCTTTCATTACCTTATAAAGATCTAATATAAATGCTGAATGGCAAGACACTACACACGAAATTTTTCTCTTGAATGTTACATGGAGCTTTCATAAACAGTTAGGGTCAGTTGTAAGGAGATCAGTGTTGCTAGGCCCTTTTGTGGTAAAACCGATAAAAGGAATTTAATAAAAGTACATAAAATTAAAACATTAAATCCGTGCCATATATTTAGTTCATGAGTTGAAAGCGGTACGCGCGGGTCTGAAAATGCTTCAGCTGAATCGTTCACGGGAAATATTAGACCTTTTAAAAAGTTAAGTTAAAAGTTACGTTATTCTTAGAATTTTTCTAAAAAAATAATGATATTATTTTACATTTGGCATTAAGTTTAAAACTATCATAAACTACGATATTTTGATGTTTGTTACAATTAAAAATTAAAATACTTCACACAATCATAGTAGGACTACAACATCAGTTGAAAACCCTGCTGTAAAAAATATTTCACTTATGCTAAATATGCAGCAGTTACCAATACGCAAAGCAATACCATTGCAGAAGGTCATATGACACAGACGTATTTACATGATATATATATTTTTCATACCTAAATTAATGTTTTAAATAATTATTTTCAATTTGCAATAATGTCACAAACTCTAAATTCTTCATGAATAAATCAGCTAAATTTTGCAAACGATTCTTATCATATATTTTCGTGCTTATATTTTCCTTACTTCTCTGTATGCAGAATGTGGATGGTAAAAATATAGTTTTGCCAGTTAAATACAATAATAATTAAAAATACATACGCCGTACAAAACAGGAAAGTTAATTACTGAAAGGGGAATGAAAATGCCACTGCGCCTTCATCCTTAATTCTTCCAATAGCTGGAGAATGGACAAAGCCATCTTCAGCCAGAAGAAGAAGACAGGATCAGACAGGATAGTTCTAAGTCATTCAACTCAGCGCATCCTTCTATCTCAACTGGGAGCAACGTGCGGAACCATCAACAGAACGTATTCGCTACAAGTGGAGCTTCACATTCCATTGCCAAGCCACGCCACGCATCTCTCAGCAAGCAGAGGAAGGAGCACTGCACTAGTCAGTCATTCATTACTACTCGTCACGATAACATATAATAAATTTTCTTCTCCGTAAATCTTATAAAATTTTCCTGGGAAAGATTGCGATGGGGACGCCTAAGAGAATTCGGAATTTGCGGGGGGATCAGGGAAGTGAAGTGATCCTCTGTGAATCGTGCTGGTGCACGAAACCTAAAATCAGAAAAAGAAAGTATTTTAGTTTTGAATTCATTTTATCAATTTGTCTTATAATTTTTTGTATCTCCATCGTGGTGCTTCCCATGTATAATATTTGTTTTAATTGAGTCAAAATAATAATTTGAGGTCTTCGAGAAAACAAAATTAATTATAAAAATAGTATATATAATATTTGTGATCAAAATTGTACTCACCTGGAAATCAACCTTCGGATCCAATTGGCTTGTAATTCCGTATCCTCGGTATCCGTAAGGACATTGTAAAAATTATAATTGTTGTAAAATTGTGTTGACGAAAACAAAAACATGAAAAACAAAAGAATTCAAATAATAGTTTCATATTAAAAGTAAAGCTTGTTGTCCCTGCCCTTCTGGCAGAGGAAAACTTTCATATCATTTTCATTATCATTTTCCATTTAATATTTCAATTCAATTTTCCATTTCCCATCCGTATCATTTTTCCGATTAATATTAAATAAATATTTATCCGTAAAACCTTTTAATAGTGATCTCCGATGTCGTCCAAATTAATTCATGGGCAAAAATTCGATTCAATTCTCATATTCTTAATTGTATAAGTCGAAACTTAAATATTCGTAAAACTATAGAGTACGATTTTCATACTAATTAAGTAGATGTGTATGCATTCTGCAGGTTCATACATATGTCACTTTAGTAGTAACAATGATAGTCATGGAGTTCTTCTTGGACTCGCTCATATATGTTTACATAATATTATAATCAGAAAATTATTAATTCATAAAAATTTATCAAAATTCTTTCCAAAAATATAAGGGCTCAGGGGGAAGCGATTCTCTGACCTCGGTGGTGGGATTGCTTATTATGTTGCTCAAATTCCTTGGTTGCTCCACCACCGTCATGGTCATTCTGTCCTTTTGGTAAAGAGAATCTTCCTTCCCCGAGCCATAGCCCCACTTATTTATCATTGGCTTAATAATTAGAACTTCACTACTTAAACTAAATTCAAATTAATTCCGATATTCAAGCTCAGGTTACTACTTAATCTTTAAATTCAAAATTCAATTAGGCAAAAGGAGGAGATGACAGCATCGGGAGTCGGGATGGAAGCGGGCCCTGACCGCGTTATTGGCTAACTGACGTCAGTGGTTACCGTGACCATCTCCCCAGTCTCAGTCTAATAGAAATACAGCTTGGACGTCTGAGACCCCGTCGCTGTCAACCCACCTTAACAATTAACTGGTTCAAAATAGTATTTCACTCTTTATAAATTGGCACTTTAAATAAAATAAAAATTTACATAATTCAAATTCATAGGCAAAATTGAGGATGGACAGGACAAGCTGGGCCGAAGAGGGGGAGGGAGATGGAATGCATTTGTGACTGGAAGCCCTCAATGCAGACTATCACATCTCCTTTCTGCCCAGTCCTCTTGAGCTCATGGGGTGTGGACCATGGGGTGGTTGCACTTCAACCGGTCTTACCTCTGAGCCACTCATCCACTGAAAATATTTATTTTACTTAACACTATAACTACAAATAAATTTAAATTAAGCACATGCAAAATAATTGTATTCAGATTGAGATTCTAAAATAGTAAACATTGCAAATTCAAGTAGTTCATATACCTAGGTAGGCATTGGCTCTCCGAGCATAGTTCAGCTCCTGCCTGATTCCCTCGGGAGTAGTTACCCCTATATTGTAACTTGGTGGCACCCCCAAAACAAACTCTACCATCTGCTCCATCATATGTACATAATGTAAATAAAATGTAAATAGTAGGTTAAGTTCTATAATCATAAGAATAGAATTTATTTAGTTCATAATTATTAGTTTAAATAAAAATTTAATTTCAGAACTTTTGGGGTAGGAGAGTGCAAACTCGGGGGTTGAACCGGCCAGATAAAGGTCACCGGTTCTGACCCTCGTTTCACAAGGTGCGGGGTAGGGATAAAACCCTGCCCCCTCCTCCCCGAATTTTCAGAAAAACCGGGATGTCCATGCTAGACATGGAAAACTTCATTTTCGTTGACTTATCATAGAATTAAACATAAATTTCATTTATAGGGACACTTCTATAGCTCAAACATAGTAGGTACATACTAAAATTAATCCGCAGGCATTACGCCTGTACTCAACAAATTTTCAGTGGTGGTGGAGGGAGTGCGACATCCTTCCGCTACCCGCCCGTTGGTCGCACAACATAAATCTCGCACACGTGAGCACGCTCACATGCACCGATGCACACGCATCACTCATTCAGGTCCGTAACGATAAGATGTGGCGTTTGGGATGGCCACACCCGTCACGCCGATGTGTGCACTATCTCGCACGCATTTGGTTTGATGACTCCGCATCACTGTACGGCCCAGCACCAAAACTACGTTTAGTGGGCGTTTCGCACCCCACACCGCACATATACGTTTAGTTTTCATCGCCGGAACCACAGCACTCCATTTCGTGTGTCTGTGTTTCCTGCTAACAAGCAAGTTTTCAGCTCTCTGAGTTTTTCGAGTTTTCACTCAAAATTTTCGTCCAAATTTTGAATTTTGAAATTCTTCAAGGAAAATTTCTGGTCAATTCGACCACCCTCAGTCCGAATAACTAAGTGTCAAGTCCCTATTTTCTTCGAAAATCCTCGGAAAACGGACTTTAGTTTTTCCAATTTCTCCCTCGCCTTGCTAAGGCATAGGACATTGTCAGCCGTTAGTGGCAACTCAAAATTTTCAGTGCAAAACATTACCTAGTGACCTGAAAAGCTTCATAAAAACTTACCTAAAGACTCTCTCCAGTGTTTGAATTAAAATCCGTGCTCCAGAATTCATCCTGGATCCGGGAAAATTTCATTTTCCCTCATCTCCCATCTGCCGACATAGGAAAAGGAAAACCTCCTTTGTCATCGTTCCTTCACATAGGGATACATATTTTCGTGGCACCGGCCCCACTCAACTACATTCACGTACATATTTTCGTGTA
The DNA here is from genome assembly GCA_949802685.1 of Dicyrtomina minuta. NCBI lineage: Eukaryota > Metazoa > Arthropoda > Collembola > Symphypleona > Dicyrtomidae > Dicyrtomina > Dicyrtomina minuta. The sequence continues at coordinate 135,112,244 of OX461808.1, read as the reverse complement.
GTGCACATCAGACTTAGCCATACCGTGGCCGTGCATTCAGTTCACTTAACACAAACTGTAACTTTACCAGTGTAAGTGTACTTCTAACTGGAGAACTTCTTGAAGTGGAAAACATTTCACATTCACCTAAGAATTCGCCGTTACGAGGAAAATTCTTGTTGTCCGATCCTTCATTGACCTGACCTTCTATACCTACCGTAAAATAATTAATCGTAAGTGGTACAACTAAACATATTCTTACAATTTACATTTTCCCAAAATTTTCCCATAAAGTGTCCCTCCCGGAAAATTAGTGAAAGTTGAAATTTTTGGTTCTGGCATTCATATTTATGTGATAAGTACTTACCGGTAATTGCTGCTCACTCATCATACATTTCAGGGATAAAGAAATTAAGATTAGTAGTTAAGAAAAATTCTTTCGACATCATTATCAATGCTGCTCCTGATCTCTTTCTCGACCACCGACATAATTATTTTATTTTTCGTTTTCATAATTGTAACAATTATTCATTTTCACAAGGAATTCATCAACACGTATTTCAATTTCCGGATGGTCGCGGAAAGGGATTAGTGCCATCAATAATTGCGGGTAAATTGGATCATTAATCCGGGATTAGCAATAGTTTATAGTTTAGGTTTAGATCAGGATAACAGTCAAGACAAACAAATTGTTGTCCGGGGCTGAATAGTTACTCGAGTAATTAGTATAAATAAATACATGTAGTTAAGAAGTTAATAGTTCAGGATAGTGAACTCTGCGGGGAAATTAATTGGCTTTCAACACACTCGCTTGCCTTGAGTGTTGATCGCTGAAACCATAGTTAAGTTAAAAATTAAAATTAAAATTTCACTTCTAATTTCAAAAATTCAAGTAACAATTTTCCTTTGTTCAAAATTTCAAGTTATTTTCAAAATCAGAATTTAATTTTCTTGTCAATAAGTCAACTGGAGTAAATTTCAAGTTCATAATTTCGGAGCAAGGGAAACCAACAGTTTCTCGCTCACGCCTAGGTTAGGAAATAAAATCAAAATTCCATACATACGTATATACGCAGTTTTAACTAATTGGTATCCGTGTTCAGTTTTCAATTTTCTTTAAGTACATGCCTCTAATTATTCCTCGGGAGCAGTATCACTTGTTCGTTAAGGACGCTCTTCTCTGGTTTATCTCTGGAGGAAATAAGATAGTAGACAAGGAACATCTCTTCATGCTCCTCATCATCTACATCTCTCTATTCGATCTCACAAACCAATTCTTTCCGGAAGTAGAACTTCAAACTTTGAATCGTTCGTTGGCTCACCTGGGATTCTGGTATTAGGGGAAAGAGCTTCGCACCGACCTCATAAGCCCAGCAATCCTCCAACGCGATTCAAGGTATTTGCACTTCTTGAAAGAAATTTCATATCAATTCATAATATTGCAAAATTTCATAAAATTTTATTAAATCAAAAATTTCTCAAAAAGCAAAGTAAGATAATCCACTAATCCCACTTTCATAACTTGAGAACAGGTGACAGTTGCGGTTATTCAACCCGTCGCCGTGCCTCACATTAGCTAACGAGTGTTCTTCAAACTTCACAAATTGTTATCCCTCGTTCTCAAGGAAGAAAAGCGGATTTTCGAAGGAAATCTTCACTTTCCTTTCACCGACTTTCACCAATCAAGAAGTCAACTGCCTGAGGTGAACGGATCCTTATCAGTAATCCGACGCCAACAGACAGAGCCTTCTCTTCGTACCCCATAATTAAGTTTAAGGTCATTCCTCCCTAATTTAAGTAGGTCATACCCACTCCTTTAGTCTTAAAATTTCAGGAAGGTCAAAGTTATTTCCTAAGTATCCAATAACAGGTCAAATAAACTCATAACTGAATTTATTCCTCAAGCGCTCGCTAAAGGCTCTGAATTCATAGACAGGTCATAAGACTCGAACGATCTGAAGCGTTCGCTTAGATCCTTTACTCATACGTAGGTCATATTGATATATCTCAAGCGTTCGCTAAGGTTCATCCAATTCCAAAGCCGTCTAAATCAATAGTCAGAGTCAGAAGAAAAGTTTCAAAAGCTCTTCTCAGTAAAGCTTCAATATTAAGATTATTCGAAATCTTCCTCTTCCCTCAAACATGGCAGAGGCCGGAGGCGAGGAGATTTCCTCACAAGATCTGGATGGCTCACAAGCCACCGGTTTCTTAGGAAGTCAACACGATCTGAATCGTACTGTCTTTCCTAACCCTAATCGTGGGGAACCGGGCACTCCACATCAGAATTTATTGGAGGAAGCTTCGACTTCTTCCCAAATTCCAGAAAATGATCTTAATCGAGATGAATATCGTTCTCGCCCAAGTTCTTGTAGCACTACTAGGTCCGTACGGGGAGGGAGATCAAGGAGAGGGATTGATTTTTCCCACCAGGGACATCGAGACCAATCCGCTTCCTCCTGGGCTACTGATAGTGAATCTACTCAACAATCCGAGAGCGAAGGTAATGCGAGTGTCTCTCGTCACCGAATCAAAAGTTTTCTCGTTCAATTTGATCAAGCTTCTACAACGGGTTTCATAGCTTATCGTAAGCGTACTCTTCCCCTCGGGGAACAACCCAAAATTGTGTACAAAGAAAATACTCATAAAATCGGTTATGTAGTGGAAAAAGACACAATTCAGTCATGTTCTCGTCCTGCATACCGAGTCGTTCAAGCAGGGGAAACCATCGGTTTCTTCCCCGACAGATGGCCGGATGGCATCTGTCTAAATCTAAATCCTTTGGATATAAAGAAGGTCAATCTTCAGTGACCGGGACTTTTGAGGCCATTGGTCCCGATCCGGGTAATTACATGGCTTCTTCTGAAACATTGCCTCAGAATACAGCTCATACCACTCCGCAATCTGTGACTACTGTAATCTCTGGTAATCGTTCTAATAATACTGCTCAGTCATTGACTTATGTGAACATCGCCGCTGATAAACGCGTCATAAATACTTATCTTGAAGAAAGATTTTCTGCCGAAAATGTTCCTTCTGAACAAATTCCAACTCTCATTGAAGCATTAGATGAGAGATTCTATTTAGAGATCATTCAAATTGCTATTGACACTGGGTCTACTCTGGAAAACACAGTTAATGATTACTTGACTTCCGTTGAGAACGGGTCTGAACGTAATCCTTTCCGTCGTGGTACAACTTCTGTAGAATTCCAGCCGGAAGAGGTAGGACGGACCAACCCGTCCGTAGAATTCATTAGGACTTCGCCTCCACCTACTGGTCATTACCACTCTGACCCAGGTCAATCTCATTCTGCGTCAGGCCCTCGAGCCGTATCACAACCATCGACGCCTAGTCGTCCTCAAACAAATCAGGCTAATTTAAACTCAGCTTTTAGAAGTTTACAAATGCCTTCTACGGCTGAAGTTCAAAGTGCTCCTTTGGTTTCACAACCAAGAGCCACTCAACAGCCTCGTACACAAAGACCAGTCACTGCGCCTGGCACTCGACCTCAAACTGTGCAATATACTACTATCGATCATTCAGCACAAAGTAATAGATCTCGAACTGCTCCTCCTAATCCACCACCTACAACTCAACCGGTACAGGCTCCAATTCAGCCTCCGCATGCGTGGGAGTACCCTCAAGTACCACCACCACCGCATACCGGGTATCCTCCGACCTCACATGCATTTCCTCCTCAAACTTTTCATCCAACTTCTCACACGCCCATATATCCAACTTATCCTCCAATTCCTCAACCCATTCCAACAAATTTTTATCCTAATTATCCTCAAACTCAACAACCTCAATACATTTTTGCTCAGCCGTCACATATGGCTCCTCCAACTCAATTGCCTTCGGGCCCGAGTTCCGCTTACCCAACTTTTCCTCCTTCAAATCCAAATCCGCAACCACAGGCACAAGCCTCCGTTGCTCATCCATCACGCAGTTCCAGATTATTACAAATCGAAGCTCCTCCACCTCGAGCTCCTAATTCTCCAGCTCGTACTGCTTCGGCTCATCGCCATCGTTCGCAGTCACGCACTGCTCCACAACAAGCTCAGGCACCGACGACTCCGAGTCGTCCCGAACCTACTAATCCCTTCCGTCCTCCAGACAGGGAGGAGGAGGAGGATTTCAGTGCCGATGAAGAACTTTTTCTTCCTACTCGCCGTGAGGTAGCTATGATTGCCGGCATTGTAGATCCTATTATGAAGAAACTACAAAAAGGCATGAGCTCCCAGGGTTACAATGTTTACCATCAATCCAAATGCGCCGAAAAGATGCCCAAATACGGAGGTGAAAAGGAGGCAGAAGAGTGGGCAACTGACTTCAGCTCATACATTCATCTTCTCGACCTTCACCCCTCCGTAGTCCTGACCACTCTTGACAAAATTTTCACTGGGCAAGCTTTACAATGGTGGAATCATAACAAACACTTGTACATGACCGGATTGGATTTTACCGATTACCGGGCATGTGCTCAAGCTTGGAACGATTTAATTGCAGATCTTAAGCGCAAATTCGATAGGTCGTACGTCTCCGGACGGGCCGAAATGAATTTAAATGCCACTGCTTATAATAACAAGCAAAATGCAAGTGACTACATCGCCGCTCGCTCTGCTTGTCTCGATCTCATTGATCCTCGAATGGATCCTGAAAAGAAAATCTTACAGATCATCGACGGTCTGCCTGATCATTACAAATCTAAGGTTGAGAATGAGACCGACATCAATTCTCTCAGACTCATCCTTCAGCGACACATTAATATAGCTCAACGCAGCCAGTCGCACCGTGCTCCAAATAATCCTCCTGGTGGGGCTCCGCACGGTCAACCTAAAGTTTACTTAAAAGGTCTCGAAGCAACTCCGAGTACCGTTTCAACTTCTATTCATCCTTATCAGAAAAAGCCGAGCGACCTCATTAACCGGGATTATTATGTAGCATGGGACGGTCTGGAATATAGATGTGCTGATACTTCTTCTTTTGCTCAAGCTCAAAAGCATCAGACCAAAAACGATAAAGGTCGTTTTAATTGTCTTAAATGTAATAGTGAATGGCACAATACTCGAAGGTGTCAAATTCTTTTGAAAGATCAGGGGATCCCGTTCCCTCCGCCTAAACCGAAGGACGCGCGATCTCCCCAACAGTCAAATAATAATAATCGACCTCAAACTCAAGCGAATAATGCAAATCAAAATAATGCAGCTAGGAGTATAGCGCCAGCCGAAGAGCAAGCCTATACCCAAGCGTTGCAAAATCTCAATCAAACAATCCAACATATACATACACAATTAGGTACACAAACACACCCACAACCTCAGTATGCTCCTTTACAATTACCGTATTCTACTCAATCACTTCCATTTATGCCTCAACAGCAATTTCATCCGTCTCTTCCACATCCTTATCAGCAGCCTGCACCTCAATTAATGCAGTCGGCGCCTCAAGTTCTAAGAGGCTTAACCACTCAGAATGGGCCGAGCATTTCTTCAGTTGAGCAAGTTCCTCCTCCACAAGGAACATCATTTGCTTTCTCAGCTACCAGGAATCCTTCTTCTCATTCACAGGATCCTTTAAACCCCAATGGAGGGGGGGGGTGTAGATACACCTGAGCCCCTAACTGAAGTACTAACAATTGAACCGTGCACAGCTGAGTCACCTGCTACTGATATTCCAATGAATATTATATCAAATTTAGTTCCTAACGTAGACACTTCTGAAACTACATTTCTATTTCCAGCTACAGCTCAAAGCATTCAAATTTCTCCGTACTCTTCAATGCCTAATTCTCCTAAGTGTAAGAACTCTAAACCAGACTCTGAGTCTGATTCTGATTCGGATTCGGATTTTCATTCTAGGGTAGCAGCCTGCGATGGCATCCCCAAATATAAAATTATGAAACTCTTGGAACATCCATTTAGTATCCCCGCTGAGGGATCCACTCAATTCGCGCGCACTATATCTCAACCTACGATGGAGATTCGCCGCGAATTTCGAGCCAAAAATAAGTATGGATCCGACATCTATATCAAAGTTCTTACCGATACAGGAGCTACAATCAGTACCATTAGTCCCGCTACAATTATTAATTTAGAACTGCAACACAAGGTTAAACCGTGTTCACCTATTCAGGCTATGTTATCTCTTAACGATGGAAATAAGCATGTCATTACTAAGTATGTATATGTCATTCTGTACATCGAAGAATTCCAGCAATGGATTAAATGGGGTTTCTTCGTACTCGACAAAGCCCGCGATAACTTGGTCTTTGGGATGGATCTTCTCAAAGCTTATCGAGCCCGGGTCATGTGCTATGAAGGCACTGTCGAATTCCTCTCTAATCCAACTGACGCTGATTCTTCATCATCAAAACAGAACTTAAAAAGATTACATTCACAACCCATAACTCAAAAGAATAAGAAAAAGAAGGTTTCTGAGGAATTAACTCGAACTGATAGTATCGATCCTGAGTCCAATATTAATTCAGATATAATTTATGCTTTCAATCCATTATTAGATGACCCTTTTTATGGTCTTAATATTCAATCAGAAATTATTCCAGGGGACATGGATATGTCTGATGACTCCTCAGTCACCCAGACTATTCGTCCTTGCTATGAATCAGAAGATACTCTCGATGAGGACGTTCAAAGCTTTTCAACTTCTACTATGTCCTCTCGAGCAGAAAAATTATTACCTCATTTCAAACTTAGACTCTGTACAGTCGTACCCACTTTTATAGAACATGATCGTCCCAACCCAGTAAATGTTTATGTTGAGGATAGATCTTTTACTGGGGACATCATTTTAGAACCAAATAATTCTCTTTTTCAAAAATTTGGACTCAACGTCATGGAGTCATGCCTCAGCATTGAGGATGGTCAAGGCGTTTGTCACTTAGCAAATTCAGATAACGATGATTTCATTTTGCCCGCTCAGGACCCCCTTACTACTTATCGAATAATTCCTCAGGACAACAATCATCTCCGTTCTATTAGACTTAGTACAGAATTTCAACAGTATCCTTCTTCACGTACAATCGTACCACCTCCTCCAGTCGTTGAAGGGAGCCAGCCTCTCTCCGACGAGGAGTTCGCACAATTCAATATATACGAAAAATTAAAACCTTCACAGAAACTTCAACTTCGTGAATTGCTAAGTAAATACTACTCCGTTTTCGGGTGGAAACCAGAAGATTTCCATGCCACCGTTAGGGATCCAATTACAGGTGCCACTCTCGAAGTTATGATCGAGATGTTGGACGATTCTCCAATGATCCATCAAGCCACAGTCATGTCCAAGAAATTTCAAGACGTGGTTACCCGCGAAACTGAGGCAGGGATCGCAAGAAAAAGCATCGAACCTTGTCAAAGCTCATGGGTCTCCCGTATGTTAGTTGTCCGTAAGGGCACTACAGATTGGCGCCCCGTAGTCGATTTTCGAGATGTCAATAAAAGGGTCAAACCCATTGCAGCTCCTGTTCCAAATACTCATTCCTTATTCGCAAAATTCGAGGGTTGTACCCTCTTCTGTAACGTCGATATGGCTAATTCATATCAACAGATAGGTCTTCACGAAAGTTGCCGTAACTTTCTCGCTTACATCAATCACTTAGGTGTCTTCCGTCCTCTAACTATGCCGTATGGTTTTCTAAATTCTGGTACTTTATTCCAACAGATTATGAACAAAATCTGGTATGTCTTACTCTGTGACTTTCTAGCCTCTTATGTCGACGACACGAGCTTCGGGGGCAAAGATTTCGCTCAGGTGCTCGTGAGGCTAGAGTTAGTTCTTCACATTTTTTACAGAGCTAATATTAAATTAAAACCCACTAAGTGTTTCTTTGCTTATCCTTCAATTATTTTTCTCGGACATCGCATTAGCGCCGATGGGATAGGCATCGATAAAGAACGTGTCAAAGCCATTGTGGATTATCCGTATCCGAAGAACACCACGGAGATCAGGCGGTTTATTGGAATTTCCAATTTCTTCCGTCGCATGATCAATGGGTATTCACACGTGGCCAGACCACTCTTTAAATTACTTATGAAAAATGCTCCGTTTAATTTTGACGCGTCCTGTCGTAACGCAATCGACTATCTTAAAAAGTTGATCATCGATGCTCCGTTATTGGCCTATCCAGCCGAAGAAGGTGAAATGGAATTATGGTCGGATGCATCTGAATACTGCGTAGGCTCTTGCCTCATTCAGAAAATCAATGGAGTTCGTAGGCCTTTAGCCTTTAACTCTCATCTTCTCACCGGTCCGCAGCTCAAGTGGTCTACTCCGGAAAAGGAGTGCTACGCTATCATTCATGGCCTTGAGAAGCAACATAGCTTAGTCATTGGCCGACCTATCAATGTCTACACTGACCACTCTGCGTTGACCTCCATCCTTAAGACCTCTGAAGTTAATTCCCGCCTGATTCGCTGGAGTCTTAAATTAAGTTCTTATCAAATCAAAATTTTTCATGTAAAAGGGAAGAACAACGAGATGGCTGATAGTCTCAGTCGTCCTCCGCGTGACTTACCCGATCCTTCCGACGCCGAAGCTGAAATTGAATCAACCGTAAAACTCTGTTCACTTCGGGCTATAGATTTTACTCCGGCTAGATACTGGATTATCGATGACTATCGCCAACTTTTCTCTATTCAAACCGATGATCCAAAATTACTAAAAATTATTATATCTTTACAAAAAGACATCGAAGGTGGTTATGTAGGGGAGAATAGATACCGCAAACTTTTTCAGTTAAACGAGAATGGAACTCTCGAACGTATCAATTATGATCCGCTGGGTCCTATGTGGCTCACTGTCTTACCGTACCCCTTTTCGGAGGAAGTGACTAGAGACTTCCACCGGAAATCCCATTTAGGTAATAATAAGATTTTTGCTTTATTACACACTCAATTTTGGTTTTTCAATATGCATCAAATAGTAGTTAATGTATGCCGATCTTGCGTGACTTGCCAAAGGTACGCCAAAATTAATAGGAAAAATAGAGGTCCCTTAAATGTAATGATTACTCCCCAAATTCCTTTTCACAAAATTTCAATTGATCATATGGGACCCCTTCCGAAAACATTCAGGAGTAAAGAATATATCATAGCAATAATCGATCAGTGCACCAGATTTCTCTGGTTGTACCCAGTTAAAACCACAGGGTGGAAGGACTTCCTCAACGTCCTCCGGCCTTTCGTACAACAATATCATCCCAAATGCATTGTCACTGACAATGGGGGTGCGTTCATTGCGAACGAGTACATCGAATTCTGTGAGGAAAATAAAATTACACGTGTCACTACTGCTCCGTATCACCCGAGCTCCAATGCATTCTGTGAGCGGGTCAATTCTACTTTTGGGAGCATTCTAAAGAAATTAATCTATGATCACCGTCGGGCGTGGGATGAAGCTCTCCCCGAGGTCCAAGATCAATATAATCAGGCCAAACACTCGTCTACACAATTTACACCTTTCTTCCTTATGCACGGCATAAGCTTACCAAATTATGGAGCGAATCTTCTTACTCCTCATCTCAATCCCGAATGGGATCTTGAACAACAGCAAGTTCGAATTGGTGAGCTCTTCCGGGTAAGGATGCAGGCTTTTCACAATTCCTGCGAAAGTCAGCTCCGCCGGAAGCTCGCCTTCGACAAACGCTATCCTGCAATTACATTTGACATCGGTGATCTGGTATGGAAGCGAAATTTTACTCGCCCCGCCGGAACCCATGCCAAATTCATTATTCATTACACAGGTCCATACAAAGTATATAGTCTAAATGAAAACATTCATTCTTACTTCCTCTGTGACGTCAACGAAGACATTAACGAATGCCTTTCGGAGCGCCACTTACTTCTAGCTCATGGTCATAATCTTAAAAAGTATGTTCATCCACAGCCATTACCGGACGAGGAAACACCCGTCGACGTTGGGTGGATTGACCAAGTCAGACCCGTCCCAGCCGATGATGCCTTCCTCTCTGAACCCCATTTGGATCCAACAGCCGATCCACCATACATAAATAATATGCCTATTGTAGATGTTGAGCCGAGGGGGGATTTTACCCACTCAGCCCAACCACCAAATTCCTACACACCAATTCCTCCAAGAGGGCCACTTTCTCGTCATTCTGAGAGTGACTCCTCTTTAGCTCCTCAATTGAGCATAAGAAGTACAGATCATTCACATTCTTCATGGGGCGTCCGTGCCCCTGTGCTTCAACCACAAGTTTCAAGTTCACATACAACAACTCAAAACCCTTTGTATCCAGGCATACTTAATGAGTCGGCGTTCTGCCGAACGCCTGGGGGGTATAAACAGGATGGTAGGATTTTGCGCTCACAAAATCCAGATGCCTGGACACAAAGAGCCTCAAAATCTAAGCAAATTTTATCATCTACAGACACAAACACCGACATTGACAAAACTAATTCTTCAGCCACCACTTCGGGGAGCATAACACATTCAGGCTCCTCCGGAGGAAGTTCAAACTCAAAGTCTGAAAGACCACAGAGTGTAGAGATCGGAATCTTCTCCGAAAGCTCGACTCGGCCGGCCAGACTCACCCAAAATTCTCAGAGTGTAGAGATCGGAAAGTGCTCCGAAAGCTCGACTCAAAGACAGAATTTTTCCCCTCCAAAGAGTGTAGAGGGTGAACCGTTGTTCACAAGCTCGACTCAAATGGAAAAATCTTTCCCTACCACAAGTGTAGAGGGCAATTGCGCCAGTTCGACTGGGGAAAGAGATTTCTCTTCCACGTTAAGTTCGAAAAGTGGACTAGGTCCACCAATTGTAAATCCATTTTTACAGCCTCCGAAATTCATTCCACACAATAGATTTCAATATTTTCCTAGTAAAAAAGATAATTTAGATGTAAGTACAAACACCAATACACACATAAACAATCAGACACAGAGTGTAGAGATCGGAGCACGCTCCGAAAGCTCGACTCAAGGTAATGTGATCACCGCTCCGAGGGGTGTAGAACGTCCAGGAACGAGCTCGACCCTGAGTGAGAACAGAACCTGCTCAAAATCAGTTCCGTTAGATCCTAAGGTAGATAAGTTTAATTTAAGCTCAGATAAAGAAATTCCAACTCAAATTGTTTCACTTTCTCCGTACCAGTCCCGGGAATCTGGACTGAGTCCGGGGGAACAAAATAAGTCTCCGAATTCTTCCGCCCAAGGATCCGCCCATTCTCGATCCAGCGGAAGTAAAATTTTAACTCCTACATTAGTTAGTAGGAAATCTGAAAAAGTAAAATTAAGCTCAAATGTATTAATTAATGAAAGTAAACATTCAGATTCTCAAAAAGTTCAAACTCCTTCGGGAGACAAATCTGAAGGCAATTCCGAAAGTGAAAGCGCCGATTCTCAGTCCGAAGAGACTGACTACTATGATACCACCGCGGACCAAGCTTCCGCAATCTTTAAAAATCCTAAGTCTCGCAGGAGACGTCGCGAAGTTACTCCCCGCCTCCTCTCTGACAGTGAAAGACGATCAGGAGCCATCACCAGATCTCGCAGGGCGACCCGAAAATTCTTGGTCCAGAGCCCTCGATCCAAAGCTCCTGGGACTCCCAAAAGCTCGCAGAAAATAAAAAGTAGGGACAGGGAGGAAACTTCATCCCAAAGCACTCATGAGGAACAGTTAAAACTCATGGGAATAAAAGTAATTGATAATTACATAAACTGTGTTGGATCAATGAACCAGAATATCTCTGCGTTGATCCCCAAATTAAACATTCATAAAGATTAAATTAATAGTGTGTCACTTACTTTCTGTTGTCTAGATACTGAAAGTAAAGTTATTGAAAATTAATTATAAATATGTGAAAAATTTTAATAGTTCCCTTGAATCGAAATTCTCAGAGCTGAAGATCGATCGGAACTCCAACGATCGGAATTCAGATTTGTGACTTCACGATTCAAGAGTTCTAACAAATATGTAAAAATTAAAATTAATAAATAATTCATGATTGAAAAATTAATTATTTAAGTTAGGGATAGGGTGTAAGTATGACTTAAAATATTTCCCATGTATGTCGCAGCAAAATGGACATAGATCTAAATAATATTGAGGAGATGGAGATCCCCTCAGACCAGGAAGACTATTGGCTTGGGCCCGACACAGGAGAGTGTGGGTCCACCCCTCAAAGTCCAACCGAAGCTACAAATTGGGATCCAGATCCTGTTTTTATTCCTTCTAAATCATCAGACTTGGACGCACAGTTCGCCTCCACCTCTACCCAAAATTCTGCTTCACCCGTCACCGCCGAATGCTCAGCGTTAGGGCGACCTAACTCCAATAAAAATGTGGTTATTCAAAATCAGGTTAAGTATAACAATAAAATTAGGGAATGTCCAGTATGTAAATCCCGTCAGGAACCAGGGAACATTCGGCATATCTTTGCCGATTGTCCCTTTCTCCAACCAAAACAGAAAAAGAAAAGAGTGAGGAGATGTAGTAATTGTGGAGGTACACACAGACTTAAATTATGTAGGCAATCTACGGAAACTTTAACCAGAGATCATTAAAAATAAAATTTAATTAAATAAATTCCGTACCCAAAATTATTAAAAATTAATTAGAAATTAATGTGACCAAATTAAACTATAGAATTCGAAACTTTGCAAAGAATGTAAATTCCTTTACATTCCTTAACCGTAAAAATCTAATTTAAGACTCAAAAGTGAATCAGAGCGTCAGTACAGTACCGGCGCCCTTTCAAACCATAACCAAAATTTTGGTGTTACAGTCGTGGGGGTGATCAAAGTTCTTAGGTCAAAACTCTAATTGTCTTGCCCCCATCTGTGAACTTTTTCAATAGACGCCAGGTTCGTGGCCATCTCCTCCGGCAAGTCCTTCTCCGGGTAGTACGCCACATCAAAGGAATTCGACTCGAACGCCTTCTCCGCTTAAACCTCCGGCTTCTTCTTGGTCACCGTCACCGAAAACTAGCTCGGAAAGTACTCCTCCGAGAAGATCTTCGCCTCGGAAAGTTTCCACTCGAACTCTGTCTCCGTCAAAGGCTTCGTCTTCAAAACGTGATCCGCCAACTTTGAAGGCATTGTCAAAGAAAAAGAAAAAGATGTCAAAATTGGATCCCCATTGTAACATTGCACGAAAAACATATCAGAATGCTCTTCAGCAAAAATTGGCCAGGGTTGCGGCCGCCCAGAAAAAGAAGGAAGAAGCCGATCTGCTTCAACGTAAGAAAGAATTTCTTAATGCTGTTCGCAGACAAAATTATCACATAAAGAAATCTGGAGGAGAAGTCCGGCGTAAGGGACGTCCTTCTCGCTATTCTCCTCAACTTCCTCCACCACCTCCTCGCTCTACTCCTCTTCCGTCCGTCTCAACTTCCGCTGCTACTTCGAAGGTGCCCACTCGTTCCTCTGGACGTGTGTTGAAGAAGGCATCTCAAACAAAATAAAAGACCTTCGGCTCCTCTACTGGAGTAGCACGGAAGCCTCCAATTGATTCAAATCTCCGTCAGTACAAATTGGGAGAAATTGTTAAGTTACATCGGGGTGATGCCCCAGCTACTGTTACTTCGGGAGCTCTGGGAGCTCCTCCTCAGCCACCTCCTCCTCAGCCTCATCTCGCCGGGGATATTCATCAGGTTCTTCCCGAACCTTCTCCTCGGGGAAACCAATTGGCTCCGAATCGCAGTCCGAGTATAACTCCTGCCAAAATTAATCCGCAAGCAAAGCCGGAAGATTTTTCTGAAGCAGAAAAAGTGGCACTTGTATCGGCTACCCTCAAAATCGAAACTATGAATAATGACTTCGAAATTATGAAGACACAGGAAAGAGTTGACTTTCCTAGGAAGATTGTTATTACCGAGGATCCTCCTAACATCCTCATAATTTGTCCAGGGTATAAGAATGACTTCGTCCAGCATGAGGGAATAAATTCTTTTTATAATAAATTGAGAATCACAGCCAACCTCGTGAATACCGCCCTCCTGCGATATTTCAATCCTCCTCCTCCTTCCGCCTTCATTGAAGCTGTCTTCATGCCTCGCTTAGATCCGGTAAATCCTTTGCCGTTGCCGCCCATAGAAGTTCGGGGGATGAATCATCCGGGCCAAGCAGATTTGCCTGCTTCTCCTCCGCCTGCTCTTTCTAAAATAAAGCCGACCCGAGTTCCTCCGAATACGCCACGTATTTATCCTCGAACTCTAGAGGTCAACAACATGAACCAAAATACAAGCTTTACGCTTACGCATCGCGAAGATGGTTACATTGTACTTCACACCGGATTTCTTTTCCCTCGGGAATTCTTCAATCCAGAAAATTTGCCTCGAGTTAATCCAAACGCTCCGATTCCTGACGCCCTGCGTCCTGGACCGTCTTCAAATCCGGCGAATCCTCCTCCAAATTCAGCTCAAGCTTCATCTTCAAAGCCAGCTCAAGATCTAGCTCAAAAAGCGAAGAAGAACCCAAGTGCTCCCCGCAAATAATTTTTTCCCCACTAAAAATACATAATGAATTAAAAATTTTCTTACCTTTTCTTATTTTGAAGACTTAAAAAGTAAAATACTTATAAATTGTTTTTCCATCTTTGAAGATCTACGTTAAAATATAAAATTCTATGATCCTAGACAAAACATAAAAATATAAAAATTAAAAACACTTAAAAATCTAAAAACATAAAACATACTTAATTAATATAAAGTAATATTTAATATGTCTTAATATAATATGGTTTCCTCACTCGCAATACCTTATATTAGATGGTATCGGTGAGAGGGTCTATCGGTCAAAATTAATTTATATAAGTTAGATGTCTTTTTCAATGGTAGGCCTCCATAAGCATATGATTTATATGCATTTCATTTTATATATATTTTCATTCACATGAATTTTCATTTTATAATTTTCTTAATTCTATTTCATATTAGTATTTCTTATAATAATTCTAATTAAGCTATACGATAATATGAATTATTCCCCCTTAGGGGTCAGTACATCGTCTTGAAATTTACTATTCACTCTTTCTTTTGAATGATTTTAAATCTAACAATTCCATGCAAATATGAGTTACATGCAGTAATGAATTTTTCTGGTTCCAATAAAGCAGTTCAAAACCAAATCAGTTTCATTTTAAAGTTCCAAAAGTTTCTTTATTCAACAAAACAATTTTTAGTTTCAAAATGGTTTAAAATTAGTCTGAAAAGTCAAAACACAAAATTAAATTAATAATTAATCATTCATGAAAATCAGGTATGATATAATTGTGTGCGTGCCATTTTCCTTCTCCTTTTGTTCCAGCTTCCAGTCGTAGGGGACACTCCTGCTGCGGGGGGATTGTGAAAGGGGAATGAAAATGCCACTGCGCCTTCATCCTTAATTCTTCCAATAGCTGGAGAATGGACAAAGCCATCTTCAGCCAGAAGAAGAAGACAGGATCAGACAGGATAGTTCTAAGTCATTCAACTCAGCGCATCCTTCTATCTCAACTGGGAGCAACGTGCGGAACCATCAACAGAACGTATTCGCTACAAGTGGAGCTTCACATTCCATTGCCAAGCCACGCCACGCATCTCTCAGCAAGCAGAGGAAGGAGCACTGCACTAGTCAGTCATTCATTACTACTCGTCACGATAACATATAATAAATTTTCTTCTCCGTAAATCTTATAAAATTTTCCTGGGAAAGATTGCGATGGAGACGCCTAAGAGAATTCGGAATTTGCGGGGGGATCAGGGAAGTGAAGTGATCCTCTGTGAATCGTGCTGGTGCACGAAACCTAAAATCAGAAAAAGAAAGTATTTTAGTTTTGAATTCATTTTATCAATTTGTCTTATAATTTTCTTTATCTCCATCGTGGTGCTTCCCATGTATAATATTTGTTTTAATTGAGTCAAAATAATAATTTGAGGTCTTCGAGAAAACAAAATTAATTATAAAAATAGTATATATAATATTTGTGATCAAAATTGTACTCACCTGGAAATCAACCTTCGGATCCAATTGGCTTGTAATTCCGTATCCTCGGTATCCGTAAGGACATTGTAAAAATTATAATTGTTGTAAAATTGTGTTGACGAAAACAAAAACATGAAAAACAAAAGAATTCAAATAATAGTTTCATATTAAAAGTAAAGCTTGTTGTCCCTGCCCTTCTGGCAGAGGAAAACTTTCATATCATTTTCGGTATCATTTTCCATTTAATATTTCAATTCAATTTTCCATTTCCCATCCGTATCATTTTTCCGATTAATATTAAATAAATATTTATCCGTAAAACCTTTTAATAGTGATCTCCGATGTCGTCCAAATTAATTCATGGGCAAAAATTCGATTCAATTCTCATATTCTTAATTGTATAAGTCGAAACTTAAATATTCGTAAAACTATAGAGTACGATTTTCATACTAATTAAGTAGATGTGTATGCATTCTGCAGGTTCATACATATGTCACTTTAGTAGTAACAATGATAGTCATGGAGTTCTTCTTGGACTCGCTCATATATGTTTACATATTATTATAATCAGAAAATTATTAATTCATAAAAATTTATCAAAATTCTTTCCAAAAATATAAGGGCTCAGGGGGAAGCGATTCTCTGACCTCGGTGGTGGGATTGCTTATTATGTTGCTCAAATTCCTTGGTTGCTCCACCACCGTCATGGTCATTCTGTCCTTTTGGTAAAGAGAATCTTCCTTCCCCGAGCCATAGCCCCACTTATTTATCATTGGCTTAATAATTAGAACTTCACTACTTAAACTAAATTCAAATTAATTCCGATATTCAAGCTCAGGTTACTACTTAATCTTTAAATTCAAAATTTAATTAGGCAAAAGGAGGAGATGACAGCATCGGGAGTCGGGATGGAAGCGGGCCCTGACCGCGTTATTGGCTAACTGACGTCAGTGGTTACCGTGACCATCTCCCCAGTCTCAGTCTAATAGAAATACAGCTTGGACGTCTGAGACCCCGTCGCTGTCAACCCACCTTAACAATTCACTGGTTCAAAATAGTATTTCACTCTTTATAAATTGGCACTTTAAATAAAATAAAAATTTACATAATTCAAATTCATAGGCAAAATTGAGGATGGACAGGACAAGCTGGGCCGAAGAGGGGGAGGGAGATGGAATGCATTTGTGACTGGAAGCCCTCAATGCAGACTATCACATCTCCTTTCTGCCCAGTCCTCTTGAGCTCATGGGGTGTGGACCATGGGGTGGTTGCACTTCAACCGGTCTTACCTCTGAGCCACTCATCCACTGAAAATATTTATTTTACTTAACACTATAACTACAAATAAATTTAAATTAAGCACATGCAAAATAATTGTATTCAGATTGAGATTCTAAAATAGTAAACATTGCAAATTCAAGTAGTTCATATACATAGGTAGGCATTGGCTCTCCGAGCATAGTTCAGCTCCTGCCTGATTCCCTCGGGAGTAGTTACCCCTATATTGTAACTTGGTGGCACCCCCAAAACAAACTCTACCATCTGCTCCATCAT
The DNA here is from genome assembly GCA_949802685.1 of Dicyrtomina minuta. Taxonomy (NCBI): domain Eukaryota; kingdom Metazoa; phylum Arthropoda; class Collembola; order Symphypleona; family Dicyrtomidae; genus Dicyrtomina; species Dicyrtomina minuta. The sequence goes on along the minus strand of OX461808.1, from coordinate 135,094,770 downwards.
ATGTACATAATGTAAATAAAATGTAAATAGTAGGTTAAGTTCTATAATCATAAGAATAGAATTTATTTAGTTCATAATTATTAGTTTAAATAAAAATTTAATTTCAGAACTTTTGGGGTAGGAGAGTGCAAACTCGGGGGTTGAACCGGCCAGATAAAGGTCACCGGTTCTGACCCTCGTTTCATTACTTACACTTTTAAATATGCAAACATGAAAAAAAACAAAATACAATTAATTGACACCAACTTAGAAGTTACACAAGATAAAATTTGTAAATCAATTCCAAGATTGATTTCTTTAGACACTTTAGGGTTCAGGCTTTAGTAGTTATTGTTAAAATTTTAAAGATGATAGAATTGAAGATAAAAATATTTTAAATAGGGGGTACAAGTACAACAGTTACTCAATAAATTATCTTCAAATTTTGTACCTTAATTGTAATTGCAATATCATTGCATTCGTCCGCATCGAGTCTTGCATGGACGACTAAAAAACAAACGTGATGAAATGTAAACGGCGTCATACTGCTCTATGAATGCTTTATGTATGGCGTATGGCAACCATGACTTTAGCTTATAATAACATCGACAATAAAAGTAAATATATTTGCTTGATATGTCGTAACTGGTTATCAAATCATGTAATTAAATGATCTATGCAAATTAAGACCCTATTTGTTAATTACGGACTGCAACAAATAAAATAAATTATGTTCAGTAGCTTTATTCCAAATCAAACCGCTCACAATGCGCCGTAGAATTATTATTACAAAGTAAAACTTTTCTCATTGGTCTTCAGTTCAGAAATTACCTATTTTAGTATTCATGTTTAGAGTAAAGCGATTTTAAAAAACATTAATGTATTTCTAATTTGAACTACAATTTGCGTTTTTTAACTTTTGGTTTAACGAAAAACACAGATTGTATTCTACACTTCACTGTTGCATACAATGCATACATTTTTTTTTCTTGCGTGATACATACATTAGGTATGCGGTCCCTAAAAACCCGGAGGATAAAAAAAATGGTTTCTATGAACTAAATCTTGTAGATAGTGTCTGTCTTTCGTGATTACAATTACAACGTGTACAAGAACGCAAAACGAGGAATAGACAATCTACTTTACGAATGTGTAAAAAAAGTGCTGATGACAATTATTTACTACCGAGGATGTGAGGAGCAGATTTCTTAAAAACACATATACAATTATTTATGCTTTGTAGTAGCTACTGACCCCTTGACCCTAGGAATTTCTTTCAATTTTGGTTCAAATTTTTGTCAGGGTCTGAACTTTGTGGGATATACACTCCGAATGAAACAAATTTTCCACTAATACTGTAAATCAATTCTAACATAGGTGGAACTACGGAAAATTAAAAACGAAAATAATTTTATTCAAATTGCAGGAAGATCAAGCAATGGAAAAGCGCGGATTGGGATTTTATTTCCATGCACTTCATTACATCCGAAGAATTGAAATAATATAATTACATACTATTTATTACTACGATATTTCAATGGAGAATTAATTCATTGGTTGGGAAAATTGCATCTTCCTGTTTATATTATTACTTCATCTGTGAAAAAACGTTTGAAAAAAAAAATTACAAGCGACGTGTGCCCCTTTGTTAATTTAATTATTGCAGGAACTGTAAACGTTATAGAAAAATGATTTAACGGGTATCAACTCTAACTAGGGGATTGCACAATATATAAATCCATGCCAGACGGCGTTGAAGCTTAGGTATAAATGTAAAGTATGTAATGTTAACAATTTACAGCTTATCAATTTATGTCTTATATGCAATGCAACTATTTTGCACTACGAATCAACAATACTATTAGAAAACAGAAATGTAGCATTTTGAATTTGGCAGGAACATAGGAAATGCACTGGTATAATTAGCTCTATGAATTACATAACTAGCTGCTTATAGGTTTTAAAATAATGTGAAAGGAATGTATAGGGCCTGCATGTACAAATTAGGTTTCAAAGACGAGAATTATAATTAATTTGACGGAGCTTAAAGATGAGCTTCTTTCTACAAAATGGGCTTTTTAAATGGACTAGTGAATAAAATAGTTTCTTCGAATAGGAACGAAAACGTTGTACTTTGGATAATACTTTATTAACATTTTCAGATTATTATCGATGGCTTACAATTTGGAATGTAGCAGCTCCTAGCTTTCTAATACAATTAAATAAATTATTACTATAAATCATAGAAATATTATAGTAGCTATCGTGTCCTATCAGGGAAATAAGGCAAAATGTCGAATGATATGATATGCATTTAAATAATTGTATACTACGCCGGGGTTAGGTGGATCTTATTTGTCATTGAAAAGCTTCTTAAATGACACTAGATTTGTTAATAACACATAAGTTTAAACATACGATGATCAGTGAACATTATTAACTTATTAAACTGTCTAAACGTGGAGCATACATGGATATTTATAATTTCGTAAGTTAATCTAAAGTATGATATATGAGCTAAAAATGTTTATATTTTACCTTTCTTGTTTACCTCATTGTCCGTGTTACTTTAGCCAAACGCAAAGCTTAAAAAATTTGACAATTTAGTAAATTGAGCGCCGTTCAGAATTACTAACTAATTTGCATATACATGTAAGCTTAGCTTTTTTTAATTAGTTCTAAAACGAAATTAACGTATAATATAAACTGGGAATCTAACGATAAGTATTTTTGAAAAGATTCTAATCTGTGGCCAGTCAAAAAGTAATTAGATTAAATACTATTAAATAGTAATATGGTTATCGGCGTGTAACGTTATCAGATTATAACCATAATCTATTATGTTATCGTGAATTGAAAATGAAATGTGAAAAGTTCCAGAGGAACAGAAAATAAATAAGATGCTGCTCGCTCGGAGTTCAAGTTCCAATTAATTTATTGTTCAGTCTTTCGTATTGAGGAAAACTCGTATGGACGAGTAGTGTTATGAATTTAGGTATACCAATGAATGTGTATGTATTTTACTAATGATACATACTGCGCGCTAGAACAATACAATAGAATAGTACGGACATGAGTCCTGCTGATGTGGTGGTTGAGAGGAAATGAATATGGCTCAACCATCCTGTATTGTGAAATATACATGGTCATTCGACAAGTAATAAAGTCATAAAAAGTAATGGCTTTTGACAGGGTGACGAGAGGATCGAGGATCGCTCTTGTCAGCACAAATAACATACAATGCTTTCTTATGGAAAGGCTTTTCAAACTTGACAACTAAAAGTCAATAATAATTTCCAAATATTCATCTCCATGTTAATGGAGATGTTACAATTTGACATTAACAATATAGATAATACTTTCTGCAGTTATACAATAATAATCCAATAATATTCGTAATATGATTACTAACTATGGAATTTGCAATGTGCTGAATCCCTCCTTACCGAGGACGGGATTTACGCAATAGATGTAGGATGTCCAATGATGACACCTACCTAATTATGTCAAATATATGTATGTCTATATACTGTTAAAATATATCCTATCCATTTACATGTTGGATATAATGTCTATATTTTAACACCCTCCTTCGATTAGAGGTTCAAAATAAAACAACAAATGAATGATCCGAAAATCGATAAAAACTCTAATATAGAATTAATAGATAAATGTAAATCTGAACAATTTTAAAATATGAATAAAATCAACAATCGAATTTCAACATAATAAAATTTGAAATGATAACAATGAAAACAAAAAACACCCTAAATAACTCTATCTCCTGATGAGACGGTCCGGTGTGTCCAGGTTGATTTGTCCAGTAATTGATGTGGGTCTACGTTAGCCACTTTCTGCATGAATGTTCATGATGGTCCGTGTACGATCTGTAAAGTCCGATGTTGGAATTCCAGCTAGCTTTCTGCGTCTCTGGAACTGATGTACTGGGTCGTGGTCGGCAGGTACTTTGCTCGACTCGCCAGATTTTCCAATGTAGGGTAGAAAAGACCAATGTGTTGGCTGCCTTGACAAGTAAAGTGGGTCCTTATACAGGTTGATATCCCGTCCATTTATTGTCACTAATTTCTCCCGTTTGATGCATGGTCTCTGTTTACTTGACCATCGCAAGATTAATGTTACCAGGTACAGTACCATGGTAATATTTCCAATAAAATCATATTGATTTATGTTTTCCCGGTCCGGGACTTCTTGACCTGCGTCAAGGTATGGTTTAGAGCTTAAAGTTGGCTGTGATAGCGAATGCTCAAAAATCTGCTTTTTGGTGAATGGTTCCTTCGACACGTATTCAGTGGACGGAACTGGAAAAACAGGATATAGCTCTTGGTAGCTATCCTTGAGAGTATCTCGATCCTTAGGAATGTCTCGACTATTCGGAGAGATATCAGGTGCGAATTGCTTCATATTGTACAATTCTCCGGTCAGTTTGATGAGACGTTGAAAATGATAGTAGTCTCCCTTATTAACAACTGGGGTTGTAAACTTGTTATTCTTAATTTTCTCGGTGGTTCCGAGATCTCCTACTTCCAGGAATTCAATGGAAGTGTATTCTTTGACATATGATATGTCTTTCTGCTTGACCTTTATCTTCAATTGGTTTGCCATAGATTCAATGGGCTTCATGATTTCATCATGTTTCGGTCCCGGCAGATATTGCGTCAAGGCTTTACTTTTCCCAATATGTATTGTGCACCTGTGATCGGTGGCTTCTTGTTTATCAACGTTGAGAACCCTTAAAGGTTCTGAACTTACATCTGTGCCAGGGTAGACGACATCCTTGGTAAGATGATGCATATTCAACAACATGTATTCGATGTTTTTCTGCATGGCGGGGGTTTGTCCCGGCTTACTTTCTCTTTTGTATTTCTTTCCGGCGTAATTCGGAGGTTCTTTTCGGGAATCCGATTTTGCTGTAGCCTTTAACGTCTGCTCATTGCTTACTTCCATTAGGTTAAACAATGATACAGGATTAATTTTGAGAACTTCAATAGTGTCATTCTTGACAGAGTCAATTTCTTGCGTGGAGTGCTTTCTCCATAGCTTTGGTGGGAACCAGGATAACACCGACTGGTCATGGGTCCAACCGATTTCTTTCTTTCTGAGAGATGAATGTGTTGTGGGTAAGTCATTTTCCAATTTAACGTAAACTGGAGTAAAATAAAGGCGATTGCTTCGGAGGCCTACAATCGGGTATCGTGTCAATCTTAATACTGACATAAATAGCTTGCAAATATTGCTTGAAATTTCTACAGGGCACCAGTGTGAAGGTGTCGACTGCTTCGAAGTGCTTCTGCGGTTGGTTAGGTTCCTTCCTATAACGCTTTGTTCTGTAATAGCTATGTAAGCTATAGACTTGTATGACCTGGAATCGGTCACGTGGATATTGACAGGGTAGCATTCTGCTCCTGTGTTTCGGTTTCTTCGATCTAGTCCTTCATGGAGAAGAGAGAACCTTGAAAGTTCCTTTATTTCTTTACGTATTCGAGTAGGATGGAGTAGCAGGCGAGCTATTTCAGTCCCTCCTGTCTCCTGAAACTTTCTCTGGAAAACGGAATCAGGTGTAGTCCAATTCTGAGTCCTAAAGGCCAAAGTTTGACAGCGAACTGGGATTCGTGCCAAATGCCAAATGCGTAATGACCGTGACCAAGTAATTTCTTTACTTGCTTCGGGTTTCTTGTTAAATTTCGGAATCTCGATATTCCTGATCTCGACCAGTGTTTGCTTGGGAGATGTTAACTTCTTTCGTTTTCTTATTTCGGTTCTTGGAGGGTAGACCGTCCTCCCAGTTTCACAGTATGAAACGTACAAATCTTCTTTCTTATCTGTATTGCTTCTGATAAGGCAACTTCCTCGAATCTTCATGAAAATTAAATATTCATAAGAAGCAAAATTTTCCTCTACCATTAAAGATGAGTTGAAGTCTGATGTGTCCTTTCTGATAAAGGATATCCGGGCAATGAAGCTAAAAATTACGCTCACTGCGATGCACTGCTGGGGAATAGTAACAGGTGATAAACCTTGATTGTTCCAGTGGTAAAATGTGTGGAGTTTGTAGGAGATTTCTGAACCTAAGGGCGGTATCTTCCGCTTTTGATCCTTTCCGGTTCCTGTCTTTATTACGGAAAAATTATTTGGATTCGTCCTGTAAATCTGGGGTCTGCGGTTTGCAGAGGTTCCAGTTTGTTTTGTCATTTTTGTCTGCTCTGAGACTTGTTCCTTTCCATTTCGACTAAAGTCTATGGTAGGGCCAAAGTGTGGCGCTTTGCTCGGGCTATCCGAGACTGAAAGATGGAGAGAGACTAAATCCTCGGATGTTTCAGTATCCAACCGATTTCTCTTGTGTCTCATCTCTCTCTTCGTACTTTTACTTAAGTACTGTTGGCTCGGGGTATCCGAGGCTTCTTTCTCCGTGTTTCTCTGTGGCTTATGGTGGCGGAGAGCATCTGCCCTTTCACAGTCTTGTATTAATCTGTAGAAAGCAACAGGGTTTTGGATTCCATATTCTCGACAGTAGCGTCTGTCTTTTGGATCCAGTGGCTTCTGCTTCGAAGGCTTAGATTGTTTTACAATGACAGAATTACTGGCTTCATTCTTCATTTTACTTTCTCCTATGATAGCGGAGGTTAACAATTCAACTAAAAGGTTGGAAGTTTTGGTGTCTTCAACATTTAAGACAGAACGTGTCTTATTTCTGATCTTGAAGGGATGACTGCAGTATATGTGTTGCGAGAGATTCGACGTCTGATGTCTTCTCTGTCCCTTCCTGGATCGGTGAGTACTCTTGGTCCTGATAAGGTAGAATTGGGAGCAGTGAAAACTTCCTTGCTCTATTTTCATTTGCTTATTGATACAACGACTTTCTTTTGCTTTATAATAGAAATCGTTATTTTCTTTCTCCAAGAGTGTAAGGCTTCCGGCTTGTTTCTTCATTGATGAGTCTAGCCATAGTTGTCTCAACCTTGTGAGCTTAATCAACATATTTCCAGGTGCTTTGTTACCTGGATGACATAATAATCCCAAGTGAAGACGTGAAGGATTTTTCAGGCATTCTGCCTCTTCTTTAATCTGAGAGTTTTGATTACCGTTTTTCAGCTCAAGTTGGGAAACGGATTTCTTGGTTACAACAATTATTTCAGTTTTTCGATCAAGTGATGAACGAGAATAATGTTTGCCTGAGTGGGCTTGCTTGCTTCCATCTATTAGTGGTAAATTCAGGTCATGTGGGTTTGGTGCGAACGCTTTGTGTTTCTTGATTGACTTCCCCGGTTGGGGGATGTCCCAATCTTCAGTGTACGCTGGACAAGTCAAATGCATCTTTGTTGTCCCATGACGTATCTTCAATCCTCTTCCAGGATCATACCCGTGTGATAGAGACAATAATGTGGGTCCTGGTGAGCTTCTGGGGATTGTCCCCACGGATTCGGACCATTCGAGTGTCCTACCGCCTATTATGTGGAATAATAGCATGAACATGACGAGGCAAAGTGTTCTGAGTCTTTTCTTGACTTGTAGAGAACTTCCTCTTGTGTGCTGGGAATTGTCGTGCTCCTGTGAGGCTTGTATCGTCTGACATCTTAAATGTCCTTCCAGCTTGACGGGGCTAGCTTGCTCCCTCGGTTGTGCTTTCACTTTTCTGACCACTTGAGGTCGTGTTGACTGCTTGCAGTCTTGACTACTGGAGAGCTCTTGAGTGTCCTCTTCCAGTGACGGATTTCGTAATTTTCCGATTTCTCCTATTTGTCTATGGCTGACTGGGTCTTTCCAGATTTCTTTTAAGTCTGCTTTTGTGACAGGCTTCCTATTCCTCCGTCTTGCGTCCATCTCTTTCTTGGATGGTGGACAAGGGAGTTTCTTGCCATAATGTTGCTGAGTAAGGGTACCTTCAATTAGTCCCTTATGGTAGGCTGGGCTTCGCAGCAATTTCTGTGGAATTCTTCTGTTTGATATTCCAAGATCTCGTTTGTCTTTTTCTAGCTTGAACCATGAAACTTCCTGGCTAAACAGCTGTGCTGGCAGGGTATATTCTTGTCTGGGCTTCAGTATGCCTTTTTCTACCATTTCTTGGAGGCACTAGAGCTTACGTTTTTCTTTCCATGTCCAATGTTTTAATTCTGCTTCTTCATAGAGCATTTTTATGTATTCAGCTGTGGCTGATAAGTAGAATATCGGTGTGAGCCATTTTCTGAGGCCGATTTCACAGGTGAGCATATGTAGCTCCAAAGCTGCCTTTTGAGTTTCGTAGATTGCTACTATCTCGTTCTTAGCTTTGTCCTTGCTTTCCCCCCTTACAGTGGACGTGTTCCAGTGTACTGCGGACTTTTTCAATGTAATGCATCCTCCAAAGCGATGGACGAGATGCTGCAAAGAACCAAATTGGACTTCAACTGCATGTTGGACTTCCAAGTTCCCTTGAGTATATTTGGGATTGTAGAAATAACGAAGGTTATCATCTATTGTTGTGTACAAGTAGTTGATCAGCTACTTGACTACAAGGTAGTCACGTACGGTGTAGTTACCGGTTTTATCCGAAATTTTCTCCATAGTTCGGGAAATTTCTGGTCTTGTGGAGTCTCGTATGTGTAGGAGACCACAGATTAAGTTATGGCATTCCATATAGTCCGATTCTAGTAAATCCGGATTTCGTGCCAACGGTTGAGGGAAACTCGGAGTGGTGGTTTTTTCACCATCTTGTTCCTCTAATTGGTCGTGTAGACTGCTGATCCTTGTTTCTTGAGAAATGCTCAAGTATGGGTCTGTAATGTAGACATCAATGTGATTCCAGTGTGTTGGATTAAGCTTTCTTTCTACGCCGAATGTACTGTTCAATTCGTCTGCGATCCGAAAGATATCAATTCAATGGGTGGCTGTAACTAGCGCTTCTTGTCCTTCGAGGAGAAAACATGTTCTGTGTACTACCCCATGGGGGTCCGTATACGATTGAATGAATAAAGATTCATCATGATTGCATCTGTAAAAGTATGACTTCTCAAGCTGAGAGTAAAGACGTCCGCGAAACTTCATTTGTTCTTTCATGGTGCGGAGTGAGATGTCCGTATTGTAAACTAGCTTGTAGTTATTCTTGTAACCGTCTGGTGGGTCAATACAGAGTACTGGATCGTCAATGTTGACTGCGTCAGTAGGAGACTTGAGTATAAGTCTTGCCAGGTATTTTCCCTTAATACCTGCGTCTGCCAGAATGAGCTTTGTTGTGGCAGTGTGTACTACCGGGTCATATCGGTGACCAATGTGTCGGTAGTCAGATGTGATGAGCTGGGCATAGTAAGTATTAGTTCTTACGCAGTGAGAATAGGTCCAGATCACTTTTCGGATCTCTTGATTTGAGAATCTCGGGGATAGCGTCCATATACCATCTTTCATATGGGCTTCCATTTCTCTGTCCATGGCCATCTTCCAGAGTGGGCTTTCTATGGACTCAACTGCTTCTAGATAACTTCTAGGTCCGTTGAAATGTTCTCCTTGATCATATACAAGTCTTGTAATATCTGGGATCTTGTGGTAAAGATTAATTTTCCCAGATGTTTCAGTATTCCTTCTACCTTTTTGGACTGTGAACAGGGTAAGTCTGGATATGACCTTCGACTTTCCTTCCTGTTGAATGATGGGCTTATTCTTGCCATTGTGATCGAGATTGTTCCGATCATCGATAAGTCCTTTTGTAATTTTCGCTTGCTGTGAAGCTGGATGATACGTGAAGTTGACAGGTTGGGCCTGAACTTTCGTTGTTTTCACTTCATCTTTCCCTTGATTGGGGATAGATTTCTTGTGGCCAGTTGCTTCAGGGCTTGGATGCTCGTCTGTAGAGCTGAAGTTATGAACACTCGTGCCTCCAGGTTGCTTTGATGTGCTTAGGCTGAAGCTGAGGTCATCTGATATGTCAGTCAGTGTATCGTTGAGAGTGGTCATCTTAAATGTTCCACTTGTCTCGGGGTCCCCCCGGCTGTGACTATCTTGAGCAGATTTCGTCTTCTTGTTTCTATGCCGTTTTCTAGTTTTCTTGGGACAATCTTTTGCCGTGGCAGGCTCTGTGACATTGCTCGGTTGCGAGACTTCGGGCCTTGTGGATGACAAGGGCTTTGTAAATAAATCATCAGAGAGTATCGGTCGAAATGACATTACTAGATTTCCCGTGTCGTTGTGGCTACTTTTCTGAACTGTAGCTTCCAGTACCTTGGTTAACTGCTTCCATTCTCCGTTCAAGTAGGTGAATGGTTCATAAAATGACACTCCATGTTCATTTCCGATGTAGAACAGTCCCATGTCCTTACATGCATATGTTACTGAGAATATGTTCGTTGCTTGAGGGAGATACCACACATTTGTAAGTAATTGTGGTTCCCATGATTTTCCATTGTATGCAGAGATTACTAACGATCCGCTTCCGGGTGACGTGACTTCTTTCTCGTCCGCCAATATGAGTGTCTGCTCTCCGTCAGGGAATTCGGTGTATTCGAGAAACCAATCTCGGTTTCCACACAGATGTACGGAGGCTCCTGTGTCGCATGTCCAAGTAGATTCTATTGGCATGGTGGTGGGTCTATCCTGTTCGACTCCTGGTCTAGGATCTTCCACAGTTTTCTTAAGATCTCTATAATATGCTAAGAGAGCTTGCTCGTATCCCGCAATCAGGGCTTCTGTGTTCGAGCTGTTGAACTGAGAGTTCTTGACATTAAGTGCTGGGCTAGATCGTGGCTGATCTACCCATCTTGTGAACGTAAAGGCGTTGCTGTCTTTGTCTTTGGATCCAATCCACTTTCCAGGGTTATTGTGAACTGATGCCTCGATTAGTGGATCATCATTGAACAGGTGTGATCTGAGGGCTTTCGAGAGAGTGCCGAATTTGGGCTTTTGTGAGTTGTCAGGGATGTCGAACATTAACCGTCTGACTTCTTGTCTGCGCTGAGCAGGAGACTTCAACTGTACTTCGGACTGAGTGGCTGATTTTCCACCCTCCTTACTGTTGTCTGTATTACCAAGTCTTACCATAAATGCTTGGTTCTGTTGGCTGGCTTGCACAACATCAGGTGAATTGTCAAAATCACTATTAGTGTAAGTGGGAAATAATTCTTTCAGTAATTTCCCCCGGATGGGGATGCATCATCCTTCTTGATTGCAGTTATGCTCTGAGTCCAGGACTGTCGGAGCTGCATATAGCATGTCGGCTATTTCTTTCTTCTGTGCGATTCTTGCACATAGTGTGATAGGATTGTATGTCAATCCAAGTTTCTTCTGTACTGCCTTGAATGAAGGTTCAGTTGTCCGTTTTCGGATAAATTTCCTCTGATTGATCAGGTATGCTTTGCTATGGCATTTCCAGCGTCTTGGTACTGGTGTCGAACCGCAGACTGGTGATTCTCCTTTCCCGTTTTGAGAAACACAAGAAAAGTATGTCGGATCCTTGTAGTCCAACATCTTGTTCTTCTGATTGTACCAGGTGAGAAACTCTGGTTCCATTTCGTGAATTAGTTCACTGTCTTTGTTCATGAGGATGTAGTATCCTAGGATATGACTCATGTACTGGTCTCGATCAATAATCGGTGAAAACGGGTTTGCTGCGATTCCTTTTCGCAAGTCTGTATTGTTGAGCTTGTCAACGTAGACAATATGTGTGGAGGACTGGGTCTTTTCTAAATAAATTGCCCTTCGTCGCTCCCGTGCTCTTTGAATCAGGCCTTGGAGTTCCACTTCTGATTCCTTGAGAATTGATTCTAAATCTTCAATTCTGTCGTCAATTTCTTTGAGGCTGACTGCATAGTCTGAGTCATCTTCACTGAGCACTTCGGATTGTGACTGATGGCTACTGTCATCTTCGTCGTTCAATACTGAGAAATTCGATGAATTTTCTGAGTGTATTTGGGTAACATCTGAGTCAGATGATGACTCACTCCATTTACGTACAATTTCTATCTTTTCTTCAATTGTAGGAGTTTCAGGGAATTTGAGATTATTTCTTCTCATCCTTTCTTCATTGAGTTCGTTCATGGCACGGTTATACATAGCGTGCGGGCGTATTGGACGTTTCGGTATGTCCTGCATATACGGCTTATTATTCGGCAAGTCTGTGCCTGTTTGTTGCGCCTGTTGCGGCTTATGTCCATTGAATGACTTCATTGTTTCAATTGGATGCGGTATAGATTCCTCGCTTTCTGCCTTTTCGTCAGGCTTAATGCGGACCATAAATACTTTATGACTGGTGTCCGGCTTTGACCTTTTCTTAGGTATTTCGTCCTTCGTCGTCGGTGACTGGACTAACTTCGTATTTTCGTCCTTCGTCGGTGGTGACTGGACTAATTTGGTTATTTCGTCCTCCGTCTGACTTGACTGGATTATAACCTTTGCTACGTTCTTCGTCAATGTTGACTGAACTGTGTTCTTCAATTTTACGTCCTTCGTCGTTGGAGACTGGACTAATTTCGGTATTACGTCCTCCGTCATTGGCGACTGGACTATACTCGGCTTGAAATCAATGCCTGCGGTTGAGGGCTTATAATCTTGAATTTCTGGAACCGAATCTATTATTAGTAGAGATAGATCGGATTTATCCATCAATGTAGGCTGTGCGGCCGCTTCTAGGTATTCGACTTTATTGTCTGTGTCCTGAGTTGAGAAGTACAATGACGATAACTTCGGTATTGTCACTTCTGAGACTGGATAGAGTTCGGGTTGTAGGCCAACTTCTACAGTAATTGTCGGTTCATGTGGTGCTGAGATTTCAGGCTGTAGATGAGAGGTAATAGTAAATTGTCGTCTCTCGAATCTATTCTCGATTTCAATCATTCTGAAAATCGGTGATTCCGAAATGCGGTTGCTCCCGGGCATTTCTTGTCCTGTTCTGAACTTCTGTATTTTGTTCAGTATCTTTTGTAGGATTTGATTCCTGGTCGCTTGACGTTTCCAGGATCTCAGATAGTCAAAGTAGACGTCTTCTTTTCTGAGAGTGGGTATCATGATTTGAATCAGTATTCGGATTGTATCCTTATTGTACTCTTGAGGTGTGGCGTCCATATTGCCAACCGTGTTCAAGTAAAAATCGTCTTCCGTGTCGGGGTTTGTCAGTGCTTGGAGCTGTGTCCAAAATTCGTCTTTTGACATTGCCTTGAGTACGTGATACCTTGCTTTGAGGGTTTTGTGCATCTGAAGGGGAATTGTTCCGTTTAAAACTTCAGAAATCCGGAAATCGGCAGTTCCCTTTATGGAGAGTTCTCGGTGATCGTGGTCGGATGCGACCCACGCAAAGTACAGGGCTTTAACTATGTTGCCTGTGTATGGCGTTTCAAGTGGTGATGACCAATTGCCATATTTGACCTCCCAGTATTCATTACAGTTGAGGGTTTTCATGAACTCTTCTTCTTCGTCGGTGAGAATTCCTATGATAGGCAATTCTTGAGTGTCTTCGGGGATTTTTTCGGTTACGGATTTATTCTGAATCCTACCTTTCCCAAGCTTTTCGGTTACGGATTTATCTTGAATCCTACCTTTGCTGTGCTTTTCGGTTACGGATTTGTCTTGAATCCTACCTTTGCCGTTCTCTGAAATTCCTGTGCTAGGTAATTTCTGTAATTCTTCGGGGAGTTTTTCGGTTACGGATTTGACTGGAATCCTACCTTTTCTCCTTGTCTGATTTCCTATGGTAGGAAATTGTTGTAAATCTTTCGGAAGTTTTTCGAATACGGATTTGACTTGAATCCTATCTTTTCTTCCTAGATTTTCTGAATTCGATTGACTCACAGAGTCTTGTTGCTCAGAATGTGGCCTTTGCGTATTTGCAGATACTTCAATATAATGCTGCTGTAAATACTCCGACTGACGGGTGGCGTGTCGACTCGCCCCGGCCAGGAGTTCAGTGGGAATTGGCATTTTCTCTGGGGTTTCGAGACTTCCCAGTTTTTCGTTTAATCTTCGCTTTTTGTCAGCGTTTACTTCAAATGGCTTCAAATTGAAAGCTTTTTCATTTTCCCAAGTTTTCCGTCTTCCGGATAAACATCCTAGACTAAACTGGTACATTTTCAAGATTTTAAGGAGGTAGCACTACCGTCCTTGTTGAAATGAGCTTCGATTTTCTTGATTTCAGATTCCCCCAGGTGACTAGTTTTAGCCTGGCGAGAAGTATGTAGTACCAGGATTATTGAATCTCGGGTCGAGGGGCTTTGAAATTTGATTAATGCACTCTGAAATGACGAGTGGCTTGTAGTGCGCCCTCACGGAGGTACGTAGCGTTCAGAAGTTAAATTCTATTCTTCTCTTGAATTCCGAATTTTCAATGATGATCCTCTTGATCCTCTTCTGAGCTACTCTTCTCCTCGGATATTTCCACTATCAGAATTTCCTTTTTAGGGGATAATTGATAGCTTATTTCCTCGAGTTTACTTACTTAACCTCCGTCGGATCCGCTTGTTAGGCGGTTCGTTAGGTTTAATTAAGTATAGTAGTGTCGTTAGCTCGCTGCCGTAAAGATGAGATCTTTTCCAAACGGATTAAATAGATCTGTATTTTATCCTTCTCCCAACGGATTAAATAGGATATGAGATTCTTGTCCACAATGGATTAAATAGAATCTATAAATATTCTTTTCCAACAAGATTAAATAGAATATTTTTAGTCTTTTCCCAACGGATTAAATAGACTCTTCACAATATTCTTGTCCAAATGGATAAACAGAATTATTGTGGCTGTGCTCAACTTTTTTAATGGATTTAACAGTTAGCACGAATGTAAGTAGGAAGCTCTGGGATTTTCGACTACTTTCAAGATTATGAAGAATTTTCGGGTGCACTGGCCAGTGTCTTAGCGGGAGGACTTCTTCGGTTTTAGTTACTCGAAATCAGGGTAATAGCAATACCCGTGCTGATAACGTATTAAATAGTAATATGGTTATCGGCGTGTAACGTTATCAGATTATAACCATAATCTATTATGTTATCGTGAATTGAAAATGAAATGTGAAAAGTTCCAGAGGAACAGAAAATAAATAAGATGCTGCTCGCTCGGAGTTCAAGTTCCAATTAATTTATTGTTCAGTCTTTCGTATTGAGGAAAACTCGTATGGACGAGTAGTGTTATGAATTTAGGTATACCAATGAATGTGTATGTATTTTACCAATGATACATACTGCGCGCTAGAACAATACAATAGAATAGTACGGACATGAGTCCTGCTGATGTGGTGGTTGAGAGGAAATGAATATGGCTCAACCATCCTGTATTGTGAAATATACATGGTCATTCGACAAGTAATAAAGTCATAAAAAGTAATGGCTTTTGACAGGGTGACGAGAGGATCGAGGATTGCTCTTGTCAGCACAAATAACATACAATGCTTTCTTATGGAAAGGCTTTTCAAACTTGACAACTAAAAGTCAATAATAATTTCCAAATATTCATCTCCATGTTAATGGAGATGTTACAATTTGACATTAACAATATAGATAATACTTTCTGCAGTTATACAATAATAATCCAATAATATTCGTAATATGATTACTAACTATGGAATTTGCAATGTGCTGAATCCCTCCTTACCGAGGACGGGATTTACGCAATAGATGTAGGATGTCCAATGATGACACCTACCTAATTATGTCAAATATATGTATGTCTATATACTGTTAAAATATATCCTATCTATTTACATGTTGGATATAATGTCTATATTTTAACAAATACAGGTTGTGGTCAACGCTTGACTTTACGAGAATTAAACTAGTGATTAATTAATCTAGGCAAAATATTGAGTCTCGGCAAAGCATATCCAAATATGGAAATTACAATACAAAAATTGGTTACCTTGTGTGAATACCTCTGTATTAATTAAAATGTGGTGGTGAAAACAGTTTAATACAGGTGAGAAAGTCTAAACGAAATTAAGCAAAGATGTGAATACAAGTGAGCATTTTAAATATCAATATTTTGACTTTGAATTGGCAATTTCATCGTTTTCAAAAATTTGACAAAGAAACAGATAAAGTAAGTTGTTTTTTACAATATGTATACGTAAAATGCAGTGTTTTTACGTGCCTGCGATTTTTATCTTATGCGCTACAATCAAGCTATTTACAATAACGTTAGGGCAGTCTAGATTTAGATTTACTAATGAATGGGGTTGACCCTCAATTTCGTTACATGACTAAGGTAAGAATCCTTTTCGTGCCTTTTCGATCCATGGAAACATTTCCGACAATGTTCCAGTGATTTTAAACTGTGGTTTTATAATGCAAAACGCTTAGGTGCAGTCATTTTAATTTGTCTTAATAGAATAAGAAGGTGTTTGCGCAACTCTATTTATATTTCATAATGAAAATTAGTATATAAATGCTCAAAGAAAAGACGCTGCATACGACATTTTCCTTTTCCATGTTAAACAGAGCCTTCATTTATGGTTGGGATATGTCGTAAGGAGGTCGGTGTTATACAATTATGTTCAGTAATACACGGAAACGCCAAACAATTAATATATATCATGTAATTGGAGAATAAATTATAGGTGTGTGCAAAATCTAGAGGGTTAGGTTTTTATTCTGTATGTAAAAACATTCCTGGCAATATTTCCTTAATCAACGTACTAATTAACGAAGCAATTTAATTATATAATAAGGAGCTTTTATTTTTCATTAACATTTTACTTAAAGTATAACTTGCTAATGCGGACTCTTTCATTAATTTGCCATCTGTGGCTAAAATAAAATGGTAAATAATCTTAACGGCGTCTAAATATGACATGGCTGCCAAAAAAGCGGCGTTGGCCGATGACATTTGTTTTCGCAATTAGTAGTAATTCATTAAATACACAATTACAGTGTGTGGATTAGCTGTTGTACGTCGTACGTGGGTCTGATAAGGGTTCATCCAAATAGTTTGCGTTAATTATTACTATTATACATTATACTGTGGACATCGCTATATAAAATAATGCATGGCTTTTTAAAAGTCTATTTCAAAATCAATTACCATTTCCCTGAACCAGAAGATTAGGTAAATTGTAAAATTTTAGAACTGAATACATTAAAAAATATTATCATCATTCAATTTCAATAACTAAGATAACCCATGAACTTTTACCATTAAAATTTAAAATTACGTGTAAAGTGTTTTTTAGGCAAAGTGAAGGTTTAGTTATTCAATATTGACGAATGTCAGAAATTTCATTTTGTTAATCTTGCTATTTAGCACTTAGAACTCTTACTTTATTAATCATACCTAATTTCTAGTGCAAATAAGATTTTAAATTCTTATATGCCACACATTTGATGTACATCTAAATTTCACTTTCTTCAAATATGTCGTACATCAATATGCTACAATTTATTTTAAAATTACATAAATTACTCCGTGTAGATTTATGGGTCTAATTTTCTTAAAGTTAAAATTTAAAACCCATAAAGTATAGACGCGAGCATTATTAAATTCAATATAAAAATTTTTATTGACGTTTGAATTTGAAATTAAAAAACCTAGACTAATAGCTTAGAATTGAAAATTTTAAAATTATTCAAATATTTTTTCTGCTAGATTTTATCTAAATACTACTAAATAGTGTTAGCTCTTGTCGAGTACAATTGCAACAACCACATGATGCACTGTACCAGATTGATCTACGGTGCAATGTAAAATGAAGACACATTTTAACTTTGAATGGCGCAAAGGCGTTACACTAAACACTGCTAACAGAACTAACTAAAATACAACTAATTTAAATTTCTGTTTACACAGTGCATCTCAATTAATTTTTTTTCAAAGCGTGATATTTTATAAAAAAAGTTGTATCAAAACGTTTAATCGTAAGTATTTAAAGATCTACAGCTTCAGTTTTCTCCCAAGCACATGTTATCTCATATTGTAATCAAAGTCTTGATACTCGGCACATGAATGTATTAACAAGATCTAGAATTTTGGGAGCATGTATTTAATGTGAGATTCATTTTTCACGTTCTACATAAAATATTAATTAAACAGAAAGAAAGAAAGAGACAGTAAATTATTAAAATTGATGGTCGTTGACCTTGTTTTTATTTCAAAACTACAGTAAGTATTACCAATTGCTCCTGGTAATATAAATTATATTATATTTCAGACTATGTTTAGTTCCAATGATTTGACCTAAATTTCCAATACTAAACGTTTACGCATATATACATAGTAATTAAAATATTTTAAATTATTTAACAGTTTTTGGGTATCTACTTTTTGAACATTAATTTTTGATTTTTGACATCAATTGCATTACAGCGAAACACCAACATTAAATGTAAAACTAAAAGCTATGTTTTGCTAGACAAGGGAAAAATTAAATAATTCAGTTTCTCGGCGTTAAATATTTTGGACGTGTGGCAAGTACTGAAACCTAAACTGCCAAGATGCAAATTAAATCATTAGAATAAGTTTTCTAAACACTTTTAATAAAAAGGAAAAGACTCAGCTTTGAATAAATTATATTTGAATATTTAAAAATCTACTAATTAGTTTATGTTAGTTTTAAATGTTTGAAAAAATTAATCATCGTGCTTAAATGAAAAAATTTTCTTACGCGATTCTTACGATTAGAGAAGTGTAAAATAGACAAACGTATTTGCCTACTTACACCTGCCAACTTTTTTTGCTTGTAGAGCCATAACCTATTCACGGATTAAACCCAATTGCAAGTACAAGTACCTAGGACATAGTACATGTCAAAAATTATTAATTCGTCATACTAGAAAGTTTTAAAGCATGGAACACATACATAACTATTAATTAGCTGCAGCTTCAAGAATAATCCCTTACATGAGGTGTCGTCCATAAATAATGTCATCCAATTATCTCGATTTTCAAGACCCTAGGAACCCATGCCGCTAGTATATTTATTGAGATAAATGGCATCCATTAAGAAAGATTTAATAAATATCAAAGTAGTCGTATCAACACTACCTGTGACGTCATTTATGGTCCATCCCGTAGACGACATTCGTTCTGCAGTATTTATTTCGACATATCCTAATGTTTAGGCTTTAGTAGGTATTTTAAAATAGATTTAGAGATGATAAAGTTAAAGTTAAACATATGAGGACTTTTTCAGCAAAACGCGTTAAGTCCATGTTGCCCAACTTTACACGAACCGCAAATTTTAATAATCGTGTAAAAACGTGATTATTTTTTCAAAATTTTTTGTTTCGTTACTGCATACTACCAGGTGTATTAGTAGCCAAAAATTCTCAAATCTGACGCTTCGTCGTAATTTTTTAAAAATGATTCAAAATTTTAAAATCATGGACGTAAAGTTTTTTGCCAAAAAACCCATAAGAGGCAATGCAAAAAATTAATCTTTTGAATTATATTTAATTGAATGCTAATTTCTGATTGTAAAATTGAAGTATAAATTGTACATTTGAAAGACATGTAAATAGAACAATTTGCATTTTTCAAAAACATGTAAATAGAACATTTTGCATTTTTCAAAAACATGTAAATAGAACATTTTGCATTTTTCAAAAACATGTAAAACGAACATTTTGCACTTTTTAAAAACATGTAAATGCAACAGTAAGCATTATTTAAAACAATTCGCATTTCAATGTTCAATAGACGATTGCAAATCTAATACTTCTAAAGAATTTATGTTTGCTTAGGGATTGTCCACAAATGACGTCATAGAAAAGTAACAATTTTTACGACCATGTTATGTTCCCCCTGTCACCAGATTAATAATATTGCGTAAATGACTATCTCTACCATAGGATTGCCAAGTAAACCCATTAACCCTATACACGACGTCATTTGTGGACGACCCCTTGCGTCTTTATTTTTCTATGTTATTTCATACAATTTCTTAATTACTTGGTACCCCATGCCCTTCTGTATTATTAAAACAGCAAAGCTTCCAGATGTATACTAAACAAATCGAACTTTAGTTTGCATATTGATCTGTTAAGGGTCGTCCGTAAATGATGTTTTCGGTAAGGTAAGTGAATCTAGTCATGTAGTGATGACATGCTGTGGTAAAGATAGCAGTTGAACGCAATGTTAAAGGCATGACATGGGGATAGATTAACCTTCAAAAGTTATAATTTGTGGGACGTCATTAATGGACCATCCCCTACGAATAGTAAATGTGAATTTGATATTGAAGCGAATAACTTTTGTTTCATTACAAGAGGGTGAAACTATCAAAGTTTTGGGCAAATGGGATATTTTTTTATAAAAATCAGTTGTTTTTATTGGGTTTAATGGACTTAACGTGTTTTGCCAAAAAAGTACTCATGGACTTAACGTGTTTTGCCAAAAAAGTACTCATGGACTTAACGTGTTTTGCCAAAAAACGGTTTTTGAGCGAATTATTTAAAATAGTTCCAGTGACCCTTGACCTCTAATATTGCACAATGTGAATTATATGTACTTAGTCGTACTTAAGCACCAATAATTTTAATTTCTAAAAAAATGGACTTAACGTGTTTTGCTAGCAAACTCCTCATATCTAAAGTAACTACGATTATAAGAGGCAGTTAAGACTTCATAATTCTGCAGCAACTCATGTGTTGCATTGAATAACCTGTGCGAAAAACATAAAACGCCGTTAAAATTATTTATTTATTATTTTGTGGATAAATCTAATTCACTCAGTAAGATTATTTTATATACTCTATACCAATATAGATTTAATCGGAGTCTTCACAAAATCCCGTTTTAAGTTAGTCGATGATTTTATTCTGGTTTGGTATTTTTGTCAGTGGCACCCATCAGTGACGCAAAAGGAGTTTATTTTATTTTCCAGTGATATTTGCTTCTCAGAGTATTACTTAATTAATTCAAACTTCAGTAAATTGTATGTCTCAAATCACAAAAATGTCCCTAAAAAACTGTTATAAAGTTGAGGATTGCTTAAGGATCAAGAACTTCATTCGAAAATATGTATGAAGTCATAATATGTGATGCTAAGTGTTCCTTTGGATTTTAAATATGTATTTCAACGTCACTTGGTATTGTTTGCTTATTTTTTATGTACTAAATTCGCAAAGCTTGTTGAATCAATTTTCATCCCTTCCAAACACGGATACTATTAAAATAGAAAATCATAGAAAAGTTGCTCCTAATATTTCACTGTCACTCATAAATTAATTAAATCGCAGAAGCAAAATTGCAGCTTCTATATTTCAGATTATGGTATACAATTTTTTGTACATAATGAATTCGAAAATTGCTGGATTTTGTTTTTAAAAAATTTGAAATGAAAAAATTTGAATCTGAAACCTTGCTTTTTAAAAATTATTATTCACAGTGTAAGGGTAGCCGCAATCAGGGTTTTTAAATGGTAAGGTTTGATGTTGAAAAACTAACCTTTAAAATTTTGGGCTAAATAAAAAACTTGTAAACTCTTGCGGGCAGCTCCTTAAACGATTCTGAAAGTATATGCTTTCATTTAATTTGTTGTGTATAAGCAATTGGGAAAAAAAGGTAGAAAGAAGGTGATTGATGCAAAGGTTTTAAATTTTATTCGATACACATTTCTAGTTTATTATCAAATGCTTGCAATTTTGAATGTATTGTGGCAGCTTCTAAGTTTTTTATTACAATTAAACAAATAAAGTAGTATGACGGATAGTAATATAACGTGGCTATACTTTTTTAACAGGGCCAAAGATGGATAGAGCAACATGTGAAATGATAAGATATGCGTCTAACTAACGGCAGTCTACAGTCTACGTGTGGATGGCTGAATTTTATTAAGCAATAAAAACTTACTTTTCTTAAATGTCGCTGGAGTTTCGTTCAGTTTTGTTCGTTTAATACAAACAAATAAATTTTAAACATGAAACTATGAACATTATCACTTTGTTGAAGTAAACGAGGAGCATGCATAGATGTTTGCAATTTCGTAAGTTGATCGTATGGTTTACGACGTGGTTGCTACCAAAATTTACAAGAAACAATTAGAAATTCCTAGGTACTTTAGTTGTGAAATAAAAGTAAGTTCAACGTCATTCAATTTATTCAATTTTAATAACAAAGGTAACTATGACTTTTGAGGAAAGTTAACAAAGACTCTGCCAATTGTGACAGAAGCATTAAAAGGTCGTAATTTCACTATAAATAGTACTGGAAATTGCAATAATATGATTTATCTTTCTTTTTGTTAAATTCAAAATTTTTTTATTGTCAAATTACCTTTACAATGTAGTAATGTTATTGTGGTTTTTACAATGCGTAATTAAACAATTGATTTTTCACTTCGGGCATTTTCTGAGTGGTTTTTGAATTAGCACGAAATCAGTATCAAACTAAAATGAATGTAAGCAACTTAATGGTTGCATTTTTTGATGTGAAAGACACAGTGCAGTTTCTTATCTTAAAATTAAAAGTTTTGTGAATTTTGTTATTAAATGCAGCTTTTTTATGCTAGATACCCAGATCAATGATTCACAAAAGTAATGAAAAAAAATTGTTTCAAACGCTTATCGTCAGTGATTTCATTTTTAACTTATGAAATATAAAACCACTTACATGGGATCTTAAAACTACAGAATGAAGCAAAACTACCCTGAATGTATTACAACAATGTTTAGTTGTTCGACTGCAAAATTCGTTGTTCAGTTGCAATCGCGCGGGCATTTTCCAAAATTTCGATTTTTCTAAACTTCAAAGCGCTCTAGCTCCCACAATTTTTGTCCGAATTTCATAATATTTGAAATACAACATCTTTGTAAGTTTAACTTAAATTTTATTTTGGGGTTTTTAACGTTCGAAATTTGTATTTCCTTTGAAAAATTTAGTTGATACCTGTGCCCTCAGAAATAAACATTTTTTTCTAACTTTCACAAAAACAATTAAAATTTTTGAATTGTCAAAAATTTTAAAATAACTTTTGAGATAAACATACAAAGATATTGTATTTCATATACTATGAATGTTGGACGAAAATTGTGAAAGCTAGATCCCTTTGAAATTGGAAAAAATCGATATTTTTGAAATTGCGAGCGTCATTGTGGCCGAATAACAAACTTTGCAGTCGAACGACTATGCTAGCAGAGGTCACTCATATATGTAGGTAGTATACGTTTCATGTACTTTTGCTTCATTCTGTTGTTTCAAGTAAGGTAGGTTCCTATGTTAATGGAAAACGTACGAAAACTATGAATAGCAGAAATGGACCAGTTCCACGTTAGATACGCTATCTGCATTCTTAATTCTTGAAAATATACAGGAAATTAATGTGCATTGTGCGACGTGCTGTCGTACTCCCGTCTTGTTTGTATTGTACAAATTTTCTAGTGTATTTAAACATCTTTTGATGGACGTCAACAAGTAGGTATGTTCGTTTCATAAGAGCTGCAAAACGGAGTATCTAACAACAGGTCATTACAACCGACGCCTTCTTTCGACTTGCAGCATGAATTTATTGAGGTTGATGTTTATTTAAACCAAAATCACGATTCCTGTAAATAAATCATTCATGGAGCATTATGACGCCGTTTATATTTCATCACGTTTGGTTTCGGTAAACACCACTAAAACCGTAATAATTGTAACGGTCGTCAACGAGTGGGTGGCAAACTTATGATCTAGATGGAAAACATGTAGATAATTTATTAAGTAACTTTTGTGCCCCCTATTTTAAATATTTTTATCTTTAGTTTTATCATCTTTAAAATTTTAAAAATGACTATTAAAGCCTGAACCTTAAAAAGTGTATAGAAATCATTCTTGAAACTGACGTACGAATTTTATCTTGTGTAACATTTAGGTTGCTTGTAATTAATTGTATTTTGTTTTTTTTATGTTTAAATATTTGAAAGTGTAAATAATTAGCTTTTATGTTTTTAGGGCGTATTTTATTGCAATTAATGAAATATTATTGCATTGAACTGGTAAAAATATATTTTTATTGTCAACGTTCTACATACAGAGAAATTTGGGAAATATAAGCATAGACAATATAAAAAAAGAACCGTACCGTTTGCAAAATTTATCAGATCTGTTTATGGAGAAGAAGGGTTTGTTACATTATTGCAAATTTAAAATATTTATTTATAATATAAATTTTAATAAAAACGATATGTTTATCTAATAATTACATCTGTGCCATATGGCTTTCTGCAATGATATTGCTTTGTGTATTGATAATTAAATACTAACAAATGTAAATATTTTTTACCGCAGGATTTTGAACTACTGTTGCAGTTTGCAGTCCTATTATTTAAGTTTCTAATTATATCAAACACGCAAATATTGTATTTTGTGATAGTTGTAAACCTAATGAAAAGTGCAAAGTAAAATCATTATTGTTCTAGAAAAAGAGTTATGGATAACGTAATTTTTAAAAAGTCAATAGTTAATGTGTAGTGTCATCCACAGTATACTGTACAAAAGTTCCCGTGTACGATTTAACTGACGCAATTTTAGACCTTGACCTTTCAACCCACAAACAAAATATATTGCACGGATTTATTAATAATTATACAGTCCACTCTCTACATAGTGTACTTCCTCATAGTGGATACCTCCTCATAGTGTACTAATTTTGGAGGCCCAAAATAACATTTAGGTGTAAATTTCGTCGCTTCATAGTGTACTTTCAAAAATTTTAAAATTTGTAGCGCTTAGATCCAAAATTTACTATTTTCTTTTCTTCATCTAACTGATTTTGCAAACTTATTCAAACAAAATTACTAAACATTTTCTTTGATTGATTTGTTTAAAACCAATACTACTTTAAACAGTACAATTTTTATTGTTTTCATCTATAATACTGATTTTTTTTAAAATCTGTAACTTTCTGCATAGTAAACTCTCCTCATAGTGTACTAATCCTGCTGGTCCGCTGATGTACACTATGTAGAGAGTGGGCTGTATGGCTTTTAATTATGGAATGAATAACAACTGCGTGCTTGATTGAAAGTTTATTAAAGTTTAACGCCGAAACGATTATATTTAATACATTTAACAATCCATAGATACATGAGTTATTTATCACTTGGGGTTGTTTTAGACAATTCAGTTGTAAGCACCGACTAATTTCAATTAATTTAGAGGTATGCTCATAAGGTATTTTATGGTTGTATTGTAATTTGCATGGGTTTAATTATATGCTTTGCATAGATGTAATATTTTGCATACATCAATTTATTGCAAGTTTATTTCTCGCGATGCGCTGACCATAACATGTATTTATAAACTAACCTTTGCATTGGACTGCTGACCACAAATTGAAATATTTCCCCACTAACTAAGATTCCCAGTTTATTGTATAATTACGTTACTCTTGTTTCGGCGACGAACACGAAATAGCTGGAACTATTTAACAAATGTGAACGCAAGTTAGTTAAAAATTTAGAACGGCGCTTAAGTTTATTACATATATGTTTCAGAATAATTAGTGTACCACCCGATGTGTAGTAATTGCCGTAGTAACGTAGTAAAAAAGTAACTACAGTGGAAAATAGCTGTGGAGGTCTGAAAAAAGTAAACTTAAATTTTACCAAAGTTACTACTCCACAGCTATTTTCCACTATGTTACTTTTTTACTACATTACGACTGCAATTACTTCTTCATCGGGTGGTACACTATTATGTTTTGTTCCCAAGATATTATTCTGAAAATACTGCAGTATTTATTTCGACTGATCTCAATTTTTAGGTTTTAGTAGTTATTTTAAAATAGATTTAGAAATAATGAAAATAAACTTAACTCTATCTACATTGACTTCGTATATTAGTTACAGTTATGCCACATTGTCTTCATTTCAACCTGACATCATGTGTTTGAAAGCTACTGGTAAAAACATTGAACAGCGCAAAACTATTTCATCCAGTATTCTATTGATAAATCTAATTAGCTCGGTAAGATTACTAAAGGTGTAATCTGATTCTTTACAAAATCCATTTTTTAATGAGTGCTTATATTATGATTTCTTTTGTTCTTCAGTGACACAGTTTCTTTTATTATCCAGTGACATTTGACAATGCATGCTCAGGGATCAGACATTTTATTGGAAAAATATGAATAAATCCGTAACATGTAATGTAAATAATTCCTTTGGAATTCAAATGTGTAATTTAACGTCGCTTGGTACTGTTTGCTTAGCTCTTTTAACGATGGTCATGCAGGTTGAAGGAACAACGTCCTTTTGGCTCGTAATTTCACATATACGAACAAAAAAATCATAAAAAGGTTACTCGCACCTTTTTACTTTCATAACACTCACAAATGTATTCAATTACAGGGTTCAGCTGTCTGATTTCGTTTAGCAGATCATGGTGTAATTACTTGGTTAGGTTATGAATTCAAAAGTAGTTAGATATTTTTAAGTTCTGTAAAAAATTGGAATTATAAAATTTTAATATAAAACTGTGAAAGTTTAAAAATTAATATTCATAACGCAAAGGTAGGCAAGGCGTAATCAGGAGATTCAAACGATAAGGCTTGATGTTGGAAAACTAACTTTTTAAAATTTCCTGCTGAATCTAAAACTTGAAAACTCCCGCCGACAGTTCTTCAAAAATCCTAAAAATTCAGTGTATGCTACTATTCAAGTTGCTATGCATAAGTAATTGTAAAACTAGGTGTAAGGAAGACATTAGACACACATGTTTTGAAATTGAATTGTTACTGTGGCTTTTGCTCTTCAAATATCGTATAATTAAAGTTAAAGACGTTAAATTAAAATCATCTCAATTTTGAAATGATTTCCCATTTTCTGTAAGCTGAGAACTATTGGCTGTATTTCCAATTCTGTTAGAGATTTCAAAGCTTCGCTATCCTGTTTACCAGCCAACTTTATAAATTTAAATTAAGACAATACGCAATATTTAAGATCTCATTCAAAATGCAGTGTTGTTCACTCCTGCGTTAACTTTATTATTTTATTTTAAAACAACTAATGATTGCGTAATCAATTACTACTCCTGTCACTCTTTACGTATTATCTCAGGCCTAAATTGATCAAGGCATGATGTACGCATTGCATTCGCATAATAATCCTCGCCGTAAAGTGCTGCAAATGGAACCTTGAATCGTTGACTTGCACCTACACTGTTGAAAAAAATGAGCGACGCCAAACTGCGCCATGAATTATATTTATGATAGTAGTTTCGAAATTTATTTCTACTACCCTCAGAATACAGGTTTTAGTAGTGATTTTAATAATTAATTAGGAGATGATAAAGCAAAATATTAAAATGAACAAAGTCGCTTAGTATAGTTGTACGTAATATAACAACAAATATGAAACAGGCGGAATCTTTAAATTGCGTTGTGCAGTATAAGTCAAGTCAAACGCGAACGACTCCAAACGGTACAACAGGTTACTTTAGCAACACACACTAGATAGACCTTAGCATAATATGATGCAGAATCGCTGTAAGTCGTTGAACTGATTTTAAAGCAGTACTTCATGTATGTACAAATTAAAATCAAGCTAGAGTAAGAGTATGCAACCACATTGCACAGTTACAATGTAATGAAATTGTCCCTTATTGAACCTTATTTTTCTAGTTCACCAGGAATGTACTTTTATAAATGACAAGTGCATCAATATTTGAAGATTTTCCCTACTCCTACTCCTACTACCATATAAAAACTACCGTAATAGTTTTCACCCTCCAAGGATACCTAACCTTAAGCTATAACTAATCATACAACATGTCGCCATTGCGCAACTTTGCGAGCCAATTTTATTTTTGTTTACACTGTAGACAAAATCAAGGACGCAGATTATTGAAACTCCATGCTGCATCTAGCAGCTGAAGTGGTTTAATTGGAAAGTGAACATTTGGTTTCAAACTGACATGCAAACTTTAAACTTTTATTTGGGAATTTTCGATTCTACTAAATAACTGACACTTCGCTACACGGTACATAATAAAGCGACGTTTAGTTTAAAGTGTTTAAAAAACATGACTTTTAAAAGTCGATGGCGGCTATTTACAATTTCGATGTGACTACAGCCTCATATAGGGTCTGATCTTTATCTGTTCCGTACGTACGCCATGCGCAGTTCACCTGTTAATTTACTACTGTCCTGGATTTGTATTCACATTCACAATTGAATGGCGTTGAACCTCAATTTCGTCACGTTGTTAAAGTAAGAAACTTACTTGTAATTCGTGCGTTGTAGTTACGAGAAAACATTTCCTACAATGTTCCTCTGATTCTAAACTGGGTTCATAATGCAGTACGCTTATTTACTTATAGTTTTATTTATTTTTTGTTTTAAATAACATAAAAATGTTTAAATCAGTAGTATTAGTATTCCATTAGGAAGTTTAAATATAAATGCTGAACGGCAAGGCGTTACACACGACATTTTCCTCTTTCATGGTATTTTACATTTTTTTTCATGAACTTTTAATAGCAGTTGGGGTCTGTTGTAAAGATGTCAGTGTTAGGAGCTGCTGTGTGAAAACCAATAAAATTGCCTTTGTGCGCATATTAAGTAATAAATGGAAACACCAAATAATTAATCATACATATATAGGATTTATTTATTTAACAGAAGTATAAACGTAGGCTGGAGGGTGAGGTTCCTATTTCAAATTTCAAAACATTTCCATTAATTTTTAGAAATCTACAAACTAACTTTGATTGTTTTCACAGGTTTGTGTGACACTTCTTTCAATAATCAAGTACAAAGATAAGATTCAAAGATGATCTTGCTAAAAATAGGCAGCAGGCTACGGTTTATCTCTATTCCTCTTAAAAATAGGCTCCAGGCGACGAGCAGACTACACTCAAATCATGATTAAAAGGCTAGACGATACACGATGCTAGGCCACGCTTGCAAAAATAAACTAGTAATCGACTCAAAGCCAATTCTGGATCCAAAATTGAAGTAACGTGCGAGTTAGTAGGTGGAGTGTCGAGGAGTTAAATGCAAAATATTAAAAACTGGAAAACTGTGATATTTATTACACTGCATATTAAAAGACGAGCTAAATGTTTATTTCGGTACACACATTACAAATAATAGCAATGCTCTGAAGGCTACATAAATAGGTGGATTGGGTAGTGTTCGTAGTGGCTGGTTCGTAGGACGTTGTTGGTAGGACTTTATTCGTATGACGGGTTTCGTAGTTTGTCTACTTTTGGTGGGACGTGTTTCGTAGGCAGAAGATTTACTTGACATGCAGATGCGTTGGTATGAATAATATGTAATTATGAATGATTTGAATTTGAGTATCATAAGAATAGCGCGATAAAAAAAGCGAGGTAACAGTAGTTTACAGAATATCAGTTCCGTTTGTAATCAGCTCCTGGTAAGAATGGATTCTTATTCATATATAAGCGAATTTGAGTTTGAAAAGTCTGGATATTTGGTAAATCTTAGTGACGAAAGAGAAAAAAAATGGAAATAATTGGAAAAACTAAACAGGGTAGAGACGTTGCCTGTTACGATGGATACGAGTTCACGCAAGAGGGGAAAGGCATATTAGGATGTATTAACTTCGTGTGTCGTAGGGTTAAAGGACGTGTTTGTCCTGGTCGTATTATTTGGAACTCTGATAAGAGTGTAACTGTAAGTAAAGACCATGTCGGACATTTGCCTTGTGTTGTGGAACAGACAAAAAATAAAATTTTAACATTGTTAAAAAGCAAAGCATTAAACAGTTTGAATGACAAGCCTAAGCGCGGACACAAAGGGAGGGGGGGGGGCTAGAGGGGCTAAAGCCCCCCCCCCCCCCCTAAAAGTGAAATTTTAACATTGTCGAGATAGGAGCGGCCATTTTCCAAGATGGCCGCTTAACATTGTTAGCTCCCCCTATGACTAAATCCTGGATCCGCCACTGGACAAGCCTAGTCAGATTGTAGAGTGATGTAATTACTAGTTAGTACTTGTGCTGCTGCCATTGCTCCCGCATTAGCATTCAAGAAGTTGATGCGAAAATACGTTAGTAGTGTAAGACGAGCCTGTGCCCTTTAAGGGCCACCATTTACTCCAAAGAGGAAATCTTGTGCCTACGAAACACGTCCCACGAAAAGTAGACACCCTACGAAACACGTCTTTACCTACAAAAACATTCCTACGAACCAGCCACTACGAGCACTACCGATACCAAATAGGTTACGTTACATGTGTGAGTATATTGTTGTAATATATTTATAAAACAATAAAATTCACAAATTAATACACTGAACACACTTATTAAAGTAACATCATAAGCAATCCAATGTTTTGATTTTTTATTGCCTTAGAAGCTTTACTCTCAACCCTAGTCCTAACAAAAAAAAATTCGCAACGTAGCCGGCATACACCAGGGTCAACTGTAAGCACTCGCGTTTTTATGAGAAATGCCTTAAAGTTGAGACAAAAGTTGTGGATTAATGGAAACTGCAATGATTACGTCATAACTCAAGAAATTTATATTGTAGCGGCAGGTAGACACGATAAGTAACTTGTATAACGTCAAGCTATGAACTATGTAGGAATTTAATTACGAAAGTCATAAATACTTGAAAGATACGCAGCACATGTTGCAGCACAGATTGCTCAGAAGAAGATATAGTACCATCTGCCACTTCACATTTCACTACCTATCTTCATGCAATGCAATACAACATAAATATTTACAATTGAGAGGCGTTGAGCCTTCTTTTATAACCTGCTTAAGTCGGGAGTTCAGGTTGGTTATTTTCCTTGTAAGGCAATATTCCCCGCAATGTTTTATTGCCGGATTGATTTTAATATAAATTTTAATTTCAATTTGACTTTACTATACTAATTGTCTTGTATTTATTATTATGAGCATATTAGTTTATTGCGTAAAATTGTTTAAAAATATTTGGATAAGTTCCGTTGTTAATTTTTTCAATCAACTTTGAGCAAAACGTTGAATGCATTGTTAGATACACTGTTTAGAAATTATTTTCGATTAGGCAATACGTATGACTATATCTCACAAAAACTCAAATAAAAAATTTTATTGAACAATAGAAAGTCTAATAAAAAATTCTCACGCCACTACAAGTAAACGGTTTTCGTAGTTTGTACTTATACGACAAGAGCTGAATCTTCTAAAAGATAAAAAATAAATTAGCATTTTAAAAATACATTTTAAGACTTTAAATTAATAAAATTCAATTCAGATTATCAATTTTAGTTTAAAAAAAAAATTAAATTTACACTTTTTAAAATTGTAATGTTATTTGCAGTTATGATTTATTTTAAAACTACCTTTTTTAAATGCAATAAGGATAATTCTTGGAAATGGAATACCCTGGAATATGATCTAATTATTGATTTACTTCTTCTATAAATCGTAATATTCTTTATGCGTTTTTGGGTGCTGACAACCTGGGAAGACAAGTTTCATCCATACTAAACAATGGGCCACTCTAGTTATAAACGAATCAAAAGTTTGGAGATGCAGTGATAAGTAAGCACGAGACTACGCATTCGTCTGACATCATCTAATCACCATGCTCCTTTGAAAACGCAGAGTTATATAAGTAGCATTTCAAACGTGGAAAACATGTAAAGATTTCATTAACAATTCTGTTTTTCCTTATTAAATTGCAATGCAGCATAAATATTTTGAAAATTAACACTTACAAATCAACTCATTTAGGTTGAAAGTTTTATGCAACAAGACAATGCTACCACCGTTAATTTTATAATAATGCGCGGGTTTTGCATAGTACGGGCATTATACAGTTTTGATAGAGATATAACTAGATATTAATTACGGGGCCAGTAACTGTAAAGGAGCCCAAAATAATACAAAGTTACGTTCATTCGTTTAGCTGCTAACTAACCTTGTGCCAGTAAAATCTTTCGCGATTTGGAAATTAACTCTTTACGTACACGTTGAAATAAAATAAAAAGTTATTCTTACGGCGTTAAACTTTCCTACAACCACTTTAATTCAAATGGAAACGACATCATTAGTAAATGTAGTAAATGCATGTGTGCTAAACAGATACTGGTATTAAAATTAGGTTAGTAATCCTTGCAACCAAAAATCTTCCTTTAAAACAACAGAGATGAACAAAGCCATAAAACGAAATGTTTAAATTGTATCTAAATTATGACGGACTGCACAAGAGCAAAATATAATTAATTATAATTATTCAGTTACTTTCAAATCAATACCCTCGTTATTCCCCACTCACTCGGATTTAACTGTTGCGAAATGAAACATTTCTGGATCATATGCTTTTCAAAGTAAATTTTGCTAAGCCTTATACCACTTTATAACTGGGGCTGGGGTCACTGTAAAATGCAATTCAAAATTCTGATGTTTAGGCGCAACTTAAAGCCTAAAATAACTGAAACAAGAACATTCGCAACAAAATGCAAAATCAATACAATTGATTAAACTAGCTGTTTCGTATAAGACAAAAATACTGTACACCAGATTTAATTCGATACGCATTTTTAGTTTAAAGAAATGCTTACAATTTAGAATGTAGCAGCTCTCTAGCGTTTTGTCACAATCAAACAAATTAAATGCTATAAAATATAATAACATTAAAGTAGCTAAATTTACCCCACAGGGAGAACGAGGGATAGGGCAACATGTGAAATGATAAAATATGCGTCTAACCAGTTGCAGTCGAAGTCGGGATGGCTGAATTTTATTAGTCATTGGAAAAAGACATACTGCTTCTAAGTGTCAACAGATTTTTGTTCGTTTATTACAATACACCCAATTTTACACCTGCGATGTACTATGAAAATTATCGCCTTGTTAAAATGTTTAAACGTGAATCATGCATGGATATTTGTAATTTCGTAAGTTGATTAAATGTAAGATTTATGACTTTGGAGCTACGGAAATTTATATTGTGCCTTTTCAGCATACTATTTTGGCAGTATTGACTGCGTAACTTTACCCAAAACCAAACCATTAAGGTTTTAAGAATGCATATATTTAAACGCCGTTCTAAATTTTCAAGTAATTGGCATTCCCACGTACCTGTAAATTGATTTTGGCACCGAAACGAGAGTAACGTATACAATAAACATAGAATCTAAGTAAGTAGGTAAAGATTCGAATTTGTGGTCAGCAGTCCCATACAAAAGTTATTTTTTGTTAAATTAAATCATTCTTTGCAACACATTGTTTTAGTTTTGTCAAAAAGTAGATTAGGTACACGTTATGGTCAACGCTTTTTTTAAACTAGTAATAATTTTATTTATGCACAATATTACATCTATCCAAAGCATATTGACCTATGCAAATTACAATACAACTGTAAGGTACCTTGTGAGCATACCTGGGTATTAATTGAAATGTGACTGTAAAAAAACTTTATACAGATAGTAACCATAAAGCGAAATTAAGCAAAGCCATGATTACATGTAAAATAAGTCATCTAAATGTACATATCATTATTTTGACATCGAATTGACAGTTTCAGTGTTTTTGCCAAATAATTAACATTACCTTATATATTAGTAATAATAATAACTAAGGCGGCCCCTGTAGCAAAGTGGTTACACGATCTACACGTAACGCGAAGTAGTCGAGGTCGAATCTGAATGGAGCACATTATTTTTGTGCCCCCTCTCTCAGACGTACACGATGAATGGCCCTCGTGCCCGCCTACGTTGGGGCCGTGCGGGGTAGACAAGCCTGCAGAGGAGGAGCACTGGGGGAGGAGCGCGGGAGGCAGTCAGACGACGTGAGGGGATACTTTGCCTGAAACCATACCACCCTGGGGACAGGAAGCCTGCAGACAAGTACTTTCAACGCAACCTCAAGACTCCAACAATCTGTCCAAATCGCTCACTCTACCTCATAGTTTGAATTGATAAGTTATTAGAATAGTTGCATACAATTATTAATTTAAATTTAAATTGTTAAAATTAAGAAAAGCTTGTAAGGGTCTTGTGTGGTTGTTATCTGACTATCTCGTTGAGTCAAGTAGACGGTGGCATGAACCAACTCTGTAGAACATCAGTACCTACTCTAAAACATAAAACGAAATCCAAAGGGGAAGCGAAGGTTAGCCGAGGCTTAAACCCAAGGTGTAGATCCTGAGGTTGTGTCACTGAGAGTAGTGTAGTGGGGTGTCCAGAGTTGGGTAAGAATGCTCGGCTACTTAGAAGAGATAGGAAAGATATCAACACAACACACATTTCCTAATGAACTGTCTGTAAGAGCCTTTGCTATGTATCGGACGGTAAATAAAGTTTTTTTTTAATTAATAATAACTATATTATATTTAACATAACAGTGTACAAAACCTAGAGGATTAGGTTTCTATTTTAAATTTGGAAACATTTCTGGAAATATTTTTTAAGTCTTCTTACCAACTTTAAGTGTTATTACAGCTTTGTGTGAAACTTTCTGCTTCAAAATTTTAATCGTAAAATACAAGAACTAGATTCAAGTCTAGAAAAGATACTGAAAATACAGGCAATAGGCTGAAATAGGCAATGTAGGCTAGATGATAGGCAGGCTGCATCGAAGTCATGAATAAAAGACTATGATAAGCTGCGCCACATAGGTTTAGTTTCGATTTTCTTGTTAAAAGCAGATGTGCACGTACTTTGCAACCAAGTAACCAACATTTAAAGTTAATATTTTGCTACGGATAAAACCAATTTTGGAATAACTAACGTCTATTATCCTGCTGTGGAATGGTCTGATCTTTTGACACATAGTGTAGTTAAAATAATTTTGCGTGCTGAAAATCTGGCAAGACGAGTCTCATACGCAGCCTAAAATAGGCCACTGTCGTTATCAGTGGGCGCGCGTTTGCCTTGTTGAAAATCTTTAAAATTGAAAATGTTGGGTTAAAATTAATAGTTTGAGGATTCGACATAAAGCTCATTTCCTTAAAAGTATACTTTTTTTTTCGTGTTTACAACTGAATTTTCTGACGCTACTTATTCTTGTAATATCCGTACTATAGGAGTATCAAATATATCAAAAATAATCTTTTTGGCGTTTAACTTAAAAACGGCTTCCTCAGGAGTTCGCAGTTTTCATTTGTTTTAAAAATTAGAAGTACATAATATAATAATAAATCCGTGCGACATATTTATTTCATGGGTTAACACCAGTACGCAGGTTTAAAACAATTCCAGCCGAATAGTACACGGTAACAATTATACAGTATACTGGTATATACAATTTGGTTAAGTGAAAGGCTCATCTACGGTCGTTTATTCATGAAAACTTATGGATTTTATCCTTAAATCATTGGGCAAACCCAATTACTATGTTATTCTTGTCCTTTTCGACCTAAGGAAGGCATTTGACCTTGTTGACCACAACATTTTAATCCAAGCCTTAATTGACCTAAATATTAACCCTCACGACATAATGTGGGTTATTGGCTTTCTTCAGGACAGATCTCAGTGCGTCAAAGGTGAGAAGTCCCTTTCGGATTTCCTGCCCATCAGTAATGGCACTCCTCAGGGGACGAAGTTAGCCCTACTCCTTTTTGTGCTTCTAATAAATTCTCTCTTCACTACAATAAATAACTTTTGCAAACCCGCCCCCCGGTACTTCTGTAATTGCGCTTTTGTCGACGACTTAGGCTTAGCAGAACAAGTCAAGTACGGGGACCCACCAAAAATGCAAGATCTACTTAATGAAATTCAAAATTTAACTTCTCAATTAAAAATGGAAATTAACCCCCCATTAAAGTGCAGTGTTATTAATCGATTTTAGCAAAAAAAGAAAATTCAGCCACCAAGATTTCAAAATCAACGATACTGTTATCCCGAAAGTCGACTCTGCAAAATTATTAGGAGTCCTTATCAATGACAACATCAAATGGAGTTCTCATGTCATTTTAATAATCAATAAAGCTAACAAAAAGATTTTTATGTTATCCAAATTAAGACAGTTTGGCTTCAGTAAACTGGAACTGCTAAATGTATACAAGATTTACATCCGGTCCCAAGTTGAGTATGCTATGCCTGTGTGGGGTTATAGCCTTACTAAATCTGATTCATCTAAAATTACGAAACTTGAAATGCGTTGCCTTTCATTAATCTGTAAATTCAAAGTCAGTAAAAAAAATTATCAAGGAATTCTTGTTAGCTTTAAAATTAAATCATTGTTAGAGAGTGTTTCTCAATTAAGTCTTATGTTAGGTAAATCTTCATACAAAAGTCTTAGGTTTCGACCGATTATTAACTCCAACATTAAGTTAATTAATAACACAAGATCTCATAACCATTTTCGAACTGTTTTGTGTAAACGCAAACGTTACTTTAACTCTGTAATTCCCCAAGTAATTCGCGAACTCAACCTTCTTCAACCTTCAGGGATTTCAAAGCTCAACTTAATTCATGATAAACTGTTAGATACCTTTAAACCTCTCGAATAATGTTTGTTTTACTTCTCCTAGCATTAATTAATTTCTATGTCTGCTATCTTTGGTACCTTCTCACCGATTGTTATCTCTTTGTATCTAACTCTCCTATGGTGTCTGTATCATGAATGCTTTAATGACAATAAACTATTATTATTATTATTATTACTGTGAATACCGCTATAAATTATTGACTTCAATACAAGTGTATTTAAAAATCATTTAGTATTTCTATAAACCAGTAAAATAGTTGAAATTCCTGGTGTAATAAATATTTCCCTTTTTTAATATGTATTTTCAATACAAAGCAATACCAGTGAAGTAGGTATTATTAAAGTAATAAGATTATATAACTATGTATTAATTTTCACTGATGTTATAACAAATTGGTGTTAATTTATCAATGACTTAGTTGCCTGGTTTACATGCGCCAGTAAAATGTGAAATAAGAAAAAGTGGAATAAAAAAGAGAATTTAAATTATCCCGCATTTTATTAATACATATTTAGGGAAGCGTTTACATGCCGATGTAAAATGTGGTATAACATTTTAGCAACGATAATCAAGGATGACAGTGAAAGCTTGAAACGGCGCGCGTTGTTTTGAAACCGAAACCGCCCTTATTCTAAATTTTTTCAATCACCATTTCGTTAAACCATAAAAATAAATAAATTGCAAACTTTTGGAACTGAATTCCATAGTGCCATTTGTAAACATTTAATTCTAATAACTACATAGATTTTAGTATTTTTACCTTTAAAATTTAAAATCAAGTTTAAAATGTTTTCTTGAAAAAATCTGGGTTTATTATTATAATATTCACGATTATAAGCAATTGCATTTGGGTAATGTTGTTATTCATGATTTGGAATTCTTACTTCAGTAATTATACCAAATTCAAATTTTATACTATTATGCCACACATTTAATTTTATCAAGATGTCACTTTTTAAATCTATATTCTACATCAATTATGTCACACTTTCTTTCAAAATTGTGTGAATTACTTCCTATGGATTTATGGATTTAATTTTCTTAGAGTTAAAATTCAGAAACTATAAGGTATAGGCGGAACCAATATCCACTGTTATGTAAAAAATTAATTAATTTTTTGGAAAAACCTAAATTATTAGCCAGAATAGCCTAGTACTGAAAATTTAATAATTATTTAATATTTTTCCTGGCAAATTATAGCAACATAATTTTTGACCCTGTTAAACACAATTGCCATTACAAACTTCTAGTTCCCACCATGTATCCATAATAACAAGTGTAGTGAAGACAGAAATTTAAATTGAATGTCGCAAAGGCTTTACACTAAACACTGCTAACAAAACTAAAATATAATTGATTTAACTTTTTATTCAAACAGTGCATCTCAAATATTTTTTTTTTCATAGCGTGATATTATTGTGACACTATCATGCAAAAATTTCTAGGTATTTAAAGAACAATAGCTTCAGTTTTCTGTTATCCTATTTTGAAATCAAAGTCTTGGTACACAGCACCTGAATTTATAATTAAGGTTTGAAATGTTGGGAGCATGTATTTTATGCAATTTATTTATTTCTATAAAATCACGTACTACATTAAATGCATAAAGCTGCCACAGTTTTCTTTATAATTCAAAAAAAATTTAAGTGAAACTTTTTTCTGTATTTATTTTTAGCGTAAAGATAAAAATTAAAACAATCCTTGTGTAATTCCCATCTGAATTACAGTATTCGGGAAATCCTTGCTAAAGCTTTTCAGGATAAAGGTTTTGTAGTTCAACAAGAGGTTCACTGTGTTGCTGAAAATGGATCAACTAGAAGAATAGATATTCTTGCATATAACCCATCCTCGAAGATTGGATACATTTTAAATCCCACAGTACGATTTGAATTTGGGGATAGTGAGGAACAAGCCGTTGCAGTGGACTTAGAGAAAAAAGAGATCTACGAACCATGTGTGGAATATTTCATGGGATAAACTTTTATGATCAGTGGTAGTAGTCTAAATCGAAGTGGTGCAACGCTAACCTTCAGTGAAATTAAATTTTTCTTGCAGTAAACTTTTTAGGCTTTGCAGTGACACAAATCAGTGAACAATTAAAAAAATGATTTAATATGCAGTAAGATTAGACGAAAAAAAATTGATTAAATTTTTAGTAAAAATTATGCTTAAATTAATAATTAATTCTTCAGTGAACCAATAATGAAATATACAACGAATAATAAATTAAAATAAATTACCAAAGCAATAAAATTTTTATACAACATAAGACATAAAGTTAATCTTTAGACTTCGGATCCTCTTGTGTAATCGGATCTCTAGTTCTGCCAACTGCGACTTTCGCTGGTCTTCCTCGCTTAGGTTTTCCAGGTATAGGTATATCAATTGCTATGTTGGGGAATGAATGAAGACCTGTGTGAACAGTTAAGCCGTAAATATGCTTACACACTAATTTCTCATTAAAACAAACGCATGAACAGGATGATTTTCTCCAATTAGCGCTATTCAGATGTATTTTGTGGAACGAAAAAAAGTTATCCTTGAATGTCTTAAATCTTCGGTACGCTTTTGCCTCTGTAGCTAATACGGAATCATTAATCCACTCCTTTAACTCGCCAACATTCATCCCAGCGCTTACTAATTTTGATTTCTCTCTTCGCACAAAATTTCTTACTTGCATCATAGTCGGTGCGTTACTCACATCTGCCATACGTCGTAGTATCTGCAAAGCCCCCGTTGTTCCAGTCAATATTATTTCTCGTTTCCGCTTTTTGTTGTCTTCGGATAACGCTTTCAAATCACTTTCAGTATTTGTATGAACTTCCTCTTCGGTTTCATAGTAACCAATTTCTTCATTGACGTTGAATATTTGGAGCTGCCTTTTAACACAACAAGTTTTTAGATGCCTAATACAGTAGTAAGTAGCTTTTTCTGCCTCCATAGTGCCATTAGTATATTCTAGCTTCCAGCCAACACCAACAGCTTTTAAGGCTTCCTTTTTATTAGTAAATATTCCTTTTTGTATCCAGTTTAATTTTGGACGATATCCACCATTAAAACTTTTTTGCTTTTTACTAGGTGGCTCTTCTGTAGTTTCTTCTACTTCGGTGAAGTTCCTTTTTCTCAAAATGGCTACACTCATATTGGTATTTAAAACTCAATATTACGGCAGTCAAAAGAATAAAACCAGTACGGTTGAGATCCAACACACAAATGAAGTGAAACAAATAAATACATGCAAAGGCTCGTTGATTGACGTCATCACAGAATATTATTAGAGTGTCCCTTCGACACCATTTACCTTTAGGTATAATCATTCTAATTGTGTCGTTCCACGGTTCCACTGACAAAAGTACCATGTGCATATTATAAAGTCTCTAATTATTCCACTGAACTTAAACGCATTTAAATAATTCAATTATGCACTGCATATCAAATTAATATGCATTGAAAATAAAACTAATGTATGCACTGCAGATATGATTTAATTCCACTGAAGCGTTAAATTAGCACCCATATTTCATGGAGAAATGGGATTTACAGAGTATAGAAGTAAAAGGTCTTTATATTGGAGCACGTGGTACTATAACAAACTTTTTCAAGTCATGGGCTAAGTCATTTCGCATGCCATCGGCAGTAGTGGATGAAATTTTAATGCTTGCTCTCAGAGGATCAATTAGGATTTATAATAACCATTTATTTACTTAATTAAGTTTTGAAATACCGTTTTATAAAAATGCTTAAATTATTATTAAGAAAGTTTTGGTTTGTATACTGAGCTGTAAAGCTATTGCAATTGTGCAACAGTGACTTAATAAAGTTTTTCTCTCAACTTATGTTTTTGAAATTTTCGTTCGCATAAAAATAAAGCTTTTATCTTGAAATGTTGATACACATTGTTGTCTAACGTAAACGAATATGTATGGAACCCGTAAAAGAACTGGTAGATAAAACAACTAGTATCCAGAAGTTTGCTTTTGCATGCGGCCAGTGTCTGTCTTTTGTAATTACCACGCGCATGTAATTGTTTAATGTATTGTTTACTTCTAATGAATTATTAAAGTCAAAATTCGAAAATTTTTAACTGCAATGGTCGTGTCGGACAAGAAAAACAACTAAAATTGAATGGCGTTAAAAGCTTACATTACCAAATATTATATTGAGCTAACATATAATTTATTTTGTGAATTCTATTAGCCATTTACAAAATATATCTTAAACTTTATAAATGAGGAATAATATAGGTTTTGATTAAGAATACTGTATCATTGTGTTATTTATCCAACGAACTACGGTTCATGTTTCACATTTAAAAAAAAATACTTTAAGGACTACGCTTAATTCATTTAATGTCAGCCTTGATAAGATAAATTTCATTTTATTGTTATTAAAATTTCAAATTTATAGTGCCAGTGTAAAAATGATTTATATATTGGATTATTTTTGTTTCACTATTGTTTTTCAATTAGGTAAGAATTTTTTAATGCTGTTTTTGATTTTATTTATTTAAAATATAATACAACACTTTTTAGGACTTTAGACTTGCTGAGAAAAACGTTTACATCACATCACAAAATTTATTTTTGCTACTTTATTAATATAGTAGGAGTTATGCTCCTATGACGTTTTTCCACATATTGAGAATGTTTCGATTAGGTTTTTAATAACGTTGCGTTCCAAGGCCAAAATGAATAGAAAAAAAACAAAACTCTTTAAATCTTTCGATTCCATAATTTATATATTGACCTAAATATACTAATACAGTAATAAGGGCTTGGGCACGAGACAAAATCCTGGATCCGCAACTGTACGATAGTCATTTAATTTAATTTAAATTTTTATGATTTCAGTATAATCCAAGCATTTTTTCTTGCGCTGGTAAGGCAGAAACAGTGGAATCAGGAGTTTTTACAAAACTAAATGTCATGAAAATTGTGTGGGAGTTCAAGTACAAGTTTTCTTATCGTAGGTATGACGAAAATGATAAAAGTTGTAAGCTCGTGGCGGGTAAAAACAGGTAGTATTTGCTAATTACAGCCAATTATGTTTGAAGAAATTTCTAATCTTAAAATAATACTTCATCGTACGTATGGAATAAGAATTAAACGGCGCTGAGCCTACTTCTCCTAATCCTTATGTAAGAAGTTAGGAATGTTTGTTTTTTCTTGAAAAACAATATTTTCCGCAATGTTTTTTTCCTAGATTGATTTTATCTTTTATTATAAGATTTATATTTAACTGAATTTCTATATTAATATCTTGTTTATTAATGTGCACATCATTGTATGCATATTAATGTATTGCCTAAAATTATATTCAAACTTTCAGGGTATTATACCAAAAATAATTTCTGTAATGAAGGCTATAAGAAAAAATGAAAACCTTGTAGGTTGGATTGTTTACCAACTTGCATAAAGCAGAATTATGTTAACCATTACCTATGCTTTTATCTTTTTCTACAAAAATAACAACCAAAAGAAAAATGTCAAGGTACGACCATACATTATCTTAATCACAATGTCTTACTACTGATTAGGTGCTATTAACGTAATTTACATATTTTGTGTCACACGTGTCAAGAAATGGAACTGCTGAAAAGGATTAAATATATTTAGTTCACGGATCTACAATTGAAAGCGAGCCTGAAAGGTCTCCGTTTGAATGGTAACACGGAACAAAATAATTATAATAGAATATGCTTAAAGCCTATAGTTCAAAGCAATACCTCTTTTTGAAATCAGTTTTTAGGAAAACTAGTGCAATTTTCTTAAACCAGAAGAATGAATTAAAGTTCAAACTTGTGCAACAGAAAATACAGAATTTATTAATACATAATTATTTAATTACTTTTTTCGAATGTAAAAAATACAATACATTCGATGATTAAAATTTGAACACAAAACAAGATATGTTTTGTTTTCATAACTTTTCTGAGTTCCAATTACGATATTCCTGCATTTAATCTAATAATACAACGCTTTCCATATCATACAAATTAGCCTGTAAAATCGTTAAAATTCGTCAAGATTGAAAAAAATGGCTTGTCTTCATCTGAATGGACAAATGCGTTGAAAATGATTGGTAATGTTATGCCTATTAATGCCATCCCGCGACCTGACCAAGGAACATTCCGCTGCCGCCATGGCTGTAGCGAGACAGAAACATTAGGACATATCCTTGGAAAGTGTCCCAGGGGGGAGTTAATTCGTAACAACCGACATCACGCAGTAAGAAATTTGATTGCTGATGCAATGAAGAAGTCTGGGTGGAAAGTTTTGCAAGAGGTCGAATGTACTGGTGATGGCTCAAGGAGAGTTGATATAATTGCATATAATCAAAGTTCTAGAAAAGGTTTTATTCTGGACCCTACAATTAGAATGGAGCAGAATGATACTCAACAAGCAGAGGCAGTGAACAAGGAGAAGAAAGAAATTTATGATCCGTGCATACCGTATTTTTGTCAAAAACTTGGCTTAGATGACATCGAGGTGGTAGGTCTTTACGTCGGCGCTCGGGGTACGATTACTAAATTTTTTCTGGACTTCATGAAATCTCAAGCATTAACAGCCTTTCTTATTGAAGATATTGTAACGACAGTGCTGAAGAAATCAGTACAGATATGCCAACATCATTTATTTTCTACAGTTTCCAATGCATAGTTGGTTACACTCGATTAATATTTTACTTAGTATTCTGTTTTTTATCTAATCTTTGATAAACAATTATTGTTAACGTATACTAAGTCTATTAGGCTACCCTCATTGGAGGACAGTGTTAAGTTTGTTCTTTTGAATAAATATTTTCTTTCTCTCTGCTCCTTATACTAACTAATTAGATGTGTTCTAAATCTTAATCAATTTGTCTGAGACATAAACCGGAAAAATATAAACGACATAATAGTTTATATTCTTTTTATTTGGGGTGGAAAGTTCTTCAAGAAGTCGAATGTACTGGATATGGTTCAAGACGTGTTGACATAATAGCGTATAATTCAACAACAAAGGAAGGAATTACACTTGATTCAACCGTTCGAATGGAACAAAATGATATAAATCAATCAGAGACTGTAAATCTTGAGAAAAAGAAAATTTATGACCCATGCATCCCCTACTTCAAACAGAAACTTGGCCTGACTGAAATCCAGGTGGTAGGGCTTTACGTTGGGGCAGGAATGATGATTTCAAAATTTTTCCTTGACTTCATGAAAACCCAGCGTTTACCTAGTACGCTTATTGAAAACATAGTGATCTTTGTTTTGAAGAAATCAGTTCAAATATGTGTGCATCATTTGTTTTCGTGTGTGCCTACTGAATATTAAAGATGAATAATCTAATATATTACTACACTAAAAAGCATAAACTATATGTAACAAAATTGTGTACACGTATACTGAGTCCTTTGGGCTATCGTCGTTGGACGACAGTGTCAAATTTATTTTAATAAAGTTGTCTTTCTCTCTTGATTTTGCATAATGCTAATTCAGAAACACGTCACAAAATGGCCAAAGCTCAAAATCCAATAATTTAGCTACGCAAACCAGACAATAACATGGTTTTTTGAAAGTGATTTGAAATTTAAAATGTAGTGGACAATTTACCAAAATTGAATTGCAAATTATTTATATTTACAATACTGTTTGGAATTCCGATATAACCCTTTCAAGATTGTGTGACCCAATAAGAAGTTTTCCAACATGTTGCCAAAAGTATGAATTTTTACTTGTTTTTAAATTAACTGGTGTTGAACTAGTTTTATTTTATTGCACAGCTAAAATTAAAATTTTCAATTGTATGTTGTAATATTAAGGGATAGTACTGCAGACTATGTTTCGTTGCCATGATTTTCAACTGACTTTCTAACGCTAAAAGTGTATAAATATATGCACGGTAATTATTATTAATTTAATTATTTAATAGTTTTGGGTATTTAATTTCAT
The DNA here is from genome assembly GCA_949802685.1 of Dicyrtomina minuta. Classification (NCBI taxonomy): domain Eukaryota; kingdom Metazoa; phylum Arthropoda; class Collembola; order Symphypleona; family Dicyrtomidae; genus Dicyrtomina; species Dicyrtomina minuta. Next base: position 135,050,590 of record OX461808.1, on the reverse strand, counting down.
GATATTGAGTTTTGATTTTTGCCATTAATTACATCAGAGCGAAGAGCGAAACACTAATTATATGTAAAACTAAGTGTTTTGTTTTGTAAGTAAAAAATTGACAAATTAAGTTTCTCGGCGTTAAATTGTTTGCACGTGTGGCAAGGAATAAATCCTAAAACTACCAAGGTGCACGATAAATCAATATTTTAAGTTTTCTGAACACTTTTTTGAATTATAAAAGTCTCAGCTTTATTTAAATTAAATTTGAAAATTTTCAAATCCAATAATTAGTTTATATAGGTTTTAAATGTTTGCAATACCTAATTATCGTGTTTAAATGAGCAAATTTCTATACGCGGTTCTTAAAGACGTGAAAAATACACAAACTGTTTTAGTTGCTCACACCTCCCAACTTTCCCTGCTTGTAGAGTCACAACTTATTGGCGGGTTAAACCCAATTGCAAGTGCAAGTACCTAGGACATACGGCATGTCCACAAATTATTAATTCCTCGTAATAGAAAGTTTTATAACATGGAATACATAACTTGAAATTAGCTGCAGCTTCCATAATAATTACATGAGGTGTCGTTTATTAATAATGTTATCTAAATATCCCGATTTTCAAGACCCTAGGAGCCCCATGTCGCTGGTATATTTTTTGACATAAATGGCAACCTTTAATATGGGATGTAATTAATATCAAAGAAGTCGTATCAGCACTACCTTTGACGTCATTATGGTATAGCCAACCCCATAGATGACATACATACACTAGTATTTATTTCGGCATATTTCAATGTTTATTCTTTAGTAGTAATTTTAAAATAGATTTAGAAATGCTAGAGTTATAGTTAAAAACATCTAAAGTGCATACGAATATTACTTGCTGTTACAACGCTGAAAGAAACTGGAAATTATACTTTATAGTTAGTGGTAAAAACATTTAACGGCGCTAATCTTTTTTTTCATGATTTACTAGATAAATATAAGTTGCTTCGTACGATTACTATAATTAGGTGTAACCTGATTCTTCACAAAATCACTTTTTAAGTAAGTGGATTTTTTTGTAAACTTTTTAAAAAACGTCATCTTTAAGGCTTAATTTTATAGACCTTTTATTTCAAAACAATTTAAATTTTTGAATTTTGAAAAATCCTGAAACAACTTGGTAAAAAAGTGTCTGAACGTTAGAAAAACTCAGTTTGTCAAAACCGGATGAGAGCTGTAGGAGTGACAAAGCAGGAAATTATTGGAATTTCAATTTTTTTAAACTTTGGCAAACTACTGTGGGCAAACAACGCAAAATACAATCGAGTTACTTTGGATCGCTACTATTTAAAAGTAGCATGGTTTTTGCAGACATGACATTTTGAAATTGGCTAGTGCCATGTAAAACTATTTCCTTGTAAGTAGAAATTAAAATACGAATGTTATAAATATTCAGCAAATGCGCAGCCCAGGAAAACAGTACTGATAAGATGAATCCAAATTCAAATTTAGGAAGGTTTGTTCTTCGGTAGGAACGAGACTCGTCTTTTCAGATTTGCAGCACACAAAGGTGCTTATTAAACTGCGTGTAAATGTACTTCAAAAGCCACTGCGCACTGCCAGAGTGTTTTTTCATTACTTTGTCGAGCCAGAAGATTGCGCCTGCAAATAGATTGCTGGCCAAGTGACCCAAACGCAAATGCGTTAATGTGACGAGGATGAATGTCAAAAAATACCTAAACGATTAAATTTCTGGAAACCAGTTGTTTTAGCCTCCAGTTTTTTAGAAGCATGCATAATGTATTACGCTAGAAGAAGGCCTTTAAGCAGCAGTGCAGTGGAGAAGTAAACATGCATTGTTTCATAGCACCAAAATTTTGAAAAACGCAAATTGTAGTGCAAATTGTGAATCAACAATTGTTTTTTAAATTTTATTTTTAGCTCTAAACATAAATACAAATGAAAATGTTTTCTGAGCTGCAGACAAACCAGAAAAGTTTAACTTTGTAATAGAAAACTCTATCGCGCCTCGTGAGCCGTTTGATTTGGAATAAACTAGGCTTATTTGTTTTTATTTAATGCATTCTGTATGTAACGACGTAAGCTAAGAGAGAAAGATTTGATTTGATGGCTTTGCTTAACTTAATTTGTTTTAAATGGAATCTTTATTTGCATTGGTCATTTAATAACATAATTTAATAAACAGATTCTACACATTTATTACATGCATCTTGTGTTGGTGCTGATATTTTTATAACAAAACCAAAACCATAGTTGCCATATCTTTTATATTCTACATCTATGTTATAAGTAATAGGTTTTCATTTTTAAGGATGTCACAAATTCTATTTCTTTAGAGCTAATTTTTGCAAACGGTTCTTTTTACATATTGTTTATACTTATAGTTATCTAATTTTCGTGTATGTAAAATATAAAGAATGAAAATATAGTTTTGCAAGTTAAATGTAATCATAATTGCAATAACATGCGCCATACAATACAGGAGTTTTAATTATTGACGCTTTAAAATATTCAAACATGAAAGGAAACAAAATTCAATTAATTAACTGCAACTTAAATGTTACACAAGATAAAATTAAACGTCAGTTTCAACATTAATTTTTATAAACACTTCAAGTTTTAGGCTTAAGTAGTTATTTTCAAAATTCGTTTAGAGATTTAGAATTAAAGAAGCATATAATAATATATGAAATAGGAAATGCGGTTGTACAACAGTTACTCAATAATATATCTAGGTACACAATCTTTTGCATGTTATTTGTAATAATCTTACACTATATACGCATATTATGATCATCATTCTTATACCCAAAATAGGCGTAATAAAAAATAAACGGCGTCATACTGCCCCAACAAAACCTATGTGTATGGCAATTAATATTTTGGTTTTATTAGAAAAATATCAGCGCCAACACTAGATGCATGTAATAAATGTGTAGAATCTGTTTATTAAATTATGTTATTAAATGACCAATGCAAATAAAGATTCCATTTAGAACAAATTAAGTTAAGCAAAGCCATCAAATCAAATCTTTCTCTCTTAGCTTACGTCGTTACATACAGAATGCATTAAATAAAAACAAATAAGCCTAGTTTATTTCAAATCAAACGGCTCACGAGGCGCAATAGAATTTTCTATTACAAAGTTAAACTTTTCTGGTTTGTCTGCAGCTCAGAAAACATTTTCATTTGTATTTATGTTTAGAGCTAAAAATAAAATTTAAAAAACAATTGTTGATTCACAATTTGCACTACAATTTGCGTTTTTCAAAATTTTGGTGCTATAAAACAATGCATGTTTACTTCTCCACTGCACTGTTGCTTAAAGGCATTCTTCTAGCGTGATACATTATGCATGCTTCTAAAAAACTGGAGGCTGAAACAACTGGTTTCCAGAAATTTAATCGTTTAGGTATTTTTTGACATTCATCCGCGTCACATTAACGCATCTGCGTTTGGGTCACTTGGCCAGCAATCTATTTGCAGGCGGAATCTTCTGGCTCGACAAGGTCATAAAAAAACACTCTGGTAGTGAGCAGTGGCTTTTGAAGTACATTTACATTTATTGAAATGGAAGTTATATTTAAACATAACATTTGGTTAAGTTAAATAAAAAAAATAATGAAGTTGTAAAAGTACTTTTTAACCAACATTGCAACAGTATAACCTAAATAACGCATTTACATTGTCCGGCTGTGAGATTCTTGTTCTGATATTTTGGCACACAGTGTAATTAGCACCTTTGTGCGCTGCAAATCTGACAAGACAAGTCTTTTCTCCATCCAAGAACGAACCCCCTTGAATTTGAATTTGGAATCATTTTATCATCACAGTAGTCTTTTTTGAATATATTTATAAGCTGCAAGCAATTTTAGGATTTTATCGGGAACTTCTACTGGGTTATAAATATTTCATGTAGCATTAAATACACATGGAGTTTTACTATAACTTGCTAAAAATGAGTTCGAGGGATTTCGCTTATGTTGTCTTCCAAAACAAAGTATTTGGTCGTAATGGCGTCTAACTATTACACGGCTACCAGCAAAATGGCGTTGGCCATTGGCATTTGTTATTGAAATAGCAGTAAATCATGAAATTTATATAGTGCGCGGTTTCGCTGTTGTACGTTGGTCTAAGAGGAATTCATTCAAATAGTTTCCAGGAACTTTTACTGTTATACATCATGCTGTGGAATGTATCACTTTTTTAAAAGTACAGTAAAGTTCACTTAAAAGGGATTCTGTTAAAAGGGAAAACAGCCTAAACGGGACAGATTTGAAGTTTTTGTTGGCCAGCCTATGATGCAATGTTAAAATTTTCCGGTTATAAGGGAACCGCTAAAAGGGATTATTCGGAAAAGGGACTTTTTTTTACCCTTTTTGGTTTTTTTTGTCACTTAAAAGGGATTTTTGAAAAAAATAGTAGTATTAAAAAGAAAAATAATACAGAGCCGAACGAGTGGAGCACTAACTGCAACTAAACTGCACTCATCTTATCTCTTATCTAAACATGGATGACAACTTATTGACTGAAGAGGAAATTACTGAGGAAACAATAGTCAACATCAACAATAATTATTATTCAAAGTAACGACCCGGATGAGGACTCTGACGATGAAGAAGAAACTGTAGAAGAAGAATTTCCTCTTAACTCCAAGTGTTTTTGAAGCATCAGATATGATAGAGAAACTACAACTATATTTTTTAGGGCACACAAATACTGAGAACACTGAATTTTCGAATCTTCATAATTTAAGTTTATGTGTGCGTCAACATCAAAATCAAAATAAATGTAAACAAACTGAATTAAGTGACTTTTTTTAATCTAAATAACTGTCCACGTACAACATTGTATATAACTTACTCTTTTACAAAGAATAAAATCTGAATTTTTTAAAACATAATAACCGCTTAAAAGGGAAATCCCTTAAATGGTTAACAGGGAATTCGGTTATAAGGGACAGATTTGGTCGGTCCCGCGGAATCCCTTTTAAGTGAACTTTACAGTATATCTCAAAATCAATTACCATTTCCTTAATCCTTAAGGAAGAATAAATTAATTTTAAAGTTTTAAAACTGAATTCTATAGCAACATTTTTAAATATTCAATTCTAAAGAGAACGTAAATATTAATATACTACTGATACTACAATAGCATTTGCCATACTGATGCTCCATCCAGACTATGATAGGTATACGATTATAGTCAATTGAGGTTGGTTTGTCAATTGACTGTAACCTATCATCAATAACCCTCATAGGCAGTGTGGATAGGTTTCGCGCTTTCCAGTTTAAACTCAATGACTATCGTAGGTGCCTATGATCATAGTCTGGATGGAGCATGACACAGTAAGAACGTAATACAATTTTGAAAATTCACACATGAAGTTTTAGATAATTTACCATTTATGTGTATATTAAATCAAATAAAAATAGACTAAACTAGTTATCTAATAAATTCATATTATATAGGTTATTATGAGCTATTCAACATAGATTCTTGTATTTTTATTTTCCTGAATATTGAGTTTATTGTGTTTTCTCGACGAATTTTCGGTTTAGCTTTTTAACATTCACGACTATGGGCAATTTCATTTTAATAATATTGCTCATCAGGATTTGAAATTTTTACTTTGAAAATATTAAACTAAATTATAATGCAGTCAAGATTTCAGATTTTATAAATTTATGCCACACATTAAATTTTCATCAACATGTTAGTTTCTCTAAATATAATTATCTTTCATCAATATTCCACACTTTCTTTCAAAATTCTGTGAATTATTTCTTATTAATTTATAAATATATTTTTTTTAGAGTTATAATTCAAAAACCATAAAGTATATTATAGCATAGTATTGAAAATATTGAAATTATTGAAATATTTGGACTGCCACATTATAGCTAAATATTGCTCAATCATGTTTAATACAAGTGCAAGTGCTAAAAAAAACATCCTGCAAACAAGTAAGTGTTAATTTGCAGTATAAACAAACAGATTTATATTGAAAAGCGTAAAAGCGTTACACTGAACACTGCTAGAAAAACTTACTAAAATATAAATATTTTAACTTTTTATTCAAACAGTGCACCCCATATATTTTTTTCACAGTTTGGTATTATATAAACACCATTATGTATATTAAATTTCTACGCATTAAAAGAACCACAGCTTTTTGTTTGATGTTATCTCATTTTGTAATAAAAGTCTTGATACTCAGCACCTAAATTTATTGTCAAGACCTGAAATGTTCGGAGCATGTATTTAATGTAAGATTCATTTTTATAACAACACGTGCTAACAAAAATGCATGAAGTTGCCACAGTAGCCTATATAATTGAAAAACAATTTAGATGATAGCTTTTATTTTTGTTTGTATTTTTGTTTAGCATAAAGAGGAGAATTAAAAAAAATATTGTGCATTTGAAGTAGGTATAACTTATGTTTTTAAAAATTTGTTTTTTCATGAAAAATAAAGCTTTGATTTTAAAACGTTGCTTACACATTTTTGTCCAACGTAACAGATTATGTATACAATCCGTTGAAGAACTTGCAGGTGGAACAACTAGTTTCCTGGAGTTTAGTCTTGTATACAGTCAGTGTAAAAACAAATAATTGATGTTCTACAGATATTTAAGTAAAGCATTTGTTGTAATTATTCATTGCAACGATTATAGGGTACAGATTTTTTAAAACCTAGAGTTGTATTGGTTATGCGTTATAATATTAGTGATCTCTTGCCCCGTAAAATTTAATATTGATGAGTTCTTCTTTTTGTCATGGTCAGGACTAATTTATACACTTGTCGGACCGAATTTTCTGAATAATGCAAAACTTGAGTCAGTCTATAGTGACATGGGTACCCCTACAGTTGATACAAAATAAAATATAATTATTAGTTTGTAAACACTGCTTGGTTCATGTTTTTTCTAAACTGTGAGCCAAAACAATGCAAAAAGGTAGATTTGGGTTTTATTTTTGTGCAAAATTATTACGGATTACGAGTTTAAGTTGTAAAATTACATACCACTGTTATTTTCGTGATGCTGCATGGTATACTTGATTTAGAAAATGTACGTGTTTTTTTTGTGTTATTATGTGTAGTTTAATAACCACGCTTGGATAAAAATTGATAATGGGTGAGCGCTCGTTTGTTAGTTTACTTACTACAGCAATATTCAATATTTCCCCATAGCAGAACCAAAATGCTATCAACCGTCGATACGGAATACACAACAAATAAATTAATTCTAGTCGGCGTTTAACTACACCTTGTAACGCATTCCAAATGTAACGTATGATTGAAACAAGTTTTAACATATCCATTATGTATGTTATGCTATTTATGCATAAGTTACTTATTAACCTATTAATTCTTATTACTTTTCAATTCACAAATATTTCCTCGCACCACAAGGTTTTACCACAATACTAACAAAATATTGTATGGCTTTGAAATCTTACAATAATAATATTTCTTTTGATATTACTAAAATGTAATTTGGTTTGTGAATTCCGTTAGATATTTACAAAATATAGCTTAAGCTTTATGAATTTGAAATTATTTACGTTTCGATTAGAAATACTGATATTGTAACACATTTTTTTATATTTATTCACACAGTTGGATTTTTAAATTTAAAATAGTAAATACAAAGACTACGCTATAATAAATATCAGCCTTGACAGGATGAACGTTTCTTTATTGTTTTCAAAGTTTCAAATTTATAGCGTTTGTTTAGTTAGATATTACAAGTGGATTAGCACCGGAAAAATCTTACATACTGGATTGTTGTTTTTTTCACTTTGTTTCTCAAATAAATAAGAAATTCTTAATATTACATTGTGTATTTGAAATATAGTACAAAACTTTTTTGAACTTCAGGCTTGCTGAGAAAAATATTAGCGAAATTCATTTTTGCAACCATATAAAAATAATAGAAGTTATACTACTTTGACGTTTTCCCACATATTAAGAAGGTTTTGATTCTCTTTTCAACAACGTTACGTTCCAAAACCGAAACAAATAGGAAAAAAACAAAACTCATTAAATGTTTCAATTACGTAATTCAAATATTTACTTAATCTACCAATTCAGTAATAAGGGCTTGGGGCAGAGACAAAATCCTAGATCCACAACTGAACGATAGTAATTTATTTCAAATTTTCATGATTTCAGCATAACCACAGCATTTTTTACTTGCAATTGTAAGGCAGACATAGTGACGTCAGGAAGTTTTAGAACGCTAAATGGCATGAAGACAATGTAGGAGTTTAAATACAAGTTTTCCTAGAATGACGAAAATGATAAAAGTTATAAGGACGTGGCGGTGACGGGTACGCAAAGCTACTTATCATTTTACTCCAAGACGATTTTGTGATATGAAGCACGCAGTTCAATGTAACTATTGAATAAAAATTGATCCGCGTTGAGCATTATTCATGAAATTCTAAAGTAAGACGTTAAGTAGGTTTGTTGCTTTTTCTTGAAAGGCAATATTACTGGCAATGTTTTCTTACTGAATTGATTTTATCTTACGATTGATAATTAATTGACTTTACCATAATTATGTCTTGTTTGTTACTGTACATATTATTATAGGCATATTAAAGTATTCCATAAAATTATATAAAAACTTTTAGGATAATATATTAAAGTAGGTTTCTGTAATGAAGACTAAAATAAAAAATAAAAACCAAGTACGTTGGGTTGCTTAGCAACTTGCAGAATTATTTCAATCATCACTTATGCCTTTATCTTACGCTACGAAAATAACAACTAAAAGAAAAATTTCAATGCAGGAGCATACATTATTGTAATCCAAATGAAATGCTATTATTGTGCTTTCGACGCAATGTGCTTAGCTTGTTCACTTTGCAAGAAGTAAAACTGCTAAAAAAGGTGAAATATATTTAGTTCACGGGTCTACCTACAATTACAAGCAAGCAGGAGAAGTCTCCGTTTGAATAGTAACGCAGAGCAAACTATGATATAATATACTTTAAAAAGCTTATAGCTACAAGCAATACAACTTTCTGACAAAAAGATTTAAAAACCTTCAAAAACTTATTGGAACTTTTCCAAACCAGAAGAATAAACTAAGTAAATTCAATCTTAAGATACTTAAGAACCCGTAGATGCAGAGTTTATTAATAAATAAATAATAAATTACTTCTTTTTAACTGTAAAAAATATAATATATTCACTGATTTGAATTTGAACACAACGTTTCAAAACTAATTTATTTGGCAGACAATTATTGTATTGCTTTTAAATGTTCAAGCAGTAACCTAGCAGTATATTATCAAGCAGTGTCGCAGTTTAGTTATTGATATTATTAATCAATGAAGTCAAAAAAATTTAAGAATAGATCAACGAAGTAAAGGTAGTTAAAAAAAGTCAAAACGTAGGTAATAGGTAATATAGTAAGAGTCAGATGTTGGTTATTATCGAGACTGATCATCCTCTTGTGTGGAATCCCTGGTCCTTCCTTTTCCAACCTTTGCTGGTCTTTTTCGTTTAGGTTTTGCAGCTATAGGTAAATCTATGGCTTTGTTGGGGAAGGAATGAAGATTATTGTGGACTGCAAGTCCGTAAATGTGTTTACACACACATTTTTCGTTGAATCGTAGTCTAACGTCATCCAAGTTTATCAATACTGTTTTCTTCTGACAATTTTTACCTACAAGCTTAGTTAGTTCAACTGTATTTTTTTTAAGCTGCTAAGAGAATGTAAAGTTCCTAAAAAATTGTCTCCTGGAAAAATTATTATTATGCCCCAAATTTTGTCTGCAAATTATATTGAATTTGTCTGCAAATTCGTTTTCGTCCATCAAAACAATTTTATTTGTCTGCAGCGTTAAATTACCACCCCTTTTTGAAGTTGAAATTACGATATTTTCTCATTATACTCAATCATTACAACGCCTTTCACACCATACAAATTAGCTTCAGGCGCGTCGGAACGAACTTTTGCATGGGGGAGCAAGACTTATGCACCTAAAAATCTGCGTGATTTGTCTATCGTTAGCTCGAAGTAGATGCTGACCACTGAGCAAATATAATTAAGCTACAACGAAATAGCAAATTATTATTGTAACAACAATTATAAATTTTAGTTAAACCACTCGAATAATATAATTAGGTTCCAATGTTCTTTACAAACATTACCATCTCAATTTATTTACTACCTATTTATTCGTTAAATACTTTTAAGTGACAGCTATATCTCACAGTTAAGTCGTCTGTGAATAATATTTGTTGGCAGTTAGTTTGACCGCATCGAAAATTATACCGTGATTTGCAGAAAAAAACATTTCAAAGGCAATAACAAGGCCTTGTTGCCTGTTGCTATTAAGTGTAACCGCACGTATAAGTATTTCGTATTTGATCACATTCCATTATTGGCAGCCGCGTCAGAAAGTAAAGCTCGACATTTTTTGCTAACAAATTCAGTGAATATTTAATATTCCTTTCACCCAAATATTATCCAGTAGCTGTGAATAAGCACGCATAATACAAAGAAATTTGAGACAATTTTAATTCATTGTTGTCCTTAGATAGGACTTCATACATTTCAAAATAGAGAAACTGCCTTCAGAATACGTCTAACTTCTTGGAATTACTAAAAGTATTTTTGATAATTCCTTGCGCTTCAATATCACACACAGAGTATTCGGTAATAAATTTGAATAGAAATTTACCACCTTTCAATACTGTTAAAATTTTAATTATAGAAATATAATGAAACTAATTAATTTTAAAAGTATCAGATTTAAGTATCCCTGATCCGTAATGACACAACATATTAATTATAACCAATCGGAGCTGTTGTATTTAAATGTATATGACGGTTGTTAGTTGTCGCATTTACCTTAGAGCTGTTCCTGTTTTCTTTGACTTTTATTAGTGATCAAAATGGTCTGGTCTGGTCTGGTGCGAGGATTTCGGACAAGACCAGATTTCTATGGTCTGACCATATGCAAACTTGTTGAGGGAAGCTAGCGAGATAAATATGTTTTCTGCTCTATTTTAATGAATTATTTATGTATATCTGTTTCTGTATTTGAATATTAGAATTAAAATCATTTTTTTTAAGTCAAGTAATGTTCAGGTTTTGTAGAATCCAGCGAAACATGTTAGGTTAAATTCCTTTTGTAAATTATTTTTGAAGTTTTCTTGGTCCGAAATGGTCTGGTCTGGTCTAGTCCGAAGGGGATGTAGGACCAGACCAGACCATTTTGATCCCTAACTTTAATAGGGCGGTCACTGTTTTCACTATGTAGTTCTGGATTCTTTTGGGAAAAAAACCTAATCTACTCAGTTTGTGTTGTTTACCAGAATGCGATTGTCCTGTGCAAGACATACTGACCATCTGTTTTTGTTTTGAAATGGTAGAATTACAGCATGAATTACACTTTGATTAAGTAACTCATTTAAAACATCTTCATAATTCTATAAACCTACTTTTAACTACTTTAAATCTTCACATTAAGTTGAACTTTTGGTATCTGCCTGTGGATCCAACAGAAAGTAGATTACTTGATTCTTAATTTGTAATTTAAAAACCCAGAAGCTTTCTATATTTTGTATTTAACCGGGCAGTCTAAATTTTTAAGTATAACTGTGTATATAAATATTTCACATTTTAAATGCCAAACTTGGCAATTAATGGAAAATGGAAATCTTTAATGTCTAATGGTGCATAGGTAAAATAAATGTATAGTTTTTCACTAAAATAATGGGGGGGCAAAACGATACCTTTTGCCCCCCCCCCCTGCCCCCGTGGTTCCGACGCGCCCGAGCTTACAAAATAGTTAAAACTTGTTTTGTCTTAATTACGGCTTCGTAATGCGATGATGCGTTAGATTTCTCTCTCATCTTGTGCCCAAAAATAAACTGGATACATATGAGCGACGCCAAGCTGGATCATCTATTACGTTATTGTAACCGCAAATTTTATTTAAAAAATAACGACACTATCAGTTTTAGTGAGTGAATTTATGTTATTAAAAAATATCGAACAATTTCTTTTCATACTTACACTTAGGTCATTTTATATCTGCATTAACTTAGCCGCAAGCGTGAAAATAAAATAGTTTTGAGTCATTTTGCTTTGAATTATAGGTCATTTTGGTTCTTCACTGACGATGTGCGCCTAGCCTAAAAAATTGCATTCTGCGTCAAAATGGTATGGATTGTAATGGTCATCGGAAAAAGATGCATACATAATTCATAAATGGCACTAGATGTTTTGATTTAATAAAAAACGTCAAATTCTACACCTGTTATGAACCATAATCAATACTACCTTGCTAAAATGTTGAAACGGGAAGAATGCAAGAGTATTCGTGGTTTTTAAGTTATTTTGAAGTATTATTCATGAACAAGTAGTTGTCGAAATTCATATTTTACCTTTTAAGCATCTTGTATCTACTCTAATGCTGCGACCTCACCAAAAGATATCAATTATAAATGAGTATATTTGGCCTCTACTAATTTATCCACTACAAATGGCCCCTTTGCATAAATTGCCCAAGTCATTTTTAATGGATGTGGATTGAATAATTCGAAGTTCAGTGAAAGAAATTCTTGGAATTCCTACTGATACGCCAAATGCAATGCTCTACACGTCCAAATATTTAAGAGGGCTTTCTATAACCAAAGCTGAATGGGAGGCGTTTTTGCAGCATTATAACATATGCTTGGTTTTACTAAGTTCAAATGATATTTATGTTCCATATGCAAAGGATATTTCAGAAGAACTAAATCAATGTGAAAAGACTCTAAATTTCACGGAAGAGGAGTTATTGGAGTTGAACGACCCGGAAGTGGAAAGTAAAATTACTAAACGAATGCGTAAAAAACTTCAAGAAAAGGAATTTACATCGTGGTCCGTTATGAAATTACGTGGTGAAGGGGTATGTCAGTTCAAAGACAACCCAGGAGGGAAGAAAATGCTGATGAAAAAAATGGGGATGACAACATCGGAATGGGTGACTACTTTAAAGATGAATGCGAATGTTACTAGTGTCAGAGTAATTCCTGGAAGAAGCCTAGATGGAATCCAGTGCCGACATTGTGGTGCTGAAAAAGAAAGCCTTGGTCATGTCTTAGGGTCCTGTATTCGGGGAGAACTCTTACGCAACAGTCGTCATCACGCTATTCGGGAAATCATTGCCAAAGTGCTTGATGCCAGAGGTTTTGTGGTTGAACAGGAAGTGCATTGTGTTGCTGAAAATGGATCTACTAGGAGAATAAATATTTTGGCATACAATTCTTCAACCAAAGTTGGATGCATTTTGGATCCTACAGTTCGATTTGAATTTGGTGACAGTAATGAACAGGCGATAAAAGTGGACCAGGAGAAAAATAGAATTTATGAACCTTGTGCTAAATATTTCTTGGAAAAATGGGATCTGCGTAGTATACGAGTAATAGGACTTTATATTGGTGCACGTGGGACCATAACAAGTTTTTTCAAGGAGTGGGCTAAATCATTTAGCATACCGCCGAAAGTAGTGGATGATATTTTAATGATCGCTTTGAAAGGATCAATAAGGATTTATAATCATCATTTATATACTTGAAATTTATGAGTAGGATATTTTTTCCATTGCGTTACGAAAATGTTAAAATTATGATAAGAAAGTATTGTTTTGTATACTGAACTGCAAGGTTATTGCAATTGTGCAACAGTGACTTAATAAAGTTTTTTCTCTCTTAACCGAATTCCTTGTTCTTTGTTACTTTTCGAAAAGGCTGAGAGATAAAGGGAGAAAGTAAATTTCTATTTACAAAATCTGTGAGTGAACTACATCCTTTTAAAATGTTTGTGATGTGTTTGTCAATTTAAGTCGAATACAAGAGCTTATGAATTTGCGTCAATCTGAAATTTCATTTGCAATTGATTGGCGTTGAAGCTTAATTTCGTTAAAATACCTGAATTAAAAAAACAAAATTCACTAAAGTTTAAAGATGAGAAAATGTATGGGGTTGTTAACATCAAACCATGCAAATTACAGTACAACCATTAAGTAGCTGTGGTGCATTTTAGTTCAATTATGGCTTTTCATAATGCTAGTTTAGGCACCCATTAGAAAATGGCCAAATCTAAAATTCCAAAAATGTAATTACGCAACGCAGAATATATCTTAAGTATTCTTAAATTGATTTAGCAGTTAAAATGTTTTGCCCATATTCCAGAGAAAAAGATTATAAATTATTTCTATTTGTAGTTCCAATGTAGCTCATCGCAGTTTATGTGATGCAATTATGATTTTCTTCCCTACTGATGAATGATTAATTTATACTTGTTAATAAGCTTGACTGGCACTGAAATTGCTTCGTTTTATTGTACAGCTAAAATTGGAATTTTTGATTGTTTCCTGCAATATTGTTAAGTATAGCGACTACTCGGAGCTATACGGTAGAGTTATTTATTTAAAGTACATTGCACTAGTACATTTAAGAATAAATAGTTAATTCATGAGATGATGATAGCCATACGGAAATGACATTGAATCTTAACATGTTATTTTATTGTGTAAATTAAAATTGATGTAAGAGCGGATGAAGCTGCCAAAATAATTAAAGGAGAATTTAATAGAAAATATGTATTAACCAATAATCTTATTGAGTCAAACTTGAATTGAGTTATAAATTGTAAAATGAGCAAATCATTATTCATAAGAATGATTTTATGAAATGTCAAGCAAGGGCATGGTTGAGCAATAGCGTATGCTAAATGTAAACTTGAAATAATTAATGTAATGTAAACTAAAACAATGTTCACAGGAAACAGAATTGAAATCAATAGGAAAACTAAAATGTAAAATGATTATCACTTCGCCATTCAACAAATTAGCTTGAACAATCATTTGTACTAAAACACTGTGTTTTATTTACTTCCAAATCATTAAACTCGTTAGACCTTGATTTCACTAGAAAAGTTAACAATTGTTAGCCTTAAGAAACACGCTTTCAGAGTTAACCATTGTTAAATCTGAAAGCGAGTTTCTTAAAGCTAACAATGGCTAACTTTTCTAGTGAAATCAAGGTCTTACACTGTTTAATTCACAAGCAATTATCCACTCACACAATTTACTTACCACTCACGCATACACACTACCATACACAATCAATTAAAGCACAAATCAATCTTTGATCTCAAATCTCTCTAAAGTTAACAATATTAAAAGGTATTATTGCAGACTTTGTTTCTTTCCTAATATTTTAAACTGACTTTCCATTGCTAAACGCTAAATAGTATACGTAAAATAGTTATCAATTTCAACATAAATTGGGTAATTAATTTGTGGACATTGATTTATTGATTTTCGTCATCAATTGCGTCAATCCAAAACACTAAATGTAAGAACAAAGTTAAGTTATGCTAGAAAATTTAAAAAAAAATGAGAAATTGATTTCCATGGCGTCAAATATTTTATACGTGTGGCAAGGACGGAAACCTGGAACTGGAACTACACCAAGGCACAAAATAAATAAATAAATAAAAAATTAATGCTCATTTATTACTGTAAACAAATTTTAATTTAAATAACAAAATAATTGTATTTATAATATAAATGTCTGGAAAAATGTATTATCGGGTGTAAATAAACTTGATTTCGTACGCTGTTCTTTTGGAGAAGTGAAAAATCCACAAACCTATAGGTTTACCTATACCTACCAACGACTTAGACCTTGATTTCACTAGAAAAGTTAACCATTGTTAGCCTTAAGAAACACGCTTTCAGAGTTAACCATTGTTAAATCTGAAAGCGAGTTTCTTAAGGCTAACAATGGTTAACTTTTCTAGTGAAATCAAGGTCTTACTTGCAGAATCATAACTTATTATGGGCCGGTTAAATGCAATCGCAAGTGTACGTACCTAAGACATACTGCATGCCAAAACAAAACAGTAATTGCTCATGCTAGAGTACATGTAAGCATTGAATACAAAAATATTAAATAGCTGCAGCCTAAACAATTACCTAAGAGGTCGTCCATAAACAATTTCACTTAAAATATCCTGATTTCCTGTATCATATGATCCCCTATAACGAGTTAATTTATTGGAAACTACCTGTGACGTTACTTATGGTCCACCACATAGATAACATTCGTACTGCAGTATTTATTCCGACATATCTCAATGTTTAGGCTTTAGTAGTCATTTTAAAACTAGATTTCGAGATTATAGTGTTTAATTTGAAATTATTTAGAGTACTTAGTAATTAGTTGCAGCTATGAAACAGCATTCGAATTTTAACTTCTTCATTGGGTTTGTATAATTATCGGTAAAAATATTAAACGGCTCTAAACTTCTTCATCTACTATTTTATGAGTTATTGCATCTAATGGCTCAGTAATATTACTACAAATCAAAATCAGTTTCGTCTAATTCTAAACTGAAATTCATTTTTAGGTAAGTAGATGCTTTTATTCTGAAATATTTTGTCCTCCAGTGACGCCCATTTCTAATAGTTTCTTCTATTTTCCAGTGACATTTGCTTCTCAGAGTATTGCTTCAAACTGTAATGAACTTTATGTCAAATATTACTTAAACCTTTTTTTCAAAACTACTTTAGTTAAAGGTAAAGCATGCTTAACGATCACAGATTCCATTTAAAAATTGTGTTTAGAGTCATAATATGTGATTCAAAAAAATCCTTTGGATTTTACATGTTTATTTTAACGTCGTTTGGTATTTTTTCTTCACTTTTTCAACCATGTAATAGCAGGCGATTTTGAACGTTGTCCTTGTTCCCAGCAGACACGCGTACTGATTAAGTAGAAAGCAATAGAAGGTCCTTTCCAACTTTTAACTGTCACATCACTCATAAATTTATAAAGTCAAAGGAGACTATTGTCACTTTAATTCAGTTGTTGTGGTTTTATAGGCTTTGAACAAAATTGCACTAAAACATTTTTATCTGCAAACCTTGCAATTTAGAAAACTAAAAATCATAATGTGAAGGCAGCCATAATCAGAGCATTCAAATACTAAGGGTTGTTATTGGATTGAAATTATGACTTTTGTTTTTAAATACTGTATAATTTAAATAAAATATGTTAAATTAATATAATACTAATGTTGAAGTAATTTCCAATTTTATGTAAGCTGTGAACTATTAATGTTGGATTTTCAATTTTGTTATTGATTTCAAAACTTGCTGTATCGTGTGTACAAGCCAACTTTATAAATGAAGACAAATAACATTATTTGGGATATCATTCAATAGCTTTCGGTGTACAATTCGATCAACTTAAATATCCGTATCCGTGTAGAATTTGTTATTTCCAAAAGTTTGTTTAATGGTGGGATATGAATATAACGCAGTTTTGTTAACTCCTGCGTTAATTCCATTAACTTATTGTAAAACAACTACTGATGGCATAATCCATTACTATTTACGCCCATTTGTACGTAGTAAATCAGGCCTATCGGATAAATGCATCATAATTTACACTGCATTTGCGTAATACTACACGCCGTAAAACGTTTCAACTCATTACCTTCACCATCTGTGTAAACCTATTGTTTACAAAAAAATGAGCGAACGTCAAACTGCATTAATAATTATATTTATGCAGCAGTTTTGAAATTTAATTCTACCACTCTCAGAATATAGGCTTTAATAGTGATTTTCTAAAATCAGAATACCTTAAGAGATGGTAAAGCTAAAGATAAAAATATAAAAAGTAGTACAATCGCACAGTATAGTTGTACCGCAATATTCCAGAATGTTTAGCACCTGAGGATATTATGCACTTTAAATAAGGGAAGTATAAGCCAAGTAAAATACGAACGACTCCAAACTGTACCACAGGTCACAGTTTGCTTTACAAAACCCACTGGATCGCTCAATCGCTCTTATGACAGTATGATGCAGAAATGCTATAAACCGTTGCGCTGATTTTATATCAGCACTTTATGTGCATATGAAAATCAAGTGGAGTAACAGAGCATGCAACAACAGTGACTAGTGTAACTGTATAAATAATATGAATAAATATTTAAATTTATTGAATAAATTTTTAAATTTTATGAATAAATATGAATAAATACATTTTGACAATCAAGACAAAAAAATTGATAAACGACATGTGCTTTCTAATTATTTTGTTCCTGAAACTGTTGATTACTTCAAAATATAGTATTAGGAACCGATTTCAGCTAACAGTTCAATACATAAAAAAACTATGCACACATGGCAGATGGTGTTAAAATTTAAATTTAAATGTGTTTTAAATGCCACTTATGGCTGAAAACAATTCATAACACATCAGTTTGTGCAATTTGTTCTGTGTAATTTTTGTGGACTATTAATTAATTAGGATATTAAAAAATAACAGAGTTGAATTTTGTAGAAACCTATATACTTTTTTTCAGGTTTAAACTTCATGTCAAATTCTTTGTGGTGTAATGAAATGTAATTTAATGTAAACTACAAATGTTATGACGTGCAAACTAAATGTGTCCCTCAATTTGATTACAAATTTTAATTAACTCCATATTTTGTACTTTTACAGAGTAAGTCGTGAAGCTTACATCAGAGGTATAGCAATTACATGCATGTTAGCGTATCGTTTCATTTATTTATTAATTGTTAAAGTAGTCACACAAATAAAAACTAAATTATTTTTAAAATTTAGAATAAAAATCTGCAAAATAATCACTGACTATTATTGTTTTATATTGCATTATATAGTTTACTTTACGTAGGGTTAGCCTAACGTACAATTCATGCGCATTCCATACGTTGCCTCAAAGCAAAACTAATATTGAATGGCTTTAAAAACTTACTAAAACACTACTTACATCGATGCTTCTGAAATGTTATTTATTTTGGGCATTCCATTAGCCATACTAAATGTTTACATATTTATTCAACAAAATTCAATTTGATTTTTACTTTTAAATAATTCCTACCTATCTACATAATTTAGCAACCTTTGGCAATTCTTAACCGAATTAGACATGCGATATGTCATTTTGAAGCTCTTTTAAAATAAAAAATATGAAATTCTTTGAAAATCGAAAATTATTTAATTTACTATTTCTTTTAATCATAATTAACTTTAAATGTCCAATTTTAAATTGAAGCTTTCATAATTCGCGCGCCAATCGCAATACATACTGTTCTTCTCCTTATTCTCGTCATTTTGATACATCACTTCTTTATATTTGAAGAGAGTAACCGGTCGAAATTTGACATTTTAGGTTTGGCGGGAAATTAAAATTTTCAATATCCCCTTATTTCTACA
The DNA here is from genome assembly GCA_949802685.1 of Dicyrtomina minuta. Classification (NCBI taxonomy): domain Eukaryota; kingdom Metazoa; phylum Arthropoda; class Collembola; order Symphypleona; family Dicyrtomidae; genus Dicyrtomina; species Dicyrtomina minuta. Next base: position 135,031,325 of record OX461808.1, on the reverse strand, counting down.
TGTCTACATAATTTCTCTCATTTTTGCATTTCTCAATGACATTTGACATGCAATATTTGATTTTGAAGCTCTTAAAAACAAAAAATTTATTTAAATTGCAATTTATTACATTTAATTTTTTTAATTATAATTAAATTTTAAATAGCAATTTTTTAATACCGATTTTAGCATTAAAGAGTAATACCCCATATTACTGTTAAGGCTACCAAAAAACAAGGGCTTTAGCCCTTGTTTTTAACTAAATAAATACCCTGAACTCATCTAAAACAGCCTTACAGAATGCACTTAACTTCATTGTAATCAACATTTGAACCTTATGATATTCGCAAAGTAGGCTAGTGCCAGTGCCAGAGACGGAAAATTAAAATTTAGATTAGAGTCGCTTGTTGTTGTATTATGGTTTTTAATTAGATAAAAAAATTCTCATATCATTTTCATTTAAAATATAATACTAAAACTTTTAATACTTATGGCCTATGGCTTAATAAGAACAATAATAAACACAAATATTTTTGCCGTTCAACTGTCCCAAACAAACGCTATTTTTGGTTCGAATAAATCATTCTATTGTAATATTTTAATTTAATGCTAAAAAAACAACTTGTTTATCCTAAAAATAAGCTAAGCAAACGTATTGACATGTCCCGACTCTATGAAATGTTTAGTATATTTACAATTAATGAGCGAATTGTTTACATTACTTTTTCCATGACTCGTACTTTAGTAAAACAAAATGATAAGCTTGACTGCATTATGCAAGTTTGTGATTCCAGAGTAGGGCTTAATTTGCGTAACAATCTCAAACTTACAGTATTAGGAGATCCACATTTTTTCGTAAATCGTTTTAATACAGAGCTGTTATACTCTGGAATGGACTGCCAGTAAATATTGTTAGGGTAGACTTGCATAAAGATTCTCAGTTTGAGCTTGGTAAGTGGATACTATTAGTAAGCGAAATGATATGTACATATAACTTTTCCTAACAATTTATTTTAATCTGTATAATTTATTGGATTTCGTGAACAGGCAAATGCTCGATTTATTTTTCCCGGTCACCTACACTTTAGATGTTTTAAAATAGGATATGTATGTAAAACATATACTTTATGAAATCATAATCTTTAACAACTACTTTACCGTAAATTTTTTGTTTATATTATCAACAACAATCTCAGAATGCTTATAATTAATCGTGTTTGTACCTATAAATAAATGATCTTTCGTTTCATTTATATATCTGTAGAATAGTTAATTTACTATTAAGTAATTCATGTCAATTCCTAGAAATATGTGTATTTTCACTTTGTGTTTGAGACAATAAAGCCATTACATTACATTACATTACATTACGTTACATTACATTACATTACATTCTTTGCAACACTTTACTTAGTTTTGTCAAAACAAGGAACTCATTATGGTCAACACATTACGAGAATTAAACCAGTAATTAATTACTTAATGCATAATATTACATCGAGGCAAAGCATATTAAACCATGCGAACTACAAACAATACACCTAGGAAATATATTGTGTCGATACCTTTTAATTTCTTCAAATGTGACGGTGCATCACATTATTATGACTTACATAAATGTTAAATCCACGCTAAAATTGTGCGAAGTTAAAACACTAAGACCTTGATTTCACTAGAAAAGTTAACCATTGTTAGTCTTAAGAAACTCGCTTTCAGATTTAACAATGGTTAACTCTGAAAGCGTGTTTCTTAAGGCTAACAATGGTTAACTTTTCTAGTGAAATCAAGGTCTAAGAGGAAAATCTTTGACAATTTTGGTATTCTTACATCAAATTGGCAGTTTCAGTGTGTTCAAAAATTTGTCAGAGAGAAACAGATGGAGAGAAAGAAAGGTAATTCTTATTTACAATACTTGTAGGTGAAGTGACCTACAGCAGTACAGCACCACAGCCTTTCATTTTGTATATTCTTTTTTTGTTCAAACCGTTTAAAGGAATCTATCAGTTATAAAATTGATAGTCTGGATTCGGATTCACAATTAAATGGCGTTGAACCTCGATTTCGTTACGTTGTTAAATTAAGAATGCCAGTCGTGCGTTTTAGTTACAAGGAATAATTTCTGACAATGTTCCCGTCGTTTTAACACTTTTACCTTGGGTTTATAATGCAAAACACTAACGTACAGTAGTTGTATTTCCTTTTACTTTAAATAAGATGTAGGTGTTCACGCAGTATTACTACTATTCTGTAATGAAGTTCTACTGAACGGCAAAACGTTAATCACGACATTTTCCACTTTCATGTTTTATTGAACTTTTATTTACTGTGAAAGTCAGTTGAGTTGTTAGCAGGTTGGCGTTAGGGACCGTTGTCGTCGTCGGAAAACCGATCCAGTTAACTTTATGCGCATGTTAAGCAATGAACGGAAACACCCAATAAGTAATCATATATCAAATTCGCCTTAAATGTGTACAAAAGCTAGAGGGTAAGATTTTTGTTTTAAATGTGGAAACATTTCCTGCAATTTTTCCTCTACGAACTAACTCTTACTGCTTTCACATGTTTGCGTGAAACTTTCTGCTCTTAAATTATAATAATAAGATACAAAGATCAGAGTCTACCCTAGCTAATAGGCTTAACATATTATGCAACAGGCTGCGGTGCACCACTATTACTTGTAAAAATGGTTAGTTTTTTCCGTTCAATGAGAGTACTATTTTCGGTTCTGATTTCACATTAATCCTCAACAATTAATTTTATTTTTATCAGCACTTGTATTAGCAATAACATTATTTATTTGTTTTGACAATGAAGGTCATGCAATGACTCAAAATAAAATTATTTTGATTGGCAATGATATTCCCTCTTAACAGTTATGTTTTAATTCCCAATATAATAACTGTTTTACTTGGCATTTGTGACTTTCCTTTGCGCAACAGTATATTTTTTTTAAATGTACTGTTTTATTTAAATATTGCAACTTCCAGTCATAACCAATGGCTACCAATGCTCCTTTTAAATTATTATATACTTTTAAATACTCATTATATTGATTATTACACTTTGTTGACTACAAAAACATTTTTCACAATACATTTGACTTACGTAATTACTTGCTTAAACATTAAACAAATTTGACATCTCACTGATTATGTATAGAATACGAAATTATTTGTTTTCGTCCGAAACGAAACACATTACTAAACTGATAAATGGAGTAGTAAAAATAAAATTAACTTAATACTGATTAAATTATTTGTAACATAGAATCTAAGGAATATATTTTAGTGAGTTTCACTCAATCACGACAAGATTACTTAAGCGAGCAAAATGTTCATTATAGTTAATTAAACCGCAATTGCTTTTAGTATGTATAGCACAAGATCATATACGCCGTGTGGTTAACTTAAAAATAATTTGCCGTTAATAAATAATTTTGAAGTAACTTAGAAGTGTAGGTTAAAATTCTTCGTCAAGGTTTAGTTAGATGTGACGAGATTCCACAGGGAATTGTAGTACCTAGTACCTAGATCCATTATCAACTTCCAGCATCGCAAGGAACAGAGCTAAACCAAAAAAAAATTAAAAAGGTATTTCATGATGTCGAACCAATGTAAGATAAATTTTAACCTACAACATACGGCTCGTCATCACATTCCGGAATTTTGACTTTTGTTGTGCACCAGTCAACTAGGTCGCTCAGACATAAAATTTTACCATTCACTTTGCCACGTTCAGTTTTTAAATATCGAAGCAGTTTTTGTTTCACTAGAACCTCACATAACCCAAGAGTTTCGATAGATTGTAGTAAACCATTAGGTCTTCCTCTTCCTTGTTGAAATAAGTTCCTGACAGCTTCTTTTTGCGAATATGATAGACCTAATTATGTTGGTCTTTTCCGGTAAGTTACCGTGATCCATTTCTTCCAAGTCAAAGTACGATGGGCTTCCATTAACTTCAGGATGCACTGATTGTACCTTTGCTGCACAACTCTTGCCATGACGATGGCAGTAATAATTATAGAGACGGGGCAAAAGATTAGTTTGACCGAAAGTAGACTTTTATCTAATTGTGGACGTTAGTCTTGAGTGGATTTCATCTAAAGCTGGACGCTCGGCTGAAGTGGACCGTGGATCACGGTCCACCCAAGCCGATGGTCTACTCCATCCCAATCCTTTTTTTCAGTGCATTCGCGTGCAGATATAAAAATGGGGTAGAGTGGACCGTCGGCTTAAGTGGACCATGACCCAAGGTCCACTTCAGCCGAGCGTCCAACTTTAGATGAAATCAACTCAAGACTAACGTCCACATTTTGACGAAAGTCATCTCTCGGTCAAACAAATCTTTTTCCCCTTCTTACATTATATTACCCTTGCTTATATTTCCAAAAATTTCCATGTGTGTAGAATTTAGAGAATAAAAAACAACATTTGCCAGTTAAAAGCAATAACAATCACAATAACATACTCCATACAAAAAAGGAAGGTTAATTATTTTATATTAAAATAATCAAACATGCAACAAAATTAAATTAATTAACAGCAGCTTAAATTTTACACAAGAAATAATTCGTAAATTGGTTTTAATATTTATTTTCAAACACACTTTAAGTTTAAGGCTTTAGTAGTTATTTTTAAAATACATTAAAAAATTTAGAATTAATGAAGCAAATATTATTTAAAGTAGGAGATGTGGTAGTTGTACAACAGTGACTCAATAAAATTATCTACCTTCGAATTTCTCATGTTATTTGTAATAATAATTACTACATTTTATCCGGTTGCGAAATTTGAGGGTAGTAATCTATGATTACTGTTTATTAAAACGAGCGTGATAAAATATAAACGGCGTCATACTACCCTCCCAGCCGGCAGGCTTCTTCGAAGGGACGTCCCCAATTCCATGGAAAACATCCCCTGAACATTTTATCCCACCTGGATATTTTAAGAATATCCAAAAGGGATATTAAAAGTCTATGACTTTTTTAATCCTGAATAGATATCCTAAGGACATTATTAAAATATAAATTCAACACATTTAAGCAATGCTGATCAGAATATTAGTAGTTGTTGTGGTAACCCAGTTCTGAAGCATTATTTGATTGAAAAAGTGTGATTAACAAACATGTATAATGTTTGGGCGGACGAAAATTATGCACCTTCCTATCATTTCATTTCTTTCCTATTGCACAGCTCACTAGCCATATTTAATTGTACGAACAAGAACTAGGAGACCAGTTCAAAGTTTTCTTCATTATTTTTGTAAAGTAAAACTGAAATTAGTTTTACTTACACTTTGTGGTGTAATATTATCATGGCACAAGTGCAAGCCCGAACCTACTTAATTGTTTTGACATTTTGAATTAGTAAATTACATAAATATTTAACTTCATTTGTCAGTGTCAATAATATAATCATAAAAGCAGACAGTGCCTTAATTTTGGATAACTTGGGAAAATTCGTTACGGCTGGAATTAACTTGGAAGATTCAAAGTAGATTATCGGCTGAACGGATCAATATTATTGTAGGTTAGTTGGTTCAACAAGGGTAAAGAAATTTTTTGCATACCAAAATCCAAAATAAACGATCGTGCATAATTGCTTTCCATTTTTGTAAAATACTTATAATTACTGTTTTGTTTTTTTTTGTTATTGAAACGGAGGCAGCAAAGTTGCTCGAACTTATACTTTCTGAAACCAAAAAAATGAATCTCAGCTTGAACGATACCGGACTACACGTAGCTCAGGCGTCTATACTAATGATTAACGCACAGTTTATTCAGTCACCTCCGCGTTCTTTTTCAATTTCTTTGCCTCAAGTAAACTGTTAACTATTATGGATTCAAATAGCGAAGTTTTTACTATCATAATTTATTAATCAATAATGTGCATTATAAAAATTACAAAGTCGTCTGCTTTTGGTATCAATAGTTGGGTGTACTGTTGTACTACTTAATTATTATTTATTTTGTCTGAGTGTTAAATAAATTACTACAAATATTAAAATACCAGGACTGTTCTCGTTATACCTTCATAACACTTTTTTTACCATGCATGTTCAAATAAAAATAAAAGTCCATACTGCATCCTTATCACATCCTGAAATAATCTTAAGCCTGTCCTATATGCATCCTCTAAACGTCCAGAACTTATCCCAAATACCCCGGTGCGTTTCTTAAGGGGATATAATTTGGGGATGTTTTGCGCACATCCTATTTTGAGACATTGGATGATTGTCCGGACGTCCCTATGATGTCCACTTAAACTTTTGGAAATATCCTCCGGATGTTATTTAATCCGCAGTGTACATTCTTAGGATATTTTAAGGAAATCCCCCTGCCGGCTGGGCTATTATTTACTTTGTGTTTGGCAATCTGAGAATATCGACACTAACATTAAATACATGTAATTACATGATTCTGTATAGTAGCTGTTTATCAAATTAAGATCCTATTAAAAACAGTTAGCAAATTTATAAAATCCAGCTAATAACTTTCGCCGCTACATCTGCATCAAATAAAATAAAATAAATTACGTTTAGTAAGATTAGAGCAAACCAAACCGCTCACAATGCGCCATCGATTTTCTATCGCAAAATTAAACTTTTCTGGTTTATCGGTAGCTCGGAAAATGTTTATATTTGTATTTATGTTTAGAATGAAGAGATAAAATTAAAAAACAATTGTGTATTTGCAATTTGCACTACAATTTGCGTTTTTTACTTTTGGTTTTATGAAAAATAACGAATTTATCATGCACTGCACTGTTGCTTATAGTTACTTTTCTAGCGTAATACATTATGTATGCCTCTAAGAAACTGAAGGCTAATTTCTACTGCGCTTTTAAATATTTCATGTTGCAATAAACTTATAGTTTTACTGTAACTTGCTACTAAAAATTATACATGGAATGTATGAGGTGGCATAAAAAACATGGCAAATAGTCCTAATGGCGTTTGACTATAATACGGCTTTCAGCAAAGCGGCATTGACCGTTGGCATTAAATTTGTTTTCGCGATTAGTAGAGATTTATCAAATATATATGAGTAGATAATCATGCAGATGAGCTGTTTTACATGGGTGTGAGAAGGATTAGTTTCTAATATTTTGCATAAACTATTACTGTTACCCTGTTATACAATATACTGTAGACATCGCTAATATATCAGTTTGTTAAAAGTAAATTTGAAAATCAATCACCATTTCGTTAAATCAGAAGAATAAATAAATTACAAACTTTTGGAACTGAATTTATTAACAATTATAATAATTAAATTCAAGTTACTACATAGACCCTAGTACTTTCACATTTCAAAGCAAAAATTACGATTTACGCCTGTAAGGGGGGGGAAGTTGGAAATCTAATATTTGGCACCCAAGTATGAATATTCATGGTCTGTAATAATCGACTTTCAAAATTTCATATTTTTTCCATCGCCAAAGTCAAGGTCGGTCAATGAAATTCAACCTCAAAAATGAAGTGCCACGCAAACATAGCATTTAATGGTTATGTCTCTGACGTAAACTTCACGGCTGATTGTGTAGAGGAGTACTAAATAAGAAATCAGTTAAAATGTAGAAACAATTTCTAATATTTAATTAACAAGTTAGAAAAATTATATTTGTAAACACATTCCACAACAAAGAGCTTGGCATGAAGCTTCAAACTTAGCGAAATAGAAACAAGAGGTTCTGCAAATCTAAAAGTTTTTTTCAAACTTTCACTCATTAGCGTATAACATTGCGAGGATTATATATAAACCTCTTTTTCTCAGGTGGTTTGACTTACATGCCTACAATTGAAGTGGATAAGGCTTACGTTATTATCACAGATACTTCGCAACTGCAAAGGCAAAAATGTACCCAAAATATTCCTTTTGGCGCTAAACTTTAAAACAGCTTCAACTAGATTAGGCAGTTGACAGTTGCTTACATAATTAGGAGTGCATATAAATTTGTGGAATATATTATGTATTTAGTTCGCGGGTTAGCTACAGTACTCTGGCTTGGAAAGACTCTTTTTCAATATAACACGGAAACTATTAGACTGTATCTATACTGTGAATATAAAATAAATGTTTTTTTTAACATTATTTAAAAATCATTTACTATTTTCTTAAGCAAGAAAAATGAATAAACTACAAATCTAAAATTACTTTATAAATAATGTTTTAAAAGCATGAAATTATTTAATTATGTTACGAATTTTGAACATTTTCAAAATATACTATATATTCATGTTAGATACAAATAAAATACTCAACACAATCAAACTTGGACTTCAATAATAGGTAAACTTCCGGCTGGAATCGATAATGTGGTTTTTAAAATATGCAACTATCCATACTCAAGGAATTGAACATTTCAGAAGGCCATAGTACACAATTAATTAAATAATAAGTGCATCTATTATATTTACATTTATTTCTACCTATTCACATAATTTAGTATCTTGTTCAAATACTGATTGTGAGTCGATTTGGAAGAGTTTTAGTTAATTATTTTAAAGCCTTTAAAATAAAGAAATTAAACATTGAATAAAATTCGCGTCGTAATTTTAAAATGTATTTTGATACAAAAGTTATTGTTTAGGCCATAGTAGTGGTTTTAAAAATAAATTTAATGTTAATGAAAGTAAAGATGCAAATATGCAAAGCAGGATGTGCAGTTGTACAACAGTACATTCTTCCTACTGATTACTCATATAAACTAAAGTTAGGATACAACTTCTAAACAAGTTAATTCCAAATTTCACAGCTAAAACTAAACCGAAAATATACACGGCGTTATACTGCTTCATGGAATACTTTGTGTATGGCAATCATGAATTTATTTTATCAAAAGATTGACAGTAATAGTAAATACATGTGTTTTCTGTATAGTAACTGTTTATCCAATTATGTAATTCCATGATCCATGCAATTAATGATCCCATTTAAAACAAATAAAGTTAAGCAAAAACATATTATAATAAAGCTTTTAACTTACGTTACTATAGACATTAAACTATAGGCATCAATTAAAATAAAATAAAATAAAATAAACAATGTCCAGTAGTTTCATTTCAAATCAAACCGCTCAAAAAGCCCTAAAGAAGTTTTATTACAAAGTTAAACGTTTCTGGATTTTGGTAGTCGTTCAGAAAATAATTCGTGTATAGTATCTATGTTTAGATTTTTTAAGAAACAATTACGTATTTGTTTTTTGCACTACAATTTGAGTTTACTAACTTTTGGTTTTATGCAAAATACAGATTTATTTTACACTGCACTGGTGCGTACAGTTCTTTTTCTAGCGTAGTCCGCTTAGTACCTACATTATTTACGGGACCTCTAAAAATCTGGTGGGTCGAAAAACTGCCTTCCAGAGGATTAATTTTGTAGGCAAAGTCTGTCTTTCTTGATTACCACGTGTACAATAATGTAAAACAAGAAATATATAATCTACTTTACGAATTTGTAAAACAGTGCTGATGAATAAATATTTTTCATCGCGGATGTGTGGAGCAGATTTCTTGAAAACACAAACACTATTGGGTATACTTTATAGTAATTGGTGACCCCTTGACCCTAGAAATTGCTTTCCCCTGGTTCACATTCCTATCAGGGTCAGGGCGAGTTTGTGAGATATACATTCGTTTGGCCGAATTTTACAAGTCATAACTTTTTATAACTATATAATAAACTAATAATAACTTTTTCTTACTAATCAGAACTTTTGGAACTGAATTTAATAACAATTATAAATATTCAATTCTATAATAACTACATATTACGTTCTACTGTTTTTACCTTCAAAATTTAAAATAACGTTTAAAATGTCTTTCGGACAAAGTTTGGGTGGTTATTTAATCCACACAACTATAAGCAATTTCATTTTGTTAATACTGTTATTTAGGATTTGGAATTCTTACTTTAGTAATTCTACTAAATTCTAATTCAGTCTAGATTTGAAATTTTTATATTTATGCCACACATTAAATTTTCATCAATATGTCACTATGTTCAAATACATCTTACATCAATTATGTCACAATTTCTTTCAAAATTGTGTGAATTACTTTTTATGGATGTATGGATTTATTTTTCTCAGAGCTAAAACTAAAAAAACATAATGTATATGCGGAAGCAATATTAAATGTGTGAAAAATTATTTAATTTAAAAAAAACCTGAACTAGTAGCCTAGTATTGAAAACCTTGAAATATTTTTTGTTCCTATTGTTTCTAAACTGTGAGCCAAGACAATGCAAAAAAGCGTAGGTTTGGATTTTCTTTTATTGCAACATGATTACACAATAGGAGTTTAAACTGTGTAATAATAATAATAATAATAATTTATTCATTAGGTCGATTTGGTCGCAGCCCATACAACATTGGTTATTTACATTTGGTTATACAAGGATAATGCAAACTGTGTAGTTACCTACATGCATCTGCGATTTTTAAGATGCAGCACAGGTTAGTTGATTGAGAAAATTCCAGTTTTCTGTTTATGTTATTATTTCTTATGTAATAACCATGGTATAAGTAAAATTAATAATAGGTGAGTGCTCCTATGTTAAATTTACTTATTACAGAAGTAGTTGGCAGTTAAATAACATTGAACCTAGATGTTATATTTATTTGATGCACAATAGATAAATGAATTCCAGTCGGCATTTAAATATGCTTTGTAATGCATTCCGAATGTCGCGTACGAATGAAACAATTTTTAACATGTAAATTTATGTATTGTTTCTATTTATGCAATTATTGCTTACTTCTAATGAATAGGAAAAGTCGCAATTTGTAATTTTTGAAGGGATACAAACGTTCTTGTATCTGTCATCTATCACGCAAAGTTCCAAACTTCATGTCAAATTCTTTATTGTGTAATGTATATTGTAATAGAAGCTATAAACGTTCTAACGTGCGAAATAAATGTTGGAATTTGCCTATTTGAATTGATTTATTATTTCATACTCCTACACAATCAGCTCTAGCGTTTACATCAGAGGCATAACAATCACATGCTTTGTGTGCCAGTGTGCGTAGCACTTGTATTCTGCCTGCGTATTTTATTGAAGTTGCAACCCAAATGAATACGGAACAACTTTTAATAGTTACAAATAGCAAACTGTATAGAAATTACGAAACTATTCTTATTCGTTGTATAAACAAAGAAATACGTGTGAATTAATTATGGAGCTACATTAGTTCTAACTCATGTAACAAATTGAATGGCGCTTATAGCTTACCTTAACAATTCTTTTATTGAAATTACTAAAATGTAAATTATTTTGTCAACTCCATAAGCCATTTACCTAATATAGATTAAGCTTTATGAATTTAAACCTATTTACGTTTTAATAAGGAATACTGTCTCAAATGTTTTTAAATTTATTCAACGAATTACAGTTTAATTTTCACATTTAAAATATTTAAAATACGGACTACGCTAAATTCACAAATATCAGCATTGGCAGGATGAACTTCTTTTTATTGTTATCAAAATTTCAAATTCATAGTTTTTGTGCCCGAATTTTTTCAACATTACCCATGCACTTATCTTACGTTACGAAAATAACAACCAAAAGAAAAATTTCAATGTAGGAACATATCAGTACATTATTTTAATCAAAATTTCTTACTACTGATTATGTGTTTTTGACGCAATGTACATAGTTTGCACACGTTGCAAGAAATAAAACTGCTAAAAAGGATGAAATATATTTAGTTCACGGATCTCCAATTTGAAGCAAGCCTGAGAGGTCTCTGTTTGAATAGTAACGCGGAGTAAACTGTGATAGAACATACTTAAGGCTTATATAGCTAAAATCAATACCACTTTTTGAAATCAACTTCGGAAAACCTGTTGGAATTTTTCTAAATCAGAACAATGAACTAAGTACATACAAACTTGTGCAACAGAAGCTATGGAATTTATTATTACATAAATTAAATAATTAATTTTCTTTATTTCGACTGTAAAAAATACAACCCATTCACTGATTTGAATTTAAACACAAAACAAGATATTTTTAGTTTTCTGAACTTTTCGGAGTTCAAATTACGATATTTTTGCATTTTATTCAATCAATACAACGCTTTCAACATCATACAAATTAGCCAGTAAAATAGTTAAAATTCTTCCTGACGCAATTGCGGATCCTTAATGCGAGGATGTTCTATTGAGCTTTACTATTCTATACTATACATAAACTGGATGAATTTGAGCGACGCCAAACTGCATCATCTATTTACTTATTGCATCCTCAAATTTAATTCAAAATGGAATGACACTAGCAATAAAAATAAACTCATTTATGTTAATGAACAAATTCAAACAATTTCTGTACAAACTTGCACCTAGGTATTTTTATTAATATAAAGCACGCTGTACATGTGAAAAAAAAATAAATGGATTCGGGTCATATTGCTTTTAGTGAAAATTGAATATGGATTATTTTGGTTCTTCACTGAAGGCATGAGCCTGGCCTAAAAAATTGCATTCTACATCAGGATAGGGTGGGTTTTAATAGTCATTGAAAAACGATGCATACATAGTTTATAAATGGCACTAGATTTTTTGATTTAATGAAAAATGCCAAATTGTATAACAGCTAAGAATATCAATATCACCTTGCTAAAATGTTGAAACGGGGAGAACGCATGAATATTAGTAATTTTTCTAAGTTAATTTTAAGTTATATTCATGACCTAGCAGCTATGGAACTTCATATCTTACCTTTTAAGCATTCCAATTGGATCGTATTCTCTGTGTTATGTTACGTTTCGGAAAAGGCTGAGAGATTAATGGAGAAAGTAAATTTTTATTTACAATATTTGCAGGTGAACTACATCCCTTTCAAAATGTCTGTCATGATGTTTTCAAATTCTCACAGAAACCAAAACCTGAGCTGTAAGTATTATCTAAAATTGGATTTGCAATTGAATGGCGTTGAACCTCAATTTAGTTACTCGTCTAAAGTAAGAATTTAAGACGTGCCTTTTAGTCACATTGAAACACTTCCGACAATGTTTCTGTGATTTTAAACTGACTTTATAATGCTGAACGCTTACTTGCAGTAATTTTAAACAGTAATCACTTTAAAACAAAACATTAAATAAACACAAAAAACATTAATTGTGTGCAAGTACTTTGCAACCAACGTATTAAGTTATTAATTTGAGATAGATAAGCAAATATTGAATACTACATTAGCCTATGACATAAAACAATGTGAGGATTCCATATTAAATGCCTGTGATCAGATGATTTTCTTTAATTAATCACATTCGCCTTGGCTGCAACTACAACCATCTACTAAAGCTTTCCTCACGTAAAGTTTAAATATATCAAAAATAATCCTTTTGACGTTGAGTTCTAAAGCAGCTTCCACAGAAGTAGGCAGTTGACATTTGTTTTCATAATTAGTATTGCATATAAATTCGTACGATATATTTAGTTAGCGGGTTACCTCCAGTACGTTGGTATGAGAATATTCTTTTTGAATATTACACGGGAACTATAGTACTGTATACTGTATACTGTGGACTGTGGATATCACCCACCATACATAAAAGAAATGTTTTTTAAAACTCTATTTAAAAATCATTTGCCATTTCCTTATATAAAAAACTTAATGAACTGCAAGCTTCTGGAACTGAATTCAATAACATTTGGTATTTAAATAATATGGTTTAGTAATTATATAGATTCAAATAGTGTTACTTTCTTAAATCTAAATTTTTGTTATAAATAATGTTTTTTTAATAGCAGAAAAAAATGATTTAAACATGTCAAGAGTTGTAAACGTATTTAAAATAAACAATATTTTGATGTTTTATACAGTTAAAATACTCCACATAATCAAAATCGGACTGCAATAATAGGTCAAATTTAGGCTGTAATTAATTATAATACACTATTTCTAATTCGCATTTATCAATACTTAAGGCATTGCCATTTACAAAGATCATATTATACAATAGTGAATAAATACAAGTGCATATCTAATATATTTAAATATATTTCTACATAATCTATAATTTCATACAATTTTACATAATTTAGTGCATTGTTGAAATACTGGGCCAATAATAGAAGGTAAGATGCAAAATTCAAAGCAAAGCAAGAGATGTAGCTTTAAAACAACGTCTTTTTTGATTACTACGTGTACAAAAATGTAAAACAAGAAATATATAATCTATTCTACAAATGTGTGATAAAAAGTGCTTATAACTATTATTTATTACTGCAGATATGGGAGCAGTTTTCTTAAAAACAAAATTACTATTGGTTACGCTTTATAGTATTTGGTGACCCCTTGACCATAGGAATTGCTTTCCCTGGGTCCACATTTTTGTCAGTGTCAGAACCTTGAGGGATATATACTCCGAATTTTACGAGCATTACACTACTAGTATGATTATATTATGGCGTGGGTCAGTGAGTGCAAATATGTACAGTAGATACAAAAAGAAATTTAGTTTAATAAATATTTTTATTGAAATTGCTGTGAGCCATAACAAAGGAAAAGCGTTGATTTGAATTGTATTACCATGCACCTCATTACAGCTTACAGCAGACGAATTGAAATAATATAATTATGTACAAGCTACTACCATGTTTGCAATAAAGCATATATCGACGATGTAGAATGAAGTTTGATCATCCCCTTTTGGGGCTAAAATGAATTATGATCATCTCCATTCTGCTTTAAAATGAATTTTGATCATCTCCCTTTTTCATAAAACACGGCTTATGATATATGCTAATGATTAGTTAATGGTTAAGTAATTTAAAACTAAGTAAATTAAGGGTCACCCATAAATGACGTCATCAAAATATCCCCATTTTAAGTCCCTATGACCCTCCTGTCATCTGAGTACCCGTTGGGTAAATGGCTATCTTTGGCATGCGATACCATGAATATCCAAGTAAGCTGCTTGGCCATACCCATGACGTCATTTATGGGCAACCCCGTAATTTTTTAAACTTTCAATAATGATTAATTAATGAAATAATTTAATCAAATTAAAAAATTAGTACATCATTTATGAGACCAGGGATTATTTCATCAATAAATCATTATTGAAATTTTAAAAAAATTAACATAAAATGGGGATATTTTGATGACGTCATTTATGGGTGACCCTTAATGTACTTAGTTTTAAATTACTAAACCATTAACTAATCATTAAAATATCTCATTTGGCGTATTTCATGAAAAATGGAGATGATCAAAACCAATTTATAATAAGAATGGAGATGATCATAATTCATTTTAGCTCCAAGGGGAGATGATCAAACTTCATTCTTCATCGACGATATTCATTGATTGAGAAAATTCCAGTTTCCTGTTTATATTATTATTTCTACTGTAATAACCACGCTTGCAAAAAAAAATTTAAGAAAACCAATTATTACATAATCTGTCACATAATCCCAAGGCAGCCCAAAAATCAACCTAACTCGCCGAGATTCGAGAATATATATATATGTACATGCCAGACGGCGTTGAAGTTAAACTAAGAAAGTCACGTATGCAATTCACAAAATTCAATTTATGGGTTCTATCTATGTTATACAATTATTACTTGAGAAGTCTGGAGTATGATACATGGTGTAAGTTGCCACAAAAAGGGCAAGGCGTTATTCAATTTCAAGAATGTCCATACGCAAATAAATGAATTCATTCAAAAAACGGCCTTTCCTCCTCAGAATGAATCACAGCAATTAAAATGGTTGGAAATGTACTTCCAGTGAATGCCATTCCGCGACCTGACCAAGGATCCCTTTATTGCCGACACGGCTGTAAGGAGATTGAAACGATAGGACATATCTTATGGCGGTGTTCTCGTGGAGAACTAATTCGCAATAACCGACATCACGCAGTTCGCCGATTAATTGCAGAAGCCATGCAAAAATTATGATATAAAGTTCTTCAGGAAGTGGTATGCACTGAAGATGGTTCCAGACGTGTTGACATAATTGCTTACAATTTAACATCAAAGCAAGGATTTATACTGGATCCTACTGTTCGCATGGAGCTAAATGATTTAAATCAATCTGAGGCTGTACATCAAGAGAAAAAAGGAATTTATGACCCTTGTATCCCTTACTTCAAAGAGAAACTGGGGCTTACTGAAATCCAAGTGATAGGACTTTATATTGGGGCTCGAGGAACAATTTCAAAATTTTTCCTGGACTTCATGAAAACCCATTGTCTACCTAGTACATTGATTGAAGACATTGTAATCTCCGTTTTAAAGAAATCAGTTCAAATCTGTGTACACCATTTATATTCTTGTGCGCCTACTGATTTTTGAAATGCATTTATTTACTTATTATAACACGCATAATCTATGTATAACAATATTGTGTAACGTATACTGAGTCCTTTGGGCTATCGTCGGTGGACGACAGTGTCAAGTTTATTTTAATAAAGTTGTCTTTCTCACTACTAATCAACTATGATATAAGAAAAGTAGAATTTTGAATTTTGTAGGAATACTTATAGGAAATCTCTACCACGTGAAGATGGAAACTTCGTTAAAAAATCTTTGTCGTGTTGCGTAACATAAACTTTAAATTTTATGACTTGTCAGTTAAATGGTGAAATTTACTTATAAATTCAAAATTTGAATAGATTTATTATTTCGTACTCCTACACAGCAAGTCGTGAAGTTTGCTTTATATGAAAAACTATTACACGATATGTTTACGGAGCACTTCATTGCTGCATTTTTTATTAACGTTGCCACACAAATGAATACGAAATGACTTTTTTTGCAGAATTTGCAAAAGTCAATCCACATAGAATCACAAAGCTGTTACCTACATTGTCTTGTCTTGTCTCTTTACATGAGTAGTAGGCGGCGTGCCGGCAGCACGTGCAGAATAGTTAGCTCCGTTGTTAACTAAAACTTAAGGGGGTATAACCAATTGGCAGTTAGCGAAAGTGACAGCATCAAGTAGAACAAACTTAGGGCTATGCATAGGGACCAAGTTCTACAGTTAATTCACAGTCAAAGTGCATATTTTCAAGATTGGAAATTGGAAAATCATAATTGTTGAAAATAACGGACGAGACCGTGTGGCCGACGGACGTGGTATTGTTATAGTCTTAATCAAGCACCATAAACGTTAATTTTAGTCAAAGTCTACCATTAAGTGATAAATAGTGTTGTATAATCTGCCCATTCATGTTTCAAATATAATCAATCATAGGCAAAAAATAAACTAACATATAAGCTGAATTACTCATTTAAATATTGTGAATTATACTCGACCGCATGGTAAATTTCGTCGGAACATAAAGTTGAGTGACGTCACGGATCACCGCGAAACATTGTGTATTTCAAATTGCAATTTGGATCCCTGCCAGGCAGCCGACGACCAAATCAGCCACATCCATTCTATCTCTCCTGAAAACTCAAATGCAAGCCTTACAAAAAAAATTGGCAAATTCAAAACCATATGTTAGTACCATTGTAACTATTGTATTGTATTGTATTGTATTAAAGGAGTATAGGGGCATTCGAACATATCGTTCATGGCCCCACTCTTTGCTTTAAATTTTGCTATATGATTCGAAGTTCCCGCGAAAGAGTATGGAACTAGATCGCATTGGGCTTCTCATCACTTTACTTATTGGTACGAAGGAAAAAAGATAGAATAGAAATGAAAGCCATCGAATTGAATATTACGGCTGTTAAAGATTGCGGTATAAGGTTAATGCCCTGTCGGCTTTCAAACTATTTGAGCAAGCTCAGGTGCGGTATATTGAACATCCCCGTAAATGCACAAGCGAGAACCACCTCACTAGTCCATAAACAGTATCTGTTCACTGCACCCCGCACAGTTACGTCAAGTATATGGGAAACAGCATGAGAGTGAATGGAGACTTGTAGTAAGGTAGAAGAAAGTGGTCTGCTTAACTATATTGCAACTATTCAACAGTATGATAGCTCACTCAAAGATTCCCCCTTCCCTTATGCAAGTCAATCTAGTTCCCATCTTGAAGAAGAAAGGCCTGGACCCGTCTAAAAAGGACAATTACCGCCCTATAGCGCTAGCAACACAGCTATCGAAAGTGCTTGAGAAATTAATTTTATGCTTATAGTCACAACACCTCACCACCAACCCGAATCAGTTTGGATTCAAAAAAAATCTAGGATGTGAGCTATGCATTTTTACCCTCAAACAGATTATTAGTTTCTACAAGCGGAAACGTACTCCGCTGTTCGTCTGCTACGTGGACGCCTCGAAGGCATTTGACAACGTAAACCACACGATTCTTATTCAAAAATTAATAGCTAGGGGACTGCCTGACTGCATAGTCCACTTCCTAATATACTGGTTTTAAAACCAACAATTCTCCATTCGATGGAGTTCAGCTATCAGCGACCCTTTTT
This sequence comes from Dicyrtomina minuta, assembly GCA_949802685.1. Classification (NCBI taxonomy): domain Eukaryota; kingdom Metazoa; phylum Arthropoda; class Collembola; order Symphypleona; family Dicyrtomidae; genus Dicyrtomina; species Dicyrtomina minuta. Next base: position 135,012,945 of record OX461808.1, on the reverse strand, counting down.
ACGTGCGCAAGGGCGTAAGGCAGGGTGGGATTCTCTCCCCTTACTTCTTCGCCATATACTTGGATACCTTGTGCACCTCCCTAATTGACGAAGCTGTTGGCCTCAGAATTGAAGATGTGGTGGTAAACAATATAATCTATGCAGACGATGTCTGCCTACTGACAACCTCTATCCACGCAATGAACCGCCTGCTGGCTGTATGTGAAGAATTGGCTGACTCCCATAATTTGGCCTTTAACCCGTCCAAAACTCATCTTCAGGTTTTTCTCCCTTCCTGGCATAATAGATGGAATCCCACTATCAACGTCTTTTTTTAAGGAATTAAACTGGCACAGGAAAACTCTTTGAGATACCTTGGATACGAAATAGGAACTTCTCGATATCACTGGAATGATATCTGTTCGGATGAGGCAGAAATCAGGAGAAGAGTTGGGGATCTCTACAAACGCACCAATATGCTTACAGCTAGATTCAAAAAATGCTGCCCTGAGGTGAAAAAATACCTATTCAGAACTTTCCTCTCCACTATCTATTGCTGTAGCCTGTGGGACATTAAAGGAAGCGTCAAAAAGCGCATAACTGTTGCCTACAATGACTCGTTCAGAATAATTTTTGGGTACAGGCGCGATTGTAGTGCTACAGAAATGTTTCGGGAAAACGAAGTCGGATCTATTAACGAAGTCCTCAAGCTGGCCAAGGCCTCACTTCTCCAAAGAATTGCAATTTCAAAAAACTCAATTTTATCTAACTTACATAACTCAAGCATTATTTGTGAATCCTATTTATGTTCCCCTGTCCTCAGCCAACCCCCTCCAGGGACTGAGCCTCCCTAAAAATAATCAGTTATATTACCCTAAGAGGGATTGTAATAGTGTCGTTACTTGATATCATGTTGTGTAAATTAGCTATGTACTAATATCATGTTGCTCATTTATTATTTACTTAATGTAAATTCTTGGTATATTTCTGTCTTTTTCTCTTTTTTTCTCTTTTTTATAATTTACTTTGGACCCAATGTGTGTCTTTTACTAAGAAAATAAATAAATAAAATATACCTAAGTACGAGGAAACAGCTGCTGGTCTGCTGGACACGCATTTTCATACGACCGTCTATGTCTCATATACACATATGAACGGCCGTATACTGAGTTCCCTTAGTTGCTCACGAAAAACTCTCAAATTCCCCCTCCCCACCAAGCCCTTCCACAACACTAACTTCTGCGCAACCTGACGTAAAAGCACTACCTGACTAAGGATTCTCTCATACGGATCAAAAAGAAACGTCGAAATATTGAGGACAGAGCACTGCTTCCCTCGGCCACAAAGTCAGGCTGAGTACCATTGTAACTATAGTATAAGCACAATGCCAAAGAAAAAAAAAGGTTAAAAGACAAGAAGAGCAATGTCCATTCTGTGACAAATTGTATAAAGGCCTAAATAGGCACATATCATGCGCTCATCCTGAAAAAAGTAGAAAAGCCATTGCTGAATCATACAGTCCACCCTCCCCATCCACAGAGGAAGAATATGCAGTCAATAGTAGCCCTGAAGAAACACAAGCGCGGCAGAAGGTGAAGGACAAAATGGCAGAATTTCAAAATGCGTTCACACCTATGATTAGTAGTGAACCCACAATAGATGAATTTGCCCGAAATTTCGACGAATTTTCGTTGTATCTTGTGACGTCAATGGAAATTTGGCCAGGACCTAAGCACCTGAACACAAAATTTGTACAAGCTAGAAATCGTAAGGAAACATTTGTACAAAGTGAAGCTAAGTATAGCTCCACTTCAAATCCTCAAAGGGCGTCACAGCGGGATCGTCAAAGACGTAAAGCAAAATACAATTTTGAATTATTGCAGCATCTATTCCATTATTCTCGAAAGAAAGCAGTACGAATATTGATGAAGTCCACTTTTGCTACTAATAGTTGTTTAATCCCACTATGTGATCTAAAATCCTCTTACCACGATAAATGGGGAACGCCAAACAATCTAAAATTAGAAGATTATGGGCCGAAATTAAATAACGAGGACCAAGACACATTGGATGACGGATACCCCTCACATATCTCTGCTTAAAAAATTGAGGCCTCAATTAAAGGAATCAACAATGACTCAGCATCTGGGCTTGATAAGGTTTCAGTTCGCCTCTTAAAGAAAATTGGTGTAGATTATTACTCCGTCATTGCCCTAATTAGCACAATCATGCAAAACTGGAATTTAATCCCTCAAAGTTTCCAAAAAGCCAGAACTATTTTGATTTTAAAAAACGCCGATCAAAAAGATGAGGTGGGGAGCTAGAGGCCAATCTCAATCTGTTCCGTACTAAGAATAGTCATTGAACGCGTTCTGGACAAAAGACTGGATGACTATATTCATCTCAATAAAAACCAAGTTGGCTTTACGAAACATCCAGGTACTTATATTAATTCATCAATCGTAAGCGGATGCCTTGCCAAAGCAACAAAAGCTTGACTGTTGTATCGTCTTTCTGGATGTACAGAAAGCATTTAAGGAATCATCACACGACCATATAGCCAAGTTTGGAGTTAGTCATACCTTTTTAATGTATTGTCGTCACACAACTTTTACCAGATTGTTATTATCCCTTGTTTCAGGAGGGCTCAAATCAAATAACTTTAAAATCGTGAACTGAAAATACATAATACCATATCTACGTCAAAAAAGAAAACATTTTCATTCCCTTGTCCACTGACAAAAACTTATCATGTTTCCTCAGTATGATTCCGTAATTACAATTAAAATCGCTTTAACCTGATACAAAATAAATTATGCTACTAGTGCAAAAAAACATTTTTAGGTACAAGTTAGCACAATAAAAATTATTAATTGAATTCATGCCATGCGATCACGTGTAAGCTGTTAATATTGTGTCACACGCGCCTTCCTTCATTATTACGAAATGTCACAATATCTCTCATGAAAGACAACAAGGCTCAAATAAAAACTCGTGCCGGAATTTCAAAACCAATTATAGTGCAACGCGGAGTCTTTCAGGGATCTCCATTGTCACCACGGTTCTTAAACATCTCCATCGAGCTGACCGAACATAAAATCTCTGCAGAATATGGATTTCAGATCCATCCAAATGTTCAAAATGTATCTGCTAGGGCTTTTGCAGATGATGTAGCATTATTCGGACACTCCATGGATGCAGCTAAAGAGCTCACCAAAATTGCCATTCATAACTTTAAAAAGGTAGGCTATGAGATTAATTTTACAAAGTCAAAAATCATTAGCATCAAGAAAGGTAAAATATGCGAGGAACCTTTAATACTTGATGATAATTGCCATATTAGTGCGGTGAAAGCCGGGGAACGTATTAGATACTTAGGGGTTAATTTTACAGATGAAATTATTTTTGAACTATCAAAAATAATCAAAAATTTCAAAAACGACTTGCAAAACCTTGTGGAAACCCCAATGTTATATCCTAACCAAAAGCTAAAAATTATTAACCAGTACTTGTGGCCAACGCTCATCTATCCACTACAAAATGCGCCCCTAAACAAATTGTCCTCCAAATTTCTCCTGGATCTGGACAAGCTAGTGAAGAGCTTCGTCAAAGAAATTATTAGCCTTCCAGCGGACACTCCGGATGCAATGTTCTATTCCTCCAAAAGTCATCGGGGTATTCAAATTGTACAGGCAACTTTGGAGGCTTTTATTCAGCACTATAACATATGTTTCTCCTTGTTAAACTCTAAGGACCAATTCGTTCCCTACATTCGGTATATGGAAGATGAAATGAGCCAGTGCATCAAGGCTTTAAAACTGGAGGAAGCAGCAGTAAATGATATAGTCTCAGCACGGCCTAAAACAAAACCTAGCCAAATCCTAAGAAAGAGCCTACGTGACCTAGAATACGTTAAATGGTGCGCACTGCCCCAAAAAGGAATAGGAGTTCAAATTTTTCAAGAATATTTAACGGGGAATAGAATCATTAGGGATAAAGAAGGTCTTACGTCCTCAGAGTGGGTGTCAATTTTAAAAATGTCAGCTAATGTCTACCTGGTGAAATCAGTCCCCGGTCGCTGCCTTGGTGAGCCTTGTTGTCGTCATTGCAACAAGAGAGAAACCCTTAGTTATGTCCTTGGTAGCTGCCCGAGAGGAGATTTACTCTGAAACACAAGACATTACGAAATTCGTACCATAATTGCCAAGAATTTGCGCAAAGCTTGCTCCGGTGCAAAGAGATTCTGGAAGGTTCATGAAGAAGTCACTTGCACAGCAACTAGTCAAAGAGTTGACATAATCTGCTATGACCAACAGTCAAAAATTGGTTAGATAATTGATCCTACCGTGAGGTTCGAAAAAAATACAGAACAAGCGAACGAGGTTAATCAAGAAAAACAGACAATATAAAATCCATGCATCCCATATTTTCAAGAGCAGTATGGTCTGGAAAAAATAGAAGTGATTGGTCTTCTTATTGGAGCCAGAGGAACTATCACCAATTTCTTCGAAGACTTTAGGAAACGATTTATACTACCATATGCCATGGTAAAAGAAGTTATTCTGGCAGCGGTTCGCGGGTCGCACAGAATCGCGCACCGCCACCTATATTCGATTACTCCTACTTAAACGCTTCAAATTCATTATTGATTAAAATAAATATACTAAATATGAACCCTGTAATATCATTTAAAAATTGTATTATGTTTCTACTGTGTCGAGTTGGCAAGTACGATTGTGTATCAGTGTAAATAAAGTATTACTCTCTCTCTCTGATCACAAAATGATAAAATATCTGTTAAGTAACTATCTAGCACCCAGAAACAGATAACCCCATAATCATCCAGACACAAAAAAAAATAATATAAAATGGCGTTCAAAGCTTACAAAAACACTACGTTTGTTGTTATACTAAAATGTCATTTTTTTTGCAAATTACATTAGCCATTTACGAAATATAGCTTATGCTTTTTGAATTTAGAATTATTTGCGTTATTGTTAAAAAGTATTGTAAAAAATTTAACACATTTTATTTCAGCGAACTATTTTTTTTGATTTTCTGTTTTCACATTTAAAATAATTAATTAAATGACTACGCTTGATAATAATTTCATCAATAACAACCTTGACTGAATGCACTTGACTTTATTGTTATAATTTGAATAGTCTTTTCTAAATGTGCTAGCGACATTCAGCGACAGTGCCAGGCCAGGGCTAAAAGAATTCATAGCATTGGCTCTCTTGTTTTACTACGTTTCTGAATCAGATAAAAACGTCACTGGATGGTTGATTGAAACAAAATCTCCGTCGGGGCTCCTTAATGACCACTACTTACTGTAGGGGCCTAGGGAATGGTTCTCATTTACGGTAGAGGAGGGGACAGGGGTAGGTAAAAGGGTACAAAGACCGAGACAATCTAACGCAGTAGCCTTCTACTTCCTCACCCACACACGGTTGGAAAGTTCAATTGTTACTTAACAATTTTTTTCAGTGTACATGAAATGCGTCGGCGCTAAAAGCGTATTATTAATTGATCTATGAGAAACATGGAAAGACAATCTCGTAAAATCAATGATAAAAAAATTTTAAATTTACAAAAAGTACACATTACTAGCTAGAAATGTATACTAAAATTAACTCAGAAATAAAAGTTCATTTCAATTTTGTATGTCATCGTACAACTTCAAGGTTTTAAATTCATTGTAAATATGAAGGTATTATCTCTACAGTTATATTTACAAATTTTTTATAATCGTTGCATATTGCATATGATTAAAAGTCAGTTAAATTTTTTTAAATCCTAAACATTGTGCAATTCTGCTCGTCTTTCATTCCTTTCAGACATAAATTCAGATAGCAAACTGTGGCGACGCTGAACCAGATCAAGAAAGTGAGCGGCAGATTTAAATGCCAATGACTCCGATTTGTCTGCAAACGTCTCTAGAAATGTTTCTAAAATTCTTACGGTAGCCAGCGCGTCATCTCTGGAACAAGTTTAATTAAATTTTAGTTATAGCATGACAAATTATTTTGCAAACGCTTTGCCATTGATTTTACAAATGCATTTTCAGTATGTGCTAATTATTTTTGCCTTGAATTAAATAGGTTGAGACTCACTTGGACTTTTCAATGACCGATTGATGAAATCCAGTGTGACTCATCAACTTTTTTAAGTGCAACACAACAACATCAAAGAAAAAATTGCAAGCTTTCCCGTTTTTTTCTGCGCCTTGTCTTGCAAACAGCGCAAACCACAAAGAAGCAAATTCAAACTAATTTAAAATAGTTTACATTATTAGCGTAATCAGAGTTAGAACGAATGAACACAAAAGGGACTAACAAACTTGTTAGAGAAAAATTAGAAAACATGGCACTGCTAACACTCAAAATATACCTGACAACAATAAGTATCTGTTTGTCCCAAATTTACTGCCATTTTCCCAAGTAGATCCAGAAATTCTGGTGACTTAATAAATATTTCAGCAAAATTTAATTCGTAAGCAGTCATTTGGATAAAACCTAAAATAAAAAGAAAAAATGTATAGGTACAAGGAACGGCGTCTGAAATTATTATGTTCTTCTGAAAAGAAAAAAAGTAAATAAAACAAAATTATTTTTAACTTGAAATAAATAAATATTACTTAATAAACTCCTGCCAGTCCAATCAAGACGCCATGCATCTTCAGCCCAATAAGAAATGATTTTGATCACGATTTTTGGTCCTTGATTTGCAAAAAAGCAATTCGCAATCTCTAAAAAGCAGCAACAGTTATCATGACATAATGAAATTATTTTATTTTCCATGTTAACAAAAAGCAAATTGTCTCTTCATGCTAGACACACTATGTATCTCACCATTTTTTTCGGCATCTGAGAAACGTCTACAAGCCTCTATCTGTAATAATAAATAGCACCTAGTAGGTTCACCGCAATTTAAATGAAATTAACTCATACCATGATTTAGCTTTAAAGGTTTAAATTGTGCTGTAACACAACCTACACTATGTCAAAATAATTAGATAAAGATGAAATAATATTATTATTAAAAACGTACAACGTAGAAAAAGCTTAACGGTCCGTTCTGACCCCAGTAATCTCGTAAACCAGGGGCACCCTGGGATCTATTTGAGCCAAGGACAAGTAATACATCAGGTTGGACGAACAAGGGGCCCACAGTGGAACTAGCAACCTCATTTTCCTGTATACGTAATGTATAAGAAACTGAGGAAACCTGCGGATTTTCCACAAATTGCAAATGGCCACTCCGCTTCTGTTGTAAACTAGCACCAAAAGACGAAATATAATAGTCAAAGACGTGATTATGCTTTCCTAAAATCGTCCCTAAATACGCAATAGAGTTGGAATTATTCGAATTTCTAAAACAATTCCACAGGAACTTGTACAGTTCTATAACATTTTCGGTTGCACATCCTTGTATTCCATTGACAGAGAGTACAATTAATGCATCTATCTTTCCTCTGAGTTCTAGGTCCAAGTTTGTAATCTAAAAGAAATTTTTTTATCATAACAGCAAAACTACTTTCTTTTTTTACATTTCCGAAATTAGCTATTATTAATGATTTATAAGAAAAAATTGTCACCTCAAGAACCAGTTTAAGAATATACATTTGAATTCTTAAGAGAATGTCTTGAATCAGCGAAAGATTAGTTTTGGGGCACATAAAATGCTCCATTGAGGGTTTAATCGATTCGAGAAAGGTGTCGGCTAGAATATTTTTTTTCAAGTTTGGGTCTTCCCACATTCGGTGACTTACATCTATTTCTTTTAAACTTGCCCAGAAAAGACAAATCTGCAATAACGAAAAATTCTCTGATGCATACATAAGCATTCCCGTGCCTGTGCCTTTAGTCGACTGCCTTATTGTAAAGAATTCGTAAACATCCTCCACTAAGCTAAGTGGAGACTTGTAGAAGCCTTCAGTTGTTGGGGATAAAAATAAACTGAAAATAAGAGAGATGTATTCAGAGCCCTGGGGCCACTTAAAATCTTTAAGGCATTCGTGAAGGCCGGGCAGTTCCTCATGTGTGTTGTAACCGTCTTTGAGCGTCTCAAGAATTTCAAAGTTAGAGACCCCAAGAAGACACGCGGAATCATTTTCAATTAACAATTTTGTTTTGATCCAGGTTTTGACAGTGTTGGTCACACAAATTTTTTCCGCCGCATTCATACCATATGTACTATACATTGAGAGTAATTCATGGTCTGCAAAAGTTTTCAATGAGTCGTCTGAAACGTCTTGGTTAAATATAAATCTGAACATGGCTTCTGTTTTGGCCTTTGTGGGATCATTTTTCAAATAGGAAAGAATGGTCAACAGTCTCCAATGATTTTCATTAGATTGTTTAATTAATTCTACTTTTTCTTCAAGTCTGAGCTTTTTAATTTCTTGCGTGTATTCAGCAGATTGTGAAAACGCTTCATATTTCTTGAAAATTCTCCAAGCTGTCTTAACAGCAATGCATTCTGGTTCTTTTTTGTATGTTTCCAAAAATGTTTGAATAACGTACTCATTGTCAAAGTTGTCCCTTACAAAAGAATTTGTCATTTTTATTAAAACAGAAAAACAACAGATGCAGTAAGTATTTATCTGGTAATTTTTAGTAAACAAATTTATGAAATTTATGTTGAGTTTAGTTTATACAAATAAATAAGTAATATAAATAGACATACATATAGTTATCTTGGTAACTGGCTCTTTCGAGTTCATCCACCATTTCATCCAAAACGGGGGAAATAGTTTTTATCGATGTTTCAGTGTTGATAGCGTCTGGATTTTTTCTTGAATATAATGAAAACCAGCACATGACACAGGTAAACTAAACAACAGTATTTATTAAAAAAATGCATGTTACAAATGACTTGTCAGAGGTTAGGCAATAAATAAGTAGTATATTCACAATGTGTTTTAAATAGTTTTGTATTCGGTTTTGCATTGCTAACCGTATTCTTTGGCCCAAATATTCCCCCCAAAATCCATTTTGTAAATTCAGCAAAAGCAGCTAAAAATTCGGCTGATTTAACTAACTCTTCTCTTTCATTCAAATATAACGCCAGCAACCGGACTACAGCTGCAAATAAAAAATTAATTTCAACACCTTGATAACCTAAAACTGCATATGAAGAGTTTTTTGGCAAAACGGGATAAGTCCATTTTTTTCAAAAATGAGATTATTTGTGTTATTTGTTCTATTCGACTAGATACGTTACTATGTTGAATGGTAAAGGTCAAAGCTTAACCAAAGTAATTTTTAAAAATGGCTCCAATTTCGTTTTTTGGCAAAACAGGATAAGTCCATGAAATTATTTTGGCAAAATGGGATAACTCCACCTAAAACACTCATTTCTGATTTAAATTTTGTTTTTGAGTTTTTTTGTAGTATGTAGAGGACAATTCCCGTGCGTAATTATTTTTATGTAAAGAAAGAGATTTCATTCAAAATGATTGAAATTTCTTGTCAAGGAATTTTTACCCCATGTTAAGTTATTGATTTTTTGGCAAAACGGGATAAGTCCACAAAATAAAATTTTTGAACATTTTATAAAAAATTCCAGAGTCCGTCTAGGATTATGAAACTACTTGTAATTAGGCTTCGTCAGGTGTAGTAACTGTAGAAAAAAATTAAGTTTGAAAAAATCTACCTGTTACCATTTATTCATTTTTCGTTGTTCCTGTAAAATTTGCTTTGATGGACTTATCCCGTTTTGCCAAAAAACTCTTCATATGAACTATGTTACTATTCACAATGCCATAGATTACAACCAAAATCATTGTATGTATAATTAAAAACTAATATATATAATTTATAAATTTTTATTCTGAAACTATAGCTCACAAAGTGTTTTTTCACAGCCGAAACCAATCTTGAATTGAGTTTGATATGTTATATAGTGAAGTAGTATCTGGTGACCTCCTGCTTCAATAAATGCTTCTAGGAAATCTGAAGAATAAAAAATAGCGTTATTACATCAGAAAAACAAAATAAAACTACAGTGTGTCTCACAATTTTAATCTCGCTCTGTTTTATGGGTTTTACTTCCTTTTAAGAAGGATTTTTCTAGTGAGATATTTATTTTTAGATGACAACTCACTATTTATTATGATTCTACTGAGAGTACATATTCCTACATTTCGTACATTTACATTGGTTTAGCCGGGCGATATTGCTTGTTAAATTTTAAAAACCGTGAAGTAAGTTTATAATTATGAGACACCCGACTTTCAAAAATAATTATTTATATGAGAACCACCTGACCCCTGGGGGTCAATAAAAGTTGAATCATAATAAGCAGTGAGTTGTCATCTAAAAATAAATATCTCACCTAAAACCTCTTTCTTGAAAGGAAGTAAACCCCATGTATGTATGTATCTTTTGGGTTTCATATCGAGCACGCTCACAGTTTCGCTCCCGATTCCCGATAATCATTGGACGAGGCTAGTATCGACCCATTCCATCCCAATTAGAATATTTGCTATAAGGAATTCACCAAGGACATACTCAATAAGTGGATTGTGCAAGCATATTCGCGTGAATAGCCTTCGGATCATCCTATCGACTCAATTCTAATCTACCTTAATACTACAAGATTCTTCGAAACCAGCTATTCCGGCCAGGAATTAAGAAAATCAAAATAGTCCAATACCAGGATCCTCTGATGCGATGAATGCACCGTCTCCCACTTTGGGCTGTTTTAAGTATACAACGAATTTTTCTTTCTAAACAGATCGACCGAGCAGATAACGCAAATAAATTTACCAAATACAACTGGTTTAATTCTGTGTGAGAGAGAATTGTGCACCAAGCAGTCACAGCAATCGACCCCAGAGTTCCGATAACTGAATCTCCCTATCTGCCCCTTCTCCCGTGCCCAATCTCTCACAAACGCAGAGATAGTGAAAGCATGAAGGAAGGTATACAAATGAGGAAAGTACAACTAATGTCCTTATTCTCTGTTCCCCTCCTCCACTATCACTGCCTTTGAGAGTGGCGAGGCCCGAGAGAAGATCCTGAAAAGCAAATACCAGCAACTGACCCCATGGAGCTGACCGCGTGCACCGTCTTATCATTAATTTACTTCCAAACCCAGAAAATCCCAAACCGAGTCTAAAATACTTGAAGTATTCAATGGTTCAGCGTTAGCTTCGAGGGCAGACGAGCGGACACGTCCAAGTACTCATAAGCAAAGTTGAGTAAAATTTGACAAAACAACGTTTCTTAATAAATATGTAAACTAACCACTAGTAGCTTTAAACGAGCCCATTTTTCCGTTTTTTATTTCACGATTCTCTTTATCCTCAAAATTTTCGCCCTGAAACACCAAAATTGATAAAGAAAACATTAACCTAATAAATTTAAGTTTTTCTAAATATTTCACGAAATTTCTAAAATAACGTTAATAAATTGGATGTAATTGTAAGCAGGAACCCAAAACTATAGAATAAATTTTCAATAAAAAACAGAAATAATATGTAAAATAGGTTATCCAGAATGCATATGAATAAATGAAGATGAGAAAATGTAGAATTAAAATTATAGCATTTGTCTAACGATATAATTGCACTAACATGGGAATGGTTTCACATGGAACGGTTTAAATTCAAAAAGTCATGTCTACAAAAATCAGACAGCTTTTAAATAATAGGGATCCAAAGTAACTCGACTGCATTTTGCGTTGTTCAGTCACAATAGACTGCCAAAGTTTTAAAAAATTCAAATTTTAATACTTTGCTGCCCTGTAGCTTCTACTGTTCTCGTCCGATTTTGACGAAATTTGATGTTTTCTAACGTTTAAACTATTTTCTAAAAAGATATTTCAGGATTTTCCAAAATTCAAAAATTTTCATGTTTTTGAAATAATTTGTCTTTAAAAATAAGCCTCAAAAATAGTGTTTGTTCCAAATTATTTCAAAAAAATGAAAAGTTTTTATCTTCAAAAAATTGTCAAATTATTTTTTAGAAACAAGTCTAAACGTTAAAAAAATCAAATTTTGTCAAAATCGGATGATAACTGTAGAAATAACATGGTACTAAAATATTAAAATTTGAATTTTTTAAAACTTTGGCAAGCTATTTTGACCAAACAACGCAAAATGAAGTCAAGTTACTTTGGATCCCTATTAATAAAAAGTAGCCTGATTTTTGTAGGCATAACTTTTTGAATTTAACGTGTTGCATGTGAAACCATTCCCTTGTAAGCGTATATGTAATTTTTCATAGCACCAAAATAATTTACTCAATCAAAGCTCGTGCCAAATCAAAGAGTTTAAACTAGGCCCAAAGTATGTTTTCACAAGTATTGCAATATTTAAGTTTCATTGTCAAGTAATTCGATCCTATTTACTCCCAAGTCTATAGTAACATAGCAAAATTATTCAAGACCTTAATTTATTAAGCGTATCTAGCTGCAGGAATTACAAATTACCAAAATGCACTTACATTAAAAAATGCATCCCAAGATCCCTCAATCCAATACTCGGTACGTTCGGCTTCTGAAACAAGACGGCCGTAAATCTCAAAATGTTTCTGAAAAACTGGTCCTAATAGCGTCAAACATTCTGGAACTTTAAGATTTAAGAGTTCCCACATAAATTTGTATATTTTGGAAATGTACTTAAAGCTGCTGCAGAACGTTAAGCTTAGCGTTAAAACAATAATTGAAATCAGTTGACTTGTGGATTTCTGAAATAAAATCAATGAAGTTAAAATAGTTTCTTACTTTAGCAAGTACATCTATTTATGCAGTATTAAAAATTGCAAAGAAAGTTAAGAAAGTAGCTTGAAAGTTAGTATTATGCCTGAAATATTGAGGCGTACCTGGTTAAGCTCAATTTTGGTGGGGAGACAGCTAATACACAATAAATAATAATGTTCTTGAAGCGACTTGGGATCATCTAAAGAAGTCAGTGCAAACCTAATTGAAGGTGAAAGCATCAAAATAAAAATATTCTCAAATATCTGCTGGTTCAGCACGAACTGATGAGAATAACTATGTCCTTTTTTAATTTGATCAACCCAGAACATGCAGAGTGTAAATAAATCAATGATCAGGTCGCCATAAATAATTTTTGCCTTTTCTGGTTCATCCATTTGAAGAAAGGTGTGAATATCTTGCGACAGATTCCAAGCCGGGTTCACATTAAAACTCAAACTTCTAGAAGTCGTTATGCAAAAAAACATGATTGAAAATTGAATTGATTTGTCGGGCCATTTTCGCTCCTTTAGAAAGTTATGCAAGTCTATCATTGTATGCCTGTAACGAAATGCATCTTCGTAACCCGTGTAGCTAAAGTATCTGCAAAGACCCACCAGATACGAAACATCATTTTCTCTGTCCAGCTTGTTTCGCGTGGTAAGTTGTACAAGTCGATGAATTCGAATTAAATGCGTCTCATCTACTTCAGCATAAGGTTTGCGAGTTTCAATCCTAATCAACGAATATTTCCTAAGAAACTGAAACACTTTGGGCTTAAGTTCTGTGGAAAAAATAGAAAGGAACATTCCCTCAATTTTAGCCTGTTCAATGTTGTCAGGAGGGAGGTAGGCAATAGTATTTAGCAACTTAATTGCCATTTCTCCCAAAGCTTTTGAAGCTTTGATTTTTTCCAGCGTCACATCCCACACGTTGTCCATGATAAGTTTGTATTTGGTGGCTGCTCGAGGTTGGTCAAGTTTTACCCAATCGCCACCAGGCTCGCCCATCCCTTCCAAATATTTGTCTATTTCAGCTTTCAAACCGCTCTAATTCTTATTTGATCTGATATTAGATGTAGCAAGGGCCAGCGCTAAGGGATACCCTTGGATTGCGTCAGCCAACTTCCCCACAAGTTTTTTGTAGTCATTATAGTTAGCATCTTCTTTTTTGAGCTGAAACTTTTTCTCCAAAAGTTCAATTGACTCTTCTCGAGATAGTTCACTGATGTTTATGATGTTGTCTTTGTTTGGTATGTCCCAATCTATTTCTTGGGCTGTCAGCATAATTAAAGGTCTTTTTACTAAAGATTCTTCCACAGGTAGATATTCCTGGATTCCAAAAGATTTGTCATTTATTTGCTTTGAATTGTCAAAAATGAATAACCCATTGTTAATGTGGTTCGAGAAGTGGTTGTAGACATTGTTGACAATTTCTTTGAGACTTTTGTTTTCAGAACAAATTTTTAAATGTCTCGCAATAGAAATAAAACTTGCTTTCATGCTTGTTTCCTGTTCAGCGTCAATCCAAGCTATATTCTGTATGATTGGGTCTTGAATGTACTTCTTGGCATACATTCTGGCCAGCTCGCTTTTTCCCATTCCCCCAAGACCACCTAGTACAATCATCCGCTCAAAGCAATTTTCTTTTGTGGAGCATTTTAGCATCCGGTCGTGGATTTTTTCAAGAAGCTCTTTTCTACCTGTGAAATTCCTCGTGGGTGACTCTAGGATTTTTAAACTCGTAACATGTCTAGATGCTTTAATTTTATCTACATCCTTTTGAGATGCTCCCAGTGCAATAAGAGCATCTTCCGCCTTTCCCCACAAAAGCTTAAAACTGAAATCCGGGATCTGCTTTCTTATTGTATGTGAGTAGTCATTTCGAACGTTTTTGAGGTCTTTGATGTAATTGTTCTGCAACGTGTGCTGGGCCGATAGCTGTGGATCTCCTAGACTGTAGTCAATGTTAGAAAGGACAGCGTGTAACAGGGTTAAGTCCCAGTTGCGCGTGTCACCCTTAAGTTTAGTTTTTTCGTTCTCAGTGGCGCTTGTGTAAGTTACTTTTCGTTCTTTTTTGGAAATCCTTTGCTCAAAGAAATGTGTAGCTGAGGGTGATTCTTTTACCCATTGTTCCCCAGTCATTTGCATATATCGTGCCAGGAATATTTTCTGAACGAAAGGAGTTGCCAAGTTTACCACAAGTTTTCCGAGCAGGCGATAATTGTCTTGTTCACGTTCAGTATCCATAAATGGTCCGTCCATTCCGGAAAATCTTGTCACAGCAGTTTTGCTGTGAGAATTTGAAAATAAAGCAATTACATATCTACTGAGGGTTTAATAAGAGCCCAGTAGAATACTACTGAGCTTTTCTTAAACCCTTAGCTTTCAGGGGCTGATGGGTAGGTTATTGTTGCTAATGTTTTTTGAAAGTGGAAATTAATTTTTGTAAATCACAACATCTAATTTCTTCAAAATCCTATATTTTTTGGCAGTAAGTCGACCTGGAGCCCGAAATAGATACTAACTAAGCTTACATCAAATATTGGCTGAAAAAGCACATATACATATATTATTATTCATCAATTTGTGTATTGGCCGTGGCTTTTACAACCCCATTTGATACATTTATGCTTTACGGATATATGCTATTGTCTTCATGAAAGAGTATAACCCAATTAGTGAAACGCTTAAATTACAACAGCACCTAACTCCCATTCTGCCTCTCTTACTTGAATTTTTTGATGATAAAATGTTGATAAAAAAGGTAATGTAACACTAATAGTACCATGTCAGCCAATTGTAACTGCGTTAGCAAGTGACGTTAAACATCCGGGTGCAAGGGTGAGCGAGCAGTTGGGTGGGTTGGCTTAAAGCAAGTAAAATTGAAAATTCTCTAAATTAACATATAAAACTTTTATTCGTTGCTCTACGAATTGTTGCCAACCGTTTAAATAAATATCCTTGCTTATTTGAATCTGATTCTTTTGGATTTTTCTAACTTATCAAAATCCAAAGCTGAATAGGATATTGTTTTATGAATCAAATTGAAATCAAAAGTAGTTATCTAACCGGGAAAACCCCGTATTATTAAATGTATGGGCAGGTATAGCCACCGTTACAACCCGTATTAAATTATAACACAGACAGTTAATGCACAATCCTTGTTATTAAATGAGATTCCTATAATGAACCGTATGAACGGTATAATAAGGACAGAATGAAAAAGTCTTGTTATTATTCGTCCAAAATAAAATGATAAGGCTTAATATATGATTAAATGCATGGATAGGTATAGACCCCGTTACAACCTGTATTAAATTATAACACAGACAGTCGATAGATACTATCGTGTAAACGGTATAATAGGGACAAAATTTCAAGTCTTATTATTGTTCTATTATAAACGTCCAGCATGTAGCAATGAGTGAATAATGATATTTGTTATCTATCTCTTACCGTTTTTCCGTCCTGTCCCTTCACTTTGTGAAATAGAGTTGAGATTCAAACACTGTATCGGATAACAGTCCCTTTAAAACATACACTACGCACTACTGTAACTGTTCGTCCTTCACCTGTACCCGTCCTGTACACTCCATACTTTGTAAAGCATATAACGGAATGGAAACAAAGAGAGAGAGAGAGAGAGAGAGACTAGATCCGGGTCAGTAATACTTTTAGAACTGAGTTGAAAAGTAAAAGTGTAGTGTAATATGTATAAAAAGTCAAATCAATCTTTAGAATTATTAACTCGCAGTTTTATAATTATAAAGAATAACAGTCTAGTCTAAATATAGAAATTAAAACTAGAGTATAAATGTCGAACCGGAAAAGTGAAATATCATCAGTCGTGCTCAGGCTCCAATACGAGAAAAATGGATAACATGGATACTCTAGAAGAGGAATCATATCGTGACAAAAGAGGTTTTGTCAATACTTCATTTTATGAACCACGTTTTAAACTTGTTGTCGCACTCACACGTAGTACAAATCCTGCAGACCCACATTTTGGAAAAGAAGAGTTTGAAATAGCTGTTTCAAATTTTGTACAATGTACAATGAGGTATATATTCAAGGAAGAAGATAGACTGTCTTCATTCGAATTTGGTTGGGAATCAACTAAAATAACACCTAAGACGCTAGCAGCTTCAGGATTGTATTATACAGGAGTTCTTGATTATGTAAGTCATATCTATTTTTGTATATTATAACAAAATTTGTTTTAAGTATGTATGAGTGAATGAAGAAAAGTAAACTAATGAGGTTTCTAAAAAATTATCAGTGTGGATGCTTTTGCTGTGGGATTGCTTTTTGTGAATGGGAGGATGATGACATCCCCTGGATGGAACACATTAAGGCTAGCCGCGGTCGCTGTGATTATATCAATTTCAGTGAGACCAAGAATGTGAAATTAGACGATACAAACCTTGACTGTTGGAGTCATCGTGCCACCCCTAACACGTCACTCAAGATTCGATCTACCAAAATTCATCAGATACATGTATGTAACAAAAACGAGAACGTGTTCCATACTTACAAAGGACCGGAAAATCAGGAAATGAGATGTCCTATTGCAAGACGGAAAACTTTTGAAGAATGTAAGTGGGATGAAGACAATGCTCCAAGCATAACTAATATGGTAACTGCAGGATTTTATTATGATCCGAATCACCCTAACGAGGCTATGTGTTTTAGCTGTAGCAGCAGTTTTACTAATTGGAAAAAGAATACTAACCCTATTGAAGAACATAAGTACTACTATCCTGACTGTGTATCTATTAAATTACTTTCACAAAGTCCTTCAAAAGTTATGTGTAAAGATATTGACTCTATGAGCACAATCGAAATGAAAGAAGAGATTGAAAGCCTTCGGTGTAGGACGTTGTGCAGTATATGCCCTCCATCCAACGGAGAGGCTAGTTGTGCTGAATATGTTAGTATGAATTGCGGTCATCGATTTTGTAACGAGTGTCTTCCAAGATTTACTCTATGTCCAATGTGTAGAAAAGATATGGTTTTTATAATAAAAGCTTATTAAAAGTTGAAATGTAAATTTGTGTATATAATGTTGACTGAAATAAAGAGATGTATTTTTAATAAAATGTTCAGTATACTTTTGACCATGGCCGCGTTCAATGTTTCATTGCTGAGTGACGCTTCACTATCATATTTTCCACAAAATACTATTTCAAACTTTCGTAACCAGTTAGCAGGACGTATTGATTTAGATTCACCTTGGGAAGTTGCCCTCACGTCATGTTCATACATAGGTACAAACACATTTATAAGTAAAGGAGAAATTATAGCTACAGCATTCATTGATTTAAACAAAAATCAGTATCGTGTTCCAGGACATACACTTTTATCAGATCCTGACAATATCTCAGTGGGGATTAACAAACGAGGTGGATATTTTCAACATGACTACATCAAAAGCGATATTGTAGCTCCACACGATTACAGCAATTTAGCAAATTTTCTAGACTTTCTCACATCAGTATCATGCGATAAATACTATTTAAGTGAAGATGGCAGTGTTATGTGTAAAACGTACAACACTTTAAATAAGCGAAACTATACAATTATACTCGCTGAAAGAGTACAGCACATCTTAGGAATTCAACATGGATATGACGACATATCAAAATCAGTCCAGAAGGTTGAAAATAACACACACACCGTTCACGGTGGATTAATTTTTCCAGTACCAATTTCGGTTGCGACAGGTGATAATTCTGTATAAAGGAACAGGAATGCAAAATGATAAAATTAAAAAAAATTCCGACAAAGCTGTAGCAAATGTTGTACAAGATATTTGTGGTCAACTTGATTTGATTAGCAATTGTAGCATGGGTTTAAACGGTTTTCTAAAAGTAAATCCTGTACCGGAAAAACATCATACATTTACAGCCTTGAAATTATCAGTATCGATGCGAAATTATTTAGGTTTTGATATTGATGAAATTAATGGAAAACTGATTTCACAAAACCCTATGAACGGTAGAATTTATGTCTATAAGGGTGAACCTCTTATAATTGGAAATGACAAAACTATATATACTGCAAAAATAGACTACGATAATTTTACTGAGCTTATGAATGACACATGTAAAATACTCAAAGCTAAGTGGAGAATTCGAGACGGTGTAATGTATGTATCTTTAACCAAATCGTTTGCGGAACAAGGGATGAATCTAACACGTCGAATAAAAACTTACATGGGAATGGAAAACGAAATAGTTACACTAGATCCTAAAGACTATAAAAATATATTTGTGAGCATGACAAAACGAGCGAAATCAAAACCGTATATTAGACTAGGAAAAAGTCTAATGTTTGTGTACTCTGACATAGTGTCTAATCAATATGTTGGAAATGCTTTTGCTCCATTAATGAGAAGTATGCCTTTTGTTTATAATAAAGACACGGTTTATGAGCACGAATTCATTAATCCGACATACCTACCTGTTCACAAAACAAGTTTCAATGATATTCACATGTATATAACTACAGAAGACGGGGAGCAAGTTTCATTTGAAACTGGAACGTTCAAAGCAACACTACACTTTCAACCGGTCTTAAGATGAATATGTATGGACGGGGAGAGCCTCTTACAGTCTACAGAGGTAGTCATTTTCGTCAAAAAGGACGAGGACTTGGAAGTTTCTTTGGTTCATTCTTCCGTCGACTAATTCCACTAGCAAAAGAATATGTTTTACCTGCTGCAAAGCAGTATCTTTTACCAGCTGCAAAATCCACAATGAAAAATATGACGATGGATATACTGGATGGAGGTAGACCTATTGGAGAAACACTTAAAGTTCGAAGTATGGAAGGCATAAAAGCTGTAGGAAGAAATTTTATTAACCAGTCTGGTTCAGGCACTTCGAGGAAGCGTAAACGTGTAAAACGTGCTATTAAACAAAACAAAAAAAGAAAAGGTGCTGGAATTAAAAAAATTGTAAAAAAACGAAAATCAAAAAAATCAAAAAGTAAAAAACGATTTAAAGGT
This sequence comes from Dicyrtomina minuta, assembly GCA_949802685.1. Classification (NCBI taxonomy): domain Eukaryota; kingdom Metazoa; phylum Arthropoda; class Collembola; order Symphypleona; family Dicyrtomidae; genus Dicyrtomina; species Dicyrtomina minuta. Next base: position 134,993,247 of record OX461808.1, on the reverse strand, counting down.
TTATTTGAATAATCAAAATGGCTGAACATTGTCAGAGAAGTGAGTTAGCTATATTTAAAACTGAACCGTATGATATATCTGTAACGAGTACTCAACGGTTAGACATTTTTGCGTCCAATCCACTGAGTGATGCCTCAACCCCACCCACATTTCATGTAAAAGGTAGTGAGCAGCACTATATTGACTTAGATAAAACAATACTTTACTGTCGGTGTAAAATAACAAGTTCGACAGGTACTGATGTAGCCGCCACAATCGCTGTTGCTCCTGTCAACAACATATTACATGCCATGTTTCAAAGATGTCGTGTACTGATTAACAATACTCCAATTACATCTGTAAATGACAACTACGGTATTCGCAGTATAATTGAACGTGAACTTTTGTTTTCGAAAGAATTCAATAAGACTCAATCAAGCCTTGCCGGCTACTATAAAGAAATAAATCCTAACAGTACGGTAATCACTGATGGTACCACAGACTCTTATAAAAAACGTTTTGACATGTCGAAGGGTAGTCGCGAATTTGAAGTCATAGGAAGACCACATGCTGATATCTTTACTCAAAGCGATTATCTCCCACCAGGCTGTGATCTAACAGTAGAGTTTACTCGTGCCTCCGATAATTTCTGCTTACATGCACCTGCCCCATCGACTGGAACACCACCAACTTATCGTTTACAGCTTCTTGAAGCGAAATTAGTAGTAACACGACATAAAATTTTACCTTCGATTGCTTTAAGACATCTAAAGCTGTGGGAAAATAACCGTCTTGCAAACTACTACATGAATAAAGTTGATGTTAAGAGTTACTCTTTAGCTACTGGGACTCTTACCTCAATTAACGAGAATCTAATTACGGGACAACTACCCACACGTCTTGTAATTGCTATTGCATCTACAGCAAATACAATCGGATCCTTAACTACTAACCCTTTTTATTTTGGAGCGCACGGACTCAACTTTATAAGCGTTTCAGTCCGCGGTGATGAGAATGAAACTAATGCACTTAATGTAAATTTTCAGGAAAATAGTATTCGAGTAAAAGAAGCGATCTACAACTTACATAACGCATTAGGTATTACAAATCAAGACTGTGGAATTGATTTAACCGAGGCTGACTACCTTGCAGGACGAGCATTTTTTGCATACGATTTATCTTCTAATGCAAATGCCTTGACACCCCCACGACATGGTAATGTAAAGATTGAGCTTAAATTCAATACAGGATTAACAGCTCCAGTTACGGTGTATTGCTATACTGAAACACAAGCGATCTTACATATTGATAAAAATAAAAACGTATTTTAGGCCGACTACTCACAATCATGAATACATCACAAGTGGAAAACCATCTTAGACTAATTTGTGGAAATGGAGCAAAAGCACAGTTTGCAGTTTTAGCAAGCGATCAGCTATCAAAATTTTACATTAGAAAATATCCTGTATGTTTGGTTGTAAACACAGATCCAAGTTTTAAAACTGGGACCCACTGGACCAGCTTTTTTATCAAAAGTGCAAAGGATTACGTTGAATTTTACGATTCGTACGGTTTAGATATAAGTTATTGGTCTAAATATTATAAAAGCTTTGTACAAAGATCTAAACATTATCTCCAAGAAAATACTGTACAACTTCAGAGTAAGGATTCGAATGTATGTGGTTTTTATGCTTTGTTTTTTCTGTATAAACGTATGCAAGGTTGTCCTCGAATGTCAATCTATTCCATGTTTTCAAACAATTATAACGATAATGATAAAAAAGTTAAAATATTTATAATGTCAAAGCAATATTTATTGAAACATAAATGTTATCATAAAACCTATCAGCAAATATGTAAACAGTTTAATAAATTACAATGATTTCCAATTTTTTATGTTCACTTTCCAACATTTGTTTTTGCATTTCTTAATTCCACTACCAGTAAACCGAAGCTGACGTCTAACAGGTGTCGCGGAAGTGATTGCATTTCTTATACCTTTAGAAAATAAAAGGGTTGGAGGAGGGGTTGCTCTAGCTTTTACTACATTCAACACATCTTGAATCCCAGGTTTTGATGTATGTACAGCTTTACTAAGAAGTTTTTTATTTTGTAAAGTTGTTACTAGTTCAGGAAAATTAGAGGATGGAATATTTTGTCCTCCTATAACAATTTCATTTTCCGCATTGTGTCCAACACCAATCGCCCTCAACCATCCAGCAATCAATGAAGTTTTATTTGTTGGCTTTGGTGTTGGCACTCTTTGTGGCGATGGTTCAAATAAATTTTGCATTGCTTTGCTATAGTCATCAACAGAAGAACTTAATCCAGGAGGTATTACACTTTGAACTGTTTGTACAGGGTTATTCAAAGGTTGTTGAACAGGTTTATTGACATTTTTAACCAATACGGGCTTGCTGTCATCATAATCTTTTTTAAACTTAAGTTGTTTATTATAATATTCATACAGAATTTGTTTAAGCTCATCTGATAATTGATCAGATTTCAACACATCCCGCTTTTGTAATGTCAAGTCAATATCTCTATTTTCATCACGATTCATCAGTGAATTATATAATGTTTCACTAATAAGTTTCATACGCCTACCCATTTTGTAAAAAACTGGAAATCAGAGGTAAGGCTATTGAGGCAATTAATGGTAGCAATGCCCCACCGCTTTGTAAAATTTTTTGTTTTTTTTTTATTGAAACGTTCTTTAGTGCTAAAGTGTGGAGCTGTTTTGCAAACGGTTTCAGTTTGGAGACTGTGCGTGAAGTGAGTTTTACATTTCTTATAAGTAAATTTTTTACACACTCACACAATGATTTCACTTCCGCTTTAGATGCATTTTTGATAGCATGTTAGCAACTGTCCTTACGATTACACCTCCTAAAAAAGCTTCTGTGTTTAATAAGGTTCTTCATTTTGAATGCTTTCCCGTGTAAATATCAAATCCAAATGAAAGTATATTACAAAACGTTAATATATTTATATGCTCAGTCGTTCAATCCGACGTGATCAGAATGGATGGCAAAATCAGACGTCTATATTTAAATCCTAAAGTAAGAGGAAGCTTTTCCGGTCTGGATACATTTGCAAGGTCCGGCGGTAAACAATTCATCAAAAAAGATATACTTAAAGCTTTAAAAAGTGTACCAGCGTTTGCACAAAACCGTCCAGCTATACATAAATTTCCACGAAGGAAAGTCATTGCCTATTATAAAGACGAACAGTTTGTTATTGATTTGATTGATATATCCAAACATGCTTCACAAAATAATAATAATCGTTTCCTTCTAACAGTTATTGATGTTTTGAGTAAGTACGGATGGGTTGAAGGAATTAAATCCAAAAACGCTAGTGTTGTACTAAAAGCATTTCAAAAGATTTTAAAGAAATCAAATAGAATACCACGACTAATTCAAGCAGATAAAGGGAATGAATTTAAAGGAGAGTTTAAACGATTCTGTGAATCTAAAGGAATTAAAATATTTCATGTTGAATCTGAATTAAAAGCTTGTATTGTTGAACGATTTAATCGAACAATATTGGACAAAATTAGTAGATATATACTACATCATCAAGATCGTAAAAAACCATATAGATTCATTCATGTATTACCATCAATCGTGTCAAGCTATAATCGAACTTTACATTCTAGTATTGGTATGTGCCCTGCAGACGTTAATAGAGACAATTGTATGAATGTATGGTTAAAACTTTATGGTAACGATTTTAATACATATCCACCTTCCAAGCTAAAAATTGGTGATACAGTACTGATCAGTATAACTAAGACAATATTTGAAAAAGGGTATAATCGTAAATACCATCCAGAGGTCTTTACTATTATTCGTATTTCTAACTCAAGACCACGCATGTTTTACTTGAAAGATGAAAATAATAAAGTTTTAAAGGGAGGATTTTATGAACGTGAGTTGTCTCATGTTTTGTATAACGAATAATAGAGTTACCAACGTATAAAAGAGATGAATATTGTATTTAAGTTCAGTAACAATCCAAATCTGAAGCTGATATCACTGTAAGATATTAAAATATTTCTAAACTAAATAATTTAAGATGGCAACCGTACTAGCTTTAGTCATATTTAAACTAATAAATAATGTAATTCGATAAATACAAATTTGCATTACAGCACCACCTTCCGAAATTTCAAGACGAAGTTCAACCATGGATCTTTCAAAAAAAACCCAGCAAGATGCTATCTCTATTCCCCGATCAAATTCGACAACACAAATGGACTGTATGAGTGCTGCACCAGCTCCAAGTTCTCCACAAGTTGTATGGAGACCGATAACTGGGAACAGAGATGTTGTCGAGAGTACAGCATATGTTAAAATGTGGCAGTCAACGTTTGGTGAGAACAATAAGATGCGGTACATTAACATGAGTCGGAAAGCTAGCAGCGGGAGAATACTTGGCGTAAATTTTGACATTGTTCAAATACCAGAAATTATTGCAAGACTGTCCCACGAGTATGCTTTGAGTGGACAGGATTTAAATGAGCTCAACCGTGTTGTTGATGATATTAAAAATCGTTTAAGCGAGAATGGTGAAGGTTGTGGTTATGACGTTCCAGACACATATATACCAACAAGGTCTGGTTTTGAAGAATGAGTTACTTTGATTTTCAATACCATTATTATTATGTATGCAAAATACAAACAAGTAAACTTTTTTTTTAATACAATTTGACCATGTATAACAAAATTTATTTTTACTCTGAATAAAAGAAAAATAGGTATAAAAACACAAAAAATTTCTGTAAAAGTAGTCAGTCATTTGTTCTTACTTTTGGAGAGAGTGTCTCTCTCTCAATTATTCAATCACAATTTCATATAACAGCATGGAATATTATCATGAGAACTACCTCTACCGAGCAAGTCCTTTGGCGGATTCGCAACTACTATTTTCTAGTGACGGACTTTCCGTTGCGAACTGTTCGACCAATCCAACCCAAACCATTACAGAGCAAAACTCCATCACCGGAGCCGATCAAACATCTGTTAAAGCAAGTGTATCGTATGAGTCGGGACTTGAAACTCGAACAAGAGTTCCTGAATCTCTACGCGTTGATGGAGAGACGACCATTTTTACCAAATTGTCGCTTCAAAATCAAAGTATTGTTCGAGAGCAAGAGAGCGATGAGAGGCTTTCAAAGACTTTTGGAGCAGCCACTTTCCCCAATGAAAACAATTTTGGAGGAGGAACTTCCCATCTCACCGAGCCCTGGGTCTCCGCGGAGCCTTGGATCCCCGCTAAGCCCTGGGTCTCCGCGGAGCCTTGGGTCTCCGCCGAGCCCTGGGTCCCCACCAAGCCGAGCGTACCCACCGAGCCTTGGGTCCCCGCCGAGCCGAGCGTACCCGTCGAGCCCTGGGTCCCCACTGAGCCGAGCGTACCCGTCGAGCCCTCGGTCCCCGCCGAGTCCTGGGTTCCTAATGACTCGAGCACAGTCGACACACATGTTGAACGAACTAATTCTGAGGATTCGACTAAACAAAAGAAAATTCAACAGGTAGTACCTACGACACAATCATACATTGAGGAACTGGAAACAGCAGTGATTAAGGAGGAACCAATGGATGAAGTTGAACCCATTCTAGCTAATGACGTTATTGTTAAACTTGAAACACCTGATTTAGATATATAATAGTTCTCAGATGTATTCAATTTCTAATGTTGTGAAAGGAATAATTAACAAATTTAATCTTTATTGTTTCTTAGACAAAGAATATTTCCAAAGTATTGTTAACAGGACGAAAGATGCACAGATCACAAGAATCCTTAAACTTATGGGAACTACAAAACGATTTATTATTTCACGAGATGTTCACAATAACTCTGCAATATTGATCGGAAGAACTCCAGACAATGGGTATGAGCTTTTGAAGACTGAAATAATTAATGATCTAGATAAAGTCACAGTTCTTGACCCATATGTTATACCCGAAATAGCTTGGGGTATGATGTTGAACTCTAAAGATTATCAAACTTATTGGGCAGCTGTGAAACACCGTGCAACGGGAAAACGGAAAGAAGTAACATCTTCTAATGTAAAACCATTGAAACACCACAAACCAGCTTCATCTTCTTTAAAAGGTAGATGTCCACACATAAAAACATGTATAGCAGATCATTTTAGAGTGGAATGGAATGTAGTTTGTCATGATTGTGGGAGAGATCATGTTTATTTTTATCAAATTGATGAAAAGCGTGCAGTCAAATGTATCATGCTTAACTACGAAACACTTGTACAACTCGTGTATTCTATGACAAAAGCGTTTAGTCAAATGTATTCAGCTTAACTACGAAACACTTGTACACCTTGTTCATACTATGACAACAGCATTTGGTCAACTGGAGGAAAAACTTTGTAACATAATATAAGTATATTTTTTTTGTATGTGTAGAATTTAACAAAATGAAACGTGGAAAAACACTACCTTCAAAACATTTAATCTGTACTTCGTCATCAAGCAATTTTCGAACTACACCCAACAAGCAGCTGCAGATGGATGTTAAACATTACAATGTTAGTAAATTTTATGACGTGCTAACCAGCAAACCTTTGGGTATGTTTAATGTGGATAATACAACTGATTGTCAAGAGGATTACTGCTCACTTAAGGGGTTTAAAACGTTTATAGACGACGAATGTAGAACTTGTGGAAATGGGCGTATAAAACTAAGACGTGGAGGAAGTACCATTTGTATGAACTATAATGCTTTTGTCGATTTCGTTGTTGGTGTTTTAGCCAACCGAAAAAAAGTTGTAAAACAATTTGTACCCAGAGTTAAAAAAGTTTCATTGTAATTTTATTTTTGAAATATTGTACACCCTGTATCGGCAAAAATACAATTCCTTAATCTATACCTATCATCTTGTGACTGGCTAAGATCAATAAAAATGTATCCGTGTGGTTTTAAAATACATTGACGAAATGCTTCTTCAGTTACAACACATTTTTTATTACCATTCATTCGCATACCAATTCTATTTATCGTTTGAGTTTCACAAGGGTTTTTAAAGATACACATATATTTTAGATTAGTCGTTATTGTGCGAAGGTTTTCATAAAAAAATTTTGAGTTCAAAATATTATACTACAATTAATATGATGTGATCCACGTGTAAAAAGTTCGTCAGAACCTTTCTTTGAAATTTCTTGCATCAGATCGTCTAGAATGTACAGATAAGGTGAACCAAGCTCATCTCCTATTGTTTGAGGCAATCCGTTATGCAAAATTATATCCGATGGTAAAGAGCTTTTTAATTTTGCTCCTAAATGTTCTCCTCCACCATAGCAATAAACAACATGCTTTACATTGGGAAATATGAGTTCATTTCGACGATTAATGATTTGGTTAGTGAGAAAACTTTTACCGCTTTGTGTTGGTCCACTTATTACAAGATTAAACGGTGCTTGTAATGAGTAGTCAAAATCAGATGCTTCCATACTGAATGTTAAAAAATAACTGGGATAAATTAAAATATGTCACTTATTTTTATAATGTTTTTTTTTAAATGTTTTTATTAAAACAAAAGTATCAAAATATTTACAATTCAAATAAATTTTTAATTATTTACAATTTAAATAAACAAAGAAAACTTAAACTATTTAACTTAAACTAAATACAACGAATTATGTTTTACCCTGGTTTGATTAACAGTTTTTCTAATACATGAACTAGCACAGGTTAAATTTACACAATCAATATTTTGGTTTGATTTAATGTTTGTAATACAAGGGTGACCAAAGGGTAGACTATTGTACTTATTAATTAGAAACCTTTTATTGTCAAATTGGTGAATACCTTGCTTAACAGAAGTAGAAGTATACACTTGATGTTTGTGAGATGAAATTTTCGTAGTTTTTACACTAGTTTTAACAGTAGAATCTATTGCAGCTTTATAATGGTCAAAAGATAGATTTTTTCTAACATACGGGATTGGTAAACCTTTGCATCTTCTATCCTCATACCCTGTAGACGTAATGTATGCATAAGCTTTTGCCTTCAAAAACACAAGTTCGGAAATAGGACCTACGACACATGTCTCGTCTTTGAACTTGTTAACTACTTTCTTATTTTCAGTATTATGCATAAATGCAAACTTACCTTCCGTTGGATAGTCTGAAAGGTCAAACAATTTTTTATTTTTAAGCATATCCTTATAAAGATTAAATTTTGGAAATTCCTTAATTTTACTAGTTAAATATACGAGTAAACTGTCTGTGTCTGTTCCACAGAGTCCGACAGTATAGTTTTCCTTTAAATAACAATAAAAGAAGTCATACATGACAATCTTACTTAAGTCTAAACAAGCTATTCCAATATAAATAGGCTTGTCTAAAAAAACTACAGTTTTCTTCATGACTACTATAACCACATCTTCACTAATTATAATAATATTTGCAAGTGTTGATTTTTTTATAAAATTTTCATACCTATTATCAGTCCTCCAATTTTTATAATTTTCATTCTTAGAAGTAATTACATGAATTTTCAGTCTTTTACGTTTCTGTTCTATACTTTTCCCAAAAATTGAATTAACTAACAGTTTCCAGAAATCTTTCTCAAACTGAGTTGTGGCTAATTTACGTTTTTCCATGCACCAGTCATAAATTTTTTTAACCAAGCTTCCTGCGTGAAAGATAACACACGGTGAACTTTGTCAAGTTTCATCCCTAGAGCTAAATATTTTTGAAGGGTTCGAAAGTGAACAACATATTTTGTTTTTGGATGTAAGTCTAAAACTAACTTTTCACTCTTTGAAGTAGTATTATCAATACCCAATTCAGACTGAACATGCTTTTGAAAACATGACATTTCTGACGGATCTACTGCTCTCCTTATTGGAGCTGGGGGGTATTCACTAAACTATGACTTCTTATCCTCAGAAATACTCAAGTCAACTTCAAGAAAGTATCCTTTATTTCCATGAGGAAGTATTTTATTAATATAATTTTCATCCTGCCAATGCTTTAACCCTGAAAATGGTCCCTCTTTCGTTTCTTCACCAACCCATTTAAAATTACTAGTCGGAAGTTCTTCTGACAATGCTCCTGAATATAAAGCGTTTGCATCAAAATAAGCCAAATACGAGTCAGGCTTTGTAGGATCAAAGTCCAACATGTACTCATTATTAGCTTTCCCATATCTAAGAGATCCTGCACCACTATAACCCGCTCTAAGTCCTGCCTCCAAAAAAACATGTTTCTCCGGATCTGTTATTTGTTCTAACCTAACTTTAGTCTTTTTTAACGCCGCGTCCCACCCCACAGAAGGTAAAGAAACATATTTTGAAGCGTCCAGACTAAACTGTTTAAGAAAAATGTCTCGAAAATTCTGAAACACGTCCATGAGTATGCACGTGTCTAACAAGTTGTAAAAATTAAGATAATCCCCTAACGTTTTTATCTTAAAAGTATCCCAAACCCGTTTCACGAGTTCATAGTCTTCATTTGAAATACCTGTATTAGTTAAGTCAGAATAGAATTCTGACTGTTTTGGAATATCTGTCCTAGCTAAATCACTATGTTTTGAAATCGAATTATACGGAAAAAATCCTTTACCGTACAGCATTTCCATATCATCTTCTGAAATATTTGGATACTTTTCACGAAAGACATTTCTCGTAGTTTGAAAGTTTTCAACACCATCCTTTCTTAACATGCTTGACAGCTTGTCCAAAGAGGTGTTGAGAAATCTTAGAGAGTCAATAAATTTAAGTTCTCCATCATTTATTGAAATCGATATAAATTTTTCGGAGGACATGAGGATCACGTTAACATTCCTAATTTTTTCATGATTGATCCCACGGAGTAAAGCGTGCCCGTCATAACCTGTCAGGTTGTAAAATATAACTGGTACCGACTTTGTATACACCCCCTTTACGTTACAACCGTGACATGCCCAACCCTTAAATTCAAGGGAAAAATGGTCATGATGTGCAACCGGGCGCGCATATACATCAGCCTTAGTCTTATTCTGGATAAGACTATGTACTGCCGGGTTAGGTAACACATTATCGCAAAAATAACATGTATCTCTCTGCTTCCAGTCACGTCTTCCAATCATTGTCTTTCTAGCTTCAAGTTGTTGCTCTTCCATTTCGTCCGCTAGTTTCTTTCGATAATCAATCAAATCATTGTAGTAGGTTTCTACTACATCCTCACCTTCTCTCTGTTGATGATAAACTACATGCTTACGAACATTATTAAACATGTCCTTACACACGTATGAGTAGCCACAAACATTATGCTTATTTATGAATTCAGTGCTCCCTCCTACCTCTCCTGCACGAAATTTGAAAAATAATGAATCTGGAACCTGTGATATGGTAGGAGCTTTGTTACCCGGATTCGGGGTTAGCATACATTCAAAATCCGAAGTTATTATAAACGGCGACTCAATCATATTTTTGTAATTCTGAAATTTTATAAATGAACCTACTTTAGGAAATATTGTTGTCTGCTGTCCTAGCGTAGCACACCGTTCCCTATGTCTATTCAGTACTTCCTCTGATTTGAAAGAATGGAGACAATGAAAACAGATATGCTGTTTATATTCTTTCTTACCTAATAGAGTACCAATGTTTTTAATCCATGTAAAGTGCTCCGTCTCCCCCTTACTAATAAGCAATAAATTAATTTCCTTTGCTTTCTCACAATTTTTATTTCTTGTCAAATACAGTGGTGAAATTCGCTTTCGAATTTCCTTGTTTAACATCTTATGTTTCCTATTATACTCAAAATATTCGCCACCTGTGATTTTAAAACCTAGCTCAATAAAAACACGTTGCTGGTACTCATCTAATGTCTCATCAATACCTCGAGGCATTTGATGTAGCTGCTTAATTTGTTTTTTATTCAAACTGTCAGGATAATTATAATTTATATTTGTTTTTTTGTTAGCATCGTATCCAAAAACATTTAAGCTAATATCTTTATTATTATTTTCAAATCTGGATATTTGATTTATTGACACCGGATACTCGAGGTCTTTGAAATTTACTTTCGCATTTTTATTGCGATAGAGTGTACTCAGACGTAGAGTATCAACAGTTGATGTAGTTTTCTTCCTACCCATTAGCGCAGCAAGAACACTCCATTTAAAACATTGTTTTGTTTCATCAGCACCCTCAACCGCAGCTTCTCTATTATCTACATTTACAATACATTTTGTAAAGCTATTTCTATCGCTGAGTAAACCGTCTAACTCGATATAAGTTCCACCCTTTAACGGTTCAAATTTGACACATACCATTTCTAATTCCGAAATACGGGATAGGGTTAGCCCAGACCCATTCTTTAAATATCTATCTACAGTACGATTGATTTTACCTCTACATGTCATTAATACATTAGCTATATCATTTACATTTATACAAGGTTCAAAAAACGACCAAATTGGAATAGCTGGAAATGGAATAGGGTCACCCTGTTTTGTAAAAATACAATCTAATCTAAATACTACTTTAACATGTTTCAAATTAGCTAATTGATCTGTAATTTCTGAGGTTAATTGAGGATTAAGAGTAAAAAATAAACCATCAACATTTCCAAAAATATGATTAGTAAAATCCAAAGTATAACTTTTTGTTGTATTATTAATCGCCTCAGTTTTTTTAAAGGGAATTAGTGTAGTCACTACTGTCTTCTGTACTCCTGCGCCGAACTGGGGAATCATGTCTGCATGGAAATCCATATAGTGTTTCTGCGATTGCCAGCGATAATTGAAGGTTATAAAGCATTTTCCACAGATGTATTTGTCATCCCATCTTTTCTTATTCATCTGTTCCAAAAATTCAAGTGCTGAATCTAAAACCATAAAAATGAATGTATGGTTAATAAAGGTAGGTATGAGATGCCTTGTATGTTTATGCATATATCGACAGAAAATATGAAAAAAGATGGAATTAAATTTTAACAATTTTCATAATTATATAAATCTATTAATGATAGCATATACATGCACTGTATGATTTATTTTTCAAAATAGTAGAATACAATAAGCACATCATTATTTAATCAAGTTTTTAATCCAATCATCATTACCATCATCTTGAACTTGGGGAACTGTGGGGACTGTCTTTTTCTTTTTTTTTGAATTTCCTTGCTGTATTTCAACACTCGCTAACCCCGCTATTTCGTTAACGATCATATCTTTCCGAGCGGCTAATTTAAGCTTGTTTTTCTCTCGTTGTGCCAAAAATGGAGTAAGTGGTTTCACTTTAGGAGTAGGTGCAGTACTGGGTCCCGCCTTATTGATTGTAAGAGTCCCGTCCACCCCGTGCAGTGTTGGTTGTATTGGTGGCAAGTGTTGAAGGTCAAGTGGGTTTATAATCGGCAGCCCACAGTCAGGGATAGAGAGTTCGGAATTAAAACCCAACATGTGTTCCTCAATGTATTTGTCAACTTGTTGACCATGATCTGCAATTTAAGACAATAAATAATAAAAAATTTAAAAAAAATAAACAAATTCAATAACTTTAAAGCTCTACAGATCCTTCAATATTGCTCCTACAGCTTCGAGACTAACATTTTTGAACTCCTCATGATCTCAGCTATCCAAAAATTTTTTAAAGACAGATGAAAACTGAATATTTAACATTGTAGTCATCAAAAAAAAGGTCAGCCCGAAAAAAATAGGGAATTCGATGTACCTCGGATAGGATTTTTAGAAATTTTTTTGAAGTTTTGTTTTCTAAAAAGACAAATTTTTTTGAAATTAAATTTTTACGCATATTAAAGAAAAAGATATTTAGTACATAGTACAGGAAATATGAGGTATAAGGTAGGTAAATAAGATGAAGGTATAGTAATAATAACATAATACAAAATTAATAACTAACCATTATTTCCACCACCGAACTGCTCCACAGTCCTCACAGTCTCCACCGTGTTGTCTTCATGCTCTACCTCCTTCTCCAGATCCACCACCGGCGGGACCACATCTTCATCCGAGAACGATAACACTCGACGCACAGGCTTTTTCATAGGGACAGGTTCTCGTTCAAGGGACGGACTGCTGGAGGTATGGCTACTGTCAGTCGTGGTGTATATGTCACATCGTTTTCGTTTTCTGGATGGTCAACTCTCTTCAGAGGAGCACGAGCTTTCTGATGTGTAGTAGGTACTTTTTTTGTGTCGACGGGTAGAGCGACTACGGCTGGGGCTCCGGCTGGAGGTGGAATTAGATCCATCTGTATGTACGTGTGTGTACCGTCTTCTTCGTCCTTCCTCACGTCTTACAATTTTCTTTGAATGGGACGGACGATTTTGATTTCGACTACGGCTGCGGCTCCGGCTATCTAATTCAGTAGAGTTCGACCGCTTGGTGTAAAATTGTTCTCTTCGCCCTCGTGTAGCACGTCGTCTCCTCTCTGCTGGAACTGGTACGCGGTCTGGTGAACTGGAAGGTGTACAGACAGACGTGCGGGTGGGTGGTCTTCCACCAGTCCTCCTCGCCATTGGTAGTCTTGCTGCAGATTTCTTGACCGGTGGATTATCATTCATCAACATGAGTCGCACCGTAGGATTCAGCATTCTCTTCTTCTCTACTGCTTTCATCTCAGCGGTGGCAGCGTTCACGGCTCTAGTTATCTCTGCTACTGTACCATTCTTGATGGTACTATTCACCTTGTCTACCAGCTCCTGCTCTCCAGGCATATAACCTTAAATAAAAATAAATAATAATTTTTGAGTTAACATGTTTTGAATGATAATGAAAATACACACACATTTTTTATATTTATATTATTATTATATTTTATATTTCATAATAAATAATTGAACAAATTACCTTCCGCGTTCAGGACGACATCGTCAACAAATGTAAATGAAGAATCGTACAATGCTTTCATCTCGAAAGCCACCAATTTTACACCCAATTTTTTTGTCATTTCATCGCACTTATCTTTTGTATCCAAGAGTAAAACTGAATCTTTTTTGTTTCGCTTCAATGCTTCTACCAACGCAAGGTGGAATACTTGTGACATGTCCACCATAGCTTCTCCTACTACTTTTCGTATTTTCAATACATCCTCAGTCGTAACACTACTTGCACTAGCCATTTAAAAAATATTTTTCAAAATTTGGAGTGAGTTCGACAAGAGAATTTAAAAATAATAATGAAGACTGGATAAAGAAAACATGCTTATAAAGGAGTATTATAATTATGTATTTACCTAATAATTGTTGTGGACATTGATTTCACTTTTCATACAAAGCATACTACAATTTTACTTTTCTACTCAGTTCCAAAAATATTAGCGACCCAGTTCCAGTCTCTCTTCCTCTCTCGCTCCATCCTGTTATACGCTTTACAAAGCATTGGATAGGTAGTGGTGAAGTGTGTGAAAGGAATTTCACTCTCTTGCCCCATCCCGTTATACGCTTTACAAAGCATTGGATAAGCACTCACACTGGAAAGTGTGCTCACAAAGTGAAGGGATGGGACGAAACATACTGTAAGGGTTTACTCAATGCTACAGGTTGGACGTTCAATAATAAGGGGTGCTATATAATAATCCTTGACATTTTACACTTGTCACATTTTAGACGAACAATAGTAAGACTTGAAATTGTGTCCTTATTATACCGTTTACACGACAGTATCTACCAACTGTCTGTGTTATAATTTAATACTGGTTGTAACGGGGTCTATACCTATCCATGCATTTAATCATATATTAAGCCTTATCATTTTATTTTGGACGAATAATAACAAGACTTTTCATTCCGTCCTTATTATACCGTTCATACGGTTCATTATAGGAATCTCATTTAATAACAAGGATTGTGCATTAACTGTCTGTGTTATAATTTAATACGGGTTGTAACGGTGGCTATACCTGCCCATACATTTCATAATACGGGGTTTTCCCGGTTAGATAACTACTATCGAAACTTATGACTGAATAATTACTATTTGTATTAATTAAAATAAAAAACTCAATCTGTACATTTTAGATTGATAAAATTCAAAATCTGAATTAAAATATTTCGTAATTATGGAATCAAAATGCGCAAACACATGTAAACATTTTGCATTATTAAAACAAATTAAAATTAAATTAAAATCAAAATTTGAATCTAGATCTACAAATTTCCTGTCACATTTAAATTTAAATTAAAATCCAAACCTAAATCTGAAGCTCCCCTATAGAATTGGATTCAAAATTCTAATTTAAAAATTTCCTAAAAATGAAATCTTAATTTAGTTGGATATAAATATTTCCATATAATGAAATTGAAAACTGAATACGTATTTTCTTTCCCCAAAATCCTATAATAAATATTTTTAAAATGAACCCGAGTCTAAAATAAAACTTTAAATATAAATCTTTAATACCACAGGACATGGTAAAGTCTATATGGTAGTAATCGCCACATCTTGGGATGAGGGAGGTAAAATAAATTTACATTGTGACAGCCCCATGAGCAAAACTGTCAGAAGAAATATTTGGGATGATTGGGAAATAAAATCTTGTGATGCAATAATAGCGTTTGGTTTTAAGAGAAAAATTCATTATTGTACTGTAAAAACATTTTGCGATTAAACTATTAATCATTTCATATGATTTAATGCATACCTTAGTAATCTTGGTAACCGTAATAAATTAGCAGATACATAATAACAAACTGCATACAAACATATTCTGCTTATATACAACATTGCATTACATGTTTAGGTAGGTAGCGGAGTATAAATGAAAACGCGAATGAGAACCTACACAAAGGCAAAATATTATCCGTTTCATTGAGTGTTCCTGCGAACTCGGTGAAGTAAACAGTAGCTTTAGAGGTGCCCTGATGACCTTTTAATTTTTGTGATAGGATTAGAGGTGCTTAGATTTTATTATGATACCAAGACAACATTACATAAGGCAATTCAATTACCAATGCTCTTATGCAATTTTGTGAACCAAGTTGAACAGATGTCGTTCACTGGTATGGGCATAGCAAACAATTAAAATATGTCTAACATGTAAGTTATTAGGACAAGCGCAAGGTCACCTTGGTAATTGAATGCAATGCATGGTAAATGCGAACATTGTATCTTCAAATTACACGTATACAAAATTCTAACTGAACAAAACAGCACAGCGACATGTTCAAGGTATAGACAGTATTTATAAAAACATACTGATACGGCATGTCACATCACAAATGCACTTTTATCTCAAATTAATTCTGATAAACAATTACCTACCAACGTTCATTAAAATGTATTGCATCGATCATTTAATAAATTAATTGTAAATAAATAGTTTTTCATGCAATATTTAACTAAAAACCTAATTTAGAAAACTCTTAATATAATGAACAGGCTCAAATGCATAATACAGCGTGCATAATAAAACAAAACTTTAGTGAACAATAAATTATTTTCATAAATTAAAAATATTTTTGCTTAATGACTTTTATTAGGGGTTTCCCAAGAAAGATTTTCGAAATATTAAAAAAAAAGTAATTCATGCTGTTTATTTCCAGTCCCATAAATAAATTTTAGTAGCATCAGTTTTTAAACTGTAAACCTCATGGAAAAATTAAAGGTCTTACCATTCCAACTAGACAGTTAAAGTAAACTGTCCAGCAATTACACTCGTCAAGAGTACATAACCACAGTATAATGCATTTTTTTTATACGTAACAAATTTTTGTCTTTCTAATCCTGCTATGTTTATTCAACTGTGGGAACGAAGTTAGCACGCAAAACTATGTTTCGAAAGTAAAAATCATTTGTTTTTTGGAAAAAAAGCGTTCCAGCTAAGTTTTAAAAAACTTTAAAAATAACTTACCTATGTGATATGTGACTCCGGAAATCTGCAAAGCGTCTTCTAAATCTTGTTTAACGCCGGTATTCTTCGTTGTTCTGCATTCTAACTACTTACCAGAGCTTTGATTAGTTTGTAGGTACCTGAGTTTTATATTAAAATATTTTTAATTTTTAATATTCCATGCTATGCTTTACTTTTTGATACTTTAATTTTAACTTTAATAATTGATTTTGATACCTAAATTAATTTGAAAAGGTGAAATAATGGTCAAGTTGTGGTGGCAAGTCAGTAAATACTAGGTGGTGGAGATGGAGGTAATGAAGGTTCTAGGTGACATTTATAGCGAAACGCCAAAGTTAAATATAAAACCTAGATGCCAATAATCAACAGGTATTCCCGTAGGGCCATTCAAAAGTAAAAAAAAACAATCACTAGATCTGGCTCAAATTTCAAGTTGAATTGACTTAACACTTGAAAGATTATTTTCAAATGACATATAATTACACATTGCCGAAGTTCACCTTTTGCTATTCTTTAAATTGTAAATCAACGTGATGTAATAAATGGACTACATCTGAATTCTATTTATCTCAGAGATAAGTGTTTGTTTGTAATTTTATGTCAAGTTAGATGCCTATGTAATTTTAAAATACCAATATGTTTCTGCGGAACAGAACAGATATGACGCATTCATATGTTTGTACAGTGCACATATGATATATTGCAGTTGGTTTTATTTATGAAGAAATGTTTGGCAAAGCAAAATACGTCCACCCACTCCAACTGTAAAAGAAAACTTGCAAGGCACTTTTACTTTCCAGTGTCAGTTCCAGCTGTAATCGCGATTTTTATAAAAAATAAGCTAAAAGCTCGAAACTTACAAAGTTACCGCATTTAATTTGATAGAAACCCAGAAGAACAATCACGTTTCGAATCATAAAAAATACATACGGAGTACTTACATTTTACGACTGCCAGATTTTACGAAAAAAACAAATAATTACAATTAATAGCATGTGTAAAACGCTTGCTAAAACTGTTTAATTTAAATGCTAAAAAATTTCCACCAGTGTTTCAGTCTATTTGAAAATCAGTCACTATTTCCTTAAACCAGAGGTATAAATAAATTGAAAATTTTTGAAAATGAATTTAATAATTGTAGTTAATTAATTCCTATGACTAAATAGATTCCAATACATTTAACTCTAAAATTTAAAATTAAGTTGAAAATGCTTTCTAGACAAAGTTTGAGCTTATCGTTAGTTTGTTAATATTCATGACCGTAAGCAATTTCATTGTGTAAACCTTGTTATTCAAGGTTTTAAATTCTTACTTCAGTAATGACTTTTAATTTCCAGTGCAGCCGAGATTTAAAATTTCATATATGTCACACATTTGATTTTCATTATCATCTCACTTTCTCCAAATATGTACCATGTAAATTCAATGGCATCAATATGCTACTTTCTTTCAATATTGTGTAGATTACTTTTTCTTATGGATCTATGTATCAATTTTTCTTACTGTTAAAATTAAAATACCATGATGTATCGGTGGTAGCACGATTGAATGTAATGTAAAAAATGCATTCATTTTTAATTCAAAAATAAATAAATTTGTAAATAACTAAGTTTCTGATATTATTCAAATATCTTTACTACCACATTATAGCAAAACTAGGGTTCGATCTTGCTAAGTACAAGTTCAACAACGACCTACAATTGGATATCAATCTCTCGCATATGGCTATAACAGTGCTAGCCATTTATAGTGATTGGCGTGAAAGCGTTACAAGAACTACTGCTAACAAAACTTACTAAACTATACTTACTAAGAAGTAGGGCCATTTGCCAAGCAACTGCTTTCGCTCTTACCCCTCACATAATTTACCTCCAGTGGAAGTTGTGCCATTAGATTGAACCACGAGAAGTATTGCCTCTATGTCATGTTTTTATATATTAAAAAGATTTGGATTTGCATCTTCACCAACAATACGCCAGTAATTTTAAAACACAGAATGTCATAAAAATTGTAAGGATCTTAATACAATTTTCTATAGAATTCTGAAAATGATATAAAATGTATCAACATGTGACGAGTACGGAGAGCAAGAACATATTTAGGCAATATCCTCGGCAATGTTTCCCTCCTATATTGATTTTATCATAAGATTAGTATTTAGTATTTAACTGAATTTATCATATTATTAGGCTTTATAATAATGTACCTAATACTAAAAGCATATTAATTCATAGCCTGAGAATATTTTAAAATTTTTAGAATCGTACATAATATGTTAATTTCTGTAAAAATGGCTGAATTAAAAATTAAATAACTCGTTAATTGCCTTTTTTAGAAACTTGCACAATTATTTTAATCATTACAAAAACTGACCTTATTTATGAAGTAGTCAAAACGATGGGCAGGTTCAAAACATTTATCGCTAATTTTTTTGCATGATGACGAGTCAGTCGTTCGTTGCCTAAATTGTGATAAGTTGCGTCTCTCCAGACACTAAACACTAACATAAAAGTTAAATTACATTTTTATTTTTTTAATTGCAGATTTTATAGTTGACAGGTTTGTCATTATATTTTTTACTTTATATAAAGTCAGCTTTATAAATTAATTTGACGTCATACTGTGACTGTTAGACTTAGCTTAACCTACACTATGAAGTGTGCATACAACATTACACACTTAGACACACTATACTTTACGCTGAATAGTGAATTTGTCACCCTGTTCGATTCATATTTCTATGCGAATGAAACATTCACAGTAACGAAGCTATGCTGCGGTAAATTTATGATATTATTTAATATTTATTTAAATTAATTAATAGCTTGGTAATCGTTGTCGTTGTCCTTATGTTGTCGTTTGTATGTCATGTCACAGTAGAGACTAGACACAATGCCGCCAACAAAATCAGTAGCAGGATGATAACAGGCCAGGGTCATCTGCTATACAACAAACAAAGAAGAATGAATAGAATCTCATAATTCACGATTCCATGCTGAAAGTACATACAGTACAAACTTACGAACTTACCACAACATGCGCTCGCTGCGTGACTCTACCAGTATTATTAGGAAGATTGAAAAGAGACCAAGAATTGAGTATATTTGAAGCCCAATTTTTTAGCACCATTTTTGTAAAAAATTGAAAATTTTCAAATTTTTCAAAATCCTAAAATTTCTGTTTAGTTAAAAGCCTAAGGATCCAAAAAACCGAAATTTCATCGAAATCGGACAATAGTTGTAAAAAAACAAGGGTCACAAAGTATTAAAATTTGAATTTTTTAAAACTTTTGCGGGCACTGTGACAAAGTAACGCAAAATGCAGTCGAGTTACTTTACTTCTGTACTATTTTAAAGTAGCCTGATTTTTTGGAATGGATTATTTTAAAATCTGGGTGTACCACTTGGCGTGGTTCCCTTGTTAGTTAACTCAAAAATACCAAGTAAATTATACTAAGGCAGGTAGGCACTTATGAAATAATTAAATCTAACCGCAAGAAGAGCAAATTCAGCAAATGTGAGATGTGAGCATTTGACGCCATATAGAAGGTTTACATACCCTGAAGCAATATGTGTATGAATTATTCATGAAACGTGTAGTGAAATCATAATACGGCCTTTCTTATTTTCTAAAACTGCACACGCAAAATATATTGTGCATTTTGAATTTCGATTGCTGCGCTAATGACTCAAGTTATTACTATTAGAAAAATTGATTCTTACGGATGGGATCGATCAGATATCAGATAGCTCAGATAAAGGATGGGATTGGATAGATTTAAGTGATTTATTTGCTCCGTTAGGTACACAAATCGGATCTGATAACTCATGTTTTTGGATACTGTAACAGATATCTGAGATATCCAAAGTCAGAAAAATTATTTTTGTTTGGCATTTTAAAGATTGATTGCAGTTTTAGGACCAATTTTGATTAATTGTTTTATATTTTTTGAGGTTTTTCAAGCATACGTTTTACTTTTGGAACGGGTCAAACGTGCCCTGAAATGCTGACACCTGTTAACTATATCGGAGCACAATATGTAATCTTATGCCAAACGGCGTTCAAGCTAATGTATTTCGAATTTTATTTTCGTGTGCATAAATAAAAAGATTCATATAACTTCTCCTATTACATATTACTCATTTTTATTCTGCACAGTTAATGTGGATAACAAATTAATTATGAAATTAGGTATTAGAAAAGTAGAGCGTTGAATTTTGCAGAAATATAGGAACTTCTGTTGTGTCAAGTATGTTAAAACTTTATTATGAGTTCTTTGTCGTGATATAATATTATAAACTACTACCAAATGTTGTTACGTGTCCATTAAATGTTGCCTGAGTTTGCTTATATGAATGATTTTTTCTTACTCCGACTCAGCAAGTCTTGCAGTATTAGCAGTATACATCAAATGCATAATAATACTTACATGCTATGTTTGCGTAGCACTTCGTTTTGGAATGCGTCTTTTGTTAAAACTACCCCACAAACTGATACTAAATGACTTTTGAAAGTTACAAAACCAATCTGTACAGAAATCAAAAAACTATTTTCTTTTACGCTTGATTTGCAAACTGATGTACTTAATTTAAAATGTTTAAGTAATTACATTACTATTCATTACAGTTTTCACTATTCAGAGTAGAAATGCAGCCGTATTCGCAAAGCGTTCACCGGGTGCTCAAGGACATCTCTATTGTTTCCTTGGCTAATACAAGGATATCTAAATTTTGTTTTTGCTCATTAAAATGAATTAAAAATTATATCCTTGTCCGAGGCTTTAGGCATTTATTCAAGGCATAATGAGATTCAGCAGTTTAATAAAGGTACGCAGCAGTTTTGGAACGTGGCAGTATTTTACTGGCCCATTTTAACTGCAGACTTCGAACTCAATTGATGTTAAGCAACATATATTAGCAGCTGCCTGAGGATTCAAAACAATTTGGCGTATAGTTGATAAACAAAAGGCGGTAAAACTAACAGTTGTAATTTTGCGCGCATTAAAAAAAGTATAGTAGGATAACGTTGAATAAAGCGTTTGTTCTCTGTGTATGTCATCCTTATATCTTTGTGTATAAACACATGGAATTTCAAAATTATACATCACTTGGCCTCTAAATTATTTTCAAGTGTCCACACTGTCCCCCTTTTCCCGCGGTTCCGACGCGCCTGCATTTGTGCACGTGGTAGTGCAAATTAGTTTTCAAAATAAAAGATCGACAAAATTATGTTATGGAACACATCGTGCCCAACGTACATTTGAATGCTTAAATTAAAGTGTGCTGACATAGGTGAGCACTAGTACCAATATAACTGCATGTCAGTTTGTTAATGTAGTTTACGTAAATATATCGAGTAAAAGGTATAAAGGCAGGTATATATAGGTAAATACTTGTAAAACAAATTCAGCTATTGTGAAAGTTTTCAACGTCGTACAGAAATTATTAAAACACTGTGTGGTGCCTTTGATATGAGGTTCGAGTAGTTACTCCCATCAAGAGTTTTCGAACTGTATTTAATGCTGAATGTGTTAAAATATAGACATTATATCCAACATGTAAATAGATAGGATATATTTACAGTATATAGACATACATATATTTGACATAATTAGGTAGGTGTCATCATTGGACATCCTACATCTATTGCGTAAATCCCGTCCTCGGTAAGGAGGGATTCAGCACATTGCAAATTCCATAGTTAGTAATCATATTACGAATATTATTGGATTATTCTTGTTTAAATGCAGAAAGCATTATCTATATTGTTGATGTCAAATTGTAACATCTCCATTAACATGGAGATGAATATTTGGAAATTATTATTGACTTTTAGTTGTCAAGTTTGAGAAGCCTTTCCATAGGAAAGCATTGTATGTTATTTGTGCTGACAAGAGCGATCCTTGATCCTCTCGTCACTTTGTCAAAAGCCATTACTTTTTATGACTTTATTACTTGTCGGATGACCATGTATATTTCACAATACAGGATGGTTGAGCCATATTCATTTCCTCTCAACCACCACATCAGCAGGACTCATGTCCGTACTATTCTAGTGTATTGTTATAGCGCGCAGTATGTATCATTGGTAAAATACATACACATTCATTGGTATACCTAAATTCATAACACTACTCGTCCATACGAGTTTTCCTCAATAAGAAAGACTGAACAATAAATTAATTGGAACTTGAACTCCGAGCGAGCAGCATCTTATTTATTTTCTGTTCCTCCGGAACTTTTCACATTTTCATTTTCAATTCACCTCACCATAATAGACTATGGTTATACTTTGATAACGTAGCTACCCGATAACCATATTGCTATTGAATACGTTATCAGCACGGGTATTGCTATTACCCTGATTTCGAGTAACTAAAACCGAAGAAGTCCTCCCGCTAAGACACTGGCCAGTGCACCCGAGGATTCTTCGTAATTTCCAAAGTAGTCGAAAATCCCAGAGCTTCCTACTTACATTCGTGTCAACTATTAAATCCATTTGGAAAAGTTGAGCACAGCCACACTAATTCTGTTTATCCCTTGGAAAAGAATATTGTGAAGAGTCTATTTAATCCGTTGGGAAAAGACTGAAATATTCTATTTAATCCTGTTGGAAAAGAATATTTATAGATTCTATTTAATCCATTGTGGAAAAGAATCTCATCCTATTAAATCCGTTTGGAAAAGGATAAAATACAGATCTATTTAATCCGTTTGGAAAAGATCTCATCTTTACGGCAGCGAGCTAACGACACTACTATACTTAATTAAACCTAACGAACCGCCTAACAAGCGGATCCGACGGAGGTTAAGTAAGTAAACTCGAGGAAATAAGCTATCAATTATCCCCTAAAAAGGAAATTCTGATAGTGGAAATATCCGAGGAGAAGAGTAGCTCAGAAGAGGATCAAGAGGATCATCATTGAAAAATTCGGAATTCAAGAGAAGAATAGAATTTTAACTTCTGAACGCTACGTACCTCCGTGAGGGCGCACTACAAGCCACTCGTCATTCCAGAGTGCATTAATCAAATTTCAAAGCCCCTCGACCCGAGATTCAATAATCCGGGTACTACATACTTCTCGCCAGGCTAAAACTAGTCACCTGGGGGAATCTGAAACCAAGAAAATTAAAGCTCATTTCTATAAGGACGGTAGTGCTACCTCCTTCAAATTTTGAAAATGTACCAGTTTAGTCTAGGATGTTTATCCGGAAGACGGAAAACTTGGGAAAACGAAAAAGCCTTCAATTCAAAGCCATTTGAAGTAAACGCTGATAAAAAGCGAAAATTGGACGAAAAACTGGGAAAACTAGAATCCCCAGAGAAAATTCCAATTCCTACTGAACTCCTGTCAGGGGCGAGTCGACACGCCACCCGTCAGTCAGAGTACTTACAGCAGCATTACATTGAAGTATCTGCAAATTTGCAAAGGCCACATTCAGAGCAACGAGACTCTGTGAGCCGATCAAATTCAGAAAATCTAGGAAGAAAAGATAGGATTCAACTCAAATCCGTATTCGAAAAACTTCCAGAGGATTTACAACAATTTCCAACCATAGGAAATCTAACACGGAGAAAAGGTAGGATTCCAGTCAAATCCGTAACCGAAAAACTCCCAGAAGAATTACAAAAATTACCTATCACAGGAATTTCAACTAATAGCCAAGGTAGGACTGACGCCAAGTCCGTAACCGAAAGGCACAGCAAAGGTAGGATTCTAGACAAATCCGTAACCGAAAAGCTTGGGAAAGGTAGGATTCAAAATAAATCCGCAACCGAAAAAATTCCCGAAGACACTCAAGAATTGCCTATCATAGGAATTCTCACAAGAGAAGAAGAAGAGTTCATGAAAACCCTCAACTGTAATGAATACTGGGAGGTCAAATATGGCAATTGGTCATCACCATTGGAAACGCCATACACAGGCAACATAGTTAAAGCCCTGTATTTTGCGTGGGTCGCATCCGACCACTATCACCGAGAACTCTCCATGAAGGGAACTGCCGATTTCCCGATTTCTGAAGTTTTAAACGGAACAATTCCCCTTCAGATGCACAAAACCCTCAAAGCGAGGTACCATGTACTCAAGGCAATGTCAAAAGACGAATATTGGACACAGCTCCAAGCACTAACAAACCCCGACACGGGAGACGATTTTTACCAGAATACGGTTGGCAATATGGAAGCCACACCTCAAGAGTACAACAAGGATACAATCCGAATACTAATTCAAATCATGATACCCACTCTCAGAAAAGGAGACGTCTACTTTGACTACCTGAGATCCTGGAGTCGTCAAGCGACCAGGAATCAAATCCTACAACGGATACTGAACAAAATACAGAAGTTCAAAACTGAAACAGGAATGCCCGGGAGCAACCGCATTTCGGAATCACCGATTTTCAAAATTCTAGAAATCGAGAATAGATTCGAGAGACGACAATTTACAATTACCTCTCATCTACAGCCTGAAATCTCAGCACCACATGAACCAACCATTACTGTAGAAGTTGGCCTACAACCCGAACTCTATCCAGTATCAGAAGTGACAATACCGAAGTTGTCGTCATTGTACTTCCCAACTCAGGACACAGACAAGACAGTCAAATTCCTAGAAGCGGCCGCGAAGCCCACATTAATGGATAAATCCGATCTATCTCTGCTAATAATAGATCCGGTTCCAGAAATTCAAGATTATAAGCCCTCAACCGCAGGCATTGAATTCAACACGAGTATAGCCCAGTCACCAATGACGGAGGACGTATTACCAAAATTAGTCCAGTCATCAATGACGAAGGACGGAAACAAGCATAAAATTCAGTCAACAAAGACGAAGAACGTATCAAGGGTTATAGTCCAGTCAAATCAGACGGAGGACGAAATAACACAATCAGACCAGTCAAGATTGACGAAAGTCGCATCAGAACATATAGTCCAGTCCAAGGCGACGAAGGATGAAAAATTGACGATTCCAGTCCAGTCATCAATGACGGAGGACGAAATACCTAAGAAAAGGTCAAAGCCGGACACCAGTCATAAAGTATTTATGGTCCGCATTAAGCCTGACGAAAAGGCAGGAAGCGAGGAAACGATACCGCACTCAATTGAAACAATGAAGTCATTCAATGGACATAAGCCGCAACAAGCGCAACAAACAGGCACAGACTTGCCGAATAATAAGCCGTATATGCAGGACATACCTAAACGTCCGATACGCCCGCACGCTATGTATAACCGTGCCATGAACGAACTTAATGAAGAAAGGGAGAGAAGAAATAATCTCAAATTCCCTGAAACTCCTACAATTGAAGAAAAGATAGAAATTGTACGAAAATGGAGTGAGTCATCATCTGACTCAGATGTTACACAAATACACTCAGAAAATTCATCGAATTTCTCAGTATTGAACGACGAAGATGACAGTAGCCATCAGTCACAATCCGAAGTGCTCAGCGAAGACGACTCAGACTATATAGTCAGTCTCAAAGAAATTGACGACAGAATTGAAGATCTAGAATCAATTCTCAAAGAATCAGAAGTGGAACTCCAAGGCCTGATTCGGAGAGCACGGGAGCGACGGAGGGCAATTTACTTAGAAAAAACCCAGTCCTCCACACATATTGTCTATGTTGACAAGCTCAACAATACAGACTTGCGGAAAGGAATCGCAGCAAACCCGTTTTCACCGATTATTGATTGAGACCAATATATGAGCCATATCCTAGGATACTACATCCTCATGAATAAGGACAGTGATCTAATTCATGGAATGGAACCAGAGTTTCTTACCTGGTACAATCAGAAAAGCAAGAAGTTGGACCATGGGGATCCAACGTACTTTTCGTGCGTTTCTCAAAACGGGAAAGGAGCATCACCAGGCTCCGGTTCGACACCAGTACCAAGACGCTGGAAATGTCATAGCAAAGCATACCTGATCAATCAGAGGAAATTTATCCGAAAACGGACAACTGACCCTTCATTCAAGGCAGTACAGAAGAAACTTGGATTGACATATAATCCAATCACACTATGCGCAAGAATCGCACAAAAGAAAGAAATAGCCGACATGCTATATGCAGCTCCGACAGTCATGGACTCAGAGCATAACTGCAACCAAGAAGGATGGTGCATCCCCATCCGGGGGAAATTACTGAAAGAATTATTTCCCACTTACTCAAACAGTGATTTTGACAATTCACCTGATGTTGTGCAAGCCAGCCAACAGAACCAAGCATTCATGGTAAGACTTGGTACTACCGTCAACACTCAGGAGGGTGGAGAGCTAACCACTCATCCCAAAGAAAGACATATTAAAACATGTCTCAGCAGAAAAGAAGCCCGACGATTGATATTCGGCATACAAGAGGATCCCCAAACGGGATGGATTCTCGGTGCTCTCGGAAAGAATCTCTACAATGATGACCAGCTGAAGAGAGCACTTCACAATGATAATTTGACCAGCGCATTTCCCTGGCATTTACTGAACGATCTGGTGAACGATCAACTCAGAAGTAAGATAGGCCGGTGCCCCAAGTATATCTTTCAAGAAGAAAATACTGATAAGCCCTCATCTCAAGAGGCTGAATTTAACTGGACATGCGACACAGGTGCCTCTGTCCACCTTTGTGGAAACCGAGAATGGTTTCACAAATTCACCGCATTTACGGAAGGAGAGCAAACTCTTATACTGGCAGACGAGAAAGAAGTGACGTCTCCAGGCAGCGGAACAATCCTGGTATCCGCCTTTAATGGGAAAGATTGGGAACCCCAGTTACTATATAACGTATGGTTCCTCCCAAACGCAACAAATATATTTTCTGTCAACGCAGCATGCAAGGACAACGGACTAACCTTCATAGGAAACGAAAACGGAGTATCCTTTTATAATACTCATACTCTCCTCCACAACACCTTTGGCCCACCAAAGAAAGTGATGGAAGCAGTGACACAGAAAACCTGCTACAACGATACGGGGAATTCGATCATGTCATTCCGCCCGATACATCTAGATCCCTTGTTTACAAAGCTCTTACCTTCTATTAGGCCCGAAGCCTCGCAACCGAGCAACCCTACCAAGCCTGCCACGGCAAACGAAAATCCCAAGAAAACTAGAAAACGGCATAGAAAGAAGACGAAATCTGTTCAAGATAGTCACAGCCGGGGGGACACCAAGACAAATGGAACATCCAAGAGAACCATTTATAGCAATTTCATAACTGACATATCAGATGACCTCACCTCCAGCCTAAGCATATCAAAGCAACCTGGAGGCATGAGTGTTCATAACTTCAGCTCTACTGACGAGCATCAAAGCCCAGAAGCAACTGGCCACAAGAAATCTATCCCCAGCCAAGGGAAAGATAAAGTGAAGACAACGGAAGCTCAGGCCCTACCTGTCAACTTCACGTATCATCCAGCTACACAGCAAGCGACACTCACAGAAGGACTTATCGACGATTGGAACAATCTCGATCACAATGGCAAGAATAAGCCCATCATTCAACAGGAAGGAAAGTCGAAGGTTGTATCCAGACTTACCCTGTTCACAGTCCGAAAAGGTAGAAAGAATACCGAAACATCTGGGAA
This sequence comes from Dicyrtomina minuta, assembly GCA_949802685.1. Taxonomy (NCBI): domain Eukaryota; kingdom Metazoa; phylum Arthropoda; class Collembola; order Symphypleona; family Dicyrtomidae; genus Dicyrtomina; species Dicyrtomina minuta. The sequence goes on along the minus strand of OX461808.1, from coordinate 134,964,854 downwards.
AATCAATCTTTACCACAAGATCCCAGACATAACAAGACTTGTATATGATCAAGGAGAACATTTCAACGGACCTAGAAGTTATCTAGAAGCAGTTGAGTCCATAGAAAGCCCACTCTGGAAGATGGCCATGGACAAAGAAATGGAAGCCCATATGAAAAATGGTATATGGACGCTATCCCCGAGACTCTCAAATCAAGAGGTCCGAAAAGTGATCTGGACATACTCACACTGCGTAAGAACTAATACTTACTATGCCCAGCTCATCACAACTGACTACCGACACATTGGTCACCGTTACGACCCGGTAGTACACACTGCCACGACAAAGCTTATTCTGGCAGACGCGGGTATTAAGGGAAAATACCTGGCAAGACTTATACTCAAGTTACCCACTGACGCAGTCAACATTGACGATCCAGTACTATGTATTGAACCACCAGATGGTTACAAGAATAACTACAAGTTAGTTTACAATACGGGCATCTCACTCCGCACCATGAAAGAACAAATGAAGTTCCGCGGACGTCTTTACTCTCAGCTCGAGAAGTCATACTTTTACCGATGCAATCATGACGAATCCTTATTCATTCAATCGTATACGGACCCCCAAGGGGTAGTACACAGAACATGTTTTCTCCTCGAAGGACAAGAAGCGCTAGTCACAGCGACACATAGAACTGATATCTTTCGGATCGCAGACGAATTGAACAGTACATTCGGCGTAGAAAGAAAGCTCAATCCAACACACTGGAATCATATTGATGTCTATATTACAGACCCATATCTGAGCATTTCTCAAGAAACAAGGATCAGCAGTCTACACGACCAATTAGAGGAACGAGATGTTGAAGAAACCACCACTCCGAGTTTTCCTCAACCGTTGGCACGTAATCCGGATTTACTCGAATCAGATTACATGGAATGCCATAACTTAATCTGTGGTCTCCTACATATACGAGACTCCACAAGACCAGAAATTTCCCGAACTATGGAGAAAATTTCGGACAAAACCGGTAACTACACCGTACGTGACTACCTAGTAGTCAAGAAGCTGATCAACTACTTGTACACAACAATAGACGATAACCTTCGTTATTTCTACAATCCCAAATATACTCAAGGGAATTTGGAAGTCCAACATGCAGTTGAAGTCCAATTTGGCATATCACAGCATCTCGTCCATCGCTTTGGAGGATGCATTACATTGAACAAGTCCGCAGTACACTGGAACACGTCCACTTTAAGGGGGGAAAGCAAGAACAAAGCTAAGAACGAGATAGTAGCAATCTACGAAACTCAAAAGGCAGCTTTGGAGCTACATATGCTCACCTGTGAAATCGGCCTCAGAAAATGGCTCACACCGATATTCTACTTATCAGCCACAGCCGAATACATGAAAATGCTCTATGAAGAAGCAGAACTGAAACATTGGACATGGAAAGAAAAACGTAAGCTCTGGTGCCTCCAAGAAATGATAGAAAAAGGCATATTGAAACCCAGACAAGAATATACCCTGCCAGCACAGCTGTTCAGCCAGGAAGTTTCATGGTTCAAGCTAGAAAAAGACAAACGAGATCTTGGAATATCAAACAGAAGAATTCCACAGAAATTGCTGCGAAGCCCAGCCTTCCATAAGGGACTAATTGAAGGTACCCTTACTCAGCAACATTATGGCAAGAAACTCCCTTGTCCACCATCCGAGAAAGAGATGGACGCAAGACGGAGAAAGAGAAAGCCTGTCACAAAAGCAGACTTGAAAGAAATCTGGAAAGACCCAGTCAGCCATAGACAAATAGAAGAAATTGGAAGATTACGAAATCCATCACTGGAAGAGGACACTCGAGAGCTCTCCAGCACTCAAGACTCCAAGCAGTCATCAAGACCACAAGCGGTCAGAAAAGTAAAAGCACAGCCAAGGGAGCAAGCTAGCCCCGTCCAGCTGGAAGGACATCAAAGAAGTCAGACGTTACAAGCCTCACAAGAGCACGATAATTCCCAGCACACGAAAGGAAGTTCTCTACAAGTCAAGAAAAGACTGAGAACACTTTGCCTCGTTATGTTCATGCTATTATTTCATATAATAGGCGGTAGGACACTTGAATGGTCCGAATCCGCGGGCACAAGCCCCAGGCACTCACCAGGACCCACAATATTGTCATTGCTACATGGGTACGATCCTGGAAGAGGACTGAAAATACGATATGGGACAACCAAGAAGTTTGGCACTTGTCCAGCATACACTGAAGATTGGGACATCCCCCAACCGGGGAAGTCAATCAAGAAATATAAAGCGTTCACACTGAACCCAGAAGCCCTGAATTCACCATTACTACATGGAAGCAAGCAAGCTCAATCAGGCAGTCATTCGCGATCATCACTTGATCAGAAGTTGGTTCTCTACAGCACTCATATTGCCGGGAACCAGACAGCGCGCCCGAAGCGTGAAGTTATGTTGATTATTCTCACAAGCATGAGACAACTATGGCCAGACTCATCAATAAAGAAACGAGCCGAAAGCCTTAAACTCTTGGAGAGAGAAAAGAAAGTCTTCTACTACGAAGCAAGAGAAAGTATCAATAAACAAATGGAAATAGAACTAGGAAGAAATCAGTGCTTCCACTTTTACCCTATCAGGACCAAGAGTACACACCGATCCGGGAAGGGACAGAGAAGACATCAGACGTCGAATCTCCTGCCACGTATATACTGCAGTCATCCCTTCAAGATCAGAAATAAGACACGATCTGTCTTAAATGTCGAAGACATCAAAACTCCCAACCTACTAATTGAACTGTTAACCTCCGCAATCATAGGAGAAAAAAAAATGAAGGATGAAGCCAGTAATCCTGTCATTATCAAACCATATAAGCCTTCGAAGCAGAAGCCACTGGATCCAAAAGGCAGACACTACTGTCGAGAATATGGAATCCAAAACCCTGTTGCTTTCTACAGATTTATTCAAGACTGTGAAAGGGCAGATGCTCTCCATAAGCCACAGAGCAACACGGAGAAAGAAGCCTCGGATACCCCGAGCCAACAGTACTTAAGTAAAAGTACGAAGAGAGAGATGAGACACATGAGAAATAGGTTGGACGTTGAGACATCCAAGTATTTACTCTCTCTTCATCCTCTAGACTCGGATAGCCCGAGCCAAACGCCACACTTTGGCCCTACCATAGACATTAGTCGAAATGGGAAGAAGCAAGTCTCAGAGCAGACTAAATTAACAAATCAAGCTGAAGCTTCTGGAGTCAGTCGACCCCAGAATTACAGGACGAATCCAAACAATTTTTCCGTAATAAGAAAAAAGACAGGAACCGGAAAGGATCAAAGACGGAAGATACCGCCCTTAGGTTCAGAAATCTTCTACAAATTCTACTTAGTTTACCACTGGAACAATCAAGGTTTATCACCTGTGACTACTCCCCAGCAGTGCATCGCAATGAGCGTAATTTTTAGCTTCATTGCCCGGATATCCTCTATCAGAAAGGACACATCATACTTCAACTCATCTAAGAAGATTCGAGGAAGTTGCCTTATCAAAAGCAATACAGACAAGAAAGAAGATTTGTACGTTTCATACTGTGAAACTAGGAGGACGGTCTTCCCTCCAAGAACCGAAATAAGAAAACGAAAGAAGTTAACATCTCCCAAGCAAACACTGGTCGAGATTAGGAATATGGAGATTCCGAATTTACAAAGAAAATCCGAAGCAAGTATAGATATTACTTCGTCACGGTCATTACGCACTTGGCTCCAGATGACTGGACTAAGTTCGTGTTTTCATCCTCAGGCACAATCTCCAGTGCGCTGTCAAACTTTAGCTATTAGGAATCACGATTGCTGTAGTAAGCAGAAATGGACTACATCTGATTCCGTATCCCAGAGAAAGCTCAAGGAGAAAGGAGGGACAGAAATAAGTGGCCCCATTCTTCATCCTACCCGAATAATTAAAGAAATAGAGGGATTTTCAAGTGTTTTCCTTCCAGATGATAGAAAGAGTATTCGTTCTCTTTTACCATGGAGTATAGAGGAAAGAAACCGACACACAGGAGCAGATTGCTACCCTGTCAATATCCACGTGACCGATTCTAGGTCAAGTAAGTTTATAGCATCCATAGCTATTACAGAACAAAGCATTATAGGAAGAAACCTAATCAACCGCAGAAGCACTTCGAAGCAGTCGACACCTTCACACTGGTGCCCTGTAGAAGTTTCAAGCAATATTTGCAAGCCGTTCATGTCGGAATTAAGAGTAACATGTTACACGATTGTAGGCCTCCGAAGCAATCGCCTTTATTTTACCCCAGTTTACGTCAAATTGGAGTATGACTTACCCACATCACATTCATCTCACGGAAAGCAAGATATGAATATGCTCAGTGATACCCTTGGACCAACATGGTTCCAAACAAAGCTATGGAGAAAGTGCTCCATACAAGAAATTGACTCTGTCAAGAATGACACTATTGAAGTTCTCAGAATTAATCCTGTATCATCGTTTTTTCCGAAGGGACTAAGCAGTGAGCAGACGATAAAGGCTACAGCAAAATCGGATTCCCGAAAAGAATCTCCAAATTACGCCGGACAGAAATACATGAGAGAAAGTAAGCCGGGACATACCCCCGTCATACAAACCCACTTCAAGTACAGATTGTTGTCGGATATGTATCATCTTACCAAGGATGTCTACTCTGGTACAGATACAAGTTTAGGACATTTAAGGGTCCTCATTTCTCACAAGCAAGAAGCCACCTATCATAGGTGCACGTTACATATTGGGATAAGTAAAGCTTTGACCCTATACCTGCCGGGACCGAAACATGAAGTAATCATGAAGCCCATTGAATCTATGGCAAACCAATTGAAGATAAAGGTCAAGCAGAAGGACATATCACATGTCAGAAATTACAATTCCATTGAATTTCTAAAAGAAGGAAATCTCGGAATCACCGAGAAAAATGAAAAGCTAACAACTCTAGTTGTGAATAAGGGAGACTACTATCATTTTCTCCGTCTCATCAAGCAAACTGAAGAATTGTATAATCTTAAACAATTCGCACCTGATATCTCTCCGAATAGTCGAGACATTCCTAAGGATCGAGATACTTTCAAGGATAGCTACCGAAAGTTATATCCTGTTGTTCCAGTTCCGTCCACTAAACACGTGTCGAAGGAACCACGTACCGAAATGATTTTCGAGCATTCTCTATCACAGCCAACTAGAGGCACCATGCCGTACCTTGACTCAGGTCAAGAAGTCCTGGACCGGGAAGACATAAATCAATACGATTTTATTGGGAATATTACCATGGTACTATATCTGGTAACATTAACTTTGCGATGGTTTAATCAAAAACAACCATGCATTAAACGGGAGAAATTAGTGACCGTAATTTGGGATATCAACCTGTATAAGGACCCACATTACATGTCAAGGCAGCCAACACATTGGTCTTTTCTACCCTACATTGGAAAACCTGGCGAGTCGAGCGAAGTACCTGCCGACCACGACCCAGTATATCAGCTCCAGAGACGCAGAAAGCTAGCTGGACTTCCGATATCGGACTTTACAGATCCTACACGGACCATCATGGACATCCATGCAGAAAGTGGCTAACGTAGACCCACATCATTTACTGGACAAATTAACCTGGACACACCGGACCGTCTCATCAGGAGATAGAGTTATTTAGGGTGTATTATTATTTTTATTGTTATCATTTCAAATTTTATTATGTTGAAATTCGATTGTTGATTTTATTCATATTTTAAAATTGTTCAGATTTACAGTTGTATCTATTAATTCTATATTAGAGTTTTTATCGATTTTCGGATCATTCATTTGTTGTTTATTTTGAACCTTTAATTGAAGGAGGGTGTTAAAATATAGACATTATATCCAACATGTAAATAGATAGGATATATTTACAGTATATAGACATACATATATTTGACATAATTAGGTAGGTGTCATCATTGGACATCCTACATCTATTGCGTAAATCCCGTCCTCGGTAAGGAGGGATTCAGCACATTGCAAATTCCATAGTTAGTAATCATATTACGAATATTATTGGATTATTCTTGTTTAAATGCAGAAAGCATTATCTATATTGTTGATGTCAAATTGTAACATCTCCATTAACATGGAGATGAATATTTGGAAATTATTATTGACTTTTAGTTGTCAAGTTTGAGAAGCCTTTCCATAGGAAAGCATTGTATGTTATTTGTGCTGACAAGAGCGATCCTTGATCCTCTCGTCACTTTGTCAAAAGCCATTACTTTTTATGACTTTATTACTTGTCGGATGACCATGTATATTTCACAATACAGGATGGTTGAGCCATATTCATTTCCTCTCAACCACCACATCAGCAGGACTCATGTCCGTACTATTCTAGTGTATTGTTATAGCGCGCAGTATGTATCATTGGTAAAATACATACACATTCATTGGTATACCTAAATTCATAACACTACTCGTCCATACGAGTTTTCCTCAATAAGAAAGACTGAACAATAAATTAATTGGAACTTGAACTCCGAGCGAGCAGCATCTTATTTATTTTCTGTTCCTTCGGAACTATTCACATTTTCATTTTCAATTCACCTCACCATAATAGACTATGGTTATACTTTGATAACGTAGCTACCCGATAACCATATTGCTATTTAATAGAATGACACGTTTGAAATTTTATACGTATTATTTTAAAAACCATGATTCGATGATGATGTATGATCACTTAGCTATATAGATCTCAATACTTTTACCTCGGAAATTTAAAATTACGTGTTTCATAAGTATTTTTTAGACGAATAATAAAATTATTTTACATTTTTGTCAATAGGTTTAAAATTATAAAAAAGTAAAATAATTTCTTGTTTGGTACAATTCGTACAACATAAATTAAAACACAACACACAATCAATAGGACTGCATTAGTAGTTAAAATTCCTGCTGTAATAAATATGTTACTTCTATTAATATGCAATTACCAATACGCAAAGCCGCAAAGCAATATCATATAACACAGATGTAATTAGATGATATATGCATCTTTTATGTTAACATTTATTGTATACGTAATTAGTTTTAACTTTAACAACATCACAACTAATCACAAGTTTCAATTTTTTCTAAATAAATAAGGTAAATTTTGTAAAAAGGTTCTTTTTATAAATTAAGCTATGAATATTTTCCTTATTTCTCTGCATGTGGAGCATTAAAACATAGTTTTGCCAGTTAAATGCATTAATAATTGAAACTACATATGCTATACACAACAGGACAGGTAATTATTTACACTTATTTTTACAATATTTACTGGGCTAAAAAAATTCATAGCATTGTTTTATTGGCACTCTTTGTTTTACTACATTTCTTAATTAGATAAAAACTTTCAAATTCCATTTTGTATTTGAAATGTAATACAAAACATTTTAGAACTTTAGGTTTGCTGGGTAAAATAATTAAATAATTCATTTTTGAAACTATTATAAACCAACAGTAGTTAAGCGCCTGTGACGTTTTTTTCACAAATTGAGAAAAATTGGTTTTGCTTCTTCACCAATAATATGTTCCAAAACCCAAATTAATAGAAAAAAACGACGTTCATTAAATCTTTCAATTTGATAATTCAAATATTTATCTCATTCTATTATTACAGTACTAAGAGCTTGGGGCCGAGACAACCTACTGGATCCGCCACTGAACGATAGTACTTTAATTAAAATTTTCACGATTTCAGTATAACCTCAGCATTTAATATTTTAGTGGTAAGACATACACAGTGACGTCAGGAATTTTTAGAACGCTAAATGTCATGAAAGTATAGGAGTTTAAATATAAGTTTCCTTTTCCTTAGAATTACGAAAATGATAAAAGTTATAAGCATGTGGCGGGTGAGAACGCAAACCAAGATATAACAACAGTTACTGCTTACAGTCCGTTAGGCAAACATCAAGTGGCTATCTTCGTCATGGCACTCTTTGTACACATTAAATTAAAATTGATCGGCGTTGAGCATACGTCTTCAAATTCTTAAGTAAGAAGTTACGGTTGTTGCTCTTCCTTACAAGGCAATATTCCCCGAATTGTTTCCTTCCTGGAACATTTTTATTTTAAGATTGATATTAAACTGACTTTACCACAGATTTACATCATCATGTATATTATTCTACATATTATTATAGTCATATAAAGTCATATTAATGTATTGCCTGAAATTATATTTTGATTTTTAGGATGATATATACCGGAGATAATTCCTGTAATAAAGGGTAGAAGAAAAAATTAAAACCTATAGTAAGTTGAATTCTTTCACAACTTGCAGATTAATTTTAATCATTACGTATGCGTTTATCTTACGTTACGACAATAACAACCAAAATAAAATTATAAATAAGTATAAGTGCCATACCCTAAAAATTAAACTACTTATTGGCTTACGTTTTTTATAATTCATAATATTCTGTAACAATGTATGCAAAGTAATCCAACACAAAGACATTCTCTTATGTGCTACTACGTACGTCATTTTTGCACTGCCAATATTCCAAAATATCATGAACTGAAACTTACCCTATTCATGAGATAATCAAAACGATGGGTAGGTTCAAACAATTTTTTCTCACGCACTTATACATGATAAAACAGGTCAGTCGATCGCTGCTTAAATTGCGATTAGTTGTGTCTCTTAAGACACAAAACACTAAAATAGCAGTTCAATTACATTTTTAGTTTTTAAATGATAGGTTATAAAGTTGAAAGGTTTGCAATTTCATTTTTTTCACAGTATATAAAGTCAGCATATAAATTAATTTGACGTTATCCTGTGACAGTAAGATCTGTAGGTTCAACTTACGCTCTGAAGTGTGCATACGACATTACATACTATACTTAAACGCTGAATTGCAAATTTGCTACCCTATTTCATTCATATTTCGATGTGAATGAAACATACAGAGTAACGGAGTTATGCTGAAATTTATGATCTTATTTAATATGATCAACTGCTGTCGCTTCAACTTGCTACAATGTTGTATATTCCTGCATATTGTTTTGAAACCTCACATTTGTATAACTGCTGGGAACCGACGTTTATATTGCTTTTTGTTGAAATAGAATTATTTATTTTTATCCTACAGGTCAGGATATTTTTAGGGTATTTTTATTTTTCAGTTTCAGTTCCAGCTGTAATTTAAATTTTGTCCAAGAATAAGTTGAGCTATGGCATACAAAACTACCGCATTTCAATCTGGCAAGACAATAGTCTCATCCCCAGCCAAAAACGAGCCACCCTGGTTATCAGTGGATGGAGTGTTTGGAGATGCTGTGGAGGGTTAGCACGTGACTAAGTATTTGTCTGGAATCATCTTCTTCTTGGTATTACAAACTACTTTTTGACTTATCTCATTGCTAACGTTCGCGCCCAAGCTTGATGACAAACTAAGTAATATATAAATTGCAAACGGTGTCAGGGTTGAATGCAAAAATATACCTATTTTACTTAAAACGGGTGCTCCACCGAGACCGTGACCGTACTGTGGTCATCTTCCACATTTTCCTCTTCCTACCACGCTACAGCAGAACCAGAAAGAGATCGTCTACAAATGACGTCTTTGAAAAATCTCAATTTTTAGGACCATATGACCCCCTTCTCATGAACTTAACCATTTTGTACAAATATCTACCTTTAGCAAGGAATTTTATCAACTCATTCACTCATTGACACTACCTATGACATCATTTGTGGATGGTCCCAAACTATAAAAAATGTGTAGGTACTTTTACTGAATCGTCTCTTCCTTTCACTCGGTCTCTAGACACGGATGCATTTTATCGCCTGTTGAGTGTTGAGCTTAATGAATATCTATAATCCCTATCTCTCTCCTCCACCTCCTCCTCTACTCCTCTCTTGCTCTTTTATGGTTGAAAAATAAGGAAAAGTAGTTTTTACTTACACGATATCCTTGCATTTTGTGGAAAGCACAAAAATCTCTCGGATTTTCTCCGTGCGTTGCCATTGCATTATTTAGTAACATTTTCACCTACTCCTGGCCAAGTCTTTCTAGTTCCAATTTTACATACGTTTGTTTCGTGTAGTAAAGTAGGTAATTATTTGGTTATTCAGATTTGTATAACCAATTCGCCAGAGATAGACAACGTATCTGAGAATAGGAGAACAGGGATTAAAAAATTGATCTTTCTACACACGGTATTTAAATTAAAATTGTAAACCACTTCAATATACGATACCGACATTTCTCAAACGTTGTGCATGTACAAAAAAACCTCTGGAATTTTTCTTGTCGCTATAATTATAAACTCAATTAAGTACACATAAAATCAAATCAAATATTTAATTTCTTAAGTCAACTTAGTGGGAGCGCAGAACTGCAAAATAAATTTTAAAAATGCAAGCCCTCAAGCATCTTTAGTGTTATCAAAAATATATTGAAAACCCTGAAATCTGAAATAATATTTGATCAAAATTAAAATTAAATTAAATCCCCCGTGGGGAAATGGATGAGCCGCCTTCGTATTCAGAAGTGATAAATTCAAACTTGCCGCCTCCGTCCTATAGCTCCCTTCAGGTTTGGAACGATGACAATAACGAGAACGAGAACGACGGTAGAGGTCAAGCATTTCCAGCGGGGTCAACGATGACATTTTCAACCATTTTAAATTTGAATCAAGATCGACAGTCAGTTAGCAGTCGTCATAATACAGATCCAATAAGTGGAATACCAGTACCAGTAGATCTAAGGGACGGCTTTACTCGCGAATAATTATATTGACATCATTATTTCCCAGCCACAACTGTCCACCTCCCAAATCCTAAATTCGGGCGGCCGACGACTTCAAATTAGAAATCAAGGTCGAGGTCACGATAGGAGTTCCGATGAAATTGAGTAAGGTGTTGTTTAAGGTTGCTTGTGACATTAATGTGTATATCGTTGTCTTGTTTAATGAGTGGAATTGCTTCTCGCCGTAATTGATTATATAACATTAAATATATGTAAGGAATTAGGAATTTAAAAGATGAAAAATTGTTCTTAAAAACAATCCAAAATTTTGAAGCTGCCCTCTCTATTCTTTTGTGCTAACTCAATTAATATTAGGAATAATGTCTCATACTACTGCCATAAAATTAATGTAATTAACACATAAATATTGTGGCTCGTAATATTTCATTTAATTGTACAAAATACTTATTTTTTTAATGCAGTGCGTTTGTGGACTGTAATCGCAAACTAAAACGCTAAAACATTGTGATATTTTGGAATATGAATTTAATAAAAACTTTCCTTTGCAATGTTACATTTATGGTTTTTGTTTCATACCACATGTTGGTATAAAAGTAAATTTTTTTCTAAACATTTCGGCACTATTGTCATATTAAAAAATTACTGAATTTGCAGAACACCAAGCAACACGTAACTTTAAAAACTCCAAAACGTTCTAACTATATTATATGGCTTTAAAAACTGCAAATGGTTCTAATAACTACATGAGTTTAAAACTCAAATTGCTTTAACTTCATGATTTGAAATGCAAAATGTTCTAACTTTGTGGTTTTAAGTCCCAAGCTAATCTAACTACATGATTTAAAAAAGGTAAAAAATGTTTTAAATTCAACATTTTAGAAGTGCAAAAAGCTCTAAGTACCTATAGTATTCGAAAGCACGTACTTATGTTCAAATAGGTTCAAATTGGCCAGATATACTGTCAGTGGACCATTTTATAGGGGCTGGTCTGGTATTTTTAGATAGTGAGAAAGATAGAGTCAACGGGTCAATATACTTGAATATTTATGACATCCCATGTTAAGGGTAAACATTTAGCAATGGTTTAGCTGACGACAGCGAAGTTCTGCGTCCTAAAACTTTAATGTTTTCAGAACATCAGTTATGGACGGCCCTATTGCAGTGGAATCTTTTTGAGTATGTTTAGTTGCAGAAACATGGTAATTATTAGGAAGCTTACGTTAAGTTTTACTGCAAGTTATAATTTTTTCGTTTTCACGAAAGTATGGAAGGAAAAAAACATCGATACCCTGTCCTTACAATAATTTTTCACTGTTATTTCCACTGAATTTTTTTAACTTTTTATTTCAAGAAAATTCAAAAATTTGAATTCAAATAAAATAGAGATAAACCATTTTGCAGCCGAACGACAACTTATCCTAGCAGTAGTTACTAGTCACAGTAAAATATGTTGTGACACTTAACCTTTTTTGTTAGATAAAAATGTTTCCTACCTTGTTTCTTTATACAACGGACCCGCAACGACGTCAAACTTTTTATATATATTTGAAGCAGTAAAAAATGTAAACAATAGTAGTAAAGTTAGTTAACTAAAAAATACCAAGTAAATTACAAAAAGGTAGGTAGGCACTTATGAAATAATTAAATCTAATCGCAAAAAGAACAAATTTAGCAATTGTGAAAGCTTCGACGCCGTACAGAAGTTTTACAGATACGATGCAGGATTACAACACCCTGTTGAACTACAATCATTTATTGAATGATGTATGACATGTGTCATAACATGTAAACTCTAATTATTCATTTTATAATAAAATTATATCATAAGCCTTAATGTAAAACCAAAGTTGTGTATGATGTTCGTTTACGCATATCTACATTAGTATTACTGATGAGCGGATATCAGATAATTCAGATATGGGATATGGGATTAGTTGGAATTGAGTGATTTATTTGCTACGTTAGGTACACGAATTGGATCAGATAACACACATGTCCGATCGGATATTGTAACAGATATCCGTAGATATCCAAAGTTAGACAAATTATTTTGGATCGTTATTATAAGATTGAATGCAGTGAAAATTGACTAAATTTAATTGTTTTATATTTGTGGGTTTTTTCTTGTAACGGTTTATGAATACATCAAGGAGATTTTAACTAATACACAGTTCTTTTAACAAAATGTAATCTCTTGCCAGACGGCGTTAAAGCTAATGTATTTCGAATTTAATAAATAAAAACAATTCATAACACTTTTTCTATTATATATTACATCAATATTTTATTACCACCAGTAGTCATTTGCAGTTAGCAACAATGTAGCCACAATTAACTTATATTAAGTGGCGTTTGTATTGAAATTACTAAAAAGTGATTTAGTTTTGCGTAGGTTTTTTTCCAAAATAAAGCTCACACTTTTTGAATTGGCAAATATTTTTAAGTTTTTGATCAAAAATTTCGAAACAAATAATTTTACATTTTTATTTAACCAACTACAGCTAGATTTTTTCATTAATGAATTGAATGAATTTTATCATTAAAACCCTCAACGCTTTATTTACTTTATTGTTATAAAAATCAAAAATGTACTGTGCTTGTTGAGTGGTTCAGTCCAGTCTCCAATGCTGGGCCGAATACATTCAAGATATTCAATATTAATTGTTTTTTCTTTATATTTCTTAGTTTAGATAAGAAAAACTTTCAAAATTCCAAAGTCATTCTAACATCAGTATATAAAATAAATGTATTTTTTTAATTGGAATTTTTTTCATTATGTTTTTTTCCGCTTTGGTTTTAGCCCATTCACAATCACCTATATAAATTCAAGCCCTTCAAATTTTTCGTCCGAAACTTTAGTTTCTGGCAACAGGGTGTTTCCTTGAATGTCAAATACTGTCATGTAAGTAGCGGTTTTGCCGCTAAATTCCTCCGATTTTAAAGCTACAATTAAATTATCGTCCGTCCCTGGTATCCATTTAAAGCTGGAAAATCCATGAGTAGGAAGCACATCCCCAACATTAAGGACCTTGTATCAAAAAACAATTTTTGAGTCAGTAAAGAGCCCAATTTTGTTTTGGTTAGTAAGATATTACATAAAATAAATTTGTTAATCGAGTTTTTATTGCAAATCAATGCAATTCTGAGACTCATTAATTATTAAAAAAACGAAACGGAAAAAGAATACCTTACCGTAATACTTTCAAAATCCTCACTTGCCAATAGCATCACATTTGTCCCTTTATTTTCGATCGTGTTGCTGCTATATTTTTCTAGACTAACTCGACGTGGTAAAAATATCCATTTTTTGAGCTTATCACTCCAGTCTGCTGACTCGTGATTTACAAATCCTAAAAATTAATTGAATTCAAATATGTTATTGCAACTTTTTACTAACTGAAGAAAACTATAGAATTTTGCTTTGCTTTAAAAGGTTTGGAAACATGCCAGGAAATTTTATGTTAAGAGCGTCTGCCATTTTATTGTAGTTAGTCCGCCAATCCAAATGTTGCACTTCCCCTTGAGGTGAAATTTTCTTGACAAATTGTAAATTAAAATCAATTACTTCTCCAGCATCTGTTGTCCAGGAATTTCCATGACTCCCAATAATCAAATGACCGCCCTTGACACACATCCACTCGCATTTAAATCCTGAGATCAAGTCCAAGTAAGTAAATTAACTTTTCGTACTATTCAAATTTTTAAAATATTTTTTTTAAGAACCCTGTAGTTTTATTATGGTTATTTTTTAGCAATTTAATCCACTGCCAGCAATCCAAACTTTTCAGTTTTTTAAGAACACGCTTTTTTTAAAATTTGTAGTTCGAAGAAAACGAATTTCGAGGTATTTGTTTTAGCCCTCATTTTTTACCAGATTTAGGTTTCTAATTTTTAAAAGTCGATTTTTGATTTAACCTGTCGTTGTAGCGCCATTTCCGTCCGCTAGAATAACCCAAGGAACGAGCGAAACACCTGACGACTCTGTGGTGATAATAAAGGTGTAAACAATTCCAGTCTTGTCATCACACGTGTACATTTTCCCATTGAAAAAAACCAACTCAGATAATTCCATCCCTTTTCCACGGTGGTTAAATCCAGAGGTTAGTTTTATAGAATCGTCGTCCCACTCAATAGACACCTGCAGATTTCAAAATATTAATCTAATTACATGCGCATCCTTAGAGACTTTCCATATAAATGAGTCAAAATTTTTAACCACTTAAAGGGACGAAGTTATAGGGGAAAACAAATAAATGGAAATATACGGAGACAATAATTACCACTTTTTGCAAATTGGCATACATACCTCTGAATTTGCAGCATTGTTTTTTTGATAGCGCACGTAAAGATTCCCTCGTTTTAAGTGTGACAACCAGTTTCCAGAAGAAGTATTAAATCCTGTGTCAAGATCAGCGATTATTCCTACACGATACTTCATTCCCTTCTCAGTGAGTACTGGGGGCGAAAGTGGGTAATTTCCCTCTGCTTCGGAAGCTGACTCCAATTCACATTTTGACCAATCTATACCAAGACCAACATATTATGTTAAATTGAAACGATTTACACATATTATTACGGTCAAAGTGTCAAGTGTTAAGTTTTGAACAACAAAACTTAAATTGTACGTCTAATGTTTGTATGCCCTGTTTCTTTCATAGTGGTCAGATGTTGTGACCTCAAGCCGTAGATTCAGAATGTTATGCTATGGCTATGAAAGGTTTCAACGCCGCGCAAAACTTTTTTGCACGTGGTGCTCACGCGTACACTGATAAATGTGCATGAGTATACGAGTGTAAATTTGCGTATAATGAAAATAAATTAGTGACTTACATGTTTTAAAAAGGACACCTGAAATAAAAACTACACTCACTACTAGACACGCAAGAATGGATTTCTTAAGAATGGAAAAGTTAAAAATGTTTTGAATTTTTAATTGTGAGGATAAATGACCGATGTTCGTGTTGTTCTCATTAGTGACACCCCCCTCTTTAATGTCACTAAACAAATCCAAGCGAACTTCCTCCTCTGTCATTCTGCTCTTGATTTCACATTTATTTATCAACTATACATCACACAATCGCACCGTTAAAAGCAAAATGCGTCCTTCGCCTTCCTCTTATTTCCATGTAAAGTTACTGTGAGATATATTAAGAATTTAGAAACGGAATTATAAATCAGGCCATCAAGCCGATAAGCGCTTGATTTGATGTTCGTTTTTGGCTTGTGTACGGTGTCGGATTAAAATATTACTTGGACATGCTGAAGATCAGCTACGGACTGACACGTCTGTCTTCTGAAATCTTGGGCCTCTAATGTGCAAAATTTTCATTGCCACGTTAGTCAAGAGGTCATTGACAAACACTACGCCGCTGTGCAATGTCTCGGTTAATTAAACTAAATGGGATAATTGGTGCGAGTTTAGATGTTTCTGTATGAATAGTAATTAGCAAGAGGACGTGTTAGAGATTAAACAAACAACACAATGTAAAGAAATAATAACTGGCAAACTGGCGGCTTGAATTCATCTCCTGCTGCTAATATGAAATTTCGTTCAATTTATTTTGATTGGGCACAATTGACTAAAAACTCGTATTAACTATTTTTGTGACAATATGCCATTTCCTAGGGCATTGAATTTGTAGATGGGTAAATGGATGATGGCTTAGCTTCGTGGTTTGCGCTGATGTTGGTTGGCTTCTATGTTTAAATGAATAATGCAGTGCTAATAATTTGATAATAACGCAAGTACTGCATATTTTCATATTTCTATATTGAGAATAATTCAAACAAAGTAATTAGAATGTGATAAGTGAGAGCAATCGAGAGAGAGAGTAGCGAGAAGACCAGTTTAGTGCAGATTAGCATGTTTTTCTGTCCGCACAGCATCTTCTCTACTTTTATTCATTACAAATTAGTATGTGGTAACTAATTGAAATTTATTGCTTTGTTGTATGTAGTAGTCCTAAACTAGTTTCTTATGCAGCTCTCCGAACGAGGGACGACAATTTTTAAAAAATTTTATATTCTTCCATTTCTTGTAGGATCATCTTTGTAGATAAAAGGAGGTAGTGAATTTTTTCTGAACATATGGCTCAACCATTGCAGTTTTTATTTGTAATTCATTTGTAATTCCTTTCTTGAAAACTGTAAAAAGCAGAGACCTTGTGAAGCATTGCATGTCATCATAATGGAATAATTCTTTACAGATTGTGTGTAAGTCAAGGTCACTGCTGGCACAGGCTAATTGAAAGGCTGGGCACTGAACATAGCTTTAAATAGTAAGAATTGAAAAATAAAGTTTAACCTTCGTTATTTCTACTAGGTAATTATAATAAGGTGACTACTAGCAAAACGCGCATCTGCTTCATTCTTGACCTTCCTCATTCGTATCTTAATCTATTTTTGTAGCATTATTAAATTGCTGACGTCGTATGGTACACTTTTAGTCTATATTTATAGCTCAAAAGAGCCTAATCTGCACTTTGTTGTCGCTACAATTTTTCTCTAAAATGTAACATCCATATATTATACTAAGCAGAATTGTTATGCGTTTCTTTTTATTATTGGGGAAAGAAATAAGCTATCAGGGTACGAACGTAGCAGATACTTATTTAGCGGGTACGAATTCTGCAGGTTGTAGCAGGTTCAAGTGCAGCAGGTACGATTGTAGCAGGTGCGAATGTGGGAAGTGCAAGTAAAGGAAGCATAAATGAAGAGTTTTTTGCCAAAACGGGATAAGTCCATAAAAGCAAATTTTACAGGAACAACGAAAAACGAATAAATGGTGACAGGTTGAGTTTTTGTAACTCAATTTTTTTCCACAGGTACTGCGCCTGATGAAGCGTAATTACACATAGTTTCATAATTCTAGGCCGACTTTTGAATTTTTTAGAGCATTTCCAAAAATTTAAATTTGTGGACTTATCCCGTTTTGCCAAAAAATCAATAACTTAACATGGGGCAAAAAGTCCGTGACATAAAACTTTTATCGAATTGAATGAAACAAAACTTTTTCTTAACTTATTATATTTCTTTGCATAACAACATTAACGCACGGTAATTGTCTTCTACAAACTACGAAAACACTCAAAAACAAAATTTAAATCAGAAATACAGGTTTTAGGTGGACTTATCCTATTTTGCCAAAAATAATTTAATGAACTTATACCGTTTTGCCAAAAAACGAAATTGGGGCTATTTTTTAAAATTACTTAGGTCGAACTTAAATCTTTACCATTCAACACAGTAACGTATCTAGTTGAATAGAATAAATATCACAAATAATCTCATTTTTGAAAAAAATGGACTTATCCCGTTTTGCCAAAAAACTCTTCAAATGTAGCAGGTACGACTTTAGAAAGTACGAATGTAGCAGGTATGGCATGCATGTAGTAGATGTGAATGCAGGAGGTACGAATGTGGTAAACATGAATGAAGTAGGTACGCATGTGAAAAGTACGACTTTCGAAAGTACGAATTTAGCAGGTACGAATGTAGAAAACATGAATGTTGCAATTACGAATGAAAAAGGTACGGGTTTAGCAGGTACGAATGCAGCAGGTACGAATGTACCAGGTACAAATGTAGCAGATACGAATGTATCAAGCACGATTTTAGTAAGTACGAATGTATCACGTACAGTTTTAGTATGTACAAATGTATCAAGTACGATTTTAGTATGTACGAATGTAGTAAGTACGAATGTAGCAGGTATGCATATAGAAGGTACGAATTTAGCAGGTGCGAATGTAGCAGAAACGAACGTTGTAATTACGAATGCAGCAGGTACGCATATAGTCAGTACGCATGTATCATGTGTGAACGTAGTAAGTACGAATGGAGCAAGACTAAATGTAGCAGGTACGAATGTAGCACCTACGAAATATGTATTAGAATATCTTATATTATACCGATATATGTTTACATAATTATGGTGAGCACGAAACTTATAACCAATAGGTAAATTCGAAATTTAAAAATTGCAAACAAAAATTTATTTGAACCAATTAATTTGTAATACGAATTTATTATTTCTGACGTTTAGCTAAATATTTAATTCATTGCAATAAATATATTAAACTACAGTTGTAAGTATCAGTGAATTTAATTTGTCATCAAATTGATAATTAGTTAGCGACCATAACCATACATGCCTTGTCCCATCCCTCCATACATCCCTTGCCCCATTCCTCCATAACCTCCCATACCCATCCCTTGACCGTACCCTCCATACCCGCCCCCATAACCGCCATATCCGCCATAGCCACCGTAGGGTCTACCATAGCCTCCATATCCGCCATATCCGCCAAAATACCTTGATTCTCTCGCCGAATGTTCAGGTTTTTCTAATGGTGGAACTTCTAAGACCGGTTTACTTCCGTCCTTATCCTTTAATTTATCCTTCTCATCAGCAGCCATTCCAAGTGCCAAAATGGCCAAGACAATAATTGTAACCTGCAAAATGAAAATAAACTTTATAAATCTTTCATAATATGAGTAATTTTAGTTCTGGCCGTTCTGGGGCCAGCACAATTATTTTAATGAAACTTTTTTCCACAGAAGCAGGAGATAAATATTACCAAAAAGACTGTGCTGCAAAAAAACACATGGAGTTTTAAAGTAAACCAATAATATTTTTCTTACCTTGAATTCCATTTTTGACCAAAATGTATAAGATACAGCAAGAATAAAAATAAATCCACGGCCGTGAGTGTGATTTCCAGTGAACTACCGAAGTTTTTCTGATGAATAAAATCCCCTCTCCCAATGGTTTTTATAGGGCAACTTTACCCATGATAATTAGGCGCAATCTGTAATTGCATAAATCACAAACATGCATAGTTTCCAAAAATCCAACGAAACTTCCAATTTGTAAAGTTACAGAAAACGATATAATCAGTAATGATAAAACGTTAGGTATTCGAATGAAATTTATTTCCAAGTAACTACATTTTTGTAAATATTTTTGTCATGATAATTACTACACATTTATTAGTATTACAATACAGATTATTAAATTTTATTATAGTATATAGGCACAGGATGCACATACATGGTTATTCGTAGGCATCGTAGGTACTTTGCTTGCTAAGTACTTGGTCACTTAACGGTCTAGGCTAAGGAGTAAGCACTGATCTTTTGCATGTTCTGACGTCATGCATATGTCAAAAATGTATAATACACTTACAGAACAATCTTTAAAGGAAATAGTAACTACATAATAGCTTGAATATTTGCATTTAATCTTGAAGAAAAAATTGTTTAATTCCTGAGCTTTCCGTCATTAGCATTTTATTTTCTATATAGTTACATAGTTATAAGCGGGTCTGTCGTGATATCACTATATAATGATTAATAGTCATAACAATTACCTGTGAACCCTAATTACACACTGTTAAATAGGAAAAAGCTTGTTTTCAAATCCAACCGTGAGTTCGTTTTCAACAATCATAAATATTATATGTATTAAAGATATAAATTTGGGTTTTGGTTTAAATGTGTTATTCCCATGAATAAATTTTACTTTAATTGCGTTTTGCTCTTGTCCTCTTGTTAGACCGCCAAGTTCTACAGAAAGCATGATATCTGCATTACAACTTACATTATTTCTAGGAATAATAATATAACATTGCGTATAAATGTAGTAACTCGTTTCAAGAATTTATTTACGACTGATAATATAACTATATTTAACTTTGTGTGCATGGACATGTTCATCTCGGGCTCGGGACTGACTTCAATGATCGTGAGGGTCCTTAACTGGTTTTGTCGTTAGTGGAGGAGTAATGGGGCATTAATTGATAAACCAAAACAATAAAAATAAAATACATAATACTTCTTGGCTGACATGTTGTAATATGTAGGAATATGTGCATTTACAGATTATGGATACATTAAGGTTCATCGACATACGCATTGTATGAAGTATGATGTGCAGTGCTGGTCTCATTATCTGTAGTCTGGAGGCAAATAAAAATATATTTTGGGAGCTTCAAAAATAACGTTATGGATTTAAGGAGGGGTAGGGGTCAAGTTGCACTATCCTTTTACATTTGCGTACATACCAAAAGGGGGGGGGGGTAGGGGCAAAAATGACCGATTCTTTGATAGCGGTATTTTTGCAAGCTCCCTTTGCTGTCCTCCCTGGTCTGTGGTATAATTACAGTACAAGCCGGAATTTTATGAGATTTATTTGATAGTAAGCTAGAATATCGTATCCATACTGTTTGTTTATATGTAGGTACATATGTAGCTTTTATGATAAAAATTTAGATGCTGCGCTGGTTTGTAGCATCAACGCCGTGTATTATTTTACAACAGTTTTTGCTGCAAAAATTGTATATACGTGAGGAGCTGATTTTATTGGAAATCAAACAAACGATGTTATAAAATTATTTTTATAATATACTTAATTACTGACGGGGATGTGCAGGAAGTAAATAACTGAGAATAAGTAGAAATGTATATTTGTAATCCTATAAGCACTGTACTATGAACACTAAAAATCATTCAATTTCAAATTTATTGTAAAAAGAAATTAATTTGTAATCCTAAGTAATTTTTGAAATTTTTAATTTGTTAAGGTTAATAATACCCTTAATCTTAATTTGTTTAACCAGGAGATGTTGCTAATTTGAATTTACAAACAGTGAAGTGAGTTTTATATTTTGAGACGCCCTGTTTTCGATTTTTAATGATTTACATGAGAACTGCGTGACCCCTGAGGGTCAATTAAAGTCAAATCATAATACTTAATAGTGGTTTGCCATCTAAAAATAAACATCTCGCCGGAAAATTCCAACTTGGAAGGAAGTTAACACCAGAAACCGGGGTGAGTTTAGAATTTTGAGATGAGAGACACTGTAATTAACCATGGAATTTCCATCAAAGGAGTGCGCTTTACTGGTCGCCTCCTCAATTTAAGTTGGTCGGGTGATGAGGCTCGTTGGAAATCATGACACAGTCACAATTATTAGTAAGTGTGAGAAACAAGCTGAAGGAAAGGAGGCAAGGGGCGACCGCCTTCACTTACTGATTTTTGTTTTTTGTATGCATGTAATGGGTTTTTACACAGGGGTAGATGGGGGCAATGAATTAAAATGTTTTCAGATAAAATGTAATAAAATTGATACACATATCGTTTCGTAATCAGTCCTTCGAAATCCTAATACTGCATGGAGATGCAAAGATCCTTTTTGAAATTTTAAACGAAATTCCTACAAATTAGATGTACATACATAATATATGTAATGCCACGAAATAAAGCATTAAAGTGATTACATGATGTAAATATTAAACTCCGCTTAAATAAATGCAATCTTACAGATATACACGGCATACCCTGGTAATGACGTTTGCTCCGTTCGTGTTTTACTTCGGAATGGGAAAAATAAAAATGTACATACCTACATACTAAATTACGCCGCACCGTACTTACTGTCTGAATTAGTCGAAATAATAAAATGTTGCTGTTTGGGAATTGGGCAATTTTTTTCAGTCGTTAGTTTACAACATAAAATATATTGAAATCTTGTTATATTAAAAAGAAAGAAATTACTGACGTTATAATTTTAAAATTACTGAATAACCTTTAGAAATTTAAATGCAGTGGTCAAACCTAACTAAGAATTGTGTCTATTATTGACGTGGCTAAGAATATTATGCAAGTCACAAATTACGTTTTTTTTTGTTTGAAGCTGCGTTTGTAAGATTACTAGAAAACAATTCATAAAAAATGAATAAACTACATTTGAAGAAATCAGTACTGTCTAGTGTAAGTATATGTAGGTATAGGTAAACGCAATACGAAATAAAAGTATAAAAAACAAAATCCTGTCCATTTGATTCAATACTAAAGACCCCGGGAGTTTTGTGAAGCTTTACGGTACATGTATATAGGCATGAATTTTTCATGACATTTTCTAACAGCCAATAGTTGATAGTGTAGTACGATTAAGCTATGCTGCTATATCTTCGTAATGCTTAACTATTATTTCAGCAATACATTTACAAGTAGCCGATGCATCGTAGCCTTATTCTTTTACGATTCCTAGAAAGCGCCATTTATGCACATTAAAAAATTCACAAAATTATACCACTTCAGTAATTTTATTGATCTATTTATTGATTCACCAATCAAATTCAACGAGAAGCACAAATTGCATCCGAAAAGTCAAGTTAAATGAGGTTCATTTGATTACGCCTCACACTCCCTAACAACAATGAACGAAACAGAGAGTAATAATATGTTGTATAATCCTCACATTAAAAATTATTTTATCAAGTCTGTATAATATATTTACTTATAGGCTTTTTATTCTATCCGTAACATTAATCTTAATAAAATAAAAACCAGACGTGTCTGTGCCCTGTAGATAAGGTTACTACCATGGGATGGGATTGTGAAAATATAATCGAACGGAGAAGGTAAAGGTAAAGGAGGCAATAATTATTACATCTGTAGGGCACTTAACTTATACACACAATTTCAAGAGATATAAATTCATTAGCTTCCGTGTCATCTCATACAACTTTCAAGTCAAGACATCTTTCGCAGTTCATTCATACACAAAAGATTATTTCATTCTCATTTCTAGTAGTAGCAATAAGTCAAGTATTATATTATTCTCTTTTTTTTCCCCATAAAAGTACAATGAAAAATATCATGTGATTATTTATGCTAATGTAACACCCGTCCCTCCTTATCCCTCACATACCACGACTATGTATTAGGTTTACCGAGAGAAACTTGAACCCTTCCTACTCCTTACATACACACATGTTACCCTACTTAATAAATAGAAATAGTAGGGTAAAAGTAATTAACTCATTTCCTGATTTATTTATACATACAATATAGTAGTTATACTTATTTTACTGTGTATAACCAAAGGTTGAAACGCAATAGTACAGTACTGCTACTACTACTATGTAGTTATACTTATTTTACATGACCGAGATATGCCTAACCATATTTGTGTCTTACATCTTATGTCATTTAAAATAATAACATTAATATTTGAAAATCAAAGCTGAAATTCAAAATCAAATAGGTACATATCGTTACTGAAGAAGCAAAGTTGCCGATCTCCAATTCTCACTAATAGCAAAATTTCCGTTCTCCAATGCGCGCTAAAAGCAAAGTTGCCGTTCTCCATTTATCAGTAGTAACGTATAAGTAACGTTACTAATGAATGGAGAACGGCAACTTTGCTTTTAGCGTGCATTGGAGAACGGAAATTTTGCTATTAGTGAGAATTGGAGATCGGCAACTTTGCTTCTTCAGTAACGATATATTAAATCATCTGTGGTGGGTAACCTACATAGAAATAACGTAACATTCAAGGGGTATTAAAGTATTAACTACCAACAACCTAAGTAGGGCATAAAGCCAATTAACGGTCTCAAAAATCAAAAATTGACGGTTATTTATAAAATAATCGGCGGTAAGGGGAAATACATTACATAATTCTTAAAGGAATTAGTTTGGGACTACTAGCGGTTGTAAAAATAGTCTATTTCCGCATTTTAGGGAATGCTATAATGTTAGGCTACATTGTTCTGCTGCTTCCTTTATGACAAAAGATAGTTTCTCCAGATGTTAACGGACCGCCAATTGACACAAAAGGTTTGCCGCTCGGTAGTCTTTTTCCTAATTAACCGCCGCGTGCCCCTCCCCCCTAGTAGTTGTACCTACCTTTAAATAAATTCAAAAGTTCTATGAAGCTAACAAATCCAACGGTAAACTCTTGAAAATCTCGATCTCGCGTCAATCATTATGACTGCCACACTTTTTAATACTTACTACAACAACATTAAATTATATAAGAATGAAAATGAAGACTAATATTCTACTGAAAGCAGTAAACACAAAAACAAGAAATAGTTGTTATTCTTAGTAATTATACTAATTAACAATAATTCGCAATCAATCTTTTTAAAAAAACCACGCATACAAAACAATTATTATGTATCGATGACATGAGGTAATCAAGCAGCTCCGAAAATCGGCAGATTTTGTAACAAAAGCTGAATATAGATAATTTTTTAACATGATCAAAATTATGACGTCGACATCAACGACAAAAATTCATATTATGTCTTCCTGTGTCTGTGGTAGGCATGAAAAAGTAAAATTTTAAAAGGATTTAAAGATAATTTATAAGGTAGTTTGTTGTAAATAGTTCCTAATATTTTAGTTTGAAATGGTTGATGGATTTTGATAATTTCGTTTTTACAAAAGTACTATACTCCAAAACTTGGAACTGAACTTATACATGTGAAACTATGATTATAAACAGAAACTATTAAGGGTTTTGTCACCGTCACGGAAAAAACAAAGAATAACTGTAAAAGTTAAATTTCTTTAAACAGGTAATACGTTACTTGGAGGTTATAATATTTGGGTTTTTGGGAATAAGCGCTTAATTTTTCTAGTCAAAATATTTAATAGAGTTAACTTCCATAGAAATGGCTCCTCCACGATAACTTCCACGTTTTTTCTTGGTCTTCTCGTGACGGAAGGATTTGCCCTTTGTAAACTTTAAGTCTGCATTCGCTCGCTCACCCCATGAACCTCGTGCGCCTCTCTGTCAGATGGGTAAAAACAATAAGACAATCAAACACAAAATTACATTAAATTAATCACATTCAAATTGAAAATTAATAAGGAAAAAACAAATCGGAGAAATTCGTGTCGACAAATCAAATCAAACCAAAAATGTTGTTTGTTCACTTACAATATAATTCTAAATTTAATCGAAAGAAACTTTTTTGTTCTGTGCTGGGGCAGAAGCATCAAAAGTACCACTCTTTCTAGGATTAGCAGGTGCTCCTCGACCCCGTCCCCCGAATCCACCTCGGTCCCCACCTCTACCCCTGAAACCTCCCCGGTCTCCACCACGGAACCCACCACCCCCTCGATCACCAAAGCCTCCACGGCCTCTGAACCCACCTCCTCGGTCTCCACCACGGAACCCACCACCTCCGCGATCACCGAAGCCTCCACGACCTCTGAACCCACCCCTATCACCACCACCACGTCCTCCGCGATCTCCGAAACCGCCTCCTCTTCCTCTGAATCCACCTCCACGATCACCTCCTCGTCCACCACGGAATCCGAATCCACCCCGTCCTCCACGACCACCTCCATAACCGCCACTCTCTTCCATGGCTTCCTCACCGCCATCGTTCACACCATTCCCATTTTCCTGCCCTTCCTCATCATCCTCCTCACCCTTGTCCTGCAATTTTTTACGAATCAAATTTTGAACATGTTAATATATGCTTGGTAATAGAAAAAAATGGCAGTGTTAAACTACATTCTAGACTTAAAATTCGGTGCCTATATTATACTATTGATTATTTTCACCATTTCGTCAAGACAAGCGAAAGTTTAAAGTTCGATTCAAACGTCAACATAAAACAGTGTAACAAATTGCAGGACAGGGCATCAAATGGCTACTTTTAAACCAAATAATTCAATATAGAATAAGATATGTTTTACAATAACTACTAGTCATAGTTGTGATTAACATTTTTAAAACTGATTTGATTTTGATTTGTCGACACCGATTTTTTTATGTTTTTATCGGTTTGAAAACTCACTTTAGCCTCAAATGAATTGTCCGCCAACCTCTGATCCACTTCAATCTCTTCCGCTCTAACACGTCGAAATGGTGATTTTTTCTGTTATAATTAGTAGTACCAGAATTTATATTTAAATGCTTATGATAGGAAATTCTAGAAATACAAAACTATTCATAACTACTTAGGTACGTTAAATTGTATACGAAATAACAAAATAATGAAAAATTCTAAAAATGAATGAAATGCAAAAAAAAGTAACATAAAATTAGTATATAAACATTTTTACTTTACCTCATTGCTCTGAACGAATTTAATAGGATTTGGCGTGGTTGGTTTAGGTGTCGTAGCTGGCTTCTTGGGCTCATCTTCATCTTCGTCCGAATCTTCCTCTGATGATTCCTCAGCCGCCGCAGCCTTTTTAGCTGGTGCTGGAGTTGCGGGTTTTTTAGCAGCTGGCTTTTCATCTTCATCCGAATCACTAGAATCTTCATCTGAAGACTCTTTCTTTCCTCCGGCTGGTTTAGCAACTACTTTTCCATTAACAGCAGCAGCCTGTTTCTTGGCTGGTGGTGGAGCAGCTTTCTTGGCGGGAGCCTCGTCCTCATCATCAGATGAATCTTCCTCCGATGAAGAAGTCTCCTTCTTACGCTTAACTGGGGCTACTTTCGGAGTGACGGCTGGAGTTGTCACAACAGGCTTCTTAGCAGCTGGTTTCTCATCCTCAGATGAGTCATCTGAATCTTCAGACGAAGACTCTGCCTTTTTCTTTGCTGCCACAGGAGCAGCTGGCTTGGGTGTTGCGGATGCTTTTTTCGGAGCCTCGTCTTCTGAGTCATCACTGGAGTCTTCCGATGAAGATGCGGCTTTCTTTGGGGCTACTTTAGGGGCAACAGGAGTAGCCGCTTTTACAGCCACAGCAGCAGGTTTCTTAGGAGCTTCATCTTCAGAATCAGATTCTTCAGATGATGACTCTTGTTTCTTCTTTGCTGGAGCAGCAGCAGCTTTAACTGGAGTTGCAGGCTTGGCCGAGGCTGCAGGTGTAGCTTTCTTTGCTGGTGGCTCATCCTCAGATGAGTCCTCCTCTGAAGATGATTCCGCTTTTTTCTTGGGTGCAGCCACAGGCGTTGCTTTAGCTGGAACCACTGCAGCTTTTTTGGGTGTTTTGTCATCTTCGGAGTCATCACTAGAGTCTTCAGAGGAAGACTCGGCGGCTTTCTTTGCTGGCGTTGCTTTGGCAACAGGTGCTGGGGTAGCGGGTTTCTTGGCTGCGACAGCTGGTGTGGCAACTTTCTTAGGTGCCTCCTCCTCCTCACTGGAGTCTTCTTCAGATGACGACTCCTGTTTCTTGGCCACCACCGGTGCCTTTGCAGGAGTAACTACGGCTGGCTTCTTTTGCTTAGGTTCATCATCAGACTCACTCGAATCTTCTTCGGACGAGGACTCAGCTTTACCATTCGCTTTTCCGTTAGCAACAGCAGCCGGGATTGATAATCGACGTTTAGCTGGGGCCGAACTTTGATAGTGACTGAAGACTTCTTTTAGCGTGGGCGAGCCGGCGGGTAATGAAGGCTGTAACAACAAATAAATAAGGAAAATTATAAACAACTACACAATCAGATTTATAAAAGTTGCACCTATATCCATCTTTAAAAAACACATCATATCCCACATATGTCGTCTACCATGAAAGTAAAGTCATTTTTCAAATATTAAAGATCAGAAATCTCTTCTTTTTTTTCAAATCTCAGTTATAGGTATAAATGGATGATTAGAAATTAAAGATACACCCATCACCCATAGTCATGATTAACGATCCACCTCCATACATTAACAGTCAACAGTAGTGGAAAACCAGAGAGCTAAATCGCACGTGGTAAAGGTTCAATGGCGGCTCAGCCTCCCATGCCGCTGAAATATGTACTCTTCAACCTTTCTATCTTATCCTAGTATCAACAATTAATTAATTCTTGTAATTTCTTACCGGGTTTGCGTTCTTTTTAAAAACTGTTGCTGCACCACTAGCCGTCTTAGATAAATAATCATAGACAAGGGCTGCTATTCCTGGATCTTGTGCCATTTTGATAGTTAATTAATTGAGTATTTGAAATTACGAGTAAAATTCACACCGATCTGTATTCTGTATTTGAGTGAGAGAAACGTGGGCCAGTGAGATACAAAACGGCGAGGTTCACCTTGGATGTACAGTGTACTACTAACCAAGTGTGAGGAAAAAGTAAAGCGAAGTAGCGAGGGATTGCGATGCAGAATGTGGCTGTGGAGTGCGGAGGATAAAAACGTCCTGGAATCTTTAGAAATGGTCCATAAATAATGGTATTCAAATTATCTCTCTTTTAAGACCCCCACCCTCACGCCTTTACTTTAAAATTGTGTAATTACTCACGGCTATAATTATTTAAAACATTTAACATCAATTTCTTACTAGACCCATTCCCAGTACACATGACATCATTTACGGACCTTTTTTGTGAGAAAAGCGTGTTCGAGCTGGTCATATAAAGAAGTATGCACGATAGGTAAAAGGATCACATTTTGAATGCATGCTTTTAAGTTTGGAAAAGCGTGCATAAGCTTTGTAATACCTTTTGAAAGGGTGGGGGTCTAGCTGGCTACATTTCATTTACATAGGGGATTACACCAAAACAGAGGGGTGGAGTTTCAAAATTGCAAAGTTTTGGAAGAAGTAACTACGCACGCTTTATACAAGGATTTTATAGTGAGTGATGAGTGAAGGTCGGACAGAGATGAGCGATAGTAAGAGATAGGGCAAAAGCATGTTATACATTTCTCTACCACGTGACCCCCGAAAGCCAATAAGCAATTCTGCTGGAGCATTTAGGACCAATCACCGATGACTTTGGAGCAGAATTTAAAATTCCCGCGGTGAACTTTTTAACTTGCCTCTGCCTTATCTCCTACTATCGCTCGTCTCTGAAGGTCGGATGGAGTCTGGGAGACGGACGGCGAGACTGAATGCATGCAGAAAGCATGGATAGAATGGTTTTCCTAATACCGGCAGAAGTCGCGGTGTGTTGTGGAAAATGTGGTGAAACTCGAATGTAATTTTCATTCGACATTTTTTATGGAAAGACCCGCCTTCGCGGGAATAAGCCCTCTTCAACACTCATTATTACAAGGAACGGCTGAGCTGAGCTGAAATACTTGATTTAACTCAGTTGCTGATAATAAAGTTAATAAGTACCTAGTAATTAATTAAGTAACATCATGTTTTCAAGAGAAAACCCGAATATAGTTTAATTTGAAAGACGGACGTCACACGGGCACGGGCCATTAGTGTCGTTTTTAGTTTAGCCCAATAATACCAATACCAACACACAGTTAAATACAATTTATCATTTGGCTGTCACTGTTGACTGTCTGTGAATTGAACTGTACTTTTTACTACCGACCGGTGACCGGTGAATCGGACTCAGTGACCTAGTTGATTTTTAATTTCAGTAAGTTGGGGTTTTAAAAAATGTCTACCCAAGTTGTAAACGAAGTCAAGAGGCAGTTAAAGGATTCTGCGATAACATTTACAGACGAATGGTTTGAAGCATGTGTGAACTGGGTGATAGAAAATAATTCTTCCTCTCAGGTGAGCTCATTTCACATTTTATAATCATAATAAAATAATAAGTCTTGACTGCATAATTTTGTGTAATTTAGTATTAATATTGAATATCTGTCGTGTTTTTGTCATTAAATGTTGAATGCATATTCAATATAGCAACTTTAGGCCCAATTATTTTTGTCCAACCTTTAAAATTCTGTTTTTACTTCAGGTTACGCAAGAGCACCTAAAGAATGAAGTTATGGGTCAGTGGATGGATGCTGATTTAAGTGAGTTAAACTCTTCGTGCCTCCCACCCAAACTAGTGGATACAAAACTGGTGGTCTTACCTGGGCGCTATAGTTTGCAGGTACAATATTCAATATTTGAAATCATGCACATGTTAGGAGTCAGACCTGTATTTTACTGACTGATTTATTACTGTTTTCTTTACTTATGACCATGACCTACACGATTGTTTCACTGTGCATTACTGCTTAGTGCCTTGGAACCTGTGAAAATAAGTAAACTAACTGTGCTGTCAATTATATTTTTCAATTTATTTCGTTCAGGTAAATTACGCCGAGGATATTGGAGAATCCTCCTACAACCAATGGAATAAATTAAAAAAGCTGGAAAATGAAAATACCAATGTCTCAGCTGATACGGATAGTACGGAAATTAAAGCAAGTTGGGAACCAAAAGCGAGACGGTGTATCTATCTCACAATGACGGATGGATCACAAGAAGTGTACGGTATGGAGATGGTGTCAACTCCGTGTCTTTCAGTAGAAATGAAACCTGGGACGAAGGTACTTTTTTATTTTAAATTATTAGGCAGGGGAAGGAGGGGGGGGGGACGTGACCTTTTATATGATTTCTACTGTTCTTACGAATCTAAAAGTGTTAGCAGGATATTTTTTATTTTTACGCTCTGTATGCTAAGCTTGCATATTAGCGTTTGAAGAGAACTATTAATATTGTACGCTTTAATTAGTGTACTTGTTTGTGTTCTCCAAACCATTATTATCTGTAATTTTGTCTCAATTGATTTAATTGTAATGTTCCTGTGCCATTTAATTTAACTTTGCTTTTGATTGAATCCTTTCTGGCAGATTACAATTTCTGGTCCCGTTGACTGCCGCCAAGGTGTGTTTCAATTGCATCCACGTCATGTTCGTGTAATTGGGGGAGAAGTTGAAGGATTAATAGAGCAGTATGCACGAGAGAAAATTTTGAAAAGTCGGCTGTAAGTTTTTTGCTAATTTGAAAAGATCATAAACGTAGTTTTTAGTTTTTGTGTACTTCGTTAATGTTTAAGATATCATTTTTGTTACGAATGGTAATTTTGAAGTATAAAATTCTGATTGAAATTTTTTTTGGGGGCAGTACAAGATTTCGGACTTAATAACATAGTTTTGTTAGCTTTCTGCGCTTATCATTTATCATTGACTTTTAGAGTGCTATTATTTTCTATTTTTTAATTTGTTGTGTTGTAACAAAATGCAGCAGTATTTAATTTTTTTTTAATTTTTTGTTTTTGTAGAAATCAGGATGGCCAGCAGCAGCAGTCACGTCCTCACTTACCCAGACCTACGTACAAAAAGCCACCAGCATCATTATCATCCAAGGCGAAGGGAAAACTGTCTGGTGCAACGCAAAGTCTATCTACTAATAATAATTCAAGCTCCTATGGTCGATCTACTCAGCCGCATTCTAATCCCAACTCCCGTAAATCTCCTCGCAAATGGAATGGTGGCGAAGGAAAATCTGACGAACCAGTTCATCCGGAATTAGAAGGAATTGACTTTGGAGACGATGACGATGACCCATTTGGGGACGATGATGCAGACTTTATGGATATTGATGAAGCCCTTCTTATTAGCCAAGCTACTAGTAATAATAGAGCTGACCAAACCACGCAACTTATATCCCAGTCCTCAGCCTTTGGAAGTCAAAATGGTCATCAAGGTTCTGCCGGAGCCGGACGGCAACATCAGCATGATCAAACCACATTGCCCTTAACTCAACAGCGGGATCGGGGTCGTAGTGGTGTTAGCAGTAGCGATGGAAACGATGTAAAGTTTAAACCATCAACTTCAGCATCGGCATTTACAGAAACATCGCATTTCAAGCAACCCCCAGTCCCAGTGCCATCTTTTCCCGACATAAAATACAAACCCCCTGTACCTGCTTCCAGTTCTGGTGGGAGCTCAACAAAATTTAAGTCAACACCATCAGCGTCAACTTCCACTTCGTCATCTTCTTTTTCACAACTGAGACCCAAACGAAAAGAAGAAATCCCTGAAATAGTTATTATTGACGACGATGATGAGGATGACGAAGACGACCAATTGTTTGCTAATATTTCAATGATAGGCGAATCCAAGATATCCCGCTCTGAGTCTCCACCCTCAAAAAAGATGAAAATAATTTCTAAAATTCCTTACCAGTACATTAAGGTCATTAAAGACAATCTTGAGCAATTCAATAGGGGACACGTTGTGTTTGTCAAAGCTTGTGTGGCCACCCTGCTGTCCAACATAAAAATGGGCCAGGATGGGGGATGGTCCTTAATTGTGAGCTTAAATGACGGCTCCGGGTTTCTTGAAGCTCCAATATCTTCTGAGGTACTTACTGCATTTATCCCATTTGACTACTTAAATTACAATTTATTTTTTTTAAATTTTTAGGATTCTTGTCTCTTGTCAGATGTTGGGTTTGAATTAATGTGTGTCTGTATCCATTTACTTAGCGTAAAGTAACATTATTTTGGTTTTTTTACAATTTAATTTATTCCTAGATGTTGAATCGTGTAATTGGCTTTACACCAGCTGAAATGAAGCGTATGAAAGCGTCTGGAGACTCATCTGCCAAGAATAAAATCACTAGTGTAAGTTAAATACATCAAAATTGGTATAGTTCAAAATATATCGTCTGTGAAAAACCAAAATGACACATATCCGTTTTTAGCTTAAAACAATATCAACTATCTACAAAAATATTCAAATATGTCTTGAGAGCATTTAAATAGAACATATTGCACTTTTAAAAAATATGTAAATACAACATTTTGGACCTTTTCAAAAACATCGAATTCGAAATTTTTGCACCTTTTCAAACACATGTAAATAGGACATTTTACATTGTTGAAAAACATAAAAATAAAACATTTTACGCTTTTTAAAAACTCCTACATTCTATGCATGTTTCTCATTTTATTTTTATGACATAGCTCATTTTGATTGAAGCTTAAATTGGATAGGGGTCATTTTAGTTCTTCATAGACGATATATCTTTTTCCAATGTGTCATTTTCGTCGTTTAAAAATTGTACTCGAATATAGATTTATGATTTGTAATCTTAAGTAATGCTCTCATCCGCAGCATAAATTGGCGGCTATAAGTTGTGTATATAATGTTTAAAAATTGTTTCCCTCTCTCTCTCTCTCTCGGAAAATGCAGGGGATGTCTAATCTATCCACAAAACTTTGCCACATGAATGGGATTTTTGGCATCAAAATTTTACCATCGGGACCAGTCATCACGAGTTTTACTCAAGTGGAGAATCGGCACGTTCTAGCTTTGAAGGGGAGACTAGCTGAGATTTCATAAACTCCATAAAGTTCATAAATTTTAAATTTTAACTTACATTTTAGATGTACAATAACTTGTATCTTTTATATACGGATTGATCAGCGTAAGTTGACTGTTAAGTAGTTCTTTTTTAACTTTTATCTTCACCAAAAACAATACTATTCATAAGATGAAAATTTATATTTTACAAAAAATATTTTTAATCATAAATTTAAAAAATTGCTAAAAGGACTGATTAATAATAAGTCGCGGATTCTGTTTTTTCTGATTTTATTTTTTTTAAAGCAAAACAGAGCTCACAAATGTAGAATTCGTAAACGTTATTGCCTATGGAAAAAGATTAAGAGCACTTACGTGTCACATTATAGCATTATTCTAATATTTTGTGTCTAAAATTTCGAAAGGAAATGATAGTCGTCAATTAATTTGCCAAATAAATATCAGTATTTTTGTAAGTAACTTTTTAATATAATCCAAAGTTGTTGTTACTATTTTGTCTTGGCTTCTGTATAATTCAATAATTCATTAAAATATAAGTATACTTACTTTGGCATGTTTGCTTTTAACCTACTTCCTATATATCGCCTGTGAAGACCCAAAAAGACCTATATCGTATTTAAGCTACACTCAAAATGAGTATGTCATAAAAACAAAATAAGAAACATGCTGAAAGAGTTAATTAGGAGCTTTGAAAATTGTAAAATTTTCTATTTTCATGGTTTTCAACAATGTAAAATGTCCTTTTTTTATGTTTTTGAAAAGGTGCAAAATGTTTTAATTCCATGCTTTCGAAAAGGTTCCAAATATTCTAATTCCATATTTTTGAAAATGTGCAAAATGTTGTAGATATTTACATGTTTTTGAAATGAGAAAAATGTTCTACTTAAATGCTCTCTAGGCATATGTGAATATTTTTGTAGATAGTAGATATTAGTTTTAGTTTTAGCTAGAAATGGATATGGGTCATATTGGTTCTTCACAGACGATATCATCACCATTATCATAAGAGAAATTTCAATAGTGGTTTTTTGTGTCTCTGTACTTCGGTTTGTCGGTTTCCCGTCTCCGGTTTCCAGGCCTCAAATTTGCGCCGGAACTTACGCACCGTATTAATTTGTCTCCTTTATTACATCTTTGATGAGATGAGATACATTGATAAATTTTGGTTCAAGTTCAGGCTATACACATGGTATTCCAGAATTGGCTAACTTCCCAATATATGAGCATATGACAGGCAGTATGCATTCCAACAGGAAATTACATCCCCCGTCCATGGGGGCTTCACTTGTACATAAATGGAATTTTATTCAATAACAATAACAATGTAATAAAGGTTTGCCGGTCTGTTATTACGTATATATTTTAAATTGTATCACTAAAATATGACTATTATAAGTATACACCACCACCATTTATACGAAATAGATAATTATCAAATAACAAATATAAGAATATCTTATTTCATTTTCATTTCTATCACTAACGACAAACGCTCTTAAAATCTGAAAATTGAAAATAATAATAATGTACAATTTACAACAATGCTCGCACTAAAAAAAATCAAATAATTTACAAATTAAACCATATGTATTTCTATAGTATACTTCCATTCAAGTACCTACCAATAATAATACTAACAATTCTATATACAATATACATACAATGCAAACAGTGATTCCGTAAAGTATAAGTCCATAATGTAGGCACATCTAGTTAATTAATTAATTAGTAAATTACGATTACGACTTAGAATTACTTGGACTTTTTAAAAAGATGTAAATTGCTATGGACATTCCTTTTTTGACTTTGTAAATTGTGAACAAGAATTTTATTCTGATTGATTCTTTAGAAAATGAACAAATAAATAGCAAAAGTGAAGCTGTCTCGCAGTCTTTCAACAACAATAAACAATTTGCTCGAGCCAAACAAAGCACCCAATTTCATTAAAATTCTCTTTTTTATTAATATAATATATAAGTACCACCTATACCGTATATCCTGTAATAATGTGCGGCGGGTCTGAGTTCCAAATCTGAGCAGTACGCTGGAGTTAACTATTACTTACAAGATATACGGTACGGTACCTACATATTTTGTAATATTTTGTAATTTTATTCAACCGACGACTTAAAAAATGCAAATCGGTCAGCCATTTCAATACCTGGACATTTCAAAATCCTATGATTATAGAGCCACCTTGAACTAAAATTGAAATCCCTACTAAATTCCTCGTCGGAATAACTATTGAGTCTCTTATAAAATTCTTGAAGATCAAAATTCTCCGACGGAATTAATTGTCGTACTAACTCTGGGAATTCTCGAAGCCACTTTAAGGAAAAATAGAAACTTAGTGTTTTTTCATTTCCCTTAGTTCCAAAAATCATGTCCAAGTCTGGCTCAGTCTCAGCGGATGAACTACTACTTTCGTCGGAATCACTTGGACTCCGTATTCGATTTTCAATTTTAACATTATCATTATCATTATTATCACTATCGCCAGCAGAATTTGACAGCGTCCCTAACTTTGTGGCAGTGCCCTTGATAACAGTAGCTTTTCCCTTGTTGTCAGTTATTTTTGATTCGGTCTGGGTAGCCGTCCCATCACTACTATGAACAACAGTATTTTGACTTTTCTTAATTCCAAGGCCTGCTGCTTGAGCTTGGGCCAGCTTGAGACTTGGACTCACTTTATTATTAGGATTTGCATTGGCATGTTTTTCAAAATGTTGGACCATTTTTTCGATTTTTTTCGACTCTTCGTAAAGAATTTGAACATTTTCCTTCGTTTCACCATTAATCTCACGAGAATCATAAGGATCATCTTGGTTTTGATTTCCGCTTTTTTCTTCTCCCAGACTTAGATCAAGATCATTTAATTTGAAAGTTTGTTGGAGGCGATGAAGAAGTCCTTGCCCTGGACCTTCTGGCTGTTGGCCAGGAGGTGAACCTCCACCTTCTTGATTTAATTCTTCCTGGTCTTGGAACAACTTTTTAAGAAGACGCTCCAGAAGGGATTGAGTCTCCGCCTCGTCCTCTTTCTCCTGCGCTGCTGCCTCTTCTTTTTTGATGCCTGGGTCAGCTGAGCTTGACATTTCTTCGTCACATGTTTCGTCCTCTGCATCAAGCTCGTCAGTTTCAATGAAAGGATTCCCGTCGCTCTCCCGCTTTTTCTTCTTGAAACAGACATCCTTCGGAGGTTTGGGTTTGGTAGAAAGAAGGTGGTTCTCCTGGTTCTGGCCCGATGCTGAACTTCTCTTCAATTTTAATTTGTTGAATAAATCCGCTGCCTCACTTTGTACAGCGTCGAATTTTGAATCAAAATTGTCCGAATCTTCAGCATCTAATTCTTCAGCGTTCTCAGTGTCTGCCTCAACGAGTTCCTCAGCTTGTAGTTCCTCGTCCTCATCATCATCAACTTCATCTAATTCAGTCATGTGTAACTTTAGTAAATTATCTTTACCTTTAACGTTTTGCTCATAATGCGCGTAAAGGGACTCCTTCCCGGTAAAAGGCTTTGAGAAGCGAAACTCGTCAATAAAAGCAACCTCCTCATGAAGCTCGTCCTCCGTCTCCCCGGAACAGCAAAAAAGGGCGGAAGGGTCCACAGGATGTGCTTCTGTATTGAAAATATAGCCCCCTGCGTAGATTGTGCACGGACCCCTAGGATTGTCTACCACTACGTAATCATCCCCTTGACTGTGTATAAAATTATCCTCATCAAAAAGGAGGTAGAGATATTTGACAGTTTCTGAGAGGAAAAAAGATTCCATTCGGTCCTCAAGTGTGAGTGTGGTCACATCCCGGATAGTTGCATAGCCACATTCCGTCCGGGTAATATACTCAATGGAGTGAAGAATATCCTCCCCGATTTCGAGCATGTAGTGGTCCCCTGTAGCTCGATAAAGATACATTGCACTCTCTATTAGTTCTGGACGGAGGGGGTAGCCTTCCCTCAAATGCGAAGCCTTCCCATGAACTATATTGTACAGCTCAGGGAGAGCTCCATACTGTTTCCAAATCCGATGATAATTCATGATTGCTTTCATGCCCGTCTTGAACTCTCCAGTGAGGGAGAGGAGACCCGGCCAGTAGGCTTCTAAACTTTGGAATGTTGTGGAGGTGACATGACCCTGCCCCATGGTAGCCCAGACATACCATCCATTCTTCCCCAAGTGTTTCTCGATAGCACGAAAACTAACACGGAACATGTGCATGAGCTCGGGTTTTTGAAATAAAATAGCACCTTTCACCATGTATTCAAAATAGGAATCTACTCCAGCACCGATCCCGGAGTCGACCGCAGTCCACTTCCCTGACTGAGTATCGATGTGATTCCCGAATAAGTCGAGGGAGGAACGACGAGACCATAGGGCATGCATGGCTCGGAGAGCTACTTTTTCGTAGATTGGGTCCCCCGTGAGGCGGGAGAGGGCCCCGAATTCCACTATAAATGTCCCCACACCGGCTGTGCAGGTAACGGGGGTTTCTTGCGAAGGGACTCCGTAGCGAAGATTTACCGTTCCGTACGGCATCCCAGTCTTCGTGTCGAAGGCAGGTAGGAGTTTTCGGCCTACTTTTTCCGCCAGTCTTAACAATGGACCGTTGCAGGGCCAGCCCTTTTCTACTGCCATTCCGGCTCTACACAAAAGTAAAGAAAAAATATTTATGTCACGTATAGCAGGTGTGATATTATAATTTAATACATTAATAATCATTATTATGTAAGTTATGCAAGCAGGTATTTCACATCGCCAGAAGGCTACAGTGTAGAAACGGCTCACATCTGATGAACCAAATCTCATCATTATGCAATAATATAACTTCCATACTACTCAATATTTATTACGAAGAATGAACCATTATAGGACATTTTGTTCCTAATTTATTATTGCAATTTATTTCCATACAAAAAGCACCATGTTGATTTTATTTAATGTTTCTTTTGGTAAACCTAAATGTTCTATTTACGTGTTTTCAGAATAGATTAGAATGTTCTATTTACTTGATTCTGAAAAGTGCAAAATGCACTTAAAGTGCTAAATGTTTTATTTGCATGTTTTAGAAAAGTCGAAATAGTTTATTCACGTAATTCTGAAAATTGCAAAAATTTCCATTTACATGTAGGTACCTACTTATAACTTGAAAATTCAGGCAGCGGGAGCTGCCTCTGATGGCAGCATTATTCGGCCCTGGAAACTTACTATGAGAAAATAAAACTAATAGCTGCTAAAAGTAATAGAAAATTTGAACTTACTTATGACTGAGCATATGAGCACTTAGAAGTCCACCCACAATTCTAATATTAGTTTCAAAAACAGATACGTTGATATTCATGTCAAAACGGGCATTGTCAATTATGAGTTGAGCCACTCGACGGAATTCCGTATAGTTCCCTATCACAGCAAGTGTGTCCAATGCATCAATGAGTGTCAAGGAGTAGCTATTTCAAAAACATACGTAAAATTTCAACTATTAAACAATATTTAATTAAATTGTACTGCTTTTGCGGGAATTAAAAATTTAAATCATATAGCAATAAAATTGGAATAAAATTGGAATAAAAATCGTTAAAACTCAAGTAGGAACTAATAAATTATATACAATTTTAGAATGTTAATGTTAACGTATAGTCTTTATTACGAAACTGATATTTTAATTCGAATGAATAATAAGCAATAAATACCTTCCCCATGTATCCACTCCATCACAGCTTAAAGGTCTCAGTTCGTCGTAAGGATATGCGTGTTGAATGTACGAATCATAGGCATGATAAAACATTGACTTTACTTGACTTCTGTAAAACCATTAATAGTAAAAAACAAAACAAATTAAATCTCCGCGACTAAAATTTACCTAAAAAATAAATAATAAATACTGCAGAAACTAAAAAGTTAATCATA
Organism: Dicyrtomina minuta; assembly: GCA_949802685.1. NCBI lineage: Eukaryota > Metazoa > Arthropoda > Collembola > Symphypleona > Dicyrtomidae > Dicyrtomina > Dicyrtomina minuta. The sequence continues at coordinate 134,925,420 of OX461808.1, read as the reverse complement.
CCTTAGGTCAGCCTTTCGTTTTGCATCGTACGTTCGTAGCGCTGAAGTATGGTCAAAATTAATGGAACTAATTAACCATATCAGTCCTACTACTACTCCTGACCAGGGTGGCATTATAAAAATGTTAGGGAGTACCTAAGACTAACTATAAACAACTCTTTATTTACGAAAAACTTCATCTACTCACTCTTCCTAATGCTAAGAAAGACATTAATTATGTAAATTAAATCGTATTTCTATTTTTGTGATGCGGACGTTTCTTTAATATTAGTTTCAACTAAGGTTCTAGTGGATTTTAATCGGAATCGGGTCTTCATACTCTTCATTTGTCATCCGTGAATATAATCCCTTCTTAAGCAATAATGTTTATTTTTCATAGCATGACAATGTGATCAATGTTAAATCTAAATTGGTCCTTTCTTATTAAACGTCGTTCCACATCCTTTCAGGTGACGTTTCTTGGCACTGTCCCTTCAACCTGTAAAAGTCAACAAAATCGTAACCATTAATTAATGCCAACTGTTGAATGATGATTGATTTATGATTTAGCAAGTTAAACCAATCATTAAATACAATAACACTTAATTGCGATGAGATTTTGAAGGATGCAAGCTACAATCTTGAGTGTTTTACAATACATTATCAAAAACTTGATTTAATAATTTATTCAAACTCGACTCATTTAAGGGATGGAATTTTAAGAAATTTTCATCTGACTCAAGGTTTTCAGAGTGATAACAGTTTTTACTGTCAACTGTAGTGGCAACCGGGATGATTAAAAAACTAGGTATGTCTTAAATCTTTTGGATTCTGCCCGGGATAGTATTATTACTACTATTCAATCATCAATTAATTATAGCATAGCAATTCGCAAACAACGAACAAAACTAATACTGTTGAATGTGTCTTGGCTTTGACTACTAAACCAACTACTGAATGACTATTGCAGTTAACACTTGCTATTACTAACTATTAAAAACAATAATATTATTACAAATTAAAATTTTAATCAATTAAGTACTTACAACTTTTATAGCTTTCAGCTTTGCTTTTTATGCTTTACCCTTATATTATCCTTTTCTCAATTTACTGCAAATTCTACATGTGACATGGGGAACGTATTCCTATTCCTCAAGCACTGTTTTTTGACTGTCAACAAATAACTGAATTGTCGGCAGACAATTTTAGGAGTGCATTATTGAAGTACTAATGACTGTATGAATTAACTATTCTAGTTTTGGCAATATTGAAAATTGAACCACATGAGCTTCACCTTGAATGAAGGTGTACTGTAACTCAATTACGTTAACAACAGTTGACACTTGTAAAATAGCTTAAATGTAAAATTAACACAATAGAACTTGCTTACCACCAACACCAATCTACCAGCACCAGCAATCAGCAACCAGTTAAAACTGCCAAGACTTTACGTATTACAGAATTTTTACAGTAAAATAGTAAAATTGATGATGATTTTGTATTTTGGACACATGGAGCATATCGATGACGTCGGAGTCAGATTATCCCATATGTTCCTCGGAGACCGGGAAGATGTGAGTTACCCAGGCCCAGTTGAAATTGAAAGTCCATAGAAATAGATATGAAACTGCATCAAGTAACATCTACAGTACGTTCAACATTACACATACTACTTTTTCAACCTATTAGTATGGAGCTACCCTTCCATTGGTTTAAGTACTTACAATTTTCACCATCATGTTTTAACATTTCTATACAATTAGAAAAGAAAGAAAAAATTTAAGCGGCACAAGAATTTGTTTGTTAATTTTGTACTTTACTAGTATTTGGCTAATTTTGTTATGTTTCCGTATATTAATGACGCTACCAAACAGAGCCGTTTGTAAATATTGATGAACTTAAGTATAGTAGGATGTGGTTATACAAGTGTAAAGTTAACATTTTGCACGCTAAGGACTTTGCACTCCTTAGCGAAACAATTTTTTGGAAGGGTCCGGCTTTTGCAAGGCACGACCCCGCAATAAATAAAAATTATAGTAGTTAACAGTTAAACTGTGTGTTAATTGATGGTAATGCCACCAGTTAAAAGTTCGAAATATAGGTAGCCAAATGTTACTGATGTAAAACTCTGTAAAGAATCAAAACGACCCATTTCCAATTTTACCTAAAACCGTGAATTATGTCGAAAATAACAACGTGACATAGATAAATAGATAGTAAAATATAACTACACACGTTTTTGAAAAGTGCTAAAATGTTCTAATTACTTATGCAGGTACATGTTTTTTGAAAGTGCAAAATATACTGTTTACATGTTTTTAAAAAGTGTAAATTGTTTAATTTACATGTTTTTAAAAAGTGTAAATTGTTCAATTTACATGTTTTTGGAAAGTGTCAAATATACTGTTTACATGCTTTAAAAAGTGTGACACATTCTATACACATGTTGTCCGAAAAAGTGCAAAAAAAACTATTTATATGCTTTCAGGATCATGATATTTGGACATTTTTGTAGATACACGTTCTAATTAAAAATGCATATGAGTCACTTTGTCTTCACAGACAATATTCGTATTTTCGATGTACCTTTAGAAACTTCGGTAATAAACTAATTAGAAAATTCAAAATATTATCAAAGAAGCATGCAGATGAATTACTATAATGGAATGGTATGAAAAAGGCGACGAACGTCAATTATGAAACCGTAAGACGAAAGACGAATAAAATTAATTTTCCAAAACGAGGATCTTCCAATGCATGCACCTGATTAACTGTGTACACAGGTATTTATAAGAATGTCCCATTTTTATTTGTAATTTTGCAAGTCAAAAATGCACAATTTTCAAGTCCTCTAAAACTGAAAAGCTAGACTAATAATTCTTACAGATGAAGTCCATATCAAATATATCCATAAATGTCATTTAATTAATAAGCTATAAGAATGGCAATTAATCATACACTATCTGGTAATCCTAAACTTTGCCTTCTTGCATTGTAAATAAATAGAATAGATTCTTATGATTAAAAATAATTCATATTAGGTATATGGAATATGCATGGCTTGAATTCTGGATACAGTTAACTGATAGGCATAGCTTAAATGTAAAATTGTAGGGTATTAGTGCACCGTGCACCATGTTTACGAACTGTGATTTTAATTTTCTTAACATTAAATCTGAGCACAAGAATATGTAGAAGTTGGTATACATAATTCAAAAATTAAATTTTCTAAAAATAGTTCAAATTCAAGAAAGTACTTTCTCTTTATTTTTTTGTTTGTTTAGAAAGGCGCAAAAAATTGTCCTTGTAAAAAGAAAACATTAAATCAAACGAGAAACCAAAATCCTTTTTAATAAAAAATTGGCTGCTTGTTATAATATATACTATATAAGTGTTCTAATTCTAAAATATATATGTTATGAAAATTAAATCAACTTGATTAACAACAAACAACATCAAAAAAATGAAAAATAAACACACGACGAGAAAGAAGAAGTTGTAAATTTGTTGAGCGAATAGGTATTTAAATAGAATAGAAAGCAAATAACTACTCGTCAGCCTCTTCCGTCAGTTTCCTTTTCTTATTCTTCTTCTTTTTCTTGGGTGTTGGTTCCTCTTCTACTTCTGCTGCCACAGCTCCATTCCCATTCGCATTATCATCATCCTCAGCCACCATCTCGGAAAGTTTCCTCTTCTTCTTCTTTTTCTTCCCACCTCCAGCTGATGGTGTTTCTCCGGCACCCGCTCCAGACTCGTCTAGAATGGACTGGGATAGAGACTGTGAAATATCTAGAGCTTCACTCATCACATCCACATTTTTTCGAGGGATTTCGCCGGATTCATAGAATTTTAAACGCTCTTCAACTTGCTCTCGCATCTTCTCACCGAACACGCTCATAGGTGTTTCTGTACCATAAAAATCATACAAAAAAAGATTTAAGTTTGCATTCAAATTTATTTAAGTAAAATATTGAATATTGGAAATTATATTATTATAATATCGCCTGTGAAGAACCAAAGAGACCCATATCCAATTTAAGCAACAATCAAAATGAGATACGTATGCCATGAACCAAAATGAGAAACATACGTAAAATGTTAATTAGGAGTTTTTGAAAATCGTAAAATGTCCTATGTACATGTTTTAGAAAGGCGCAAAATGTTTTAATTCCATGTTTATGAAAAGTGTACAATGTTCTAATTTTGTGTTTGAAAACAGTAAAATATCGTATTTAAAAGGTCTTAAGACATATTTCAATATTGTTGTAGATAGTTGAAATTGTTTTTAGCTCTAAATGGATATGGGCCATTTTGGTTATTCACAGACGATATGTTAAATTTGGTGTCCAAAAAATATATTGACATTAATAATTTTTCAGTTTTGATTCGGTAAAAGGGTAAAAGTTTCCCTCACACTTAAGTCGGAGTGGTGCATGCCCGATCATCATTAAAATTATTAAGTTTAATACGAAAACTAATCGAAATACTTAAATTAAGATCAAGTTTCAAATTAGCATTTTTATTAACTTACCACTGAAACAGTCGATACGAGATGCAATGGAACACTTATTGGCTAAAAATCTGGAAATTCGCCCTTTGTTGGTAGCTTGGGCTCGTCCTGCAGAATTGTCACAAAATAAAAAGGTAGTTAGATTACTTACGATTAGATATGAACACAAATCAATGAAAAACAAAGTTTAATATGTTTTATAGCAATGCTTACAAAAAAAAACGTTTAAATAACGCATGAACGAAAAGTCGTGTATGCAATTAATTCAACGTTTTGTAAAGCGAAATGAGTTTTAAAATGAGATGATTATAGACACTAATTATTTATAGTTTGTAATTTAACATTCTCAGTTTTGATTCGGTATTAAAAGGGTAAAAGTTTCCCTCACACTTGAGTCGGAGTGGTGCATGCCCGATCATCATAAAATGTTAGTTCTAATATTTCGTCATATCGTAAGTGATAATAAAGGCAAAGTGCGCATACTGAAACTGAATCAATAGCTTACCAATGAATGTAGAGTGGAAGAGAAGCCCATATTTAGGAGTTTTGCCCCTCGTCTTGAGAGCCCTAAACAAGGCTTTCTCAGCACCTAAAATTTGAACAGTGGATGCTGGGAATTTTGCAAGATTTGTCAAGGAGCCAGCGTGTGAAATAAGACGAGCTGCCACAGATTCTCCAAGTAAAGAAGTCAAGTTAGGAGCGACGGCATTCATTTTAGTTTGGAGGTACGTCAACAAGCCCCTTTAGAAATAATTTCAAAAAAATCAAGTAAAAATATGACATGTTGTCAAATATCCGTCCAACATAGTTGAAAGATACTGTGCTATTAATTTCTCAGCTTTGATTCGGTAAAAAAGGGTAAAAAATTTTCCCTCACACTTGAGTCGGAGTGGTGCATGCCCGATCATCATTAAAATTACTGTTAATAGATTTTTTTTCTTGTAAAAAAAAGTTAAAATATTTTAAATGCTTTTAATTTGCGAAACTTACTTGCGATACTCTGCTAATTTGATAACTCTCGTCGCAAAAGACTCAATGTTAATAAGATCAATGGGTGAAATATCCATTCCCATTGAAGAGCGTGAAGCATCCAGAACAGCTTGAGCTTTCCCAGAATCCCCAATAATTTCCTCTAATTCTTCCAATTTAGACTCATTCAACTCCTTCCGATTCTTAATATAATGGACCGTTCGAGCATACATGTAATTGTCTGACACAATTTTGACCAACTCTGGGAAGTGGTAGGAGTACCACTCCCGGATCCGCATCGCAAATGTATTTACATCCTTGTCCAGCTGGTCCAATAAGGCAATCCCTTGAATGATCATGTTGTCGGAACGATTCACATTGAACTTAACCTTGGATCGGGAATAAGCGTGGCCCAAACCCAACTGGGCTTTTCCACCTGAAATCACAAAATAATATGACAATTTTAAAATTTGAGCAAAAAAATACCTTCACTCAGCTAATAGGATATTTAGTATGCTTTTAATTTCTCAGTTTTGATTCGGTAAAAGGGTAAAAGTTTCCCTCACACTTTAGTCGGAGTGGTGCATGCCCGATCATCATAAAAATCATGTTTGCATCCTATATACTTTTAAAAGTTTGTATAGGTGAATAATAATATTCATTACTAATTATTTTGTACTCACCCGCTTCAGCATTCATCCCCTTAATCATTTTATAAAAATGATATCGTAACCCTCGAGTAATTTCCTGAATAAGTCCTCCCAGCTTAATTTTGATTTTAGGAAACGTCTCCAAAATAGAGGCTGCCAACTTATTCTCAACAACTCCTAAAGACAGTTTCTTGGTTCCTAATTGTAGAATCAGGTTCTTCAAGTCATCAGTTAAGATTCCTTCCGTGACCGCATTTAAATTCTCCAGAGCAGCCTGAGCCGTTTTGAATGGACTGTAGGCGACGAGAGAGACGATGGCTGAAAATTTTGAGTAGTCACGAATGCAGTCTTCAACCTGTTTCAAAGTATGCAATAAATATTTTATTATTAATGAAGGTTTAAAAAGTCATTCCATCAGCTGTTGCCTGTGGACATTATTAAACATTCTCAGTTTTGATTCGGTAAAAGGGTAAAAGTTTCCCTCACACTTAAGTCGGAGTGGTGCATGCCCGATCATCATAAAATGTTACTACTTGTGTAATATTCAATATTTGAAATGCATGTTTTTCTCTCAATTAACATTAAATACATTATATGTAATGTGATCTTACCTCGGTCTGAAACATACTCTCCTCCTCAAATTCCCGAACTTTGAAGGCTGCAAACCCCGTCGCATGTTCGAACAGGAGATGAAGCTTTGACTCCCCCATGATTGACCTTAAATAAATTAAAATCGAATTAAATAGTTGCAATTAATTAACTATTATTGAGCACTACTATAAGATAATTTAATAATAATAGGAACAACAATGTAATTACAAGCTGTAAGCCGCGTTATTTTCTTAGTAAGTATCTACTCACCTGTGTGTGCGACAAAATGACGAACTAATCACGACCACTAACACGCGGTCGAGAAGGATGGAAGCCTATGAAGAAAGAGAGAAAAGATTACAAAAACTGACAAAATAAACCTAATAAGATTTGTACAACTACGAAAATACGATTACAAAAATAACAGCAACAATAAATTAAAATAAGCGATCCAAAGATATTCTTACCTATTAAAGGCACCTTTTCTTAATTATTAATTAAAGTTAATTCCGAGTTTGATTGTTGTTCTCAATCCTGGAGGTGAAGACGGAGACGGAGACTGCAGACTGCAGTAGATAATGCTAGCCAACAACTCACGAAGGATTTCTGTGCTTGAACTATACTAAAAAGAAGCAACCGAGCACGCCGTCGGATCGGAATCAGAACAAAATTAAATTTCACGTGGCTATTGATCTGTATGCTCTAGGATTGGGCAAGGCATTCTAATCTTAAACCCCGCGTTGCTTTAAAAATCTAATTTACCGCCAAGTATCAGTTTGAATTTAAGTATGTATACTACTGGCAGAATCTGAACGTAAACTTTAAAGCTAAAAAGAATAAAATAATTTGTGCCATTTAAGTATTATTCATCACTGAACTCGCATGCATTCAACAACCAAAAATCAAAACGACTTTCATTTGCAAAATAACTAATTTTTAATTATTACGCGAGGCTTAAAATTGCTACAGTCGAGATCGAGATCGCTGATCGGTTTGGTTATTGCATTTTTTAAAAAATCATTAATTTTGTCGTTTTGTTGATTGTCAACAAAGTTCAGTTAAGCGTCTCGCTCCGGTCACGGTCCCGGTCATGTCAAATTTTAAGCTATAAATAACAATTCTAGAAAAAGGTGACTTCACAATCACTCGAGTTGCCAGTTCTTTTGTGAGTATAAAGTGGAAATACAATTAACAATTTTGCAATCAACTAATTTTGATCTGACCCTCTTCCTTTTACTTATCTAGAAACCTTGACTTTTGCTTTCATACATTATAATGACTTCACCAAATCCACGAAGTCCTCACCGACCTATGTCTATAAGTCCCCATAGTGGCCACCACAGTCCTGGTCCTGGTCAAAGTCGTGTTAGTAGTGGTAACCATGTAGCTCTCCAAATAGCCAATGATTTAGCTGCACTCAGAATCTTGGAAAGTACTAAAAAAGGTCAAATCAAGTATGACAACGGATGGGACAAGTACCCTCATAGTTTCTTGGTAAGACTTAGTTAAAAATTTTAAAGCTAAATTGTCTTCAAGAGAAATATATACTATCCACTATTAGAATAGTACATATTATTGAGTACTTAATACCATTCACCATTTCAGAATGATGAACTGGTTGGATGCGGTTTTTAAAAAAATAGACCACCACTACTACTCATAAGTAATCCATTGCATTTAATTCCAAATTACAGAAACTAGTCTCGGACGTCCAGCAGCACAGTGACTACTCAAAAACCCGGGTTCTGGAGCGAGCTTACCAAATCACAGTTCGTGAGAAAGAGAAGGAAAAAGCGAAACAACGAGAGTTGAGTCTCTCTCGACGAAGTTTAGGAATCACTCCAGAATTTGAGGATGATCTCGACAATGACTACGATTCTAATAATTCGAATGACAATGACGACAATTCCTCCTGCTCCAGCTCCACTGCTAATGAATTCTACAACAATGACTACTACGAGTCTGCCTCTGCCTCCTCCACATCTCGTACAAATACCCCACAACCCCAACTACAAAAGTATCAACAGGAGAGGCACGTTAGATTTTTAAATAGAGATGCCTTGGATAATTCCAATTCCACTCCTACCACATCACCTTCCTTCAATAAGCAATCCACTTCAACAACTTCTCCTGGAAAACCGATCATTTCCCCTTCTTCCGGCACAGTATTTCCAGTTCGCAAAGTGACCCAGCAAGTGACGTCCCCATTACTTACAACAGGGGCAGGCAGGTGTGGTAGTCAGCAGCAGTATTCCCAAAAATCCTTATCTCTTGACGACAAAACTTTATCTGCTGAAATGCTCGAAAACTCAAAACCAATTCTAGGAAATATCCTAAAGCGTGGCTACGGTATTCGTGAAGAAGAATATGACGATGAAGAATATGCCATGGGCTTCCTTCAAGACTCCCTAGTATATGTCGGGACTCAGTACGCCCTAGCTGAGGCTGATCAGCAGTACCAGGAGAAATTGCAAGAGCGTATTAATCAGCGCCGAAGAGTATTTTACAATTCAAAGCCTAATTCAAACCAAAATCGAAATCAAAATATGAGCGTTCAAATAGTTCAAACGCAATTCGATCAAAATCTGAGAAAATCCGATCTTCGCCGTCAGCTGAACGAGCAGAAGCTTCGGCATACTATTGAGGAGGGAAAGAAGGAAATGGAAGCTCTAAAAGTGAAACAACAAATTGAGAGGGAAGAGAATGAAAAATGTAAATTAGCTAATGAGGCAGAGCGGAAGAAAATTAATCAAGAGATTCAAAAAAGAATTGAAGTGGCAGCCGCGGCAGCTGCTGCAAAAGCTCAAGAAGAGGAGGAAGTTCGTCGTCAAGCTAAAGAATTGGAAGAGAGTAAAAAGAGACAAGAAAAAGAAGATGAGAGCAACAAAGCTGCGGCCGCGGCGAAAAAAGTTGAGGAAGAAAACGAAAAGCGGGTGAAATTACAGCAGCAGCAGCAACAACAATCAACAACCACGGTTTCTGCCAGCGCCCGACCCGGAACCGGAACCGGGCAAGGCTATGAGGTTCCCTCCGAATTCCAAGGTTACATCCTCCCACTGGATCTCCAGCGCTATTTAAAATCTCAACAGCTACTTGCAACCTACAAGGAAAAATTCATTCACATCTCTGCCAAAGGACCCACCAAAGACTACTATTGTGCTGCACTTAAGGCTGTGAACACAACATTAAATTCCATAGCTAGTTCCCCCGAACATATCAAGTCCAAAGTAACTCACCTCATTAATTTACTTCAAGGGAAACCAGTCTCTCTGGGGGAGGCGAGTAATGCGGGGACATTTGTGAGTGGGGCTCTACCCCAGGGGGAACTATTTGTGTCCAACCTACTCGCATTTCGCTTTGTCAAAAAGGCCGAGTCGGAAATAAGTAAAGGACATACGAGCGTGGAGCCGCTGGCTTATTTGGGAGTTGCAGTCGCAAGAAATTTCCCTGGTTGGGCTGTACTAGTCCGGGCAAATTTCTTCAAGATGTGTCCTTTCCTAGTCCCCTTCAGTTTTCCTAGGAATGACCTGTCCGTCGAGGACTATGCCTTAGCCATGGGACATGAACTAAGAGGGAGTGAGAGTGCTGTGCGTCAAGCTTTGCTGGATAAAATGACGGGATACTGCACTCTGTATGCCATCATGGTCAAAATCTTTGAAAGGCAGAAGATCACGGATATTGGGGAGAGCACAGAATTTTTCTCAATCGCGGAAGTCTGGCGGATTTTAGTTACTACAATGAAATTGAGTAAGTTACTTTTTTTTACATATTTTTTAAAAATATATTTTAATATTTTTTCAGAGTTGTTTTTATAATGAAACTCTACGTCCTTACGTCCAAGTCCTTCTAACAATAAGTTTGAATTTTCATTCAAATTAAATTAATTAATTAAAGTCCTAAATTTTACAAGTCGTAACATCCTTAATCTATAAGAATTAATTTTAGCAATTACCAATATTGTCTGTGAAGAACCAAAATTACCCATATCCATTTGTAGCGTAGCTAAAAACAATATTCGCTATCTGCAAAAATATTGAAATATGTCTTGAAAGCATTTACCTACATATGTAGAACATTTTACATTTTTCAAAAATGTGTAAATAACATTTTACACTTTTCAAAAAAAATTTAAACAGAGCATTTTACACTTTTCAAAAACATGTAAATCGAGCATCTTACAATTTTTTAAAATATGTAAATAGAACATTTTAGACTTTCCAAAAACATGTAAATAGAAAATTTTACACTTTTCAAAAACTCTTAATTAAAATTTTGCGCATGTTTCTCATTTTGATTTTATGACATAGCTCATTTTAATTGTAGCTTAAATTGGATATGGGTCATTTTGGTTCCTCACAGACGATATGTAAATAAGTAATACTAGATGAAATAAACAATTAAACTTGCTAATAGATAATGTTATTTAACAGTTGAACAGAAGTAATAATTGTAATTTCAGTAGTGTTTCAATATTTAATAAAAAAAGCAATTACATTTTAACCCATAGATAAAAAAACTGATGCTGGTACTTAAAATGTCAATCAAATTGAACTATAACAACAAGTAACGAACGATAAGATGTATACCTAGAACTACATACAATAATTAGCTACAGTATTTTTAGTTGTTTCTTGTGTGTAATAACATTGAAAACTACACAGTCCTTATAATAATAACTATATCATTACAATTATTTTATTATTTAACTTTTGAAACCTAAGTACATTATTTGTTTGAGTCTACCGAAATTTACAATTAACTCGTTTAAATAAGTAAAGTTTAGTGGTATTTAAGTTTACACTTTTTTCTAGTTTTAAAATTAGAAAACCTTGTAACTGAAAAAAATGTAAGTTTAATTTTTGTATTTTGTGATTTAACTTTTTCATTCCACCAAAACTGGGGATTTTAATCACAAAATTAACAGAATCATAAATATATTACGGTGTTTGTGTTTCCGAATATTTAGGTATTAGGTATATTGGTAAATTGACGCACATGGCACATGCTCTAAGTACATGCTATAACTTTAAACTTTAAATACAAATGATAGAATAATACAAAGTTTACATTATTAGCGTGTTCGTACTCCTAGTACAGATGTGTGTACTACTACACTAATTATGTATTTCTTCTGTATTTACATCGGCTAATCGTATTTTTATCCCTAATTTAAATAGATTACTAAAAATTATATTTAATATGTGATTACATGCTAAGTAATTCTAGCACAAATTAATTATTACGTTTTGCAAAAGTGTGTATGTCTACATTAGAGTAATATAATAATATAATACATAGTTAAATATCGAAATAAATGATTATTATTAGGATAATTTATTTATATATTTATGTATGTAAGTAATAATAAAATTTGTTTTCTTTCATTGTATCGTATCTTATAGAACCTCAGTTGGACATGACAGCCACCGTGATTCAAATTCTTCTGGACAATTTAGGTGACCGTCTCTCGGCTCTTTATGGGATTCAATTCAAAAAGTTAACTCAGTTCCTTCTTCAAACATATCTACCTCAAATTCGGAATGAAACGCCAGCTGGGAAAACTGCCGCTCTCACCCGTCTTGAGATCTTCTTGGAGAAAAAGCTACAGAAAGGATTTTGATAATCAGTAAATTATTATTATAGTAAATTATTGCAAATAAATTTAAAGTCAACTTTTTTAAGTAAAGTAAAATTTGAATTTAATGATAATAATAAGCTATTTTAGTTTAATTTTCGTTTTTATTGCAATTTAATGATTAATAATATTTAGTAAATATACTTTAATAGGCTTTTGCTTCTATTTGATATTAATATTAACAGAACAGAACACATGCAGGTATATTATTTTTTGTCATCGTATTTAACACTAAAAAATAAGTGCATCTACCTTTGCTACAGGTAGCAACTATTAGGTATTTAACAAAATGGTGTTGACTGAAGCATGATTATAGTATACTATTTTATTAAATAAATTAATACGTAAATTTACGGATTCTGATAAGACGAATTTTTGTATATTATATGAATATTTTAAAAAAAAATACATAATAAAGATGTATGATAATAAATTACCAAGAGATGATGTCGTCACTTTAAAATGTACAGGCTATTTAGTTTAATCATGCTCTTTTGTCTCTTTCATGTCGACGAGACAACGCCATCCATTTCAAGGGCTTCATCTACCGTGACCGTGGTTACAGTAATGTTGTCCCCCATGAGTAAATTACTACTATCAGGATCAGTGTTGCTCGTTAGATGATGGGGGTCAGCGTTACCGTCACCGTCACCCAAACTGGAAGTGTTCATTTGTATTTCTACTTCTGTCTCCGTCACCTCTTTAGACTCATTTTCTTCGTTTACTTGCTGCTCGATTTTTCCTATTGCTAGAATTGGCTCGGGAGGTCCTTCGCTCTGCCCTGAAGTTTGATTTTGTCCCACGTCACTTTCTTCCTCCATGGAAACGAGGCCCAATGTTGGAATATCCCCGTCACTATTTCCATTACCATCGTTGTCGTTGTCGTTATCGTTGTCGTCAGGGTCACGTACTTGTTCTTGGGTGGTACTTTCTTCCAGTATGGATCCTAGCTGATTTCTGCTATCATTTTGGTCGTTCAGATTTATGGAGATGAGTGTGGTGGTGGTGGTACTGGTGGTGGTGGCAGAAGTTTGAAGATGTGAAAGTTCGTCGTCTTGGTGCTGGTAGGTGTCATCAAGACGGTCCTCTTCCTCGTCCTCGGGCTGGGGCTCCTCCCCATCCGCTTCGTCTTCGTGGGACATTTCCATGGACACGGACTGCTGGATTTGGTTCTGGTTCGGATCAGAGCCTGCTTCTGTCTTAATAAGAATGCCCTTAATCCCTCCAGAAACAGCATTGGCATTGGCATGATGTGATATTAACTTTGCGGACGAAGAAGAGGATGCAGAATGGTTGAGTACTGTGGCTTCAGCTTCTTCTTCGTGGAACATTTGCTGCATGTCCTCCATGGTTTTATTATTGTTTGCTTTGACCTTTGGGAATTTGGGAGTGGGTCCGAGGATTTGGAGGTCAGGGGGGAGGGGACTGTCCGGATGAGATTTAACAATGTGATCCCGTAACATCTTTTTTCGGAAGAAGCCTTGGCAGTTACAGTAGGTACAGCGGTAGGGACGCTCCCCTGTATGTCGTCTCATATGTTCTCGTAAATTCATTTTTACATTGAAACTTTTGTGACAGATCTCGCAGGAGAAGGGCTTTAGTCCAGAATGGATGAGTTGATGCTGAGTCAAGTGATATTTTTGACGGAAGGATTTACCACACTCCTAAAAGTTAATAAAAAATAACAAGTTGTAATAATTCTTCTTATATATCGTCTGTGAAGAACCAAAATGACCCATATCCATTTTTAGCTAAAAACAGTATCCACTGTCTACAAAATTATTGAAAAACGTCTTGAAAGCATTTAAATAAAACATTCTACACTATTCAAAAACATGAAATTAGAACATTTTGCACATTTTCAAAAACATGGATTTAGAACATTTTGCACCTTTTCAAAAACATGGAATTAGAAAATTTTGCACCTTTTCAAAAACATGGAATTAGAACATTTTACGTATGTTTTTCATTTTATTTTTATGACATAGCTCATTTTGATTATGGCTTAAATTGGATATGGGTCATTTTTGTTCTTTACAGATTATATTTATATCTACTTATATAATAGTACACAGAAGTAACATAAATAATCTAAATTTTTTTTTAAATTGACTTACCTATCTCGTTTTGCCAAAGAGCTCTTCAAATGAATTTAATTTATAAAAATGATTAGAACTAGAACAGTTTAAAAATGGAAATTCTTACCTCACAGTTATACGGTTTTTCCCCTGAATGGACTAAGGCATGTGTGGCAAGTCCACCACGTTGAGCAAAACTTTTGTCACAAAGATTACATTTGAAGGGGCGCTCACCTAAAATTTGGCATAGTATCATTTTTACATCTATTAATATTCAATAATTTGGCTATAAAAAAAACAGCAATAACGATTTTTACGATGCTACATAGTTATTCATAGTGTTATATATAGTATATATGGACGTCAATAATTACCTGAATGAACCCTGGAATGATAATTGAGAATAGATCGACTAGTAAAGGACTTAGGGCAATGAATACATTTGAAAATTTTGTCTTCTGACAAAATCCGTTCGTCCGCTCCCTCATCAAATGATATAAGATGTTGATGCTCCATATCACCCCCATGCGCATCCCCAATAAGAACCATTTGTTCCCCACCACCCCCCTCATTCATGAGCTCATCATCAGTCGGACTTTCAATACTGTCATCCAAAGATGAAATCTGCTTCACTCGCTTAACTGTGGGCATGTCACCAGGGCTTATTTTCACCACGGATGAGTAAGATCGTCTAGAATTTTTTTTTATAAGTCCAAAAAAAGCAATGAGACAATGTAAATACAAATTTGAGCATATACTTTAAAACGAAATCACTGAACGGTTAAACCAAACTAAAATGAAATTTTAACTTTAACTGACGACTACTGAAATTTGACCCTACCTCTTAGTGCCCCTTTGGAGGGTTTTATTATTAGTCGTAGCTGTGGCAACGATGGGCGTCGTTGACTGTTCGGTTGTGGACATGTCCGGATTAATAGTTGTAATAAAATGATGCTTCCCAGCAGCATCAATCCGGTAGTAACTCACTCTTTGCTTCGGATCTACAGTTTTCATGAGTGTTGGGAACTTTTTGAACCGACCAGGAATTATCATATCGTACTGTCGTTTCCATTCTATAAAAGAAAGTTGAAAAACCGGTTAGTAGGATTTTACACAAACAAAAATGAGTGTCGAAACAATAGACAAAACTGTGAGATAAATTAGAATTTTGGTAGTGTGTAAATGTTAACATTCCATATCTTTTTTTTCAAATTTGAAAATGCTTCTTAGAATAAAATACATGTATTAAATAAAAATGCATAAATACTTACGATTAAATAAAAGGTCAGCTGAATTCACCATAGGTTTGGGAGCATAGCCCTCAAGAGGTTCATCACTTAAATCCAGGACTTGCTCCGCATCTTCATCTAAGATTTCTGGACGTGTTCGAACCAAGTAAGTTTTGACCGTTTTCCTTGCAAGTGTATCACGTAATTTTTCAAATTGAAGATCCATGAATTCAATTTTACATGCGAGAGCCATTAATTTATCCAAGTCTTCATTACAAGAGAAACAGAAGGGGAATGAGGTGTCATTTGTAATATCCATTGATTCATTCACTCCAAGATACTCAAAAAAAAACTTTTTTAATTTCAAATTCCCTTCTTTTTGAGATGTAAGTGTGGAGGGTTCACATGGATCCAGGACTACATTGCACACGATACAATTATTCTGGTTCCACATGGAAGTAGTATTCTCATTTTCTTCATCCATTTCCTCCCCATCTTCAACTTCAACATTTTCAACATTATTATTCTGCTGATTCGTATTTTGATTTCGAAGTGGAGGGCGAGGAATTGCATTTCGAGGTATTTTTGGTTTGTTGCTTGCGTCAGTTTCAGTGAAGTTACTTGTTTCCGTTTCTAAAATTACTTGTGATGGTTCTATAAATGCCAACAAAAACAATTAATGTTTTTATTAATGGTGAAAATCGGAAAAATGTTTTTGAGCACCCATTCTTACTAAATTATGTTTCTAATAATATCAACCTGCCTGTATCTGTTTAGCAAAGTTAATTTACACCACTTATTACTTACCATTATGATTTTGATCGTGCGTTTCCCCTGAAGAAGTGGAAGTCTTAACTCCACCCTCGCTCTCATTTCCTTGACGAAGAAGGACGTGAGTAACTTGACCTGTACTTGATTTTAATATAGTATTTTGAGATTTATTGAATTCACTTCCAGCTCCACTACCACCACCACTTTGATTTCTGTTCCCAAGATTTTTACTAATATGAGTAATAGTCCGTACTTTCTCAGCACTGTCATCCTCAACATCAACTAAACTCAGTTCAATGTCACCAAATTTGTGGATAAGGACGTTTGTTTTCGTTCTTGGTGTTGGTGCCTGTGGACTCGGGGATTTATTTTTTATTTCCTCCATTTCTTCTAATTCTTCTTCTGTAGAGAGTTCTAATGGATTTGAATTAGCGTCGATTTTATCTCTATCATCATCTGGATCTTCTTGATCGCACAAAATCTCTCCTGAATTATTTATGTCAGTTATTTCCGTTTCTTCTTCCTCTTGGTCGTCTTGGTCAGCTACCACCATCAAACCATTTTCGGTGTCACCGTCGTCAAGTTCAACACCAACGCCGTCCTCATCAACAACAGGGGTTGTCGTCACCGTCGTCACTTCCGTGGTCACCACAACAGCTTCATTTATATCCCCAACATTGACGACATTCGCACTCATTCTATTTCCTCGTTCAAGATCCATATCATTAATATTTATTTCATGAGGGAGCAATTCTTGGGTGTCTGCATCTGCTAATTGGTCAATTTCTTCCTGTGTTTCGATTGCTGTTGTGACTGACTCTTCTATTAGTTGGGACGAGGGTGCTGACACTACTGTAGATGCTGTTGTCGATCCTAACAACACGGGTGAGGGCCTCGATAATGTTGTTGTGGTTCCAGATGTGGTAGTTGTAGATCTTAGAATTCGGATTTTATTCGGATTTAAAAGCTTCAATTTTGATTTAGAATTCCCATCGATTTTAACGATATTTATAGAATTTAAATCCATTTCAACGGTGTATTCATGGAGCGGATTGGAATCGAAAATAAAACTTGTCTCGGCTGTCAAACCGTGTTGATGGCTGAACGAGACCGACACCACCGTTACCGTAACCGTAGACCGTAGGATCGCTAACCGTAAACCAACCGTAAACCGTAGTAGTTCGTAGTTGCTAACCCTGACCCTGGTTGCTGGTTACTGGCTGCTCCCTTGCAGCACCTGTATGTGGCAAAATGAATTCAACCATAGGCTCATTAAGCGATTAAAGTACAAATCTAATAATGTACTACCTGTAAATAAGTACATTTATAATCTGAACTGTGTAACTGCTACTACTTCTAATCGCAGCACAAATTAATTGACGTAATGACTTACTATGTAATCGGAATGTTGAATTTCCAGCTTTTCCTGTGTCGTCCTGAATATTGATAGCAATTTGTCCAAGTTTTAATATTACTTGACCACGAAGTTTAATTACACTCAATTAATTGTTGTTTCAAGTAACTTGTCCAGATACTGAGATATTCAGACTTTCGACGACGACGAGAGATTAAAAAGAATATTAAATAAATTGAATTTTCTCGGAGGGAGATCTGCGGAAAAATATGCCATTAAAATTGAGTCTTGGTAGCATCGAGTAGAGCTAATTCATTTTAGTGGCGGGCTGACGTTAGATGGCACAACAGATGGGGTTTAGGATTTGTCGTCAAGCTTTATTATCATTTTTATTGCGTTTTATTTTTTAGCCAGCAGCCAGCAGCTCCAGCGTTATTACATTTACGGGTGCAGTCAGCTCAATCCAACATACAAAGTTTACGTTATTACTTCTAGTAGTAAGCACTTTATTACCAGTTCTACTTAGTTCTAAGCTTTATTTATGGACAGGCTCGCACTAGTGAGCCCTTGTAAAAGCAATCTGCAGCATTTAAAAGCAAAATGTGCTGTATGAAAGTATGCATTCTTTATCAATAAATTACGTGTTTCTCCCGTCCTGTGGTGGGAGACCATTGCACAATTAAATAGGAAAGACACACATAATATAGTTTTCAATAACATGGGGCACTGTGTAACTTTTTGAAAACCTATAATACCTAAAAGCTTCTAATAGCTCCCGGGTCCCTAGTAACTCCCGGGGTCTTTATCATTGAATTAAATGGGGAGGGTTTTGTTTTTAGATACTCCGGCTTCTAATTAATCCCGTGGTTTGGCGCAAAGTTCGCGCTAACTCCCTGGGGAGCTATTTGAAGCTTTACGGTACTTGCATTTAAAAACATTCTTTTCAAACGTAAATACTGCATATCTTCTAAAAAATACTATTAAAAATAATCCATGGTATTTTATGAGGAGTGTTGTATAACGCGGCCAGAGCAGGCAGTAGCAGTTCCCGGTGCCAGAATGTTGAAAATACATGTAAATGGAACATTTTGCAATTTTCAAAAATATCTAGATGGAATATTTTGACTATTCAAAAACTTCCAAGTAAAACATTTAGTACATTTCAAAAAGACGTAAATAAAACTTATTGCACATTTCAAAAACTTACAAATAAAAAATTTAACACTTTTCTAAAAACCCTGTAAATAGAGCATTTTACACTTATCAGAATCATGTAAAAAGTAGTTACATTTTAAACTTTTCTGAAACATGTAAAAATACAACATTGGTTTACCAAAGGAAACCATAAATAAAAAATTACAATTGTGGTTTTTGTGTGGAAACTAATCCCAGCCTGAAAGCAATTTCTTCTTCCGGCCCTGTTTTTTCTCCAACATTAGCATTCTTGCAGTTCTTCAAAATAGTCTACGTCTACGGGCAAGGGGATAACTTTTAACAGGGGAACGAGCTTTTAACATTGGGGTATTTAATTCAAAATAGTCGCCGTCGCTGAGTATAGTTTAGCGCCGCCTATAAATATTTTGTTTATCCGTCAGAATCAATGATCTAATTTTCTTCTGCAACACTATTATTGCAATTTAAGTATCAAACTTAAGTAGCTAATACTCTTAAGGTTAGTAATAGCTCATTAATTTTTGTATATTTACGCATGCCATTACAGAGCCAACATATTTTTTAAAGACGCTTAGTTAATTAGTGCGGACCAAGCTGCGCTATGGCCAGGGCCGGGAACGTGGATTTAATTGCGAATGCAGTCCTATTAAATTTGCCACATAATAATATTGTTATGTATTTTTGGATTTTTAAAGATAATTATAGGATTTAGTACTATGAAAGTCTGAAGGCTGATGTCTGATGTGCTCATTGCCAGTTTGAGCCTCTTTTAAAGTGCAGTCGCAGTGCAGTGCGTTTCGTTCGCAATCACGAAAACGAAAACGAAGTTTGCCGATGAGGAAGCCGAAGCCGAAGACGAACGAGCAGAGCCAAAAAGTGCAGGGAAAGAGATGATAAGGATGGATGAGAGAGAGAGAGAGATGCGGCGGCGGCGACGAACATGATGATGATGATGATGAGAGAATAAGAATAGTATCATCTTATAGTATCTCTTCCCCTCGACTCCGCCCCCTTTTCTGCGAGTTTTTCCAGATGGGAAGATGGGAAGATGGGATGAAGATCTCTGATAAGATAACCATGTGTTGAAATTTAAATTCCGTTTCCTTTCCTTGACTTTAGTAGAGACTGCAGCATAGTAATGTCAGTACTGCGGCAGTGCGGTTGCCATTCTATAACATCTGCAGTATGTAGCGTGTTGACTATTGGGCTTTATTAGTTGGACTTTTTTGCTGGGAAGTAAAATACTAAATTGCATAATATATTGTACATGGTGGAGGGATGAGGGATTAGAACTGGGACTGGTACTGGGACGGGGACTTATCTCGGTCCGTATCTCTGTGTAAAACAGAAAGCATAGGCAAGCTACAAGCTTCAAATCTCAACAAGACACAAAAGACAAGACTCTAAAGTTTATAGACTTGTCATTATGATTATTAAAATTCTTTTTTCTCCCACTGTCTTTATGTACATGTCTTATCGCCATTATTTTATTTGCATCTCCACTTTCATTACATCTGCATATCTCCCCACCTTGTTTTTAGTTGGTTGGTTTTAAATCTGTGGAGGAGACGAATATCGCTATACTGAAGAAGCAAAATTGTCTACATTTAATTCTTACTAGAATCAATGATGCGAAATCGCTCATCTCTAGTTTTTGAATTAAGTAGCGTATAAGTGTAATCAGTATGTCAGTATCACGTTGGTTTTTAGTTTCGCTTTCAGTGAGAATTGGAGAACGAAGATTTCGTCATTAGAATATTTTAGTAAGCAAAGTGCAAAATGTTTTATTTACATGGTTTTTGAAAAGTGGAAACTTTTCTATTTATATGTTTTTTAAAAGTGCAAAGTTGTCTATTTACACGTATTTTGAAAGTACAAATTATTCTATTTTTCAAGCTTCTGAACTGTACTTAATTAAATGTTCTATATTTACATATTATGTGCTTTCATGAACAAGATATTTGTTTGTAGATAACGGATTTGTTTTTAGCTAAAATTGGGAAACAGCCAGTTTTGCTTCTTCAGTAGAGATATACTACTCTGATAGTATAGCTTGTAAATCAGAGCTATATAGTTTCGTAACTTCAGAATGTAAATTATTTTTCAGTGGTCCATCTCAGTCAGGTCAGCTGTTTTATAAATTTATGATTTACAACTAAATACAAGGTGCAAAGGCTGGACGGTTTCTTTCGTTTAGCTCGTAATTATAGTAATTTGCAACTAAAGTGTTTTCAATCTTTGCACTTATTGCTAACTTCAGATTCTCATGTACGGGATTATTTTCTTTAAATGAAACAATACATCAGTAGTATCCAAGTCCATTATTTTATTAAAGCAAAAACAGATTTAGTAGGAAAAAATTACAATTTACAATTTTTTTATTTTTAGGGGCTTAAAAGGTATATTTTATTATTTAAGGCTCGAAATAAAAGAGAAAAAAACACCGAATTTTTTATAAAGCGCGTGCGTTTGCCCAAGCTCAAAACAGAGTTTAACAGAGCGTGGGTCTACAACACGGTTACATTCTGAATATTTTCTTTATTGTGAAAACCACAGGCCACCACCCACAGGTACATAACGGCGGCAATAAAATTGTAACAATCGAATTCTATAGAAATTATCTTAAATCAAGAACAATGACAATTAACCAGCACACACCCGCACCGGCACCGGCACTGGTCGGCAAACAATAATGGTCACTGTGGTCGTTGTCAAATTTAAATCTGAAACTAGTATAATTTCAAAGCATGTATCTGCAATACACAATATACTTTTGAAATTTCCTACACGTCTGTCTTTAAGTTGTAAAACTCCCACATAAAAATGAAAATAATTATCTTTTTTAAAATCAGAACTACCATTATAATTATACAACACAAAAGAAACACACACACGCGCATGCAGTTTGAAATTTAAATTTGCTTTATAGTTCCCTCATATTACTGTACATACGTGCATAATTTAAAATGGGATCGTCCATAAATGACGCCATCAAAATATCACCAATCTGAGTGGCGACACTTTATCACCCCCATGTTAGCTGCTTAACCATTGCGTAAGCAGCTATTTTTAGCATGGGATGTAATCAGAGTCTATGCAGACCTACCCATGACGTCATGGATGGACGATCCCAAACTAAGAGTAAGCAATGGGTGAACTCTTTTTAGGAGTAATACTTTGCCTGCCTATGGCATCCTCATCTTTTTTTTTATGGAATATTAGCGTACATACCTAACAAGTATAGTAATGGTAGGTACTTACAGCATTTGTAGTAAGGGATTGTCCATAAATGAGGTCATCAAAAAATCACCCTATTTTTAGGATCCGATCAACCATTTCTTGAATGCTTACCTTTAACATGGGATGTCATCAAGTGCCAAGTAGACCCATTGACCTAACCGATGACGTCCATTGTGGACGATCCCTAAGTTCCATTAAGCTTGATTTTCATTTTCATTGTATCCTATACAGACAATAATAATAAAATCCAAGATCTACTCTCATAAAATTGTTTAATTAACACTATCTTATCCCCCATCGACAGTTGTGCTACAGGCTACAGGGAACATTTCTGAATTTTTTAAACACATGATACTCACGGTTCTGTCTTTTCGGTGCGTTCATAAATCACAGCCACGCAACTTGTAGCTTCAATCTAGTGCTGTGCTGCAGTGGTATAACAGAATTTAAACTTGAGCGAAATTTTTCTACAATGCAAATGCAATGCTCGCTCAGTCCACCCAAATGCACGCACGATACACTTATTATGTAGGATTAAAGCATGAAAAGATGATAATAGGCGATATGATAATATATAACATTACGTAATAATCAAAGTCGACCATCTCACAAAATGCACAAATAAATAGCTTATAGCTTTAAAGGTATTGTATATCTTAGAATAGTACTACCCACGTACTATTTAAACTTGGACTTCACAGACCCGCGTACTATTACAGACACACGTAGTGCCATTAATTAGCGTGTAGACCAGCGTACTATTTAAACAGAGAGCTGTCAGACCCGCGTACTACTACAGACCCAGGCATTATTTTAAGATATACGGTATTTATAATAGACTGCAACAGTTCCAGCGGTAGTGCTGAAGAATTAAAATAAGCTATTTCCACTAATATTTTTTACAAACTATTTTTATTCTATTATTAAATTGGTTTTAAAATAAAATTTTTAAACAAATATTTTTGACAAGGCTTATTTTGATTCTTGAGTTCCGTGACGAAAACGATAATAATATGGTTGGACAGTGAATTAGACCAGGAACCAGAATGTATATAATATTGTCTGTAATGAATCAAAATAGCATAGGTACATCCCATTTAAGGTAGAATCCAAATGGGCTATGACGAAAAAGCAATAAATGGAATAGATGCGTAAAATTTTAATTTTGTGTTTTTTGAAACTTGTAAAATATTCGCATTACACGCTTTTTAGAAAATTAGAAAATATTATATCTGTATGTTATTGCACAGTGCAAAATGTTCAATTTTTATGCTTTTTCAAGTGCAAAATTTTTTATCTACAGATTTTTTCAAGTGCAAAATTGACTTTTTACAAATTTTTTTAAGTGCAAAATTTTCTATTTACAGATTTTTAAAAAGTGCAAAATATTCGACGTACAAGCTTTGGAAATGCACTAAATGTTCTATGTGTATTCTTTAATAACCACGATATATGACTTTCTATAAAGCGCATTTTTGGTTTTTATTAGCTTAAAATGGATATAAGCCATTTTGAGTCTTCACCAGCCTCGACCAAGTGCCAAGTATACAGTATAATATGGTGCATGGCTATTCAAGATTTACATACATACATAAACACCTTTTACATAAGCATTGTGTATACTGTGGCTGTTATTTTGTAATTCGAGTCAATTTGCATGATACTATAATTATAGAGCCCATTAATGGTGAGAGAAAAAATTGAAAAAAGTCCTACGGTGGTAAAAGTGTATTACGTAATTACGTTCCTATCTACATAATCTATATAATTCTATACAATCCCACATATCGTCTGTGAAGAGCCAAAATGACCCATATCCATTTTTACCTAAAAACAATATCCACTTTCTACACAAATATTGTAAAACATGTGTTGGAAGCATTTAAATAGAACATATTGAACTTTTTAAAAACATTTAAATAAAACATTTGACACTTTTTAAACATATGGATTTAAAACATTTTGTAAATTTTCAAAAACATGGAATTAGAATATTTTGCACCTTTTTGAAAACATGGAATTAAAATATTTTGCACCTTTTCGAAAACATGGAATTAGAATATTTTGCACTTTTTCAAAAACATGGAATTAGAATATTTTGCACCTTTCAAAAACATGTAAATAGAACATTTTACAACTTTCAAAAACATGCAAATAGAACAATTTACACTTTCAAAAACTCTTAATTAATATTTCAAGCATGTTTCTCATTTTGTTTTTATGACATAGCACATTTTTATTCTAGCTTAAATTGGATATGGGTCATTTTGGTTCTTCGCTAACGATATACATAATTATTTGATATAATCAACAATTCAAAAGTCAAAAGTGTGTACGTTTTTATATGTGCATAGTAAATTTTGAATTTGAAATTATGTGTGTAAATAGGAAAGATTATGGCGATGACTTCCACTGATTTCATTTTTATTTCATTTCTACGTCTACCCCCTCTACTACAGATCTACGATCTTACATGGTATTCACTACCCTACTCATAAATCCTAATTTATTTGTTTGTTTCCAGTTCCAGTTCCAGCCTCCAATATAGCACAGTAGTATAGAGTACAGTCATACAATGAACTACATACGAAATAAGTCAGTGCAAGAGTGCGTGTACAGTTTTTAACGCAACTCTTTTCGAGTCCGAGTCCGAGTCCGGCGTTTGTATGTATGTGTGTTTGAGATAAGATCAGATTTCATCAGCTGGGCAAGAAATTGCTAGGTCCAGGACGACGTCCTCACTCAACAGTTGTGCACTAATTTAATTTACTTTTACGGAAATTATCTATCGTCTATTAATGTCTCTCCAGTTCCAGTTTCCAGCAACAGCAACCCTCGCCTTCTGCCTCCCTTTTAGGTCTCACCCAACAAAACACTCAGGGCCGGACGCCGGACGAAGTAATTGCTTTTAGGCAGCAATTTGTTGCCATATGGCTTCACTCACTTTAATTTTTAAAATGTTTTTTTTGATAATAAAAATGTTGTATTTACATGTTTAAAAAACGTTTCATAATAATATGTTCTAGTTTTGTTGATTTTAAAAATTTAAAAATTGTGTATTTATGTACATGTTTTCTTGAAAAGTGTAAAAAAATTTATTTGCATGTTTTTGAAAAGTGGTAAATATTTGATTTACATGATTTTCAATTTACTTAAAAATTGATTTGCATATTTTTGAATAGTGCAAAATTTTCTATTTACTTGTTTTTAAAAAGTGCAAAATGTGCCATTTTCATGTTTTTTTAAACGTGTTAAATGTATTCTTCACATATTTTTAAATTGTACAAAAAAAGTGATTTACATGTTTTTAAAAAGTGTAAAATATTCTATTTACATGTTTTTTTTATTGTGTTAAATGTTTTATTTACATGTTTTTGAATTGTACAAAAAAATTGATTTGCACATTTTTTAAAAGTGCAAAATGTTTCATTTATGGACACATTTTTTTGAAAAATTAAGCAGCTTTACCTCCCTTCGCTGGCCGCATTATCCGGCCCTGAAAACGAAAACACTTGCAGTTAGATCGTCAATCAGTCCAGCGCCAGTGTCCCATAAGAACCATTACCATGACCATGACCATGACCACTATCTTAAATTCACGTCCTGGACAAGAAACAAAGCCTCAGATAATAATGTGCTCGCACTGATTTAGCTATAGCTGCTCCAACTGATAGAGTCAATAGTGGTTTCGTATTTGGTTCTTTGGTTGGTACTTTTAGTAGAATTTGAAATTGAATTTGAGACCGTGGTTGGATTTGGCTTTGACTTGGGCTTTGCGGTCGTGGCTCGGTTTCGGTTTTCATCTCCAGTTTCATTTCTTTCTTTCTTTGAGTTTTCCTTCTCTGAGGGCGGAGGGTTCCGCGGTGTCGGTGTCGGTCTCCGTCTCCGTAGACAAGCACCAACCTACGTGGAAAATGTGGAAATTGGGTACGTAAAAGTCTATGTGTGAGGACTGGGAGACGGGGACGTATTGCGCGGTGGTGTGATAAGTGAAGCAAGACGAGAAGATCAACTGACCGTGTAAAGTCCTCAGTTTAGGGGCACAATGAGGTCTCAGTTTCCCGTGTAGCCGTAGCTGTAGTTTTGGTAATAAAGAAGTTCCGACGTACTCTGTTATGTACGCAGTGTAGTACGTAGATACCTATGTAGATACGCAGTAGCTTAACTAATTGGGGAACTAAATTAGATGAATTTACTTACGGGAAAAAATATTGGGGGAGGGGAAGTGAAGAGAAGGGGAAAGAGTGAGACTTTTACAGTATTAATTTGGTTTTATTTTGTTGACGGTTTTAATTTGTTCATACTTAGAGTTTTTTTGAAAATCGGAATGCCTAGTTTGCGTTCGTTTGAGAGTCACTACGGCTTTACAGACAGTGGTTTAAAGATTTTGGCTGAAACTATATGCAAGAAAAGAAGTGTATTACAGTGTCCAGTAATATTGCCAGTGAAGATTCTTTGCTAAAAACAAATTCCTCCATCTACAAAAAAATTTAGTTTAATAATATCTTGACCCTGAAAATATGAAAATAGCACATTTTAATGCACTTTTTAAAATCGTGTAAATAGCACATTTTGCACGTTTCCAAATTATTTAATTAGTACATTTTGCACTTTTCAAAAACATGGAATTAGAAAATTTTGCACTTTTTTAAATTCTTGTAAATTTAACATGTTGTACTTTTTTGAAGCTCGTAAATAAAAAATGTTTGCACTTTGCAAAACAACGTATTTACAATTTTTTATGCCTCTATCTCAATAATGCTAATTTCACATAGCTCGTTTCAATTCTAGCTTAAATTTAATACGGGCCATTTTGATTTCTTACTTCTAACTCACACACGATATGGTGATCTGTGTATACTATATTATGCTGTTTGATTATTTGTGTAAAATATAAAGTTATAAAGCTGTGGCTTTCGTCGCTTGTTGCTCTTTATCAAAAGCATATTAAATCAATTAAACTTTGTGTTGTAGCAAGCCCTATAATGATTTGTTTTTTTAATTCTATTAAATTATTCAAGTTTTAGTTTAATAGTAAAAAATTCTGTCACTAATAAATTATTTGAAATTTTTTTTTTACTTATTTATAAAAACTAATAATATACCAATTAAAACGATAATGCAATTTTGTAAGTGTATATTATTTTGTGTGAATTCGCCGCCACGTAATTATTTCCGTACCTTTTTTTAACATACAACGTGCAGAGACTATTGTTGGTTAAGATCTAATTATCTAATCGGCGTGTAACGTTTACTTCTAATTCGAATTACTCTTAGCTGCAATAAACGCTAGGCATCGTGTGCATTCTAATTAAGTAGCCTGATTTTTTGGTTGTTGTATTTCTAAAATCCTGAAGTTTAACAAAAAGAATTTTCCTATAGTTAGCCATTACATTTTATTAGTGGGAAAATTGCTAAATTAGGTGTACATGTAAATTATTATGATTCACACAAAGTACACATTACTATTAAAATTACAGTAACAATAATTGTCAATTAAAATATTTAAAACCAATAATTGAAACGCGTGTAAATATTTCACCAATTAAGCCATTAAAACAATTATATGTATACAGCGAATCACTTTGTTTTTGTTTTGGCTGCTGTTGGCCGTCGTCCCTCCGTCACCCTTGTCATTTCTGTCTAATAAAATATTGTGTAACGTAATGTACTCAATGTAATGTAATATGTACGCAATTATTTAGAGGGCTGTCGCTATAAGTCACTAAAAAGACATCTTGTTATCCCATCCATTGTTAATTTATAGGTAGAATCCGTAATGAACTCAACTCAATTAACTATGCTGTCCATAAAGCCACGTAGTACATTAGGTTTCTGTCATTAAAATGTCAACTGTGTCAAGTGGAGATACAATTGTCTTATTTATTTGTGTGCGTACCATTCATTGACAGCCCACATTAGCTATGCCGTCAGCGTCATTGAAGAATCAGAATGACTAATATCAATTTTTGGCTGAGTTTAAAATGCACTATCTACTATTAAAATATCGGAATCCTGAAAACATGTGAATAAAACGTTTTAATGGAATTTTCGAAAACAAGTAAATAGAACATTTTGCACTTTTCAAAAATAAAAAAAAGCAAATGTTGCATTTTGCACTTCTCGAAAACATGCAATTAAAACATTTTACACTTTTTGAAAAAAAGCAAATGTTATATTTTGCACTTTTCAAAATAAAAGCAAATGTTACATTTTGTACTTTTCAAAATAAAAGCAAATGTTACATTTTGTACTTTTCAAAACAAAAGCAAATGTTACATTTTGCACTTTTCAAAATAAAAACAAATTTTACATTTTGGACTTTTCAAAATAGAAGCAAATGTTACATTTTGCAATTTTTGAAAACATGCAAATAAAACAATTTTCAATTTTCAAAAACACCTAAATGGGATGCTGTGAACGTTAAAAAACATACGAATAAAACAATTTACACTTTTCAAAAACATGCGAATACAAAATTTTGCAATTTTCAAACCCATGCAAATAAAACATTTTGCACATTTTAAAAACATGTGACTAAAACATTTTTTGTTTTCCAAAAACTTTTAAAATTAACACTGTACCCATTTATCTCATTTAGTATTTTGTACCTAATACTTTTTAATTCTAGCTAAAACTGGAAATGGCTCATTTGAATTCTTCACTCACGACACGATAATATGACCGGCACTCCATGCATACTGTCACAAAAGTCTAAGCTAAACTCTGAAGTGTGTTTCAATCCAATTCAAATCTGCTGGCAGTTTTACTACCAATCTCCTATCTAAGCATTATATGCATATATGTACGTATAGTCACCGAGCTATACAGAACAAACAACGGCCAGGTGAATGTGTAAATAATTCATGAATGAGCCAAAACCGATCCCACTTCCAAGAATACATAACATACATACGCATGGGAAGTGGTAGTTGGTATTTGGTAGTGGCAACTTGACGATATCATTTATCGTTTTCCAGTTTATCTTTTTTTTCACCACTACCACCAAACAAACCATCACCACGAATAATTCTATTTCGTATTTTTTTTCCTGGTCCTCGTTCTCAGTTCCCCTTTGGTTTACCTTAAAATATGTACACACATGGAGACTGCATGCTACGCTATCTCTACCTATGCTAATATGTACATAGAGTGTTTTGAATGGGAATGGCTCGTGTCAATTGTCGATACAAAAATAATTCAGTGGAGGACCGCGCTCATTGAATAATTCAATGAACTCACTTCTACTTCTACTGCTGACTGCTGACTGCTGACAAGCCAGGTTTACGTTGGACGCTCGCTTTGGCTTTGGTTATTTCTATATTTTTTCTGACTGCTATGCTAAGTACTGTCGTTTCATTTTCGACTTACTACAGTAAAGATTGGTTCTATATTCTGGTGCATAGCTAAAGCCAAAGCTTACAGAGCTCAGAGCAGCAGCTATCTGTCAGTCATTCTCATTTCACGGGTTTTATTCAACAAACTATTTCCCACAACACTCCACAGTTTTGACAGTGCCGTACAGTAGGAGACAATAAAGTACGGAATAATGCATGGGTTCTATAGCCTATAGCGCAAGCTTACCTTTTCATACGTAAGGTGCTATTCTTTTGATTTTAATACCTTTTTGTGCAGTCAAATACAGCCAACGTTGTTGTACTTATTGTACCTGTTAGACTGCTTTAAATTAAACAATAAGCGTAACAAAGTTGTTAGGATTTCAATTCATACCAAAGAAGACTGAGACCGTAGCCCGAAATATTAGGAAGCATAATGCCTATAGGGATTGAGAATGAAGAAGAGACAATACCAGAAACTAGCCCAATAACAAGTAAGCTTTCGTAGTAAAGATACACATTTTTAAAATTTTGTAATTGTGTATTCCATTTTAAACAAGGTCTTTAAAATAAGAATTAAAATATAGAATAACATTTTTTAAATATTTTTCTTTTATAAATAATTAAAGCTAACGCACATTCAGATAAGGCTTACATTGTACTTAGTCCAACGCCACCCAAAGTATTACCGCAGTTTAGTCGTATTGCGTCAATCGCTCATGTAACACGGGGTTATTGAAATTTATTATAAAACCGGTTTGTGCACATTTTTGGCAGTAAGTAAGAAATATGTAGTCACGTGTAAAGGAAATAAATATTATTAGTAATATTTCGTATTTACATCATACAATAATGTACAACAATGTACCTAAGACCTTGATTTCACTAAAAAAGTTAACATTTGTTAGCTTTAAGAAACCCGCTTTTAGATTTAACAATAGTTAACTCTAAAAGCGTATTTCTTGAGGCTAACAATTGTTAACTTTTTTAGTGAAATCAAGGTCTAATAATGTTATATTTCTAATTTTAAAAATACTATTTGTTTTGTAGATGATGCCAAACGCCGTTTATAATATTTTTTAGTATTAAACAGTACCACTGGTACCGAAGGTTA
This sequence comes from Dicyrtomina minuta, assembly GCA_949802685.1. Taxonomy (NCBI): domain Eukaryota; kingdom Metazoa; phylum Arthropoda; class Collembola; order Symphypleona; family Dicyrtomidae; genus Dicyrtomina; species Dicyrtomina minuta. The sequence continues at coordinate 134,894,790 of OX461808.1, read as the reverse complement.
TTTGATTGAGTAAAATTGTATGTCAAAACGTTCGAAATCGAATGGAGCGTTGCAACTCAATCTTCCTACTGATTTTTTAATCGCCGGTGGAAAATGACACCTCAAGTGTAAACCTACTTTTTAACCAAACCTATTACAGAACTAACTTTATATAAATCGGATTTCAAATCAATGAGATCACAAAAATAAAATACGCAAACCATTGCGTATCACATTTCTTGTATAATTTAACCCTTACACTATTAATTACAGGCCTATGCATAATTATTATAGCAAAAAATTATTATTTTGCATTTAAATTTATTTTTTGTAATTTAAAAAAAAATACAGTGGTTGGCTAGTATGACTTCTTCACTACGGTTCCCCGTAATAATAATGACATACCTAAGCAAGCAATGCATTGCATTATAAAGATGTAAAGTGTAATGTGGACTTACCATATCATACTATACGGTCACATGTAGCCCGTAGGTCCATGACATATCTACAAGGTATTAGTAGAAGCAGATTAATAAATACATAGGTAGGTAGCTTATGCAGCCCTAACATGTCGGCCTTAATAACGTTATGTTCATATACGCACAACACCATTCATTCAGTTTTATTCTGAGTTTCTGAATTCAGCCTTTACTGTTACCGTTCCCGTTGAGTATTCAGTACTATACTCAGTGGTAAGTTTTTATATTCATGCATGTTTTCAATGAAAATGAAAGTCAGAGGGGAATATTATACACGGGAAAAAAAGCCCGGTAGAAAAAAAAACAGTATGGGAAAAGTGAAGCGTATGATGCGGAGCATAATGATGATGTCAAGTGCGAAGGCGAACCCTCTTCGCATCTCTTGTTCCATCCAGATCCAGTCAAAGCCTTAAAGCCACTGCCACTGCCACTACTATGCTACTTACTGTGCACTGCACTCATCTTCACTGCACTGCCTCCTCGTCTTCCCTCTCCAACCAGTACCAGCAGTCAGCCAGTCACCAGTACCAACACGTGCATTTAAAAACTTTCCCATACAGCTCTGTGTATTAAGCCATAAGATCCAAAGACACGTTTCACTTTTAACAACTTACTCGTCTTCCCGTCCCCATCCCTCGGAGACTCCCTGCCCGGTACTACGGTACTGTACGGTAACGCATAAAACGACACCGAATTCGCGGAGCCTGGATTTTAAGCCTACGAATTGAATTCCATACAGATCAGAAAATCACACTGGGACTGGACGAATGGCACTGAATGAAATCCAAACCGAGACCGAGACCGAGATTCTATACCTCATTATTATTTTTATTATTTGTATGATTTTTATGACTGTATTTGTAGTGCATGGAAAGAAAGGGGATGACGGATGAAGTGAGATCCGACACGACACAATAAGTTAAGCAAGCCACTAAATTAATATGTGAGCGCCGGCCCGACGTTCCGTCCCATCATGGTGTCCTTGATAATGATATTGATGCCAGGCAGATCGAGTCATGTTGGTTTCGGTTTCGGTTTCGGTCGGGGGAGCGTATATTGTACTGTAGGAGATGCACTTGACTCAGATTGTCAGATATGGAAAGTACTAAAAATATATCTGTGTACATAAATAGAGTTTGGCAGTCGGCAGGGCAAATTGTTTTATCTACAATGCACTTACAAGATAAAACCTTGATTGCTGAATCTACAGATGGTATATTATAAAGCGGATACAACGAATTTTAACGCCCCCTAAATAGGTAACCCAAATTATTCAAAAATGCACAAGCAGGTATTGTGGTTGTTGAAGCTATTCATTTCTAAATGAATAAGTATTCACAGGTCAACAGTTGAAGATAAAAATCTAATTTTTGTTTATAACATTTTGAGATTGTCAAAAACACTGAAATGCGGCGCTAGAGCAGCTTACTTTGACCTCTAAAATTCAAAATTAACTGTCATTAAATAACACCATACAGCAGTTTTATATAAGAAAGCTTTAAAATTTGATTCCATACACAATGGTCATTTCAATTTTTTAAATAATTTCCACCTATTTACATAATTTGGAACACTTGTGATGAATACTTGACTGATTTTTTCAAGTGATAGCTCATTTTAAAGCTCTTGCAAAAACACAAATCTGGTATTTTCATTCTTTACTTCTGGCCCATACGACCATTTTTATGGCCATTGTTTCTCGAAATAAATAAATGTTTTACCCGTAAGTAAATATTTTTTGAAACAATAATTGGATTTGGTTTTGAAAAATATTGAGTTTCATATTGACGTGACAAGTCGTTGCTATACAACGGAAAATATTCCTTGGTTTCTGTTGACTTTTGTGATTTTAAATTTATTTCGAGGTGTTTCAATCTTTACTACAGCAAATCTAAATGGCATTGAACTCGTAAATTAGTACTAATTTGTTTAATTACGACTTGTATGCTTAATTTAGCACGATTTAAAAAAACACTTAAGCTCTTAGAAAATAAAAGGCAGGAAATTTAAAGTAAAATAAATTTTTATTAAATGAGGCAAAAAGAATAAAAAATTTCAACATTTTTGTTTAACGGCTTTTCACATTATGTGTTCAATAATAAATTTCTGCATCTCATGTACGCATGTTTTAATTAGTAGGTAAGCCATCTATCTTAATGCATTGATTCTAATAAATTTGTGTGAATAATGTAATGCCCATAAATCCAGAGTTTGGAAGGCACGAAGAAGGCGTCCACTTTCAAACTTTTAACCAAGGGATAATATAGAGTCTCTATGGTCTCTGGCCTTTGAACAGAGTTTAGAATTTCAATGAAACTTCAGTAGAAGAAGGAACGCACTCCTCACGGCACGCATGCGGCACGCGGCTCACGGTTTAAGCTTTCACTCACTAAACTTGGAGTCTATTATTATTGTTTATTATTCCATGTATTTGCTTCTATACAAACTACACATAAACTGATATTCTATTGTATGGTACACAGCACGTGAGTCTTTACATGACTGAGTATTTAGTATTTGTATTTTAGCATTATTTGTCCCTTAAGGATTTTTTTAGGTTCTGGTTCTTTTAGACGGGATTGGATTACAATATGAAAAACATGCTGGCACGCGTCTGGAGTCTGTCGCTGAGGCGATTTATAAACTAAATAGTTGTTCACAGACCAACTCACTAAAAGAAATACACGAATCTCAAACCCCAAAGCTCCAGCCTCCGGAAAGCAAATCATAACTATAAAATGTGACTATGATTTTAGGCTAATAACTAAATAGTACATTTATAGGTATAATTATTTACATTAGGAATACATACTTACATACATATCTATTCATTTTTATTTATTCCAAAATATCGTTTTCTTTATAAGTGATTTTTCATGTATGCTTCTAAGCTTATAGTATGTAGTCAGTTTTAGGCACGAAACTGATTTGAATTTGATTTCATGTTATTATAACGGAAATTTAGAACAGTGACAGTAATTCAAAATAGCTCTCTAATTAAATAATTTTAAATTAAATCAATATTTATATCTCTGTTTTGAAAATTGCAAATAATGTTCTATTTAAATGTTTTTGAAAAGTGCAAAATGTTTTATTTGAATGTTTTTGAAAAGTGCAAAATGTTTCATTTGAATGGTTTTGAAAAGTTAAAAATGTTTTATTTGAATGTTTTTGAAAAGTGCAAAATGTTTTATTAGAATGTTTTTGAAAAGTGCAAAATGTTTTATTTGAATGTTTTTGAAAAGTGCAAAATGTTTTATTTGAACGTTTTTGAAAAGTGCAAAATGTTTTATTAGAATGTTTTTGAAAAGTGCAAAACGTTTTATTAGAATGTTTTTGAAAAATGCAAAATGTTTTATTTAAATGTTTTTAAAACTGCAAAATGTATTGCTTGGATGTTATTGAAAAGTGCAAAATGCTTTATTTGAATGTTTTTTAAAAGTGCAAAATGTTTTATTTGAATGTTTTTGAAACTGAAAAATGTATTATTTGGATGTTTTTGAAAAGTTCAAATGGTTCTATTTGCATGTTTTTTAAAAGTACAAAACCCTCTTTCCTTGTTTAAAAAAATTTTCTATTTACATGTTTTTGAAAGTCCAAAATATTCTTTTTACTACTATGTACAAACATAGTTGTTAGGAACAAGATATTACAATGTATAAATTGTTTTTGTAGGTAGATACTGCATTTTTGTTTTAGTTAAAAACTAAATGAGTCATTTTGAATCTTCACTGTGGCAATATACATACAACTTAAAACCAATAAGGTATGTTGGTTGCAGATATAATAATATCAGTATGTTGAATTTAATGCAGAAACCAAAACCACCATGTATTGAAAATTTAAGTACCTTTGCATTATGTAGTGTGTACAAGTGTAATAAAAATACCTTTGGGAAATAAAAAATTTAAAAATACACACACTTAATCCCAGGGGTCCAATTTTAGAGCAGATAAAAATTCTTTCTACACCTTCACAATATGTACTTGCACAGGTGACTGTATCTGTAAAAATAGACCTGCTCCTTCAGTATAATGTTCTGTGTATTTGTGTAATCTCTAATCTCTGGTTCAGTTTCAGTAGTTTTTTCCAAAGCGCAGTATAATATGTCCCTCCTATTAACACACAGTAATGTAGATCAATGATAGATGGATTGATATGGAAATGGACGCATCTCCACGTCCACCTTTTTTATCTCTGTATGCTATTGCCAGAACACCATGAAGAAGAATTAGGAATTCGAATTCGAATGCTTCCATTTTAAAATTCGATTTCGGCTCACTTACTTTAATTCTTCGCTTTCCCACCTTCACCTCTTCTCACAAAACAGTTCAAATCTAAATCTCAATCCAAATCCGACCATCTATCTCTTTTTCTTATAGCCTTTCCTTCAGTCATCACTCAATCTTCGTCACTACTTTTTTTCCCACTCGTTTTTTTTTCTATGTGCTCTGTTGAACTTCAACGGAACGAGAACGACGAACGAGTAACACAAGCCACAGGAACCAAGAGCAAAACTATGCTTAAGAATACATAGGAGGGAAAACACACATGTACATGCAATATAGGTGGTGCAGCTACTATACAAGTAATGGGTAAGTTTGAATTGTATATTAACAAGATTAAGATTAAAAGACTGACTGAGAAATGTAGGAAATTTTCCGCTTAACCATAACGATGAACTGGTCGACTGGTCTGGTGCTGGTTCTGTGATTCTATGGTCCCGACCAGACCAGGCAGAAGGTAAGCTTCCATTTGGCTTCGTTGGACGCTTGACTTACTATTAGTTTCAATTTTTTATGTGTGGGTTGGGATCCCGTATCCCGTAGATTTTGCTGTACTAATAGAAACTGTATGCACCTTGATTGATATGCTGCCTACTTTTCACTTTTTTTTCGAGTCAAAGTTTTATTCAGGAATTAAATTGTATCAGTTGTAGACGTACATGTGTGTAGAAAATTTAAATTGAAACGTAAATAACTGATCTCTTTTATTATAGTAAACTGTATGGTTTTTGGGTTGAGATTTGTAAGAAATATAAAATTTTAAATTCGGGGGGAAATTCAAATACTGTCCTTAATTTTCAAAAATTCCGTATTCCGTACAGGCGGTAATTGTGGCTTAAAACAAAAGACTTAATAGTAGTTAAAAATTAAATGGCGTTAAAATATAGAAATTCCGAATAAAATTTTCAACACTGCTTTCAAGAAGGATAGTAGAAGCAGATACGACTTTTTTAATTCAACTACATTGTAACATTCATTAAAATTTAGATACTCCCTTTTTGCATCATTTGCTTTAGACGAAAATGAAAATGAACGGGACCCTAAGAATGAAAGACAGGCGTGGTATTCCCAGGTCCAGTATATGTTTTTAGCTTCAGTATTCAATACACTGGGGCTGGACGCAGCAGATCTTGTTCGAGCTCCAGCTTCAGCCAGACAGAAAGACAGATTCAGATCATACAATTTTTTTTCACAGACTTAAAACACACACAAAAAATGAACCACTTGATCTTTAGCCCCCTTCTCGTCCTTCTTGTTCTTCATTTTTTACGTACGCGTATAGGTAACCTCACCTGTGTATGTACGTTAAATTCTACGTTCCTTACATACATTGAGAATCATATCCCCATATCAGTTTAGTTATCAATACTTCAATACAAACGGCAAGGACCAGTTCCCAGCACCAACTCCAGAACAGAAATGACATCAACGGAACGAGACACACAAAAAATGAATACGAAAACGTCTCTGTCTCTTTCTCTGATCTAAATTCTGAACTTACAACTTAACTTTACACACCTACTAACTACAACCTATAGAGAGGTAAGTAACTTTTCCGTAATTTTCCTAGTGTGGCTAGCACACTGCAGTGCCTATTGGAATCAGAAATTAGAATTAAAGAACAAAGAAGTATAAAATCGGAAGTACTGCACTGCAATATAGAAAGACACAGATACGAATATCTGTACAAATAGTGAATTTTTTTTTTCTCGAAGATTTGGAATTTTGTGACTTTTTGGGAATTTCTGACTGACAAGGGCAAGAAATAGGAGACAGAAAATATGTAGACGGGACAGGGACAGGGACATGGACAGGGGTGTAAGGCTGTAGGGAAATGAAGGGAATGAATTGTCAGTGGCCTGCACGGGTGTTCATCGGTAGAGCGGTCTACCGATTCTAACACGGCGGTAATACAATCGGTTACCGGCCGATTTGTATGTTGGTTGCTTGTCGGTGGCCGGCCGGCCGGTAACCGTGAACAGCCGTGGTGGCCTGTATGTTAAGGCTGGAAGTCTCTCACAATCTTACTGATACACTTTTTGCCGCGTCGCTTTCGTCTTCGAGGAATTTTCTTTTCAAAGTATTTCTTTTCTGGATTGACATGTGACTGATCCTAATGTCGCTGTCGCAGTCTCGTCTATTCTGTCTCGTAATTTTAAATTCTACGAAAAAGAATACAAAGACGAACTATGTACTTTCAAATTTCAAACTTTTAGTCTCAACCCTTAGCCTCGAAAAAGACCTGCTCCCTTAAAAATAACGTGTACTATGTGCCCTTGTCGTAGTCATTGTAAACTGTAACGTATCTGTAGTCTGTAGTCTATAGCATGGGTGTAGCAACGAGTTTTTTTTAATTTTTAAAAACTTTACTTTATACAAGAATGAAGCTGTAGATGAAACCTTTTGCAGTAATGGAGGAAACAATACATCTAAATCTAGACCTCGACCTCCCTCACTGTCCATTTACCATTTACCGTTTACCATTTACAATCACATTATTAATATTGTTTAATTTGTACCTACCTACCTCTATAATGCTATGTAATTACAACAATTTGTAAGCTTCAGAAACATGAATGTCCTGTTCAACTTTTTAATTTTTAATTAAAGACCTTTCATCCCGAACTAATCCCTACTAATTGCGATCCGCCTACTAATCCACATTTGTATTTCTGACTTGTAAATTCTCTCAAACTTTAGCGTATACCGTAATCTATTCCAGAACGTAACAAACATCCGGCGGCGTGAAGTATGTCTCCTTAGCTTTACAAAAGGAAATGTAGATATTCGAATTTTCCATGCTTGTTGACTGACAATTTTAGTCCGTAGTTACGCAAATGATGAGCAGATTGAATGCAAAAATTTACAAAACAAAATTAGAATCCATGAGTTATACGCCATTTAAAATATTCATTAAATATATTCATGTTCGTTACACCGAAGGTAAGTAATTTATAGAGAATTTAAAAAAATTGAAATACGGTCATATGGAATTCGTTCGTAGGTATTAAATGACCAATTCAAGCATGCAGAATTCAAATATCTACAACAATTAATTTGTTAAGTGCCTATAGGTTTGTAGACTAATTAAGTTATAATTTTTCAAACTAATATTTTAAAACAAAGATCCATAATTGACATGTCAGTGGAGTCCCATTTTCCCGGTTTTAGATCTCGGTTCTTATGCAGCTAAATTGAGCTTTTGTAGTTTTCGTTTCGTTCAGGGCCCCTTAAACAGTAGTGTGTGTGTGTGTGTGTGTGAACGTGACATCCTTCTATGTGAGAGATGTCTATGTAGTTTTGTATAGGGAAGCATAATTTGTTGGGTTTGGATTTGGATTTGGATATAGGCTTCTACGATGCCGTTGCCGTCTTGAACTTTTGTGTCGTCCCTTGTCTCTCCGTAGGATCTGTAGCCCCACTCACTAAAATGTTAAAGTTAGAACTCCGTGCCTGCGTATGTAGAAAGAAACTGTGGAAATAAAAAGAGAGGAAAAAGAACCTGTTTTTCATCTAGATCTCCAATCTCCCTTCCCATCTCGCCTCTTCTCAAACTAAAACTAAAGCCACGATGGCAGGCAGGCAGCCACAGACACACAGAGACCGGGGCCGGGGCCGGGAACTCACATTTAGATTTTCGTGGGGATGAAAATAAGCAACTTTTAGCTTTTAAGCATGAGGCACTTCGGTTTCGGTCTCGGCTTCGGTTTGGGACTTTAACAAGAACAAGGAGAGGACTCAGAGACCAGAGAAGCGCAACAGACACATTGGACTGTAACACAGAAGACGTACATATGGTCTACCTATTATCGCATATAGATTGAGTGAGTGAGTGAAATACATGTTATATGACATAGTGAGAATGCGATAGCACCATGAATGATGATGAAAGAAGGGGAAAAAAGTGGACGAGTCAGGTAGAATTTTTACCCACGTTCTAAGCTGTACTACAGATACGTTCTTTCGTATTTAAAAAAAAATCCCCCTTTACTGTATTATCTAGATTTTACTATTTTACAATACTGATATATACGAAGTACTTGTCCGTAGTCTGTAGTATAGTTGAAGTATGTAGATAATTGTATTTAAAGTCAATAGAGAATTAAATATGTAACAGAAATAAAGAAAAGAGCATATGTTCTAATCGTAAGTTCTGCTTCACTGTGATGCAAATACGCTAGGCACTGCACTCTCAGTCATACTCAACTCTAACAAGTAAGTTTAGTAAAGTGAGTGCCTGTGCCTACCTTCACTACCTACCACATGTGCACTTGGCACTTGGGTTATTGAGTCAGTCCATAGCCTAGTCCTATAGGTAGATATGACGAGTGAAGAATTAAAACCGTACATATCCAATCTATGAGTAGGCTAGAACTAAAATGAGTGGTATGTGAAAACCAAACAGTAAATGGGATATGGTGGGCCCTTTAATCATGTACTGCTAGTTACTAGATTTTGCAAAACTTGTTTCTTAGTTTTTTTCAAAATTGCAAAATGTTTTATTTACAAGCTTTTTGGAAAGTGCTAAGTATACTGTTTACGTGTTTTCCAAAACTGCAAAACGTCCAAATCTACATGTTTTTTTAAAAACGTGTGATACGCTCCATGCACTTGTTTTTTAAATGTGCAAAATGTTCCGTTTACATCGTTTTAAAATGTTGATACTTTAACTGTTTGTAGATAGTCCGTTTTATTTTGAGTGTTATCTCACGATCCAGGTGTCTTCATATAAACGTAGTATTTGAAGGGAAATAAGACAGTAGCCCCAGTGAAGAGCGTAACAGCTCCATAGGCGTTAACATGGAAACTGTAACAAAGTTTGAGTTTTGAGTCAATTACAATACGGACAAATTTGGGCTTAAGAGTTGGCCTACACAAGTACCTACACTTAAATTTTATGCATGTTTTGTGAGAAATAATAAATTCACAAACACAAACATTTACAAAGATTATTTTAAAAAAAATTTAAAGCAAACCAAACTTTCTTTGTTGATTCTGCTAAAGCTAATTTACAATTCCCATGATTTATTCACCTCAGCCAAGGTATAATTAGTAAAACAGTAACAGATTTGAACGGCATTTAAATTAAACATTGCGATGCAAAAGCTAATTCTGACTTGTCAATTATTTGTATTTCGGGATTGTTTCCCTAAAAATAAGCAATTAATTAATTTCATTAAGTTGATTCGCTCTTAAATTAGACTGCCGTAATTTGGAAGTAGTAAAAAAATTCATACAACGCTTCGTAGCTAATTTCTAGTTTATTTAGTATATTAGCTATATGTTGTTAGTTACCGCAGCGTTGTTTCAAGAGGATGGGGTGGCACATCTGAATTATGTCGGTTTGTTTATATCCGAACATTAAATTAAGTGGCCTCAAACTATGCCAATAGCGTCAACGTTCTGAAGTCCTACTGACTGCTGATACAAAACCTATAGCTTTTTGAGCTTTGCATTACAATTTATATCTTCACTGTGACTGTACTATCATACCGTCGGTGAAGAACAAAAATGACCCATATCCAATTTAAGCTTAAATCAAAATGAGCTATGTCATGAAAACAAAGTGAGAAACATACGTAAAATGGTAATTAAGAGTTTTAAAAAATTGCAAACTATTTAATTTACATGTTTTTGAAAAGTGTAAAATGTTCTATTTACATGTTTTTGAAAAACGTAAAATGTTCTATTTACATGTTTTTGAAAAGTGTAAAATGTTCTATTTACATGTTTTTGAAAAACGTAAAATGTTCTATTTACATGTTTTTGAAAAGTGTAAAATGTTCTATTTACATGTTTTTGAAAAGAGCATAATATTCTATTTAAATGCTTTCAAAACATTTTTCAATAATTTTGAAGATAGTGGATATTGATTTTAGCTACAAATGGATTTAGGTCATTTCGGTTCGTCACTGACGATATCTATCTTCTTAACATGAAATTCATTTTTAAAAGATTATTTCTAGAATTCACATTCAAGAAGTCACGTTATTTAACCAAGAAATTTCATATTATTCAATACCTACCTGTAGCTCCTGTACTAATCGAAACCACTATAAATATAAGCGTATTAAAGCTCTCTAGTGCTGTATTATCAGTGTTGTTCATAATTAATAAATCCTGTAAAATAATGTTTGTGATATTTATCTATTTGAGTGCCTTACTTCATAATCTCTACACTAATGCTGAATTAAGTTTAAATTCCTTTATTTTTTTACTGCATTTTCCTTCGGACTTCTTGCAGTGCCCTCCCTGCCCGCCGTCCGCTCTGAAATTTTGTGAAAAGTTAAAAGAATCAATGCCTCACAGGCTCTGTAGCTATAGATGGGTATGGATCTGGAACATGACAGGTACATGGTTGGGACCGTCACCGTCATCGCACCGGTAGCCGTAGCCGTGGAAATCAAATAATAGTCCCTGCCTCTTTTAAGTTCTACTCTTCTCAGATCAGATCTCGTGTTTGAAAGGGCTGGGCTTTGCCTGGAGTTGGAAGGTTTTTACTTTGGCAGAAATAAATCCTTTCAACCCGCAAAGGCAACTCACACATTTTTGCCTGGTCCTGCGGTACTCAATTTAGTTTACGTCTTGCTGCGTCTTGGTTTCTTTTAGTTGGTATGGTGGCGAGAGAGCTTGTTAGTGAAACTGAAAAAGCGTCTAAAATCTCGGGACGTTACTTCTTGTACTAATATAATTATATAAGCTATCTATATACTGCATACAAGCGCAGGCCCATCCTATCCTATATAGTCATATGTCATGTTAGCTGAAGGCTATAATACTATGATATAACCATACCATTATATGCCCTATTATATGTCCTATGCCTATATATTGCTTTTACTTTTCTAATAAAACATCTCTATATACTTTCCTACACGCACAAAATAATGTTTTTTTTCTTCTTCTGTGAAATTCTTATTCATGTATTGATATTGATGAAAATCTCTTGTTGACTTTGCCAGTGCCATTTCCATTATATTATGCCTCACTGACTTCTATCTTCTTGCGTTCTACACAGCCTACGTGCGAAGCTATATTGCTATACTGAAGAGCCAAAACGACCCATTTCCATTTTTAGACTAAAAAAAATGCACTATCTATACAAAAAATTAAATAACATGTTTAGGAAAGCATGTAAATAAACCCTTTTTCATTTTTCAAAAAGCAAGTAAATATAAAATTTTGCACTTTTTAAAAACATGTAAATAGAATATTTTGCACTATCTTAAAACACGTAAATAAGACTTTTTACACTTTCAAAAACACAAATAGAACATTTTAACGTTTTCAAAAATATGTACCTAAATATAACAATTTGCACGTTTCAGAAGCTCGTTATTAGCATTGTAAGCATGTATCTTATTTAATATTTTTTTACATAGCTCATTTTAATTCTAGTATAAATTGGATACGGGTCATTTTGGTTCTTCATAGACGATATCCATTTTTCGCTAAAATTAAACTCTAAGTAATGCCATAATTGTCGATATCCATTTTTGAATGGCAAAATAGGCGAGTAAATGGGTTTCCTATTGATTAGAAATCGTCCATAAATTATGCCATCGGTAGGGTGGGTGAATCTAGGCGGTTAATAATGCCGCTTCATGCTAAAGATAGCCGTTTACTCCATGTTAAGTTGATAACATAGGGGTTGGTGGGTGGGTTACAAAGGAAAATAATTATGATGACGGCATTTATGGACCACCCATAATACCGTGCTAAAAAACCAAATTGCACTTATTATTTAAGTCTAATGTAAGTATGAAATTTTGATTTGAGTGTAGAATTTTGGAAAATGGCCAATTTAGCTTCTTCAGTATAGCGATGTGCCGATAGCCGATATGTACTATGAAAAAAAGTTTTACGTAACATTTTGCCTTTAACTTTTTTTCCCGTCTTTCTTCTTTTCTCCCCGTCCGAAAGTCGAATTCGAATTTGAACGCAATCGACATCGACTTCGACTTTGACTTCGACATCGTTTTCGTTCTCGTCATCGCATTGGGCCGCTCATTAAGAGGACGAGTGTAGGAAAAGAAATAGGAATTCGAGTCTCTGAGAGATTCTGAGATGTTATTATATATTGTGTTATAGACTGCTCGCCTTCGCCTTGCTAGACACTAGACAGACAGACAGATCTAGGAAAAGTGGAAGTGGAAATAGGGAAGTGTGTACATGTGTAAAAGATACTGCAACTACGGTGACTGTGTGAGATGAGTCTCTCAGTTCTGTCGTTGCTATGGGCAACTCCTCATTAGTTCACCTAAGCACACACACACCGCTCTCTCTCTCACACACATACACACACAGACAACCAGTCGTATTCTCTCCTCGTTCCCTGTGACTCTCCGTCAGAAGCAAAAGGAAGGAAATGAAGAGTTTTCTAGCAAAACTGGTCAATCTCAAAGTTAATTTTACGGGAACAGCGAATGATATATTAAAAACGCAGAGTTACTATTTCGAACAATATTTTTGTCTACAGGTACTGTAACTGACGAAGCGTTATTACAAGCAGTGTCATGAATCTAAAGACTGACTCTGGAATTTTTAGAAAATTTTGAAAAATTGTAACTCTTCACTAAAATGTTAAAACAATTCTAGGAATGAATGTCGTTGCGCAGGATGTACCCATATGTAGAATTTGAGCTTGACAATTTTTTAGCACGATTATATGATACATTTGTAAGGCTGTGGCTTAAGTGGTTTTAATATCTTCAATTTTAACGGCAATATTAAAATATATTTATTCTATAGTATACCTTAATGCCGTTTTAAATAAATTTTAAATTTATGTTGCTCAAAGAGAACGAAAGTTAAGGCTGTCTTGGGCATCATGGTGTTTTACATTTGCTTACAAGAAAACAAACACTATAAACATATACATATGTTGTGTATTGTATACACACTTTATTAATTGGGGTCGCATGTTTGATTCATGTTCAGTAATTTAATTTTTACGGAAATTTTAATTAGCGTCAAATATTTGTATTTAATGAATTTAAAATTCAGTTTAATTTAATTATGTGTTCGAAACACACAGTACAGTTATACAGATTTCAGTTGCGAATTTTTTTTCATAAACTAAAGGCCCCCTTCAATTGATTTTTTGAAAAGTAGACTAATATTTTCCGCGTTCAGTAAATACTAACCTTGTACACTTATAAACATTTATGAATTATTGCCTGCACAAAGGTGCATTGAAATAAATTCAACGAGGTTAAACTTTAAATTATCTTTCGTTTAATACGTCGTTTTATTATATCATACTTGGATAAAACTATATTGAACACTAACTATATCACTACTTAGTTTTGAACATTTACCTGCAATTCAGCAATTTACATTCGCTTTAATACAAACGATTCTACACTTTATCTACCTGACCAAGGATCTAAAATAAAAAAGTGAATTATACAAACGGCGTTGGTTTAATGCACCGCTGTAATTTTAATGAATAATACTTTTAAACTTTAACAAAATATTAAACATATTTCTTGCGACCGTTTCCCGCATTGCCTCAAAATCCATAACTTAACATGGAGGAAAAAATCCGTGTGAGATGAAACTTTCATCATTTTGAAGGAAACCAAACTTTAAAAAAAAATTTAAGCTGTTTTTACTGTAAACAAATTTACCCATGCAATTGTATAATACAAACTACGAAAACACTCAGGAACTAAATTTAAATGACAAATGCATTGTTTTAGGGGGGACTTATCCCATTTTGACAAAAACACGCAATTTAAAAAAGTTATTTTGGTTGAACTTTGACCTTTAACAGGGCCAAATAATGTGGCTAGCGCGAATTTTCTAAAAACATGTAAATAGAACATTTTTCAGTTTTCAAAAATGTGTAAAAAGAATATTTTGGCCTTTCAAAAACATTTAAATACAATTTTTCTGATGTTTCAAAAACATGAAAATAAAACACTTACCACCTTTCTCAAAACACGTAAATATAACATACATAATGCACTTTTCATAATCAAGTAAAAAGAACATTTTGCACTTTTCTAAAACATGTAAATACAACAATTTGCTTTACCAAAGAAAACCAACAATAAATTCAAAATACTGGTTTTCATATGGAAACATATTTGCTACCTAAAAGCAATTCCTTCGTCCGGCCCTGACCATATTACCATTCAACACAGTAGAGTATCTGGTTGAATACTCTAGTACCGCAAATAATCACATTTTTGAAAACAATTCACTTGACCCGTTTTGCCGCAAAACTCTTCATATTGAGACGAGACTTTTAGCATTTAGTTTACTTTACTTTGGTTTTGGTTTGCGTTAGCAGTGAGAGAGTGATTCACATAATTCCAAGTCCAAGTCGAATTCGAAAATTCGGCTTCGAATTCAACGTATGGAATTCTGTGTTGGAAGCCCAGAAACCAAAACTAAAACCACCTATCTGAACCAGACCAGTGCACTGCACGGCGACCAGCACCAGTACCAGCTGTAAGAATGAACGGGAAGCTGCCAAGTATGTAGGTACATAAATACTATGCAAGGCAAAGGGATATATCAAGTATCTCCTTAGAAGTTTTAGAAGCCAGTCCGTCTCCACTTTTACAATTTCCTCCTAATAATATAGTGGCAATTGAAAAAGCTCATATAATTAAAAACACTATGTAGTGTCGTTCTATGTAGCATCTCTACTACACAGTTCTATAGATGCTTTATAATGGGGAAATACGGACATGGCCACGGCTACACTGCTACGGCTACGGTACGACTTCTCCAGTCGCATCGTCACTCTGACTCAGTCAGTCTACTGTCTACAAAATCCACATCTTATATTTATTAGTACGGGCTATATAGCATACACTATGTATTGAAAGCTTATATAATTAAAAAAAGTATGTAAATATATAGATATGAAATATACCAAAATGTGAGTATTTGTATTTAAATATTTGTTGAGCCTGTGTATTCGTATTCGTAAAAGAACCAAAGTGTCTGGTAGAGCATTTTGAAAAATCTGTAATGTTATATATATATGTAACGTCAAGGTAAGTGGCAAAGTAATGCTAAGCAATGTGCAATGTTATAGAGAGCGATTTTTATTTGATTTTTTTTCTTTCTTTTTCAGTGGATTTTCCCCTGTAACAATTTTGAACGGGAATACGACGACCGACGAAGAAGAATGATAAAAGATGGACCAGAAGTGAATAATAAAAATTGTGTTGCTAAGATACATGGAAAAATAAAACTGATTTCTTCATGCAACTCATCGAGAAAATCCAAACTCAAATATTTAAATCGAAGACAACTGGTTTTTTGAGGAGATGTCGATTCGATTGGATGTGGATGTCGGAGACGGAGAAGATCCAATTCGATCACATCTCTTTCCATGTACAGCATGGACAGAAACGAAAACGGAACATTACGTCACATGCAGAAAACAAGTGACTTTGAAATAAGGAGACGGAAAGACAAACATATGTTGTGTCGTTGTATGTAGTAAATTATATAGCGTAAGGAAAACTGCCTAAAACTCTGTGTAACTAATATTGCATTGCACTTATTTTTGAATGCTATTATATTAACATACTATATGCTACACATCCACATTTCGTCTGTGAAGAAACAAAATATCTCGTATGAAATTTAAGATTTAAAAACAATTCACTATCTCAAAAAAGAATTAAAATATCTCCATGTAATGAAAGCATGGAAATTAAGCTTTTAACAATACTAACTTTTCAAAACCTTGAAAACAGAACATTTTGCGCTTTTCAAAAGTAAATAAATAAAACATTTTGCACTTTGATAAAAATGTGTTAATATAATATTTTAGAAATTTCAAAAACCTTTAAAAATAATAAATAACATTTTGCACTTTTTAAAACACAAGTTAATAAAACATTTTGTACATTTTAAAATCAAATAAACTTAATAAACTGTATAATTTGAGCTTAAAAAAAACTTGTAAACATAATATTTTCCACTTTTTAAACACTTTCAAATAGAACATTTTACAATTTTAAAAACGCGTACAGTAAAGCTTCTAATAACTCCCTTAGGGCGTAGCGTCAAACTTTTAGCCACAGACCCGGGGGTCATAAGAAACCCGTGTGTTTAGTGTTAAAAGAGACCAGAGAATTGTGTAAAACTTATTGTTAGCCGCAGACTTGGGAACAATTTTTTTTAAATGCAAGCTTAAATATGAAAAAAACTATACAAAAACCATAGACCCCGGAAGAGTTATTTCAAACTTAGCCACTGACCTGGGGGTTATAAGAGATCCGGGAGTTATTAGAAACTTGACGGTTCATAAATTATTTTTTTGCACGTTTTAAAAAATGTAATAAAAATTTCTACCGCATTGTTTTTCTTTTTTGACATAGCTCATTTTAATTTTAACTCAATCTAAATATGGACCATTTTGATTCTTCACTCAGGATATCCATAATAAAAGCAATATAATAACTTCAATGTAAAATGTTGCATTTATACACACATAAAACAGCCTACAGCGAGTTTAATTATGTAAGTTAAAGAGCGTAAGGGTTGCAAAGTCCCTAATATCAGCATCCAGCATGTATCTCAGTTGTAAGTGTATGACAGGCTTAAAAACTAGAACTGTAGGAACTTGAACAGTGGCTTAAGTATTTGCAATACTGTTGTATACATACATTGGTATCTCCGTCTCCGTCTTCGCATATAAGAGCTTTACTATATTAGAAGCATTGTAGCACTTTTCCCATTGTTTCTATTAAATCGTACCTTAAAGAAGTTACATGGTATATCCAACCGTAAAGCATACTTTACCCATATCAGACTTTTACACGCTCACGTTTTACACTTTTACACACGTTTTGGGTTGTCCCTCCTTTTCTTATAATTAAATCCGGATATAGACTGGATATGCTCTTGCAATGTTGTACCTGTAGGTATATAGACGAACCCACAGTCTACTGTCTACTGTTATACAAAGTCGAATCCCCGAAACTCAAGCTGCGACTTTTTGTATTTTGCGGACACATTTTCTTTCAGTTTCGTTGTACATTGTCAGTTTTCGTTTTCAGTTTCAGCATGCTATGTATTTTCACGTGGATGCGGATGCTGTTGCCGTTCCGATGCTATTAGCTATCTTATAGGCTGCTATAGTGTCAATGCTATAGTACACAAAATGCATCATATTTTGCCTATAGCAATGTAGCATGTGGTCAGTGAAGAATCAAAAAGACCCATATCCAATTTCAGCTAGAATTAAAATGAGTTACGTCATAAAAACTATAAATGAGAAGGGTGTGGAAACTGCTAATGACGAGTTGTTTGAAAGGTGCAAAATGTTCTATTTACTTATTCTGTAAACAGTGCAATATTTTTTGTTTAATTGTTTTCGAAAAGTACAAAATGTACTATTTTTAAATATTTTGAAAAATGCAAAATTTTCTATTTACACGTTTTTGAAAATTGCAAAATGTTTCATTTACACGGTTTTAAAAATGGCAAAATGTTTCATTTACATGCTTTGCAAAAGTACAAAATGTTCCATTTACGTGTTTTCAAAAGTTGCAAACTTTCATATTTAACCTGTTTTTGAAAGCTGTGTAAAATTTTTTGTTTAAATGCTTTCAAGATCGTGATATTTCAAATTTTGGTAGATAGTAGATTTTAATTTTAGCTAAAAATGGAAATGGGGCATTTTGGTTTTTCACAGATGATTGACGATATTATTATGTAGCGATAGCCAAGGGTAAAATATGAACTTACATTTAGTTTTAAATGCAATCACCCACGCAAAAAAAAATCAAATACCATTCAGATATTTGAATCCTAATAATCTAGCAGGCTAAATCCAAACTATCGTAACAGAAATATCTATATAATCTTGCACAGCGCATCATCAGCAATTTTTTTAAACGGCGTATGTAGAGAAAAAATAATCCCTATGCTTTTACTGGTACTATAAGAAGTAAACATAAGACAACATACTTTGCACCTTTATTTTTTTCGACATATATAATAGAACGATATAATAATGACATGGTGTACAATATAAAGAGTGCAATATTTAATTGGTTCATCACATATTAATAATTATAGTTATATCCGTACAATAGATATAGGTTATAGGTTCCTTCACGTTCACCACGGAAACAATGGTCATACATGGTAATAAATAATAATAGTAACACTATTTATGTAGATATAACACAAAAAAGTAACTAGGTATATCTATAAATAAGCTTAGGATATTTTTTTACACAGTCATAGATTGTAATAATGTCATTTTAATAATCTAGTTTTTTTTTCTTGCTTTTCTCAGAAAAAACTAATAATAACTATATATGTCGACTGCTGTACGTTCTACGGATACGGTTTAACGGGCACGGGTACGTTACGGGGGATCGTCCATAAATAATGTCATGGATAACATTTTCTTTTCCTAATAGATCCACCTACCTACCCACCATATTGAATGACAGCTTCTTTAACATTACCTTAAATGGACCAACCGCTGCCCCCAACATGGATGGCCACGTCATTTATGGACGACCCCAAATATAGTCTATAGGAATAATGGGAATATGAGCTAACTGTCCTTGTAGAAATAGAAGAAAGGATAAAAAGTGAAGGGAATTGACGACGACAAAGACGACGAGAACGAGAACGAAGAGAGAAAAAAAAAGAAATAATGCTCTCGTTAGTCTTTGTCGTTACTTTTTTTTTAAAAGCTGAGCTTCAGTTCTTTTATAAAATAAAAAGCTGTAAGCTTCCATGTCACACACACACACACACACACACAAACACACAAAAGAAAAAAAACGTAGTTTTTTTTAGTCACATGAAATAATTCCGATTCCGACAGAGATGAAGATGGAGAACAGAGAGAGCGAGAGACATATTTTGTAGTTTTCGTTTCGTTAGTCACATTGAATTAAATTGATCACGATCCAATGAGTCTGTCTGTCATGTACATACACACCTTTAAGATTTAGTTTCAAGTCCATAATCATATTTTAATTTTGGAGGAAAAGTACCAGCAGAGAGCGAGCGAGTGAGTGAGAGAAAAGTTTAGTTTTGGCTTTTATAGGAGTTATATATTTCTTGATATTTTTTTTTCTTCTGATTATTTTGGATTTCTTGTGATATGACTGGATAGCAGCAAGTTCAAACGATCCACAATAGCAACGCGTTTTATTAAAGTTTTTGTTTGATATAGTTAAAATTTTTTTTATCGGAGGCAGGTGTCGGAGCCAGTGCTAGCATATTATTAGTGTTGCTGGGACTATGGCTGCGTAGACTTTGTAGAGAATAAATGGGCAAACTATAGACGGACGGAAGGGTAAAAATAAATACTAAAAATCTACATAATTTATGTCTTTTAATACTAATGTCATTTCAATAGGAATAATTGAGTCAATTTTACGAAGATTAAAAATAGATTAATGTAATACTGTAAATGTGATCGTCTTATTAGGTAGAGAGCCTATATATGGGTTAAAGGTTGGAATTTACATGTTAAAATCTAAAATAAAATTATTAAAGTTGAATAAAATACACCACACAATTTGTGCGTATTACGGAGCCAGACTATTACAAAATTGCACTGTAACTACTAAACTGAAGTATTGTGCGATGAGAGATGCGTCTTTAATTTCGAATTTTTAGGTTTGAAGACTGGCTTGCTGCTTGCTTGCTGGGCTGTATTGAAACTGGAGGTGGCGATAGGTTTTATATTTTTTACGTTTATAAAGAACGCGGAAAGATGCGGATGATTGCTTTTTAAAGTTCAGATTTAATGCTTCAACTTGACGCCACTCAATTCTAACTCTAGTCTAAGCTATAGCAGACCAAACTGTAGGCATGTTAGTTTACTTCGTCCGTGAGGTTGAGGTATGATTTATAGATGTAATAAAGTTGTGCTTCGGTCCACGCGGTCAATCTTTGTCTTTCTAGCTTAATTATACATTCATGTCACTTAATTAAAATTTTGTTTTTGTTTCTTTGTTTTGCTTGTTTGTTTTTTATTCAGTAAATATCAGAGGACGAGAATCCACCATCATCCGAATTTAAAAGATCCATACTGGGCTGACTATTGAAATTGTCAACGTCTCGAATAGGACTAACAACACCGTCTGTAATTTTACAAAGAAAAAATGACACATGTATTAATTACTGAAAATTATACCAAACACAAAATACTTTGTTAAAATTAGAAAATAGGAATTAACCATGACGTGATTACGTGATGGGTACCTAAAAACTGTCGGCGAATTTTATAAGCTTTAACGTGATCAAAAAGAAGGCGGTTTGGTTACGTTAGATTTCTTACTCTATACAGAAAAATTTGAATTTGGCGAACCTTAAACTTGAAACCCTTAACTGTTTCTAAATTTAAACAATTTCCACCAGGTTAAAATAAAAAACGAAATTCTATTTTGATATTCAATTTCAAGAAAATATAAGAAATTTATCAACAGGAAAAAACCCGCCCCAAATATAGTCATAAATAAAAACAAAAATACTTTACACGACGTTGAACAGTAACACAAATTTATAATAAAACTACACGTAAACGAATGTGGCAATATTTACGATATCAATCTGCCTACGCCTACCTACCAGTACCAGTTCAATTCTCAATTAAGATGCCACGCCTTCGATATTTACAATGGAATAAAATGCAATAAATTCACACCTATTTAACCCGCCTCGATTAAGAAACAAACTTCCGTTAATTGATTTAAACTCTATTATAAATCTACATAATATAGGAGTTCAAACAGACGCTATAGACGTAGACCGCATAACCATCCCTTGAGTTTGTGTAATTTAGTTAAAGTGTAACGTGAGACGAAACTTATTCCAGGATTTCTGCTTTAGGTATGAGACTTTTAAAACTTTTCCAAATTCCCAACTTTTCTCCGAACAAAAGCGTGCTTTGAATTTTGGAAATGTCCCGTCGTGTAAAATGACGTCCGACGTCCTTCTCGCATCATCGGTTTCACTCTGGTTTACTTTACATAATTTTACAACCCCGTCTCACATTACACCCCCGGCACCGCACCAGCATCAGCACCGGCACCGGCTCCGGCTCCAAATCTCCGTCTTGTCTGTACTCTACTTGTACTCGGTACATATATAAGCCCGCCAGTCCCTGCCTCTCCATTCATTCAGCGACGACTCAACCAACCAAAACTAAACTATCAGTAAAACCTAATATGTACCCTCTAATCAGTATCTTTTTGTCTTAAAAGTCTTACCTAATGTGACATTTTCAATGTCGCAGTGGCTTTCCCGTTTGTTGTTATAGGGTGTACTTAGCCACCGCAAAGAATACAGATCCGTAGTGACAAAAGTAGCCTTATTTTCCCTAAGCAATTTAAGCCTAAAATCTTAAGATCTTTCGTGCAGCTGCACATAAACACCGAGTAGAGATTCTTGGAAAATATTTAAAAAATGCAAGAATTACAAGTAATTAGAGGAAAAATACGAAAAATTCTACACACTTCGACTACGATAGTTTTCTGTTGCAAAATTTCTTAAGCGCACTGATATAATACAATGGTGTGAGTCACACTAAGCGTCACAGTCAGAGACCAACAGTGCAAATAAATTTAGTACTTTTAGTCGTAAGTTAGTCCAACGCAAAGACGCAGCAAATGAACGGCTTTGCCTAGTTTATACATAGTACTTGCAGGGCCGGCGTGACGGGTGGTTTAGGTGGTCTACTGAACCAGGGCCGGGCTCCATAAGGGGCCGGGCTCAGGCTAACTATCAAAATAACAGTGCAAACACGTATACAAATTACAAACAATGAGGGCCGTAACCAGGAGCTAGACCATGGCCGGGCTACATGTCGCGCCGGGCCTGAGTACTTGTAGTATAGTCCTACTTAAAATTGCAAAACAGAATTTGAAATAAGTACTTTATTTCATTATTTCTCAGAATTTGGAATGAGCCTTCGCCTTCGTATAGTATGAATTAGGTAAGCACACATTGTAATAATTTAAATCCAAAAAGTGTGATGTGGCTCTCACCAGATTTGTGACCGCTTTCACTCGCAAGTCGTTCACCCCCTTCACTCCTTAACATATTTCTTCTCCATTTAGCTCGTGCATTTTGGAACCATACCTGCAAACAAGATACAAATATAGTACATCATTAGTTATTACATTAGTCATCAATGCCAAGTACAATATCATATGTGAAGAACCTAAATGACCCATATCCATTTTTGGCTAAAACCAATATCCATTATCTACAAAAATATTGAAATATGTCTTGAAATCATTAAATCATTTAAATAGAACTGTTTACACTTTTTAAAACGTGTAAATAGAACAGTTTACATTTTTTAAAAACATGAAAATAGAACGTTTTACACTTAAAAAACATGTAAATAGAACATTTACACTTTTCAAATATATGAAAATAGAATATTTTACACTTTTCAAAACGTGTAAATAGAACATTTTACACTTTTCAAAAAGATGAAAATAGAACATTTTACACTACTCAAAATCGTTCAAATGGAACATTTCACACTTTTCAAAAACTCTCAATTAACATTTTACGCATGTTTCTCATTTTGTTTGTATGACATAAACATTTTGATTCTATCGTAAATTGAATATACGTCATTTTGGTTCTTCACATTACAGACGATATGCACCTTTAGTTTAGTATACCTTATATTATTTTCGCATCGTTATACACCTTGAAGCGTCGCAATGTTTATTAAAATTTGTATGTGATTTACCATTACCTCCCTTTTCAACATCTACTATCAAGGCAAATCTAAAGCAATCCGTCATAAATATCAAGCGGCTTATAAATATCAACACTTAATACTCAATACCAATAAATCCTAATACCCACCTAACAATAGAAATCGAACAAAAAAAAACACCAACAACAGCAACTTTACTTTTTTTTACCACAGCGTTCAACTGCCTAAAGCCAAAGCGCTATCCAATACAAAAATAAATACATTCCTATATACTCATAATATACTTGTCTGTCCGAGTCGGAGCACAAGTGCCGAAACCAAGGGCCAGCACCAGAACCAGAATCAGACCGGCGATGTGTGGATGTAAGATGGACGAGCCGATGATAGCACATAACATATGGCAAAGCTCTCAACTCTTTTTCTCATTCCTATTTAAAATTATGACGACAGAAAATAAAAAAAGGAAAAAATTCCTTCAGCTCGCTCAGCTGTACTGTATAACCCTCCTGCTCTGATCTACAATCTACTAAAACAAAGCTCACAAACTCACAAATAAGCATTCACTACTAAGAACGTACCTACCTATTCTGTATTACGTAAGTTGGACGTATGTACGTGATAGTTTGACGCCAGCCAACCCTATGTAAAAATTGAACTAATTGTCTTTCGTATATACTGTAGAGAATCCACTGGAAACTATAGGGATTGTAAGTTACTAGGCTTGTCTCTAAAAAACTTCCCCACGTCCATTATTTACAATATCTGTACAAGTGTCCGTGTCATAATTCTTCCTTGCCAAACCAAAGCTTGAAAAAAACTAACTGAGACCAACACCAAAATGAAAGTTTTTTTTTTCGAATTTAAAATAACAATCCGAACTTGGAACGCCGCGCCGTAGAATTGAAGCCAAAGCCAAAGCCAACGGAAAATGAAAACGAGCCTTTCAATCCCTTCAATTTTTTTTAGGTTACCCAAATAATTCATACGTCATTTTGTATGATGCTAACGATAAGCCGCTACATGCCCTGTATAAAGCTTATTATCTATTCTGTCCCTGTCCCGTCCGTCCTCGTCTTTGCTTGCCCTCCTGTCTCGAGTGTCTTTCTATTTGTAGGTTAATTGGAAACAGAGAAAATACAAACTTAAATAAATTCAAATACAAAATTTAAATTTGTTGTAGTATAGACACACACAGGCACAAAAAAAATTGAAGAGAAAAATCCACATCAAGTGCCAAAGTGTCAGTGGTAGTACAAATAATGGTGGGGTGAGGAGATACATTGCATATTGCATTGCACTGCATTATTATTAGTGTATGTAAAATCCCGAATCCCAAGAAAAAAAATACAAATCACAGCCACAGTCACAGCCAAAAGGTACTGTATGTTAAAATGATCTCATCTGTGGCTATCCAGCGCATGAATGAAGAACTTTCGTCGTCATCTTTGTCTTTATTTTCTATTCTATTCTCGTAGAACGTACCTAGTAAGTAGGTAAGCACTTATACTATACTGTATATAGGCAGGATATGCTGTACTATGCTATGCTATGCTACGAGCTAATTATTAAATTTTGTTGTATTTTTTTATTGTGAGTTTTTGTAAGCAGGTCAAAAAATAAATTGGGTAAAAACAAAATATACAAAAAAAAATGAACAAAGTTTATGGATTTTGTATTTAAATTTTATGCAAAATAGAAAAAGTTTTGTAAGTTGAAGAACATAAATTATTTTTGTAGCATTATTCTTTTGTTTTTTGATATTCGTTAGCTTCACATACAAATATTATCATTTGTATTAAAAATAATTTATCAGTGGTTTTGTCATCAATTATAAGGAAAAGGAAAGACTCTATTTTAATTTCCAAACACATTTAAAATATTGTCAAAATTTAAATATTGTATTATAATTATTCGAAAGGTGAAGATTGTTAAAGACGTTGTAGATAATAGATTTTTGTATTGGCGGAGCAGAAGCAAAACAGACTATCTACGTTGTGCTCAAATGTACCAACCGTAGATTACATTATGAGCCAATTTAAGTTTATACAATTGTTTTAAAATCTTACAAGTATTCCACATAATCAAACAATTGTTGTTTCTTATTGGGTAACGCCGTGAGTGGCGTTAACCAATCGCGATGTTTATTTCGGTAAAAAGGATTTTTCAGGAAATCGGAAAGTGTAGCCACAATAATTGCATTATTACCTACCAATATAATAAAATAGAAAATTTGTTGGCAAGTTGGTTTTGGAGCCTATAGCAACAAATTGCACACATCAAACATTTTGTAACTATAGCAGAACAATGAAGCTTTTCAAAATAAGATGTAGATAGTAATTTTTGCAGCATGCTTGTGTTAAACTATAAAATATGTATGCAAATGAATACCGATAAATCAATATTTTTCTAGTATTTACTAAGCACATGGCGTGTTGTTCTAACTATTCAAATAATAACATTGGAGCCAAGTCCTGTCTATACTAAAAGTATATGGGTATCCACCTACCTATTGACTATTGTAGTGACCTAAAGGGATGTATCTGTAATACTATAAATACCTAGTTTATTCCAATATTTTCCTTTTGAACTTTGGAACCGGTCCAAATAACGTACGAAAAAATAAAAAGCAACAACAATAATAATAATAATATTGTAAAAAATAATCCAATAAGTCAGACAGTCGAAAATAATTACATACGGCTATCGTTTGAGTATGGGATTTTCTGTATTCTGTGTAGGTAGGTAATAATAATACGGAATGCATTTAACAAAATAATTTATAACAAAATTGAAGATTCAAAATCACTGATTTTCATTTTCAGAAAGGGCTATCTACAAGAAGAAGTAACACATCTTTATTCTAATGTTAACATAATATTAATATGTTAACAGAGGGTCTTTAAGGCCTCGGCGGCGTCAGTCTCATATGAGGCTGAACCCTTTGTAAACAATAATCAGTAAACAGAGTATTTTACAATTTAAAAAAACAAGTAAATCAAACATTCTGCAGATTTTAAAAACTTGTAGTTAGAACATTTTACACTTTTCCAAAACATGTAAACACAAAGTTTGGTACTTTTTAAAAATATGTAAACACAAAGTTTGGTACTTTTTAAAAATATGTAATCACAAAGTTTGGTACTTTTTAAAAATATGTAAACACAAAGTTTGGTACTTTTTAAAAACATGTAAATAAAACGTTTTGCAGTTTTCAAAAACATTTAAAATTAATTATTTTGTACTTGCAAAAACCAAGTAGGTACATACTGAAAATTTTGCACATTTGAGAAACATGCAAATGATACAATTTCCAATTTCAAAAAACATGCAAATAAAACAATTTGCGCTTTTTGGAGACAAGTATTTAACCATTTTTATGCACTGCATTCTAATTCTATTTCACTGATTGTGAGAGGTTTTTTTAACATAGCTGATGTTGATTTTAGCTAAGATTCGATATGAACCCTTTTGATTCTTCATTGCCGATAACCAATATGAAATAAAACATTCTACAATATTACTTATACTACTTAAATGCTCCACACTACAAAAGTATACACCATCTATCTGTACAGTCTACACAGTCTAATCTGCATACTATAACTTCTATATGTAGCTACTTATGCACCTATGTACGTACATGCCACACAAACATACACCTGAATCTGCGTATAAATCAAAGCTAAAAGTAAACTTCAAACCAAAACCCAAATTAAGGGTACGGGCACTTGTACACAGATACTTGCTCAAAAGTAAAAGCACCAACCCGTATTATCTCCTCAGTATTTGTATGCGCATTCGTCTAATTTGTTTCCACTCTGATCTGTGGACTTAAAAGATTTGGATTTTAGAATTTATTGCATTTGTTCCTTTTGACTCTCTAGATTTTCTTTCTGACTGCGTTTTTGTCTGGTTCTGGGGCTGCGTATTTGTGGACTTTTAAGATTTACTACATTTAGCTACTTTGAGTATTGAATCCCGTCTCTATGTCTGTCTGTCTGTCTGTCTATCTGTCGGCATGGATATCGGCACCGGCATCGGCACCCTTAAAGATCTACAATTGCCTACTATCTACCTACATTCTGCATGCTGAGTAACTGAGTACTGGGAATTATATTGGAGGGGTGAAAAAGAGGAGGGTGCAAATGACGGCTCAGCTTGCCCCTTTTTCTTTGACTTTTGATTTATTCCATTGTTTTCCTTGGCATGGATTTACACACTCAAAAGTCAATATATCTACATGGTACAAAGACAAAAGGGCTTGCATGACAAATTTACGACATTTTGTCCAAGACAACAAGATCATAAAAGCCTAAAAGGGACAGATGCTATGTGGTGGTGTGGTAGTCTACGCTGATCTTGATTTTTTTATCGATGTCGACGTCAAAATCAATACCGCTCTTGTTATGCAGTTTGTGTATTGTTACATTGTATAGACTTTTAGACAATGCCATATTGTTTTGATAATTTAAATTTAAATATTTATTAAACTTGTTAGGTATTTAATTTCAAAAGTTTGACGCCATTTAAAAACATTGGCGCTCGTCATTATGTACACTTACATTTAGATAGCAGCTTGGGACACATTCAGTTAAATCTTGGATGACATCGTAATAATAAAAATCTAACGCCGTTCGTCACCTACTGTACTTGAAGCAATAAAGACCAAAGAGGTGACCGGATTGGGCAGTTGCAAGAAATAATATTAGATGCGAAATATTTGGATTAGTATTTTTTTGAAGTGGCAAATAAAGTAATGAAACTGCGTTTGATACGCTGCTATGTTATGTTTGCTATGTGCACAGAGTTGGTACAGTGTACAGTAGTAAAATCAAAGTCAAAATAAATTCCACACCACGCCAGTAATAATTACTGCGTGGGTTTTTAAACAAGAATCTTCTCCCAGTTCCCAGTAAAACAAAAATAAAATTAACAATCGTATCAGTAAATTTAATCTTATTAGATATCACCATATATCCATAGTCAAAGCTATGGTTTATACGGTCGCTTTTAGAGGAGAAAGGGAATGAGCGACTTGAAATTCGCAATTCATGATGTGAGTAAAATACGGTGTCTAATAAAATGACAAAATTGACAAATCTACATATAAAATAGTGCTTAAAATAAATTGTTAAAATATTATTACAAGTGGTAGGGTACAATAGTATTACTAGTGGTAGGGTAGCCTATAACGTGCATATGGTATACGTTAGGTAGGTATGCATATTAGTAGTAATTTAAATAGAAATTGTGACGTGTATGCGCAGAAAAGTATGTCATTCTATAATAATGCTCAATACATTTGCAAAGTTATGAAGTAATGTATTGTTAGCCTTACACATTAATGTGATGATACACCTTGCGAGTACTATGTTGTAGTTTAAGAAAAATTACACGAAACACGAATTAGCAGTAGCTAATAAATAATTTTTGCAATACAACCAAAAATTGGAAAATAAAAGTTTTGAAATTCCCGCCAATAAGTTAAATATTGAGTTAAAAGTGAAGATTTCGACCGGTCAGTCAATAAAGTAACAGTAAAGTGATATATTTTTGGAATGGTAATAATTAGGCAAAGGTATTGAACATGGTGTGGAAGCACGATTGTTATAAGTTTTTAAATGGTTTTTAATTAACTTCATTGCAAATTAAAAAATAGTAACGGATTTTGTCGAGTGATATATCATTTGAAAGCTCTTTAAAAATAAGCGGACCCCTTTTTTTGTGTTTTTTTATTGTGACCCATACAACGCGATTTTGGCGGCATTTGAAAATTAAAAGACCGCTATTTTGAAAACGTTTTGTTATAATGAAGGCTCGTTCCGTTATTTGAATTCTACTGGTGATAAGCTTTCCAATGATATATGGCTCGATGAAATTGGTCCAGTATTGCAAAATTTTCAAAATTCCGGTAAATTATGTAGATAGGTAGGAACAAATTGTTTTTTTTCTACTTCAAATATTTTAGTGGAGTGAGTTGAACCCAGTGCTTTCAGTATTTTTTAAAAGTTTTTTCAGAATATGTAGAAACATTTTGTATGTTTTTGTATTTTGTAAAATATTTTCTTAAATATGCAACTTTTTACCTATTTAGAATCAAAGTGTAATAAACTGATTTAACCGTTTTTAAAAACCAACTGCAATTATTACAACATTTAATTAGTAGGCGTTTTAAACGAATGTAACAAGAAAATTTTAGAATTTTCAAAAAACAGAGCAGAGGCAGATTGTATGTATTTTGTACTTTTTAAGAACTTTGATTATTTTGCAGATATTATAGCAACCGATGTTCTAGAATCTTCCGCGTTCATGGCTGCTTAAACTGAGTTAAATCTTACAACAGCGTCTAACCGTCTAAAAAATTTGCTGCCTTTTAAAGCTTCTAATATTAAAAATAATTACTAATTTCCATGCTTGGAAAAATCAAAACATCATTAATAAAACTCCCAAACACCCCAAACAAAGAAATCTTGCAAAATTTAAACATGGCTCTAAAAATAACCTTAGAATCCTTATCTTAGCAATCAAAATCAAACATATTAACAAAATAATCAAAAAACTACAAGAAAAAATTGTAACATTATATAAAACTGTCAAAATCCTCTACTTGGCCTGCCCCTGTAAAAAGGGTCATATTATGTAAAACCAGACGAATAAAAACCAACATTTTCCCAGTGTCAGTGCCAGTGCGATAGTCGTATATCAAAGGGAATAAAACAAAAACCGGAACAAGAAGCAATTAACTGGAAAACAGAAACTAAGTACATAGTCAGATTTTTTATTCTCTCCCTTTTTGACTTGAGCATTAGAATTAACAGCATTGGTTTCGGCTTTGCTTTGCATTGCACCAAGTGTAAATGAACATCAGATCAGATTACTAGATGAGATGAAAAAGATGTGTGATCTCATCTCATCCACTGTGTAGTTGAGACAAAAGTCAAGTTGACAACTACATTCAAAAGACAAACGAAAAGGACAGGCTTGAAAATCACAGGGATGGGAAGCCAAAAATCCAACACAGTCAAAGGGATATGCAGGAATACTGTAGGATGGCCGACGGGTGACGGTGACGGTGATGTTAGTTTTAAGAGCATAAGAATGTAAAGTAAAAATTAAATAAAAAATCACAACTGCAAAAAACAA
This sequence comes from Dicyrtomina minuta, assembly GCA_949802685.1. Lineage (NCBI taxonomy): Eukaryota > Metazoa > Arthropoda > Collembola > Symphypleona > Dicyrtomidae > Dicyrtomina > Dicyrtomina minuta. The sequence continues at coordinate 134,864,212 of OX461808.1, read as the reverse complement.
AATCTAGGGACTTGGAACACTCTACACTAAATACTATTATAGCACTGTATAGCTACAGTACTGCAGAATGCAGCTATAGCTATATAGTAAGTCGTCTCGTAAAAGCAACACCGAGAAAAAAAATATTTGTAAGTACTATAAGCTCGTAAAATTATAGAAGGACAAACAACAACAAGTACACTGACAATTGACAAGCTCCAATATGTACGACATGTCGATGTCATACTCGACACAAACATGAAATAAAAAAAGTCTTTTTCTTGAACTGAAGAAATGTCCTCTGTTTCATTGTCTATGCTGTAGACTGAAGACTGTAGTGCCTATCATATTATGAAATCAGATGAAATCACCTTAAGCACGAGTTCGAGTTCTGCACTTATTTATTCTTATACAAAAATTGTCTTATGTGCTGTTTTTTGTGTCGGTCGGTGATAAGCTTGACTTTGTAAGAAATGGAATTCTCAACTGGTTGTTGGTTTCGGTTGTGGTGTAGTGTGGAGCAATGCGTTCTGCTTAATATTTTATTCTATTTTGTATATTTATTTTATCGGTATTATCAGCATGCTGCTTTGATTTCTTAGGCGCCGGAGCCGGTGCCGGGATTTGAAGCTTACATAATCTTGTGAAGTTTTGTAAAGAGTCAAAACGAGACATTTATGACATTTTAAACTGATTATTTATGTGTTGCAAACAAGCTTTATATTTTCTTGAGCGGCGTCAACTTCATACACTAAATGATATGAATTTGAATCAAACTTTTTCCTCTTTGACTATTTTGTACTGTGACTAGCATGTTAATTTGAAATACTTGAAATTACTGATTAATGCAGACTTTTTTCGTGAGAGAAATCGTACACAATTTTTTGATAGAGTTTTTTAAATGTTGTTGAAATCATATGAAGAAATTTTTGCAAAAGTTTGAAAATATTTAAGATATACACAAAATTATGAAAGGACTAAAACTAAATAAACGATAAACGACAATACTTTAAAAAAAATTGAAATCGCAAATTGCAAATTAAAACATTAATTTTATACTTTTGGAAAAAATTTGAAAACAGAAGTAATTATACTCTCTTAAAGTGTAAAACAGAATATTTAAACATTTTTGAAATTGCGAAAAACAGATTTTAACACTTAAAAAAATCAAAAAAGGGATATTTACGCTTTTTTTAAAAAGCTAAAAAGGAATATTTACTATTTTTTAAAAAAAGCTAAAAAGGGATATTTACCATTTTTTAAAAAAAGCTAAAAAGGGATATTTACACGTTTTTAATATGGAAAAAAATCTATTTTAGATGTCTTTCAAATTGTTAAAATATTTAATTTGTTCTAGAAAAAAATTTTGACAAATTTTATTTTTACAGGGAAAATTCTAGAAACTACAAATTACATTCCAAATGGAAATAGTTTATTTTGATACTTTGTAAACACACTACGTAATATAATTGCATAAGCCTTTAAAGTACAGTACGATGCTTTAACGTAGAAATTGCTTGGAGACGGACAAATTAATTATTTCAATAGCATGGCTTTTTTCTTCAATTTATAAAGTAATATGTATAGAGTAGCATATAGCTTGTTTCCACTCTTCAAATCTGATCACAGTTTGAGTCCTACAATAATTCTCTATGCATACAAATTCCTTGAAGAATAGTTTATGCGGATAAAGAATAGGATTTGGTACGTAGTTTGTAGTTTTAAGGAGTTTAGTGGTTGTGACTGTCATGCTTCTTAATTTTTGATTGAGTCAGATTCTCACCTGTAAAACTCGTTTACTAAGTCCAGTTTTCTGTGCAAGTTGCTTTAAGTCTTTAGCATCAGGGTTTTGATTGATAGCAAAATATGATTTCATGGTTCGTAGTTGATGATGTTTGAATGAAGTTCTCATCCGCTTCGTCCGTGCTTGATTATTACATGAACTGGAACTGGCCGAGTCATAATTTGTATCCAGCCGCAGACCCACACCGTGATGATGGTGCTCATGACCCGGCACGGGGACTATTTCTGATATCTCAGGAGCTGCAATAAAGTTAACAAATTCATTATTTTGAAACAAGTCATTCATTTTCTAATTTTCCGTATTATATTTTGTATATATAAACGCTGTTATTTAATTTTTGAGCCTAAAAACCCCCCTCACCCTTAGGTGGAGGTTGAATTAAAAGTTTGTAAAATTATTTTGCATAATTATTCTAGTATTACACCTATTTATAGCAAAACTAAAACGTTTAAAAGCAATTAACAAATTCATGTTTAAAAAAATATAATTTACGCTTTAATGGATGGCTTTTGTTTAAATATTTTACGTCAATAAGCTGATCACCAATACGAGTGCATTGCAAGAAGGAATGATCCTAACAGATCCCTTATACAAAAAACATACATTTGAAAACTACATGCAAGCTCCAACACACTGGAAATTTGCAATTGTAGATAAAACATGAGCGGCACTGGATTTTGTCTACAAATCTCCAAATCAAAATTCACACACGTTCAAATATTTGCAGATATTCCACTAAAATTCAGAGCATTTAAAACAATGTCACTGTTTAAACTCGAGACTTTGCTATATGTAGGACCCACCCGCTTGCTAATAGAAATTGAGTAGACAGTTTTAAAGACCAGCCAGATACCCTACGATTAAAACCTTCAAAATTTATTAAGTTTGAAAAAGCTTTCGGCGCCAATCCTGTAAACAAATTTCAAAACAATTTCGTCTGCAATACGTGCGAATCATGTACAGTAGAATCCAGTTATAAGGGATCCGGCGTAATGGGAAAATCCTGCTTAAAGAGAAGCTTTTTAAATATTTGGTTGGCCCGCTATGTTTTCTGTGTCAAAAATACCTGGATTTAACCGACATAAGTGATAATCCAGTTGTAAAGGACGAATTTTAGACCATTTTTTGGTATTTAAGGCCACTTATAAAGGAATTTTCAAAAAAAAGATAAAAATTAAAACTACACAACACTATCTTACGTATTCGTCGGATCAGAACTAGACTAACAAAGACACGAAACAAACTACATCAACTGAATATTTTAAATAATCCAAATAATTTGTATCCATTGAACAAAAATTTATTTCTTGATCACGTTTAGACTAAAAAGAAAAATTTTAAATGTGTAAATTATGCGTTGTGCTCTCTTACAAGGGAAATCCCTTTTATTATTAAAAGGGAATCCGACTACGAGGGACCGATTTTGCCGGTCCGGCGGTGTCCCTTATAACCGGATTTCACAGTATTGCCATGAAAATAAATACATCACTTGGGCGGGCACTGTCGACTTCAGTATGAAAAACAGCATAATATTCATCACCTTTTACATACTGCCATTCAGAGTTTGCCATACTCACACAATCAACTTCAAAAAATCGAAACTCTACCTAATTTACTTATTGAGTAGGTATAAACAATTCAAGCGGCGTCTGACTCACACTAAAACTTATATTCCCATTCCTTCTAGAATCCCCACTGGCATCAGCTATTGTAAGTCGGAAAATTTACTACTTAACTGTATGTATCCTATACTCGAATTACAATTACCATGCTTGTGAATTTCAATGCCAAGCAAGTTAAACAGATTGTTAATACGGATTTAAAAGTGGTGCTGGATATTCATCAAAAAGAAATGAAGCTTCAAGCTCAAATTTTTAACTGACATAATAAATTTAGCTTATTTCCCTACCTACTAAAATCTTTTGGCGCATATTTTGTACGCCTATTAATTTGCCAGTGGTCATAATCCGCGCTTTTTTAAAGCTACAGTCGAAATCACGACTGCTAACAAGTAACAAGAAGTAGTGAATCTGAGAATTTTACATTTCAGAATTCTCTAGTTCTAAACTTTGGCAAGAAGGCGAACCAAGCCAACATTGGAACTGACATTGACACTGAGCATTAAAAAAAACAGAAAATAAAAATAAAATCCAGAATCACACAAAAATTAGCATTGAACATTAATGTGAGTGAGTACTCTCTCCAGTATCCTTAATAAAACCATGGAAAGATCGTAACTTTATTTATGGTTACATTATACTTGAGAGGAGATAGGAATCTTCTACACATGTATATCTATCTGTACAGAAATATAACCACAACCCACACAACCAACACTACCAGTACCAGAAAGTCGCAAAGCCACAGCCTAAAGCTCACACCACAATTTTTTAACCACAAATAAAATAAAGTACCTCCACTAACTTTCGTAGAAAATGCAAACTTGGGTTGTTGAAAGATATGAAATAAAAATTAAGACTTTGGATTTTTAGCTCGCTCAGTCTTTCAAACAGTGTGGATAGAAATGCCCATCAGTTATACAAAAAAGTTTAAGTAAAATTGCATTGCATTGGACTTAGCAGGTACTTGGTATATTTTTGTGCATATTGTGAAACACTATAAGAAATTTTGCGCCTTCCCTACAGCAGAGTCAGAGTTTAAAGGAAGGGAGTAAATAATCAAGGAGGGAAAGAAAAGGCAAGAGGCAGAAAAGGATTATCAGTACAAGAACGGAACGGAAGTTCAAAAAAGAAGATACAACTTAAGATAAAGATTTTTTTTTCTCCCAGCGCAGCAGTTAGTAAGAGCAGCCCTATCTTTCCCTGTTGCTGTTGCACTGGTCAGGAAAAATAAAAAGATTGTTTTTTTATCTCACACGGAATCCTAATCCTATCTTTTTATATTGCATTACTCACATTATAACATCCTTCAATTCATAGATGCAACCAAAGGCTTATACTGTAGCTTAGAGCACGTATCTATCATATTTGAAACATTAATACAAGACATTTCTTGATTTAAATTCAGCTTGGGTTGCGACTAAAGCAAAATACGCTATATCCTGTATGTATCTGTAAAATTTGTATTTTGAAATTCTAATTTGCTTGAGAAAAAACAGATTTAACAGGGACGGGACCGGACGAAGGAATTTCTTTTAGGCAGCAATTTGTTTCCATACAAATACTACTAATTTTTGATGTTATTTAAATTTTTTTTTGGTAAAGAAAAATGTTGTGTTTACATATTTTTGTAAACACAACATATGTTAAATGTTATATTTACTTGATTCTGAAAAATGCAAAATGTTCTATTTACATGTGTTTTAAAAAGTGTTAAATATTTAATTTCCATATTTTTGAAATGTGCAAAAAATTTTATTTGGGTGTTTTTGAAAAGCCAAAATTTTCTTTATAAACATTTTTTTAAATGGAAAATGTTCTATGTACACATTCTAAAAAACAATGCAAAATGTTCTATACACACATTTAAAAAAATGCAAAAAGTTCTATTTACATGTTTTTTTAAAATTTAGGCAGCGAGTGCTGCTTACTAAATTCAGTACTTTTTTAAACGTGTAAATTTCAGTATTGGTGCTTTTTTGAAAGCTTTAAAAAAGCACTGCTACACTTTCTGAGTTTTGGAAATATACGCTACACAGCTACTTTTTAATATTTTAAAATACGCTATTTAAGCTCTTGTAAAAAGAAATAGGAAAAAATAATATAAATTATTTCCGTATTTTTACGAAAGTAGGTAAGTTAAGCTCAATTTTGCCGAATTTTTTAGATAGAAAAATACCTATAAAAATTTTTTTAAATTCATTTAATAGTAACACCATGTTCGTGTGTCTCGTTTTTATTCTTCAAAAGAAATACGTAGACGCTGTAATAATAATATATACATGCACGCAGTACCAGCACCAGCACCAGTCAGTACAACTGCAAGGGCAGCGTAGGCGTAGGCTCCTGAAGCTTTATTTTGTTATTTTTTTAACATTTATTGAGTAAACTTGCTTCAGTTTTTACGACAGTAATTAATACAACATGAATAGATAATTTACACATGAAAATGATTTCAAATGAAACACTAAACAGACCGAACGGCGCAGGCATTTGAGATACAATACAGTTTTATTATGTTGCACATTGTACTCTACTAGATTGCCTTCATGGTATTGTTCAATTTTGTGGATTTAATGCCTTAGGATGGGTAACCGTTTGCAAGAATTTAGAATGCACTCTCTCTCGCATTACCTCATCATTCGCTCACTTGGGTAATTTCAAAACTATTGCAAAGAAAAATGAATGAATTTTTTCCTTCCCGCCTTTCAACAAGTTTTTTTTCTAGATTGTAGAATTAAAAGTAATTACAAAATAAACAGCGTTTTTTTAAGTCTTTCGTAATTTTTGTAAGTTCTATTCCCTTGAACTTTTCCAATGTTTGCTAAATTTAAGTTTGCCAGCTTGCTACTACAGGTTGTAAAAAGAAAATTATTTTTAGGATTTTAGTGAACTTACTTACCCGAACCAGGACCTTGTGACTCTTTCCTTTGTTTCCTTGGCCGACCTTTAACCCCTGTCCCCACACCATTAAAAAAATGTGGGGTGGAGTGATTGTCGCTACTGTCTTCGGCGGGTGTGATCATATTATAGTGAGTCTCACAGTATAAACCACTACTTCGCATTCCGAAATGATCACCTGCAAAAAAACAAACAAAATAAAATTACAAATAATTTACTACAGTACATAATTCATAGATGTTTAGCATAGCATAGCCATTGTAGATGTTTAAAATTTAACTTTAAAAAAGTATTAAGAATTATTTACAAAAAAACAGTTTTTTTTGCTTAATGGGTCTAATCATAACTAACTAGTCATAAGAATTAAATGTTTGCAAAATAGAATACAAGTTTAACGTTACTAATTTGAGATTTTATTTTGTAAACAAACCAGGCGTTCAAACTAATCAAATAGCAACAACGTAGACGCCGTTTATACTATTTTTCTTGTGTTTAACCACCATGAGTGCCAGCTTGTTAAATGTCTCAACGTGCAATACAAAAAGGTATGTAAATGAAACTACAATAATTTAAAAATAAATCAGCTCTAACCATAACTAAATTCAGAGAATAATATTGTTCTAAATAAATACATTTTTAATTAGTAGCAATTTGATTGACAACTTGCAAAATAACACATTGCTTTCATCTGTAGGACTGTCGTGCTTAAATCCATAACATAGAATCTTAAGAAAGTCAAGAAAGCGTGTATGTAGTAAGATATTTTGAATGTTAAAATTACCTTTATTGAGAACTCTGGAACAGATGACACAGACAAAACATTGGAGATGATAGACTAGATCTTTGGCTCGCATCACTAACTCTTGAGAATTTATACCGCCTCCACAACGACCACACCGTCTCACCTGGTACGTCCTATAGATTTATCAAATATAGCATATTTAAAAATACATCGTTAGATTACCATATTGATATTTCAAATACAAATTAATTTCAACTTTAAATTAGTTCAAGTTGACGGCAAATCAAAACACAATAATATATTCTGATCAGTTTTAGACGTTGATTTCACTAGGAAATTTACGGCACCTGTTAGTTTTGAGGATCTCGATTTGAGATTTAACCATTATTAAAGTTGAAAGCGAAAACCATAAGGGTAACAGTTGTTAACTTTTACAGTGAAATCAAAGTCTTAGCCATATTTCACTTTCTACATTTTTTGTAATACCTAACAATACCACACAATAGCAGTAGCAATCACATTAACAGTAACATAGGTAGATTTAATATAATTTAATTTCCTCTGTTGAAAACTGTACTAATTGTAGTACGCCTGCATGTCATTATATAAACGATAATTACATATATTTAAGGTATAACCTGCTTTTTATACGCATACATAAGTTATTATTATGCAATCGAAATGTGTCAGGACTTCAACGCCATTTGGTAGTATTACAAAAGTAACATTACGTATACGTCAAAATTGAGCCATTTTCGTTTTACCCATGATCGTTATGAAATTCACCCTATGTGGCATATTTCCAAAAATTCCAAATCGAAATAGAAAAAAACGCAATAAAAACTAAACTATTTTAAAATAATTTAACATTAAACTATGCATTTGTTTTTTAAATTATAAATTAATCGAAACAATTTAGACTACAGATTAGTACAAGATTCAATTTAAATGCAAATATGTAGATGACAAATCGCAATCAGCAGCGCAGTAGTAATGTAAATGCCAGCGTAGAATCCATAATTACCTACGTAACAAAGACAACAGATCACATTGATTGTAGTTGTAATGAAATGTAATGTAATGGCTTTATTGCCAGACATAACAGCGACAAGCGCTGATTTCCATAAGCAGACAGTTAAGCACACATCATTACGTCATATTGCCGTATGAACCTCTCATTCTCAACCAGTAATAATTTATCCCTATTTGTGATTCAGCCAAGCGGAACAAACTTAACGTAACACCTAAACTGCGTCTCTGTAGATGTGTCTACCGTAAAAACAGCCTGATCGAATGACATGTCAAGAATTCACTAACTCCAGAATTCAAAAAGTTGAGACAGAGATGACGAACTAGCTTCCGGTCCTGGCTCTGGCTTTCCTAGTTCGTTTTTCCATCTTTCATTTGAAATATTTCACACAGGGAGACATAGGGTTGGCGTTGGCATTGGCATTAAGAGAGAGACAAACTTGGTTGGGACTTTTCTTGGATAATTATAATAAAATTCTTAGAGCCTAATATTACGCTCAAAGTGAGGCAGTCAAAAGTGTCAACGTCAAAAGTGACAAAAGGGAAACGACAAACTACCCGTTTCCGGCCCATCCACCATCGCATTACACCCAGCAACCAGTTACCAGTTCCAGCCCCAATCCCAGTACAAGTTCATACCACAGACACAGGGTTACTTTTGCTTTCCCTTTCTTACAATGCAATTTACATGCTCAGTACATAGTGTGTTCCCTTCAAATCTCACAGTATACCTACAGCCCATGATTCAGGATGCCGTAGGAAAAGGATACCCAAATTGGTTAATAAATTATAAGCCTTCCCTTTGCGTTGTCTGGATCTGGAATAAATTAGCCTGGAACGTTGTTGGGACGTTCGCGTTGACTTTAAAGTAGATGTGCTATGTGTTTAGCTTTGTCAGAATTTTGGGACCGTAGGACCGTAGCCGTAGCCGTATCCGCGTTGTTGTGGCCGTAAACTAAAGTAAACGGTTTAAACGGAAAACGGTGAGCGGAAAGAAAAGCACGCTATACTACTTCAGTCTACAGTTCTACAGAATTCGAGAAGCATAGATGCTGAAAGAAAAAGAAAAGTTAGAAACATGGACTTGGTCTGTGAAACTTGTTCTAGTCACCAAGAAATCCAACACCCGGGTAGTTAAAAAGAAATTATGTCAAATTTCATGGCTCTGGCATATTTATGTCTTAGTAGTCCTTCCACGCGGCTCCTCGTCGGACTCCTCCTCGTCCTCTCCAAATGCTTGTCATTCTCCCTTCTGTCCCCTTCCCATCCCTCAACACACACTCACAAGAGATACTCGAACTCGAGACTCAAGTGCAACGGAACACATGTATGTCATATAGGAACTTGGGTTCAAGGTATAATTACGGAATTTTGGAAAACATACATGACAGTGCAGGGTTATACAACAACCAACAACATGCCATCACGAGAAATGATAAGAACATAGCAATAACGGGTGTAATAACAAGGCACTCATTATATAATTCCACTGAATTAAATTGTAAGGACGACAGTACACTTACCAGTTATCAGTTTTATGCATGGAAATGCCTGGGTATTTGTAATGGTATTTTTAATCGCTTGTCCCCATTCAGATGAAGCAAAATAGTTCAAAATACGCATATCTACTTGTAGGGAGTTATGCAGTGTATCTTGTGTACACATAGAAACACAAACGAAACATCTGTCATGTCACCCAATACAATATACACAAGGGGCACAGGTCGTTTTCGTTTTCGTTATATTAGATCTCATATTGAGATGCCTTAACAAACCAAAACCAAAGGTTAGGCCTGTACATACACTTTTTCAGTGCAAGTACTTGCACACTTTTGCGTCTGTAGTACAAAGTAAAGTACTCAGGTGCCTAGGTGCCTAGGTGCCTAGGTGCCTAGGTTCCCTATAGAACTGCAGATAGAAAGGGACAGAAAAAATCCGGCGCTTCGGGCCGGATTTGTCGACCGGGGGCTGGCCCGAAGTAGATGCTGAGCTTCAACAAAGGCGCAAGACAATTTATATTACGCTAAAAGATGATATAAGATTTATGGAAGCTCCTCTACAATCAATAAGACATATACCAATGTTCGTAGCATGTAATTAAATATAGCTGAATTTTTGTTATAAATTGCACCAATCACAAATAACGTCATTATAGACAATCCCTATATATCTGTTACGCTTATAGGTAAGTACGTTACATGTAGTTAAAATAGGATGAAAACAAATTAAACGTTGGGACTTGGGATACTAGAAATTATGGTATTTGAAGGACGTTATTAGGGACGATCTCTGAACATGTATAACACATATAGGTCAGTCCGTGACATGTAGAAGAAATTTTCACTTGACATCATTTGCGCGTCACCCTCAACCTGCTTACCTAATAAGAATGCGATTCCATCTGGGTGGGGGTGTCTAAAAGAAATTTTTGCCTGACGTCAGTTGCGCGTCACCTCTAACATGCTTACCTTATGTAAATGTAATAGCAGCTGAGTGGGGCTGTCTCAAAGAAATTTTCACGTGACGTCCTTTGCGCGTCACCGCTAGCCTGCTTACCTAATTTTAATGCGATAGCAGCTGGGTAGGGGTGTTTAAAAGAAATTTTTGCCTGACGTCATTTGCGCGTCACCCCTAACCTGCTTACCTAATGTAAATGCGATAGCAGCTGAGTGGGGGTGTCTAGAAGAAATTTTTACGTGACGTCATTTGCGCGTCACCCCTAACCTGCTTACCTAATGTGAATGCGATAACAGCTGGGTGGGGGTGTCCAGAAGAAATTTTCACGTGAAGTCATTTGTGCGTCACCCCTAGCCTACTTACTTAATGTCAATGCAATAGCAGCTGAGTGGGGGTGTCTGAAAGTGATATTAATCTGACGTCATTTGCGCGTCACCCCTAACCTGCTTACCTAATGTGAATGCAAAAGCAGCTGGGTGGGGCTGTCTAACATAAATTTTCACGTGACGTCATTTGCGCGTCACCCCTAGCCTGCTTACGTAATGTTAATGCGATAACAGCTGGGTGGGGGTGTCTACAAGAAATTTTCACGTGATGTCATTTGCGCGTCACCCTTTGCCTGCTTACCAAATGTGAATGCAATAGCAGCTAGGTGGGGGTGTTTAAAAGAAATTTTTGCCTGACGTCATTTGCGCGTCACCCCGAACCTGCTTACCTAATGTAAATGCGATAGCAGCTGGGGGGGGGGGGGGTGTCAAAAAAAATTTTCACGTGAACCTGGCTGGAAATGGTGCTATGTATTTCGTTTCATAGCTGGGCATATGTCTTGCGCTCAACTATGTTTATCGCTACCCCCGTTTTTATGGTTCTTACTTCTAAATTTCTTGACCTTTGTCAGTTCAACATTTAATTGCTAAGCAATGGTCAGTTCGATTACAGTGAAAAAACAATACAGACCTGCCGGCACGCTTTTGTGATTGTTTTAAAAAAGTTCTAAGACAATAGTGTAAACGGTTTGACCTGTAGCGTGGGGCCAACAGACGGACAGACGGACGGACAGACAGACATGACCATTTCATTAGATGCTTGCTCAGCATCTAAAAATGACATGAATTCCCAAATTCATTCGAATTCATGGGGATGTGACTTGGGTGTTTGTGTTTACTAACTACGGAACCGAAGCCGAAAACGAAAACGAGATCTAGAACAAGAAATAGGAGAATCTGAAGAACAGATGGTGAGTCGTCGTCGTCTTTATTTCTTCTTTTTCTCGTTATAGTTTCTGTGTCGCGGGATCCTTCGCTGTCTCGGCCTTTTTGTCGCACAGAAGGAAGGTAGGAAGTTAATACTGCTAAAAGATTCTTGGGAATTTAGGATAAGTTTGTAAAGCATTAATTTGCTATGGAATTATATGAGTATTGGGATCGGTATTTAGGATCTTACATTCTTAATGGGCGGTACTGCCACTGCGGAACTTACTTTACTATAGCGTCTAAACCTATGAATGCGGACCAAAAACTACCACGACTAAAAACAAAAACGAAGAACACATTGGTAAAAAAAAATGAGATCATCAAAAAAGGGGGAAGCAATTTAAACCATTTTATCGGTATCAGCATTGCTAAAAAAACCCTCTTTCAAATTGTAAAGTACTCACCATTTCTAGCAAGCAAATTAAACGAGAACGAGACATTTAAAGTTTTCATGTTTTTTTTTGTAGCATTATTTGTAAATAAATGTAAATTGTAACATATGTAAAAAATGGACTAACTTAAGGCATTTATTTGCATGTCTCTATCTCTCTCCTCATTACGCTAATGAAGGGAAACACAGTAATAATATTGTATGGTCGTATAGTGTTGTAATAATGGCAATGGCCAAAAAATAAATCAGTAATAAATATTATTTAATGGGGGATGCTAACTACACTGCGACGGCAATGAGTTTTAGCATAAGTTTAAATAAAAAAGATGATGATGACAAGGAGCGAAACAAAGTGATGAACTCATAAAAATCTACATAGCAAAACAAAGTGGTCATTAAAAAACGAAATTAATCTACTCTGGTACATTTGTCCTCCTATTTGTTCTATATAATTATTGTGGATAGCTCTATATAGTTGAGTCATCTACAATGCTAATAAATATTCATGCTGGCCTGAGACTGGTTATGGAAACTGGTAAAAACCAAACTAGTGTAAGTCCAAGTATAAAAGTATCTCTTTAATTAGGTTAAAAAAATGTTCATAATTAGTGAATTAAATAAATTCGGTAAAAATGTCTCCAATCTGTATGAGTGAAAAAAAAATCAATTCTTGGTTTTTAATCGTCAATTTTAAGAGTTCAGTATGCAATTTAGAGCTAAAATTTGAGCGGCACTAAAAATGTACAAAACGGTTAATTGAAGGTTTAAAAAATTAAGTTTTATATTATTGGTCAATTTTGTGTTGCTAGAATACATACAGTTGGCGTAGAAGCCTATTCACATCCGTCTACTATTTTCTAAAAGCCAATCCGTAGCTTTCCAATTGAATTTTTTAAAAAACCTGCCTATTTGCGCAGTGTTCATACGCTGTTAAAATTAACAAAAACGATATCATTAATTTATACATGCAACTATATAGAGATTTTTCGTGCGATTTTGACGCCGGCTTAAACAATACGTTGTAGATTTTGGCTACATTCCAGGTAAGATATAGTGCATTTTCATTGTTGGATACAGAAACAGTATATCAAATATCAAAAGCGAGATGTAAATTTGTCGAAATTTAATGTGTAAAATTGGTAGATAGACCATTTCGGACTTGGAAAACCTTAAAATACAAAAGCCTACTGAATTTAGACCTTTGCATTGTAAATACTACGTGCATTTTACAATATTAAAATTACAAAGGTGCTCCTATTTCTATTACTACACACTTTGGACTGCTGATTTATTGAAAACGACATTAGACGATTTTGCTTTGAACTTTGAACATTGCACAACTACGAAAGATAGGCACATTCTTCTACTTATTTAACACTGTAGATTTTGAATTTTGACAAAATATTCACACGTAGCAGATACCTCACACTAAATCTTGACTAGAAAACACAAACAAGCGGAAATACAAAGCCTGCGTACCTATAAACATGCCCATGAATTTCTTAAAAAATTGCATGTTGCTCTAAAACCAAGATAATTTAAGTGATTTATTTTGTGTGGAAATGTGACCTGAACTGACTGAGCGTAGTCGCACCTGTGGGTAGAAAGAGATTCCCTATGTTTCCTGGCTGGATAGCTAATAAGCCAAGTAAAAGAAGGACCTCATTATAAGAAAGGTAAAAGGTGGATATATGGAATTACATATTAGGATGTTATTACGCTTTAAAAAGAGTAACGGTGTACATACTGCAATATGCCAGGGTACATTTAAGGGTTGAAGTCGGTCGAAGTCAATTTCGAAATACACATTTATTTACGTGAGGGTGCGAGTGTCGTGTGAACATTGGAGGAAATGAGCCATTTACTAGTGACTGGAATTGAGCATGAAATTCGCTTTCAGGAAAACAAAAAGAGGAAATAATGTAATAAAAATAAATTGTCTAAATGGATTGAATTAAAATAATAAAGCAGATACCGTCCCCCACCATCCATGCACATAGATATAGCACACCACAATATTATAATTCATATACAAAAGCTATACATATAAAAAAGTTACACACGAAAATTCAAAAGCCGGGGCCGGACGACTCCTCGGACTCGTACACTAACCTGTAATAATCATCTTTGCAGTAAATATGACCGTCTTTGGAGAAGCAAGTGATTTGATTATAGAGGAGGAGACCACAAATGGTACATTTAAGACAATCATTGTGCCACTGTTTGTCCACAGCCAGGACGTAAAACCTGTCTTTAATCAGCAGACCACAACCACCGCACAAACCATCCTCTTCCTTCAACATTTTACACACCAAACAAAACACAAAAACTTTTCTGCTCTCCTTTCCTCGAGTCCCGAGTACTTTCCTGTACTACACTGTCTGTATATATAGTACTTTGATATAGTTAGATATATATTCCAGTTTTTTTTTATTTTGTGTGTATCACCTTATGTGTCCCTCCTCACCCTTATCCCTGTCCCTGTCCAGCGTTGGAGTTGGAGTTAGACTTGGAACAGCGGTGGCAGTGATAGATAAATTCGAAATTGTAATAAATTCGAAGTCAGTTTTTCTTATGGTGTTGGTGTTGGTGTTCTTCAGTCAGCCACCAGTACCAGTACCAGCAGCAGCCAGCAGCTTTAGAGAAACTACTACTGACTGAGCACACAAAAAAATTACAACCAACTGACTGAACACTATAAAACTTTTACATAAACTGACTGCCTTCGATTTCGATTCAACTGGGATATCGTAGCAATTTAAGAGAAGGCAATGTAATAAAACACAATATACAATAAAACGGAGTTCAATGAGACGGTCCTCGGTCCTTCCAAATTTTAAAGTTTGAAGCGAAGATTTTTTTGTCCCCTGGTTTTTTCGCTTATCACAAAATTACAAGCTTGCTTGCTCTCGTTCTTGTTCTCGTTTTGATTTTCTCGTTGAGTTTGTTGGAATTTTTTTATTCTACCTTCTGCCTTACGTTTTAAGTAAGTAAGTCATAAGATTAACAAAAAAGTTGCTTTATAGATTTTGTTCGAACAGAAACAGAGAGCCTGGGTCTGGGTCTAGGTCCTGAGTTAGTTTTCTTATGTCTGGAGTCTAGACGACTGGACGACTGGACTGCTTTCTTGGTGTCTTGAATTTAGCTTGTTGGAACAAGTCACTTTTATTTTACACCACGTATTTTACCTCGTGGATTTATTTTAACTTCTTACTTAGAGGTAGGTAGGTAGGTAGTGCTGAGCTATTGCGGGTTTGTGGTCAGCATTCAGTCAGTAGTAGGGTTGAGAAAAGCGCGATACGATACGGTTGAAGTTGATAATTCAAAATTCAATAGTAAAAGCATCCTTCCTCGTTCTCATTGAGGTTTTCTATTTATCAATTTATGACAATCTTATATTTGAACCAAAAACCGAAAACCTCAGTGCTTCACCACGGCCATATGTCGATGTGGGTGTCGATGCGGATGTCGAGCAGCTTCATCAGCGGTAGCGATATGGACGAAGTGGACCATATACATTTTATAATTTATCGAAATCGAAGCGAAGGAAGTTGATCAATTACGATTTTATTTATAGCGTCACTTTTCACTTCGAAATTAACTTTTGGTCAGAGTATTGAAAGGCGGGAGAGGAGAGGACTACTGATATTTTCGTGCTTCTTGCCGCCTTTTTGAAGTAATGCAATCGGAGAATCTATTAGTTGGTAGTACCGGTGGGTAAGAATGTTATTCATGTAATGACTGGGACTGGTATTCTTTTGCTTGGTGATGTAGCTTCGGATTTCGATGAGTTGGCTGACATTCTTGCAAAAAAACTGTAAATAGAAAAACAATTAAATTTGAATATACAATTTGTTACAATTAATTTTATAGGGGGTGATAGCTATCTTTATGAATGGCAGTATAGGTGGATACCGACACCGAGTGCTAGAAGATCGGACCCCATTTATGTTAATGAGCGATATGTATCTTTATAACAGTATCTTCTGAATGATTGTTGCCTATGTTTTACATACAAATTCAAAGCATACGGTTACATGTAAATTATGAATTTTTTATTTTTATTAACTGTGTAAAATAAGTTGTGTGCACCCTTTGCATGGTACACCTTGAGCAGCTTGAGCACTGCACCTGACAACCTGACAGCCCTGCAGTAGCACTGTTATAACTATATATAGTCAATCTAGCGAAGTACCGAAGACGAAGTCAAGGTACTTTAATAGTTTGCTTTATTTTATCACAATCTCTAAAATCAGACGCTAAACTGACGGGACGGAAGGCTGGTTTTTGTTGTGATTGTTCATTCGTTTAAATGTTGTTGTTGTGATATTTTTACTGAAATACTGTATAATAGCAGTCAACGACAGTCAACAGGGTTGTGGCCTTTTTTATACAATTAGTTGACTTTTGACTTTGATATTTTAAATTGGGGTACGTATACTATTATAATGTACCTACATTAGTTTCAGAAATAGGTATATAAATATTTTTGTAAAAACTTTTCTTGTTATTGTTTCAAAGTTTTGCCTGCTTAGGATTATTACGTTTGCGTATTAATGGGAAGGGGTACTGTATGGTGTGGTAAGGCATGGGATGGTGGTGTTTATTGTTGTCGTGGAGAGGTATTGTTGGAATATCGTTATCACATCATTCCGTTCGCTTCGGTGAATGTGAATTCAGTTTGAATTGTTCATACATCGTATCCTTTGACACGCAACCCTTAAAACTGACGACTTTCATCTAACTGCCCCATCACATTACCACCATCATCACCACCACCACCGACCACGAGAACCTCCACCACACCACCACCGGTCATATACTCATAGTCCATGGCATGGTCTGTAGAACCAGTACCAGACCGACAATAATTGAAAATGGTAACAATGGACGAGTGGTAAGCTTGACACATTACATATCCTCAAGTCAAAAGTTCGTCAAGTAATTGAATTGAATTTGGAATCACATGTCTTTTCCTTCAATGTCGACGTCCACAGTCGACAGGTAAAAAAATGGGAGAGTGGAAAACAAAGTCAAAAGTCAAAGTAACAATCGTAACCGTCATCATATAATCCTGTTGAAAAAGCTTTACAACGACAAACGATATTATGAACAGTGTATAATATAGTATTATCAAAAGTATGAATAGAAAAACAAGTCAACTGCTATATGGATGTGCATACAGATTGCAGGTATTTCTGCCGGTACCGGTACCGGTTACCGCGTAAATCCAATAGCTGCCCACCATCACTACAAAAACAATATTTTAAGGTTTAAACTCCACACGAATCACCTGCTGTATGGTTACAAAATATAATTTTTTAAAAATAAATCAAAACTTTAAATAATTATTACACTAAAAATTAAACTTCATTTTCAAAATATGTTAATGAGCTGATTAACTTTTTTTGACGATTAGATGATTAGATGTAATTTCCATTCACAGTCAACTGCCGCGAAACTGTCAACACTAGACAGTAATTACGTGTACGTGCAACGTTGAGGTTTTTACTCTATTCATTTCCTTTAAGTTGCTACTGGGTTTCCTATTTTTAATGAGTGCATAGGTAATTATTATAATTTATGCTTGAAATAAGTATCCTGCAAGTCTGCAGGTTAATACTGCATGAGTGGCATCAAAAATCAGACTCTAATATCGGATATATACGTTTGAATTAACACTGATAATAATACTGATATACAGCATATCAAAGACTGAACTCAAGCCGCTGTAACCAGTAACACAGTTTGGCAGTAAGGAGGGAGCGGAATTAAAACATTTTTAAACGAATTTAAATAAATTGTGAATTAAAACTAAAACAACTGTTAAAACTGCTGATATTGAACGAGCAGTAGTCATACACTACAGTCAACGGCGAAGGAATATAGGAATATTGAACATTTTTGACGATTTAAGAAGCTTTTTCTACAACCATAACACCATAAAGCATAATAATATATATCGCGAATACAAACTGGCAATATTTTTAAATCCCGACGATTAAGTGTTAAAGTTTGTTTGAAAACTTACCTATAAAAGACCAGACCGATGATAGTTAAAAGCTGATCTCATTAATGAAACGCTAATTGACAAGACCGCTACCTGAATGTTAAGTGAACAGCGCCGCTTCAATGAATTGTCTCAACCAAACTATCAACTACAGTCACGAGTTGATCCAAAAAACCGATTATCCAAGATTGAAATAAACTAAATCCAATTATCCAATCCGTATATTACGCAAATCAACAACTAATCAGTCACAAACAGATCATAAACGTCCAGTCACCACCAGTTGCCAGTGTTTCCAGTGCTGTTGGTAAATATCACTGCACTTTGTCAACTTCACATGTACGTACTATTTAGCTTCCAACATGTCACATGATGTAACAGAATTCCCATAATTATCAGTCAGTTGTCCGGCCGTAATGAAGCGTGTCAAGTTTTTGAAATTTTATGAAATTGAAGTTAACTGCTCACTTTCAACTGTCTGTCCACCTTAATATGTAATAGCACTAATCAAAGCTGACACTACTTTGAGGGTTGAAGCAAATTAAGTTGGTTTTCACTTTGACTGTCAACTGTTATTGCCCACTTACAACTTCAATCTAATTTATCAACTTTTTATCAACATTAAAAACTAACCACAAAAAAGGAAACGTCAAAATTAATGTTGAATGTGATTCGTGATTAGCGATTAGCCAGTAGGTTGTAGGTGGATTTTAATTCGTTCGTTATCGTTGTGTCTTGTCGAATGTCTCCTTTGTTAGTCAGTGCGATTAACAAAATGAATGATTAAAGACTGACTCTCGTTCATTTTCGGTGTTCGGAGAAGGGAATAGATCCACAACCAAAGACCGAAAACCGACCCGCGGATCCTTATCCGTAGCCGTAAAATCCGTTTCCGTTCCGTATCGGGAGACGACAATTGACTGACTGACTGACGGACTTCCACTTATTACTTAGTTGTTGGTTGGATTGAGCGGTTCCCAATTGACAACAAGCACAAGACGACCGACGAATGACGAAAAATCTGGAAACGGTACCAGTGCCGGTAACGGGACCGGAACCTCTTCTTTTTTTTATTACTTTCGTCCTTTTTCTCTAATGGCTAATTGCCATTACCAATGCCAACTAACTTTAACTTACAACTGGCTGACGATAACGACGACGACGACAAGTGTTGTGACAAGTGACAAGTCAGCTCAGGAACTGTATAATTGTAACAGAAATAAATATTGGAGTTGGTATTTGTAAGAAAGCACACAATTTTCCAAGCAAGGAGGGAGGGCGATTCTACATAAAAATATGTTACTAGTCACTGTAAAAAAAAGTACAGCAGCCCTTCACACACAACTCCTGGCCGAATACTAAAAGATTTTGCTAGTATTGAAACACTGTATGTTTTCTCACTGGTGTAGTGAGCTGAGCTGGGAGAGGAAAATTGTGTGGGAAGCGGAGAAGAACTTTTGTTCAGTGTTCATCTCTCATCCTCAGTCGTTTATTTTCTCATAGACTCTCACAAGGCACATCCTAAAATGGGGCGGAGCTAGGACAAGCGCACTCTCAGTCAGTTCATTTTACACTTTGTGATTTACATATTTTATACAGAATTCTCTTCACTGGCTTCTGGTTCTGGGTCTGACTTTTGAATGATTTTATCATCCCTGGATTTTTTATCTGTTTTTTGTCACACTGCAGGCTCCCGAAATGCGGATTTCTACTATGCAGATTGCAGATGAAATTATTACTATGAAGCCCTCAGTTTTACTGTAGACTTTATTTTGATTTTTATCAGCAGAAAATTCGAATTTTAATTTCAAACTTGAAGTGTAAATGCATGCACAAAATTAACATTCCAAAAATTAAAATTTTGTCAGTAAGCATATGAATCTGCAGTGAATGTAGTAATGACTTGGTTGCAAAAGTGACATGGAAACCGGAACCAGAAATCTGGAATCTGGAAATCTTGAATGTCGGTTGGTGGTGGTTCGGGGCTGTATGCATTGAAACACTGCTACGTTTAATTGCACTAATTTACCACATTTTGGCGATCCTCTCGTACAACAATCACTATGCATAACAAAATGTTATTACTTACACGCCATTTGTTCTACTTATCTAGTTTTTGAAAAATTAAAGTATACAGTTGTACTTGTTGACGCTATTGGCTTAAAGCTGTTTAAAGGACCATATAGAATCAAGAATAATTGATAAATGTTTTTACGTAAAAGATTACATATCGTCGTTTGTGAAGAACCAAAATGACCCATATCCAATTTAAGCTGGAATCAAAATGAGCTATGCCATAAAAGCAAAAAGAAAAACATAGGTAAACTGTTAATTCAGAGTTTTTGAAAAATGTAAAATGCTCTATTTACTATTTTTTGAAAAGTGTAAAATGTTCTATTTACATTTTTTGAAAAGTGCAAAATATTCTATTTACATGTTTTTGAAAAAGTGTAAAGTGTTCTATTTACATTTTTTTGAAAAGTGCAAAATATTGTATTTACATGTTTTTGAAAAGTGTAAAATGTTCTATTTACATGTTTTTGAAAAGTGGAAAATGTTCTATTTGAATTTGTTTGAAAAGTGTAAAATGTGCTATTTACATTTCTTTGGAAAGTGCAAAATATTCTATTTACATGTTTTTGAAAAGTGGAAAATGTTCTATTTATTTTTTTTTTAAAGTGTAAAATGTTCTATTTACATATTTTTAAAAAGGTGCAAAATCTTTTATTTAAATGCTTTCAAGACATGTTTCAATATTGTTGTGGATAGTGGATATTGTTTTTAGCTAAATATTGATATGGGTCATTTTGGTTCTTCACAGACGATATTAGAACGCTCACTGATTTACGTAAGTGTAATACTTATTATTCGTATGAAAAAAAAACAGAACTAAAGAAAAGATACAAAATATTTTGATTATTAGCAATATTTCGTTACCAACCAAAACCAAAGCGATCTATTTTCCCCTTTTTTTACCTCCGATTTTTTTTGTAGGTAGGTATGGAGACTGAAGAGCTGAAGACACTGGGCTGCCTCATTAAATGAGCGTAAACGTCATGTCGTCATGGGATAGTAAACGTAAATACTGTAAACTGTAAATAGTAAAAAGTATCCGAGAGAGAGACAGACGATGCATACTGCGCTGGGAATTATATCTGTAGTCTGTAGGAGCAAATCCCAAATAGTGATCCCACTGTGAGATGATCTGACTGACGACGAGTAGAAAGCTGAAAGCGCCTCCTCCCTCCCTATGCATGGAGCCTCATCACCATCAAAAACCGATATCTACTAACTACATCTCTCCAGAAGTACTCCCCGTATTCCGTTTCCGTATATAAAGCCATAGAATCCGAGAGGCTGAACACTGACTGACTTGGACTTCGAGATTACACGTACGCCGCACCACTCTCCTCTCACCGGGATCCCCATCCACATCGTTTATCCTTACACACGAAGTACTGACGAGGAACGCGGAACAAAAACAAGCCCGATTTACTACACAATATATTTACATATGAGCAGGTTACCTTTACAGGTACAGGTACAACATTATAGGCTATAGCGAAAAATGAAACTATATCTATGATATATATGGCTACTATACATAAGGGATCAACAGTGGCTCTGTGCTGATCGTTCGCGACTGAATTAATCCTCAACCTGTCCGATCTGGTATTGTCTGCATACAACTTATCCGATACAACTTGTCGCTTACAACCTGGCACATACAACTTATGGTCGATTCAACCTATTCCGATTTAACTTATTCCGATACAACTTATTACCGATACAACCTATGGTCTATTCAACTTATTCCGATTCAACTTATCCCGATTCAACTTGTGACCTATTCAACCTATGCCTTTTTCAACTTACGAACCTTGGCTTGCGTTGGAACAGATATGAAATACGGTGTACAAAACTATCATGAGTGAAGGGCTTACACAAATCAGTGGTAAAAATCATAATACTTAATAATTTATAGAAATCTAAAGATAGTTTAAAAAAGGTTTATATTGCAGTAAAAATCAAAACATTCTCTAAACATATTGTGAACTATACCACCTCCACGTCTATAAAACTATAATTATTTACAAGCAAATTTAAATAGACGGAAATATTAATATATTTGCTAATACCTAATAGTAAACAAACGCCAAAAACTAATGTAATAAAACTTAAAATTATAACCTTTGAATTTCAGTATAATTTGAAGTAAAATATTGCAGTAAAAATCAAAATATGCATTGGGCTTATTATTAACTATACTTTTATAAGCCATATAAAACTAATTATTTACAAGTCAAACATTAAATAAAAACAAAAGATGTACTCACTACGATGTAATAAGCAAAAGTAAAAAAACAGAACGCAATGTATTAAAAACTTCTCTAAAACTAAATACTAACAAGTATAAAACTAGAAATCGAGATCCAACGCAAGCCATATAAAAGAAGTGCATAAGTTGAAAGGGGCATAGGTTGAATAGGTCACAAGTTGAATCGGGATAAGTTGAATCGGAATAAGTTGAATAGACCATAGGTTGTATCGGTCATAAGTTGCATCGGAATAAGTTAAATCGGAATAGGTTGAATCGACCATAAGTTGTATGTGCCAGGTTGTAAGTGACAAGTTGTATCGGATAAGTTGTATCATGGTAGAACCGTCCGATCTCCGATCTCCAATGAAATAAATAAATGAAATCCGAGCCATCGCCGTCGTCTCTCGTCTGTCCGTCCCGTGTACTTACAACGTGAGAGAACAAATTCACGTTATAAATCATAATCCGGTTTGTTTCGTTTAAAATGTTCTAATTCTATACACGTATCAGCAGGTCTGATCTTAATACTACTTTGTAGTATGTGTACGTATTTGTTGCTATGCGGGAAGATTCTGTCGACCTATGAATGAATTGTATCTATCTATCTATAAAGACCTCTACACATTTTAAATCAGCGCTTGACATTTGCTTGTTGAGTTGAGCCGCCGTTTTACGTAGTGGGGGCTGGAAACTGGAGATTACAAGGGCAAAATTAAAATCAAAGCAGAAAATGTTTTAGATTGTAGACTTTTTTTTTTCTGTTAGGATAATATTCAAGTTTATTCAATAAAATTTATAAAAAAAATTTTAACACCTCATGTAATTAATATTTCCTGCGTTAATCTTTGCTGTAGACTGTCATAGGATAATATTGCAACAAATTTGTTTTGAGATTGTAGAAAACTTTCAATTATTAGGTCCACAAATTTTCCTTTACTAATATTTAATTCAGCCCAGTTAATCGGTTTTTAAAAAATTATTTCAAAAGTAAAATTCAATTTGTAGTATTTTATCTTAGTTGAACGCCGCTTGAAACTATTTTTAATATTAGTTTGCTGATTGCAATACAGATACTTAGTTTGTTTTCACTGACAGTAAAAATTATTAAGACAAAGTAATAAATCCATTTCCGATAAGAACTTAATGAGAACAAAGAACTTGCTAAACTTACTATCTACCTGCTAGATTGGCAAACAGCACTGCATAAAATATGCAACTGTTATGATATAAACAGACACGTACATGTATTTTTTTAAATTGAACTTTTTTTGCATACACAAAAAGCTTGTAGAATTCCTTAAAACTGAATCGTTTCACAATTACCTCAAACAATGTTTAAGCTTTAATACAAACTTTTAAAATCTAATGCTATACTTGGAGCTAAAATAATTTTTTTTTAAACTTCCTTCTGATTTTACTAACATTATAAAAATTTTAGAAAAATGTGTCTAAAAATTCACAATGTTTCTCATATTGTTAAAATTGTACATTTGTTTTTGCTACCAACACCATTTCAAACTCGAATAAATGCACTATGCACTACTGACAATACTGTCTGCATCTACGTACTGATTTACCCGTATTTTTCCTAGCTCTGCCATTATGCATCTTCGAACATGTTAAAAAACCAATTTTTTGCTACACATTCATATACAACTAACTGCTAACTACCGGTTCGTCTCTGTCTCTGTCGTGTGGCATCACATGGCTAGATAATCAAATTGTCGGCAGATACTTATGTAGGAATGGGAATAATGGGGATGACGATGCAATCCATTCAAAATTCTAAATCTCCCTACAGCCCCTACCAAAAGACCAAAACCATAACCAACTAACAAGGTAAGCTGTCCAGCACCAGAACCAGAACCAGGCACCAGGACACATCACAAAACAGTAGACAGACGTGTTCCTTATACAGTATTACCATTACTTCCACCATATGCCTGCATGCATGAATTACAACTACCTGCCTATATGCGCCATATAGGCCCAAATCAAAATAAATGACCACAATGATAAATATGAAACAATTTTCCAAAATTAATTCAACGTTCCACGTGACGAAAAAAACATACACAACGTGGTGTGGCGCGGGTTAAAAAAAACATTGTAAAGAATGAAGAGTACGGAGCCAGACTGTGTAGTCTGACTGGCTACAACGTACAAGACAGTAAGTACCTAAAAGTACGTATATGGATATAGATAGAAGGTTCTAATTCTTATTCTAATAATATTACTAATGCAGTATATTTTTTTTACCTAAACCTTTCTGTGTCTGTCCGGCCGGTCCGTCGGCAAAAAGGTAAAAGTAAAACTACACAAGGATTTTGGATGGGCATGTACATACCCTGTAGATATATCTCTTGTAAAAACAAGAACAAGACAGAGCATGTAGACTGAAGAAAATGTAGAAAAAAAATGACACCGTGTTTTTTCCGAACCTAAAGCCAAAACCAAAAGCAGCAATTCTTATAGTTCGTATATAGGTACTTACATTAGTAACTTACTAGTTAGTACGAGAACACTGTGGAGTGAGACAGTGAAATAAAAAGAGCGTTCCAATCCAATGATGCCGAAAAAAATTATTTGATAAGTACCTGCGTCATATTATACTATGTATGTACAAATGTCATAATAGCTTATTAAGCAGGGGCTATTTTAATTTTGAATTGATTTAATTGTAGAACATTTTCATCGAAACTAACTAGTAAGTTTGAGCCAATCAACCAGTTAATTCCATTCAGTCCAAAACTAACGCTAAATCAATGACTAACTGTGAAATATTTGATGTGAAGTTCAACGTCGTTTTGGAAAATTTGCGGAACTAACTTAGCCTGCTCGTGTAGGTAAGTTTTATTACTGGCACTGATGAAAAAAGCATTGATTAATTATAGAACGTAATATTATACAGTAATATTGTTTTTATTACACATTTTGTTATATGTATCGAAGAAAAAAAGCACGAAGCGTGGAATCCCACGGAAATGGGGCACTAGGAAATATTTGTTAAAATAGGCCTCACCTTGTAAGACTGAAAAATGCTTTATTATTTACGTTAACAAGTTGAGGACAGGAGAGACAGGTAGTACTTATATTTGGTGCTATGGTGCTGGTAGTAGGATGGTCGATCTTCTTGTGCCGTGGCTCTCGTCCTCGTCCTCTGTATTGGAATGGAATTAGTAGTGAAATTGGTGCTGGTCTATTGGTATTATTAACTCATGTCTTTCTCTCCCTTTAATTCGTGGCTGCTCAGTGGACGGAAAAGAATGAGGGATGAATGAGAGCCAGTGCCAAGTGCCAGGGCAGGAGCCACATATGTACCCAATTATAGACGGAGACAGAAAAAAACTGAAAAAGATCCAGTCAAGGGATTCTCAATCTCAAGTGGATTTCTTGTTACTCTTTAGATAGGTACCTATAACTCAGCATTGAAAATTAAAACAAGTCATTTGTTATCTTCTAGAATGAAAATGTACTATCTACATTTGTGGGAAAGGCTATTATGTATAAATAAATTTAAATTAGGTTCTATCT
Source organism: Dicyrtomina minuta (assembly GCA_949802685.1). NCBI lineage: Eukaryota > Metazoa > Arthropoda > Collembola > Symphypleona > Dicyrtomidae > Dicyrtomina > Dicyrtomina minuta. The sequence continues at coordinate 134,838,172 of OX461808.1, read as the reverse complement.
ACTTAAACGCCGCTCAACTTTTAATTTCCATTGCTGCATGTCAATGTTGCATAATTGAAGGAATTAGATGGTTTACTACGTCACAGACAGCATATATTTATGCATGTTAAAGTTAATTTTACTGTGCAAAGTTTTGAAAATTTTAATTTGAAAAGTTTGATATTGTGCTGACGGCAAGAGTCAAAAACGCTGTTTTTAGATTCTTTAGAAGATGAAAAATGTAATATCTAACAATAGGCTGCAGTATTCAGACGTAAAACGAGATATTCGTCTTTGTGAAAATACGAAGCACGGTATCTACAGCTTTTGAAAGCCAAAAAAGACTGTTCACACTTCAGGGATAATGAGGAAAAAACTATATTTACGCTTTTTTAGAAGTGCAAAAAACTTTATTAACCCATTTGTAAAAATGTAAACTCTTAAAAGTACAAAAATAATATCAAAGGTCCTCAAAAGTGAAAAAACCGATATTTACACGTTTTTAAAAGTGCACTAAACTAAAGTACGCTTTAGAACGTGCTCGACTCGATACGTTTCTGTTTAATAAAGTTGGAAAATATTGAGTATCTCGCATCAAAGATTTTGTTTTAAAGCGTGAAAAACCCAACTCGGCGTTTAAATTTAACACATGGCTTATACTGTTTACACGATGGTTCATGCTTTTAAAACCAAAACAAAAAATAATAATATAAACCAATAAATAGAGTTAAATAGAACTATATGTATTCAACATACTGAAAAAGCTGCGAGCTAGATATTTCATTTTGATTTTAATACTTTTACTATAATATCGTACGGCTTGTTTCCTCCCTCCCTTTAACCCGACCAAATACACACATAGATATGTAATACCAATCCCAATCCCTATACTAATAATACCTTTTCAGTCCTACTATTACCAACTTACGACACACAATCCAATATTAGGCTGACTTAAACTGATGTGCCTTCCCTACACTCAAGATATCGGCTTCGGTCCGGAGATGAGATCGAGATTCAAAAACACAAAACAGAACCAACGATCGACGACGACGACGACGACGAACGCTGCTGAACAAGGAGAATTTCCACAGAAAAAAAAATAAAAGAGAGAGAGAAAAACCTGTACAATAAAAATAGTCAACTCATCATTCAAAAGTTTCAACTTACCCATAATTTTCAATTTGAACCAACCAAACCATATAGCTGCATACTTAAAGGTACCACACTCATTAAAATGATACCACGGCTACGGCTACAGCTAGTGCGCAGTCTGGTGTAGAAAACATATATGTATCTATAGTATGTGTATAATAATATCTGTATTATTATTATTTTATGAATCCCTTCCAGTCCAAACTTCCAGCTACCCATACCCAGTCCAATAGCCCAATCCAATCTACTACAGTACAATGGCCAATGCACAGTAAAATACAAAAGAAAAGATCTCTCTAGAGAAAACAACATAGAAACTCTTTTTTTTTTGTAATTTTTTTTTCAGCTTGTTAGCCAGTCAATTATATTTATGACCTAGGCAATTCTTTATTTTTATTTCATTTCATATTTCAAATTTAAATGTTTTTTTTTTGCTTTCGTATTAAACTATTTTTTTTCTTTTATTTTGTTTTGCATGTGACACTTTATAACTAGGCACAATCAGATTTAGAGTCAGTATCAGGTGAGCGGTTCAGTTCTACTGGTGTACTGAGCATGCTGGATTTTGGAGAGCCTCTATTGAAGATGCTATGGTATGGTGTCTGAATTCTGAAAGATGTACCCTTTGCAAAGCAACTTATAGCACAACAGCAGCCACAGGACCAAGCACAACGTCTTTATAAATATTGAAATTGAATCCATTATACACAATAAGGGACAATATTCTGCTGCTTATTGCAATTTTTATCTTTCCAAATCTTTTAAATTCTTTAATCTCCGACACATTTCGAACTACGCAAATATTATCAATGTTTTTGGCGTTCGTAATTTTAAGCGGCGTTTAACTTTGTTCGAACGCTTATGGTTTATCAATAAGTACTAATCACCGTAGGTGAATGAATGAATGAATAGATTTATTCAAAGTCGACATGGCCTGTGGCCTACACAACTTTTAGATTTTACATATATTAATGGTATTGGGCATAATTGTATATAAATGTATCGTTTTCTTACAAATTATTAGGTTATTAATCACCGTAGGTAGTGATGTTCTTAACAGTAACACAAGGTTGACACTGACACCTGACTAGAAAAGCATACCACGCCCCGTACGTCTATTGCAGTACATAACGAGCAATTATTATTGTTCTGCATATACCAAAATTTATCGCAAGATCATAGCTTAAATACTTTTTGTTATTCCAGCAATTAATAAACTAATGTCCCGTAAACCTTCTAATAACTCCCGGGAATAACACGCTAAACTTAGCCTTGGACTTGCCGGAGTCGCTAATAATCAGAGGATATAAAAAACAAAAAACCGGCGCTTCGCGCTGGATTTGGCGGCCGTGGGCCCGAAGTAGATGCTGAGCTTCAGCGAACATTGGCTTCAACAAAGGAGCAGGATGACTTGAGTAGACTAAAATAGAGATGACTAAAATATGATCTATGAAGTAAGGATACTTCAATGAAACGGCAATGGTTACCCCTAAATATAAATTTTGCAACATTTTTTTCCATAAAATTCGTAATTAACTCGTATTTAACTAACTGCGATAACATCTGGATGGCGTGTCTAAAAAATGTTCACGTGACATCATTTGTGCGTCACCCTTCACCTGCTTACCTAATGTGAATGCGATAACATCTGGGTGGGAGTGTCTAAAAAAATGTGCACGTGACATCATTTGCGCGTCACCCTTAACCTGCTTACGTAATGTGAATGCGATAACCTCTGGGTAGGGGTGTCTAAAAAAATGTGCACGTGAAATCATTTGCGCGTCACCCTTAACCTGCTTACGTAATGTGAATGCGATAACCTCTGGGTGGGGGTGTCTAAAAAAATGTGCACGTGAAATCATTTGCGCGTCACCCTTAACCTGCTTACCTTATGTGAATGCGATAACATCTGGGTGGGGGTGTCTAAAATAAATTTTCACGTGACATCATTTGCGCGTCACCCTTAACCTGCTTACCTAATGTGAATGCGATAACATCTGGGTGGAGGTGTGTAAGAAAATGTGCACGTGACATCATTTGCACGTCACTATTAACCTGCTTACCTAATATGAATGCGATAACATTTGGGTCGGGGTGTCTAAATGAAATTTGCACGTGACATCATTTGCGCGTCACCCCTAACCTGCCCACCTAATTTAAATGCGATAACATTTGGGTCGGGGTGTCTAACTGAAATTTGCACGTGACATCATTTGCGCGTTACACCTAACCTGCTCACTTAATGTAAATGAGATAACAGCTGGGTGGGGGTGTCGAAATTTTTTTTTCTCGGATCATCATTTGCGCGTTCCCCGTAACCTGCTTACCTAATGTAAATGCGACAACAGCTGGGTAGGACGTCATTATGGACGATCCCGGAATAGCTATAACCTATAATTATACTGAATGTGTATAACATATTCCCCGCTCCCTGCTTGTCTGACGTAGCCGACCACAGACCATGGAAAACTGTGGATCAAATTGGTATTGGGTCTGTACTATAGAATGTACTTGTATTCGCAAAGCAGAACTTTAAAATTAGGTATGTATGCACGTTCTCTGTATGTTTACACTACCTAATGGTTTTTGGAAAGCTCACTTTTCTCATTTTTGACATGGGTCCAGTTAAGTGTTAATTGTGAAGAAATGAACAGTCCGATCAAATTGAAAATACAATGCAGACCTGCGCGCGCGCGCATTTGTGATCGTTTTAAAAAAAGATGAAGGTCATAGCTTGAAAGCTGTGACCTGTAGTGTACGGCTAACAGACAGACAGACAGACAGACAGACAGACAGACAGACAGACGGACGGACATGACCATCACAATAGATGCTTAAGCTCAGCATTTAAAAACCACTTCATTTGATTCAATGCTAAAAATCTCGGGAGTTATTACGGACCAGGAGTTTTAGAAGCTTCACGGTAATTACTTATATCGTGAGTGAATAATCTAAATGACCTCCTATATCTTGCTTAAGCTAGAATTAAAGCAAAAAATTCTGTAATTGATATAGATTGTAATCTGCAACCGCGGATCCAGAGGGAAGGTGGGGGGGCTAGGGGGATTTAGCCCCCTCCAGAAGGAGATTTTTTAATGAAAATTGCAAATTACTGTATGTGCTTGTTTACGAAAAATGCAAATTGCTGTATGTGCTTCTTTTTGAAAAGTGCAAATTGCTTTGTGTGCTTCGTTTTGAAAAGTGCAAATTGCTGTGTGTGCTATTTTTTGAAAAGTGCAAATTGCAGAGTGTGCTTTTTCTTTAAATGCACAAAAACATATTTTGACGTTTTTTAGGACCAAGATATTTGGTAATTGTATTTATTGCAAATTAAATTTATAATAACCTTACGCCAGCTTTTAAATATTACAAAGATGCGCCCGCAGTGTGATAATTTAATTCCAAATTGAATTTCAAAACATCTCCGTCACATCAATCAAAATAATTAAAAAAAAAAAAAAATGTGTTGCCATTGAGAGTACATAATCCATTCAAAATATTTTTACAAAACTCCCCTTCAAAACATGAAACATGCTGTACCCTCAATTTTAAAACTTATATTATGATAATGCAAAAAAATAAAAAATGTTGTTGGCGGAAACTGTTACATATGCGTTACAATACGCAAATATTCTAATTTTATGAAAATATTTTATCTAATATAAAAGATTAACATCAGGTTTGCCTATATTCGTCCTTTGTACACTATAGCAAGTAAAAGTCTATAATTAAAAACGTATTTATTTTTTACATGGGTTACAGTTGATACACCCATATTATCATATCCCGTGTAACCTAATGCAATAATAAGTAACTTGCAATCTGTCACTAATCTGCAATACTTTGTGTGCAAAAATCGTATACTTAATGCATTCAAATGTTTCTTTTAAAGAATAAGGAATTCCTTTTACATAAGAGTAACAGGTAGCAGTAACGGTAACGGTAGTTACCTGCATTTTCCTTTCCCACAACTAGATTAATTTAAGATTAAAGATTAACAAAGGATTACAAATTTTTGTAGATAATAGGTAATTTGCATACAATAATTATACATGTATTTTGAAATTAGGGCTGTCACTTGGATCTAAACCACGATTGTAGTTACAATAATAACAGGAGTAATATTTGAAACAATATGTAATTATTATCTACAGCTAAAATAACATAACGTATTATAAACTTATGCATACTAATTTTACATACACCTGCTTTTTCGATTGCCTTTTTTTGCATTAAGGATTCACACTTTCTATCAAGTGATGTTGTGTATAAATCGTATGTGACGGAGGAATGACTGAAGGATGTTTTGAAAGCGAAGGAAAAAGTGATGTTTCAGTCCATCAATTCTCGGTCCAAAAAGTTAAAGCACAACATTTAGTGGATGGGGACGAGACCAGCTTTAGAGGCAGTGGCAGCATCTGTCGGCAAAGAATACCACTTTTACTGATCGTTACGTTACTTGAGACGTAAATAAATACGTACTATGTACCTACACTATTTATATACACTCAAATAGATATTGTAATTAATGCATACATAATAACTACGTCTAGAAAAAAAGAAATTAATTTCACACTTTAAATTGTTAAGCCACATACCTATTTAATTTTGCCCCTACGTATTTTGCAACTAATTTTAGATGGAAATTGTAAATATTTTGCATTTCTGATATAATGTATATTTATTTATTGTAATTAATTTATAAATACATTATAGTCACTTGTAGCATTATTAAAAGTGTCCATTATTTTGATTTATTATTATGTATACTTTACATTGTATAATTTGGACTTTTATGACCCCTTAATAAACCAGTTTCAAACCTCATTGTACAGTAACTACGTTTGTGTTTAGTGTATGATGTACACCTAATTCAGTAATACTTACTTGATATGCAATAGGCCAAAAGTATAAATGATCTATACAAGTATTGCTAAATTGATTTTCAAAACAAATTCAAGCGGCGTTAAAACATAAAGAAATGACAAAATTAATATTTGTTATTAGTTTTTAAACCCTTCTAATTTTTAAAGATTTAGTTGTTGATGGGTTTAAAATGCTAAAAGTTAAATCTAGTCAATTTTTTTAACTTGACTTGTAAAAGGGCCTGCTATTATAGGAAATACAGTACATATGTGTACAGCAGTGATACATATTCTTGTCGGCATTCTTTTGTACGATGGAAAAATATGTAATTAGTTGGAACCATATGATCAACAACATCAACACTGCAAAGCAATTAGCAGTATTTACAGGTTATAATTATTGCCAAATAAAAATTAGTTAAGTCCTTTTTATTTAATGTCAAATATGAGCATGATGTACTTGAGTTAAAAGCCAGTGCCAATAGTTGATATTTAAACACTGTCAGTTCATTTAATTTTCTTTGCTTAAGAGTTCCTAAATAAAGTACATGCATGTACAAACAGATTGGTAATATAAATTTATTAAACGGGCGTTAAAGGATTTAAATGATAGGCTACAAAATAATGTTTCCTAAAAGGTATTTGTAAAAACGGATTATGTGAATTTTTAATACAAGTTGTTAGCTTAACTTAGTACATTTTTTATAATGTCCAAAATATTTACATATTGTACAATAATTATTAACGTTTTGAAAATTTCATAATATTTAAAATTTTCATAATTTAAAAAAAATTTTTAAATTTTAATTTTCAAAATTTTTAAATTTAATTTGTTAAATTTTGAAATGTTTGCCAGATTTTTTCTGTGGGTATACTCTTCATTGCTTTACGCTTTCATTTTAAATTAAAGTTGTGAAAACATAATTTTAGGATTGACCAAAAAAATCTAAAAACTGTGATTTTTGTTAGTCAGGCCATTTTGTAACCAATTCTTGGCCGATTTTAATGGATGAGGTGACAAACAAATCTCCTAGAAATTGTCTTTGTTTTGGTATATTTTTTGTTATATTCGAAGAATAAACTTGGCTTTTATAGCCTGTTAGAATCCCCGGAAATAAATGGCCCACACTGTATTAGACAATCAAGTTATTTAAAATATAGAATTTCACAACCACCCAATAAATTTTATTTTACTGCTTTTTCTCCCACCCACTGATGTTTTCTATAGTTACGCAGTTGCAATCCTAAAAACGTACAGTCGGTGTAAACGAATGGCGTGCAACTATTTATATTTCTATTACATTTTTAAGCTTTCATGAGGTTATTTTACTATGATGTACCACATCCTCCTGTATTGTCATGGCATTTCCTTCACACTACTATGCAAATCTAAAATCCTTACATGTTTTTATAAATTAGTTAGTTTTAAGTTCGAAAAAAAGCAGGTAGATAATTAAAAGTTCAGTAAGTAAAACATGACCACGGCTAGACACTACTCACTACAAGCTATAGACCAATATCGAAGGTTATACAGAACATTTGCAAAAATAATTTCACATTATATGTTTATTTTTATTTTGTACGCTATTCCATATTCCATATTTCCATAGCTAAAACATCCCAATGACTCAAATAACTTTCTATTTATAGTTTTTTATTGTTGCAGACTTTTTTAAAATAATTACCTGCATATTGCAAATTTCCATAAACTACCTATATTTAACAGTGACATACAGATAAATTTAAGTCGCCAATTTTTAAGCTGACAACCGTCTTTATTTAAAGTTTGCTAAATTTTAAAGCCGTAAATAGAATTTGCAAAATATGTACCGGATGCATTGATACGTCACTGGCATAATACAAATAGTGAAGTAGTAATTTAATTAAATTATTTTCTTTGTTACACCTGCACTATATGTATAAATTAGATGCAAACCTTAGAACCGCGATATAACTTTAGTCATTTACAGCTCAGATAAATACTTGCAGATTACTTTTAAGTTGCCAAAACATTGATTAGATATTTTTTTAAAGTCGTCAGCGTTAGATATGTATTGCGTACAAGAAGACACACCGAGTTTTACAGTGTGTCTCATAATTTTAAACTCACCCCCGATTATGGGGTTTTCTTCCCTTCCAGTAGGAATTTTTCAGCGAAATATTTTTTATTAAACGGCTAGTCACTATTAATTAGGATTCAACTTTGATTGACCCCCAGGGGTCACGCGGTTATCTCGTAAATAGTTAAAACCGAAAATGAGGTGTCTCAAAATTTTAAACTCACTTCACACTTCACGGTTTTTTAAATTTAAAAAGCATTATCTCCCGACTGAGCCGATGCAAAAATGTGAAAATTGGTATGCGTACTCTCACACTTTTTACTTATGAATAAAATTATTAACTTTGATATTCGGGTCACTGTAGCACTTGTAGTGTTAAAGAAGGTGGGTCAACCTCATGTCAACTTTTTCCCCGTTTAATAACATGGGAAAATCACGACTTGCATCACTAAATCCTTATGTATGTATCCTTAAACAGGACATAATCAGAATTAAATTGCCTACAAACAGTGTATAACACAATACTCAGGTCACCCGGGGTCACGAGAAGTCCGGGACTGGACATTACCAAAAGTTCATGGAATGCACCAAACTAATGAATATGAATAATGACGTATCGCTTAGATATGTAATGTCCAATCCCAGACGTCTCGTGACCCCAAGTGACCTGAGTATTGTGTTATACACTGTTTGTAGGCAATTTAATTCTGATTATGTCCTGTTTGTTTATATTTCAACCACTTATCATTTGCGCATGTGCATAAGGATTTAGTGATGTAAGTCGTGATTTTCCCATGTTATCAAACGGGGGAAAAAGTTGACATGAGGTTGACCCACCTTCTTCGACACTACCAGTGCTACAGTGACCCGATTATCAAAGTTGATGATTCTATTGATAAGTATAAGACATGAGAGTACGCATGCTAAGTTTCGTAATTTTATATTACTTGATTCGGATGGTATGGCTCATTTAGTTTGGAAAACCGTGAAGTGAGTTTAAAATTTTGAGACACCCCATTTTCAGTTTTTAATTATTTACGAGATAACCGCGTGACCCCTGGAAGTCAATCAAAGTCGAATCCTAATTAATAGTGACTAATCATCTAATAAAAATATTTCTCTGAAAAATTCCTCCTGGAAGGGAAGAAAACCCCAAAATCGGGGGTGAGTTTAAAATTATGAGACACACTGTACATAATAATAGATTGCAGATTTAAATTGTTACATCAATAGTCAATACATAGAGTATTCTATTATTCCAGGCCGTTGTATAATGTAAATAGTTAATTTATTCGTATGTGGGGAATACAAAATTAAATCAGTGGGAGAATCATCATAAAGAACAGGAAACTATGGTTATGGTTTGCTGTTGTAAAAGACTACCAAATTGTATTGAGCCTGCACGTATTATAAAATAAATTTTTTAAAGCTAACTTGTAGAATCATTACTGAAGAAGCAAGATTGCTAATCTCCAATAATCCTCACTAGAAGCAAAATTAGCTATCTCCAATTTTTGAATTAAATAATGCACAATTTGGTTTTCAAGCAGCTTGGCACGATTACCAATAGGAAAAGAAATACTTTTAGTTGCTTATTTTGCCGAAACAAAAAAACTCTTAATTCATTAGGAAAGGCAATCCGCAATTTTGCTTTAATAAGAGTGATATTTATAATATATTAATCACCAGTTATTAGCAAGTTCAAAGTGCTTTTCTTTGATCTTTTTTTTAAAGTTCAAAATGTTGTAGTCACGTGTTTGTGGACATTGCAAAATGTTATAGTTACAAGTTTTTGAAAAGTGTAAAATGTTTATTTGCTTGGTTTTTTAAAGTGCCAAACGTTCTAGTTACATGTTTTTGAAAAGTGCAAAATATTCTAGTCACATGTTTTTAAAATACTGCAAAATATTCTAGTTACATGTTTTTGAAAAGTGTAAAATATTCTAGTCACATGTTTTTAAAATACTGCAAAATATTCTAGTTACATGTTTTTGAAAAGTGCAAAATATTCTAGTCACATGTTTTTAAAATACTGCAAAATATTCTAGTTACATGTTTTTGAAAAGTGTAAAATATTCTAGTTAAGTTTTTTGAATAGTGCGAGATCCTCTTGTTACATGTTTTTAAACAGTAGCAAATATTCTAACTACATGTTTTGCCATTTTACAATTTGCACTACAAGCAAAATTATCTATGTAGCACCAATTTTTGCGCATTTTGCAGGTTAAAAAAATGTTAACAGACTTAAATGCGCTTAAAAGATGAAAAAACGGCAATTTTGCTATTAGTAAGAATTGGAGATGGACAATTTTGTTCGATATTAGCGAAATTTTGTTTTGTTACCTGTTAAATACTCGCCTATGGCTTGTATTACCATGCAATTCTATGAATTGTCGCGGCTGGTTCTGGATTTAGTTGCTATGGTAAAAGTATACAAGCAAAGTTTAATTTAAGTCAAAGATATTATCGTTCTGCTAACCGTGGATATACTGTTAGCTAATTGTAATCCAGTGGACTACCAGGACTATTTACAAAACTCAATGGAATACGTACTAAAGAAATCTCAGGAAACAAAGGCCATATCAAAATTCTAAAATCAAATTCCAAATTACACAATATCTTTTTTAGCATAAATACATACACATCATTGTCTGTTTCCATCAGACGGAAAACCAGAATTTTAATCGCTTCATTTTCATAAACTTAAAACCTTAAATACATTTACGCGCCAATATTTCATCTTTACCCTACATCACCTCCCTTATGGCATGGCTACATTGAAATTCAAATTCAGAATAAAAATGTTAAGGTAAAAGGAGATCTCTATTCTGAAGGCCTTTACATACATATCGTTGTAGTGATTAAATTTAAATTAATTACAATTTGTTTTATTATAAGTTGACGCAGATAATAGTAAAAGACGCCAGTTCGAGCACAAGTAAATGGCATGATGCTATTTTCTATATTTTTAAGCTACAAATTTCGTATATGTCGTATACTGTATTCATAGTTTGCAATAAATTATTGAGTTATACGTACGCACCTACCTACCAATATTATTACACATACATTTTATTATTACATGATAATTTTGTCCTTAATTGGATGGTGCTAAAACTTCTAAAGAAATAAAGGTATCCAATTGTTAAAGTGCAAAATGGGATTTAATCAGCAGCTTAATTTAGTACACACTTTACAAGTACAATTTCCGTATAACAGATATTTTAAATTGAAGATAAAATAAATAATTTTCATTTTCAAAACTCAAATTTAGAATACTGATATATGCATTTTTGAATCTAGTCAAAACTAGTAAATTAGAAGTAATTGTATTACTTCGTTTTGAGCTTGGAATACTCCAAAAGTCTTTATCGCAACAAAAGTTTACATTTATCATCAGTGGTAAAATATGTTAAATTTCGAAAGTAAACATGTTTGGAAAGTGCAAACTGCTCCAGTTTTAGTTCTTGTACATGGCACCAATAGGTATAGATTAATTTTCTTTTGAATTGAAAATAGCTGCTTTTCCAAAACAACAACTTTAGAAATAAAAACATCAACAAACAAATAGTCAATTTGTATACTACTCATCGTCAGTTAGTACAATTTGCATTAGTATAGTGTAAGTACATAGCAGATTCCTGAATTAGTTAAATATCTATTATCATACTGAAACTACTGACGGACGTTTGCCGATGGCGATTGCCGTTGATGTCATAATTTGGTTTGTTCCAGTTTCCTATAAACATGAATTCTAAATCAAATCTTTGTCCTTTAGATTTTTTTTACATTTTAGATTTTACTGACGCACTTACAACTAACTTTTGTAAGCACTTGTAAGCACCTACTTACGTATGTTCAAAGTAGATATGTTTTAACTGATATTTTTTCTTTGATTTGTGTAGTGTACTATTATCAAATTTTCCAACATTGGTCCGAACTGGTAGTTTCTTGTTTGCTTTAGTATGTAGTTAGTTTGGTTTTGGCTTTGGTTTTCATTCCTTCCTTTAAATAGCATGACATGTACAAAAAAGGACGCTCTCAAGTGTGATGGTCATTCATTTGAAGATGTAATGTGATTTTTGATGACTGATTATATTTTTCATTCCGTGTATCTCCACGTGTAGAGTACTGTGGAGCAGTTAATGACACATTACTATGTCACTTCCCCACTCTGTATTGTAATTCATGCGGAATTTATGGAGGTTATAGATGTTCTATCTCTTACGTACATATGGGCTAATTACTAGAAACTAATTTCTATTCCATTCCATTTCTATTAAGTTAGTAATTGCTTCAAGCTTCGTGTCTCATTATTCTAACCTGTTGGACTCTTCAGTGCCGGATACGGGATAATGCAGCCAGCGCAGGCAGCCTCCACTGCTTGAATGTTTTAAAAGCATGTAAATGGAACATTTTGCATTTTTCAGAAATATATAAATAGAACATTTTGAATTTTTAAAAACATGCAAATAAAGGATTTAACACATTTCTCAAAACTTGTAAATAGAACATTTTGACTTTTCAAAAACATGCAAATAAAATACTCAACACCTTTTAAAAACATGCAAATAAAGCATTTAAAACCTTTCTCAAAACTTGTAAATAGAACATTTTGCACTTTTCTGAATCAAGTAAAAATGACTTTTATAAATTTTCTAAAACATGTAAATACAACATTTTGTTTTACTAAAGAAAACCATCAATAAAATCAAAGTGATGTTTTTTGTATGGAAAAGAATTCCTGCCTAAAGCCAATTCCTTCGTCCGGCCCTGAGACTCTTGGATTTTGTTGGGCTCAAGCCTTCAGGTGCAGAATGTTCTAACTCACAGACTCAAAAGCATTTCTTCAAATGGAGAAAAAAATCATAAGGAGAATAGTTTTGAAAAAATGAAGATTAAATATTTTGCATTTTGCATCACTTGCAATTACTGACAGTAAGGCTCACCCCCATTATCAGTAATAATTACAATTGAGTATAACTCGAGCATTTACAACGAAATGTAAGGACTTGGGTCTTGCTATGTCTATAGTACTACTGTCTTCTGATATACTGGTCTCTATAATTGCTACAGGCGTACAGGTCTCCTCAATAATGTGTTGTCAGCATAGTAATATTACCTACATTTAGAGCAATGCTATTCTTGTAAATAATGTGTGGGGATCTCCACTGTCACTACTGGAATATGGAAGGAAACTGGAGTGCGTGAAGAAGACTTTCATATCTTTATCATTATGTCAACTCAAATAATTACATGGGACGAGTCCCTAGGGCCAGCACTATATAGTGTCACTTTCAAACTTTCAACAACGCAAATACATTTTACCCATGCTCATGCGTATAATTATGTATAATGTCCACGTCTTACTATAGCAAAGCTGTTACTATAAACTATATAATACCGTGCCTTACTTTTTACAGCATGTAGTACGTGCCAACATACATATTTACAGCAATGTTATTTTTTCCAAATTTGTACTCATATGATCCACTGACTTTAATGCTTAACATAAAATATGTACGCGCATTTTGTTAAATCAGTTAAAAACATTTGATACTTTATTGTACACATTGCGAATGAAGTCTCAAAATGGCATATCTCCATTTTCAGCTAAACACAAAATTTACTATCTAGAAAAAATTAAAATATTCTGATTCTATAAAAATATGTCAATCGAAGTATTTACACTTTTCAAAAAATTATAAATAAAATATTTTGAGCTTTTCAAATACATATAAATGGGACATTTTGCAATTTTATAGGCGTGTAGATCAATAGAACTATTTGCAATTTTCAAAATCATGGACATATAATATTTTGGACTTTTAAAAAACATGTGAATAAAATATTTTGCACCTTCAAAAAACATGTAAATAAGATATTTTACACCTTGAAAAAACATGTAAAAACGAGCATTTCAGACTTTTTTAAAACATGCTATAGGAACATTTTGCACCTTTACAAAACATTTAAATTAGTAACTTTACACATTTTAAAAATCTGTAAATATAATATTTTGCACCTTAAAAAATCAAATAAATAATATTTTACGCAAGTATCCAACTTAATGTCTTTTTGACGTCGCTCTTTTTAATTCTAGTTTAAATCGTATATGGCCTATTTTGCTTCTTCATGCCCTATGCACAACGCTTCGACTCATTCCATCTCACGATGTAGACTGTGCCCAGAAGTGGAACATTAAACGAGGTGAAAACGTAAACGAAAATGAGAAGCACACATTATTATTGTAATAAATAATAAGACGATAAATAAATCATAAATACATTTAAATACATACACAGGCAGACAGAGACAGAAAGTACCTCGAAACTTGGAAGCATTAATTTCACTTCCAATTTAAATTCACATCTTTCCATTTCCATCTCAATCATTCACTCGCTCACTCACACACAGGACGACAGAGGACGATCGCTAGCTAAAAGTCGACATTGAGGTGGAAGTCGAAGTGGAAACTGCATAGAATAAAGGGAAAGATAGCCATAATTTTGTAATTGAATCCTTTCAATCTTAAGATCCACTTGAGTGTTCAGTGTTCAACAGAAGGCAGTCGCAGTCGGCAGTCGGCAGTTGTTGTTCGATAAGAAACGTGCTCCTGTGTGTGTCTCTCTCTCTTTCTGCCTGTGTAGCCTATGTGCTGAGTGATTTACACTGTAGAAGACGAGCTTCTTGTTTCTTGCTTGTTGTAGATCGTGTCTCGGGTTGGATTTCATAATTAGTGTAATTATTTCCCCGTAATTACACATAATCGTCCATGGAATAGAATATAGAAATTCTAAGTGAACAATTCCTATCTGACTTCTGCTGAAGGGTTTACTTTTATATTTTACATTGACTAAGTTGGAAGTTGCCGTTGCCGCTAATGCAATATTAAGTATTACACGCAACTTTGAATTTTTGAAAGATTGGAGTTTGACGTAAACAAGGTAATTATCTAAATCTAATGGCTTTTTTTTTGAAAATTACTAATGGACTTTTATTGTTTTGAGTTATATGGAATTTCATATGCAATGCTTTAAACTATACATGCTTTACATAAAAACTGTACTAAACACGTCAAAGAACAAAACGTAGCGTTATGGCTAGAAAACTATGCTGAATTATTTTAAGTGGCAATTTTACTTAAAATTAAATGAAGAAAATAATTTATTGTAAAATGTAAGCCGAAAGTAAAAACCAAAAGATTAAACATTGTTTATGTACTTTCCCATTATAACTCACTCGGATCTTTTATTATGTTATAATAATTGAAAAGTAACACTTGGAAAATTAATTAGCGATTAAATTATTGATTTTGAAAATTATGCAATGGATAACTTATCTTATCGGTTCTTATCTAGTTACAACTTATTCGCAACATCCTAATAGTCAACTTAATAAGTTTTTGCGAAGCGGTATATATAGTGCACTTTTACATTTGCGACAAAATTATTTACCCGTAATACTAAAGCAAAAAACTGATTAATTTTTTGAAATTTTATTTGATATAAAATAATTGTAATACAGTAGCGGTATTCATGATTCCACTTTATCAATTTTTGGCGTTATATCACTTTCGCACTATAGTGTCGAAAAGCAAGGGCGATATAGCGCGATATAGCGACTATCATATGTCGCCGTGGAAACGGCAACTTGACTACATTCAATGTTTCAAACAAATAAATTTGAATTACGGTCAAAAAAAAAAAATAAAAAACAACCATAATAATTGTTTTTGGTTCGATGTTATTTATGCATCATTTGTTACCAATAGCAACAAAACCACCACGAACGTTATAACATATTAAAGGTTGGGGTGTTCAACATTCTAGACGACTTTCGCGTTATAGTGCGAAACTATTTAGCGCCAAAAATTGATAAAGTGGAATCATGAATACCGCTAGTACATTGATTATTTCACACTTTAATTGCATTTACTAAATTTGCAATTTTTTTGTATTTTGATTTTAAATATTGGCAACGGTAAATAGTGGTTGACTATGTATGAAATTGAATTTAATTCTGTATTGATTTTTGATTCATTGTATCTTAATCTGTAACAGCCCAGCAGCATGTAGAATTTATGCAAGTACCTAATTAAATAGTTAGGCACATAGTATATAGGTATTTTGGGTGCAAAATAAAATAATTTTAGTTTGTCAAAAAAGTTTGTATTACGAGTTTTAAATTCCTGTTTTTATTTTTGTATTTTCAGATTACCAAAGATACGTGATTTGAAAAACTATACGTAAAAAAGTCAAGATGAAAACAAGTGGCCTTCGTAATGTGTTCTTCCTTCCCTCAGTACTCATCTTCCTTGGATTGTTCAGCTATTGTATAGGTGAGTCCTGATCCTGGCCCTACTAGTTAATAATGGCGATAGCTTTTTTGGGTGTAGTCGTAAATGTGCATTTGAGTCACACAACATACAATTTTTTGCATCGTAACTGTCTACAAAAAAATAGGCAAAAAATAGTTGGTTTGCGAAATTTCAAGTTTGACCTTGCTCTTATGTAAGACATTAATTTTTTCACTCCAGCAGTTAGTTGCATTCACATAAAATACAAAGTGTATTGCAAATGCAAAGTACACAGTCGATTGTACAGATACCAAGTTTTAAGATTGTTTAATAATTATGTGCAGTTTCAAAGTACACGTTGTGCTAACTATTACACATTATAACTAACAATTATGTGCTGTGATTCCCATTTGTTTTTTTAATTCCATTAAATTGGAAGCCTTGAATAATGGGCTTAATTTATGTTCGACTATATAAATTATTAAAGGTGTTGTATTTTAAGCTATTGGGCTACAATTTTAATATCGGATACATTTAAAGGGGAAATTATATTTTGAAAATTGTCACAATCTAAATCAATCTAATTTACACAAAATAGATACTCAGTTTTTTTGGCAGTTTTTGTTTAACTTTGACGTCGTTTAACATTAAATCTCGTATATTAACAACCATATTTGTAGTTCACGCTGCCACTATAATCGCAACGAATTAAATAAAACGAAACATAGAATCTATAGCATCTTCTATACAGTAGCACCACGCAATTCATGACTATGAAATTATACACCATTAACCATACCCCGTACCTTACCGCACAAAAACAGAACGTGTTAAAATTGCAAACAGAAAAATGTGGTCAGTCGCACAGTAATAAAACTAAAAATTCCAATAGTTCCAATGCCTTCCGATACTAAAACGTCATAAAATTGGAGGGGATTTAGATTTCCATTTCCTCCTAATCATTATCTACGTCTTCACTCGTACATGGGAAAAAATAACAGTCAAATATATTTTAAGAAAGTGTCTGTATCTGTACGTATACGCTCATATAGCTATGGGCTATGATTATATTATATCATTGAGATCATTTACAAGTCCAAGTCATCAACGCAAAATGAGCAGGGCATAATGTGTAAATGAGAGAAATTAAAATTGAAATCAGAGTCGGAGTCCAGAAGTAAATATCACATTAGTGCTACTGCTACAGTGCTGTTTTAATCAAGCTTTGACTTTGAGCATTCCCCTATTTCTTATGGAGAAAATAAATCAGGCTGTACAAATATTCATAAATTGTAATCTTGGTAATAGAATACACAACTTATACTGCCTGAATTGTAAACCATCGTCTTGGTATTGGTTTGGTTTTGGTCTTCGAGGTGACTCCCGCACTTATCGGTTTTGAATGGGTGATTAGATTAGTGGAATGCAAAGTCAATAGTGAGATGGGTTGTGCAGTACAAAGCCTAATAATATTTAAGCAGGAATGAACATAAGTATGGACGGTCATACTTATCATTAGTTACAATACAAAAATGTTATAACTATGTACATACACCCATATACAGTATATAGACACCTACCTATACATATATCCATCCCAATATTTATACACACGAATATTGGAATATCGCTATTGATTCTCAATGGAAGTTTTAAGACGTAATGAAATTTTGTTTTTACGAGCTACATGAATGACAGTGATTAAGGCTCAAGGCATTACAAAATTATCTTCTCAGATTCCCTTTCAAAGTCCATGTAGTCTGTAGTAGTAGGTTGGTTGGTAGATACATGCAAATAATTTTTTTTTTAAATCTTTCAAAAAATTAAAAACATTTACATACCATCTAAAACTTTTCAAACAGTGCAAAGAAGTCATGTGAAAACTTTACATTTCTAAAAAATTAATAAATATAAAATGGTTGGTTTTAAATTTAATTGAATTCATAAAATAACGTTAACTATGTTGTGGCAATTGGCAGTATAAACCACAGTATCTATTCTATTCTGATTTTAACTGTGAGCCTACTCATGAAACTGGAATGCTACGAAAATTAACACAGTAAAATGTATTTAAAAATAACCAGTGCCTTTCTTACTTTGCAAAAATCGTCCCAGTCTCAACATTCCCTTTAGAGACTTACAGATTGCTCATAAAGCTTACGGCATACGGCATACGGTGTAGGGAGTTACACTGTAGAACAATGGAAATGAAAAATTCTTCACGCTTTATAATAGCAAATCCTTCACAACCACAGCAAAAGCAAGAGCAACAACAACAAAAAACGAACGCCAACAACAACTATGGGACTGGGACTACTTTCCCATAAATCTGCCTTGTAATTATTTTACATTGCATTTAAGTGAGAACGGGGGAACGCATTGTTATTAGGCTAGAGGAAAAAAAGCAGGCAAGCATAGTATAGCAATAGCAAAGTAGCAAGGCAAGTCAGACACGAAAAACATTATAAAAAAATGTGTAGTGCTACAGCATGGTTCTTCTTGGGCTTGTTATTAAAAACATTTTGCAAATCATTTGCACGCAAGTTATAACCAATTTGAACTGGATTGTCCTTGTACTGATATTTGTTGAGGCAGAGAGCTTTATTACACTATACACTCTACACTGCAAGTCTTTTTGTTTTTTTTTGAGTGGTTGAAAGTTTGTAGCGGTCCTATTGGCTATAGGCTATAGGGTATAGCTTGCTTACTGTAGCTATATGCATAGTGTAAGATTGGTTTGTTATGCTCCGTGTTATGATATGATACAATCATTAAAGATGGTGACGGTGACGGTAGACGGCTTAGGCCCTTCCTAAATATTTTCGGCAAGGAACGAGCGTCTGTTTACCATTATAAAATATTTGGTGTAACTTACTCTTAGAATGTATGTAGGTACATACATTGCAATATGTATGAATAACAACACCCTTAGGGATTTTAATTAATTCAAACAAAATATATACTATACGCCATACCACTCTTACTAAATAGCTGGTCTGGCACTGGTACTGGCACTAGTATAATATGGTATGGTATTCTATATGGATTGTGCATTGTGCCTCTCCACCGGCCTCCACGTATTATTATGCAAAAAAGCAAGACCCAAAAATAAATCCAGATATTTCCAGTTTGAACTGAGCAGATAATAAATTAATTTAATCGCTGAATTCACTCTACTCATGCTGCAATAAAGTGCAAAGGATGCGAAAAAAGAAACCAGAAACCTGTCAACTCCAAAAGCTATCAATTAAAGTTGTACATTGAACTGTTACTGGTGGCTGTTTGTGCAGTGTGTGTGACGTGGTGGTGGTAGAACTTTATCACTGAAGCAGCCACTGAGCCACTGACGAGTGAGTGACTTGAGTGACTGACTAGTGAGTTTACTTTACTTTACAGATGCGCAAGTGTGTTTATGTGTGCGTGTTATTTCACAGACGTAATTACCAACGCATCCTTTTTATAAATGCGTAAATAGGGTCAATGGTCACATTTGATGTGGATGGGATGGTTAGTGGTAGTAGTGCTACAAAGTTGTATGTATCACTTAATGGAAATTGCGTAATACTGATGGGCTTTAAAAGATAGATAGAAATTCACAAAGCATGTTAATAAAAATTTGTTCTTTTTTTGAGTAGCAATTTTAACTATTGTAACGCTCTGGTTTTAATTTTAGTAAATAAATTGACGGAATACAGAAATTTTAAATAAAGAACAAAATTGGAAATATTTTGATTTGCCTTTTAAAAATGTGAAATAGATTATTTTAAAATTAAAAAACGGGGAATATGTATTGAATTTTACACACCTGAAAAACATTATTCTATGTTTCCAGTTGCAGTTACAAAAGTTTGTCAGTTATAGTAGGTCAGCGCAGCGCACGAAATGTATTTTAATTTAATATTTGTTATCCTAATAATAAAAACAAATAAAACCAATCGTGGTAAAGCTTAACGCCGGATATGCTATTTCTGGCATTTTCTTAAGAATTCTGGAAAGATTTGTCCGTCTCCGTCGCAGTAGTGGAAGAGACAACGTAATAGTAGAAAAAGCTAATTGTAGTACGCAAAATGTAATTTGAAGGTGTCAGACCCAATAAATACCCACACTATTCAAGACCCGCGCATTATTATACAAACTGCCATACCATTATTTAATTAGGTCGAACTTTTAATCTATATGAATAAAGTAAGCATTAAATATTACTTTGCAAAATATGCTGCATGGTTTAATTTCCTGAGACAAAAATCACTAGAGACTTAATACTAAACTCTTTAAATTTTTTCCAGGTTTGAAATGCTACGTATGTAACTCTGCCTTCCAGAAGGACTGTGATGATAAGATGATTCCAGACAAATACTTAGTCTCGTGCTCACCCTCCACAGCATCTCCAAACACTCCATCCACTGATAATCAGGGTGGCTCGTTTTTGGCTGGAGATGAGACTCGTCTTGTCAGATTTTCAGCACCCAAAGGTGTTAACTATACTGTGTGTCGAAAGGTCAGTACGACCATTCCCCAACAGGATAATGGAGGTTAGTTTTATTTAAGAATTTGTACAATTTTACAACAATGTTTATGTCGGTCGCAAAGTACTTTTACATGTTTTAAAAGATAATTACATAATTTAATGTTTGTTGCAATTATAATGTTTGTTTTTTGTTTTTTTATAGATAATTCCAAAGCCGCCACCGCACGAGTTTTCCGTTCTTGTGGCTACGTCGATCCAGGAGAGTCAGCCTGTAAATGGATTGCTAGCCAAGGGACCCAAACACAGTCATGTCAGTGTAACGCCGACGGATGCAATTCAGCTTCCGCCAAGACCGGCTCAATTCTCGTCTTTGCAACTTTATTCCTTTTTGCTGGAGTCATGAATTCTTTTTAAATTATTGAAAGTAATATGTGCAGCTAATTATAAAATATACAGAACTATATACCAGTACCAAACAAAGTTCATCTGTAAACAAAAAAAAATGTATTCCTATTCCGTAATCATTATTATAGCCAAATAAAAACTGTTAAATCCTCTGCAATACCTATGTATTATGTGTTTAAATACAAGAAAACAGGACGCATCACTTGTTGGTAATTTTCAATGTAGTGACGTGCCTCGACGATATAATGCTTTGAATTTTAATAATATTATTGCATTTACAAACGAAATTTTATTGCTAGAATTCTGGTGCCGAAATATTTACAAAAATCAATCAGAGCATTGAATTCTGAGATTAGGGAAACATTGCCGGGAATGTTTCCCTGTTTAAATTGAAAACTGCGTTCTTTTGCTTTTGCCTTTGCAATTGCATTATCTAAATCTAATTTGTCGTTTTTGGATATTCGGCCAGAGCACGTTTGTTCATATAGACTTTTATTAGAGGAAATGCGGTAATTTTGTACGCTTCCACTTAACTCTTTTATGCAACAAATTTAGATTACAGATGGAATCAAAACTGGAAAGAAAGATGTCATGAAAAAATCCTGATCTGCAGATAAAAATAAATAATTCTATCATCTTAACAACAAGCAATAAAAGCGCCTCTTCTCAACAGTCATACAAAAATGAGGATTCAAAACAATATGTTGGTAGTTTAGTAGGTATATACTACATTGTAACAAGTAGAAGCAACAACAACAACACAGATATGACGTCCCGTATGTACAGCATACAAATACAACACAGTCTCTTAACTAATAATACGTCGCTAAAATGAAAAACTGGTTGGGTGAGGGTGAAACAAAAAATGACATGAATTATGAGTAATTTCATAGGCCCAGAAAAGAAAGCTTAAACCATTTTGCAAAAAACTCACCTCTGCGGATTACAGATATTCAGATATCCGGTTTGTACTGGATTCTAATGGTAATGGTAAAGTCACGCAGCGAGTGCATGTTGTCCGTTGTGATAAGTTCGTACTGTATGTTGTATGTAGTTTCCGAATGATATTGTGAATTAAGTAATTCCTTTCATTCTGTTTTGTTGTATAGCACATTTACATACGAAGATATCACCCTGTTACTAATTTTGTTGGCAGTCGGCGACATTGTGTCTAGTCTCTACTGTGTCATGACATACAAACGACAACACAACGACAACTAGAACGATTACGAAGCTATTAATCAATTTAAATAAATATTAAATAAGAGCATACATTTTCCGCAGCCTAGCTCGGGTACTGTGCATGCTTTACTTGCATTGAAATATGGATGGAAAAGGGTGGCAAACTCACTATTCAGCGTTAAGTATAGATTGTAATGTTGTATGCACACTCTACAGTGCAAGCCTCAACTAGGCTTTAAAATCACAGGATGACGTCAATCTAATTTATATGCTGACTCCATGTCGTGTGAATAAAATGAAATGGCAAATCTTTCATTTTTATAATCTATCATTAAAAAAATAAAAATGTAATTGAACAGTTATGTTAGTGTTTAGTGTCTTGACAGACACAACTAAACGCAATTTAAGCAGCGACCGACTGACCCGTTATAGCATGTAGAAGTACGTGAGAAAAAAATTGTTTGAACCTACCCATCGTTTTGATTATCTAATCAATAGGGTCAGTTTTGATTCATGATATTTTGGAATATTGGCAGTGCAAATGACATATGTAGTCGAAATTAATGAGCACTGAGCACATAATAGAATGGCTATATGTTTTGGATTACTTCGCATCCACTGCATACAGAATAATTTGAATTATAAAAAACATAAGCCAATGAGAAGTTCAATTTTCCGGGTATAGCACATGTAGCATTTATGTTTTTCTTTTGCTTGTTATTTTCGTAACGTAAGATATAAGCATAAGTAATGATTAAAATAATTCTGCAAGTTGTGAAACAATCCAACTTACTATAGGGTTTCATTTTTCTTTTAGCCTTTATTACAGAAATTAAATTCGGTATATCATCCTAAAAATTGTATTACAATTTTAAGCAATAAATTATTATGCCTATAATATTATGTACAATAACTTAAAAGATAAAGTCAGTTTAATATCAATCTTAAAATAATATCTTTCCAAGAAGGAAACATTGCGGGGAATATTGCCTTTCCAGGAAAATAACAGCCCAAACCTCTTACTTAAGAATTTGAAGGAGTATGCTCAACGCCGATCAATTTGAATTTACTTTGTACGTTATTAAATGCTGGATTAGTTGTAAGTTGTTGTTGGCTTGACTGACTGTGAGCAGTAAATGATATCTATTACTTACGCCGTACCCGCCACATGCCACATTTTCGTAGTTCTAAGAAAACTTGTATTTTTACCCTTGCACAAATCTCATGGCATCTAGCGTTCTAAAACTTCCTGTAAAACACTCTGTATGTCTTACCACTGCAATATAAAATGCTGGGGTTATACTCAAATCATGACAATTTCAATTAAAATTACTTTCGATTACTGGCGGATCCAGAATTTTGTCTTAGCCCAAACCATTGCTCTAACTTGAACCTGCTGCATGTCGTTTAATATTAAAAGTTGAATGGATCCTCTTAAGACTGCTGATGATGAAATTAGCGTAGTATTATTTTAAATCTAAAAATCAAACTATCGTTGAATAAATATTTAAAAAAATGTTTTTACAATATTTTACAATAAAAAACATAAATAATTCTGAATTAAATTTAGAAAGTCTAAGTTTAATTTTTTAAATGGCTAATGGAATTCACAAAATTTTCATTTTAGCATTATCAACAAAAGTAGTGGTTTAGAAACCTTTAACTCCATTTAATATTTGTTTTGTTTCTTTTTTTGGCAATATCTGAAGGTTTGATATCATTTTTGGTGCTAAATAGATATTCAAAACATATTTTATGTGTTTGTGATTAGAATAAAAAAAAGTAATAGTGTAGTGATTTCTACACGGATAGGTTTTTCGAAAATTCTAACTCATTCCGTATTCATTTATGTGGCAACTGGGAACTTAGACAAAAACGCGTAAACAAAGTTTTACGCAAACAAATAACAGAATTGTTATGCCTCTGATGTAAAATACACGACTTACAGGTGCAGGAGTACAAAATATTGAATCAATTCAAAATAAGCAAATTTTAACATTTAACTGACACGTCATAACATTTATATACTTTACATATCGTCAGTGCAGAATGAAGTTTGACCATCTCCCTTTGGGGCTAAAATGAATTATGACCATCTCCATTCTGATTTAAAAACGGTTTTGACCATCTCCATTTTTCATTAAATACGGCTGAGTTATGTTAATGATTAGTTAAGGGTTTAGTAATTCGAAACTAAGTACATTTGGGGTCATCCATAAATGACGTCATCAAAATAACCCCATTTGAAGTCCATATCGTCGGTGAAGAGTTATTCTGTCGTAAGTCCAGTGCACAACTAAAATCATTTTGTCGCAAGTCTATTGAATTGGTAGCTACTGTCGAGGTCGCTTCCGCGTTTTTCTATGCATTAGGGGAGGCGGGGGGGGGGCTGGGGGTGGTATGTTCCTTGACTTTCTGTATTGTTCTCATGACGTACACTTAGGGGTCGTCCACAAAAGAAGTCATAAAAATTCCATTTCCAAAATTTGCAAAATGTTCTATCTACATGATGCTCAGAAGGGCAAAATGTTCTACCTACATGTTTTTCAAAAGGGCAAAATGTTCAATCTAAATTTTTCTCAAAAGGGCAAAATGTTCCATCTACATGTTTCTCAAAAGGGCAAAATGTTCTACCTACATGTTTTTCAAAAGGGCAAAATGTTCTATCTAAATTTTTCTCAAAAGGGCAAAATGTTCCATCTACATGTTTCTCAAAAGGGCAAAATGTTCTATTTACATGTTTTTTGAAAGTGCAAAATGTTCTATTTACATGTTTATCAAATGCTCAAAATGTTCTGGAAATGAAATTTTCATAACGTCTTTTGTGGAAGTGTACGTCATGAGTGCAACACTGTCAGTAACATACCACCCCCACCTTATGCATAGGACAACGCGGAAGCGGCCTCGACAGTAGCTACCAATTCAATGGACTTGCGACAAAATGATTTTAGTTGTGCATTGGACTTGCGACAGAGTGACTCTTCACCGACGATATGACCCTTCTGTCATCAGATTACCCGTTGGGTAAATGGCGATCTTTAGCATGCGATACCTTAAATATTCAAGTAGGCTGCTTGGCCATACCCATGACGTCATTTGAGGACGACCCTTTAATTTTTTAAAACTTTTACAATGATTTATTGATGAATTAATTACATCAAATTAATAAATTCGTGCATCATTCATGAGATCAGGAATCAGTTCATCAATAAACCACTTTTACAACTTTAAACAATTTATGGGGTCACCCATAAATGACGTCCTATGTATGGCCCAGCAGCCTACTTGGATATTGATGGTATTGCATGTTAAAGGTTCCCATTTACCTAACGCGTAATCTTAATCTGATGACAGTGAGGTCACAGGGACTTAAAATGGGGATATTTTTATGACGTCATTTATGGATGACCCCTAATGCACTTAGTTTTGAATTACTCAAGCCTTAACTAATCATTAACATATCTCATTAGCCGTACTTCATGAAAAATGGAGATGGTCAAAATTCATTTTAGAGCAGAATGGAGATGGTCATAATTCATTTTAGCCCCAAATGGAGATGATCAAACTTCATTCTGCACTGACGATATGTATATTACATTACACTACAAGTAAACTAAGTTTCAACCTTCCCGTGATAGAAAAGGAGTTCCTATAATAAGTTGCTGCTAATTAATTACTTTTATTTTGTTGCATGTTTGATTATTTTAAAATTTAAATAATTAACTATCCTGTTTTATAGCGCGTATGTAATTGCAATTAATGTTGCATTTAAATGGCAAAATTTTATTTTCATGCTCTACATTCAGAGAAATTAGGGAATTATAAGCAAGGTAATTTATAAAAAAAACCGTTTGCAAAATTTAACTTCCAATACTTATTGCAAACTTAACACCACATAGCATTAATTTTTAGTTAGCAATAAATAAATTAATGTGGCAGATCTTCAGTTAGACTTTCTTGAAAGTGGGTATATACAAGATCAAAGCATAAACCCAACATCAATATGTGGTTAAAAATATATTTGAACAATTTTACAAGTGTAACACTGGAGTTATGTATGTTTTAGCTGACGTCATTTAATTTTAAATTCAAACATGCATTCTCTTATATTGCAGTCAATATGCAATAGTGATTTTATTTATAACTTAATTTTGAAAATCTGCTTTGAATTTTCAGATTTTCATTTCAAAAATTGTAGTTTTTAAAGCTAACTAAAGCGTTACAAATGTTATTGAAGTCGATAGCAATAAAATTGCTAGCCTGGTTAGCTTTGTGGTCAGACGAGAAACGCTGTACATACATACATACATAGAGCCACTTGTTTTACATGAAAAATAATCTACCGGCGCCAAAGCACTGATTGATTGATTGATCTTTATTGTGCCTGAAGGCATTACACCCATCACACAAAGTTAACAAAAACATATTTACAGTATAGTATTATTTTTATACGTAGAGATTATTCGTTCATTATAAAGCTTCTTATTCTTAATGCTGAATCGATAAAGTTATAAGTATCCATGATCATTTCATTTGATTTAAATTTACAAAATATTTTAAAGCTATCGGAATTTAGGTTTATCAGGTTGTATTTTTCTATAAACTTTTTTCTGGAGGCACTGTAATGAGGACATTTTAGAAGGAAATGTTCGAATGTTTCTGTTTCGTGAATATTGCATAAACTGCAGTTTTTCCCATCCTTGTCTCCAAGAATGTGGGTCTTTCTTCTGATTCTTATGGCGCATCGGTTGATGTTCATCATTCTGATTTGGCTCACCACCCTAATTCTGTCGATCGGAATTCTTAATTTGAGATAGTCTTCAGTATTGATGTTGTCCTTAATATTTTTGTACATAGGAAAGTTAGTTGAGGCCATCATTTTTGAAATATCTTCTTCTTGTAGAATCGATTTGTACTTATCGAGGATTTCGCCCATGTTCTTGCTTAACAGTTCTTCGTTCTGCTCCTGCCAGACGTTTGCAAATCCTAGTTTGGTTAAAACGGCTTTGATTTGAGTTGCCCAGTTAAGTTTAGCATTATTACGTTTGTAATTGTCCATGGTAATTAACTTATTTAGAATAATCTTGGGGACTCTGGAGTTATCCATCCTTAGTAACTTATACCAATATTTTATGGCAGCTTTAAATACATGAAAACTTAAGTGTATCCTCCCTACTTCGAGCCTAAGAATATGGTGCGCTGTGTTTCGGGGCAGTGCAAGTAGTCTTTTGAAGAAACTGGTTTGGACAGATTCAATATCATTGCAATGCCTGAGACCCCAAATTGAAGCACTGTAAAGTAGAGTTGGTAGCGCTATAGCATCGAAGAGTTTCAGTCTACTTTCCCATGCGTCACATTTTCCTTTTTCGAGGATGCTCCAGACCGTACCAATAGCCGCGTTGGCTTTACTTTTAAAATTTGAGCATGCTTTGTTAAACAGGACTGAGGAAGAAAAGGTTACTCCTAGGTACGAGTATTGACTGACGTTTTCCAATGGTTGTCCTTTGTAGGTAAATATTAGATTAGAACAATTTCTTCCGCATGTCGAGAATACCATGGTTTTAGTCTTGCTAATATTGACTGTTAATTTATTTGCATCACAATATTCTCCAAGAGCATTAAGTTTTTTCTGCAGGCTACCAGGGGAAGTTGCTATGATAATCATATCATCGGCAAACATGAGAGTGTAAATTCCGGTCTTGTCAGTGATGGATGTCTTGTCCAGTCCCTTATGTAGTAGAAATTCTTCAAAGTCTGAGATGAATAAGGCGAACAGGATTGGAGATAGGATTTCCCCCTGCAAGACTCCTTCTGTTATGTTAATTTCTTCCGTATGACCGTCGGAGGCTCTTACTTTTAAAACGGCAGAATTATATAGGTGTTGTAAGATCTTGACTATTTTACTGCTAATTCCTACTTTCCGTAGTTTCCTCCACAACAATCCATGGTTTACCGAATCGAAGGCTCGCTTAAAATCTACAAACGCTGCATACACTTTTCTTGGTTTGGTGTTATACGCTGGTGTAAGTTGGTTGGCCAGAACTCCATATAATGAGAAGATTTGATCTGTACAGCTTCTTTTTTTTCGGAATCCAGCCTGACATTCCGGTAGTAAATTGTTTTTAGCTGCATAAGTACTTAGACGTCCATAGATAATTTGCGTGAATAACTTGACTAAATTATTAATCAGTGAAATCCCTCTGTAGTTTTCTGGGTTGTCCTTGTCTCCCTTCTTGAATAGGGTTATTAGCTCAATTTCGCCCCATTTTTCGGGCACTTTTTCTTGCTGCAGTATTTTATTAAAAGAAGTTAGGAGAAATTCCGACCAATTGTCTGGTAGAAGTTTGAGAAATTCATTCCCGATGCCATCAAAACCAGGTGATTTATTGTTTTTTAGGTTTTTCATTGCATCTTCCAGCTCTTCTCTTGAGATTTCTTTGTCCAAGTCGTCTACAGTGGTTTCCGGGTCAACGTCCTCTAATTCGTGGTTGGTGTTATTTTGTGGCATAATATTTTTGTAGAACATTTCCCATCTTTGTCGGCTTAGTTTAGCTCCGTTGGCGCCTTTGTAGTTTAATTTGCTAACCATGGACCAGAATTCTGAAGGGGATTTGCAGTCTGCTAATTTATTTCGTATTTCTGTTTCGTAATTTCTTCTTTTGGTTAGTGTTAGTGCTTTGTAATTTTTTTTGAGTTTTAGGTAGTAGCTAACTTCGGTTTGCAGAATGAGGCCGCAGTTAATTTTTGCCTTTATTTTCTTTATTTTTGTCTTTATAAACCTACACTCACTGTCATACCATGGCTTGTCCTTAGTGTGTGAGGTTGCAATTCGCTTTACTAACATTTGGTTTTCCTTGGCACTTTCAGTTATTGCTGTCGTCAAAAAGAAGTAATCGTCGTCAACTGAAGAGTCTTTAGGGTAAGCAGATAGGTCATACTTCTCCAGACTTTCTACGAAGGTTTGTTGCTTGTCCTGATTCAGTTTTAGTTTCTTGTAGTGAGACTGAAAAGATGTATTTATATCCCCAGATGAGGTGTTAATTGACAGCCTAACAGGATTGTGATCTGACTCAATAGTGTTTAATACGTCAAGAGAATCTATCCATGGAATTGTGACAGAGTTTACAAATATTAAGTCGATTACACTGCAATTCACCATATTGTTTTCATTTATCTTATTTGGGTTGGTTTCGTTAACTCTTACGTATGTATATTTTCCTGGGATATCTCCTTGCGTTCTTCCATTCAGAAGTGTTAAGCCAAATTCATCCATAACCTTGAGTAATAATTCGCCTTTCCGATTTACTTCGCTGTCGCATGACCTTCTTTCCTCCCGAATGTTAGTATTTAAAATCAAATCAGCCATGGATATTCCGTCGTTCCCTACTCTTGCGTTACAGTCCCCTCCTATTATTAATTTACAGTGTCGGTTTGAATTAACTTGAATTTCCAATATTTCCTCCAACTCTAATAATTGCGATTCGAACAGACTTTGGTGTGTACTAAGATAGCATGAGCACACTATGTAATTTTCCTTACTTGATTTGTGGAAAGCTCGCACTATTATTAAAAAGTTGTTTTTAAATAATATGTTAATTTTTTCGAATGTTGATCTCTTTAAGAGCAATATTAAACCTCCTTTTCCATGGCCATGGCATGATTCTCGTGTCGCATTAACTTGAAAATTGTCAAAATTTTGGAAATTATTGTCTAGATTTATGTCAGAGCACGCCCATGATTCACTCAAGCCGATAATATCGTTGTCAAGAAAAGATTTTTTGTCTGATGCACTTAAATTAAAGAAGTTGTAAAATCCATGGATGTTCCAGAACGTAATTTGTATCACCGATGAGCTTGTTAAAAATTTTGAATTTGGAATGTGGTAGTTAAGATTGTGATTGAGATTGTGTGATGGGATTATTCCCTATTCATCAGATTTCGTCAACTTCTTGCCTTCCATGGAGAACTTTTCGCCATCCACAAGGCATTTGTCAAATCCTTTGACTTTAACTATTTTTCCTTCGTCTTTCAAAATTTTGATTTGGTTCATCATCTCCTTTTTTATTTCTCTCTCTTTCTTAGATAGGTTTTCACTGATGCTGTAATCCAGACCAGCTAGTTTATTTCCGTTTCGAAGCACCTCGATTGCTGCATATTTGCTTGGAAGTTGAATGAGAATTGGGGATGATTTCCCTTCTTTATTTATCAGTCTTTTTGCTGACAATATACTTATGTCTTTAATTTCCATGGTGTGTTCAATTACTTTGATTGCTGCTTCTAGTGGACCGTCTTTTTCGTCTGCTCCGTACAGAATTAAGTAAGATTTGTCCGATCCTAGATTTTTGTCCATGTTGTTGAGCCGGGTTTCCACCCTTCCGATGCGTTTATCAAATTCCATGGTTTTCTTTGTAACTCCGGCCATTGAGGATTCTAATTTTTCAATTTTTAGTTTTTGAGCGTCCATTTTTTCCCCGACCGATCTTAACTCTTTTTGCATAGTTCGGATATCTCTTCCTGTTTCCGTGTGGTTTTTTTTCACGGTTTCGGTTAGTTTTTCTAAGATTTGTTTGATTTCATCGTATTCCTTCCCCATGGTTTCTGTAGTTTAATGGAATGGCAATTTAGTGTGTTTGAATGTTATAAAACGTACAGCTCGTTGGTTTCTAACTCTTCTGATGGGAATACGTGTACCATGGGGAGGGTGCTGCCTGTGAGTATTGGATAGTGGAGAATCGATTTCAGGTTTTGTTGGGCGTGATTTATTGCACAAGGATGGGAAAGACGGTTTGACCGCTTTCGATTCTTCTACCCGTATTTTACAAATTTGTAGTTAATTCGATCTGCTTTGATTGGAACCTTGTAGCGTGAAAAATTTGGGATAGACAACAGTTTGTTGAAGTATTGTGGCTAATTTTTACCCATGGTAATTAGATATTCAATATTTTGATCTTTTCCAGCTTAAAAAGTACTTGTCGTCACTTTGAACGCTCGCGCTGAATTAATTACATCAAATTAATAAATTCGTGCATCATTCATGAGATCAGGAATCAGTTCATCAATAAACCACTTTTACAACTTTAAACAATTTATGGGGTCACCCATAAATGACGTCCTATGTATGGCCCAGCAGCCTACTTGGATATTGATGGTATTGCATGTTAAAGGTTCCCATTTACCTAACGCGTAATCTTAATCTGATGACAGTGAGGTCACAGGGACTTAAAATGGGGATATTTTTATGACGTCATTTATGGATGACCCCTAATGCACTTAGTTTTGAATTACTCAAGCCTTAACTAATCATTAACATATCTCATTAGCCGTACTTCATGAAAAATGGAGATGGTCAAAATTCATTTTAGAGCAGAATGGAGATGGTCATAATTCATTTTAGCCCCAAATGGAGATGATCAAACTTCATTCTGCACTGACGATATGTATATTACATTACACTACAAGTAAACTAAGTTTCAACCTTCCCGTGATAGAAAAGGAGTTCCTATAATAAGTTGCTGCTAATTAATTACTTTTATTTTGTTGCATGTTTGATTATTTTAAAATTTAAATAATTAACTATCCTGTTTTATAGCGCGTATGTAATTGCAATTAATGTTGCATTTAAATGGCAAAATTTTATTTTCATGCTCTACATTCAGAGAAATTAGGGAATTATAAGCAAGGTAATTTATAAAAAAAACCGTTTGCAAAATTTAACTTCCAATACTTATTGCAAACTTAACACCACATAGCATTAATTTTTAGTTAGCAATAAATAAATTAATGTGGCAGATCTTCAGTTAGACTTTCTTGAAAGTGGGTATATACAAGATCAAAGCATAAACCCAACATCAATATGTGGTTAAAAATATATTTGAACAATTTTACAAGTGTAACACTGGAGTTATGTATGTTTTAGCTGACGTCATTTAATTTTAAATTCAAACATGCATTCTCTTATATTGCAGTCAATATGCAATAGTGATTTTATTTATAACTTAATTTTGAAAATCTGCTTTGAATTTTCAGATTTTCATTTCAAAAATTGTAGTTTTTAAAGCTAACTAAAGCGTTACAAATGTTATTGAAGTCGATAGCAATAAAATTGCTAGCCTGGTTAGCTTTGTGGTCAGACGAGAAACGCTGTACATACATACATACATAGAGCCACTTGTTTTACATGAAAAATAATCTACCGGCGCCAAAGCACTGTATATAAAGGAACATTCTTCAATTTTACCTGTTTGTTATACTACATTTGGTCGCCTCTTTAAATATTCCATAATAGAATTTTGTTGCCTTTACACTGCTAAGAAAATTTTCCATTTAAATGTTTTTGGAATATTCAAAATTTTTATTTTAGACTTTTTGAACAGGGAAAATTATGTTATTTACAATAATTAGAAACAGTACAAAATGTTCTGTTTGCTTGTTTTTGAAAAATACTATTTAATCTATTTGCACATTTTTTGAACATTGCAATATATTCCATATACACATTTTGGAAAAAAAAAAAAATTTTCCATTTACACGTTTTTGGAATATGCGAAATGCTACATGTACAGGTTTTTTTAAAATGTGCAAATGCTTTTCTTTAAGTTTTTGAAAAGCTAAAATTGTACTAACTACTGTTCTAAAAGTGAGCAAACCAAAACATTCAAATTAGATGCTTTTTAGTAGATATTTTATTCTGTTTGTAATGAAATTATGTTTTAAGCTATAAATGAGAATGAGGTCATTTTGAGTCTTCATTGACGCTACAGTCGCTATAATGATTACTTATTTGTCAAAATAAAGCCATTATCGAATGTAGTACCTTTTTAATAGTCGCAAGGTATCACTTACGTTAGACGGGAGTAGCTGATAAAAGCAATGACTGCTATTGTGTTTATTATTGTTAAAATAATACACTATACAATATTATTTATTTATAAATGGAAAAATTACGCCAGTTAATAACTACTGAAACAAGATGGGTGTAAAGTCACCAATATAATTGCCTATCCTGTTAAGAAATATCTTTTTTTAATGTTTAATAATTTTACTACTAGTTTTTTATGCAGTAAATAATATTTAATTTGATTTTAACTTCGACGCATAGCAACTATCGTGTAGCCGCAAAATTACCAAATACGCATCCAGGGAATGTCCGATGAATCCCCTTGACTTTGCTGTTTGTTGGACTGAATTTGTTTTAAGTCAAGATGAATGTCACAGGGGAAATTGCAAGATTTAATTTTTTGTCGTCTGATTATATATTGATACTTTTAATATCTTGGATTCATTGGCGTGTACATTAAAATTAACTCTGATTTATCACATATTGAGTTGCAAGATTGAATTTAAGTCATGAATAATTCCCTTGTTTTTAATAAAGGAATGTGTGGGTTGATTAATTACCTTAAGTTAATTAAATAAAACAATATATAAAATTAAAATAGTTAGCGAAATTGAATTGTTTAAGAAACTTAATGATATCATTGCATTACACTAAATCCAAGTCTTATTTCTTGAATATGTACATACATACAAGATTTAAATAGAAAACATCAATTAACATTATTTATGGACCATTCTTATCAATACAAAAAATTGTGAGGACAAGGATGGATTAGAGTTTCCAGTTTCTACAGATACTGTGCGTGTATTTGATTATATGTACACTCTTTTCCAATGACTGGCAGAAGCAGAGGCAGAGGGGAAAGCGGTATTTTACTAAAACCTCGGTACAATTCCATTCCATTCCACTTCCACAGCATACGAATCTCACACTCACGCAGATCTACAACTGTTCAATTCAACACTCACATAGAAATTACATTTTAACGTACATACGTATTTTTCAACCTTTAATAACACCGAATTAAAAATATTAATTAGATTTATAAATTAACTATCTGATAGCTACTGAATTTGTACACACTGTAATTAAAAAATATTGGTGTTAATTTCAGTAGACTTGTTGTACTATTCTTGTGAAACGCAGAAGCTGTTTGCAATGGAACGCAGCGAGTTGGATGGTTGGGATGAGAAAACAAACTATCAGCACTTACCTGGCTCGGGACGTACGGTGATCACTAAGGCCGTTGTCCCAGGATGAGACCCTTCCATTGCACTTCGGTTGGGTTGACTCCTGCGATTATCCCAAACGTGGATAACTCGAGTGCGTCATTTTTGGTAGCGGGGAACTGCGTTCGCGCGGCTCCCTACAAAACAAATCTAAAATTATTTCTCCTATATTAACTATGTAGATCTACTGCAGCTTGTAGTAGTAGTGACAGTACACAAAGTAAACGCGAGACCTAAAAATATTTTACATAAAAGCAATTTGCGTACGTATTTATTTTAGTTTTGTATAGGAATAAAAATACTTTGTAGTAATTAACGGACCCGCAATCCCAGTCTAATGTACTAAAGAAACTTTAGAGCCTATAGAATCACTGATGCTTTTACAAATTGTTGACTTTGAAAATAGTAATGATTAAGTTTAAAATTAAATCAAGCTTTTATTGTGATCAGTACAGTGCCGTTTAAAAAATATTATAATTCTTCTACATACTGCAAACCTATAGGTTAAATCTGGATTTTTCTTTATGCTTGAAAGTATCCTGAATGTCACATTAATTAATACAGCCGGAATTAATGCCACGAAAGAACCAAGTAGCGAAACAACGAAATAGACATAGACGTAGAAACAACATGTTCATTTAAAAATAATCTTTCTGTGATATTCCAAGGTGGTACAGAGGTAATGATTAAACACATTATAGGTAATTAACAACCTGAGCGATTAATTGTATTGACTTTCTATATGGTACTTACACATCCAAAAATAAACCTATAAGAATGCTACATTTTTAAATAAGAATAAAAGCATTAATTACATATGGCCATACAATCGTTCCTATTTAAACTTCTTTCTGACTACTTTGTGATGCCCACACACACACAAAATTAAGGTAATAATAACCTTTAGCAGTAATAAATAATTAAGTCAAAAACTATGTAGAAACCAGTGTACTTGGCATGAAATATGAGCTTAAATAAATACCACATCGTTCATCGTTCATATTTTGTGATCATGACTCATGAAATTCCATTTATAAAATATAGGGTAAAATAAATTAATATGTTTTTATTTTGTGCGTTTACAGTTTTGGTGCAAAATACGTTATCAAATATTTAAAAGAAAAACCTATACGGTAAACAGTAAAATGGTTTTACAACTTACTTTAACTTTTTAACTGTAGACTTTTAAAATGGGCTATGGTGTGACTCCAAAAAATTAAATAGGCACCCGGGTACTTATTTGATCATTTACGGTACGTAACTCTTATCAGATGTTAATTTATGTGTTTCAAACATCTAATTTCATTAACTATGCAGTTGTAACTATAATATGTTTGCGTTTTAAAAATATACTTTTGTCAGTTTTTAAAACCAGTATAAATAACCAGTACATCCTACATCATCGTTGTAGGTTGTAGAGGCAAATATCCGTACTTTTTTCACATTTTCTAAAATGAAAATCATATTGCTCCTTTAATTTCCTAATTTTCAGGGGCGGATCCAGGATTGGGTCATGGGGGGGGGCTTACAATGTTAAGAAGATAGGAGCAGCCATCTTGGAAAATGGCCGCTCCTATCTCCGCTATGTTATAAAATCTCCTCATGGAGGGGGCTAAAGCACCATAGCCCCCCCCCCCTTGGATCCGCCCTTGCTAATTTTCAAGTTGCACTAAAGCGAGACACATGATTTTGAGTCTATTTCTGGAATTTTTTGGAAATCTAGCACAATTTTCGTCCACACATAACCAAGAAAGTTATGCTTTCGCGCACTGTAAAAATATTTATTAGGGTGTAATTTGGCTGTCGTTCATGAAATAATCGAGTGATAAATGATAACAGGATGACGCTGATAATGTTCAGAGAGAAGACAAAACAGTGAGTGGTTTCTACAAAAAACAATAACAAAATTTAAAATTTTAGCATTATAAGTCAATATACTAAAAGGATGTAAACAGAACCTTTTGCATTTTTTAAAAATATATGTAAATAGAACATTTTGAAACTTAATCCTTTAAGTAAAGCTTTTTAAACTTAGAAAAAGGTGAAGAGATCATTTTACACTTTTCCAAAACAGTTAAATTTATTATTTTTCACTGGCCAAAAAATCTGGCAAATAGAACGTTTTGAAATTTTTTATATCATGTAAATAGAACATTTTGAACTTGTCAAAAAATCTTAAGTAACATTGTACGCCAACCATAGCTCATTTTAATTCTAATCAAAAATGAAAATGGGTCATTTTGATTAATTTTGATCATTTTTTCCACGATGTTTTTATTTATACTCGAGACACTGGTCAGTCTACTTGTGCTAATAGTAGAAGTTTAAAATTAAATATCATTTTGCTCCCACTTTTAGCCATTAGAGTGGATACAAGAATCAAAGCAATTGTGTAATTTCCCAGGGAAAAAATTCAGGGACAGGCTTGACAAAATGGAGTAAAAAGTATATATGTACTGGTACTAGTCAACTGTACATATAACTTTGTACTTCTTTAAAACTATTTTGTATTTGTAATAGCATGTCCTTTTGCTACAGAAGCAAAGTCGTCAATCTGCTGCTATGCTGCTTATTCATACATTCCGTATTTGAGTACTATGAGTACTTTGCTAGCAAAACGCGTTAAGTCCATGTTGCCCAACTTTACAGGAACCGCAAATTTTAATAATCATATAAAAACGTGATTATTTTTTTGAATTTGTTTTTCCGTAACTGGATACTACTAGATGTATTAGTAGCCAAAAATAATCATATCTGGCGCTGAGTCGTAATTTTTTAAAAATGATTCAAAATTTTGAAATCTTGGACTTAACGTGTTTTGCCAAAAAACCCATAAGAGGCAATGCAAAAAATTAAATATTTGAAATATATTCAATTTTATGCTAATTTCTGTAGTATAATTGAGGTATGAATTGTACATTTCAAAAACATGTAAATAGAACATTATGCACTTTTTAGAAACATGTAAATAGAACGTTTTGCATTTTTCAAAAACCATGTAAATAGAACATTTT
This sequence comes from Dicyrtomina minuta, assembly GCA_949802685.1. Classification (NCBI taxonomy): domain Eukaryota; kingdom Metazoa; phylum Arthropoda; class Collembola; order Symphypleona; family Dicyrtomidae; genus Dicyrtomina; species Dicyrtomina minuta. The sequence continues at coordinate 134,800,679 of OX461808.1, read as the reverse complement.
GCACTTTTTAAAAACATGTAAATGCAACAGTAAACATTAAATAAAACAATCCCGCATTCTAATTTTCAATAGCTAAGTGCAAATATACTACTTCTACAGAATGTACATATGTTTGCCTAGGGATTGTCCACAATGACGTCGTAGAAAAGTATTCATTTTAGGACCATGTTCCCCCCTATCACCAGATTAATCATATTACGTAAATGACTATCTCTAGCATAGGATTGCCAAGTAGACCCACTGAACCATTCAATGACGTCATTTGTTGACGACCCCCTACGTCTTTATTTTCTTCACAAGAAACACGACTGTTCTTTGGTTCAATATCTTCATTACTTGGTAATCCATACCCTTCTGTATTATTAAAACAGCAAAGCTCCCTGATGTATCAAACAAATTGAACTTTAGTTGGCATATTGATCTGTTAGGGATCGTCCGTAAATGATGTTTTCAGTAAGGTAAAAAAATCTAGTCATGTAGTGATGACATGCTGTTGGCTGTGGTAAAGATAAAAGTTAAACGCAATGTTAAATTGATGACCTGGGGATGGATTGACCTTAAAAAGTGATAATTTGTGGGACGTCATTTATGGACCATCCCCTACGAATAGTACACGTTAATTTGATATTGAAGCGAATGACTTTCGTTTCATTACAAAAGGGTGACCCGATTAAAGTTGTAGACAAATTGGGATATTTTTTTATAAGAATTAGTTATGTTTATTGGATTTGGTGGACTTAACGTGTTTTGCCAGAAAACGGTTTTTGAGCGAATTATTTAAAATAGTTCCGGTGAAATTTGACCTCTGATATTGCACAGTGGGAAATATATGTACTTAGTCGTTCTAAGGCACCAATAATCTCAATTTCTGAAAAAATGGACTTAACGCGTTTTGCTATCAAACTCCTCATTTATGGGCTTACTTTTACTTCCTCCTATTTCATTATTTTCACAGAAACTTAAACGTATCAGATCAAACAGATCTAAATGACACTGCAATGAAACAAAATATATAATCTGTCGGCGTCAATGCTTCTCTTTTCACATTTAATTACATAACTTGTCAATGAAAATAAAATTGATTTTTTATTTTGTATCTTGATGAATGTGATTCAATTCTGAAGGGTTTCTTTGTAAAAATGGGTGGTTTGCTTATATTTTTAGATGCTGAGCTTTAGCTGCATATTATAATATGGATTTGGTGTCCGTCTGTCTGTCTGTGTGTGTCTGTCCGTCTGTAGCAACCTTGCTACAGGTCGCAATTCTGAATCAATTTCACTCATTTAACTTTTAATCTCTCGCAGATGCGAGGGAAATGTGCTGTATGGTTTTTTGGTATTTTCGTAATTATAGTTTGTCCACAATGAGCTGTCAAATGGACCAACTTTTGAACTATTTTCTTAAACGGCCGTAAAAACCATGAATTGGTATATGTAAAGTACATATATATATATAATTCTGAAACCCGCCGGGAAGTTCACATGTGGTATACATAGCGAGCATAGGTCTTTACTAGGGGATAATCCACAAATTATGTCATCCAAATAATTAACCTTTAAAGACTGCCCCACCCTAACGTCATAACTTATGTGAGCGGCACAGACCCACTATCATTACCATGGGCATTATTTATGGACGATCCCTTGCTGCATTTAGTTCAACACAAAACACTTGTCACCTGTCGGGGGAAAATTGAAAATTGTGAATTGTGACTCAGCTGCATTTGACTAATGAGCGGTCAACCAAATTAGTGAGTTGTGAATTGTTAATAACGTAGTGGTTAATGTGTGTACGTCGACTGCCTAGTGAATTGCCTACCTATGTACATAATATTGACTTTACTTTCGCATTTCACAATTAAATTTGACATGCAATATATCATTGTAAAGCTTTTTAAAACTAAAAAATACAATTTATTAAGGTATGTAAATTATATATTTATTCAAAATAATAATATTAAATAAAAATTTAAATGTTTTTGCCTTTTATTAAGTTATAATTATAACCATGTCTGTTCACGGCTACCGACCTCAACAACAGAACGTATCGCGAGAGCCGTTTCGGTCGGTAGCCGAAATGAAAAACCGCCACATTTCCACTGTCGGATATTTCATCACATTATTAATTTTTAAAAATAACACAATCCTGACGTAAAGGATCATTGCAAAAATCAAAGGGGTCGTCCATAAATGAGGTCAAGGATCATTCCAAAAATCAAAGGGGTCGTCCATAAATGACGTCAAGGATCATTGCAAAACTCAAAGAGGCCTTCCATAAATGACGTCAAAGGTCGTTGCTAAAATTAAAAGAGCCCTTCATAAATTACCTCAAGTATCAAACATGAATGACATAAAGGAATTTTCTATAAAATTAAAGCGGTCTTACAAATATGATGTGTTTGGACGACCCTATTAATTTTTGGAACGACCATAGACCTCATTTATTTACGACCCCTTTAATTTTTTCAAAGATCCTTGACGTCTTTTTTGGACGGCCCTTTGAACGATTGAATCCACCCTTAACATCATTTAGGTACAATCCCATTAATATCCCTAAATTCAGTCACAGATGGGGTCTCGCGGTGATGACATTAGATAATAAAAATAAACATTTTTGAAGTGGTGAAGATAATGAGAGGGGAGAAGGGTCATCGGGTCCTTAAATGCAGATTTTTCGATAACGCCATGCATGGATGGTCCCAAACGTACTCAGATTGGAATAATCCACCTCTTACAGTAATCATTAGTGCGCAACTTGTGCTGGCTCTAAAGTTACACGGCTCAATTGTAACGAAATTGCTCCTACTGTTACTACACGATGCAGAGCCACTCTACCTACCAAATTGTACGTGCCCTAATTTTACTAAGCCAACTTGTACCAGCACAACTCGTTCCCTGCCCATCACCACTCATACCTACCTTGTTCGTACTGACGCTATTCTAACCAAGCACAATCAAAACGGCAGCTCAAGTACCTGGTCCACTGCTTCCAGCAACCTTAATACTTAGCCCTTTTTTTAACAGCGCTAACTGATTGGGTATTATGTTACCCTTACGACAAACCCATTGTTTTTGAGTGATAAAACTAACTCGCTGTAAGCTCAGCATCTACTTCGGGCCCACGTTCGGACAATCCGGCGCGAAGCGCCGGATTTTTATTTAACTTATATTGTCGTTGTAAACATTTTTAGTCCTTCATGTTATGCTTTACTGCTTTATGTGGAGCAATCGTTTTATATCAAGAATTTGTGTCACCTATGTCAATTGTCAATTACTTTCCTACTGTAGTCTTAATCAAAAAGTTTCTAAGCATACGGATGATTTTGAAAATTTAACTAGTGAAAATTTGTAAAAAGTGAAAACAATAATACAATTCAGTAATCCACGAAAAGAAATGCACTTTAAAGTATTTGGATTTTGTTTTTGGATTTCTAAAACTCAAATTTAACCAGATAACATAGTTACATAGTAGATTTCAAATAAAAATTAAATCGAATAAGTATTGTAAACATAGGATTAGTAGGGAGGAAAAAAAATAAGTTTGTTTTGAAAAACTTTTAAGTCTTTTTTAAAAATTTTACACATAAAAACTTGAAATAGCAACTCAAAGTTAACTAAAATTGCGTTAACAATTTAAAAAAAATTAATTTGAACGTTTGTATACTATTTTAGTTTTTCTAACCATGTTATGAAGCTTTAAATACGAATACTTTCAGTAATTAAAGCTTCTAACATTCATTAGTCTATAATAATTAATTATAGGTGTAAATACAATAGCCAGTGAAAGAGGAAAATATTACATTTTTCCATTTTGGGTCAAAGAATATTTCATTAAAGTGGACCCAATTCATTAGTAAAACTGAGATGGTGCCAATTTTGAAGCAAATACATATTTTTGCCAATATAATATAATCGTGTACTATAAAAAATTTGGAAGTTATATAACATATAATATAACCATACAAACAAAATTTATTACGCATGAGTATAGAAATTGCCATGCACATAACATAAACACCAAAATTGAGGACTTAACTAATTAACTTATTAAGCATGTTAATATTGCTAAAGTGCCTTGATATACTTCTATTCAGCGCAGATTTTTGTTTTTTACGAAATCCAAATATCTAAAATATGTAAGAAAATATAAGAAAATGTGTAATTTCAGTGTTATACTTTTAACGCCGTTGTTTAAATACAAATGTAGAATCCGGTACATTATCCACTTAGCTAAGTTAAGATAATGGTAATTGTACGTGAAGCGATAACAAATTTGTTGAATATTTAAATTAATTAATTATGCGGTTTATATGCGAGAATTGTTTACTTATATACACATAGTGTGATTTTTGTTATTGCCATTTCCATCTATTGTATTGTGTATATTTAAGTGGGATTTGAAGAATTTTTTAAAATTATGTTACTTCGCTACATAAGCTAAGAATAATAATTGCTGGTTTAATATTCTGCATTAAATTATGTTTTTAAATCAATCAATGCCTTCCTTTTGTTCATAATACTTATTGTTCAATTCACAGAGATAATGATTTTTTACATCTAAACTCATTGCTTCTGTAATATCATGTTTTTAATTTAGTCGGCGTTAAACTTCAAATTAACTTGATGCGCATGCTTTTATCTTTTTCTTGTAAAAATACCTTTAGAGTGGTTATAAATAGTACATATATCCGACCACTTTTAGTCGTCCATTTATGAAAATGAAAAGTTTTGTACTTTCTACCTCGTGTTCCTAGTTTAGCACTTACACACCTTATGCAGTATCATACTGAGCTAGCATAAAACGATTCCACTTCATCCCTAAATTCTAAACTTCATTGATTGACAACCCCAGAATTTAAATGCTAGTGGGAGTGTGTTATGGACAGTCATTTGATTACTCGCAGTCATGGAAATTCCTAGACAACAAATGATTTGATAATGGTTGATTTGGACGTACAATTTGTCAAGAAAATTTTAACCAACGGGAAAGTGCAACATTTGGATTGGCGGACAAATTACAATAAATTGGCAGAGGCTCTTAAAAATTTTTGGTATGTTTCAAAATTTGTTAAAGCAAATGAAAATTCTATAGTTGTCTACAAAATTCAATAATCTACTTATCAAATACCTAATATGATAATTAACTTGTTGTGCACATGAACTGTGCAGAATTAAATTGACTAATATTTAATAGGAGAAGGTATATAAATGTTTTTATTTATACAAAAAAATAGAAATAATATAATTTCAACGCCGCCTGGCATGAGGTTACATATTGTGCAATGATTAGGGGGAAACCCGATGCATTGTAATTGCCGTTGTAAAGTTCTAAAACAGGAAAATTGTGACGGTTGCCGTAGAAATAATATAAAATTGTAATTATTTCTACGGTAACCGTCACAATTTTGTATAATTTCTATGGTAACCGTCACAATTTTGGTGTTTTAGAACTTTACAACGACCATTACAATTCATCGGGTTTCCCCCTATTGTAACCGTTTAATAGCTGAAATGTTGATATTGTTAAACCGTTACAAAAATAAAATGTACTTTGGCTTAAAAAACCCACAAGTATAAAAAAATTGTTCAAAATTAATCAATTTTCACTTTGCATTCAATATCTGAAACAGAGACCAAAAATAATTTTTCTAACTTCAGTTTAGATATCCGCGAATATCCAGTACAATTACCGATTACATATCTCTGTTTATCTGAATGGATATGTGTATCCACCATTATCTGAACTACGTTAAAGTAGAAGTACGAACAGATTTCGTCCGTTATTCGAATTATCCGATCCATCCGATAAGTAAGAATCAATATTTCTGACATTTATTGCGCCACTAGCGCAGCTATCCAAAATAAATATTCACTACATATACGGCTTGCATGAACAAATTTGGCCTATCATCAGTTTCACTGATTTAGATCTATATGTAAGCGGGCATCATACCTCAACTTTGGGTTTATATTAAGCCAAATAAAACGATTCAAATTTTAATAAGTATTTTTAAAAAACTTAGAAATATGAATTTAAATTCGAAGTAAAATTACTCAATTTCACTCTTTGAAGACCTTGATTTCACTAGAAAAGTTAACAATTGTTAGTCTTAGGAAACTCGCTTTCAGATTTAACAATGGTCAACTCTGAAAGCGTGTTTCTCAAAACTAACAATTGTTAACTTTTCTAGTGAAATAAAGGTCTAATAATTGCAATATTTCTAAGCCTTTACAGCTAGACATATTTAAATACCAAGATTAGGCTTTTTATTGTTTTTTTTTCATTTTTAACTAAGTTTTGATAGAAATCCCAAGTGCCTTAAAAATGAAACATACATGTTAACAGTAGTTTAAATTGCCTTTCGGTTTATGGACTTATAAAAAAATTGTATTCACAATTGAAAAATACGAAGCTCTACTTATGCCATCACATTGTAATTTGTCATTGCAAGCATTATTTTCAAACAATACAGACAAAGTGCACCTGTTCCAGTAAAACCCCCAAATTATTAACGTTTTGATGAAGCTAATCTAACTATCCGTATATAATTAAAATCTTATTAGTAAAATTTCTGTGCGGCGCCAAAAGCTGTCATAATTACTGCAATAGCTCTTTTAGTTTTAGAATATATTATTTAATAAGAATCTACCTTCAAGCCTTTATATCTTTTACTTGTTATTTATATGTTTACTGAATAATTACTAATGATTACGATTGTTAGTGCATTTTAGTTTACATTGTAATTGTGTATTACAAATGTGCAGGGTTTCAAAAATATGTGATGTCGCTCAAGATACTCACCTTACACTTAGCGTCATAATCTTTGACACGCATTAACTCTGCGATAAAGTCGTGAGATTAATTTTTATTTCATGCTTTCAATTTTAAAAGCAATATAATTCATTGAAAATAATTTATTACAATTTAACGTCGTTCCAAGTATATCATCGTTGTTTAGTCAATCATGATATGGATTAATTAATAAGTAGGCATAGCAAATCTGTAATAGCAATAAAACACAATCTGAAAAGATAAACAATTATTTAGAAAAATAAACAAGCCAGAAATTTCGAGGATATGTTAACCACGAGTTCGCGGAATGGAGCAATACTTTAGAAAAATGGGTATTTTTACCACGCCAAATAAGTCAAAAAGTCATGAGAAATACAGCAGCCAGAAGATTGAAAACACAGGTTCAGATGGGATGCTATTGACTAACGAGAATTTTGACAGCATTACTAAAAGTTTATCTCTTTTCACTTTGTTTTATAGTATAAATTACTGTCAAAGTTACTTTAGTTTTATTTGCACTCGATTAAAAAGTTTATTTTATATAACATCTAACTAATTAAAACAAAATTGAGATATTTGATCACTCGGCAAAAAATGTTGGTACTAGGTCCGGAATGTTAGGAAAGTGCTTCCTACTCATTGATTTTCAAGCTTTAAGTGCATACCAGGAACACCATACATTTTTTATTTTCATAACAATAAAGTGAAGTGCATGGTTGCAGTTTTTAACAGTAAAAAGTTGAGTTAAGGATTTAATCATAATTTTAATAATTTATGTTAGATTTAACAAGAGTAGTCAAATACGTTTATTATTGTCACTTCTTCTCAGTTTCATGCTCATTTCAGTAAGTCATTCTGGAATGACATCTCAAACGTAACTATTGTTTATCCGCATCAATATTGTAGGATTCATCACTATATTCTCCTATTTTCATAGAATTTCTCATTATTAAGAAACCATCAAATAATAATAGCATTAAACCATCGTCATATTCTAATATGTCTATGTGATCACATAGACATTGCAAGCAGTTTTTTCAAAACAATACACACAACATGCACACCTTAATCAATCAGTGCTTTAAACCATTAACGTTTAATAGTTCAATAACATGCAATCTTTCTGCGTGAATCTTAAATTTTTTATGTAACATTTATTTACGGCGTCCAAAACATTCCTAATTGCTGAATTCAGTAATATTGTTTTAGATTTAATTACCGTATTTCCTAAAATAGTACACGGGTCTGAAATAGTACACGGGCGTCACGGGCCTGTATTACTACACGGGTATGGCAGGACAGATTTTGAATCGTACACGGGTCTGTAATAGTACACGGGTCTATAATTGTACACGGGTCTGTTATTGTATACAAACCTATGATTTTACAAGGTATCAGGCTTACCCATAGGTTATTTAGCTGATTATAAGGTTTTCCGATTCACGGTTGTTCTCTACATTATAATATTTGAGCCACTGGTAAAATATAATTCAGCCTATAACATTTACGCTTTCGTCATTCGACTAAATTTTAATTATTGTCACCGAAATGAACCGATGATTTATCTAGTGACTTAATTAATTCAGAAATTCCTATCGAAGTTAGATTTAATATTTTGCTTAAATTTTTATGAAGTTGATATTGCCCATGGCCATTACACTACACAGCCAAGGTTATTCGCATTTTCTTTTTTGATAACTGTGTTTGTGTTAATTTTAATTAAATGAGTACGTCCTAGACAAAACATAAAGTTTAATTTTAAGTTTAGTGCGAATGAGTTTTAAATAGTAGGTAATTGTAATTGAATTCATTTTTCCAAGAACAGTTGATTTACAGTGTTTGTGTACAATAAATTTTCATATCTGCTAATTTGTAGGTTCACATTTTTTTGCATACATACCGTATAAATTTGATTCTTTAATAACGTTAAGTTGGAATTAAATTTAGAACACGGGCCTGTAAAAGTACACGAGCCTGTTTTAGAACACAGGTCTGGGAGGTCGGAATTTGAATAGAACACCCCGTGTACTATTTCAGGAAATACGGTACTTCATAAGTGTTTATTTACTTGCCTCTATATCTTTTAGTTGATATTTTTATGTTTACTAAACTAATATAACTATATTTAGTAATATAGAAACCAATGTGTATCCTGCAATCATCCCAAACGTGGATAACTCGAGTGTGTCATTTTTGGTAGCGGGGAACTGCGTTCGCGCGGCTCGCTACAAAACAAATCTAAAATTAATTCTCCTTCAAAAGCTCTTATGATCTGCTGTAGTTAGTATTCCCGTGTAATTATGACTAATCTAATCATTAATTATTAGTTTCAATAAATTTAGATATACATATAAGCGTTTGTGCATATTAAAAATTTTTTGGATTGATTTTTCAAGATTTCCTCATTGAATGGTTGAATGGTGGTTTGTGTCTATATACTTCTACGGACTGTGGATGTGTTTTGAAGAGTAAAATTATATTTTTTGTAGTTTTGTAGTTTACTAGTAAAAGTATACTAAACAATTTTCACATAAAAGCAATTCGCGTAAAGATTTATTTCAATCTAGTTTTGGATAGAAATACAACTGCTTTGAAGTAATTAACGGACCAGTAATTCCAGTCCAATGTGCCTACATAGCTTTGGATCCATTATAATCCCTGTTAACGATTTAATTAGGTGACTTTAAAAATATTAATGAGCGGGTTCGAAATTAAATTGCGCTTTAATGTCAATCAGTACAATGCTGTTTAAAAAATATTAAAAGTCCTTAATAACCTACTTGGACAGGTATAGCTAATGCATGTTATTTCATGTTTGAAGACATCCTAAATGTTACATTAGTTAATACGGCCGGGAAAAATGTCACGAAGGAGTACCTATTTGATAATTTACGGTACATAAATTTTATTTAAAACTTCTACTCTCATCGTATGTTAAATTTTTTTTTGTTTCTAACATCTAATATTATTAACTTTATACTTTATAGTTCTGACTAAATGTCTGAGGTTTTAAAATAAACTCTTGTCAGTTTTTAAAATCATTATAAATAACAAGTACATACTATATCGTCGTTGTAGAGGCAAATATCCGTATGTTTCCCAAATTGTCTAAAACGAAAATCATATTGTTTCTGTAATTTCAAGTCAAGTTGCTAGTTAATATAGAGAGACACATGGTTTTACTTCTATTTCTGGTATTTTTGGAAATTTAATACAACTTTGGTCTACACATAACCAAGAAAGTTTTGCTTGCGCGCACTGTAAAAATATTCAATAATGTGTAACTTGGCTGGCGTTTATAAAGTAAAAGCAGTTGAAAAAAATAAAAATAGACTTCGGAATACAGATATAAAGGACTAAAGGGTGGGGTGGTTTCTACAAAAAGTATTAACAAAATAAATTTAGAATCTCAGTATTATAAGTAAAGTCAATATTTTAAACGAATGTAAACAGAATCTTTTGCATTTTTTTAAAACAAATGTGAATAGAACATTTTGCACTTTCAATAATTTTTTAAATGAAGCTTTTTCCACTTTCCAAAAAAAAGTAAATTGAACATTTGACACGTTTCAAAAACAGTTAAATTTATTGTTTTGCACTTTTCAAAAATTCTGATAAATAAAATGTTTTGCACTTTTCAACATCATGTAAATAGAATGTTTTGCAATTGCCAAAACAACTATTAAATAACATTGTACTTATGATTCCCATTTATCCTATAGTTTGACATATGAAGATCGTTTTAATTCTATATAAAAATGAAAATAGGTCATTTTGATTAACTTTGATCATTTTTATCACCATGGTTTAATTTATACTCGATACATTGGTCAGTCTTCTTGTGCCAATAGTCGAAGCCTCACATTAAATTTCATTGTACTCCCAGTTTTAGCCTTTAGAATGCATAAAAAAACTAATGGAATTGTGTGTAATTTCTCATGAAGAAAATTCAGAGACGGACTTGGCAAAATGGAACTAAAAGTATATATCTAACGGTGCTAGTAACACGTACATACAACTTTGCACTTCTTTAAAAGTATTTTGTACTTTGGAATAGTAATTATATCCTTGTCCTACAAAAACAAAGTCGTCAATTTGCTGCTAGATGCTTATTCTTGTATGTATTCCGCATTTATTGGCTAACTTTAACTTACTCCTATTTCATTACTTTCTCAGATTTATTTATTTTTTCATTTAAGCAATCACATTTATCTGCACGTGCAGGCACTGTAATGACACAAAGTAAATAAACTGCTGGCGTCAAAGCTTCTCTTGTTACATTTGATTAAATAAGTTGTTGTTGGAAATAAAATTGCTGTATTATTTTTTATCTTAAACAATGTGATTCAATTCTGAAGGGTTTTTTTGTTAACCTTGGTGGTTGTCTTATGTTTTTAATAAACTTATATCATCGGTGTAAGCATTTTTATTCTTTAATGTTCTATTTTACGGTTTTATATGGAGCAATGGTTATATATCATGAATTTATGTCACCAATGTAAATTGCCAATTACTTTGCTACTGTAGTTTTGTTAAAAAAATTTCGAAGTACACCAATGGTTTTGACTTCGAAGACCCTACATTAACCAAGTAATATAGTATAAAATGGGTAAATTTCAAATAAAAATTAAAATCAGATGAAAATTGAAAACAATTAAATGTTAACATTTATTATTAAAAATTGGCGAAAAACGTGAGTGCAACTTCATTAGATGACGATGGCTTATCTGTCAAGATGCAAGGAAACAAAGTTGTTTATAAAAGGATTAAGATGTTACAATAAATTTACGATTTTTTGCTGATGTGGTTAATAAACTTTTGCAAGCGGCTGCCTGGCTATGACTTGAGACTTGTTATCAATCAGCTATTCTAAATATGCTCTATTCTACTTCTACTGTAACAATGTATTGTTTCTCTTGTATTTTTCAACAACATAAAAATAATAGTCTGATATACCTTGGTTCTCTAGGTCGTACTATAACGCGCAAGAATCATAAACGGCGTTAAACTGTGCAAAGCATACTTGATGTGAATGGCCGATTCGGTTAATCGTAAATTTTAACGTAGTGATTTATTTAAATTCGATTTTTACAGTTTAAATTCCTATATTTAGACCTTACAAGCAAACTACCTACTACGATTCTTCAGGATCTGGAAAAACATACCTAGAAATACCAAAGGTTTTGAAAATGTAACTAGTGAAAATTTGGTAAACGTAAAAACATAATACGATTCAGTAAATCCACCATAAAAAATGCACTTTCAATAATTTGGTTTTTATTCTTGGATTTTCAAAAACCCAACTTTAACCTGGTTATATAATTTACAATAGCTAAATTTCAATAAAAAATTCAAATAAGATGAAAATTGTAAACATAGAATTTACAGTGAGAGAAAAAATTAAAGAATTAGTATTTTAATACTCTAGCGGGCATAGGAACTCAAAAAATGGTAACTGCATTTGAAAATACGCTTTATGTATTAACGAGAAAGTACGATGATACTTTTATCATTAAATTTTTAAACTGATAATGTCAACGACGTCAAGATGCTTAGGTGGAAAATAGGATTTTAAAGGAAAGCACTAAAAGATTTTAGAGCTAATTTTGGGTGGTAAATTATTAAAGCCGAAGTAATGACAAGGTATTTAACATTTTTAAAAAGCCTAAATATTTTTCAGAACTCGAGTTTTTAGCTCAATAGTTGGTATGAAATATTAATGCGTTCCCCCTTTACAAAAGCCTATAGAGTTTTAAAGAGTGTAAAAAGCTGCAGACCAACATTTTATTTTTAAAAGCAGATGTCACTTTGACTTTGCCGAGTTTTACGAATTGTGCTTTGAATACAAAAACTTAAACAAAATTTGAATACTGATAGGTTTCAAAAAGGAGCAACTAAAGGCCATTACTTTTGAAAACGAAACAAATAAGAAAAAGTGGAGGTGGAGATTGTGTTAACTTCTACTTAAAAAATGATTTCAGATTAAGGAATATGCTTTTAGTTCAAAAATGCAGTTGAAGGTATTCCATTTAATTTATCCCATTTTATCATTTATCCATTGTAAAAATTCAACCTATCCAAAAATCTATCGAAAAAATTCAATTAAAATTCAATAAAGGGGTATATTGGGCAAATATCTTAAGATTTGTCTTACTTTTGTTATATTAGTCATTACTGTTGATACATACACTCGAAATTCATGTCCTGCTAAAATATATGGAAATAACAAATAGGTAGCCCAACAGGTATTATATTTGCATAGCGGTTATCGTATTTCCTTGTACAACATGGGATCTTAAGTTAAGATTAATCAGTACCGTTGTTTTGTTTTAAAACCTTGGTATTACGACACCAAACTTGAGATTTGATCTAGATAGTAAATTTTACTAGCTGACGTTTACCTTATCCTTACTTTTATTTTTTTTAAATGTAATACTATGAAAGGTTTATTACTACAAGCAGTAAACTCAAAGGATGGAGAAAATAAAGTGCCTTATACTAACGGTACTAACCACAAACTGTTTTTTAGGATTTTTAGACTCAAATAAATAGGAAAATAAGTTGAGTTTTGACGCTCCTTGGTAATTTGCGAACTTCGAAACTGCTGTAACAAGGTGGTTAATATAATGGTGTATTTTATATGAGTTTCTCTCTAAAAATTGCAGCCCTCTACTGTAGAACATGTTTAATAAGTAATATAAAAACATTATTCAAACAGTATGAAGGAAGGCTAAAGCTTGGTTGGCGAATTGGCCTTTTTGTTGACCGATTACAAACGTTATATCGCATTGTAAAATCGTCTGTTCTATATCCACTTTTGCTTGAGCACAGGCGTCTATGATTTTTTGCCGCTCCTTTTTTTACACATAGACTAACAAGCGACACTTTTCATTTCAAAAGACTACAAACTGCAACCATGACTACAGTTTCAGCGCAATTTTATACCATTTTAAATTGCGTTACCTGTGTTACGCGTAGCAAGAAAAAAAAACAAATTGATCTCTGTAGCATTTAACGCATTTAGCATGTTAATAATGCTAAACAGCCTTGATATCCTTCTATTTTTAGTTTTTAGTTTTTTTACGAGATGTAAATATCTAAAATATTTTATAAAATATAAAAAATATGTAATTTCATTTAGACGATTTTAACGCCGTTGTTTCAGAATAATTGGAAAATGGTAGACTATTATTTTGGCGTGAGTAAAATTCTATTGCAATAAGGTGTAAAACAATAATTATGGTGTTTGACTGATATTATTATGATAATTACTATGGCGGCTTTTATATGATGATTATTTACGTAAATGTGCACACATGGTTCGCTATCTCAATTTCCATTCAATGCATTCAAAGTTAGCGGGATTTAAAGAGTTAAATATTCGGTATATGTTAGGCAAGCGAAATTTGCAAATTATAACTCATTTTTTATGCGAGCATTGGCTGTATTGTATCATTTTTTACTTTACACTTGTTTTGCAATTTATTTGTATTAGTTTTTGTTTGCTGGTGTCATGTGTTCAAAACTTTTTTAGTGTAACTGTCATCTCCATTAGTTTCTGTTACCGTCGCCAACGTTGGCAATAAAAAGTCTGCTCAAGCATCTAGTTGGACTAATCAGGAAAAATAAGTTCACAATGTCTATATCACACCCTGGGAACGTCAATTCAAAAAAAAATATTTTACTTTGCTACATAAGCTCTAAGTAATAATTTTTGCTGCTTTAATATTCTGCATTAATATTCTGCAGTAAATTATGTTTTTAAGTCAAGGTCATAGTATGCCTTTCTATTGTTTGTATTACTTGTTGCTCAACCCACCCTAGAATTGAATTTGTACAACTTTGACTTTGGGCGTACCAATATCATGTTTTTACTTAAGTCGGCGTTAAACTTCAAATCAACGTTATGCGCCTGCTTTTCATTTTTTTTCACATAATTACCTTTATGGTGAATAAAATAGTCTTTTTAGATTTTTAGCACCCAAAGGTGTTAATTATACTTTGTGTCAAAAGGTCAGTACGACCATTTCCCAGCAGGATAATGGAGGTTAGTTAATTAAGTTAATAAGAATATACATCGGCTGCAAAGTATTGCTATGTATATAAAATTTTATAATTATTTAATTTTTAATGTTTATTGTGATTTTAATAAAACTAAATAATGTTGATTTTTGTTTTTTTTTCAGAAGATACTTCCAAAGCCGCCATCGCACGAGTTTTCCGTTCTTGTGGCTACGTCGATCCAGGAGAGTCAGCCTGTAAATGGATTGCTAGCCAAGGGACCCAAACACAGTCATGTCAGTGCAACGCCGACGGATGCAATTCAGCTTTCGTCAAGACAGGCTCAATTCTCGTCTTTCCAACTTTATTCATTTTCGCTGGCCTTGTGAATTATTTTTAAATTATTTTAAATAATATGTGCAGCTAATTAAATATAATATACAGAATATACGTATAATTATACCAGTACCAAACAAAGTTCATCTGTAAATAAAAAATGTATTTCTATTCCTTAATAATTATTATAGCCAAATAAAAACTGTTAAATCCTCTGTAATACCTATGTATGTATTTAAATGCGAGAGAACTGCACTAGTAACCTGTTGGTCATTTTCTATGTAGTGACGTGTCCTTATTAAGGAATCCATTGGCTTTTAAATAATGTGAATATTCTATAATATACAGACAAATATTAGAAAATCTTTCATTTACCAAGGACATTTTATTATCACAATTCTAGTGCAAAAATATTTAAAAAAATTATTCAAAACATTGAATTCAGAGATAATGGAAACATTTCCGGGAATTTTTCCCTCTTTAATTTAAATACTGCATCCTTGTGCTTTTTTTTACCCTTGTAATAAGTAATTGCCTTAATTAAATTAAATTTGCCGTTTTTGGATATTCAGTCAGAAAGCGTTTGTTCATATAGGTGTTTATTAGAAGAAATACGGTAGTTAGTAGTTTGGTATGTTTCAGCTTAGTTCATTCTGTGAAAAAACCTAAATTACAGCTGGTACTGAAACTGGAAAATAGATTTGACCTTAAAACTATTCTGATCTATAGATAAAAATAAACCATAAAATTTCACCGAGCAATGAGAATGTCTGTTGCCAGCAGTCATACAAACATGATAATTCAAAACAACAGGGAGATATGTAACGACAAAATAACGACAACGACCACAATTACGAAGCTACTAATTAATTTAAATAAATATTAAATAAGATCATTAATTTTCCGCAGCCTAGCTGAGCTACTGTGCATGCTTCGGTTCGGTTATTAGTAGGTCCTGCTCCCTTCGTCCACGACTCATTCGGCCCCGATGTATTTGGCCCCTTAATTCTGGGCCCCTGGATTTATTCCGCCCCAACGTATTGGGCCCCCCAATTTAACGTTAATTATATTTTATATGCATCATATTAGGTATGCCATACATAATGTAAATTTTAGTTATGCGTATATTAAATCCAGTTTACCGTCGTCAGTTTATTAAAAAATGTAAAAAAAATGGAATTAAAAGCAATGCCAGGGTGTCACAACAAAATATTCCGTTAAAAAAGTGATACTAGCATTCCTGAGTTATTAACTCGTAAAATTTTCGTCGTTTGTTAGTAGCTGCTTGTTGGTCATCAGTATCTGGAAGAACAGGCAAATTTAGTGTGGTTTGTACTAATCGCCGTGACCTGGTTGGTTGGTTTTAGACAACACTTTGTTTCCATACAAAAACCCCCATTTTGATTTTATTGATAATTTTATTAACTAAAGCAAAATGTTGTATTTACATGTTTTAAATGAGTTTAAAATGTTCTTTTTATCTGATTCTTAAAAGTTCCTAAAGCTCTGTTTCCAAGTTTTGAAAAAAGTTAAAAAAGTTTCATTTGCATGTTTTTGAAAAGTCAAATTGTTTTGCTTACGTACTTTTGGAAAGTTTAAAATGTTGTATTTAAATGTTTTGGGAAAAGTGTTAAATGGTTTATTTCCATGTCTTTAAATTGTACACAAAATTTCATTTGCCTGTTTTTGAAAAGTCGAGATGTTCTATTTACATGTTTTGTGACAATTTAGGCAGCGGGTGCTGCCTGTGCTGGCCGCGTAATCCGACCCTGCCTACACTTACAGTTAGTGCAAAGTACTGGACAGTGGCATCATTTTTGAGTGCACTTTAAGTGCAATAAAACAAATGAATAATTTTCTTGAGGGCCGAGTGTAGAGGGGCCGAAAAATTCTCGGGGCCGATTATTACCCGTACCCATGCTTCACTTTCACTTGCATCTACGTATGGATGGAAAAGAGTTGCAAAATCACTATTCAGCGTTTATTATAGTTTGTAATATTGTGTGCACAATTTATAACATTAGTTTTAGCTAGGATTTAAAATCACAGGATGACGTCAATCTAATTTATATGCTGACTTGACTCCATGTAATGTGAAAAAAATGAAATGGCAAACCTTTCAACTTTAATCTGTAATTAAAAAAATAAAAATGTAATTCAACTGTTATCTGTTATGTTAGTGTTTAGTGTCTTGAGAGACACAACTAATCGCAATTAAGGCAGCGACCGACTGACTCGTTATAACATGTAGAACTACGTGAGAAAAAAATTGTTTGAACCTACCCATCGTTTTAATTATCTAATTAATAGGTTCAGTTTTGATTCATGATATTTTAGAATATTGGCAGTGCAAAAATGACGTGAGTAGTCGACATTAATCAGCACTAAGCACATATTAGATAGGCTCTATGATTTGGATTACTTCGCATCCATTGCATACATACTATTATGAATTATAAAAAACGTAAGCCAATAAGTAGTTCAATTTTCAGGGTACGTATAGCACTTATAGCATTTATATTTTTCTTTTGGTTGTTGTTTTCGTAACGTAAGGTATAGGCATAGGTAATGATTAAAATTCTTTTAGCCTTTATCACAGAAACTAACTCCGGTATATCACCCTAAAAATTGAAACAAAACTTCAGGCAATACATTAATATGCCTATAATAATATGTACAATAACATACGAGATATTAATATAGTAAAGTCAGTTAGGTTTTAATTTGAAGATAAAACTAATCCAGAAAGGAAACATTGCGAGGAATAAAGCCTTTCCAGGAAAAGCAACAACCTTAACTTCTTACTTAAGAATTTGAAGGAGTTTGCTCAACGCCGATGAATTTTAATTTCATGTGTGCTTAACTAGTCAACTGAAAGATTAATTCTGTATGATTCCTTAATCGAATGTTAGCATTAAATGGCATTTTGCTTTGAGTACCCGCCAATACCTTCTAACTTTTATCACTTTCTTAATTCTAAAGAAACTTGTATTTGAATTCCTGTACGAATTTCATGAAATTTAGCGTTCCTAAAATTCCTGACTTCACTGTGTATGTCTTACCACTGCAATATAAAATGCTAGGGTTATACTAAAATCATGACAATTTCAATTAAATTACCATCGTTCAGTGGCAAATCCAGGATTGTGTCCTTGCCCCAAGCCCTTTGTACTGCAATTAAAGATTCAAATAACTATTTTAATTATGGAATTAAAAATTGTTAGTAAAGAAGCAAATCTAAACTTTTTCAAAATGTGGAAAACACGTCACAGGCGCATAACTGCTGTTGGTTTACTGTAATTGCAAAAATGAATTTTTAATTATTTGACTCAGCAAACCTCAAGTTCAAAAAATTTTGTACTATATTTCAAATACAAAATGGCATTAGAAAGTTCTTATCTGGTTAGGAAACATAGTAAAAAAGAGGTAATAAACAAATAATGTTATACATTTTTTTGGCCCTGGCCTGGCACTGGCGCTGGCACACTCAGAAAAACCTTATTTTCAAATTTTAATAATAAAGTCAAGTGGATGTTCTTAAGGCTGGTGATGATAAAATTAGCGTAGTCATTTATGTATTAAATTATCTTAAATGTGAAAATCCAACTATAGTTCGTTAAATAAATATTTAAAAAAACTTTGACAATATTTTGAATTGAAAACATAAATAAATGTGAATTTAAAAACCTTAAGCTTAATTTTTAAAATGGCTAATGAAATCTACAAAATAAATTTCATTTTAATATTATCAACGAACGTAGTGTTTTAAAATTTCAACGCCATATAATATTAGTTTCGTTTTTGTGCAGATATTGTAATCGTCAGATCTATTTCTCTTTTTGGTGCTAAATAGTTTTATTCGAAACATAATTATGCGATTACAATAAAGAAAAAGTAATAGTGTAGTAATTTCAACACAGATTGGGTTTTTGCAATTCTAACGTAAGTAATTCCGTATTAATTTGTGTGGCAACTGGCAAATTCAACAAAACAAATCAGAAATAAAGTTATACGCAAACAAAACATGTAATTGTTATGCCTCTGATGTAAAATACACACTACACGACTTACAGGTGCAGGAGTACGAAATAATGAATCAATTCAAAATAAGCAAATTTTAACATTTAACTGAAACTTTTTAAAATTTATACTTTATATTACATTTTACTAAAAATAATTTCGCATACAGTTTCAATCTTCCCGTGGTAGAAAAGGAGTTCTTATAATAGGTTGCCTCTAATTAATTAATTTCGTTTTGTTGCATGTTCGCATATTTTAAAGTGAAACTAATAAGCTTTCCTGTTTTTTTATGGCGTGTGTAATTACAAATTTTACTGTATTTAACCGGCAAAATTTTATTTGTATGCTCAACATGCAGAAAAATTAGGGCAATATAAGCAGGGTAATGTATAAAAGGAATCGTTTGCAAAATTTAGCTGATTTTTTAAAAAAGAATTGGAGCTTGTGATGTTGTTAAAACGTAAAACTAATTATTTATAAAATAAATGTAAACATAAAAGATGTACATATCTAATTACATCTGTGTCATATGACCGTCTGCAATGATATCGCTTTGCGTATTGGTAATTGCATATTAACAAAAATTATACATTTATTACAGCAGGAATTTCAACTATTGTTGCAGTCCTTTCATGATTATGCGTAGTAGTTTAATTTTAAATTGTACCAAACAACAGTTTTTTTAAAAATAGTTTTAAACTTCTTGACAAAAGTATAAAATCAGTTTGTTATTCTTCTGAAAAAACCTTATGAAAAACGTATTTTTAAATTTTAGAGGTAATAGTACATATTGGGATCTATCGGGCTAAGGGATAATACTCAAACTTAATTACGTTTGATTACTGAATTACGTTTGCAATTTATTTATTTAACTAGTTTAAGGAAATGCTAAATGATTTTCAGTTACGCTTTTAAATAAAATCATTTAGTGTATAGTGGTATCCACAGTATACTGTATATTAGTTCCCGTTTACTATTCAAATGGAGCCTGCTCAGACCCGCGTATTAAAGCTAACCCAATATATTGTACGAATTAACACGTACTCTTTTTATGAAAACAAATGTCAACTGCGTACTCCAGTTGAAATACTGTAGTGTTAAATTTAAACACCGTAACAATTACTCAATGTGTCGATACTTAATAATGTTGCAAAAATGGATAACTACAAGACTGAGAAAGGCCAATGATGAAGCATAAGTCAAAATTGTTTTCGGTTCCTGGACTTGTGATCATATTTGTTTTAGACTAAGAAAGTTAGACGCTCTGAGCCATATCATAGACTTTGGAATAGGAGAAAATTAATTTTCAATAGCGAAGAAAAGTGGTTGTTGATACGACTTTTATGTTACGTAAACAATTTCTGTACGGCGTTGAAAACTTTCTTAATTGCTGAATTTATTGTACAAGTGTTTAACTATATAATATAATTATACTTGCTTTTAATACGTGTTACTCAGTATTTTCACGTATACTAAATTAAAAAACTGACATGTAGTTATATACGTACTAATGGATTTTTCATGCTGATTGCAGGAAGGATTTTATTTTTCCAGTGCGGCGGGTTTCCTCTCCAGTAATCACTGAAAAACGTGGGTTATTTTAGCAGTTTAAAACGGAACAACAACAACAATTTAAATAACACGTTGACTTTCAAAATTTTTAAGCCTAAATCTCTTCAACAATGAGGACTAAAACAAACGTGTTCGACTTTCAAGGAAATATTCGGTTGCACGAAACTAAAGTCTCGGACGAAAAAATTGACACACATAGTACCTCTTTTCAGAAGAAATGTTAATGCAGCACTGTTAAACCGTTACAAAAAATAAAATGTTTGCCATAAAAAATCCACAAATTTAAAAAAAGTGTTCAAAATTAATCCATTTTCACTGCATTTAATCTTTGAAACACGGATCAAACATAACTTTTCTAACTTTAGATATCCGCGAATTTCCGTTACAATCATTAATTATGTAGATATATGTGTTATCTGATACAATATGTATATCTTCCATTATCCAAACTACCCTAGGATAGATAATCCAACAGATGTCATCCGTTATCCGAATTATCCGATCGATCCGATACGTAAGAATCCGTATTTCTTACAGTAAAAGATTCACTAGCGCAGCTATCGAAAATTAATATTCAACACATATAAGGCTTGCATGCGAAAATTTACCTTATCGTCAGTGTTATGGCCTGGTTACATAGTTAGGTTACACATCATCAATAATGCTAGCATTAGCAATTATTTTCTGAAACTTGCTAATAAAAAACGCTACATAGAAAAACCAGCAACTTGCTGATAATTTGAAAATGCATTTACATAGGCAGCAATATAAAAACAGAAACTTGCCGCGAAATTGATGTGTTTTACCAAGAAACTGTACACTAAGAATAATATAGTACTTATGTTTACTAAACTAATTTTAGTTTCTGGCGATTCATTTTGATTATGGTTTCACATGATTGAAATAATATTTTAGCTGAACTACAGCAACGAAATATTGCATAGTAAAGCCCATTGTCGGTTGCTTAAAGTTTATTTCTATTTCTATATATATTACAGAACTAATGAGTAAAATTGAAGCAACAATTGAAGTAAAGTTTGTTAGGGTGTGTAGCTGCTTGGCGTGAGAGGTTTACTTTATTACTTATTTATCTATAGCAAAAGGTCAGTCCGGAGAGAATAGCATGAATGATACAATTGCTATCTATTCTCGTGGTAGATCCAGACTGTCGTTACATACATTTCATCGTTGTATTTATATCAACTGTGACGTCACTGTTAGTGACGTTCTTACATCCTATGGAATATTACTTAAATAACAATTGTACAATTATGCTGATGTGCCATTCAGCACATTAGAATGCAATGTGCAACATTGGCATTCTAACACACTCGCCTCTACGTTGAGTAGCTGGATGTGTCATAACAATTTAAACGTAATAATTTTACACACAATCATATTATAATTCTTACATAGGTAATTTCATAACTAAATGTTAAAGTATTTACCAGTCATGGTTTAAAACTATAATTTACAACTAATGCCTCTCATAGATAATTACAATTAATATTAATTACTTATATCCTGTCATTAAAATTGTCATTATAATTACTACTCATTGCATTGAATAATAATTCAATTCGCAATCAATCTCAAATGCTTATAATTTATCATATGCTAATATGTATACCCACTACCCCCGTATTTTTTTCTTTCAGTAGGTAGGCTTAATAACTTCATATTATATAACTAACAATATTTTCAAAATTTAAGGAGCAAATGATTGGTATTTCCGTTGATGTCACTTCAAAGTATATCCAATTAAAGTTCAATCACCTAATAGTAATTATATGTATATATTAATAGTTATAATGAAAACAAATTCAACTAAACTATAAAATAATTATCAATAATTAAATATCAAGAATCAATTCACAATTTCAATTTCAATAATTTACACAATGATTATGTCATAATAACAATCCACCACCTCCATATTTTTTTTCTTTTGGAGTGTGGAAAAAATAATTAATTTTTAACAAAGGTAATAAAAAGTTTTTGAATTCAGATTATGGTTATATAGTTGGGATGATATACAAGGCTCACACGAAGAAATGGTTCAGGTGGCTTACGTGGCGGCCGTAGGGTTGGAAAATCATTAGGATCAGGCGCGTATCCGCTGAAAAATGGTAATGGGGCTCTGCGTTGTTGGAAATTTCCAGCGCTGACAATAAGTGGGTTGGTTCTCGGTCCTCGTCGGTAGAACGTCTGTAAAGTTCGTAAATACCGTTGTGGGGCAGCTACATGACTCGTGCGTTGTTTCAAAGGACGTCTTTTGTGAATGAGCCTCTTTTTCAATTTCTGAGATGGAACTGCTTTCCTAGCAGTGGCGTAGCTAACTGCGGCTGGGCGGACAGAAACTTTCTTCATCAATGTATTAGTAGCGGCTTTTACTTTACGTAAGTCGGGCACTCGCTGCATGGAGACAGACGACATTTCGAACTGTCGTCTGGCTGTAGCGGGTGGCTGGCTTCTGGTATCAGCAGCTTTAATGGCGGCAGCGGCGGCTTTTTGGGCAGCAGTTTCAATAGCGGCGGCTTCAATGGCGGCAGCGGCGGCTTTCTGGGCAGCAGCTTCAATAGCGGCGGCTTCAATGGCGGCAGCGGCGGCTTTCTGGGCAGCAGCTTCGATAGCGGCGGCTTCAATGGCGGCAGCGGCGGCTTTCTGGGCAGCAGCTTCAATAGCGGCGGCTTCAATGGCGGCAGCGGCGGCTTTCTGGGCGGCAGCTTCAATAGCGGCGGCTTTAATGGCGGCAGCGGCGGCTTTCTGGGCGGCAGCTTCAATAGCGGCGGCTTTGGCAGCAGCAGCGGCGGCTTTACGGGCAGCAGTTCTAATTTTTCCTGCAGCGGCTTTTTTCTCATTTTCGATTTTTTGAGCGGCTTGTTTTGCTTCTTCTCTGGTTTGCTCCACTAGAGCCTGGTAAAGAGCAACCCTGTCAGTTGCATCCTGGGCCTTAGCAAGTGTATCTGCAACATACTGTTCGCTGTACACGGCAAGAGTTGCCTCGTATTCCGCAGGGATATATTTGTAGCAAGTAAGACTGGTTAAGGCCCTGCTCCTGGTATCTATAGCAGCTTGGTATAATGCCCATGAAAACTCCTTTGCACCAAGAGCATCAGCAAGCTTCTTCTCGTAGTCCATAGTAAGTCTGATAGGATCCAAAATTAAATTATCCTCTTTTTAAATATAGTAGCCTAACATATCGTTCTTCTTTTTTAAAAATTACAGTCTCCCTCGTAACCCAAAATAGGAAATTCAAAAATTCTTCTTTCCCAAAATTAAATAACTAAACGGGGACGAAACCCCTTCGCTTGTATTATCTATATAACTTTAAATTCTAACTTATGAGGTATCGTAGTCCAACTAAAAAGTTGCAACCCGCACCTACGCCAATGTTAGGGTGTGTAGCTGCTTGGCGTGAGAGGTTTACTTTATTACTTATTATCTATAGCAAAAGGTCAGTCCGGAGAGAATAGCATGAATAATACAATTGCTATCTATTCTCGTGGTAGATCCAGACTGTCGTTAAATACATTTCATCGTTGTATTTATATCAACTGTGACGTCACTGTTAGTGACGTTCTTACATCCTATGGAATATTACTTAAATAACATATATAAAAACTTTATTAAGTCACTGTTGCACAATTGCAATAGCCGAACAGCTCAGTATACAGAACAAAATTTTCTTAATTAAATTAAAAACATTTTTAGGTAAATATAAACTAATCCTTAGTTAAATTTTAAGTATATAAATGGTGATTATAAATCTTGATTGATCCTCTAAGAGCAAACATTAAAATATCATCCACCACTTTCGATGGTATGCCAAAAGATTTAGCCCACGTCCTAAAAAAACTAGTTATCGTCCCCCTTGCTCCCACATACAGACCCGTCACTTCAATTTTACGCAAATCCCACTTTTCCATGAAAAACTTAGCACAAGGTTCGTAAATTGCTTTTTTCTCCAAATCAACTGCAACTGCTTGGTCCTCACTGTCTCCAAATTCAAATCTTATGGTGGGATCCAAAATGTAACCAATTTTTGAAATTGGATTATATGCAATAATATCAACTCTTCTAGTTGACCCATTTTCAGCAACACAATGAACTTCTTCTTGAACAACAAAATCTTTTTCACCGAGAGCTTTTGCCAGAAGTTCCCGAATACCATGATGACGAATGTTACGCAAAAGTTCTCCCCGGACACAGGAACCTAAGACATGACCAAGACTTTCTTTCTCAGCGCCGCAATGCCTGCACTGGATTCCGTCTAAGCTCCTCCCTGGAATTACTCTCACACTAGCAACATAAGCATTCATTTTTAAAGTCGTTACCCATTCTGACGTGGTCAACCCTGTTTTTTGAATCAACATTTTATTTCCCTTTGGGTTATCCTTAAACTGGCATACTCCTGCACCACGCAACTTCATCTGACACCACGAATCAAACTCTTTTTCACGAAGCTTTTTACGCATTCTTCTAGTTATCTTACTTTTAACTTCAGGGTCATTTAATTCAACCAATTCACCATCCGTAAAATTCAGTGCACTTTCACACTGCTTCATTTCTTCCTCAATGTTTTTTGCATAAGGAACATACTCATCATCCGAATTCAGAAAAACCATGCAAACATTGTAATGCTGCAAAAACGCTTCCCATTCGGCCTTCGTTATTGACAGCCCTCGTAAATTGGAAGATGTGTAGAGCATCGCATTAGGCGTATCAGTTGGAATGCCAAGAATTTCCTTCACTGCACTGCGAATTATGCGATCCACGTCCATCAAAAAAGATTTTGGTAATTTATGCAAAGGAGCCATTTGTAAAGGATATATAAGTACAGGCCAAATATACTCATTAATGACGGAAATCTTTTGATGAGGGCGAAGCATTGGTGACGAAACTAAATTATTAAGCATTTTATTCAAATTATCGATTAATTTAGAAGGAACAAAGGTGAGCTGCGAGTTGAAATCCACCCCCAAGTATTTAACAGTTTCACCTTCTACTAAAGATGGAATTGAATCCCCGTTTGCAAGAATAAGGTGTTCTGATGATATCATTTTTCCTTTTTCAATAAAGATGCAAATAGACTTTTCTGGATTAATTGTTAGGCCCGAGTAACTAAAAAGGTCTATTGTTTTTTCCACCATTAAAGCCAATCCCTCTCTTGAATCAGACAAATTAGTTGTATCATCTGCAAAATTCATGGCGGTTAATTTTTGAACTTTATCATCCAAATTAAATCCAAACTCATTTGCATAATCAGGATCTGTAATTTCTTCTAGCACATAGTTAATAGCAAGGTTGAATAATAATGGGCTTAGTGGCGACCCCTGTAGGACCCCGCATTTAAATTCTATAGCAGAAGTTGTAGCAATCTTCGTCTGAATTATAGTGCAATTATTCACAATTAATGCTTTAGTTATATCACGCAACGGTGAAGGAATGGGCTGAGAGTCCAAGCATTTTAAAAGATGTGAATGACCCACTCTATCAAAGGCTTTGGAAACATCAAGTAGTGCAACATACAATGATTTCTTAAGCTTCCTGGCTTTCTTAAGACATCCCGCCAATATCGCAGTATTAATGAAAGTTCCAGGTGAATTTGTGAAGCCTCTCTGATTTAGATTGAGCTCAATGTGATTTCGGAGTTCTTGATCTATCACCTTCTCTATAATTCGTCTCAAAATAGAACATATTGATATTGGCCTCCAATTGGCTGGATCCTGTGTGTCACCTTTTTTGAATATAAGCACCGTCCGCGCTGTTCTGAAACTAGTTGGAACCATAGTCCATTTTAACATTACTGTGCCAATTAAAGCTAATACAGAATGACATTCAGTATACTTTACTGATCTCAGCAACACTTTGTCAGATCCAGAAGATGTGTCTTTTCGAATGCGCTTAATCACAGTTTCAACTGTTTCGGAATCAATCACGACATTAAAAGTATCATCTAATTCTCCCTGCTTTTCTTCACTTATAATGGGATAAGTTGCCAATGTAGAATTATTAACAGCACCCCAACGTTCCGTGTAGGCATTTTCTAGAACATCTGCAGAAATGTTGCAGTCCGGGTTATTGGAATTTTTCAAAATGCGGTGAACCACCTTTCCACGTTGATTATAGAATTCATGTTGAATTAAATCAAACATGTACTTCTCTTTTCGTCTTGCTCTAGCTCGCTTAGATTTTTTAACAGGATTAGACGATTGACTATACTTGCTATCTGTTTGCCTGTACAAATTCTTTTGTTTTCGTAATTTATAAAATTTAGCCGCAGGGTGTTTAGGACCAGGAATTACATTTATTGCGTTACGTAAAAATTCCGAAAACTTTTCAACCTCTTCATCTAACTCCTGTTGTTCAGGTCGCTTCTCAATGAATGTTTTAAAAATGTTTTGAAAGGACTTTATTTGTGGACCAAAATCAACTTTGTCATCATAAATAGCTACATCTTCCAAACTCACATCACTTATGGCGTTCTGTATTGGTGAAGGTGCATATTTATTAGCAATGATTGTTCTCTGCTCATCCCCGTGTTTCCTTGAAATATGAATTGAAACGCCAGCCTTACTTTTGCATATTTTTTGGCAATAATGACACACATTTTCAGAATCCAACTGAGGACTACTTTGATCCATTGGGGCATTGTTGGAATTTTGAGTTGGTAAGGAGACAGAAAGATCAGTACTCGAATTTAAAATCATCGGAGAATTCAAATTTGAATTAATTTTCTTTCGTGGCAACTTTTTTTTTGCCATTATTTAAAATTTATTTAAAAAGCAACTAATTAAAAACTTAAAATTCAAAACATTTTTAATTAAATCTAAGCTCTAATTAAAATAATTTTTAAGTGGAAGCAATCCTAACTGGTTTTCACTAAAACGATGAAGAATAGCCGCAACTTCCTGTCGCTCAGGAGCCTAAATTCAACACGTCTATCCTGGTCAGAGTCTATCTTCTTCTTCTATACAATTATGCTGATGTGCCATTCAGCACATTAGAATGCAATGTGCAACATTGGCATTCTAACAAGTTTCATCAAAGCTATCTCTACTATTTTCAATTTCACTTTCATTCAGAATTGATCGACTAGCTTCTTTAACTCCTAGTAATATTTAAATTAAACTAGTATTTTCTTATATAAATTTCAAAAAAAGAATGCGCACGCAACAGTTAAATTAAGTTTCATTTAATAAAACTAATTCTGATGGTTTGTAATAATTCGGTAATAAAAATGCAGCATATGTTATATTTTTAGTTCGGGTATTAATGGGCCCAGAAGATTCGGTCACACCACACTCGGTCCTGATATCTCGGGTCCCTGCATTTCTGGGTCCCTACTTTTGGTCGGTCGCAACTTTTTTATAAACAGTAGAAGCAGTTTACAGTAGTGTTGCCTGTTAGTTATGTATTATGTATGTATTATGTTATTTTCGGTAAGTGTTTTTGTGGGTGTCATTTATTAGCTTTGTTAAAATAAAAAAAAGGTGGGACCGAATTAATTTGGGACCGACTAATACCTGGGACTCAGAAATACAGGGACCCGAGCTATCAGGACCGAGTGTGGTGGAACCTAATCCTTCGGGGCCCATTATTGTGAGTACCATATTTTTAAATGCTCCAACAATTAGGTTGAAGCACCAAAGTACTAAATTAGTTAAGGTGAAATCACTTTACTTTTGGTGACTCCTGGGTCAACTATCTGGAGTATATTTTTACATCTCATTACACCGTTATTGCCCCATATAAATGACCCAACTAAAAATTCTGACTAAAACACTGACATTTAAATCTATGAGAGAATATAATTTTTGGAAAATGACATGTGAGTATGACTTTGATCATGCGCATGAGGTCTTGATGCTGTTTTTAAAGCTGAGCATAGCAAAAAATATCAAACGAGTTTGATATTAGCATCAGCATCAACATTATCAAGCAGCATCAAAATTGCTGGCATGATGCTGCCTATGTAAACCTAAAATCGGAGCAATTTTTTAAGAAAATTGCTGATGCTAGCGTTTTTGAAAAACTTGCTACGACTTGCTAGCAATGTAACCAGGCTTTTACTCATTTAGATGTATACGTGAGCGGGCATTATATGTAGCTTATGGATTCTATAAAGCCAAATTATGCGGTTTTATATTTGTATAGGTATTTTAAAAACTTTGAAATATGAATTGGAAACATATTTAAATACCAAAAATAGCCTTTAAATTGTTTTTTTAAAATTTTAACTAAGTTTTGATGTAAAATGAAAATTGCCTTAAAAATAAAACATACATGTTAAAAGTAGTTCAAATTTTCTTTGGGTTTCTGGACCTATAAAAGAATTTTATTCACTATTAGAAAATAAAAAGCTCTACTTTTGTCATCCCATAGTAATTTTAAGCATTATTTCAAAACAATACTGTCAGTACAGTACACCTGTAGCATTCAGAGTTCCAAATTACTATCGATTAATTTGGTGAACATGATAGAACTAATGTAATGAAGGGATTTCATAGGTAAAATTTCTGCGTGTAGCCAAAAACTGTCATAATTGCGGAAATTGCTCTTAGTAGATGGTGTATAATCCCACCTAATGGTGAAATTCCTGAATTCTCATTGGTCGAGCAATTAAATGTAGGCTCCACCCCCTCCATTTAAATGAAGCAATAGGAAAATAGGTTTAAAATACTGCATTTTAATTTGACCATGCAATTTACGTATTAAAAATGAATATGCTAAATATAAACATGATAATTAATGCCAACCACGGTGGCAGAGTAGTTAGAAGCCTAAATAAATGCGCGTTTGTAGATGGTGACCCAAGATCGAATCAGGTAAGAGTAAAAATGTTAACAATAAAAACAATCGTTTTTTCCCTAGTATAAATGGGGTTTTTTCTTTTGCATTTTATCATTCACAACATGACACAGTAGAAGTAAACATTCATTATGGGTGATACGCATAGTAGTGATTCAGATATGCCAGACCTTGACAGTATTGGCAGCAACGACGAGAGTGATAGTGACGGGCCAAATGATCTGGAAGACTATACACCCTACAACGTGAGAGAACTCAACGATGTGGATAGTGATACCGGGGAAAGACGCATATCAAATGTGGGGTTGTCACATATAGTGCGATACTAAGAGGACTACCCTTCGCCATCTCAACAACGACCCAGTGGAAGGTTCAGGCGAGTTAGAGGTGGAGGGCGAAGATTCAAGATGCAAGACTTCAAAAGAGAATTCACACGTGCTAATGTGGATAGAAGAAGTATGCAACATCATAAGTACGGCACCCACTTTTCTGCATTTAGTTTGAAAAATGCAATTCGTAGCTACATTCTTGTCTCTCAGGAGAAAATGCGAGATGAAGCCCAAAGACTCGCTAGTTATAATAGTATCCCTATGGATCCATCAGCAGAAAGTATGGCTGCCGCAGGACTTTTCGGCGTCGGAGGATTCCATGTTGGATATGTAAGTACCCCTTTGTTGTCATCGATTAAAGTAGTCATGCGCAATTAAAACGAATAACTTTCTAATCAATCTTTTGTTTTTTGTTTTTTAGTCGGCCTGCTTTGCATGCGGCTGGATTTTTCCAGAGCTAAGTAAAGGATAAATTCCATTTGTAGAACATGCCAGATGGTCTCCGAAGTGCCCACTTATCACCTTTGGTGACTCAGGCAACCTCAAATTGGAGTCCACCAACATTGAAAAATACAAATCACTGGCCATTCCAATTAATCCTAAACCCCGCGAAATTAATTCTTTAACTTCAATGTTTTTTCGCACAGACAGCAAAGTTTTGTTTATGAATTCAAATAGTCCCAAATGTCCAGAGTATAAATATAAAGGTAAACGAAAACAATCTTTTGAAGATAACAATTGGGACTAGCTTAAACGGCCAAGAATCAGTACCATGGTGAATGCTGGATTTTACTGTACTGGAGGTGATTCTGCAAATTGTTATTACTGTGACAAAGGGTTTATACGATGGAAGCTTGAAAGCAACCCATCTGAGCAACACAGGTACCATTACCATACCTGCTTTATAAGCAAACTCAATGCCAATAGTAAAATGGCGGAAGATAAGGTAACAGATAATATGTGTGAGGATGAGCTTCGTGAAGAAATTGAAAAACTGGAGCAAAAGTGGAAATGTACTATTTGTTCATATATAAATGATGCTGATCATGCTATTGTTGCCTGTGGACATAGATTTTGTAGAGATTGTATTTGTAAAATTAAAGATTGTGCCATATGCAGAACACCAATTGAGCTTGTATTAAAAATTTGGTAAATAAAGTTGTAATAAAAACAAATTACTCAGTACAAATTTGTCTTTCACAATGAGTGCATTTAATATTACTCTGTTGAGTGACTCGTCCATGTCATATTTTCCACATAACACAATTTCAAATTTTAGGAATAAGTTTGTTAATAGAATACAATGTGATGGAAACCAATGGCAGGTAGCCCTAACCTCATGCTCATATACAAAGTCAAACATATTTATTGAGAAGGGGGAAATAGTTGCAACAGCATGTATAGATAAGGAAAATTATCCATATAAATTACGTCCTGAAAATGTGATTTCACATCCTGAAAATATAAGCATAGGGGTGAACAAAAGAGGAAAGTGTTTGTCTACTAGCAAGATAGAGAGTGACATTGTATCCTCATGTAGCTTTAGTGATATAGGTGAATTTCTATTGTACCTTTTATCACTTGGAGCTGATCATTATACTCATAAACGAAGCTATGTCTACAAAATGCAAAAATATGGAAACACATCAATTAACTACAAAATTGAACTGTCTGAACGAGTGAAGCAAATTATGGGTCTGCAAACTGGATGGAGACAAATACAAGACCCTCAAAACAAATTTAAAGATGCTCCTTCAATTGATATTCCAGACATTGCTAAAATTATAAACGGAAGTGACAATGTAGTAACTACACCAATTATAGTCGTTAAAGGGGATGCAATATTAAAACATATACCATAGTGTAATAGTACATTAATTAATGTTTGCGATATAATAGAATTATTACTAGCTAAAATTAAAAACGTTGGTGTTCACGACTGATCATACTTTTCCTTCACTATAGATCATGTAAGACAAGGTGAATATACTGAAATTTTACAAGAGATCGATCTATTTGTCAGTAAAACATTTGGTTTCAACAATTCAGCATATCAATATGGAATTAATAATAATGCTGCACTATTTCAAACAGCAAAATTTGAAGCTGTAGTTTATGAAAGACAAGGGGATTTTATTTTTAGTTATAAAAACAAAGAGTACAAGGCTGATAAAAACTACTCATCCTTTATAGAACTTATGAATCATATATGTGTACAATTAGATTGTGAATGGGAAATAGTTAATAATAGAATGAATATTATATCCCACGATGGTACAAATCTAATTGTGATGTGCAAATTCTCAGATAAAATAGAGATGTATATGGGGTTTCAAAAAACAGAAGAAGTTCAACACAAAATATATAGAGAGGAAAAATATAAAATAGGTAAAAATAGAGTACATTTTAATTTTGGTTGCAGTTTATTATTTGTTTATGCTGACATAATTGCAAATTAGTACGTTAGTGATGTCTATGCCCCGCTTTTAAAAAGTATGCCATTTGTGTTTAATGATGATAATGTATTTGAACACAAATTTAATAATCCAGTGTATATGCCTCTAAACAAAACAAGTTTTGATGATATTCATATGTATATCTCAACTGAAGATGGTGAACTTCCATCATTTGAGACTGGGACGTTCAAGGCTACACTTCATTTCAAGCAAATGTTCTAGAAACAAAAATGTATGATCACGGCAATCCAAATTCTTTATTTTGTTACTACCCTTAGCATGGTGGTACCAATGTGCCATTACTTGTGTACAGAGGTAGTCATGTACGTCAAAAGGGGAAGGGGATTGGAAGCTTCTTTCGTTCTATTTTTAAAACATTGATCCCATTGGCCAGAAAGTATATTTTACCTCATGCAAAGTCAGCGTTAAAAAATATTTCTGTTGACATTTTAGACAGTGGTAGACCAATTGGGGAGACTTTTTAATCGCGAACAATGGAAGGGTTTAAAGCTGTAGGAAGAGATGTGGTAAACCAGTCAGGAAATGATAATCGACGAAAGCGCAAGCAATCCAAAAGTGTTCAGTCATTAAAAAAAAGCGCAAAATTCAGAAAGGAAAGGGTACTAAAGTAAAAAAAACTTAAAAGAAAAACAAAAACAAAAAGAGTGAAAAAATCAACCATAAAGCGTTCATCTTTTAAAGGATTGTTTGATTAAAATGGCTGGACGAAAATTTAAGACATCAGTTCAACATTGCATGAGAAGTGAATTAGACTTTTTAAACTAAATAAAGTTAATATATCAATTTAAAGTACTCAGGAATGTGAAATATATACTGTCAATTCTACACAAGAAGCTTCAGCTCCTTTGACCTGGTGTGTAAAAGGAACGGATACCCACTATATTGA
Organism: Dicyrtomina minuta; assembly: GCA_949802685.1. Classification (NCBI taxonomy): domain Eukaryota; kingdom Metazoa; phylum Arthropoda; class Collembola; order Symphypleona; family Dicyrtomidae; genus Dicyrtomina; species Dicyrtomina minuta. The sequence goes on along the minus strand of OX461808.1, from coordinate 134,767,452 downwards.
TTCTGAAAAAACAAGAGTTTTATACTGTTTAAAAGTTACTGATGAAGCTAATGTGGCAGTGGCAAAGGAAATCCAATTAGCGCCTGTCAACAACATATTACATTCTATGTTTAAAAGCTGTTCAGTATACATAAATGAATTTTATGTTACTCCAAATCCAGAAAATTATGCTTATCGTGCAATAATAGAACGAGAGTTATTGTTTTCAAAAGAGTTTAACAAATCACAATCAGCATTATCTGGTTACTTTAAAGAAAAAGACCCAACAAGCACTAGTATAACAACTGAAGATTCTTTCAAACTACGTCAAGAATGGACTACTGCTGGACAGGAATTTGAAGTAATTGGAAGACCTCACTAAGACATTTTTTCCCAAGGAGATTTTATACCCCCTGGATGTGATTTAAAACTCGTTTTTACACGAGCACCAGATGCATTCTGCCTACATACTAATGAAAATCCAAAAGGATCTTATAAATTACATATTGTTGAAGCAAAATTGATCATTGTTCGACATAAAATATTACCGTCAATTGTCCTGCAACATGCAAAATTATGGAGTAACAATCAACTTGCCAATTTTTACCTAAATATAGTTGTAGTGAAAAGCTATGCACTTGCTAAGGGAAGTCAGACATCAATTAATGAAGGATTAATCATAGGAGCAATACCATCACGCATTGTTATTGCTTTAACATTAACAAGCAACTGTATTGGAACATATACCACAAACCCATTTGTTTTTGAAGACTTTGGTCTCAGTTACATAAGCGTCTTGGTTCGTGGGGATGAAAATGAAACAAGATTCTTGAGTGTTGATTTTAGAAAAGACACTAATCGCGTAAAGGAGGCTCTTTATAATCTATATGGTGCACTCGGGATTGCAAATCAGGATTGTGGAATTGACTTGACAGAAGAAAACTATTGCGCTGGTCGCAAGTTCTTTGCTTACGATCTCACATCAAGCACACAAACTCAAATTCTACTTTGATATGGGAATGTAAAAATAAAGCTCAAGTTTCGAGAAGGGATCAGTGAACCGCTAACTGTTCTTGTGTACACAGAAAATAGTAGTGTGCTTCACATTGACAGGGATCGAAACGTATTTTGGGGGCATCAATCACAAGGATGAATACCATGGAGGTTGTATCGTATCTTTCAAAAATCTGTCAAAATGGAAGATTGGCTCAATATGATGTATTATCAAGTGATGGTCTAACTGACTATAAAATCACGAGATATCCTGTATGCTTAGTTGTAAATACTGACCCTAGTAACAGACCTGGCCATCACTGGGTCAGCTTCTTTATGAAAAGTCGCAGCGATTGTATTGAATTTCATGATTCTTATGGATTAGGAATTAAATATTGGTCAACATTTTTTGTAAATTTTTTATTTAATTCAGGTCATCAGCTCCTCGAAAATTGTAAAGTTCTATAAAATAAATTTTCAGATGTTTGTGGGTATTATGCAATATTTTTTTTATATAAAAGAATAGCAGGGTGTCCTCCATATGCAATATATTGTATGTTCACAAATAATACTAATTTAAATGATGATAGAGTTAAATTGTTTGTTAAATCAAAACTTTATTTGCATCCTAAAAAAAATTGTAAGTATGTAAAACATCAAATATGTAAACATTTTGGATCAAAATAATAAACTCATAATGATTTCCAATTCTGAAACCACGGTTGCTTCGTTAAATGCATATTTCTTTTACGTAGCTTACTTACAGCATGTGTACCACCTTTTTGCCGTGTTGGAATTTTTTGTCCTTGAGGCCAGATGTGATCTCGAACAGCTTTTGTAAATGGACTCTTGGAATATGTTGCTCTTAGGACTCCTATTACTTCATCAAGACCTTTCACATTATTTTTTTACCTTGTGATATCAAGCGGGCATCTCCAAGCTGATTATAAATTTTGTTTATGTCTAAGTTTTTAATAACTTTATCATTTATTACAACTTGCTTGTTTTCATCACAAGCAATATTTAAATTGTTAAGACACCGTATTATTTGTTGTCTTCGTGTTAGTTTGCGGTCACTTATATGAGATTTAGGTGTATTGCCTCCAAATAAAATTGTTGATGTACCTGATTGCTCTTGAGTTGATAAATCCGGTGTATAAATAGCACTTGCCATATGATGAGCATTACCAACTGGAACTGGGGTTTGATCAGGCTGCAATTGGCTTACAGAGGTTTCTTTTTGGATTTATTGACATGTTTAACCAGAATTGGTTTGTTTAGTTCCTAATCCTTGCTACTTTTAAGTTGACGACGATAGGTTTTAAACAGAATTTGTTTGACATCATCTGGATATTTAGATGTGTTGAGAATGTCATCACCGGAGTCTAAAGCATTATTATTTGCAAGCTGTCGCATAAACGTGTTGTATAAGTCTTCACTTAGCAACTTCATCCTTTTAGACCCCATTACTTAAATAACTTGAAATTAAAGAGGAAGCTATTGTAGCAAGTGATGGAAGGAAAAAAGCACCTCCGCTTTGCAAAATCTTTTTCTTCTTGTGAATTGGAGTTGATTTCAAGGAAAGTATATTAAGTTGTTTTTTGAATGGTCTCAACTTTGCAACTGTTCTGGATTGGATGGGTACATTACCATTTAAAATATTTTTCACACACTCGCAAACAGAACGAATTTTCTCTGACGTTGCATCTTTTCAAAGTGTTTTACATTTTGACTTAGTTTTACATTTTTTTAAAAATAGACGGTTTGCAATAATCCGCTTCATTGTAGTCCCCTGGAAATTCAACTTTGTACTCATCACTCTTTGTTAAACAACTTACAGATATACTACAGTCAGTTCGACTATAAACGCTTAGCAGGATGGACTTTAAAATAAAACGTCTATATGTAAATCCAAAATTTAAAGGCAGCTTTTCTGGGTTTCATACTTTTTCCAAAGCATTGAAAAATAAATATCCAAAATCAAATATAAAGCAAACTTTAAAACACATCCAAACATATGCACAGAATAAACCAGCGCTTCACAAATTTAAAAGACGTAGAGTTATAGTTAACAACATTGATAAACAGTTTGTCATCGATCTAATTAAAATTTTAAAACATGCAAGGCAGAATAATAACAATCGATATTTGCTCTGTGTCATTGACGCATTTAGCAAATATGCCTGGGTTCAACCAATAAAAACAAAATCATGTGCTGAAGTTTTAAGAACATTTAAAAAAATATTAAAATCTTCAAAGCGTTTTCCTAAAATTATTCAAGCTGATCGTGGATGTGAATTTAAAGGAGCGTTTAAAAACTTTTGCAAAACGAAAGGAATAGAAATATTTCATGTAATGTCTGAACTAAAAGCTTGTATTGTTAAGCGATTTAATCGAACACTCTTAGAAAAAATTAGACGATTTTTACTTCATACAAATACAGTTAAACGTGTAAAAAGATTAAAACAAAACTCGTATAAGTTTGTACATGTTTAAAAAAATTTAGTTTCAAATTATAACGATTCATTTCATCGTACAATAAAAATGTGCCCTGCAGAGGTAACAAAAAAAAATGAAATCCAGGTGTGGCTTAACATGTATAAAAATGAAGAAGTAATATTAAACAACAAATCAAAATTTAATGTTGGTGATAAGGTTTTTATATCAATTGATAAAAGTATTTTTACTAAAGGTTATGACAAAAAATATCATTCAGAAATTTTTACTGTAGAAAGTTTTAATTCTTTTAACCCCCGCATGTATTTTTTAAAAGATGGCAAAAATCAAAGTCTCAAAGGGGGTTTTTATTCACAAGAACTATCACATGTTCTTTACGATCAGTGAGTATAGAAGTCGCAGGCGTTGCAGTTTTAATTTCATGCTGCATTTGTATTCCAAAGTATTGTGGTACCTCGTAAAATTATTTCTGAAACTTGTAACTTAATAAGTAACTTTTTTTTTATACAATGGATTATGAGTATTTTGTTGGGTTAATTAGGTTAGCCAGTTCAATATTTTCATTTTTTAAATCATATGTAAAGGGATCTTAACACAGGAATCGGCTGAAAAATCTACGTTTGAAAATATTTCAAGTGCAGGCGAAGACAATCAAGACGATTTTATTTTTTTGGGAAAGGATTTCAATCTATAAAATGGATTCTGGATCAAATGGAAATCATTCTGGTAATTGCTAGTTTTTGATCGTGTTGATTTTAGATTTTTTAAAATGTGCTTATTCTTATAACTTTTTGGCTAATAGAGAACGCAGCTTACAACTCGGGAGTTGAAAAGAGTCGACAATTGCAATGCTGGAGTTCTGAATTTAGAGGAAGCGCTTACATTAACATGAAGCGGACATCAATCAACAATCGTCGGATGAAGTTTAATTTTGACATGAGCAAGGTGCCTCAACTCATTAATTGTCTCGTTCACAAGTACATGCAGTCTGGATATCCAATAGAAGAAATTCAAGAGACAATTCGGGATTGCTATATTAGTTTTTATAGAACACATGAGCACAGTCGTGTTCATGATTAAGTTGATACATTTTCGAAAAATCAAAGTGAAAATGAAGTAACCAATAAAAATTATCATGCAGATGCAAAACCTTTTGTTATGTGAATTGTAAAATTGATGGAAGTAAACAAAAGTATAAAAGGTGTAAATTACTTTTATAATTTAGCCATTCATTTTTATTCATCCTCATTGTCAACTTGCACCATTTCTTGTTTTTCATTTGTATTGACATGGATCAGACAATTACATCCGCGGAGGACAATGTTACTAGATTTTTAACTAATTCAGGTTGGTAATTTTTTTTGCATCTTTCATATACTTTCGAGAAAACATATTGTTTTGGTTAAGTAGATTTATTTAAAATTGATATTTTTTTTTTAAATTTCACTGATTGTGTTTACAGATAAAATATTGACAACTCTTAAGCGTCCTACAGGAAAAAATCTGAGCATTTTAAGACGTACCCTTGAGTTTCATCCTAATACAACCAGGAAAACTGACGCACGTCGTTCAAACAAAATGATTAAAAGGAATCAGAAGATGGACATAAAAGACAACAATTCAAAAATTGAAAATATTTACGTAGGGTGTAATGATGCTCAATGCTTGGGTGCTTAAAGTTGTAAACCATTCAAATTTGTAGTAGACCTGACTGCTCGATGTAAGATGTGTTGTGAAAGGCATATTGTCTTTCGTCAAAACAGAAACATTGTAAGAATGGACTGGCCTGAATTTGTTAATATAGCAAAACATGTTTGTGAAAATCGTGAGGAATGTTTAAGGACCAATACATCCTATAAACGCTGTCGTGGGAACTTCTAGAATTTTTTTATTGAAATTACTTTTTTGTGATTACAATACAATTTTCATCAGCAAATAAACTATTTCTTAGTCTTAATCTGTCGTCCTGTTGCTGACTGCAATCAATAAACAAATATCCATGAGGTAGCATAACACTTTGTTTGAATGCATCTTCTGTCACTGCGCATTTTTTTCCACAATTCATTCGTTGACCAACTCTGTTTACAACCTGGGTCCCACTTGGATTTTTAAGCAGGCATATGTATTTTGAATTTGTTGTCAGTATTCGAAGTCCATTGTGAAAGAAATTTTGGGTTAGAAAAATAATGCTGCAATTTCTATGATGTGAGCCTCTCACAAAAGCATTCATAACTTTTTTTGATTTGGACACTTCACGGAACAAATCCAAAATAGAAATTTTATAAAATATTTTATTTAAAGTGACAACCAAACTCAATTTCACCGACATCGACAGCCAACAGTGAAAGTATTGCTTTGAATTAATGCATGTCATTACGATATTCAAGTGAAGCAACCGCTAATTGGATATATCAAGGTTAGCAGATAAGCTCTTTAAGCGTACGCTGGAGAGCCAAAGCAACCGCTAAGTTTCACAAAGTAGTCCAGTAGCTACGCCCTCTAAGCGAATGCTAAAGGGCTGAAGCGTGTAGTAACTGGTAAATTTTATTACTTAAGATACCTGATGGGTTTGCAGAGATCCCCAGAACGCCCAGTGCAGCCTATAGACAACCAAGCCACAGGACAATCACCCCCAACAACAAGAACTGCTAACAAGAGAGACAGAGATAGCGCTGACCCATCCCCTTCAACTGCCGAAAACGCAAAAAGGACAAGAAGCAAAGGGATGGCAAAAGAAATGAGAGTACTCTTTGCACAGTTGAGCGAAAAGATGGACCAAGCTGAAGTACAGCGCGGGCGTATGGAGAACTCCACTAAGACCATCCTCGACAATATCCATGATATAAGAACTAAGCTCGCGGAACAACAACAACTGTATGAGGAACTGCTCGAGCGTACCAAAACACTTGAAGAGTCAGTAACCAGCCTTAAGTCTAACAACAAGTTTCTGGAAATGGAACTCACTAAAAGTAGAAAACAGATCGACAGGATCTTGAACGAAGCCAGACAATTCAATGTGTTGATCAAAGGAGTAGCTGAACCAGTCACTGAAACCGAAACAAGGGACGACTTAAACGCGACGGTAACTCAACTTATACACTCTGAGCTCAAGGTGAAAGCAGAAATTGAGAAAACTAGACGTCTTGGGCCTAAAGAAGAAGGTAAAACTCGCACTGTTCTAGTCACCTTCCTAAAAAGAACCGACAGAGCTGCGTACCTTAAGGCCAAAGGGCAGCTAAAAACAGAAGCGGCAACCCAATATTTATCAATGCAGACCTACCTCCAGAACTTAGCAAAAAACGTTTTGAGGATAGAGAGAAAAAGAGGGAAAAGGATGGACCACGACCTGATAATATGGACACTACTAACAATTTAAACTCACAGGAACTTGGCAAGCGCATACAACATAATGTTAAAACTGTAAATAGTATTTTATACTGGAACATAAACGGAATCAAAAACTGTACATATGACAAAGTTAACATAGTTTTACAACATGACGTGGATATATTTTGTTTATCTGAAACTTGGACAAGTGAAATAACTGACGATTTAAAAAACAATTTTAACAATTTTAAATTAACCGTAATCCCAGCTGTTAGAGAAAGAGGAAGAAAAAGTGGTGGGATGATTATTGGCATCGTAAACAGCATATCCAAACAATGCACGATAATCCATCAGGACCGATTTAAAATCCTAATACAGATCCTGCTTAACGGAAAACAAGCAATAATATGCTTTACTTACCTACCGCCTGCAACACAATATGACGAACAACTGGAAAATCTCTACGAAGAAACCACAGCCACAAATAACTTAAGATACATTCTTATGGGCGACTTCAACAGCAGAGTAGGGAAATTTCAAAATCTGACCTATAATACAATTAATTTCAACCAGACACGAAACACGACTGACTTAGGCGTAAACAAACGTGGAAAGAAACTGATAGATTTAATTCTTACAAATCAGCTAGCAATCCTAAACGGAAGGAGCACTTCAGACACCTGTGGATATAGGACCTAATGGACACAGCGTGATTGACCTATGTATTAGCAGTAGCAATGCAATTGACGATTTCGAAGACCTAAAAGTTACTGAGTGTATACAATCTGACCACCTTCCTATACTTTTAAGCGTTCAACGAAATAAGCAAGATGTACGACAGAGCTTGACTGGGGAAACCAATAACATAAGATGGTGCAAAGAAAAAGCCTCGATATTCCAACAAAATTTAAGCGCTAAGAGTATAGACCTTGACTTCAGCAATTGCAGCTACACTCAACTACACAAATTTATACACCAGACAGCCAAACCAACAGAAATATTCCCAAGACAACGTGATAACAGAAGGAATTTTGGCCCAAAAGGGTTCGACAAAGAATGTAGCGAAGCTAAAAGGAAGGCACTCTCTCTCCTACATTAATACAGAATACTCAAATGCTCGGATCACTCTGAAACTGACAACCTGGACTGCTTTCTACAAGCCTAAAAGATATACCGTAGTCTTTGCTGTGACAAAAAGAAGACTTTCTACAGCAAAATCCAAGAAGAAATCCATCACAGCAAGGACTCGGCGGGGTACTGGAAAGCTATAAATGCTTTTAGAGACAAGAAATACGGCTTTAGAGCAAATAATATTTCAAAAGAGAGTTGGGACACACACTTTAGATCTGTTTTTGAAAATGGTAACGGTGAAGAAGTGGAAGTCGTTGGCCAAGCACAGCAAGTTACTGCAAATGAATCTCAAACACTCGACGGGGAGATAACCTTAACGGAGTTGCTAAGAGCCACGAGCAAACTAGCAAATAATAAATCTCCAGGCGCAGATGGCATACCAAATGAGGTATGGAAAACCTTAGACGGGACTTCTTACAATTATCTACTCCAAATTCTCAACCAAGCCTTACATGAACGGATACCTGAAGAGTGAGGAGAAATCATTACAGCCCCTATCTACAAAACAGGTGCCGACTGCCTTACAAGTAACTACAGACCTATAGCCCTCATTAACACCATTACCAAGCTCTACACGTGTATTATGTCAAACAGACTAAACTCTCACTGCTTTACAAACGACACCTTATCTGAAAACCAGGCGGCATACAGGAAAGGAAGAGGGTGCACTGATCACTTGTTTGCACTGTATACCTGCATTCTCAAGCAGCTAAATAGACCAGCTCTGCGAAAGAAAGGCAAGCTCTTTGGTCTCTTTGTAGATCTCAGTCAAGCGTTTGATTCAATCAAACGAACCAAGCTATGGTAAAGGTTGAGAGAAGCTGGACTCAGTGATTACTTTGTGGAAAACATCAAAGAACTGTATGACCAAGCAAAAACCAAGGTTCGATGTCAGGAAGGTTTTACTGACTTGATCAAAGTAATGGGTGGTGTGCTACAAGGATAAACCCTGTCTCCAACTTTATTCAGCATTTATATCGACAAAATAACGGAGATTCTCCGTAAAAGTGGAATCCAAGGAATTCAAATGTTTACTATCGAACTGCTCATTTTACTCTACGCGGACGATATAATACTCCTTGCCTTAAATGAATTGGACACAAGCAGATTAACACTCTCAGTAATTTTTTCAAAGAAAATGACCTAAAGGTCAACCTAGCCAAGACAAAAATCATGATTTTCAGAAAAGGAAACAAGCTACGTAAATCAATGAGATTTAACTGGGAAGGCAAACCACTCGAAATAGTAAACAAATACGTCTACTTAGGTGTCCCTTTTACCCAGAGTGGAATCTTTAATGAAGCCAAAACGCACTTTTTCAGCAAGGCTAAGGCAGCGCAGTCGAAGCTTTTTGAGCTATTTTATCGTGCCAAAATAACAGACATAAAGATACACCTCCAGCTCTTCCAATCTCTAGTCAGCTCGGTACTTATGTACGCAGTACCAATATGGGGTCTCTGCTACTGTGACAATTTTGAAAGTTTCCAGACCGCATTCCTTCGACGGCTCACAGGCACTACCAACGCCACTCCTGGCTTCTTCCTTCGCCTAGAAACAGGAGCACAGAACATTAAGCTACTTTTATTTACGGCGCTGCTCAAGTTTCTGCAGAAAGTACTGAATGCTAAGGAAGACAGCATCATCAAAAGCTGCTATCAAGAAACGCTAAAGCTTGAAGTCTCAGACACCCGGTATAACTGGATTCTCCAAATCAAAAAGCTTTTTGCGGACGCTTCACTTGAAGACGACTTTGACAAACTGAACGGGGAATATCTCACAAAACACAGAAATGAAATCATCGAAAAATACCGACTAAGCTGCATTAACAATGACGTCCTCAAAATGCAGAGTAGCAACGCAATGAAATTCTATGCCCGGATAATGACCCATGCATTAAAATCAGTTTACTTTGAGATGAACATAAAATGGATTATGGCAAAGTTCGTATTAAACCTGAGAACGGGGCTTCCTAGAATAGTACTTAGGGAAAAAGCTACTAACCTGAACGGCATGAACTAGATATGGAAACGAGGAGGTACTGAATGTGATCTATGCGGCAAAGAACTTGAAGATGCTTTCCATATAATGCTCGACTGTCCGCATTACAAACCACCCCGGACAAAGTTTCTCATGAAGCTAGCCACCAGCAGACCGACAAAGGCGAACCTCATCTCAGCAATCTTCAGAAGCTACCCTGACGCAGAGGGCTTTCAGCAACTCTTTAATTTCTGGAATGAAGCTCTACGAATCCGAAAATTCTACCAAAGCTGCATCGAAGGAACATAACTTAACCACTATAACACTTATCACATAACACATTTTTAATCCATCTATCTATTATTTTATATTATTTTATTACTTAGAAATGAAATATATGCTCTGTAAACTCAATATAACTTGGCACTATAATGACATGATTACTATAAAAAACGTAGCTTTTATTATTTATTTATTTTTACAGCACAACCAAGAAAGCAACACAAGAAACCTTTACTAATAATACATTTAAATAAATTACCAAGGATCATTTGATCTTTGATCAAATTGTAAATAATCACTTTGTAAAAACCTAACAATGTTGTATGGGCTGACGCCAAATCGACAAAATGAATAAATTATTATTGTTATTATTATTATTTGGACACTTCTTCCATAAGATCATCTAGAATATAGAGATAAGATTCAAGTAGATCATTTCCATATTCTTCAGGTAGCCCACTTAAGAACTGGATTTGTGGATTGATACCTTCCAATTCATTATAAAGTTTTGCTTGTCGCACACCATAGCAAAACACACTACGCTTAATTTTAGGCACAATAATTTCGTCCATACGTGCAATGATCTTTTTAGTCAGTTGGCTTTTTCCAGCCTAAGTTGGACCTGCAATGACACAGGTAACTGGTGCATGCATAGCAGGATCAAAATCAAATGCTTCCATCTCCATGTCTCAGCAATAACTATCTATAATTATTGTATATTTGCCATTTTTAAGATTTTTTAAGATTTTGTTAAATCCAAATTTATATAATACTTCCAATTCTTATCTGCTTTGCATGTCTGGTGGTGCATTGTGCCATGTCGGGTGGTGCATTGTGCTATGTCCGGTGGTGCATTGTGCCATGTCGGGTGGTGCATTGTGCCATGTCAGGTGGTGCATTGTGCCATGTCACGTGGTGTATTGTGCCATGTCAGGTGGTGCATTAGGCCATGTCAGGTGGTGTATTGTGCCATGTCAGGTGGTGTATTGTGCCTTATCTGGTGGTGTAATGTGCCATTTGCCTCATCTTTACACCCATGTCACCGTTAAATGAGACGAGTGAGGATCAATGATAGACAGTGTACATATAGCCTAGCATGTATACGTTGTATTTTTGTATGACGCTGTTAAGGACAACGATTATATAAAAAGTTACAGGCATGTTAGTATCACATGTTTATAAGTGATAAGGTAAAATATGCCATTTTTCTTATCTTTACACCCATGCCACACTTGAATATGCCGAGCAGTGATCGATGTTAGACATTGTACATATAGCTTGATATGTATACTTTATATATCTGTATGACCTACTAAAGGACAACGGTCTGTTTAAATTTTATATCAATTTAAGTTATGCAAGTTTTTGAATTTATATGGTCAAATATGCTATTTTTTAAATTTTAAAAGCCATGTCACCGTTAAATGAGACGACCCAAGGATCAATGTTAGACAATGCACATATAGCAGGAAATGTACACGTTCTAATAAAGTATGACTTACTAAAAGACAACGGTACGGTTGAGTTTTATATAGATTTGAGTTTTGCATGTTTTTAAAATTAAATCGTAAAATATGTAATTTTTCCTCATCTTGACACCCATTTCACAGACGTATGAGCTGGGCGGTGATCAATTTTATGCATTGTACATATAACTGGATATGTATGCAGGCCCGGCGCGACATGTAGCCCGGCCATGGTCTAGCTCCTGGTTACGGCCCTCATTTTTTAAAATTTGTATACGTTTTTGCACTGTTATTTTGCTAGTTAGCCTGAGCCCGGCCCCTTATGGAGCCCGGCCCTGGTTCAGTGGACCACCTGAACCACCCGTCACGCCGGCCCTGTATGTATGCTCCATGTTTGTGTATGACGCGCTAAAGGAAAACGGTCTGTTTCAATTTTACATACATTTTAATAAAACATAATTTTGTATATAATAGCACTTGTATACATATTTACATTTTCTGTTTTTAATTTATTTACACATATAATTATTAATTTTATTTACATAAACTTTGTATTTTATTAACACATACCTATTATTTGTATTTACATTTATTTATATTTTTCACACACATTTATTACAAATAATTAGCATCATATATGCTCTCACATGTATCATAGTTTTTTCTAATACAAAGACCTTTACAATGCCCATCAAAACAAACAATATTTCTATAGCGTTCGATATCGTTGATATTTCTATGCCCGTATGCCAAGCTCTTATATTTATGTACATAATATCGCTTGTCATCATACTGTGAAAGTCCTTTCTTTTTGTAGGCTGCAGTATACATAATGTTACGATGTGAGGCAAGTTTGACACCTTTGACTTCAGTTGTTATGGGAGTTTTGAGGACATCATCATATGTGTCATATTTACCATGATTTTTCATGTATATTTTATCGATCCCCTTGGCCCTCATGTCTTCCTGACCTGAAAATAATTTATAGGCATACATTTTAGCCTTTAGAAATGTCACAGATTAAATAATGCCTTTGCTAGCAGTTTCATCTTTAAACCTGTATCTAGCTTTTGTATTTATAGCATTTAACATGAAATTAAAACGATTTAACGGGTCTTGTGGATAATTAGACATGTCAAACTCATCCCAGTCGTCTAGCATATCCTGATATACATCCAAGCCTTGTCCTAATCCTTTGTTAACAATATATGGTATCAAACTATCGGTATCTGTACCTAGCAATTTTACTTTATTTTCATACTTTCGCCTTAAATAATTATAATAGAATTTAGCCATGATACGTTTACTTTTTTCCAGCGTATCCATACCATCTGAAATTATGGTGTTTAAAAGAACGGAGCCATTTTTCATCACAAAAAACACCACGTCTACACTAATAATGACGATGTTATTTAAATTGGAGCTTCTGACAAAGTTGTCACTCCTGTTGCCAGATCTCCAATTCCTAAAATGTAGCGATGAACCTGTTACTATATTTATGGTTTTTCTATTTCGCTTTTGCTCCATAGATTTACTAAATGTGGCATTCACCATCAGTTTCCGAAAATCCTTTTCAAAATCTGTTGTTGCATTTTGTCTTTCATGTGTACAGAGATCGATAAACGATTTAAGCTAGTCTCCCTGTTCAAACTGTAAAACTTTATGGACTTTGTTAAGGACCATGCGTAATTCAAGATATGTTTTGAGACTTGTAAAACTAGTTATATAGTTTTTATCGGGCAACAGTTCAGCAACAAGCTTTTCGGTTTTAGCCTGCTTCCCCATTCCTAATTCAGTTCTTACAGATTGCTGAAAACATGATAATTCAACATCTGATACAGCACGTTTAACTGGTGCTAGTGGATAGTCATTGAATTTATCATGCAAGTGTTCTGGTACAGACAGATCACACTCAATAAAATAGCCAAATTTTTCCTTATCGTCAAGACCTGCAATAAAATCTGGATTTTGCCAGACATCCAATTTGCTTTCGTCTATAAACTCATACCCATTCATAGGCAGATGCTCAGACATTGATGTGGCATACAATGCATTTGCATCAAGATATCGAATATAGGACTCTAGCTCATCCTGTTTGAACTTTTCTCCCATGTAGCGATTGTTAGCTGTGGCTTGACGAATTGAACGACAGCCAGCATACCCTCCACGTAAACCTGCCTTAATAAAAAGGTAAATGTCTGGATCTGTGATGTGGTCAAGCTTTACCTTGCTATATTTAAGTGCCGACTGCCATGATATAAAAGGTAGAGATACTTATTTAGACGGATTAAGCCTGAACTTCTCTAGAAATATTTTACGGAAGTTTTTAAATATGTCGGCAAGTAAGCACGTGTCAAGGAGATTATATAAATAAGGATACTCCCCTAGATTCTTTATTCTGAAAGTATGCCAAACCTTTTTCACATGTGCATAATTCTCATCACTAATCTCTGACTCCGTCAATTCTGAGTAAAACTCAATCTGAAGGGGAATTTCAGTTCGATCTAGATCTTTTCTACAAGTGATCGAATTATATGGGAAAAATCCTTTAGCATATAGTAAATTCATATCCTCATCTATATTAGGATTTTGTGAAGTATACGTTTCAGAAAATATACTTTTTGTTACAATAAATTTATCTTCATTGTTTTTTCCAAGCATATTTGTAAGCCTTTCTAGAGATGTGTTTAGGAAACGGAGAGAGTAAATGAACTGAAGTGTCTCATTATATGAGATGGAAATAAATTTTCCTGACGACAATGGAATGACGCTGACAGACTTCACGGCAGGATGATTTAATCCTCGAATTATTGCATGTCCATCATACCCTGTGAGGTTATGAAAAATTATAGGGACAAATGCAGTATACCTGGCCTGAATTTTACAGCCGCTACATGCATATGACACAAAAGATTGCGTAAAGTGATCGTGATGTGCAACTGGTGCTTCAGGAGCACCAGGTTTTGCATTATTAGGTAAAACTGTATCACAAAAAAAGCACTTTTTCCCAGGCTCTTTTTCCCTCCAACCTATCATTGCTGGAATTGTTTTACCGTTTACTTTAATTTTTTTATTTGCCTGCTTTTCGGACTCTAGCTGCTTTTCCTTGATGTCTTTAATGAGATCATCATGAACATTCATGATGTCAGTCTAAAATGTTGCAATAACATCCTCACTATCACTTTCTGCATGATAGACTTTGTGATCCACCTTACTCCCTCCAACTACAACATATGAATATCCACAAACTTCATGCGTTTTTAAATATTGTGTTGACGTTTCTTCGCCGCCTGTCTTCGATTCTCTAAACATATGATACCTTTTATCATTTATTTTATTAAATGTTTCTGCACTACCCCCAGGATTCTCTTTTAAATAGGATTCAAAATCTGCGTATATTCTGTACGGCGTAGGAATCATATTCTTATAATCGTCAAAGGATAATTGAGAACCATGCACTGGAAACCTAGTTGTTTGTGCTTTGAGTTGATCACATCTGAGTTTATGCGATTCAAGTTTTATTTCATCGCCAAAGGTATTAAGACAATGTACGCAGAGACATTTATGCTTGCAACCTAGCAAAGAATCTAAATCTTTTACCCATACATAATGCTCGTTGGTGATCATCTCGTTTTTAAAATCCCGCTCACTTTTATTAAATAATAATAAATTAATTACTTCTGTAGCCCGCTTATTTTTTGACAAATACATTCGGGATATACTATGTTTAATAAATTTATTAATTCGTTCCCTCCGTTGCTCAATAGTTATGAGCTCTTTTACGGAGGGAGTTTTACCTAGATAATTTTGAAGGCGATTACAATATTCCTGCAGAAACTCATCTGGTTCTTGTGGATGACGAGCAATTATTTCAGAATGATTTATAGCTAAATCATCTTTAAAAAATTTTTCTTGGTCAGCAAGATCTTCACATTCGTCAAACCCAAACACATTAATCGCAATATGCTCATTATTTTTTTTAAATAATGGGATCTGATTGAGGGTCATTGGAAACTCTAAATCTGTAAACGTAACTCTGCTTCTTCTGCTGTGATAATATTTACGCAGATTAAACATGGTATTATTCCGTTTTTTTTGGTAGTTACGGAGTGCTGAGATCACTGCCCATTTAAACCATGCCTGAGTATCATCAGGAGATCTGTGAATGGATGCTGATAATGTTGCTGGCTCATTCAAATATGCATCAGCACTGTTGTCAGTGTCCACAACAACAGTTCGATGACAATTCCGATACTCTAACACCCATGGCAATTTAAAATATGAAGCACTTGCAATTGGGATGTATCTTGCCATAACAATTTCGAAGTCTGCTATTTCTTTTAAAATTAGACCTGAGCGACCCTGAACAAACTTATCCAATAAATGTAGTATTTTAGCATACATTATATTAATACATGGAATTATATTGCTTGAATGTAATAATGTATGAGAAAAGGAGTTAATCCAATGAGCAAATAGAGGAGTATCTCGCTTATGCTCCTTTGTAAACATACAGTTTACATTCATGAACACTTTCATATGTTTATATTTTGTTAAATATTCCTCGAAGAGTCCAACAATTTTAGATTTAAGGTTGGCAAAGAATGTTTCACATGACAAACATGTAATTAGACAAGTCCAATGTACTCTGTGTAATACTTCCGCCTAATATTGGGGTATTAATAAAATTTAAATTTATATCCTCCCCTCGTCCTACTTGTTTGCTACCTACGGTGCTATCGAAATGCCACCCATGCACATTAAACATGTGCTGATTAAGTAATATCCTGGTGGCAAAGACTATGAGACAATGATGACATGTGTAGTACCCATTGTCATTCCGATTTCTATATGCCTTATTAAAGTTATGCATTTCTAACCTTTGTTCATTAGTGATTTGTGTATTGCGAACTCCTCGATTTGCTTGACATGACGCGATTGCTGGTTCATGTTCTACTTCAGCTGAAGGTGGTATATTTTCAGATGCTGCAAGAATGGGTTCACTGTCGATGTCTGCCGTATTATTGCTCATCGCTCGGCCTATACAAAAATAAAATAAATAATGTCTATGTAAGATTACAAGCTATAGTTTAGAAACTACACGTGTTTAATGCTACTTTTTGCATTACATATTAATGAAATTATGGGTATTAAAATGTCAGCATTGTTAAGAATAAGAGTTTAAAAAATACACATACCAGTTTGCACACAGAGACATTGTGCATTTTCCTCACGATGTTAAAGGCATTGTGGTACCACAGGCACTAAAGCAGTTTTATTATCGCTCCTGCTTTCAATGAATTCAGGAGTTTTGTATTGAGGGGTGGGTTTGGGTAGCACCACTCGGGGTTTCTTGGATTTGGGCGGTTGGCTTGGAACTTTGCGTGGACGCCCTCGCTTTTTGGGTGGGTTAGCAGGATTTTGCTTGGATTTCTTGGCTACCCCTGCCGTTTGCATAACTTGTTGGCGTTTGTTGGGAGGTGCAGTTGCCATAGGTATGTTTCCTGTATTAGATGCAGCTGCAGATAATGAAGTAGAAGAGCTTGTTGAAGATGCATCACTGGAAGATTCAGCTGTTGGTATAGGAGCAATCTTCCTATAATTTCTACTATTAAGAATTGGCATGGAGTCAGTTGTAGGCTCTTCCAATGGTATAATGCGACAGTTTCTTGAACGCCCCTAAGTAGGTATAGGTACTGAATTTGATGCATTCAATGGTTGAAGAGGAGTCACATTTGGGAAGCTTGTCAAGTCAAAGTCACCACTTGTTAACATCTGTGTTTCCTGACTGTCAGATAAATGTGATTGTCTGGATCCCGATATTAATTGGCTAGCTAAATTGTCGTCATTAGCCGCCCCTGCTTCTTGAATTACAATCTTTTTTGGTTGACCTGGTGGCATTGTCAGCTGATTTATTGAAGATGTAGTGCTACTTAATGATTCAGTTGGGGTTGGGCGAACTTGCATAAAATCATAAATGTCTTGAAAAAATTCGTCCAAGGTCCATCCATCGGGGATAATGGATCCTTGAATTGAAGGGAGCAACTGGCTATCGACAAGAAGACTGTCAGAAATATTAATGGTCCCATGCTCACTACCACTGCTCAACGTAACCGTTTGGTTATCAACGGAGTGGGGAAACTCAAATAAAGGGTCAGCCTGGTTAATATCAACAATGGGATCACTCACAAATTCTCCCGCAGGTTGTGCATTAATACCATTTTAAAAAACAGCATAATCAACAGGACTGTTGGGGTTTGAACTAAACACTGGGGGAAGTACAGGCTCAATATTTTGTTCGATCTCAACTATAGCAACATTTTGAGAAACATGATCTTCAACAATATTTGCCGGGCCACTATCTTCATGAGTAACTGTGGGATTTGGGGCAGCTACTTCTTCCACAAAAACTATACTGGCATCAGCATGCTCTGTCGAGATGTGTTGTAGATTTTGCTCTACTACTAAAATGTGTGGATTGATGGACGAACCTGTTGCATTGTTGTTGTCCTGGTGTAGACCGGACATTTCAATGTTCAAAAAATCCTCATCCTCATCATCGTCAAGAGGGTTGGGTGAAACTACTGGTTCAGCTGATGGTAGTGGCAAGATGTGAATTTCAGGGATGATTGCATCGATGAACATGTCATCCTCACCATCGTCAAGGGGGTTGGGTGAGACTGCTCGTTCAGCTGATGGCAGTGGCAATATGGGAATTTCAGGAATGATTGCATCGAAGAACATGTCGTCCTCGCCATCATCTAGTGGGTCAGGAGATGGGGTTCTTTCAACGGAGTGTGAAGCCTCAATTGGTGCAACAATTACTGGATTTTCTTGTGGGAGCTCTGGGATAATTACATCAAGAAAAAAGTCGTCATCATCATCTCCAAACTGATCAGGTGATGGTGCACGTTCAGTTATTTTTAAGAAGGAGTTATGTTCAGCGTCACTACAATAAACAAGATATATAACGTAAATTAAATAATTGCTCTGCACCATTATCAACACACAACATTACAAATGCCCAATTATGTCTTTTCTTTCCTATTTATGCTAAGAGCTTTAATTAAAAAAATAAACTTACCTTTACTAATATTTATTCTTACGAGTTGAAGATGTTGCAGCGTATTTTCGATGTTTTTTTCGTACAGTAGTTGAAGTTCAGGATTCAATAAATAATTTTATTAACTGGAAATAAACACTCTGCGATGCTTAAAAATATTTACTTGAGATAAAAAACTGAAATGAACCGATGACAATCTTGGTTTTCTTCTTTTATAACAAGTCATTGAGTAACATTTTTGTGTTTACGCTAGTCTAATTATAAATTTTGATATATTTCTTGTAAAAGCATTATCTAAAAAAAGTGCAATACCTATATACCTATTAAAGTCTTAAATATGAAAAGCAATGTCTTATCTGATTCAGTTTGTATTTTTGGTTTATACTAATAATAGTACGAACATATTGAAAAGGTGTTCATTTGGCATAGACGGTATAAGCTGGGATTAGTAAGAATGAGAAAAAAGGTATTTATAGACTGCTGCTGATGGTACTCTTAAGGAGTAGGAAAAGTCAATCTATATAAGCTATACTACCCCTGTGTACCTTTCTAATCTACACGCACATTTTCTAAGAACAATACTTATTTTGTGAATGTGATTTTCATATTCCATTTTAGTACTTACCTTTTTACAAGTATAAATCCCTTGGGTCAATCAACGAATAAAAAATATGCTTTTTAATGTACTACCATTTAATGTATGTATTTTTATACCTATTTTCTCATTTCTCCATTTAAATGGAAGGGGTGGAGCCTGCATTTAATCGCTCGACCAATGAGAATGCAGGGATTTCACCATTAGGTAGGATTATACACCATCTACTGCTCTTTTTAGTTTTTGATATAATCATTTCATAAAGTACCTACCTACTTGCCTATATATCTTTAATTTGGTATTTATATATTTACTGAATAATTATTACTAACATTTACTTATGTAAGTACGTTTTAATTAACATTGGAATTGTGTATTACAAAATAAATGTGTCGGCACAAATGTGCATACAAAAACATTCACTTGAAAAAAAATTAAGATTAAGAAACATCGTATTTAAATTCAAAACAATTGTAAATCTTATTTTATTGATTTGGTTTGCGCATTTTATCATAATTAACGTATAAATTTTTTGTTTAACATTCCGGAACTTGAAAAAGCTAAAACTAGTAACTGTACCTACGAAAATTTTAAGTAAAGTATCTAATCTACGTTGATATGAAGCGATTATACTGCTCTGCCATATCTGAATTCCAAAACATAAATTTTTTTAAGGATATGTTAACCACGAGTCTGCTGGATGGAGCGATACTTTAGAAAAATGGGCATTTGTACCACACCGAGTTAGTCAAAAAGTCAAGAGAAATACATATGTACATACAGCAGACAAAAGTAAAGGGTTGCATGTGATTCAATTTACTCGCGAGGATTTTGACGTGAATACTGTATGGCAATTTTTTTTCGCTTTGTTTTATATTATAGATGAATCTCAAAGTTACAGTTGTTTTATTAGCACTCGATTAAAAAGTTTATTAAATAAAACATTTCACTAATCAAACCAATATTAGTATATTTGCTCACTCAGCAAAAAATGTTGATGCTAGATCCGGAATGTTAGGAAGGTGCTTCCTACTTATGGATATTCCAGGTTTATGTGGAAACCAGGGACGGAAGATACTTTAATTGTAGCTTTAAAATCGGAAGAAATTAACGGCAAAACCGGTACTTACATCACCGTGTTTGAAATCCAAGGAAACTATCGTTTATCTGTATCATTATTGTAGTATTCATTACTATTTTCTTCTAGTTTCATAGAATTTGTCATTATTTATTCATAAAGCATACAATAATAATAGCATTTAACAATCATCATAATCTAATAGGTCTCTGTCATCACATAGTCATTGCAAGCATTATTTTCAAAACAATACACACAACACCCACACCTTAAGCAATATATGCTTTTAATCATTACCGTTTCATAGTTCAATACCAAGCAATCTAGACAGATGTAATTAGCTTATTTTATGTAACATTTCTGTACGGCGTCCAAAACTTTCCTAATTGCTGAATTCAGTAATATTATTTTAGATTTAATTATTTCATAAGCATTTATATACTTGCCCCTGTATCTTTTAGTTGATATTTTTATGTTATCTAAATACTAAATTATTAAAACTATATTTAGTAATATTATGGATACCAATGTTTATCTATGTTACTACATTTCAATTTCAATTATAATTGTATTAAAAATGTGTAGAGATATAAACATACGTGCTGCCACAAGATTTTCACTAACAGTTTGGCGATATAATCTTGTGGCACTAATTGGCTTCATGAAATAGTCGGAAGTCGTAAGACTATTGTTTACATCTTTTAAAGCTTCTAATTTCAAAAACAATATAATTTAGGTAATAAATTATATATCAATTTCACGCCGTTATATACATCGTCGTTATTTACAAAGCAATGACCAATTAATGCACATGCAGCTTTTTTATTGAATATGCATTACAAGAAACCACAATTACATTTTAATGACAAATAATTACTCAGAAAAAAAAACAAAGCAATATTAAACACAAATTTAAATTATGTTTTTGAAATTTTGTGTGCTTGTAAACTATAACAATTGGGCTTTTTCGTTGGATACATATTCCATAACAAAATTTCGTAGAGTTTATATTTTAGAAACTGAACTACTTGCTTACACAGTATTTGATTAGGTAATATAGCAATGCTTCTTACTCTTCCCTGCACTTAATAAAAACTACATTAAATTCTTCAATTACCTATAAAGTTATAAAAAATCCATTTTGTCAGCGTTTTGCACTGCTACTTGCACAAATGCAGGCGTGTCGGAGCAGTATGGCAGGGGGTCAGGCGCCAGGGCCGGACGAAGAAATTTCTTTTAGGCAGCTTCAATTAGTTTCCATACAAAAACTATTTGGATTTTATTGATGATTTTCTTTAGTAAAGCAAAATGTTGTATTTACATGTTTTTAAAAAAGAGCAAAATGTTCTTTTTACTCGATTCAGAAAAGTGCTCAATCATCTTTTTACATGTTTCGAGAAAAGTAGAAAATTTTTTATTTCTATGTTTTTGAAATGTAGAAAAGAATTTATTTGAATGTTTTTGAAAAGTAATACTATTCATTTTGCATATTTTTTGAAACTGCAAAATGTTCCATTTACACATTTTTTTTTTGATAATTCAGGCAGCAGGGGCTGCCTTAGCTGACCGCTTTATCCGGCCCTGTAGGGGTCGGAGTGTCCCCTTGAAAGCTATAAAGTAAAGTGATGTGTTTCTGTTCTTCTGATTTTCGGTAGAATATTAAATTTTTGGATTTGAAAAACCTAGTACCTATCATGAGAAGTGCTAATAGTTAGCGAGCTTTCTGACCACCACTTCGATGCGTAAATAAATCAGTCAAGATGGAAATGTTTCTTGTTTAGTATATAAATGGGATTATAAGCAAGAAACATTTCCATCTTTACTGATTTACTTACGCATCGAAGTGGTGGTCAGAAAGCTCGCTAACTACATATTAGCACTTCTCATGTGCGGAACATTACAAAATATGGAAACTAATAATTTAACCAAGTTAAACACAACACATCTAAACTACGATTTGTTGAATCGCAGCTAGCAAATGTTGCTTAACAATATTTAGTTCAAATAGGCTACTGTTGGTTCAATAAAATTATTTCAGTGCTTAAACTCCGCAATTTACACAAATCTTGTCCCATTTATCGTTCCGACGAGTCTACACAAATGCGCATTCAAATTAGTTGAATGGGGAGAAATTTACGGTGATTTAATACTTCTCGGATTTCAATACAAAAAAAATTTTTTTTTTGCGCATGTAAATATCGTGTACGTATGTATTTTTATTTATTTAATAACCCCTAAACTCAGATTTGAATGATCTCCAAAATTGTGAATAAATGCAAGGAGTAAATTATATAAATGGCGTTGATGTAAAGCGGTAATACGGCTCTGCTACACTGCACTGGACTACTAACAATTGTAAACCCTTTTGATGAGATCACAACAGCTGACTAACTAAAATGTTAAACTTTGTCGCATTAAGCGTACGTTAGACTAATAGGTAGGAAATTGATTAAAATATCAATAATGTCAGTAAAAGTTTTCATTTTAATGGTACTTTTCATGGTCGTACACTCGCAGATCGCACCCACTGTGCTCAGTTCTCTGTCCATCTAAATTCCGTAAAAATTCAATGCTTTCTACTCTAAACCCCGCACATGCACACATAATACACACATCACTTTAACATTTCTGCATGTTAATTGCAATATTTTTACCCAATATTTGATTTTAAAGTCAAAGGTTGGGAAGTTCAAAGCTTTAATCATCAAAACACACAGAGTACAAAAAAGTTTGTAGTTAAGTTTTTGTGTATCCTTAGAAATTCATGAACTTGGATTTCTTTGTTGTAATTAGGGCAACAGTTTATTAATAGCATAATGTTATTCGCACTAAAATTAATATTTGTGCGCCAAAATGATTACTATAGTCTTTGTATTTTCTGTTACATCGCTGATATTTTTCTTTCACATGTATTTAGTAATATGCACCGTGTTCGTCCAAAATTATAAAAATATTGTATTTTATGCATATAGATGAGTTTATAAGTACGACATTTAGAAATTGGGAAAGAGGGATGGATGGATTGGAGCATCGCTACGTGTCCTATATTTTGTATTTAGCTCAACTAATTCCACTGGAAAAAGGTTTGCAGCTTCAGTATTTTAAAAGACTGCCGCGTATTAGGACTGATTACAAAATGAACTACAATGTATCTTATTGTTAGTTAAAAATTTACAAGCATATTCTTTTCAGCAATGTTTAGAGTAGCCATAAAGCCATTTAGAAAAAATAAACTGCTCATCATTGAAATAATTTGATCATTCGTATTAGCGTTCAAAGTTCGTAGCAAACAAGCACAAATTATAAAAACCTAACAATAATGTGGAATGTGGCTGTAACTATATTTAAACAATTTAAAAAGTGTAATAGTAGACAATGTTTTAGTTCTAGCTTACGTAATTTATTTTTGAATTTCTTATATTACGGCAAATATGGAATATTGATTCCACCCATACTTTTTGTTTTGTAATTATGCTTTGAATTTAAATTTAAATTTTTTGCAAAAAAAAATAGGTCCAAAAATCCATTAAAAGTATACTACACAAGAAACGGATGTCCTGCATATTTAAATGTTGAGATGTCAATGAAAATAATTACAAAACATGGATACAATTTGAAATCTATACTGCACGGAAATGTATGTATAAAAGCTATAACTGCAGTATGAATTTAAAATTCTGAAACATGGTTTAAAACTTGAAGTTACTTGTTTATGTTGTTAATCCATAATGAATCTTATTTAAATCTTTCAAAATATTGGTATTTATTTTTTAAAAAAAAATCTCTAGAGTCGGAAATTAAACTAACTAACGAACTCGCATTGACGTCGTTTGTTGCTTATCTATTGCAGTTTCTTGTAAGGACTGCGGTAATGAATATTAACAAAGTGAAGCGTTATTAAGAAGCAACGTTTTTAGTTTTCATTGCAATAAGTTTGGTTTTTGATGTAACAGATTGAATTTTACACCGATTCTGAAATTCAAAATTTTTATTATCTTTTTTCATTTAAATAATAGACTCTATGTACTGTAAGGGTCTGTTAGCAGTATAAACTTTCATACTTGCTACATTCGTAATAATTAGATTCGTACTTACTAACATCGCACCTGTTACATTTGTACTTGCTTCATTCGCAACTGCTGCATTCGTACCCGGTACAATAGAACCTCCTACTTTCTTGCCCTTAACTTATAGTTTTCTTTCCTTGAATTATAAAAAAATACGTTTAATAATTCTATTCAATACATTTAAGGGACGATGCATTTAATATACGAAATCTAGTGACAACAAGGTGCAGATTGGGCTCTTTTGAGCTCTAAATATAGATTAAATGTGTTTCATACGTTGTCAGCTGTTTAATCCTTATTGATTAGGATAAGAATGTAAAAGGTCCAGAACGAAGCAGAGACGCGTAGTGCTACTTTAGGTTTACGTTAGGGGAGGACTGTTTTAAGAAACGTTAAAATTAGAATTTAAATTTTCAAATAACTCAATTTCGGCATTATTATAGACAATATCTCTTAACATGACTTTATTCAAACTCAAGAGTAACCAATGGCTTGATGCTATCATATTACAGAAGCCTACACAGCTAAAAATATTCAAGTCAATCAAATACCACTTAACTAAAATTTGTTTTAAATTAAAACTAATTTTTGATGAAATCGTGAAATGTAAAATTAGTGTAACACTTTAAGGCTAAAAGTTCCTATGTTTTTTTTAGTTCCTGTACTTGAACTCATATTTTTTTCAGAATTAGAAAGTTAAAAAAGCTCTATGCCGTGTCATTGTCATTGAAATCATTGTTGTTAAAATAAACAGATAAAAGTTCAACTGTATCATTTAGACTAGACTTAGGAATTGACAAGTATCGCAACAGATAGAGATCACAACACTTAATTTGTGTGTAGGTATCATATACGTAGAACTTCTGTCCGACGTCGAAAGCTTTCATAAACGCTCAATTTATATTATAGGTGCCTAGCCATACTTGCCTTTATACATATTACTCGGTATATTTACGTGTACTAAATTAACAAAAACAAACCAATAGGGGGAAACGGGAAACCCGATGAATTGTAAATGCGTTGTAAAGTTGTAAAATAGCAAAGTTGTGACCGTTACCATAGAAATATTAACATTGTTAGTTTTAATACGCCGAAGTACAATCTTTGCAAGTTTGTAATTCTAGCTAATTCGAATCTTATTTTTAACACTACTTCCAAGTTTAATTTCGATTGTCCACACACTCAGGCTCCTCCTCGATCATTATTATTGGTTTGCAATCTCGGAAAATTCCTGAATCGTTGTGCTTTCCATTAGAAATAAATAATACTTTACACATTTTTCTTCAGCATCGAGTGTACCCAAAATAAAACTGTGGTACTTTTAAAATGTAAATATTTCCATGGTAACAGTCACAATTTTGCTATTTTATAACTTTACAATGGCATTTACAATTCATTGGGTTTCTCCCTAATATGTAGTAATGTAGGTACTAGTCTTCTAGTATTTACTTAAGTTAGTACATTTCAATTTAAGTATTCAAATTATGCACGCCATGTAAAAAGAAATGTAAAATGTTCTATTTACATATTTAAAAAAATGTAAAATGTTCTTTTAAACGATTTACAAGTTTTTGAAAAGTGCAAAATGGTCTATTTAAATGTTTTTGAAAAGTGCAAACTGGTCTATCTACAGGTTTTTGTGAAGCGTAAAATGTTATATTAACATGTTTTTGTAAAGCGAAAAATGTTATATTTACATATTTCTGAGAAGTGCAAAATGGTTGATATACAGTTTTTTTAAATTTGCATAATGTTTAATTTAAATGCTTACAAGAAATATTTAGGTATTTTTGTAGATAGTGGATATTCTTTTTAGCTAAAAATGGTAATGGGTCATTTTGGACCTTCATAGACGACATTCAAGCATTTTAAATTTCCTCAACTCGTACGGTCCCGATGTATTTGGCCCTTGACATATAGGCCCCTGCAATTATTCTGACGCGACCTCTTCGCCCCTCCCCTCTCCTTCATGCAACAGCAGTTGTACTGTTCCATACTGGGTATGCCATAAATCATGTTATTCTTTTATGTTTAATCTAGTTAAGACTTACTTTTTGTAATTACGCAGTATATGGATGTTTCTGGCCAAAGTCTTATAGTACATTTCAATTTATAATGTATACTGAAAAGTGTTGGTACAAAGTTATAAAAATTACTTATTTTATGCATATGGTCATATTTTTGTTTAAGACATTTAGAAGGGGTGATGGGAGGGAAGGGTGAATATTAGTCTTTTTGCATAATTAGAATATCTGGTAATTCAAATTAATGTACTAAGACTTGGAGCATCCTTGATTCTGTATTTAGGTCAACTAACTTCATTGAAAAAAGATTTGCAGCTTCAGTATTTTGAGTGGAAATTACAAAACGCAATTAGAAAAAAACACTCACTGCTAATGGATAAGATAAATATAGAAATTGAAAAGTATATTCTGCTATTGATATTCTAGAAACTGCCGCGTGGTTGGACTTTGATTAAGAATATAATAAATAAAAAACTGAAGCTTTAATTTTTTAAATTCCTAAATTCTTGGATGCAATAACTATTACTAAATATTTTGACAGCAAAAATTGTTGTGTGAGAGACGTACTGTGCAAACAGAAACTTAAAAAGTGCGCAGTTTGAACATCCTTTTTTTACAATTATTATTGCAATCTTGACGCCGTTTAGAATTCATTGTTATACTTGGTTATGTATTTTTGTCAGATAATCAGTGGGGCTGTTCTAAAATTTGGTTCACAGAAGGGTCAAAAAACCTAACATTAGTGTGGTTGTAAACAAATTTGAATAATTTAAAAAAACGTAACATTGCAGTATGTTTTAGCCTAATTTATTTAACTTTGAATTCAAAGATACATAAATTTCATATATCACAGTCAATATGCAATAGTGATTTCATTTATAACTTATAACATATTAATATACAAATTATAAAATATGTAAATAGGTAGAAACAAAAAAAAGCATGATTTCTATAGGCTGAACTACATTAATTTGTTGTAGTAGCATTAATTGGTCTGATTGCCGTATGTAGTAATAAATGGTGTGTGTTCTCCAACAAATAAAATCACGTACATTATGGTTATTAGAGGGGAAATTGCAAGATTTAATTTTTTGTCGTCTCATTTTTTTTGTATCATGTATTTTTAATACCTTGAATAAATTGGCTTGTACATATATTCTTATTAACATCGATTATCACATATTGAGATTCAAGCTTGAGGTTAGGTCATAAATAATTCTCATATTTTTATTTTAGACATATATGTGGGTTGATTGAGTTACTGAAGTTAATTAAATAAAACAATATTGAATTAAGTTAGTACGGAAAATTGAATTATTTAAGAAACTTAATGATCTCATTGCATTACAATAACTCCAAGTCGTATTGCTTGAATACATGTGCAAGATTGAAATAAAAAACATCATATAACATTATTTAGGGATCATTTTTATCAATACGAAAATTGTGAGGATAGATAAGAGCTCCGAGCTTCTACAGATATTGTGCGTGCATTTGATTATACACTCTTCTCCAATGCCCCGCAGAAGCAGTAGAGAAAGCAACGCTACTCAAGCCCCCGTGCAATTCCATTTCATTACACACTGCATACGAAACTCACACTAACACTGATCCACAGCAGTTTCACACTCCCATAGCAATATCATGTAAACGTACATACGTATTATGCAACCTTCAATAAAACTGATTTAAAAATTATAAATACATTTTTAAATTAGTTATCTGATAGCTACTGCGTTTTTACACCCCGCGAATAAAAAAACGTTGTATTACTGTTAGTAAATACGTCATACTACTGTTGTAAATTACAGTAGCTGTTTACAATAGTGTGCAGCGGTTTGGGTGAATGGGATGAGAAAACCAATTACCAGCACTTACCTGGCTCGGGACGAACGGTGATCACTAAGGCCGTTGTCCGAGGATGAGACCCTTCCATTGCACTTCAGTAGGGTTGACTCCTGCGATTATCCCAAACGTGGATAACTCGAGTGCGTCATTTTTGGTAGCGGGGAACTGCGTACGCGCGGCTTCCTACAAAACATATCTAAAATAATTATCCTATAATAATTCTGATGATTAGCTGTAGTTAGTATTCCCGGGTAATTATGACTCAACTAATAATTAATTATTAGTTGCAATAAATTTAAATATACATATAAGCTCTTGTGCACATTGAAAATTTGTTGAATTGATTTGTCAAGATTTTCTTATTTAATATTGAAATGGTTTCTGTCTATATACTTCCACCGTCTGTGGATGTGTTTTAAAGATTAAAATTGCATTTTTCTTAGTTTAATAGTAAAAGTATACAAAATAATTTTAGATCTTAAAAATATTGTACATAAAAGCAATTCGCGTACGAAATTCTTTTTAACTAGTGTTGCATAGAAATACTACTGCTTTGAAGTAATTAACTAAGCGGCAATTTTTATGAAATTTACCTACCAAACTGTGAATCCATTTTGATCCCAAGTTAAACTTAAAAGTGACTTTAAAATAATTAATGAGCGGGTTTGAAATTAAATCGTAGGTTAATGTCGATCGGTAAAATGCCGTTTAAAAAATATTATAATTTCTTAACAACCTGCATAGACACAGCTAGCTATTCGACTTTATTTCACGATTGAAGATATCCTTAATGTTGCATTAATTATTACGGCCGGAATTATTGACACGAAGGAGTACTTTTTTGATAATTTTCGGTACATACGTCTTATTAAAATTTACTTTAACTTTCATCATATGTTAAATTGTTTTTTGTATTTAACATCTAATATCATTAATATATATAGTTGCCAC
The DNA here is from genome assembly GCA_949802685.1 of Dicyrtomina minuta. Lineage (NCBI taxonomy): Eukaryota > Metazoa > Arthropoda > Collembola > Symphypleona > Dicyrtomidae > Dicyrtomina > Dicyrtomina minuta. The sequence continues at coordinate 134,738,214 of OX461808.1, read as the reverse complement.
TATATGTTTTCGTTTTAAAAATATACTTTTGTCAGTTTTTAAAATCATTATAAATAACCAGTACATAGTACATCATCGTTGTTGAGGCAAATATCCGTATCTTTCTCAAAATGTCTAAAAGGAAAATCATATTATTTCCCCCGTAATTTCTAGTCAACTTGTTAAAGGGTGTAAACAGAATCTTTTGCATTTCTTAAAAACAAATGTAAATACAAACATTTGCACCTTTAATAATTCTTCAAATAAAGTTTCTTACACTTTTCAAAAAAATGTCAATATAACATTTTACACTTTTCCAACACATTTAAATTTATTATTTTGCAGTTGTTAAAAAATCTTGCAAATAAATCGTTTTGCACTTCTCAACATAACGTAAATAGAACATTTTGCACTGGTCAAAAAAACTCTTGAGTAACATTGTACACAACCTTCTCATTTATTCTATTGTTTGAAATAGCTCATTTTAATTCTAACCAAAAATGAAAATAAGTCATTTTGATTAACTTTGATCATTTTTTTCACACTGTTTTTATTTATACTCGAGACACTGATTAGCCTTCTTGTTCTAATAGTAGAAGCTTAAAATTCAAATTTCATTTTACTCCCAGTTTTGACCTTTAGAGTACTTTAAAAAAACAAAGCAATTGTGTGTAATTTTGCATGGAGAAAATTCAGGGACGGACTTAGTAAAATGGAACTAACTAAAGTATATATCTACTGGTGCTAAGAGCTAGTTCACATAAGATATATGTACAACTTTGTACTTTTAAAAAGTATTTTGTATCTGGAATAGTATGTCCTTGTGCTACAGAGGCAAAGCCATCAATCTACTGCTAGTGCCTTTTCATATATTCCGCATCCATTGGCTGACTTACTCCCATTTTGTTTATTTTCACAGGAGCCTAATCGACCCACACTGATTTGCCAGAAGAAGACTAAAATGATACACAATAAATAATCTTTTGGCGTCAAAGCTTCTCTTTCCACATTTTATTACATGAGTTGCCAATAGAAATACAATTGTTTTATTAATGTTTATCTCAAATATTGTAATTCAATTCTAAAGGTTTTTTTGTTAATCTTGATGGTTTTCTTATGTTTTTAATAAAGTAATATTATAGTTGTAAGCACTGTTATTTTTTAATGTCACGATTTACTGTTTTATATAGAGCAATGGTTTTATATCAAGAATTTGTGTCACCTATGTCAATTGTCAATTACTTTGCTACTGCTTCATTCAACAATTTTATAAGCACATCAATAGTTTTAGAAATCTAACTAGGGAAAATTTGTTAAAGGTAATTAAAAAAATTAACACGATTCATTACCCCCTTTCCCCAAAAAAAAGCTTTCAATTATTTAGATTTAATTTTTGGATTCTCAAAAACCCTACATCAACCAGGTAATATATTTTAAAATGGGTTGATTTCAAATAAACATTCAAACAAGATGTAAATTGTAAACAATTAAATGTCAACATTGAGTATTAAATATTCGCGAAAAACGTGACTTCAACTTTATTAGATGATGATAGCTTATCTGTCAAGATGTAAGGAAACAAAGTTGCTCATAAAAGAATCAAGCTGTTAAAATAAATGCACGAATTTTTGGAGATGCGCCTAATAAATTTTTGCAAGCGGCTGCCTGGGTATTACTTGAGACTTGCTTTCACTCAGCTATTCTAAATATGCTGTATTTTACTTCCACGATACCGGTATCCGTGCCAGTCGTACCCCGATAACTCGTACCCTACTCAGTCGTACCTCACCCAGTCGTACTCGGACCACTTGTACCCTACCCTAATCCCAGTCGTACCCTGACCATTCGTACCCTAATCCCAGTCGTACCCCGGGAAAAGAAGCAAAAGGGAAGAAAATATTGTGCAACAAAATATGCCGGTTGTTGTCAGTGGTCATAGTAAGACAAAACAAAAGTGACCTGGCTGTTTTCGTTCACGACCGGCCTCCCGGTCCACAAAACCAAAAAATGTTGGGCTCTACCCAGGCTCACTCAATTTTCCTCTGGACTCATTTGGACTCATGCCATGAGCCCATATTGAGGGCTCAAGGGTTTTTCGTTTCCGTAGTGGGGTATTGAGTCCGACTCATTCAAAAGTGACCGTCTGGCTCATTTTGGACTCAGTACTGTCTTCCAAAAAAATATCACTGAGTACTGCAAACTGCAAACTGCAATTGGTACTGGCACTGGCACTGGCACTGGTGACGGTTACTGTACTGCTAGTAATATTTAAATTGAAGCAGTGGCTTGTGATGTGACTAGTGGTGTGTAAGCAGCGTAAGGAGTGTCAGTGTCAAGTAGCAAATGGCAAATGGTGTTGAAACTTGAGCTGATGTGAACCGTGAGACCGTGACAATTAACTATTTTAAAATAAAAATAATTGTGTTATTTTAGGTAAATTTTAACTACTAATTAAATGTCTGATCAGGATTACATTTTAAACAATACTTTAGACAGTTCAGATATTTTTGACGTTTCTGCAATCACAGGGCTAGATTTGGATCTATCTAGCAGTTCAGATATTATACCTGGCGGGATTCGGGGGTTTGACAATATTGATAATGAAGCCGAATATATTAATAGCAAAAAAACTGATTTTATATTTTCATCTGAAGATAATAACAGTAGAAGTATGACTACCAGAAGTACAAAAAGCAGGAGTATTGGTCTGAAATTTCATGAAAGTGATGAAAGGAGCTCAATGTTTGGTGCTCGACGCAATTAAGTTAATAATGCAACAAACATGAGCATTATTGCCCACAACGGAAGTCAAGAATTCCTGTCGGTGTCTCTACAGGAAGCAAGCAAAATTAACGAAGTTAGTTCATCCTTTTCTGACCCATCCACAACAACAAAAACCAGTATTTTGAAGCCTATCGAATTACGGACGTCTACTCCTACTCCTACCTCGAATAGTTTTTTGACTTCAGTATCAGTTGACAGATCGGCAACTTCAGCCACAGGTTCTGCTACCAAGTTGCAACACGAACCAAAACCAAAATTTTCAGCAAACAAGTATTTTGTCAACAACTAATAATAGTGCAGACGTTCAGCTCGAAATGAAACTTCCAGGCATAAATGCGGTATCGTCAAGTACAAGTTGCGGTGCTGGTGCTAATTAATTTGCAAGGTAAGTTTATAATTGTATATTAAAACATTAAACATTATTATGTGTTAAGCAAAAAAAGTAGCTACAGGCTACATGCAGCTATCTGCTACACATGCTTTGATGCTCCACAATGCAGTCTCACCTAATTACTGGTTATTGCTATTTGACATATGTATTTAGTTTTAGTTTCAGTTATGTTATTTTTAGTATAAATAATAACTGAATAATATTATAATTAAATATGTAACTTAAACAATAATGTATTTTTTTGTTTCGTTTTTATATAATTGGGGGCTGGATTATTTACGATAGGGCAGAACAGCACAGTAAATATTTACGTGTCTAAGTGTGTTAATTGCACGGGCAAGAGTGGCTGCGAAGTACAACCTGTACCTTTGCCTATATCTGCTAAGGAAGCTACATCACAATCAGATCAAGGACCCTCATGAATTAATATAATTGCTAACAATGCAGAAAATTGTAACCTACTTGTTGCTAACCCTCATGGTGACGGTGAAATTCAAGAGAACGAGTTATTAGAAGAATCAGAGTCAGAACCATCACCAACGTTGCCAACTTATATCAACAGCAACAACACGTCACTGACACCGACACCAACACCGTCCAATACAGTGATCTCACCGTTAATACCTTGTAATGACAATGACATAAATTCGAACTTCAACTCTTTTATTGTTCGTAGAGCACGATTTAATCCTTATTTGACCCCCAAAGAACCTGTTGTCATTGACAAAACTGAAACTCAAGATGATTCACATTCACGTTCACACACCACGGTAGTGCATTTACAAGATTCATCAACACCGACACCGACACCGACGCACATAAAATCAACAATGCCCGTTGAGTCATCCCAAGTTTTATCTTCACTGAAGCGAAGAGGTCCTGGTCGACCTAGAAAGCAAACTAAAACTAAATCTTTAAAAACGTCGAAAGTACCACAAACAAAAAAAATAAAATAAATCTAAATGTTCAATTTGTAATTAATGATTCAGTTTTGGTGTTGATTCCGTTCACACTAGTAATAGTAATACTATTTTATTTTATTATACATTTTTTATAGGTAGGTAGTAGTAGGTACAAATTACTTTTAGTATCTGAGGGGTCGGCTCATTTGTGAGGGAAAGAGGTGGAAATTTTTTGTCGGACTCACTGTGAGGCCCATGGGCTCCTGAAGGACTTAAAAAACGAACGAACTCGAACGGCACTTTTTTCATCGGGCTCACTCAAGGCTCAAAATTTTTTGTTTTTTTAAAAATAAGTGACTACCGTTCACAAGTATTTTCACAAGCAAAAGTGACCGACTGTCTTACTATGTCAGTGGTGCATAAAAAATGTTGGTGCCGGTTGTTGCCACCAAAAAGTAAATTGTAGGTATGTACACTAGTGATGTAATTTTAAGGGAAGTTAAAAGATACCTTGCCTATGCCTAAACCAGAAAACTGAGAAAGGCACAGAGATAAGGAATCTTGATAAGGAAGGAGTTTAAAGGAAGGAGGATTGTGAAGAATGTGAATAGAGAATTGCTCTGACTAGGTGCTTGACTGTGGTAGTGAGTGGTGTAATATTTTTCGTGGTCTAATATGGCTAGTCAAGAGTGTCAGGAAATTCAAAAATCCGGCGCTTTGCGCCAGATTTGCCTGCCGTGGACCCGAAGTAGATGCTGAGCTTATAGCGAATATTGACTTCCGTCATTCGATGCATCTTTTCACATTATTTACATACAATACACTATATACCCTCAAAAGTGCAATATTTGAGTGACGAAATTGTTGGACAATTCTAATATGTACAATAATTTATATTTCATGCTAAAAATACTATTTTACATAATGTTTGAACGGATAACGGGTGTTTTTTCAAATGATGACATGCCAACTCGCTTACGGGACTCTATGTATCTTATGGGTTCCATATCTGACACGCTCACAGATTCGTATCAGACATTTCTTAGCTCAGGCCATTACTGACCCATTGCTGTTTACGGGACTCTAGGTGTCGCGTGCTCCATTCCAACCTTGGCTTCGAGGCTTTGCATTTTTAGGACGTATTTTACGATTGACCCTGAATTCCCCCCCCCCTCCCGAACCTAAAATGGATGATGATTTGTTGAGTAGCGGAGCATTAGTTTGCGGTTGGTAAAGCATTAGGCATAAGAAATATTTATATTTTTAAGATTCTGACTTGTTTAAATTCTTAACAACACCCCTTTTCAAGAGATAATTCGTAGGGTTGGAGGTGCAAGTATTTGAAGTTTTTTAATGGTTTTAGCAAAGAAATTAGGATTTTTGCGACGTCATTTGTGGGTGACACTAAGTACATCCCTCCTCCTTAAAGGGATACTTAGTTGGGGTGGGGGCGTGCATGTATTTAAAGTTTTTTATTGGTTTTAGCAAAAATAGTAAAGATTATTAGGACGTGATTTGTAGGTAACCCCAAGTACACCCCTCTCCCCTGAAGGGATACTAAGTGGGTGGGGGGTGCAAGTATTTAAAGTTTTTTCATGGTTTTAGCAAGAAAATTAAGATTTTTAGGACGTCATTTGGGAGTGACCCCTAGTTCCTTCCCCCCCTCTCCTAATTGAATACTTTGTGGGTGGGGCTGCAAGTATTTAAAGTTTTTTAATGGTTTTAGCAAAGAAATTAGGATTTTTGGGATGCCATTTGTGGGTGACCCTAAGTACACCCCTTCTCCTTAAGGGGATACTTAGTGGGTGGGGGGTGCAAGTATTTAAAGTTTTTTAATGGGTTCAGCAAAAAAATAAGATTTAAGGGACGTCATTTGTGGGTGACCCCAAGTACACTCCTTCCCTTTAGGGGATACTTTGTGGGTGGGGGGTGCAAGTATTTAAAGTTTTTTTTATGGTTTTAGCGAAAATAGTTGAGATTGTTGGGACGTCTTTGTGGGTGACCCCAAGTACACCTCCCTCCCTTAGGGATACTTTGTGGGTGCGGGTAACTTCTGCTTGAAACTTCTGCGGGTAGCCTGTGCCGATGACTGGTGCATGTTGCTGGTGCATTGACTGGCGCCTGTAACGAACCCGTTTAGCTGGTGCATTTAGCTGGTGCATTTGACTGGTGCAAAGGCAAATCCCCCGTTTTTCTCCAATGCTTTTAGATGGCTAAAAAAGTTGGTCCAGTCAACCGTTAATTGTGAAAAACTGGTTAGTTCGATCTCTCTCAAAAACAATAGGGCACTTCTCCCTCGCATTTGTGGCTATTTAAAAAATATTTGACGAATATCGCTTAAAAACTGTGACCTGTAGCGCATAAAGAACAGACAGACAGACAGACAGACAGACAGACAGACAGAAAGACAGACAGACGGACATAGCCATTACTATAGATGCTTAAGCTCAGCATCTAAAAACGAACATCGGCAGACGACGTCCACAACATATTCACTCAACAATGCTAAATTATTTCATTTCCTATATATATATTCACAATAATAATTCATAATAAAATTACAAAAACATCTTCATGATAAACATTATTTTGTTTCTTGGTTTCTTTCCGGGGTACGAATAGTTAGGGTACGACTGAGTCCAGGGTACGAGTGGTCAGGGTACGACTTGGTGCGGTACGACTGGGGAGGGTACAAGTTATCGGGGTACGACTGGCAATACAATCCACGATACCTACGTATTGTTTCTTTTGTATTTTTTTAACAACAAACACATCAGAGCCTGTTTTCACTGAGTATTATAATCATGACTGAAACGCGCAAGAATCCTAAACCGCAGTAAACTGCACCAGACATATTTAATGTGAATGGCCGATTCAGTTAATAGTAAATTTTAACGCAGTGACGCAGTGTTTCTTTTTACATTCCATTATTACAGTTTGAATTCCTATTGCAGATTTTTACAAATCTGCAATGCTGACTACTCTAATTTAGACCTTACAAGCACACTACTTACTATGATTTATGATTCCTAGGAATCTCGAAAAACATACCTAGAAATACCAATGTTTCTGAAAATTTAACTAGCATAGGACGTAAACCCGTCTAAAAATGCACTTTTAATAATTTGAATTTTATTTTTGGATTTTCAAAAACCTAAGTTCAACCAAATAATATATAGGTTAAAATCGATTTTTAAATAAAATTTCAAATTAGTTGAAAATTGTAAACAGAAATTACAGTGAGAGAAACCTTGAAAAATTAGTATTTGAAAAATTTAGCGGCATATGAACAAAAAAAATGGTAATCGCATCTAACAATAAGCTAAACTTACTTATTTAAAAATTTATTCATGTCAATTAAAAAACTGATGGTATGTATACTGAGCTGTATAGCTATTGCAATTGTGCAACAGTGACTTAATAAAGTTTTTCTCTCTATTTAACATGAATTATGATGATCAATATTTCCTTTAAAATTTGTAAAATAATAATGTAAACCACATCAAGATGCTTAGGTGGAAAAAAGATTTTGAAAGAAAGCACTAAAAGATTTTAGTGCTAATTCTGGGTTGTAAATTATTTAAGTTGAAGTAGGGACAAGGTGTATTTATCATTTTTAAGACGCTTGCATATTTTTCAGGACTCCATTTTTTAGCTCAATAGTTGCTATGAAAAATTCATACGTCCTCCCTATAGAAAAGACTATACAGTATGTCTCATAATTTTAAACTCAACCCCGATTATGGGGTTTTCTACCCTTCCAGAAGGAATTTTTCAGCTCAACGTTTTTTGTCAGATGACTACTCACTATTAATTAGGATTCAACTTTAATTGACCCCCAGGGGTTGAGTGGGTTTCATGCAAATAATTAAAACCCGAAACTCGGGAGTCCCAAAATTTTAAACTCACTTCACGGTTTTTTAAATTCAAAAAACAATATCTCCCGGCTGAGCCAATGCAAAAATGTGAAAATTAGTATGAGTACTCCCACATTTGTTACTTATGAATAGAATTATTAACGTTGATCATCGGGTCACTGTAGCACAAGTATCATTGGAGGAGACGGGTCAACCTCATGTCAACTTCTCTCCCAAATAATAATATGCAAAAATCAAGACTTGCACCACTAAATTCCTATGTACATGCGCAAATGTCAATTGATTAAAATTTAAAGATGTCGTCCATTAGTACAATTAAATTCTCTACAAAGCAGCTTATAAGTCAATACTCAGGTCACTCGGAGTCACGAGACGTCCGGGATTAGACATTACGAAGAGTCGATGGAATGGGCTCATCGATATGCAACTCACCGTTGCATATCGGAAGGGAAAGGGAAGAAAACCCCATAATCGGTCGTGAGTATAAAATTATGAGACACACTGTAGAGTTTTTAAGAGTGTAAAACGCAATTCCAAACTCAGGAATATGCCGAATATGCTTCTAGATCAAGAATGCAGTTAAAGAAATTCCATTTAGGTTATCCCATTTTGTCATTTATCCATTGTAAAAATTCAATTCATCCAAAAATCTATCCAAAAAATTCAATCCAAATTCAATATAGGGGTATATTAAACTAAACAAATATCCTAAGATTTGCCTTCCTTTAATTAATTTGTCATTAACATTGATACGTAAGTTCGAAATTTATGTCGTGCTCAAATATATGGAAACAAGTAGCCCACGAGGTATTATATTTGCATAGCTACATTTAGCATTAGCACATTAGCCCCTACAGTAAGTAGAAGTCACTGAGGATCACCGAAGGAGATTGGGTTTCAATCAACTATCCAGTGACGTTTACCGTACACCACCAAGACGTAAAAGATTAGCAGTGGCCGAGGATCGAAGCCAGGTGTGAGACTGTAAAGTTCGTTACAGTCTACAGTCCTAACCGCTCACCCAAGCACGCCTGCTTATAACTACAGTACATGCAGTAATTACATTTCGAATGACGAACTTGGAAGGCCTAAAATCTTTAGTGCCTAATGTTGCTTAGTTACTACGAATATGTAGCATTTTACTAAAATAATGAGGGTGCAAAACGATACCTTTTGTCCCCTCCCCATTGATTTTATAGGGGACACGCTGCACCCCTTGCCCCCGTGGTTCCGACGCACCTGGTTAATGTTAAATATTCTGTATATGTCAGGTAAGTGAAATGTGCGAATTATTAATTCATTTGTTATGCGAGTATTGGCTGTATCATTTCTTACTTTACACTCGTTTTGCAATTATTTTGCATTACTTTTCATTTTCTGGTGTCATGAGTTAAAAACTTATTCAGTGTAACTGTAACTGTCATCCCCATTAGTTTCTGTTACCTTCGCCATCGTTGGAAATAATGGCAACAAAAAGTCGTCTGAAGCATCTAGTTGGACTGATCTGGAAAAAAAGGCTCACAATGTCTGTATAACACACTGGGAACTTTAATTTTAAAAACAAATTTGCTACTTTGCTACATAAGCGTAGAGTAATAATTAATGCTGCTTTAATATTTTGCATTAACTTTTGTTTGTAAGTCGAGGACGTAGTATGTATGTATACCGTCATACGCGTTGATCATTTCACCATGAAGTAGCAACATTCACCTGTGCATAATGGTGAGAATAAGGTTCTTTTAACATAATTACCTTTAAAATGGTTAAAAAAAGTAGGTACATATATCTTACAACTTTTAGTAAGAGACTAATTTGAGTCGTCTTTTTATGAAATGCATGAAAAAATAAAAATTTTGTACTCCTTCCCTTCCTCCCGAAGTTTAGCACTTTCACACTTTATGCAGCACCGTACTAAGCTAACATAAGTCGATTCCACTTCCTCCTCTAAATCTTATTTTTTTAGAAGTTATTATTACATCTGAAAAAGTACATGAAAGGAAGCACGGTTGTACTTGTTAGATGACTTGTGAGTTGAGTTCATCCTCAAAGCCGTTTAATAATACTATAAATATGTTATTGTAAATATCAGGAAGATTTACGATAATTGGTGGTTATTTAAGGTAAATTACTATTTGCAAAAGGATGTGACAGGGATGCGACACGGTTCATATATAAATTCTTCTTGCGCCAAACTAAATCCATGCGCCATTGCTATAGATTTAGATTTTCTCGTTATACTTTCGACTTAATAAAACAATTATTATACACCCTAGCATTTGCATTATGTAGTTGAATAATTTATTTCGTTTATTTTTCGGTTCCTTGTGTTGAATTCATGAAGAATTTAATTCCATTATAATACCAGTTTCGTTGACAGTAAATGTTTATTCTTGTTCGTCCTACAGTAAATTAGTATTAGTAATAAGAAAAACGTAACTTATTGAATCTGCTACAATTATATGAGTACTTAAGCGCTTGCCGTAATGAATATTTAATTCTGTAAAACCTAATTGAACCGTCAAAAAGAATGATTTCATTTTTCATTAGAGCAAAAATAACTTTTCCTTTGAACTGTACGCCACAATTTGTCAACTTTTAGCGTTCACACTGTGTCCTATAATATTTTAAAATTTTTTTGCGTACACAGTTTTTGATGGAGATGCTAAGAAATGAAGGAATTATCTGCCAATATTTCAAATTGTTTTTCGGTTTCTGGGATGGTGATCAATTCAGCCTTGCATCTTATAATTATGCATGTCGTGAACTAGGAACAACTGTACCTAGTGGAAAGAAATGTAATTCTCCAATAAAAATGTTCCCGTGCGGCATCGAAAATTTTCAAAATTGCTGAATTTATTTTGCAAGTACCCATACTTGTCATTATACATTTTACTCGGTATTTTAATTAATTTAAAGTTTAGATTGTAACATTTGTATAAGAGAAAAACGTTTAACGAAACTGAATTAGAAAGAAATTACAATTAAATCATAAAGAAAAGTAATTATTATCCAGGAAAAATGAACCAGCAAAAACTTAACACGAAATGAAAATTTAAAATAAAATTTTGTACGCTTGTAAAGTAAACTGTAATAAAATGAGCTGAATGTTGGACAAGTAGTTATTCCATAGTCTAATTTTTTCGAGCATTTATTTTCAAAACTAAATTACCTATACCTACATACGGTTTGTTAGGAAAATAAAACAATGCCTCGTATAGTTACTGAGTTTATAGTGTAAACTTCCTAACTAAAAATCTTCAATTACGTAGTTAGTGTTAAAATATTCATTTTGCAAGCGCTATTTGCACTATCACATTCACAAATTCAGGTAAGCCGAAGCCATGGGGGGGGGGGCAGAGAGCAGGAGGATGTGTCCTTGCCCCCCTGAAATGTCAGTTAAATTTTTAATTTTTGATTTTAAAAATACTAGTGCCTATACACTGTGTATACACAAAACAGTGCCGATAACGGCAATATTAATGCATATACGGTATAAGTATACTCACAGTTATCCTCAATCTTGACAGCTTGAGTTATATTCAGCAGAAAAATACAAAATATGAAATAGTTAATTTTACCAAATTTTATGCATCGAATTTTCCAAACTTTTTTTTCCCGATCGTCATGTAGCTAAAAAAATATAACCATAACCTTATTTTATTTCGAATTTATATGGGTTATTTTTGGTTAAATAAAGTTATTTCAGTGCATAACATCCGGACTTTACCTAAATCCGGGTGACTACTACTAACATATTGGAGCTTCAAATCTATCCACCTACCCACCTACCCACCTAAAGATTTCCGTCAAAAATATTAATTTATTTCATAATATCATCTTTCACTTTCACAACACATCTTCATTAATTAACAAATCTTCATATATCGGATGAGCATTTTAATACACTTAATTAATCAAAAGTGCTTAAGTTAATAAAGACAAGGTTACTAAAACATTAAAAATTCAGTTAGTACTTCAAAATGCTGCGTGATACTGTAACAATGCTGTTTAGTTTTGATTTTTTAACTAGTACTAATGTGATCTTTCATGAAATATTTAGATTTTAAATATGACAGAATGATTGAAAGGTTATATTTACTTAACTGTTATTGATTAAATACAGTGGTGGTATTCCCAAACTTATGGCCAACCTGTATTATTTCCATTTTATAAAATCTTCGATAATAACTAGTAAGTATTAGTTCAATACTCAAATACTGTAGCATTTGATTTGAGTAATCAACACCTTATTTTAAATAAATATCCACCAAAATATTATTGATAACCAAACATTACAATTAATCAACGTCTAGGTCTAAAGAAAGTGGGAATAAATAAAAAAATCTAGTTAACATGAATGCTTTCTTTTCATGCAATCATTTCATGCGATTGTCTTGTAAAGGCACGGTAAACTAATCAATATTGTTAGTACAACTCTTAAACTAAATTCAATTTAACAAAATAGTTTTAATCAGAGATTGAGTGATATACCTGTAACACGGATATATTTAATTAGGGTAATCAAAAGTTTGATTGTTGAGCAGGTTGTGAAAAAATCTAACTTGAGAACAGCACGACACGATTTATAGTGACCACCAGGAGTATAACGATGACAGCCAATATTGACTTCTTCTTGTATAATAAATTTAATTATCTTACTGCTGATTACTCATCAATTAACATTATCCATGATTATTTAAAATAGGAAATAATGCAGATTGGCCATAAGTTTGGGAATACAACCACTGTATTTAATCAATAACAGTTAAGTAAATATTACCTTTCAATCATCCTGTCATATTTAAAATCTAAATATTTCATTAAAGATCACATTAGTACTAGTTAAAAAATCAAAATTAAACAGCATTGTTACAGTATCAAGCAGCATTTTGAAGTACTAACTGAATTTTTATTGTTTTAGTAACCTTGTCTTTATTAACTTAAGCACTTTTGATTAATTAAGTGTATTAAAATGCTCATCCGATATAAATATGAAGATGTGTTAATTAATAAAGATGTGTTGTGAAAGGGAAAGATGATATTATGAAAAGAATAATATTTTTGACGGAAATCTGAAATCTCTAGGTGGGTAGGTGGGTAGGTGGGTAGGTGGATAGATTTGTAGCTCCAATATGTTAGTAGTAGTCACCCCCTAAATCCTGTCACGTTTGGCTAAATTTGGTGCCGACGCGTCTGCAGAAATGCGCGCCCAACTAAATTCACTCAGGCAAAAATTTAGATAATCTTATAAGAAATATACATCATTGAATTGATTTGTATTGCCATTGCAATATTGTTTACTTGTTTTTTTATATTGTATCCCTTAAAGCTACAGCGCCAATATATCTTCTCCACGAGACTAGAAAGCACGACTAAAGTAATCCAAACGGCGTTAATATATTGCGAGAGTATTGCTCTGCTGCAACTGGATTCTAAAACATTAATTCCATTTCTGGAGGCTACAACAGCTGACCAACTAAAATCTAAGACGTTTTCATATTTAAATGTTCTTAAAACAAATCCCGTTTCCAAAGATAAATTACTATATTTCCACTCAAGTCCTCGCTGAGAAGAGTTTAAAAAATTGTGTGAGAATGATCGTTTATCTTGACAAAGAATTTAGTATTTCTTCCAGAAGTACTATGTTCAATTGAATGTTTTTTGAAAATATTTTTTTAAAAACGTTGTGAATGAAAACAAATTTACTCACGTGAACACAGGGTTCAAATGGGAGTAGATGCGTGTCAAGGGCAGTCACTTGGTCATAGGCAGTCATGAAAATTTCTGGACAACTGCTTGAGGGGAAATTATTGAATTCAATTCACAAACTATCAAGCAAATTCATCTAACGGCGACCGGGGAAGTACAACATTTAGATTGGCGTTCTAACCACATAAAATTGGCAGACGCTCTTGATATTCGAATTCCTGATAATATGCTTCAAAAACGTTTGTGATGTATGGCTAGTGTAATTGAAACCTCGGGCAGATGTAAATAGCCAAAAACTCGTTTTTAGATTTGTAGGGTGGCGTTGAAGAGGGCGATGCTATTATCAAAACCAACACTAACATCGCTCCTTCATCTTTACTGTCGAAAAATCGAAAAGTTTAGAGTGAGAGCGAGTGTGGTATTCTTTCTTTCATCATTCTTAACACATCGAAGTCACTTTTTATTTAATTGATTATCAACCACTTCACATTCCAATATAAATGCATTATTAGCCTTATACCTGTTGATATTTTGTAATTATTTACGAAGGCCTTTAGAATTTGATTTTATCTGGAGCGTAATACATTTTCGTTTCTTTCATTTACAATACCCAAATATAGTCGTATGTGTGCCTATATAAATAATTTCCAGAGCTTTTGAAAATTGTCAGCTGATATGTAACTTAACTATAAAGTTGTATATATTTCTGACTTAACAACTAAACAACGGAGTTGACATAGACCAGCCGATGTGAAAATTGATTTGTTTTGCGACATTAAATTGACTCTATGCCTTTCTGATTGTAATTGGGCAATGAACGCAGATATTGAAAATAATAATTTATTACTATTTAAAGTATGTGTGTACAATTTTATCAGCCAATCATGAACATTACTAATTTAGGTAATTGCACTAGAGGACATCATTTGCAACTTTATGTTTTTTCAGGTAGTTTTAAATTTGAAATAAAAATTATTTTCATGTTTTAAGAAACTTGAAACATCGAATTTAAATTTTCAAATACGATAAAAAACAATTCAATTTCCCCGGTCCCTGGTATTATACATTACATCCCCTAGCAAGATTTTATTTAAATTCATGTATAACAAATTACTTCCAATTATCATATTTTAATAGCCGATACAGCTAAATATTGTCTAATAAATCAATTAACATTTGAATTAAACTAATTTTTAATGAAAACGTTATACACCTTTAAAAAATTTAAAATTATTTTCACACTTTAACATTAACATTGTAGCTCAAAATGTTTTTTGGTTTTTGACTTGTAATGAAATGTTTTCGAGAAATAAAAAATTAAACGCTTTTATCACATAGTCTTTGGAAGCATTCATTTCAATATCATTAACACTTCAAAATTGCAACATTAAGCATTGCTAAATAAAACTTGCCATGGAAGAGAAACAACCAAACCAGTAATGAACTCATGGCAGTTTTACCCCATGAGAAAGAATTCTGTACGGCGTCGAAAACTTTCAGAATTGCTGAATTTATTCAATAAGTAATCTACGATCTACTAAGCCCTATACTTGCCTTTTTACCTTTTGCTCGGCATATTTATGTACAAATTCTAACAAAACTGTATCGTCGGTGAAGAGTCATTCTGTCGTAAGTCCAGTGCACGGCTAAAATCATTTTGTCCCAAGTCCATACGATTCTTAAAGTCATTCTGTCCCAAGCCCATTCAATTGGTAGCTGCTGTCGAGGTCGCTTCCGCGATGTCCTTTGCAGTGGGTGGGGGTAGGTTGTTGCTGATCGTGTTGTACTCATGACGTACTACTAGGGGTCGTCCAAAAAAGAGGTAATAAAAATTCCATTTTCATAACATTTTGCGCTTTTCAAAAACATGTAAATAGAACATTTTACACTTTTCAAAATCATGTAAATAAAACATTTCGCACTTTTTGGTGGAATAACAGTAAAACTGCACAACATTCTAATAAAAACTTGCCTATTGATAACAAACGTGTTAATAAAAATAGAATTTACTCACACAAAAATGGGACGTAAGTGCGAGTTGATGTCGGCCAAGGATTGCCATTTCAAAATCGGCAGTTATGGTAATTCCTTGACAAGTTTAGAACTAAAATTTGTCATCCCAATTTTTACCCTGAGGGAAAGGACACCATTTGAACTATTTTGCTATTGAATTTTTCAATTTCTTTGTATCGATTTGAATTAAATATTTAATAGCATTTAAATTTTATTTTCGTTGGCTTTTTGATTTTGATCAAAATTGTTTTAAAATTAAAAAACTAGATGATTAATGCCAACCAACGGTCATTGGAGGTGTTAATTTCAAAATAATACAACAACAGTCTCACTGTAGCATTCAACTTTACAATTGGAAAAACTTCCACCAGTTCAACCTATCTGACCGTAGGTTGTGGAAGCGTTTTCTAAGCACAATTTCTGTACGGTGTTAAAAGGTTTCACAATTGTCAAATTTATTTTAATATACACTTGCCTTTATACCTTTCGCTCAATATTTTTATATTAACGAAATTAATTAAATTTTATTACTATAATATGTAGCAATCCATGTAGGTACTAATTGTTACTTACGATGATATAATTCAATTTAAATTGCAATTTTGTATTCAAATGTATTGAGTCCCAAAACCTTTTGATGTCGTATGAGATTTTGACAAAACAATTAACGTCATGAGATTTGAGCCATTGCAATTCGTAAAAAAATGTTTTTAATAATGAAGATACAAGCTTCTTTACATAAAACAGTAGAAAAAACGGCATTAAAAATAATTAAACGCAATCTTTAACGATATTCTGACAAGGTAATAATGAGCGGAAAATTCGTAAACATTAAAAATATTTGTGTTTTGGCGTTTCACGCATGGAATCTACTTGATGTTTTGTTAGATTCACAAGCAGCTGCCAAAATATGATGCTTAAAATTACTTAAATTCAAAATCCAAGTTATTGATATTGATAGTTTAATAAAGTTCATTAAAATTCTTAAATTCTACGACTTATAGTGTCATTTATTTCGTAAATTAACCACTTTAGAAATGCCTAAGGCATTGCTATTGGATCCAATTTTGATATGCTTGCAAGGATGCAATTCACATATTTTTGTATTAGCCAAAGGATTTCAGTTTGAAGTCGTAGTGTGTTTTATCCAAAACACAGAAAAAATGTGAATACTTCTGCCAAATATGCACACTGACTTGCTACCAAAAGTTTTTAAATGTACAATCTTGCTAACTTCAACTTTAAATAATTTATTTCTTTATTTAAATACCTTTTAACAACTTTAAATGCGTCTCCAAGCTTTATTTGTCATCTCAATCTAATAAAAATTGAATTTTTTCATTTTTTTAATATTTTTCTAAAAGTATTTTCTGAAGTTTTGAAAATTCGAAAACCAATTTTTTCAAAAATTAAAATTTATTTCATAACACAAATATGTTACTTTATGTTTCAAAAGATTTTTTATTTTGAATTTTAGAAGTTACCTTTCAGAGAGTAGTGTGAAACTAAAAACCACAAAGTTTTCTAAAAATTGATAAAATCCAAAAATTCCTTTTTAAAATTTTTAAAACCGTTTTAAAATAACCTTTTTTTTAAAATGAGAATTTTGGAATTTTTAAAAGTTTCAGAATATACTTTCAAAATTATATTATAACCATAAAACAAACTTAAATTTGATTGAAATAAAGATGCAGAATATAGCTTGAAGTCCTTATTAGACATTTAAATAAAGAGTCCAATTAAATAGTATTAGTAAGTAAACTTGTTTGTAAAAAAATCTAGTAGCAAAGCAGATCCTATTTTACTGAATTTGTATACTATTTTTATTGGTTGACATGCGCTTTTCCAGAAAAAAATACAATGAGCAGTGGGGAATTTGGAACTTATAGTTTCTGACCCTTTCGTTGCTTAGTATCCAGTATCACTTCCGATGTAGAAAAAAACTGTCCGTAAAGCCTTTAAATGTGTGAAATAAATTATATAACCGGCGTTGATATAACGCAATAATACAGCTACAGCTACAAACTTAATTTAAGAACATTTTGAATACATTTCTTGAGGTAACAACCAGTGACCAACTGAATTCTAAAACTTTGTCGACTACAAATGTTACTACAACTAACGGCTACAATACTGATAATGAAAATTTCAGTTTTATTTAAAATGTAACCGTTCATAGTCACACACTTGCACCTGTCGCACCAACTGCGCGTGCATTTGTGCCACTAATACCCTTCCTGGTGTACACCAAAACATTATTCTCCCTTAAAATAATTTTATTTTAACCAGAGGTGGTTCTTAACGATACAAGAAATAGGCGCACACGTTAGTTCATGTTGTTACAAGGTTTAGATTTATATTATTTGCTGTGAAATTAACAGTACTGGTCTTACCACAGATTCACCCTAATGAGAATCATATTCCCAAGCAAAGGAAAATTAACTGATTTCATTTTTGGTCTGCAATAAAAAAAGTGTAAAGTATCGTGTGCGAATCATCGCTGATCTTGACATAGAATTTAATTTTCTTTTTTAAAACTGGTTGACTGGTTGTCACGTTTAAAACGACGAAATCTGTACGTGCAGTATCAAAAGAATAATTTTTCGAATGCAGTGGTTGTTAAAAAAACTTAAGAGAAATTGCAAAAAAAGTAAACGTATATCGTCGTATATTTCTGTACAACTGTTATCCGTTATTACGTCTTGCCTTGAAATGGCTACACATATTGACTTGTTTATAAAACACATATGTACGAATGCAAGTGTGCAATGCTTGTATATGTTTAATTGTACAGATGTCAGTTGTTCGGGACAGAGATTCTACTAAACTGAGATCTTGAATTAACCACAATGGGTAAAAGATGGAATTGTTAGATTTGGTTTTCTGCAATGTAAAAATGTACACATGTGATGACAAGCATGGGATTGTTTACAGTCTGATAACTACCACAGAGTCGCCAGGTGTTTTACTCGTTCCGTGGGTTATTCTAGCTGATGGAAACGGAACCACAAACCACAACGACAGGTTAAATCACAAGTTTGCTTTCACAGTTTTGAAAACTTAACAATGAAAGACCAGCCAATCTCATCCGTTGTCCCAATTTGCCAATATCCGATTGCTTCGATCCGTAAAACTCATATTTCTGACATTAATTGCACTGTTGCGAAAATAAAAATTACCTTTAAAGTTTGCGAGCACAATTTTAACCTATAATCAGTATTAATAATTGAGACATTTAAGTAAACGTACATTATACTTAACTTTGGGTTTATATTAAGTGATTTCAAATTTTAAATAAATTTAATACATGTCACAGCAAAAAATATTCAGGTACTTTAAATTTCCCTTAACTTGCATTTTTTTCTAATTTTAACTAATTTTTGATGGAAATATCAAATGCCGTAAAAAATGTAAACTACGAGTTTAAACTGTAATTCAAGTTGACTTTCGGTTTCTGGACTTATGCAATAATTTCATTCACTATTAGAAAATTAAAAGGTCTATGTCATAATATTATATGGCCATTGGACATTGGAAGCATTATTTTCCAAACAATACACACCACAGAATACAACTCTATCCTTTGGTCCTTCACATTGCTACTCTACATTCTACAAGATTTTCCAACTTGACCTCTAAACAGTCACCTTACATAAAAAAAAGTTGTGCGGCGCCAAAATTTTTCTCAATATGCAAAATTGGCTATTCTTATTTTAGTTCGGTTTTTAATGGGCCCCGCAACCTTTGGTCCTGATGTATTTGGTCCTTGCCGTTTGGGCATTACACAATTAGAAGCTTCTTGTCATAACAAAGTCATTGCAACCATTATTTTATAAAGCAATACTCAATAGCTCACCTGTGTCCTACTAATTTTGTAAATAATTTCCTTCCATACCCCAGTTTGCCTTAACTGAATCCTTTTTACCTGCATCCAATATGCAAATTTTATGTAGGACGTCAAAAACTGTTGTAATTGCGAATTCGATATTTTTATTTTTATGCAAGGCCCGTCAATGCCAGTACCCTTATTTTTATATTTAATTGTTTCATAATTACCTACTTGTCTTTATATCATTTACTTGGCTTTTTTTCGTTTACTAAATAATTAAAGTTAGTAATACAGGTACTAATGATTATCTGTGTTAGTATCTCAATTTACATTTTAAACGAAAAATTGTTCGTGCAAAATACTAAAACTTCCGTATTTTTTGCATGTGATTGAATTGCTGATTACGATATTTAGGAAAGGGAAAGGGGTATGAGAGGGCATGGCATTGTGGATAATATTAGTCCGGGATAAAGACGTCCTATGAATTAGATACATTCGTTTTACCATAGCTGTTGGCACTGGGTGGGTTGAGATCAGATACTTTATAAGAAAATATCATTCGGAAAACAGTTCAAGGAGTGTAGGTTGGTAGGCAGCACTTTGGCGTTCTTAAGTTTACCACAGGCGGTCCGCGAGGAAAAAAATGCATTCTCCATGTCAAAAGTCCAGAAAGTGAGAAAGGTGGTCCCATTCAAAAATTGCTCCTACCCACCACATCCAAATTGCACTTGGTGGACTCCGCCGACCAATGGTTAGGACCACCTTTCCCACTTGCTCGACTTTTGACATGTACAATAGTTATCAGGCCACTGTTGTTCACTGCAATGCAAAATTTCGTACCACACACCACCTCAAATCATGACCAGTAGACTAACTTTATGATAAGACGCTCTCGTTAGCTCAGTACGTTCATATTTTTACGAAGTTTAATGTTCTCATTATCCTAATAATTTGATTAGTTAGGAAATAATTGCAAAAAATAAAAATATATACATGATATGTGTTAATGAATTGTTTATTTATCTATAAAATTCAGAACACAATTAAAAAAAACTTTAACGCCGTCGCGCATAGTTTAATAATTTATAATCAATTATTAGCGATAGTAAAAATGTAACCCTGGAAAAATTAATTCCTACCGGAATGCGTTTACCAAATATTGTGCAGCAAAATCAATGTAATTTTAATTTTAAGAAGACCTGCTCACAATTCGTTGTCATTACTATTCGCTGAAAACCTGTAAACAGCGCCTATAAATATGTAGATAGTATTATGATTTGCATTTATGCATTTTTGATTTTATTAGTACCTCAAGCCCGAAATTTAATTTATTCTATCCGTCACATTGAGTAATGCTACGACCTACTTAAATGAACGATAATTTAAATGGTGAGATAACATAAGTATTGTGGTCAAGTACTCAGTAAAAAATTTAATTAAAATTCTAGAGAGATATAGTAACTATTTATTTACAACTCGGCTCCGCTTAGTACAATTTTACTTGGAAATGACTTAAAAAGGCCTCAAATGCGTAGAAAAACAGTCCCTTAGATCCAAATATCCCTTATATCGGTTCCCTTAAATCTGGATAATTTTAACATTGGAAGCATAGCTGGCCAACCAAATATTTTAAATTCGTCCCTTGCAGCCGTTTTCTCTTAAATCAGAATCCCTTATAGTCGGACTTGACAGTGCTTGCCTTCAAATCTTCCACTTAATATTTTTATGTTTAAAAAATTAATAAAACTATATTTAGTAATATAGAAACAAATGTGTATCTATATTACAAAATTTGAATTTACATTGTAATTGTGTATTAAAAATGTGTAGGGATTTTAAAATATGTGCTGTACCATAAGATTTTCACCAAAAGTTTGGCGATATAAGTAGAACGTACTAATTGACTCGATAATATAGTTGCAAGTCGTGAGACTATTGATTACATCTTGAAATGCTTCCAATTTCAAAAACAATAAAAACTATTTATTAGATTATGCTACAAGTTTACGCCATTATAAACACATCGTCGTTATTTACACATTACATTACAAATAATTTAAGAAATATGCAGTTATTTTATTGAATATGTGTTACAAGAAACCACGATAACATTGTGTAAAGTTCAATACTTACTCAGAAAAAATAAACAAACCAGTATTAAACACTTTAAATTAAATTTTAACGTTGGACACCTATTCCATAACAAAATTAGGTAGAGCTTGGGCTAGTTTCGGGAGAAAATTGAGGTAATCTAATACTACTCGGATTTCGATAAAAAAATATTATATTGATTTGTTTTGCGCATGTAAATATCGCATACGTTTATATTTTTATTAAGTAACCCTTGATTTAAGATTTTCCAATCTGCAGGTAACACACAGAAACACAAGAGGTAAATTATCTAAACGGCGTTGACGTAGAGCGGTTATATTGCGATGCTCTGGTACACAGCATTACAAACAATTCTAAACCGATTTAATGAGATCAAAACAGCTTACTAACTAAAATCGTAAACTTTGTCGCATTTAAATGTTGTTAAAACTAATGGGTAGAAAATGGATTAAAATATCAATAATGTCAAAGCTAATGTTTATTAAAGTGGTACTTTTCATGCTCGCGCCCTAATTGATCGCACGCAATGCGCTCAGTTCTCTGTCCATCTGAATTTCGTAAAAAGACAATGTTTTTTACTCTAAATCCCGCACATCCGCACATAATACATACACACATTACCGTAACATGCCTGCATGTCGATTGCAATTTTTACTGAATATTTGATTTTAATATCAAAGGTTGGGAAGTTCAAAATTGAATCATCAAACCACACACAGCGCAAAAAAGTTTAGGATTAAGTTTTTGCGTATGCTTACAAATTCATGAACATGGAACTTTTGGTTATGTACATGTATATAGGAAATTTTACACTTTCAAAAACATTTAAATAGAACATTTTACACTTTTCAAAACCTCTTTATTAAAATTTTATGCATGTTTCTCATTTTGGTTTTATAAAATAGCTCATTTTGAATTTAGCTTAAATTGGAAATGGGTCATTTTGTTTCTTCACTTACGACACGTTTCAGCATTGCGCTTTGAAAACTTGAACTAGCTCCAACAACCTAGCACTGAAGAAATTTGTAACGCATCTGGAGAATTTCTGTACGGCGTCGAAACTTTTCACAAATGCTGAATTTATTTTATAAGTGCCTACCTATACTTGCCTTTAAACCTTTTACTCGGTATATTTATGTATACTGAATTAACAAACCGATATGAAGTAATATGAGTACTTGTATACTAGTATTTACCTATGTGAGAATATTCCAGTTCATGTATTCAAGCGTACGTTGGGCACGACCAGGCCCGGCTGGACAAATGGTGAGATGATGCTAGGTGGTGCAATGCACCAGGGCCGGGCTACGCTCTCCGCCGGGCTTGCATAGGGCCCATAAAAAATGATTTGCATCAGGGCCGGGCTAAACGTTCCCGTCGGGCCAGGGCACGACATGTTCCACAACAAAATTTCTAAGATATTTTATTTTGTAAACTAATTTGTACTACCAGTTGCACACATGCAGGCGCGTGGGAACTACGGGGCAGGTGGTACAGTGTACCTCTCTTAAAAATTATAAGCAGGGCAAGTGAAGGTTAATTTTGAAGTTATGCACAGGTGACTACACACAAACAGCTAAGGATGACGGTTGTAATAGAGCATAAACGGTATGCTTACCGTTTACCGTCATCCTGCCAAAGTTATAACACACGGGAAATAAAAAAACATTATTACGTAATAAATATACTCTACTTTTTGTAAGATCCACAGACAGCTGCCAATGTATCTTGCTTAACATTAACTTAATTTAAAATCGAGGTTGTTGTTAGTCAAATCAAGTGATTTTTATGCTTAAAATCTCTGAGTCTTAGTGTCCGTTATGCCGTGAATCCGTGATATCATAAATACTTAAAGCCTCGGCCAAGGATACAATTTTGATATCCTTGTAATGAGCCAGGACACAATTCAGATATCCTTTTATTATCCAAGGAAACAATAGTAATGTCCTTGGGTACCCAGTAAACAGGTTGCGAACACGGCTAACAAAATATTTAGCTTCCACATAAAAAAACCTATGCACAGGCGTTTTCTAAAATCTTGCTTCACTCGTCTAATTTTGTGAATTTAAAAATTGCCTACTGTCAGGATGTATACGCTCTCTCCGTATACTTTTTCACTCTTTTCTCCTCTATGTTACACATACAAGTAATTCATGTACACATTTTCTCTTTCGCTCCTCTGTATTACGTCACACTCTCTCACCGTGTCCGTCTCCTCGAATTCTTTTCGTCTCGCACACACACACATTGATCAATAATTCTAATTATGCGATTACCTATAATGTACATCCCACTCCCGCTTCCTCTTCTAATCCTTCTTTCGTCGTGTCCTATCTTTGTACAGCACGCACATGTTATCACAAATGTACGCCTTGTCCAGTCTATGTAATTCCCATACGTTAATTATACTTTCCTCATATAAGCATACGTGTTACTTTCTACTCTTTCCTTTCACTCCGTCTCCGAGTTTCCACTGAACTCATCCTTTCTAATTGCTCCTCGAGATTCCTATGCTTGCTTACAAACTCACATGTTCTCTCACATGTATTATCGTACTCCATTTCATTTCCCTCAACTCCGTTTATTTCCATGTCTCCAGTCTCCCTATAAAACCCGAACTTTCTCCATTTCTAGCCAGTCTACGATTAGCTCAGCTTCGGCTCACTACTTGTATTCTCACCTTTCCCTTTCTTTACCTGGCTTGCTACTGGTTTGAGTCTGGCCACTCTTTCTCCTTTTACCTATTCTCTAGAATACAATTTAGTCTACACTTTCCAAATTCTTGTCAAAATATTTACATTCGAAATTCTATTTAATAAAAACTTCTAAAATATTACTCGTTCGAAATACCCATTTCTCACTCGTCTATTTATTTCACAGTTCGTATCTCTCTCTTACGAACACTTTGGTGCTGTGCCGCCTCCGTAGGCACGCCACTTACATAGTAGAGGTGCGTCACCATACGCCCCTGACCACAGCACTTACACTACGTAAGTAAATTTATAACAAATTTTTATTATTCTATTCGAACAGTGTTTGTACTTGGAACCTGAGTACAGACTGTTTTAATGCACGATCTAAATAATCTAAACGGCGTTTATTTAATGCAGTAATACAACTATAAACTGAGTTTCAAAACATCTAAATCCATTTCTTGAGGTCACAACAACTGACCAACTAAATTCTGAAACTTTGTTGCATTAGTATATAGGTAATCCTAATTGATAAAACATAGAAAATGCCAATGCGAATCCTTAATAAAATAGTTTAAATAGTACTGTCCATGTCCATAGACGCTTTTGCACTGAAAGCAAATTTGGCACCGTTAATTTCTAGGTTAATGCCAGGCGCCAAAAACCATTTTAGAATTGCTCCGCAGCGCTTATTTGTGACCTAATATTATTAAGCTATTTTGTCGGCGTTTTGTATTATTTTCACTGTGCATGTGGGGCAGTTGTTTTTCTCATCACCTTCTACAGCGCCGAAGATAGTTGAACTCCAAATAACTTGTAAATTGTATCTGTAAATAATATTGTGCAATATGTATTAAATAAGAATCGTGAATTCACTAAACAGGAAACTTAATTTAGTGCTGTTTTAAGTCTAGGGTTTACAGTTTAAATTTTCATGACAGATTTTTACAAATCGGAACAGGCTACGCTAATTTAGACCAACTATTTATAAATAAGGTGCTACATTTTAGCTTTAGCTTTCTATTGTTATAATCTCGAATCAATAATGACAAACTACAATATTTCAAAAGGCTTTGCAGCCAAACATATACCAAAAAATCCGATAACACGCGAATTGAATTTGTTTTAACTTTCAACTAATTTAAAAAAAAATGTTTTAATGCCTTAAAAACAAAATTTTGTTAACAGTTTAACTCTGTAGTTTAAAATAGTTTTCTTGTAATTTAATGTTTTTTAAAATTTTAAAATAAGAGGCGCAATGCTATTACACAGCCATTGGAAGCAATGTTTTTGAAATAGGACAGGCAACAAACAACTCAACTGTAGTATTCAGCGGTACGAATTGCATATCTTGGAAACCCTAGCAGAAGATTAATTACGTGATGCGTAGTACTAATCGTAAGAATAAACTTTCTGTACGGCGTAAAGAACTTTCGCAATTGCGTAATTTATTTTACGTAACTACCCATACTTGCTTTCATACGTTTTACACGGTAAATTTATGTACCTCAACTAAACTATATTTAGTAATATAGGTACTAATGTTAACGTATGTTAGTACTTTTTCATTCGAGCTTTGAAATATTCCGAGGGTGAAGTATAATACTGGGTTTCTTCCCATTTTTGCTAGATGCAAATTGGTGCCATTCCAATGTTCTTCAAAACCAAAATGTTTTCCTTTCATCAAAATTGCTGAGATAGAAAATCGTTTTGGTTTTAGAGAAAATTGAAAAGAACCCGTTTTGATTTTTAAAAAAATTTGATGAGAACGAATTTGATTCTTCACCCTCGATACGTTGAACACGACATGTTTCTGGACAACATTTTTTAAATGTTTTATTTTGAAATCTAATTTGCTCTACCATGGTAGAGGCGTCTGCATTTGCATTTTGGCGTCTGCATTTTTGCAAGTGGTATACCACTTGAAAAAATGCAGACGCGTCGGGAACACTAAGTTAAACGCAGAAGTTTAGTTATTTAAAAACTTCTTCGTTATTTTAAAACTAACGAAGAAAGAAAAAGCTGCGTTTTTGCTACTCTCTCTCTCTTCTGTGGAGTTTAGTAAATTTTTTTTAATTTTGAAAATACAAGTGCCCATACACGAACACGTAAGGAGAACGATATTTATAATCTGTCTACGCTTTACTCATCGGTATCCTGCCAAAGCTATAGTACGCGGAATATTAAACAATATTAAAACTATCAGTTTCACTGCGTTTAAAGTATTAACTCTTCTTATTTTTTTGTCGAATCCTCATGCATCGGAAAAAATATGATGTTTAACATTAATAAAATTCAAAATAAAGGTTGTTGGTCGATTTAATTTAATTCAGTGTTTAAAAACCGTGACTCAGATTTTCATTCATTCCGTGATTTCATTTTTTTGTAAATGCTTAGGCTGTGGCCAGGCCCGGCGGAACGTATTGGCCTGCCCTGGTGAAAATCAATGTTTACGGGTCCCTTTTAAGGCTGGCGGAACGTGTAGCCCGGCCCTTAATAGAGCCCGGCCCTGGAGCATCGCACCACCTAGCACCATCTACCCCACCGGGCATGGCTATGGCCAAGGAAAAAACTTGTATAAAATCAAGTTTAATTGCAAATACATTGTAAATGGGCATTAAAGTTCAATAAACCGTGATAAATATTCCTTTTAACATAAATGTTATTTTTTTTTAAATTATTAGCAATCCCTTTCATGTGGCACAAGCAACCCGCTGTAAAAATAAAGCATGTTTTAATACAAATATTGTTGTACCTTGACGCTAATAAAAACAAAATGTCACAAATTTCTAACTCGAATGATGAAATTTATCAGATTGTGCTCATTATTTCAATTCTTTACTTATATGTCTATAAACCTATATTTTAGCGACATATTTTTGGCAACAAATTTATTTGAAGGAATAGCACATCATTTTAAAACTCTTAAAAAAACTTAATATGCTGCATTTTCTTTTTTGAATCCTTGCTAACATTTTTAAGTAGTGTATTTTAAATAAATGCAATATTTGAAACATCTTTTCAAAACTAGTATGATTTTACGTTGAACTTGAGCATATTTAAACTATATCAAATGTTGCTGTTTGATTGGCCTTTTACTGGTGTGTTGTAATCAGTGAGTTTGAGTTAAGTTGTTAATAAATGAATAATTTATTTTAAAGACAGTTTTAAGCAGTTGTAAACTATCATCAGTATCGCTCATTTAAGTTATTCCAAACCAACACCATACCTAACTTTGAGATTAAATTGGGCGCTTTTAAATATCCTATAGATTTTGTGAAACTTTGGAAAAAGTGAAATAAATTAGTAGCAACAGTTAAAATGTCCGGTACTATAGACTACAGGTAGTTAATAATTTAACATAAAATTTCTATAAACTGTAATGACCGACGTCACACTAGTACATTTCCATGACAGCAGCTAAGACTATTCCAGTAGGTGAAATATCATTTAAATTGCATTTTGGTTTCATTCAACTAATCTTTGAAAGTCAAGTATTACAGACAGGAGAAAACAAACTGATTCCTTCATCCCACACCCACATATTATATCTGTTGCACACAATGCACACATAAGTTTTGGAACACCACACATCTTCAATATTAGCAATTACCTATGAGTATCTTTCAATTAAAACTTTGTTCGGCGTTGACAGTAAACCTGCTGTATTGATACCTTACTGTTCGATGTTTTAAGTGTATAACCATACTTGCCAGTAGATATTGCATGTTTACTTTGTTTAAATCAACAGAGTTAAATACATAAATATGAGTATTTAATTTTGTTTGTATATTTTAATTTCCTTGGAAATTCTGGTTTTAAAAGTTAATGAATTCTGGAAAATTGTGTGGATTGTATAGGGCATAGGGCGTTGTCGTGATAGAAAAGAAGTGTCATAACTTTTCAGTTTTTATCGATTTAATGACAAGTTCTTACGAAGATTTCGTTATTTTAATTTTATTAATTGTAAATTTGTATTGTGCTTATACATTTAGTGTCGCAGAACTATAATATTTAAAACACTGGTTACTTAGTTTGCAATTCAAACATACCTACATCAATTTCTACGATTGTTGTAAATATGCTGCAGTGAGTAATTCCACCTATATTTTGTATATTCTAAACATATTTTGAATTTAAATTAATAGGGAAAATAGGCCCATAAATCTACAAACACCACAAAGTTCCGAAACAAAGGGCACTACTGACGTTCTACATTTCTAGCTTAAGGTATTGATGAAAATTGAATATGGAACATAAATTATAACACTCAATAGAATTTATTTTAATATAATTACTGTTTTAAAAATCGAAAACAATAAAACAGAATGTACAACTTCAAACTTTCTATAAATATCTGAACCGTTCTAAATTAAAATTAAAGTATAGAGTCGAAAGCTTTCACAACTGCTAAATTCATTAATTATAAGTTATAAGTACCACTACTTGCTTTTGTTCTTTGTACTCGGGAATTTTACGTTAATTAAATTAACAAAACTATATGTAGTATTATAGGTACAAACTTTGACCTATGCTAGTGAATTTTTATTTTAAAACTACATATTAAGAAATAAAAGTAAAAGTAAATCATTTAAAAAAATGTATCTGAATTATTAAATTTTATTTTAGAATGCATTACAAATTTAAGTATGTACGCTAACAGCTTTAAATAGTTTTTAAAATTAAAATTGCTGCACAAATGCATTTTTTATTGTGAGCAAGGTTTTAAATCACGGATATTTTGCCGAAAAATGTTGCCTTGTTATAACTATTGAAAGGAACAATTATTGAGATTATAATTTTGAGGAGTAATTTAAAATAAGTTCTAAGCCAATCAATTTTAAATATAAATCTAAGCGTATTGGAAACTTCCAGGATAATTATTCCTTAGCATTGTGGAAAAAAATAGCGGGTACATACAAAACAAAATGTTGCGAATTTGTAGGCTTCCAAGAGAAGTTGCAAAAATTATCCATAAAATTGTCGTGTATTTGAAAATAATTGTTTTACCTAATAACTTACTTCCTTAGAACGGTTATAAACAGAGACTGGTTGAATAAAAAACGTCCTGCGGATGCAAGAATAGCAATACTTGTATTTTTTAATTATCAGGTGTCAGTTGATTGAAACAAAGGTTGAAAATATATTTACATATAATTCTCTTTTTTGCAAAACATTTGTATTGATACTTTTCAAAGGAATTATATTACAATAGTTTGAGTTCTATAGAATTAGTAATTAATTTTTGTAAAATAATGATCGAGGATAGCAAAAGGATGAATATATAAAAATATGATCTGTTCGAATTTTGATTTTGATTTTATTGATACGAAATATTTAAAAAAGTGAGTATAATGAATAGTCTTTATAATTGTATAAAGACATTCTAGTCTGTCGTTCAATAAATTAGAAAGAAAAGCATTTTTTGATTGCAAAAACATGAACGCATCGAATTTTACACGGTTAAAAAAATGTAGGTATTGTATTCTTTTTTAGTTGCTGGTGTTTGTTATATGTTTTTTTCTTCTAGTTTAATAAAAAAGTAATAGGTTTTTAAATGGAGTTTATAAAACGTGATACTAAGTAATTAAAGCTATATGCGTGCAGTAATACTCTGTAAATTCTGTTCTGCAGTACATATTTAACCTTGCTTAAAAATATTCAAACGGCGACCCCTTCGACACGCATTCTACAGCAGTCTCGAGCTCTGTAGCAGAAGCAGACCTGCTTACTATTCTAAATTTTAATAAATTTTTGCTTCTAATAATAATGACTGAAGACGAGCGAACGAAAACAGCTATGTTTAAATTTAGAGCCAGATGAATTAATTTCCTAATTTCTACCTACTCAGTGGATATTATGATCCCAAAAATGTTTACATCTTGATCAAATGTACGTTGAAATTAGTCTTAAACGATGGCATCCCACCTAAGCAGCATAATGAAGCAGTTTGAATTGGACGCCAAATTTTAGTTGTAAATACACAACTTGTTAAGTAAACCAAAAAAACCGTAGAAAGGTTAGCTGTGCGGATTTACATATTTACATTTTTATATTCTCAACAAAAATACCTTACGGGAAAATTTGTAATATTATTTGTTTATATAAAGTTTTCAATTTAGATAAATGTATATTTAGCATTTTTACTTTCCCAAATGTTTGACCTGCAAGGTCTTTTTAAACGTAAAACTAATTTTCATAATTAAATCTTTAAATTTATTCCAGGTTTGAAATTCTACATTTGTAATTTACTCTGTTTTTCAGAAGCACTGTGATAATAGGATAATTTCAGGCAAATAATTAATCACGTGCTCCTGTTAACTAATGTGCTTAAAGTTGATAGCAGAAAAATCAAAGACATTTTTAACTTTGGTGGCACAATAAAAAAAATCATATTATATTTAACTCACTTTGAAGTCTTTACAAAAAACAATTAAATCTGGACATTGAATAAAAATTAAAAATTCTCGAAAAAAATGAGTGTAACTTTACTAGATGACGATTATTTATCTGTCAAAATGTTAGAACGCAAAGTTGCATACAATCGGATAAGGCTGTTACAGTAAATGTACGCATTGTTGCTGGGGCGTTAAATACATTTATGCAAGTCAAGTAGTAAACTGGCGCTAATTTATTGCCTGCTACCATTTCACTTTTTTTTTTATGTTCTAGTATACTCCAACTATTCTAAGGGGGTGCCTAATTGTGGCCGGTGCCCTAATTGTGACCACTGGTTTTATATGTGAAACGATTCGCTGTAATAGAATTGTATTTTGGTTTGTAAAGGTCGGCTTTTCATGTACTGTTTCTGCAACTTTGAATTTCGAAAGTTTGCAACTAATATTTACGAATTTATTTGCCGGCCACAATTATAAACCCTCACCCTACTTAAGAGTTATTTTACCTGTATTATTTTTTCAAGAATTACTCAATTTTAATAAACATTGTATTTAACATAAAACTACCAAGCCCAAGAATCCTAAAAGGCGTTGAGTTGTGCCACAGGTGTTTAGTGTAAATAGCAAATTGAGTTACAGTGGAACTTTTTTATAAGCGCTCACCTTATAAAGTCACCCTTGTTATAGTGTCAGGTTTTTTACTTCCCCGGCAAACCGCCTATGCTTTAACATAGTCAATATCCAGACTATAAGGTCACTTTTTATAACGTCACCCTTACTATAAGCACGTCAATCACTGTGCCCCACGCAAACATTTACATGATATTTCACCTTTTAATAGCAGCATGCAAAAATATTATAAAACACACACCCCATCTTCAAGGAAAATCTGAAAAAGTAATCGTCTATTGCAGCCTATTTTGTAAAAATCTAGTCGTGAAATAAATTTCTACTTTTAGTTATCGTTCGTAAAATAAATTACTTAAGCAACATGGCTTCATTTAATAATATTACAATCTCAGTTTTTCTTTAAATCATTAGGACTTTTTATAACAGCATGTGACGTTATAGGCTATAACGTCACCTCACTATAACGTCGTAATACACCCTTCCCCCTGAGATGACGTTATAACAAGGTTCCACTGTAACTGTAAATTTATTGTAGTGTATTTGTAAACCCAATGTTTACGATTTAATTTCCAATTTTACATTTTAACAAATCTGCCATGCGGACTACTTTAATTTAGATTTAGAAATAGGGTGTAAGGAAAGCGGGGTACAGAGAGATAGACAACTTTATTAAAATAAACTTGAATTTGCCTATTTAAATAGATTTTAAATAAGCAAATTCGAGCGACAGTACTCAGAACTTAAAGTTTAATCGCATCTTATAATATTTTACCTAACAAAATCCTACATTTTATTTCAATACAACAAAACAATCCAAAATTATATTTCAAACCATAACAGACCTAATATACACAAAAATTGAAAAATAATACAAATGAATGTAAAGTAAAGCATTCAATACTTGCTCGATCAAAATACACAAAAAAATATAAAATTGCTTATACTTGGTACTTGTAAACTCTAGTGATTGGGTTAAAAGTTTGATACAAGTTCGACAAAACACATTTTTAACAACAAAACTACTGTTACTTTTGAAAAATATTACAACACTTTATCTTCTTAATGCGATAAATAAAAATAAATTCAAGTTTAATTTACATTTAGTTGGTAATAATAGGTCCACATGCCAGCGTTTTACACTATCGATTGCACAAATTCAAAGGCGCACAAATACATAATCTAATGGGCAAAAATTGAGATAATCTGAAAAGCCATATTTCGATTAACACATGTTGAACACTATATTTTTTAATATATTTATTTATTATGTTTTGTACACTTCTACATCGTTTTCCAATTTACATTTGTTATTAGCATCTCCAAAGAGAAGACAGTTGTAACATACGGCAGCACTTCTAAAAGCGTAAATTAAATTTATTAATTGGCGCTGAAAAGCAACGCTGCAATACTCGGGAATCGTCCAAAATTGATGACATTGGTTTGTTCATTGCAGTGGGCGTAGCTACGTATTGATTAAATGCCTTGTTGAAGATAACCATTAACACAATGTTCAATTGATGACATGATGGGTGGGAGGTTGTAGGTCATAAAGATGAAATCTGGGTGACGTCAGTTACGCACGATTTCTAATACAACGGAGCTTTAACTACTCTAAATATACTTTTTGCGGTCACAACATCAGACTACTATAAAAAAAATCAGGCATAAAAAAATAGACGTGCAACTTAATTTTTGTTGTTTAAAACTTTGCACTTTACACTTTGAAAGTTTTAATATGTGTAACTCGTTTGAATTTAACGCATGTTTATCCTGCTTTAGATTGGTTGAAATGGGAATGAGAGTCAGCATTCATTGCGAAGGAAAATTTCCCACTTTCGCCTTCAGTTCTTACTGAGAAATGTAATAAATCTTCAAAAAATGTATTTCTAAAAAAACTTAGATTTAATGTAAACAGGTGAAAAAGGATTCAATTGCTATTGAAATGACAAGCTATAACTAGGATATAATATAAAAATTTAATTTACTCACATAAACACAGGATTTAAATGCGAGGGGATATGTGTAAAGGACGGTCATTTGATTATCGGCAGTCATGAAAATTCTTGGACAACAGATCCTGTAGAAGTGATTGATTCCTACCTATCTACATAATTTAGCGGATTTTTCACGATATCGAAATATTTGACCCATTTTGAAGTGTTATATACCATTCGAAAGGTAACGACGAGTAGAATCCAAATAACGGACTCTGCACGATTTTACTCACAAATTTTCAGCATTTGTTTTTAAAAACCGTCAATTTTTTCAAAAATTCCGCCTAAATATTTTTTTATGCGTCCGAAGCCTAAAACAAAATACCCGTTTTCCTAATTTTTCAAGGGCTTTAAAATAATATATCATACATTACCATCACTCAATTTTCAAAAAAAAATAATTCAGTTTTTTAATTACAATTAAAAATTAATCATGACCTGACCTCGAACTACAAGTTCAATAGGTTCGCCTATTAATTCTGGTTTCACTGGTATATCGTTCATATCTGCATTCATTGACTGACGGGTTCAAATTTCGGATTTAAGATTTGGTGGGAAATTCAAAAAATGTACTTTTCAAAAACTGAAAATCGCCTGGAGGCATTTTCGCCTGAAACATTTTTTATTAAAATTTACAAGTCTGCATTGAAATTGCCACTATACTTACTCTTTCACGGCTACCTCCCCTTAATTTAAAGGTTATAAATTGACCCGGCAAGAACTGCCTAACGTTACTGTTAAGGCTGCCATAAAACCTGCTGCTATAAAAAAAGGTTTACCCCACAGGTAAGTGAAACACTTGGATAGGCATACTTACTACAATAAAATGGCAGATGCTCTTAACATACAATTTTCTGGTATGCATCAAAAACTTTTGAAACAAAACAAGGCTCTTTTTTTCTACAATTAGTAAAACAAATCAAATCCTAATACTAAATTTGAAATTCAATCATTTTTATAATTTGAAACTCACGAGTCGGCATACTAGAGCGATGCGATAAAACGTCGAGTTTGTCCAGAGAAATATAACAGCAAGACGATTGAGAGTTAAGGGTTAAATGTGATGCTTTTGGCTAGTACAGATTTTGAAAGTATTACTGTAAGTTAACTTTTTCCCACTTTGTTTTTTATTAAAAATTAATTTTATAATTACATTGGTTTTATTTGCACTTAATTAAAACATTTATTTTATATAATATGTAACTAACCAAAACAAAAATTGTCTCTTTACCCACTAAGAATTTTTTTATGATACTAGGTCCGCGTAATGTTAGGGACATGCTTCCTAATCCTGGATTTGTCATGTTTAAATGGATATCAAAGACGGACGATAATTTAATTGTAGGTTGAAGTTGAAAATCGAAGGAATTTGACAGCAAAACTGCTACTTACATCACAGTGTTTGACATTCAAGGAAATATTCTGTTGCCAGAAACTTGACAAATTAGAAGGGTTTGAATTTATATAGTTGATGCTGTTTGGACGGAAGCCACATAGAAAAAGATGCAATGAAACAATTTACAATTATTAATGTACATATTTATTATACATTTTGCCCTTATAATGACTTCAGAATATTGGTAGTTTTCTTATCCAACCTTAGAAATATAATAAAAGAAAAATTACTATCAAATGTTTGGAATGTATTCGGCTCACTGAACTGGACTATTCAACAAATACCATACATTTTCGAATTTTATAACAATAATGTCATGTGCATTGTGTCGGAGGTTTTAATTATGACATTATAGTAATTACATTTTCTATTGTAATTGTAATAAACTAGCTGTTGTTTGCTAAATCAAAATGTAAAAATATTTATGACAGTTTTTGTGATCAAAAAATAAAAAAATAGCTAATTTAAAAATCATGAGCTATATTTTGAAAATGGCTAATGGAATTCACAAAAATAACATTTTAGTAATTTAATAAAAATTTTGATTTTTTTCAAATTCTAACGCCGTTCAATAACCAGAATCAAATATCAGTTTTAATGATCGAATTATGAATAAAATTGTGCACTATATAATAGTTGAAACTATTAGCACTCTTTACTACCTGAAATTGAAATACATTAGTAATTTAAAAGCCGTCTGGCCTATGTTTACATATTCTGCTGCAATATTTAACGTAGGTTAAATAAATTTGCAGCGATTTCAATATGAAATTCACAAGAGGGTACGCATTGCTTATCAATTTTTTTTTGCAAGCTTGTTTAAATTACACCAGAAATAATAATAGAAACAGGAAACATAAATTTTCCCACCAAAAAATCTATGCTTTTTTAGAAAAATCGTAGAATTATTTATTTTAAATTTGTATGCTGTAATGATGTTGGGGAAAATAAAATTCAAATCTACGCGTTTGCATTATTATGGGCCGAATAAATTGTGGGACCGGGTACGTCGATGCTTATCAGTTGCGGACCCAGTCCCCAAGATTTTATTTATACCTGAATTTAGAACCCATAAAAAATAAATTTCAACTTCGTGTAGCGTTTATATAATTAATGCAGTCTAATTTGTGCCTATAAAATTTAACTTCGCCGAAAACAATTCCTACGGTCTTGATGTCACCAAATATTGTACAGCAAAATTAATGTTATTATATTTAAAAGACCTGCTTTCAATTCGTTGTAATGTGTATTCGCTAAAAACCTTTAAACATCACCGTTAAATAGGTAGGTTGATGATTTGCATTTATGCATTTTTGATTTCATTCGTACCAAATATTCAAATTACTCTAAAAATAATTGAAGCATCCTTCATTTTGTATTTAGTTCAACAGAAAACAGATTTGCGACAATTGCGACATCAATATTTTAACATAAGATTATAGAACTCAATTAGAAAACGAAAACAGTAAACTTTAGTGATTGGTATTGAGTATCTTGGTAAGGTAGAAATGATTAGTAAAATTTAAAAAAATGTAATCCTTTGTTTTACAACAACCATAATTAATAATGCGAATCATGTTTTTTTTCTTACTGTGTCTGTATGACAAGCGTAATAGTGCGCCAGTTGTAAATAACCATTTACTTTCTTCTAAAAAAGTATGTTTCTGTATAAATATTTTAGAAACCGCCGCGTGGTGAGACTTTGATTACAAAATAAAGAAAAAGGTGTTATACAGAAAACTGATGTCGTAATTCTTTAAATGCCTGAAATCGTTGATCCAATAGTTATTAATTATTATCAAGTTTTGACATTAAATAGTTGTGTGAGATGTACTGTGCAAATAGAAACTTAAAAAATGTGTAGTTTAGTAATAGTTCCTTTTAGCAATGCTTATTGCAACCTTGACGCCATTTAGCATGGATATTCTGCTTTTCCAAACGTTCTTGTTCAAGATTAATTGTTTGCATCTGAAAGTTGGTTTACACTAGATCAAAGCATTAACCTAGCGACAATGTGGTTGTAAATTTATTTAAACCATAATTTTAAAATGTAACACTTCCGCATATTCCAAATATCTAAATCAAAGTAAGTATGCAATAGTGATTTCATTTAATCCTTATGCTTTTTTAAAATATGCTTTGTATTTAAATCAGCATTTTTGAAAAACATAGGTCCAGAAATTGGCATAAATTGAATAAGCGGCACCATAAATCAAATTGGCGATAGCGACAATAGTTTTACTGTAGGTTCATGTGTTTTATTTTTTATAATTCCACTTTTAATCATCAATAAACTTAAATTTAAATATTTTTCAATCGTTGCATAAATTATATAGAAACGTACAATTTCGATACCGTATATTCCTCCAACACGCTTACCGCCAATTCCGTTATGAGTTAATTAAAATACAATTTCCACCCCGCTCACAGCCAATTTACATCCGGCCCCAGAAATCCATAAAAAGTATAGTACACAAGATAGTGTCAAAGTAATGTCCTTCATATTGCATATTTAACATGAAATGTCAATGAGAATTAATTATTAAACATGGATGAAATTTGAAATCTCGACTGCACGAAAATTAAAATGTAATTATTAATTATTATTACGGTAGGTTTTTGGACAAAAAACGTGTTTCAACATTTTCTAAAAATGGCTGGAAAAGAGCTCGAAATTTCATCCTATGAGGCACCCAGAGGCAGTGTCAATACCTGTGTAAAACTACCAGATTGCGATAGCTAGCTACACTGGGGCAATATCCACAAACGCTATTTCTAGATTAGATAGAACGGCTTAGATGTCGATAATATTATTACATTTGGAAAAGTACATGAAAGGAAGCATGATTGTACTTGTCAGATGACTTGTGGGATGAGTTTAGCCTTGAAGCCGTTTAATAATACTATAAATATGTTATTGTAAATATCAGGAAGATTTATGGTAATTGGCGGGTATTTAAGGTAAATTACTATTTGCAAAAGGATGTCACAGGGATAATGCTACAAGGTCCATATAGAAATTCTTTTTGCGCCCTATGCGCCATAGCTATAGACCTAAATTTCCTCGTTATACTTTCCACTAAATAAAATGATTATTACAAGTTCACCCTAGAATTCACATTATGCAGTTCAATAATTTATAGCGTTATTAGTGTTTTCCTGTTCCTTGTGTTGAATTGAATGAAGAATTTAATAATAATATAATACTAGTTTCGTTGACAGCAAATGCTAATTTTTGTGTGTTCTACAGTAAATTAGTATAAGTAATAAGAAAAAGGTAACTTATTAGGTATGCTATATATGAGTACTTAAGCGTTTGCCGTAATGAATATTTAATCCTATTTAAGCTAATTGAACTTTCAAAAAGGATGGTTTTATTTTAAATTAATGCAAAAATAACTTTTTATTTGAACTGTAAGCCTCAATTTGTCAACTTTTCCCCTTTACATTGTGTCCTATAATATTTTGAATTTTTTTGGCGTACATAATTTTTGGATGAAGATGTTAACAAATGAAGGAATTATCTGCCAGTACTTCAAAATGTTTTTCGGTTTTAGGAATGGTAATCCATTCAGCCTAGCTTCTTGCATGCCTGTAGCCAAACAACTCAGTATACAGAACAACATTTGCTTAATTAAATTAAAACGTTTTTAAATAAATACAAGGTAAACCTTAATTGAATTTTAAGTACAGTAAAATCTCGTTACAACGGTCTTTCAAGGGGGTGAGGCAATTTGACCGGTGTATCAAAGGTCCGTTCTAGATACAACGGTCTTTGGCCGCTGTATAGTAAGATATGATTTTTGCATTATTTTTATTTCGACAAAAGTTTAAATTTAACAGAAAGTGTAATTAATTTGTGTGTTTGTACATCAGTAATAAAAAATCGTACTACACATAAAATAAAACTACACAGTAAAAACTACACATACAAAGAACTTACATCTTGAGTCATCCAAGCTTTTGTATTGGAATTGTAATGGACAGGCAACGCAGTTTTTCTAATATTTTTGAAGCAACGAGGGTTGTCATATTTTCCAATAACAACAGGTTTCAGCTTCTCGGATCCATCAGAATTAGTACATAAAAGTACAGTGATCCTCTCCTTGGAAAGCTTTCCTCCCGTGCACTGTCCCTTTCTATGCATTGTATTATTGGGTAGAAGCTTATAGAATAATCCAGTTTCGTCACAATTGAAAATGTCCTATTTACGAGAATAACCCTCACACATTTTTGGCCATACATCTTTCAGCCAAGTGTTTACTACAACATTATTTACTGCTGCTGCTTCGCCCGAAATCGCACAGAAAGATATGCCATTTCTTTTTTTCCAGTTATCAAGCCAGCCTAAGCTTCCTTTAAAATTGGGTTCGTTTAGTCTTTTAGCGAATTGCATTGCTTTTTCTAAAAGCAATGGGCCATTAAGCGGTACATTTTTTTGCCTCTGAGCATCGAACCACTGTGATAAAGCTTCATCAATTTTTGGAAATCCACTTGTTCGAGCACGCTTGGATTTGGGAGCAAACTTAAGGTAGTTATTTAAAATCTGACCTCGATCTGACCAAATCGTCTGTACTGTTGATTTATGCAGTGATTTTCCTTTTGCTACTACTGACTGTTTTTTTCCACTTTCAAGTTCTTGAATGATTGACACTTTTTCACTCATTGTCATTTGCTTGCGAATTTTCCTGTTTGTAAATGCAGCCATACTTATTTATTAAGAACGCCTACGCCAATAGAAGTTCAAATTTGTAAAAATATTTTGAAGCTAGCAAAATTACTAACTTCCAGAACCTGGTGCTACTCCTCTTTTTAGATCTTTTCTAATTTGTGCCTTTCAAATCCACCCGCCTAGTTATTTCTTAACATATTATTTGGAGGATATTACTAGATGGAGATCTTGCTAAGAAAAATTTGTGACTAAAACCAAAGACCGTTGTAACAAATATGATTCGAATGGTAAAAGTGCTGTACGATCTATAGATTTTGACCGGTGTATCAAGTTGACCGTTGTAAAATTGACCGTTGTAAGACCACACTTTAACATTACGCAGCATAGGATTGTTGCCGGGACCGCAAAATTTGACCGATGTATCAAGATAACCGTTGTAGCGTAGGACGGTGTAACGAGATTTTACTGTATATAAATAGTGATTATAAATATTGATTGATCCTCTAAGAGCAAACATCAATACATCATCCACCACTTTCGATGGTATGCCAAAAGATTTAGCCCACGTCTTGAAAAAATTAGTTATCGTCCCCCTTGCTCCAACATAAAGACCCGTCACTTCGATTTTACGCAAATCCTACTTTTCCATGAAAAACGTAGCACAAGGTTCGTAAATTGCTTTTTTCTCCAAATCAACTGCAACCGCTTGGTCCTCACTGTTTCCAAATTCAAATCTTATATTAGGATCCAGAATGTGACCAATTTTTGAAATTGGATTACATGCAATAATATCGACTCTTCTAGTTGACCTATTTTCAGCAACATAATGAGCTTCTTCTTGAACAACAAAGCCTTTTTCACCAAGAGCTTTTGCCAAAAGTTCCTGAATACCATGATGACGAATGTTACGCAAAAGTTCTCCCCAGACACAGAAAAACAAATTCATTTAACGGGAAGTACAACATTTGGATTGGTTGTCTAACCACAATAAATTGGCAGACGCTCTTGATATTTGAACTCCTGATAATATGCTTCAAAAACTTGTGTGATGTATGGCTAATACAATTGAAACCACGGGCTGAAGTAAACAGCCAAAAACTCATTTTTAGATTTGTAAGGTGACGTTGAAGAGGGCGATTCTATTATCAAAACCAACACTCACATCGCTCACTTATCTTCACTGTCGAAAAATCAAAAAGTTTTCAACAATTCGATTTTGACTCAAGTCATTTTCGCGTGTCTTGTAGTAAGAGTGAGTGTGGTAATATTTCTGTTATCATTCTTAACACATCGAAGTCACTGTTGATTTAATTGATTATTTACCACTTCACATTCCATTATAAATGCATTATTAGCCTTAAACCTGTTGATATTTTGTATTTATTAACGAAGGCCTTTAGAATTTGATTTTATCTGGAACGTTATACATTTTCGTTTCTTTCATTTACAACTCCTAAAACAAGTCGTATGTGTGCCTATATAAATAATTTAGGAACCTTTTAAAAATTGTCAGCTGATCTGTAACTAAACAATTAAGTTAAATGTCTGACTTAACAACAACAACTAAACAACTGAGTTAATGTAGACCAGCTGATGTGAAAATTAATGTGTTTTTCCACATTAAATTGACTATTTACTTTGCCTTGCTGGCAGTAATTAGGCAATGAACGCAGATATTCAAAACAATAATTTATTACTACATAAAGTTTGTGTGTACAATCTTATCAGCCGATCATGGATATTACTAATTTAGACAATTTCACTAGAGGACATAATTCGCAACTTTAGGTTTTTGTTAGGTAGTTTTAAATTGCAAATAAAAAGTAGTTTGATGTTATAAGAAAATTGAAACCTAGAATTTAAATTTTTAAATACGATGAAAAACAATTAAATTTCCCCAGTATTATAAATTACATCCCCTAGCAAGATTTTATTTAAATTCAAGTATAACACTTGAATTACATTTGTTTTACTTTGCAGCTAATTTGTAATAAAAACGTTAAATACTTTACGTGTTTTCAAAACATCTGAATTTACTGTAAACTGCCAAAAATAAATGTAATTGGTTTTAAAATAACATACTAAAACTGAATGGGTTTGTTTAAAAATATTTATATTCAAAAGTTGTAAATGAAAGCACATTTTGCAAATGGTCAAATGGCTAATGGAATTCAAAAAATGACATTTTAATTATTTAAATACACGTTTTTAAATATTTGAACACTGTTTAATATCCCTTATTGAATAGCCTAATTGACTTTGGCTTGACAAATTCATACTGTTTAATAGAAGTTATGTGCGTTGGTAATACTACTACATGCAATTTGCAATTAGAATTACATTAGTGAGTAGCCTTAACGCCGTCTGGCATGTGTTAACAAATTGTCCATGCTACTAATGACTAAAGCTTAAGGTTTATATGGGCTGAACAAATATAAGGGGCCATGTACATATTACGTCAACACTTAGGGGGGGGGGGGGGGGGGTCAGACGATATTAGTAAAAATGTTGACCAAGTTGTTGACCAAGGAGCCTAGGGGGGGGGGGGGGTCAGTAGCTGGTTTGACGTCAACATTTGGGAACAGCTTTTTTTCTTCACATGCTTTTAGAATTCGCGAATTTTTTAAAAAACGACCAAATTCAGTTTGTTTAAGAATACTTCAACTATGTACTCATAGATGGCGCCACGTCATTATGTTGAGTCAACAATTTAGGGGGGGGGGGGTATGCAAGAAATGTTGACCAAATGTTGATCAGCGATCCTAGGGGGGGGGGGAGTCGGAAATCTGGAATTTTGTGTTGACGTAATATGTACATGGCCCCTAAGAACGTGAGGAAACACGGAATTTTCAATTTGATTTGCACGCACG
Source organism: Dicyrtomina minuta (assembly GCA_949802685.1). NCBI lineage: Eukaryota > Metazoa > Arthropoda > Collembola > Symphypleona > Dicyrtomidae > Dicyrtomina > Dicyrtomina minuta. The sequence continues at coordinate 134,695,964 of OX461808.1, read as the reverse complement.
GTTATTACACTATAAATACTCACATAAAATGGAAATTGGAATTTTTTTAATCAATTATATAATTGAATTTATTAAAATAGTATAGTATTTTTCACTCAACCTACATATATAAAGCTCATAAAAATGCAAGTTATAGTGCAAATACACAGTAATGAATTTAAGCGATACAAAAATGTAATATATTTTCCTTTGAAAATCCAAATACGTATGCAAATTAACCAAAATTATTCAAGTTTTACTGCATTCAATCCTTGAAATAGATTTTATCAGTTTTTGTTGTAACTTCAGATATTCGCGGATATCCGTTACAATTTCTGATCAGATACCTGAATTATCTGATCTAATTTTTGAACCTAAGTAACCTTATAACCTTATCATCTTACAATCCTTGTCAATCATTACCGGATCTGAACTACGTTCAGATACAAAGACCAACCAATCTCATCCGTTGTCCTGATTTGCCGATATCCAATCGCTCTGATCTGTAAGACCCTATATTTCTGACATTAATTGCACCGTTGCTTAAATAAAAATTCCTTTTAAAGTTTGCGAGCACAGTTTTAACCTATCATCATTATACCTAATTTAGAAATTTAAGTAAACAGACATTATCCTTACTTTGGGTTTTTTTTAGGCCTTTTCAAATTTTAAATAAATTTATTACATGTTACAGCTAAAAATGTTCAAGTACTTTAAATTTCCCTTAAGTTGCATTTTTTATAAATTTTACCTAATTTTTGATGGAAATATCAATTGCCGTAAAAAATGTAAATTACAAGTTTAAACTGTAATTCATATTGACTTTCGGTTTCTGGACTTAAGCAAAAATTTTACTCACTATTAGAAAATTAGAAGCTCTATGTCATAAAATGGTCATTGCCAGCATAATTTTCCAAACAATACACACATCAGTATTACCTCTATCTGTCGGGCCTTCAAATTACTTCTTTACATACTGCAAGATTTTCACACTATAAGTGCAGGGTGTGCACTCTGTATGAAAAATTTGTGTGCGGCGCCAAATGCTTTCTCAATATGCAAAATTCAATATTCCTTTTTTAGTTCGGTTTTTAATGGGACCCGCAACCTTTGGCCCCAATATATTTGGCCCTTGCCGTTTGGGCCCCTAGATATATTCGATCACGACATTGAGCCCCCCATGCAAAAGTAATTATGTTGTATATGTCATACATAATGCGATTTTTTGATGTTTAATCGAGTTCAGCTCGCCTGCATTAAACTAACTTCGTTATTATTTGCCTTCCCTACTTCCAGTTTGTCTTAGCATTGTAAATATCACTATTATCCCATATGTACAGTTTCTGTACGGTGTCAAAACCTGTTGTAGGTGTTGAATTTGAATTCGATATTTTCATTTTCATACAAGGCCTATCAATGTCAGTACCCTTGTGTTTATATTTAATTGTTTCATAAGTACCTACTTGTCTTTATATCATTTACTCAGCTGGTTTACGTTAACTAAATAATTAAAGTTAGTAATACAGGTACTAATGTTTATCTATGTTAGTATCTCAATTTTCATTTTAAACTAAAAAGTGTTTGTGCAAAATTATAAAAATTCCTTATTTTATACATGTGAATGAATTGCTGATCACGATTTTTAGGAAGAGGAAAGGGGTTTGAGAGGGCTTTGCATTGTGGATAATATAAGTTGAGGATAAAGACGTCTTATGAATTAGATAAATTTGTTTTAGCGTAGTTATTGGCATCAGGTGGGTATAGATCACAAACGTTATAAGAAAATATCATTCTGAAAACAGGTTAAGCAGTGTAGGTTAATAGGCGGCACTTCGGCGTTTTTAAGTCTACCACAGCTGGTCTGCGAGGTATACAATGTAGTTATCCGGCCATTGTTGTTCACTGCAACATTTCCGGCCATACACTACCCCAAATCTTTACCAGTAGACCAGCTTATAACAAAATGCTCACGTTAGTTACACATTTATATATTACTACAAAATATAATGTTTTTACTATCTTACAAAATTGAATAGTTGACAAATAATTGCAAAAAATAAAAATACATAAATGATATTGTATAAATAAATTGTTTATTTTTGCATTAAATTTAGAAAACACTAAAAAATAAACTTCGACGTCGTCGTGCATGTTTTAATAATATAATCAGACTAATAAGCGCCAGTCAAAATCTAGCACCTGGGAAAAGCAATTCCTACGGGTATGCGTTTATCAAATATTGTATAGCAAAATCAATGTTATTTTTATTTTTAAGAGACCTGCTCTCAATTTGTTGTAATGAGAATTCGCTAAAAACCTGTAAACAGCGCCTATAAATAGATAGGTTTATGATTTATGTCTTTTTCATTTTATTCGTACCTCAAGCCCAATCAAATTAATCTAGAAAGCGTTGGAGCACCGTTTAATGTCTATAATTTTGTATTCAGCTAAACCAAGCTCACTAAAAATGGGCTTTCAGGTTCAGTATTTCGTGAGAAAATTATAAAAGTCACTAGCAAACAGTACACATTGATGATTGTTAATAGGGTAAATATAGCAATTAAATATGTATATTTGTCAATAATTATTCTAGAAACTGAAGACACGTTTATTACAAAACGAACTAAAATATATTAGATAGTAAACTGAAGCTGTTTTTCTTGAAACGCCTAAAATCTTTGATGCAATTGTACTTATTAAATATCAAGTTTTAACACCAAATAGTTGTGTGAGATGTACTGTGCAAGTAGAAACTCAAAAATATTTTGATTAGTAATTCTTGCGCGCAATGTTTATTGCAACTTTGACGCCATTTAGTAAATATTTTTTGCTTGGCCAATATTGTATGATGTAATTTCATTTCGTGCAAAACACTTAAAGATTTATACAACACCGAAGCGTAAAGTTAACTACAATGTAGTTGCAACCATATTTGAATAATTTTTAAAATGTATCACTTGACTATGTCTTAGATCACGTTGTTTCTTTTTAAATTTAAAAATACAAAAGAATTTTTTATCATAGTTAATATGCAATAGTGATTTTATTCAAACTTCAAGTTTTTAAATCTATTTTGAATTTGAATCTGCATTTTTGTGAAATCTATAAAAAGTATACTACACATCAAAGTGTCAAACTGATATCCTGCATATTTAAAATTAACTATAAAACATTGATGATATTTATGATATTTGAAATCTAGAATCTAGACTGCACAGAAGTGTAAATTGAATTAGTCCGGTAAAAATTAAAAATCCTGAAATATAATTCACAACTAGAAATGACCTATATTATTGTTAGAAGTCTTATTCACATCATTTAAAATATTAGTGTTTATTTAAAAACACATGCCTGCAGACTCGGAAATTAGTCTCACTAAAACCTTAGCATTGAATTAAAATAGTTGTTTACCTGTCAGTTGCAGTTCTGTGTCAGGACTGTGGTAATTAGGTAATTAATATGAACAAAGTAAGGTCAAGTTTTGTTAAGAAGCTACTTTTTCAGATTTTTATTTTAATAATTTGTTGTTTTCAAAGCTAACTCAAGAATGACAAATATTATTGAAATTGATTGCATGAAAAACAAACGCATTTTTAACTTAGTTGTCAGACGCAGAACAATCACAAATTTAATTTACTTTGCATACTTCACACACAGTAACAAAATCAGCTTATTTAGAAATAAATATCTGCGAAATACATGAATATGCCTATGTTTATTCAATTGCGCTTACTAATCTACTTGTTAAGAAAAACGGCCACACAAAATCTGCTGCGGCCATTACCGCTAATTTTCTAGTAAGTGCAAGGCGCTTAAAAGTTTTTTTCTAGTGAAAGGGCAGATCTATGTTAGACCTGCTACCATTTAGCAATTGTAAGGCCGTTCTGCTCTGCACCACTTCCGCTTCGAGTGTGTAAAATTAATTTCCCTCGTCACTTTTTAAGTTTCCAAACTACATACGACCCACACACTGATGTAGGATTACACGCAAAATAATAATAAGTGGCGTAAAATTATGCGAGATGTATTTAATGTTAACGATAATGATTAATTCACCTAATAAGAAAATTAATTTAATTTTTTCTTACCACTATGTGTTTCAATTTAAATTCACTTACATTTGTTAGGTGACTGTAAAGTGACCGATGCAACTGCCAGCAGCAATACAAAGTTCACACATTTATCTTTGCAACTGAAAAATCGAAAAAGTTTTAACTTTTTTTTTTAAATTTTATTTTCACGTGTCTTGTGGTGAGTGTAGTTTTGATTTGTTTACATTTTAAATTCAACCATATGATTACAGCTAAACAAACATATTTAGGTACATCGAATGATCACGACGTACTATTAAAATGCTAATTTATTTCATCCCTTTTAGCAGTTTCATTCATTGCCACGCGTACACACTATGTATAATGTGTATTGTGCCAAAACACACAAAGAATAGCAAGACATTTTTATTAAAATAATGCATGTTCATTTTGTTTTATTTTCGTAAAGTAAGACATAGGCATAGGTAATGGTTGAAACAATTGTAGAAGTTGTAAAACAATCCAATTAACTGTAGGTTTTCATTTCTTCTTTTAGCTTTATTACAGAAATTAAATTCGGTATATTATCCTAAAAATTGTAATATAATTTCAGGGAAAAATTTATTATGCCAATAATAATATGTACAATGTACGATATCATGTAAAAATATAGTAAAGCTAGCTTAATATCAATCGGAACATAAAAGGTTTCCAGGAAGGAAACATTGCGGGGAATATTGCCTTTCAAGGAAAAGCAACAACCCTGACTTTCTACTTAAGAATTTGAAGAAGTAGGCTCAACGCCGATAAATTTAAATTTAATTCGAACAATAATGAGCACACACAACTATCCAGGTCTTGTTGACTTAACTGGCTGTAAGCAGTAAGTGAAACTTTACTTGGCATACCCGCCACATGCCACATTTTTGTAATTCTTAGGTATCTTTTATTTTCACTTGAACACAAATTTCATGAAATTTAGCGTTCTAAAAATTCCTGACGTCACTGTGTATGTTATTTCAATGCAATATAAGATACTGGGGTTGTACTAAATCATGACAATTTCAATTAAATTACTATCGTTCAGTGGCGGATCCAGGAGTTTGTCTCAGCCTAAGCCAATCCATCTCAAGCGGTTGCTCAAACTTAAATCTACTGTGTTTCGTTTAATAATAAAGTCCAGTAGACAGTAGATCCTCTGCAGGCTATTAATGAAGAAATTAGCGTAGTCATTTAATTAATAATTTTAAGTGTGAAAATCAAACAACAGTTCGTTGAATAAATATTAAAACAATTCATTACAATATTTAGAATTGAAACCGTAAACAATTCGGAATTTAAAAAGCGTAAGCTTAATTTTTTAAATGACTAATGGAATTCACAAAATAAATTTCATTTTAGTGTTATTAACATAATTATTAATTTTGTAAAATTTTAACGCCACTTAATATTATTTTTATATTGTGTAATATTTATCGGACAAATTTACATGTTTCTTCAGGTGATAAATATTTATTTGAAACATATTTTATGAGGTTGTGATTAGAAGAAAAAAAAGTATTAGTGTAGTGATTGCAACGTGGGTTGATATTGTGAAAATTTTAAGTCATTCCGTATTTATTTGTGTGGCAACTGGCAACTCTTACCAAAAATGCAGAAACAAATTTCTACGAAAACAAAGCATGTAATGTTATAGTTGTGCCTTTGATGTAAACTACACGACTTACAGGTGCAGGAGTACAAAATATTGGATCCATTCAAAATAAGCAAATTATATAAGCAAAATAAGCAATAAGCAAAAAGGGGAATATTTATTACAGTAGGAATTTGAACTATTGTTGCAGTCCTATTATGATCGTGTTTTATTTTGAATTTTAAATGTACTAAGCAAGAAATAATCTTATTTTGTGATAATTTTATTCTTCTTGACAAAAGTGTAAAATTTAAAAACTTTTAATAGCGCACTCTCGAATAATGCATTATTATAAATATAACAATGCTTATAACCCTTTTTAATAGCGGTCTTACCAGTACCATCAGACAGTTTGAATTTTACGCCAATTCTAAAATTTGATGTGTTGTATAATTACTTTTTCGTCATTTTATTTATAGGTTCTTAGCAATACAGACATGCGTACGTGCTGGATTTGTAATAACTACATTCTTACTGACTTGAATCGCACCTGCTGCATTCGTACCCTGTACAATTGTTCCCTTACAGTTTTTTTTTCCAATTATAAAAATTAACGCATAATAATTCTACTCATAAGAGCGTTGCATTAAGGAGACGCAAATTCGTGACAAAAATGTGAAGATTAAGCAATTTTGAGGTATACAGTAAGATTGAAACTTTATCTTACGATGTCAGTGAATTAATAATACTGTGAACATAGATAAAGATAAGACAGAGAAATGTCAAGGTCGAAGCATAAAGTGAGTAAAGAATCAAAGTAACCCATTTACATTTTTAGCTGAAAACAGTATCAACTATCCACAAAAATATTTAAATATTTCTAAAGGAGCATTTAAATGTGTAGACGATTGTGCACTTTTTAAAAAAATTTAAATACAACATTTTGTACTGTTCAAAACCATGTAAGTAGAGCATTTTAATCTTTTCAAAAACATGTAAATAGAGCACTGTGCACTTTTCAAAAACATGTAAATAGAACTTTTTGCGCTTTTCAAAATGTGTAAATACAACATTTTACACTTTTCAAAAATAGGAAAAAAGAGCATTTTGCATATTTCTAAAACTCCGAATTAATATTTCGCGCATGATTTTCTTTTTCGACGTAGCTCATTTTGATTGTAACTTTAATTGAATATGGGTCATTTTGGTTCTTCACATACGATAAGTCAAAATGTTTTTCGGTTCCTGGACTTGTGATCATATTTGTTTCAGACTTACTAAGAAAGTTAGAAGCTCTCAGCCATTTCATAGTCATAGGAATCATTGTTTTTAAAATATTACAGATAAAACTTCAACTGTATCATTGAACATTACCATCCGAAAAACCTTGTGCTAAGATGTTATCCTCACCTATGCCTTATTAAATTCCACAAGCGTAAATAATTCCTGTACGGCGTTAAAAACTTTGACAATCTCTGCATTAATTTTATAATTACCTACCTACGTATAATTATTGCTTTGATACCTTTTACTTGGTATATTAACGTATACATACTACACTAACCAACTAAACCAGTTACGTAAATAAATAAATAAACACATACAAAATTAATGAGAATTAATTTATTGGTTTGTCTTTTGAATTTTAACATTGCTTACGTAAGTACAGCCATAACTTACTGTTAGTATCTCATTCAGTATGACTTTCAACGTCGATAAGGCATCTCTAAAAGCAAAAATTAAATTATCATAAACAACGTTGGTATTAGTAATCCAACTGTAAATTGAGTTTTAAAGCATTCTGAATCCATTTCTTTAGGTCACAACAACTGATCAACTAATTACATTCTGCAACTTTGTCGCATTTAAATGTAGGTAAATCGAATGCATAAACAAACACGTTAATCTTGGTTGCTATTAACTTAACATTAATTTCATATTCCGTGAATTTTACACATTATGTTTGTCTTGGCACAGATTTACCTAATAAGTTACCTAATCGCAGTATCTTTGCGTATACTGGTTAGTGTTTTTAACATCTTTCGTTAGAATAGTTATACATATTGCCTCGTTTATAACAAAAACACTGCAGATGCAAATGTAGCAACACTTACAATTTCAAATATCCAGGTGTCAGTTGATTGGAAATTAGAACATGTGTTCTTAAAATACTTTTTTTAAATTTCTGGAAACAGATCTAATTGCTTACATGTTTAAACTGCATAATTGTTTAAAAAAATTTATATATTCCAAAACGTTGCGTAATTTGAAAAATTGATCTATTCGCTTGTACACAAAATTCAAATGCTAGTAGGTGTGTGTTAAGGACGGTCATTTGATTATTGACTGCTCTGAAAAATGTGGCAATAATTGATTTTTAATTACAATTTGTCAACAAAATTTGAACCAACGGGAAAATGTAACATTTAGATTGGCCGACTTACTACAATGCATTGGCAAACGCTCTTAATATAAATTTTCCTAGTATTTTTCAAAAACTTTTAAAGCAAAGCAAAATTTTATGGTTTTCTTCAGTAAGTAAAAAGTGGCAATACCATATGTCAATTTCAATAATCTTTAGGATTTATAAATTCGGAGTCAGCAGATTAGAGTATTACGCTCAAAGAATCGATATTTCTACCACGTCAAGTTGTCGAAGTTTTTAATGATGAAATTGTAGTAAATTCACTAGTTTAAATGTAAAAATCTAGCTGTACTTCGTTGAATACAAAAATATTTGTTACATTACTGTTTATTAAAAACTAAAATAAAGAAAATAAAAAATGCGTGAGCTATATTTGGTGAATGTTTAACGGAGTTCACAAACTAAATCACAATTTAGTAATTCAATAAAAGTTTGGGTTTTGAAGTGTTTAACGCTATTCAATAATAAAGTAACCACAGAACCCATAACAGCGACAGTGATGATTTACATAGTTACTAGAAAAATTTTTAATGAGTTTATTAGCTTATAAATAGAATATAATCAAAATAGATAAGTGATTTCTATACAGATGGTTTTTTGTAACTTTTAAAAATCATTCCGTTCTTATTTATGTAGCAAATTCAACAGAAGAAAAAGAAATGAGGTGCCACGCAAACATAGCATGTAATTGTTATGCTTCTTATGTAAACAGCAAGACTAACTGTGTCTGAGTAGAAAACAATCAATCAATTCAAATAAGCTAAAATTTTAGTATTTTAGGCAACATTTAATTGCCACGTCATAACATTCATAGGTACATTGTTTATTATTTTAATACAACAGGACAAATAACTCGTAATAAAGCTTTAACCTACTTGACATATATAAGTTCCTATATTTCTACAAAATTCAATAATCTACTTTTCAAATAATTAATATCATATTTAATTTCTTATGCACATTAGCTGTGCAGAATAAAATGAATAATATATATTAGGAGACGTTATTTGTTATATGAATGTTTTCATTTATAACATACATAAATACAATTCAAAATAATAATTTTAACGCCGCCTGGAAGGAGATTACATATTGTGCTAGGGTTTTTACATCAGGTAGTTGGGACTTCGTAATTCATTAACTGTAACGTAAAATAAAATGATTGGCTTAAAAAATCCACAAATATAAAAACATTCGAAATTAATCAATTTTCACTGCATTCAATTTTTGCAACAAGGATCAAAAATAATTTTTCTAACGTCAGATATCCGCGAATATTCGTTACAATCACCGATTACATATCCGATATGTGTCCTACTATCATCTGACCTACGTTAAGATAAAAAAGCCAACAGATTTCATCCATTATCCGAATTATACGATAGATCTGATACTTAAAAATCCATATTTTTGAGAGTAATTGCACGATTAGCGCAGTTATCGAGAATAAATATTCACTATGAGGTTTGCATACAAAACTACTACAAATACTGATTTAGATGTATACGTAATACGTAAGCCGGCATCATTTGTAACTTCATGTTTATATAAATACCAAATCGAGCGGTTTCAAATTTTGATAGGTAATTTAAAATACTTGGAAATATGAATTTAAATTCGAAGTAAAATGTATCAATTTCCGTCTTTTATGAATTGCATACAATGCCAACTACTATATTTAAACTTACGTTTAATATTATTTGCGACTTTGAATTACCATAATTTTAGGCCTTTACAGCTAGATATATTTAAATACAAAACATAGCCGTCAAATTGTTTTTTTTCATTTTCAACTAACGTAAGTTTTGATATAAATGCCAAATGTCTGAAAAATGAAACATACTTATTATCAGTACTTCAAATTTTCTTTCGGTTTCTGGACTTATAAAAGTATTGTATTCACAATTAGAAAGTAAGAAGCTGTACAAATGTCATTACATGGCCATTGCAAGCATTATTTCAAAACAATGCAGACAGGACATTACATTTGTAGCAATCAGCCCTCTAAATTATTATCGTTGAATTTGAGGAGCACAACATAATAACAAATGTGTAGGGTCTCAAAAATATGTGACATCGCTCGAAACATTCACCTTAAGCTTAGCGTCATAATCTTTGGCAGTCATTGACTCTATGATAAAGTCGTAAGATTATTGTTTACATCTTGAATGCTTTCAATTTCAAAAACAATATAATTCATTACAATTTCACGCCGTTCTAAGTACATTATCGTTGTGTACAATCATATTACGAAGAGGTGTTAAATGGTAAAACGTCGTAATTCTGCAATAGCATGAAACACAGACAACGATAAACAATTATTATGAAAAATCCAGAATTAAACACAAATTAGAAAACTTAAAAACATTGCGGGCTTGTAAAATGTAATTTGGACATATTTCCCATATGCAAGAAACAAGGATAGCGGCATTAATACTTCTCTTTATTATAAGTTTTATTTTCACTCAGCGTACCGTTATCCTGCCTGCTAGAGTTATACTGTGCGGAAAATTACAACATATGAAAACCATTAGTTTTAACAAGCTTTCCGCATCAAATCTACTTCACATTTTGTTTGATCGCCATGCAGCTGACAAATAACGTTGCCTAACATTAATTTAATTCAAAATTGAGATTATTTTTGGTTAAATAAAGTCATTTTAGTGCCTTGCGCTATTTTTTAAAATTCTTTGTCCGTTGACAATCTACGTTCCAACCCGTCGGCACAAATGTGCTTACAAAGAAATTAATTTAGACAACAATGAAGATGAATATCATCGTATTCAAATAAAATACAAGTGTAAATATTACTTTGTTGATTTATTTTGCGCATTTTAATATAATTCACGTACAAATTTTTTGTTTAATATCGCTTAAATTGTAAAGGCACATGTCTAAATTCTGAAAAATATTTAAGTAAATTACCTAGTCGACTTCAATATAAAGCGATTATACTGCTCTGCTACAACTGGTTTCCAAAACCTAGATAAAATTTGAGGAATATGTACACCACGAGTCTGCTGAATAGAGCGATACTTTAGGAAAATAGGTATTTTTAACACACTGAGTTACTAAAAAAGTCAAAAGAAATACAGCAGCCAGACGATTAAAAATAAAGGGTTTATTGTGATGCTATCGTCTCGTGAGGATTTTGACAGCATTATTGTAAGTTATTCTTTTATTGCTTTGTTTTATAATATAAATGAACCTTAAAGTTGCATTAGTTTTATTTGCACTCGATTAAAAAGTTATTATATATAACATCGAACCTAGCAAAACAAAATTGGGATATTTGCTTACCCAGCAAAAAATGTTGATGCTAGTTCCGGAATGTTTGGGAGGTGCTTCCTAACGATTAATTTTCAAGCTTGAATTGCATACCAGAAACACGATAAATTTTTGATTTTCATAACAATAAAGTTAGGTACATCGTGTCAAGGATTTTAACAATGAAATTACAGTAATTGAATTCACTATTTCAGATGAAAAATTCTACCTAGTGTTTTTTAAATTAAAATGTAGAAATATTAGTTACAATATTGTTGATCAAAAATAAAATGAAAGCGAGTGCAAAAAAATTGAATTGTATTTTGTAAATCGCTAATGGAATTCACAAACAAAATCACAGTTTAGTAATTGGAATAAGTTTTTTGTTTTTGTAACATTTGAACGCCGATCGATAACCATAATTTATTATCTGCTACATAAGAGCGAGTAGAATGAAAATAAATGCTATAATACCATATGACAAGAAATGTGCAGTGGTACTTCGTGATATTCGAAATATGTACAATAGTAATTAACTAAAATGCCGTCTGGCATAATATGCTTAAAAATTGAACACATTACATAATGAGTAATTATACATTGGCTGCATCCATAGTTTGTGGAATAATAAAATTAATACAGGCAAGGACGTCGATTATTAAGTTTATTTATCAAGTATTGAATTGAAGTAACATTGAACAATGAAATTGAATATTGAAACGAAATATCATTCTTACTTCAATAGACATATTCAAGTATACCACATAACCCTTAAATAGCATTGTTTTCAGTAACTACTAATTTTTGATGGAAATGCAAAATGCCTTAAGCACTATAGAATAGATGTTAACAGCAGCTCAAATTGTTTTTTGGTTTTTGGATTTATGAAAGAATTTTATTCAGAACTAGAAAATCAGAAGTTATATGTCATCCCATAGTCATGGCAAGCATTATTTTCAAAACAATACACACAACAGCCTAATTACTTAACTTAACCCACTCAATAATTGGGCTTAGGCGTTTCACACATATTTCATAACCAAATTTTGCAGGGCTTTGATATTGGAAACAAAGCTATAGGAACCTGCTCAAACAGTATTTATTGGGGTACTATAGCAATCCACCTTACTCCTCACTCCTCCTGCGTAAAACTACATGAAAACTGCATTAATGACTTCAATTGCATAGTAGGTAATGAAAAGTCCATTTTTTCAGCGTTTTGCACTGCTACTGTTTTGCACACATGCAGTCCTGTCGGAGCTGTATGGCGGGGGGCGGAGTGTTCTCTTGAAAATTAAAAAGTAAAGTGATGTGTTTTTGTCCGTCTGATATTTTGGTATATTTTTTATAAAAGTATTACTGCTTAGCTACGCTGGAATACAAACAAATCTAAAACCATTTTATGAGGGTAAAACAGATGACTAACTAGACTCTTAAACGTTATCGCATTTAAATGTTGTTAAAACTAAGGAATAGGAAATGGTAAAAAATATTGATAATATCAGTGCTAGTGTTCATTAAAATGGTAACGTTCGTAGTCCCACCCTCGACGATCGCACCTACAGCGCTTGGTTCTCTGTTCATCTGAATTCTGTGAAAAAGCAATGTTTTCTACTCCAAATCCGCTATTGGACCACCCAAACATTTAGGTAGTGAAAAACGTAGGACTAAGTGTTTAGTAATTTTTTGGCCACAGATTTTTGGTTGAGCGCTAGAACACAGGAGCATAATTGCTCGTAGTTATTAAGTTAAATTCAGCGTCAGCGTTAAATACCTCGAAAACTCAAAAGCAACAGAAAAAGTGACTAACAATCGTTTTAACATGTATGTAGATGATATACGTAGAGTTTTGTTAATTTTACTGCTAGGTAAAAATTGCTTCATTGCATTATATTCCTGTACTTTGTGTGTTTAGTTTGTATTTTTACAACGTTAATTCTTGTACCAGGAAAAAAGTAAATATGGATTCTTCGGTTATACATATTCTCGATGTCCAAAGTCGGAATAGTTGGTTTGGATGCATGCAAATGAAACTGTTTGATGTAGGTTGAACAGCCGTTCCCAGTAATCTCAACTTTTGACATCGAGAATAGTTTTTTATTTAATGTTATGTCACTTTCTGTGCAAGGTGCGTTTTTTTATATATTATGACATTTTAAACGATAAAACAATTTTAAGCCAAATAATTCATTTCATAAAAGTTGTGCACAGCACTTTTCGGTGTTAAATAAGCTTAATTGTGCGCCAACAGGATTACTATAATCTTTGAATTTTGTGATGCATCGCTGATATTTTGATTTTGCATTTATTAAGTAATAAGCACTGTGTTCATGCAATACATAAAAATGTTGTATTTTATGCATATAGATGACTTTATGATTACGAAATTAAAAAATGGGAAAGAGGGATAGGGAGATTGGAGCACTGACATGTGAATCGTGTCCTATACTTTATATTTAGCTCAACGAATTCCCCTAGAAACAGGTTTGCAGCTTCAGTATTTCAAACGACTGCCGCGTATTAAGACTTATTACGAAATTAACTAAAATACCTTATTTTTAGATATAAAATTCAAGGCTTATTCTTTGCAGCAATGTTTAGAGTAACCTTAACGCCATTTAGCATAAACGATATGCTTCACCAAAATCAATAACGACTAGATCGGGTATGGTTAACAACGTTCAAAGTTCTTCACGAGAAAAGAATAATGCGACTTACTAATTGACAGTTTGTGTGCAACTGTATTTGAATAATTTAAAAAATGTAACAGTAAACAGTATGCTAGCTCACGTAATTTATTTTTTAACTAAACCATAAATTTCTTATATTACAGGAAATGTAAAATAGTGATTCCACCATTCCACCCATACTTTATGTTTTGGAGGTATGCTTTACATTTAAATTTGGATTTTGCAAAAAATAGGTCCGAAAATCCATTAAAAGTATAATGCACAAGAAACGGATATTTGACTTTTGAGATTTCATAAAAAATGAACCACAAAACATGGATAAAATTTGAAATCTCTGCTGCACGGAAATGAAACGGTTGATTGCATAGAAGGCTAAGTCCATTTTGCGGCCAACTGAGATATTACTTCCGAAATACGCTTTTTTGTAGCAGGAATTTATGTGTGCCACTTATAAATTTTTGAAAAATATTTAAATCGGCATAAATAATTAAATAATATCATGTTTAAACCCATAAAAAGATAAGTCCAGTCGTCGTTTAGTTCCATACAGAGATAAGTCCACTCTACCATTTCCAACACTCATAGGCAGAGCAGGAAGTTTCAAAATAGAAGAAATACACTTTTAGAAGCAATCGGAGAGAAGTGAGACATCTTACTTTTTAGTTTATTTATTTATAGTTTTATCCTTTTTTTATTGTATGTTTAAGCCAAATAGGATTCGAGTAGAATTTACAGATAGTTACGAAATGGTTAGCAAATAAGTGAATTAAATTGCTTACTACGGTTTTCATTAACCATTGCTTTACACTATGGAATAAATTACTTACATTTCAATAATATTTTCTTTAAAAATAGAATAGACTGACAATTTTTTTCAATAGTACGCGACGCCTGTTATTTACAATAGAGCTTCGATCTACTCCCGGCGCACTGAAAGAGACCGGCGCACTGCTAGGGACCGTACTTTTTCAAAATAAAAAAAATCCCTAATTGTTGTAAGCAAAGAAGCGGCAAAAATTCAGTTTTACTACCTATTACCAGTATTTACGCGTAGGTGAGTTCATTTATATCTAAATATGGTATAGTGTCAATTGAAAACCATGATTCAGCTGAATATAGTAATATTTAAGGTCGTACTCATACCCATGTACTATTTATGACCTGCGTGTTATTATAGAACCACCTACATTTAGAGACCTGGGTAGTGTAAGAGGGTCGTCTATTATTATTCAAATCCGTAGTATTACGTAAAATACGGTAAGCACGTTATTAGTCTGCCTATTTTGCGCTAAATCGTGATGAGTTTATGCGTTTAGTTCCAAACTGAGCTAAGTCCATGCGTTTAGTTCCAAACTGAGCTAAGTCCAAGAAATACTTTTTCTGAAATTTTGACATGTGACAACAGGATTTTCAAAATTCAGTATGCACGATGCTAAGTCATGTAGTAAGTCATAATTGTACCGTTTTTGCATAAGAAAATTCTATTTATCGAAATTGACAAACTTTTGCGTTTCCTGTAAAGTACGAAAAGTGGACTTATCTCGCTATGGAATCAACCGTTTCAAATGTATGTATAATTACAGCAGTATGAAATTATAACCCTGAAACATGGTTAAACACTTTTTATATAAAAAAAACATATCTTTAGAGTTGGAAATTAAGCTAGCCAGCGAACTCGCATTGACATGGTAGACATAGTTTGTTGCTTATCTACTGCAGTTTATATTAACAAAGTAAAGCGTTACGAATCAACGTTTTTGGTTTTCCTTGCAATAATTGTGGTTTTTAATGCTAACTACAGCGTAAAAAGTATTACACTACGCAGAAATATTATAGATTTAATTCACTTTGCACACTACAAATGAAACCGCAGTAAATCAGTTTATTAAGAATTAAATCTCCGCGAAAAACTTGGATGTGCTTATATGTGTATGTTCAATGGCGCTTACTTATCGGTCAAAATTTTAGAAAGCAGTCACAAAAAATATGATGAGACTATTTTTGTAAATATTCAAGTTAGTTGCAAAGTGACTTGGTTTGCTTATAATTATTCAGCTATTTTAAGGACGTTCTGTGATACATTCACTTTTCATGTGATTTTATTGTTTCTCTAGTTACTGTTTAGAATTCAGTAATATTTAATGCAGCATGTTGTTGTTATAATCTCAGATGCAAACTGAAAAACTTGGTGAACGTACAATTTCCTCCTGGTCATTCTTCTGGATGTTTTTCTCTTAATTTACTATTTAGTAAGAATAAAGTTTTTTCCAAGTATTGAAATTACATGAGTTAAGTAACTGTCCTTCCTTTTAAGAAAATTTATGCATTCGTAGACAAACTAAAAATATCAAAAATTCATAAACTGAAGTACGACATTTTATTTCAATTAACTTAGCTAATGCATTAACCTTTATTATTAACAAACGAATTCTTTTCCTGGATAGGAATACTCTTTTATTCTAGTGATTTGATTCTGATTTAAGAAAGAAAATGTATACTGTACGAAATTGTGAGGAAATTTTCATGAAAGAAAATGTGTGCGTAGAAAACGTCCCGAGAAAGAACATGTTTTACAACCAAACAACTTTCGGTGTTGAGATTCGAGAAACTGTCAATCAACTTAAAATAAGCTAATGCAGGCTACAGTACAGCGACAGTACGCAGGGCTCAAAGTGAATTCCCAGCATATAATATATCTTTCAGCATTTTTGTCATACAGTTTTGGATACTTTTAATAGCACACTTTCGAATAATGCAATAATAATAATAAAGCAATAACTAAAAGACTTGTTTAATTGTAGCTTTAACAGTAGCATCAGGCAGTTTTAGACCTCCGCACGGTACGGGTCGGTCCGGGGAATTGTTTTCTCCGCCCCGACCCAAAAACATTTTTCCCCGACCCGAGTTTCGGGAAACGGGGAAACCCTTACCCCGCCCCGCCCCGGACCGTTCCCGACCCGGACCGACGGGAAATTTACCCAATTTCCCAAAGAAAATGAAAAAAAATTAAAATTTAATTTTGATTCCCTTTCAATTTTGAATTTTCTGATATGCCGTACACTAGTCACGATAAAGAGGGTAAAAATATTTTTGTATTTTTTGTATTGACCAATTAACTGTTGAAATTAGAATAAACAGGCTGCATGTAAGCATACAAATATTCCCGAGCACCACAGGCACCACTACAAACACTGCTAATATATTGTTTAGTACTGTAGTATACCTATAACTATGTAATTTTAAAATAGGTACATGTTATGTTAAACTAATTGCTGCTGTAATTATTTATTTAATTAACAACAATGAGAAGATGGTTAGTCATAATTGTTTGGAACGCATTTTTTACATTAGGTTTTCAAAAATTCTACCATTTTTACGAACACCAATTAATTAAATGGTTTACATATTCAATGTCGGCCGAAACTAAAAGTAAGACAAAATATGCGATTTAGCCACTCTGAAATTTAAAAAATGTAAGTTTTTAATTTTCAAAATACACGTGCTGCCTATACAAAAAGCAGTTAGCAAAGAGTATAATGGCATTATTAGGGCATAAACGTTGTATTAAAAAAACTTGAAATTGCTTGGAAAGTTAGTCAACTTAACTGCTATTCGGAAACAAGTTACTTAATGGATCACAACCAAAAACTACAAAACAAGTTGCCTTGTCAAGATCAGTCAAAAAATTCGACCCGTAGCGTACAACATACAAAAGGTGGACAGACCAACAGACACACTGTCGGACGGTCAAAACAATTTTATTAGATGACCAATGAGGTAAAGCGAAATGAAGACGTCTGAAAGTTTTGATTTCAAGAGCCTTGGTATTGATAAGACTTTTGACGTCAAGACTTTTCCAAGCAATAGCTTAGCATCTGCAAGCTGAGTTAATTCGCACAAATGTAAAAAATAGTTTATGTCTACATATAAATATGTACTAGTTAATAGTGGAGCTTGTCGCTGCTACCTAATTTACGATTTATTTTAAGCACATGTCAGCTCAAATACTATTAATGCAACACTTGACTGTCTTGATTCTTGTACTACGTAAGACAGCATCGGATCTACAGGTGAGGGGCTATGGGTCTAGACACCTTCCTCACAAAAACGATTTTTAACATTTAGGTGACAGGAGTTGCCATATTTTAAGATGACCGCTCATCAATATTAGCTTCACCCATTTTATAAAATTTCTGGATCCGCCACTGACGTACGTCACACAAGCTACGCTTTATAAGTGTAGAGATGTGCTCTTCCATTCCAATTACACACAAACACCTTACGCACACTTTTCAATCAAGGCAACTGCTTTAATTGTATGTGTTTGACCTACAATTTACAGACTGCTTTATTTTTGATAGTGTATTACTTGCAGAGCTAAATAGATTTTTGCTTGACCATCTTTAAGTCTGCTTTTGTAGGCTTTCTACTTTGACCACGTAGGATCCTTAAGGCGAATTTATTTATTTTTCAATTATTAATTTAATAATTATCTGTGCTATTAAGAAAAATTGACACAATTTGCATGCTAAGATATAACAGAACTAAAATAGTTTTTGATTGTATTTTAATTATACGATATGTTTTTATTTTTCGAACGAGTTTAACTACACAAACATTGAATTTCAATTTTTTAATGAATTCATTTGTAGTTATTTCTTAACTTAAATTGTAATTAATTTCTATCAAACATTTTAAACTAATTTAATTATTTTTATAATTTTTATATTTTAAAGAGAGAAAGTAAATATTTAGTTACACCTGGCTCTACAATTGCGCTTGCCACAAGGACACAGTAAGAACAAAATACAATTTTAAGAGAAAACATTTAACAGGTCCAACAGTTATATTTCTAGCTGACAAAGTGCATAACGTCTTGAGTGCAGGAGGGAGAGGTTTCTCTCCTAAAAGTGAGCAAATATATAATTTATTAATTCATTGCGGTCGATTAACTTTGACTCTGTACTGTATTATTTGAAACTTTTGTGAACTAGGTGTTTAAAATCAACAGGTACCATGTGAAAGTGAAATCATGCTCTTGTAGGATTGAAAAAAACAATAATAATTGTAATATACTGGATTAATTCACATAAAATGGATGTCGTGTTCTTTTTTTAGACTCTTGAGCTAGGATCAAAGTACAATTATACTGTTTCTTCAAAATGAGTTCTGAAACTTGAAGAGACTTTTTTGGTCTTGCACTTACATGTATTATATATGCTGCCCTATTTGCGACCCCTCTGCGCTCAACTCACGCATGCAGTTCAAGAACTATTGACACCCCAAGTAAGATCTAAACATACACGTTACAACATGAAAAAAATTAAAACTAAATAAGTTTCCTGTGTACATTCAATTTATTTAGAAGTAAGGCCCTCCTCAGTAGTAGTAAAAATTTCTGAAGGACAAGATGCTCAGCCGAATGAATTTCCATTTCAAGTTCATTTTCGTGGCAAAGATAGACCTCGCTGCAGCGGGATAGTACTAAATGAAAATGTAGTCCTAACAGCTGCCCACTGCTTTGATAACTACGAGCAGAAAGAGAGGAACTGGAGTGTGGTAGCGGGAGATCATAATTGGGAACATGATACTGGAACAGAGCAGAAAAGATGGATCCGCAGAATACACATCCACTGATATTACAAACCATTACCTTATTTATTCAATGACATAGCCATTGTATATGTGAACAAGCCTTTCATTTTTAACGCAATTGTAAAGCCCGCACCTTTGCCACAGCAAACTACGTTGCGTCAGGGGAGGCCGTTGTGAGCGGTTGGGGGCGAAAGGATGCTGGAGGGACTTTGCCTGACGTCCTTCAAAAGGCTACTGTGCCCATTGTACCAAATAATAATAATAATAATAATTTATTCATTAGGTCAATTTAACCGAAGTTCATACAACCAGACTCAACCAGTCACTGTGGGTGAGGAAATAAGAGGCTACCGCGTTAGATCGTCTCGGTCTTTGTACCCTTTCACCTATCCCCGCCCCCTACTCCACAGTAAAGGAGTCTCATTCCCTAGGCCCCTACAGTGAGTAGTGGTCACTAAGGAGCACCGAAAGAGATTGGGTTTCAATCAACCATCCAGTGACGTTTACCGTACAACACCGAGCCGTAAACGATTAGCAGTGGCCGAGGATTGAAGCCGGGTCTGAGACAGTAAATTTCATTACAGTCTGCAGTCCTAACCGCTCACCCAAGCACGCCTGCTTCCATTGTACCAAATGAAAAGCTGGATAAGTATTCGTTTAACAAAATTATCTGTGCTAGTGGGGGTGGACAGGATGCTTGTAGAGGTGATTCCGGGGGACCATTGACTGTTACAGTAAAGGGAGCTCAAATTGTAGTAGGGATTGTGTCCGCCGGGCCTGAGTGTGGAAAAACAAAAAAAAAATCTGGTCAGTACACGAGGATTGCAAAATATTTACATTGGATTTATTCTTTTTTCACTGAGAAATCAGGTAAGCTGGAGAAAACTTTTAATGATAGGCTAGTAATAGTAATAGTAACGCATATAACTGTAACTCTCATTTTAGAAACTGAATGTCTTCATCCTGGAGCTAGAACTGAAATGCTCACAAGTCTAAATGCGGATTGCTATTGTCGCGTTGGGTACGTCAAGGATTGGTATGGCAGCACAAAATGTAGACTTCAAGATGCAAGCGAAAAAGCAACTCTTATTTGGGGCAGCTCTAAGGGTATTGAACAATTCTCACTCGAAAAATCCACAGTAAGTAAAACTTCCGGCGCTTCGCGCTTGATTTACCCACTGTGTTCCTGAAGTAGATGCTTAGCTTACATTAAGATAGCTGACATTATTTTTGCAATAAATTTAATTATTTAAAAAAATAAATAATTGGAAATATTTCAATCGCAGAACACAGGACAGCTGACTCACGATGGAGCAATCAAAGGCATTGATTATCACTACAAAACCAAAAAAATATTTTGGTTAAGTAGTTGGAATGACATTTACAAAGGACAAGTGGGCAAGGAAGAAAAAGCATCACTTCTTGTGAGTCATAGTACTCAACACTTTATTTTTAAAGCTATTGCCGTGGACTGGGTCTACAACCGTTTATACTACATTGAAATGTCGTTCGCTGACCGTAGAATACTTGTAACAAATTTAGACGGAACAAGGCAGAAAGTTATTGTTGGCAATAATGGTATAACTCGGAAAATTACTTCTATTGTTGTCAATCCATTAAATGGGTGAGTGTGAAACAAATGGTAGAGTAGGTGGGCGGAGGTGGTAAAGAACTTCAGCACAATCTTGCCATTTGAATATTGACATAATTTAGTTTAGCAGTATTTTAACCATTTTAGAATTTAACCCTTAATAAAGAAACAATATTTTTAAGCATTTGGATGTACTGGGCAGATAAATTCATGCAAATTATCGAAAGATCAGGTTATGATATGGTTCTGGCAGGAGAGTCTGATCCGAGGTATGTTGAGCAGCTCTGACCGAGGAGGCGGATGTGAGATGGATCCTAGCCTGATGTAACTGAGTGGAGACCGCGGTTCGTGCTGAGCACAAGGAAAGTGCTATGGAGCACAATGCCTTTGCTTGAGAGAGCACGGAGGGTGCTTGGGAGCACACTGTGGCTGTGAGTCTAGACCTGTCTAACGTCCTAGGACCGGGGCAATAAGGAGCAGTGATGGTCCGGTCCTGGTGCTAAGGCAGGTGCTCTGGAGTGCAATTGGATGTGACCGATGTCTGGGGACCGGGGAAACGAGCAACAATGATGATGACAATACCTTCGGTCCCGCTGCTCTGGCTCTGTTCCTGGGGTGTGTTGAGATTCGTGCGATGCCCGGGTGACCGTCTTCTCTGTCTTCTTCGAGTTTTCGGAGCTCAAGAAGATGATGACAGCAGCCTAACGAGCGATGACCACAGATGCAAAATGCTTGACTACACGCAATATCATGAAAACAGCACTAGCAAGATACGTGGAAAGTAATGGTATGGTGCACTTGAGAATCTGATTTGTGATGCAACTAATAGTTATGTGGTGGAGATTAAGGTGTGGCAGCACAATTTCGAATAAAATGCCGGTGTGATGATACTTGATTGTCTTTTGGTATTAAGTACCAATTTAGTCTTTTTAATTAATCACTAACACACTTAATTACACCTAATAACAATTAAATTAACGTCAAATTTGTTACACTAATACACGACTTGGAAATATATAAATTTTAGGTAATTTTGGAGGAACGGAACCTTCAGAGCACAGAGCAGGGAGATCGTCTCAGTAGCACAGTTGGAGTCAGACTGGAGAGCGGACACAACCGTACTCTCCAAAAGTTGGTTGATCTCTCGGAGCAGTGCCAAAAGGGACTGACTGCTACTGCTCCCTTTCCTTTGTTTGAGTTAATGCTGAGGCATCGGCTCCTTCTACTACTTGAAGCTCTCAGACCCATACAAAAGTGGGGGTTTGAGAGCAACTTAAGAGTCGTTCAGTACTCTGGGTTTGAGAGCAACCCAAACCCAAATGAACTGACGTCATGGCAAATTTCTGACCATGCTGTACAGTCACTACTGAACACCCGCGTACTATCCAAACTGAGGCGGCTACCCCCCGCGTACTATTAGAGACCCGCGTACTATTAGAGGAAATACGGTATATATTATATGTAATAGATAATGCATTGTTTTTATCCATACACAACTAAAATTGAAAATATATTAACTTTAACGCTGCCTGGCATGTGATTACATATTGTGCTTGTGACATGTCCCTACCACTTAAATTTAACCAATGATATCTGTTATCTGCATTTTTGATATCCAATCAATCTGATCCGTAAAAAACCTTATTTCTAACAGTAATTGGGTCATTGGCGCAGCTATCGAAAATAAAAATGCACTGAATTAGATTTGTCGTGTCGTGTAAAATTTTAGCTTAAATATTACCGATTTAGATATTTACGTATACGAACATCATACGCAACTTTGGTTTTATATTAAGCGGTTTAAAGTTTCAAATGTTGGTAGATATTTTAACAACCTTGGAAGTGTGAATTTAAATATAAACGAATTTCCCCTCTTTCATGGAGTCTATCCCTAACATATTGATGTTGTATCAAAACTTAAGTGTAATATATTATGTGACTTTAAAGTACTTACAATATTTCAAAGCATTTACAGATATACATTTTCAAGTACATCAAATAATAACCCTTAAATTATTTGTTTCATTTTCAACTACGTTTTAATAGAAATGCAAAATACCATACAAATGCAACATACCTAGTGTTAACAGTAGTTCAAATTTTTCTTGGGTTTCTAGACTTATAACAGCAAGTTATTAAAAATTAGACAATTTTAAGCTCTTTGTCACGTTTTGTTGATCATGCATGATTACTCTTTCTGCGTACTCTACACGTGCATCTTATATGTGAAAATTCTGTACGGCGTCGAAAACTTTCATAATTGCTGTATTCGCTCTTCTTGCTTTCTGATGATTATTCATATAATTAAGGGATTATTTGTGCGATTTTCTGGAATGCTATTAATTTATTCAGGAGACCTTGGAGAGCTTTGTTGTTTTATTTCTGCACTGCTAATAATTTTTAAGACGTCAAACATTGGTCAGATGTAATTTACATCTTCTATTTAACTCTAATGCTAAACAAAATAATTTTTAAGCGCGTTTAAAACGTCATACGAAACGTTATTTTCAAACTGCCCTGTCAAAGTTTTTCTACACCTTATCTTCAGGATGTAATAAAAATTAGATTTAGCGCATTGTGCCTCTCAACAGGCGAGTCTTTAAGCGCTAATAGAAATAATTTTTAAATACTCCCTATACTTTTAATACGGTATTAAATTAAAAAGGGAAGTTCTTCAAAATTGTCAAATGAAACATGTCCTTTTAGTTTTCTCACACTATGTACAGTTGAGAAACCTGCATTGTTAGTACCATTAATTTACGGTAATTTATAAATAACAACGAAAATTTTCTACAAGTCCCTAATAACTTCCGGGTGCTTTAGCATTGAATCAAATGAGGAGGATTTTGTTGCTCATGTTTTTATTCCTAAAATCTTTCTGCTCTTAAACAAAAACTCTCCCTGGAGTTAGTAAAAGGTTTATGGTAGGTATATTCTTTTCTAAAGTAAAGCATCTAATAAATAAATGTAATTCCTATTTTTCCAGCATTGAAGTTTTCTACAATCAACGTAAGATGGTTCTACAAAACAGTGCATTTTATTAAGCGGCATTAGATCATGAAATGCCCTTAGTAAAAAAAAAGAAACTAGGTAATAATTATCGAGACAATGGAAATCCATATTGACTCGAGTTGAATAGAAAGGACAGTTCAAGTTAGACAGTCAATTATGTCGCGTGCCATTGTCATTCGGTTCATGGATAGAAAATATTTGACACTTTCACTCCGTAAGAGCCCAAGCGAGATGAAACTCAGCATTAAATATTACAGCCGTCTGTTTCTGTTAACTTCATTTATCGAGAGATCAATAAAGCAATGGCAATAAATATATTGGGAGTATATACAAATTCGGCTTCGGCCACAACTCGCTCACGGGGCTCACCGTCCGACCGTCTCTATTCCATTTTGTGAAAACTCTACAAATGTCCATGTGCATTAAATGTAGACTATTACAGCTCTGGTGAACATGTAACGGATTCTAGGCAAATATAAAATTAGGCGGCGTTGAATCCATAAAAGTATTCATATTTATTAACTTGTGAAAAGGCAAACAAAGAGTTTTTCCTTTTACTGTAAATATAGTCTAGCGTTTACTCTCCAATCATTTCATATATTTTCAATTTTGACTGTATTTAGTTTGAAGCTAACAGTAGAAATTTTATTACTTGTTTAACAATTATTATAATCAAAGGATTATTTGCGTGATTTTCTGGAATAATATTAATTTATTTGAGACCTCGGAGAGTTTTGTTGTTTGACTTCAACATTGTTAATACTTTTTATGAGTTCAAACATTGGTTAGATGTACTTTAAGTCTTCCATTTAACTTCCATGTATGAAATATAAAATATAATTGTTAAGCAAGTTTAAAACGTCAAAGGAAAATGTATTTTTAAAATGCCTTGTCAAAAGCCTCCTACAATTTATCATCAGCATTCGAATTAGCGCATTGTACCTCTCAATAGGCGAGTCTTTAAGCGCTAATGGGAAGAATATTGAACTACTCCATAAACTTTTAATACAGTAATAAATTAATAATTAGGTTCTTTAAAATTGTCGAACGAAGCATTTCCCTTTAGTTTTTTTATTCAAATAATTTGTTTTTATGTAAATGTAGTTTAGAAAATTTGGTAATAATTAACATTATTCTTATAGTGATTACCTGTCAACATCTGTTTCATTAAATATATCGTCCCATACGCTGCCTTCTTAAGGCAGCGTATGGGACGCAGACTGATGGGGGCAGACTTGACTCTACCTTAGGGCTTGCAAAATCAAGACCAAGACTTTCGCCATTTTCAAGACCATTCAAGAGTCTTGAAAAGTCTTAAAATTTCAAGACCACCTTGAAATTCAATTATTCCAACATCTTAACTCTATATATGACTTTTCAGACAAAGTTAAAAAATTTTGGTCAAGAGTCTTGATTTTTTCAAGACTTTTAAAAGTCTTGATTTCAAGACTCTTGAATTTTTAAGACTTTAGAAAGTCTTGATTTCAAAAGTCTTGAAAATTCAAGACTTTTAAAAGTCTTGATTTCGAGAGTCTTGAAAATTCAAGACTTTTAAAAGTCTTGATTTCGAGAGTCTTGAAATTTCAAGACTTTTGAAAGTATTGATTGAGTCTTGATTTCAAGAGTCTTGAAATTTTCGTACCTCAAGAAGTTGAAATAATGGCGAAAAAACTGAGTTTTTGTGCCTAAAAAATGATTGCGTACAATTTTTTGTTAGTCTTGATTTCAAGAGTCTTGATTTTTCAAGACTTTAGTTTAGATTTCAAGACTCAAGACTTTTGAAAGTCTTGATTTCAAGACTCTTGAAGTTGCAAGACTTCTGAAAGTCTTGATTTCAAGAGTCTTGGTCTTGACAAGACTTTTGCAAGCCCTACTCTACCTGGTGCCAATGGGTATGGAGGAAATCGTTAAAATTTTAACTAGCGTCGTAAATAATTTTCACCGCTAACAAATTTCAGTCGTTATACGATTTAAGAATTAACGCCATTTGATAATATTACTATCTTAATATTTGTGATTCGTGTGTACGCGATGAAACCTTTTTCGGTGGTAAATTTGATAGGAAGATGTGCAGTCAAAGTACTGTATTAATGGTTCGCAAAAGTGTCAAATACTTACTAGTTATTTAAATAAATTGAATTCTCTACATTATATAATTCTGCTTTTGTTATTGTAGTTTACATTTCATAATTGTATTCTGCAGATTGCAGATGTAACATTTTGTATTCTTAAAAATCGTGCCTTATGCCTATAGTTTCTTGCCTCCTTATATTACAAAAGTGTAGACTGTAAACAGGTACGCATTAAAATCGTATCTACCAATGTTTATAAATAGCAAGTAACATTTTACTCATCTTATATTTAATTTAAGCT
The DNA here is from genome assembly GCA_949802685.1 of Dicyrtomina minuta. Classification (NCBI taxonomy): domain Eukaryota; kingdom Metazoa; phylum Arthropoda; class Collembola; order Symphypleona; family Dicyrtomidae; genus Dicyrtomina; species Dicyrtomina minuta. The sequence goes on along the minus strand of OX461808.1, from coordinate 134,669,368 downwards.
CCTTAACGATGAAACCTGGGCTGGCACATTTTATGCTACTCCAAGCCTTAATCTAAATATAATATATCCCTTAACACTTGACTCCTGTTTTATTGCGCTGTCAGGGTATAGCGGGCTTTATCATTTTCGTTTTCCTTTTCTTTTGTAATAGTACAGATGAGCTATTAGCTAAAGCATCTTAATACTTTATTGTGTTTACATTTAAAAACGTATTCTGCACCCAATTCAGATTTCCCTAGATAAATTCAATCAACGCTAAGCCAAGAAAAGTTCGAACGCATCTGGAAACTGGACATCTTGTGATTGAATTTAAATTTGAAACATTTACTTTATTCATTTTCCTGAAGAGGCAATCCAAACACCACAGTTGATGAACCTGTATTGTTAGTACCATTAATTTACAGTATTTAATAAATAAAAATAAAAATTTTGTACAAGTCCCTAAAACTTCCGGTGATCTCTAATTGTTTTCTGGGTCTATAGAATTGAGTCAAATTGGAAAGATATTGTTGTTTATGTTATTATTTAACAGTAATATTTAACATTATTATTATTATTACTTAACATAAATATGGATATGGGGTATTACTCTCAAATGCTAAAATCTGTATTGAGAAATTGAAAAAATAATTATAATTAAATTATAAATTTCAATTTTAAATGAATTTTTTGTTTTTAGGAGCTTCACAATCATAAATTGCATGTCAAACGTCATTGAGAAATGCAAAAATGAGATAAATTTTGTAGATATGTAGAAACAACGGAATACTCAAAATTTGAATTTCCCCCCAAACCTGAAATGTCAAATTTCGACCGGTTACTCTGTTCAAATACAAAGAAGTGATATATCAAAATGGCAGGAATGGGGAGAAGAACAATATGTATTGCGATTGCTTTAATTTAAAATTGTACATTTAAAGTTAATTATGATTAAAAAAAAGTAGATTAAATAATTTTTAATTTTCAAAGAATTTTTTATTTTTTATTAATAAAGAGCTTTAAAATGACATCGCATGTCTAATTCGGTTGAGAATTGCCAAAGGTTGCTAAATTATGTAGATAGGTAGAAATACCTTCCTAGTCTAAAGGAAAGACTGGCGTTACTCTCCGAGGAGTTTGTAGAAGCTAGAACCCACCTAATTTAATTTCCTTTAAAATATTGTTTACTTACCCATACATTACATGTGTTAAAAATTTTGCTGTGAAATACCATGCAAAGGGATCTAAGAATAAATACTTTCGTAAAAATTCATCTATTTTAAAAATAGTATTTCCAGTTTCTTATAAATCGTTGAAGTAGGTAATCTTAGTATCCGTGCCAGTCGTACCCCGATAACTCGTACCCTCCCCAGTCGTACCCCACCCAGTCGTACCCTGACCACTCGTACCCTGGTCTCAGTCGTACCCTGACCATTCGTACCCTAATCCCAGTCGTACCCCAACCATTCGTCCCCCGGGAAAAAAAGCAAAAACAAAAAAATATTGTGCAACAAAAATGTTGTTGCGTATATCTTGTCTGCTGTTAAAACCAAGTCACGTCCACACAAACCACACCCAATTAGGCAACCAGTTCAAGCAATACCAGCTGATGCAGTTCCTTTTTTTTCGATGCCCGTGTTACCAACACCCCCACTACCAGTAATAGCAAAGAAAAAACGAGGTCGTCCTCGCAAGAATCAGCAGTCAACAATATCAATAACTAAACCAGCTACTACAGCTGAAACAATTGTGCGAAAATCAGGGAGGCTTTGCAACAAGCGGCATAAACGAGCATCGGCAGACGACGTCCACAACATTCTCACTCAACAATGCTAAATGATTTCATTTCCTATATATATATTCACAATAATAATGCATAATAAAATTAAAAAAAGATCAACATGAAAAACATTATTTTGTTTCTTGGTTTCTTTCCGGGGTACGAATGGTTAGGGTACGACTGGGATTAGGCTACAAATGGTCAGGGTACGACTAAAACCTGGGTACGAGTGGTCAGGGTACGACTAGGTGGGGTACGACTGGGGAGGGTACGAGTTATCGGGGTACGACTGGCAACACAATCGGTAATCTTGCACTGCATATATATTTTAAATGTGCCTATGTAAATTTAAATTCAAGTGCAAATATGTAACTTTCGCATCGTGCCAACTAAAGTTGTTAAACAGGTGTATGGGCCAGGTCAGGGGCCCGTAATTTATTACGTTAGCAAATTAATTGCTAAATTTTAAATACGTTAAGCCATATGCGTTCCGTTGCTATTTAATTGGTCCTTTTAATAAAATACTTGTCAACATTTCGTAATAATACTGGTTTATATAATTTGTGAAAATCTCCTAAGACGTTTTTAGAGATTTGTTAATCATCTCTATTCTATGGATAAGAAATCTCAAATTGCATGATGTACGAATATCTCAGGATATATTTCAACGCCGTTTGATTATAAAAACACTATAGCTAGCGCTTACATGGCGGTTAAATCGTTTGCGCGTTTCTGAATTAAAGGGCATCGTTAAGATAGAATCCGTTGAGTGCGTAATTACGATAGATAATTATAGTACGCAAAAACTTGCGAATTTTCGAGAAAATAAATACCAACCATGCAAAAGTGTGAAACTGTAAAAATACCTTTGTAATGTTAAAAATTTCAATACATTTCCCAAATAAATTTCAGGCTGGTACTCTCACTGCACTGGTAGGTGATAGGAAGAAACAGTAAGAACAAATTCCAGCTTCTAGTAGTGTACAGAACCTTCACCTTAAAATGCTTTAAACCAGGAAAAAATATGTCACGGATCCTTCCTACACACATTTATTCATAATGTTTTGGTGCTCGTGCTAGCCTTATGTACTCGATGAAAGTGAAATAAGTGTTAAGACTGGCGAGTTCACATATTATCCACAAACGACCACTATCACCCCTAACAATAGCAAAAACAACAACACTGTAATAGACTACACACCCGCCGGCACCCGTATGAAAATAAATTACTACTACAATTCTTACACGCCATATGGTGCAAAATATAATATTTTATTATTATTAAATGAATAACAAAAACTATTTTATGCACACGTTTTCATCAAAATCACTTTGTACTTACATTGTAAAACATCACATGGTATGTAAACTTTACTAATCATAAAACGTGTGCCACAACTAGGGTAAAAACAGTTACACATTTTAATATACCTTGAAGAAAGGTTAAATTTTACATTCTTTAAGAATTAAGAAAATAATTTTAATAAAATTCATATAGTTTGAAAATCATATTTTGTAAAGTGTATGTAAAACTATTATAAAACATAATCATTTTGTGTAATCATTTTTGGCAAAGTCTGAAAAAGTAAAATATTGATAAAAATGCAAGTACTTATATAGTTGTTGTTTTTTGTATATTTAACATATTTCTTTAAATGCTATTTCAAACTAAAGACCCATTTCTCTGTTGGTCTTTTTAAACTGCGTGTTATGTTCGACTGTTTTTCACTAAATTACCTAATAATTTCAAGCCTAATTTACTATTTACGTATAACAATATTGCGAACCTGAGTCTTTTGGCATATACTTGTTAGAAGACAGTGACACTGTTAATTTAAATAAGGTTGTCCTTGTCTCTAGTATTAGAGAACTAATTTTTATTTAAGTCGGCGCTAAGCTCAAGTAAGCTTTATACCACAAAAACTGCACAACTACAAATTGTATTCACAATCAGTATATCTCTATATGGGAGAGTAAGTAAAATTACATGGTAAATCTAGCTCTTTTTAAGCATCAAAACTTCAGTGCTACAAATGAGGCTTAATCTCAATTAAGTTTTCAAAAACTAACAAAATGTTGCGTGCCTAATTTAAAAGCTAAGCCAATAAAAAATACAAAAATTATAAATTACTAAAGTAATCATCATGTACCATATTATGACGAACAAAACGGATTACAAAAGTACAACTAAAGTTTTAATATTTTTTTATTTTTCAGCGTAAGATTTTTTTATTTTCCGTTTTACATTTCGATATTAGCAGCAATAAGTATTTAAGTATATCTGTAGTTGTATTAAAAATAGGTAGGTAACTATATTTCTTGCTACACTCTGTATGCATTAAAATACACTTTACTTTAAATCTATTACTTTGAGCGTCGCTTCCAGTGTAAGACACGGAGCCGGTGACCGGTAGGACCGATTGCACTGACCGGAGGTCCGGTCAGTTCTATACTTTTGAGACAAGCTCAGGACGGCCTGTGTTAAATAATACGGAGGCTCAAATGAGGCCAAAAAGATAGGTACGTTTCGGTCCTCGGTCACTTTTTTTTAAAGGCTTCTAAGTTATTAGAAATCTCCTTAAGAAATGTAGACTCAATTACTTTTTGAAAATTTAAAGCGTTAGGTAGGAATATTACATATTACTATAACGTGTTCACCGAAATGTTCAGCCTAGGCAGCATATCGTCTATTTACTATATCCACAAGTTACGTAATAATGCAAAATTTTGTAATCACCTAAAAGGAAACCAAACCCAAAGTACAAACCCAAATACAGACTAGGTAGACCCAGGGCTGGCCACTCCATAGTCTATACTCCAGCTCAGTTTAATTCAGTTTCTAAAAGCTTCCGTTCGAATATAATTTACCAATTTTTAATACATATCTACTTATCTCAATTAAATTCTCTAGGTCGATCGCATGACATTAGTTTCCAAGTTGAATCGTTTCATTTTCTTTTTGAGCTTACAGTCACTACAGAGAGAGAAAGAGCGAAAAAGTAACAAGCACATGCTTTTTGCTTTTTCTTAATTGCCTGGCCTGTTTCTGTTTTCTTTCTTAATCTCTGTTGGATTAATTGCATGCATAAATCTCAATCTACAATAATTATTCAAGTCTACCTTCTATGTACATGCTAAGAAGTTATTCTTAAAATAAATTAATAATAATTATTTGGAAAAATTATTTTATAAATTTTTGAAGCTTTATTTTAAACGACATTTCAAAAACTTGCAAAAATAAGTAATGTTACTTTTTTAGTTATAGAACTTCTGTAGCTCCAGCTAGTTAAGAATAACAAATTTATTTTGCAGACCATATTCACTCCTAATTTTAACAATACTGGAAACTAAAAGTTTTTAACACCGCGTCATTGCCGGGAAATAATTTGTTCAAATTTTTTTAGAAAATTTAGTTTTTAAATTTTTAGTATCAATAAATTGTTATCAAAGAGTTTTATTTACAAGTTTTTTAAATTCGTAAATTTTGTTATTTGTAGCTTTTTAAAAAGTGCAAAATATTCTAATTGCACACGTTTTTGAAAAGTAAAAAATGTTCTAATTATTCTATAAAATTACTGGCGTCACTGTTTCTACCTTCCGCTATCATATGAAATGCTGCAGTAATGCCTAAATTATGATGGTTTACATTAATATACTTCCACTTAATTTAATGATAGATCAAGCATTTTGTTAATTGGATTTTTAGTTAATGTTGTAGAGGTTAAAAAATATAGCTTCGTCATTATTTTTTTGCGCTAAAAAATACTGATCAAATTTCTGCATTCAATTTTTAAAACTTGACTACTTGTAATAGGTCTGTTCATTTAAGGTTATTAATTATTACAACGTGCATAATTTTTTCAGGTACTGGATAAGCTTCATTTTCGCTTTGCTGACATTTTCGAATAATTCAAGCAGTAATTTTGAGAGTCTGGCTGCTATCACTCACCACGAAAACTGAAAAATTTGTGAATGCAACGACCTACTTAAATATATAGGCAATATTTGTACAGTTTTGCAACGCTACTTTGTCTCTCTATTGCTTTTACATTGTCATTTATGAATAAACGTTTCAAAACATCAAAAATGTCACGAAATACCTTACAAGTAGCTATTCATTGTATCGGTTCCTGTATTTTCAGTAAATTTTAACATTGATTCAATTGCTGGCCCATTAGGTATTTTAAATGTAATCCTCTTAGCGGTTTTCTCTAAATATATGTTTTTACGTTGCACGAAAACTTAACATAACGTGGACCAAGAAAGGAAATTGTGTACTGTTAATACGCTAAGCCACTCATTCATTCTAACAGTGATTTGCAAGTATGACACCCTGAAGTTTTCTTGAATATTGTTGGTAAAAATTAAGTGTGCGTATTTTCGTGTACCGCAAAAGGCAACTTGGCTTTGCAATTCTCCTTTAAAGCATAAACGTGCCCCGTGCCCCTACAATGCTATTTTTAAGCGGTTTGACGGTCCGGCTATCACAAAAATTTGACAAAAAGTGGATTTGCTTCTACGACATGTTAGCTGATGATATAATATTTTATACAATCCTAAGAACGAAATCATTAAATACTTGTTAAGTAAATATGCAATCAACATCCAACATATTGTACTTGTTTAGTGATTCATTTTGTGCACTACATAAGAGAATTGCTTGCAATACTTAGGCTTTTCTTATTTTTTTGCAATTATTTGATACACCATTTTTATAATTTCAATTAATTAAGTATTCAAACCCTTTTTGCACTCGGTAAAATGTTGAACTACATTTACTTGTTAGAATTGTGCATTAGTTATGACTTCGTATTGAATGTGATTTTGACCTAGTCGAATAACACATACAAAAGGATTAAAACTACATTAGTATAAGGACAGGAAAATAATAGTAAATAATGTGAAGACATGTACCTTATGGTTTCAAATAATTTAATAAATTAAAATTACTGCACGTAAGCATTCCTTATTGTGAATCCAGTTTAAATTTACAGATAAAGGAACAATGGAGATGTGCTATAAAAAATGTGTTCAACGCCACTCAATTTAAAGTTATAATGCAAATTCACAACCATTGCCATTTCCGTCGTTCAGCCTACAGGCTTCTTTGTTGAAAAGAATGACAGACACAATACATAAAAGGTTACATTCCAATAACAAATATGTAACTAAAGCTTTACTTTCTCTTTCTCTTTCCCTGTTAAATTATTGACAACATTTTGTCCATTAAATAACATTCAAAGTAGTAGGGTATTTCACTTCCTTTAATATATAGCGTTGGCAATATTTGTCGTGGTTTAACCGTGGGTATTATCATATAGCTAAGTCATACATGAATTGATACAAATACATTCATATAAACTACTTAATGACAGTATGGATCGTGGCGAGGCGAATGAATCTTCATTATGACTGGCATTAGAAACACATACTAATACCAGGACGATTTTACTTGTCAAATAAAAGCTCAGTTTTAAAGCCGTTTAATAATAGTAAAAAGATTTAGTTTACGACAATTAGGTATAGAAGACTATTGGAAGTAAAAAATTTAATACCACAAACTAATAGTAAAAGATGTAACATGGATTTCGTCACAGTCCGCATTAAAATACGTCCTGCACCAAACTAAAGCCTAGCCAATAGCTATAGACATGAATTGTTTGTTTATACTTTCCAATAAATAAAATTCTTATTAAAATTGCTACAGTTGCTTTACCACAAGCAATCATAACTAAAGGTTTTATTTCTAAGATTCCATAAATCAACAAAATGCCTATTTTAAGTATTAAAAATCTTATTTTGAAATTTACTGCAACTTGAATTCAATGACACATGAGACTTTTTGTAGGTTAGTATCTTTACAAATGTACATAGTTTGGATTTTATTGACTTGAAAATTTTACTATCATTGTTTAAATTCCGAATACTAGTTACTAGATAAAATTAATTCTTTAAAATTTTTTTAAAATTATTGTTAATGAAATCAATGTAAGGCTTGCTTTAACGTTTATTCATTAAAGTCAGCAAGTACGTCAGTTGACCGGTTTCTTCCTTGAAGAATGCGTACGGTTGAATATATAATATTATGTGGCTTTAGTTCTATACTAAACTTGTATTTATTTAGTTATTTAATTTTTTAGTTTTCTCGTAAAGATTTCAATGAAATATTTAATGGCATTAGAATCCGAGTTTAGTTGGCAGCAACAATTTATGTGTTCTTCAGTCCACTCGTACCAATAACGTAACGTAATAAAACTGCTATGAGTACGTAAGCTAATGCAGTAACAGATATTTAACCTGTTTGAAACTAATTAAACTGCCGCAAAGTATTTCATTTTTCATTTAGCAATCACTGACTTTTTCTTTGAAATTAAACTGTACGCCAAAATTCGAAATCCATCCTCGTTAACGTTGTTTTTTTAATTAATTAAATTTAAAATGTATTGTGATTTAGATAATGTATGCCCATGATCTTTGCCACTGCTGTGTCGAATATTACTTACCGATTTAGAAATGCGCAAACTTACCACATTACAAAAATAAATAGCGTGTTTACTTTTTTTTAATTGCGCAACTGTAAGTATATTCCACTTTATATTAGGCTTGTAAAAGAAAGCAGAATCGTGTTTGGAACAACGTCGCTCACAATTTATAGAGGTTATTTGATTAGATTATCCCCGCAGATCAATAAGAAAATGCAATTTTTCAGTTTTAATGTATAAAAATTAAGGAAAATATCTGTTTGCAGCAACGTTAACAATTTGAATATGTATTTAATAAATATATTGAACAAGCCGAACGTTCAAGTTTTGTTGTGCAGCAGGAAGAGGATTGCATGTATTAATTGTCGTCTATTACAACTAAGAGAAAATGTAATTATTTATTTCACGTCTTAAGTTAATTTTCACAAGAAGTTTATAGATTCTTTCTTTATAAGCTTACACAATGTGTGAAGATCCACGCTTACCAACTTTTGGTAATTCATTTATTGATGGCTTACAAGTAAGTTATTTCATTAATAACTTACTATAAACTTACAGCCCAATAAAATGTATATTCTTTTATTATACATTTATTTAATCCGGCTTGGCGGGTCAGTGGTCTAACTACTGAACTGCTAGGTCGGGGAGTCTTCCCCTCACTTGGATCGTGACTCAGGTTGGGATTGGGTTTGGAAGCAGCGGGAGTAGAGCAGTTTGAGGTGAGGAGATGATGTAAGTAGACAGGTATATACACATGTGCTAGAATGCACATTGGGAATATCTTTATAAAAAGCGGCAGGCTAGGTGGATTTGGGAAAATATTTAAAATGCACAGAGCTTCTTTGTAATTTTTATAACAAGTACCTATACAAAGATGTGCTTTTTCACAAATTTTGGAAACAATCGAACACACCGTTTGCGCGCCAAAATTTTTTATGTTCGAATAGTTAACGTGGCTTAAAGGGCGATACATGTATTTTTCATTGTAAAAAGAGGATTGCAGTTTTCAACATACTAGCATAATCTGAATTTTCGTATACTCAGAATTAACTGGGCTTTCACCCCCATATGCGAAAAAAGATCAAAACTTTCAAAATCTGTTGCCCGCGAATTTTCAAACATCTACATTTTTTAAAAAATTTATTTTTTCAAAACTCTTTGCTGACCCACAGCTCCTACAATTTCGGCAAGATTTTCGAAAAAGAAGTATTGTGATCTCACGAACAATATCTAAAAAGAAATTTCTGAGTTTTAAAAAATTCTGAAAATTTTATGTTCAAATATAAATTTTGGAAAAAGTTTTATTTAAGATTAATAAAAATACCATATATTTTTTGAAACTTTAAATTTTTCGAATTCTCTAAAACTCAGCAATTTCTTTTTAGATATTGTTCTTTAAATCACAATACTTCAAATTTTTCGAAAATCGAGCCAAAATTGTAGGAGCTGTGGGTCAGCAAAGATTTTTGAAAAAATAATTTTTTAAAAAAATGTAGATTTTTGAAAATTCGCGGGCGACAGATTTTGAAAGTTTTGATCTTTTTTCGCATATGGGGTTGAAAGCCCAGGTAATTCTGAGTATACGAAAATTCAGATTATGCTAGTATGTTGAAAACTGCAATCCTCTTTTCACAATGAAAAATACATGTATCGCACTTTAAGCCACGTTAACTATTCGAACATAAAAAATTTTGGCGCGCAAACGGTGTGTTCGATTGTTTCCAAAATTTGTGAAAAAGCACATCTTTGTATAGGTACTTGTCATAAAAATTACAAAGAAGCTCTGTGCATTTTAAATATTTTCCCAAATCCACCTAGCCTGCCGCTTTTTATAAAGATATTCCCAGTGTGGAATGTGCTTATCCGTTGCCTTCTTGGCACGAGACGGAGGCAATGTCGCAATGTGTATATTTAAAGTGGAATGTTTCCGCGGCCTGACTACGTGTTTCGACATACATCTAATTCCTATCCAAGACTGTTCGGCCTTCTCTTCTACAAACCATCCCACTTGTTCGCCTTCTCTCAATTGTGAGTAGGGAAGATGTGTTAAGGGCGAATGCCTCCCTCTATGGCGGGCGTGGCACACCTGCACTATTGGAACCGAGTCACAAGCCAATACCTCTGCTCAGCAGGAAAAGACAACACATGCTGACGAGCATATAAATCCACAGTCCCAAGGAGCACATAAGTAAGTATATTAAATCGGTATTACTAGTTGAACTAGAATCAAGAATCGAGCCGCTAGATTTGATCATGTGTATACGACATGTTTCTACCTAGTGGCTCAGACAGTAATGTTGTGTGAGCACACAGTGGAGATACCCGAGTAATGCATATCCGCTGTATAAATACACACATAATAATAATAATAATAATTATACATTTATTTTCCATTTTTTAAAAGTAGCCTATAATGAGAGTTTCCCTGCATTGTTTTAAATATTTCTTGGTTTAATTTAAAACACTAAACAAATGTTGTCTTTACTTTAACCTAAATTATACATAATTTAGCAAGCATTACATCTACAAATTACTGAACTAAACTAGTACTTACTAGCAGTAGTACTTACTACTTACTAAATACTTTGCTGGTTATTATCATATTGCAAACACAAGCATGGTAAACTGATTGAAACACGCATGCCATAGCTGTTGCTTTTAAACTCAAGAAAAATTTCAAAATTTCCTGCTATGTACTAGTTCAAAAATGTTTTCAGTTTCTGGACTTGTGACAAATTCTTTTCAGAATTAGAAAATTAGAAACTGTATACCATTTTGTATGTAGTTGCAAGCATTTTGTTCAAAATAATACAGACAACAGACGACACAACAATACACCTGGAGCATTGAGTTTTCAGCATTAGGTGAATTAGGTCTTAAAATAGTTTCATGCAACTGGGACAAGCATCCTAATTTAACAGTTAGTACAGATGCATTTCATAACTTATGTTCCTGTCCGGTGTCAAAGGCTTTGACTGTTGTTAAATTTATTTTAAAAGCGCGAATATAAGAGGAAATAATTTACTGGAATTGTATTTTGTGTTAGAAAAAATCCAAAGTTAAATTTAAGTAAGGCTTTAAATTTTGACTTGTAACTATCAAAAGGAACACTTAAGATTCTGTTTTTTCTGATTAACCAGGAATAGGTTCAACGCCAGTCAATTGTAAACCTAATTTTCAATAGTTCACGTGACACTATTTCAACCCCTTGGTTTTCGTTGTCGACAGAAACCTCAGACGCATTTAAAGGCAATATTTTAAGTGCAAATATTTTAATCAAAAACTGTCTCTTTCTCAGTTAAATTATCAAAACAATTTTACCAGTCAAACTACTTTCAGAGTAGTATAGTAATGTATTTTTTAAATGTTATATTCACTTGTATTTATAGCATTGGTCATTTTTATCGTGGTTTTACAATCCATAGTAATTTGATGCAAAGTCACGTTTGTATTGATGCAAAGATTTTCTTATTTGCGACTTAATAATCGTGTGGATCTTACGATGAAATGATCAATTCATTTCATGTATCGGTAGCATTAGAAACAAAAAATACATTACCAGGATGATTTTAGACGTCACATAACAGCTCAGTTTTAAAGCTGTTTAATAATAATAAAACTATTTGTTCGAGGTGCCGCTGGAGTTCATGAATGCATTAGTATTGAATTATTTTACCTTAATATTGACAAAGGATGTAACCAGGATTTTGATACAGTCCACATAGAAAAATAGAAATTCGACCTGCGCAAAACTAAAACCTAGCCATAGCCATAGGTATAGACTTAAATATTTTTTTTATACTTTCCATTAAATACAATGCCTATTAAGTGTAAACACCGGCAATTACTTTACCTCAAGCAATTATAACTTAAATTTATGTTTATTTGGTTTCTTAAATCAAAAAAATTCGACGAGAAAGTATTTAAATCCTGATTTTCCTGATCTCGAAAACTGCAACCTGGACTCAATGGCATATGAGACTTTTCTGTGAGCTTGTAACCTTACAGTAATTGGATTTTGATTGACTTTAAAAGACATTACAATTTTACAACGCTTGATATGATTCAGAACACTGGTTTACAATTAAAACTAATTTCTAAAAACTGTTTTTAATCCATGTTACTGAAAACATTGCTAAGCTTGTTCATACGTTTATTGATCTAAAAGTCAGCATGTATGTTAATTGACCGTTTCCTCTTTTTTTTAAGACCACATACGGTCCACGAAATAATATGAAGTGGTTCAGTTTCTATAATTTACTGTAATTTATTTAGTTATTTAGTTTTTTAATTTCCTTGTACTGATATGAATTTAATATTAGTTGCTTGTTGCTTTATAATTATATTTTTGTTTGCAGCTACAATTTAGTATTATGTGTTCTATTGTAAATTTGTAGCAAGAACGTATAGCGTATTAAATATTCTATGAGTACTTTTGCGTTTGCCGTACAGAATATTTATTTATTTTTAAACTAAATCAACTGTCGCACAGGAATTATTTCATTTTTTCAAATAAACAAAACTAACGTTTTCGTTGAAATGTTCACCACAATTTGGCGCCTTTTTCAGTGTATTGTGAGTCATCTAATATTTCGTTATTTTTGGCATTTTGGAAATGTGTGCATCATAATCTATAACTAAAGAAAATAAAAATCACTTATCGAATTTTATACAGCGTTGAAAAATAATTTTTTAAAAATTATTGTTCGATTTTTTAAAAATATCTCCACTTGCCTACTTCATTTTTACCATAGGACTTTGGTTTTTATGCCAATAAAGTTAAGTTCATTCTGTAGATGCTTTAAGTGATTAAATTATAGTATTTTGATTTACTATTTTAAAGGTAATAATCTAGCTGCGGTTTGTTAAATAACAATATAGAAATATTTAAAAAAAATTTTGTGATCAAAAATTTAAATTTTAGCAAATTCCAGAAGCGTAATTTATATTATGTGTGTGGCTAAGGCAATTCGCAAACTAAATCACATTTAAGTAATAATTGCAATAAAAGCGTCCCCTTAAAATATTTATGTTTTGTGACTGCAATTATATTTCTATGAGTGACTTCCTGTAGCGAGTAGTTATGTGCACATGTTACCTTAAAATTAGAGTTCAAGTCAAATGTAAAAAAAATAATTGTTTAGTGCATGATTTCTATACAGATTGTTTTTCGTAGAGCTTAAAATTCATTCAGTATAAGTTTGTGCTGTAGCTCCAAAAAATTATGCAGAAATGAAGGGCTACTCAAACCCAGTATGTAATTGTTTTGCTTCTGATGTAAATTGCAAGACTTACAGTGTCGGAGTAAGATACAGTCAATTTACAAACAAACTCACGCAATGTTTAATTGACACTTAATAACATTTATAGAAATATTATAAGGCACTACAAAAAACTTGTAATAAAGCTTTTATATACTTGACATAAAAAAGTTTATACTTTTCTACAAAATTCAGTACTCTAATTTTCTAATAACTAATACCATAATTAATTATTCGTACACATTAACTGTGTAGAATAAAAGTGAATAATATGTATTATAGAAGTTATAGAAATTGTTTTTATTTACACATGTCTAAATAATGCTCAACAAAACGTTAACTTGAACGCCATCTGGCATGAGATTACAAACTGTGCTGTACAAATTTATATCAGTTCACTAATAAATCGGGTGTTGTTGAATCCACAAATCAGTATTCAAGATTATTAAATTATTCCTGCATTCAATCTTTGAAACAAGGATCAAAAATAATTTTTCTAAATTCAGATATCCGCGAATTTCCGCTGCAATTACCGACTAGAAGATGTCTGTGTTTTCTCATCCAACTTGCGCACATAACAAATAAGAGAAATCATTATCCTATCCGAACTACGTTCAGGAAGAAAGGCCAGCCAATTCAATCCGTCGTCCTAATCATCCTATCGATCTTATACGTTAGACACCGTATTTATAAAGGTAACTGCGTTATTAGCGCAGCTATCGAAACTAAAAATTGCACAATATATTTTGCGTGTACAATTTTAGCCTATCATCAGGATTACAAGTTTCTATATATAATTACGTAAACGAACATCATATGCAAATTTAGTTTTACACTAAGCGGTATAAAATTTCAATTTTTGATATATATTGTACTTTAACAAACTTGAAAATGTGATTAAAAATAACTCAAATTTCCCTTTTTATGGATTGTATCCCATGTATACTACTTTCTATAAACTTAAGTGTAATATATGTAACTTCAAACTATAAACTATATTCAAATGCCTATACAGCTTACCATATTCAAGTATATCAAATAGCACTACCATTTCTTTTTTAACTAAGTTTTGCAAAAAATAATAAATGCCTTAAAACTCTAATATATGCACATGTTAACAGTTTTAGTTCAAATTGTTTTGAAACTTCTAAACCTACGATTAACTTTATCGATGTATCAGTCAAGCCTTCAATTATTAACGTTTTAACGATCTTGCAAATGATGATTTTTCCAATTATTATGCCATTTTATCAGTAAAACTTCTGTACGGCGTCGAAAGCTTTTACAGTTGCTGAATTCGCTTTGTCTTGCTTCTAGATTTAATTATTCCATAAGTTTCTACTTGCCGTTAAGTCATGTACTTGGTATTTTTAAGTTAACTAAATTAATAAAACTATATTCAAATACAAAGTATTTGAAACAATATTTATAAATTTAAAATGAAATTCAATACAACACAAATAACGACAGTGTATCTTACTACTGATATATACAATGTCTTAACCTTTCTAAGGGTGCCATGACATAAAATTGTGCAACTTTTGGTTATGCTAGTATCTATTATGCAATTAAAAACTATCTTTGCTAGTGCTAAAACGTATTAAGTCTAATAGCCGGACAGAGAAAATTCGTAATTTTTTTTGCAGCCAGGGCAAATATTCTACATTCCTAATAAATAATAAAGTGAATTCAATAAGGTAATGGAAGTTTTTGAAAACCATCTATATTCAATTCGTCAATGCGAAAATGATTGTAGCTCTTTTCCTCTTCTTAGCAGTAACAAACCACGTGAAATTCCATTTCACACTTTTTTAATGCATTGGCTACCATTATTTGCGTTTTAAATAATTTAAAATGACTTTTTCTAAGAATAAAGTTTTTCTGGGCTTAGGGTATTGTCTGAATTTACACTTTGTAACTGAAGGGAAAACAGAAACATTATTCTGCATTTTCTTTTATCATTGCGATTTTTGAATTTTGACGCCATGCCAATATCAGTTTAAGAGCAAACAGACCAGAATATCGAGACTAACTTACATCCCAATATTGTATTTCTAATATATGAAAAAAAATTAAGGCACTGAAATATAATGAACACAAAGTATTGTTTAGTAGATGCACTAAAAACTGACGACGAAAGTTGTGTAAGTAAATTGAAAATTTCGAAATTTTCATGGATTATCATTGTTTATATTTAATACCTTTAATTTTACATTTTTATTTCAGATTATTTAACCTCTTTTTTATCGCGATGTTAAATCAAACGCGCTAAATTCAAATTTGGTCTGTACGGGCATAACCAGCAACCTCAAGTTAAATTCACAGTATTTGCTAAGTTTCTTTTTAGTGTATATACATTTGTTCATGCTAGTAATATATCCGGCTACAATGTGTAAGAAAAGTAGAGGTATGTTCATTATTAGTTTCTGTACTATTTGAGGTTAAAGTTTGCGAGCCTCGGTGTTCCAATAAATACGCTCCATGCTGTACAGCTTATACATAGGCAGTGGCAGAAGCATGGTTTGCAGATATGTTTGTTTGATTTTATACGTATCTGAAGCCCAAAGTTCAAATAACGTTAAAACGAACTGGAGGCTCGCATAGTTCTTTTATTTTGAATTAAGCTCAACTGTTCCCACTGGAAAAAGGTTTGCAGCTTCAGTAATTCAAGAGGCAACTATAAAACCCAATTAGTCAACAGTACACCTTGATGATTAGTAAGGTGAATCTAGAAATTAAAATAGTATATTTTTCTATAAATATTTTAGAACCTGCAGCATGGTGAGACTTTGATTAAAATATAACTTTGAACTAAAATATAGTTATTATACAGAAAACGGAAGCTGTAATATTGTTCTAATATTTAAAATATTTGATGCAATATTTTTATCATTACTTACTAAGTTTTGACGGCAAAGTAGTTGTGCGAGATGAACTGTGCAAATAGAAGCTTGAAAAATTCATAATTAGTTTCTTATTTCTTTTAGCAATGAGAATGGAACCTTAACGCCATTTAACATAAATGTTATGTTTGTCACTCCCTATAGTAGAATGGAGGAGTAAAATGCCCTTGCTAAAATGTTGCAATGTAATTATTACAAAGAAGGAAGTTAAGGATTCGCACGTTGGCATCACAATGGAAGCGCAAGCGGTGCTCAAAAGTACAGCACCATTTCATAGTAAATCCAAAGCTAGAAAATGTTTCAAATTTTTATTAATTTAAGGGTTTGTCGAAACAAAATCACAAACCTTTTAAAGGGATAATTTTATATTTAAACGTTGAACAACACGTATTGTAAACCCTCTAAACTTGAATTTCTCATTTTTATAAATGTGCAGTGACACGCACAGTTTTAGTTTCTTAGCGACACGGACGGGAGGTGGTAACAAGTTTGCTAGGACAGTGGTCAAGGTATGACTTGTGAGGATACAATTAGGCTGCGAAACCCTGGGCTGGAAAAAAGAGGTGCCGGTGCGAATTCTTCTAGTACAACAATGCTTTTAACAAGTGGGCTGGATACGAATTGTATAGATACGAGTGGTGTGAGCACAATAAGTACTGGTAGGAGTAGTAAAGGTACGAATACAAGTCGTACGAAAACGACTTGTGTCAGTACAAATAGGGTAGAGCTAAGGGCTTGTTGTACAACCTCGGGTGGTCTTGGTAAAACGTGAACTAGGTCAAAACATATTTATAATTAAAATATTAAAATATTATTATTTAGAAATATTTCTTCTCAATAAGAGACGTGGCGTAAATAAAAAAGTGTCATATGACCGCGCCAATATTCATTCGTATTCTATTTGGCCAATCTAAATTCAGTGAGTCAATCCTCCCACCCACAATAATCACACTATAATACTCACTACGCTCTCACTCATTAAGTGTAATACGTCTTAAGTTAAAAAGAGTACAAAATGTATGCAAGCACATATATGTAGGTGTCGAAAAGTCTAGAAATGGCAATAATGAAATTAAAGTTTTGTTTATTTTTCGCTTTTGGTTTGCTACACTATGCTCCATTAAAGCACTAACAAAAAAAGCCGAGTTAAACACTTTTTGTGAGTTATTTTTTAAAGTAAAGCTTTAGTGCGAAATCATTTAATTGAATAGCATTAATTTACAAATCTTATCCTTAGTAACGGTTTTACGCCATTCCATAAATATTAGATCTATGTAATAACAGCATATACATTTGTCATATGAGCGCAATTTAAATCTAACACGTTTTTGATATCTTGATTAAAGGTAAACCATAGTTGAAAGAAATTGGAATATACAAAACAAAAATATATTATAACCTTATTTTAACGCCGCTTCAAGCAGATTTCAGTATTTTGGAGTATAAACAGACATCGGGTCATGTTTGCCTCCTTTACCTTTAAAACAATAATTATTCTAGTGAACCGACAACACTAAGAAATTAGTAGACAAATTAGTTAAAACCAAATAGTCACTATACTACAAGAATTTTAAATATATTCTGTCGAAAAACCAAATTTTCGTATCACCTCATCTTTCCTCAGAAATAAAATAAAATAATAAAATTGTAAAAACAGCATAATGTCAGTGTCACTCACAGTCGTTATGTTTATTCTCGTGAAGCACTATAAAAGATTTCTAAAATTCAAATTATATCAATTTTGAATTCTTCTTTTTAAACTGTTTATATAGCGTCGACAATTTTCATTACTTTCAAATTTACGCTTATTGCTTCTGGATTTATCTATATATTTACAGACAACCGGCAACAGCTATTTCACTTTTATTATATCAAAAGTAAGAAATACATGTCTGTTATACTCTATGTCAAAATTTTTAGTTTTAATTGCAGTTGCATCATAAAACAGCACAGAATTTTGAGAATTTGTGTCGTAAAATATCATTCTCTGAGTTGAGTTTATAACCTTTGGTCACCCAAAAATTGTAATCGTAAGAAATATTCATAGACTTGTGTTTCAATTCTTGCATACTTCCAAATTCTAAAAGATTTTGTCATTTAAGTTACGTTATATCTTCACGCCGTTGCTAATTCAATTTCAAATATTGTAAAACAATATATAGCTGTTGTTTGTGTTATAGGTTGCTTGCATCTGCTAACAACAAACAAGTTTATTTTTCGAATGCTTTAACACATCAGGTTGCCCTCGTCTTACCAATTGACTATTATATTTTTTGCATTTTAAACTTATCCCAGAAATGAGGAAAACAGTCAGTTTTGGCAATAGATTTATTTATTATTAGCTGCTAAGAAGTTAAAATAATAAACAAAAATCAGATTTTAACTGCTTACAAATGTTAGGCAAATTTAAAATGACTCACACTGCAAAAACAAAAGATAATTAATATATATTTTGCGATTAAGTTTTTAAAATGTATTACGTCAACATTTTAAGTAGTGGAATACATTTTAAGTTTATAATAGTATTACTAATAGAGTATAACTGATCGGGAATCAAGCTATCGACTTGTGTAGTAAATCTTCAATCAAATTCAAAAATTGGAAATGTTTAACTAATTTGAAATTTCTAATGATTAAAATAATAAAAGACTTTAAATACAATTGTTTTGACGAAAGGGAAGCCACAGAAGTAATAAACTACTTTATTTACATTAAATCTGCTGCAGTTTGGATTTGCATGGATTTGGGCAAAAATTCTTTTAAAAAACGTATGGCGACTTGGGCAATAATGATTTTAGCGTTGGACTGGACTTAGGCAAAAATACTTCTTAACCGGCGATATGTATCTCTTTCTTGTAAACAGTATAGCGTGGCTATGATGTTGCCTTCGCTAAATATCTTGGAATATTCAATTAGGTTATACAAACTATGCAAATCAGTGATTTACTTAATTAATTACGCGTTATCAGCGAACAAGTTTAAACTACTTAGCTTGTCTTGGATTGCTTTATTTACACATAACTTAATTGCAAAAGTTAAGTGTACATTAAATTGTATAGTTACCAAAGTAAAAACAGTCACTCAATAATTGTTTAATATACATAAGGTCAAGTGCAAACCACAAGATGAATAATATAGTTGAAATCGTTTGTCATCTTTTCCTGGTTACTTCATGACCGGTTATACTTTGTAATCAAATTATCATTTATGCAGTATGAGCCCGCAGCCTAAATCCTCATCCTTATATCCCATAGCAAAATAGAGCGAATCTGAAATTTCTAAACTGTGCAACAATTAGAATTTTATGAACCAACCAATAATCTTTTATTTAACTTTATATTTCCACCAGCACTGTTTTACATTAAATAAAATAGAATTAATAATTTTGATCTATGAGATATTAGCTTGATTACTTGTTTCTAACTGTGGCAATAATAACTACACGACTGTCATGATTTATTGAGAAGCTGCTCTTGTATCTGGATTCAACATAACATTAGGCTTATGAAAGAAAGAACAAATGTGAGTACAATCACGCCGCTCCACATATAAGGAGATAATTTTATAATTAAAACGTTGAAATAGATTTGTAATTCTGCTGTAAAAGCTTGCAAAAGTATTACGAAAAAAAAACAGGTTTGCTGCAGCATTAGCATTTCAAACAGATATGTATTCAAAGTATTGAACAAGCTGAAAGTTTCATTTTTGTTATGCAGAATGAAAAACATGTACGGTAATAATTGTCGTCTATTTGAACTTTGAACTGTGAGATAAATGTCCTATTTGCACTTGTAGAAATCTACTAGTCTACTACTAACTGAAATTCAAATAAAAATGCAAATTTATTAATCTTATAGCTTTACTTTCTACGTTTTTGCAGTGGCCTATAATGCATGTTTATCTGCAACGTTTTACATTTTTGTTCGTTTCATTCATAACAAAAAACAATATTGTATTTTTATTGACATGCATCAGTATTACTAATTTATATATACACATATCTAAATACACAGTACATGAAACTTTGGATTTACATTGGGCGGTTTCAAATTTCAACTAAAAGGTAGTAGATGTTTTTGCAATCATTAAAATGTGAATTTAAATGCAAGGGAAATTAACTCAATTTTCGTACTTGTATAAATTGTATCCCATCATGCATGACTTTATTTAAACTTGATTGCAATGTTTATGAAATTAAATTGTAATATTTTGAAGCCAACCTAATTTAATACGCCAAATAGTTACACTTAAAAATTGCACTAAAAATAATGAAACTATGTAATTTTTTATGGTAACGACAAAATCGTCTTAAAATTTATTAAACAAGTTAGTTATACAGTAGTTCAAACAGTTTTTGGATTTTAGGACTTGTAATTTAATTTAGAAAATTAAAAGCGTTATGCCATACCATAGTCACTGCAAGCAATATTTTCAAATTTATTGCGACAGCTTTACAACTGTAGTCTTTAGTCATATGACTAATTACTATTAGTGATTAAACACTACTGACTCTTAATTCAATTGGGATAAATACAAAATTCTAAATGAAATATTTCTGTATGACGTTAAAACTCACAGATTAATGAATTAGCCCTCATTTGATTTTAAATTTATATTATTGATACCTAGATGATTGCCGATATATCTGTTACTGGTTATTTTTAAGTTTAATAAATTAGTATAACTACATTTAGTAATTTGGGTAATAATGTTTACCTATGCTAGTATATTTCAATTTACATTGTAATTGTGTAATAAAAGATTATATGGTTTTTGCGCCGCCGCATGGCAAATTAGCCGAAAGTATACCACCTTGAAAGTTTGTGCAGTCATTGATTTCAGTACAACGCCTAGGTTGGTGCTTATGGTTTTTAATACCTTACGTTTAAAAATTATTTCTTTTTCGTAAAATGTTACAATTATACGCCAGTCTAAATATTTCTAGAAATATTGTATTGTTTGTAAACATTGGTCGACAGTCACGAAAAGTAGTAGAATGTCATACTGCACGAAATCACAAAGCGGTTGATGAAAGACTGTAATACAGCCGTACAAGTAAAGATTACAGAACAGGACTAGGGGGCAGTGGAGAAAGCAAATAACATTATTTGCTTATAGTTTGATGCGATTCTGATTAAGCACGTTTTTTATAAATAATACAAAATATTAACAGATTCACAATTCCTGCAAAATCTTAAATTCAATACCTCAACCCAGGGTAATTGTACATATCTAAGTAATAATTTGCACTATTTAAAGGCAATGAATAAGAAAATAAAATGGAATGCACTTAAAGTAAGAGCTGCGAACGTCAAAGTTTCTTAAAAAAAATCAATTTAATATTTTTTTTAAATCGCCTGATTGGAATGCATAATACAAATATACCATTTAAAACCTTCTGCGATATAAAAATTCTGTGTTTTTACATTTTATTTTAGCCATACAACAGTTTTTAGGAAGAATGGTAATACAAAACAAAGAATATTTGAAAAAAAACAAAACAATTTCAATCGCAGCTCGCCATTTAAGTTAATTGGATTCTACTAATTGGTACTGTTCAAATAGTAATTTTCGTCAAAATTTGTCACGTATTTCAAAAAGATGACTAAATTTTATGATATGCTGAAACAAACTATTTCCAAAATACGATTAAGCCATTAGGATACGATTAGCGATACTAATTTGGCATGTGTGTCAGCTGTTAAACATCGTTACTGTTTAAAAGTTGGACACATAATGTGTTCCACAACCAAATTTTGTAGTAGGTACTTTTAGTTTAAAAACTAGACTATTTACATACTTTTTAGATGCTGAGCAAGCATCTATTGGTCTGGTGTCTGCTGTATGTCTGTCTGTCCGCATGGCTGTTGGTCGCACGCTACAGGTCGCATTTTTTAAGATTTTAAATTGAAACATTTTTTAATCGCCCAGAAAAGCGAACAAGAAGTGCTGTGTAGTTTTTGGTTATTGTTGAAGTTATAGTTTCTTCGCAATTAGCAGTTAAACCCACCAAGAATAAAATCTATGTTTCAAGATAAAAAAAAGGGCGAAAAATACATGGAAGGTACATATGGAGCTGATAGCTTGTCAAGTTTTGCCGTTAGAAATACACATGGAAAATTTTCACCAATATTCATTACAAGTAAATGTACTGCTGACATATGTACGTTCACAGGGCAGACTGGTATAGTGGTCGTTGGTTTGACACTGCAATGTAAAATTGGAAAATATGCGTTCTCATGACGGGGGTCCACTCTTCAAATACCAGCTCAGGCATTCGAAATTCTCCTTTCCTTCCTCACCATTTTACGGATTCCTATTTAATACTACACATCAAGGATATGCTTAAGTAAATGGGCTATAGATAGTGACGGATCGTCCATAAATGACGTCCTTCACAGTTTACAGTTTAAGGTACTCCCATTGCCAACTTTAAAATTATTTCACACCAATTTTAACTGCATGTCGCCATTATATCTATATAGTTGATAGGTATTCAGGAGTCGTCCGTAATAACGTCGCACAAACATAGGTTTAGGTACCCCCTTGCCAACTTTTAAATTATTTGCAAACTATCTATATAGGTAATAGGTATTCAGGGGTCGTCCGTAATGACGTCCCACAAACATCATAGGTTTAGGTACCCCCTTGCCAACTTTTAAATTATTTGCAAACTATTATAACAACATGTCACGAATATATCAATATGATTTATAGGTGTTCAGGGATCGCCCATAATGACGTCCCACAAATATCATAGTTTTTTGCCAACTTTTACATTTTTTCCAGCCTATTGTAACTACATGTCTCAAATATATCAATATGATTTGTAGGTGTTCAGGGATCGTTCATAATGACGTCCCACAAATATCATAGTTTTTTGCCAACTTTTACATTTTTTCCAGCCTATTGTAAGTACATGTCACAAATATATCAATATGATTTATAGGTGTTCAGGGATCGTCCATAATGACGTCCCACAAATATCATAGTTTTTTGCCAACTTTTACATTTTTTCCAGCCTATTGTAACTACATGTTGGTAGGGCTCTGTGGTGAGATTCTGAGCTCCTGAGTATCTGGTCCTAACCAAAAATCTTCTTGATCAGAGGGAACATTTCCCTCGTCACTGCCGCTGAGTGATATCTCTATTCATTTACTGCGATATAGGATTTTCGTTCAATTAATCTTACATCCTACCTAATTTTAGAGATATTATTTAAATTGTTGATATACTTTTATTTTGTAATTTCTTTATGATAATTAAGTATGTAGGTTCAGGAGTGGGATCCCGCATGTGAGCATTAACTTTCTAGTGAAATACTTTACCCATTACGCATTCCGCTGGAAATAATTAGGGATCCAATGCTTATATGGAAATCGCAATCCTGAATCCCCTCGTAATTTTATACCAAGGGTTCGAATTGTTTGGAAAGAAAATCTTATTTGAAAAGTTTTTGAGAATTTTGAGCTTTTATTCTGAATCTGACGGTGATGGGAGGAAATGAGATATATTGTCGTGCATTCTTTCCATGCATTTTATCATGCTATTGATTAACCGATTTGATTTCGTATTTTCCTTCTGGGTGGTGAGAGAGGAACTTGGTTCCTTATCCCTTTTTTACGGGGTTTCAGAGGGGGATCTCTCCCTTGAGCAGCAGAGCTAGTACCTTGCTCTGGGGCTTTTGAAAGTGCTCTTCGCGATCGAGTTGCCACTCCAGGTCGACGATCACTGTCTGTTAGGGTGCAAGGGGTAACCTCGCGGTTCTTTCGCCGAGTTCTCTTTTTCTTACGGCTTACAGATTCTTCATCTGTGTACGAACTGGGATCCTTGGTCGTTTCTACCTGAGATTCTACTGTTTCACTTTCGGAAACTTGTTGAGCTTCATCTTTTTTTGGAGATTCAGTTCGAGATTTCCTTTGAGTGGGGGTTGCGTTAACCCAAAAACTTTCACTATTTCGCTTCTTTTTAGGAGATTTACTTGGGCAAAAATTTGATTAAGGTTCTCTGCTTGGGGCAGAATTAGTATTTTCTTTTCTGCGGTGCGTACTCCTTGGTGGAGTGCAATTTCTAGCTTCACCAAATTGTGAAACTGGGTTGTTAGGAGGTGATGGGGTTCTTTCTCCGCTGACTCTAGTAGGTGGGGAGTTTTTGGATGAAGAAGTCCTGTCCCTACTCCGATTTGGATCACTACGAGAGTAATCCCTAGGAGATAAATTTATGTTCAAATTGATATATTGTCTTGGAGAAAGTTGAGTGGAAATCTGATTTTCCTGGAATCTAGCTCTGGGAGATTGATTGCTGGAATGAGTCTGACTTCTACTTTCCCTGACCTGCGAATGTGAGGGGCCAACGTGAGAAGTCGAAGTTATATTCGCGCTTCCGTGATTGCGAGAATCTTCGGCGCTCTGAGGCGGAAGTGGAATATTTTGAGTTTCCCCAGTCCAAGAATATTCGTGACACTTGGGAAACTGGTTTTGATCTTCCCTAAAACTAGGTTGACTCTGAGCTATGGTGCTCAAAATTTCTTCAGCCAGACTAAGATTATGCTGGGTAGAAATAAGATAAGGAAGGGCTGAATTTTGAGGTGAGGGGTTGTTTCTGGTTACCGGCGAGGTATGTGCTCTTGGTTCTCTGCCTTGTATATGATGGGAAACTTCCCCTCTAGTTGAGCGTGGATTTGAATTTTGACTGCTCTCTGTACTCCATGGAATAAGCTGATTTTCTATTTCTATATTATTTTGCATGCGTTCAAATCTTTCTCTAATATTTTAAACTATGTTTTTATTAAAAGGATAATTTAAGTTTAATTTCGTTGGTTGTATTATTGAACTTTGAGGCGTTCCAAGTGGTTCGTTCCTTGAAAAATTTAGGGGGCTGATATTTTTTTCCACACCAGCGAAGGAGCAAGTGCCCTCCATGCGGGTGGGGGAAGGAATTACAGCAGAATAAGGAGGTTTGAAGTCGCCTTCGGAGATCCTTTGTGTGGGAATGTCCTGATGGTTGGAGCCTGCAGGAATATTGTGGCTGCTCATCTCACTATCAAGGACCTGAGTTTTCTGTCTGTCATTTTGAGTCGAGCTTGCAAGAATGTTGTGGCTGCTCATTTCATTGTTATGATTGACAGGTACACTGTCGTGACTTGAGCTCTCGGAACTGCTCAAGCCACTAACAGCGCCAGGTAGTCTAATGGGGCCAGTTGAGCTTGAAGCATCGCTTCTTGGAGCTTTCTCTGGTTGTACAATTTTATCCAGATCTGTAGGAGTTTCTAAAGAAGTTGTTGAAGATTTGTCTGAAGTTTGGACCTGATGTGTACATCCATCTGGGTCTTGAGAATTAATATTCAGACCATCTCCGACATCACCCACCGCGTTTTACTAAACGCCGACATATTAACAAAGGATGGACGTGAGGGTCCATGTTGAGGAGGGTGAATGTCAGGATTGAGTGTTGTAGGTATGGATGCACGGACATTCCAAGAGGAATGAGAACCATCCGTACTTCTCATACTCTGAGGGTGAGGGTGTGACGCATCTGTGTCGTCACATCTCGGTAATTGTTCGGAAGGTGGAACATGTTCCACCGGGGTTTCGACAGGAGTATCTGCCGAATAATTGAAATCCCCACGGGGTAAGACATCTACGATAGGGGTGCCATTTATTTGAGGTGGATCCTCTGTGGGATTAGGACGGGGCTCTGCGAGGAAGACCTCTTCCGCTGGAACAGGCCGTAAGTCATTCAACCAGTCGGAGTCAACGGCGGATTCCTCCGGAGCGGGCAGGGGTTCCCCTGTAACATATTTACGTAAGTTATGGCCGTGGGTCAGACGGAGCTGACGTTCTGGCAAGAAAACATTTATGTCGACGTTGTGTGGACATAGAAAATAAGAATGTATATTTTCGTTTACACTATAAACTTTATAAAGCCCGTGTATTTCATAATAAATTCTAATTTGGTACCGGCTGGACGCGTGTAGTTGCGCTTCTAGACCAAGTCACCGATTCCGAATCTTACAGCGGGATGCCTTTTATCAAACGCTAATTTTCTCTTTAATTGACTCTCGCAAGAGTTTTGAAAAGGTTGCATACGGACGCGAAAAATTTTGCCTATACGTACCTGTTGCTGTTTCAAATCCCACTCGGGATTCAGATGATCATCTAGTAAATTTAAATTACGATTAGGAAGGCTTATGCCATGAAGAAGAAAGTAAGGAGTGAACTTAGTACTAGAATGAGGTGCGCTTTTATAAGCATCTTGAACTGCTGGAAGTTTTTCATCCCAGTAACGCTTGTCTTTAAATTGCAACTTCTTGAGTATGCTGCCGAAGGTGGAATTAACTCGTTCACAGAATGTATTGAATGATGCATGGTATGGAGCGATGGTGATGCGTGTAATGTTATTCTCTAAGCAAAATTTTAGGTATTCTTTAGCTATGAAGGCACCGCCATTGTCAGAGACAATGCTCTTCGGATGATGTTGTTGAACGAAGGGTATAAGATGCTTGGCGAAATCTTCCCAACTAGTGAAACGACACGAAAAGAGCCAAAGAAAACGAGTGCATTGATCGATGATGGCCAGGATATATCTATGTTGTCTAAAAGTTTTGTCCAGAGGACCCATATGATCCACTGATATTCTATGAAATGGAACTTGTTGTGTTATCATTCAGGTCCCTTATTCTTTTGGTTGATCTTCGCAAACTTTTGGCAAGTTTCGCAGGTACGGCATACATTGAGAATTATGCGATGCATATTGAAGAACCAAAATTTGTTTTTCATGATTTGGAAAATCTTGTCATTACCTAGGTGAGATTGCTTATGGAAATCCTGGGCTGCTTCCTCCGACAAAGGATATGAAAGCACTGTTAGCCACATCGGACCTAAAGGGTCGTAGTTGATATGTTGTAAAAGCCCTTTTTCTATGAGCTAATAATCCTTCCTAAATTTATTATTGCCTTCGTAATTATTGGCCCTATCTTTTTCTAGTGAATTTATTATCTTGAGACATCGGGGATCGAGCTTCTGGCTAGAAACGATCTCGTGATCTAAGTCAAGGGTAGCGAGGTTCGGATGAACGATCTCTGCATCCCGGAGACTACGGAGGTGAACAGTGGTTTCGGGCTCTTCCGGATTTTTCCATTCCTGAGTAGGGATATCTCTTGGTGGTCTGCTTAAACCATCAGCCATTTCATTATTTTTGCCTTTGATGTGGTAAATTTTGATGTCGTAGGAGCTCAATTTGAGACTCCAACCAATGAGTCTTGAGTTCACTTCGGACGTCTTGAGGATGGATGTCAACGCAGAATGATCAGTGTAGACATGGATTGTTCTGCCCAACATTAAGCTGTGTTGTTTGGCGAGACCATTAATGATCGCGTAGCACTCCTTTTCTGGAGTGGACCATATAAATTGCGGACCAGTGAGTAGATGCGAATGGAAGGCGAGTGGCCTTCGAAAACCGTCGATGTTTTGTACGAGGCAAAAGCCAATGCAAAATTCACTGGCGTCCGACCATAGTTCTAATTGACCATGGGGGACTGGAAAAGCTAATAGCGGAGCTCCAATTATGAGCTGTTTAAGCGTTTCGATGGCATTGCGACAAGAATCATCAAAATTGAACAGAGCATTTTTCATAAGCAGTTTGAAAAGCGGACGAGCCACATGAGAATATCCATTTATCATTCGACGGAAAAAGTTAGAGATCCCTATAAACCTCCTAATCTCGGTAGTGTTCCTGGGATACGGATACTCAACGATAGCCTTAACTCTCTAACTATCAATCCCTATGCCGTCTGCACTAACCCGATGACCAAGGAAAATAATGGAGGGGAAGCCGAAGAAGCATTTGGTAGGCTTCAACTTGATATTGGCTCGTAAGCAAGTAAATAGAACCTGTTCTAACCTCTCAAGCATCTGGCTGAAGCTAGAGCCGCCGAAGCTTGTGTCATCGACGTAAGAGGCTAAAAAGTCACAAAGAAGTGGAAACCAAATTTTATTCATTATTTGCTGGAACAAGGTTCCAAAATTAAAAAATCCGAATGGAAGACTAAGGAGTCTAAATACTCCCATATGGTTTATAAAGGCGAGAAGATTTTGAGAAGCTTTATCGAGCCCAATCTGTTGATATGAATTGGCCATATCAACATTGCAGAAGTGAGTGCAACCGAAAAATTTTGCAAATAAACTCATTAGGTTAGGTATGGGAGCTGCAATGGGTTTTACCCTTTTATTGATGTCCCTATAATCTATTACTGGGCGCCAGTCATTGACACCTTTCTTTACTACTAACATTCTAAATACTGTAGAGCTTTGACATGGCTCAATGCTTTTGCGTGCGATCCCTGCCAAAGTTTCGCGTTCGACTACCTCCATGAATTTTTGAGACATGACTGTTGGATTATGAATCATAGGAGATTTGTCTAACATTTCAATACAAGCTTCTAAGATTTGACCTGTTAAGGGATCCTTTACGGTTTCATGAAAATCTTCAGGTTGCCACCCGAAGACCTTATGAAATTTGCTGAGGAGATCCCTAAGTTGGTTTTTCTCTTTAGGTGCCAATTTCTCGTAAATTTTGAATTGTTGGAATTCTTTGTTGGTGAGCGTTTGCTCCCTTCGACGAAGAAAGGCACTGGGATTATTTTCGGAGTGCTTGGGAACTGCTGTTGATCAGTATTTAAGTGAAGCATGCGTAATTTATGATGATCGGGTGGAATAACTCGATAGGTAGTCAGTGAAGGTTGAATTTGGAGAATGATATCTTCAGGATCAGAATTAATGAGGTGGCATATGCCATGACTGTTTTCTATTCGTAGGGCGGGTTCAACAATTTAAAGCCTGAATTTTTGAAATAAAAGATTATTGGGTTCCAAGAGGATATCCCCGTTAAAATGCCTATCTTCCACATATACGTTGATGGGATCAGGACGGTACGCCTCAATGAAAAGCGGGGTAACTGTGCACAAACGCAATTTAAATTGGGGTAAAAGTCGCTCTGCTCGAGATGACATACTAGTGGTTGATATTGTTTGTACGTCATCGTCGAAGAAGCTGTCTGAGCCATATAAAGGGCGGATGGTGTGGACCACGAATTCCGTATCCGAGCCATCCCCGTCCATAGAGGTAATTTCTGTTTAAATGATTAAATTATAAAAAGGATCATCAATTAAAGGATTGAAAGCAAATTGAAGATCAGCATTCACATTGGATTTAGTATCTATACTATCTGGTTGAGTTATTTCATCCGTCACTCATAATTTCTTAACATTAGTTTTTCAGAGATGAAGGCAGGTTCCTGCTGCACGTTTTAAACTTTTTCGTGGAGGCGGTTCATTTTTATCATGTTCAGGGGGCAGAAAAGTCAAAAGGCTTTCGTGACACAAGACATATGCATGATTTTCATGAAGGAGGTCCATGCCAAATACCAAGTAGTCATTTGCTTTGTCCATGACGAAAAATCCCCATTTTATCCACTTAAGAAATTCCTCAATATAAAGGATGAGGAACACGAATTTCTTTATGATGTGCTCCTTGCCATCATTAATGGATAAGATAGCCCTGATAGGAGCACATGGTTAAACTCTTTTCCGGAGTTCTAGTCTAACTAATGTACGAGGACTAATGGTGCTAATAGTGGCTCCAGTATCAATGAGGGCTTCTACTGTGATTTCACCGCCATATTTATTTTTAACGGGAAAAGAACGTCGAATTTCCATTTCGACTCTCGAGAAGGTCCTTACATGTTAAAGAGATCTTGTATCGGGAACTTTGAAGATGTCATAATTAGTGATATTGTCGTCGGAGTTTTCTATATTGAAATCAAAGGCGGAGTCAGTATCGGAGCCGTCATTGATAGGAGATGTGGGTGCTGAATTATATAGTGAGACTTGAATAGACTTAGCTACCTTAAATAATAGGTAAAGAAGTGAAGGAATGTTAAGGAAAGGTACTAATTTCACTGATTTGTTCAGGATATAGCTCGGAGGTTCAAGATCTAAAGCAATGTCGGTAAGAGGCGATTGGGGGGGTTTAGAAAAATCTACGCCCCCCCTTTCGAGTTTAAAGAATTCTGGTTTGAGGTGTAACCGAAAGATGCCGAAGTGCCCTGTCGTTCAGGCGGAGGTTGATCCCTGGGAGTTCCTGAGGAACTGCCACGGGTGTTCAATCCTCTGAGTGGTGCTCCACTAGAAGGGTGATACTCATCTGGTGGAGGATTTTGATTATATTCCCTTAAAGGTGGTTGCATGGAATATGCCTGTTGATAAATGGGTTGTTGTTGAGGCGCAAGATATTGTACTGGAGCCGGTGCATATTGCAACGGTTGTATTTGTTGCTGTTTTAACTGTTGAACGGATTGAGCTAAATCCTGCAAGAGCTGTACTATGTTTGGATCTGCTGTGACGGCCTGAGCCGGAGGAGGGTTATTATTAGATTTATTTCCTCCTGAGGATGTATTTCTATTCGTCGCTTTGTTAGGATCTGCCCTGGGTTTCGTAAGAGGAGCGATGCGGCCTTGTTCCTTCAAGAGGATTAGGCATTTGCGAGCTCCATGGTTCTCCTTACCACATTCCATGCAGTTCATTCGACCTTTGGAATTTTTAGCAGCTTCACGTTGTGCAGAGGTAAATTTAGAAGTATTAGCAGTTTGATATTCCAGTCCATCTCAGGCCACGTAGTAATCTCAGTGAAGGACATCGGTGGGTTTCTTTTGATAAGGGTGTTGGACTTCGACTTCGAGTCCTCTTATATAAGCATTGGGGATGGATGCCGACGCCGAGTTACTCTGTGTACTGGGTTGGTTTAGTTTCGCTTCTTGTTGTTCAGCGATGTGACGTTGCAGGACAATACGGAGACTCTTTTCAGTCGTGCACTGTTTTGCCTTTTCCCTAACATTAGGTGGTAAGCCCTTGATCAATTCGCGCATCCGTTTTTCAGGATCCATGTGAGGGTCTATAAGATCTAAGCATTCGCCACGAATGGCTAAATAATCACGAGCACTTTGATCAGTTTTATAGACGGTGCTAGGAAGGCTAGCTTCTGCACGGTTTGCAACATAATTTCGATCAAAATAACGAACAAGAGATTTAGTGATGTCGTCCCATTTATCCGCGCAATGATCAAAGTCATCATAATCCATGCGGGATTTAAATCGATTTTTGTTGTTGCGCCACCATTGAGCTGCTTAATTGGTAAAGACCCGATCAAGCCTAGTGATTATGGCGGATGGTCGTAGGCCATACAGGCATACCAAAGAAAAAGTATCGCTTACCCATTAGCGAGCTAACATTTCACCATTAAATTTTGGTAATAGGTCGACATATTTAGTCAACTTATAATTATCATATCCAGCAGGATTCAGGTGTCTGTCTGCGCTTCTCCCTCTTGGGGGAGGTATGGCAGGTGGTGAAGGCATACGCCTTCGACCCGGTCGTCCCCATGGGGATGGTGGGAGCTCCTCATCAGAACGATGAGACTCATCACCACTGTGAGGGGATCGATTTGATCTATGACTACGACTGCTACGGCTTGAGCGTCGTGGCGGCGGACAATCATCTTCATGAGATCTGCTATTCCTATTGGAGCGTCTTGGAGACGGTGAATGATCTCTATGAGAGCGACTACTCCTACTAATGCGCCTTGGAAACGATGAATGATCTCTAGAGGATCGGCTGCTGCGACTTGAGTGTCGTTGAGGCTGTGAGTGATCCCTATGAGATCGATGATCTTCCTGATCTCTTGTAGGTTCTCGTTCTCTACGTGCCGAATTATGTCTAGATGTTGAATGAGATTGTCGTCCTTCGTCACGATGTTGACTCCTACGCGAGTTGCTCCTGTCCTGTCCAGGACGAGATGCAAGTGGTGGAGTTGGAGTTCTATTGTCATGGTGACAACGAGAAGGACTATCGGGCTGTCTAGAACGAGAAGTTCGAGGTGAAGTGTTCCTTCTATCATCGCGATAATGAACGGGTAGACTCTCAGCTCGATGAGATCGAGAAGATTTTGGTGGAGTGTCTGGTCTCTCGCTGCGGTAGCGATTTAGTGGACTCTCCGGTCTCCTGGATTGAGAATGCCTAGGCGGTATAGGCTGCCGAGGTAGTCTAGAATTATGAGATGGAACAGGACCTGAACTGGGTTGTTCGGGATATGATCGCTCTCTACCGGTTTGATTCGTTGACGAGGGAAATGGATCCCTTGATAAATATTGGCGCGAAGAAGCATCAGTTACTTGATGTCTTCGCAAGTCAATTTGTGGATACACATTATCGAAGTTCACATGAGTTGCACGTTGAGGGATGTTAGGAAGAGGATCTACCCATGGGGTAGATTCTCTTGATCGATCAAATCTTTCTTCGTATGTAAGGGGTGCAACGTTACTACCCACTATTGGACGTTGCTGCGGTCTGCTTGATGGGCGAGCTTCCCGTGTCGGAGCATGTGCCAAATATACCTTCAGGTCAGCTCCAGCAGGAACAGGTGGTAAAGAACTAAGACCAGAGGATGGAGTTTGGACTGTGTAGTGAGTCAGATTGACATCGCGGCTCTGTACCAAGGCGGTGACAGGAGGTGGCACAAGAAGATTGCCCGTAGGATGATTCTGATGAGGCTGCTCCAAGCTGCGATATAGAGGATGTTGGAAGTGAGATGGCCTATTCTTTTTCACCTTAGGAATTTGTTCTTCATCTAAATGAACAGATGCAAGCGCAGCTTGAAGCTGCTGTTGCGTGACAGGAGGAGTGGGAGAAGGAGCCGGAATGAGGCGCCGATTTCCCCCTCCTTGGGTCAACTGTTGATTAGATGTTTGTACGTCCATGGGCCGTGCTGGAAATGGAGAACGGGACCGATTTGAGGTTAGAGGATTACTCCGTGATCTTTCTTTAGGTTGAAAATTGTAAGCCTCCCCAGTTGATGGGGTTTCTACTAAAGGAATTTCACCATGTCGAAAGCTCATAAAGGACCATAGAGCAATCTCCAAAGTGGTATTATTTTCTCTAGCAAGATCCACTATTCCCTTGTAGAAATCTTCATCTAGTGCCCGAATCATATGCTCACTATGAGTCAATGGGACTTGACGGTCGTCATACCATCGTTGCATATGTAAGTTTATTTATTGTCTAGTGCGAGAGGTGACCACGGTAGGGAGTACCGAATCTCCCTTCGGATCGTCGGCATATTTTAAGATGGGTAATGGACGTGTATTCGAAGATGAGGTTTGGGGAAACTCCATTTGCAAGTGACTTAAGCCACTGGCTTTTGGTGGAGGACCCTCCTCAATGGATCTCCTATAAAAGAATGGATCGAGTTCGGAAATATCCTCATGATCGAGGAGAACTCGAATAGTTGGATCAATTATAGAACGAGATCTATTCACTTCCAATATGTACCCTGCAGTAACGCCATCGCGCAAAAGAATCCGTTTAGGATTTGTGGAAATAGAGATACGTCTGCTATTGAAAATCAAGTAATTTTCATGTGGACCGTATGCCTCTAAAGCGTAGTGAGTGATATCATTACTATGTTAATCAATGTGAGCATCTAATTTAGACTGGTTGGGATCATCGAAGTCGGAATCTCGTGGATTCTGATCTGTTTGAATCGACCCTTGATCGTCCCCAGAGGGTAATGTTTGATATGTAGATGTCTCACTATCATTGTTATGGTCAACCCCTTGAATCTTCTTTTTCTTTGTCAATCTCGATTTGGAAGTCCAATGTGACTTAGAATTTGAAGAACTTCCAACTTTGTGGGTTTTACCGCTGTGTTTAGAAGGAGATTTACTGGAAGTTCCCTTCTTCTTATTTGCATTGATAGGAGGTTTACCGTTAAGGCCAGGTGTATTTGGTACTACGGTATTGTCCATATCGGATGCACCGCTGGAGGTACCACAGGCCTCGGTATCATCTACATTCACTACGGGGATGTTTTCATTGCCTTGTTGGTTCATTTTCAAGATTTGATTGAGGAAAATATAAGAGAAAAACTTTAATAATTCATAATTAATAAAAAATTAGAATGTCTAAACTACTTAAATAAACTCCTCGGAGTTTTTGAGAAACTTTAAGCCTATCTACGTACAGTTTATATACTTAACTAGTGGCGAAAATTGGTGAAAGCAAGCTTTCTCCTCTTTTCTATTTTTCCCCGCGGTTCTTATCCTTATATAATGGTAGATATTTTAAATCATACCAAGTAATGAAAAACTATTGATAAAGAGATTATCTATAATTATTTCTAATTTTATCTAGCTAACTTTAATTTTGGTCGAGGACCTCGGAGACTTTAATTCTTTACTAGGGATTGAAGTATGTAAGAATCAGTCCGTTAGTGTCGGATTTCAGAAGAGTTTATCCGTGCGCTTCGGGCTGTTTTCTCCGGGGTATACTTGTGAAGTGAACTTTCTCCAATTTTACTTTTAATCTCGAGAACGGTTTCAAG
This sequence comes from Dicyrtomina minuta, assembly GCA_949802685.1. Taxonomy (NCBI): domain Eukaryota; kingdom Metazoa; phylum Arthropoda; class Collembola; order Symphypleona; family Dicyrtomidae; genus Dicyrtomina; species Dicyrtomina minuta. The sequence continues at coordinate 134,634,532 of OX461808.1, read as the reverse complement.
CTGTAGGTCAGTGAAACTTGTGAGAGTACTCGCTGGCTTGTGTAGAGGTCGGAGACGGCTTTTCAGCTTTACGCGGACCACCACCTGTTCTCAAGGTTGTAAGGGTGAGATTAGTAGAAAGTTCAATTTACAAAATATGAGAATTCTTTATATTTTATTATAATTATGTATAACTTTATTTATGTTCTCCCGTAGGGATGCAGGAATACCTGTGCAAATCTTTGGTGTCTTCGTGGTGAGTGAATGGGGCGCAAAGCTCTTCTTAAGTTAATTTCACAGTCCGAGGTAAGCCAAAGATTTGTTCAGTTCCTGTTGTTCCAATTTCGATAAGATTAAGTTGATGGTTTCGAATGCGTAGAGGGCAAATATAATGAGGAAACACAGTTGATCAAAATCGATTGTAGAATGACCTCCAGAGAAGAACCAAGTAAATGCGTCTTTCGTGAAGGCGTAAAATTGTTCTGGCGGAACAATTGACATGGATTTCTAAATGATTGTGACTCAGAAATAAATTTTATATTAGACCTCAACTAAACAAATTTTATTTTATTTTCGTAGGTAATTATTATTTTATTTTCCTCGTATGACCACTAGTATGTTTTTAAGGAATTCGAGTCACGGTTTGCGTCCTGAATTCGAGCTAAATGATCTCTACGAAGATTGTTTGTAGTTGTAGATCGAGAAGCTGTTTGTCTCCCAATCCACCACGTCTGCAACTACAAGATTCACAATTAGTTAGTAATGAAATCAATATTATGGAAGGGACGTTTTTTTCAACGAAGTTGACGGCGTAACGGTCTATGACCTAAGGATTTTGTGCTTAATACGATTCCAAATTACTTTCCAATGAGTTCTAATAAAAAGATTGGATTGTTCCCTGCCGATGCAGAATTCTCTTATGTGATTAAGTACTATTATAAGGAAACCAAGAAGTTGTATTTTTGTCAAATGCCTATGACCTACGCGTCTATGCCAGATGACTACTGATGATACGAATTTACGAGGAAAATTTGATTTTCTAATCGAGTTGATTCGCTGCATTCACTCTTGGGTCACTACAACCGTAATTATCATATGCCATACACAATTGGAAAAACTTATAAGCTTGTGCGTAAGACAAACTTGGACGATTTATGGCTATAAAATATATAAATACTGCTTCCTTGAGCTTAGGGAATCAATTTTCTGAGGTAAGATGTAGTATTGACGTAGCTACGGGGCCAGTCAAACCTGTTCGGAGTTTTAATTTGTGGAAAACGAAATTAATAAAAGAAGTTACCTGGGCTTCAGAAATGATGTGTTTTCACTCCTGTGCAAACCAGAATCTTATGGCGTTTTCGGTGCGAGTGACCAATTCCACAGGAGTAAGATCACTCATTTAGTGATATTAACTTTTTCTTTTATTGAAAAGAAAAGTTGTTGCTGACAACAAACAATGGGAATGGGATCTAAATTAAGAAACCAATGAAATACCGCTGCTTGATATTTCCTTTTACAAGAATGGGAAGTAAACCTGGGAAGAGTAATGGGAGAATTTCTTTTTTCGCGCAGTCCCAAATAATTTAAGACAAAATCGCAAAAATTCTCAGTTTGAATTGCTGAAAAATGTTTGTGGCCTTCGATGATATGCCAGTATATTATCTCAGACTCTATTCTTTTGATTATTTTATAGGGATCACTTAAATTCATTACCGAACATACACTATCTTATTACGCTTTCGTTGATCTTATTGATTTACAAAGTTTTGATCATGGGCAGCAACGATGAAAAGATATTGGTTTGCACGTTCGGTTGCTTCGGGGTCTTCGCAACGGGTACGGAACCAAGTATACACAGATTCAGCGTAAAAACGTATGTAGTTTTGCTGGGTTAATCGTGTATGGGTAGTTGCTACTGCAGAATCCCTGTCTTCCTGGATTTCCAATCGGGCAAGGACAAATTCAAGAAATATGTTCTTCGAAAACTAGGTATGGGTTTGGAATCCTACGTGGTTATGCCAATAATTAATGTGTGCTACGATTTGGGTTTTAAACTCAGTCGGCGTGCCGAAGTACATTTATTTAATTATTTATGAAAGAGAAATGGTAATTATTCAAAGATCCACCGTGTTCGTCAAAGAAATCAACGGTGGTATGGAATTCCTGTAATTAATCGAAAGTCAAATGATGTCGACCAATGCCGCAATACCAGATGAAAATGGCGTTTCTGAATTTCGCAGGAAAAGTTGCGGCTGTGAGGTGGGAAATGTCAGTTTCAATCGGGCAGGTAGAATGGTATTGAATACCCAAGGTGTTCAATACAAATATAATTGAGAAGCGGAGTTCAGATTCGGGGAGAAATTGGTATCCGATAGTGGCATGCCAGTATTTCACCGAATCTGTAATTCGCTTTGCTAAAAGAATAGGATCAATATAATTCATTCAATTTTCAAATATAACTTATAAAATTTCACAAGTTAATACCTCCGTATTTATCGTATGCAGTGACTATGCATATGAAATCGTCTAACTGAACAGTTGATAAGTAATTATAACCACCACCAAAATACCAAAGGAATACCGCCTTCAAGAATTCTTGAAAGAAATTCGTGTGTTGAAGGAGCGGGTTTTCTTGGATGAGGTCAGTGGGGGAAGCTTGAAGGTTTAACTGTTTAAGGATGAATTCAATGAATAAATCTAATTCGGATTCTGGAAGATATTTATAAGCAATAATTGAATGCCAATATCTTATTGAATCGGTAATACGTTGAACTAGGACAATGGCGTCAAGGAAGGGCATTCAGGGATATTCTATTGTGGGAAAAGGAAATCAATATAACAACTCAAAAAAGTAATGAAACCTCTGAGTTGTTGATCTTCAGGAAAAAGGAAACCTTCCTCTTCGTGCCAAAGGAGGATTATATAAATGAGTAAGGTTCGTAAGTCGGGATGTAGGATATGATTCATAGGATTCATACAATCAAGGAAAGGTAAATTAAATTACGAAGAATTGGTAGAATTCTCTAAATTAATTGAATTTAAGTCGTCGTAACTAAGGACAACACTGATAAGGACCTTGGTCTGGTCTACTGAAAGATGCTTATGACTGATGACGAAGTACCAATCCACAAGGGCAATTTTTATCTTATTGTTGAAGTTAAGCAAGTTCAAATGAGGTATTTCCTCGTTGAATAAAGAACCTTATCCCTGAGGGATATCTAATTTATTAATTATGAACACAACAAGATCCTTGAGTTGTGCCTTAAAACTTTAAAACTGGCCAATAATGGTATACCAACGACAAATACTTTTGTCTACACGTTCAATTGCCCTATATGGGCTGAGGTTTGACATAAGACAATTTATTACTCAATATTTCAACTTTGATTAACCTAAAAATGGGGTTGTGTTGACATACTGGTTGGTGACAGCTAATAGTATTTCCAACTGATAAGGAGTAATAAGATGTCGACCCAAGGTAGTATACCAACACTGAATACCCTAAATAAACACAACAATAAAGTCAGAAGAAGGTTGATATGTGGTTGGACTAACAATAGGAGAGGTAAAAGTCTCTCTTAAACCTAAATGATGATGAATGAAAGCTATAAGAGTACCTAGTTGTTCAGAAGTAATGACTTGGTAATTGACAAAACGATGCCAATGCTTCAAGGCTTGTTCACTTCGAGCTATTAAGATTACAGGCATAACCAAAGACATATATTTTTATGATTCAATATCATTGATCACTAGTTGCAGCGGCGTAATCGACACTACCTTGATCGTAAATGGCTATTATGGCAAAAAGTTGACTGACGTCGTGGTCAGTGCGATATTGAAAGCCGAATACGTAGTACCAACTTAAAATTGAATACCTTAATTTTTCTGGGAAATTAGATAAAGTTAGATGGGGAATAAATGCTGCTATTGAATTTGTGACGGGTGACCGAAGGCCTAGATATTCAGTCACAAATTCAATTAGGTGATTAGATTGGTCTTGGGATAAATATTGATATCCTGTGAGCGCAAACCAATAACGAACTGAAGTGACTATACGGTGAACCAAAATAGTAGGTAGAAGAAATGACATACGGGATTAAATTAATTTGAATCAGTATTAAACACCCAAATAGCGTTATAAATTATTGAATTGAGTTCGTCGAACTCGAGCACCTCTACAAAGAATTGTTTCAATTGATCAGTAGACAAATGGAGTTGTCCAATCTCTTGGTACCAACTCGTTACAGAGATCTGTAAAATTAAGGTAAGTATGGGGGGATAAAAAATTACTAATCGGTGGATTTGGTAATCCAGTAATGCCTAATTTAACAAAGAGGTAATTAATTAAGTCGTCTAGCTGCTGTAGGTTAAGGTATTGATGACCGTATAAACTTTCCCAGTTGGTTATGGCAGCTTTTATTCAAAAATTTAATTCAATAATTTCGACAAATGACATTTACAAAATTTTAGGTAACCATAAAGGATTTAGATTATGACAAGGGTGATATTTCTAGTTTGGACGTAGGTAAGGTATTCGTTTCCAATATCGAAATACCAAGCCCAAATTGCGCGTTTGAATTTTCGGGTAAAATTACTCGGATTCAAATGCGAGACTTGAGTTGCTATTGGTGACTGAGGATTTTCCCTGAGCTGTAAAATTCGAAGGACGTACTCAGTCAAGAAATCCTTTTGGGATTCGGTTAACAAATGATAACCACAGATTAAATGCCAAAAATCAATTGTATCTTTAATTCTATGGATGAAGATAATGGGAAAAAGTGATGACATCCAACGTTAAGCAATTTTTTTAACGGTCGAGGTCGTGGCGAAATGCCCTTTGCACGTTAAATTTTGATGATTCGTAATCGTCTCTTGTAAAAACAGTGATAAATAATTCCTGAACTTAAACTGGGGTCATATATTGAAACCCAATTTCGTCGTGCCACCCCTAATCTGCGGCTGTAAATCTTTGAGCAAAATTTTCGAAGGTATGAGCAGTGGGATAATGGATCGGCACGGCTTGAGAAACGTCTACAAGACCTAGGAGTTCTAGAACGTGGGTGATCAAACCTCGAGCTTGGGGTAAAGATATGTATTGAAGGCCAATGTTGTCGTACCAACCACCTATTTCTAATTTAATTCGAAAAGTAAAAGCTGAATTGGAAATGAATTGACTCATGAATTTTCTACTTTCCCTGATATTGAGAACCTAGAAATTCAGTATCGTCGTTAACAATCTGTAACACAACATGCATCAAATTTTCTAAATGAATTTCGCTAATATAACCAAATTCGGACTACCAACCAAGAAAACTGTTCATTAATTTGTCAGTGAATTCCGGTGTACCTGGAAGTAGAAATTCGGTATTGGATGTTGATGTGGCTTGGTCAAGGTTCAATGCCTTAAACAAATAATCGATAAGTTGGTTGGCTTGGCTTTCGTTTATGAGTTGATGACCTTCTACTCGGTATCAACGTCGAACAGCCTGTGTAACGTTTGAAATAATGAGATTTCTTACAATAGCAGACATCAACTTACAATAACGAATTCAATAAGTTTGTGAAGGAAGGAAATAGGTAAGAATATTGTTTTACCAAAAATGAGCAAACTCCGGATAATTCTGGTCCTTAAAGAATTTCAAAGTGATGCGGATTATGCCGAAGAGTTGCGGTTTACTGATGTATGCTTTCCCAATGTCGTTATGCCAACCAATAATACCGTTAACGAAATGTCTTAGAAGTTCAGCGGTGATATGCTGATATTGGAGATTTTCAGAAAGAATATTGAGAGTTAAGCTTATATCGTTAATGACAAAATTAATGAAGGAAACCAATTGAGGTTTCGTAAGATGCGCCCTTCCTTCGGTCCGATGCCAAAGCCTGAGAGCTTGATTAATTTTATTAAAGACGTTATAAGCTTCGATATTAGACATAAATTTATTATGGCAATTTAATATTGATTTTATCGTATAAGAAAGAATAAATTTTTAAGCTGAAAATTGAGAATGTAAACTGAATTTTATTCTTACGCTTCCAATGCCCGATGAAAACTGATAATTGTTTCCACAAACGCCTTTAATTGAGTCGCAGATAAATAGAGGTATCCAATCTCTGTATGCCAATTAATTGCAATACAATTTAATCTATCTGCAAAGTGTGGAAGAATAATTTTAATTTCGGGTAAATTGAGTGGAAATTTGGTAACCGGAGTGAGACCCAAACCGTCGCACACGAAATTAATTAAGACGGCTACCTGAGATTCTGATAGGTATTTGTGTCCAGTGACTTGGTACCAATACCTAACAGATCTATCAACGTTATTCACTATTATGGCCTGACCTTGATCAGACATACACTAGTTTAACTTTTTAAGTTCGAAGAACCTAAGAAATCGCTGAGATTCCTGAACTTTTTAAAATTTTCCTTCTGAAGGAAACTAAAGAATTAGGAATTGAATGTAAAACTGAAAATGGATTTAAAGGAATGTCTTGGACCTAACAACTTCAACTTTCTCTTTAAAAAAAATGTTAATGGAAAGTGAAAGAATTTTTATGAGGGCAATTTGAACTTATGATTAATAATGCTGAACTTAATTTTTAACAAGCCAACTTACAATTTTTCCGGTGTTGTGGTTCTTCAACCCGGGTTGAGGTGAAGTTGCTGGTTTTCTTCGTAATTTCTTCCTTAACTCTATTTGAGGATTAATGTGCTGAGGTCGTCTACGACAGCACCGAAGAAATTTTTACGGGATCCGGCGATGTCCGATCGTCTCTCCGGTTCCTTTTTATTGAAATGGAGTCTTTTTTTTTTTTTGGGAAAACCTTAATTTTGTTTTGAGTAAGGTACAATTGAAAACTGAAAATATCGGTAAGTATATCAATTAATATCTTATCAAAAATATGTTCCCCATAATTCAACTTTACCAACGCAATGCCCATGCTCTCGCATTCATGTTCCCATTTACCATGCGCTACTATGGCTTAGGGAAGCATGGCCTGGGGTCAGTGAACCCACCCGGCGTGCTAATACCGGCATATAGATTCACCAATCTTCCCCACATACGTGCGAATCACCCGGGGTGTTCTACCCCTGTTTTATTGGAAGTGATTTTGGCACTGTGGGTTTTACTAGGGAATGCTAAAGAAAAAGGAACATGTATTACCTTTTGCAAGACGGCAGCTCTTGGTAAGTCGAAATGTAGGAATTTGGATTGTCTCCGGATAGAATTTGAACTCGCAATTTCACTACTTTGCTAGTGAGGTCAACTTTTTATGATATTTAATTTGATATTTTGACTTTTTGGCTTTTATGAGTAGCTGCCCGCTTTTAACAAGACTAGGCGTATGAGCCTAAGCTACAAATTTCGAAGATCCACGGAAATTCTTGCACGATGTTTCCGGGATTAAATTTTTATGAAGTTCACTTAAAACAGTGAAAAATGAAGATGAACTTTTTTTCTAAGAGATGGTAAAATTTTTCAAAATGAAAATTGAAATTATGAAAATGATGGTAGATTTTTTAATTAAAATTTGGATGAATTTTCAGAAGGCTCTAAGTCATATGAATGCACACTACGGAATGAGTGTTGCTAGCGACTTTACTTAGAGCTGATGAAATGCACTTGGCTGTGGCATGGTCATGGTAAGCGATGTTGCTAAGTTTATGCGGGCGGACGGAGACGGCGCCTTGGTTGCCTCTCGTTCGCTCTCCGGCACAGAGGATACATGGCCCAGTTCATTGTAGTGCTGATGGCGTATGTACTCCCGGGGAGTTTAGCCGCAAGGGAGATGCTGATGTTCCGTTCATAAGAACGGCAACGTGGCGGACTTGGCCGAGTCCACCGCAGTATCCCAGCAGATAGCGGTCTTCAATTATGGTCGACTTGCTGTTTTGGACGGGGCACGAATATTTAGATGATATTCATGCACTATTTTGAGAAGCCAAAGGGCAACTCTTACGAGATTCAGATAGGTGGCGTAGGATTCAAGTTTGCAACCTCGAATTTAGCCATTATTTATGCTGTTTTTATTTTAGGGAATAGCGGCTGGTATTTCCCTACAGGTATAATAGGTAAGTACCTGTACATATCTATTTTGTTTTTGTACGGGAATGGCATATTTTATTTTCCCTTTTAGGTACATATTGATTTATTTTCATACGGGAATGATCTCTATTCCTTCCCTTAAGGTACATACTAGATTTTACTTTTTATTTATTTTATGTATGAAAATGGTTTCTAATCAGAATTTGACAGGGTTTTTGGTGCGTTTGATGAAAGGGGGGTAGGGCTAAGCCTTACCTTGCACCTTGTAAAACGAGTATGGTATTCTCCTCCCCATACATGAGTGGGGTGGGAGGCCATACCTGAGTTTACCACATCCCTTTACCCATATGCATCTATGAAACTCCTTGAAAATGTGGAATTAATTTAAAATTTTATAATTTAATAAATATAAATATGAGGATGTGAAAAATAGTAGGTGTCAGATGGTATCATTTAAATTATTTACGGGGGTGTTCCACCACTCCGGAGGAGGCCCGAGACCTATGAAGAAGGGGGAGGGATACTCAACTGAAACTCCAGTCGAGGCTCTCCAGTATAGCTACAGATGGTAAGAATGCTAATTTTATTTATTTTAATTTTTAAATGCCTAATTTATTTTTAGCTAGAATTCATGCTATATTTTTATGTTTGAGAATTCCAAGAGCAAGTAGCTCGGTGGCTGAGGTCAAGGCTGTGGTAATGTTATCCACGGCCCTAGCTTCGCCACCACGAGCTCCCGACTTCATGAGGGACTACGGAACCACATCGACCGTTGACGGCAAACGGAGCATGTACACGGTCGAATGGTTCTAGGTTCCACAGAGGAAATTCGGTCTGCTCGGGAAATTTTGCCAATTATATTTTTGGTTGCTAATGATGATGAGGAGTGGAGGGAGAAGACTTACTAATTTTGCTTCCCATTTCAGGAGGACAAGCCGGTGTGAAGGTCGGAGGCCTGGAGAATTGGCACCATCCTCCGGTGGCCCTCAGCTTCAACGCCGCTGGACGGGACGGACAAGAGACGAAGAAGGACGTTTGCATAGCTGAGCGTTCCAATTGACAAACGTCCACCGTCCCCGCCATTCCAGTTCAGCAGCAACGACTTGCCCTGAATTTTGAACCAATTGAGGTAAGTTTTTACTTTTATTTAGGTTAATTAGTTTTTATTCATTTTGCAGAAGGATCGTTGGGGATGTGTTGCTGACTCCGTGCCCAGCAACCACATCCAGCCCAAAAAGGACGGAGAGGTGCGGTGGAGAGTGTCCGGGCTACAGAGGAAGGCATGCCACGGACACACACCGCACTATTACCACCAGTCCAGGCCGACCAACGATCCTGAATTTGGGATGCCAATCAGGTAAACTTTTATGATTCTACATTTTATTTTAATTAAGTTTTAGTCTTATTTTGGTTTAGTTTATTTTTCCAATTAGGTTAGTCGGGGAGGTTGGGCGGACGATGGCAAAGTCGTGTTGCAAAGAAACACGGATCGCGTATTTGCTCCACCGTCCACTTCAACTTGAAGGACAAACCCGCAAAAGACAGCTTGAGCTGCAGGTTTGTTCCTCCCAGTCTCCCCTCAATTTATGATTTGTTTTTATTAATTTTTGCCTATTTTGTTGTATGAACCAAAGTCCCTAAATTACGTCGAGCGGGTTCAGGAAACCACGGCTGACGACTAATATGTTTGCCAATTATTTATGATGCAAATTATGTTATCCTAATTTTAAGTATCTTATTTTTAGATTCAGTGATGGAAGATATGAGAATCAACGGACGGTTTGCCAATATAAATGAGAACACTCAACGAACGAAGATGAAAAGGTAAGTTTAAAGTTATAAGTTTATATTAATTAATAAATCAAAAGGAAAAGATAAGTTCAAATTAACTGAAATATTTCCCAACCGACATAAGTTCGAGGGCCACAACTGAATAATAATTATTAATTCATGCTTTTGTTTTGTTTTTCAGATTCCGTCCAACAATTTACAATTTAATGGATTTACAGATAATAATTCTATAACTGATACGCTTACGGATGCCACGGGTGTGGCATCTGAGATTTCCAATTCCAAGTCCAGGATAATAACAGGTAATTCACAATATATAATTTGATATTTTATAATTTATATGTTTGGTCCAATTGACCTCAATAGTTTTAGTTACAATAAACTTAGGAAGAACTCGTAGAGAGGAATCGCGAACACGGTGAAGCCCATAAACAGGAATAAGAATATATAAAAATTATTAGATTTTCTCTCTTTCTTGATTTTAGATTCTTTTTGATGGCACCAACAGGAACCATGGGGACAATCCCCTCGTATTGCTCTTATTCCTTTCGGAGTCTCCATGTTCCTCGATTCCTTTTTAGTCATTTTTCTTCCGATTTTCCAGAAGGGAAAATGGAAAAAGAAATTTAAGATTCTGAAGGCTTTTGGAAGAATTGGTGACGGAGACCCTCTCTTCTTGGCGGCGTGATTGTTTCTGCCTTGGCACGCTCGCCTCTGCTCCTTCCTCGCTTCGTCTCCTGTCGCCTCGGGAAGCATCCTTTAATTCCTTTCGTGGCTCATAGACGCTGTGTGGTGAAGGGCTGCGAGTTGTATATTCTTTTATTTATCTTCTTCCATGGATCTTCCTCACTCTCTGTCAGATGGCCGATGCTGTCTGGAGAATTTAAGGAGGATCTGTGGGAGGAAAGGTTGTGAACTCGATTCCTTCCTCAATAATGTTATGGAAATTAATGTGACTTGAGAATCATATAAAGTTGTAAAGTGTATGTAAAACTAGTATAGAACTTAATCATTTTGTGTAATCATTTTTGGCAAAGTTTAAAGAAGTAAAATATTGTTAAAAATGGAAATATTTAGAAATTTGTTAATTTTTGTAAGTGTAACATATTTCTTTAAATGTTATTTCAAACTTAAGCAATATTTCTCCGTTGGTTTATTTGAGCTGCCTGTTATGTCATCAGTTTTAGATTTTTACCGTGCATATGATGCATATATACAACAAATTTGTTTTTCAGTCGGCGCTAAGCTCAAAGAACTGTTAAATTATTTTTTAGGTAATACTTTTTGATAATACAGGAAACTATACGTTTTTAACACAGGGTCATTGGCGGGAAAATAATTATTTGTTTAAATCTTTTGGGAAACTTTAGCTAAATTTGAATTGTGCATTGTGTAGATTCTTTAAGTGATGAAATTAAAGTATTTTAATTCACTATTTTAAATTGAATATTCTAGCTGCAGTTTGTTTAATAAAATTATAGAAGTACTTCAAAAAAATTTTGTGATCAAAAAATTACATTATAGCGAATTCAAGAAACGTAATTCATTTTTTGTGTGTGGCTAATGCATTTTACAAACTAGGTCACATTTTAGTAATTTTAATAAAAACGCCACCTGATAAAATTTATGTTTTGTGACTGCATTACTTTAACTATAAGTGACGTGCTGTAGCAGGTGCCTATGTGCCTATTTCAAAACTAGAGTTCAAGTCAATTGCTAAATAATAATTGTTTATTGCATGATTTCTGAACAGATTGTTTTTTGTAACTTTTATGTCATTCAGTAAAAGTTTGTGTAGTAGCTTCAACAAAGGATGCAGTAATGAAGTGCTTCATAAACCTACTAGCATGTTATCGTTATGCTTATGATGTAAATTGCAAGACTTACTGTGGGGGAGTAAGATACAGACAATTAATTCATACAAGCAAACTTATAAAATATTTAATTGTCACATAATAACATTTATGGGCAGTTAATTGTATATGGCACGACAAAAAACTTGTAAAAAAGCTTTTGCCAACTTAACATAAATAGGTTTCTATATATCTACAAAATTCAATACTCTACATTTGCAATTACTAACACCATTGTTGGTTAGTTGTGCACAAAAACTGTGCAGAATAAAAATGATTAATACGGAATTAAAGAAGTTACATGAATTTTTTTTATTTACACATGCCTAAATGATGCTCGAAATACGTTAACTTCAACGCGATCTGGCATAAGATTCCAAATTGTGCACTGCATGACCACCATAGATCAATATTGTATTTTGGTTTTTGTAAAATCCGTACGAAAAATAAAATGTTTGAATCAAAATACCTGCAAATCCAAATATTAGTATTCATGATTAATCAATTATCTCTGCATTCAATCTTTGAACTAAGGAACAAAAATAATTTTTCTAAATTCAGATATCCGCAAGTATCCTCTACAATTACTGATAAGAAGATGTCTGTGTTTTCTGATCTAACTTGTGTGCATAACCGATTATAGAAATCCTTATCCGATACGAACTACGTTCAGATTAAAAGGCCTGCCAACTCAATCCGTTATCCTAAATCCTAATCATTCAATCCATCAAATTTTATGTATTTCTAAACGCTAAATAAATTGGTCTCTAATATTTGACACAAGTTCGATTAATTAACTTTTTAATGATTTTACTTTGAAAACTAAACTACGATTCGTTTTAAAAAACATTAAATTCTTACTGGGTCCATTAGAAACTAAATTTGGTCCTTAAATTACATACAATCAATATTATTTGGTCACATGTTACCGTTTTACACTATTAATTGCACACATGCGGACAAATACCTAATTTGCGAGAAAAAAATTAAGATAATCTTAAAGGTCATATTTCGAGTAAAGAATAAACGCTTAATTATTTTAATTATTTTGCCTTGAATACCTTTATATCTTTTTTCGATTTTTTGTTATTTAGATGCATATACATACGCTCACATCACAATGTATTTACCACTTTTTCCTTTAGCATCACCAGGAATGTGGAATTCAGAACTTTGGAAGGTATCAATATAAGCACGAGTTAAATTATTTGAACGGCGTTGAAACGCAACGCAGCAGTACTAAAAAATCGTCCTAAATTGATGGTATTATTGGGGTCGGTGTTAGTAGACCTAATCACGTATTGATGTCATGTCTTGTTGAAGATAAACGTTAATGCAAGGTTAAAGTAATGGCTCAGGGGTGAGTGGGTGGACTCAAAAAAGTGAATTAATTTGGATGACATCATTTGTGGAAGATTCCTAACACAACTGAATTCCAAAACTTTTTAAATACACTTTTTGAAGTTAACATTGGACCAGAAAAAATCTGAAACTTTGTCACATTCAAATATTGTTGAGAAATGAATAAAAAGTAAACACCTATGTGAGCAGTAGTCGCACCCTGCCTGATAAATTTGTTTTCAAAACTTTGCAGCTAACTGTGAAAGTCAGTGTAACCCGTTGTTTGAATTTAACACATGTTGGTCTTGATATAGATTGGTCGAAATGGAAATGGGAGTCAGATTTTGAAGCGAAGGAAAACCATCCACTTTCGCGTACAGTTCTCACTGAGAAATAAATAAAATATAGTGTGGGAATAATAGCTGATCTTGACATAGGATTGAATAATTCTTCTCAAATCTGGTTGTGACACTTAAAACGAGGGAATCTTTTCGTGCGGTATCGAACGAACAATGTTGTGAATTCAGAGGTATGTAGGCCGAATTGCAAAAAGTGGTGATTATTGCCTCCGTATACTTCCATATATCTGCTTTTACTCTTAACGTCGTCGCTTAAAGTGGTCAAAAATGTGAACCTATTAAAATAGAATGTGTCTGCAGGTGCAAATGTAATAAAATTACTAATTTCTAATGTCCAGTAAATTACGCAACGGTTTAATTGTTGTACAGAATTCAAATTTATAAAAATCTTAGATACTTATTTACTATACATTATTTTATACTCGTTCAGTAATGTTGGGTAACTGCTTCCTACCCATGGATTTTCCAGCTTTAAATGGATACCAGAGGCAGACGATAATTTCATTGTAGCTTTAAAATCAGAGGAATTTAACTGCAAAACCGCTACTTGTACTTCATTGTTTTTGACATTGAAGGAAACATCCTGTTGCCAGAAACTAATGTTTCGGACGAGATAATTTAGAGGCGGGTTGAATTTATATAGGTGATTTTGTCTCATTTTGTATGGACTAAAATCAAAACGGAAAACAACAATGAAAAAAATTGTAAATAATGAAATACACACATTTTTATTGTATACATAGTCCTTAAAATGACTTTGGAATTTTGATAGTGTCATATCTAAATACATACTGAGAAAAAGTTAAAAATTAGTATTTAAGTTTTTTGGATGTACATATTTGGGTAACTGAAGTGGACAAGTGGACTGCTCAAGGAATACTAGGCAGCTTTGATTTTTATAACAATAAAGTCGGGTGCATCGCGTCATGGCGTTTAATGGTGAAGGTAATCATTAAATTCACTACTTTAGGTGGAAAAATCATGGTGTAGTTGGGTGAATAAGAATGCAGAAATATTTGTTTCAATATTTTGAATGCAAACTTTAAAAATATTAGCGATTTAAAAAATCGTGAGCTATATATTTTGTAAATTGCTAATGGAATTCACAAACTAAATCTTGTTTTAGTAATTTTAATTGCAACGCCGCTTAACATTAGTTATGTTTTATAAAACTAAAGCGAAGCATAGAATGAATTTCTGTAGTGAATAGTTATGTAACTTTAAAATTCTTTTAATTCATAAGCTTTTAAATCCAGCGTAAAAAATAATTGTTTAGTGATAACCAAAATTGGTAAATTTTCACTGCATTAAATCTCTGAAATACTGATCCAAAATAATTTTCTAACTTTTACCAAGCTCCAAGCTACATTAAGATGGAAAGGCAAACCAATTCTATCTGTTATCTAAATAATCCGATCGATTCGATGCGTAGGATTCGATGTTTAACAGAAATGTTTAACATTCATAACATAAACTTAAAAAATTCATAGTTCAGTAGTTCTTGCTGTAATGTTTATTGCAACCTAGACGCCGCATTGGGTACATATTTTTTGCCTAATTAGGCCTAATTGATCGAATGTAATTTTCTTGCAATTTGGTAAAGTTTTACGCAAGATCAAAGCGTAACGTAACGAGTTTTTAGGGTGTTCTGTAATACTTGAATATACATTACATATGTATATGTCTGGTGAATGTTTTCAGAATTCATCACCAGAATTAACCTTTCATATTTGACTCACAGGTTTTCCTAAAAAATAATAACAAATAGCGTTAAATTGTATTTAATGTATTTAATGTGATTGACCAATTCAATAAACAAGAAACTTAATTAAGTACGTGTTTTGCCTAGATTTTACTTTTTGAATTCTCATGACAGAATTTTACAAATATGTACTTTTGGTTACGCTAATTTCTACTAATTATTTAGAAATAAGATGTTACATTGTAGCGCTAGTATAGAATGTTGTAATAATGTCGAAAGCCTACTTTGAAAAGCTTGGTGTGCGGACAATTTCCATCTGGACATTTTTCTCCTGGACTTTCTATTTCCGGACGTTTTTTCTCGTTGGCCTTGTGTTTTGCTTGGCGTCACTTTTGCACTATTTAAATCCCAATTTTCAGTCAAAACACAAACTTGGCACAAAGCTTTTAAACGCAAAAAAGTTGAGTTTCGTTTTAAAAACCAATTGTAAAATTTTGAAAATTATATTATAAAAAAAACTAGTCACGACGTGCATTTTTTAAATTTTGAAATCACTAAAAGTTTTTTAATGTTGCTAGATGTTTTAATATAAAAATAAACTACTTTTTATAAAAGTTTTACAATAAGCCCGCGCCTGGCCCCTAACAGAGCTCGGCTTTGGTTTTTTTACCCACTTTGAACCATCGGTCTCACCAGGCCTGGAAACACTACTTTGACTCTATGTTGCATTTACATTATCATTTATAAATAACTTTTTCATAACATAAAGAAATGTTAAGAAATACATTACAAGCAGCTATTCCTTATATCGGTCCTTGCATATTTAGTAAATTTTAACATTGATTCAATAGCTAGCCTACTAAATATTTTAAATGTAATCCTCTTAGCTGCTTTCCCTCAATATACGTTTTTACGTTGAACAAAAATTCAATAAAACGTAGACCAAGAAGGCAATTTGTGTACCGCCACTCATTTATTGTCACAGTGCTTTGCAAGTATTACCATTAAATGACATAAAGTTTTCTTTAATAGTGTTGGTGAAAATGAAGTGAGGTTATTAGCGTTTACAGCAAGAGGCAACTGTGTTTTCTTTGCAATTCTCCTTAAAAGCAAAACCGACCCCATTCATTGCTATTGTTCAGAGATTAAACAGTCTGGCTACCAACAAAAATTAAAACAAAGTGAATTTGCTTCTACGACATCTTGACTGACGATATATCGCTTCACACAATCCTAAGAAATTAATCATTAGATACTTGCTAAGTAAATATGCAATCAACATCCAACGTATTGTAATTACTAGTTAAGTGATTCATTTTGTGTGCTAAGAATATTGCTTGCAATAACTGGGCTGTTCATACAGTTTTGCAATTATTTAGTACACCATTTTCGTAACGTAAATTAATTTAGTATTGAACCACATGTTGTACTAGGTAAAATGTTGAACCACATTTAATTGTTAAAGTTAAAATTGTGCATCAGTTATAATTTTATATTGAATGTGATTTTGACCTAGTAGAATAAGACATAGAAAAGGATTAAATTTACATAAATCGACAGGAAAGTAAGAGTATATATTGTGAGGACTTGTACCTTCCGGTTTAAAATTTTTTGAAGCATTCATTACAAAAACAGTATGTACCCTTACAGCATTAAATAAATTTGAAAATTAAAATTACTGCGTGCAAGCATTTCTCATTGTGATGCCAGTTTAAAATCACAGATAATAGATCAATTCAGTGAGATTCGAAATAAAAAAAGTGTTCAACGCCATTTAATTTAAAATTCATATGTAAAATCGCCATGCTGACGAGCTCAGTCATACACACGTAAGTTGGTTTTCGACAAGAGTGGCAGACACATTAAGAGGCATTAATTATTCCAAATACAAATATTTTAACTAAAACTTTACTTTAAACTAAAGTTAAAGTGTGGCTCTCTACATGTGTGGCAAGCTATACCATCAAACGCTTACTTGGCTCTGTGGTAGTACGGGGTGAGCTAGTCACATGGGGGTCTGTGTTGGGAGACCAGATCTTAAGCGATTTGAAACGCCTGACCCCTCAAAAACTAAAACATTTTTTAAACATTTTTTAAACATTTTCAAACTTTCTGTTGCTCCTTTGCTGTTGAATTATTGGCGACATTTTGTCCGTCAAATAACATTCAGAATAGTACGGCATTTAACTTGTGTTTATAGCATTGGTCATTTTGTCGTAGTTTTACCATGGGTATTATTATAATGCTAAGTCATATATACATTGATACAAACACATTCATATTAGCTACTTAATGGTCGTATAGATCGTGGCGAATTCATCTTCATTATGACTGGCACTAGAAACACATACCAATACCAGGACGATTTTACTCGTCAAATAAAAGCTCAGTTTTAAAGCCGTTTAATAATAGTAAAAACATTTGACGAATAGGCAGATTTCGGTAATGAACTACCTAAAGTAAGTTGTTTTAATTATATCACTCACTATTATCAAAGAATGTGACAGGGATTTTGACACAGGAAGCATTGAAATACGTCCTGCACCAAACTAGAGCCTAGCCAGTAGCTATAATTAGACATGAGTTTTCTTTTTATACAGCTGGTGTACATAAGTCTTTGCGATTCAGTTAGTTAGTCATAACACGCGAAATTGCGAAGACTTATGTACACTAGCTGTACGTTCCATTACATAAAATTCTTATCAAAATTGCTACAGTTGCTTTACGACAAGAAATCAAAACTAAAGGTTTTATTTATAGGACTTCATCAATCATCGTAACACCTATTATAAGTATTAAAATTATTTTTTCGAAAATTACTGAAACTTGAATTTAGACTTTCGTTCGGTCCGGGTCGGGGCGGGAAATTGCATTTCCCGTCCCGACCCGAACACATTTGTTTCCCGCCCCGAGTTTCGGGGAACGGGAAAGGCTCTTTCCCGACCCGTTCCCGCCCCGGACCGTTCCCGACCCGGACCGCCGGGAAATTTCCCGAAAATTTTCGCATTTGAAATTAGAAAGAAAATTGTTTAAGCGCATTAAAATTTTGAAAAATTAGGATGTCTACACTTTTGCTCTAAAAACTAAAAATCATATTTTAATTTTTTAGTTTTCAGACAACATTTAGATATTCGAACTTTGCATGCTTAAATTACTTATCGTTAGTCTGGTAACACTTAGGAACTATAAGCACTTTATGTCCGTTTTCATTTGACAAAAATTAAAATCAAATTTTCCTAAATGGAATTTCAAATAGGTATTTGTATTTTAAAATATCAGAAAAAAATGCATCCTTAAGATACACGAGCAACAGAATAAAGTAGACAACACGACGAAAAAATTCATTTTTTAGGCGTTTAAGCTCAGCATCCAAACAAGAAACATCCATACCCTAAATCTAGTAAGTATTTTGAATTTTGAGTTTTGACAGTGTGGTATTTAAACGCCAAAAAACGGGTTCCTAATATAATTTAACTGTTCAGAATGATGTAAATTTTCCTAAACCGGGCATCTCTAATTAGCTATATAAAAATAATACTACGATTAAATATATCCTGCATAATTCATATTATCTCGTTTGAAAACTAAAAAATCACACCACGGCAGTTGCTTTGTAGGAAGCTACTAAACAATTTGTTATGTACAAGTGCAAACATTCTTTTAACATGAGGTCAACGGTCAACACATTACACATAACTCCTAGTTGTATAACTTATTGACTTGATTATTGTGATCACTTAGGAAGCTCATGCCGAGAGTTACAAAAAAAAACGCTTGCTAAAATCCAAAATTTATTATAGATAGTATAGGGTTTCACCGCAATGTAAGATTCAACCTAAGCATAGTGTTCAGAAACAAGAGTACGATGCTTTTGATATTTTGTTATTTTACTGTAAAGCAATTGTAATAAAGTTTGAGCTCGTAACAATTTAAAAATAAAGGAGAATCAAGATTTCATATAATTTCAGTTAAATTGCAAGCAAGTTGAGGAGTAATACTAAACTAACTAATTTACTTATCGCCTTAATGCAAATTAAAATATACTAAATGAAAATACAACAACATATTGAACCAAGATACTAACAAATTGAAACACTGGATTTCAAAATGAATACTTTGACTTGAAAATTATGCACTAAAACAACGAAAAAATTGTTTAAATAAACGTTTCTCAAAGATTAATTGTTCAAGTTAAACGCCACGCTGCTTCAAATGACCTAGAATCTAGACATGGTCGACTTCGGGAAATTTCCCGCCGGTCCGGGTCGGGTCGGGAAACGGGAAAACCAATTTCCCGCCCCGTTCCCGGACCGCCCCGATCAGTTCGGGGAAAGAAAAAGCCTTTCCCGGACCGTTCCCGACCCGGACCGATCGGTCCGGGAACGGGAATTCCCGTTCCCGAACGACAGTCTACTTGAATTCAATGACACATGGGAATTTGTTTAGGCTTGTAACTTTACAAATGTACATAGTTTAGATTTTTATTTACTTAAAAATAAACCAATTTTACATTAATTGCTATGCTTTCGGATACCGGTTACAATGTTAAATTTATTATTCTAAAATTTCTTAAGATCAATGTTAATGGAAACATTGCCAGTCTTGTTTTAGCGTTTATTTTTCAAAGTCAACAAGTACTTTAGTTGACCGGTTTCTTTCTTAAAGAATACGTACTGTCAAATAAATAATATTATGTGGCATCATTTTTATATTATACCGCAATGTATTTAGATATTTTATTTTTCAGTTTTCTTGTAAAGATTTGAATAAAATATTTATTGGCATTAGACTTCCATTTTTGTTGGCAGCAACAATGAATGTGCTCTACAGTCAATTCGTGTCAATAAGGTAACGTAATAAAACTGTTTTGAGTACTTAAGTTTATGCTGTTACAAATATTCAACCCATTTCATATTAATTGAACTGTCGCAAGGAATATTTTATTTTCCATTTGAGAATAATACCTTTTCCTTTTAACTGTACGCCACATTTAGGCATCTTTTCTCGTAAAAGTTGTGTTCCATTTTTTTATTAAACTTGTAAATTTTCGTAATGCTGAGAATATATGTCCATGAACTGTCAAAATCTGGACACCAAAATCAATTACAATATTTAAAAATGGCGCTATAATTTGCACATATTGCTAGAATTAGAATGTAAAAAACCTTATAATAATCAAGTAATGCAAATTACATGATCCGTTGTAATACTTTCTAATTCTAGCAGCAGTGGTTTGTATTGAACGAAATGAAATTTAAAATTTTGACAAGATTAAAAAAATAAAAAGTTGCTTACTTGTTTCTAACTGGAAGGAGAATCCTTGTACAACTGTCATGATTCATTGAGGAAAATACTACTGCAAATGGATTCCACATAACATTAGGCTTATAAAAGAATGCAAAACCGTGTTCACAACCAAGTTACCTACTATTTAATCAAGTTATTTCTGATGAGTTTGCCCTATCATACGTTAGTTTGATTATTATGTATGGAAAAAGATTAAGGAACCATAAGTATGACTATATCTTATCTTAAGTGTGACAAATGACTTAAAACCATCTTATTTTAAAAGCCTATACAGCTAAAAATATTCTAGTAAATTAAATACCACTTTAATTATATTTCTTTTAGTTTTCAACTCGTGTTGATGAAAATTTCCAACGCCTTAAAAGTTGTAAATACCTGTTAAATTAAAAACAAAAGTTTAAAATGTTTTTTGGTTTCTTGACTGAGCAAATTGTTTTCAGAATTAGAAGCTTAGAACCTCTAGGCCATCACACATTCATTGAAAGCATTGTTTTCTAATTATTAAAGGCAACAGCTCAACTTTAACATTCAGCCATAGAAATTGATGACCTTCATTTCTTCAAAGACACAGATGCGCAGCGTGAAATTAGTATTTTCGAAATACAGTTTCTGTACGGCGTCGAAAACTTTCAAGATTGCTGAATTTATTTTATACACTTAAACATGCCTTTATCTTTTACTCGGAGGTTTGACCTTTACTATCCACAAAACGATATGATGCAATAATTATAGGTACTAATTTTCACCTATGTTAATGCATTTCAATTTAAATTTAAATTTTTCAATAAAATGTATAGAGTCTCAAAAGTCCGTGAAGTCGTATACGATTGTGACGAAACGATTAGAGTCATTTTGTATGGCAATCAATAATCGCATAACATACTCGAAAGACGTTTGAAAAAGATGTTTTAATGCTTCCAATTTTAAAAACAACATAAACCATATATTGGTATTTGTTACATTTATACGCCGTTGTAAATACATTTTCAATTAATACAACGGAAAATTACAAAGTTGTCTTGTGTGTCAAAGAGCTTACAGAAATATAAGATAGGCATGAATTATACAGCAAAACGAAATAAATATTTGGAAAACGAAACAAACCAGGATAAAACGCAAAATTAAATCTTTTAAAAATGTTTGTGTGCTTTCAAACTGTGAGAATGGTGTTTAAACGTTGGACTTGACATGCTCCATAAAATAATTTTATGGACCTTTTATTTTAAAACTAGACTGCCTACAAACCTGCATACTATTTGTTGAGAAAATGCTACAATGCCGCATAATCTTCAAGTTTTTAATAGAATATCTGTAAACTCAATTCTCCAATTACGCAGTTAATAACAAATTGTTCCTTTTGTCATCGTTTTGCTCTGAAACTTGCACAAATGCAGGCGCAATGCGTTGGTACCACGGTGGAAGGAGGACAAAGTATCATCCAGTGCAAGCCAATCGGTCCCTAACGAGCCCTTAAAAAAAATTGACCGAGGGTCCCTTTTTCTTGAAAAAACTACCTCAATTTGAGCCAGCCTGAGCCCAGAGGAGGGAAATCGTTCAACACCGTTCTTTTTATCTACTTTACCCCCTCCGGTCCCGCTTCCTTTTTTGAGGGAAAATTTTTTCCACCTCATTGAGCTTTTACCTCAATCTCCCCCAATCTGAGCCAACCCCCTAGGTACTGGAAGTAAATTCTACCTACCTACAAAAAATGTTCAATACTAATACTAATATGACTAATACTAATATACTACTTGGCGTAACACCATAAAAATGAAAATAAATCAATAAATGCATAAATAATATATAATACACACAAACACCAAAGGACATTTTATTTTTAATTTTTTATTATTATTAGGTTTTTGTGTTTCTAGTTACAATTATTAACAATTTAAAACTTTTAATAGAAAAAAAGATTTAATTAATAATAACTTAAAATTAAAATTATTAATTAAAAATTAAACTTAACTTAATTCTGCATAATCTCACTCAATATTTACCAACGGTCAACGGAATTACAATAAAATAAAAATATTAAATAAAATCACATTATTTACTCTGGCTCATCCTCGTCAAGAAGTAGTTTTTTGTGTGACAATAATTTTTCTTTGCCTTTTTTTCGCTTTACACCTTGTTTATACACAACATTTGACATCTCTGTCTCTGAATCAGACTCAGACGGCTCAGATCCAGAACCAAAACTAAAATCAGAAAAATCAGAACCAGAGTCTAAGGATCCTTGTTAACAATGACACATTAACTTTATTTAAAAATGCAAATGATTCAAAATAATTAAAATTGCGCAGATAAAAATAAACATGATTAGTAAATAATTGTTGATTAATTCAAATTCCACGTTTAATTGTATTTTATAAAAAATGAAAAGGATTTAGTGTTAGTGTGTGGGCTTTGGTGTTTGCTCAAGCTTTAGCTTTAGCAACTTTGGCGGTGGTTTAATTAATGGTGGGAATTCGTGATTAAACGTTCGCCCAAAATGCGAATTTTTAATATTTAAAATAATTTAAATTACATGCTGCTCAAACAACTAAATAATACCCACAGTAATTAATACATGTGTCAAATGTAACAACATCCAGAAAGAGTCGACTCTTCATCTGGTGCTCCGTCTCCGTGGTGAGGTGTAGAGTAGAGTTTAGTAAAGACTCACATTTATCGACATTTAATTATTGCAATTTTTATCCCGCTCGGGCTCAGTTTCACCAAAAACAGTTATTTTAATTTTCTTGTAATTAAATTCAAGAGAAGTTTTATAGTTGAAATTACAAATTTTATTCTCAAGCCCATAATAAATCAACTTAACTTCATGTATATATAAAGATACAGTACATACATTACTACTGTAGCACAGTAGCCATCAGCCAGAAAACTTATACTTAATTCACTGTGACACCACTAACACCGACACCTGACACCGTCCCCGCCATTGCCGCCACAGTCCGCCACACCACAACACAGGGTATAGGTATCAGCAGTATATTAATTCAGAAAACTTATACTTAATTCACTGTGACACCACTGACACCGACACCTGACACCGTCCCCGCCACTGCCGCCACAGTCCGCCACACCACAACACAGGGAATAGGTATCAGTATATTAATTAATTAATTAACTAATATTAAACAAATATTACTATTACTATTATTACTAGTAATCATCACTCACTCGTACCGCTGACTATTACTTTTATCTTATATCCCGTGTCAGAATAGTGCCAGCTACGGTGTCGGTGTGTGATCAGTGTGATTCATATATTATTACTATCGTATACAATAATACAATATATTCATATTTCATCATACTTTTACATTACACAGTATCTCTGATATTTTTTTTATGACAGTATGAGTCCAAAACAACCTTTACGACATATCGATCACTCTTACACTTTTGGGCTCAAATACTCCACTACGGATATCAAATTTCAGGACTCTAAAAGCTCTATGAGCTTTTTGCGCTTTTTGAGCATCGATGAGCTTCGAGAAAAAAAAATGAGCCCGCGCGTGCCTGCTATGTTTTCGATTTTACTGACCGGAGCTTCGGTCAGTGCGATCGGTCCTACCGGTCACCGGCTCCGTGTCTTACACTGGTATCATCCTTGAAAATGATTGGGCGTACAACTTATTAAATTTTGCCCCCCCCCCCCTCACTCTCCCCAGAATGTTTCAAATTTAATGTTATCAAATTTTTCATTTTAAAAATAAAAGTGTCTATACACAAAGCAGCAATAGTAGTATCGGCAATACAAAAGGATCCGACAATATAAGTGCATAAACGCAAGACTCCACAGTATCCTGTTTTAAGAATTCTTAAAAATTACAATATAATAAAGCTATGAAATGAAAAACCATAAGCACGGCTCTTTTCCAAAATCTTGCTCCTTTGCCAAAATTTTTAAATAGTTTAAAAAATTTAAATTATTATGCGTATAGTAGATTGCTTACATATTACATGATCATATTTTTTGTAAAATTAGGTTAGAATCAATTTAAGCACCGTGACATTGTAGTAAATACTGTCTTATAAAATCACATTGTACATGTATGCAATAAATATGCGACTGAATACTTTTTACTTTCTATTTTCTCTAAACATATGGGCGTTGGTTGCAAAGCAGTTAGATGAATACAGAACGGCGCTTAAATTTGTAATTGCTGCTTCGATCAGATTTTCGTGAAACTGATATTATTCAAGGAATACTAACAGAATAATTCGGTAAATAACTTTTGACATCTAACCGTCAGCAGTTTTGAATTATCCTGAAAGAAAAAAAATTTAAATTCTCGACGATATAATAAAATAAAAATCTTGTACTTTATTTGTAACTGCTTGAAGCCTCATTTTATTACTTGTGCTTTAGATACGTACACATTGCTCATTATTTAACTGGGCACTGCTGCAGTTCAGAACATACTTGTATTACATTTATTTTCTGTCGTTTTAAGATATTAAGGGATAGCATTCCATGATGCATTAGTAACATGTTAATGTGCTCGCTGTTTAGATATTGTATCATTGTATTCAATTCAAAAAGTGTTCACTTCTTTTTTTGTGTAGAAAAAATAAGATTGCCTGCAGAAATTTTCGCGTGTTTGTACTGTGGGATAGAAGTAATAATTGCATGGGTAGATCATACTCCCGCAAGAATTACGCCTCCCACCTTGGTAATCAATAAAAGTTTTTGTAATCTCAGAAGCCAACTAAAAAATTTGGTTTACGATTTTCCTTCTGAAAGTTTTCCTCCTAGTATCAAAGTCACATCACTAACTGGCCAACCTTTCGAGACACTCTATGCATTCGCATAAAATCTTAAAAATATCACAAATTGTTTTGTCGTCTATGTTTTTATTTTGAAGAACTTATTGGTCTAAAGCAAAAACTGGCGTAACTTTTCCTGAAGTTAGTAAAAGCTTTACTGTGGGTATTTTTTTCTGAAGTAAAGCACCTAATGAATGAATTTATTTTTTGTTTTTCTAACGCTGAAATTTTGAAAGTCCCAACGGAGTTTACACGTACCAGTAAAAGTTTTTAAGCGGTACAAAATAATAAAATTACCTTACTGAAAAAAAGAAAATACGTAATAAACATCGATGACAATGGAAATATATATTGAGTCGAAATGGATGAAAGGGAAATGACATTTAGACAGTTAATTATGTCGCGTGTCACTAGGTTTATGGATTAAATATATTTCACACTTTTACTCTAATAGAACCTGAGATAGGACTCAACATTACAAATTACAGCCGTCTGTCAACGTCATTAATCGAGATCAATAGTATTAAATATACATATAGAGAGTATACATGCACCGTCCGACCGTCTCTATACCATTTTGTGAAATATCTACAAATATAATTATGTGTTCATAAAATATAGACTACTACTAACACCAACCTGTCTACCTATTTTGTCTTGCCTTAAAAATATTGTTTACTCCCAAGCTTGAGAATAACGTCGGAACTTATAGGAGATTTGTTACCGGTAGGAAATTGTAGGTGCGTACAAGAATATTACTTCACTTTTCCTACAAGAATCTGTACTTGCATGAACTTGTAGGAGCAGATATGATAATATTTTACATTTCCTACAACCATCTGTACTTGCAAGAACTTGTAGGAGCCTTAGTCACTTTTCCTACCAACCCAATAATGAGCATGCGCGTTGGAGTTGTCCTACACGAGGACCATGGAAAAGAGAACGCAATGAGTGATTAGGGAGCGGTAGCGTTCAAATTAGCCGACAGCCGTACCAGCTACTACTACTGACCGACAGTCTGGCTTGACGGCTTTATCAGTAAAACACATTGAAATGTACACTACCGTAGGTACCAGCACGAACTCTCCTGTATGTGCTGATTTTAACTTTTGATCTGCCGACGTCTGCTGCCGGTCACTACCGTGCTCTGTGGTGTATTTTTAATACGTATTTATTCTATTTAGGTTAAGTTAGGTCTAATAGGTTAAGTTGCAGTTAAAGTTGAACCAGCCTAATTTTGTTGCTGAATTCACCTTTGTAAACGAGTAATTTTGTGTTTTTGTTACCCAGTATGTTAGGTATTTGTGACAGACTGAAAGCAAAGTGAGTTGCATTTTAAAGTTTTTTGGAACATTTCAGATTAAAAAGTAGAATTACGATAATAAAAGCGTAATTTTATAAAATTTTCGAAATCAAACAAGATTCCAACATTAACCTTGCTTTGACTATCTGACGTCGTAGATGGCTAAATTACGTCACCGAGTTAACTCCAAGTTCCCTCGTCTTTTCGACACTCACTACAGTTAAGTTTGCATTTTTGTTGCAAAGCTTAACTGTAGTCAAAGTCACTAGTCAAATCAAGGTTGAAATTCAAAATACTTTTTTACGCATTTATTATTGTTAGTAAACTTCCTTCAGATCACTCGCTTTGAGTAAATCAGTCACAAATATTTAATACTACTTCAGAATTTTAGTTATCATGTATCACTACTGTATTTGTTTAGGTGGTGGTACGACAGTTAACATTCCAGTTATAATATTATTCAGTTTAGATGGGTTCTGTGAATACCAATTACTATTTCAAGTGCGTGCTATTGTGTGAGTGGCTAGTGATACTAATAAAATCAAAAATTGGAGGATCACCAATGCTATTTTGCCTTCATTTGACAATTACTTGTACCCTTAGGTAAAGTGAGCAAGTTGGAATGTTTGTGCAACTTTGGACGAATTTCAATTTTTATACGATACTTGATAATTATTCTAATAAATAACTTAAAAATAATTTTCACATTAACTGTTTTATTTTAGCATCAAAATCACGATAAGAATGCTGGCATGAATATAGTAGGAACCAGTAGGAAATATTGTAGGAACTCGTAGGGGAGCGTATGAAATATTCACTTTTGGTCATACAAGCTCCGACAAGATTTTACAGTCGCGTGTCTGTAAGAACTTGTAGGAGCTTGGGGGAAAAGTTTGTCGGAGAAGTCACGCTTTTCAGACAACTTTTCCTGTAGGGAAGCTCATGTAGGTTCTTATACTTTACTTAAGCTTGGGCTTACCCATGCAAAGACATTTTGCTGTGAAATACCATGCAAAGGGATATAAAAATAAATAATTTTGTAAAAATTCATCTGTTTTAAAAGTAGTATTTCTATTTTTGTTGAAGCGTTGGAGTAGGTAGTCTTGCAATGCAATTTTAAATGTGTCTATGTAAATTTAAATTCAAGTGCAAAATTGCAACTACTGCATGGTACCAACTAAAGTTGTTAAACAGTTGGAAGGGCTAGGCCAGTGGCCGTTTATATATTACGTTAGCACAATAATGGCTAAACTGTAAATGCATTAAGCCATCGATTTTTCATTCCGATTGAGTTAAATAGAACCTTTTAATAAAATACCTATCCATATTTTGGCATAATACTAATTTAAATAATTTGTGAAAAGCTCCTTAGACGATTTTAGAAAATTGGTAAATATCTCTTTTGATAAATAGGTGCGAATTTCATATCATGTTTATATATCTCATGAAATATTCCAACGTCGTTTAATTGTATACACACTATAAATAGCTAATGATTCACTACGAGAAATTTAATCTGCGTTCTTCTGAGTGACTGCAGTTCAAAGTTAGAATAGAATATGGTACAAGATTGTAATTCCGATAGATATTTATTCAGAGTACGGAAAAATCTGCAAACAGAAAAACTGAAAAACAATCATGAAATAGTGTTTAACTGTAAACCTACTTTTGTAATGTTGAAAATTTCAATACATTTCCCAAATGAATTTCAGGCTGGTACTCACACTGGTAGGTGATAACAAGACACAAAAAGAATATATTCCAGCTTTTTGTAGTGCACAGTACCTCCATTGCAGAATGCAAATTGAAACCAAAAAACAATATGCTACGCATTCTACACACATTCAATCATAATTTAATTTTGCCGCTGCCAGCTTTATGTACTAGATGAAAGTTAAACAAGTGCCAAGCATGGCGATCCAACATATCATTCATAACGAACGACCACTATCATCACCAGCAATAATAGCAACAACAACCACACTTTAATGAATTACACACTCGCCGGTTCCCACATGAAAATAAATTACTATACAGTTATTACACTCCCTAAGCTATGGTGATAAATATAATATTTTGTTTTATTAAATAAAAAAAAATTATGCTGCGTATACGTCTTGTCCAAAATCGGTATGCACTTAAATTGTATTACTTGTATATTACCTTTACGTATCATAAAACTTGTGCCATAACCAGAGTTAAAAAGTACTAATTTTCATATAACTTGAATTAGGGTTCAATAATTCTTGTTTTGAGATTTTCGAAAATAATATTTATGACACTATCATGGTTTGAGAATCATATAAATATGCAAAGTGTATGTAAATATAATTATCATAAAAATAAACCTAATCATTTCGTGTTAACATTTTCGGCAATATTTTAGGAAGTAAAATATTAATATTAAGATTTAAGAGGGAAATAGTTGTTGCTTTTTTAGATGCTAAGCAAGCATCTATTGGTCTGGTGTCTGGTGTCTGTCTGTCTGTCCGTCTGTCACAATGTCAGTTGGTCGCACGCTACAGGTCGCATTTTTGAAGATTTTGAATTGAAACCTTTTTTAATTGCCCAGAAAAGCGAAGGAGAAGTGCTGTATAGTTTTTGGTTATTATTCAATTTATAGTTTGTTTGCAATTAACAGTTAAACCGACCAAGAATAAACTCCATTTTTCAAGATAAAAAAAAGGGCTAAAAATACATGAAAGTTACTTACGGAGCTGAGGGCTTTATCAAGTTTCGCCATTGAAAATACACATGGAAAATTTTCACGAGTTTCCAATGCAAGTAAAGGTACTGCTCACAATATGTACGTTCACATGCCACTCTAGTGTAGTGGTCGTGGTACTGGGACTGCGACATGGAGGTGCAAAATATGCACGCTCAATACTGGAGTCCACACATCACATCGAGCACCAGTTTAGCTATTCTCCTTCCTCGACATACCTAGGTATAAAGGTGTTCGGGGGTCGTCCACAATGACGTCCTTGGACAAAATAAACATACAAAGGTATATAGGTTATTAATTTAGACAAAATAAACATGCATAGGTATATACGTTAATAATGTTCGGGGTCGTCCACAATGACGTCCTTGGACAAAATAAACATACAAAGGTATAAAGATTATTAATGTCCACAAAGACGTCCTTGGACAAAATAAACATACATATGTATATAGGTTATTAATGTTCGGGGGTCGTCCAAAATGACGTCCTTGGACAAAATAAACATACAAAGGTATATAGATTATTAATGTCCACAAAGACGTCCTTGGACAAAATAAACATACATAAGTATACAGATTATTAATGTTCGGGGGTCGTCCACAATGACGTCCTTGGACAAAATAAACATACATAGGTATATAGGTTAATAATGTTCGAGGGTCGTCTGCAATGACGTCCTTGGACAAAATAAACATACATATGTATATAGGTTATTAATGTTCAGGGGTCGTCCACAATGACGTCCTTGGACAAAATAAACATACATAGGTATATAGGTTAATAATGTTCGAGGGTCGTCCGCAATGACGTCCTTGGACAAAATAAACATACATAGGTATATAGGTTATTAATGTTCGGGGGTCGTCCACAATGACGTCCTTGGACAAAATAAACATACATAGGTATATAGGTTAATAATGTTCGGGGTCGTCCACAATGACGTCCTTGGACAAAATAAACATACAAAGGTATAAAGATTATTAATGTCCACAAAGACGTCCTTGGACAAAATAAACATGCATAGGTATATACGTTAATAATGTTCGGGGTCGTCCACAATGACGTCCTTGGACAAAATAAACATACAAAGGTATAAAGATTATTAATGTCCACAAAGACGTCCTTGGACAAAATAAACATACATATGTATATAGGTTATTAATGTTCGGGGGTCGTCCAAAATGACGTCCTTGGACAAAATAAACATACAAAGGTATATAGATTATTAATGTCCACAAAGACGTCCTTGGACAAAATAAACATACATAGGTATACAGATTATTAATGTTCGGGGGTCGTCCACAATGACGTCCTTGGACAAAATAAACATACATAGGTATATAGGTTAATAATGTTCGAGGGTCGTCTGCAATGACGTCCTTGGACAAAATAAACATACATATGTATATAGGTTATTAATGTTCAGGGGTCGTCCACAATGACGTCCTTGGACAAAATAAACATACATAGGTATATAGGTTAATAATGTTCGAGGGTCGTCCGCAATGACGTCCTTGGACAAAATAAACATACATAGGTATATAGGTTATTAATGTTCGGGGGTCGTCCACAATGACGTCCTTGGACAAAATAAACATACATAGGTATATAGGTTAATAATGTTCGGGGGTCGTCAACAATGACGTCCTTATACAAAATAAACATACATAGGTATATGGGTTATAATTTATAATTGTTCAAGGGTCGTCCACAATAACGTCCCTGGACAAAATAAATATACAGGTATATAGGTTAATGTTCAGGGGTCGTCCACAATGACGTCATTGGAAAAAATAACATAGTTTTTATTTAACAATATGCGATAAACATACCTCGGTTAATACTATTCAGGGATCGTCCATAATGACGTCTATTGAAAAAATACCATAGTATTTTATACCCTTATTTCTAACTTTTAAATATTTTCTAACCTAGATTATTTATGTTCGGGAGTCGTCCAAAATGACGTCCTTCAAAAAAATAACTTAGTTTTTACTCTCACCCTTTCCAACCTAAAAAATGTTTTCAACCTTTTTAACAGTATGCAATAAACATACTAAGGTATATGGGTTAATATTATTCAGGGATCGTTCATAATGACGTCATTCAAATATCATAGTTTTAGGTACCCGGTTTATAACTGTATAATATTTTCGAACCTTTCTTTTTAACTGCTTGCCACGTACATTGGTATATTTTCTATTGATAGTAGGGGAGGCTCCATAA
Source organism: Dicyrtomina minuta (assembly GCA_949802685.1). Taxonomy (NCBI): domain Eukaryota; kingdom Metazoa; phylum Arthropoda; class Collembola; order Symphypleona; family Dicyrtomidae; genus Dicyrtomina; species Dicyrtomina minuta. The sequence continues at coordinate 134,603,123 of OX461808.1, read as the reverse complement.
ATGACGTCATTTGTGAATGGTGCAATTTATAAATATTCTTTAGCTATATTTAACCACATGCTACGTACATTCGTATATGGCTTATTGATGGTAGGGGAGCTTCCACAAATCTTATATCATCTTTTAGCGTAACAGAAATTGTCTTGCGCCTTTGTGAAAGCTCAGCATCTACTTCGGGCCCGCCCCCGGTCGACAAATCCGGCGCGAAGCGCCGGATTTTCTAAGTTTTACCGAAAAACAGAGTTGTTACATACGTAATGACCGTTGTACAAAACTATTTTTCATTTCAACCGACGCTAAGCTTAAGGAGGTGTTAAACAACAAAAGCTGCACACTTACGAATAGAATTCACAATTAGTGTATCTCTACTTGGCATAATAAATAAAATTAAAAGTAAATTGAGCTATTTTTAAAAATTAAAACTTTGGTGCTTATTGTTACGCTTAATAGTAATTATCTTTTTAGCAACTAATAACATGTCCCCTACTTAATTAGCAAGCTACGCCAATAAAAAATAGTAAAATTAGAACTTACTAAAATAATAATCATGCCCCAGATTAGAATGAACAAAACGGATTAAAAAAATACAATTAAAGTTTCAATGTTTAAAAAAAAACTTTTAGAATAAGATTTCATATTTACCATACATAGTATAATTCGCAATTAAAGAATCCCGTGGGAACGGCGTTGTACGTTCCTTATAGCGGTTATTCCTTTTAACCGTTTAAGGAATTTTTCTTGTACGCGGAACATTATAAATATTTGCAGATATACAGTTCAAGTTTTTTATTATCAGTCTTAAGTTAAAACATAGTCAATATATTTCTTACAGTGGAATTAAAAGATACAAATTGTAGGTAGGTACCTATGATGATTGCTTAAAATAGTCTGTTATGTTGGTTTGCTTTGCATTAGTTTGGTTGGGACTCAAGTGTAGGCTTATGTTATAGAGCTTAGAAAATACTGTTTCTTTGGATACGTCTATTTGCTTATGCGAGCTTAGGTTTTGCAAAAGCCCATAATTTTGCTCAGTGTTAAGGGAATTTCTTTTTCTTTTCGCCGACATTTTAATCAGAATGGTACCGCTGATTGACTAAAGAACTACTGAGAGTGGTTTTAAGCAGTCAACAGTCACTATATCTGCTGTGTATTTTATAAATAACAGGACATACTTAAATGCAGTAAGTAGACGCTGTTCAAGTACAAGTGCTGTTACAATGTTATTCCTGTTCTTTCCTTCTCCATTTTTAAAAAATTCCTTTTAAATGACCAAGAATACCAAAATAGGGTAAAAAATAAGTTCTCTACAACGGTTTATTCCTTATATCGAATACCTTATAACCAGAAAATTATAGAATTGCTAGCATAGGCGGCCAACCAAACGGTCTAGTTTTCTTTCCTATATCCGTTATTCCCTTCAACCGTGTTGCTTACATACGAATTATACTGTATTACATTTCGAAAGGTATATTTGTAGTTGTATTAAAAAAAGTAACTGTAGTTCTTGATACACTCTATATGCATTTGAATACAACTGTATTACTTTGATCGTCGCTACTTAGTTAATAATCTCCCTAAGAAATGTGAACTTAATTACCTACGGGAGGGTTAGTTAGGAACATAACCTATTATTACTATTAGATGTTCACCGCAGTGTTTAGCCTAAGCTGCTTATTGTCTAATACCTATGTGTATGTACAATTAAGTTTGAGTAAGTTCATATTTTTTAAATTTAAAGAGTATGTGTTTTTCTGTGGAGAATCTTAAAACTCACCTAAGTTATGTAGATAGGTAGAAACTGAATAAAAGAAGCAACTGGAATTTCCCAATTTCCTACTAAAACAGGGTAACGAATAAATAAGCTAATAAACAGGGTATTATAATAAGTGGCTCAATGCCGATCAGTTTTAAACTTTTCTTCAAATCTACTTTGCTGTTGGAGGTTACTTGAATCGTCGCTTGCCCAACAACTGACTAACGATTAGTTAAACTCCAAATAATTCGCGGATATATATCAGCTCCTGGGCTTCTGTAGTAACTACTGGGGTTTGGGAAACGTTTTAAGTAGCTCAGGGGTCCCTAGTAGCTCCACTATCTTTGTAAAGTATTTTCACTTTGTGTTTGTGACAATAAAGCCATTACATTACATTACATTACAAGTACACTAACTTATATTAGTACCGCCTCCTCGGTAGCACACCCATTTTATAGTCCCCTGCAAAAAGCTTTCACATAACTCCCGGGTTCCTTGTAACTCCCGGGTCTTGAGGTAAAAATTGAGAAAACCCCCTGAGGAAAATACCTTACAGAATTGAAGGTGGGTAGTAAACGTTTGCACGACAGACATCATTAAACCCTAACAATATTTTATGACAACTACAAAACGTCATGTAAAGGTATCGTCCACAAATTACGTCATCAGTAGGGTCAATGGGTGTATTTGACATCTGATGACAATTGCATATTATAGATAGACATTTACGCAATGATATATCTGACTAAAGAGTGGTCATAGGCGCCCTAAAATGGAAGTATTTTGTTTTTTTGTATTTTGTGGACACTGAATAAAAATTTGCTTTCTATTCCTTTCTGCTAAATTATCAAAATTATTGAAGCCGTCAAATCACATTTAGGAAAATAGGGTATTTTTTGCTAAGCTAACTTTCTGTTTGTGTTTAACTTAAGTAATTTTCATCGGGGTATTAATATCGGTATTAATGTGAGGCAAAATCATAATTGAATTGATATTAAGATATGCCTATAATTTATGTAGTGATAATATGTATGCACACAATGTAGGTCTTACACTGTAATCTTATCTTTAATTCATCGCCTGTATTACTATTGTATTACAGACACAAACACAATGTAATGCAAGAATGACTTTACTTGTTAGATAATTGCTTAAGTTTGTTAATTTTCAATGCAAAATTAGTTACACTATTTCATAAACATTGTTGACTTCGTATCGTGTGGCAATCTTGGCTGAAATTGCCATCATTTTTTATTCCCATTGCAAAGTATTTACAATTCTGTAATATGGACTACACGAATTCTGACCTCAGATTCAAAAAGTTTGTGTAAATGTGTTAAAAGGAGGATAAAAACTGTCAATAGTTAAATAATCCAATTTGGGCGACAGCCCGGCGACTGTACGCAAAAGTTAAAATTTAATCGCGCCATACTTCATATATCTTGAAACAAAATTGTACACATTGTTTGGAACAAAACAATTCACATATTTATAAATTGGGCTTATTTAATGTACATATAAAAATTAAGAATTAGAAGAAGAATTAGAATAAGAGTTAAAAATTTTAAAAAAATTACAAGAAATGAAAGCCAAACATTCAAAACTTTCTCAAGTAAAATGCACGTTGAAATTATGAATTACTTACGCTTATTCCGCAAACTGTAGGTATAATGTCGCCCTCTCATTACTTATCAGTTATTCATTACTGGCATTTCTAACAATACAAACAAAATATATGAGATTACTGTTACCTTCTTATTATTGCAAAGTCCTAGAGCCGTTTAGTATTAAATAAAGAATTTGTCACATAATGTGTAACTAGTAGGAAGTTGTGAAACACTTCAGCCTAGGGTTAGATTGTACATTTTTGTTCTTATAAAATCAGTATTTGCAAAATGCCAGCGGTTTCAACATTGTTCACGTATACACTTTGCAAACGCAAACCAAGAAAAAAGACATTATAAGTGTTTTTACAGTTTGATATTGATTCTGTTGAGTATATTTGTTGAACAAATTGCTGACATATTGTATTTTAAACTTGCAAAAAATAATCAAGATTTTATTGACGTAACTGTGTTCACCTTTACATAGGCTAAAGCATATCAATATTTAATTCTATAATAATTTTTGGTTGCAGAAGTTTTTATTGTGTTTATTCATTAAGTTTATTAAAATGGTAATAGGATTCTGAATAAACTATGGAGAATAGCTAGTCAATATTTATTGCTTTATGCCAACAGTAGTATTCTGCTGTAAGCAGTATTTTACTTTGCGTAGTTCTATTCAAACGGTTACCCTGCACACCCACGCACTGAAAATATATTTTAAATTATAAACATAAATTAATACAACCTTTTATAGTTTAACGCCGGAGCACTTATTAATTGTACTTAAACCAATGTTACGAGGATAGATATTGTAGTGGGTTTGATACTGTTAAGGTATAGATGCCACAATCTATAAATAATAATAATGATTTATTGCCAGGAAAGCATTCATGAAACAAATACATAGATTTTACACAAAACAAGGTTATTAGTGAATAGTAGTGTTCCAAAGATAGCAGACAAGACTATATAATATTTAAAGCTAACTTGAATTAACTAGAGTGAAGTTTTTTTTATTGACTCGGTTTCATAACAAACATAACATTTCACTACTTTATCGATTTACATTCATTAATTTAGCTATATCTGTCGGTTTTAAATTATTCAATTGGGTGATTATGGTTGGTACAACTGATTTTTGGTATCTCTTAGTTTTGCATGATACAAACTTGAATTGGTTTGTGGACCTAGTGCGAACATATGTTTTTTTTTTTGACATTTAGGATGTGCCTAAATCTATTTGATGATAATAGTGACTTGCCTAGTTTTAAATTTAACAGTTTAATTCTATCTATTATTGATATCATTTGAGCATTTTTCAGGGTATTATTATAATTTATTGAGTTGTTTTTCTGCTTGGTTATAATTGCTAGACAGCGTTTTTTTTTCTTATTTTTTTAATATCAGATTTCCTTAAATTGACTCCCCAAACTGCTATTGCGTATTCGATTTGGGATCTAACATATGTTTTGTAGACGTCAAATAACAGCATTAATTCATGTAGTAATCATTTCTAAGCTCTTATAATAGAAAACCAAATTTACTGTTCAAGACCCCCATTTATTTCAAAATAAATGGTCTTGCAATTATTTAAATATTTTTTATAAAGCTTTCAATCTAGATTAGTTTATTAGTGAGCATTATGACTTTCAACAATTCTTATTCTTTAAGGTAATTTTATGACCGAAATACAAATAGGTTTGAAATGCTACTCATATAACTCTGCCTTACATTTTTAAATTTTTTAAAAATATTTCTCGTAATTTAATAAAATGAAACAATTTGCTTTTGATACTGCAAAAGCATCCCCTGCACAAGTTTTCCGTTCTTATAGCTGCGTCAAAACTATCAAGATTGAGCTTTGCTAAAGGCCTTTAAAATGATTGCTAGCCACAAATAGTCGTATTTATAAAATACAGACTATTACCCACCTACTTATCTATGTGCCTATTTTTACTTGTCTTTAAAATATTGTTTACTTACCCATGCATAAAATGTGTTACAAATTTTGCTGTAATATATTAAAGAAATGTATAGACGTATAGAATATAAAAAGATCTAAGACTACAAAAGTTCGTAAAAATTCATCTATTTTAAAAATATTATTTGTTTTTTTTAAGCGTTGGAGTAGGTAATCTTGCATTTTAAATGGGTATTTTAAATGTAGATATGTAAATATTAATTCAATTGCAAAATTTACAAGAAGTACATGGTGTCATCAAAAGTTGTTAAATAGGTGCATGGGCCAGGCCAAGGACCGTTCATATATACCGTTAGCACAGTAATTGCTAAGTTTAAAATACGTTAAAAAAAAGACTTTCTATTGCTATTGAATATGACCTTTTAATAGAAAATCTGTCCAGATTTTGGCATAATACTAGTTTTTGTAATTTCTGGAAAGCTCCTAAGACATACTTAGTTTGTTAATTATCTCTATGCATACCATGCGTAAATATCTCATGAAATATTTCAACGCCATTTTATTATATATCCACTATATACTGCGTAACACACTGACAGAATACGTTTTTCTTTCTGTGATAAATGAGTAAGGTTCAACGTTAAAATAGGATATCGTAGACGAAGAGGCAAATATGATCACCTCCATTCAGCACTAAAAGCAATTATGATCATGTCCCTTTTTCACAAAATACAACTAATCTGATAAGTTCATGTTTAGTTAAGGGTTTGGTAATTCCAAAATAGGTACATTAGGGGTCACCCATAAATGACGAATGTTATGGTGCCGGTGCCATCCTTATGCACTAGATGAAAATGAAATAAGTACCAAGACTGGCGAGCCAACAAATTATCCACAACGACCACTATCACCACTACCAATGGCAACTTAGTATAAGTTTATTAAATGAATATTGTAAAATTTGACACAAAAATTTATATTAACAACTTTAATTTCTAAACGAAATAATAGTGATATATATACTTTGCAAATGGCTAATGTTAAACGTAGTTAAATAAATCAATGAAATTTTAATAATTGCAATAATTTTTGATTTCGTAACGTTTTAACGTCGCTCATTGTTTTAGTTTTGCTTTTAATCTCGCTTAGTGTGGAGATCCTTCGAAATTGGATGCAATTACGATGATAATTCATTTAAATTTGAAACATAATTATTTAAACAATTTGTAAATAGATACCTGGCTCTGTGGCCGATAGTCTCAAGCTAATTATTTTTCCTTTTATAAATTTTACTTTTTTGTAAAATTAAATGTACAAAAACCTTGCTTTAAGCATAACCTCACTTTATTCACCTTCGAATTCAAACATACACAAACTTCTTAGATTACCGTGAATATACAATAGTGATTACAGCCATACTTTATGTCTTCCAAATGTACTTTAAATTTAATATACGGGGGAAAAATAGATCTATAAATCTACAAAAACCAAATACCGATGTTTAGGATCTTTTACTTGGGATTTTGAAGAAAGTATAATAATTAGGGAACATGAATGAAATTTGAAGTCTCGTCGGCATTGGAATTTAAATATAATTGCTGAAGTAAGAATTCTTACTTCTAAAATATTGTTCCCAAAATGAAATTTTGACTATTCATATTTGTTATCTCTTATAGTTTTGTACGGCGTCGACCGTAGCACACCTGCTAAATTAACGCCTAATTTTAGACGTTTTAAAAACATCACTATACTTGCCATAATAATAATAATAATAATTTATTCATTGAGTCGATTTGGCCGCAGCCCATACAACATTTGTTATTTACATTTGGTTATACAAGTATACTTGCCATTATGCTTTGTTTACTATTCATTAATTTAAAAAAGTTGAACACAGAATTATAAATGTTTACTTTTGTTTGCACATTTTCATTTTCTTGGAAATAGTGGTTTTAAAATGTTTTGGAATTTTGCGTGGTTGCATGGGACGTTGTACACACGTAGAAATAAAATTTTCAGTTAGTTTTGATTCATATAGTACACAACCACAGTCTGTGAGGACTGACGTAATATTTTTAATTTCATAGTTAAAGTGCTGTGCATATAATATATGCACAGCACTATATGTACATATTATGTACATGCAGAATTGCAACTCACATTTGCCGTATATTCTGCATATGTATAGTAAACGGAGTCTCATCATGCCAGGCTTCTCAAATCGCTACTAAATTATTCAAACGGCGTTTATGTAACACTACGCCGTAACATTCAAATCCTGACCAGTCCCGATTAAAACAATACTTACTGCATTTTGGATCAGAGCAGATTCAGTATTTAAACCTTGACAAGTATATTTAAACCACGGCTTTAGCTAACGTGTTGCAGCATATTTTGTGTTAGGTGAATTAATAAACCATATCTGTTGGTTGAATTAAAATCTTCTTTAGGACCTACATTGCTGCTGATTTAAAATCTGTATGGCTTTCTTGAGCACTTGGATTAACGAATACAACAAATGAAAATTCGAAAAAACGAGCTTGAACATAAAGTCGTCTAATAAAATGTCCTCCGACAAAAGGCTTTCGGACAAAGGAATTTCAGAGAGCATGCGCTCAAATTGTAAAAAATTACTTCATACATTATGTCTTCGTACAACTGATTTTATACCTGAAGACGCAAGACCGTGTGAACCCACTAAATAATTAGAAATCTTAACAATGAAAAATCTTAGTAAACATGAATTTATTGTAAACTAATGACGAGTTTCCATTTTTGGTTGAATATTAGTGAAACTGTATATTATTTTAATAAATGTGTCTACATATTTAAAACAAATGTGTTCATAAAAAGCAAATTTACTCACGCAAAAATTCAAGTTCAAGTTGATGTGTTTCAAGTGTGGCCCCTTTATTATTAGCATAATTAAAAATACTTTAACAACCCATGCTGGAGAACTAATTGATTTTCATTTACAATACGTCAAAAACTGGTGATTCCAATGGGAAACGCTCAAACGCAACATTTTAACTGGAGGACCAACTGTAATCAACTTGCCGATGATCTCAATCCTAATGCACAATTTCCTAGTATTTTTCAAAATTTCAAAGTGAAACAAAAATTCAAGTTTCATTTAATCAGTAACAATAGCACCACTTTATTTTTATTAGCTTAAGCTGATTGATTAAATGCTGTGGAATTTTACATTAAATGTTTTTTTTGAGAAATTAAATTTTAAAGTAAAGAAAAAACTGCGAAATATATTTTACGTAAATCTTAGACATACTTGGATAAATAAACCACATTATAGTAATTTAAATAAAAAATATTTTTAACGCCGTTGGTTATTAGTTCAGATGCTAAATCATATGTAATGCTGAGTTCATGAGTTTTTACTTTACGAGTTATAGAGAATTAATCAGTGAATTCTAATATGTAGTCATCAGTTTTTAAATAAAATGTAAAAAAAAAACAGTTTAGTAACATCCGTAAGGATTTTTTTGGTGCTTAAATTTAGGTTTAGGTATACCTAATAAAAGCAATTATGTATTAGTTTTTGAGTGTTGTTGCTGAATAAAGCATTATTGAATGTTACTTAGACTCTCAGCTGCAGAATGTGCAGTAATAAAGCTGATTCAAAGGTAGCCGACTAGCCGACTGAACCAGCAGCACCTGAGTTCTTCTGTCTTTCCCACTTCTATCAGTTATCAGTACTTCCATATTAGTGGATTACTCAGGAATTGCATAATTTATTTACAATTTGTTCATATCAAATATTAGTTTTATTTTTAAGGAATTTGCCTAATATAGTGACGATAAACGCTTGCTGAATATGCAACCTATGCCTAAACTTAGGTATGGAATACATATAATTATATATATATATATGTATTTTTGAGTTTCTTTATTTGTGAAGATCAATATCTCAATTTGGTTGAAAAGAATTAGAGCATCGCTCTTGTGCTTTATTTCATAATAAGCCTTACTAATGTCACTTAAAACACGTTAAAAAGTTCAGTATTTTAGAGGCAATTATAAAGCCTAATTTAAAATAGTATGCAGATAAAAAGAAGATAGGTAGAATTGTTTATTGATGATTGTTAAGGTAATTATAGAAATTAAAAACGTTGAATGTATTTATTGCTATAGTAAATTGTTGCTTGTGAGTTGCTAGAGCTAAGCAATATGTTAAATTAATTTCTACCTATTTACATAATTTATAACACTTTCAAAATACTTAACGATATCGCCGAGTGATAGCTTATTTTAAAGCCCTTGGAAAAAGAAAAAAAAACAACCCTTTTTGTTTTTAAATCTAGCCTATACAACACATTTTATAGCAATTTTTCGAAAAAACCTTTTTTTTCAAAACAGTTCTAAAACTGTTTAAAAATCTTGCTGAACTCGAACATAATTATATTGTGCTAATTTAGATTTTGAAATTTGCTTACACGTATCGTTAGTTATCACGAAAGACAGACGCACTACCTTTGCTCTATACATGACTTAATTCCTAAAAACCAGTTGCTTTATCCACAACATTTTTAACGAGCAGCAAATGTATTACGATAGAAAAATGAAGGTAAGCTACTTGCATCGGTATTTTTTAAAGTACCAAATGTCCAAAACAGTTTTACAGTTTTACACAGTATGTGGCTTAACTGCAAAATGGTTTTTGATTTTATAAACTCTAAACATAAATACAAAAGCAATCTCACATTGTTTTTTAACTATGCAGCCAACTGTAAGAAATACATTTCCCACCCTTAGTTGTGTTAAGTTTATTGTGTACATAGAAAAAAACGCAAATGTAATTAGTTTAAAACTGGTTTTTTATAATTCTTTCTTAACGCCATTCGATATAAATATCTACCACGTTTTAGAATTTTTAGATAATAAATTAAAAGCAACAGTTTCGTAAAAACGCAAAAAAATTAACATTTCAGCAATAACTATAATAAATCAAAAACAGACCATATTTTAATTATCTGTTTTTATTTATTTTGGAATTTATATTTACATGAACGTCTTTGATAGTTCTAAATATGCAACTGTGATTCAACCCATGCATTTCATTTTTTTAATATAATTACTTTAAAGAATTTTAATTTCTTGGGAAAAAAATACCATGAATCTGCAAAAAATTGCATAATTTTGAAACAAAGGGTCATACTGACGGGCTACATTTTTGCTTGACTTGTTTGTGAAGATTAAATATGAAACATAAATTATAAAACTCATTAGATTTTTTTCCAATTTAAGTACAGAAAAAGGGATGCAAAGCTGAAGTTTCATAAAATTATATCAAGCAACTACCGCAAATGCTCAAGTTAGCGCCAGTGTACTAAGCAATAGTTTATGAGTCTCAGCTTGGGTTTTATTTGTAACATACTATCATTCATGTGTCTTTAATGTGTTCTCCAAACTTTCTACAAACTTACGAATAAATACTGTCTTTCAAAGCCTAATACAAGTGTAGCTATTCAAATTAGGTCAAAACACAACCTGCAAAAATAATAAACGGCGTTGAGTTGCACAGTATGTATTTAATGAGAAAGGAATTCAGCGGATTCAAATGTTTAGCATTTTAATAAATTCAAAGCAATTTCGGCATTGTTCAGCAGCATATTAAATTTATTAAATATAATTGAAATTATTTCTACAACCTGATTTCGGTCCTGTCAAGTCTATTTTTTAAACAAAATGGAATATCATATTTTATAATTTAAATTTTCAGGAAAGTAATAAAATCCTACTTCCTTCTTTATTAGACTAAAAATAAGTCATTTTAAGATTTAATGACGTAACTTTATTTAATTTTACACTGTTAAACAATTTTAACTCTCAATTTTGTAATTCTGGTTGCAGATAATTGTAATTTAATTATTCTTCTAGTTAAATAAAATGGAAATACGTTTTAAATACACTTTTAAAGAAGCGATAATAAGGAACTAGCGCTACACAGACACCTTCTTATACTGAAGCAGTTTGCATTGCTTACTATGCAAACGGAGATATCGCCTAATAGAGTCTCTCAGACCTATGTGCTATGCCAGACCCGCACATTCGTTGTATTTTAAACTAATTTGTGCTTTAAATAGTATATACATACAAACGCGGTTCGCTCACCCCCTTAGTCACTTCCTCAGACCCCCCTATAAGTAATCAGTTAGTGTTAGTATGTATTTGCAGGGTAATGCATAGGCATCAATGATGTAATTACGGTCATTTTTGGTTGCGGGGTCTGAGGAAGTGACTGAGGTAGTAAACGAAACGCGTTTGGACCGACTTATGTCTAATTGACTTGTTTGCTATTACCTGCGTGAATTTGGTGACCAAGGATACAAAACCCAGGTCACACGGAAGCCTTTGTTCAAAAAAGTGAAAAAAACACGTGTTATCAAAAGAAAAGGTGCAAACTTTGACCTATAAATGACCTCTAATACAAGATACATGGATAAAACCTTGACTTAATAACTTCAGAGATGTTAGTAATTGCCTTTGTACCTTAAAATACTGGGGGAAAAAATTTGGTCTTGGAATTTCGTGTTTCGTATGAACAATTTTGGCGCGTGAGTTTTGCTCATTTTTTGTATTTTAGTTTGTTTAAAAATGTACATCCAAAATTTTGACGTAAAACTTTTTGGAAATAGAAACAAAATTAGATTCTCTACGCCAAAGTATATATACTTTAACAATCAAGATGCAGTTTGATACTTTAATTTACATCAGAATCTGATAACAGGGGCCGTATGCTCAATTTTGAAGCGCAGTGTATGTAACTTTGTCTTCCAAAAAGACTGTTGTGATGATTCCAGAAAAATACTTTGTTACGTGCTCACACCCTACAGTGTCTCGAAACATACCGTCAGCCGATTATCAGGTAGGCTTCAAAATTTTCAAAATTTTGAATAAAACTTAATAATTTAGATGAAAACACCATCACATATACAAATTAAGGCCGTTTATTCGTTTAAATTATTCGCCGTATATTTCGTTTTTTCGAAAAATTATTTTATTGAAAAAAACTCATGAAAGGCACCATGTTGTTAACCAAATCCAAGTTATTTGCGAATGCTCTTTTTAAAAACAAATATGGCGGAAAAATTCGTGAGGATAAGTTGGTGCTTGTTGCTTATTAGGTTGGCATGTACTTAAACATTTAAAAACTATTCCTTCTATTTAGTGAAATTGTCACAACAGTTCTACCTGCTTGATGAAATTGTTTCAACTCAACTAGACGACTTCAACTAGACTTAACAGTCTCAGAACGAAGTCAAATGAATCGGCATGCTGTATTTATAATGTGTTGTGTAAAACAAAACAGCCAACTTTTGAATTTCAATCCGCCCATTTAAACAAATTATATTACGGTAAAGTCACATTAACACGCCGCTGTAAATGTATTTTCCATATTTGCACACCCAGAAGTTGGTATTCTGATTAACAAAAAAACGTACAAAAAAATATACATTTTATTTGAATGATTTGTTGTGAGAATTTATATACTGCTTTTGAATGTTTGCTCTTGATTTACTATCCTCCAGTACAATAACTCTAAACCAAAATCTAGAACCAGTGAAATCACACACAATTTAATATAAACGACGTTGATAATAAGCAGTAATACAGCTACACAAGATGAGCTCCCAAACATTCTGAATCTATTTCTTGGGGAAATCACAACAACTTAAAAGCCAAATAAAGAAACTCGTTTGCTTAAGATCGCACAAGATGTTAGTAAAACTAATGGATAAAATATTAATAATGCCAATGCCACTGTTCAATAAAATTCTGCTGTCAATAGCAGCACTTGCACCGATCGGACCCACTGCGCAGTACCCATTGCACCTGCACCCTTCCAGATGCACACTGAGGCATTATTCTCCTTTATAATATATTTTAGCCACAGCTAGTGCCTATCCAAACAAGAGATAGACACACGAATTAATCGTCGTTGTTTAACAATTTAAATTTATTTTATTCGCTGTGAATTTAACTGGTGTTTGTCTCGACACTGATGTAACCCAAATGGGAGTGAGTCTCCTAAACAAAGAAGCATTCTTAAGGAAAGGATCTATTTTATTTTCCAGAAACTATTTTTTTTTATATATAATATGTTGTTGTATGGACTGACACCACAAGGATAACAAAGAAGACAAAATCAAATAAATTACTATTACAAATTGTATTGAATATTTACTGAATACAATTGTAAGACGAAAACCTTTCTTGAATATATGTACTAATTTATCTCACTTGCCTACTCTACGAAAATTTTAAATTTTAGATTCTCATTACAGTAAAGCCAAGTCCATCGTGTCTAGACTTTGAAAGATACAATTTTTAATTTCAATAATAAATGTTTTAAATCGAAAAATCTTGCTACAGATTGTAAAAGCGTATAGTAAAATTTAATGCTATTTTTTTTATCAAGAACTTAAATTTCGAACTCAGAAGTTGCGTGATTTATACTTTGTAAATGGCAAATGTAAAGGGGGAAATAAACTGCATAACAATGATTTCAAAAAGTATTGCTTTTGTATATTTGTAAAGCCGATTAATTTTAATTTTAGTATGGAACATCGCTACACGTCTTCAAGGTGTTTGTTACTGCACAACTTATGAATATAAATACCTAAAAAGTTTAAAATATGACATACCAGTTGCATACATAAATATTGTCAACGTCTACCAGAACCACTGTCTTCTGTGTTTTTGTGGCTAGAAGTCGATGGAAAATCATAGTACCGTATTTCCTTTAATAATGAGCGCCGTTCACTACTAAGACATCCAAGACCCGTCCACTATTACAGGCTCATTCATTATTACTAGCCCGTTTTCTATTACTGAAACTACGGTGACTCAGTAATGGGTAGGTTACCAATATAAAGCCTGCAGTCTCAAATTAAAAATTACTGTACAATTTACACTCAATTATTTGCCTGTGGTGACCGCAAAATTGATTCTTAGGCTGAATTTTGAATTTGTAACTCGCAAAATGAAAAAAGGCACATCTCGTAAAAGTCCTTGCTTCTTTCCACTCTAAATATAAATCCCCAAATGGACCATTCAAGGTATCCGATTACAATATTTGCTTGTTGTGATTATTTAGGTTATTATTGATTAATTTTATTTTGACAGATTTATTAACGCCATTCAGTTGAGAAAGGAATAGAAATCACGACACGTCCTCCCACAGATTCTCCTCAATTTCTCCAGACAGCATCGGCCATCTGACAGAGAGTGAGGAAGATCCATGGAAGGAGATAACAAAATAAATACAACTCGCAGCCCTCCACCACACAGCGTCTATGAGCCACAAAAGGAATTAAATGATGCTTCCCGAGGCGACAGGAGACGAAGCGAGGAAGGAGCGGAGGCGAACTAGCTAAGGCAGAAACAATCACGCCGCGAAGAAGAGAAGGTCTCCGTCAAGAAGTCTTCCAGAAATCCTTCTGATTATTTTTATTTCTTTTTCCATTTTTCCCTTCTGGAAAATTGGTAGAAAAATGAATAGAAAGGAATTGCGGAACATGGAGACTCCGAAAGGAATAAGAGCAGCAAAAGGGAATTGTCCATGTGACTCCTGCTGGTGCCATCAAAAAGAAACTAAAATTAAGAAAAAGAGAAAATCCGATAATTTTTACATCTTCTTATTCTTATTTATGGTATTCACTGTGTTCGCGATTCCTCTCTACGAATTCTTTCTCAGTTTGTTGTAGTTAAATTATTGAGGTCAATTGGACCAAACATATAAATTGTAAAATATAAAATTAATATTTGTGAAATTACCTGTAATCAACCTGGACCTGGAATCGGAAAAACCAGATGCCACACCGGTGGCGTTCGTAAGCGTATCGATTAGAAATTTTTATGTAATAATTCCTTATATTGTAAAATGATTGGACGAAACCTGAAAACAAAAACAAAAACGAAAACATGAATTAATAATTATTATTCAGTTGTGGCCCTCGACCTTATGTCGTTTGGGAAATATTACCTGTGAAATCTCACTTTTCTTTCCATTTTGATTTAATAATTAATATAAATATTTATCCGTAAAACTTACCTTCTCGCCTTCGTTCGTTGAATGTTCTCATTTATTGGCAAAACCGTCCGTTGATTCTCATACCTTTCTGCATTGAATCTAGAAATTAAGAAAGATAAAATTAAGTTATCATAATTTGCATCATAATTAATTGGCTCATTCATTAGCCGTCAGCAGTGGTTCCATAAACCCGCTCGACGTAATTTAGGGACTTCGGTTCATACAATAAAATAGGCAAAAATCAATGAAAATAAAGTCAAAATTGAGGGGAGACTGGAAGGAACGAACCCGCAGCACTGGCTGCCTTTTGCGGGTTTGTCCTCCAAGTTGGAGTGGACGGTGAAGCTTGCACGCAGACGGCGTTCCTGTGCAACACGACTTTGCCATCGTCCGCCCAACCTCCCCGACTAACCTAATTGGCAGAATTAACTAAACTAAAGAAAAATTAAAACTAATTAAAATAAAATGTAAACTTATAAAAATTTACCTGATTGGCATCCAAAATTCAGGATCGTTGGTCGGCCTGGACTGATGGTAATGGTGCGGTGTGTGTCCGTGGCGTGCCTTCCTCTGTGGCCCGGACACTCTCCACCGCACCTCTCCGTCCTTTCTGGGCTGGATGTGGTTGCTGGGCACGGAGTCAGCACCACTTCCCCAACGATCCTCCTGCAAATAAAATAAAAACTAATAAATCTAAATAAAAATAAACACTTACCTCATTGGAACAAAATTCAGGACAAGTCGTTGCTGCTGAACTGGAGGGTCGGGAACAACGGGCGATTGCCGTCTGGAATGCTCGGCAACCCAACCGCTCCGTTGTGTCCCTTGTCCGTCCCGTCCAGTGGCGTTGGAGCTGAGGGCCATGGGAGGATGTCAAGCGTCCCTCAGGCCTACAACCTTCACACCAGCTTGTCCTCCTGCAAACGAGAAGCAAAATAAGTAAGTCTTCTCCCTCCGCTCCTCACCGTTATTGGCAACCAAAAATAGCATTGGCAAAATTTCCCGAGCAGACCGAATTTCCATTTGTGGGACCTGGAACTATTCGACCGTGTATCTGCTCCGTTTGCCGTCAACGGTCGATGTGGTTCCGTAGTCCCTCATGGAGTCGGGAGCTCGTGGTGGCGAGGCTCCGGCCGTGGATGACATTAATCCACAGCCTTGACCTCAGCCACCGAGCTACGCTGCTCTTGGAATTCTTACATCTAAAATTTAAGCACAAGTCAGAAATAAAATAAATTATGCAACTAAAATTAAAATAATAAAAATTAGCATTCTTACCATCTGTAGCTATGCTGGAGCGCCTCGACTGGAGTTTCAGTTGAGCCTCCCTCCCCCATCTTCATAGGTCTCCGGCCTCCTCCGGAGTGGTGGAACACCCCCTTTATTAACTTAAATACTACCATCTGACTCTAACCATCTTTCACATATTTCATATTTATATTTATTAAATTACAAAATTTAAATAGGGATTGAAATTAATCCACATTTTACAGGGGTTTCATAGATGTGTATGGTGAAGGGATGTGGTAAACTCAGGTATGGCTTCCCACCCTCACTATTAATTGGGGAGGAAATACCATACTTGTTTTACAAGGTGCGGGGTAGGCTTAGCCCTACCCCCCCGTCACCAAAAGCACCGAAAACCCCATAAAAATTCGATTAGAAACATTTTTTCCCCTGAAAATAAATGAAAAGTAAAATTAGTATGTACGTGCAGGGAGATAGTATACACCATTCCCGCACGAAAATAAATCATCATAGACCTATAGGGAGATTAACATATACCATTCCCACATGAAAATATAAAGTATATATGTATAGGTATTGTAGGGATCACCCTCAGCTATTCCCTGAAATAAAACATCTGAATAATGGCAGGATTCGAGGTTGCAAACTCGAAATCCAACGCCGCCTATCCGAATCTCGAATAAGTTGCCCTTTGGCTTCTTAAATAGTGCATGAGTATCATCTAAATACTCATAGCCCCGTCCAAAACAGCAAGTCGACCATAATTAAAGACCGCTATTTGCCGGGATGCTGCGGTGGGCTCGGCCAAGTCCGCCACGTTGCCATTCTTACGAACGGCAACATCAGCATCTCCCATGCGGCTGAACTCCCCGTAAATACATACGCCATCAGCACTCATGTACTGGGCCACGTATTTGCTATGCCGGAGAGTGAACGAGAGGCAACCAAGGCGCCGTCTCCGTTCACCCGTATAAACTTGGCAACATCGCTTACCATGACCATGCCACAGCCAAGTGCATTTCATCAGCTCACCGTAAAATCGCCAGCATCACTCATTATTGTGTGTGCCTTAATGCGTATCAGAGCTTCCTTAAATTCATCCGAATTTTCATTTCAAAATCTTTCATCCTTTTCGAAAAATTTCCTTTTTCAAGTTTTGAAAAATCTTCCATCTTATTGAAGAAAAGTATATCTTCATCATTTTCACTGTTTTAAGTGAACTTCATAAAATTTCACCTCGGAAAAATCGCGCAAGAATTTCCGAGAATTGAAATCTGTAGCTTAAACTTATACGCCTTGTCTTGTTGAAAGCAGGCAGCTACTTATCCATAAGCCAAAAGGTCAAAAATATCAAATTAAATATTATAAAAGTGACCTCATCATTTAGTTGTGGAATCGTGAGTCCAAAATTCCATCCAGGGACGTCTCAGATTCCCTAATTTCAGTCTACCAAGAGCAGCCGACTTGCACAAAGGTAAATACATCTTCCTTTTTATGTTTGCATTCCCTGGAAAACCCACAGTGCCAAATCACTTCTTATAAAACAGGGGAATTAACCCGGGTGATTCGCACGTAAGTGGGGTAGGTTGGCGAATCTACATGCCGGTATTACCATGCCGGGTGGGTTCACTGACCCAGGCCATGCTTCCCTGATCATAGTAGCGCATGTTGAATGGGAACATGGATGCAAGTGCATGGGCATTGCATTGGTATGGTTGACTATTGGGGATAAATTTCATTGACTAAATTCTAATTGACGTGCTTACCGAAACTTTTCAGTACTTGATTAGAATCATAGCCAAAATCAGGGATCCTCCCCAAAGGACTCCATTCTAATAAAAAGGAACCGGACAGACGAGCGAATATCGCCGGATCCAGTAGCAGATTTCTTCAGTGCCGTCGTGGAAGATCTCAGCACCTTAATCCTCAAGTATAGGAGAAAGAAGAAATCATCGAGAAAATAAGCAACTTTACCTCAAGCCGGGTTGAAGAACCACAACACCGGAATAATCGTAAGTTGGCTTGTTACAAATTAAGTAGAGCATAAGTAATCATAAGCTCATGTTACCCTCATCGAATTCACTCATTTCCCCATTAGTATTTCTGTTAAGAGAAAAGTGAAGTTGTAAGGTCCAAGACCTTCCTTCAACCCAGTCTCAGTTTTCTATTTCCCAATTATTCTATTTCCTTCAGAAGGAAAATTCAAAAAGTTCAGAAATCTCAGCGAGTTTCCAGATTCTTATAACTTAAAAGTGAAATTAGTGTATGTCTGATCACGGTCAGGCTATAATAGTGAACAACGTAGATAGATCAATCAGATATTGGTATCAGGTCACGGGACACAGGTACCTATCTGAATTACAGGTTGCTGTATTAATCAATTTTGTGTGCGACGGTTTGGGACTCACACCGGTAACCGAATTCTCTCTTAATTTACCTGAAATAAAAATTATTCTTCCCCACTTCAAAGAGAGAATTCATCACATTGCTATTAATTGGCATACAGAGATTGGATATCTCTACCTTTCAGCTTCACAACTTAAATCTTTCGTGGAGACCATTATCAGTTTTCATCAGGCATTAGATCCATAAATAATTATTCGGTTTTCCATTTAGCTTTCATTTGGAAAGTTTATACGTTAATGCAAAATTTACACGATCTTAGTGAATTCTATCCTAATAGAGAAGCTTACAATTTCTTCAATAAAGTAAATCAAGCTCTAAGGCTTTGGCATCGGGCTGAAGGTAGGGCACATCTCACAAAACCTCAATTAACTTCCTTCGTTAATTCCGTTATTAACGACATTTGCTTAACTCTACACATTCTTCCTGAAAATCTCCAGTATCAACCCATTACCGCTGCACTTCTACGTCACTTCGTTAACGGCATAATTAGTTGGCATAACGACGTTGGCAAAGTATACATCAGCAAACCACAACTCTTCGGTGTAATCCGTATCACCTTGAAATTCTTCAAGGACCAGAATTACCCTGAGTTTGCTCATTTTTGGTGGGTTAGTACCTTTTCTCCTTCTTTTCCCTCAGTGACTTATTAAGATCAGTATTGGAAATTGATGTCTAGTATTGTAAGAAACCTTATTATTTCAAACATTACTCAGGCTGTTCGACGTTGGTACCGAGTAGAAGGTCATCAACTCATCAACGAAAGTCAAGTAAATCAACTCATCGAATATCTATTAAAGGCATTGAGCCTTGATCAAACCACATCAACTTCCAATACCGAATCATTACTTCCAGGCACACCCGAATTCACTGACAAGTTAGTGAATGGTTTTCTTGGTTGGTGGTCTGAATTTGGTTATATTAGCGAGAGCCACTTACATAACTTGATGTTTGACGTGATAGCGATAGTCAGCGATACCACTGAATTACTAGGTCAACAATATCAGGGTAAATTATAAGTTCATGAGTCAATTTATTTCTAATTCAGCTTTAATCTTTCGCATCAAGTTAGAAATCGGCGGATGGTACGATACCATCGGACTTCAATACGTATCCTTACCTCAAGCTAGGGCTTTGATTACCCACGTTCTAGAATTATTAGGTCTTGTAGACGTTCCTCAAGCTATACCTATTTATTACCCCACTCCCCACTCCTTCGAAAACTTTTCACAAAGATTTAGGGACGCAGTGTGGGGCTGGCATAACGAGATAGGTTTCCAGTACATGACCCCAGCTCAAGTCAACGAATTATTCGTTACCGTATTCGCTAGAGACGATCACGAATCGTCCAAATTCAACGTGCAACGGGCATTTCGCCACGACCTCGATCGTTAAAAAAAAATTATTACAAAATTGAATGTCATTTGTAGAGACAATAGAGTTAAACTTCCGAATAAAGGCTGCAATAACCAACTGGGAAAGTCTATACGGTCATCAGTATTTACATTTACATCAGGTAGACGATTTAATTAACTATATTTTTGTAAAATTGGGCATCACTGGATTACCAAATCCACCCATTAGCGATTTTTCATCTCCCCATACTTACCTTAACTTTGTAGATCGTTTTCGCATCTCTGTAACGAGTTGGTACCAAGAGATTGGACACCTCCATCTGTCCATTGATCAATTGGAACAATTCTTTGTAGAGGTACTTGAGTTCGACGAACTCAATTCAATAATTTATAACGCCCCCAGAATTTTCAATACCGATTCAAATTAAAAATCACATCCGTATGTCATTTCTTTTATCTACTGTTTTGGTTCACCGTATAGTTACATCAGTTCGTTATTGGTTTACTCTCACGGGATATCAGTATTTATCCCAAGACCAAACTAATCACTTGATTGAATTTGTGACCGAGTATTTAGGCCTTCGGTCACCCGTCACAAATTCAATAGCAGCATTTATTCCCCATTTAACTTTATCTAACTTTCCTGAAAAATTAAGGTATTCAATTCTGAGTTGGTACTACGTATTCGGCTTCCAATATCTTACCGACCAGGAAATCAGTCAACTTCTTGCCATAATAGCTATTTACGATCAGGGTAGTGTTAATAACGCCGCCGCAACTTCCGATCATTCATATTAAAGTTATTATAATAATATATGTCTTTGGTCATACCAGTAATATTGATAGCTCGAAGTGAACAAGCCTTACAGTATTGGCATCGATTTGTCAATTATCAAGTCATCACTTCTCAACAACTAGGTACTCTCATAGCTTTCATTCATCATCATTTAGGTCTGAGAGAAACTTCAACTTTACCTATTGTTAGCCCAATCACATATCAACCTTCGACTGACTTTATTTTAGTGTTTAATCAGGGTATTCAGTGTTGGTATACTACATTGGGTCGACATCTCATCACTCCACATCAGTTGGAAATTTTATTAGCTGTCACCAATCAGTATCTCAACACAACTCCATTTGTATGTTAATTAGCAGTTAAATAATAGGACATAAATTTTCTTATGTCAAATCTCAGCCCATATTGGGCCATTGAACGTATAGACAAAAGCATTCGTCGTTGGTATAAAATCCTTGGCCAGTTTCAAAGTACGAAAGCACAACTCAAGGATCTTGTTGTGTTTGTAATCAATAAATTAGAAATCCCACAGGGATTAGGTACTTTATTCAACGAGGAAATTCCTCATTTAAACTTAATCAATTTCAACAATAAGATAAAACTTGCCCTTGTGGATTGGTACTTTGTCATCGGTCATAAGCATCTTTCAGCAGATCAGACCAAGGTTCTCATCAGTGTTGTCCTTAGTTACGAAGAATTAACCTCAATAAATTTAGAGCACCCTACCCATTCATCAGAATTGAATTTATCTTCCTTTGAATAAACTTATGAATCATATCCCTCATCTCAATATACAAACCTTACTCATTCATTCAATTCTTGTTTGGCACGAGGAGGAAGGTTTCCTTTTTCTAGAAGATCAACAACTCAGAGGTTTCATTACCTTCTTAAGTTGTTATATCGACTTCCTTTTCCCACAATAAAATATCCTTGAATGCCCTTTCTTGACCCCATTGCCCTAGTCAAACGTATTAACGATTCAATAAGATATTGGCATTTAATTATTGCCCATAAATATCTTCCGGAATCTGAGTTAGAATTGTTTATCATATTTATCCTTGAACATTTAAACCTTCAAGCAACTCCTACTGATTCAATCCAGGAAAATCCGCTCCTTCAACATACAAATTTCCTGAAGGAATTATTGAAGGCGGTATTCCTTTGGTATTTTGGTGGAGGTTACAATTATTTGTCAACTGTTCAATTAGACAATCTTATAGGCATTCTTACAACATATGATAAATACGACTGTGTTAACTTGTAAAATTTTATGATTTACGTTTGAAAATTGAATGAATTCTTGGGATCCGGTTCTTTTAGCAAAGCGAATTACGGATTTAACGAAATACTGGCATACCACTATTGGGTACCAATTTCTTCCGGAATCTAGCTTCCTAAACACATTCATATTGAACTACTTAGGTATTCAACACCATCCATCTGGCCCGATCGAAACTGATATCTCCCATCTAACAATCACCACTTTTCCCGTGAAATTCAGGCACGCCGTATATACATGGTATTTAAGTCTTGGTCATCATCATTTGACTTTTGACCAATTAGAAGAATTCCACACCACCGTCAATTTCTTTGATGAACACAGTGGATCTTTAAATTATCAGCTTGCTTTAGTTATAAATAATTAAAATAAATGTACTTCGGCACTCCGATTGAGTTTAAATTCCAAATCCAAGCACACATTAATGATTGGTATACTAACATAGGTTACCAAACCCATACTCAATCTTCGAAGAACATATTTCTTGAGTTTGTCCTTTCCCGATTGGAAATCCAAGAAGACAGAGATTCTCCAGTAGCAACCACCCATACGAGGCTGACTCCGCAAAATTATATACGTTTTTACGCCGAGTCTGTGTACGTTTGGTTCCTTACCCGTTGTGACAATCCCGAAGCAACTCAACGTGCATATCAATATCTTTTCATGGCAGCTGCCCATGATCAAGCTCTCTAAAATTCATAGATTAGTAATAGTTAAAAAGATATTGCATGTTTGTTAATGAACTTTGAGAATCCCCATAAAATAATTAAAAGAATAGAGTCTGAGATAATATACTGGCATATTATCGAAGGCCATAAACACTTCTCAGCGATTAGCACTGAGAATTTTCGCGATTTTGTATTGAATTATTTGGGACTGCGCGAAAGTAAAAATTCTCCCGTTACTCTTCCCAGACTTAATTCCCAATCTTTTAGTAAGAAATACCAAGCAGCGGTATTTCACTGGTTCCTCAATTTAGATCCCATTCCCATTGTTTCTTGTCAACAACAACTTTTCTTTTCAATAATAGAAAAAGTTAACATCATTGAATGAGTAATCCCACTCCTGTAGAATTGGTTACTCGAACCGAAAACGCCATAAGATTCTGGTTTGCACAGGAGGGAAAACACATCATTACTGAAGCCCAGTTAACTTCTTTTATTAATTTTGTTTTCCATAAATTAAGACTTCGTACAGGTTTAAACGGTCCAATAGCTACGTCAATACCACATCTTAACGCAGAAAATTGGTTTCCTAAACTTAAAGAAGCAGTATTTATTTATTTTATAGCCATAAATCGTCTAAGTTTGACATACGCTCAAGCTCGTAAATTCTTTCAATTGTGTATGGCATATGATAACTACGGTTGTAGTGACCCAAGAGTGAATGCAGCGAATCAACTCGATTAGAGAATCAAATTTTCCTCGTAAATTCGTATCATCAGTTGTCAGCTGGCATAGACGCGTAGGTCATAGGTATTTGACAAAAATACAACTTCTTGGTTTCATAATAATTGTGCTTAACCACATCAGAGAATTTTGCATTGGTAGGGCACAATCTAATCTTTTTATTAGAACTCATTGGAGAGTAATTTGGAATCGTATTAAACATAAAATCCTTAGGTCTTAGACCATTACGCCGTCAACCCAGTTGATAAAGGCGTCCCTCCCATAATATTGATTTCATTACTAATTAATTGTGAATCTTGTAGTTGCAGACTTGGTGGATTGGGAGACGAACAGCTTCTCGATCTACAACTACACAAAATCTTCGTAGAGATCATTTAGCTCGAATTTGGGACGCAAACCGTGACTCGAATTCCTTAAAAACATACTAGTGGTCATACGAAGAAAATAAAATCAAATTATCCACGCTAATAAAATAAAATTTGTTCCATTGAGGTCTAATAGCAAAATTTATTTCTGAGTCACATTTCATTTAGAAATCCATGTCAATTGTTCCGCCAGAGCAATTCTACGCCTTCACTAAAGACGCATTCACTTGGTTCTTCTCTGGAGGTCACTCTACAATCGATTTCGATCAACTGTGTGTACTCATCATATTTGCCCTCTACGCTTTTGAAACCATCAATTTATTCTTCCCGGAATTGGAGCAGCAAGAACTGAACAAATCTTTGGCTTACCTCGGACTGTGGTATTAAGTATTAAGGAGAGCTTCGCGCCCCATAAAATCGCCACTGAGACACCAAAGATTTGCACAGGTATTTCTGCATCCCTACGGGAGAACAAAAATAAAAGCTATACATATTTTATAAATATAAAGAGTTCCCATATTTTGTAAATTGAACATTTCATTAATCTCACCCTTACAATATTGAGAACAGGTGGTGGTCCGCGTAAAGCTGAAAAGCCGTCTCCGACCTCTACACAAGCCAGCGAGTACTCTCACGAGTTTCACCTACCTACAATTTCAAACCGTTCTCAAACTTTGGAAGTGAATTGGAATAAGTTCAGTCTACAAGAATACCCCGAAGAAAACAGCCCGAAGCGCACGGATTAACTCTTCAGAAATCCGACACTAACGGACTGATTCTCCTATACTTCATTCCCTAATAAAGAATTAAAGTCTCCGAGGTCTCCGACCAAAATTAAAATTAGCTAGACAAAAGTAGAAATAATTATAGATATTTATTTTCTTCTTCAATAGTTTCTCATTACTTGGTATGATTTAGAATATCTACCATTATTTAAGGATAAGAACCGCGGGGAAATATAGAAAAGCGGAGAAAGCTTGCTTTCACCAATTTTCACCACTAGTTAAGAATATAATATTAAAATATATAGATAGGTTTAAAGTTTCTCAAAACTCCAAGGAGTTTGTTAAAATTAGTGTATGAATTCCAATCTTTCAAGAGTTGGAATTATTAAAAGTTTTTCTATTACATTTACCTCAATCAAAATCACGAAAATGAGTCAGCAAGGCGACGAAAATATTCCTGTAGTAAATATAGATGATACCGAGGCCTGTGGTACCTCCAGCGGTGCGTCCGATATGGATAATACCGTAGTACCAAAAACACCTAGTCCTAACGGTAAACCCCCTATCACTGCGAATAAGAAGAAGGGAACTTCCAGTAAATCCCCTCCTAAACATAGCAACAAAACCCATAAAGCTGGAAGCTCTGCACATTCTAAGTCCCAATCGACTTCCAAATCGAGAGTGACAAAGAAAAAGAAAATTCCAGGGGTTGATCCTCATCATGATGATGAAACCTCTTCATATCAAACATTACCCTCCGGGGATGACCAAGGTTCGGTCCAAACTGATCAAAATCCTCGAGATTCTGATCTCGATGATCCAAACCAATCTGAATTGGATGCTCACCTCGATCCATATTGCTATGATTACACTCACTACGCCTTAGAGGCGTACGGTCCACATGAAAATTATTTAATTTTCAATAGCAAACAGATCACTATTCCCATGAATCCAAAACGAATTTTACTGCGCGACGGTGTAACCGTAGGTTACATAATCGAAGTTAATAGATCAAAATCTCGAAGTAATCCGACTATTCGAGTTATGCTCGATCACGAGGATATTTCGGAGCTTGATCCATTCTTTTATAGAAGATCCATTGAGGAGGGTCCTCCACCAGGGGCTTGTGATCTCGATCACTTGTCAATGGAGCGTCCTCAAACCTCATCTTCGAACACACGTCCATTACGCATCTTAAAATATGCGGATGATCCGGAGGGAGATTCAGTAATCCCCACCGTGGTCACGCCTCGTACCAGGCAACAAATAAACGTACATATGCAAAGATGGTATGACGATCGTCAGATCCCATTAGCTCACAGCGAGCATATGATTCGAGCATTAGATGAAGATTTCTACAAGGGAATAGTGGACTTTGCTAGAGAAAACAATACCACGTTGGAAGTCGCCGTATGGTCCTTCATGAGCTTTCCACATGGAACAAACCCTTTGGTGGAAACCCCCTCAACCGGGGAAGCTTATACATTTCAACCTAAAGAAAGGTCACGGAGCAATCCTCCAACATCGAATCGGCCACGTTCTCCATTTCCGGTACAAACTACGAATATACAAGCATCAAATCAACAGTTGACAACAGGGGGTGGAAATCGGCGCCTCATTCCGGCTCCGTCTCCCACTCCTCCTGTCTCGCAACAGCAGCTTCGAGCTGCGCTTGCATCTGTTCATTTAAGTGAAGAACAAATTCCGAGGTCCAAAAATAGTAGGCCATCTCATTTTCACAATCCTCCATTTCGTAGTATGGAGCAGCCTCAGCAGAGCAATCCCACGGGCAATCTTCTTGTGCCACCTCCTCTCACCGCCCTGGTACAGAGCCGCGAGGTAGATCAAACTCACTACACAGTCCAAACTCCATCCTCTGGACTTGGTTCATTGCCACCGGTTCCTCCCGGAGCGGACTTGAGAGTATATTTGGCACATGCTCCGACACGGGAAGCTCGCCCATCAAGCAGACCTCAGCAACGTCCAATATTAGGTAATAATGTTGTTCCTCTCTCATATGAAGGGAGATTTGATCGATCTAGAGAACCGACCCCATGGGTGGATCCTATTCCTAATATACCGCAACGTGCAACTCATGTTAACTTTGATAACGTGTATCCTCAAATTGACTTGCGAAGACATCAAGAAACTGATGCTTCTCCGCGCCAATATTTATCAAGGGATCCATTTCCCTCATCAACAAATCAACCCCGTAGCGATCGATCAAACCCCATACCACCTAGGTCAGGTCCCGTTCCATCTCATAATCCTAGATCATCTCAACAACCTACACCGCCTAGGCAATCTCAGTCGAGGAGACCAGAGAGTCCTCCGAATCGCTACCGCAGCGAGAGATCAGGCACTCCACCAAGATCGTCACGATCTCATCGAGCTGAGAGTCCACCTGTTCATCATCGCGATGATAGGAGGTCCACTCGACCTCGAACTTCTCGTTCTAGACAGCCCGAAAGTCCTCCTCGTCACCATAACGACAGAACACCCACTCCACCATTGGCATCGCGTCCCAGAGAGGACAGGAGTCATTCACGTTGGAGTCAACACCGTGATGAAGGTCGACAATCTCATTCAACATCGAGACATAATTCGGCACGTAGGGAACGGGAATCTACAAGAGATCAAGAAGATCATAGATCTCCTAGGGGTCATTCACAATCGCAACGACACTCAAGTCGTAGCAGCCGATCCCATAGGGATTATTCACCGTCTCCTCGACGCTCCAACAGAGATAGCAGATCTCGCGAAAACGATTCTACGCCGCCACGACGACCTAGTCGTAGCAGCCGTAGCCATAGGTCAAATCGATCCCCTCATAGTGGTGATGAGTCTCGTCGTTCTGATGAGGAGCTCCCTTCATCCCCATGGGGGCGACTAGGTCATAGGCGTATGCCTTCACCTCCTGCTATACCTCCTCCAAGAGGGAGAAGCACGGATAGGCATATGAATCCCACCGCGTATGATCATTACAAATTAACCAAATATGTTGATCTACTACCAAAATTTAATGGTGAAATGTTAGCTCGCAAATGGGTAATTGATACTAATTCCCTAGTATGCCTATATGGACTGCCACCATCAGCCATAATCACTAGACTTGACCGGGTCTTCACCCATCAAGCTGCTCAATGGTGGCGTAATAATAAAAACAGGTTTACATCCCGCATGGATTATGATGATTTCGATCACTGCGCTGACAAATGGGATGAAATTACAAGATCTCTTGTCCATTATTTCGATCGAAATTATGTTGCAGACCGTGCCGAGGCTAATCTTCCAAACACCGCGTATAAAACTGATCAAAGCGCTCGTGATTACTTGGCCATTCGTGGCGAATGTTTGGATCTCATTGATCCCCACATGGACCCCGAAAAACGGATGCGCGAATTAATTAAGGGCTTGCCACCAGACATTGCTGAAAAGGCGAAGCAGTGCACAACTGAAAAGAGCCTCCGCATTGTCATGCAGCGTCATATTGCGGAAAAACAGGAAGCGAAACTAAACCAACCCAGTATCTAGAGTAACTCGGCGTCGCCATCTATCCCTAAAGCTTATATCAGAGGCCTCGAAGCCGAAGTCTAACATCCTTATCAAAAGAAACCCACCGATGTCCTTCACCGAGATTACTATGTGGCCTGGGATGGCTTAGAATATCAAACTGCTGATACTTCTAAATTTACATCTGCACAACGTGAAGCCGCTAAAAACTCACAAGGTCGCATGAATTGCATGGAATGCGGTAAGGAGAATCACGGGGCCCGCAAATGCCTAATCCTCTTAAAGAAACAAGGCCGCATCGCTCCTCCTCCGAAACCACGTACTACTCCGAGCAAAGCGACGAATGGAAACACATCATCAGGAGGAAATAAAAATAATAATAATCCTCCTCCGGCTCCGACTACCACAGATCCTAACATGGTACAACTCCTGCATGATTTAGCTCAATCAGTTCAACAGTTGAAACAACAACAGATTCAACCAATGCAGTATGCACCAGCCCCAGTACAATATCTTGCACCTCAACAACAACCTATGTATCAACAAGCATATCCTATGCAACCACCTTATAGGGATTATAATCAAAATCCTCCACCGGATGAATATCATCCTTCTAGTGGAGCACCTCTCAGAGGTTTGAACACCCGTGGAGCTTCCTCCGGGACTCCCGGCGATCAACCTCCACCTGAACGCCAGGGTACTTCGGCATCATTTGGTTACACTTCTAATCCGAATTCTTTAAACTCGAAAGGGGGGGCATAGATCGTTCCGAACCCCCCCAATCGCCTCTCACCGACATTGCCTTAGAACCTGAACCTCCTAGTTACATCTTAAACAAATCAGTGAAATTAGTACCTTTTCTTAACATTTCTTCACTTCCTTATTTATTACCTGAAGTCGCTGAGTCTATTCAAGTCTCTCCATATAACTCAGCACCCACGTCTCCTACCAATGACGGCTCCGATACCGACTCCGCTTTTGACTTCACTATAGAAAATTCAGATGATATCATCACTAACGATGACATCTTCAAAGTTCCCGATGCGGGATCTATTCAACAAGTTAAAACGTTTTCTCGTGTCGAAATGGAAATTCGACGCTCTTTTCCAGTTAAAAATAAACACGGCGGAGAAATCACGGTCGAAGCCCTCATTGATACGGGAGCCACAATTAGCACCATTAGTCCTTGTACATTAGTTAGATTGGAACTCCAGAAGAAAGTTCAACCATGTGCTCCCATTAGGGCCATCTTATCTATTAATGACGGCAAGGAGCACATTATAAAGAAATTTGTATTCCTCATCCTTTATATCGAGGAATTTCATAAGTGGTTCAAGTGGGGATTTTTCGTCATGGACAAAGCAAATGACCAATTGGTATTTGGCATGGACCTCCTTCGGGAAAATCATGCTTACGTCTTGTGTCACGAAGGTCTTTTGACCTTCCTTCCTCCTGAACATGATGAAAATCAAACGCCTCCACGTAAAAGTTTAAAACGCGCAGCTGGAACTTGCCTGCATCTTTGAAAAACTAACGTCAAGAAATTAAAAATAAAGGACGAAATAACTCGAACAGATAGTATAGATCCTGAGTCGGACGTGAATGCTGATCTTCAATTTGCCTTTAATCCTTTAATTGATGACCCTTTTTACAATTTAATTATTAAAAAAGTAATTACCCCTATGGATGGGGATGGCTCGGACACGGAATCCGTGGTCCACACCATCCGCCCTTCATACGGCTCAGATAGCTCCTCCGACGATGACGTACAAACAATATCAACCACCAGTTTGTCATCTCGTGCAGAGCAACTTTTACCTCAATTTAAATTGCGATTGTGCACCGTAACCCCACTTTCTATTGAGGCGTACCGTCCTAATCCCATCAACGTGTATGTGGAAGATAGGCATTTTAAAGGGGATATCCTCTTGGAACCCAATAATCTTTTATTTCAAAAATTCGGGCTTCAAGTTCTTGAACCCGCCTTACGAATAGAAAACGGTCATGGCATTTGCCACCTCATTAATTCTGACCCTGAAGATATCATCCTACCGATTCAGCCTTCCCTGACTACCTATCGAGTTATTCCACCCACTCATCACAAATTACGCATGCTTCATCTAAACACCGATCAGCAGCAGTTTCCAAGTACTCCGAAAATAACTCCAGTGCCGTCCTCGGTCGAAGGGAGCAAAGCGCTCACCGACGAGGAATTTCAACAATTCAAAATCTATGAAAAATTGGCACCTGAAGAGAAAGACCAACTTAGGGATCTCCTCAGCAAATTTCATAAGGTCTTCGGGTGGAAACCTGAAGATTTTCATGAAACCGTAAAGGATCCCTTAACAGGTCAAATCTTGGAAGCTAGTATTGAAATGTTAGACAAATCTCCGATGATTCATAATCCGACAGTCATGTCTCAGAAATTCATGGAGGTAGTCGAACGCGAAACTTTGGCAGGGATTGCACGCAAAAGCATTAAGCCATGTCAAAGCTCCACAGTATCTAGAATGTTAGTAGTAAAGAAAGGAGTAAATGATTGGCGCCCGGTAATCGACTATCGGGACATCAATAAAAGGGTAAAACCCATTGCAGCTCCCATACCTAATTTAATGAGTTTATTTGCAAAATTTTTCGGTTGTACCCACTTCTGCAATGTTGATATGGCCAATTCATATCAGCAAATTGGGCTCGATAAAGCTTCTCAAAACCTTCTCGCCTATATAAACCATATGGGAGTATTTAGACCCCTTAGTCTTCCATTTGGATTTTTAAATTCTGGAACCCTGTTCCAGCAAATAATGAATAAAATTTGGTTTCCACTTCTTTGTGACATTTTAGCCTCATACGTAGATGACACAAGCTTCGGCGGCTCTAGCTTTAGCCAGATGCTTGAGAGGTTAGAACAGGTTCTATTTACTTGCTTACGAGCCAATATTAAGTTGAAGCCTACCAAATGCTTCTTTGGCTTTCCCTCCATTATTTTCTTAGGTCATCGGGTTAGTGCAGACGGCATAGGGATCGACAGTGAGAGAGTTAAGGCTATTGTCGAGTATCCGTATCCTAGGAACACTACAGAGATTAGGAGGTTTATAGGGATCTCTAACTTTTTCCGCCGAATGATAAATGGGTATTCTCACGTGGCTCGTCCGCTTTTCAAACTGCTTATGAAAAATGCTCCATTCAATTTTGATGATGCTTGTCGCAATGCTATTGACACGCTTAAACAGCTTATAATTGGAGCTCCGCTATTAGCTTTTCCAGTCCCACATGGTCAATTAGAACTATGGTCGGACGCCAGTGAATTTTGCATTGGCTCTTGTCTCGTACAAAATATCGACGGATTTAGAAGGCCTCTTGCCTTCCATTCACATCTACTCACCGGTCCGCAGCTAAAATGGTCCACTCCAGAAAAGGAGTGCTACGCGATTATCCATGGTCTCGCCAAACAACACAGCTTGGTGTTGGGCAGAACAATCCATGTCTACACTGACCATTCTGCGTTGACATCCATCCTCAAGACGTCGGAAGTTAATTCCAGACTCATTCGTTGGAGTCTCAAATTGAGCTCCTACGATATCAAAATCTACCACATCAAAGGCAAGAATAATGAAATGGCCGATGGTTTAAGCAGACCACCAAGAGATATCCCTACTCAAGAATGGAAAAACCCGGGAGAACCTGAAACCACCGTTCACCTCCGTAGTCTTCGGGATGCTGAGATTGTTCATCCGAACCTCGCTACCCTTGACTTAGATCACGAGATCGTCGCTAGCCAGAAACTCGACCCCCGATGCCTCAAGATCATAAAATCATTAGAAAAAGATAGGGCAAATAAATTCGAAGGCGAAAATAAATACAGGAAGGATTATCAGCTCACAGAAGAAGGGCTCCTACAACATATCAATTACGACCCCTTAGGTCCGATGTGGCTAACAGTACTTCCATATCCTTTATCGGAGGAAGCAGCCCAGGATTTCCACAAGCAATCTCACCTAGGTAGTGACAAGATTTCCCAAATATTAAAGAACAAATTTTGGTTCTTTAATATGCATCGAATAATTCTCAATGTATGCCGTGCCTGCGAAACTTGCCAAAGGTTCGCGAAGATCAACCGTAAGAATAAGGGACCATTGCACGTAATGATAACACCTCAAGTTCCATTTCATAGAATATCAGTGGACCATATGGGTCCCCTAGACAAAACTTTTAGACAACATAAATATATTTTAGCCATCATCGACCAATGCACTCGTTTTCTTTGGCTTTTTCCATGTCGTTCCACTAGTTGGGAAGATTTCGCCAAACACCTCATACCCTTCGTTCAGCAACATCATCCAAAGAGCATTGTCTCTGACAATGGAGGTGCCTTCATCGCCAAAGAATACTTAAAATTTTGCTTAGAAAACAACATTACCCGCATCACCATTGCTCCATATCATGCTTCATCCAACGCATTTTGTGAACGTGTTAATTCAACCTTCGGCAGCATCCTCAAGAAGTTGCAATTTGAAGACAAGCGTTATTGGGATGAAAAACTCCCAGCAGTTCAAGATGCTTACAATAGTGCACCTCATTCTAGTACTAAATTCACTCCTTACTTTGTCCTTCATGGCATAAGTCTTCCTAATCGAAATTTAAATTTATTAGATGATCATCTGAGTCCCGAGTGGGATTTAGAACAGCAACAGGTGCGCATAGGCGAAATGTTTCGCGTACGTATGCAAGCCTTTCAAAACTCTTGCGAGAGTCAATTAAAGAGAAAATTAGCGTTTGACAAAAGGCATCCCGCTGTAAGATTCCAAATTGGTGACTTGGTCTGGAAGCGCAACTACACGCGGCCAGCCAGGACCAAATCAAAATTTATTATGAAGTACACGGGGCCTTATAAAGTTTATAGTGTTAATGAAAATATACATTCTTACTTTCTATGTCCACACAACGTCGACATAAATGTTTTCTTGCCAGAACGTCAGCTCCGTCTGACCCATGGCCATAATTTACGTAAATATGTTACAGGGGAGCCCCTGCCCGCTCCGGAGGAATCCGCCGTTGACTCCGACTGGTTGAATGATTTACGACCTGTCCCAGCGGAAGAGGTCTTCCTCGCGGAGCCCCGTCTCGATCCCACTGAGGATCCACCTCAAATTAATGGAACCCCTATCGTAGATGTATTACCCCGTGGGGATTTTAATTACTCGGCAGATCCTCCTGTCGAAACCCCGCTGGAACACATTCCACCTTCAGCGAAATTAACAAGGTGTGACGACACCGACGCGTCACATCCTCACCAACAGAGTATGAGAAGTACGGATGGTTCACATTCCTCTTGGAATTTCCGTGCTCCTCCACCAAACACACTCAATCCTGACATTCACCCTCCTCAACATGGACCCCCACGTCCATCCTTTATTAATATGTCGGCGTTTAGTAAAACGCCTGGGGGTGATGTCAGGGATGGTCTGAATATTAATTCTCAAGACCCAGATGGATGTACACATCGGGTCCATACTTCAGACAAATCTTCAACATCTTCTTTGGAATCTCCATCAGATCTGGAGAAAATCGTACAACCAGAGAGAGCTCCATTAAGCGACGCTTCGAGCTCCACTGGTCCAATAAGACTTCCCGGCGCCGTTAGTGGCTTGAGCAGTTCCGAGAGCTCAAGTCACGACAGCGCACCTGTCAATCATAACAATGAGACGAGCAGCCACAACATTCTTGCAAGCTCGACTCAAAATGATATACAGGAAACTCAGGTCCTTGATGGTGAGATGAGCAGCCACAATATTCTTGCAGGCTCCAAATATCAGGACATTCCCACACAAAGGATCTCCGAAGGCGACTTCGAACCTCCCTTTTCCGCTGAAATTCCTTTCTTTACCCGCATGGAGGGCACTTGCTCCTTCGCCGGCATGGAGAGAAATGTTAGCCCCCAAAATTTTTCGAGGAACGAACCACTTGGAACGCCTCACAGTTCAGTAATACAACCTACGAAATTAAAATTAAATTACCCTTTTAATAAAAACACAGTTCAAAACATTAGAGACAGATTTGAACGCATGCAAAATAATATTGAAATTGAAAATCAACTAATCCAGTGGAGTACTGAGAGTAGTCAAAATTCGAATCCACGATCACATGGAGGGGAAGTTTCCCATAACATACAAGGCAGAGAACCAAGAGCAATAACCTCGCCAGCAATTAGAAACAACCCCTCACCACAAAATTCAACCCCTCCTAACTTAGCTAGTACCCCGCTAAATCTTAGTCTTGCTGAAGAAATTTTGAGCCCAACAGCTCAGAAACAAGCTAGTTTCAGGGAAGATCAAAATAAGTTTCCCAGGTGTCCCGAATATTCTTGGACTGGGGAAACTCAAAATATTCCACTTCCGCCTCAGAGCGCCGAAGATTCTTGCAATCACGGAAGCGCGAATATAACTTCGCCTTCTCACGTTGGCCCCTCACATTCGCAGGTCAGGGAAAGTAGAAGTCAGACTCAATCAAGTAGCCAATCTCCCCGAACTAGATTTCAGGAAAATCAGATTTCCACCCAACCTTTTCCAAGGCAAGACATTAATTTGAACATAAATTTATCCCATAGGGATTACTCTCGTAGTGATCCGAATAGGAGCTCAGAATCTCACCACAGAGCCCTACTAACACCGTAAATTAGGACCCCGATCCGGAATTCCCTTCAAAAACTAATGCAGACTCGGAAGCTCCTCCAGCCTCCGCCTCCGCACAAAAAGAAAATAACTCGATCGCCGCAGGCCAAGCCCACGAGCGACCAAATAATTCTAATATAGTGGTCATTAAAACAAAATTTAGTTCGAAACTTAGGGAATGTCCGAATTGTAGGGAGCAGCAAGTAAAAGGGGATATTCGGCATATCTTTAGAGATTGCCCCCTTTTTAAGTCATCTAAAAAGAAAAGAGTTAGGCGCTGTGGTCACTGCGGTGGTGGCCACCGCTACAAATTTTGCCGGTTTAAGAATGAACCTCCAAAACAGAGATCATAAAATTATAAGAGATCACTACAATTAATTTAAGAAATTTTCCCTTCTGATCCCTTCAGGATCAGAAACTTAATTTAGAATAATTAAAATTAAAAAGTGAAAAATCCATTAACTAAAATGCAAACGCCAATGACACATCGACGTTTGAACTCATTTTAATCTCGAAACTATCAGTGCTTCGGGAGAGGAGAAAAACATTGACGTTCTAAAAAGAAGTGAACTATTTAATCATTTCCAGTTTCTCTTCCCTTTTCTTTTATAATTAGATGTCTTCATCGTCTTCACAATCGTCGTCATCTTCGTCTTCCTCATCATCCAGCGATTCTGAAGAAACTAAGAGACAACGACTAAAGCTTGAAGTAAAACAGTCCTTCCACCCAAATAAACCGCGGAAATTAACTCCATCTTCGTCATCATCATCCTCCGCAGAATCAACCGCTGATGATACGGATGAAGAAAAGAGAAAAATTGAAGCAGTAATAAAGAAGGCATATGATTCGCCCAAGCGTAGCCCACAGCGAAAATCATTAAGAGTCTCAATGGGCCCGAGAGTCCCTGTACCCTCAACTTCATCTAAGGCTCCACCGCCGCGTCCTCGCCCTTCACAAACGCCACCAAAACGTATAAGGCGTGAACGCTGGCGAACAAACAAAAATCGCCCCATCAGCACGGATCCTAATATGGAATGGATCCCGGTGCGGCCAAGAAAGAAAAATTCGGAGGAAAAACGCTTGCTCCGAAATAAGCATGCTCGAAAAAGACAACAGCAACCGGGTTATCGGGCCAAAAATCAAGGACGACCCGGGTATCAATGGAAATACGTGCCAATATCTCCTAATAACACTGTCATCCAGATGGGAGGTCCCTCCAGTGTACGTAAATCCGTCGCACCTCCACCACCCCACCCTGTAATCAGTGCTCAAAAGATAACTGCAGAATTGGCCAGAGCCGCTATCACAGCAGCAAAATCTGCCCTTCCTTCAAGCTCCGGTCCCCACCTTTTAAAATCCGGCTCAAAAGCTCCTCAGCCGATTCCCATCTTTGCGCCAAAACCATCCACGTCAGGAGGAAAGCCTAAGGTCATCGGCCGAAAATATGACTTAACTTCGACGGGAGGTCGTACTCCGACATCTAGAAAAACGCCGGACGCCTCCATCGAAGTAAGCCGACAACCAAGAGGCATTGCAGCATTGGGCGGGCGGCCACCTCTAAATTATTCAGAGCACAGCAAATATCATCCCTACTATCGAGGACCAAAGAAAATGTCATTGGCAGACCGACATAGGAGAGACAGAGATTTCGTTCGCCAACAATACGAACGTGCAGGGATTCCCTTCCCTCCGCGGGGAGAGCGCATTCAACGCCCTACTCCCATGTCCCCTGCCTCACCTACCCCTACAGATGATCAACCCACACGTCGCCTGGCAACCGCTCAACCAGGGCCCTCAATCAATCCATCCACTTCCACTAGCTACAAGTTGCCTACAGCTGCAGACGTAGCAGCCTTAAGGGTAAATATGAAAACGCAGGATAAGGCCACTCAGATAGGGCACGGGGGATTAAATGTCCAAAATCCAAATCCCACTACCATTACGGTTCCCGCGTTCGCAGATAATCCAAGGGAAGTCATGCCCCATGTTCAGATGCAAGCCAAATCAGTTAGGACTCTGGCGCTCGCCATGGTGTATCAGGTCTACCTTCAACACCGCTTCCAAACACTGGTCAGGGATCCCAGGTCCAACTTTCCGTATCGAATCTTGTTCGAGGTTATTCCGGGGTTCGAATTATGGATGGGACCCGGAAAAATTAACACAATCCTGAGACCAAATAACCCATACGGGCTTCGAGATCTCTTAGCCATGCATGTTAATAATCTCAACGTGCGTCTGGAATATGAATTCCAATCGGGACCCGGAAGTTTCGCACCTATACTTCCCCAAGAAACCCTAATCGTATTCGTTCCCGCTATCATTCCGCCAATACGATTATTAGCTAACGAGGAGACTGAATGGTATGCACCGTTACGATTAGCCGCTATCCAGGGAAACCTACACCTACCCATGCCTCAAATCTCTCCGGAAGCTCCTATCCAGCATGTCCTCCCGCTGGTCCATACCGAAGATCCACGTGGAGAACAAATTCCCGAACCTCATGATCCCCAAGAACCAGCAGTAGCGGATCCTACTTCAAATCAGGAAGAGCCCATGATCGACGAAGAAGACATCCCACCCTTGATGAGAATCCTTCGTCCCAATTAATTTTTCCCCTTAAAAGAAAATAACTTCGAGAAATAATGAACTAAATCAAATACCCGGTGAAAATAAATAGTCTCAAGACCCGCGGTGTTTACTTTTAAAGATAAAAATTTACCTCCGTTAATAAATATAAGACTTATAAAAATAATTTCTACGTTAAAATTTTATTATTTTATGATCTCAATGAAAAGTTATGTCTTTGTTTTGGCTGGCATTTGTACGAATCTCTACGTGAATGAGTTAGAGAGTTAGAAAAATTACATTTTCTTTCATTTTTCCAATTATCTCTTTTGATTTTCAAAAATTTAGAGGTAGATGCCCAGAATAGTAGTATCTCTACGCATTAGAAAGTTAGCCGTAGGATATTTCTTAGGCATACGTAGAATAGTTTTAAAACACAATTTAGCTGACTAATTAAAATTTTGCGTTTTCAAATGAAATATGAATTGACCAAGAGAATTAGATCGCTATGCATATATAATTAAGTCATAGGATCTTAAGGAAAATTTGCCAAGTTTCAGTTTAATTACAAAAATTATTAATTTTCGTTAGAAAAAGCTTCGCTATGCATTCAGGTTAAGACATAGGAAGCCCATAAGATTTTTGTATAATTTCCAATTCCGGTCCATACGGTTGTAGTATGAAATGAATATGACATAAATGAATTTTGCCAAATGACTAAATAAATCGTAAAAATAAATTAATCCAAAATTTCCACAGGTCCAGGATTCAAAAATTTTATTTCCTTCAGAAAATAAATTAATTCCAAAAATTCCAGAGTCCATTCTAAAAATAATAAAAAGGTTAAAATGTAATTCTGTGTTGTGCTTTCTATTTCCAATCTTTTCAGCCGCTACCCTCCGTGAGGAAACGGAGCCCTACGAGGGGATGATGAGAAAGGAATAGAAATCACGACACGTCCTCCCACAGATTCTCCTCAATTTCTCCAGACAGCATCGGCCATCTGACAGAGAGTGAGGAAGATCCATGGAAGGAGATAACAAAATAAATACAACTCGCAGCCCTCCACCACACAGCGTCTATGAGCCACAAAAGGAATTAAATGATGCTTCCCGAGGCGACAGGAGACGAAGCGAGGAAGGAGCGGAGGCGAACTAGCTAAGGCAGAAACAATCACGCCGCGAAGAAGAGAAGGTCTCCGTCAAGAAGTCTTCCAGAAATCCTTCTGATTATTTTTATTTCTTTTTCCATTTTTCCCTTCTGGAAAATTAGTAGAAAAATGAATAGAAAGGAATTGCGGAACATGGAGACTCCGAAAGGAATAAGAGCAGCAAAAGGGAATTGTCCATGTGACTCCTGCTGGTGCCATCAAAAAGAAACTAAAATTAAGAAAAAGAGAAAATCCGATAATTTTTACATCTTCTTATTCTTATTTATGGTATTCACTGTGTTCGCGATTCCTCTCTACGAATTCTTTCTCAGTTTGTTGTAGTTAAATTATTGAGGTCAATTGGACCAAACATATAAATTGTAAAATATAAAATTAATATTTGTGAAATTACCTGTAATCAACCTGGACCTGGAATCGGAAAAACCAGATGCCACACCGGTGGCGTTCGTAAGCGTATCGATTAGAAATTTTTATGTAATAATTCCTTATATTGTAAAATGATTGGACGAAACCTGAAAACAAAAACAAAAACGAAAACATGAATTAATAATTATTATTCAGTTGTGGCCCTCGACCTTATGTCGTTTGGGAAATATTACCTTTGAAATCTCACTTTTCTTTCCATTTTGATTTAAAAATTAATATAAATATTTATCCGTAAAACTTACCTTCTCGCCTTCGTTCGTTGAATGTTCTCATTTATTGGCAAAACCGTCCGTTGATTCTCATACCTTTCTGCATTGAATCTAGAAATTAAGAAAGATAAAATTAAGTTATCATAATTTGCATCATAATTAATTGGCTCATTCATTAGCCGTCAGCAGTGGTTCCATAAACCCGCTCGACGTAATTTAGGGACTTCGGTTCATACAATAAAATAGGCAAAAATCAATGAAAATAAAGTCAAAATTGAGGGGAGACTGGAAGGAACGAACCCGCAGCACTGGCTGCCTTTTGCGGGTTTGTCCTCCAAGTTGGAGTGGACGGTGGAGCTTGCACGCAGACGGCGTTTCTGTGCAACACGACTTTGCCATCGTCCGCCCAACCTCCCCGACTAACCTAATTGGCAGAATTAACTAAACTAAAGAAAAATTGAAACTAATTAAAATAAAATGTAAACTTATAAAAATTTACCTGATTGGCATCCAAAATTCAGGATCGTTGGTCGGCCTGGACTGATGGTAATGGTGCGGTGTGTGTCCATGGCGTGCCTTCCTCTGTGGCCCGGACACTCTCCACCGCACCTCTCCGTCCTTTCTGGGCTGGATGTGGTTGCTGGGCACGGAGTCAGCACCACTTCCCCAACGATCCTCCTGCAAATAAAATAAAAACTAATAAATCTAAATAAAAATAAACACTTACCTCATTGGAACAAAATTCAGGACAAGTCGTTGCTGCTGAACTGGAGGGTCGGGAACAACGGGCGATTGCTGTCTGGAATGCTCGGCAACCCAACCGCTCCGTTGTGTCCCTTGTCCGTCCCGTCCAGTGGCGTTGGAGCTGAGGGCCATGGGAGGATGTCAAGCGTCCCTCAGGCCTACAACCTTCACACCAGCTTGTCCTCCTGCAAACGAGAAGCAAAATAAGTAAGTCTTCTCCCTCCGCTCCTCACCGTTATTGGCAACCAAAAATAGCATTGGCAAAATTTCCCGAGCAGACCGAATTTCCATTTGTGGGACCTGGAACTATTCGACCGTGTATCTGCTCCGTTTGCCGTCAACGGTCGATGTGGTTCCGTAGTCCCTCATGGAGTCGGGAGCTCGTGGTGGCGAGGCTCCGGCCGTGGATGACATTAATCCACAGCCTTGACCTCAGCCACCGAGCTACGCTGCTCTTGGAATTCTTACATCTAAAATTTAAGCACAAGTCAGAAATAAAATAAATTATGCAACTAAAATTAAAATAATAAAAATTAGCATTCTTACCATCTGTAGCTATGCTGGAGCGCCTCGACTGGAGTTTCAGTTGAGCCTCCCTCCCCCATCTTCATAGGTCTCCGGCCTCCTCCGGAGTGGTGGAACACCCCCTTTATTAACTTAAATACTACCATCTGACTCTAACCATCTTTCACATATTTCATATTTATATTTATTAAATTACAAAATTTAAATAGGGATTGAAATTAATCCACATTTTACAGGGGTTTCATAGATGTGTATGGTAAAGGGATGTGGTAAACTCAGGTATGGCTTCCCACCCTCACTATTGATTGGGGAGGAAATACCATACTCGTTTTACAGTATTTATTAATGGCTGCACTATATTTCCAGTTCCAATCCACTGATCGGCAGTGTAACAGGTATTTCTGAATTGGCAGTACGAAAAAATAAAAAATCTTCCGTTTGGTAGAATTGGCAGTACTAAATATTTTTCCTTTAAATTTCAGTTTAACATATGGTTATTTAATTAGGTATTGATAATGATGAATATTATATTATTCAAATACGCGAAATGTTCGCCCAAATCCACTTTGTGGTTTTAATACTTGATATCTACTACTGGATATATGGATTACTGGAATCACAGAAGAAGGCTATACAAGATCTCACCCAACCGTCACAGTGACCACCAATCACTTATAAAATCATACGATAGTTGGGATGCAAGTACCGTACATTCGAAAAATTTGAGAAATTGCTGTTTGCTGCCTATATCGTGACGTTTAGGAGACTTGAATGGAAAAGATCTACCTGCGCTTGTCCTGTATTTTTAAAAAATCCCGCGTGCAAACACGTACTCGGTATGGCTATTAAGTATGGTATGCTTGAGTTTTCTTTGGCAACAAAGGTGGCCAAGATTAATTAACTATAAAACCGAAGCGTGGAAGACGCTAGCAAGCTATACGGCAACATTTGGTGAAACAGTAAAAATTTTTATTATTATTATTTTGTACTGATTTTTTCCAATTTTATATTTTTTACCGATTTCTGTATAATATTTCGAAATTTAAATAAATATAACCCATAAGAATCAACAATTTAAAGGAAAAATATTTGGTACTGCTGATTCTGCCAAACGGAAGATTTTTTATTTTTTCGTACTGCCAATTCAGAAATACCTGTTATACTGCCGATCAGTGGATTGAAACTGCCAATTATATTTCGGCCCTTATTAATTCATGTGAATCATAGACTGCATCGTCTGTTATAAGAGTAAAACTCATCACACATTAACAAATAAAATTTAATGCCGTCTTGCATGTTTTACTAATTAAATTATACCAAACAGCCGCTGTGAAAAGTTGTAATCCCGAAGAAAGTAAATTCTACGGGGAAAGCGATTACCAAATATTGTTTAGAAAAATCAATGTTATTTTTATTTTGAAGAAACCTGCTCCTATTTTGTTGTAATAAGTATTTGCTAAAAACCTATATGCAGTCTATACGCAGGTTGGCGGATGCTCTATGAATTTATATGCGTTTTTGATTTTATTCGTTTCGGAGGCCCAAAATTCAAAGTTCTCTACAAAGAATTAGTGCATCACTTCATGACCTTTATTTTGTATTCAGCTCAACTAATTTCTCTGATTACAGGTTTTGCAGCTTTAGTATTCCGAGAGACAATCATACATCGCAATTGGAAAACAGTAAGTGCACCTTTATGATTAATCAGGCAAACGTAGAAATTAATAAAGTATAATCTTGCATAAATATTCTGGAAACAGCGGCGTGGTAAAACGTTAATTACAAAATGAATTAAAATATTGTAAATTAAAAACTGATGCTGTTGGTTTTGAAATATCTAAAATCTTTTATGCATTATTTATTATCAAATATCAAGTTTTGACTTTAAAAATGCATAATTTAGTCATTCTTGTCGACAAACTTAACGCCATTTAGTATAAATGTTTTTTCTTGCCTGCTTAACGCATGCAGGTTAATATGTTTGCACTTTGTATAATATGTTTTCTGCAGTTTCAAATTATTTAAGGAACATAAATATTATGGTATTAACTAGATTTAAATGATTTTTAAAATGAAACACCATACTTTAATGAAGCTTATGTAATTCATTTTTGAATTCAAACGTACATCTTCTGTAATATTTTCACTTTGCATGAGCTATAACTGCTTCTCTGGTTTCTTAAAATTATGCAATTCGATGATTTGCATTACATTATGACAGGTTAACCTGCAAAATAATAATATGCAGCGTTAAGTTGTCTTGCATGCATGTCATGTAAATGACTAATTCTATAAACAGGATACATAATTTAGTGTCTTTTTACATCTAGATTTTACGATTTAATTCCAATTACAGATTTTTACAACTCTGAACTGCATGCTACACTAATTTGAACCAAATATTTAGAAAATATCCAGCACGAAGCGCTGGATTTGTCTACCGTGAGCCCAAAGTAGATGCTGAGCTTACAGCGAATTGTTTGAATCATAGGAAAACTTTGTTTATGTGGAAAGGCTAACATAAAGTCCTTGCAGTTAGTGTGCGTAAAAGCGGGCTACGTTACAAGTTGTGCTAATGAAAAAAGACGGTTTTTGAGTGGTGCTGGTACAAGTGGGTTTTATAACAGCACAGGTTTGAGTTGGTACGCCGGTACATGTGTGCTAGGTACGAACTTTGCTGGTACCATTTGGCTGGGTACAAGCGAATTGA
Source organism: Dicyrtomina minuta (assembly GCA_949802685.1). Lineage (NCBI taxonomy): Eukaryota > Metazoa > Arthropoda > Collembola > Symphypleona > Dicyrtomidae > Dicyrtomina > Dicyrtomina minuta. The sequence goes on along the minus strand of OX461808.1, from coordinate 134,559,679 downwards.
AAGATCTTGTTGTGAATTGCGCCAGTGCAAGAGAGGTTGGTGCAGGTTATAGTTGGGTACGCCCAGTGTCATTGCAAGTGGGCTTCGTAATAAGAGCACCTCTACGAGTGGGTAAGGAACGAGATTTGATGCATGTGGTGGACCAGGTACGAGAAGTATGGCAGGGTGTGTAAAAATTCTGTCATGTCTGTTCAAATTATTGAGTTGGGTATTGATGGATTACAGTTATACGTTTACCTGAAAATTTTAAGTGACGTCATTTACGGATCACTCCAATAAACAAGTGATATTTTTTTGACGTCATTAAAAGACGATCCCAATAAGCAAGTGATATTTTTGTGAGGTCATTCACGGACGATACCAATAAACGAGGGTTGTTTCTGTGACGCCATTTACGGACGATCCTAATAAACGAGTAATATTTTTTAGACTTCATTTTTGGTCGATCCTAAAAAACGAGTGATATCTTTTTGACGCTATTAACGGACGATCCCAATAAACAAGAGATATTTTGTTTCACGTCATTTACGGAAGATCCAAATAAACCATTATTAGTTTTTTGACGTCATTCACATGCGATCTTAATAAACAGGTGATATTTTGTTTACGTTATTTACAGACGATCCCAATAAAAGAGTAATATTTTGTGTAAAGTCATTTACAGACGATCCTAATAAACGAGTAATATTTTTTAGGACGTCATTTTTGGTCAATCCTAATAGACGAGCGATATCTTTTTGATGTAAACTACGATCCCAGTAAACGAGTAATAGTTTAATGACATCATTTACGGACGATCACAATAAACGAAATAAAATTTTTTGACGCTATTTACGGACGATTCCAGTAAACAATTGATATTTTTGTGACGCCATTTACGGACGATCCCAATAAACGAGTGATATTTATGTGACTTCAGTTACGGACGATCCCTATAAACGTTTAATATTTTTGTGACTTCATTTGTGGACCATCCCCACAAATGCAGACGTGTCGGATCTACGTGGGAGAACAGAGAAAAAAAGTCCCTTGAAAATTATTAGGAAAGCAAGGGAAAGCTGCGGTTTTACTCCCTGTCTCTGAAATTTATAAAAATGTTTTAATTTTAAAAATACAAGTGCGGATACACACAAAAGTAGGGATAACGATAATATTATCAGTTCGTAAATGCTATGCTCACCAATATACTTGCAAAAGGTTTAAACTGTTTAAAGAGTGGAAAACTAGACAATATTAAAAGTAATAGTTTTACTACGTTTAACGTATTAAATCAACGTTTTGTTAGATCCAAATAAAACTGCCAAAATATGATGCTTAACATTAGTTTCATTTAAAGTCTATGTTATTCTTGGTCAAGTAAAGTTATTTCAGTCCTTCAAACTTGTGACTTATTGCCAGATTGTCATGTATGCCTTAAATCAACCATTTCATAAATTTCTAAGGCCTCGGATAAATTTTATACGCAATAAAATTTTTATCTTTCGTTTTTTGTATTTATTGCTTTAAAAGTTTAGCTTAAAGTTTTTTTACACTAAATCGACCTGTGTTTGCTAGAGATAGTGGAAATTAAATCATTCGAATAATTCTAAAAAAATAATTGCTTGCGCGACAAATGCCAATGTCGATCAAATTAGAGCGTATTACTTATTAGTAAACTTAGTAGTTAGTAGTGAAATAGCTTCATGCATTAAATAGGATGAGTATAAGACCTTGATTTCACTAGAAAAGTTAACAATTGTTAGTCTTAAGAAACACGCTTTCAGAGTTAACCATTGTTAAATCTAAAAGCAAGTTTCTTAAGGCTAACAATTGTTAACTTTTCTAGTGAAATCAAGGTCTAAGGTATATATTCAACAATATGTATGTATATCTATAAAAATCAAACATTCTTCAGTTTGTGTTGGTCATTTTAGTATACAGTCAATATAAAACGCCAATGTCACAACATTTCATTGCACCTAATCTAGAATTTAATTTGCTGTAACACAGTGCGCTGATCAGTTGCGCTGTCATAAATTTATGAATAGTTTTTTTTTGAATGGCATTTAAATTTGTCGAAGTAATAAAATATGGATACTGGTTAGTTTGGCAATGCTTCCTTGTTATAAATATTCTAAAACGAAATTCTTTTAAAGTTATTTGAACAGCGGAATAAATGGCAGACAGAATAATTTGAATTTTATTATTACGTAAACCAATGCATACCAATCGATCCTATCTGTAAGAATCAATATTTCTGATAGTAATGGCCTCGTAAGTGCAGCTAGCCGAAATGGAAAAATCACTTATTGTTAGTTTATAGTTAGCGTGCAAAAATTTAGCTTATCCTCAGTAAAACTAACTAGGTTAGGTAGGCTAAGTATTTTAAGAGGCAGCTATAAAACCCAATGAGAAAACAGTACACTTTGATGATTAGTAAGGTGAATGTAGAAATTAAAATAGTATATTTTTCTATAAATATTATACAACCGCATGGTTAGACTTTGATTTAAACATACCTTTGAACTAAAATAAAATTATTAAAAAGAAAACTGTAGCTGTAATATTGTTTTAATATTTGATGCAATATTTTTATCATAACTTAATTAGTTTTGACGGCCAAGTAGTTGTGTGAGATGTACTGTGCAAATAGAAGCTTGAAAAATTCATAATTAGTTTGTTATTTCTTCTATGCAATGAACATGGAACCTTAACGCCATTTAACATAAATTAACTTTTTTCACAAGCTATATAATTAAAGATTGTGAGTCTGCCACAGCTAAAATGTTGCAAATGCACTTTAAAGAAGGAAGTTGAAGATTCGCACGTTTGCAGCGCAATGGAAGCGGTGCTCAAAAGTACAGACAGCACCATTTCATAGTAAATCCGATGCTAGAAAATGTTTCAAACGTTTACTAATTTAAGGTTTTGTGAAAACAAATTCACAAACCACTTAAATGGATATTTATTTAAACGTTGATCAACACGTATTGTAAACCCCACTAACTTGAATTTCTCATTTTAATACCTGTATGGTCGCACGCACAGTTTTATTTTTTAGCGGGACAGACGGGAGGTGGTAAGAATTTTGCTAGGACAAGTGCTCTAGGTATTACTGGTGAGGATACAATTATGCTTCGAAACCGTGGGCTGGAAAAAAGAGGTACCAGTGGGAATGATTCTGGTACAACAATGCTTTTAACCAGTTGGCTGGATACCGATTGTACAGATACGAAAGGCGTGGGTACAATAATTACTGTGGTAGGAGTAGTAAAGTTACGAATACAAGTCGTGAGGGAACGAATTGTGTCAGTTTAAACACTGACACATGTGGGTAGGGCTAAGGGCTATATGTACAATCTCGAGTGGTCTTGGTAAAACGTGGACTAGGTCAAAGCATATTTAGCAAGAGAAATTAACTTAAAGTTAAGATATTTAAATTACGATATTTATGAACGACACCCTACGGTCTATAAATCATAAAGGTATGTGCATGATTTGTAGTTAAAATAGTTTACACAATTTTAAAAAATTGTTGTATTTAATCTAAATCCTTTTAACACATAACACAATTGGTACCGTCAATTTCTGCACTTAAGCATACGGCATTGTGAAGCTAGTTTAATATCACGGGCAAATTGCCATAAATATTATTTTGTAGTTAAAAAGGAGCGTAATATAATTAGGTTCAACGATACATAAGGAAAAATAGCCGGCGTTTGCACCACTGAAATCACTTAAACTCCAATAGGTGCATATTACTATTGCAAAAAGTATTGTAAAGAGTTAGTCCCCAAATGACGTCATCAGTAGGGTCAATGTATAAACTTAGGAGGAGATGACTAAAGAAAGTCATATACACAATGAATAATCTAACTGCGGGGTGATCTTATGGTGCTGAAAATGGAGTTACATACTTTGTTTGAGTATTGTGTGGGAAATTCGAATTAAAATTTACTTTCTCTCTTCCTCTCTTCTACGTAAATTAAATTATACCGGACATGCTTCTATTTCGTTGGCTTTTAACCATACGTGTGTGATTTAAATTTTGAATGCCTTGGCAAGACAGCTATTTTACGACAATTTTTGTTAAAAGTTAGGATACTAGTAGTAATTATACAAGCCTCTAAAACTTTGATTTCATTTATCCTCTTCCGTCGCCAATTTTAAAAGCACAGAATATATTATTCAAACGGCGTTGATTTAATTTATTGCAGTAACACAGCTGCAACTGAAATCCAAAAAGAATTCTGAATCAATTTCTTGAGGTCAAAGAAACTGAACTAAATGTAAGCTCATAAAAGTTTGTCGCATGTAAATGTTGTTAAAAACCAAATTGATAAAATATGAAGAACACCAATGCCATTGCCAATGCGTTAAGTAAAATTTTGCCGTTCAGCGTTGTGCACGCGTGCCATTCGCACATTACCTAATTCACACCAATGCAATATTTGCCCCTACGATACATTTTAGTCACCATTAGTTTCTAACCTTTGCCTTTCAATCACTGAATTCATTTTATCTCACACCTATGTTCCAGGAAAACAAACATTGGGTGTACGAATGCACTGCAATGTGCTAAGCTCAGCAAACGCAGGAGAATGTTCCACTGCAGTGCTACTGTATTCATAGTTTGTATTTTACAGTAATCAGTGGATTGCTGCAAATATCGTGTTTAACAAAGCACTGGCTTTAACCACCGTAAATAGGGAATGAATTTATGTGTGTTAGTTTTCATCAATTGGAAAATGTAGGCAAATAATAGTAAACCCTGAGTCTCCAGATGCTTTACTTGTACAATGAGTTATTCTAGCGGATAGAAACGGAACTACAACGACCGGTTAAATCACACTTTGACTTTAAAAATTTTGAAACCTATATCTTCTAAGCCATGAGTAATCAAAAATTCTCAAAACTTTTTTTTCAAATAAAAAATCTTTTAAAAAATGTACTCTTAAAAACATGACATCAATTTAGACTGTTGAAAAAGCATTTAATCGCTAGTAAAATATTACTAAAACTGCATGGTAGTTTTAGCAAACTATGTATTGTTTGCAAAGTTGTGATTGTGATGTAAATTCAGCAAAGCTAATTTAGACACGTGAACATAGGATTTAAGTGCCAGTGGATGTTTGTCAACATTGTCAAGGATGGTCATTTGATCATCAGCAGCCATAGAAAGCCTCGGACGATCGATTCTATAAAACTTATATATTTTAATTTACAATTTTTCAAGCAAATTGCCCTCTAATAGAGTTGTCTACATTTTTTTGCAGCTATTTAGTAGATCATTTCTAAATTGAGATTCCAACTTGAGCTGCGCAGTAAAACAGTTCAACGCCAATCAATTTTAATTTTAAATATAAGCCAACCATAGTGGACAGTGTTGCTTCTCAAATTGTCTTTAACAAAATAAACTGCAAACATTGTAACTACCAAATCACTTTTAGAGTAATAAAACAATTTTTGCTAACTGCTAACTTCCCGTTTATTTATAGCATTGGTCATTTTCATCGTAGGTTTACTATTCGTACAAATGTGATGCAAAGCCATATTTGAATTGCTAAATAACAAAGATATTATTGTTCCGTATAAGTTATCTACTGATCGTATGCATCGTGTGATGAAATCTATAATCCACCGACTTTTGCATAGGACTTTGACTTTACTTTACATATATACATAATTTTCCGTTTACTTCGAGTCTCTCTTGGTTGTGTAGTTTAAATTAGAGATTCTAAATACCCTGTACGCTTTTGTTACCTTCAGTACATGAAATTAGCGTAGTTCAGAACGGTTCTAGAAGTTGTACATGTTGTTTTATTAGGAATTACAAATTTTAGGAAACCGTTAAAAATTAAAGAATTGGAATCAAATAATCTTTCCTATATCATTTAAATTCTTGTTTGCTGCCGCTTTAATTTACAAGAATTGAAAAGGAATATAAATCTTCAACCACGTTACACAAATAAAAGTTGTTTTACTTGTTTTTAACTACTCCAAGAATTATTGTTTTACGGCAGTAATTCCTTGTATAGATTCTACTGTAGTTGGATCCCAACTATTTAACAACGAGTTTTTCAAAGCTTACACAAATGTTTGTAAAATAACGCCGCCAATTATTTACTCAGGAATCTTTCAGGAGTGTGCCATCAGTTTATCGCCTCGATTATTTTGTAAATACAATTAACAAGCAATTGAATGCTTGGAGTTAGCGTTGCACCTGCATAATATTTCATTTTTGTTGGGTACAAGACAAGATTGCCCTTAATAAATGAAGAGTGTATTGGCAAAACGGGATACGTCTATCTGTCTTAAAACTTAATAAAAACTAAGATTATTTGCGTTGCGCTTGTAATTTTTAACATGTTACGGATATGTGTTGAATGGTATCGAACAAAGTTTAGCAAATAAATGTTTACAAATAGCCACAATTTCGCTAAAATAAAGTAAGTATTTTAAATACCTTTAGCTAAAATGGTAAACGTCCACCTAAAAAATGTATTTCTGATTTAAATTTCCCTGTTGTGTAGTTTTGATGTTTAAAGAAGAGAATTAACTTGTATGACTTTTTTTTTCAAGAAAGAGCTTTAAAAGATAACAAAAAAATTCACTTCAAATTGTTAGCTCAAGCATCTGCATGCAATTATTGTAAGAAGTCACTGACCGATCACAATTGAACGTTAAACGTTCATTTTTGACTACTTATATTAAAAAAATATCGTTTTGAAAACATTCTAGCTGTTTTAATTTGATCGTCACCTGGTCAAAAATGACTTAAAGTGCCAGGTTGTTTATGCCATCATAACATTCATGAATATTATTCCCAAAATATTTTGTAAAAGTATGAAATGTTGTAATAGAATCTTTTTAAATAGTTTGAAAATTGTTAGTATCATCATCTCAAGAAGTGCAATCTCTTCACGAAAATAACTCATTTCGTTTATGTGGTGGTTTTAAAATCATTTAAGTGTATATGAGAAAGTGGTTGATGGCGCCGCACCGTGTGTGTATATACACATTCGGGCGGACTTATCATTCATACAGCTAAATTAAACAAGGCGGGATGTTGACGAAAACCCGATTTGTGAATGTCCACAACAGGGTGTAAGAAGGCCTTTCAAAATCAAAACAAAGATATTTTTTACAGAATTCGTTTCTAGATAAGTTCCATTGTTTTACATTAAAGTGTTACCAGTTTATGGGGACTATAATTACAAGGATACGAATTTAATTCGAGTAAAATAACTAGTGTGCGTAATGTGATGGTAAAGACTGGTAACCAAACAAATTATTGTTCAGTTCTCCTAGGGCCAATAAAAACAATTTTTTTACCTAGTGGAAAACTCAAATTTTGAACAAAATTGACCAGCGTTAAGCCAACATTTTTAACCCTTGTATTAAAATTGAAAAACCACGGTCTGTTCTATGCAACCTAGTAAATTATGTGCGTTTACAGTTTAGCAAATTAAAATCATGGTCTATTATCCCTGTAAAGGCGACGAAAACAATTTGTAGACAGACCTTTAAATGCATAAACTAATTCATAAAAACAAGTTTAATTTTAACGATTACTGTATTAATTACTGAAACTACTGTAAGGCAAAAGATTTTGTGTCTTTACTGTTTTAGCTCCCAACAGTTACGTAATTTAAATCAGAGACTTTTACGCATTCATGTATTTTTAGAACCTAAGGATAAAATTTAAAAGATGCACATGACTTTTTCATTCCAGTTTGAATAGTGTGTCCTTCAAATAATTGTATAACAAATTCCAAATATAAAATATAGAAACATTCGGTTTAAATATTTAATCAAAAAATAAGTCAGCAATTAATTATGTTTATACAAATTCTAGCTCAAGCATAATGGTAATGATTTCCGTGGTCCAAAAAATTTTAATCTATGGATAAACTAACCTAGCACAAGGTTTTACTAATTTACTAAAATGACGAGTTTTAAAATTACTAAAACGAATTAGACTGTACTAGCCTGCTATTAATTTTTTTCAAATTGTAACTAAACTTTAACGCTGTTTATGATACAATTACTCAACTAATTGTCAAGTTTGCAACATGTGCAGGCACTAACAAACTGATGCTAAAACAAAATTTGGAACAATATTGTAAATCCTTATGGAAGGTCATAAAAAGGTTAATGGATAATGAGTAGTTGTTGTGCTGACGTAATTCGTGAAAATTATAGCATGGCATCCTCCCTTCAATTAAAAAAAGTCAACTGAAAAAAAAGCACTGCAACATTTTAGTTAGGACATTTAGCACAGTTTAATTATAGATGCTAGGAAAAAACAACACCGGTCAATCCACGAATATGTTCCGTTCGGGTTAAAATTATAAACGGAATAAAATTTGCTATGGATTAATACAAGCGTTTATTTGTTCAACTATATTTTATCATTTCTCTCTGTTTCTTGTAACGCTCTAACGCCATTCAACATAGAGTTAATTGTCTTCGCTGGCTCACATACTAAATTTTCATGTGGTGTCGCATTTCTGGCAGAAAAATCAATAGTGAGATTTAGGCCATAAAGTTTAACTATAATTAATTGCAACTTGTTAGACCTTGATTTCACTAGAAAAGTTAACCATTGTTAGCCTTAAGAAACACGCTTTCATAGTTAACCATTGTTAAATCTGAAAGCGAGTTTCTTAAGGCTTACAATGGTTAACTTTTCTAGTGAAATCAAGGTCTTAGGCTTAAAAAAATAAGTAACCTAATGATATTAGCGACAAAAGTCTGTTTTCAAAAATGTTAATGTAGTTTTCACTACTACTTGCCGCAAAAAAATGATCCTACCTAACACACCTAGAGATGTTTTGTTTATTGAGATGTAAGTCTATTGCAATTGTGCAGCAGTGACTGAAGTTTATCTCTTATAATAAATAAATACCGTAAAATTTTAAATAAAATCCGGGTCTCCAATAACGCTGACCTCTAATAAAGGCCAGGGGTTTTCCTATACATGTTAATGTTTTTTTTTCAGCTTAGACTTGGTATTTTTAACAGAAGCGGTGGCTCCTATTTGAAGCTTTACGGTACATGCCCTTTATTATTTGTTACTCGCTATTTTTACTTTTATTAAAATCAGGAGCTGAATACATGTATGTTAAACTAATGTTAACCTACATTAACACGTTTTTGACATCAAAATAATGTTTTAGAAGGCCATAGTCTGTGTGAAACTTGAGGTAAAACTTCGACGTTAGCAAGGATAGTAGATTATACAGGTTGCGCCGATTCGTATGGTGTGAGTCGAGGGAAGTTGGTCCCTCATTGTGACGTCACAGGGATTCCCAACGTCGTAGGATTGCTTTACTATGATTCAGTGATTCATGGCTGCACTACAATAATTGCCTCTATTATAAGAACTGCATTACAATTTTCTATTTTATCACTAAGGGATTCTTCTAAGGTAACTTCCTCTTAATATAAGAGTTTAAAAAAAGCTTAATACAGGTTACAAACTCATGAAATTAACTTGAAAACGTCAATTAAAGTCAGACTAGTAGGTTTCCGTGCCAGAAAGTATTGGGGTGTTACATGCAGCACTCGATGGTTGCTGCAGCGGGAAACCAAAATTTCAGAATCCAGTACACGTCATGTTTTTCCTTCACTCCCCAAAACCTCCCGGTCCTAAGTTTATATAGGAGATCCGCGTAACCTGTATAATCTACTATCCTTGGACGTTAGGTAGTTTTGTACATTTGCAGCCCATATTTATTCTATAAAAAAATTTGTAAGGCTTGTGTTTTAGTTTTGTAATTATTTATATTTCAATAACACTTTAATTGATTTATTTGATATCATTATTAAGTAAAATTGTAACTCTATTTAATATAATTTTGCTTTCTAGTTGTGTCTTTTACCCAAAGTTATGTTATTCTGGTATTTTGATCTACAAGAACACGATTAAAAAAATTCCGATGTGCCAGAAACTGTTATTGAATACTTAACTAAAGGTTATTAACACTAGACTCCGTATTAGCAATAATACATTTTAAAATTTAAACAATCAAATTAATTAGATTGAAGTAAATTTGTAACGATCATTCCATCTCTAACTTATCGTTTTTAAATATAATTGGATTACTTGTAATTTGAATTTCCAATACTGCGAATAAACAATTTATAATTCCATAAAAAGTGTGTTAAATACACAATTTTGTAAAGGAGTGTTATACTGACATATTTTACAAATCTATATAGCTTGAGATATTGATTAAATATGGACAATAAACAAACATACAGATAAAGTTATATATCTCGCATGCACTGGAATTTGGATTTAACTACTGCAGTTTGTAATCAAACGCCTAAAGCATGGTTTACAACTCAAAAATTCTTCTTTATTCTAACTCAATCTTATTTAAATCAATATAATATTACAGTTTACTTAAGAATTTATAGTTTAAGTCTAAAGTGAAGCTTGTTAACGTATGCAAAAAAATATATTCTTTGCTTGTCTATTGCAGTTGCGTTTCAGGACTGCGGTAGTGGATATCAACAAACTAAATATAAGCGCATTCTGTTTAGGTACCACTTTTTCAATTTTTTATTTCATTTGTTTTGGTTTGTAGTGCTCACTGTAGCGTAACAAATATTATTTATTTTATAAGCAGAAAAATAAATTTGGTTTTTAATTTCGTTGTCAGACGCAGAACATCTTATAATTGAGGCACGTTTCTGTCTGCACATAAAACAAGTAAATTACATTATGAATATTAAACATCAGCGAATAACTTGAGTGTAGTTATTTGCATTCGACGATGACGAATTATCTTTCAAAATGTTAAGAAGCATATCAGTATAAAATGAGATAAAGCTATTATCGTAAATGTTTAAATCGACACCTGTGAGCTTTATAAATATTTGCAAAGGGCTTCTTAGAACATGTTTGTGACATACTATCATTCTGCTCCTTTAAATGTGTATTCGAATGCCTCCACTGCCGATATCGTTTATGTTTGTGATGAATTTGTACCTATGTATGAACGCACACCCTTTATTGAACACTAACACACTATGGCGAACTAAAACGTGCTAGATTCATAATCGGCGTTAAATTATGCGGAGGCAATATGTAATTATTGTACTTATTATATGTAAATGGACAATTAGTACAAGTATAAATTGTAATTCCAAACAGTAAATTTGAAAGTTAATTTATAGTAACTATACACCTCATTCAACTATAATTTATACATACTCCAGTGCACGTAACCTACACTCACTTGTGGGCATACTAGTGAACTTTTTTGACAACCCTGTAACGTTGTAAATGTCTAACTGTGCTGTTAATTTTCGTGATATTTGGAGGGCAGTAAGGGTGCCCGAAATCCCTCACCCAGTTGACTTCAGTCTGGGGTAACAAAACTGATTTTATTCACTAGTGCAGCATAGTTAGACATAAAAACGGGTGTATTTTATAATTTCATACACTGAATTTTAATACTTTTTTTTCCTTGTTAAGGTTTTTTTTCTTAAATTTTTAAATCCGATAATTTATCAGAATCTCTACATTATTTATTTCTCAAAATTCAAAATATATTGCTTATTCTAAATACTGGTGCGTGGGTTTCCTCATCCTTGTGGAGGAGTTTGGTAAATTAGCTTTGGCGTCGCCCGGTCGTCGAACAACGTCCGGCGGCTTTGGCTGCTGTTGATATTGTACCAATCTAATCTAATCCAAACTACACTTGGATCTCAATTTTTAATAAGAATTCTGTTTTCTAACCTTAATTTAAGAATCCAAGCATTATTAATGTCTGCTATCTTTGGTACCTTCTTACCGATTGTTATCTCTTTGAATCTAACTATCATATGGTGTCTGTATCACGTATGCTTCAAGACAATAAATTATTATTATTATTATTATTATTATTTCGGGAAACCTAATTTAGTGGTTTTTACATCCCAACTTTACGATTTAAATCTCCATAACAAAGGCTAAAATTTAAGCATAACAGATCAACCTTATTTGAAATAGAGATTTAATCTGAAAGAAACCAAATAAATTGATCATTTTTACTGATAATCGAAAATTAAAATTCAGACAATGTGATTGCATTTATTGAGTAAGCGTATGGTTTGGCATATATGGGTGGAATTATAGATTTTTAAATGAGTTGGAAGTGCGTTTAAATTTATTTCAAATATATGTCATCTTTTTGTCTTTAAAGTTAAGTAATCGCAAAACTTTAAACTGCAATACGTTGCAAGCGCAGTCTTTACATTTAAAGCAAAAAAAGTACTACACATTCTAAAGTGGGTTGAAAACCATTAGCTCCTGTTTTTGCTACTCTCTGAAAAAATGAATTTTGAAAAAAAAAACTAGATTTCTAATTGTTACAGGAGCTGTTTGTAAATTACGATAGTGCTATCATAACTCAATCATAATTAACAATTCATATTAATAATGTTATGCACGTTGTAAATTAAAATCTGGTGAGTACTAAAGCATCTGCTGCAACAATTATTAATTTTTTTTCGAGCTATAAATATTGATTTCATTTTTAATTTAAGTAAACATAACTTTTAATTGAACTGCACGTCCCAATTTGCCATCTTTTCCTGTTTAATTCAAGGCCATACTATTGTTTAATCCAAATGTTTAAATGAAATCAGTATCCCGCAATTTCATCATTGTATCATCGCAATATTTATTACAACATTTTGGAGCAGCGCTGAAACTTGCCTTGCCAAGACAATTAAAATCATAATCAGCCGCTAACAATGAAGGACTTCGAATGAAATAATCCGTTGTGTAATCTTAGTTCCTCCAGCATTGTTCTGCCATGAAATAAATTAGAATTTTGAGCACGTTATTAAAACTGTAGCTTGCTTACTTGTTTTTAACTGATTGATTGTGCAACGGTCATGATTCACTGAGAAAAATGCTACTGTAAACAGATTCCTCCTAATATTAGATTTATAAAAAAATGTAGTATTGTATGCACATTCACGCCGCTCAGGATATATTCCAAAACTTGTTAGGCCAATATAATTAGGCATTGAAAACATAGATAATTAAACCTTTATGTAAATTCGATTAAAGTGTTTACCGTATAAAACAGTTTATGACACCGTGAAATATTGTTAGATAATTAATCAAAGTAATAATCATTAGTTATTAAATAACCTAAATTTCCTAGTTTTGTTGTGAACAAGGAAAACAATAGCCTTATGAATTGACTTGTATTTGATGTTACTTAAATTTTACACCTAATGCCATCTAATATTAAAAATATCTTTTGACACAGACACAATGACAAAGCTGATGACAAGGGCAAGGGCTTAGGATCCTAAAAATGTGGAAATTTCAAAAACGCCATTTATGGACGATCCTTAATATAGTACTTCTAACGAAGTACTATATTATGTAAGTCTTAACTATTCCGTCAGTAGTATTGTTATAATTACCTTAGTCTGTAATGATTCAATAGAATATGTTCAGGTTTGCTATTAGCTCAAAATTTAGATAATAATATTCGAGACTTTTACAACGATTTCAAGTTTCCAAATTAGGCGAGCTCATTTGTGAACGCTATTGCTTTCCAAAATTCTTATGCTTAAAAGTAATTTTAGGTTACATATAAGATAGTGTACAAATTCCTATAAAGTTCCAATTGCATAATTTTTTTAATTATTTAAAATATACGCCCAAATTTTTATAGTAGTCAAACAACAAGGAATATTAAAAATTATAAGTATGTACAGCACAGGAAAGTTTGAACGTTAAAGCTCTGTTTCTACTGGAATCTACTTTATCATTTTATTTGTCCTAATTTCCTTTGGTTGAATTAAATCGGTATTTTATGACCTAAATTCATGTTTCGTTGACATCCAAACCTTATTTCTTCGTAATAATAATTATTTTAACGCTGCAACTCTGAAGTGACTATTCAAGCATTGAATATACGAAATTATGCATTTAACCCACGTTTTGATTGACGCTTATTAGTGTTTGACAGCAAAATATTAGTTTTAAGCAAACTTAACTGTGTATAATTATAAGCTTACTAGTTCATACTACCCAAATAAGTATCACGTAACTTGTTAATGTGCCTGTTATTAAAGAAGCAAAATTCCAAGCGGCGTTGAGTTTTGTAAATAATGTTGCTTTAAACAATGTAAGAAATCACTTACTATGTAGGAGAAATCACTGTATAATGAGAGTCATTCATTCCGTAGATTCTGCTGTATACGAATTGTATCAAAAATTTGATTTATAAATCCTAGACTTACAGAAATCTTTGTAAAGCAACATGATGTATTTTGTCCTGGCCACGAGCGCCCCCCCCCCACCTTTCTATCGTCTGCATTCAATGCTGCTAATATTCAACCTCCTCCTAAATCAGCTACGTTGTGCATACTTTTGTTAAGATCGGGAATGGCGTCACCATTGCAATCGAAAAATGTAAAAATCCCTAGATGAGGTTCATGAAATCATCTGCAAAAGTTATTTATGCCGCTTGCATCTCTTTTAACAATCCTCCTTGTAAACAGGATTTAGAAATGCAATTTTATTGAATGTTCTACCTTGAATGTATTTATCACAAAACCAGAATACCTACGACCATCTTGCGATTTCTCTTTTATTAAAACAATTAAGTCGCCATAATAAAGTTATAATTGGCTTTCAAATATCCTTGTGATTTCACAATTAGAATTATAAGAGCCCACACATAATCAAGAAATGCGAATTAAATAATCCTTGGCACAACCTATTATCGCCAACACCAGTATTTCACATTGAAAGAGATCAAATTTTAAATTTTGACATCTTTGTAAAAATAATAGCATGTTTATTTCAAATGCGATGAGATTCACTGTGCAAATGTCATGATTTATTGGGAATTATTGGGCAAGATGCTACCCACAACCAGCTAAAAACCAGTGCCTCTAAAAAGTATGTTCAATAATTAACAAATTTTCAAAAACACCTAAAATTCATGTAAAACATAGACTAATAGCTACAATATATCTTCTATCAAATCTGGATGAGAAATATGGAAACTTCATTGTGATTATATGTCTACGCAAAACGTTTTTGTTATAAAAATAAAACATAATTTTATAGATCTAGTTTAACGCCGCATATAACAAAACATGTAAAATTTTAAAAGCATTAAACGCAGTTTAAATTTTCTGCTAGCAACATAAAGTAAATACGGTGATTTTAAGGTGGTGGTTAATTCCGGCAGAAGACTATCATAGGTATTGGTGTCGTACATTAGCATTATCATCAAAGTAATCAAACAAGCAGACTAAATAAAATAAAATTCTACTATAAAAGAGAACTTTAATGTATTTAAATGCACTAGTACTACAGTAGCACTTGCCGAGGGACACAGTAACAAGCAAACGTGTTATTATTTACAATGAAAGTTTTAAGACTAAAATTTGATTTTGTATAAAATTAGTATGCATTATATATGTTTGAGTTATCAATAAAGATTACAAAAATGATTGTGAGCAATCTTAATAACAGTGCGATGCAACAATTTTCATCATCATCTTTCATCTGCCTTTATGAATATAATGTGAATAATACCTAGTGAATAAGCGGATACCAGCTCCGTAATATTTTCTTTACTTAAGTGCAATTATTATTGCTGTTTAAATAAACTAAAAGATAAAGTACGGAATTTTGAGTGTACGCACCTTGGAAAAGAAAGCCAGTAAAATAATTACAATGTCACTCACTCTTGTGACACCTACTTTCTCGAACCAAATATGTTTCGTCTACACTATTCTGTCTACTTGTTAAATAAATATCTCATTCACATTCAATGTATTCTAATTATGAAATCAGCACGTGTGTGCTGAAGATCGCTTGAAAGATCTGGGCTGTTTGCATATTTACGCAATTATTAAGTAGATCATTTTTATCATTTACATTATTGTAGTATCCAACCACATCATGCAATCGGTAATGTTTAAAATAACATTTGGTTGTTGCATACGTTTTGCATGTTATTTATACGTCGTAAATTGTATTTAGTAGAGTAAGACATGAAAAATGATGAAATAATAAATACCGAAAAGTCAACTTAAATTAATTAAAAACCCATACAATTTCATTGTTGCATTCTTTGTTCAACATTTTTCACACATTAAAAATATTGCATGTAGTCAAACACTTTTAAATAATTAAAAAATTAAAATTGCTGCACGTAAGCATTCCACACAGTTGATTGAAATTAGAATTACCGAAACATTGCTGGATATATTGCCTTGTAATAAAATACGGGCGAATGGGATTCTTACTTTAGCAGCGTCAATAAACTAAGGTTCAACGTCCGTCAATTGTTAATTCAAATCTAGCCAACTTGACTTCTCCAAGCTGGAATTTCATTTCCATTCTGCAACAACACTAAAACTCACCTTGAAAGGGTAATTATACTGAACATGAAACAGCAAGTAATTATTGTAAATAAAAATTAAGTTTATCTCTCACTGCTATATTATGAAAATTATTGAAACTGTTAAAACACTTTCAGATCACAAGTTATTTTTTGTACACTTTACACTTCAGTAGTATTTGTCGTTGTTAGGATTAAAGTAAGTTAACCTTACCTAGTTAAATACGTCAAAAGATTGATTATGCTTTAGAAATGATTGCTTAGGTGCGGTTAGTGGTAATTACAAAAATTAATAAGGTGAATAATGTCCTTAGTGAAACAATTAGTAGTGAATTGTTTTACATTGGAATTTATTCAGAAAATATGTGGCATAGATTGCGACTGTGTCCACTTTGAAATTCAATCAATCCCACACGCAAGCTTAGCCAAAGGTAAAGATTTAAATTGTCTCTTTATAGCTTTCATTAAACAAAACGTTTATTAAAATTGCACATTAGCAATAATTTTACCGCATGCTATAATTACTATTACTAAACTAAGCAATGATTTGTTTTTCTTAATTAACAAAAATATTACACGATGCAATCTTACTAGTAATCTTAATGGCTTTATTGTCAAATCAAATCGCTGATTTCTATAGACATACATTATTAGTATAGTACAATAGTACAAATAAATTGCATGAAAACACTTAAAAATACAAAATTTAACTCTAAAATGTTCCGTCGTAGCGTAAAATAACGACTTATATGTATTTGGAACTCTCTGCCAAACAATTTAAGGGACTTTAAAGTAAGCCAAAACCATTGTAATAGCTTACTGCAACACATTACTCAGCAACGTATTTTTAAACTGAAAAAAACTGGTGCTTAGTAAGATGCAAAAGTTTTATATATATTTATTTTTAAGAGATTTACTGTTTTTTTAAACGTATGTGAAATATTAAATTAATTTAAGTTGTGTTAACTAATAGCTCGTAATTTATGTTGTCCGGTATTTGAAACCATTGATTAAATTCGATGTATGACTCTGACAACTGAATAAATCAAAATCAATCAATCAATCAATCAGTATAAGTCTTAACTAGATATATTTAAACAATGTTAATAGAAATAATAATCCGTTTGTTTTAATTATTCATAAAATGAGGAAATATAACAATACATTATTTCTGAATTACAGAGCACTAGTTATTTTGGCAGATACAAATACTTATATAGAACATGTACCACACATAACAATATTCTCGATTCTTCTGTTCACAATCCATTTGTTTAATTCAAATTGAAAATCTTTTATATTTGTGCAAGCATAAATGTATGTTGGTACACTGTTTCATAATTTTGCTGCACGGTATTGATACGAGTGATGGTATCTTTATCAGGGTTTCATTAAATGAAGAAAATGTTGATGACGTGATGACCTTTTACTAATTACTATTTCTAATAATTTTCAGTAAGCATAATAGTTTGTTAAATCCCTATTTTAAAATTCATTGCAACATTACTGTTGCAGTTGCACTTAATGACAAACAAAATTTATCTGCTTCCTTATAGGTAAACGATTAGAAGTTTTTATTTAAAGTGACGTGAAAAAACACCTTTTTTACAATAGTGATTTCGACTCAAGATACTTGTTACTTGATAGGCATAACGATATTGAAGTTTCTTTACGTTATTCCTGTTTCTTGAAACTTGACCAGTTATGTTTATGTTTACTTATTCGAAATATTATGTAACAATAATTTATTACTACATAATCAATTAGTCCGTTATAGGATATTTTCATTGTTATTTTCCTTCCATTTGATTTGCAGTGACAAGAACAAAATATGAATTTTTGAACGCCATTTAAAATATAATAGTTTAGTTGCCAGTAATTACTTACTGAGAGTATCACATTCAAAATGTTCCAACGCCCTCAGTAGATGATACTGGAGTTGGAGCTCAACCTGCCCAACTAAACAAGAATTTTCAAAAAACAAGCAAAAGAATAATATTACAGTTACGCCGCTTATCATTTAGTTATCAATAATTATTACTGGAGACAGGACTACGCAGGTTGTATATACATCTAGATATATTAAAAATCGTAATTCCTGAGATTGCGCTAAACCAGTTAAAAATTGTATTTCTGTTTTGCAGAAAACAGAAGATTGCCCTCAATAATTGAAGAGTATTTCGTCAAAACAGGATAAGTTATTCTTGTCAAAACTAACATGGGACATTTCCCAAGTGTAAAATCCGAAATGAAGCAAACGCTATCAGAACATGTACTACGTGGTGGGGTACAACATAATTAATCATATCGGTGCAAATTCCGTTCTGGCTCCAATTTTAAGTTTGCAATCGAGATATTTCTATGAATATATTACTTGTCTCACTAAACCCTGTGCCCTGTTTACTTAAGTTATTTTGTAGATTTTATACTTTAAAATTTAATAAATTAGGGATCGTCCATGAATGACCTCAGGGTCGAGTCAATAGGACTCTTTGGATATAAATGGAATCCCATGTTAAAGACAGCCATTTACACAATGGTAAAAGCGGATGACAGCGTCATAGGGTTTAAAAATGAAAATATTTGGATGACGTCATTTATGGACGACTCCTTGCTAATTCTAGGCTTGTTCGTATTCAACTAGAACAATACCTGTAGTTTTTTTAAAATATCAGAAAACTGAAAAAGTGGTTAGGGGGAACCATTGGGTAAGGTAAAATTCCTATTAAATTTCCCATATGATTTTTCAATTTTTTTATTTTGACCAATTTCGAAAATTTAAAATTTAGTTTTTGGCGCCAGAACGGAATTTGCACCAATATGACAATTACGTTGTAATGACCCCACCACGTAGTACATGTTCTGATAGCGTTTGCTTCATTTCGAATTTTACTCTTGGGAAATGTCCCATGTAAGATCTAAAATTATTGGCGTTACGCGTACTATTTGACTGGATACGGTAAAGTGTTCAATAGTATCGATAAAAGTTTAACGAAAGCAATTACAAAAGAATGTATTTATCAATACAATTTTGTGAATAAATGTTGCCCAAATGGGATAAGACCACGTGAAAAATGAATTTATGATTTGAATTTTAGTATAAGGTGATTTATAAAATTGTAGAAGAAAATTACCGCTCCCATTTACAAGTGTTTTTAAAGCACTTGCACTTTTTGCAGGAAAAAATTTAAAAGTTAAAACAACTTGTGGTCACTCAAAGATTAAGTTTACGATTAAAATTTAATCCTGCGAACCTTTTACTCCATGTTAAGGTATAAAATTTTGGCAAAACCGGACAAATTTATAAATTTTGAAAGTTGGCTAGGAAAATACTCTTTTAGTATTGATAAATGAAACTGTTTAGAAAATTACTTTTTCAGTTACAGTACCCATAAAAGCTGAATTTATAAATCATGCTGTAACTTTTTTCATTATTCTTTCTTCTTGTAGAATTCTAGTTGATAGACCTATCCCGTTGTGTCAAAAAAAGTCTTCAATTGTCGTGCCATTGACCTTTGGGACGAAACTAATCATTCTATGTTTAGATGTTACTGTTTAATAAAGTAAAAACGTTCCACACAATGCACGCGTATGCTAGTGAATATTCATTTTACGAATTAACACTCAGATAAAATACATTAAGAGCAATTTGTTGTCGCCCAAATAATCGAAATGAAAATTTTAAATGCCAATAAAACTTATTTTTTATACATTATCAAAATGACTTGCCGTGAAGCTTTTAATATCTATAAGGTCTCTTTATACTCACTAGTCACTATTGTCATTAATTGTAAAGTATTACACAGAACCAAGGAAAATACCTCCTTTTCCGAAAAAAAGAAGTTTTTTGAAATTTTTTCAGAACGTGTTATGCAATTCACAAAACAACACTTTGTGTAAAAAATCGGAGGATACTTTTCAGAGCTACTGGGTGACAAAGAATTTTAAATTTATTTTTTGGTAAATTAAATTTAGTACTCGTTTAATTACCATTAGCAAATTTGTACTTTCAAAAATCTCACCTAGCTAGTCCAAATTCCCATTGGCATGATGTTCTTATTTTTTTTCACATGCTCTTTTAAAAAATTAAAAATATGTGGAACCAATTGAGCGTGACCACTTCTGACCCTTCCCTCGTAAGTTTGGCATTACCTTAAGGTCTGAGGCGAAGGCCCGAGAGCTACTATATAATTATACGAATATATTTAACATATGTAAGATTTAAAATAATAAAAAAATCTAATCAAGTACACTGGTGTACGTCGCTAACATTAAAATAGTTATATTAATTACTCCGGTTAGTGCTTAGGACGCTGCTCATTTAGGACGTATTTCAGAGAGAAATAAGACATCAAATTTGTATATACTTATCTTGATGTGTAATAAATAAACTTCTCTGCATTTCACTTTTAACTGATTTTGTTGAAATTAATCAAGTGGCGCTGTGCAGTAAGATAAAGTGTTGAATAGTATATGCAATTTAATCTATTATATTTCTTTTTGAATTAAAATAAATAGCTTAAGTTTCTTTCGTTTTCATGGTAATTTAAAAGACGTTTAGCGCCATTTATTTATAAACATTAAATCATTATTAACTTTGCAACAAAGATAATGTCCCGACATTTCTGGAAGTTTAATAGTAACGACGCTAGTCATTACTTCAAACGGCTAAATATATATTTTGGTCTGTTTTAGATTAACAAAACATAATAAGATCCTAATGGCTATGCAAACACAAAGAAAGTTTTATTCTGCACTGCGTATTTCATACATATTTATATTTTTTTTACCGAAACGATTTTCGTTGTGTAATAATACTTTATACATGTATGCAATGTAAAATTGTTTTTGAATTAGTACAAATATAATTGTATAATTTAATCAATATAATTGATGTGACATAACTAGCATTGTTTGATGAGCGTGGTAGTACAGCGCGCAATATTTTACACCAATAAATGTAATTTTTAATAATTTTATATAGTCTGACAGTAATTGTAATCTGTATACATCTCATTTGGACTGTGTTGCAATAATGTTTTGTTTTTATAAGGTTTTATATTTAAGTTAAGAGTTTTAAGTTTGATAAATGTTGACTACCCATCTATTGTGAATAATAAAATCACAAATTTAATACTGAGTTCATTATTTGAGGCAAAATTTTGAATTTTAAACATATTGTTGTCATTTAAAAATATAATTACGAATAATCGCAAACAAACAAACACCTATTATACTACTATGCTTTATGTGGTGTGTACTTGTTGAAAATTAATTTTGGCACCACATTACTCATCCAGTAAAAACGTCAATGTTTATGCATTGTTTAATAGGATTCAATAATTTATTTGAATTTTGAAAGTCAGTTATAAATATTCGTATATTACCTATTCTAGACTAGGTGTACCTAATACGTTTAACAGCAATTTGTTTTCTGAAAAATTACAGCTTGAAGGTTTTGATCGCGATCATTAGTTTTAATTACCTTGGGATGTATTTCATAAAATAATTGAAACTTGAAATTTTAACACATTACTCTGATTTGTCATGAGTATAATTTGAGCTATTTGAAAAAACAATTCTGTATTTCATTTTTGTTTACAGTTGTCAAGTAGAACAGTACAATAAAATGTTAAATATGTCATTTAATGTCAATCAATAAATTGCTTTTTATTAAACTGGAACTATTTCCCTAGCTTAGTTATAAAAAAGAAGTTTTGCGCCATTCAAACATACTAGAATAGTGTTTTAGCCCATTTAGAACTAATTGAAGTAGGTTGAATTTCGTTAAAAAGTTAAATAATAATAACGTGAAGCACAGCTTATGACCAACAAATATGGTAAATTCAAAAAAATGTTGTAAACATTGTTAAATAAGAAGAAACATTTCAACAACCAAACAAATTTGCCTAAAAAAGTTATCACGTTTATTAGGCTATGCGTTTCCTACATTTAAATAAGAATGTTTTGCAGTTACAATTTTTTTCGTGGTTTTACTAAATGTATTTACGTAATGTAATGCTACAATACTTGAATTAATACAAAAGTTATAGTTATATGCCTTATTTATTAATTCTATTTTGATGTAATTTGCATGGTTCTATTTTCATAAAATGCGCAATAACGCAATAGGTATAAGTATTAAGCTGATAATATTGTCTAGGTCTATGCTGCCCACGTTGTGAATTTACTTTAACGCATTAGGTTTTGCAAAATTGTCGTAGACGTATTATGTAATGTTATTTCTTATTAGTGCTCACTATTGATTTTAAAATGGCGACTTAAACGCAATTCATTAATTCCTCGAGCCAACTAATTTAATGTATATCGATATTAACTGAAATGCAGAGCACAAAAAACAAAATCCAATAAATTCTTTATTGAATTTTAACACATACCCCATTGAAATTATTTATGGTGTTAATAGCTGTATGTTCTAAATGTTGTCAAAATATTTATCATTTAGGATGCAATTGGGTAAGCAGTGTTTTGTTTGATAATATTAGCTTAATAAAAAATACAATAACCACATCTTGTGTAGGGTTTATGAAAAACATTTCAATTACATTACAATTAATGATAATAATATGCTTTCGCCACATATTTATTTCTGCTGTCGCTGTCATCATTTAACTATAGAATCATAAAACAGGAACAACATCTTTGTTGTGGTTATAATTTATTTATATGCTATTATATTTATGATGGCTCTATTCACTATTTACATTATTTTAATAGATTTGAGTAAAAATAAAACCTTATTAGAAAGATTAAGCTTGACGTCGTTTAAAAAAATATGCAACATTTAACAACACTATTTATAAGAGAGAATGCTGTTTCACCGTACTGTAAATAGACTGTCAAGTAGATGTGTTACGCCTAGTTGCACATTGTAATCTGTATCCGAGGATACATACATACCAAAATAATTACATCGTTGAATTAGCTTTGTGTGCAATGAACCGTCTATAGGGCGTTATAAGTTTTGAAAAAAATTATCTCAAGACATTACATTAACAAGTTTGCAATAATATAGCCTAAGTACAAACCATTTAGTAAGCTGCTAAAGTTGAAACAATCTTGGTTAATAGTATTCTTTTAATTTTAGTTTTCTACAGAGGCGACAGTCAATAAAAACAAAATGCAAGGGTTTTATTTTTATTCTTGCCTAACCATCATCTATTTAAAAATAGTATTTTATTTTTTTTTAGATTAATTATTTAATTCAGAAACAAATTATATATTTGTTGATAGTGAAGTTTCGTCAAATTTTTGGTTGCATTAGCTACATACACGGATACATATAATAGATAATGTTACAGTTTGGCATCGCCTATTTCTTCTTTAAATAAACCTTTTCGCACATTTCCTCTGCAGTTGGTAATATAAAATTAAAGGAAAATAAATCGTAAGCAATTAAATTTTACAAACATACGTGTAACTTTGTAACAGAAGTTCACAGAAAATGCATTTAACCAATATTGTCAACTGCTTCACTGTATACAGTTTGTGTTTCCATAACCTCAGCGCTTGGTTTTGCTTGGCAAACATTTAAGTTTTAATGTTAGGAGCCAGAAACAAGTGTAAATGTTGACGTTGTTGACATTGGTGTTGACTTTTTTGTAATGACGTGTTGTTTAATTTCACCTGCAGCTGTTATTTATGTTTATTCAAACAATTTTATTTCATTCAACATGACGTTTGTTGGAGTAGTAATTTACATTGAAATTTTGGATTAGTTCTTGTTAATGATGAGTTCGAGGCTAATACAGTAGAAGATGATGTAAGTTGTAACATCAAAATTTAAGACCCAGAATTTGAAATCTGAAAGCCATTCTTGTTAGACATCTGTAGCTTACAAAACCTCGGTTCCCGATTCCAATGCTGGAAAAAGGAATCTAAAAAAAGCCGTACTCTAGTTATAGCGTACAATAAATGCTATACCATGAAGTACAGTATATCACAGTTCCACAATAAAATTATATAGGAACACGCTGAGGAAGAATTTGAAAAATTCTCTCGTCATAGTTTAAGAAACCAGTAACCTACACGATTTGCACTAAATGCAGTTTGAGGTCTTCAATTTTCAACAAGAATATTTTAGCTTATGTATCATGTTACAACTTAACGCCGTTAATCATGCATTTTTTAAAATAATAAACCAATAGATGAGATAGCCACAGCATTCTGGAGGGTTTACATCTGTGTGGACAAAAAGCAATTAATGTCGTAAATAATAGTAACAGATGTGTGTCTATTTGACTTCTAAATATTTTCGTTTGAAATCAAATATATAGAATTACGTGTTTTAATTGGTTGGTTATGTTATTCATGTGATTTTTTTTTTCGCAGTGCGTAGTTACCGTATATTCTATAATAATGCGCGGGTCTGTAATAGTACGTGGTTCTGAGCGATGTCAATTTAAAAAGTTGAAAAGTACGCGGGGCGTACTATTATAGAATATAAAGTATGTGTTTTTTAGAATGCGAATTTGCCATTCTAATTTTAATGGCTGATTATAACACCATTAGTAATTAATATGGAATCAAGTACAGTCTTTACAGTTAACGTTTATCTAACTTAAATTTTTTTTTTTTAATTACTCACTGCTCAATTTATTTAACCTTAGCGCAATTAATGTACTTCAAGCAAAATAATCCTTTTAGAAATAAAATTACTAGATATTCTGAGTTTTCAGAAATTACGGAATTTAGTTAAGAAATATGCAGACAATTCAGAAGCCAACTTGTTAAAATCTATTAAAGCGAAGCCACCAACACATTACTTCGCACATCGTTAGACTTGTTTTTGGTTTTACATTTTTTTCTAGGTAGTAATAACAAATAAGGCAGGTTGCTAACAAGAATAAATGTCTGCAAAGCAGTTGGTCTAATTTGCTTCTTTTATAATGTCGCATACATACGACTTGAGAAAAAGTATTAATATGATACAACTTGTATTTTTCAGCTCAAAGTGTTTAAAACAGGTTTAAACAATCTGTAGTGCAACTACAATACAATTTTAAAATTACGTCTGTTTAAACATAAACAAAAAACAATTCTCACCATTAACTTTTTTTATGTATGCAGCCTACTAAAAAATACAAGTTAAACGCAATGCAAAAGTTTCGGACCTTGAAAAAAAAATAAATGCCGTACGTCGAGACTTTGATTGCAAAAAGTTTCCAATAATTTCTAGACGCAAATCCAATTATTTCCATGCAAATCGCATAAGGAGAAAAGTGTGGAGTGTGGGAAGCTCCTATTCAAAAACATGTATCTACAGTCAATTGACTCGCCCAAGCGTACTACAGCTCTAAAATAGTAAGACAACAGATTGTCCGCATTTAGCTTTTGCAAAATTTCGAAGGATGTGTGTTTGTGTATCTACTGTCGATGAAGATGACTTATCTGTCAAAATGTTAGAAAACAGTGTTGTATAAAATGGGATTAGGCTATGACTGCATAATATGTTCTATAGTAAGCTACATACTTTAGTAAAGCAGGCGTGCTTGGGTGAGCGGTTAGGACTGCAGACTGTAACGAAATTTACAGTCTCAGACCCGGCTTCATTCCTCGGCCACTGCTAATCGTTTACGGCTTGGTGTTGTACGGTAAACGTCACTGGATGGTTGATTGAAACCCAATCTCCTTCGGTGCTCCTTAGTGACCACTACTTACTGTAGGGTCCTAGGGAATGAGACTCCTTTACTGTGGAGGAGGGAACGGGGATAGGTAAAAGGGTACAAAGACCGAGACGATCTAACGCGGTAGCCTCCTATTTCCTCACCCACAGTCACTCGTTGAGTCTGGTTGTATGAACTTCGGTTAAATCGACCCAATGAATAAATTATTATATTATTAAATACTTTAGTAAACATATTTTAAATAAGAAATTTATATTTAGCGGCTAATTTAAACTGCCTAATTTTGCTGTATCAACTTTTATCATAGTTTGCACAATGTCATTGGCGCCAAAACTTACTTATCATGGTTTTGACTAATACGCTCAAGAATAATAAACGACGTTAAGGTAAACTGTAATAAATGTGAATGCCTTTTTCAGATAACAGTAAAAGTAATGTAGTATTGTTTTACATACCAATATCACAATTTGAATTCCCATTACAGACTTCTACAATTCCTAAATGCAGACTACGCAATTTTAGACCACAGATCCAGGAAAACGGTGTAACATTGGCGTGCAAGCATAGTATGCAATTGTTGTAAGCTCTTTTATAATTATCCAAAACGAAAGATTCCGTGGGTGCGGAAAAAAGTCAATGAATTCAAAATAAACTAATTTACGTCCATTGGAGCGTTAAATTTCTATTACGTATTACGTTTACTGCTTACATAGTCACATTTACATTTCTGTGTAAAATGTGATCAATTATTTATTACTGTTAATAATATCATGGCAAACAAAAAAATAAATCAATTTAAGAACTCAAAGACGTAAATTAATGGAACATTACACATTTAAAAAAATGTAAATAGTGAATTCTGTATTTCATGGTGCAGAAGTTTTTGTTGTGTTTATCTGACGGATTTATGAAAAAAAGTAATGGGTTTTTAAATGCATGTTTGAGAAAAAGGAATTTAGTATTCAAAGCCTAATGCCAAAAGCGGTATTCTTCAATAGCTCACATCGCGTAGTTCTATTCAATCAGCGACCTCTCAGATGCACTCACTAAATACATTTGTAATGAGTTTGTACTCTGCTCCTAATATTAAACACAAATTAAAATAAATTGTACAAATTAAACGCTAGAAAATTTGTTTCCTGTGCTTTTAAGTTTTCAGAGAAATCTGAATAATAAAGTATCAGTGCAGCTACTCCACAGCAAGATAATGGAGATTCAAATTCTCTATTTATTCAATTATGAAAAATATAATAATAAATGTGCCGAACTTTTTAAATCAAGATTCAATCAGCGTCCAACATATTGTACCATTCGAGTTATTTATTTATTGTTTGTAGAATAGAATATTGATTGCAGTGATTATTGAATTGAGTTGTCTGCATATCTTTGAAATTATTTAGTAGATATGTGTTTTAATATTTACAATAAAACAGTATATAAGCATAACTTGTAACAGGTAAAATTTAAATGTATGTCTGCTTGTTTGAATTGTGCATCCTTTATTTTTTTCTTGTGGAATGTGATCTTGTAGAGAAAGAATAAAATTATAAACCTGAAAGTAAAAGTAAATCGCTTTAAAAATTATACTGATACAATTTATTTTTATTCAGTATGCACTCAAATACCTTGAAATAACTTCAACACTAAAATTAATGCACAAAAACATTTATGATTGTGAAGCCAGTTAAAAATCACTGAAACAATGCCAATAATGTTGCATAGTATTTAATTAAAAATAGAATTGGAATTCTTCTTTAATGTGCGTAAACCTAATAGGAAATGGATTCAAGTTCAACGCCAGTCAATTACACATTTAAATCCATATGTACACATTACACTCAAATATCAATAACTGCAAACTTGGGACAAAACTACAGAAACCTTAAAAGGAAATACATATTTAGAATAGAAATATTGCAAATACTGTCTCTTTCTATTTTCTTAGCGAAAATCTAAAATATTTCATTCGTTAATTCACTCTTAGAAATATAAAGTATTGTTTGCACTGATTATTTTACTTTTGGCGTGTTTATTTGACTTTTTAAACCAAGGCAATGTCTTTTGCTTGTGTTAAACTCTTGATTTCGAGATTTACTGAAGCTTTAACTCAATGACACCTGAGACTTCTCTTCATGAGTTTACATTTACGATTGCAATTTATACTTTGAGTGACTTTAACCACACCTATTTTACAATTTATATACATGCAACCTATATATAATACCTATATATACAACCTATTTTGATATGAATCAGGATGCTGGTAACTAAATGAAAACAATTCTCCGAAAACGTCTTCTATGATCTATGTTCCTGGAAATAATGACAGACTTGTTTTTGCGCCTATTTATCATCAGTAGTCAAGTCAGCAAGTATGTATATAAGTTGACAGATTTCATTTTGTTAAATATTACGTAAGGCAAAATTAATAACATAATGTGGGTGCACTTCTATCTTATATACATTGAATTATTTTAATACAAAAATTTTACTAGTTTTCTTGTATCGAGTTGAATGAAATATTTGATGGCATTGAAATCTGTTTTGTTGACCGTATGTAACAATTTATTCTTGTGTTACCTACAGTGAATTCATAGCTTTGATGTAACATCAATAACAACGTATTATATCTGCTAAGAGTACTTAAGCGTTTGCCATAATAAGTAAGTAATCATTCTTGAACTAATTGAGTTAATACAAAGAACGGTTTCATTTTTAGTTTCAACAAAAATAGTTGTTTCATAGAACTGTACATACCTGGCAACTTGACAACTTTTCCTGTTTACTTTATGTTTCATAATAGTTTTTAATCTAAATGCCATTTATGAAATGTTTTTCTGCAATTTATCTTATGGGTAACGTTATATAGTAATAGGTTTCACACTAATGGATTAACAAGTTATATCGTTGAATAACCTGTGCTACGCTGTTTGTGGTCCTTAATTAGAATATTTTTGTAAAATAATTCTATATAATTAAATGCGATGCTACAAAATTGTCTCCAAATATTTTTTTTTAAATTTGAAATAGGTTTTGGGAAAAATTCAAAAATAAAATTTTTCTTTTTACTTTTCATTTTAATTTAATGTATTCGTTTAAAATGTTTTAAACATATTATTTCTGGAATTAACTAAGTAGTGCAATAGCCTAGTAGAAATTCAATTCACTGCTAATTAGTACATTCCAACAATTACATAGCTTTCGAAATAAAAGCAATAGCTGGAACTTTCTCTTTCTGCATAGTAATAAATTGGAGGTTCAGCGCCATTCTAATATAAATAGGAACTTTCAAGAGTCTTAATCGTCCAGATATATTTATTATATTGGTATTATATATTATTATTTATTTTATCCATTATTTTATTTTGCTGTTTTACGTGAGTGAGGTGTGAAGTATATAGATATATAGCAGTGTTTGTAAAGTCTAAATATGGTAATTATAAAACTTTTTGTGATCAATATTAAAGTAACAAAAACATTCAAATCGTGAGATCCAAATAACCTTGCAAATTCAAATGAAGTTTATTTCATTCTTCCGTGTATATTTCTTACGTATTTATACTAGTTTTACTATTTACTGTTTTCATTGTGGTTTTACTATCTGTAAATATGTATGTCTTGTATGATGTGAAATTGGTGACCTTCTAGCAATAAAGCATGTAAACCCACCCGCTTTTCCATTTGTTCCAATACTATGACTACAATTATTAAAACGTAGCGTCACGTTCATACTCTAATTCAGTATCATACTGTGTGCGATCCCTTCAAATACAATACAATACAAAAATACTCTAATTACTATATTCAACATTAGATGCCCTAATTAGGTAAAGGAGAACTAGACCTGTTGGTTCTAACTATGACGTCATTTATGGACGATTCCTGATGTAATTTTCACAATGGAATATGTAAACTTTACGTTACTGTCACACCGTGTGTGCATCGCTTTTTTAATGAATGATGTTTAATTATTAAAGATATATTCAATAATTAAATTAATTAAAACAAATTCTAAAAAAAATGCAAATGACAATGTCAAATGTATTCATTGTTTTTTTCAGCATTGACCACCAAAAATGATATCAGCTTCTACCTAAGGCTTTTAAAATATTGTAAAACAAATAACCTATTATTGTTAAAAAAATACATACAAAATATTGTAGTAAAACAAAGGTGATATCAATCTAAAATAAATAATTTTGAGTTAAAATTAATCCTTGAAGAAACTTTTGCCAGAAACATTGCCTTTTGGCAATGACAAGCATCAACTAATAGGATATTTCTAATTAACTGGCTAAGTCACAGTAAGCTTAGCACCGATTATTTGAAAATTCAATTTCCAGATTTTTAGTTACCATACAAGATACGTTCGATTGTATCTATACTGACTACTGGCAATATAATATCCTATACAATCATATGGTAAACTTTAATAAACGTGGCGAACTTTTTCATTACAGATTTAATCACCGTTCATAATATTGCACCAGTTGAGTCGTTAATTAGGTGGTTGTAGAAGACGGCTTGCAGTAATTATTAAATTGAGCAGTAGGCACATATTCAAAATTATTCAGTAGATTCTTTTTCTACCATTCACAATAATTATTTGGTATGTAACCGCAATTTTTAACTGGTTAAATTTGAATGGTATTTACGTATTTGAATTGTGCACTAGCTATGTCTTCCTGTTAAATGTGAACTTGTAGAGAAGACGTTAAAAATATTCAAAGATTTTAACGACAGGAAATTAAAAGTAAAATATTTGGAAAATCTTACTGTTACAATTTTAATATGCACAAAAACACCGTAAAATAATTTATAAACATATAAATTACTGTACGTGCATTTTATTGCCAGCTCAAAATCACTACTACATTGCCGGAAATGCCACCTATTTGATTAAAACAACAATTGTGATTCTAATTTTAGATGCGTAAATGTTTTTAGTTTTACGCCAATCAATTGTTAATTTAATTCTAAGCTTGCATCTGGGTGGCAGATACTATAAGTTCACCCTATTCGACACATCAGCAACTTGGGCTAAAAAATGTAATATTGAAATACTATTATTGTAAATACAATTTTATTTTCTTTTACTCTTTTCCTGTTAAATTATTGGCAATAATTCTTTTGTCAAATCACTTTCAGAGTAGCAAGGTACATTTTGCACCGCTTGTTTTACTTTTGTTTATAGCTTTGGTCATTTTAATGTTGGTTTTACAACTCGTATTAATGACAAGCAAAGTCAAATTTGTATTGATACAAAGTAATCCGTGTAAGCAATTTAATGGTTTGTATGTTACAGTGTTATTACCAATCCCTTACCTGTATTACTACTATACTACAATTACAAACAAAATAAACCACCAGGATGATTGCACTGTTCGTAACGTTGCCTAATAATAATAAAAGTTTACTTTCAATGTGGCCCGCGTTTGTTGCCTTTCCATTGCGAGTTGTAGTTCATATATAACGCATAACATTTAGAAAAGATGTGACAGGAATTTTGACACGGTTCACATTCAAATTCCAACAGCACCAAACTAAAAAAAACTTTTGGTGTAGCAGACTTAATTTTTTTCTTTATAATTGTTTTCATTAAATCAAATACTGAAATACTATCAGTCGCTTCACTATAAACTTTCATAACTTAATGATTCGTTTTTTGACTCCCTAAAACAAAATAATACCTATTGTAAGTATTAAATTCGCGATTTTTAAATTTACTGCAACCTGAATGTAAATGTAATGACACATGATGTATTTCTGTTGGCTTTAAACTTTACGTATTTATTCTCGATTTCGAGTTACTTCAAAAGCTACCTTATTTACATTAAATGGTATGATTCAAAATACAGGTTTTTAGAGGTATTTATTTCCTTTAAAATGTCTGTTAGGTTCTATATTCTTGGAAACATTGGTAAGCTCGTTTTTAAATTATATTAAACTAAGTCAGCGAATTAGTTCACTGATTTCTTCCCTAAATAATATGTAAGGTAAAAAAAATATTAACATTTGTGTGCATTTCTATAATTATTATATTGTAAGTTATTTTGGTAATTAATTTGTCATGGTTTTGTCATATCGATTTGAATGGAATATGTAAATGGCATTGAAATCTGTTTCGTTGACATCAACAATTTATTCTAGTTGGTTCTACAGTAAATTTATAGCAATACAGTAACGTACTAAATTACCTATAAGTACTTAAGTGTTTTTTATGTCATAATAAGAAGTTTACTATTTTCGAGCAGTTAAAACTGTCGCAAAGAACAATTTCATTTTTTATTTCGGCAAAAAACCTTTCTATAAAACTGTAAGCCAAAATTTGGTATATGTTTTTCCTTTACGTCGTGTTCCATGTTATTTTGTAACCTAAATGACATTTAAAATATGTGTTTTACCTATTAAATCTGGTATTATTACTTTAAAAACACTAGTAATAATTAAAACTGCCAATAAAATATTCCGTTGTATGTACATATACTTATAGAGAGAAGGAATTCAATAGCAGCTCTCAGCCACTTTATTTACATCACAGTTAAATTATCTAATCCCTTTTCCCTTAAATACTTTTCCCTTCCTCTTACTTTTATTTAGTAATCACTTTACACTTTACACAGACATTGCCCACACGACAAGTCTGTATTCTTGGAAATCAGCTGTTTCATCTGACAATTTCCTGCTGGGCAGGGGCTGTTCAAATATCGAAATATCACGTCCGTGAGCCATAGCAGGGAAGGAGAATGCTTTACATGCCTAGAATAGTAATGCTGTCATACGCAAATGAAAAGGCAAGTGTAGGTGCCTACTTCGTATTTGAGATTAATCGTACAGACGTAATTTGGAACCTTCCCTTTGATTTTGATTGAATAATATTTAAACTTTTGTGTATATCAATATATCCATATTCAGTTATTTGTCAAGGAGAATACAATACTAAGAGGTGGGATGGATCTCAATGCTAAAGTTCCCATGGGGTTTCAAGTATATCTTAGAAAAATGCGTGACGTCACGGGTTGATATCAGTTAAGCGCGAAGTTTGCACAACACTGCATCCTCAACCGGCCTAACTAGGCTCTCGTGTGTTTTAATAGTTACTTAGCTATAAATAATTAATTAAGTTAATAAAATGGGTCTAGTTTGTGTTATTGCTGAGTGTAAAAATTCATCTAAAATATAATGCAAAGAAGGAACGTGGAAATGGTCTTGTGTTTCATAGTTTTCCTAAAGATCCTGAAGTTAGCAACTGATGGGTTGTAAAATGGAAACGACAACAGCCACAGACAGTGTGTTCCTTTCATTTTGTCTGTAGTGATTACAAGAGAAGAGTGACTTCAAACACACATTACTAGGATTACCCAGAATCAAATAGTTGAAATGTACTGCAGTTCCGAATGTATTTTTGTTTCGACCAGAAAAATTTAAAACAACGACCGTGAGCCAAGAGTAGGAGAAAGGAACAAGAACCAACAAATAAAAGAGATTATGAAAACTCGCTCAGATGCTCAAGTAGGAAACAATAGTAAATTGAGAATAATCACAAATAGTGATTACTATTTGTAATGGCTGGTTCTTGTTCCTTTTTCTTTTCTTGGCTCACGGTCGCTGTTTTGAATGTTTTAAGTCGAAACAAAAACACATTTGGAACTGCAGTACATTTTAATTCACTTTGACTTCGGTCATTCGTACTCTTAGATACAATATCTGCAGTAATCACAACTTAACTTCTTGACATCACAGCATATAGTCAATTTAATTAATCAAACTTTTCACTAGATAGTTTCTCATTCTAAAGTACAAGTGGTAATGGTCAGAGAAGTGAGAAGTTTGTGCTTCATGGAAGCAGCCGATCTGTGCTGCAAATTGTTATTTTTTTGTACGTTTTTAACATTGACTTTACAATAACAATAAAAAACTAGATTTTTAATGTTAACAAACTTATAACAATAATAAAACAATAAAAACAATTTACAGCACTGCAGCCGATATATTTCAGCTTTAATACAGACTTTAATAAGCTTACTATTTCAAGTACAGATAATGGAAGAAGCTGGAATAATAATATAAGGTGCGGTCTATGATCAAGGTGCAAAGAACAGAATTCTTTTAAAATGCCTTGATATTAGTGGTCAAATTTAATCAATTTCTTAAAAGTTAAATGTTAAAATAACAAAATAAATTCAAAAATAAAATAGATCTCGTTCAAATTATTAGCTAGTTCACCCTGTGCTGTGGAGTCATAGCATAGCAGCTGCAAAAAGTACTATCTTATTGGTTAAAAGTTGACGCTTGTGGAAGTTTGCACGTTCACTCACACACTCCTGCTCGAGGGAGCAAAACATTGATATCAACAAAAAACGTCACCATTAAGAGGAGCCGATCCCCTTATTTGCATTGCTGGAAGTAACTCACCTTCTATTACACTCTCCTTGTTATTTGTATGATTTTTATCGGATTTAACATCCTACGAGTGTTACACACCGATACGCTCAACCTTCATACTACTGTAAACTGTTGCATGTAACATTTTAGATATAAGCAAATTTAAATGCTTTACGACTTGTAATTATATTTTTTTACTACAAAGTAACTGTTGTAAAAATTTTGATCTAAAATTATAGGACTTTATATAAAAAATACTTCAGAAATGAAAATAGTTAATAATTACTTTTAAAGGTTTAAAAGTGTTGAAAATAATTTAATTAGAAAACAAAAACTAAAAAAAAAACAAACGACACAGAATTTTTTTTCTTGTTCTATTTTATTCTACTGTTTTGACTGACAGTACTGTAAGCATTTCTGCATATCACTCACAATGCACTTTTAACATTTTATAGGTTATTCTTTTTATAAATACAATAACACACAAAAAATCGGCAAATTAAATTTAGACTGATTATGGATATTTTTACAAAGCATTCCAAATTTTTGATTTGTGGACTGGCACTGTTTTGCCAAACAATCAAAAACTTTTAACGTGAACTAAAAAACAAGTGAAATGAAATTTTAATCGGAACATGTTTTAGGGAAAAGACACATATTACGTAAGCTACTAGGGTGGGTGGCAGTTTTTCAAAATGATGATGTGCAATGTTAAAGATAGCCATTTACGCAATGGTTAAGGTGCTGACAATAGGGGTGGGTGGGTCCCTAAATTTCAGAAAAATTGCTTACGTAATTTGTGTCTCTTCCCTTACTTCTTCGCCTTTGACAAACTTTGAAAATATTCTGATTTTAAAGAATCTTTTCACATTTCTCAAGGAAATTTTACAAAATTATTTGAATTTCGTCGACTCTCATTTTCTTAGCACATTTATGTTAATTAAATTTATAGCACACTAGATTTATTTTGTAAAAAATTTGATATTTTATAAATACTGTCCCAACGCATACCACGGCACGTCAGCTTTCGTAGATTTGGGCCTGACTGAGTCGTTTTCAATCGCATCTTAGTTACGTTTTCATTAGTTTAACACCGTTTTTTATTCCAACATACCTAATATTATGCATTTTAAAATAGATTTGTGAAAACTGTGTGCCAACAGTGTGAGCATTATTAATTATTACGACTATCAGTTATACTTCAAAACAGAATTAGAGGAGATCGAGTGGGTTAATACTGCTTATTGTTTAAGTATGTCGGTGATATAAAACAAGATCAAAAGTTTGTAAATATTCCCCTGCAACTTTAACAACTACATCTCCAAATTTCTAGCTAATATCAAAATATATTTCAAAAAGTGCATTGCCTAAACTGTGTTTTATTCAAAATAGTGTTGTAGGCAATTATGTTGTGGTTTGAAATAGTGCTATAAACTAAATTATGTGTTTAATTAATCTGTATTCCATGAAGATACATGTGAAATAGTATACACATTGGCGTAGCTGGAGACTTTAATAGTGGAATGGCATTAGTTCGTGGAATGCAGACCATATTTTTACAATGTAAAGTTTTGTATTTGACTAGCTCTAATATCTGTATTTTTGAATTTTAAATAGCGCATTTATCGTGTTTATTGAAAGAAAACTACACATAATACAATACATACTGGTGTTTGCAGGAGAAAACTTTTCATCTACATAAAGCATACACTACCTGAGAAAGATTGCACTGAGAAAACAGTTCTTTTATAGAAATGCTGCTGTGTTTTAGCTCTAGATAAGTAATTGAAAACGCCTTACGTAAATGCACACCGTTTTTATCACTGCAGTGATAAAAAGAGGACACTCGATTCAGACGATTTGGACAACCCAACATTGCGTAACGCCATTCAATTATTTCGTCTACAGTTTACAATATGTCAGCGAAGGTAGTCCTTGAATACTGTCGGTATTAATACAACGACTTAAAATATGTAACAAAATAGTAAGTGGCCGTCCATAAATGATATCATCAAAATATCGCCATTTCTAGGACAATATGACTACCCTGTCATTGTGCTCGGCATGGTCTGGTCTGGGCCGGAATTTATGGTCTAGTCCAACTTCTCGGACCAGACCAGACCATATACTCTAACCATATTGGACCAGATTCAGAATCGATTTTTATACATACTTTTAAACTTAATTTTATTAATTTTTGTTATTTTATTTTTGTCTTTAATGAAATAAGTGAAATTATTGAACAAACCGAAACCTTATATTATTTCACTCTGACTTTTAACGTACTTTTTACCTATTGTGTATTTATAATTTTATGCATTTTCAAAATAATTTTTAATCTAATCGGACCATAAAATATGGTCTGGTCTGAGTATTGTCTTCGTCGGACCAGACCAGACTATACTCAGACCATACTTACAAGGGAATGACGCGACATGACCAAAAAATGACCCATTCCAAAAAATCAGACTACTTTTCAATAGCACAGATCCAAAGTAACTCGAGTGCATTTTGCGTTGTTTGGTCACAGTGACCCACCAAAGTTTTAAAAAATTCAAATTTTGACATTTTGCCGCCCTATAACTTCCACAGTTCTTGTCCGATTTGGATGAAATTTCGTTGTTTGTGATCCGTAGACTATTTACTAAAAAATAATTTCAAGATTTTGAAAAATTCAAAAATTTTCATTTTTTTGAAATAAAACCAAGAATTGAGTATATTTGAGGCCCAATATTTTAACACTGTTTTTTCAGCCTCATGTGTAATTGATCCTTGTACAACTAACGAGGTAACTCCACCCCCCAATAGTGAAGAAGCTCATCCCAACCCTCTGACTGCAGAAGTGGAAGCGATCTACGCTGATTGTAATATTCACAAGAACGTGAGTTGCATCGGTGTGGGGGCGCCAGGTTGTATTGAATCTCAAAGCTGCTCAGTTTTTATAACACATTTTTTTGACAACCATAGGAACTATTTACTTGCCCAATTTCAAATGATCAGTGCAAAGGACTGCGGGACGACCAATTATAAGGTGGCTATTGGATTTTCAGAAGGAAGGCACATGGGGAATGATACTGTCGTTGCCTGCATTAAGTACAAAGGTAAGTACCTGCCTAATTATTATTTATTACTAATAATTTTATTATTAATATTTTCACAAAATGTTTTGTGTTCTCCTTAGACGATCTAAATGTGAAGTTGATGTATTCCTATCCAAACAAAAACGAAATCGCGGATGCCACAAGAACTAAGGACTGCAATCAAATTCGAAACATAGAAATAATCTACGAAAATAATTTCATCATGTGCACATTTACGCTCCCAGTTAAATTCCAGGTTGAAGATCATCGAGCCGAATTGAAATTGAATGAAAGACCTTCTAACATCTTGGCGGCAGTAGGTCTCTCAAAAAGTCTCCATCAAATCTCTTACCATCACGTCTGGGAAAGTTTCCGAACGTTTGCCCCTATCGATTTTAAAGCCCCGTATGGCTCCAAGGTCATGTTAGAAATGGACAAACTCCACATCTGGACAACCATCATATTCCACATCACCTGCATCGCATGACTCTCACTTTCATTACTATCATTCCCACTACTATCCTCATAGCAAGATTTCTTAAAGAGAGCCACGTCTCTTGCCGGGTATTCCATCGAAAAATATGGGTCTTTTTACATCTCACGGAGAATATTCTTGGAATCTGCTTAGTTTTTGCAGGACAGATTGGGATCCTTGTGGATATTGGCTTGTTTCTTTTGCAAGAGTACGAGGGAAGGCATCCGATATTTGGGAGTCTTCCTTCTA
This sequence comes from Dicyrtomina minuta, assembly GCA_949802685.1. NCBI lineage: Eukaryota > Metazoa > Arthropoda > Collembola > Symphypleona > Dicyrtomidae > Dicyrtomina > Dicyrtomina minuta. The sequence goes on along the minus strand of OX461808.1, from coordinate 134,521,479 downwards.
TTTATTACGGGTTAGGGATCACCATCACTGTTCTGTACTGTCTCCAAATTTTGGCTGGGATCAGTCTTAATATTTATCTCTTCAGAAGACTTGACTGGACGAGGAGGGTGGTCTCCTTTATTCATGGGACCGGAGGACTGATCACATATTTTTTTGAGATAGTCCAAATTTTCTTTGCACCCGCCCTCATGCCGCATCATCTCAAGTTTTGCTCACTCGGCTCAGTCCTTGTCTTGGTTTGGATCTTCATACATGTCTAGTTTTTTGCAGGGCTCACTGCTATTTTGTGGAGGTCGGATGTGGCCGAAAATGCTTTGTTGGACGAGGAAAAGAATAATGATGATGGTGATGATGTGAATAATGAAAAGGATAAAAATGTTATGCAGAAAAAGGTGGAAACAGAAACTACGGATTTGCTAACTGCAGCAGTATAACCACTGCCCTCAGTTCTTAAAGGCAAGCAATAATTAGTAATTTTATATTTTTGGCAACAAATTCAATCTGTGTATTACCTTACTAACAAGAAAATGACGCGATATGCTGCACTCAGATTTCACAGAGGCCCATTTTAAAAAATTAAATTTTTCAATCGCACATATCCAAAGTAACTCGAGTGTATTTTGCGGTGGTTGGTCCGAGTGAGTGGCCCGCTAAAGTTTAAAAAAATTGAAAAATTCAAGACTTTGTCGCCCCATGTTTTCCACAGCTCTCATCTGAGATCTAATTTTAATTAAAGTTGAGTTTCTTCAATCCTTAGCCAATTTTCTAAAAGTTAATTTTAGGATTTTGGAAAACCAAGAAACCTGCATTTTTAAAATAAAATTTTTAAAACCAATTTTTTTAACAAAAAAAAAATTTTGGAATTTTTTAAACATCCTGAAACTAACTTTTAAAAAATTGACTAAGGATTAAGAAACCTCAACTTTTAAATCGCATCTCATTGTCAAATAAGAGCTGTTGAAAACATAAATAAAATAACAATAAAATACACTGGAGTTACTTTGGATCTTTTCGATTAAAAAGTAGCCCGGTTTTTGAAACAATTCGTTGTCAAATCTTGTTGTGGCATGGTGCGTCATTCCTTTGTCAGCAAAAAACTTATGCCGTGAGTAATTTTAACGTTAATTGTTTTTCTAAAAATTAAACAGATCCAGCTATCTCTACAACTGATAATTCCAAAAATTAAAGCGAAAATTATGATCCACTAACAAATAAAATTCAACACCCTCCAAAAGCCTCAGTATTATCAGAAACTACAAAACTCCTCATTTCAAAAAATATAACAGGATCATCAGGGAATAAAGGAACCAAAGACAATTTAAAAGGACGACAACAACAAATATCATTAGGGCCCAGTATTCAGTATCGAGGGTAAAACTATCACAGTAATTAGGAAAAAAAATACCCTGACTACTATGTTATAGGCCACATCAAATACAACGTCAACTTCGTCTTCTAATTAAAACTAAAAAATCCGGCGCTTCGCGCCGGATTTGCCTACCGTGGGCCCGAAGTAGATGCTGAGCTTACAGCGAATATTGACTTTAGTCAATTGATGCATCTTCTCACATTATTTACATACAATACACTCTATACCCTCCAAGGTGCAATATTTTAGTGACGACATTGTTGGACGATCCTTATATGTACAATAATAATATTTCATGCTAAAAATACTATATTACATGATGTTTAAACTGATAACGGGTGTTTTTTTAAATGATGACATTTAGACGACTTTATTTATGGACAATTATTGTGTGTATACTAGTAAAAGTAGATTTTGAAGATATAAATCTATCAAATTTTGCATTCAGCACTAACAAGGATCCTTAAAATGGTGATTTTGTGATGACGTCATTTATGAAGGATCCCTGTATGTATGCTAGAAAAAGACGGTGTTAGGGATATCCATTAATTTGATTTTTGAACTAAAGACAGAAGAGATTCCTATAATTAAAATAAATAAATGACGTCATTTTTAGATGATCCTTGCATGGCTCCTAACTTGTGTAACCCTCGAAGTTGAAATATAAGTTATAAATAACTTATGTATAAGATTTACTGGACACTAAAAATTACGAACTGCGTGCCATTTGGTTAAAGATTGTTCCTTAAAATTGAGAATTTGAATGACGCCATTATTGGTTGGTCATCAACTATCTATAAGCTTCGTTCGTTTGTTCACAGCATGAAGTAAAAATAGTTGGGGTGGGTTTTCTAAAATAGAAATTTCTAATGAAGTTATTTATGAACGGTCACTTCCCTTTTACGATCAACGTGCGTATGTTTACAGCATAAAGTTAAAAAGTCGTGAATTTCACCCGTTTTTCATTCCACGTTAAATATATCATGGTATATTGCAATTGGTTTTTGCCGACATTCCGTGCTCGATGCAGATAAGCATAGATTTTTCCGAGTGTAATTCAAATACAAGATAGCAAACCTAAAATATTAAGTTCGTATGCTTGACCAGCTTTGGCAACGGACACAAATGACGACACATAAATTTACTAAAATTATAAGCCTACCCAACTGCTTGTCACCTTTTTAAGCATTGCTTGAATGGATGCCCTTACGGTGGAATGTCAAGTGACCCACTCTTAAGGTAAGCAACGCTATTTGTGTCTGACCCCTACCAGCCTTAACGTCGTCAAAACAAAAAGCAGCCGGCTCTTTTGCAAGACACGAAACGTAGCAGGACTTTCTCTTGGAACGACAGGAAACAAAGCTAACTTGCTGACGGGACTCTATGTATCTTATGTGTTGCATATCTGACACGCTTACAGATTCGTATCAGAGATTTCTTAGCTCAGGCCATTACTTATTTATTGCTGTAGACGGGAATCTAGGTGTCGCGTGCTCCATTCCAACCTTAGGTTCGAGGCTTTAAATTTTTCGGACGTATTTAACGATTGATCCTGAATCCCCCCCCCCCCGCCCTTCTGAACCTAAAAAGAATGATTTGTTGAGAAGGGGAGCATTATTTTGCGGTTGGTAAAGCATTAGGTATAAGAAATATTTATATTTTTAAGATTGTGACTTGTTTTAATTCATCACCCCCCCCCCCTCCTCTAAGAGATAATTTGTGGGGTTGGGGATGCAAGTATTTAAGGTTTTTTAATAGTTTAGTTTTAGCAAAGAAATTAAGATTTCTGGGACGTCATTTGTGGGTGACTCTAAGTACACCCCTCCTTCCTAAGGGGATACTTAGTGGGTCAGGGGTGCAAGTATTTAAAGTTTTTTATTAGTTTTAGCAAAAACAGTTGAGATTTTTTTGGACGTCATTTGTGGGTAACCACAAGTACACCCTCCTTTCCTGAGGTGATACTACGTGGGTGGGGGGTGCAAGTATTTAAAGTTTTTTAATGGTTTTAGCAAGAAAATTAAGATTTTTGGGACGTCATTTGTAAGTGACCCCCAGTTCCCCCCCCCCCCCCCCTCCGCCCTCTCCTAATGGAATACTTTGTGGGTGGGGGTGCAAGTATTTAAAGTTTTTTAATGGTTTTAGCAAGAAAATTAAGATTTTTGGGACGTCATTTGTGAGTAACCCCAAGTACACCTCTCCCCTGAGGGGGTACTAAGTGGGTAGATGGTGCAAGTATTTAAAGTTTTTTAATGGTTATACCAAGAAAATTAAGATTTTTGGGACGTCATTTGTGGGTGACCTCAAGTACACCCCCTCCCCTCAGGGGATACTTTGTGGGTAGAGGATGCAAGTATTTAAAGTTTTTTAATGGTTTTAGGAAGAAAATTAAGATTTTTGGGACGTCATTTGTGAGTGACCCCAAGTACACCCCCTCCCCATAGGGGATACTTTGAGGGTAGGGGTGCAAGTATTTGAAGTTTTTTAATGGTTTTAGCAAAAACAAATTAGATTTTAGGGACGTCATCTGCGGGTGACCCTAAGTACACCACCCCCCCTTAGGGGATACTTTGTGGGTGGGAGGTGCAAGTATTTAAAGTTTTTTCATGGTTTAAGAAAAAATAGTTGAGATTGTTGGGACGTCTTCTTGGGTGACCCCAAGTACACCTCCCCCCTTAGGGATACTTTGTGGGTGCAGGTAACTTCTGCGGGTAGCTTGTGCTGATGACTTGTGCATGTTTCTAGTGCATTGACTGGCGCCTGTAAGAAAACCATTTAGCTGGTGCATTTGGCTGATGCAAAGCGGCAAATCACCCGTTTTTCTCCAATGCTTTTAGATGGCTAAAAAAGTTGGTCCAGTCAACTGTTAATTGTGAAAAACTGGTTAGTTCGATCGCTCTCAAAAACGCTAGGGCACTTCGCATTCGCATTTGTGGCCATTTAAAAAATATTTGACGAATATCGCTTAAAAACTGTGACCTGTAGCGCATAAAGAACAGACAGACAGACAGACAGACGGACGGACATAGCCATTCCTATAGATGCTTGAGCTCAGCATCTAAAAACGTTGCACCGACAAATGCCAAAATTACGAGTGGTGGAACTACTTCAAGTGACAATAAAGAGGAGCTAAAGTTGCTGGAAAACACAAAAAAAGTTCCTTTAAACATTAACGCAGATGATGACAAAGGAAATACACCTAAAAAGAAATCCCGTGTAAAAACAAGCATGAGGCAGAGGAGGTATAAAAGGAAAAATAAAAAAGTTGCTTTTAGTTTAAAAGGCATACATCAACCCACGCCCGGTCCTGGTCTAATTTCTGTTAGTTTATCGATAAAAAACAAAGCTCATTTCAAAACTGAAACCAAGGAAGATTATAATTATTAAAAACCCGTTCAAATTCAAATAGTCCCGTCTTCCAAAGAAGTGATTTTTGATGATTTCCCAGACTATGACAAAGATAAATTTCTTCTGGAGGAGGCTGCAACAGCAGCTACTGGTAAGAAAATGACTATTTTCCTAAGAAGAGATCCTCGCCGAGCCTTGACTGCCTTCCCCATGAGATCATATCTTAAACAGGAATTCCCACGGACAATGTCACTGATATTGTTATTATTGTTTTCTTTTTAGTTTCACTTGTAATTAGCGGTGCTATCTGTTACTTAAATTATCCCTACAAGCGATAAGGGAGGTGTGGGTTTGGGTGTGGTCAGTCAAAGTTGTTTAATACGAATTAATGTTCAAAATTATTATTATAAGTAAACATTAGTAGTATGCTTCTACATAGTTCTGCAACCTCCTAATAATTATACTTGCTATGAATAAAATAATAAATACATTTTTAGAATGCTAACATAAATTTTTAAACAGGAAACTAAAGGATTTTGAAAACATTATTTTTCACCGCATAATAATTATTGCATTGCGAGAAAAAGAAAATTCAAAAATACATAAAAAAGAGATCTTTCATTATTAATGTCACGGGTAGGGTCAATCGGCCTGCTTTGGTACTAGTGATACGTATTCTATATGGAATCATAGCAAATGCAATTTATTTAATTTACTGGCGCTCAATTTTCCTTATGGCTATCTCGATCAAAATGTACTCGATGCGGATGCTACAGTATAACTTGCAACAAATTGCATAAAAGCACTTAATAAAGACTTGAGCTTCTAAACTAATCTGCAATGCATTCCATTGTTCATCCAATATATTGCATTTCTAGCTTTCTGCTGCATGCGTACGACAGCGACGTTTTTATTGTAACGTACCTACAAAATAGTATAATCTTCTCTCGAGGTGTTTCTATAGCTGTCAAAAAACAAAAACATACTAAATGGAATGCCTGAATTTATAAAAAGAATAATTGCTGCAGCGCTTACAAAATGAACTTGCATAACATGGTAAAGGTAAAATAAAAATCATATTTCGTCTGTAAAGAACCAAAATGACCCACATCCAATTAAGGCTAGAATTAAAATGAGCTATGGCTATGTCATAAACACAAAATTAGAAAAATATGCGTAAAATGTTTATTAGAAGTTTAAAAAAAAAACGTAAAAATTTTCTATTTTTATGTTTGTCAACAATGTAAAATGTCCTATTTACATGTACTTGAAAAGGTGCAAAAATTTCTAATTGTCTAATTCTAGTTCCATCCCAATGAACCACATTCGTTTTCGTATGGTCTAGGAACCATTAAATAACGTTCAAATTCATTTTCGTAAAAAATAAACTATAAAATAACGTAAAAATTAAACTGTCTAAAATAATGTGAAGAGACCGCATAGTTTTCGATAATGGGAAGTTATAAAATTGCGGTAATATATCGTTACTTTAGTCCGCTCTAATATCGTTAATAAGCCGTGGCAATATTGCTGAATTATTCATCTTATCATATCGTCATACGAGAGTTTGGCAATCGTAATAAAATTTTGATATTCTACGCAGCACGTATAACGTTAAAATGAGCCTAGCTTAAACCATTAAACCATACACTGCACTTCCAAGCCACACTTTACACCATCTTAATAAGTCAGGCAGCTGCCGCTGAGCTTCATCTGCAGCCTAGTATTTCAAAGTAAAAAATTAAGTAAGTCATATTACACAACATAACAATATGTAACACAGTGATTTATGTATACACTATAATTAGTTATATTGAAATTGACAATATAAGTACACGCTTAGAAAAATACAAGCAAATTCAACACATAAGTGTTAAATTGTAACCTATTTTTGTGTTACTCGACATTGATTCTAGGAGTTGTTACAGTGGTCAACACAAATTCTGGTTTAGGATTTACACTGTAATATGTTAGACTGACTGAGTTTATTTTTTTCTGTGTTGCACATTACGTAACAAAGAAGGAGTTACTTGACTTACTGAATTAAAAAATAATGCAAAAAGTTAGGCTCGAACCCACGACCTTCTAAATTGGCACCAGCCTCTTTAACTACTGGCCAGAGACAATAAATTTACAGTTATAACTAATTTAGCCTAATATACGACTGTGTAAATTCTTTACACGATTTTCGGTCTACCGTAACATTATTTGGTGTAGATATGTTAACACACAGCGATGTGTCATGTAGCTAACATATTTCCTCGCCTTATGCGTACGGGGCGTATAGTTAGATCCCTCGTTTTTTTCAATATTAATGTTGTTTTATCTACTAAGCTGCTGTAGGTAATTTAGTTCATGCTTTGATATTGACTATACTTTACTGCCGTAGTTAATAAATACGATAAGGTATTCGTGAGAATTCAGTAATACGTTTTTTAAAAATATTTTGTTTGGAGTTGGATATAATTAATATTCACCAAAATCTGCATCTATAAAAAGGACTTACTCAATTTCCGACTATTTTGTTATTAAATTTTTAATAGTTTTCATGAATCGAGTTGAATGGAATATTTAATGGCATTGAAATCTGTATTGTTGACAACAACAATTTATTCTTGTGTTGCCTACATTAAATTAATAGCTCTAATGTAACATCGATAAAAACGTAATAAATCTGCGGAGAGTACTTAAGCGTTTGCCATAGTAGGCACGTAGGTAATAATTCTTAAGCTAATTGAGCTGAAACAAAGAACGGTTTCATTTTTTGTTGCAACAAAAATAGCTTTTAATAGAACTGTGCATACGTCAAAACTTGGCAACTTTTTCCGTTTACTTTATATTCCATAATAGTTTTTAATCTAAATGTCATTTATAAAATGTTTTTCTGCGAATTTTTCAATTATAATAACCCAAAAAACAAGGTACAATGCTTACTTGTGTAGCAGTTCTGTTAAAGTTAAACGCCGAAAGCATTGTTTTTCATTTTGTGGTTAACATGTGATGCGAAGGTTTAATATTGCCCATTTCCAGACTTAAAATAGTAACTATACGGTTTATCTAAGCGAGTGTAAGTAATTGATAGAAAGTAATCGTGAATGTATGATTTCTGACCCGGGCAGTGTAACCGCCTCACGGCGTATTTGAAATAACTTCAAAATTTAAATGCGCGTACAGGCGTAGACTTTTAGACCTATGCAACATTGTAGAATAAACTGATGAATTAATATTAAATATTTATATTATTTATATAATGAAATAATGGTATATATAAATAAGCGCATAATAATCATACAAATCACCTTAAAATTGTATTTTGCTATTAGGATGTTACGTATGCAGCATGAAATGCTTCCATCTTTAATCCTCACTAAAAAGTATTTATTAATTTATTAATTTTGTCGACTTGGTTACAGCCTATAAAATACTGCTACGTATATTATGGTGCGAATATGCTCTGCAAACAAAATATATATTAGTCCTTGACTATTTTTGGTTCAGTAAACTTGCTTACGTGGACTACATTAAGATGGTCATATTTAAGATAAATTATTTTAGCGGCTGCTGAATTTGACGAGTTTCCTAATGATATGCATTATGCAAGTTATGCAACACGTCATGGTGATCGATTTCATTGTGACATTGCACACTTCGGAGCAAGAGTTGTAGGAAAACAAAACCATGAAGTATTCTGTTCTACAACAGTCCAGTAGGAAATGTTACGGAAAATGTTAAACGGCAATTAGATCCGCACTGATGGACTTACATGTTATTTCGATGAATAATCATTGTTACAGTGTTTGTGGTCCTTAAATAAAATATGTTCGTGAATTAATTGTATATAACTAGGTACATATGATGCTACATCACAGTCTCCTAATAATTTTTAAACAAAATTTGAACTAAGTTTCAGGAGAAATTTCAAATTTATAATTTTCTTCTTACCTTTCATTTGAAATAAATGTATTCGCTTAAAAAGCTATGAATATATTTTTCTTGTAATTAACTAAGTAGAACAATAACCAAGTAAAAATACAATAGACTACTAATTAGTGTATTTTATTCAAACAATTACATAGCTTTCGAATTAATAGCAACAGCTGGAACTTTCATCTTCTGCGTAGTAATAAATTGGAGGTTCAGCGTCGTTTCTAATATATATGGAATTTTAATTAAATCGTAGACGCATAGTTTCTGTTTGCATTTCGAAGTAAGTGAGACGTAAACTAAATAGCCAACTAGCAATTTTTGTAAAGGCTTAATATTGTAACTGAAAACATTATTAGGATTAATATTAAATTAACAAAACATTCAAATCGTAAGATCCAAATAACTTAACAAATCCAAATGACGTTTATTTTTTTCTTTTCTGTATAATTACTTTACACGTACTTATACTGGTTTTACTATTTACTGTTTTCATTGGTATATCATTGATGTTTTACACTTATTTTTAAGTTCTAAAAATTAAAAGAATCACTTTGTCTACCCACCACTGCAATATTAGTACAGAACTTTGCCTAAAACGATGTGACTGTATTGAAAATGAAATCCAGACAGCTGGTGTTTCAATTAGTCTTTTAATGGTAACTTTTTACTTAGTTGCTTCGAATCTATTAAAATATTATGTTACATTTCCTTATTTTCTCATTAATCCGTCCAGAATGACGTCACGAAAGCTATTAAAAAAACTAAAATATCTCTGATTTAAAGCATACTGAAAAAAATAATGCAGTAATAAATTCAGAGCACCGCACTGGTAAACAAAACATTCATTTTTTTTGATCGATTAAAATTAATGTAGACACATAAAATTGTTTTTATGATGTCATTAACTGCAAATTGACCATTTACTCTAAATTCTAAATCCCCTTTCTTTATGTTCAACTGGGTAAGCAGTAGTTTTGGTGATATTATATTAAAAGCTTGAAAATAAAACAGCATGTGTAGCACTTGGTTTGGAAAAGACACTTCCAGTAAACTTCCTGTAAAGAGATACGTATGATTTTGCAACATATTTAATTATTTACACCGTTCTTAAATGTAAGGAATTTTATAGTGACAAAAGATCGCAGTTTGTGTTCTTTAAAATGATTTCAAAGTTATTATAGTCATGACAATCTAATATACTTCGGTTGAATAAAAAACATTACCATGCAAATAAAACATTATTTTGATGATCAAGTTTACCTCCGCGTTCAACATAATATCGTACACTAACAACCCATACAGCCATAGATAAACAGGAAACGATTGTAGTAGTATAACCAGCAGAGATATATTGTGTCTTGTAATTTTTTATTCTTTTTAAACTTAGAATTAAAGTAATTAAATGTATTAAATACTTTTAAAAAATATAAAATATAAAATTTTTCAGATGAATCTAATAAGGCTACCCATGTTTCTTGGACTTACAGGTCCTCTTAAGAGAATAACCGTGCGGGGTAAAACTTTTAGATGCGACAATTGACCAGTGCGTTTGCTCCAAAATTTGAAAATCTTAAGACACTGTTAAAATTTAGAGAAAAATATTAAGCCCAAAGTATTACTCCAGACGAGAAACAAACGAGAAAATTTTTATATACGGTCGGCTAGGATAACTATACCAAACAGTTACCACAATACATTAACATAGTAAGTTTGAAACAATAAAACCTGTTCATAGTACATAATAAAATGTTTAAGTTGAAGCAAACTGAAATAATATTAGTTATTTAGTATTTTTTTTATAATTGAATACAGGCAGTCAATGGGGACAAAAGATTTGGTTTTAGTTTGAGTCTTGGCTTGCCGATTTACCATCAACTGTTTTAAAATAATATTAAAATTTGTATTGGTTAGTTTTATAATTTGATAAAACCTTACTGCTTAAAATATGGATTTGCTTACTATCGTCTAGATGTATTTTTCATGAAGTAAATTGACTGGCGCAATACATAAAAAAAAGAATGCAGTTTGACGCCGTACATTTATTTTGTCAATGGTATTACATCTAGCTCGCATATTATAATAGGTAGATAAATACATATTAAACGCCCAAAATTGTACATGCATGTTCACATATAGTAGCGACAGTCAAATTCGTTTGTAAGGGACGCCGCCGGACAGGCGAAATTGCATTGGTCCCTTATAGCTAGATTCTCTTTTAACCGTTAAAGGGATTTCCCTTATAGGTGGACACGAGACACGACACAATTTGAAAAATTAGGTAATAATTTGAGGGTTTTGCTTTTAATTTTTAAATTGCCTAATATACATACACAAGCAAGTTCACAAAGGCTCTAATTGTTTAATTTGCAATTGAAATCAAGTTTTAATGCAAATAGGTAATTTTTATTTTTTAACTAGACTTGTGTTGCAGTTTATATTACGACTGCGGGGGAACTGTAGGAGGGGGCAATGTAACTTAATAAAATTTTAATAGTTTTTCTATGTGGATATGCTACACCAAATTCAAATTCAAGGTAATCCCTTGTATGTGACGTGACTGAAAGAACAAGCTTTAAAACTGATAGGTATTAATAGGTAGGTAATATTGCACGTTGAAGCCATTTGGAGTGAATAACAAATTTCTACTGCGTATGTTTCTGGCCTTCACCTCTATAGTTCCCCATACAAAGTTAAAATTTAGATAAGAAATGACATAAAATCCTGTGGATTGATAAATACAAACAATTTACGGAGGTACTTACTATATTTCCTCAAATATCACAACCCGTGTGATATTCAAATTCTGACGTCCCACATCCATGTAATGTTATGGCTCCTGTATTATGACAGGTCAGCGTTCTAAAATTTCATGTAAGCGTTAGAACGGCACCAAATTAATATAATGCATATGCAAAAAATTGTGACCCTACAAATTATCAAAAATGAAACTTTACTGTAACGCAGTAATTCATCTTTTCTTTGCAAAGTAATATTACAACAGAAACTTTCTTATATTTGAATTCGACTCCAACTAAACTTAAAATCAGACATAACTACATAACAAACAATTTACGACTGCGTAACGGCCTTTAAGAATACGGAACCAAAACTGGAAGAAAATTAAAGATTAGAAATTACATTAACTATCATTTAAATTTAAATTATTATTATTATTTGCAAGTGTTGTCATTCTATTTTGATCAGCCAGTATTGCATTTAGAGCTAATAGCATTAGATACTTAATTTAAGCGTTAGTTGAGGCTAACAAATGTTTACTTTTGTAATGTAGTTCCCACCTACTTTAGTTATCAAATAAATACACAAACACACCACCTTTCAAAACTCACTCACAATCCAGCGCACTGCGTGCTTTGTAAATTTAAACATTATTTTGTTGTACTGTAATAACCACAGTAATTCAACGGGAATGTGAAGACAACCTTACTTATTTTCACACGTTAAAAGATTTGTAAATTTAGTTTCTTGCAACGTGTTATTCCATATCGAATCACCTAAGTAATTCACTTACGACAACAATGTAATTCTAAAAGTTTGTAAATTTCTTTTTCTTCAGGTTCAACAAAACTGGAGTAGGTTTTCAATTTCTCTTTAAAACATGATGCTACAAATACATAGCTCATGCTCACAGTGTGTAATATTTTAGTTTGCCTCTTGTGATATTGCTATTTAAACGGAGTTGTATTAGACCTGCGTATTTTTCCTGATCCGTGCAATAACCAAACTTTATAAATCTGTGCTCTGGTTATTTAAACAATTGCCCAATATACACAATATGAGGTACTTCATTTACGTTAAAGTTAAACGCCTAAAGCATTGTTTTTTGTTTCTTTGCATAGCATAAATCTCCAGGTTAACAAAGGCTAGTTTCATCTTGACTTACAAACAGCATACGTTATTTCCAAGTTTGTGAAGGTAATTGATAAGTAGTAAATCGTAAATGTATTATTTCTGCCCCGGCCCGGGCAGTATAACCACGTCACGGAATATATAAAATAGCTTACTTTAAGTTTTAAATCTAAGCAACATTGTAAAATAAACCTTTGAATTAAGATGAAATATTTATATTATTTATATATTAAATTAATAGTGTATATACGTAAATAAGCGCATACTTATCATAAAAATTACCGTCATATTTTCCTGCTGTTGAGATGGTACGTATGCAGCATGGAGCGTTTCCTTCCTTACTAAATAGGTATTTATTAATTTATTAATTTTGTCGACTTGGCTACAGCGCATAAAATATTGCTATGTCTATTCTGATGCAAATATGCTATAGTCTACAAGATATATGTTGGTCCTTAATTATTTTCGGTTGAGTAAACCCGTTTACGTCGAATACATACATAAACATGGTCATATTTCGATAAATTGTTTCGGCATCTGCTGAAGTTGACGAGTTTCTTAATGGTATTATGCAAGTTATGAAACACATCATAGTAATCGATTTCATTGAGACATTGCATACTCTGGAGTAAGAGTTGTAGGAAAACAAAACTATAAAGTATTTGTTACTTGAAAAGTCATTGTTATGGAAAATTTAACACGAAAAGATCTACTCTATTAGATTAACATGTTATTTTGATGGATAATCTGTGTTACGCTGTTTGTGAAATAAATGTATTGTTTAAAACTTTTTAAACATATTTTTCTTGGATTTGACCAAGTTTCACAGTATCCATACTAAAATGCAATAGACTGCTAATGAGTACATTTAATTGAAACAATTACATAGCTTTCGAATTAAAAGCATTAGCTGAAGCTTCCTTCTTCTGCATAGTAATATAATTGAGGTTCAGCGCCGATCTAATATATATAGAAACTTAAGCACATCTTCCGGATGAAGATCTTTGGAGCGCTATGACGTGAGCGATATTTAAAGTAAATAGATAATTAGCAACATTTGTAAAGGCTATATATATGTGACCTTCCACCAGAAAAGGTGTATATCTGGCGGTTTTGAGTTAGCTACAGTTTCTGGTAGTACAATTCATGGCGCATTTAATGCAATTTTTTTCAAATTTTTATTCGGTCTTTAAGTATTTTAAAAAATTGGTTTCTTGTGTACTGAAATGCAGGTTAAAAATCCAAATTTTTTTTGAGACGTTCAAAAAATTTCAAAATTTTGAAAAAAATTTTGAAAATTTTAAAATTTGTCAAAAAATGTGCAATTAGCGACCGAAAAAAATAAATAAGTTTTTACTTGCTCAAAACTAATTTTAACTGAGTTTAAACTTATGTGAATTATTGCCTTGAAAACATTAAAAACTTTAAGCTGTTTTACAAGCAGTTCTAAAACCGCTAGATATACACCTTTTCCGGTGGAACGTCACATATGGTGACTATACAAATTTTATTAATCAATATTGAATTAACAAAAACATGCAAATCGTAAAAGCCAAATAACTTTCTAAATCCAAATGAGGTTGATTTCTTTTTTACCTGTATATTTCTCACTTCTTTATACTAGTTTTACTTTTTACTGCTTTCATTGTGGTTTTACTATCTGTAATTATATATGTATTGTAACATATTAATTAAATTATTAGACAGCTAATTGCATAATTTAATAAAGAAATTTTGATACAACTAGCATGGCTTGATTTGCTTAAAGATGCAACGCGCAATATTTTTAACGAATTAATACAATACTAACTATTGTCTTGCCACGAGAACGCGTGGTGACTGTTTGTGTGTAACATAGATAAATAGTGGTTTTAAAAATTCAGTTACATAAGTTTTGACTTACTTAATTGTAGAGTTGGAAAGACAAAAGATGACTGGATTCACTTAGATCGCTTAAAAATAGGAGAATTTTAAGTCACAGTTAATATTCAGAACGGAGTATGATGTCTAAAAAATTACCTATAAAAGCAAGCAGCACGTTTTTACATACGATCAACTAGAGTCACTTGACTCAGGATCTTGAATGTTCTATAGTAAAATCTTTCCATTAAAGCATCGTTCGGTTATATATTGTAGTATTAAATAATTAAATTATTTTATTTTTTTTAATGCTATAAAAGTGGTTTACTGTACACTTGGTGGAGTGCGTACTTAATAAACCAAAATATAATTTTGAACGGCTTTTGTTTGCAATAAACAAGCTAATTATAAAAACTTATAAAATTTTTGCAACAGTTTCCGCCATACATTAGGTTAATAAGTTCGCAAAAAATAAACCTGTTTATAGTACAAAATAAGCTGCTTAAGTTGGAATAAAGCGAAGTAATGGAATTTATTTAGCTTTAGTTTTAAATGGGCAGTCCATGGGGACGAAAAATAGAGTTTTCTTTTAAGTCTTGGCTAACTAATTTACGATTAACTGTTTTAAAATAATATAATTAATTGTTATGGGAGAATTTTAAAATTTCGTAAGAACTGACTGCTTAAAATACGAATTTTCTTATTGAGCAGTCAGTGCTTTATCATCACGTGGTATTTTTCATTAACTACAATTACGGGTGCAATACATAAAACAATGATACAGCTTTGGCGCCGTTCATTAGTTCTGTAAATATTGAATAACTTCTTGTATCACAAGTCAGTTGGAAAGTAAATAAGTGTACTTGCGTGTTCACACATATAGCTAGTTATAATTATACAAGCCTAATAATTAAACCACTACTAATGTCAACTATTCATTTGTACATGTCGATGATTCAAATGGCCCCGACGTTTATTTTATCTTGGCGGCATTGGAGCTTATTTAAGTTATTGAAGGTTACTGCTAAAAATATATCTTATCGGTTTAGTAATATAATACACATTTCGCAACACCTGCAATTTTTATGATTACTGAAACCAAAGTTTAAATTTCACAAATACTGCCAGCTAAAAAATATAAATAAAGTATTCAGATGAAAAAATAGTATACTCCAAGTTATAAATAGAAACCGATATTCCTAATACATGCAACCCGCTCCTATCATATGCATGCCATACTGTGATTGTTTTTCTTGAAACAAAAAACAAACCGAAACTTTTTTGCCATTTATTATAAAACAGCAATAAGTAATACACAAGAATTTGTAATCCCTCATGATGTCCTACAGTGTTTAATAATTCTTAGGAAATAGTTATTTTGATTTTAAAGCTTAGATTGGGGTAATGGATTCATCATTCAGTGAATAATTATTAAAGCGTCATTTGGATTCTTCGTACCGACAGCTTATCAAACACCGAAGCTTGGCCCTGGTTAGGTTACACATAGGGTCTGGCAAAGCTGGACTCAGGGAAATATCGGTTAAAAAGTTTGCCCCAGAGCAGGGTTAGCATTGGGAAGTCTGGCAAAGTGATATCGGGGAAAAGTCGGTTGAGCAGGTCGGTCCCAGAGCAGTGTTAACATAGAGAGGTCTGTTACAGCTAAACTCGGGAATAAGTCGGTTGCGAAGGTCTGTCCCTGAGCGGGGTTAACACTGGGAAGTCTGGAATAGCACGCGGTCTGGGGAAATTCCGCCTTTCTGTGATTTTCCCATAGCAGCCGTTAAATTAGTCACAGTACACGGTGAAGGCACGCTGCTTCTCATCTCATTGCGGTACACGACTTCAGTTTTTGCGTGAAGCAGGATGAAGCAAGTCACAGTAAAGTTTGTTACTGGTCCTTTAGCTTCAGATTTGAATTAATTAATTCCATAATTCCAAAACTCGAACTTAAAAAGTTAAAAAGTGTTAGTCTTGTGGGTTATTTATAATAACTATTATATGTTTAGAGTTGTGTTAAGTTTACTACACCATAATTGGAGCTAATGTCGTTAACGAAGAGCTCCCACAATATGGTAATAGAGTGTAATAATCGCATCAGCAGCTCAAGCAGAGATTACTAACCATAAATCACTAAAAGTGTTGCATTTTTCTAGCATTTAGTTTCATTCCTGTTAGACTTTTATTTCTTGTGATTGTTAAAATCATACTGTGATTTAGCACTTCATCAATACAATCTATCATAATATATAGAGTACACCAAAAATTCTACGTCAAATTAGATCGCAACTTGAAGTTACTTCTTAGTTTTGTGTATAATAAAATGTAAGCTGTAGCTTGAATTTTATTGTGACACTTGTGAGATTATAAAAGTGTAGTGATTAAACGTGATTAATGGGTAAAATGATTAAAAGATGTCCTTATATATGTAATTGATGACCGTATTTCATGAATGCAAAATTATGAAAAAATATGTAGTAGCTGTAGTCAGTAGTAGCAGTGGCACAACTGCGGCGGTATTTCTAGCTCCCTGATTTTGTCCAGACCTGGCCCGGACCTGGGTCAGACCCGCATATAGTTACTAGGGCCTTGACTAGGCCCCAGCTGGGTCGGAGTTTGTAAATGAACCTTAGACCATTGCATCCCCGGACGTCAAAACCTTACTTGGGCCGGACATATGCTGCTTATCTGGCCCTGAGCATTGCCACGGCTTTTGTGTTTCATGGAAGCGGACATAACGATACAATTTAAACTATTATGCTCAAGATTAACTTACACAACTAACTTGAAATGAACTAAGCTGAAGCTCTAAAATTGTGTATTCTAAATTTTATTTTATTACCTAACAGCAATTACTGCAATAATTTATTATTTCAAATTTGTAACACCAGCTTGTAGAACACTGCAGCTGAACTATTAATTCGAAAGTACTCATTTGGGTTTAAATTGGCATGTTGTACAAGTGCACAATTGCCCGTGGCTACATCCGCAGTTGTAGTTAGAATTATTTGCATCGACTGCTCCTTGATGGGGAGGCGGCGTCTTTGTGCTTCTCTTACTGCCTCCTGATGTACTTTCTAATAGTGGATCAGATTCGTCTTCATTTCGAATTTTGTTGCCTATTTGTAGCTGTGGATTTTCAAACACTGGCGGTTGGTTTTCACGTAATGATACGTTTTGTTGTTCTCCAATTCCTGGCGACGAATTTGAATTAGTTTTAGTTTTAGTGGAAGCGCATAATATTCCAGGTGGTGTTTTAACCATGACGGACTGCATATGTTTGGGTGGAAAAGTCATTGTAGTTGTTCTATCAATTTGTTCTATGTTTGACCCTGGGCCCGGGAGCAACTTGTCACCTTGCTGCTGAGTAACACTTCTTTCCGTCCATAGCTGTAGTGGCTGAGGTTGAGGCAGGTTGTGTAAAAGAGGTGACCCAAACGCCGAATTTTCAGCATGATGAACAGAGGGACTAGAATTGTTATCTAAATTTGAGTTTTGAAGCAATGGCGAACCAGGGTGGGACTGAGGTTGAATTAAACAACCCTGTGGCTCTTCTTGCTGTGATAAACTATGTGAAATTGGTGACCTTCTAGCAACAGTGCATGTGACACCACCCGCCTTTTCATTGGTTCCATTACTACGACTACAATTAATATAACGTTCCGTCCCGTTCAGCTGTTCAGGCGACGGACTTTGAAGGGAAACTTCATTTCCTGGCCGTCCACTCAAAGCCAAAGCACCAGAACTGCCGCCGCCATTATTAAAAGTGTGTGATCCCCGACGGTTCTGCGATACCCTTGATTTTGATTTAAAAGCTCGC
Source organism: Dicyrtomina minuta (assembly GCA_949802685.1). Taxonomy (NCBI): domain Eukaryota; kingdom Metazoa; phylum Arthropoda; class Collembola; order Symphypleona; family Dicyrtomidae; genus Dicyrtomina; species Dicyrtomina minuta. Next base: position 134,503,294 of record OX461808.1, on the reverse strand, counting down.
GAAAGACTAAGTGGTTGCTCTTCGTCTCTATCTGAACTAGCTTGTGTGTGGGTTGCATTCCGGGTACCGTAACTTGAGCGCCCTCCCTTCGTACCCTGGGTTGTTGAGGTGCGTGAGCAGCGCCGTGGTGGCAGTGATACTGGGCTAATGTTAGAAGAAAGGGGTGACACAGAGCCGTCGTTAGTTGGATTAAACTGCTGAGGCTGAGAACAAGGTGGCATTGGGGGTGGTAATGGCGGAGGCGGGGCTACAATGTACGCGTTTGCTGCGGGACTAGCACAAACATTGGAGCTTTGCTGTTGCTGCTGCGGCGCCATTGGTCCAGATATTGGGGGCAATGGGATTAGGTTCGAATTTAACCCAGAAGATGGGGCTCTTAGGTACCCTTCCAATTCTGCCCTATTTTCCTCGTTGACAACATCTAGTGAATTCTGCCAATTCCGTGGTTTCAAACCCTTTTTAACAGTTATAGCCTTAGGATGAAGATCCATCCCAGAAACTACGTCTCGTGCTACAATTTTGAGACGTCTCTGCTCAAGACTGTTAAAAAGAGGCGGCCGAACCGGGTCCCCTTCGTGAATTCTTAATACGTGAAAACCCGCCCTAAAGTTTCTTGCTACATCTGGATCCGGGATGTGATCTGGACGCTCATCAAAGCCAATTTCAAAACCGATTGAGTTGAGTCGGTGCTCCAAGTCATGAGCCTCTTGCATCGTAATAGTGAATTGGAGCAAGTAGACAACTAATTCCATTATTTCATCCATTCCAGGATTTTGAGATTCATATACCCAAGGTGGAAGCTGGGAGTCAGGAGGCGGTGGGACTGGTGCTGTGTTCTCTACGTTGTTTTCTGCTCTCTGGGCAGCTTTCATTCTAAAGACGCGACATGTGTAGCGTCTCTCGTAGGGTTCCAGATTCTCTTGAAGGGCGTCCTGAGCCATGTACAGTTCCCGAGATGCAGGGCCAATAAAGTGACCATAGATGTTGGCGATATTATTGTATTCATGAATTTTGTCAGATGTTAGGCCTTGATTGTTAAAATTCAAGTCTTGAATGAGGTCCAGGAAAGCGCTCCAATAATCAACATCGTATGCACTAGAATTTGACGTGGAGTTAGAATTATTTGAATCATTGAAATTTCGCGGAGATCCAGACAGCGGTTCTAGATGTGGTTGGTGTTGATGGCTCTGGTTGTGGATTGGACTTTGATAAGAACTTGATTTAAAACTATCTGTGTTGGCTGGATTTCCAAAAAACGTCGGTAGGGGTTGTAATGGCTTTAAATTGCAAGAAAACATAATTACATAAAAGTGGTAAATACTAATAAGGAATGTAAAAAGTGTACATAAAGACTGTAAAAAATAAACTATTTGTGAATTATATTTAATTTAAATTAGAAATTACAATAAGCTTTGTTCAAAATAGACATTTAATGAGAACAATGTTTGCAAGTAACGAATTCTGTTTACGTGTTTTTAAAGTGTAAAAATTGTCATATTTATAAGTTTTAGAGTTGTACAAACCGCTGTTAACTTGTTTTTGAAAAATGCGTTATATTGTTCAATTTCTATGATTTTAAAAAGTGCAAAACGTTTAGTTTACATGTTTTTAGAATCCGTAAAATCTGCTATTTGCATATTTAAGAAAACGGGCAAAACGCTTTGTTCGCAAAAATTTTTGAAAAGTGTACAATTTTGATTTGGAAAGTGTAATACTACTCTGCGTACTTGCAGGGACATTATAATGTAAGTTTTGTAAATAGTGAATTTTGTACATATCTTAAAACTTAAAATAGACATGAGCCATTTTGGTTCCTGGCTTTCTCTATTATGTGAGCTTAAATATAACCATTGTGCATGTACTTAAATAATAATTATGCAGAACAGTCCTATTTTTGACCTACCTCTCTTAATTCAAGGTCAACCCTAACTTGTGGGTGACGAGGGGGCGTTGCAGATATCAGTGCTCCGGGATTTCTTTCATAGGGTGGATAGGACTGTCTTGTTAGAGGTGGTATTCTTGGTGACATACCTTGACCTTGCCGTGGACCTTGACCTTGAACATGACCTTGACCTTGACCTTGACCATGAGACGGAGGTTCTCTTTGAAATACGCGACGATCTCCAGTATGAACTAACCGACACCGCCACGGGACTGTATCCCTATTCATAAGTCGCACTTCCATTTCCAGCTCGGCCGCTGTTCGTGCAAGCGGATCAAGTCGAAGTCCATGCCTAGTTCGTGCAAAAATTCTATTGTACCCCTCAATTTCTCCCTCTTCAAAGGTATCACCGTCCTCAATAAGACCTATCAACAACCCTGCAGGGTTTAATTCCTCAATGCCATAGAGGCGAATTGCGTCCGCAAAACTCAAAAATTCATATTCCGAAAGATCTGGTAGCAGCTTGCAATCTATTTTACTCAGGTCAGCGTCGATAACACTTGCCTCTTCATCTGTTAAATTTGTTTTGTCAAGAATGTCTGAAATTTTATTGATAGCTTCAGCTTTTACAGATGGTGAAATCGAAATTGAGCCTGGTGATTGCCTCTGAGTGCGATTGTCTACTAAAGGACTTGCAAAAATAGAGCTACCGTCGCTACTGGCGTTGTGTTGAGCAACATAGTTTTGGCCGTGTTGTAGAACTTGTGCAAATGTTCTCGTCTCAGGTCTAAACTTTAGATGAAATTTAATTTATTTGAAATTCAAAATACCCTTGTTAAAAATGAACGCAAAAAAAGAATGCAAAACAATCAACTGAGAAAATGAAATTGTCAGGGATTGTGTACCGTCCGTGAGACGGGCTACTTGACTTAAGCGATAATGATAGTACTTATTGAAAAATACCTGGGACGGAGATCTCTGCATGAAGCGATTAGGAGGTGGACTAGGCCTAGTAACATCATTTTCGACATGAGAAGCACCTAATGCATGATGAATATTTTGATTTTGCGCATGCGTAATGTTGCCAGCATCAGGACTCTCAAGGAATGAGATGTGAATGTCACTGTTGTTTTGGTTGGATGTGTATTGTTGACCTTCAAGTAGAATTTGTGTTAGGTTTCTTGGACCTGGCTGAAATTTTTAATTTTAACGTATTAATATTTACACTGAATAGAATTCAACTCAATCTTTGTATTTGATTTAATTAATTAATAAAAATACCCTGGGTGGTGGAGGGTAGTAGCGAGTAGGGGATATTTGCGCTGGGCCATGCTCAGTTGGCCCCATAAGCGGAGGTGCTACATACGAATTTTGCATTTGATTCTGTTGCGGCGCTATGCAGCTGGCAGCTTGTGGACTTAGAAATGACCCTGGTGACCCTGGTGGTAGCGCCGCTATTGCTAAGTCATTGTTGTTGTTCGTATTATTAAAAGATGCACCTGGTGGCGAGGCTGACGCGTGAGTGGAATTCAAATTTGAATCCCGCAAAAACGCATTCACATCTGCGTTGTTCTCTTCAGAAACCCCACCAAGGGATCTACTACAGTAGTCACTGGGGCGCCATACCGTTTCATAAGGGGACCAGCTCTTGTACTTTTGGTTTTTTGTATCCTGTCGCTGACCTTGAACTTGATCTTGACCTTGACCTTGAACTTGAGTAACAATTTGCAACCGATCAATTTCCCGACTGTCAAAAAGCGGAGGAGGTATAGAATCGTCTGTAAATATTCTTCGAACGCTAAAGGCAGCTCTTGAACCCGCATCAGTAATTTCAATTGGATTTTGATGCTCCTCAAACTCGATTACATAGCCTGCAGAATCAATTCTGTTTTCAATATCGTAGGCTTCCTGCATTGTGATAGTGTAGGTTAAGAGGTGCTGAACTAAGTCCATGATGTCTACGATACTGATGATGGTTGATTGGCCTTCATTGGGATAGACCCAAGCTGGTAGTGAGGCTGCCTGAGGGTTGGGTGGAGCAGTGGGTAAAGTGTCTGGGGCCTCGAATTGCCTTCTTTGCTCAGGGGTCATGCGCCCAACGCGAACTGAATGGACCCGATCTGCTGGGAGCGTCCCTTGACTGTCGTGGTACTCAGCTTCTAAACGGTGAAGCTTCGCTGATAGTGGGAGCACCAGGTGCCCGTAGACACTTATCCTCTTGTTGTACTCCCTCATTTTCTCGTCAGTGATCCCATCGTTGTTAAAGTTGAGATTTTCAATGAGGTAAAGGAGCCTCTCCCAGGCGTTCAGACCCAAACTATCGTCAGCCATGAATGAACTATCAGCGGATACATCCAGTAGATGGGAATTTTGTGGATTGCAAATTTCTGAGCTCGCTGTTGGTGTTGTTATAAATCCAGAGCAGTGTAAATCTTGTCCCGGGCCACATTTTAATGGCTGAAAAAAAAGGCACATTTGTTTAATTTACACAATAATCGTTTGTCTTCTATACTTGGTTTTTGTTAATCGCATATTATGATTTACGGTACCGAGTTTTCGAGTGACGCCGACTGTTGTTGACTGAGGGGCGGTTGAAAAGAAGTTGGAGGCACTTGTAATGGACTTATTGGCCCAAATTCTGGCTGCACTGGTAATGAAGGTGGGGATGTTGGCGTTGGCAGGAGAGAAGTTTGTGGAGGTGATGGGACTGGTTGAGCTAAATCAGAAAGATTCGCATATTCTGGAACTGACAGATCGTCAAGACCAAAGTCATCAAAGTCCTACAAAAAAATGTTCGGGAAACATGAATATATTTTTAATTGTTTTAACACGTATTTGCAAAAGTAATAATTCAAGTTCTAAAGCTGTGATCGACTTCTGACTCACTATTAGATCCTGTTTGTTTTGAGACATATTTTGGGGACTTTAGAACACCGATTGGCTAACCATTAAATCATTGTGTGTATAAAATGCTGATTAAAATATTTCTAAATTGGCAGTACACTTGCAAGTTAATAATTGATGATGGTTTAATTTTTTTTAATTTTTAATTTTATGCTGCAACTAACTCATTGCTAACGGAGATTTACATTAAAATTTCGATTACAAATTAATTTTGAGCTAGAATTTTGGTAAGCAATTTAAATAAGGATTGAAAGTCAGTGATTTATTATTACCTAAGGCGCTTAATTTACTACTATTACTACTGTTTGGCTATGATTTGGACCCAGGTCTTTTGCAATCTTTTATTATCTGCCAATATTCTGTATGTAAAAATATCATTAAAACAATAATGTAGATTTTTAAAAATAATTTTTAAAAGTTTATTATAAAAAATATTATTATCATTTTGTTTGTTTGCAGCAGTAAAATTTATTGAAACTATTTTACCCTATTCTACAAAATTACTATGCATTCAATTTTTTATGTAGCAATGAATACCATAATTAACATTGGCATCTACCCAAAATGTTTAAAATATTTTGGAGCAAGAAAAGTTCTTTGCGTATGGTAATGTATTTAAAGATATTTTATATAGTTATGTCAGATTAAAATAAATTTTAAATTATTATCAATCCATGAAGGAAACGTTAGTAGAAATAATATTACGCTAGAATAATTAGAAGCAACGAGTGAAATGAAAGTAGGCTCAACGCCGATCAACTTCAATTTTGATTTCTACAAGTTAATATTTCCTAATTAGATTTCGGGTAATTATGGATTGACAGTAGCTAATTATGAATTTTCTGCTCAGTGTTTCCGTAACTGTGGTTAATTTTGCAAATTATTTGACAGGGATTTTAATGCGGTCTTCTAAATCCGAGTCGGAAACGGGCGACAGAGATACTTTACCTGGGGGGTTCTCTCGTATCTCAGGACCGGCCCGGCGAGATACTAAATAGTATGCACGACATATGGAGGGATTTAATTAGCAAAGAGTATGAGCTTAACGCTAGCGATGCTATATGGGTGGGGAGGGTTATGATGCGCTTTCCCTACAATGATTATGACTATAATATGACACTAAAATACTTATAATTAATTATATTAAAATATATATTTTATATGCGAATATCAAACCCGAGGTACGAGATGCAATCACACACAAAACTATATAAATGATAAGTACGTTTTAAGGGTCTTATACAGCCCTGTATTTATTTACTTTTAATGATACTTTTACTGCGTTCGTAACGCCAAATGAAAAATGGTCCGTAACCAAAAATGAAAGTAGCGTTTACTTTTTAAATTCAATTATTCTTTTCTGGGTAAATTCCCTATCTGTCGTCGTACGATTCAGATTATAATTTCACAAAATTGTTTACTTACCTCGTGGGTTGAATTCAGAGCCGGACGGATATATATTCTGACTTCTCGTGGACAGTCTTTCTGGGTCACCTTGTGTTCCCTTATAAATTCGCTCGTAGCGTCAAATATAATTCTCCCTCGTAGGGTCAAAGGGTCAGCGTTTGATCACCTAAATATTCGCCCGTAGCGATGAATACACTTTTCCTCGTGGGAAGTCTTGGTCCGCTTGGGTCCCTAATACTTTGCTCGTAGCAACAAATATATTTTCCTCGTAGGATTTTCCTGGTCCACGTGGGCACCTATGATTTGCTCGTAGCAACAATTCTGCCGTAGCACGGTCGAGTGAGGAGTACCTTCTTCGCCGGAGTCCAAGTAGAAACTGGTTATGGTCATGGTCCGTGAGGATAGAAGATCCTTACGTACCATGCTATAATCCCTCAACTCATCTCCACAGTGTGGAATACTATTTTCCCTTTTGACCATCTACTTAACTAGTGGGAGAACTTTGCCTGAAGGGCTTTTGGGGAATATCCGTCCGTGTCTGATTTCAACTCACGATTTACATTCTATATCATAAAATATTATATTTTATATTTTATACAATATATATTTTTATGAACATCATTTTTCTTCTCTCAAAACTTCTGGACCAAATGTTTTGATGCCCTCATCAAAACGGAAACATAATTTCAAATACATAATAATAATTCTCATAATTTTATAATGTCTTCTTCTGGACCAAATCTTTTATTATCTTCAAACGAAATATCCAACAGAACGAAACAGCCAATAGTATGAACGTCCAATAATCCACATCTTTTTCTCCATATCCTTAAGTGCGAGCAACGGTGCAAATAATGGACCTGAAAGAAACTATGATGCGAAAGAACAGAACACACACTATTGCATTGATTAAAGTTCCTGTATGGCATTTATTATTTCATTTGTACTCTTTTTTCTAGACTGATTCTGAACATCATTTTACTCAGTCTTTTGGGAAGTATCCCAACTTTTACAGGTAATTTCTTTGGGTAAAATAAATGTATGACAAAATAATATTTATTTTACTAAACGTCAAGTAATATATGAAAATGTATATATCAAAAATTCTAAGCTATATTCAAAAATACTAATTTTTGCTTATGTCTTTTATAACGTGTCAAAATGGTAATTATTTCATTAAGTCATTTTAAATTGAGATCACGTGAAAGCAAAATATTACTAACTACTTATATATATAAAATTGTATCAAAATTTTTGTGGACGTATCCGAACATATTATCGATTATAATGAGGAATCAGACGTATCTGATGAAAAATAAATTGAAGATGAATTTCGACGCGGGTTTTTCTGGAGAGTCCCTAGAGACGTTCCAGCGACCAAGTTTGGTAAGCTTGACCGCGAGTGACTCGAAGCTCGTGAGCTACTATTTCTACTGGGAATTTTCTCTCGTCGATAATTTTTGATTTGGCGAGAGCCCTTTTCAGTCGCTGGAGAAGTTTCCACGCAATTTCGATTGATTGACAGAGATAAATCAGAAATATCTCTGGCGCTAATATTAACGGAGATTTTTCGCTCCTGATCTTCCAGAAGAGGTTTTTCTGGCGATAATTTTTCTGCTGGTCTCGGCGTGAAGTTTGCCGACTCGTACATTAACTCAGGTAATTCATTTTCATAAATGAATGGTTCATCATCTATGATCATGGGTACGGGTTCAGGCAGGGGAGATCGGCGTGCGAATATCCCTGATCGTTCGTCCTTTATAGGGGACGACATTTCGTAGATCTATAATGTTGAAATGGAACGGGGAAAAGCAAAAATAAAAAAATAAAAAATTCAAAACCCTCAATTCACTGATATTCAACATTTTATTTTGAACCTTTTATATAACCCGTATTACCATGTGCTCAAAATATACTTTTGGAATACCAAAATTCATAGGTCGTAACCTGAGATGTATCTCGTACTTATATCTACTCTAAATTTTACGAAGATCATAATAAATATATTATGCAGTCAACTTTATGGAGATCAACATTTTACAGTCATTTTAACGTAGTCTTTTATCTCACAACAATCATCACAATGAGATCATTAATGTAACACAAATATATTTCATAACAATCAAAATTTTACCAACTTGTACACTTATCCATTAACCGTCATTTTCTTTGGTCATTTCATGTAAAGCAACAATTCATACTATTTACTACAGATAATGAAATGACTATAACACTCTTTCACGGGATTGAAATTTTTAGACGACTTGTGACGGACCATCATGGCCGTGATCATAGCGGCCATGAGGGTTACCTCGTCGGGGCTTCGAACAAAATTGAGGGGGTTCGCGACAATCTTTTGCTTTATGTCGCAGAGATCCACACTTGTAACATTTCAATTTACTTTTTTCGCGATTCTTTTTATGGAAATCGCCATTTACTTTGGGACACTCTAAGTACACGTGTCTTTCCTCTATGCCAGCCTTAAGGCAGATTTGGCATAAAGCGATTTTTGGGCAGACCACCTTCTCTTTTATTGGTCTACCTTTTCTACTTACTTTACGGGGAGGAGGCACCTCATCAATTTCTCCATCTGATGAGATCTCTCCTTCCTCTCGAGGCTCTATGTACAATTTATATTTTGGCTTTTTGAATTTCGGAGCTCGAGCTTCTTCCTCACTATCAGTCTCCTGCTGATTCGTGAACTTAATCCTATCTATCTTAATTGCTAAATCTAACGGCGGAGTCACGTTGCCGGACATGTCTATTTTGCTAACAGCTAACTGCATTTCAGGAGTATCTCCCTGCCAAACAACTTGCAAATCGTTCTCATCGGGTTCTCGTTCATCCCAACCTTGCAACAATTGTTCTTCTTCATCTGGCAGAATAATTATGGAGCCTTCGTCGTCACTTCCACCAAGCATGATCTCGAGATCACTCATTCTATGTGAACCATGAAATGCTATTTTAACCTATGTATTATATATATGTATGTTATGTACTGTAAATCTTTAGCGTAAGCAAAGCAAATAAGCGTTTTCAGTCGACGTCATATAAAGGACCGTCGAATACGTGAGTAAATCGTCTTGGTCTATTAGTAGGCCTTCCCAGAGTCGGGCCGGCTCCTTGTGGAGGCGTCTCGGCTTTGGGAAACCCTTGCGTCTGTACTCTTTGTACATCGATATCGACTTGTTGTCCAACAGCGGCCTGTAAAGGTCGTATTATTCTCAATACGTCTTCCTGCGTGAGGATGTCATTTGCTTTTGGCAATATTAATGTAATGGGGACTTTTTGTCCTGAATTAATCTTAACTAACTCACCATCCCCTTCTCCCCCTGGAAAAGGTGGACCCGCATCAACAGGCGATTGAGAATCGTCGGATGATGTAAACGGTTCTGGGAATTGAAAAGGTGAAAAATGAATCAAAGGAAAAAGAGGGCTATTATTCGGAGCAGGAGTATTGTTTTCAGGCATATTATCAATGTTTGATTGTATGCGGAGTATGGAACCGGGAACTTGGTTCCGACTGCTTTGATAACGTTGGCATTGAGTACAGTCTGCAATAACCCTAGATATGAGCTCACCCATATTCAGGAAGTGATAGTCTTCCCGCATAATCATATGTAATTTTTCATTTCCAAAATGACTTTTCTGATGCATAAATTGAGTGGATTGAACTGCCAATTTATGTGGTATGACGGGAACATAAGGACCACTCATAAAATCAGTAGTGATTCTTTCTAATAAGTCGTTCTCTCCCAAACGATAAACTTTTCTATACCTACTGGTTCCAACTAATTCGTTGTCTTTATCAAAGCGTAACCGTTGTATTATTTTATCTACATTCTCGTCCTCAGCTTGTAGCTGATGCAAATTATCAATTCTATGTTTTAATTCTGCACAACGACGAATAAATTCTTTTTCTTTTCGATTTCGACATACTATTTTAATAAGTCTACAAGAAAATATGATTTCACGGTCAAGGTTGATTCTCGTAGATGTATGCAACAACTCATCTATTTGTGCGGGCAGTCCAGCCAGCAAAAGTATTTTAATGTCGAATTCACGTAGTTTCAAGTTCCATCTTACCATCCGTGGAGGTAAGTCTGAGATTTTCAGAATTGTCGGCAATACCGCGTCAGTGGTATACACGTGAACGGTCCGACCTGTAGTGAAGTTACGGAAGTTCCGTAGTGCTTGGATAAGCGCAATACCATGCTTATCCAACGTTGAGAAGGTCTCCTTTACCTGTACCAAATAGTATTGGAAACGGGAGAGTAAGCGTCGTACGCCGTTTTTATTTTGTACCAATATAGCGATGATATGATTCTCAGATATATGATACCATAATTCCAATTGAATAGAATGATCAGGTAATGCCATAACCGGAGCAGTGAGAATCTGATACCGGATAGCATCAAAAGCTTCACGACACTTTGCCGTGAATATGAATGGCGGTGATTTGCGTAGTAATTCAAAAAGAGGTTGCATCACCTGAGAATAACATTGGACCGTATGACTGAATTTATTTGTTTGCCCAATGAAATCACCCAATTCACCCATATTTTTAGGATAACGAAAAGTCATAATTGAATTTATTCGTTTTTGCTGTAACATTTGTGCATGTTGTTTACGTGTTTTCTCTACCTCGGTTTCTGGTTGGTCAGTATCAGTTGATACTGGAATAGGTGGTCGTTCACCTAATATAGGACTGGGAACCTGTAATTCAGTTGAATGAAGTCTCAACTGTGGATAATAATTATTAAAATCGAGATTACATCTTAATTTCGAATCCTCGTATTCTTTATATTTCTTCTCTATTTCAGCCTTTAATGCTGCACGATTTAACTGGTTATGAATTATCATTCCCTGTGTTTGTCTACTTCCGAGGCGTATGACTACCTCGTCTGGCAAATGGTGATATGTCGCTATCCGACTCTTAGCTTGTAAGCCCATACCGGTCTTACCCATATTAATTACATTAATCATTCCTTTGCCTTGACTTAACTTAATATGTTCTGGTACTATCATTAATCTTAAGTCGAAAAGTAACTGATAATTAGTTTCGGTAACTATGTGACCGTCAAATGAAAGCTCATCAGTGTATATGTTGATGGGCTTTTCTTCCCCTATTTCTAAGTGTACGTGATCCTGAACATAGATATTTTTATCTGTCTTTGTTTCTGATGATTTATCTGAATCATCGCTTTTAACTTTGCCTAATTTGTCAGAGCCAGTAGGTCTCTGTTGTCTTTTCTTAATTGGTAATGCTGTCATAATAGTCGACGGTGACGCGTGCGTTACCTGTGTTTCAGCTCCCGTGGTAGTCTGCACTTCATCTGATTCATCAGATGTATAAACGTAGTCTGGACTGGGTCTGTTCTCCGTAGAAAACGCAATTATTCCGGACTGACAACTTACTGTTATGTCGTACTTAGATAATAAATCCATTCCAAATACTATACTATCCATCATATTCTCTACAATATAAAATGTCCAATTTATCCAAGTGTGGAGTTCATCTACATAGAAACCCAATGTTACCTGTTGATTTGATTTTAACGGTTTACCATCGTACACAATCATGTCCGCTTCAATTTGTTGGCATGATGTGATGATATGATCACATCCCAACAACTTCACTGTTCTGGGGTTAACGATACTGAATGTAGATCCTGTATCTACAATAACATTGAAATCCATTGCCACTCCATAGTAGTTACGGAATGGGAATACTCTTTTCACCTCCTTAGGTGATTGATTTAATCTCCTAACCTGTACGGTCTTCGGACTTGCCGAAGCTTGGCTTTGATTTAATGTATTACTGGATGTCGCCGCCTCTTTCTTATTGTCTAACTTACTTGAAGTTTCTTTTTGAGTCAGCTCGTAAGCCGCCATTAATCTATCTAATTCCCTATTTTCATCATTACTCGAGGATACTGATGCAATGGGTGATTCTTCACTTTTTCTATTTGATGTCCCTGGTAATGGTATAGTTTCTAAGTCTGGGATCTCTGAATCCTCAGCTGATCGTACTCTAAACATTCTGAACCTTGGATTATTTTGAGACATCTGCTGATGTACTTGTTCCAAAGTTTGTGGGTTGGGATTGCTATGACTCCCATAAATTTGATTATTTTGAGGCTGATGATCATTACTCATTGGTAATGCAGGTACGTTTTGTCTCATACCCATATCTCGTGCTGGATCGTAATTATAATCACGATCACTAAGATGCATTGCACGCATTTGATGAACTGTATTTGTATAATTTTGATTGAAGTCCTGATGATTGTAGTTCTGATTATAAGACGGGGGTTGATTATAAAAACCACCTTGATATCCCTGATTATAATTATTGTTTCTATTATACCCATTATTGTTCCTATATCCTCGATTACCGTTTCCGTTATATCTATTGTTTCCTCTGCCCCTATTATTATTATAGGAATTTCGTTGTATGGGCGCATTATTTATTTTAGCCCATCCTGCAGCTTGAGGGGGTAACGGAATACCCTGTCTCTGCATAGCTTGCCAACAGTCAATCACAAAATGGCCCGTTTTACCGCATTCATAGCATGTGGGCTGACCGTCTGTGGCTACACTATTCTTTTTAACATTAGGATTATATTTCCCTGGGTCAGCTCCATGTCGAACTTGACCTCCGTTGGGTTGATTCCCATTACGGCTATTATTGGGATGAATACCTCCATTTAATCCTCTAATGTAAATTGGCTTCTTTTGGTGTCCATCAAGTACATCTTGGACGTTATGGTTCAAAAGGCTTTCTGATTGTTGAAGGATATGGCGATTTAAAACTTTCGTAAAGTTATTTATATCCGTACAATTCATCATTTCCTTTCGCAATGGTTGAGGAAGTCCTTCTAATAACTTCACCAATTTCCCTTCTTCATCCATGTTAGGATCCATTTGAGTTACGCATTGTAACCTACGGTTAACATATTCATTTCCACTTAACTTGGAATTGAAAATTGTTGAGGCAAGCTCCGAAGCTGCCTTGCTACTGACATACGCGCGATCGAATTTCAATTCGAGAGCTTGGTATATCTGGTTAACCGTAGCATTCTTAGCTGTTTCCCGTTCAGTTGCGTTAGTTATTGTAGCATAACTAGCAATGAATCTCGGTTTTTCTCCTATCCACCAGTTTCGTGCTGTCCCGACCAAGGCCTTATCTAATGCCTTGTAGATTTTATCCGTAGTCAAAATCTTTCGAGTAGTGAGTTCTTCTTTGAAGATGTCGACCCACCCTCGTGCTTCCTTTTCGCCACTATAAGTTGGTATTCCATCCATTAGTTTGGATTCGGAAATCACCAATTGCTGGTCGGCATCTAATCCCTTATTTTTAGTCAAGAGGGTTTTCAAAATACCCTCTAGCTGTTCGTGAGTAATCGTCATGATCCGATTACTGATTAAATCTAGATATGGATAATGTAAAGTTAGAAAGGATGGATGTAGGGGCGGTTCCCAAAGCTTAACTTTGTAGTGTAGAAGCTTATATTCTAAATCCTCCTTTTCGAATTCTAATGATTCGTCGTGCCAAGATTTCTCACTTTTTGGAGAATCTGAGAACTGAGTTGTTAATCCTATGAAGTTGGACGAAGTTGTGGATATCTCTAATGTAGGGTCGTCCCCAAAAATAAAAGAATCGGAAAGATCAAAATCCTCTTTCTCTTCTTTTATGACTGTTATGGGTACTGCTTCCTCTTTTGCTTTCGGCTGAGAATCGATTTTATCGTCTTTGCCTTTCTTTTCCAGTTTGAAGTTGAACTGGAAATTCACGTGGAATTTCCTCTTAAATATAGACTTTATCTCTCACGTCGTAGCGGTTCCTTGGATCAGAAATATCCTTATTTGTGATTAACTCAGAGTTAATACACGGAGCTTATGATTAGTTTTAGTTTTGATGTAATATTGACAATTGAAATGAAATATTTTGGCTTTTCTGACGTATCAGTATTGTTGTAGTATATTTATCTATGGTTCACTAGTAAGTGACAATGAGTTTTCCCTTAATTTATCCAAATGTGAATACAATACCTTAACTCAGTACTTTATATGAATACTGTGTGTTTGCTTTCTCGTTGAAAAATGTAAAATAGATGCCTAGCTTTGAGTCTCTCCGTAAGAGTAAATAATTTCAAATTTTATTTAATATGTAGGAATACCTATGTGTGTAGTACCTAACTACCAAATTTTTATTTTAATTCCGTTGATAAAACAATGTCCACGTCGACGTTAGCGTACGTGAACCAGATGCGTTTCCTCTTTAGGGAACCGAATCTGTTTTTGTTTTATTTTGATTCAAGTCTGATTAATACTTTTAAATTAATCAGGCCTTAAATCTCTACCTTCATAAACAATATGTAAATTCACAATAATTAATTAGCTTTGACTTGAATTAATAAAATTAACACAATTCTGACTTTGTATTTATTTGAAGATGAATTGATTTGAGAATGAATTATAATTTTATGACGATTATGATGATGATGGGTGATTATATGCTTTGCAGTGTGATATGAGGACGAGGGTACATATATTTCGCGCAACAGCCACCGAATTTCAATAATACCAAAAGCAAGCTTTTAAGCACAAGCAATAACTTAATTTGTAGTGTCGTGACACGTACCTTTTAGTCAAATAGTCAAAATAAAGCAATAAGTCAGCAACTAAAGTAATCCTTTCAAGCTTCACAGCAAACTGTGCGTCCGTAACTAAAATCTTCCTTGACTAGTAAGTCAGGTTCAGGAGCTTATCCTGGAGAATCTAAAATAAATTGGAATTGTCGGTGAGAATCCAATCGTATCTCCAATGGTTATTTCGTCGATGACGTTCAAGAGAAATCTTTATTTTAACTATTAAATAAATTACTATAATTGCTATGATGGCTACCCAATCGTATGGACTCAGGTAGAATACAATGAACATTCAACGTTCTAGTTGAATTCGATAAACCATTAACTTATTCCAAATTTTGTATAGAATTACAATACTAAATGTAAAGAAAATAAAAGCAATATCTGTTGATGTCAGATTTACTAAAATCAGCATTCAAAATTATTTATAAAATTTCCTAATTTTATTTTACTTCTATTTTGAGTTGTAGTAATAACTATCTACCTCCTTAATTTATTTAATCCACGTGGGATGCTAAATTTGGAAAATTTTGAAAAGATAAGAATAATATTTTGAAATTGTAAAATGAATTTTAAATGTTAAAAAGAAAATTCAAAATTGTAAATTAATTCAATGTACGATTACTTATATAACAGTAGTAACTGTTATTTACCATTAATTTGTATGTCCTATAGTGTAATGATAGTAAATATTCGACGCTAACTTCTCTGCACCCACCGTATGGATATGCACTTACTAGTATTTACCATGAAAGTATGTATATACTTAATGCTACTATGTACTATGTTATAATGATAGGAAATGTACGACGCTAACTTCTCTGCACCCAACGTATGGATGTGCAGTAACTATTATTTACCACGAAAATATGTATATGACTAATACTACTATGTACTACGTAAGTACCTATGTGCTGTATTAGAAGAGTACAAGAATATACGTCGCCAACTTCTATGCATCCACCGTATGGGTATGCACTTAACTAGTAGTTACCACGAAAGTATGTACGTGCTTGATACTGCTATGTACTACGTAAATACCTGTGTATATATGACTACGTATATACCTACTCCCTACTATAACGTTCGTGATAAACACGACAAAGTTTTTCTTAGTTAATTTTCCTACCCCTTGATTGGTGGTTCGAATTTATTTTTAAAATAAATTCGACAATTTATTTCTGGCACTATGAACACTTATGCGGTTTGACTTACTTCGTAACGTAAACGAAAGAATAAACGTTTACGATCCGTTTTTGGTCAAATCTTCTTTACCCCAGATGGGTAGTTATGTATTCTGTCTGAAGAGGATTTTATTCTTATCCTTGAGTTCGTATGCTGAAGTCACAACTTGTGATTCTCTTCGGTGCCACGTGAGGCTAGAAAAAGTAAGTATTTGAACTTTATTCCCAAATACTTAACTGTATACTTACACAGACTTCAATAGTGTATTTGTACAACAGTGATTTTCGTGCACTCCAAATTTTAATCAAATTGCAAAATAAAAATTCACTTCGTAAGTGACTTTGTGAAAATAAGTAAGTGTTTTCTTTTTATTTTGACTTACAGAGAGCCAAACCGTGGAACGGTAGGAGCTTCGCTGTAGTTTCCGGTTTATATCGTTGACGGAAGTAGAAGAATCCAACTCCGTCTTTTCTTCCTCCCGGATTGTCCTGATTCTAAGTCCAACTGACTTCAAGCACGTCCAATGTGGCCCGTGACCTGACCTCGTGAGGTGTCTATAAATTATTATTAAAGATATAATATTACTATCTATGTTGTAATGCACTTATCTGTAAATGCCCCCAAAATAACAATTGTGAACAAATTACAACAGGCCCCCAAATTACAACAATGTGCTATGTTATACCTGGGTATACATATGTTTTCGATGTGCACAAAATACAACAGTGTGGACTCCAAGTCCAAACACAAAATCTTAATTGTAATTTGTATTTTATTTTACCTACTTTGATTTCCTTTTTTTGTTTTGTAGGAATCCCTATTTGGCTGGTTCCACGTAGGACCGAATATTTCGAAGACTTCGAAGTAGAACTAAATTCCTCAATTTCGGATCGTATCCGCTGTCAAATCCGTGGATTTATCTTTGCTGTATTTTTGATGACTGGTCACTTCGTAAGTGAACTAAAATAGAAATACAGAATTGACTTTTATTTTAGTTTGCAGTAATTTTTATGTGTGCACCAATATGTTTTATTAACCAGTGCTGATCAATGGCAATTTAGTAAAATCACCAACTTAACTATATAGTTTCTTCGTAATTTGGTTTTAGCTGTGCCCACATGTACCAACTCGAAGAATGAACTTAATTTATGCTGAGCCACCTGTAAAGCCGAATGATGACTATAAATTACACACTATGAAGTCATATACTGATGACTTCCACAATTCAACAAAATTCTGTAAGTGGAAAATTAAATTATGATTTGTAGAGTGGATTGGGACTATCTTTTATTTATTTTGTCCCAACTAATTCACTCCACACACCCCTTACAAAACTCAACCCCCCAAATGAAGAGTTGAAACGGAAATTACAACAGTCTGGGTATTAATCCCCAGCGCTTTATAATTTTGCAATAGCACAAGTCAGGGTCAATCCCCTGCAAAGTTTGTAATTTTTAAAATTCGAAGTCAGGGTGGAATCCCCTGCAGTAAGTTATAATCAATATCAAAAAGTCGGGGCCGATTCCCTGCAATTATTTGTTTAACACTATTCTTCAGTCAGGGTGGAAATACCCTGTAATATTTTACACAAACTTTTAAGTCCAGACTGTGTATCTGGCACTACTGAATATAACTGTGAACTGACTTTATTTTAACGAAATCAAGGGAAAGGAATCCCTCGGTAATGGCAACTGAATAAATCGGGGTGAAATCCCCCGTATTTTAATTTCAAACTCAATCTATAATACGTACAATTTCGAGTGTTTCGAACTTTTGAATCGACTGAATTAGGAGCGCAATGATTTTAACACTTGAGGTGGTGTTCCTCACTATTTGTCACTTTATAAATCGGGGTCTAAATTCCCCGTATTGTGACTTCGAACTGTAATTGATTTTACTTCAAAATTTCAAGTATTTCAAAAATTCAACTATAAGATTTTGAATATGATATGATCTTTTGAAGGCGTGGTTGAATCCCTCGCTCTTATACAACTGAAATTGACACAAAAGATGGGATTTTCTGTCCCGTATATTTTAATACATAATACTTAAAATTACTGCGAATTATGAGCGTTTCATAAATTCGAAATTGTACGTAACAATTTGAGGTTGATTTCCCTCACTATTTTCTTTAACTTTATTAGTCAAGGTAGTATCCCTTGCAACTTGAACTTAACGTAAGTCGAGGTTCGTGCCTCGCTATAAATGTAACTGTACTAACTAGTTACTTCAGAGCAAATATTATTTCTATTGGGTATTATATACCTATGCTGAAAACACAAAATAATTATTTCAACTTACATACAATAAACCATTAAACATAACATATATTATAATGCACAACAATAATATCAAACACAAAATGATTTTGGTTTTGTAAACCAATATATTATGCTATGCTGAACTTATGAAATGGCTGCTTACCAATATAAGCTGTAAACTAAAGAGAAGTGAATTTTCGAAAGGCCCCCAGGTCCTTGGAAAATCACTTAAAATCTGAGTTCACAATGTGACACTTTTTATGACTTGTTTTTCAGTTTTCCGGTCAGCGCTGCCAACACGGAATGGTTGATCTAACCTACCTACGTATGTTTGCTCACTATAATGAAGCGCAGCACAACTATTATGGGTAATTCACACAAAATTGACTTTACAATAATCGGAATTCGTAATTCCTTCTGAAAATTGAAATTGACTGCCGTTTAATTGTACTGGCTAGCCTGAAATACGCATATAATAGTTAACAAATGGGCAGTTACTAAACTCCCTAAATAAATCGGAAAATCCGATGAAAATATGGTTGATTTCACTTTTATTTTCCTCGTAGGATCTACTGCTACTAATGGCAACTAATGAACTTCTCGAAATTCTACAAAATACGGCAGAAAAGCTGCCTGAAGACTGACAATACTGAAGAATGTCAGCCAAAACCAACCACACTGCTGACTGGCACTTTTCTCGTAGAAAACTGTATTTTTGGAAATCACGATTTTTATAAAATATAGTCAAAATGTACTTTATAATAATATACTGGGTTTCCTACAATATTTAGCAAAATTGTAACTATTGAAGCTTATTATAATGACGAGTCTACCTGACCATGGACCATGTCCTATGTTACGAGTGGCAACTCAAAATATTTTACAAATGGCTGCCTATTAAATCAAATGCAAAATCTAACATACATAATATGAAATGCTTTTCCTTATGTTTTACGTACCTTTGTGGATTTGCTGACTTGGTTTTCTCGTAGAAATTCAGCACTTCTGTTTTCTTTCTTTATGGTCAGAATTTCGTAAATTCTGCTGTCAATTAAGAACCTCTTAAGTTTCGTAATAACGAACAATGGTTTGGAAATTTTATTTTTCTGAACTCTGAATTATTTTCAGCAAAATTTGAACACTATGAGAGATGCGGTGCAGTCAGTCCAGTAGGTACTTGTCCCTGTCTTCCGCTCCTTGTAGGCACGTCCTCTCAGCTTCACGTCCACAGCCACTGTTGCTGGGCAAAATTCAACTTTTTCTTTATTCTGCGGGAGCGTTTCCTCGCTATGTCCTCTCGTCTCGGCCTCTGTGCACTGTGTGCTCGGGATAATTTTCCCTCCAAAATTTTTACTGGCTTGAATTCTCGTAGAATTTCGAAGCGTCCCTTTCACTTTTATTTTCCTATGAATTATGATGTGCCGTGCACGCTGCCTCATGCGAGGTTGCCAAGTCGGTCTTCCCTTTCGCTTTTTCTGGCTAGCTAGTTACTGTTGGCTCCGTAAGCACTACTTGTAGCTTATGTGCGTATAGCTAACAGTAAATGGAACTGTAAGCCACGCGGTTTCCTATACCGTACAATGGGACGGTCTCCTAACTACCAACTTATGGGCCCAAATGAAATGGGACTTTTTCTACAACTAATTTTAAATTACAATTAACTAATTGAGGGGGGTAAAATAGTCTTATTTTACCCCGCACCTTCTTGACAGGGATTTTAATGCGGTCTTCTAAATCCGAGTCGGAAACGGGCGACAGAGATACTTTACCTGGGGGGTTCTCTCGTATCTCAGGACCGGCCCGGCGAGATACTAAATAGTATGCACGACATATGGAGGGATTTAATTAGCAAAGAGTATGAGCTTAACGCTAGCGATGCTATATGGGTGGGGAGGGTTATGATGCGCTTTCCCTACAATGATTATGACTATAATATGACACTAAAATACTTATAATTAATTATATTAAAATATATATTTTATATGCGAATATCAAACCCGAGGTACGAGATGCAATCACACACAAAACTATATAAATGATAAGTACGTTTTAAGGGTCTTATACAGCCCTGTATTTATTTACTTTTAATGATACTTTTACTGCGTTCGTAACGCCAAATGAAAAATGGTCCGTAACCAAAAATGAAAGTAGCGTTTACTTTTTAAATTCAATTATTCTTTTCTGGGTAAATTCCCTATCTGTCGTCGTACGATTCAGATTATAATTTCACAAAATTGTTTACTTACCTCGTGGGTTGAATTCAGAGCCGGACGGATATATATTCTGACTTCTCGTGGACAGTCTTTCTGGGTCACCTTGTGTTCCCTTATAAATTCGCTCGTAGCGTCAAATATAATTCTCCCTCGTAGGGTCAAAGGGTCAGCGTTTGATCACCTAAATATTCGCCCGTAGCGATGAATACACTTTTCCTCGTGGGAAGTCTTGGTCCGCTTGGGTCCCTAATACTTTGCTCGTAGCAACAAATATATTTTCCTCGTAGGATTTTCCTGGTCCACGTGGGCACCTATGATTTGCTCGTAGCAACAATTCTGCCGTAGCACGGTCGAGTGAGGAGTACCTTCTTCGCCGGAGTCCAAGTAGAAACTGGTTATGGTCATGGTCCGTGAGGATAGAAGATCCTTACGTACCATGCTATAATCCCTCAACTCATCTCCACAGTGTGGAATACTATTTTCCCTTTTGACCATCTACTTAACTAGTGGGAGAACTTTGCCTGAAGGGCTTTTGGGGAATATCCGTCCGTGTCTGATTTCAACTCACGATTTACATTCTATATCATAAAATATTATATTTTATATTTTATACAATATATATTTTTATGAACATCATTTTTCTTCTCTCATATTGAAAACATATCTGAATTAATACACATTTAATTGCATGATAATGTCTACATATTCCTGGTCTCACCGTGTCTACCTCTACCATCTAATTTGCTTCGTTAGCAGGATTTAGTTATACAATTGAAATTTGTATGTTATAAATATCACAAGGTCATTGTAACTACAGCTGTGTACACCTATAAATAATTAACAGATTTAGATAATATGGATTATTTTTCAAATGTCAGTCAATGATTTGTGTACACTTTCATTTTCGTTTTAAAGCAATAATTGTGAGCTGAGAAAATTTTAATCATGATTTAATTGCAAATGCTTTAGATTTGCATGTATAGGCGGATTTTACTTAAAACCAGACTTCTAATTACTGACTTTTACTTTTTATAAAAACTCTATAAAACTTGAAAGTAGAAACAAAAATTGAAATGAAAATTGCCACGCTAGCACGTCACTCACTATTTATCACAAACATTCCTATGGTTAATTCGACTAGTTACTAATATGGGTAAGTAGTGTGGTTTATGAAAAGAATGAATTACATTGGCAAATTTCATTAAATGCAGAACCGTGTCCGTCAGCTGTTATTGGTTAGAAATAAAACGGTTTTGCTTCTGGAGAAAACAGAAGAGAAGGTTAGTTTGCTTCTAGCGAAGAATGGAATGAATTGTACAGATTTGGCCTTTCATCGACGATAAATTATTCCAAAGAATCATAAAAATTAAAACAAAATATATGATTAATGTTTTTAGTAAAGATTCAATCAATGTATGTCTTGTACCAGCTGAGTTGTGTTTTTTACATGCAGTCAATAGGAACAAAAGTTAAGAGTTGTATTGTACGCCTAAGCGTACCAGTAATAGTTTTAAAATAATACCCTTGAATTTATGGGTTATCGAATACCCAATTTGATAAAAAAATACTATTTACCATATGCATTTGGCATTAATTAATGGTGCCGTGTCGTTAACATCTAAGTATTTTGATTTATTAACTGAAAAAAAAGTACTTATCCATGCAATTAATATAATAACTAGTGATACTGCTTCACGTCGTTAATTTTTTTTATACCATAAGGCTTCATAGTTATTATAAGTTGGTTTCTAAATTTCGATATACTTGAATTACCTGAAAGGGCCATAGCCGTAACCAAATCAATTACAGTGACAGCGCGGAGCTTATTTAATCTTTTAAAGCATGCGATAAGAAAACAGGGCTGTATCGACTGACGCCACAAAGACAAAACAAAATTACTATTCCATAAAATACTACATCTATTTTTATGTATAGCTGAAATAGAATGCATTTTGAATTCTGCTTGATAAAATCTGGGTGATAAATTGATTTCACTTGGTAACATAATACACAAAAATAGTTGAACCCAACATGTAGAGAAAGTCTAATCCCGCAAATACAAGAATTGCTTGACCTTTAGATGATGTTTTACACTCGTTAGCTTCACACAACACAGAATGACCTAATTTGCCTAATAATTTACCTATCATCATTTCAAAAATATTTTCATCCACACCCATTGTCCTCCCCCATGAAAACAGAGTGAGGACGGCAAAAAAGGCCAGGAGTTGACTTACATACCAAGTAATGTGAACGCGGGCATTGATCAGCTAAAACAAATAAATATCATAAAAACAAATTGTTGAGTTAATTAATTACACAATAATTAGTTAAAATGCTTCTTACAATAATTTGATGTTGGTAAAAATTGATATTTAAAAAACTAACTCGTTAATATAGATTTAGTGCAAAACTATGCTTGCCTTAAGTCCAATGGCAGCAAGTACAATTTGAAAAATTCCAACTGCAACTCCAAAGGAACCAATCGTCGTCCAATATTTTGTTGTTTCACAATATGCAGGAAACAATATTGGCACTTTTGAGCTGACTACACACAAAATCTCGTGTCTTCCTTTTCTTGTAAGTCGACGCACTCCGTCTAAATAAATTGCGGAAGCAGCCATGACAGCGCAGCCCATAGCCTAAAATGAATAAATATGTATAAAACACAAATCGAAATTATTGCAGAAATAATGTGCTTGTCCTTACATTTAGGAGACTAGTGCAACTTTGAAAGTTCATTTGCTATCACGAATATTTAAATTTTTGCGTAACTTCCTACCACCAGCATTAGGAAAAAAACAAGAACTAAATTGCCTAATATTATTTCGATTAGTTGAATTTTAAATAATGGAACTTATCAGGTAGTCATACTGCTATGATTGTATTTTTATTTGGTATGCCTTTTTTAACGTACCAGTGAAATCACGGAAACAGCAGCTAGTTTTGAAAGTTGCATTGTTTCTAACAGGCTACTAAGTATGCTTAGCCAGTTGATAATAGGTAGAACTCAGAGTTCATCAGTTTGCAGAACTTACGCTACTTGCAATATCCCACACTGCTAAAAAAACACGATCCAATTATTTTTAATTTTTGCAGTTTTTAAATAAATCGCACGTTCACACAATGCTGGAATTACATGAACTTTTGAGTTGCGGGGGGAATGTAAATACAGTGTAAGGAGCAAAAATTGATTAAAAACTTCAAGTCTACATCTCTTTTAAGTGCTGCACTGTTGAATCAGAAAAATTGAATGATTTTAAATGCAACATTAAAAGTGGAAAAAATTCAACAGAAGCCATCAGCCACTTTATTTGCATCACAGTTAAATTATCTAATCGTTGTTTTCCCTTCCTCTTACATTTACTTTGTAATCACTAAACACAGACATTGTCCACACGACCAGTCTTGATTCCTGGAAACCAGCTGTTTCATCCGACAATTTCCTGCTTGGCAGGGGCTGTTCAAATGTCACGTCCGTAAGCAATAGCAGGGAAAGAGAATGCATTATATGTCTGGAATATGAATACTGTCATACGCAAATGGAAAGGAAAGGGAATGTGCGTACTTGGAATTTGAGATTTGTTGTACAGACGATTTATGCAACCTGCCCTTTGATTTTGATTCAATAATATTTGTGCACCACAAACAAAGTAAAAGTTATACTTTGAATTTAAAATGATACGATTTTTTATGCAAAATACTGCAAAAATAAAAATAGTTTTTAATACATGCAAAGATTTAAAAGGGTTGAAAATAGTTTGTTTTTAAAATAAGAACAAAAGAAAAACAATCGACATTGAAAAAATTCTCTTGTTTAATTTTATTTAATTGCTTTAGCCAAATGTACTGTTAGCATATTACTCACAATGCACTTTCAGCATTTGAAATCCTGAAAACATTTTAACAAAGTACGGCATGCTGATTGTCAAGACTTGGATCGCACTATTTAACATAAAATTTAAAACAAACTGCTTATTAGTCATAGAATTTTTTTTTATAATAAATAAATTCAATTCATTATAAAAAATGTTCAATCTAGCTAAAAATGTATTGTTTACCTATTGTAATTATATTTTGCTTAGAGTTTTGTACAGTTTTAACGCCACGCAGTATTATTAAACTTGCCACTCAGACTGCAGTTACCACATCAAAGAATGCTTGTAGCGTGGAATTGCACTATGGCCTCGTTGAAAAAAATGCGAAATGCTCAATTAAAGTTTCAGTTATGTGAATATCAGTGTGCAAAACATGATAGAAGCATTTTTTGTAGTAAACAATTACAAAAACACGTAAAAAACTCGATTTCAGAAAAATTAAATTTTTTGAGGACATTCCTATATATACCCCATGCTCACTAAGCAATTAGGATTTAGTTCAAGATCAGATTTCTTTGAGGTAGGGAACAAAAATGATCAGTATCAAAAACTGTACAAAATAATTAACTTTTATGATTTTTAGACAAAATTAAATTCTGGTCATATGGGACATGTGTAACTTATGAACAGACCCTAGATTCATGGAAAAACTAACGCCTTTGAAAATCGTTTTCTCCAATTTGGGCAACAACGGGCAGCTAATGTTTACTTATTCTAATAATTACAGAATTTTCTGGCCATTTGAATAGTACCAAAATATTTGAAATGTTCTGTTGAGTTTCTAAGTTATATAACGTTTTCTAGTTTTACGTTTGTTTAGCATTGCCAGAAAATCAGGGCGACCACTTTAACAATTTTTTTAATGTACTTAGGAACAATTTAAAATTCCAATATTTCTCCAAGTCATGCCCTGATAAGTAACCTATACAAAAAATAGTCATAATTGCAAAAACTTCATAGTTGATAAATGGGGCCATTTCGCCTTTTTATTTTCAATTCATTAATGTGAATTGGTAACAATTTGCTGCGTTACCAGGTGAAAGATGAGACTGACTTGTCAGTTAAAATACTGAACTTTATGAAAATAGCTTAAGCTATATTTTTAAACTGCATTTCCCTAAAACTTATATTCGTACAATCAGTTTTCTGTGTAATATGTAGTTACTTAATTAAATAGAATATAAAAAGTATTCAAGCACAAGTAAGTAGGTGTGTAAAAGTCTAGAGATAGCATTAAATAAAATTAAAGCTTTTATCCTTTTTTAGTCTGTTGCTTTAATAAAAGACAAGTTTTTCTTTGAGTAATTATTTTTAATCCTAGAAGTTCATAGTTCTAATGCATAATAAAGAGTTGTAATACCACACTAAATAAACTTGTATAAAACTGATTTAAAAACGGTTTGTATAGAATACAGGCTGAAATTTTTTTTTTCAACCTATTCTTTTTATAGGTATAGAAACAAACAAAAACTAACAAAGTTATGTAATAAAATTTAGACTAGTTCTGTATTTTTTTAACGAAGCATTTAATTTTAATAATTTGACTTGCTTCATTTTGCCAAACAATCAAAACTTTTAGCGTGAACTGAAAGACAAGACATTTTAATCGTAAATTGTTTTACTTCTTCGCCTTTTACAAACTTTGAAAATATTCTGACTTCACATTTTTCAAGGAATTTTTACAAAATTATTTGATTTTGTTGACTGTCATTGTCTTAACACATTTATGAAAATTAAGTATATAGCACACTGGATTTATTTTGTATAAAATTTAAAATTTCATCAATATTTTCCCACCGCATACCACGGCACGTCAGCTCTCGTAGGCCTGGGCATAATCGAGTCGTTTTTGTTTGCATCTTAATTACTGTTTCAATAGTTTAACACCGTTTTTTGTTCAAACAAACTTAATATTAGGCATTCTAAAAAAGATTTGTAAAAACTGTGTGCCAAAAAATGTGGCGAAAAAAGTAGCAAACTGAATATGAAGTAAACCATGTGAAGTTTTATTTTTGACGTGTGAGCAATATTATTACGACTAAAATTTATGCTGCAAAACAGAATTAGAGGAGATCGAGTTAGTTATTATTACTGCTTATTGTTTAAGTATGTCGGTGATTTAAAACAAAATCAAAAGTTTGTAAATATTTCCCTGCAAATTTAACGACTACCTTAAAGGTACGCATTTCTGGTTAATATCAATTTCTATTTTAAAAAGTACATTGCCTAAGTTATGTATTACTTAGAATGGTGTTGTACGGAATTATTTTGTGGCTTGGCTAACAGATTTTTGCTCTGAGCTTCTTCCTGATTTATAATAACAGTACCAACTATTTCATTCCTAGTATTCCGGTGTGACTATTTTACACCAGCCTAATTATTATTCCTGATAGTATACTTTCTAAGCAAAGTTTCCTGACTACAAAGAACGAAAACACACTAAAACAAAGTTGAAACTTATATGGTATTAGCAACTTATACTTTTGTAAATATTTGCACTTCTAAAATTTAGAGAAGGATAGCTGAAACAAGTGTTTTTCGGATTATAGATGCCATGGACTGAAAATTTTAATACTAAAATAAGTATGAGTTTGAATATGATCGGTCTAGTGCAGAATAATTTATTATTATTAATTTAAAGATTTTTAATTCAAAGAATTTTCATTTTTATTTTCTGAACAAGTATTAGTATTATGTTTGAGAGGCTTATAAAGTTTTGAGCAGTAAACTGCATCAGTTTAAAAAGTAATAAATTTTTTTCACATTTTTTAATTGTTATTAAGGAAAAAAATTATTCAGTATTCTGAAAGTTAGTGAAATAAGATTTTGTATTATATTTCGCTGTAGAACAAAGAGTAACACTCATAGCCACAGTCTGTGTCATTAGCCAGTTAAATGGATGATATTATAATTCTGTATTTTTTATTGTTCTGTGCTGTAAACTTAATTATAAATCTTTAGCAAGTACTGTAAATGTGCAGAAATTAGTGTATTTTTGGTATGTAGTCCACCATACTTTGTTAACAGTCTTGCATATGCTGCACGATTCAAACATAGTGCCTTTTTATTTCATTATGAATTGTTATTAAAGTTAAAACTATTATAAATGCTACACACTGCCACTGCCAAGTTTGGAAATTTCCTTTTCAAATTAAAATTTGTTCCATTTATTTCGCCTTTTCTTATTTCAAGTTACAAGTTACAATTACAAAACCTATGGAGGTTGCATTTAAGGCGGAGGTATAAGTCTTGCCTTCACAAGAATTTTAAATGACGTTACGCTAAACACATTTATTGTGAATGTTAAAGGCCTATGCTTAAATTATTTCGCTAATTTGGTTTTTAATAATTTAGTAACAATTATATGCTGGACGTTAATTGGAAATTTTTTTAACAAAATTACTAAATATTTCATTGATAAACTTGGTTTAGTAATAAAACGCTTAAGAACATCATTTACGTTGTTTCTGACTATATTAGTATCACACGATGGTATGAATAATTACACAAATTTACCGAAATAAGGTGTTTATTTCTACGTACAGTACATATACATGTACATAATTTAACAAGAATTTTAAATACCTATCGAAATCAAATATCATTTTTAAGCTCGTGAGAAAAATATTGCAGCACATAGTAATTGTTTAAATTTAAATTCGAGTACATCCGCTCTCTTTTCCAAAGGAATTCAAAAGGCGTCGAGTTGTAGGACTTTTTATAATGCTTTGTATTTCAATCTTCCAAACTCGAGTAATTAAATTCTAATTTGTATAACTATGAATTTTGACTGAATTTTGAATTTTGAATGAACTTTGACCATCTCCATTTTTCATGAAATACGGCTAATGAGATATGTTAATGATTAGTTTAGGGGGTTTAGGGGGTTTAAGGGTTTAGTAATTCGAAACTAAGTACATTAGGGGTCACCCATAAATGACGTCATTAAAATATCCCTATTTAAAGTCCCTATGACCTCCCTGTCATCAGATTACCCGTTGGGTGAGTTTCTTTTTTTAGAATGCGATACCATGAATATCCAAGTAGGTTGCTTGGCGATACCCATGACGTCATTAATAGGCGACTCCTTAATTTTAAAAAGTTTCAATAGTGGTTTATTGATGAACTAATTCCTGATCTCATTAATGATGCACTAATTTATTAATTTGATTAAACTAATTCATCAATAAATCATTATTGAAAGTTTACAAAAATTAAGGGGTCGCCCATAAATGACGTTGTGGGTATGGCGAAGTAGCCTACTTGGATATTCATGGTATTGTATGCTAAAGATAGCCATTTACCCAACGGGTAATCTGATGACAGGAGGGTCATAGGGTCTTAAAATGGGGATATTTTGATGACGTCATGTATGGGTGACCCCGTATGTACTTAGTCTCGAATTACTAATCCCTTAACTAATCATTACCACAACTCATTAGCTGTATTTCATTAAAAATGGAGATGGTCAAAACCGATTTTAAATACGAATGTAGATGATCATAATTCATTTTATCCTCAAAAGGAGATGATCAAACTTTATTCTACATCGACGATATGCGTCAAACGAGTACAGTTAAAAACAAACGAAAACAATAACAAGTTTTCGAATTCGCGAGATAATCAGTAATTTCACAAAATAAAAATATACGTAATGTACATAATGATTAGTTATGCATTGTTTTTATTTGTAGCATGCAAAGCTTGTTCTAAACACACTAAAACATTTTTAACGCCGTCTAATATTCATTTGCATATTAAATTCAGACTAATGAGGAAGTCTACTTGATGGTCGTCATCGCTGTATCGCTCAATTCAACACACTACGAAATAATTCAGTCGACCAGTTTTTTACAACTGAATTGCTACTATACTAAAAATGAGCTTAATATACTCGAAATAAATCAGCAATTCTCGTATCTCTACTATACAAAAAATTATTAAATTGTAATTACAGACAATATAAAGCCAGTGCCAATCAGTCAGTCGTCTATGACAGCTATGACACAGTAACTCCTTAGACAAATTGACTTCTCCATCCCACGTCGTAATAATTGATTCAAAATGTTTGTACTGCTTCTAGTATTTTCGTATCTGCCTAACTTAGGCTTCTGCTTTCTAGATTTAACTACTAAATATCGGCATAAAGGATATGGGCAGTAAAATAAAGGATATAAGCAGTAAACTGGCAGTTAATTAGAAAAAGACGTATTGGCAGTAGAGGCAAATATAGTATTAAATTTTATAAAATCACTCTTTATTTTCCGACTATTGGCAGTAGTAAAAATATTCTTCCTAATCGCATATTTTGCATAAGTAATGCATTGCATTCATTTAAATGTCAACTCTAATACGTTTGCATAGTAGTTAGAGGGTCTTAAAGCTTCCTCTAGTCAGTAAGCATCTAAGATTTTCGATCGGATTCTGCGATCTATTGAAACTCTTGAGATGTGCAAAGTTCCAATCAAACAAAAACTGTGTCATTATTTAAAAGTTCAGCGCAGTAAAGTAAGCAGTACAATTATGTACCTCAGTGATCTAGTGGAGTGGTGCACACCCCAAGCCATCATGCCCGAAATCGATGATAAACCATATGTTGTAGCCTATGATGGTGATGTTACAGAAGAAGAAAATCAGTGTTCGTTTCACGTAGCAATTACTACAAACCGTCTTCTTCGGATGTGATACTGTACATGTCGATGCAACCTATAAGGTATCTTTCGAGGGTTTTCCGTGTATCATCGCTGGCGTCACTGACAAGGGCTCACATTTTCACCCTGTGTTATTTTGTCTATCCACTGGGGAGGCTGCAACAGACTACCAGTTTGTATTTGACGAATTAAAAGTATCATACGTTCAGCCATCAACCAAGGGTGTCATCAATCAGTCCATCGTAAAACAGATGAAGCGTCGATTTAGATCATTTTCAAGTTTCGAGAAGCTCTACTTTGCGGCATATATTGTTACCTTTGATCACTCAGAATGGAAGAAATCTACGTGTACCTGCCCTTCGTTTCTGCAGAGATATGTTTGCAAACATATTTTTGGTCTAGCTGTAAAAAGAAACTTCACAGAATTTCTTCTTGCGGCCAAAGCTGTGCGAATCAACTTCCAACGGCTGAAAAGAGAAAGACCTACGAATGCCAGCCGACAGCCTTTCATTTGACAGTAGCAAAATACTATTATCACTCTTTTTTAATTTTAATTTAAACCTTAAAAATTGTTATCAAATCAATCACTCTTCAATTTTAATTAATAACATAATAATTATAACATAATTATTTATGGAGATTTCGAATCACTCGATTTGCACTCAGCCTGTACATATTTTTATTCTTATTTTAAATCTTATCAATTTTGTAAGTCCAGCACTTTCAGTATTAACACTTTTTGGTGTAAAAATGCAACTGCCAATACGTACAACTCTGTGCCTACTGCCAATTTATTCAAAACCATCTATTGCCAATAGCCTTATCGATAATAAACTGCCGATTCTCCCCCCCCCCTTACTGCCAATAGCCTTGCAGCCCTAAATATCAATTAGATGCTGTTTGAAATTTCTTTATTGGCTGTTTTAATTTTTTTTAAATTAAATCGAAAGAAATTCAAGTGATAATATTATTACCTTGTGACAGCAATTTTAGGTTTAAACTGAATTTGCTTTCTGAAGATATTCAGGATCTTATTAGTTAGTGTTGTCACATAAGATTTTGAGTAGACGCTATGTTACCACTTAGCACCCACTGATTTTATGCAATATTTGGTATATAGCTATTTCAAGTTTTGGATACGATCAATTTAGAAATAATCAAAATGTTCATATATAAAACCTTACAACTTCACGCTGCTGTAAATAAATTAACATAGTTGTTGCAGCTGACAAAGAGGTTGAGATTATTCTTTTTTAGCATTTATTTACTGAAGAACATTATTTTAATTCAAAGTCTAAAACTAATAAAATTGTGATAATTTAGCTTTTCGTTACTCGCCAAAGACATTAAATGCTTTGGGTATTACACAATTCTACCAAGATTAGTATTATTACGTCAGTGTATTAAACGGTACTCGGGCTATTAGTTTGCATTTTATAACCACTTTCAATAGAATTAAAACCGTGGCTTACTCTGTACATACAAATGATAATGTGTGATCAAAATGTTTTTAATAATGCATCAAGTTTTGATTTCTTAAACGTCTATGAAGTAAGTATACTTTGAAAATGTAATTTTAAAATGTTTAGAATTAAATTTTGACATTGTTTTTGTTAATTCAACGCCATTTGATAAAATGGTTTATATCCAGATATGCTAGGAATAAAGATAAAACCCAGGATTCCATTTTGGGAGAACAATAATTAACGAATATTCAATTGAAACACCTTAATCTAATATCCTACCACTTACAAATAAAGCTACCCCTTTAACCGCTTTACAACTAGATGGAGGTAATTTACCTTTGGACAGGTGATTTACCTAATCTAAAAGTAATTATTCATCTTTTACTAACAACATAGAACCAAAGCGTAAGTCGCAATAAACTTAGAAATTGTAGTGACTATAATAAGGAGATTTGCCTCATTTAAAATGTAACTTCTACATCCAGTTACTTCAGATAAAAGACAAGTTTGAATTTTGGTACTATAGGTAATCAGTACCTATTTAAATTTATTGTACACTCAGAATTACCACGCGTTCTAATACTCAAATATGTTGTATGAATACAATTGATGCAGTGCACAATCAGAAGCTGTTATTTAAAGCGTTATTTTTGGTTGTATAGCATGTTAATTGTTGTTTTTAATGTATACAATATATTAGGAGTCAAAGAAAGTTGTAGGTAGTAAAGCGCAATATTCTTAAAAGAAATAAAAAGCTAAAACATTCTGTGAGCCATAATTACTGTAATTATGGACTTGAATGCAAACTGATTTACATGTTATATACTTGCATTAATTTTGTAATGATTCAGCGCCATTCAATATAAGTTATGCTTTGTACCTGTAGCTTATGATGAAATCGGGTTCCCACAGTGGTTTAGACATAAATTGATTTACTAAATCCGAATTCATTTAATCACAAGATACCCGAAGATTCAAATTATTTTTAAATAACTAACGTTGTGCTGTGCATATCAGGTATGTTATTTATTTTTGTTTTAGATTAAATCACCTTTTACAGTTTTATATGCTTATTTTTGGGTTCACCGAAAGAATCAGCTGCAAGAATTAGGTCTCAATTTTTTTTATATGAAAACGTTTATCAATGCTTGTCCTTTCAGCTGCGAGTCATTTCGAGACACGACAATGTGATAGTTTGTTACTTACGTTTCCAGTTGCGCAGGTAACTTTTCATTCCAAACTTCTAATACGAAGCCTCGATGGACTTCATGTATTCATTTAAAGCAAAGCTATGACAAGTAAATGTAACTTTCATTTACGTTATGCAAAATGTGAACTTCTAAATATTGAAGTTTTTTAACTATAATTTCCCAATCCAAAATGTTGTCCAATCGTGCAGGTACATAATACTGGAATCACAATGACAGAATGACATTTTAGTTAACCAATATAATAATATTCAGCCTTGGAAATCTCCCAATACTTTTGAATATCATAGCAACGTAATATATAAACATTTGACAAAATAGCATTGACAGATTCCATATAGTACCTTATGTATGTACCTAAAATATTTCCTATTACTAGTCTACAATAAACTATTGCTTTAATGATACACTATATGACACCGTGGTACTTAACATACACTAGTCCATATATTATTGTACGTCTGCGGATTTAGATTTTTGCTAGATGATCAAATAACACCCTTCTGAAGGCAACTAAAGCCGCCCCCCCCTCCTCCTCCTCGCTCTATTCGATCTGCCCTTGTTTTGAGAATTTTTGTTGTTAAAAATGACCTAAATAAATGCTTTTTAATTTTTATTCTCTATTAAATTCATGATATATTTGCAACTTCGTAAGACTGTTCTCATTCGTTATTACGTTCAATTTCAAGAATATTTTCAGTCATTTAAATTATAATACATGTTCACGCTGTTGTAAATATATTAAAATACTTAGCGATACTATAAGGATGGTAAGTGTAATTTGTAGTGTATTGTATCTGCTGACAAGAAAATATAATTAAACTTTAAATGAGTTTTCGAAAAAATAGAGCACATGAAGCAATTGTAAATTTAACCCTAGACAAAATTGCTGAAACTTGACGAGTTTGAAAAATGTGCAGGAAAAGATATAAATAGTAATCTGTTATAAAGAAACTTCTATAAATCGTTTTAGAATAGCAGGAAAGTAAAAGTGAACAAGTTTTGTATGACGCAATACTTGCAAATTCTCCTAGGTATAATAAAGAAAAATGAATAAGATTAAAAGTTACCTTTTAGTATACCAACACTTGATACCGTGCTGTCATCAAACAATTCTCATTTATATTACAAGACACACTTCATGACTACACGAACTTAAATAAAATTCTAGATTCATGCATTCTATTGTTTATCCTAAATTTAAATCTAGTCTAAAAAGTAATAATTATATTAAAATGCTTTGCATAATTTATTGAAGGTCAGTTTTCAAAAACTTAAAAGATCAAGTATAAAAAAATGAATGAAAGATGATTTTAATTCAAAAACTATTTTAAAAAATTTAATTTTGTTGTTTTATTATCAACAAAAGCACTTTTAAAATGCAAAATGTTGATAAATATAACGTTACGTGCGCCTTCGAGAGACTGATATATACTAATATAAAACAATTAACTCGAACAAGAAAAGTTCGCTGCAGAGACTTAAATAGAAACCGAAGAATGTGACACAATATTCTTAACAAAATATGAAATGAATGCACATTTTTGAGTAAAATGCGTTGCAAATACAAAGTAAAAAAATTAAGTCTCATTTTTGTAGGATTATGTTTATTTTCGTTTTGACGCCATTCAATGCTGTATTAAAAATGTTGCTATGTGAAATTGCATAACGTTTTTCAGCATACAATGCTACAACCTAAAGCAGGGTTTTTTTATAATTTAAATAAGCTAATTTGTTTACAATGTAATAGTGCTTTTGTTCTAAAAATGTTAGGGTTTTAAGATGTAACAACCGAATTACATAATTATAGTGCTAATTTTGAGGAAGCATAAATCCTCCAGAATTATTTGTACAACTCATCGTCAGTTTCAAAACAAAAGAGTAACAACATAATGATTATTGCATTGGAAAAATATATCATTATTGTACAATACAAAATTGTCAAGTACTGTTGACAGTATGCCTAAAGATTTAGCGCACATCATTAAAAATAGGTTATGGTAACATTTGCGTTTATATAAAGGCAAGTTCCTTGTGTGCTTTGCGAATCCAATTTTTCCATGAAGTACTTGATACAAGGCAGAACGTTCTTTATTAACGTCGTCTGAAGCTAATTCCGCATTAGAAGACCACATGTATGAACGTACAAAATTTTCACGTTATTGTCAGAACGAGACTGCTGTAAACCGTTAACAATAAGAAACAAGACAAGTTGTTTTAAAAACAAGTTACTAATAAACTTAAAATAAGTATAAAACCTAAACATATTCAGCAGTAAATTAGGATTCTTGTATGACGTAATCTTTACGTTGCTTTTCTGTCAAAATATTTGTAAGTTACATGTACAACCGGAAGCCAGTACCATTCAGCCGTACTAATTATTCTTTTAAAGTATGATACCCACATTTAAAAATTTAGATTGCAAAACTGGAGATTCTATCTTTAAACATGGTTGTTGACAATTTGCATAACTGTAAAATTCACGTTTCTTCGTTTTTAGATTTATGTATGTATTTACTGGCATTACGTTAATTCTACCTAGCAACTCAAACTTTTTGTTCATTAAATTAAGATAAATAATTTTATTCATTTACATTATACTAATGCTCATAATTATATGATAACTAAAAGCACTTTCTACTTTGAATTAAAATTAAATCTTAAAAATGTACTGAAATGTGAAAATTTTTGTCGTCAAATAACACCCTTTGAGTTGAGTGTATATATTTTCAGCACCCATTGATTATAAAAAATGTTTTTTATTCTTGTGTAGTAATTACATAATACTTTCAATTGTCTAAAAATTTTGTCATTTAGATTACGTTACATCTTTACGCCGTTCTTAATAAATTTTACACATTTTAAGTGTGTGCCCAATTCAAGTTCGGCACCACAAATCGGTTTGACATCTGCTAAAAAGAAAAAACAAATAGATTATTGGGGATTGACAGGCAAATATACCACACCTAAAACAAGCATGTAGAAAAACGATTTTTAACAATGTCATTTATTTAAAGCTCTCATAATTGAAAATCTTAATAGTAGTACAAACATGTTCATTCCAAATTATAGTTTTCAGAAAAATTCCAGGAAATTGAATAATTTTCTGTACATACATATTTAATAATAAATATATAAAGATTCAATTAAATGAAAGGTTGATTTGTTGCATCTTAAGCAATAAAAGTAGAACTAATAGTAATAGGTGAAAACATAAATAAAAGAGAAAATCTTGTGTTTATTACTTGTTTCTAAATCCTTCTGTTACTAAAAAATATCTGTAAATTTTTGTTTCCAAAGTTAACGAAAATCAGGAAATTTACTAATCGTAATCAGTTAGTACTTGTTTTGAAAGAACATTTGCCTTATTTAAATGTATAATTTACGCTGTACGCATTTTATTTCGGATTTATCTGAAAGTTAAGAACTCCATTCTGTGCCAAATATATACTTGGGCTTAATTCGAAACTTTACCAGTGAAATTGTCTTTAAACGTAAATTGCTTCAACTGTATGTATTGAAAATTATGAATTTGTCGGTCTCCAATTCTATAATTTCTAAGTTTTAATTCGAGGCATTATTGCATTTGTTTGTCCAATTTAAAAATAAGACATGTTGTGTGAATTGTGGCAACAAAGCAACGACTTACTTACCTACTGATTTTCAATATGAAACTTTCCATCAACGTAAAACATACATAATTCAAAAAACCTGAGAAAGAGTAGATTAATGGTAATGTCTTTTAAGTCTTTTTGGAAACGTATAGACCAACTGCTGCTGATTCATAACACACGGAATTGAGGGCAATCTACTCAATGGCACAGAATGCTAAAAATTTAACATAACATTTAAAAACTGAAAATTTTTACATAAACATTTATTAACAACGTAAGTTGTGTTTAGAATTGAGTGTAAAAACTCCAGTCTGTTTTAACCACTTTAAAGCTATTCAAAATTAGTTCTCATCTTAAGCTATCCTGCTTCTGTGCATTACTGTGCATGAAACGAAATAAATAATTAATTTTTGAATGTAAAATTTATCAATACAAAAAATGATAAATGGAGATTAGCTAAAATATTGAAATGAACGTCAACTGTTTTTAAATACAACTGTATTAGGGTGTATGGAAACAAAACGCAAAGGACAATGCCCAATTTATTCATGTTTCTCTTACTGATTTTTACATTATTTTAACGCCATTTAGCAATAACAACACAAAAACCCTATACCCTATAACCAAAATGGATATCCACAAACATACCAGATGCAGATTATTAAGAAAAACGTCAACAAGGTACCTAGTACACGCAAAATTTGGTTGTAATATTTGAAATGTTTAAAAACGTACACAGATTAACTAACAAACGCATGAATTCGAACAACTGATATGCATACACCGTACAGGAAGCAGCTTTGACATTGAGCTACAAGATCTCGCTTATTCATGTTTTTAAATTGAATAAGCGTGCACCGCTTTTTAATTTTAAAGATAAATTGAGCTATTCAAATCATTTAAAAACATTTTAATTAGCATGCTGAAATCTAGAGCTTTATGTAAATGCAACAATTAAATCAATCACAATTTATTTTGTATATTTTTCTACATATATATTCAAAATAGATCTTTATAACATTAGATTTATTGAATACATTCACTGTAAAACTTTTCTAACTATGCTAACTTCTTACTGCTACAAGTCAGATTGCATGGGTTACGTTCTTATTTAGTCGTGTATGTATGGTGGCGTTTTAAGAATGTAATCTTTATTTATTATTTACAACAACAGATTTATTTTAAGATTGATTTATAGTAAATAACATTACGTTGAAGATGTGGTACTAAAGTAAGTCTGTCTTAGTGAAAATGGTAGTAATTTAAAGCCGTTTAAAAATTGTTGTAGCAGTTTTTGCACTGATTTACTTGAACATTAAGATAAAAAATGTTTGTGTGCATAAAATTCAATAAACGGTAAGACACAAGGTCAAAACATGTATTTTATAACAATCCTTTGAATAGTGAGTATTTTAACTAACGTAGACAGCAACAGATCTGGATTTGTTTTGTAGGTAGACAGGGATTAATGAATGCTTGGGGGTTACCAATGTCAATCCTTCATCGCATATTTGGAATGTCAGAATTCCAAAAGTTTTTAAGAAAATTGTTATTGTTCTCAAGTGTTTATTAAAAATGCAGCGCCTCCTCAATTTATGTTGTTGTAACTTGTTTTTAGAAGCCTAAAGATCCACTGCTATTTATGATGATAATGAATTATTTTAAAATAGAGCATAATGCTGTTTCAGAATTATTGCAAGTTTGGGGTATCGTTTTTCATGTAACTGTAGAGTCACTCGTTCCAAAACAATAAACTACTTTCAATCACTATCTATCTAGAGTATTGCAAGAAAGTTTTTCGGTTTTTGCTTCAGATAAATGACAAAATCCAACTGGAGTTACTTTGGATTCGTAAAAAATATTTAAAAGTAATTTTTGTTGTTACCGTGAGCCCCGCGAAGTATTTATATTATGGAAGCGACGTTATACTAATACTTGAGGAAACCAAAACTATTCAACATCAGTTTTTTTACATTTAGTAGAGGTAAAATAGTATGTGAATATAAACTATGTAGTGTCCTATATGAGTAGTAAAATTATTTTTAAATGGCGTTGACGAAATTTGAAATACAAAGTACGCTTCGAACGCCAAAGTGTGGATACATATGACTATTACATGCAAATGTAGACGAGGAAATAGAGTTTCTCAAGTTATTTATGTTGAGGTTTTAGTCAGTATAAGTCGGATATTCATGAGTTTTCTTTGTCATTACAGATCCATAGTTTTTCATTAAAATGATTTGCTAAAATTTAGAAGTTAATTGATATTTGATAGAACCAGATCAGCCTTTTAATTTTGGCATAATAGAGAGTTTAATAAATGAACTTATAATGACACACATTTTGGTCCTACAAACGCAGCAAGAATGCATTTAATGAGTACATTTTTAAAATAGCGTGTTTTCAAATCCTTAAGTGAAAGTAACTAATATTTGCATACAATAAAATTGTAAAAAACATTAACCAAAGGTATATTTACTGCGTTCGGTTGTTCTAGGTTTGACAGTAATAGACACGATGGCGCCTATTTAACTAGTAAGCTCATTCGCTTCTTTGAGACCCACGCGTGTACAATTACACAAGGTATGTATAATTATATGATTTTAAAAACAAAACAGACAGTTTAACTGCACCAAATGAGCTAGCTTAATCAACTTCTGAATAATAACTGGCGTTAAACCAATAAGAAAACATCATAACGTGGCTCCTCGGGGGACATAAAATGCTAATGAAAACAGTATCTTCTGACATTTTTTACAACCTCTTTCAATTTTTGTATGCCAATCACATTTAAGACCCTACTTTCCATTACCTTTAAATTTATTTAGACTGATTGGTCACATTAAGTGCACTTGGGGCGTTGCAAGACTTTCAACATTTTTTTTGTACAATGGCCTGTATTTCTTGCAATTTGTATTTTAGACACTGATTGTAGGTATTTTTGTGAGTATACAAGAATTAAAAACAAGTATAATAATAGCTTTTTATTTAACGTGCGTTGGCTTCGTAAAAAGTTACAGATTTTCAAATTTAAAAAAAAGAGCCCGATCACATCTACGTACACCACAAGTACATAAAAGTTATCGTCAAAGAAGCAACATTTACTTCTACACAATTTACAAAAATAAGCGTTGACATCCTTAACATTGTTGGAAAGTCAGCTAACTGCACACCAATATTTGGTATTGATGATGATTTAGAAGAAAATTCTGAAGAAATTGCATCTCGTTAGGAAATTACCCTTCTTCCCCAGCAAATATCTTTTTGCATAATCTGTGACAACTTCACTGAGCTCAAGATGTCACTTTTGTATTTTGTTACTAAATCTGGAATTTAAAATTTTTTACATTACAGTGTAGAAGTAAGCGGCATTAGAGGCAAAAAACGCGTTCGAGGAAACAAGCAGTGGTTGGTGGTTATGAAATTTAATTGCAAAAAACAGTCCGATAAAATTATAGCTAAAATTACAACAACCTTGACCGCAAATATAGGGCGGGCATTCCCTGGATTAAAAATTTGAATGAGAAGTTGGAGCTGGCGGCATTCCTTAAATGAATCGTTGTTAACTTTTTTTCCAACCGAAATGTTACTATTAGGGCTGTGAAAAAATATAGGACGAAATTTTAAACGTGATTATGTGTGTATATAATTGAAATATTTTTAAAATTTTAAACGACTTACGTTCTGATATTTTTCAATCCAGCTCTAAGTCTCGTCGTGCAGCTCTCAAAAAATGTGGGATTAATATAATCGTATTAATCGTATAAGTATATGTTAGACAGCTTAAATGATAGAATGCAACACTCAATAAGTCCAAAGAACATAAATGTAATCGGTGTAGTTAATAATTGATATGACCTAAATCAATAAAAAAATTAAATAACTGAAATAAATACAGGTGAGCAGGTAGACTGATACAACCTTACTAGGAAGGAAAGGCAGCTTGTAATTACATGATGCGAGACATAAAATAAATACGTAAAATTCTGCAATTATCTCCAAATGACTTTCTTTAATTGCAAATATATGCCAAATTTTAAAATGCCGTATATTAAATATAAAACATAAAAACGGTAAACAACATAATAAACACTATAAACAGGTGATTTCTTTGCAAGCAAACGACTCAAACGAGTACTATACCTACTAAACAATTGAGTATGTTAAATTGAACCGTTAGCAGCAGTTCTAGTAATTCTTATACGATATTACATGCATCGCCACAGAAATGAAAACTCTAAATTCTGCAGTAGCAGAAAATATAATGTGCGTTAAATAAACCTTTTCCAACAGCCTATTAAAATCATTTTCGTTTCAGAAATCATAAAAATATTTTTAAAATAATGATTAAATTTATTAATTTTAATTGCTCAAAGTTTCAACTCAATTATGAATTTTTTTTACTGTAAGATTAATTAATTTTTTATTACTACATAAAAAAAGTAAATATTATCATAACAATCTTGAATAAACTAACTAGAAAACTGACAACTAAAAAGCTCGAAATTTTCGTTTTATATTATTATTTAAACTGTAACTACCACATTATGAACTTGCAACGCTGTGTTGTTGCATGG
The DNA here is from genome assembly GCA_949802685.1 of Dicyrtomina minuta. Taxonomy (NCBI): domain Eukaryota; kingdom Metazoa; phylum Arthropoda; class Collembola; order Symphypleona; family Dicyrtomidae; genus Dicyrtomina; species Dicyrtomina minuta. The sequence continues at coordinate 134,462,394 of OX461808.1, read as the reverse complement.
CCTATTAATCAACCATTTATTTCAAGTCAACAAAGTATCAATTTGAATTTTATTATGAAAGTGCACACCGTTGTTTATTATTTTTCATATATGACAGATAAGCCATTGACATTTCAGCTTGAATACAAATCTGGCTGTTTTTATTTTCCACCAATACAAGGTTTAATATTAATGACAAGAACATATAATATAAAGAAAAGAAAATTTGTGAGGAAAAGCAGGAATTATTATTGCTGAATACAAGTACAACTTTTTAAAATTGTGTTTATTCATTACTTTAATTAACTTTATTGAATTTTAATACTACCTTTTTTAATTTCTCAAAAGTATTTTTAAATTAAAATGTTTCCAGCATACTCACATGTTTGTACAGTTTCTGTTTTCTGTTTACTGCACTATTAAAAGCAATAAGTGACAGGAACTATTTACTTTTAGTGCAGAATCATTACAATAGACAAATTTGATGGTGGGAACGGAATTATGTTGTACGAAAGAAGGCAGGACTAGGGCTTGCAACATGAAGACCATTTTGAACGCCATTCAAGAGTCTACAAAAGTCTTGACATTTAAACCACCTTTAAATTCGTGACATCTTACATCCAGTTAGGACAAAGTGAGTTTTTGAAGACTTTTGCTAGTCTTGATTTCAAGAATTTTGAAATGTCAAGACCAGCCCTTGTCTTAATTTTAAGAGTCTTATTCTTGTCAAGAATTTTGAAGTCAAGACTTCTGCAAGCCCTGGGCGGGACGGAACGTGACATGACGAACGGGCTCCGTTCCAGAAAACATAAATAAATATTAAACAACCGATTAAAAAAAAATCTATAAAAATTACATTAAAAATCGGCATTATAAATACAAATGTCGATAAAGATATATAATAAAAGATATAAATACAGATATTTGGACGGTCTCGTGCACCGTTGTCACAATGCACATTGTACGAAAGTCTTTTGTACAAAGTTCAGTCTCCGAAAGTATGTGCACGGTGTGCGAAGTCTCTATTTTAACAAAAAATATTACTTTTGTCGTGTTTGTGTTAATATTTGGAATTTATAAAATTATTTGTTTAATCTATTGTATTTAAGCTTCGTACAAAAGACTTTCGTACAAAGTACATCCGGACATGGGACGTAGGACCATTTGGACACCGTTTAATATACTTTTACGACACTTTTAACTCAAGAATGCTCACTCTTTAATTTTGTTTGAATTAGGTTATTTTATAATATGTATATACTTATGTTATTAAAACAGATTATCTCATTAACAAAATTAAGGTAACAAAAGTATTTAATTTACATATTTTTACTTATACACAGCTATATTACAATGTATTAAACCCAGTTTATCACATTATTATCTTTAGTAAATTAGGTTAATTTACGGTTATATTAAAATTATCATTAAATATTATATTTACTTATTACTCGTAGATTACTTATGGATTTGACATGATATAATTGTCCCTATATCCCACAGTTACCTAACTATAGTCAAACTGTGAATTGTCTAAATTAAGTATTGTTTTGAAACAGTGTATTACACACATTTTTATAGGCTTTGTGCCAATCATGAAACGTAATTAAATAATTAACAATATCAATTCACAATATTTAATCGCGTGCGATAAGGTATACATTTAATATTCAAAATTTAATTTTCATAGCTTGAAAGAAAACAAAATGCTTAAATATAATTTTTATTCAATTATTATTTACCACAAACTTTCCGTGTTCACATTAATCAAAATACCATAAATGTTAATAGCGAAAATTAGAAACAGCTGAAAAACTACAACGTAGGCACTCTTATAAAAAATAAATTCAGACAGAACATACATAGACGTTCCCTGAAATAAATTTGTAAATTAAATTAACAAAAGTAAACCTAAAATTTAAAAAAATTAATGAGTCATTCCTAACATATCTAGTGCCAAAGAATGAGTGAATACAATACAAAGACCCTTTTTCTATCTTCCCGTATTTTCTCCTACACTGCAAAAGGTTTTAAACATGGAGAATTATTTTCAGCCCACCCTTTCCATTACAGTATTCACGAGAACCGATCACAAATTGTGAAGGGTAAAACACAAACCTGGATTTGGCGACTAAATGTTTTTATAACTTGTGCATATTCTTTCTTTGTCTTTGTCCGCTGTTTTCAAATACGGACTTCGAACAATGCGTCAGACTTTCAGAAGGCTTACATCACACTAAATGCACTCTTTTACTTTGTCCCTGTGTGCAATAATATTCAAATAATTCTCAGAAAAGAGGACCTCCCGCATTTTTTCAACTTTTTTATGCGCTTTGACGAATGCATGGGTGAGCTGATTTAGTATCTTACATTTTAATTTGTATCTATAGAATATATTTTTTCAGACAAAATGTAATTTTTTTATTGATAATATTTATTTGAAGAAAATATAAAAAAAAGTTAATGTTTAAACTGATGTCTATTGTAGTGCCACGTAAGAAGAAAGGCTCGACAACGCCAATGGTAATGAAGATGTGTGGTTATCTTATGGTGCTCACCTATATTGGCCTAAATGTAATACTGGTGCTAGTTGTAGCACTTTCAGTTTACATGCCGAACTCCCCTGAATTCATATCGTCACTATTAGTAGCAGTCCCGAAAGGTGGTAGCAATGCGTTTGAGACTGATCACGCTTTAGCGAACAGTGCTTTTGGCTTGACTGTTTTACACATAAGCGTCCGAATTGTTTCAGTGGCTGTGGTGGCTGTGGTTATGTACAACGACGTAGCAACAATTATTTTCTTACTAACCTCCGCCTTTCCGTGTCTTCTTACCGCCCATGTAGTAATATCTGAAATGGAGTAAGAAAATTAAAAAAATTCAAAATCAGAATATGTTTCCTACATACAATTTGAAATGTAATTTGCATGCTTGATTTGAATTTGTAGAAAAACGGAGCCAGTTTTAATTCAGTCCCTAACAAACAGATGGGATCGTCTCAAATTCTATCGAATCGTAAATATTTTAATACAGCATGCGGTGCATACATTTGAAATCGCTATTAGCTACGGGAAAGCTCAAATGACGTTTCTATTAATTTATTCTTTGTACGGCTTGATGAGGTTCGGCGGGTTTCTGGTAGTGTTAATGGGTTTCTTTGCATTTGCTGCTTCTTTATTTATGTCTGTTGTATTCATTAATGTGGGTGAAATCAATAATCGATCCAAGAAATTGCTTGCAAAATGGAAACGAGAATCTATAGTGTCACGATCTGGGAGGTATGTTGACAAAGTTTACAAGTACGAATTGAGACCTATACAGCCTTATAAATTCTACATTGCCCGAATGTACTATTGTGATAAGCCTATGTTGCTCACAATATTTTCATTTATATGTGAGACGCTCGTCAGTATGCTTATGTTAAAATAGTTAAACAATTATTATTAGATTTGTAGTTTGTAGCCTTTGCCTCCTGAGAAGGTTTAACCCGAGTGGAAGTACCGTAGTGTATTGTTCTTTCGATAGATTAATAAATGGCGTTTAGTTTGGCAAAATGAATTGTTGAGAATGATATTTTAACAGTATTTAGAATTTGTAATGGTAATAAAGTACAATAAAATAATTTTGCTCTATATTTACCGCACCATGCAGAATAAATTTCATAAGCCTGATCTAGCTTTATTCTAGTAATATTTAAAAATTGTAATTTATTACTGAGCACAAGCTACAATGCTTGACTAAGGCACTGCACCCTTCCTGCACTTTCCAATTCCCTTGGACTAATTTTTTCATTTGTAAAAATTCATGGTGTTGTAAAATTAGTTTCATAATTTTAATTCAGGTTTTAGTTTTACAGCAAATTAAAATCATTAATTAATTAATTCGACGATTATTGAGAAAAAATTATATTTCGTAGCTTAATGAACTTGGTAGACAGGTTGCGGGCTTAATAAAATTAATGACAACTTAATTCATAACATCATGGTAAAAGCAGTTTTGTTTTAAAGCCTCAGCCTAATAATGCATAATTACACAGAAGTAGAAATTGGCTATAACTTTATTTAAAAAATCATTACCGCATTGTTTAAATCACTCTTTTTAAATATTAAAATAACGTACAGCATGATGAATGTTACTTTTTAGAAAATTTATTATTGTTTAAGACAGGACATTAAGCCTATCTGTGCAAAAGTATAAAAATATATATATATAATTTTAATATAGGTAATTATACCAACTATTCAATATTAATTATTTGAACAGGCACTTACAAAGAGAATGTTACCCGCGTATTTTAAAACCTGCCACCTACAAAAATCAAACTAGTTTTGAATAGCACTTATTCAAAGTACTGCGACCGCATTTTAGGTTTTCGGCAAAATGCCAAACAATAATACTTCAGAGGCCCACTGTTTTGTATCGGTATTTTCAAAAAAATGAGAATTTTTGAATTTCGAAAAATCCTGCAATTAATTTTTAGAAAACTGGTTAAGGATTAGACAAAATAAAATCAGATGAGAAATGCAGAAGCTAAAGGGAACCAAAACAGTCTAAATTTGAATTTTTTTTTAAATTTTTGTGAGCCACTGTAACCGAAAAACGCAAAATGCAGTCGAGTTAATTGGATCTGTGCTTTTCAAAATTAGTCTGAATTTTTTAAGTGACAGGTTTTGAAATTGGCGGGTAACATGTGAAAGAATTTTCTTATTAAATTAAATTAAAGCTTCAAGATTACAGATTTCTCCAAAATTCAACTATAACGATTACTTCCGACTTGAAGATGCTGCTATTATTGGTGTCTCGCGATTTACAGATTAAATTCTTCAAGAAAGGCTTGCTCCATCAGTTATTTCACTTTGGTTGAGGGTGTTCTTTTCTGGAAACTCCTCTGAAACATTATCGTATCTTGTGTACCCACAAATTATTCGAAAAGCATCGTTATCTGCTACTGGTATTAGAGACAACTCCTATTTCAGACGACCTTTACGGCTACAGAAGTATGTCTCGTCTTTAAAAAAAACAGCGGCTCGTAGTAATTTACAATTCTCTGAATTTGATTGTTAAATAGGCGGCAACAGGGTCCAAGTAATGAAATGTTTCTGAAACAATAATAATAGAATAAAATTAAACGGATCAGTTTCTAAAATTAGTGTCTTTTTCTCTACAAAAGCGGCTTTTGATTTAAAAATATTGACAAACACTGACATACGACTGAGATTTAAAATTTCTTCCAATTACTGTAACTCCTAAATTCCATACCTGCAGGTTTAATTCAATCACTTTTTGTTAGCTTCTATACCAACTAATCTGGTTATACATTTTACTTCAAATAAAATGCAACGCAAACTCAAATCAATATTAGGACTTTTACTCGTCAAATCCCTGAAAGTTATCAACGGAACTCAGCTAGCAAGGCTACAGGCATGCAAGCATGCAAGCATGCATGACTGATGGGAGGAACAAATTAATTTGAAGAACGTATCTAAATATCGTCTGTGAAGAAACAAAATGACCCATTTCTATTTTTAGCTAAGAACAAAATCAACTATCTACAAAAATAATCAAATATGTCTTGTGAACATTTAAATACAACATTTTACACCTTTGAAACACATGGAATTAGAGCAGTCTGCAATTTTTCAAAAACATGGAATTAAAACATTTTGCACCTTCCTGAAAACATGGAATTAGAATATTTTGCACATTTTCAAAAGCATAAAATTAAAACATTTTGTACCTTTTTAAAAACATGGAATTAGAACATTTGCACCTTCACAAAAACATGGAATTAAAACATTTTGCATCTTTTTAAATCATGTGATTTAACATTTTAAGCATGTTTTTCATGTTGTTATTATGACATAGCTCATTTTAATGGTGGTCTGAATTGCATATGGGTCATTTTGGTTCTTCACAGACGATATATTGTGAGCTGGTAATTTTGGTGGGAAAAATTAACCTTGTATCTCCTCAGCGCTCATTTTAATGGACTCGAAAGAAAAAATGATTTTGGTCCGGTCAATTACTCGCAAAAATCCGTGAACAGCCGTCACGTTTGATGCAAACTTTGAGTTTAATTTTTTTGAAAACTTAACTGTCAACGTCTTTAAATCTGTAAACAAAAATTATTTAGTTTTCGTAGAAAAGTTTACTGGACGAAGCCATTAATTTAAACCGTAGACATAGGTAATTAAAAACGAAGAAAGTTAATGTTTATTGTTACTAATCAATGAAATAATTAATTAGGCAATAAATCAACTTACTCCTACAGTCCCCAATGTATGGCTGAGTCCGATCATAACAATCCGCAAAAGATTTTATCTGTCTGCACCTTGGGTATTTTGCAAATTTTGCACATAATTCCGGAAAAATCCCTGTGAAAAAACTGTCTGCGGCATTTGTATCGAATTGATCTTGGCGCATTCCAAATATTTCAAATCTCGTCAATTTTGGAAATGCTGCCCAGACCCAGTTTCCGAGATTTCTTGAATGCGAAAAGTGAATCTTCAAATGGCAAACATTCGGGAATAACTTAGACATGTTAATGTCGCCATACGGGGACTTTTGAGAATATGTGAACAATTTTAACGAGGTCACTGCTGGAAGAGTATCACTGGGAGTAGGATTGGTTGTCACACTGCTGCCTGGTCCACGATTCTGTACGGAAAAGAATCCCATCAGTTTGTCAGAGTCATACTCCATTCCATGTTTATACAAGTTCACTCTGCACAGACTTGGAAAATAATCCGCTGGAATACTCCAGCTTCCACCAGTTTGTAAATTAGAGATAAGCAAATCGAACTGATTGACGACGTTAACTTCACCAGTTCGCAACATATCACCTATGGCATCTCCTATGAAACTAGTTTTGGTTTTGAAAGTGCCATTAGTTTCGACTAATTCCAGGCATTTTAAATGTGGAAGTGGTGGGACAAACAGGTGGTTAAAGTTGTTGGCATCATGTGAGTGGTGCAAGAAAATTTTAAGACATGTCAAGTAATCCTTGCTTGCACTCAAAATTAGATTAACAGCCCTCACCACAATATTGTACATGCTACCACTATATCTCCAAACATTGCTAAAATCGACTTCAAATTCGCTTAATTTAGGATATGGAACGTCATCCTTTATAAACGTAGTAGCGAGTAAGTTGGAGAAGTGTTGAACTGTTGATATTTCACAAGAATTGATACCTAATTCTAAGCACAGCTTTAAATCTTTAATGAGATATGATTTTTTAATTTCAAGCAAAGCTCTGAGAGAATTCACATCTACATGCTTAATAGAACTCAAGCTTGGTGAAGCACGGATGAGCTCTTTTTCAAAATTGTAGTTGAAGTTAAATTCATCATATTCATGAGATCCCAGAACAATTTCTTCAATCTCAAGTGTTCGCAAAGGCGGGAGAAGACTGACTGAACTTTGGTTCATCTTTTCAAATTCAAAATGACGAAGATCTAAGCAAATCAAATGAGGCATGTGAACGTTTAACACATTTTCTAACGTCTCATGTGAAATTCCTTCCCCCAACGTTAGTTTCCTAATTTTCTTCCCATACAGAGACATGAAGTGAAATAAGTCTGTTTGATTTTGATCTGCATTGTAGTCGTGGAGTTGATACGATGATAGTGAAAGTTTTTGAAATCCCAGTTTACACTCTGAATTTAAACGAATGCTAGTGGATGGGAATTTTGGAGACGTTGAGATCAGTTGATTCAGATCCGAAATGAAGGTTCTGGGTTGGTGAGCATTAAAATATTTATGGGGACGTGAGCTGCAGTTTCTAACATTCTGATAACAGTCACGGTTAATCGTGCACAATTCATCTACACCGATGGGGCTGCCATCTTCATCAACAGTCACTTCACCGAAATCCAGAGATAATTCGCACAAATTTCGTTTAAGAAGAATTGACGTGGCTGCATCTCGCCAGCATCGATTCACAAGGCGGAATCTAAGCAGATCTTTTGCAGTCAGAATTTTTAGGTTGTCGAATATCTCAAGAAGGATCTGCGCAGTCGGTAGTCGGACCAGAATTAATTCACAAACCAAATTATAATGCCATTTAAAGTTCAATTCAATTAAATGTTTGGTTTTACTTTGAATAATTATTTATATCAGAAATACCTTACTGTAGCATAAATGTGTTTGTCTATAAAGTTCTTAATTAAATCAAAAATCACTCACATTCTCTATAAATATGTTTACAAAAGAATTATCGACTTCCTCAGAGACAGGAACATCAGATAAATCAGAATCCGATTCAGATTTAAGGATCTTATCCGTGCTACTTGCCTTCTCAATAGCTGCATTGATTTCAGTCTTAAGACGTTTTGAAACTGGACTTGATCTCAAATTCATTTTGCGCTGACAGCTACACGCTTCAACTGAAATCCTTTAAACCAGAATACGTACATGAATAATAATGTTATTGAATACGAATATACATGCAACAATTTTTGGATAGTTTTAGTAACAAAAAGAAAACATTCTGAAAAACACTTTTAGTAGCTGTAAAGAATTAATCGGTAGTTGAATTTGACGTAAAAACACACAACCATGTGCAGCCGTCTGGTTTCTCTAGCTAGTCATAGTTTTTAATTACTAATTATAAATTATTTTCTAAAATAAAACTGAAAAGTATGAAAACTTAAACCAACAACCAAATACTATACCAGTGCAATCCCAATAAAAAGAAACCACATGTAAATTCAAAGTTAAAGTTTTCCGCGCCAAACTGAAAATTCAAGGATGGGACAATACAGAGAATAGTGCATACTAACTAAAACTATTTTTTGTTATTTTGTTTGTTATCTTATCTTTCTTTATTATCTTAATTTCTTATTTCTTATTGTATTATTTTCCTAATTCTTGATTCTTGTTTAAGATGAATTATATCTGGGTGTGTGAATAATTAATACACTGCTGTATAATTTCCACTTATCTGTTTAAATAAATACACAATTAAATTACTTGACAAGGTAAAACTCTTGGTGTCAGTGTCAAAATGAAACAAACAAAATATACAAAAAGTAGGCAAACGAAAATTTATTTGTTGCCGTAGTGGTTTTCTATTTTCACCGTTCACACTGTACAAAATTCAGGTTCAAAGTGCATTGGTGCATTTTGCAAATATAACTTATTTTACGTTATATGTAGACACACAGTACTGGAAGCGGAATACTTTAACATGAAAATAAAGGGAAGCTGTTACAATGTCCAACACTGCAATTGTCAGTCTAATTAATTTAAGTGAAAAGAATAGTTATTTTCCGCAGCAGCCAACTTACTTGTATATGTAAGAGCAGACAGACGACAAAAGGTTTTGGTGACAAGTGACGAGATAGTGAGCCCAATGCAGAAGCAGAACTGTGTATAGTTGCAGTGACAGGGATGGAAAGTATAAATAGAATTCTGAATTAAGCCGTTGATACGCCTTATTTTACTTATAAGTTTCCATTTACATTGCATAATAAAAAGTAATAACAAAATTCTTTTAACGTGGAAGTAGGAGTAATATACAAAAAGATTTACAAGGGATGGATGCTGGAAAATGCTCTACAATGTATGTCCTTGAGTTCCCCCTCTTTCTTTTAGAGTAGTTTCTTTAAATGAGAGAGAGACCAAACTCCGTGTGTGCTGTGTTTAGAGAAATGTACTGTCTTTCAAGCATTTATAGTTGTAACTTTGAGTATATAATTATGTGGTAGTCCAGAAAAAGTTTAGTCCACAAGCTCCAATGACTTGCTGTGGACTAGACCACAAGATCCAAAATCACAAAATTTTGTATCTCATTCTGAATATATAGCATGATGTATGCGTGCGATGCAGCTGACTGAGTTTTTCTATCAACAGTTCCACCTTAACACACTGATTTAAATTTAGTTTTCGGTAGAATTCCTTAATTCCTTTATATGGAGCCCAAATTGGGCATACGCACGGAAACTTCTTCTGGACTAGTCCAGAAGCATCTGCGGCTTGTGGACTAAACTTCTTCTGGACTACGACATATTTATCTAACTGCGTAATCTGTAAATCCAGGACTGGCGATACTAGTACCAGTACTCAAGACTGGTTTTCCTCTTCTCCATCTTCGACGGAATTTTTCCTACACCCTCATCCCTAGAAATAAATCCTTTTCCGCATCAATGCTTTAAATGCAGACACGTGTTATTCCACCCTAATGTTTGTTTCTGTGTACAGGTTCATATACATATCCATTTGATTTAAATACAAACCTAATACCAATAGTCTATAAAAATATAGATAAAAGTAAATTGTGTAGGTAAATAGTTTTTGTAAGTAATTACCCGCCAAATAATGAAGGCATATGATAAACAAATCGCATACTATTCGCTTAAAATGATTTATGTAAATTAGTTTTTAAAAACTTTGTTATGTACTCACTTCATTGGTTGTGCTACACATGGATCCACAGTACTTGTAATAAAAAACAAACTACAAAAAAAATTCAACTATAATTATTTGTTCACCACACAGCCAAGTAGGTACAGTATTTCATATTGCCGATAAATTATAATTGATTGAGATACGTATTTATTGTAAATTTGCCTGATAGGAAAACACCCTAATCACAATCACACTATGTTAACAAATATATTTTGAATGTATTTCGATTATTTAAGTCTTTTTGTAATAGATTTTCTTACTTTAAGAGCCAAGTTATAGGCTTTAGTTAAAACAATCAGTTATTTTTTTAACGGATAAAAAGTTGAATACAGTTTTACAGTTTTGAGATCGTAGGTTTTTAATGTAGAATTTCACAAGGCAAAGATATGAAAATCCAAAGTACTAGCACATTTTCAATACAATTTTATATTTAACATCGTAGATTCTTCAAATGACGACCGTAATATGTACCATCTAATAAAGGACTCAAACCATTACATCTAAATTACATATCGTCTGTGAAGAACCCAAATGACCTATATCCAATTAATCAGCTACAATCAAAATGAGCTGTCATAAAACCAAATCAAAAACATCCGTAAAATGTTAATTAGCAGTTGTGGAAAAACGTAATATAGTCAATTTTCATGTTTTTGAAAAGGTGTAAAATGTTCTAATTCCATTTTTTTGAAAAGGTGTAAAATGTTCTAATTCCATGTGTTTGAAAAGTGTAAAATGTTGTATTTGCATATATTTCAAAAGTGCAAAATGTTCTATTTTAATGCTCTCAAGACATTTTTCAATGTGTTTGTATAAAGTGGATATTAGTTTTAGCTAAAAATGGATATGAGTCATTTTGGTTCTTCACAGACGATATAATGTACACCTACTTAAAATATGTAATTAATTACACTGCAAACCTATGCGAAATAAAATTTAAATAATTAAAAATACAAAAATTAATATGGCATTGAGTGAATATTTTCAGGCTCTGCATTTGATTGTTTAGTCGCTTATAGTAAAATTCTAAAGGTTTTCTAAAAATTACATTCAAATATTATAATTTAATAATTGGAAACGCTCGCTGTGCAGTTTCAAGTTTGTTAATTACTTGCTTTGAAATCTTTTAAACTGTTCAAACTGTATTATGGTGCATGAAACTTCTATCACATTAAATAATTTAACGACTAAATTCTGCTTGTACTTGGATGTTTTGCATTCAAAGCTATTGTTCATAAAATTTCCTAACATTAATTATTTGTATTAAATAAATAGTATTACTAATTAATTTAAAAAAATTAATAATTTAATTCAATTGAAAACATAACACAAGTACGGATTATTATGTAAATAGATTTATTCTAAAATCTAATTTAAAATCAAGTTGAAGAGTAGACCTATAGAACATGTAAGAATACATGATGGTACTATTAAAGCAGCAATAAAAAAAGTCGAAACAAGTTCCTTGCATTCAACACTTAAGGCAAAGATATCTGCGGCAGTCCCCAGCGTATCAGGTCTCAATATGTACAAAGGGCTTAAGTGGAGCCAACCATTTCCTTGTACCTGAAAAATTAAAATAGAAATTATTTAATTGGAAATAAAAAACCCAAGGAAATGCTTAAGCAAAAGAATGACACATTTACAAATTAGAGGCATTTCCACTGAGTTTACCTGCAATTCCTTTTCGACTCAATCCAAGAGACTCAAAAGAGAATAAAATTTTTGTCTTCTGAGTGCCCAACTCTTTTAACCCATACAATGCAGACAGCTTCGTGACAAAAGTCGACCTAAGTCGGCTCAAAAATTTAATTCTGAACTCTGTTAAATATGTAGTCAAGATTAGAAAAGCATAGTTGAAATATGTTCGTGCCTTTGAATGTATGTATGTCAGTAGCCTACACTCAGATAGAAAAATACGACTTTGAATAATAAAACATTTATTTTATTTTTAGCATTAGACCATACGGCATTTTAAATGATCCTTCCTTGAACAGTTTCCAATAAACGGCATAGTCCGAACCAATAGGTTGACCTGCGCAGAACTTAAACCATGCCCTGCATCTGGGTCATCCAGCAGTCTTAAGCACACACTTTCCGCAATCCCAGTGAAATATGAGTCAACCCCAGAAGGAGGTTTTCCATTACAAAGCGGGTTTTCACAAATTTCAAATTTATTCAAAACAGGAAAGGTCGTCCAGAAACTATTTCGCAAAGTGCAAGGAGCGGTGATTTTTGATTCACAAATATTCGGAAACAATTTCGATAGCATTTCACTTCTAAAAACGAAACATGGCATTTCCAGCTCACATAACAGTCACGTTCGAAATTCGGTTTTCGGTTCCAGTAGTGACATTCCCATCCTCTTCCAAACTTCCCAGTTCACAAAATCCGACAAGTTTCTCCCAAAAGGAAATGTCCCTCATCACATTCGACTGGACTTTGTGGAGACGGGGAAAGCATTCTTCAGGACATTTATATTCTTTTCTTGAGGATCGTCTCCAGTTGGTAATAAAAACATCTTTGTACTCAAGTCGAGTCGTAACTGGACGTGAGAATATTTCCCTCAACGTGTTGTTCAACACCTTTATGAAAATGATTGCTAAACTGATAAATAGCAAGTTCTTCTGTTCCTCGTGCCTCTACTTGTAAAATAAGGGCAGCTGTTGTAAAGAACGTCGTCGCTCAATACCAAAAACTTCAGTTGTGGAATTGGCGGGATTTTAAGTTTGCAACCAAGAAAACTGACGGGGATGATGTGAAGATCAAGGATTTTCAAGGTATCCTTGCACTCCTGTAGAATTAAATTGAGTGCAGCAAATACAAGCTTGTAGTCATTACAGTACTGATGAATGGCAGAAATGCTGAGAGTGAATTCTGTCAACTGTCGTCTTAATAAACTTAAAAAATGGAGCTGAGGGTTTGTGAGGTAATTATTTGTTGTATTTACTATTTCCACGCGTAAAATTCGCTGTATGGATTTAACGCCATTTATTTAATACATTTAAGTATTTTCAACAAATTTTTTCGCCCATAGCGGCTCCAGGAGTAGTCAAATCAAAAACTTTATTCTGTCAAAAAACTTTTTAAATGTTATCCTACACCTGTAAGAGCATGTTAGAAAACGTTTGGAGTGAAATGGCAAATTTTAGGAATTTCAAAATTTTGAAAGTTTGAGAATATGCTTTGACGCCATTTTAGTAAATTTTGTTTGATCTACTTCCACACTGGAGTTTGTTCAAATCGGCTTATATTTGAGGAAAATACAGCTGGCGGAACTTGCCTTAAAATGCACTTTTTAGCACCTTTCCCTCCATTTTTACCCCTGTTGGGGAGGAATTGAAAATCTAATATTCAGCACCCGAGTATGACTATTCATGGTCTTCAATAATCAACATTAAAAATTTAATATTTTTATCATCGCCAAAGTCGAGGTCGGCTACACAGATTCAGGCTCTTCAGTCTTCAGCTAAAAATAATAAAGAACTTAATAAAACTCCAGCACCGCGAACGAATGTATTTTGTGAGCGAGATGCGTGGAAAAGATTAGTCAGAAAGACATATCTTTTATTAAACAGAAAAATCGGTCAAGTATTTCAAAAGTGTTGTTAATTATGTAAATAGGTGAAAAAAAAATTAGAAAATAACGAACAAACTTGAACTGCAGCAGTTAGTAGTTGTATGTATAGGTACATGTAAAAAAATAGGACAGTTACCCTGTAAATTTGCTTGTAACAGTAAGGATCAATTCCAAGTGATGGAAAATTTTTGAGACTGAAATTTTCTGTAACTTGCAGTTGGAGATGGTAGAGTCAAGTCACTTTAATAAATATTACATTTCATGTTAAAAATAGCCAATTACGCAATGCTTTAAGAAAGTGACAAGATTGGTGGGTAGGTCCAAAAATTTGGTAAATTTAGATGACGCCGTTTTTGTCCGGCCCAGAAAGATCATTGAAAAGCACATGGAAAGAAGACACTGACTAGTGAGCTTAAAAATATATTCCCTCTGCACGCCCAGTATTTTTCCTTTTCTTCCAGTGTCAATGTGAACAACATACCAAAACGTGGGGCATGCCACAAGTTACGTCTAGTGAAAATCCTATGTAAATTGCTTCGCAAATCTTAATTTCTTCCATTTAGCTCTGGGTAATCAAGATGTTAGCGAAATATCTGACAAATTTATTTCATAATGTTGCTCAAAATAAAAATGTGTTACATATTTGATTTGGATTCTCCACAAACAGTGAATTTTATACATAGGACCTGAGACACATTTTTTTCTATACGTAATTTTCAAGAGTCTCTTCACTGCTCATGAGTACATTCACATCCCTTTCTTCTGCTGCACTACTCAACTGCGTCATATCTCATTTGTACGCACTCCAAGGCTCAGCTTTCTCCGGCACAGTACATGCCCACTTTTTGAATGTTCTATAGTTTGGTTACAGGTTACCTCTACCCTTTGAATTCGCAAGAACTTCCTAAAGCCTTTCAGATGACCAACGTTGTAACAACTATCCAAACATTGGAAAAAGGGGCACGTATTTTTGTAAACATGTATTCTAAATATTTTGTGAATAATTCAAGAAGCGGTACAATGCCAAAAACAGACAAAATTTCAAAAATTGTATGTATCCTAAATACTATGTACCATGTAACTATACTATAAACTGCAACATAAGTGCACAAACAACTTGACTACTATCAATCTCTGATATGCAAAACCATATGGTTTAGTTTTATTCATACTTAAATTTATACCACAGTAAAATGCCGTCGTCATCGACAGAGCAAGGATTTCTTCACAAATTTTAAATTTTGTTTTGAGATTTCACTCTCAGTTGAAGAAAGTTAAATGTGTAACAAAGAAAATTTAAAATATTGACTAAAAAATAGTTTAGCTTTTGCTGCAGTGTTTAAAATAATATATTAAAATAATATTTATAATCCAACTTTTTCTATAGAACACCTTTGGCCGACCTTCAATAACTCTCTCCATACGAGTTCAGCAACCTACGTCCATATATAACAACCAGCGTTAAATCAATACATATCTTGTAAATGTTCAATTCAATAAGTGATCGCCTATGAATTACGTCTTGGAAATGATGATATCCCATGTTAACGGTAACCAAGTATTTACACAAAAGTTAAGCAAATATTCAAGTGGGGGTCAAATGGTCTTGGAGATGGTGATGTTTAGATGACCTAATTTATGAAAGACCCCTAAATAGCAAAGCTTATTAATTTTTAGCTTGCTGTACATCCATTTTTTATGGATTTTATTTTCATTACAACTTGTTTACAAATGTGCGACGCAAAAAAGGTAGTTTTGAATTTTCGAAAAAGACACCCCGAAATAAAATTTCACATTGCAGTGGAACTATAGCAGTGTGTTTTGTATCGTTTTAACGTCATATAGTATTTAGTAAACAGTTTGCATCATTATAGTTGTGAAGTTGTAACAAAGCTCGTGAATTGATGGATAAATATGTGTCGAAGATCTTGAAAGCGAATTAATGGAAATTGTGTAGGAGCCACCAATTTGCTATTTGTATCTGCATGAATGTATGCTATTAACCTGGTAAATTATAATTCATGTCAGTGACAGGATATTCATACTCTGTGCTTCATAAATTTAATGTAAAAATACAGGTTAATAATTTGTATATTAATGTTTGTAGTATTTAAAAGCCACTTGTTATAAGTCTAATAATTTAATTCTTAGGAAATGTTGCGTTTAATTATGACTTTGCAATGAATTATTCCTTCTTTAAAAAAAAACCAGATGCATTTTATTTCAAATATCATGAACAATAACTTGTCCGTCATCAATCTGTATTTTAATTAGTACACTTTCCAACTTGGTGATGTAAATCAGAGCATACAAATGTCGGTTATCTTTACATATCTAAGGATCATGAGTAGCTTTGAGGCAATGCATATTTTGTGTGTAATCGATTCCGTCAAAAACAAAGTTAAATCCTTGCTGAATTGCATCACATAATCACATCCATGTTTCATGAGTTTAACAACAGTACTAACTAAAATGGGTCACTAAAATATTTTACGAATCAACTGCCTTAAAAAAATAGTCACGACAAAATATTAAGAATTTAAGTATTACAATGTAGTCAAAACATAGCATTGTGTCCTGTACCGTTTCAACGCCATGCAAATAATCAGTCTCTGGTCTGGTAATGTGGTTAAGCACAAGGAAGGCATCTTACGTGGCTTCGGTGGTTTGAAAGAAGAATACACAAGTAAGGGAAGTGGCAGAAATTTTTGATGATAATTATGGCAAGTTTCTAAACAACAAAACAACTTATATAATGCCAGTAGCCAATGTTATTTAGTTCTTAAATTTTAACAAAATGTTACAACGGATTTTGGTACAATTACACTTCCACTCTATAAGCTACTAATTTAAAAGCGTGAAATTGACCATATTGTTGATAATTATAAGAGTAACATCTAGGCATGAAATTGATGGAATTTAAAAAATTTTTTGTTCGTGTCAATTTTCATATTTGCAAGGCATGAAAACAAATCTTGATTTGGGTATGTATACTTATTCCTTTGATAGCGTGACGCCAATTTCCAGTCAAACTAACAGAATCCTGTGCTTCGCGTCACGTTCGATCTATTGTAAAGTGTGTCGAAGAAACAGGAGTTACAAAATAACGCAAAATAGAGAAAGTAAGAAGTAAACATGTACAAACTTGGTACTTGTTGAGGGGTATTTTTGAAATGACATGATACGTGATAACAGGTATGTGATACACTAGGTTGGCCTTACAAACAAAAAGATAATAAACGGCATTAAAACAATAAATGTTTTCAGAATGGTCGACTCTGTAAACCGGAAGGTTAAATAATTGTTAGCTTACATCACTTCCATTTTATATGATTTTGGTTGTGTTTAAGGTTGTTTACAAATCCATGCTGTAGACAAAGTAAGTTTTTTTTCTGGCAAAATATCCACAAATAAAGTCTTACATTAAAATGCAAGCGCAAGCAAAGCAATTAACATTGAAACGGTTTAACTCTTTGCTGAGATTGTGTTGTATAGCGGCAGCATTAGAGCATGATTACAATAATTGCAATTTATTATGTATTTTAAGTGCCATTTAACATTATTCAATATTTATTGGTGGCTTTGGATACATAAATAATGTATTATTTTAAAGTAACCTCTTTTTGTAACACTAACATGGGGAGTACCCTAAGTGTAAAATCCAAATTTAGGCAAACGGGTTTCCGTCATGTACAGTGTGGTGAGGTCATTACAGCGTATACAACTATATCAGTGAAAATTTTGTTTTAACGCCAAAAATCAAAATTAAAAATTTCAAAATTGGTTGAAATCGAAAATTTAAAAATTACCCTTTTGACTTTTATGTTTCCTTATTTTTTTTTTGAATTTTAGTTTTGTTAGCTCTAGGGCTTTGTATTACAACAACAATTAAAACTTATTTAATTTAGAATCATGTATTTGTTTTTGCATTTTATTTAAAATCAATTTTTTGAAAGGCACCCATTACACCCCAATTTTATAAAAAAAATGAATATTTTTGAAATTTATTTTGACTTTTTAGATAATGTTTCTGAAATCACACAACTACAAATTGTAGGAAAATCCGATCAAAATTGTAGGTGTTGCAAAGTTGCAAAAAATCTATTTGTTTGAAATTTAGAGCGGGATAGTGAGCGAACAGCGCAGTATGGAGTCAAGTTACTTTCGATCTGTAGTAACGAGGTTTGGCCTAATTTATTGTGAGTATTACTTTGAGATTCGAAAACTTACATGTGAAGTGGTTGCCATGTTAGTCTAGAGATCTTATTTTATATTTAGTTGTTCAAGTAATATATTTTATAGAAGAGCTTTGAACAAGTTTTGGCTTTATTTTTAAGTGTGTTTTTGGAATGTAAAATGTTTTAGTAGCAGGTTTTTAAATAAGTCAGAATTTTTAAACCATGTGCTTTTGAAAAAACACAAACTGTTCTACATAAAAAGATGTTTCTAATTTTGGTGGTGAGTGCAGTTGCATTAGTATTCAAATTTTGTAGCAGTAATAACGTACATAAAACTCCGAAACCACTATCAAAACTGCCACATTGACATTAACTTAAATTAAAATGTAAATAGTTTACACATAAATTCGTTTAATCTTTTGTTATTGTGCATGATGGCAATACAATTCTGTAATTCTCTAAGGAAGCAAAGATTTAATGTAACCGTTTTGGATGCCAGTAATAGTAAATACTAACACATTTAATAACGAAATGTGAAACAAAATTTTTTAAAAATCACGGCCTAAAAATGATACCTAATTAAGCTGTTACCATAGCAATAGCATGCACTTTTAAATGTGTCCTGCTCCTCTTATGTGTATAAAATTGCACTTTCTATTGCAAATTTTATAAAATAGTGGCAAAAATGTATCTGGACAAAACAGCTCGGTAGGAATAATGAAAACAAATATTAAAAGGTCAGTAACTAAACTAGATGAATCCGCTTCACCCAAGTTAATTCTTATTTCTTTATTGTCATATTAGTACATACTAAGTGCACTCATAATCTGCAGTAGCTAGCAATCTAATTCAATACTTCAAATATAATAATAGGCGTTAAGTTTTTTTAAATTGCTAATTTAGTAAGCATAAATCAAAATTAGTGTTGAATTCACACCCACTTTCTGTGATTTTTTGTATTGAAGAAATGTACAAATCTACAATACCAACTCAAAAGTTTTAATATTGTTAGTCTGCAACATTTTGTAAATCCTATTCCTTTTACATATTTTTACAAAAATGTAATACCAACCCCGCTAGTGGTATAAATAAATCAACTGCAAGTTATTTTGCGATATGCACAACATACAGCCTAATAAACGCATGTGGAAAATATTCAGTAATCATGTCAAAACCGCATAGTAATAATGCTTTGTTTTAATTCTCAACTAAAATTCTTTATACAGGAAAACTTACTTCAACGCCGTTTAGGGTTTGTTTTTAATTTTTGTTGTTTTGTGGCACTAGTTTACGTTAAATGCTGTGTCATAACTATGTGGTTAACTGGAAATAAACGACAAGGCACGGGTGGACAGTAGAAATGGTATAAAGCCAACTCATCGCATGTGGTACGTAGGAAAGAACTATAATACATTCTGTAGGAAACAGTGACCTAATAAAGTTTTTCTCTCTCTTTAATAATTCTCACATCATGTAACTCTAAGCAATGAATCTTCACAGAAACGGTGATACTTTAATTTATTGGGCACTGTAAATTGTACACGAAACTCTAACCCAAAGTTTTTCTATTGGCCCTACAATATTTTAGTTTTGGAAATCATAATCAACCCTTTTTACTAGTATGTTTCTATTTATTAAGTGAAACAGTGATAATTAACCGTAACCAAGTATACGAAAATAATAAATTGCGTATGGGCGATACAAGACTCATTGGGTTTTCAAACAATTAAAATTATTGAATTCCTTATTCGCATCCATGGATTCCTTCCTAACGTACCAACTGACAAAAAGAAACAAGTTTTACAAAGAAATGACATGGAAAAGTTTGTCTCACACTATTTATAAAATTTTGAAAGTACAAAGTAAAGCAAAAATCAATGTAAAAACAAAAAGCAATAAAAAATCAAAACAAAACAAGGTATCTTGATGTATTTTTCATGAAAGTGGCAGTTTTGTAAAGTTTAAACTATATGCTTTAATAAATTCAAAATTTGTTCATAAAATACGTATGGACGACCTTGGAGCTTAGCAGATTCCGTGATCTGAAAAAACAATAAACAAATCTCATTTAACAAGGCCGTATCCAAGAATTTTTTATTTACAGTAATCTAAACTTTAGATATGAAGAATAATTATACATTTTTGTAATTATTTTCTCATTTTATGAACCTATGCGGCTCACTAGTTTGAACTGAAAATAATAACTATAACTAAATCCAAATAATTTAGATTTTCTTAAAATTAAAGTAAGGAGCGCTGATAAGAAGATTTTCATGAAATAGTAGCAGTTAAATTAAATTAATAAATTAATTGAAGTTTCAGGTTTGAATAAATGACAAATGTTTAAATGTGATATGTGACAGGATCATCCCACTCTGATGATAAGAATAAGTTGTCTATGTGCAGTAATTACTAATTTATATATGTACTTGAAGTACCCAAGTTCCGATGTCAAAAGGACTAACAAATTGCGTATGTATAGCTATTTAATACTGTGCAGCAAATAATCGTTACTACACGGGGCGTCATATTGTAAGAGTCACATTTGTGTTTGGTCATGGCCGTTGTATTAACGTGTTTTAAATACTAAAACTACTGTCATACGGCATACAAAATTTTCAAGGCAGGGACACCTGAAGACTAGCAAGTCTGTAATTCCTGTTAAAACTTGAAATTCTTTTACTTTCTGAACACAATTACAGAAATAATTAAACTACTGAAATGCAGAAAAAATGTAAAACATTCAGTATTCAGTCGTTCCCCGGACTTTTTAAGTTTCAATTAATCAAAGCCATTTAATAAATAAGACAATAGTTTTTTAATCGTAAATTCTGGGAAAACAATTTGCAAACTGTTTTGCAATGAATATCGTTTATACTTAGCCAGAAATTATCATACTAGGAAAATCATATATATACGAATATTATTTCCCCGCAGGTAACATGTGTCGAAATCGGTGATAGTGTTAGGCCTTCGAAGTTATTTATAGCCACAAGTTTTGCCATTCTTTCTTTCTTATTTTGGTATCTCCAAATTGCCAAGAATTAAAAATCCCAAAAATAAGTATAGGCATAAAAGGCTTGGTAAGGATAACGAAAAGTTAATTATTAGTGATAAAATCAATACTTGAGTATCTACACCCAACGCTGGGACTCCTAATTATTTATACCTCTAGCACTTGCAAGAATCGCTACTAACGACAAGAGTTGTTAAGTAACTAGCACAAAGTTTTTGACTTTAAAACTACAAAATAATGATCGGCGTAAGTGTTGCGAATTTCTAATTTAGTATTCTAATTCTAATTTTAATTTTTCAACTCATTTTGATCTCACACCCTTTTCACTTAATTCAATAGCTCCTAAAAAAGTTACACATCTGTATGACAGACTACATTAGTTCCGAAACAAATTTCTGTATTCTGAAGATCTAGAATTAGAGAGTTCACGTCAGCCGAAATAATGGAATTATAATATTGTTTTCTTAACCTGTACAACTTGTATTATATACGTATAGGTCAAAAATGGCATGGAATTTACCTATTGTTTTGATTTGTAACTAAAACTGTAAAGACATAAAATATTATTTTAACGCCGTCCATAATTATTTTCTAGATTTTGAAGATTCATATGGCGCAGATGTGTCATATCCTCGTAGCTATATTCGGAAATCAACGACATGGCCAGTGCAAATTTTACACTGATGTAAAAAGAGTAATTAGTAATTTACATACTTCAGGTATGTGTACAACACGAAAAAATTGCCTGTAGCTATATACTACGGTAAAGTTATTAATCGTTTCTACGGGGATTTGAGATCACAAGGGCCACGGCCGGATTTAGTCGTGTCTGTTTGATTCAAGTATTAAATAGTTCAACACCAGTTACAATTTAAACGACAAAAATAAATTTCCTCTGCTTGCCATATAGGAAAGAACGCCTGCACAAAGAAAAAACACAAATAAGGTATTTATGCAGATGAAAAAATTACAAGTAAACTCGATTCGATCACGTACGTTTTTGTATTTTGCATTAACAATGCTATGATTGCTGATGGTACTTGAAGACAACATTAATCGTTAGCCTTATTAAGTTAGTCTAATTAAATTATTCAGGGTTTTCTCATTTCTCATATTCAAAATTAGCAGTAGGAATGTTACTAAAGAATCTCCAAAAATATTCTAAATTTAAAAAACCCAGAAATTTAATTTTTAGACAATAGTTCCAAGGTCATACAAATTAAATTTATGAAGTTCCAACAACACAAATGGGAGATTCTGGGCCTCAAATATTAAAATCATGATCAGAAATCATGTTTTAAAAATTTAATTGGTAACGTTTATCAAAACCAGCAAAACGAACCCTTGTGACTTTACCGGATTTGTTTTGCTATGGCTAGACGTTACCATTTTATAGTAACCTTTTTCACTCTCGCTCTCGTCGCGAAGTAAACTTGTTTGGTTATCAATTTAGCACGGAAATAGCCTTCTAGTCTTTGGCTATTTTGGTATAAACAATTTACCAAAAGATAAAAAACCCAGAAACGACCATGTTGGATAAAATGATTTTTATGTGGTTTATGTAATTCATATTACTCATTATGATACAATAGGACTCCCACACAATTAACGTCTCTAAATAAGATGAGTAAACAAATGATAAATGCATACAAAAATTGTGCAAATGACCATAATAGAAATAAATTGCATAATTCCATTGAACCTATAGTATTAAAGTAAGGGTATTGAATGCAAGTTTTATATTTTGTAAACGTTGTTTAATAACAAAGAGTGATTTGCAGTTTTTAGTAATTACGGTCAAAAATTATATCTAGTGGAGACTTTATCATAGCACGCACTTTTACGAAAATGGACGATTGTCCTTGTCGATTTTGTACAATAATACACTTGTTATTGCAGAAATAATAATGGCAAAAAATGAGTCTGTTACTAACAGCAAAGCACAATAATCTAAATATTACGTTAAGTAAACACCTGATTAAAGTACAGCTACCTTACTTTGTAGGGGTTCCGTACAAACAGCGTCATTCCTTTCAATAATTAGATTACTATTTTAATAAAATAAAATATTAAATGGCGTTAGGTGTTGGAATGTAATAATTTAGTGAACATAATTTGAATTCAATTTGAGTCCACACCCACTGCTTGTGATTTAAGTAATTTTTATTAACTCAATCAGTGATATAAAGTATGAATAAGGTACATAATGGTATACATAAAGTACCTAAAGGTAACCTTTTAATATACATTAACTATGTTAAAATTACACTGATTACAAAAATATACAAAAATAAGTAATTTATATATTCTATGTACCTAAAAGAACAACACGAAAAAATTGATCCTGGCTATGTACAGTAATGTATTGTTACTACGGATCTTCAGATTGCTACATTTTAGACTAAACCGTTTAACCTGGCTGACTCGTATACTGCTGTGTACCTTATTAAACTGCCTAATTCCTTTAAACAGGTTTTTTACACCGACTGAAAAATCGTTACAATACAACAATACTGCGCAATGAACGCTTTGTAGTCGTTTATAATAAACCATGATTATTGCCATGCCGCAATACACAGATGGTTACAACAGATGAAATGTGTTGAACACATATTCCTTAATAAAAACAGTTATCTAAAAACAAGTTTTCAATAACAAATGTTAAGAATTAATTGTGAAATTAGAACATTGACAACCCATTAGGGAGTAATTGTTTTAATAGACATGCTACCAATTCGTTAACTATATAATTAGCCTTATTTTTATCTATTCAGTTATACATACTAAAGGTAACTTGAAAATTTTGATTATCAAGTTATGGAAAGACGATCAAGATCTGTAACCGAGCAGGAATATTATAAAATTTGAGTTCAAGAATTCGGCATGTTTTTAAGAAGCTTGAGGTAAAAATGTTTATTATGATTCAAAGATTGAAATCTTTTTTCAATTTATCTTTAAATTTGATTTTTAGCTACTTAATCTAAAGATCATATTTTATATTTGGGTGTTCAATTAATTTATGTAAAGCACTTTAAGATGTTTTAGCAGCTTTTTTTAATTTTTTTTGGAAATTAAAATATTTTAGTAGAAGTTTTCAAAGAAGTTCAGAAAGGTGTAATCTCATGATTTTGATAATGGAACAATGTTCTGTATACCATTTATAGTCATTATGCGGTTCTTGCGGTAAGCCAACTTAAGAATTTCGTGACTCATAACTGTTGCATTTTTTGTCTCTTTGGTATCTCCAAGCTAATACAAAAAAACAGCAACCAACACGTTGGGTGACATGTTTTTTACGTGTATCATGCAATTCACTTGCCTTACTGAATATAATACAATTAGGCCCTCACACAATACGCGTCACCCATTAAAAAGAGTGCAAAAATTCCTGGCATACAAAATTAAGTATGAAAGGTCAAATCGTGGTATTGTTAGAAAAATAAAAATAACCTCAGTTGTTTTCCAAGATAGAAAAAATTTCGAATGTTTCGACACTAGTAAACAGTTTGCGTAAATTAAATATAAACGATACTGTCAAGTTAAACTTGATCCACAAATAGTAACAAAAGAGGGTAGGTAAACTGTTTTGCAACCAAATTGATACTACATCATAATTATATAAAATAATTATTATGAAAACTACAATTGTCTTTACCTAATCAAAGCTAACCATCGACATTATTATGACAGTAGTTACTTTTAATTTTGTTGCAGTAATAACGTACAGCAACCACCGAAACTCCTTACTGCTATCAAAGCATCAAAGCTGTGATATTGGCCTAAAATTTAAATTAGAATAATTCGCAAATAAATTTATTTCATCTTTTGTCATCGTTAATGATGGAAAAACAATTACGTAATTCTTTAAGAAAGAAAAATTTTCAATGTAACCGTTTTGGATGCCATCAATAGTTTTTGCTGAAAGTTTAATAACAAAGTTTAAATCAGAATTGTAATAATTTAGGGTCCAAAATAATACATTAATTAGAGATTATCACACCACCGTGTACTTTATTTAAAATGTGTCCGGCTTCCTATTGTGGTTAGAATTGAACTTCAGATTTTATAAAGCAGTGACAAAAATGAATCTGGGCATAACAGCTTAACATCTAGGTAGGAATAAAGAAAAATGAATTATAAAGCCAATATCTATCTGGCTATGATACTTCCGCCAATGGGATTCCTATGTATATTACACAAAATATTTTTTGTCAATATCTCACGTATACAGCATATTTAATCTTGAAAAAATAATAAATGGCGTTAAGTGTTTCCCTTTAATTGCTAATTTATTAAGCCAAATCTTAATTAATTTTGAGTTCACACCCAATTTCTGTGATTTTAATTAGTATTAAAGAAATGTACAAACCTTTAATACCAACTTAAATATTTTTAACCAAATTTTCTGCATTCTTGAGATCTATAGGAATATAGTAACCAGGTTAGCCACTAGACTGTCGTTCGGGAACGGGAATTCCCGTTCCCGGACCGATCGGTCCGGGTCGGGAACGGTCCGGGAAAGGCTTTTTCTTTCCCCGAACTGATCGGGACGGTCCGGGAACGGGGCGGGAAATTGGTTTTCCCGTTTCCCGACCCGACCCGGACCGGCGGGAAATTTCCCGAAGTTCATGACGCTTGGTTTCTAGGTCATTTTTAACAGAGTGCCGTTTAACTTGAACATTTTATTTTTAAAGAACTTTTATTTATACAACTGTTTCGTTGTTATAGCGCTTTATTTTAAAGTGCAAGTCTAAACTTTTGAATACAGTGTTTCAATTTGTTAGTATTTTGATTCAATAAGTTGTGGGATTTTCATTTTGTAGCTTGTAATTTGCATTAGGGTTAATAAAAAAACTAGTTTCTTTAGTAGTACTATTCAACTTGCTTGCAACTTCAATGCAAGTACATAAAATGTTGATTTTCTTTTTTTTAAATTGTTACGAGCTCAAACTTTATTACAATTGCCTTACAGTAAAATAAAAAAAATATCGAAAGCATCGTACTCTTGCTTCTGCACAATGCTTAGGTTGAATCTGAAACTGCAGTGAAAGCCTCTACTATTTATAATAAATTTTCGACTTTAGCAAGCGTTCATTTTTTTGTTACTCTCGGAATGAACTTTATTATAGTGTTCACAATAACCAAGTTAATAGGTTATGCAATCAGGAGCTGTGTGTAATGTGTTGACTTCATGTCACAAAAATTATTGCATTTTTTCTTTAAAAAATTGTTTAATAGCTCCCTACGAGCAACTGCCGTGGTGTGAGTATTTAGTTTGAAATGAGATACAACTTATTCTGCAAGATATATTTAATCGTAGTATATCTTATATAGCTAATTGGAAATGCCTATTTTCAGTTTTAGAAAAATGTACACTAATCTGAACAGTGAAATTATAACAGGAATTTGTTTATTGACATTTGCAACCAGCCCGCAATGTCAAAATTCAAAGTACTAGATTAATGATGAAGTAAACGAATTTTCCTTGTTTGGAAGCTGAGCTCAAGCTTTTAATAAAATTAATTTTTCTGTCGTGTTGTCTGTTTTTTTTGTTGCATACACGTATATCTAAAGGTCTCGTTATTGATCTGATATTTCAAAATAGAAATACCTATTTGAATACCATATAGAAAAATTTGATGTTAATTTTGGTCAAATGAAAACGGACATAAGGTGCCTATGATTCCTAAGTGTCACAAGACTAAGTAAGCATGCAAAATTCGAATATCTAAATCTCGTATGAAAACTTAAAAATACAAAATTTGATTTCGAGTTTTTAGAGTAAAATTGTAGTCATCCTAATTTTTAAAAGTTTTAACGCGCTTAAAATATTTTATTTTCTAATTTTCTAATTTAATATGAAAACTTAAAAATGCTAGAATTTTCGGGAAATTTCCCGGCGGTCCGGGTCGGGAACGGTCCGGGTCGGGAACGGGTCGGGAGAGAGCTTTTCCTGTTTCCCGAAACTCGGGGCGGGAAAGAAATGCTTTCGGGTTGGGACGGGAAACGCAATTTCCCGCCCCGACCCGGACCGAACGACAGTCTATTAGCCACAATACTGAAATTATAACTTTTTCCTTTCTTTTTAAACTTATTAAACTTATATCTTCAATATTAATGCGCGGATCATAAAACATCATTCAGGTGTCTAATAGTATGCGCGAGACTAAAATGCCTAAATTTAAAAAGAACGCAGGGCAATCCGTTACTAGGCACACAGTACAATATTTGATTTCGAAAAACGCTACGGAAGTTATCATTATTTAAATCAATTATATAAACAATAATAATCAGTGTTAAAATGTATTTTATTAATTCCATTAAAAAATAAAGAACAAATAATTTGCATTGGCGGGATTGTGTACATACTTTAGACGATGCACACAAAATAATGTAGGCTCACTGTACATATGTGGTTGATAAATAATTTAAAATAGTATGACATTTAATGGATAAAAACTTAAACCACACGAAATATATTATAAAACAAACTTTGATCTTTACATTTATTAATTTAAGTGTAAATCTTTTATTAAGAACACATTAGATTTAATGTATTGATTTTATTATTGTCAGTCTGCAACATTTTGGGAATCTTACTCTTCATGCATATTTCTTCAAAAACAATGCAGACCGCGCTGGTGGTATAAATAAAACAACTACAAAATATTTTTGGATATGCACAACATAAAGCTTAATGAACGTATGTATAAACTATAAAGTAATTAAATAAAAACGGCATAGTATCAATGTATTGTTTTAATTCGCAACTAAAATTCTAAAAACAGAAAAAAATATTTAAACGTCGTTTAAGGCTTGTTTTTATATTTGGCTTGGACACAATCTCAAGTTTAGTTGAAGGTGTGTTTTACAGTAAAAATTATTTAAACCCAAACCCAACTCATCGGCTGTATTACGTAGTCAAGAAATACAAAACACTCAGTAGGAAACTGTTATTAATCCTTACATCGTGTGATTAGATCATGCAATAAATCATCAGAGAAACATTGGTATTCCAATTTCTTTGACACTGTGAACTGTAAACGAAACTCCAACCATAGATTTTCTGTTTGCGGCACATTATTTCAGTTTTGGACATTAAAATCAGCGCACATAACAGTTTTATGTAGTAGTTCTATTTTTTTTTAAATCTGTAACATTTGGTGCAGAACCAAAGTTGAAAAAATATTAAATGGCGTTTGGGCAGTGAAAGTATCATTGGGCTTTGCAACAACTAAAATCCCCAATTTGCATCCATGCATTATCCTTTGTTCTGCTAACTGCTAACACAATTTTCTTTCAACTGATGAACATCCCATACGTCATGTACAAATACGTAAATTCAAGCAAAACTACAAAACCTGATGCTAAAAAATTTCTGAATTGACATAACCATGTAGTTAAACTAGTTGCGAGAGATTAAAATCTTTTTTTCATTTTATCTTTCAATTAGATAGATGTCTACCAATTAACTCAAGCAAGTAAATTTTAGATTTAGATTTTCACTCAACTTATTTAAATAAGGCGTTGTGAACATGTTTGATTTGCATTTTTTAACTATGTTTTTGGAAAGTTAAATGTTGCCGCAACTTGTTTTTACATAGTTTAGCTCAACTTCATGATTTTGAAAAATGCAAAATTGTCTATTTAATATTTAATTTCCATATGAGGTAATATGCATATTATGAAAACTACAATAAATAAAGCCTAATCCATGCTAAGCATTACCTTAGAAACGACAGTAGTTACTTTAAATTGTGTAGCAATATTAACGCTTTTAAAGCACTGAAACTCCTATCAAAGCCTAAACCTGTTGTATTGGGTTTAAATAAAAATAAAAATTGTTTGAAAATAATTTTTTTTCATTTATTGTCATCGTGCAGGATAAAAAGACAACTAAAAGAATCGATAAAACAGCCGAAAAATTCAATGTTACTATTTTGAATGCAAGTAATAGTTTTTGCTGACTTTTTTAATAACAAAGTGTGATTCAGAATTGTTATAAATTACGGTCAAAAATGGTAAGTAACTGAGAAATTATCGTAATATTAAATCTGCACGGCCTTTTATTGTGTAAACAACTGCACTTCGAAATGCAGATTCATTAAAACAGTGGCAAAAATAAAATTTATTATAAAAAAGAAGGGGTAGAGATGACAAAATATTTGATCATAAATGCCAACCCATTACTCAACTACTTCCTTCGGCTACTGGGCATAAATATAAAACCATACCGTTTAATTCATAAGATCGAGTGTGTTTAGTATAAGTCCCTTATTCAGAAAACGTGAAACTTAATTCATTATTTGTTTATGGTCTATCTTCAACCACACTTTATGAATTTTTGTCCCTCAAATATTTTTACAAGGCAGTGGTGCAGACCGCGTTAGTGTTAGTGAGAACAATATCTTGCAAATTTTAAATAGGCAGAATTATTAAAGTATATAATTTTGTAACTTTCAACGTTAGGCTAAAATAATTCGTTTGGTAAGTCCATCTAACAGCCTAATAAATTAATTTATTAGTTTAACGGTAAAAATGGCTTCACGATGAGAGAGAGAGTAGATATTTATTTACAACTGGCGCTGCCATTGCGCTTGCCATTAAGACCAAGTAAGACTATCATACATGTTTAAGAACAGTTAAAAACTTTAAAAAGAAATACATTGTTTAAAAAGTAATATATATTTATTGCATTGGTTGGGTTTGTAATTAAACGTTAAAATACATAAAAACATATTTTAACGCCGTCTGTTGTTTACTAAGGGAAATATTGCTCTCCACAGCACGGAGGTCAAGTTACATATTGTGCAATCGTGAAGAAAGCAAAATCTAATGGGGAAATAAAAGATATAGCAAAAGACGACTGTGATAATGACTCAAAACCAACTAATCGCCTGTATTACATAAGAGAGAAATACAATAAACTCAAAAGGAAGCTGTAATAGTCATATCAAGTACTCGATCGCTGTATCACGCTGTATCGATTGTATCGCGGTATCACAAAAGAAACGTTGGTAACTTTAATGTCTTGAAGGGTAATACTGGGCACTGTACAAGAAACTCC
Organism: Dicyrtomina minuta; assembly: GCA_949802685.1. NCBI lineage: Eukaryota > Metazoa > Arthropoda > Collembola > Symphypleona > Dicyrtomidae > Dicyrtomina > Dicyrtomina minuta. The sequence continues at coordinate 134,432,164 of OX461808.1, read as the reverse complement.
ACCCAAAACTTTTCAATCTGCCATACATTATTTCAGTTTTGGAAACTATTGTATTGCACAAGCGTGAAGGTAATGAGAGATCTTCGCGTCATGCTCATTTTCTTAAAATAATCAAATGTTCCTCTTTTTATCATAACTCGTACCAATATCGTGCTGCAAAATTATGGAATGCAACTCCATTTGCTGTACATGCTTGTAATAATTTAAAAGATTTTCAATTTAATTTAAGTAAATGGTTAATTAACTTAAGATAATCCATGTATGCTGTGAAAATGTTGTATGTTGTATCACTTTTTAAATTGTTTTAATTTTAGTTTCTAATTATATTAATTAGTTTGTTATTATGTCTGCCTATAAAAATCAGTGTTTATCGCTGTTAGTTTTGACAATAAAGCCCATTACATTACATTACATTACATTAAATTACAAGTCTGGTTTTTCTATTTATTAAAATTGTGGTATTTAATAAACACCAAGTGCCGACTAAAAAATGGTCCTATGTCCCATGTCCGAATGCACTTTGTACGAAAGTCTTTTGTACGAAGTTCGGTGTCCGAATGCGTTTTTTGTCCGAAAGCTGTATGTTCGAAGAGCTCTATGACCGAAAGCTGTATGTACGAAGAGCTCTATGACCGAAAGCTGTATGTACGAAGAGCTCTATGACCGAAAGCTGTATGTACGAAGAGCTTTATGACCGAAAGCTTTATGTACGAAGAGCTGTATGACCGAAAGCTGTATGTGCGTGAAGCTCTATGACCACAGATTAAATACGAAATATAATAGAGTAATCAAATGCTTAGGTGTTCTTAAGTAAGTGATGTCTAGGCCAGTAAGTGATGTTCGACTTTAGTAAGTGATGTCTGACTTTAGTAAGTGATGTCTGAATTAAGTAAGTGATGTCTGACTTTAGCAAGTGATGTCCGACTTTAGTAAGTGATATCTGACTTTAGTAAGTGATGCCTGACTTTAGTAAGTGATGTCTGACTTTAGTAAGTGATGTCTGAATTCAGTAAGTGATGTCTGAATTTAGTAAGTGATGTCTGACTTTAGTAAGTGATATTCAAAAATTGTTTGTTATCTTTGGTGGGTCGGGATTCACTTCGGCGAGATTGGAAAGGGGACCAGAAACCTTGCCACCTGCCTAGCCATTGTTACTCACCAAATAAATGGAACTTAAAAACCGAGTTAAAATAAATACACTGCTGGTAATCCCAATGCTTTTTTCTCTTGCAGCTGATAATTTCGTGCTTTCCTACATACACTTTCCACACAGACATTGCATAGTTTAGTGGCGCTATTCATCTCGCAGTAAATAACCTACGGACTAACTTACTATGCTCGTCGGACATAGAGACTTCGTACACGATGCACGTAGGACACAGAGACTTTGTACACCATGCACGTCGGACACAGAGACTTCGTACACAATGCACGTCGGACATAGAGACTTCGTACACAATGCACGTCGGACATAGAGACTTCGTACACAATGCACGTCGGACATAGAGACTTCGTACACAATGCACACACTTTCGGACACCGAACTTCGTACAAAAGACTTTCGTACAAAGTGCATTCGGACTTGGGACGTGAGACCTAAAAAATATATGGTGTTTGGGTCAAGCAAACGTCGTTGGGTTTTAATACAACTAAAATTTTTAAGTACATAAAATTCATTTATGCATTACCCTCTGTGACATGGTACTGCTACTACAATTTTATTTAAATTTATTTACGTCCCATGTTAGCGCTGTGTACAATTAAAAGTAAAAAAAAAGCACAGAAGGCACATTAGTCCTTAATGACATTAAAACAAGCCCTACATGTAACTGACACAACACTAAAAAATAGAACATGTAATGTAAATATTTTATAGCTAATATTATCGTATGATTTATGACAATGATTAATATTTATGCATTGTAACCACGTATCGCAATCAAATATTGCATAAGCCAGGGTAGAACCAACTCAACGAATAAAATAATGTTTATAATAAACACATCAAGCTTGCGTGTATATTTACGCTTACATCTTTTTTTATGTTTCGCTGTGTTTTGTAAAGTTTTTACACGTAGCAATATTAATTCGATGCCTTTGTATGTCCATATGATTTACTCCTCATATGGTATTTACACCGCCGAATACGTGTTTATTAATTAGTGAGTGACAAGATCTTCAATATTGTACCTTCCATGACGATATTGTTTGTTTTTTTATGTAAACAGATCGGAAAACTATAAGGCTCAAAGTTGCACGTGAAAAAAACAACTATTTTCCAAAAAATTATAGTACAAAAATTTTATGTAAAATAATTAAAACATTTTAAATATGCGTAGTAAATCCAAAATTAAAACCGAAACATCGTTTTTAACCATTTAAAATCAAAAGAAAAACAAAACAAGGTTTATTATTTTCTGCGAGTGTTGCAGTTTGTAAAGACCAAACTCTATGCTGTAATAAATTTAGAATTTTGTATCTGAAATAGTATATAAGATTTGAGATTTATCTTATTTCAAAACAAAAGCTCATTTAGCGAAGCATTACGCCTTAATTTTTTATCTAGACTCTATACTTAACATAATCAGTATGATTTTTTGTTAACATGCTTACATACACTATTTTTTGTTTAAATGTATGCGGGCAAATAGTGTATATTGAAAACAAATCAAAAATCCAACTTAGTATATTTTGAATATTTTGAGCAGTGAATTAAAGAGCGTCTTTTTTGACTTCCATTAAAATAAATAGGAATTAAATTATTTTTAAACTAAAGTATCTAGCTGTAATTTCTTAACTAAATGTTTAATTTATTGTTTTAATTTTAAAAAATGCATGAACTGTGCTTTAGAAATAAAAATGTATCTTTGATTAAACGTATGTCGCTGTTGGTTTTATATAGACAATATAAGTGCATTTTTAAAGGTAAAAAAAGCCTATTAAAATGGGAATGCAGATTTCCTTTCTTTTTACCACATAGATAAAACATCAAAATGCTTAAGAAAAGCCATTTTTAGTTGAAATAATGCAGTTTAATTACCCTTTAAATAAATTCGATCTACATAGTTTTATTGAAAGCCAGCTCAAAGCTATACTTGTATAAAATACTGCAGTCGAAATGGTTTCAATTAAATAGCTTAACTACTGGAATAAAATTAAAAATGTGACTAAACTAAATAAAATAAAAACCGACTAAACGCAAAACTTGTCTAGTTTTTCTGCAACGTTTACAATCAAAAAGACGTGTTTTTTATTTTTATTAGATATTAAAACCAGCAAGATCTTATAACTTTACTAAATACGTGTTTTGGCTGCTATTACTTGACGAGACGTCTAGAGTTAATGAATTTTGTGTACTAGGCTAGCCTTACAAACAAAACAAAAATATGCCGGATTAGGGCAAAGCATGTTTTAAAAATGGTCGATTCTGTGAAATGAAAATTAAAAATAAATTTAAAATGGACATAATTAGAGCCAAATTAAACCTAAAGCATGGACTTCAGCCATATAAAATTCCAATAAAGCAAATTGTTGTTTAGTCATTTGTATAAGTTTCAGGTAGTAAAGTTTAAACGCCACGTGATATTAAGCTTATGATTTAATTAACTACGGGGTTCAGGTAGTGCTTGAAACTTTACCGTATAGTAATAAAAAAATCTTATATATTGTACCAGCGCATACTGACTTCACTTTTAATGAGTTTTAATTGTAAACATGTTATAATTACTGCATAAGGCAATAATTTTCTTTGCATAATTCCTTAAAAATTTTACCAAGTTCTTTTATTAGCAAGAATTATCAAAAAACCTTTTAGATAACCGATGCTGGATAAAAAATCCGGACCTAAGAAAAATGGACATATTTTTTTGTAAACTCTGAATTCTATACATTTTGTGAATTTTTTAGGATAGTGTTTCGTTCGGGACGGGACGGGATTTGAGTTTCCCGTCCCGTCCCGAAATTTTCGGGACGAGGTTTTCGGGATTCGGGACGGGACGAACCTCATCCCGTACCGTCCCGTCCCAAAACAGCTCTGTCCCGTCCCGTCCCGTCCCGTCCCGTCCCGTCCCGTCCCGTCCCGTCCCGTCCCGTCCCGAGCTTTTTGAACATAATTTAAAAGTCCATTAAAATGAGAAAATAATGTCATTTTACTACGAAAAATTTTGTTTTTATCTATTCGAATTTATTTTTTGATAATAGGCATTCGAAAATATTTTTTTAAATGCTTTAAAGGTTTGCTACTTTAATTTAAGAAATTCAAATGTGTAACTACATGTAATTTAAATGCACATAAGTGGAAAGCAATGTTTGCAGACTTTTGATAATAAAATACCAAAGCATTGCCAAGCATTTAAAATAGTATCTAAACAATTTAAAGCGTTACACATTGTCAAGCTTATAGTAATGTTCTAGTGAAACTGTTAGGTGGCAGACCAATAAAAAGTTAATATATAATCTAGCAATAAGATATACGTACTCATGAAATGTTAAATTTTAAAAACAACAGTGCTCAAAACTTATTTATTTGACCACTTTTCTTTTGTGATGTGTATTTTTCAACAGTCGGTAAAATAAAGTAATTTCTGTGTTGGATTTAGTTTACATTATTATCGCAACAATAGGAAGTAATGGATGCTCGGGGATATTCGGGACGTCCCGATCGGGACGGGACTGGTTCGGGACGGGACAAGGTCTGTCCCGTCCCGAACCCGTCCCGTCCCGAAATTTTCGGGACAGAAAATCCTCGTCCCGTCCCGTATCCCGTCCCGGCCGGGACGGAACGGGATGTCCCGTCCCAAACGAAACTCTAGTTCAGGAAACCATTCCGTTTGTAAAAAGCCAAGCCAACAAAAAACATACAAAATTGTCTGTACCCTAAATGCTATGTTTTATGTTGTTACAATAAACTGAAAAATCTGTTCACATAAACAGCATGACCAATGTCAATCTCTGATATAAAGAACTACATGGTTTAGTTTTAATTATACTTGAATTTATACCATAGTAAAATGCTCTCGAAGCCAAAATTTTAACCTTAATTTCAAGAACTTGAATTTCCAGAGTTTAACTGCTTACAGAAATTTAAATGTAAGAGCAATTTAATACTAAATAAAAAATTGTTTAGTTTTTGCAGCAGGGTTGAAAAAAAATGTAAATAACACTAGGCTTATAATGCTATTTTATTTTATTAAGTGTTGAAACAATCCTAATCCTAATACGAACTTTATCATCCGTTTTCGTTTTTTATACTGTTCTACACGTAAACGTTTAAATACAAGTTAACTATTAGATTGGCCTAGCAGACATCTCAAGCTAAGATATAAACGGCGTTAAGTGGGTGTATATTTTGTGAGTGAGCAATTCACTCAGAGATCGACCCACGTTACTGTGAGATTGAAAAACTGTCTTGGAACCTGGGAAACAACATTTTAAAATATTTGTATGACTTATTTAGTATTATACAACAATCATAATATATTAGAATTATTTTTACAAATTACAGTATTTATAACACCAAATTTTGGAAATATACACTTTGTTACATGAAAAATTAATTTTGAATGCTCCCAAGATAAATTACGACAATTTGATGTAGCTGTGCCCATACTATGTAAACCTATTTATAAGTCAGCTCTACCTTCTCATGCATATAAGTTCACACCGTTAACCCTACTGCAAGCCCCTACGTTCACAGTCATGCAAAAATATTTCTTATCTAACATTGGTAGCGATGCTATGGTTAATTTAAATATGAAATTATTTCTTCGTTTGTTTGTTCTGGTGTGTTTAAAATTGCGTATGATTTTGCGTACTACTATAACTGTTCGAAAATTAAATACTAAAGTGACATTTAATAAAGAAAAAATAAAAGTCACTCATTCCAAATATGTACATTCAAATTTTAATAGTTTATTTTATTTTCAAAAACGAATTTAAACTTAATTTGTATATTTAACTTAATTTAAAGGTTAACCGCCATAGATAAGTGGAGATTTGAAATATGCTATGAAAGCATAGCCAACTAGACCAGTAGCAACACGGGGGTATGCGGATGCGGGGTGACCCATATCGGCAAGTGGGTACATTCCTTGACTCGGCATCAAAACCAGAAACTAAAAAAAACATTTTGTAACCGAAGTGTGATTCACAGTTTTTATAATTTATGGTTTAAAATGGTAAACAATTTTGCTGTTATCATAAAAGGTACTTCATACGATTCTAATTTAAATAAGTTTGCACCCCTGAATACAAGAAAAACCTATAGTAAGCTAATTAAACTAATAACAAAGCAGTGAAAAAAATGAATCTGGGCGTGGCAGCACAAATTAAGGCTAATAACTAAGATAACGGAAAATAAATTATACATGATACTATTAATAATTAACCACCTACTTCCCACATCGGGACTCGTAATGCAGGTCCGTACTTATTTTTAGTAGACATTTCAAATAATATTTCCATTGATTATGTACCACAATCTCAACTTCCTGTGCAAGTAGATACAGGCTTTACAGCTAACAGAAAACTAAACGGCGTGGGCGTTGAAAATTGCTAATTTGTTAAACACGAATCTTAATTCATTTTGAGTTTACACCCCTGCGTTTGCTGATTTTCATTATTATTAAATAAATGGCAAATTCCTAATACACAATACGCTATCTATCTCTGACAAAAGCTATTCTTGGGATTTATGAAGATTGAGGGTCTAGGTCAGCTGCACTTATGAAATCCTAATACATATTTTTTTTAAACTCATGCAAATTGTATCCTATATAATTCTGCGCTGGTATTTTGAACCACCACAGTCTGTTATCGTACGCGCGTTACGGACAGTTTTTAGTTTAAAAAGTACGCGGGGTGAACTACTACAACGCATATTTTAGGTTATTTAGAAAAACGTCAGGTAACAACGTCACTATTATTTTAATCAGTTTTATAAACACAATCTGGGTTAAAATATATCTCATTAGGGAAGCATTATATTCACAGAGGTTACAAAATCGTGAGCATAGCTACAAAGACATTACTGTGTGCATACTTTGGATATATTTCATGAAATATATTCGTCCTTAATATATTTATAATCCTACAAGTGCAGACATCGTTAATTAGCCGTAATGAGAAATATCTTGCAAATTTTTAACCGTCAACACTTATGTACATTTTTTTGTAACGTTTATTGTTAGGCTAAAATGTTATTTTATGGTAAAGTCAAATATCAACAAGCATATTTTGGATAAGCACGACCGACAGCTTAATAAATAAATAAATTAAGTATCAGGGCAAAATGGAATGACATTGTTGCATTCCTTTGATTCAATAATGAAATAGAGAATACAAGAAAAGTTATTTTAACGCCGTCTTGTGTTTGTTTGTAGATTACATTGACAAGTTAAATGTCAACTGAGATTCAAAAATACGATGTTTAACCAACTCACCAACTCGGAAGCCTCGTCAAGAGGTAGACCTAGATTTTAGAATCACTCATTTCAACAAATAAGACTTTATTTCAATACTACAAACTCAAAGTTTTGAGACTGCATTTCGCGTTATTTGGTCACATCAACTAGCCAAAGCTTTAACAAATTCAAATTTTGCGCTGGTGCTTTTACAGTTCTTATCTGATTTTGAGGACATTTCTTTTCTGATCCTTAAGCTGTTTTCCGAAAAATGTATTTCAGGATTTTGTAAACTTTAACATTTTTTCTTTTGTTCTTGGATTGTTGCAAAACAAAAACGAAATTTGCAAATTTTAAAAATTCCAGAAATAACTTTTATACTTTTTAAATTTTTTCGTTGTACCTTTTAAAGCTTTAACACTTTGCAATAATAATTCAATGCCTGAAAGTCTTGCTGAAAGCCTAACATATTTACACTCTTTTTATGTTATTTATTTACTCCGAAGAATACATATCCAATATGCATATATTGAGTGACAAGATGTTATATGTTGTGTCCTCAGTGACAATATCTTTTTTGTTACTGGTTTTTACTGGTTTTTATACCTCATGATTGAAGAGGATGGAAACAATTTGTAAATTTAGAACTTGAAAAGTTAAACATTAATGTAACCAGGATATAAAGTCTGGTATTTCGTTAATTTTAATGTTAAGCCCAGATCCCTTTAGTCAAGCTCGGATCCAAATGGGGGGCTAAAGGGACTAAAGCCCCCCTAAAAGCGAATTTTTAACATTGTGGAGATAAAAGCGGCCATTTTCCAAGATGGCCGTTTAACATTGTTAGCCCCCCCCCTATGACTAAATCCTGGATCCGCCACTGGCAAGCGCGGATCCATAGGGGGGGGGGCTAAAGGGGCTAAAGCCCCCCCCCCCCCCTAAAAGCGAATTTTTAACTTTGTGGAGATAGGAGCGGCCATTTTCCAAGATGGCTGTTTAACATTGTTAGCCCCCCCTATGACTAAATCCTGGATCCGCCACTGGCGTTAAGCAGTATTATGTTCATAATTGGTAGGAACCCTACTTATGGAGATCGTTAATAAATGACATCGTTAAAATAATAATTACTATTTCAAGTATCCAGCCTGTCATAAGTTTTAAAATTAGTTAAACAGGTACCCATTTATTAAATGCTTTCAGTATTCTTACTGAGATCTTCCATAATTTGCGTCTTCCACACATTACAATTTTAGGAATCGTTCTGTCATTTGTTTAAAAATTAGGTAAACAGATACTTTAAACGCAGGATGTTACAAGATTACATACACATATCGTTTATGAATTTCGTTATACAAATATTATCATTCTAATAATCCTCCCTCCCGTTATTTGTTGCGAATTTATCAAATTAGAAATTCAAGCAGGAGAAGTTAAAATGGAGTTAAGCGCTGTCGTAGTTAAGGTTCTAGGGTTCTACTCCTTTATTAAAGCCATTTTTTGCTGTAAGCTCAGCATCTACTTCAAGCCCCGGTCGATAAATCTACCGCGAGGCGCCGGATTTTTTGGATGCAAAAGCATGTCGAACACGGCATAGCAATTGTAAAATTTTTACTTCGAGTAAATATTAAACAGTAACGTTGTTATTTACTGTCCAAGTTAATAATTATAACGTCACGCTTTAAGAAGGTTTCGACAAGTTTTACTCGCCGTTGGATTGTTAATAAAATATAACCAAACATTATAGTAATTAATCCGATGTTTTATAATGTAATTAAAATAATGAATTTTCGTGGTGTTTGCTATTACTTGAAAAGTTACGACATAATTTCCCCATCATTTACATTACGTGGAATAAAATTGTATTACAGGGGATTAAAGTAAGTAAATTAATGCTTTTAACACTAATGAGGAATAATACTAACCAAAATATTTTGTGTATATTTTTTAAGTAAATATTTCAACCATACTTTTATTCAAATACGCCGCTACAAGTATCGTATGCATGATATAATGTAGCATTTACTAACTAGATAATAAATCTATGCTAAATATCACGAAAAGAAGTGAGTTATGGCGATCTTTCTATTTTATTTATCAATAATATAACATTCAAAATTTTTAAGCTTGCAAGCTGTTACCCATGCTACCTCATTCCTAATGCCTAATTCAGTTTCACACAGTTTACAGTTTGATTTTGATTTCGGTCTACACTGGAAATCAGTACTGTACACGGTGCAAGACCGAGGATTACTCTGAAAAAGACAAGGTCACAGTCAGAGATACAGAAGAAGTAAGGCGAGGAAGCGAATGAATGAATGAGAAGAGTTTATTTATTTTTTGTCATTACTAATGCAAGAGGTGCATGATTTTGCATTAGGTTCAGTAAGTGCGAGTAAACACGTAGCATTGAACTTGGAATGGCAATGCTGAAGTTAGAACTTGGAATAGTTGATTTGGATGCGAGTGCGAGGCTGAGTGAGCAGGTGATGCAAAGTGTAAACGGGCCATAAGAGTGAGCGTAACTTTAACATATTACTGACATTATGAGTTCCGTTTGCAAAGCCGTACAAGCAACAGTACAATATTAGTACGCTGTAAAAAATATCTATTTGCCCAAGAAAAGCATATCCTTTAAGCATAAAATTTAGTACACTAGATTTCAAATTTTAAGCTACATATTTAATAATTAAGCTATTAAAGTGCACTGTTACTAAATTCTACCAAAACCAAAATAACGAACAAAAGTATAAAATTAAATAACATTTTCTTGTTAGATTTTAATAATATAAATTAAAATTATCGTGAGAACCACGCAATCAGCAAATTTTGTCAGTTTGCAAAATCATTTAAACATTTAATTGTTTTTATATTTAGCTGTGTCATCTCCGGTTACCATTCAAATTAGTAATTAAATATATTATCTCCAAATCACATAAGAAGCAAGCAAATTACACGCTGCAAGATGCTGTATCTCACTGCCTTAAAGTTATAAGTGCTGTGACTGAAGCTTTTAAAGCAATAAAAATAAAGTTCAATTTTGACATGCAAGCAATAAAACGCGAATCCGAGTTCACGAACGTGCATATATTGCAAGCCTTTAAAGAAATAGAAACACGCATGAACTGCATAGAAGACAAAATGTTGCAACTTAAAGCAAAAGCTGATTCAGTTTTACTTCCAGTTTTTCAAAAACTACGTCGAATAAACAAAACTTTAAAATCAAAGAAACAAACCCACCTATACAAACGTAACCAGCAAACACAAAGTTTCAAAAATGAACAAAACACAAAATGCATGGAAAATAATATAGAAACCAGGATGACTAAGATTGAAAAAATCGTCGAAAGTATAACGCCGCCAGCCGTACAGCCCAACTTTGAAAATATTGTGATTCATGGAATAAGCCAAACGGCAGTAGAATCAAAAGACGATCTACATACGAAACTCAGCATTGTAATGATATTAATTGGACTCAAGGAACTTGAATTACTAACTTTTTCTCGTATGGGAACACAATCTGACGCTCAAACTCGACCTATTATTATGGAGCTTCTTAATGGCTGGGACAAAAAGTTTATTTTAAAGCACAAAACTAACCTAAAACACTCATCCAGCACAAACAAAATCTTCATCGAAAAATGGCGAAATACATTGGAAAACAAAATTCGGAGAACATTAGTCACAAAATCATGGGAGATTAAATCAGCTTACCTAGGCGCCAAAACATTTATCACCGAAAACCAGCTAACAGTAATACACAACATGACCAAGACAGTGTATATCTGCGATAACAACCTGCAGTTAGCAAAGCCACGCATGCAAACATTTAAGAATTACAAATTTTAAATTTAATTGAGAAATAACATATTTAAAATATAACTAATTATAGTTTTAACTCAATCAAAAATGTTCTATGCAAAAAAGTTATAATATAAAAGCATTCCTATAATGTAGTTTTCATTCGTGCATACACTGTTACCTGTAATATACAACATTTGCTAAAATATGTGTAACAAATCGCGTTTAGTAGCAATATTAGCAATAATACATATAATGTTTTAAATTTAATTTTACTGGAACATAATTGCATGTAAATATTAAGTGACAAGGTAATAATGTATAACAACTGTAATTTCAATAAAAGTACTCAGCGCAAACGGAACTCCACCAATACACACATTTTTGTCAACCATACATAAGAATTTAATAATAAGTTTGTTAAACTGTAAAGTCTACCCACATGCCAATGAATAAATGGACCATGGGATACGTCCCCAAGGTCTTTAAAATTTAAAAGTAAGTAAGTATTACTGACATTACTGTTCACTGTTTAGGTAGGTAAGGTACTCCAGCCCAGACAACACAGCAAGCATAACTCTAGCAACACTTTTTGTTCCAGGCTTTCAGACTCCAGAGAAAGAGGATTCAGTTAGCAAGTCAGTCTACTTTTGCAGAATTCCGAGTTCCAATTCCAGGCCAAGAGAAAAAACGAGGAAAGTTTTGTCCATGGAAATAGACACAACGAAGGATGGCACCAGCTCAAGGCTTTTCATTTCGCATTCTCCAAACTTCCAGCCTCAATTCTCTCTACAAAAGGCAACTACATGTAACAGGGATTTTATGCGGCCTTCTAAATCCGAGTTAGGAGAGGGCGACGGAGTCAGTGTTAATCGGGGAATCTACACGACTTCGGAACCGGCCCTGCGAGATACTATGTAGTATGCACGACTGAATGGAGGGTTTAATTAGCAAAGAGTATGAGCCTGCCTGCTTACTATGCTATATGGGTGGGGAGGGTTATGATGCGCTTTCCCAAAATATAATATATGGAACTTAATATTAGTTTATAAATTATTATCCTAAAAATATGAACATGCGAATATCATACGGGGAATATGCAATCACACGAAACACAACATAAATTAAATATAGTTTGAGAGGTCTTATTATGCCTCGTATTTATTTTAAATACTTTTACTTTTAAATGGCACAATAGTGCAAAAATGAAAATGATATGACTTTACTTTTTAATGGCTCGTAGCCCAAAAGAAAATAGACTTTGAAATCAAATATGAAACTCAAATCTTTCAATAAACAACTGGGAGTGTTTCCCTTAATTTTCGCCGTACGAATAATTAATTATAACAATTTATATTTTACCTTGTAGGTTGGAATCTGAGCCGGACGGATTATATTCTAGACTTCTCGTAGAACGTCTTTCTGGGTCACCTTGTGTTCCCTATTTTATTCGCTCGTAGCGTCAATATTTTATCCTTCGTAGGGTCACTAAAAGGGTCAGCGTTTGATCACCTAAATTCTCGCTCGTAGCGATTAATACACTTTTCCTCGTAGGATTTCCTGGTCCACGTGGGCCCCTAGGATTTGCTCATAGCAACAAATATATTTTCCTCGTAGGATTTCCTGGTCCACGTGGGCCCCTAGGATTTGCTCGTAGCAACAATTCTGCCGTAGCACGGTCGAGTGAGGAGTACCTTCTGTCTTCGCCGGAGTCCAAGTAGAAACTGGTTATGGTCATGGTCCGCGAGGATAGAAGATCCTCACGTACCATGCTATAATCCCTATTCTCATCTCCACAGTGTGGAATATTATTTTCCCTTTTTGACCATCTACTTAATTCGTGGGATAACTTTGCCTGAAGGGCTTTTGGGGAATATATCCGTCCGTCTCTGGTTCCAACACACAATTCACATTGTACATCATAAAATATCATATTTTATATTCTATATAATATATATTTTTATGATCATCATTTTTCTTCTCTCAAAACTTCGGGACCAAATGTTTTGATGTCCTCATCAAAACGAATAACATAATTTCAAATACATAATAATAATTCTCATAATTTTATAATGTCTTCTTCTGGACCAAATCTTTTATTGTCTTCAAACGAAATATCCAACGGAACAAAACAGCCAATAGTATGAACGTCCAATCATCCACATCTTTTTCTCCATATCCTTAAGTGCGAGCAACGGTGCAAATAATGGACCTGAAAGAAACTATGATGCGAAAGAAAAAGAACACACACTATTGCATTGATTAATGTTCCTGTATGGTATTTATTATTTCATTTGTACTCTTTGTCTGGACTGAATTTGAACATCATTTTTACTCAGTCTCTTGGGAAGTATCCTAACTTTTACAGGTATTTTATTTAGTAAAATAAAGATAAATTTTGTCAAGTAATAAGTGAAAATTTATATATCAAAAATTCTAAGCTAGATTCAAAAACTAATTTTTTGCTTATTCATTTTATAACGTGTCAAAATGGTAATTATTTCATTAAGTCTTTTAAATTGAGATCACGTGTTGGCAAAATATTACTAACTACTTATATATATAAAATTGTATCAAAATTTTTGTGGACGTATCCGAACATATTATCGATTATAATGAGGAATCAGACGTATCTGATGAAAAATAAGTTGAAGATGAATTTCGACGCGGGTTTTTTTGGAGAGTCCCTCGAGACGTTCCAGCGATCAAGTTTGGTAAACTTGACCGCGAGTGATTCAAAGCTCGTGAGCTTGTATTTCTATTGGAAATTCTCTCTCGCTGATAATTTTTGATTTGGCGAGAGCCCTTTTCAGTCGCTGGAGAAGTTTCCACGCAATTTCGATTGATTGACAGAGATAAATCAGAAATATCTCTGGCACTTATATAAACAGAGATTTTTTGCTCCTGATCTTCCAGAAGAGGTTTTTCTGGCGACAATTTTTCTGCTGGTCTCGAGTTGACTGACGGCGTGAAGTTCGCCGCCTCGAGCATTAACTTAGGTAATTCATTTTCGTAAATGAATGGTTCATTATCTATGATCATGGGTACGGGTTCAGGAAGGGGAGATCGACGTGCAAATATCCCTGATCGTTCGTTCTCCTTCGGAAACGACATTTTGTAAATCTATATTGTTGAAATGGAAAGGGGAAAAGCAAAAATAAAAAATAAAAAATTCAAAACCCTCAATTCACTGATATTCAACATTTTTATTTTGAACCATTTATATAACCCGTATTATCATGTGCTCAAAAGTATACTTTTAGAATATCAAAATTTATAGGTCGTAACCTGAGACGTATCTCGTACTTATATCTATTCTAAATTTTACGAAGATCATAATAAATATATTATGCAGTCAAGAAGCCTTTATGGAGATCAACATTTTATAATCATTTTAACGTAGTCTTTTATCTCACAAAAATCATCAGGAGTGAGATCATTAAAGTAACACAAATAGATTTCATAACAATCAATATTTTACCAACTTGTACACTTATCATTTTAGCCGTCATTTTCTTTGGTCATTTCACTTAAGGCAACAATTCATGCTAATTACTAAAGATAATGAAATGACTATAACACTCTTTTACGGGATTGAAAATTTTAAACCATTTGTGACGGACCATCATGACCATGATCAAAACGGCCATGAGGGTTACCTCGTCGGGACTTAGAACAAAATCGAGGGGGTTCACGACACTCTTTAGCCTTATGCCGCAGAGATCCACATTTGAAGCATTTCAATTTACTCTTTTCGCGATTCTTTTTATGGAAATCGCCGTTTACTTTGGGACATTCCAAGTACACATGTCTCTCCTCTATACCAGCCTTAAGGCAAATTTGGCATAAAGCAATTCTTGGGCAGACAACTTTTTCTTTTATTGGCCTGCCTTTTCTACTTACTTTACGGGGAGGAGGCACCTCATCGACTTCTCCATCAGATGAGATCTCTCCTTCTTCTCGAGGCTCTATGTACAATTTATATTTTGGCTTTTTGACTTTCGGAGCCCGAGCTTCTTCCTCGCTATCGGTCTCCTGCTGATTCGTAAACTTAATCCTATCTATCTTAATTGCTAAATCTAATGGCGGAGTCACGTTGCCAGACATGTCTATCTTGCTAACAGCTAACTGCATTTCAGGAGTATCTCCCTGCCAAACAACTTGCAAATCGTTCTCATCGGGTTCTCGTTCATCCCAACCTTGCAACAATTGTTCTTCTTCATCTGGCAGAATAATTATGGAGCCTTCGTCATCACTGCCACCAAGCATGATTTCTAGATCACTCATTCTATGTAAAATATGAAATATGATTTTAACCCATGTAAATTATGCATGTCTGTATATGTACTGTTAATCTTTAGCGTAAGCAAAGCAAATAAGCGTTTTTAATCGACGTCATACAAAGGACCGTCGAATACGTGTGTAAGTCGTCTTGGTCTATTATCAGGCCTTCCCAGAGTCGGGCCAGCTCCTTGTGGAGGCGTCTTGGCTTTGGGAAACCCTTGCGTCTGTACTCTTTGTACATCGATATCGACTTGTTGTCCAACAGCGGCCTGTAGTGGTCGTATTATTCTTAATACGTCTTCCTGCGTAAGGATGTCATTAGCCTTTGGCAATAGTAATGTAATGGGGACTTTTTGTCCTGAATTAATTTTAACTAACTCACCATCCCCTTCTCCCCCTGGAAAAGGTGGACCCGCATCAACAGGCGATTGAGAATCGTCGGATGATGTAAACGGTTCGGGAAATTGAAAAGGTGAAAAATGAATCAAAGGAAAAAGAGGGCTATTATTTTGAGCAGGAGTAATGTTTTCTGGCATATTATCAATGTTGGATTGTATGCGGAGTATGGAACCGGGAACTTGGTTCCGACTGCTTTGATAACGTTGGCATTGAGTACAGTCTGCAATAACCCTAGATATGAGCTCACCCATATTCAGGAAGTGATAGTCTTCCCGCATAATCATATGTAATTTTTCATTTCCAAAATGACTTTTCTGATGCATAAATTGAGTGAATTGAATTGCCAATTTTAAAGGTATTACTGGAACATAAGGTCCACTCATGAATTCAGTAGTAATTCTTTCTAATAAGTCGTTCTCTCCCAAACGATAAATTTTTCTGTACCTACTCGTTCCAACTAATTCGTTGTCTTTATCGAAGCGTAATCGTTGTACAATTTTATCTACATGCTCGTACTCAGCTTGTAGCTGATGCAAATTAGTAATTCTATGTTTTAATTCTGCAAAACGACGAATAAATTCTTTTTCTTTTCGGTTACGACATACTATTTTAATGAGTCTACAAGAAAATATGATCTCTCGGTCAAGGTTGTTTCTCGTAGATGTATGCAACAACTCATCTATTTGTGCGGGCAGTCCAGCCAGCAAAAGTATTTTAATGTCGAATTCACGTAGTTTCAAGTTCCATCTTACCAACCGTGGAGGTAAATCTGAGATTTTCAGAATTGTCGGCAATACCGCGTCAGTGGTATACACGTGAACAGTCCGACCTGTAGTGAAGTTACGGAAGTTCCGTAATGCTTGGATAAGCGCAATACCATGCTTATCCAATGTGGAGAAGGTTTCTTTTACCTGTACCAGATAATATTGAAAACGCGAGAGTAAGCGCCGTACGCCGTTTTTATTTTGTATCAGTATTGCCAGGATATGATTCTCGGAGACTAGATACCAAAGTTCCAATTTAATAGAATGGTCGGGTAAAGCCATGACCGGAGCAGTGAGAATCTGATACCGGATAGCATCAAAGGCTTCACGACACTTTGCTGTGAATATGAATGGCGATGATTTGCGTAATAATTCGAAAAGAGGTTGCATCGTTTGAGAATAACATTGAACCGTATGACTGAATTTATTTGTTTGCCCAATAAAATCACCCAATTCACCCATATTTTTGGGATACCGAAAAGTCATAATTGAATTTATTCGCTTTTGCTGTAACATTTGTGCGTGTTGTTTACGCGTTTTCTCTACTTCGGTTTCTGGTTGGTCAGTATCAGTTGATACTGCGATAGGTGGTCGTTCACCTGATATAGGACTTGGAACCTGTAACTTAGTTGAATGAAGTCTCAACTGTGGATAATAATTATGAAAATCGAGATTACATCTTAATTTGGAGTCCTCATATTCTGTATATTTCTTCTCTATTTCAGCCTTTAATGCTGCACGGTTTAATTGATTATGAAGTATCATTCCCTGTGTCTGTCTACTTCCGAGGCGTATGACTACCTCGTCTGGTAAATGGTGATATGTCGCTATGCGACTCTTAGCTTGTAAGCCCATACCGGTCTTACCCATATTATAGATTGTAATGATTCCCTTACCTTGAACTAATTTGATATGTTCTGGGATTATCATTAATCTTAAATCGAAAAGTAATTTGTAATTCGTGTCGGTTACTATATGACCGTCAAATGAAAGCTCATCAGTGTATATGTTGATGCGCTTTTCTTCCCCTATTTCTAAATGAACGTGATCCTGAACATAAATATTTTTATCTGTCTTTATGTCTAATGATTTATCTGAATCATCGCTTTTAACTTTGTCTAATGTGTCAGAGCCAGTAGGTCTCTGTTGTCGTTTCTTAATGGGTAATGCTGTCATGATATTTGAAGGTGACGCATGTGTTACCTGTGTTTCAGCTCCCTTGGGAATCTGTACTTCATCTGACTCATCAGATGTATAAACGTAGTCTGGACTGGGTCTGTTCTCCGTAGAAAACGCGATTATTCCGGACTGACAACTTACTGTTATGTCATATTTGGATAACAAGTCCATTCCAAATACTATACTATCCATCATATTTTCTACAATATAGAATGTCCAATTTACCCATGTGTGGAATTCATCAACATAGAAACCCAATGTTACTTGTTGATTGGATTGTAATGGTTTACCATCGTACACGATCATGTCTGCTTCGATTTTCTGGCACGATGTGATGATATGATCACATCCCAACAACTTCACTGTCCTGGGATTGACAATACTGAATGTAGATCCAGTATCTACTATAACATTGAAATCCATTGCCACTTCATAATAGTTACGGAATGGAAATGTTCGTTTCACCTCCTTCGGTGGTTGATTTAATTTTCTAACATGTAATGTCTTCGGGCTTACCGAAGCTTGATTTTGGTTTAATGTATTACTGGATGTCGCTGCTTTTCCCTTATTGTCTAAATTACTTGAAGTTTCTTTTTGAGTCAGCTCGTAAACCGCCATTAATCTATCTAATTCCTTATTTTCATCATTATTTGAGGATACTGATGCAATGGGTGATTCTTCCTCTTTTCGACTTGATGTCCCTGGTAATGGTATAGTCTCTAGGTCTGGGATACTGGAATCCTCAGTTGATCGTACTCTGAACATTCTAAACCTTGGATTATTTTGAGACATCTGCTGATGTACTTGTTCCAAAGTTTGAGGGTTAGGATTACTATGACTCCCGTAAATTTGGTTATTTTGAGGGTGATGATCATTGCTCATGGGTAAGGCAGGAACGTTCTGTCTCATACCCATGTCTCGTGCTGGATCGTAATTGTAATCACGATCACTAATATGCATCGCACGCATTTGATGAACTGTATTTGTATAATTTTGATTGAAATCCTGATGATTGTAGTTCTGATTATAAGACGGGGGTTGGTTATAAAAACCACCTTGATATCCCTGGTTATAATTATTATGATTCCGATTATACCCATTATTATTGTTTCTATAACCCCTATTACCATTTCCATTGTATCGATTGTTTCCTCTTCCTCTATTATTATTGTAGGAATTTCGTTGTATGGGCGCATTATTCATTTTGGCCCATCCTGCAGCTTGAGGGGGTAACGGGATACCCTGTCTCTGCATGGCTTGCCAACAGTCAATCACAAAATGGCCCGTTTTACCGCATTCATAGCATGTGGGCTGACCGTCTGTGGCTATACTATTCTTTTTAATATTAGGATTATATTTCCCTGGGTCAGCTCCATGTCGAACTTGACCTCCGTTTGGTTGATTCCCATTACGGCTATTATTGGGAGGAATACCTCCATTTAATCCTCTAATGTAAATTGGCTTCTTTTGATGTCCATCGAATACATCTTGAACGTTATGGTTCAAAAGACTTTCTGATTGTTGAAGGATATGGCGATTCAAAACTTTCGTAAAGTTATTTATATCCGTACAATTCATCATTGCTTTTCGCAATGGTTAAGGAAGTCCTTCTAATAACTTCACCAACTTCCCTTCTTCATCCATGTTAGGATCCATTTGAGTTACGCATTGTAACCTACGGTTAACATATTCATTTCCACTTAACTTGGAATTGAAAATTGTTGAGGCCAGCTCCGAAGCTGCCTTGCTACTGACATACGCGCGATCGAATTTCAATTCGAGTGCTTGGTATATCTGGTTAACCGTAGCATCCTTAATCCTTTTTCTTTCGGTCTGATCAGTTGTAGTAGCATAACTGGCAATGAATCTCGGCTTTTCACTGATCCACCAATTTCTCGCTGTCCCAACCAAGGCCTTATCTAATGCCTTGTAGATTTTATTAGTGGTTAAAAACTTTTGAGTAGTGAGTTCTTCTTTGAAGATGTCAAGCCACCCTCGTGCTTCCTTTTCGCCACTATAAGTTGGTATTCCATCCATCAATTTGGATTCGGAAATCACCAGCTGCTGGTCAGCATCTAGTCCCTTATTTTTAGTCAAGAGGGTTTTCAGAATACCCTCCAGCTGTTCGTGAGTGACCGTCATGATCCGTTGACTAATTAATTCAAGATACGGATAATGTGAAGTTAAGAAGGATGTATGTTCAGGTGGTTCCCAAAGCTTAACTTTATAGTGTAGGAGCTTATATTCTAAATCCTCCTTTTCGAATTCTAGTGATTCGTCGTTCCAAGATTTCTCACTTTTTGGAGAATCTAAGAATTGTGTTGCTAATCCTATGAAATTAGACGAAGTCGTAGATATATCTAACGTAGGGTCGTCCCCAAAAATAAAAGAATCGGAAAGATCAAAATCCTCTTTCTCTTCTTTTATTACTGTAATGGGTACTGCTTCCTCTTTAGCTTTCGGCTGAGAATCGATCTTATCGTCTTTGCCTTTCTTTTCCAGTTTGAAGTTGAACTGGAAATTCGCGTGGAATTTCCTTTTGAATACAAAATTTGTCTATAAACTGTAGCAGACCCCTAAATCAGAAATGTCCTTAATTGTGATTAACTCGTAGTTAATACACTTGACTTATACTTATTTGTAGTTTCGATGCAATATCGACAATTGAAAATGAATTATTTTGAGTTTTCCGACGTATCGGTATTATTGTAGTATATTTATAATTGGTTTACTGAGTAAGTGACAATGATTTTCTTTGTTTTATCCAGATGTGAATACAATACCTTAATTCAGTACTTATTGATTGCTTTCTCGTAGAAAATGTAAATATATGCCTAATTTTAAGTCTCTCCGTAAGAGTAAATATGTTGTATTTTATTTAATATGTTGGGATACCTATATGTGTAGTACTTAACTACCAAAGATTTTTATTGAATTTTGTTGATAAAACAATGCCCACGTCTACGTTAGCGTACGTGAACCAGATGCGTTTCCGCTTTAGGGAACCGAATCTGTTTTTATTTTATTTTGATTTAAGTCTGATTGATACGTTTAAATCAATCAGGCCTTAAATCTTCACCTTCACAAACAATTTGTAACTTCACAATAATTAATTTAACTTAGATTTGAAGTAATAAAATTTGACGCGATTATGATTTGAATTTATTTGAAGAATGAATTGATTTGAGAATGAATTATAATTATGATGATGATGATGATGGGTTAATAATATGCTTTGCAGTGTGATATGAGGACGAGGGTACATATATTTCGCGCAACAGCCACCGAATTTCAATAATACCAAAAGCAAGCTTTTAAGCACAAGCAATAACTTAATTGTAGTGTCGTAACACGTACCTTTTGGTCAAATAATCAAATCAAAGTAATAAGTCAGCAATTAAAGAAATCCTTCCAAAACTTCACAGCGAACTGTGCATCAATTACTAAAATCTTCCTCGACTAGTAAGTCAGGTTCGAGAGCGTGTCCTGTAAACTAGAATAAATTGGAATTGTCAGTCAATATCCAATCGTATCTCCAATGGTTATTTCGTCGATGACGTTCGTGGGATATCTTTATTTTAACTATTAAGTAGATTACTATAATTGCTATGATGGCTACCCAGTCGTATGGACTTAAGTAGAATACAATGAACATTCAACGTTCCAGTTGAATACGATAAACCATAAGCTTATTCCAAATTTTATATAAAATCACAATACTAAATGTGAAAAAGATGAAAGCAATATCTGTCGATGTCAAATTTACTAAAATTAGCATTCAGGAATTTTCATAAAAATTCCCTAATTTAGCTTTTAATTCTAATTAGAATTGTAGTAATAATTACTGTAATAGTAAGTCCCGTAGTTATTTACTATTTATCAACTCCTCGTAGAATGTTGCTTTAGAAATTTTGAAAAATTTGAATAGTAATTCAGATTTGTAGCATGAATTTTGAAAATCTAAAAAGAAAATTCAAAATTGTAATAAAATTTTGAATTGAGATTGAAGTGAAATTTCAAACTTAAATACGTAGGACTGGATTGATTTTAAATTAATTTGCTATGTATTCACTTATATAGTAGTAGTAACTGTTATTTACCATGAATTTAATATGTACTATTTTGTAATGATAGTGAATAGTCGACGCTAACTTCTCTGCACCCAACGTATGGATGTGCACTGACTAGTAGTTTCCACGAAAGTATGTATATAATTAATACTACTATGTACTGCGTAAGTACCTACGTTCTGTACTAGAATAGTACAGTAATATACGTCGCCAACTTCTCTGCACCCACCGTATGGATGTGCACTTAACTAGTAGTTACCACGAAAGTATGTATATCCTTAATACTATTATGTACTACGTAAGTACCTACGTTCTGTACTAGAATAGTACAGTAATATACGTCGCCAACTTCTCTGCACCCACCGTATGGATGTGCACTTAACTAGTAGTTACCACGAAAGTATGTATATCTTTAATACTATTATGTACTACGTAAGTACCTGAATATATATGACTACGTATATACCTATCCCCTACTATAATGGTTCGTGATAAACACGACAAAACGTTCTCTTTTGTCTACCCCTTTGATTGGTGGTTCGAATTTATTTTAAATAAATTCGACAATTTATTTCTGGCACTATGAGCACTGATGCTGTTTGACTTACTTCGTAACGTAAACGAAAGAATGCACGTTTACGATCCGTTTCTGGCCAAATCTTCTTTACCCCAGATGGGTACTTATGTATTCTGTCTGGAAAGGATTTTTTCTTATTCTGGAGTCTGTAGGCTGGAGTCACAACTTGTGATTCTCTTCGGTGCCACGTGAGGCTAGAAAAAGTAAGTATTTGAACTTTATTCACAAATACTTAACTGTATACTTACACAGACTGAAATAGTGTATTTGTACAACAGTAACTTTCGTGCACTCAAAATTTTTTTAAAATTCAAAATAAAAATTCACTTCGTAAGTGACTTTGTGAAAATAAGTAAGTGTTTTCTTTTTATTTTGACTCACAGAGAGTCAAACCGTGGAACGGTAGGAGCTTCGCTGTAGTTTCCGGTTTATATTATTGACGGAAGTAGAAGAATCCAACTTCGTCTTTTCTTCTTCCCGAATTGTCCTGACTCTAAGTCCAACTGACTTCAAGCACGTCCAAAGTGGCCCGTGTCCTGACCTCGTAAGGTGTCTATAAATTAATTTTTAAAGATATAATATTATTATTAACGTTGTAATGCAATTATCTGTAAATGCCCCCAAAATGTCAATTGTGAACAACTCACAACAGGCCCCCAAATTACAACAGTGTCCTATGTTTAACATAGGTATACATATGTTGAAAATGTGCACAAAATACAACAATGTGGACTTTAAGTCCAGAAACAAAATTTTGATTGTAATTTGTTGGAATGCCTTACTGATTTTTATTCTACTTACTTATATTTATTTGTAGAATTTCCTGCTTGGAGAGATCCACGCAGGATCGTTTAATCAAAGATTTGCCTCAAAAAAACTTTTTGGTTCGGGCAACTAATTCTTCGGATCGTATCTGGTTCCCGAAAACAGTAAGGTATGACGATTTCTTTGCTTCGTCTGAGTTCACTAGTAAGTGAAACTGAAATAAATATAGTTTTGATTACTTTACAATTTTACGTAATCACTAATTGCAACTTCAAATGGAAGTTGATTTCGATGCCTGGTTTCATAAACTTAATTTGATTTTCACTATAAATTCAACTGATGGTTGAATTAACCTAAAATCTTGGCTTTTATTTCTTGCAGCTTTGCTTAAGTGTATGAAGGATGAGGAGATTCAAGTCCCCAAAATGATTTGCAACCTGAAAACCTGATGCAACAATATGCGACAAAATATGACACAATATGAATCGTCAACTGACGACTTCGGAGATTCAACAAACTTGTAAGTTGAATTTAATCTGAAATGGTAGAAATCCCTACCTATTGATGTATATTTCTCACTCAACACACCCTCTGTAAAGGTGAACTCCCCGAATTGACTATTTTGCACTAGAAAAATCAGGAAAGGAAATTCCCTGTAGTAAGTAACTACCTAATAAGTCGGGGTGTTAAAATCCCTTGCAATTTTTGATTCAACACTGTGAAAAAGTCAGGGTTATGAAATTCTCTGCAAAATATTAAAATCGAGATTCGAAGTCAGGGTGGAATCTCCTGCAAAGTATTAAAATCAATATTTGGAGTCAGGGTGGAATCCCCTGCAATAGATTTTGCAAACTAACTAGTTGATTTTGAACTTTGTATTTATTTGTAGGAACGAAGCCCAGGTTCCATGCCTGGCACTTTTAAACCACAATAATGAAGTAATCGAGGTGGCTAATTTCTTATCACGTAACAAACAAAAGCTGGGGTTAAAATCCCCTTTATTTTTGATTTACCTTAAATCAATTCACACAAGAAATCGAGCGTTTCGAAATTTTGAAGTCAACACTTCGACAAACACAACTATTAGTCAGTTGAGGGTGTTTCTCACTGTATTTTAATGCCTATAAAGTCGAGAATAAGTTCCTCGCACTATTTCAACTACAATCTAATGTCCGAGACCGTGGTCTCGTTATATATTTAACTACAAACTAGCTTACACCCTAATAAGTCGGAATTGATTTTCCGTAATTGTTAACATAATCAAAATAAGTACTTATACAATGGCACACACAATAATCATACATATATAATTCCACATAAAATAATGAATGATTTTAACACACATATATTATGAATTATTTTCAAGTGTACAAATAATGAATTATTTTTCAAGCGCACACAATTATGAACTGATATTTTGCACTAATGAATTTCTGACTGAATAAATGCATTTTAACAAAATCGAACGGAATATTATGTATTACTCGAAATATGACCAACTATTGAGCACTAATCAACTGAAATGAGTTTGTATTATTAAGCAAAATATGACTGAATGTTATTTATCTATTGTAAGGCTGCTTACCTTTATAAGCAAAACGAAGAAAGTGAGTTTCCGTAAAGTTCCCCGAAACTTTTCGAAAATCACTAATTGATTTGATTTTACAATGTAAAACCTTTGCTACTACCTTACAGGTTTCGAGCTGGCGATGCCACTAACGATTGGGACTACTGCCCTACTATTCCCTATGGGATTTGGAGTTTGTGAACTACACAATTAACTGTTTTCCGTTTCACGGTAATTTTAACAAAACAACACTTTATAATTCCACAATTTCGAAAAAGTCACTTCGAAATTTGAAAGACTTACGAAATTAAGTCTGAATACCTAGGTAGGTATTGAATGTGTAATGTAAGTAAGTACTTACATTACTTATAATGCGACCTTATGGGCCCTGGCTTACAAGCCTGTAAATGTATATTTTTATGACTCAAATTTGATGATTTATGTTTTGTTTTGTCACAGAAAAATGTCCAACAATATAATTTCGAAGTCCGTGACTTCGGATGGGGGAACTATCCTCCACAATGAATCAAAATCTGCCGACCGTCGGCTGCTATTACTGGCTATTATAACTGTCTGCCTACTGAAATGAAAATACAAGTTTTCTACTTTTATGGCAATTCAAAAATTCCTACTTTTATCAAAAATGAAGACACGTAGTCTACTTCAACTTTAACAACAAAATTCAACAATGATATTCGAAATCAATACTTAATATTTAAGATTTTTTTCACTATAATATGCTGGGACTGTGTCCTATGTTGTAGGCATATGATAACATGCAGCTCAACTTTTTCTAAAAATGGCTACCTATGTAACTAAATAGCAATTCTAATATACATAGTATTAAATGCTTTTGTATGTATTTTACCGTACCTTTATACTACGGCAAGAGTTTTGCTTCAAGTTTTCTTGTCAGCCCGGCTTTTCCGATTCTGCTGATCTTGTGTTTTTTCCTAAATTCTGAAATTTTCAGCAATAACCTCTTGTTCGTAATAACGACAAAATTATTTTTCACTTTTATTCTCAAAAATGTAAATTGAACTCTGAAAATATTCAGCAGATTTTGGTTTTAAGTTGGGATGTCAGCACAGCCAGGTCCAATAGGCACTCTCGGTCTCGTCCGCTCCACTTCTTACGTCCTCTCAGGTCCACCGCTAAAACTCTTCTTGCTGGGCGAAAATATACTTTATTATGGGGAGCTTTTTTCTCTCAAAATTTTATCACGTCTACGGCTTGTGGGTTGCTTCCTAAGACCACCGTACGTTACGGTCAGTCCTTTTCAATGCGGCTGGTTGGATGGCTTGTCAGCACTGTCCACCACCTTTCACTTTTCAGTTTCTAAAACTCCCGTCTTCTTGTAGAAGATGCGGTCATACGCCGTGGCGTTACTTGTACTGCCTTTCACTTTTGGCTGTTGTTTTAACTGCAGCCACTAGTACTGCTATTAAGCGTCACTATAACAGTGGCGAAATGGCCCAACACGTGGCTGCCTATGCTTAATAAAGCAAATAGGTTTATATGGGCCCGAATTACTTCGGACTTTTTTCTAACCTACTTTAAATTTAATTTTATATAATTACGGGTATTGGGGGGTAGATTTATTTCTACCCCGCACCTTCTTAACAGGGATTTTATGCGGCCTTCTAAATCCGAGTTAGGAGAGGGCGACGGAGTCAGTGTTAATCGGGGAATCTACACAACTTCGGGACCGGCCCTGCGAGATACTATGTAGTATGCACGACTGAATGGAGGGTTTAATTAGCAAAGAGTATGAGCCTGCCTGCTTACTATGCTATATGGGTGGGGAGGGTTATGATGCGCTTTCCCAAAATATAAAATATGGAACTTAATATTAGTTTATAAATTATTATCCTAAAAATATGAACATGCGAATATCATACGGGGAATATGCAATCACACGAAACACAACATAAATTAAATATAGTTTGAGAGGTCTTATTATGCCTCGTATTTATTTTAAATACTTTTACTTTTAAATGGCACAATAGTGCAAAAATGAAAATGATATGACTTTACTTTTTAATGGCTCGTAGCCCAAAAGAAAATAGACTTTGAAATCAAATATGAAACTCAAATCTTTCAATAAACAACTGGGAGTGTTTCCCTTAATTTTCGCCGTACGAATAATTAATTATAACAATTTATATTTTACCTTGTAGGTTGGAATCTGAGCCGGACGGATTATATTCTAGACTTCTCGTAGAACGTCTTTCTGGGTCACCTTGTGTTCCCTATTTTATTCGCTCGTAGCGTCAATATTTTATCCTTCGTAGGGTCACTAAAAGGGTCAGCGTTTGATCACCTAAATTCTCGCTCGTAGCGATTAATACACTTTTCCTCGTAGGATTTCCTGGTCCACGTGGGCCCCTAGGATTTGCTCATAGCAACAAATATATTTTCCTCGTAGGATTTCCTGGTCCACGTGGGCCCCTAGGATTTGCTCGTAGCAACAATTCTGCCGTAGCACGGTCGAGTGAGGAGTACCTTCTGTCTTCGCCGGAGTCCAAGTAGAAACTGGTTATGGTCATGGTCCGCGAGGATAGAAGATCCTCACGTACCATGCTATAATCCCTATTCTCATCTCCACAGTGTGGAATATTATTTTCCCTTTTTGACCATCTACTTAATTCGTGGGATAACTTTGCCTGAAGGGCTTTTGGGGAATATATCCGTCCGTCTCTGGTTCCAACACACAATTCACATTTTACATCATAAAATATCATATTTTATATTCTATATAATATATATTTTTATGATCATCATTTTTCTTCTCTCACATGCCCCGGCTGAAGGTTTCTTAGTTGGTTGCGTTGTTAATGATTATATTAAATTGTGAAGTTCACACACTCACTGCGAATTTCTACTCATTCATTTTCAGTGTATTTGTTATATAATTTGTACGTTTTATTGCAAATATCCAGGTACGACTTACTAAACTAAAGAAATCATAATAAATTGTTTTCATTTCTTTTTGAACTAACGCAAATTCAATTTTAAATTCAAAAATTACTGAAATAATGAAAAATAGAGTAGTTACACTACGAAGGAAACAACCCAGGCGTAGGCATGCTGTTACCATTTGAAATAGGTTGTAATTTGTAGGTTGTACTTTTCACTGCGGTTCTTGTTTTCGTTTTGTTTTTTCAATTTTGCCACTGTAGCTTATAAATTGCTCAATTTTGTCTATCTTTGCATTTATAATAAAAATAAATTGTATTTTAGTCTAAACTACAGTAAATAACACAGTAATTTATAAATTGCGACCAAGCATTGCAATTAAATTTTGCATTGGCTGGGGCTAAATTAACTTAATTTAAACGACTTGCAACAGTTTTTAATAAACACATGTGCCTTGCATGTATACGTTTATATCGTTTATATCGTTGTCCATTATTTTGCTGTACTTTCAAGAATTGTAACATTTTCCAATAATAATTTAATGCCTGTATATCTCATTCGTAAACACTTAACATATTACTTACTCCAGCATATTTACTCCACAGAATACATGTTTATTGACTATTGAGGGACAAGATGGTACATATATTGTGCCTGTCGTGCGATCTCTTTTGTTTTTATGCTAAACTTTTCTATTTATTCTTTGCATTATTTGGCACAAAGTTTTGCAGGACCAAAAGCAACCAACTTTTAAAACAATACCAAAATTTGAGGTGCAATAATCATAAAATGTTGAATGTACATAGAAAAGCAAAAATTAAAACCAAAACATTGTTTGTAACAATTTAAGATCTAAACAAAAACAAACGCTTAGCAATTTTTACGAGTGTTGTATTTTGTGAATACGCTCTGCAATTTTATACCTAAAGTTTGGTACCTAATATAATAAAAAGATTTGGCAATCATCTGATTCCCTAGTAAAAAAACTAACCTAGCGAGACAGTACCTATGAAATTCATATTTACACTCTAGACTTAAGAAATGAATTTCTGTCAAAATTTTTCAATTATATCTTTGTTCTTAATTTTTGCAGCCGCATAATGTTTTATATTACATAACAATTTATGCATTAACAAAACAAAAAGCACAAAACAAACTCAAGAATTATTAAATATTGTAGATGTTTTATCAATGCATTGACAAGCGCCGTTTTGAGACTTTTATTATAATAAATAGGAATGGAATTATGTTTTAAAAATTAAAGTATCTGAGTATAGCTTTAAAAAAAATTTGTTATTGAATTTAGCTGTAAATTTCAATAAAAAGCTGTACACCATAATTGGAAGGCAGAAAAAAACAATTCAGTTATTTTGATTTGTATGAATAATGTTGTTTGTAATGGTTGGAAGCCAATCAATATTAGTTTTGTTATTCGGTTGCGATTAACGACGAGATTCAGTTTTTGCTAACATGTGTTTTGTTAGTTTATACGACTGGCCGCTTCTTATGATTAAAATTTAACTTTTGAATACAGAAATATTTTAAAATTGCAAATAATGAATATGTGACTAACGGCGAGGCGCGATAAAAAAGCGTTCTAAATTGTCGAGCTACCTAAATTCTACATCCTAGATCTGCTAGTCTTTTTTACTAAAATTCAAATCCTAACCTAGATCGCAATCTAAGACTACTGCACAAAAAATTTTAATCGACTTCAAAGTTGTGTGAATTGAATTTATTGCGAAAGAACTTTTTAGTACACAATAACTTAATTCATTTTTAATTTACTTTAAAATATTGTTAAATTATTAGGTAAATATATTAATTAAAGCCAGCACATTTTTTAAAATTCGTTTTAATATTTGGGAATAAATTTTAGCATTGTAGTGCAAAAATAGATAGCTGATGTTATAACATCTAATGTAAATAAACTAATACACTTAATACTGTAAGACGTAATAAATCAACTGAAAATTATTTGTAAATTTGAGCAGCAGTAATAGTGCTACGCAAGTCGTAAAGTTTAATTATTAGTGTTAAATAAATTTTGTTTCGCATTATAGTGTAGTTGGAGTAATAAGCAGAATATTTTTAATAATTCAATACTTAAAAATAAATTTAAACGCCGTCTCGTGTTTATTTATATTTTAAATTGTCATGGAAGATGCAGCTGTGGTATTTTCGCACATGTTGCAAGTTGTTAAATGCTGTTAGTGGAATGAAGTACTTAGCGCATCAAACTGTTAAGCAGCCTACTAATAAGTAGTGCACTATAAATAAATACAATAAATTTAACAAACAAAACGCTGGTTTAAACTGGCTAGGAACGAGTTTTGCTGGTACAAAATCGGCGGTGTACGAGTAAGCATAATAGAAATAGCGCCAGTACAAATTGGCTTGTCACATGTTCCAGGGATACAAACAGACAGGGTACGAATGCTGCTGGTACCAGTGGGCTAGATAACAGCGAAACAAGTTCAAGTTGGCTGGATACAAGTGGTTCTCAGGTTTTGTAAAAATAGCGCCAGTGCGAGTGAGCTAGATACGGGTTTTGTTGGCACCCGTGGGCAGTGTTGCCGTTTCAAGTTGACGCTGTTAGAATAGTGCCGGCACAAGTCGCCTAGGTACAAATGTTGATAGTAGAAGTAGGGGAAGTTCCAGTGTTGCTAGAGCAACTGAGCTCGGTAACAATATCACAGGTACGAGTTGGCTAGGTACGAGTGTCTCCGGACTCCCTATCGAGTGAAAACTGTAGAAGTGATTTCTTTACATAGTTCAATATCTGGTAAAATTAGCACCGCCACGAGTTATGCCGGTTCAAAATTTGCTGATTCGTGCTTTTCCATGTAACAGTAACACACGTATGAGATAGGTGGGTACGACTAGTACTTAATACTGTTTTTTCTGTAATAGTTCACATGCCTGCAACAATAGGCATGTCTTTAATAATGTTCAAACCTGTAATAGTAAAAAGTTTGAGATGTCAAAGTTTAAATACTAGGCAAGTCAGTTTAACTACACTTTTTATTGCAACTATAATAAAAAAGTGACAAAAAAGAACAGATGCAAAAACGTTACGTAAGGATACAGAAAAATGAATTAAAAATTAAAAAATCACTAATAAACTACCTCCTTCTCACACTACCCCCCACCGGGACTCAAAATTCTTCATAGGGTAACAATCACAGAAGAAAAAAGTAAACTAGGTACCTTGACATCTAAGACATACCCAAACGGAAAAGAAGAGCTTTAACAGTTAATAAATTATTGTAGGTTTTAAATTTATACAAAACGCCAACTTATGGCAGGATAATAATACATTTTGTTTCGATTCGTAACTAAAACTCTAAATACATGAAACCTATTTTAACGCCGGCCCTTGTATGTTTGTGAGCTATGAGTATTTCTAACAATGTAGCTGAAATACTCTTCTTCCAGCTAAACAAAGTAAAATCTGAATATAGAAATCTGAAATACATTTGACACAAGTCGACTGTCATAATGGTTCGAATTATGGGGCCAACTGACTCAGTATTACTTAGAAAATAAATGTAATACATTTAACAGGTAACTGTTATTTTTATATAACATGACCTATACATCCCATCTTCACAAAAATGATAGTACTTTAATTCATTTTGCTGTAATTTTGAACCCGTATATTCCAGCCAAAGATTTTTCATTGGTATTACATTATTTAATACTTGGAAATTAAATGCAACATATTTTATAAGTAAGGGTTTAATTAATTAAATTAATTATACTTATTGGTAGAAACCCAATTACATTTTTGTATTTTTATTAATTATTGATAAAGCATAATTGTGTTTAATACAAGTAAACTATTTGATTTTATCTTTAATGTCATCAATACTTCTGAGTGATGATGCTGCGTATGCACATCCAAACGTAATCCTTATAGTCACTTCAGTAAAAAAATAAATAAATATATGATTAGTTTTTTTTTACAAAATCATGCCGTACACGGCATAGTCAATTATAGCATTATTACTAGTTTCAAGTTTGCAAGCTGTTACCCATACCACCTCGTACTACATTCCTAATTCAGTTTCACACAGTTTAAAGTTAGACTTGGATTTTGGTCTACACAAGTCTATGTTTTACACGGTACAATTCTGAGCAGTGCACTAAAAGAGACAAGGTCACAGTCACAGATGCAGAGGATGCAAGGCGAGGAAAGGAGTGAATGAATGAGAAAAGTTTATTTATTTTTTGCATTTACTATTGCAGAAGATGCATGATATTGCATCAGGTTCAGTGGGTGAGGCTAAGCACATGGCATTGAACTTAAAATGGCAATATTGAAGTTAGAATTTAGAATAGTTGATTTAGGTGCAAGTGCGAGGCCGAGGATGAATGAGCAGGTAATGCAGAGTATGGGCCATAATAGTGAGCGTAACTTTACCATATTACTGTTACTGTTTAGGTAGGTAAGGTACTCCAGTCCAGACAACAAGCACAACTTTAGCAACAGGTTTAGTTTCAATCTTCTAGACTCCAGAGAAAGAGTGAGCAAGTCAGTCTACTTTTGCAGGAGCTCCAAGCTCCCATTCCAGGCCAAGAGAAGAATTAAGGTTAGTGTTGTCCATGGAAATAGATACAAGGATACAACAAAGGATGGCACCGGCTCAAGACTTTATACTCCGCTTTCTCCTAGCTTCCAACCTAAATTCTCTCTACGCAAGGCAAGTACTTGCCCCGGCTGAAGGTTTTGTAGTCAGTTGTATTGTTAGGGTTTATATTATAAAGTTCACACACTCACTGCGAATTTCCACCCATTCCTTGTCAATGTCTTTGTTATTTATATACTATCTACGTATCGTTGCAAATATACCTTTTACACTAAATAAATTAGAATTGCTTTTATTTCTTATTGAACTCATGAAAATTCAATTTTAAATTTAAAAATGAACTGAATAACGTAATTACAAGAGTGGAGAAACACTACAGGCGTAGACGGGCTGTTATCATTGTAAAGCAGGTGGGTGCCTCCCTTAATTTAGCTACAATATGCTACACAGATACACGGCACCTTAATTAACGCCTCAGTGTATATCATATTTTATTCTTACTTCGTAATACAGTGTAATAATATCATGTTAATAATAGATTACAAATGTGGAATTTACACTGATGTAAATACAGTAGTTAGAAATTTATAGACTTCAGGAGTGTGAAAAAGACGAAAAATTGTCTGTAGCTATAGACTACGGTAGAGTTTTTAGTTGTTACTAAGGAACGTCAAATCGCAAGTGTGACCATCGGAATAAGTAGTGTCTGCCTTAATTAAGTTATAAACAGCTCAACGCCAGTTACAATTCAAAATGCAAAAATTAACACATCATGGTCATAGATGAAATGGGTTTTAACATGTTGGAAATGAAATGATCAACACACAAAGGTAGATAACAACGTAAGAACTAATTTCCCTAGTGTTAGTTTTTGCATTTTGACTTGACATTGCTATGATTTCTGGTGATACTGAAAAACAAAATCAATCGTTTGCCATATTCCATATTGAGTAGGTCCAATTAAATTATTTATGGTTGTCTTATATTAATATCGTAAATATTAGTAATTACAAATGTCACTAAAGAATCTTTTCAAATTTTTTAATTTAAAAAACCCAGAAGTTAAATTTTAAGGTTTAGAATATTACGCGCGGAACGGACATGTAAAAATTTGAAAAAATACGAAGAGCAAGCTATTACAAGGCACACAGTACTATATTTTATTTCAAAAAAGCATATGTAAGACACCATTATTTTAATAACTTATATATTTAAGCACAATCAGTGCTAAATGTATTCAGTTAATGACATTTGAATTTAAAGAACATATTTGCAAGTACTGTACTGTGTGCTTACTTTAAGCTTGAATGATCCACAAAAAATAATGTGGACTCATTATATGTGCTTCAACAATAATTGAAATTAGTACTACATTTAATACATAAATATTTAACCCCTGACATATATATTTTAAGATCAATATTTAATCTTTGAGTTTATTATATTGGGTGTAAATCCTTTACTAAAAACACGTGAAACTTAATTGATTCATTTTAATAGTGCTTGTCTGCTACATTCTGTGAATTGTATTACTCTTTTATATTTTTACAAACATGTAATGCCGACCGCGCTAGTGATATCAATAAAATAACTACAAGTTGTTTTAGTATGCACAACATGCAGCTTGTAAAAATAACATAGGTATTATGCATTGTTTTATTTCGCAACTAAAATTGTAAATACAGGAAAAACAATTTCAACGCCGTTTAGGGATTAGTTTTACATTTAGTTTGGCCCCCGCCAAAGACAGCTTCAAATCCTTCAAATAAATGTAGCTGTAGTTTAAAATAAACGACAACGCACGGATCAATTGTCAAAATGATTTAAAGCCAATTCGCCTGTATTGTGTAGCCAAGAAATTTATTAAATTCTGTATGAAACCGTAATTAATTCTCATATAAAAAAATCCATGCAATGAATCATCACAAAAACGGAGATACTTTAATTTCTTGGGCATTGTTAATACAACACGAAACTCCAGTCCAACCCAAAGTTTTCTATTCATTTCCCTACATTATTTTAGTTTTGGAAATAAAAATCAACTAATTTTACAAGTTTAGCTCTATTCATTTATTAAAAATTAAAACATTCGTTTTTAAAAGTTATAATTGGTGCGTGTACGTGATAAAGGATGAAAATTTAATAAATTGTGCATGGGCAATGGAAGAATCATTAAGTTTTGAAACAACAAAATTTATTAAATTCCTATTTCGCATCCATGCATTATTCTTTGTAATACTTCTAGTTTTGCCATACAATATTCATAGAATTGTAAATGTGCATAGTAAAGCAAAAATTTAAAACTAAAATAAAGTTTTTAGCAATTTAAAATCGAAACAGAAACATAACATTGTTTGGTATTTTCTATGAATGTTACAGTTTTGTAAAGTTTAAACGCCATGCTTTATTAGGTTAGAAATTTGGTTATGAAGTACGTGCAGTACCATTTATTCGATTCCGTGGTCTAAAAAACAAGGAAACAAATTTTATTTAGCGGAGCCATACTCATGAAAGTCTTATCCAGAACCAATGTAATCCAGACTCAAGGTATGGATGTGTAAGTGTACTGAGACTGAGAGTGACCGGTCGAAATCTTGAGTTAACACAATATTTAAAGTTTTGGCTGGACATTTAAAAGTTTAAATTTTTGGTTGTATCACAGAAATTGATTAAAAATAAGAATGTAAGCAGCTTTTTTAAATTCAAACCACCTTATTTTGCTGTTACGGCTGCCATTAAACAAGTGCTTTAGACCTTGTTTTTCTTATTATATTTTGTTATACTTCCGAGGACCCATGTTTATTTGTGCGGTAAAAACTTTAGCAGTGGAATTTCATTAGTTGAACCCTTTGTTATAAACTTAACATTTTTATTCAATCAGCTAGAATACATGTACGTCTTCTTACATTTGTACTTAAAGAATTGAACTCGTTGCTTATGTGTAATAAAAATTAATACTAAATAACGACAAGATTTATATTAAAAAAACACTACTTTCATATGGCATTCAAAATTTTGAGAGCGGAAAAAAGGAAAGACTGGGAAGGCTGTTATTTCTGTTAAAGCTTGAAATGCTTCTGCTTTCTGGACACATGTACAGAAATAACTGAGCTAGTTAAATACTGAAAATAAAATGCGATGCATTTAGTATTGGTCGTCCACACAACGTTTAAACATGGTCAACGCCGTTTATTATATGAGACGGTAGTTTAATGTATATGGTAGCTGAATCATTGAAAAGTAACTTTGCAATGAGCACCGTTTATACGAAGCCACTAATTAAGGACAATCATAAAGGAATACTATTTCCCTGCTGACTCGTGTCAACTTAATGGCATGCAATTAGACTCTTATACAAAACACGACTCTAATTCAAAAGTGTGCAATATTCACTTGCGCTTACAATTTACTGGGTATTGCAAGCCAAATGATAACATTGATATAAATTAACATTGTAAGTACTGCAGTGTATTGCCAAGATAAATGATAAATTGTATTTCTTTGAGCACTAGATATAAATTAATGTGTATTAAATCTAAACAGTACTGTAGAGTTACATTCGACCTGGGATAATACACCCAAAGAGGACAGGTAAAGTGTGAAACCAAATGGGTACTTTACCATAACTAAATATGATATGCATATTATGGAGGCTACAATTGACATACCATAATCAATGCTAACCAGTTATTTTAAAATGACTTAAGTTACTTTAGATTTTGTAGCAGTAATCACGAATATAAAACACGGAAAACCTTATCAAATATTTGGTATTGAGTTAAAATGAAAATAAAAATATTTTAAAAATACGTTCCTTTCGTTTATTTTCATTGTGCAGGATAAAAAGATAATTACTTGATTCTATAAGAAAGTGCAAAAATTCAATGAAACCATTTAGAATGCACGTAATAATTATTAGTGACTTTGTTTATTATAAATCTGCGATTCCAAATTTTCATAAATTAAGTTCTAATCTTTTAGAAATTATCATAATATGTATTTTGGAATGTGTTTCGTGTCGCACTCCTTATTGCAGATTTAATAAAAATTGCCTAATGAGTTTAGGCGTAATAGCTTCGTAGGGATAATGAAAAATTAAATTAATGTCTTCACTCATTGCGCACATTATAAACACTACCAAATGTACATTGCGACTGCAACCTGAGTCCAGAATATTTACTTCAAACTTATCCACATTTTGAGCGGCGTAATTGTTGCACAGTGCTAAAAGTTAGTAAACACGTATCTTTTTATTCATTTTGATCTCACTCCCTTTTTCACTCATTTCAAAAGCTTCTAAAAAACTACCATATCCATATGACAGATTACACATTAGTTCCGACAAAATATTATGTGTTCTTAAGCTCTGGAAATTTAGATGACATAAGTCGACTTTGGAAATGATTTTCAGCAAAATGACTCATCTCACTCGCATTCAGTCAGTATTATATAAGAGCTAAATTTAACAAATTCATATTAAAAATATCCATTTACACATTTATTAAGGTAATAAGAAAAGGCTTATTAAGGCTTAAGGCGTTAAAACGAGAATATTTTAATGACATCATTTATGAACGACCCCTTTAATGTTTTCTCCAAGTCGGAATCCTACACCATTCTTAACAAATTTCATAGCTTAACGTCTCGAATGAAATTAAAAAATTTTTAAACAATTGAAATTTAAACTGAATGCAAACATTTTGCTGCATGGTTTAAATAAAAAAAACGTGTTTATTAGGTATTGAAACAAACGTGAACTTTGAATTTTACTTTACACCTTTAATTTAGACGTAATACTTTCTAACAGGTTGTGCTGTTGATCTAAATTAAGTTGGTAATCCTTACAAACAAAAACCCAATGAGCAGCATTGCAGCTATATAATGTCTGTGAATATTGGATCAGGTAAAAATTGTAGTTCATTCATTTTTGACTTGCTTCGTATCCATGTTTTAGAAGCTGAGCTTTGGCTCATCAGCATCTATTGAAATGGTTTTGTCCGTCCCTATGTCTGTCTGTTCCTTTGATAAGTGTTCGACGGCAAGCCTCCAGGGCTTACGTCAAAGAGTTATACACGGCAAAACTCGGAGGGTTTCTTTGATAAGGGATCAGCGGCGAGTCTCGGGGGATTTTATTACTTTGTAGGTGTTTGAATATTCTTTTAAATGTAATATTTTTTCCTGTGTGGTGCGATAAATGTTGTATTAACAACATCTGACGGCATTGTTGTGGTTAAAATAGGGGAAAAAAGAATACAGTGCATCAGTCATATAATGTGGCAAAATGTACATTACGAAATTTATTATATAAGGAAAGCATGGCTAACTGATCGTGAGATGTGAAAAAAAGTGTGAAGTTAGTTGGTGGTTACTAATGTGCTGCATTGAGTTTAACTGGGAATTTTTAGATTCTGAGCTTGAGCATCTATTGTAATGGGCATGTGAGTCCGTCTGTCTGTCTGTTTTTTCGTTTGCCGTGCTCTAAGGGGTCACAGGTTTTAAATGATTTATTTCAAACTACTTTTAAACTACCACAAATGAGAACAAGAGGTGCCCTACTGTTTATAAAGGCAAATGCGATCGGACTAACTAGTTTTTCATAACCACCGGCTCAACCAACCTACTTTTAAAAAACAGAAACAAACAAAAGCAAAAACAGCCAAAGTATGTGTAAACGCATGTAAACCTAATGCAGAATGTGCATTTACATACGTTATTTTAACGTTAAGTTGTATGTATCTATCAACTCTCAAGAATTGCCTAAAGTTTTATTTCTATGCAGATATATGTACTTACCTGTAATGTGCTTTAGAAGGGAAAACAAATGTAGCCACCAAGTCGAGAGTGGGTCACTTTAAAAAAAGACACCCCACGTTATATATAGTCATGTCCGCAATGCTTAAGAAGGTAACAAGGCTGGCGAACGTGTCCAATATTTTTGTATATTTAGACGGCGCCATTGGTGTCCGGCTCTTAACCTTCTCTTGCCATTATTTTTTGTTCCTATTATTTCACACATGGAAGTTTACAAAAAAACTTACCTTGCTAGCTTAGCTTAGCTGTTTACTTCCTCACAGCTGCTCTGTAGATAATGTCTCACAAATATGCACAAATTTACGGCTGCCTCACTCCAATGACGAAACATTACCACTACGTAAACAGCTATTATTTCCATACTACTACACTACCACCCATGATTTAATGTGATGCAACTCTGGGGTAGTCTACAATTAATGTCAACAAAATTTTTACCTATTAAATATAAACTCCATTCGCATGCGATTATTTGAACTCCAGGTAGGTCCAACAAAGATGTCAACAAAATTTTTACACATCATTATATTATAGGCTCTGTCGACAGGCGCGAACCATGACGTTGCTGATTGGCTAGGGATATTTAAAAGTAATAAAATTACTATTAATGCTATACAAAGTAAACGAGGAGTAATCATTTTTTTGAATAAATATTTGAAGTTATTTTCATTACAATTTTTTTCTCAAGAATCAACAGCATATTTAACTAAAGAATAATACTTTTGAACTCCTGTGGAATTGTGTGCGAAGAGTTGTTACTGTCACTGTTGCTATGGCGTAGGTATAATAATGATTATCGCTAATAAGTTGTTGATTCTTACGAAAAATAATTTGTAGATTATCAAAAACGAAATTATTAATTTATTATTCTTTTGTTTCTGAACATAAGTTTAGTAATACATAATAGGAATTAATATTATATTTTTGTTTTTCCAACTTCTGACTGTTACTTCAATGTTACTGCTTGCGTAACCCATTGTTTGCGATACTGCAGTACTAGTCAACAGCACTGATTTTGACGGACAGTTCTTTTGTATTACTACTACTTCCACTCACTACAGTTTCACGGAAACAGTTCCACCTCCACTATACTATCACTCAAAAATTAATCGTGATTGCAGTATCTTTAATACTAGACCGTCCTCCGTACTGAACAAGGCAGGAACATATAGGTATTCAGGTAAGGTTACATGCAACTAGACTTTAGGCCGCCAAAATTTGTGGTTGAAGTGCGCCTCATGTGGCAAAACGACAAGAATACCGAATAATCTTTTGAGTTCCTTCTTCTATTTAATACTGAGCATGTTCATTCTGTATTGTTTGTACTACATTCATTTAAATACTCAAAATGAAAAGAAGCTGTGTAATAATCATAGAGGCTATGACACAATTATACAAGCTAAAGAACAAGAAAGATTGGGCTTTGCCATAAACCCAAAGTTTCAAATAATACCAAAGTCATATAATGATACTTTGCAAGAACTAAAAACCAAAGTGTTAAGAAGCCAATCAAAACGTTCCACTCAAAACCAAAATGAATATCTAAATTCTTTTTTCCCGCCTCCAAAGCCACTACGAGTTTTAATTGAGTAGACAAGTGGTTGGGGTGGCAACACCAATGAAAAAGTCTGTAAGAGAAGCAAAAACCCTGAATACAGTT
This sequence comes from Dicyrtomina minuta, assembly GCA_949802685.1. Lineage (NCBI taxonomy): Eukaryota > Metazoa > Arthropoda > Collembola > Symphypleona > Dicyrtomidae > Dicyrtomina > Dicyrtomina minuta. The sequence continues at coordinate 134,392,382 of OX461808.1, read as the reverse complement.
GGACATTTACTCATTTTGCAACACTTAAGAAAAATATCAACATAACCAAAAAGCTGGAAATCAATGATGTTGCAGGAAACTATGATGCTGTGTTTGTGTATCGTGACTTCCTTCACAAGAATTACATTCAACTTCAATCTGACGCGACTTACATAGAAAGAAATCAAACCATTCCGAAACTAATTTATTTCACCCCGGAACATCCCGCTCCCTATAATGAATGGCAAATGACAGTCAAGATGAATGAAAGAAGTGGCAGAAGTATTCTTGCATCTTATTGGAGGGGATCAGATATCTACACTCCGTATTTTATTTGGAATTACTATAAACCAAGAATTACTGAGAAAAATCAAAGTATGCAAATAATATTAACACTTTTAAATGCAGTAGGGAAATTTGAGCTTGACTATCCCAAATAAAAAGAGGCACAATATCAAAACATTTTGATTTTATACAAGAAGCAAAGAGCAATTTTTTTAGCTAATAATTACATAAATGTAAAATAAAACTATTTTCAGAAATTAACTATGCTAAAGGACGAACCAAAATGGCTGCTATAATAATTGTTTCCAATTGTTTACCAAATAACAATCGCTTAGGTTTCGTTCAAGAGCTTCGGCGCTATTTTAAAGTTGATACATTTGGTAAATGTGGAAAGACCGAGTGTCGCGTTAAAGATTGTATTTCAAATATAAGAAAAAATTACAAATTTTATTTGTCGTTTGAAAATTCCAATTGTCGAGACTACGTTACAGAGAAGCTATTAAAGGGATACAAGTAATTTATTGCAACGTTTACAAATTTTAATTTGTTTATATTTCAATAGGATGTGTTTTAAAATAATTGGACTTGTATATTTTTGAATTAGAAATGACTTACTTCTAATTGTCATGGGAGCTCATCCAATAGATTACAAAGCCATAGCTCCCCGCAACTCGTACATTTACGTTGAAGATTTTGACTCCGTGGACATGCTTGCCCAATACATGCTACGCCTGGACAAGGACGACGTTCTGTACAACAATTACTTTGCATAGAAAGGGACCGGGGAGTTTAAAACTTATGGTGGCGGAGTTATGTGTGAACTATGCTCGTATTTACATGTGCAGAATATCCTGGAAGTTCAAGAACAGGATATGCAATTTATTTCCGGCTACGCTGATCAATCAGATTTAGATTCAGTTCCACTGCCATATTTTAATACAAAAGATTCATATGATTTTAAGTACTTTAATTTTAGTAACAATGATACAAGATTGTGTTTGAAATCTAATGTATGGTATTGGAATAAATGAAACTTACACGCTTTGGTACACACATTTATGTATTTAAAAATCAAACCTCATTCACATAAAATAAGATACTTACATCTATACCAAATCACATAAAAAAAATATACAGATAGTATGTGGGTAAAATTAACTCAATTTGTGCATTCTATCAGTTAGCATCAATGAAACAACAGCTATATATTTTGTTAGTAGTATTTTATTATTTCATTATTATTTTGCCCGATTAACAAGCTCAAGCTGTCCTCTGTTTTGTTTCGAAATACTGTTTAATAATTGTGTATTAAAGGCATAAAAATTCGAATATTGAAACTACTTCTTTAAATTACTTATTTGACAAAGCCAGTTCAATTGTATTTAGCGTTCTAAATTGGAAACACACAAAATAAAAATTACTTACATTATTTAAGAAAGCAAAAAAAGATTCCTGCTATATCTTGCACCTCCACGGCCTCAAGCCTCAAACACTAGGACCACCTCGCCTCTAGACCTAGGCTTCCTCTGTCTCCTCAGCACAGTAGGTCTGAACCTCCGGACCTCCTGCTCCTGCTCGCTATGTACAGGGATGAGCCGAGCTCTTCGTCCAAGAAGGGCCTCTGATGTCTTCACCTCTCGAGCTCCGGACCTCGATCCCGTCGGACCTCCTGATGGATGCTGGTCTGGGCTGAGCTCAGGACCTGGTCTCTGGGTCTGATCCCTCTGATGTAAGACCAGCTCTCGATGTCTTTACCTCCTGAGCTCCGGAGACCTACCTACCTCCAGTTGGATATAGTACCCGACGAGCCTCGGACCTCGAGACCGACCCACCGCTGACTGGTGATGAGGCTGGGTTGAGCTCAGGTCCTGGTCTCCTGGTCTGATCCCTCGATGTATGTCCTCGGGTCTGGCTCCTGAGCACTCGACCTGAGGATGGTTCCGTGATGAGGGCTAGGGATGCGGTGCGTATCAACCGTATGCAAGTGCTGGTATCTCGACCTCAGCACCTGCACTCCAAGATGTTCAGCTCGCCCGGTCTAGGGGTAGCACTAAGCGTATGAGGGCGATTTAAGATGAGACCGCCTGACCGGTCGACCCTATACTAATCGTGCAGCCGTCCTTCCCTATCGGACCGGGGCAACTTGAAACCGAATGACACACACACAATGTTATATACGGCCCCCCGATATGCCGTGGCCATATGCAATAAGTCTATACGCACACAGATAAATGTCCGGGGAAAATCACACAACACCGATTTATTTGTCTCTATTTCGGGCTTCCGACCCGTAATTAGTTCAGTCTGATGTCGGGAATTAGTCACACACAATATCCGGTTTACCTGGTACAAATACTTACTAGCTAACACACTATAATATTCCCAAATAATAATATTAAATAAAATGCCTACCTATGGGTGAAGAAGACAGAGTTTGCAATGTTTACCTAAGTTCCTTATCTAAAATAATACTTTGCATGCATTAGTTTTAAATATATTTGTAGTTATAGTTTTAGTTTTTAATTTTAATTTCAGCGGATGTGTGTCTTGGAGGTAACAACGGATGAAAGTCTAACAAATCCAATGTTACCCCCCTGAGCTCAGGAGACACCGGAAGGGAGGGGATGTGATTGATTGCACTCAGAAGACAAACGGAATACGCAACCAGTCTCCCTCTCCTTCTTTCGATGGTAGTGTCCCGTCCATCCTTAATTTTGTATAAATTTATATTGAATATGAATGTCAATTGTTTAAGTTTCTAATCTAAGAAAAAACAATGAAGTGTAATTATTAAGTTGTAAAATAGTAAGAACAGCTACGTGGTCTCAGTTCTTCAAAATCAAGCTCAGAATCAACTGAGACTGGGGAGATGGTGGACAGGTCAACTGACATCAGGAAGTAAATGATGTGTTCAGTTACCGTTTCCCATTCCTTCTTAGTATGCTGTCGTCCCATTCTTTAGTAAATTTTGAATTTAAATTTATTTTATTGCAATAAACCTGAGTAAAGTGTACTGAATAATTTAATTTTAATATTTTAAGGTTTGAAATTCTAATTAGTTTGCCAATAATTTTTAATTAGAGCGATGGCCGAGGGAAGAACACTAATCTCATTCACAAAGACCAAAATACAACTCCGTGTAGCAGATGCAGTGATAGAGTCGCTATTCCTAATGGCCACCACTACGAGAGAAGCCAAAGCTTCGCTTTCCTAAAGGCCCCAGAATTTTGTGTAATATTTTTTGGAATTTTCCTAAATGAGTGCTAATTATTATGCATGAGTAACTGAAGGCTAGTTCCAAGCGAAATACTACCTTGTAAGTCTGATTATGAGTAGGTACATATTATAAGGATTTGCATTTAAACATTTAGATTATCAAATTAGAATTATTATGAAGATAGGGATGAGAATCAGATTTTGTTTACCCATGAAATTATGTGTACACAACATCGAACATCAGTAGGATTAATTATACGGATAAATATTTATTAGGTTAAGTTTGGAAATGAAACGTAAAATTGAAATGCAAATGAAATGGAAAATAATACGAAAATTTCGAAAAGTTTTCCTCTGACTAAAGGTCAGGGACAAAAAAGCTTACAATTAATTCGAATAATATTTTTTTTCTTTTTGTTTTTATGATTTTGGATTTCGTCCACACATAATACAATTTATGATTCACAATTTCCTACGGATACCGAAGATTAGCCGGATTACAAGCCAATGGTTCCAGATTATGAGTCAAGATAATTTTTGGTTCACAATATATCATAATTATTAATTTTTAATGTTTGGTTCACGGAGACCTCAAATTATTTTGAACTGGATTATTTAAACCAAATATTGAAAACTGGATGCACAAAGATGGAGACGAGGAGTATTAAAATACACAAAATGAATAAATAATCAAATACCAAATTTTTCTTTTGAGGTTTTACAGGTTTTCTACACCAACAAGATTCGCAGAGAATCACCTTACTACCGTGATCCCCTTGCAAAACTCGAATTCTTTTCGGAGTCTCCATGTCTGTCTTTCCCGAATTTACAAATTAATTTTAGAGATAGAAATATATATGTGTGCTCGACGAGTTTGATCCTGCGACTGGTGAGTTTAGCCTGCTTTCTGGTTTTACTTTCCACCTGGTCAAGCAACTTTTGTCCACTTAATTAAGGATTTGTTTTCACTTTTCTAATTATTTGACGATTTTTTTAAAACGAAAAATTTGCGTTGCCTTGTCATTGGTCAGGGGTAATTTTTGATAGTTCGAAGTATTTTAAATCCAAACAAGACATCGCAAACAGTAGATAAAGGAAGCTGAAGAATGTAGGTTCCACATTTTAGGAAAAATGACCTAAAAAATTAAATTGCGTAGGCTTATGAAGCAATTGACCTACCTGTAACTGTAAGGCTAATAAACTCAATGCCAAGGCGGTTAGCAGCAGTCACTAAAGCATAGAAAGATCCGAAAACCTACTGGCTTAAGTTAAAATATTGTTTATTTCAAATTTGTATTTTTTTAGCAAAAAATTTCGTAGTAAACTATTTTTTATTGTATTTGTCCGGATACTTTCGCACACTGGTTTTAGATACTTTCAAACTAAATATTTATTTTTAACAGCGCATATTAGTTTTACCTCCCTAAACACGTTTTTTTGTGATTGCAGTACTGCAGGCTACATTGTGTAAAAATATGGTCATATTTGCATTTATAGTTTTGATACTAGTTAAGGTCAAAGTTTGCGAGCCCCGTTGTCCGGATACTTCTGCCCGTAACTGTAGGTCTAAATTTGAATTGTATTTATGCGAACTAACACTAGGCATACGGTACGTTATCTTATTATTTTGAAAGACGTTAGGTAAGTCACCGCTATGTATTTTTATCGGTTGTATAGACTCAATCAGGGTTAAAATTTAATCCATTTGGGATGCATCTAATTAAAGGAGGTTAGAAAATCAAGAGCATAATTTACACGTTTTATAATACTGTACTTAACTGTACGCACATTAACATGATACTCCATAAATATAGTCTAAAACATAATGCTTAATTATTAAACCTAACCTTTTGTTTTATGAGTCCAAATGTTATTAGTGTGAATTTCCAATTCAGAACACATGAAACTTAATTTATTGATTCCATTATTTATTGCTAATTTGTAAGTACATTTTATAAAATATTCTTCTGGTTTAGTAAAGCAAATACAATTATTATTACAATAGAAAACGTTCCTAGTTTAGGCTATTACTTTAAAATAAAAAGTGAAACAACTTTGCTGTCGTTTATACTCCTTAAAATAATGCAATAATTTAAAGATATTGTTACTGTTAATGCAATTATACAAGGGCAGTACGCATAAACTATCAACCTCAGTTGTCTATACTAAAGTTTGTTTTTGATGAGCATGACGGTTAGATTAATAAATTAATTTCTGATTTTTTAATTTTTTCTAGATTCTTAATACATGAAAAATTATTTTAACGCCGTCTTGAGTTTGATTTTTAAATTATCTTGAACATAAAACAAACATAAAAAAAAACAAAAACAAAACATTGAAAAACATAAAACATTGCATCAAACAAATTTAGGTTAGCTGATTCATTTTCGGAACTTAAAGACATGACACGTTTCTACCGGAAAAATATTTTACAGCCAACTCATGGCTCGTATTACATAATATGAAAATATTATACAAACATTCTTTATGAAACTGTAATTCTCATATCAAGTACTCTATGCATTGCTTTACCACAGAAACGATAGTTCTTTAGTTTCATACGCAGTAATACTGTCCATAGTTCACAATACTTCAGCTTAAGCTTTTTCATTTAGTCAGCACAATTTTAGTTTTAAAAGTTAAAATCAGCGCACTTTACAAGTTTTGTTCAAGGTATTTATTGAAATTGTAGAAATAAATACAAAACTAAAATAAAACAAAAACAAAACAACCAAAACAAAACTGGAAATGGTAATTGGTAATGCTGGGTAACATTGTTTGTTTTTGGGTTGTGTGATTTGGTCGTATGAGTTGTTGCCTTCCTCAAATATATTCCTATATTTGATTTCGGTATGCAAATGAATTGCCACGTATGAATACCTTTAAGGTATTTAAATAAGGGATAACTCTTTGTTCACACAAGTTTATACAGTTTGAGCTGGTCTTACGCACCAGATCTCTTTATTCATTTATTTACTTATTAATTCAATATTAATTCACATTATTACATACATACATGTTTATCATTAATTCACTTGTTAATTAATCAATAACTGTATTATGTGCTATATTTGATAATAAGTCCAATTACATAATCCGTTTAATTATTAATCAGACCTCTCTTACCAATTATACCCTAGTACATTAGTGAATAACATCCGTTTGCACTAATTGTACTTTAAACTAACGATTAATCTTTAATCGTTCGTCGCCTTTACTACAGATAGTATAAGGAATGATCGTACCTTTACTGGCTACTTCGGTCTTCCACAATTGGGCTAAGACAATGTCAGTCCCGTGCTAGTAGTAATTCGTCTAAGGCTGATGGTCGTGAGTCGGCTAGTTGATGCGTTGAGTCTTCGCTGTCGTCCTATCTCTTCCTCTGAGCAATTTCAGTAGTTTGCAGATATTCGTCACAATATCTCAGAACTACTCTCCTCAAGTGTCTTAGTCTCCCTCTCAATGGTTCCTTCAGCACTATGTGGATATTCTTCACACTATCTCTCTGAACTACTCTCAAAGCGTCTAAGTGTTATAGGAAAGTTTCTAGTTTGGAGACGACTCGACAAACTAGAGAGTGAAAAACTTTAGAGTTTAAAAGTGTTTAGTGAGAAAAACTTTAGAGTTTTAAAAGTGTTCACTGAGAAAAACTTCAGAGTTTTAAAAAGGTTTGAGAAAAACTTCAGAGTTCAAAACTGTGTAGTGAGAAAAACTTCAGAGTTTAAAAGTGTTAAGTGAGAAAAACTTTAGAGTTTTAAAAGTGTTCACTGAGAAAAACTTCAGAGTTTTAAAAAGGTTTGAGAAAAACTTCAGAGTTCAAAACTGTGTAGTGAGAAAAACTTCAGAGTTTAAAAGTGTTAAGTGAGCAATAAGTCCGAACTATTTGGGGACCTTCTTATTGTCACTGAGGTGTTACTCGAGGAGACGACTCAACTCGACTGACCCCTCAATGGTGAGAGTCCTCGTTTATATAGTCCCGGCTCCTGGGCCGATTGCGTCAGAAAACGTTCTTATTGCGTCAGAAAAAGGTTGCTATTGCGTCAGAAAATGTTTGGGAATCCCTAATTTACCGTTAGGTCCATTGAGCTGTCAATCAATGGTGTTTATGAACGTAAAAGGGAATCCCAATTTGTAGATAGATCCATTAAGTTGTCAATCACTCGTGTTTTCTAAAACACAGTGAGTGACAGGAGGGACATCTGGAATTCCTCCAAGTACCCTTGCTATAGTGCTCTTCTTGTTAGGATGGATAAAAACGTTTTAGGAGAAGTCCTAAATGTCAATCATCCATTGTTCTTCCAAGAAGGAATGTTTTGAGGAAAATGCTCCTTCAAGGGCCCACACTATATATTTGTATAGTAGTGTGTGCCTTGGCCTATGCTACACTGTGTAGTTGAGTTGTGAATGACAGTTCCATTCAATACAACTCAACTCGTGATTCATCATCAGGAATGTTGAGGGTAGGGACAGAATGGAATTATTGGGAATTCCAAGTGGTCATTTGTAAGTGAGACAAAAAGGGGCTGGGACTTACGCTAGTTGTAGTTTCCAGAAAGAAACTTGAGCCTTACCTTTATTTATTGCCCTTCTATCATTCGTGCTCTCAATCTGTCCTTTCCCTTTCCAAGCCATCTCGCTATACTATTTGATGACGTTTGTTCGTCATCCTCACATATTCTCTCTCTCCCTCCCTTATTTATTATATTGTATCTTAATTGATGCTGGGATACCACTCGTGTGCGTGGGTGTATCTCCATACTATATATCTATATAGCCGTGTGGACTGCAGATATATGAGCAGACAACACCACCCCCCCAAAAATCTAGAATGGTCTCCATTCTCCAAGAATAATAATTTTGTAGCTTTCAGGAATACAATTCAAAACACTATGGTTCTACTGTAGCAACTACAAGGTTGAATAAAAGACAGTAAATGTTTGCAATTGTAGTCAAATAATTAAAAAAAACACTTCAAGATTTGTCATCTAAAACGCATTAAGACGGCTACTTAAAACAGCAATTAGCTGGGTTTACTTGGGAAACTCTGAAATTAATCTGTTAATTTCATTTATTGTTTGTAGATATTTGAGAACATAGGCGAGCGTTTATAGCTCAGGTTGCCTGCTTGAATGATTCACGCCAAGCGGTTCAGTTCAAGACGCCACCATATCAAGGCGTTCTTAAAGTTTTTGTTGGTTGTCGTAGTTGAGTACTTCCAAGTAACCGCCCAATTAATCTACTCCTCTCAAGCGCATGATCCCACTACATTTCAGTCCAACGATATCTTGTTATAATATACTTTTATACTGTCTTTTATTGCTGCTTTATTTAATTTTAAGCAATCTACTTTTTGAATTTTATTCCTTCTGGCATAGGTAATACATAAATAAACAGTTTGTTCAGGGTAATTGGTTGTCCATCTCTATATCTCATCAGCTGATTCTAATTAGTTTCTTGCTTGCTGAAGCATATAGGTAATTTATTCAGTTGGCTAAGCTGATAAATTCTTACTATTACCTATCTTAATCGTCAAAATTGATTACGTAATCATGTGATTACTGCACGGTGTACGGAAGTAGAAGCGCTACCTACTACAATCCTCACAGGCATTTTAGTGTGACTTAAAAGTCAATACACCTATGCATGGTTACATAGAATCTTCTTGCAACTCAATAATATTTTGTCGATGCTAGTAAAAAGTAAGTTTATATGTCGACGTAGCTGTTCCAGTATAATCATTCCGAATAGTATCGCAGTTCTACTAACCCTCTCTATTCTACATATTTTGTTTCTCTACTACAATTTTAAGCAAAATTGCTTACAATGTTCTACTTAATTTATTACTACTTAGAATAGGGTTGTCTACATGTTTCTAGGAAGCTTCTAGGATCCTATTACATTTGTTTTTTTTTTATTAATAAGAGCTATCTACTATATTCAGTTCAACTGGTTGTTGTACTGTTACAATTTTACAAGAGTATTACCATTTATTTTTTTATTTTTTGTTTGTTTTAACATTTTATCTTTTGTGTGGTTTTCTGGGTAAACACTCTTCTGTCTCTACATATCTCTACAGGCTCTTATACTATAGTTTTAAAGCTTACTTCAAAATCTCCACAGCACAGTTCTATGCCCGCTGGTGTTTTGAAGTCGACTTGATTGTTGGATGACAATTAATCCGTAATTGTCGTGATCTTAATACTGTGGTCTTGACTTTGTGTCGAGCAGAACGGTAATTTCTCTGCGCTGTTAACCCTTTTTAACCTGACGGTATCCTGATGGTTAGCGATTTCTAAATTGGTACGCAGGTCCTATGTCGTTTGTCTTGTTCTCCAGTACCAGCATTCGTAGGTGGTGAGTTGTTGTTCTGCATGAAAGGCATTAGAAACGTCAATGGCCTATTGACGTGTCCAGGCCTGGAAACATGTGGGCCGGATGAGTCTCTTTACAGCTGTTAAAGTAAACTACTCCATTGTCCACAGGTTTTTCTGCTAATAAAAAAAGCTTGCTCTCTGGCTTTTGCCAAAGGGCGTTAAATGTGCACAAAGTCATTTTTTAGGTAGGGTTAACCTGTATTCTAGGTCAATAATTTGCGACATTATTACCTAAAATATCTAACTTTTAGGCTAAGTCCAGTGATTTGGCCCTTAGTCCTCTAACTCTTAAATTATGTAATTTATAATGATCGATCCTCTCTTTCAGACTTCCAAAGTCTTTTCTCTTAGACTCCCAGAGTCCTGCTGTTGCGTAGGTTAGTTAAGTTAATTAGTTTTAACTATTACTTTTTTCTTCGAAATCCTTCCTTAGGCCTAGGCTATTCCTCCTCTTGTTTCTTGGACTCCCAGAGTCTCCCTATCCCTCATCTACTTTATCAAATCGTCCTCAGGCTTCTAGGGTGATAAACGCTCATCTTTAGACTTTGAGTCACATGCATGACTACCTGGAGGGTAAGTCCAATACATTAGACACAATCAACATAAATCCTTAGATGATTGTCACAGGCATTTTAGTGGGAGTGTTCTAAGCTCCAGTCCAACGTATGTCTGTTTATGTACTAAATCAGCTCTGTATCCATACATGTGAAGCCCAGAGACAAGTTTTAGATGAAATTATGAGTTATTACATGAATTAGCTGATATGTTCTTTGAACATTCCCTAACTCCCTGTCTTCTAGAATATTCCAAATATTCTCTACTTCGGAGCGCGTCCCTGACTACGCTTTGCATGTTAATATGAGTTTTCAAAATGTCTTCTTACATTTAATCTTAAACTCATATCCTTGAATTATTTTCTTTTTTACTCTATTTCCATACTTTATTGTAACAAAATAAGTATCAGTTGCTGCAAATCTAGCATACTCCTATTTATACTAGACTACTGCAGTATCTGCGGACGTACATATTTAATAATTTCCTTTTGAACGTGATAAAAATCCTACTTTTTTTGTTATAAAATTAGAATATGTCTGTTCGCTTTCTAGTTATAGATCATTTTTACCAATATACTACTAATCTAGATTCTAATTTGCTTAAATCCACGTCGTTAATTTGTAATTTCTGTTGCTTGTCCATCGAATTCTTTTGGGTTTCTTGTCATGAAATACGCCAAGATTCTAACTGTTCCTAACGCATGTCATAACGTGTGGTTACTTGTCTTAACCAATAGTCTACTTACTACGCTGGTTATTCTGTTTTTTAGAGGAGTTGTTAAATTTTTATGATGCGACAAGGCATACAATTCTATCTGATATTTGCTTTATGGGTTACCTGCTGTTGACGCGACATTTTTCTATATGGCTTTTCTCGTTTTGCTGTTGCTATTAGTCCTGTCTAATTAGTTGTCTTATCATCGAATTTACTGGCGCGAAAGCCTACGACGGCTGAAGAGTAATTATGTTACTTGCCATTAGATACTTTTAGTAGATAGTGTTTAGGACTCTAATGTAGCTGCTGTAAACTGTCTAACGTACGTTATGAGTTGTTTGAAGAATTGTGCTATCGTTGTTATTGGGGTTTTAAAGTCAATGCTGAAGCTGGTGTTAATAGAATACTTTCAAAGCAAAAAATAAATTTGCGTTTCCTTAGCAAATCTAAATTTAAAATTTTTCTGTCTGTTTTATAAATATATTTCTGATTATTCATACCTGATTGCTTTCATAAGGTTTCATGTGTAGATTTCAAATTAATTCAAATTTTATATTTCTTATTATGCGGGGTTGAAACTTGTTATATGTAGATTCGTCGATGGTCTATCAACCTTAATGTCCGTGGGCTTTTTATCGTTCGTAATTTCGCCGTTTCAGTAGTTAACTTACTAAATTTCATCTGTTTTAGTGTAATGTGCCTGTTAGTGTCTGCCATGCCATATTTCAGTGTCAAATTTACCTTTTTCATCTGTTCTTATTGTTCGGAGCGCATTAATTAACCTAATGTAATAATTTATTATTATTAGTCTGTAGATCTCTAATTTATAATGAATAGTCTAATTCTCATTTGTAGTTCTTGGTTGCAATTTCTAATCTAATTAAATTTACAGATGTATGTTCTTGTTGAGTGCCATTATTAAATGCAGCCTAAGGGTTTCTATTCTCAGTCTATTTCTTTTATGTTGTAGTTTGGTTTCTGTATTTCCAATGCTGCTTGGCTGCTGAGTGCTAAGGAAGAATCTTACTGGTTATGGTCAATAAATTCTAGTCGTGAAATGGTTTGCTATACTTTTCATTTAATTATCTGTTAAACAATTTAAAATTGAATATAAATATTAGTTCATAAGTTTTTCTGCTGCGTGAAATAATTGGTGTGATATCACTCTGCTGTTTAAATTAATAAAATATTACTATCAACTTACGTAGATGTTTCTTAAATTGGTTGACTTGAAATCAAAGTTAGGTTGATGTTTTAATTGTCTGTTTAATTTGAATACTAAATGGTAGCTTCCTGAGTAAATTTTAATTTTTATATGAATCGCTCTTTAAGAGATACGTTTTCTGAAAAAAAAACATCATTTAGTGTTTCCGTTCTATTGTGACATTTTGTTGACCTAATGAGATTCTAACTGATTCCGAATCATAGTAAGTTTTCAAATGGGTCTAAACTTTTTCATATGGCTTTAATTAAATAGCTGTTGTCATTTGTTTATCTAAACTTTGTTCAATGTAGTCAGGCTACTGAATAAATATAAAATCACTTATAGTTTCTAATTTGCATGATCCCTTGAATAAATGAATTTAACTATTTTGATTGCTGAAAACTGGATTGGAATTAATTATACATAGGCTACAATAATGGACTCTGTTCTATAGACTTTTTATCATGGGGAACTACTTGCTTCGTATTCACTGGTCTGATTTTTGGAATTTGATAATGCCTCCTTACTTTCATTGTTTTTATTGCCGCCTTTCTTACGATATATAACTCTGGGTGCTTTTCTATGTCTAAAAGGTAATTTAAATGTACAAAACCTTATCTTGTGGTATATACTTCCGCATTGAAAGCAACGCACTTCTGTTTCCTTGAGCCATTTTGAAATGTCTTGTCTTGTGTAGTAGTAGTAGATTCTCTTCCCAGTTCTTCTATGCTGCGCCGAATGTGGTCCATAAGTACGGTGTACTTTTCCGTCATCAAGTCAGGTATAGTAAAAGCTATGTCTTGCTCAGGTATCCTCAATATAAATGTTTGTGGTTTCTCCTCCTTATCATTCCCGTGAGAATCCACCGTAACTTCTTCTTGGTCTGCCATCTTGACAGTAGGTTGTATCCTTACACTCTCAAACCTTAAAATTTTACTTGCACCACACAAAATTAGGACCAATATCTATGTGTAAACAACCTCGTATAAACTTTGCTCGCAAATTACTGAGTTTTTAATTAGGGGTCAAAATCTGTTCAGGGGTGGGGATTGTTATGTTTTTAATTAATAATCAAAGAAAATTACCTTGGGGACAAAACAGTTTTAATTAGAAGGAATTGTAATATAATATTTAAGTTTTCAAGTGGGGATTGTAACCTAAACAGTCGCTTTTCGCTCAGCAAGTGACAAGTAGCATGTATCGTAAGTCTGCAAAATTATTATTTCAAATCTTGCCCGACCTTTTACCCTGTCTACCTCCACCAGAATTACGTGTTGCCTTCCTCAAATATATTCCTATATTTGATTTCGGTATGCAAATGAATTGCCACGTATGAATACCTTTAAGGTATTTAAATAAGGGATAACTCTTTGTTCACACAAGTTTATACAGTTTGAGCTGGTCTTACGCACCAGATCTCTTTATTCATTTATTTACTTATTAATTCAATATTAATTCACATTATTACATACATACATGTTTATCATTAATTCACTTGTTAATTAATCAATAACTGTATTATGTGCTATATTTGATAATAAGTCCAATTACATAATCCGTTTAATTATTAATCAGACCTCTCTTACCAATTATACCCTAGTACATTAGTGAATAACATCCGTTTGCACTAATTGTACTTTAAACTAACGATTAATCTTTAATCGTTCGTCGCCTTTACTACAGATAGTATAAGGAATGATCGTACCTTTACTGGCTACTTCGGTCTTCCACAATTGGGCTAAGACAATGTCAGTCCCGTGCTAGTAGTAATTCGTCTAAGGCTGATGGTCGTGAGTCGGCTAGTTGATGCGTTGAGTCTTCGCTGTCGTCCTATCTCTTCCTCTGAGCAATTTCAGTAGTTTGCAGATATTCGTCACAATATCTCAGAACTACTCTCCTCAAGTGTCTTAGTCTCCCTCTCAATGGTTCCTTCAGCACTATGTGGATATTCTTCACACTATCTCTCTGAACTACTCTCAAAGCGTCTAAGTGTTATAGGAAAGTTTCTAGTTTGGAGACGACTCGACAAACTAGAGAGTGAAAAACTTTAGAGTTTAAAAGTGTTTAGTGAGAAAAACTTTAGAGTTTTAAAAGTGTTCACTGAGAAAAACTTCAGAGTTTTAAAAAGGTTTGAGAAAAACTTCAGAGTTCAAAACTGTGTAGTGAGAAAAACTTCAGAGTTTAAAAGTGTTAAGTGAGAAAAACTTTAGAGTTTTAAAAGTGTTCACTGAGAAAAACTTCAGAGTTTTAAAAAGGTTTGAGAAAAACTTCAGAGTTCAAAACTGTGTAGTGAGAAAAACTTCAGAATTTAAAAGTGTTAAGTGAGCAATAAGTCCGAACTATTTGGGGACCTTCTTATTGTCACTGAGGTGTTACTCAAGGAGACGACTCAACTCGACTGACCCCTCAATGGTGAGAGTCCTCGTTTATATAGTCCCGGCTCCTGGGCCGATTGCGTCAGAAAACGTTCTTATTGCGTCAGAAAAAGGTTGCTATTGCGTCAGAAAATGTTTGGGAATCCCTAATTTACCGTTAGGTCCATTGAGCTGTCAATCAATGGTGTTTATGAACGTAAAAGGGAATCCCAATTTGTAGATAGATCCATTAAGTTGTCAATCACTCGTGTTTTCTAAAACACAGTGAGTGACAGGAGGGACATCTGGAATTCCTCCAAGTACCCTTGCTATAGTGCTCTTCTTGTTAGGATGGATAAAAACGTTTTAGGAGAAGTCCTAAATGTCAATCATCCATTGTTCTTCCAAGAAGGAATGTTTTGAGGAAAATGCTCCTTCAAGGGCCCACACTATATATTTGTATAGTAGTGTGTGCCTTGGCCTATGCTACACTGTGTAGTTGAGTTGTGAATGACAGTTCCATTCAATACAACTCAACTCGTGATTCATCATCAGGAATGTTGAGGGTAGGGACAGAATGGAATTATTGGGAATTCCAAGTGGTCATTTGTAAGTGAGACAAAAAGGGGCTGGGACTTACGCTAGTTGTAGTTTCCAGAAAGAAACTTGAGCCTTACCTTTATTTATTGCCCTTCTATCATTCGTGCTCTCAATCTGTCCTTTCCCTTTCCAAGCCATCTCGCTATACTATTTGATGACGTTTGTTCGTCATCCTCACATATTCTCTCTCTCCCTCCCTTATTTATTATATTGTATCTTAATTGATGCTGGGATACCACTCGTGTGCGTGGGTGTATCTCCATACTATATATCTATATAGCCGTGTGGACTGCAGATATATGAGCAGACAACAGAGTGACTTTGATACATTAGGCTCCCACACAATTAACGCCTTCAAATAAAAGGAGTATACAAATGATGTAGGTATGCATATTAAAATTGTGTAAATGACCATGATGGAAAAAGAATTACTCAATTCCAAACGAATTCGAAGACTTTAATGTGTGAGTATTTTATGCAAGTAGGTAATATATTTTGTAATCCATTTTTAACAACATGGAATGGTTCACCGCTTGTGGAATTAGCAATCCAACATAACACCTTATTGAGACTTCATCACAGCATGCAATTTTAAATTTATTTTCCCACGATTATTATAAATAGAATAACACTTGCTTTTGAAGAAATAATGTAATAATGTCGCAAAATGATTCTAGTTTAGGCCTAATAGCGAGGGACGAAAATACATTATTTTAAGGCCAATAAATGATCTTCTACCATAGGCTACCATTAACGTACAAATAGTATAAAATTGCATACATCTGTATGTAATAATAAATATATAATGATAAACGGCGTTAAGTTTTGAAAATTAAAAATTTAGTAAAGAAAAATCCTAATTTATTTTGAGTTAACAGTAGTTGACACCCGCTTTCTGTTATCTAATGTGTTATTACCTCAATCAAGGGTAGGTTATGTTTATCAAAATCAGCAAACAACATAAAGTATAACACTAAGCAACCAGGTCAGTCTTATTATTTTTATGTTTTTCTCCTTTTGTTTTTGAACTTACAATGTTATCTTAACTTATATCTTATAATGTTGTTTTAATACTGTTTTATATAGGTTTTAAACTTTGCGCTAGTTTTAAAAAATGGTATTCAAATTTTAAAATCGCCAAAGTGAACGTAGTTTATTGTTACATTATGCTAAAAATATTCCTTCAATTAGGCAGCACAAGTTTAAACAGTCGTTTGAAAAGCACGCTGCACAACTAGCAGCTTAATTTTAATTAAATTGAAAATAAAAGTTTAGTCCATTGCTTTTTTTAAACAGCTTTGAAATCAAAATTATATGTTTCCTTAAAATCCGTCAAGAGGTTAACAAAATTATGCTTACAGTTTTTATTACAATATTATAAAAATTCAAGTAATGGCATGGCAATAATGTATTGTGTTGATTAGTAAATACAATTCTGAATATATACAAAAATTTCAACGCCTGTTTGTGTTTATTTTTGTAATTTGTAAAACATTATTCCTTGAGATCAGCGTCGTGGGTTGAGGTTATATAAAACAATGTAAATGTAAGTAATCATAAACACTAGTATTGTACAAGTAAATTGTCAAAATCGTCTGCATCCCACGCAGTATGACATAGTAAATAAAATTAATAAATTCAACTAGAGAAACTCATGTTCCTATTTCACGCAATAATTAGAGCATGTAATATCAGACAATACATCTTTTTATCAAAATTATTAAATTTCAATATTTGTTTCCAGTGATATGTTATTTTTAGAACTAACTGAAATACAACTAGAGTTTACACTGCACAAATCACATGTAGTTTTTTTAACGTCACGAGCCCCAGTGATAATTGTTATAAAATAATAAATATTGTTTCCAACTAATGTTTCCATATTCAAGAGATCAATAGGTAACATAATGTTGCATGACATAATAGAAAGAAATTGATTGTCAAGACTTACAGAAGCCAGTTGTAGGGGTGGCCTGTTCCTTTTTCTTATCACTATTAAATGATTAACATGACTACGTAATGACACATTGCCAAAGACCAAGACGTTTAAAAAACCAGAAAGCGTCGAATTGAATCAATACTTATAGAAGTAATACAACCTTAAATTTAATGTAAACAGCAGTTTTGGTTTAATTGAGTTTGAGTTTGAGTTTAATTTTATTAACGTGTCAAATTTTTCAATATAAATACTGATTTCCAAAAACGGACACAAGAAATATATGTAGCATTAAGTTAAACTAAAATTAAAAATATTGTTATACAAATCATTAGGCCATATCACACATAGTACAGTTACCAGTAAATCAAACCACTAATGTCAAGATTTATGGTGGGTTATACAGAGAAAATAAACTAGGCACACGATTATTTATATACATCTTACACAGATTAGCCTTAAAAGAACCCAAATGACATAATTCCAATTCATTAGTATCCTCACTTACAGTACACTTAATATTCACAGGTAATTTATTCCATTCACTTACAATCCTATAAATAGGTGAATTCCTGAAAAACTCACTACGAAATTTAAAACTCTCAAGCATAAATTTATCACTAGCCCTAGTCCTCCGGCTAGACTTCTTAAGTGTTAGAAATGTACGTAAGTAAACTACATTAGAAGTATACTTCACAACCTTCAATGCAAATACAAGGGCATTAGACTTTATTCTTTCAGAAATTGAAAGAATATTACACAACTCTAGCAAATCAGCTTCTTCAATACACCTGACTTTGAAATTACTAAAACTAAGTATAACTCTATTCAATTTATTTTGAATGCTTTGATGGGCTGCATTCTGCTGCGAACCCCATATTAAAGGACAATAATCAACAATTGATAAGACATACGCATTAATCATTACAGTAAATGTTCTTAGATCTAAGTACCGCTTAAGATTAGATATAACACCAATAGCTGTGTTTACTCGCTTTTTTACATAGTCAAAATGTTCAGTAAATTGTAAATTAGAGTCAATTATAACACCCAAATATTTAAAAGTATACACACGTTCAATGTCCTGACCATCACAGCACAATTTCACAATATCTTGTTCAGGTACACTTCTATCCTGAACTTTGTGTAACAACATATATTTTGTTTTCTGTACGTTAATTGTTAAACCATTGGCATTAAACCATTGGCTCACAGAATTTGCACACAACTGCATGCTTTCAAGCATCGATGTAAACGTTGGGTGCGAGAAATATAAGACCAAATCATCTGCATACAAAATAAACTGAACACCACCAAGTATAGCCTCATGCAGCTTATCAATGTACATAATGAAAAGCAAAGGTCCAAGTACCGACCCCTGAGGTATTCCTACATTCAGGTCAAATTTATCAGAAATGTAATCACCTAATTTTACTTTGAATTTCCTATTATTTAAGTAGTCAGTCAACAAACCCAAGAGATGCCCATCTATGCCAAAGTCATCACGAAGCTTACATAGTAGTTTCTCATGATCAACAGAATCGAAAGCCTTTTGCAAATCAATAAAGACTGCTATAACTTTTCCACATTTGACATCTAGAAAATAGAACGAATCCTGAACAAACTTGAGTATTGCTGACTGACAGCCTCTATCCTTTCTAAACCCATGCTGTTCCTCACAAAGTTTTATATTGTTCAAAAGTCTTGCATGAATCATGTGCTCAAAAAGCTTGTCAAGTATTGGTAAACAAGAGATTGGTCTATAAGCTAATGCATCACGCTTAGACCCTTTACCTTTATAAAGAGGAGTGACTATAGCACATTTTAAATTATCCGGATAAGAACATAAACATAAGAATTGAGTGAACATAAGTGCAAGCGGTAAGGCTAGTGAATCCATACAATGTTTAAGAGTTGAGTAAGAAATGTCATTACAATTTACATTATTCTTTTTCTTAATTCTAGAGAATGCCGAACGAACATCACTCTCTGTAAAAGGTACATATAGACCACTCTTATCTATATTATTATAAAAATTATCCAAGTTATTATTATTTGAATTAGGAACTACAAAGGACTTAGCAAGCTGGGTCGCCATGACATGTTTTTCAGTTTTTAGCTTATCATTACAATATAGTTCAGAAATAGCATGCTTTGAGTGCGAGTTTCCAATGAGCCTATTATACACACTCCATATATTACTAGAGGTAGGTATATCAGACAATTGAGTTTTGAAATGCTCATGCTTTGCACGAGCTACCTCGATGTTAATCTCATTTCTTAACTGCTTGTATTCTAAGTACATGGAATTATTAACATATTTAATACTCTAAACCTTCTTTAAATCTCTTAAATGCATTTTTCGCTTCAACTTAGCATTTAACCATGGAGATGGTTTTGTACTAATACGCCTAGAAATAATCGGTGCGTGCTCGTTTACAATTTCATTTAGAGCTAATTCAAAGAAATTCAGAATATCATTACAATCATTAAATATTAACATAGTTGATTACATTGATATTAAGTATTGGTACGCTCATTTCCACAGGTCAAGTTTTGTTTTGACAGCATTTATCCTCTTTTATATTTGAATTTACTGAGGAACAAAAAACATATTTTAGTTTAATGCCGACTACGAAATATTAATTACTAATATTTCTAAGTCGACGGTTCGGGTGCCCGTCTGGCAGTTTTATATTTTTTCATATTTTAAAATCATTAAGGATTTACTTATACTTAAACTGAAACGCTTACGTTAGCTAAATAAAGTATTATAAACTACGTAAATGTATTTCTGTTTGCAACGAACATTTTACACAGAATGAAAGACTAAAACGTCGCCCATGACTGTGAGAACAGTGATTAGACGTGGAATTTGAATAGTTATTACTTCTTGGAACTGCAAATATGAGTAAAGTCCACTCTCTACATAGCGTACCTCCTCATAGCGTATACCTCCAAATAGCGTACTTTTCACGCATCCCTGGCTAAATCCCTATGATTTTAATGCAATAATACCTCTATATAGTGTACCTCCACATAGCGTACTAATTTTGCTGGCCCAAAACACTTATCATGTGTAAATTTCGTCGCTTCATAGCGTACTCTCAGAAATTTAAAAAATTTTAGCGCTCATTTAAAAAAGTTACTATTTTTTTTCTTGATCTAACTGATTTTGCAAACTTATTCAATCAAAATTACTAAGCATATTTTTCAATTGATTTGTGTAGAACCAATAATTACTATAAACAGTAGAATTTTTATTGTTTTCATCTATAATACTGATTTTTTTTTAAATCTGTACTTTCTACATAGCGAAGTCTCCTCATAACGTACTAATATTGCTGGTCCGCTGAAGTACGCTATGTAGAGAGTGGACTGTACAGCGGTACAAAGCTGCATGATAACTAAATAGTAAACACAACCAATAGTAAAACACACGTAAATATAAACACATGTTTAAATTAATTTTTTTTGTGTTATTTTATTGTCGATGACTTTAGGGTGCTTTTACTTAACACTGCCACGGAGTCAAAAATTTATTTATACAGGGTTGCCATTTATTTTGGAGGGTTCTAACATGCTTTAAATTTTACGCTTATCATTCGATTTTAATAAGCAATATATTGTAATAGAGATAATTCCTGGGAGATAAGTTTGACACCTCATTAATTGATATCGGTTAAGGGCAAGTTTCAACACGGCATAACTAACAAAACTTACACAGTTGTCAGATTTTTTGGTAAATTTTAAAATTATTTTTAACACCTTTGATTACAAATTAAATCGCAAAACAAGGCAGACTAGAACTATCAAGCTAATCATCCTTTTAAGACTTAAAAATAATACTTCTCAAATGATTTTTATTTTCTTCGATGCACATGTGTGCACAGATAACAACGTTTAGCATAACTTTGAAAAAAAGTTCAAGCGGAATATTGTTTGTTTCTTCTTGAATTTTCAAAAGAAGCTCTTTCAAATTACCTGATGACGAAAACGGAACAGATGACACTGAATTGGACTTAACAAGTAAGAAAATAGAAAATTTTAAATGCAACCTGTTGCATTAGAAACAGCAACACTGACAATAAATGTTGACAAATCGATTCCAGCAAACCACGGAAGGCAAATTAAAGTACGTTTTTGGTCAGATAATGAGTTGCTGGTCGGAACACGGTTGGCCATGGATAAAAGTCTGGTTTTAAAGTCCAAAAACTAGAGGCCTGACATTATAAGACGTTAGATGGCCCTGAGGAGGCTTATTCTGTTGGCCCATCGTCCGAAAAGTGTCCGTGAAAAAGGCAACATTTTCCACTTAAAATCTGCTAATAAGCCACCAGAGTTTTTCAGTCAGGAATAACGGGTGGGTTTAAGTTGGTGGCCGCGGGTGGACTGACAGTAGTTTTATCGCTAAACGGCTCACTGCTGACAGCAGAAGTAGCGTGCCGAAGTTCAGCTCAGAGACAGTTTAGAATGCCTCGCAGCCGCAACACAACAAATAGTGATCGAAATGGTCTGGTCTGGTCCTGGTTTTATGGTCTGGTCTGGTCCGACATCACCGGACCAGACCATATGGTCTGGTCCAACGGCCGGACCAGACCAGACCACTTCTGACCAGTAAATCCCAAAATAAAAATTTTCTGAAAAATTTTGCCTAAAATTTTGCTTCGGATTTTTCAAAAAATAAATATCACTCATTTAAAAGAGTTAATTTTTAATGTTTTATATAAATATTTATATACATAGTTAATTCAACAAAAAAGAGCAGAAAAAAAAATTATGCTGCTGAATTTCCTTAAAATTTTTGCATATGGTCGGACCAGTAAAATCTGGTCTGGTCTGGTCTGGTCCAAAAAAGTCTGGTCTGGTCCGAAACCCCCGGACCAGACCAGACCAGACCAGATTTTACAGGTCCGGACCAGACTATTTCGATTACTAACAACAAAACAGTAACCGACGAAATGCATTCTTTCAGTACAAATTAAGTTAGTTTGTGATTACTGGAGATAAAATCAAACTAAACAACAAACCTATGGGGGTTAACTTCGCTTATACTCCAGTTATTTGTGTGATTACTGTGATTTGTCACTACTTCTTGACTACTAAATCAGAAAAAATAAGTGAATATTTTTTACTTTTATCTTTATTTTATCATTTAGTGCAAATGTCGTGTTCTGTGCACAGCTTGTTCTTTATCTTATGGCATGTAACATTGTAGAAAAGTTCTAAGTCAAATTGTGAAGGTCATTATAGTTGTTGACCACATACTCAAGTGTTAAATACTAAAACATAGAAACAAATAGGCCTTGCACAGAATACAATACTGCAGTTTAAAAATTCGGCATGTCGGACATGGCTATACTATTTTATCCTAAAGTTAAGTGAATTTCACATTTAAATCATCCAAACTACCAAAGCAATTAGTTAATTTCTCAGGTTTATAAAATTAGGAACTTGCTATGTTTTATTCTGTGTCTGGCACTCGTCATGTAAATCGGAATTAATGTCATTCGTTCGCAAACCACTATTTTTGTGCGCCATTTACCACAATCGTCGAAGTTTTTGCTAAACGGATTTTTTAGAATCACACCTGGGTTGTTATTAACACTCAAAAATGTTTATGCAAGAGTTTTAAACTAGTGCTTAATGTGTATGGATGAATTTATGATTTTTTATGATATTTAGGAGGGTTTAAAGGGGATTGGAGAAATGGGTGGCTACGAGTCCGGTAAAAATATGTACTTGAGTGGGTGAATGTCTGAAGTAGGATGGTTATTAGGTGGTTAGCAGTCGAGTATATTGCAGATAATTGTTGGCATAAGAACTAAGCGGTGTATGAAACAATCGCCCCATTGGCGTTTTAAAGTCGTTCCACCGGTGGGCCGCTGGTATTGTAAGATAGTCCGGCCACCAGTGTTCGCGGCGACATTTCCAACTGTCTGCCTCTTCAAATCATGACCAGTGGTCCAACCATTATCCAACTATTATTTGCCTAACGTGGTTTGCTGGGATAGCTGCAGAAAAGAGAAGTCGCAAGGAAAAACTAAAGTACAGTAAAATCCGTTTATAAGGGACGCCGCCGGACCGGCAAAATCGGTCCCTTATAGCCGAATTCCATTTTAACAATTTAAGAGATTTCCCGTCTAAGTGAACACAACCCTTATATTGGTTCCCTTATATCGGGATATTTTTAACATTGAAACATACGCTGTCCAACCAAATATTTTAAAACTTCCCTTTAAGCCTGATTTTCATTACATCCGGATGCCTTCTAACAGGATTTGACTGTGCTGGAAGGACAAAGGGAGCAATGACCTTTGCTTTGATTGGTTCTTTAATTTTCGCCGTCTGCTCAATTGCATACCGCTACTTTTTAAAATCAGAAACTGTTAGAGTTTGACATGATACTCATGCAGATATATCTGAAAAAATAGGAAATTTTATTTAATTTAGTATACTGTGTATTAAGATCGAATGATAAACTAAGAGTTTATGGCATGTTGGAAATAAAAGAAAAGTATTTCATTTAAATATCATAATTCTAAAAGCTTTTAAATAAAACATTTCGAACTTTCCAAAAAACAAGTCAATAGAACTTACTGCTTTTTCCTAAAACACGTAAAAAAACATTTTTTAATCTAACGTTTTAAGTACCTATCTGTTATCCTAATTATTTTATTGTCATATGTATTTTTATTTCTAGTTTACATTAGATACAAGTGATTCTTAACAGACGCATTAAAAGCAGAATAACGATTACGTAACTTTTGCTTCATTCGGCATTTCACAATTGCAAAATGTCCTATATGCGATTGCAGGATACCTAAGTTGTATTTTTTGGATTTTCCATCATAAAATGTATACGCTAATCAAGTCGGAAGAACACTATTTAACTTTCGTATGTGAAGCATATTCCAACTAGTATAACTTTTCGATGACGTCGAAATTATTTCCGTTTGCACTTCTGTTCTTCAAGCATTAACAGTTGAACATGTGAATGACCTAAGCTTTCTAATGCTAATCGGGGCAGAACGGGTTCCGAACAGAACGAAGTCTGTCTCGTACCGTCTTGAACGTTTTAGGAAAAATATGCTCGTCTCTTGCCACGCCGTATATAGTCCCTAGCAAAACACTATCACAAAAAATAAGTATCGTTATTGTCTTCATCTGATTAATTCTCGGTGCTCATTAAATTACCGAGTATTGCATAGCACCATGGTCTGGAGGTGAATATATGTAATAACTATGCATATTTCGAATTTTAAACTATAAACGGATTCTAATTAGCTACCGAGTGTCTTGGACTCCCGGATCATCGTGTTTTAAAAGAGCTATTCAGGTAAAGATGGTATTTAATAAATCCATTCTTACTTTTTTTGCTTTTAAATAAAATTAAAATATTACCTTTAGGCCAAATGCATCTCGATATTTAAACATTTAATTCGGTCATAAACCTAGTAGATATAGTATTTATTGTTGGATGACTTCGATTGGATTTGATATTATGTCATGTATGAATAAATACATGGACGTAACATCTTAATCTACATTACCCATGTATAACTTATCGTTAGACCTTTGTAAAAAACACACTTATTACAAATTTATGTACTCTATATACACGTAGGTACACTTAACTTTCTCACAATATTTTAAAGCGTAAAATGTTCATTACGTTAACGAATCTGATCTATATCTGTCTTCTAATCATCTGTATCACACACATTCTTTTATGCCTTCTGTACACTGAACTAACTAAACACCCTCATACTTTCATCAAGACTCATAATATTTAAATTTGCTGCACCTAAATTGCCCATTACAATTACTAATATGTGACTTGTAGCGCAAGACTTGTCTTTCTAGTTCAACTTTTTCCACTTTACTACAAATAATTTAATACATACTAAATTTGTATTCTTCCCGCAATGCTTATTCGTTCGAAACATTGATACATAACCAATAGCATTTTTAACTTTTGAATAATACACAGCGTTAAACTATTGTTTGCATGAATAAAAAAGAGTCGTAATAAGTTTGACCGTGACTTTCGCAATCTAAAGTCCAGTAGTAACCATTAAGTATCATAGAGTAGTGTATAGCCAGTAGTAAAAACCCAAATAGTTCAAAACAGGACAAGGCAGATGTCCAAATAACTATGCATATGATTTGGTCAGTGTAAGCACTCTTTTATTTCCTTAAGGTTATTAAAAAATAAATATCTTTGGAAACAAGTATTGAAATTTATAAAATTTAGTAAATAATTGAGTTGTAGGATGTTACATGCTATATAACGTGATATGAGAACACGAGTTTTTCCTGTGAATGCATTAATTTAAGATGACTTGAACCAGAGTTTTAACAGCCTTGACTTAGTGTGCAAGTATCGTAAATTGTATGCTACAAGTCCATGATGAAAAAAATATTAGGTATTAAATTTTAAGTGTTTTTTGAATATTTATTAGGGTTGTTCTTAAAATATTCTAAATGTTTATGAACTAATTAGTTAAACCGCCTGTTGTGCGAAATGATTTCAAAAAACTTCTTGTGTTTGTGTTAGCTCATTCAAGAATTATTTTTAGCCTGTAGTTACAAGAACATACAATAATTCTGACTATTACAAAATTGTTAACAAAGTGTAACCAACTTTCGCAGTGCAAATTATTCTAAAGTTGTTGCAGTATTTAAAAACATTGTAATAACGTTCTAAGGTATATAAAAGTTAAAATTGTAATTTCAAAAACTAAAGAAAACATTATTTCATTTCATTAGTATGACATACCTAGTAGATTATTGTTATGCATTATCTTGTTGCAGATTTCGATAAATATACGTAACCACTGATCGAGGTTATAACACATAACGTCACAGAAAGTGGGTGTGAACTACTGTGAAATCAAAATGAATTAAGATTTTTCTTGAATAAATTAATTATTTTAAACGTTTAACGCCATACAGTAATATTTTTGGTTTACACTAGACTACATTTGCGAAGGTTCGACTTGCGTGCTGTTTGTAATGCTTTCGAATAACTACAAAAATCGGCACCAGACATAGGTGGTTAGTTATTAGCTATTGCTTTTATAAAAAATTGTTTCCTTGCCTCGCCGTCAGACCCAAATTTCTAGATTTATTGTGTGACATCATTTCATTATTTTTTCTATACATATTAGGATGAAATAAATTTTAAATTTAAAAGTTGATGCTATGATAAAGGTTTAACTTTGTATAATTTTCGGCCGTAAATTCCAAAAAATGAGAATCATTCTTTGTTATTAAAAATGTTAACAAAATATTTAAATTTCGTTTAATACTCACAAATTAAATTTTTGTTCTCCTATGGAATTATGCAATTCTTTTTACATCAAGATCATTTGCACAATTAAAATATACTTTCATTTGCGTATTCTGTTTATTTAAAAACATTCATTGGGTGGGAGTTTAGATGTTTCATAGTCACGCCCGAATCCCAACAAGCATATTTAAAACATTTTACACAACATATGGCTATTTCCGGACTTTTTTTGTAACTTTTTTATTCTAAAAGTGGCAAAAAATCGCAATGTGTTTTTTAGTTGTAATAAATACCTACGACCTACGTCCTACGTAGACTTATTAGTAATTAGAATATTTTGAACTATTAAAATACAAGCTACGACAGCGACAACATGTTACTCTCAAAAAACACAATTCTAAAATTTAACTAAAACATGTTTAAAGCGCTTTGATTAAATGGTTGAAGTGAAAAGCGAAATATCAAACGCGATCTCTGGATTAAAAAGTTGAAAAATTTAAACCTAAATTGAATCAAATGGAACAATATTTAAATCTCTCAGACATAAATAAACCAATTGCTCATAAATGTAAATTTAGTATGATTGTTTTACTACGTTATTGTTTTAAACTAACAATTAGCTCTGTATAAATTTCAACAATTTTAAAATACAAATAAGCTGAAACTTGTAAAGTACGCTGAATTTAGGTTTATAATACTGATATAGTTTAGAGTAAATGGAAAAGCTTTGGTTGGAGTTTCGTGTACAGTGTACATTATTACTGCCTATGAAAATTAAGTAGCACCATAAAGTGGAGGAGGTAGTGCATATAGTGAGAAATAAAGTTACCTAAAGGATTTCTTGTAAATTTTTCCTACTATAATACTAAATATTTTGCAGCCCGTATATTATACGGGTTGCAAAATATTTTTACATTTGACCTGTTATGTGGGTGAATTCGTATTTTAATATAATTACCTTGTACAGCTGTAGACAACCAGGTATTTAAACCACGAGCGGCAGCATCATTCAGAAATATGAACCAGACGGCGTTGGAACTTATTTGCATGCATTTAAAATTTATTTACTTTAAAACATTCATAATTTAATTAAATAAGCTGTTTTCCTTGCATATCAAAAATTAAGTGTAAAAAGATCCAAAAAGTTCTAACCAAGTCTCACGATCAATGTTAATAAATACACTAAATACATTATTACATAAAACGAACAATGTCAAGTACGCTAATTTTGATTTCTGAAACTGGAATAATGTAACGCAGCTAGAAAATCATTTGTGGGAATTTCCTTAACAGTATACGGTAATAATTACTGCCCATGAAATTAAAGTGCCATCGTTTTTGTAGTAATACAATGCTAAAAGTACGTGATATGGGAACTTTTTTGTGTTTAATACCGACTATGAGTCTGGCTGCAAACTTTTGTCACTGTCGACATGTTTGATGCCGTTCATTTTAAAATTAAAAATGTTCACATTGTGTTTCAAGACAGCAAAATACCTGTAATGTAATACCTGTTCATGTAATTTTATTAAACAAAATCGAACTTAAGAGGGCGTTACATTAAGTTTTCATGTATCTAGGATTTTAGCTTCGAAACAAAAATAAAAGCAATGAATTATTGTCATATGATTTTTATCTAATTATTACTTCATAAATTAATTTAATTAGATGTCAAATTGTGCTCATTAAAAAAATTACTTTTAATAATGTACTTCACTAACTTGGGAAGTATTTTACATGTAACTCTAGGATTTAACCGATTGTTACCGAAACGTCTTCTACTGACCCTAGACACTTCCACTAGTATATAGACTTGAGTGCATTTTGCGCTGTTCGCGCATAAAAGGCGCGCGCATTTTGAAAAAGTGGTTGACTTTCAAAATGGCCAAATCCTTATGGGATTTAACATGTGAAAATGAAAAAATCAAGGTCCCTCCCTGTGTTTTTTATTCATTTTTGACAAAATCTAAAAATAACTTCAAAATACCAAAAAAAGTTGCAAAAAGTTGTAATTGCAAGTTTAAAGCGAAAACATCACAAATAATTGTTTGAAAAGTATGCCTGTAATTCATGCATATCGTCGGTGGAGAGTCATTCTGTCCTAAGTTCATTGCACAGCTAAAATCATTCTGTCGCAAGTCCATGCGATTGGTAGCTGCATTCGAGGTCGCTTTCGCCTTGTCCTTTGCATTGGGTGGGGGTGGTATGTTACTGCATGTATTGTGCTCATAACGTACACTTGGGAGTCGTCCATAAAAGACGTAATAAAAATTCCATTTCCAAAACATTTTCAAAAACACTTTTTGAAAAGTGAAAAACGTCCTATTTCCATGTTTTTGAAAAGTGCAAATTGTTCTATTGACATGTTTCGCAAAAGTGAAAAATGTTATGTTTACATGTTACTTAAAAATGTAAAATGTTCTATTTCCATGTTTATCGAAAGTGCATATTGTTCTATTTACATGCTTTACAAAGGTGCAAAATGTTCTATTTTCCTTTTTTTTTTGAAATTGCAAATTGTTCTATTTACATGTTTTTCAAAGGTGCAAAATTTGTTATTTACATGTTACTTAAAAATGTAAAATGTTCTATTTACATGTTTTTCGAAAGTGCAAATTGTTCTATTTACATGATTTTTAAAAGTGCAAAATGTTGTATTTACCTTTTTTTTCGAAAGTGCAAATGTTTCTATTTACATGTTTTTCAAAGGTGCAAAATGCTCTATATTCACAGGTTACTCAAACATGTAAAATGTTCTATTTACATGTTTTTCAAAAGTGCAAAACGTTCTATTTACATGTTTTTGAAAAGTGCAAAACGTTCTATTTACATGTTTTTGAAAAGTGCAAAACGTTCTATTTTCTATTTACAAGTTACTCAAAAATGTAAAATGTTCTATTTACATGTTTTTGAAAAGCGAAAAATGTTCTGGAAATTAAATAAGGTACGATTTGTATCGTTTCAATTTATTAGTAGATACATATATTATAGCAAATATCCTAACCTTCGTTGTGCATCGCAAATCGCAAATGTCCGTTTAAAAATTGCCCCAGTGAAAAATGCTTAGGTTGCAAAAATTTGGATGGCAAATATCTGTACACACTTCTACAAACCTTATGTGAAGGAAATGCCAAAGCGCAAACAATATCGTTACAAAAATTGGCAGAGAACGAACGTCATTAATTAATAGTGTATACCTTTTAATATATGTAGTATTATAAATTGTAGGCTTACGTTATATTAGTGACCGGCGTTGTATTGAAAAGTTAACATTTCCAACTACATATGCGCAATGTTTTAGCATAGCAAACCCATGCTTTAAATTAGAGACCCGCGTTGTATTAAAGATCTGACGCCTATCATCCGCGTTCTATTACAGACTCGCGTACTAATAGAGACCTGCGTTTTAATAGAGACCCGCGTTTTAATAGGGACCCGCGTTCTAATTCAGTCCCGCCTTTTAATAAAGACCCGTGTGCTAATGTAGACCCGCGTAGTGTTAGAATATATGCGGTATTCTTGTAAATATTTATTTGTATATATTTATAATGAAATCAAGATTTCAATAATAATATTTTAAGTTTTCGCTATTTATAAAACTAAAAAGATTATCAAATAAAATTTTGATTAATAAATAGTCCATTTTGCGCTTTTTAAAAACCTGCAAGTATGACATTCTACACTTTTAAAAATCATGTAAAAAGAACAATTTGCACTTTCGAAAAACATGTAATTAAATAGAACATTTTACATTTTTAAGT
The DNA here is from genome assembly GCA_949802685.1 of Dicyrtomina minuta. Classification (NCBI taxonomy): domain Eukaryota; kingdom Metazoa; phylum Arthropoda; class Collembola; order Symphypleona; family Dicyrtomidae; genus Dicyrtomina; species Dicyrtomina minuta. The sequence goes on along the minus strand of OX461808.1, from coordinate 134,362,109 downwards.
AACATGTAAACATAACATTTTTCACTTTTGCGAAACATGTCAATAGAACAATTTGCACTTTTCAAAAACATGGAAATAGGACGTTTTTCACTTTTCAAAAAGTGTTTTTGAAAATGTTTTGGAAATGGAATTTTTATTACGTCTTTTATGGACGACTCCCAAGTGTACGTTATGAGCACAATACATGCAGTAACATACCACCCCCACCCAATGCAAAGGACAAGGCGAAAGCGACCTCGAATGCAGCTACCAATCGCATGGACTTGCGACAGAATGATTTTAGCTGTGCAATGAACTTAGGACAGAATGACTCTCCACCGACGATATGCATGAATTACAGGCATACTTTTCAAACAATTATTTGTGATGTTTTCGCTTTAAACTTGCAATTACAACTTTTTGCAACTTTTTTTGGTATTTTGAAGTTATTTTTAGATTTTGTCAAAAATGAATAAAAAACACAGGGAGGGACCTTGATTTTTTCATTTTCACATGTTAAATCCCATAAGGATTTGGCCATTTTGAAAGTCAACCACTTTTTCAAAATGCGCGCGCCTTTTATGCGCGAACAGCGCAAAATGCACTCAAGTCTATATACTAGTGGAAGTGTCTAGGGTCAGTAGAAGACGTTTCGGTAACAATCGGTTAAATCCTAGAGTTACATGTAAAATACTTCCCAAGTAAGTGAATATTTTTAGCATGACGTTAGACGTTACAAGAACATAAACATTAATTTTAGCTGTTAAAAATATGCACAATATTTGCCATTAACACTAGTGCAGTGTCTATTGCTGGTTTGTAAACATAATTAAAAGTAATATATTTTACGAAATGTAGTTAAGGACTTATAACAATTATATTCATAAAATTAGTTTCATGTGGTTTATAAAGAATAGAAGTTAAATAAGCTCAAATGAAGGAAATTATTGTAATCTCATTACTGCGGCTGACCTAGAAACTACATGTCTAGATCTTTGGAACGCAAACAAATTTGTCGAAACTAATGAAGTTTGTCTTACGGATAAAAAATTATTTTAGTAGCTATTAAAATTGGCGAGAAAGGTTGTGATATCAAAATGTATTAAAAGTTTCGTGTTTACTAAATTAGCAATTCACAACACTGACGCTGTTCATTATTATTTTGGTTTAAAAGAAGTTGTTTATCTTTAAGCAACGATGATTTGTTTTGCGAGTGAGGCATGCGAATGATGATTTACGTACGTTTTCGGATAGTCGGAAGTAGGAGGATGTAGTCACTGAATTACGTAGCCGTTATCTACAGAATAATTTTTACTCTGCTTTACTATATCTGCAGTTAAAAGTGGAATCTAACTTCTAATGTGAGATAAATCACATCAAACACTTCCTGCTATGGTAGAGGCAGAGGCATTATCTATTATGGCTATTAGGTACTATTTTGTGCCGTAACTGCCGTAAATTATAGAAACTGTGAATATTACTTTCTAATACCTTTCATTTTTAGTTCCCTCCAGGAACAATAAACACAGTAATAACTTGGTTTCGTTTTTCGTTTGGCCATTTTTGTTAAATGCATGCCAGCCAAATTCAAAAACATATCGTCAGTGAAGAACCAAAATGACCAATATCCATTTTCCACTTAAAGCAAACTGAGCCATATCCAAAACGTTCTAAGAACAAAATGACCCAATTCCATTTGGTTCCACGCGTTTGCCTAAAATCCATGCAAAAATTTTTTGTCCAAACCTGCACCTAGTGCATTTTTTATTTGCATAGACTTGGGCGTACGCATGGAAATACATGGACTTGGCACATTTAGTGTTTTGGACGTTTTGGATATGGCTCAGTTTGCTTTTAATGGAAAATGGATATAGGTCATTTTGATTCTTCACTGACGATATTATTTTCAATATTTGAAGCTCTGAACATTCCATTATTATTGTTGGAGTTTCATAAATTTTAAACTGTATGACTATTTAACTATATTATCTACTAATTGAATTTCTAGGGTTTTCAGAATTAGAATTTTTAAGATGTTTTGGTAATATTAATATTACACATTCTATTGACAGAAAAAGAAAAATTATAATAATTTAATGTGGCTAACGATTAATTTTGTGTTCCAATATGTCACGTAGAATTTCCCAATCTCTCCCCTTTTCCGGCCTGATAGCCACAAAACTGGTAGTTCTAGATGGACCGAGACCGCGCTACGCTTCCCGGTCGCGGCTCCTCTACTTGCTGGACCAAAGGCCGACCGCGTCTCGGTATCCGCTTCTTGGGATGTAGGACGTTCTAGTCGGGCCGGGACCGCGCTACACTTCCCGGTCGTGGTTCCGCCTCTTGCTGGACCAAAGCCCGACCGCGTCCCGGTAACCGCGTCTTGGGATGAAGGACCAAGTAGCTCAATCCGACCGCGTTTGCCCGGTCGGCTGTCTTCCTCGCCCGGTCCGCTTCTTCTCGGCCTCTTCGGTCTACGTACCAAGACCGTCCTAGCAGGACAGTCAACTTCCCGGTGCCTCGGAGTATGCTCCGTGATGGAAGATGGGATGCACAAGTGTTATGGTCGGTGTGCCGGTGCCGGCATGAAGCCTCGCCACTGGCACCCGGAATTACTTTAATGACCGCGTTAACTCCGGTGCCCGGTTATGCTATGCACCACAACACTTCTTATGCCGGCTTCTACGGGCCGTAATGTCTCTCAAATCAAAGGTTCTACACCGTTTACTTTACAGGAAATGATAGTTTAATAATTCCCGTTTTATGTCCGTTTCGTATTTTACAAATTACAAATAAATATACAGCCGCAACGGCTACAACTTGACTGTTCAATTACTTACACTTAATATACACTAGTTATTAACAATAAACTTTCACAACTAGAATTAATGGAGGGGTAGATAGATTAATGAAATAATAATAATTAGTTAAATCCAAGATGGCGGCGGGCAACCTTAAAACTTAACCTCAATAAGCTCTGCTCCACCCGACGTTGTATATCGTTCGGTCACTAGTTAGGAAGTAAAGTCAAAACTCTTCGTTTGGACGAGAGGAGCCCAGCTCCAGATGAGAGTGCCACGTCACTATCCAACTCGTTAACCGTCGTTCTCTGCCCTGCCCTTCTTCTCCATTCTCCCATACCATCTATCCTGCTCCTGTCCCTATACCTACATTCCCTCACTGCTATAGACCGCGGAAAATAACTGACCGAGCTGAAGTCTCGCTCTGGTTGTTGCTCTCAGCTCCATTGTCCTATTCCCTCCACTGCTATTAATAAACGGCCCCCTTACATACATTAATATTTTCCATCACAAATACTATCAGATATCCTACAAATGCACTGTGGAAATACAAAACTGGACTTTCTCTTAATTTCTGATTTAGTCAGGCATATTAGTTAGGTTATCCCTCAGAACCACAATTCTATTCATCATTTCAACCATACACCTTTTTCTTGAAAAATCTCTATAAAAAATATTTTATGAGCCTATGTGAATTTTGATAGGATTAACCATATTTATTTTTTCAAGAACTTTTAAAATAATATCCTGCTCCTTAGAACTTAAAATAGGTTCAGATGCTCAAAACTTCTGTCAATGATGCTAATAGTTAGCATTGAAAATTTACAAAACGACAAGGTATGGCATGATAATAATGCATTGTTTCGATTCGTAACTAGAATTCCGAATACATTGAAAAATATTTCAACGCCGGCTTGAGTTTTCTGTTTAATTATGCTTGACTACAAACATTGGCAGGATGCACCCTTCCGCTACTATAAAAGCTAGGACTAATATGAAAATCTGTAGAGAATTGTGAATTGTCAAAATTGTTTGCATTGCAACCAACTCCTTTTTGCTTAGGTAATAGGAAATAACTATGATAAATTCAAGAAACTACATACTAATTTCACCTAATATATCCCGACACATCACCACAAAACTAATTGTACAATAATTTATTCAGCAATAATGAATACTGTAATCAAAACTCTATCTAATGCTTTTACATTGGTCCTACACTATTTAATTATTGGAAATTAAAAGCAGCATTTATTTTAAAAGTTAGGCTTTCATATTTTTTTGCAATTGTGCTAAGTTCTATGACACCAAAATTGTGCAATTCAATTAAAATAAACGCTTAAATGTTGCAATATTAAAATACATGTAAACTGATTATTGAAACAAACAAAATGTCATACGGCAAAATAATTTATAGAAATAATGCTACAAAAAAATATAAAACATCAGCTTAGTAACCTTCTATCTAAATAAATAATAGTGCTATCGCCATAATACGAGGTTATGAGACTTGCAATGTGAATATTATATCAATTCCGAATATAATTTTATAAATATGTGCTATACAATTCTGGTTATCATGTTATTGAATAAAGCCTCTTTCACGGATTCACTAGTTTTAGGTTTGCAATATGTTGACCACACTACGTCATACATGCCTAAGTAATTCAGTTGTACACAGTTTACAGTTAAATTTTGACTTTAGTGTGCACTAATTTATTTAAATTACTGTACAGTATAATTCAGCCCTTAATTTATTAACAGTATAGTATATTTACACATGTCAACCCGGCTTGGTGGTTTGACGATGCTACGGCATGGTCACACCACTGAGTCGGGCCAGCCAGTCACGCTCAGGATTGGAGTTATTGTTGGTGATTTTCCTGGCTGATGGATGGGGGGAAGAAACGGGGTGTTGTGGAGAACTAAGGTGAGTTGGTGCTTTCCGTACATTCATCTGTGACAGTTCTACTGTCTGAGACAGAGATGTTGGATGGCTTAATGTAGGTACATACCTACTGCCTCTCACTGTATGCTTCATATAGCTCAATACATTCATTCCCACTCTCTCTACTCTGTGCTACAGGGGTCATCACCCAATAACTTTCGCATTTGAGTTGTGGCTGGTGGGTGTTGAGTACTGGCGGATCCATTTCTCTTCTTGACTTGGCGGCTCAAGATGATTTAGTGGAGTTACCAGTGCTCGATCCCTCTGCAGTTGCAGGAATTCTTGAAATGTTATCTCCTGTCGAGGAGTATAACCCACTCGCTGACATTCGGTCGTAATTAAGTATACACTATCCATGTTTAAAAAAGAAAAGATAAGTATATGCGATACGGACCTTGAGTGACATGTTCATACATGCCCACCAATTTACCACATCGTGGAGCAACTGATCAATAGAGACATAACCGCTAAGGTTCAAATTCTCTCAATAATCATACATACATATTTACACATGTCAATTTAAAATAGTAAAATTGCTCAAATTTCGTAAAGTTCAATATTTCATTCTAGTGATAAGCATTTTTAAAAACTAACCGAAATAAAAAGTTCCTTCAATTATGTCTATAGTTAGAATTAAAAATATACAAAACGCGAAGGTATGGCAGGGTAATAATACATGCATTAATTCGATTTGTAACTAATATTCTGAATAAATTCAGAATTAATTCAACACCAGCTTGTATTGGTTTGTGTATTATGATTTTATTTATTTATAGCAAATCATGCATCCCATATAATAGCTGGTGCAGATTAACAAATCGAAATTCAAATAAGTTTGCACTTTGCGGCCTAGTAGCTCAGCTTAGGAAATAATTACAACAAATTAAACCAGTAATTGTAATTTTCATATACCTACTCATATTATGTACATAACTTATGCATTAAATCGTCAAAAAATAATCTTCATTAAATTAGCTGAAGGTTATATTGTACACGAGTTTAAAATAATTTGGGGATAGTTTTAATAGTCTATGAGGTTTTTTGATAGGCATGATAGATAGCTTAATAAATTAATTTATGTTTTTTTTTAAATTTTTGTTATTATGTACATGTGAAGTTATTTCAACGCCGTTTCGTTGTAATTTGTGGATAATGACACTCACAATGGCCTTCAATTGTTTCTATTTTTGACGTTAGCTGTCTAGTGAGTTAATTTAAGGGGTCATGAATATAATATTATTATTATGCAATTCATGCAGAGCGTAAAAAGTGTGGTAGGAAAGATCGTAACATTAGCATATTACAGTTAAGGTAAGTAATATACTCCAGGCCAGACAACCAGCACAACTCCAGCAATTGTTTCAGCTCCAGGATTCAAGAGGAAGTGGCTCCAGTCAGCAAGTCATGCAGGTCTAAATTTGAATTGTATGCAGGCAAACTAACACATGGCATCCAGTACGTTATTTAATTATTTTGAAAGACATTAGGTAAGTCACCGCTTTGTATTTGTATCGTTTTTATACACTCAATCAGCGTTAAAATTTAATTTAATTGGGAAGCATCTAATTAGAGGAGGTTAGAAAATCAAAAGCATAATTTACACGGTTTTTAAAAAACTGTACGCACATTGACATGATACGCCATAAATATAGTCTGAATCTGAAACATAATGCCTTATTATTGAACTAAACCGTTTATTACATAAGATCAAATGTAATTAATGTGAATCTCCAATTGAGAACACATGAAACTTAATTTATTGATTCAATTATTGCTAATTTCTAACTAAATTTTATGAATTTTTATTTCGTCTTAAATGTTTGTACAAGCCTGCAATACAGACAGAGAAAGTGTTAATATAAAATACTTTACAAATTTTTAATAGCCAGGCCAGAATTAAAGCATATGTTTGTGTAACGTCTAATGTCAGGCTTGAAATATTGCTTTGGTTCAGTGAAGCAAACATAGTAATTTTTTTAAGAGCATGACAGGTAGCTTAGTAATTTAATTTCTGAATTTTTTATAATATTTTTAGATTCTAAATACATATAATGGTTATTTCAACGCCGTCTTGTCTTAATTTGTGGATAATCTAAACACAATCGTTAAAGGTCTGTCGGTCCATGTGAAATTAAGCTGAGTGCGTTCTTTGAAAATCAACGACAGGGCGCGTTTCTACTGTAAACATAATTTACAACTAACTCATCGCTCGTATAACATAGGGAAAAAATATAATGCATTCTATAGAAAACTGTAATTCTCACACCATGTACGGTATGCAATTATTTGTCAAAGAAACGATGGTACTTTAATTTCGTTCACAGTAATACTGTACACTGTTCACGGAACTCAAAACCAAAGCTTTTCAATTTCAGTTTTAGAAATTTAAAATGAGCGTTCTTGACCTCTATTTATCTGTAAAAATTGTGGAAATTGATACTGAACTAACTGCGTATAAAAAATTAATTTTATAAAGTAGTCATTTTAAATTAACATAATCATTCAGCTTATTTAAGTTCGGGTGATTTAAATAGTAAATAGCAAGCTGTTGCTTATGCTTCCTTCCTTATACATGCCTAGGTAATTTAGTTGTACACAGTTTACAGTTAAATTTTGATTTCAGTATACACTAATCTAGATGGCAGACGGCAAAAGACTGAGCATTGCTCTCTGAAAGAGACAATGTCAAAGTCATATATGCAGAGGAAGCGAGGCGAGAAAGGGAATGATTGAATGAACGAGAAGAGTTTAGTTATGTTTTGCTATTACTATTGCAGGAGTTGTATGAATTCGCACTACTTTCACTGGGTGAGAGTAAACACATAGCATTAACTTGGAATAGCAATGTTCAAGTTAGAGTTAGAGTATAGAAAAGTTTATTTAGATGCGAGTGCGAGGCCGAGGGTGAGTAAGCAGTGTATGCAGAGTGTAAAAGTGACGTAAGAAAGAGTGTATCTTCAACATATTACTGTTTACGTAGGTAAGGCACTTCAGCACAGACATTCACCACAACTTTAGCAACAGTTCCAGTTACATGCTTCCACATATGCCGTAGTCCAAAAGAGGTTTAGTCCCTTGGACCAAAGGACTAGTCCACAAGCTTCTGGTCTTCTGGCCTAGGCCAGAAGGTCAGTCCACAACGGCCGTTTCTCTCTCTCGCCTGTTCTTTCACTGGGCTAGTCCAAGGGAAGAACCGTAAGCAAAATAGTATAATTATGCATGCACAGCTGATGCAGCCTAAAAATACAACTTCAAAATAACAAAAAAAGTTTCAATGCACATAAGTTTATCTCTCTTTTTCATAGTAAAGGAATAGTAAAATAATTCATGCATATTTAATTACACGTCAAAATTAGATAGTGCAAATATAGTCGTAGCGTCGTTGAAATTCACAACTTCGAGTATTGCATCCATCACACTGAATGCTATTGCTTTAGTCCCAACATATAGTTGAGGAGTTTGTTAGCAAAACGCGTTAGGTACATTTTTTTTACTGAAATTAAGAATATTGGTTACACGTTTTTGAAAATTTCAAAATGTTCCATTAACGTGTTTTTAAAAAGTGCATAATGTTCTATTTACATGTTGTTGAAATTTGCAATTCATACTTCAATTTTACAATCAGAAATCAGCATACAATTGAATGTAATTGAAAAGGTTAATTTTTTGCATTGCTTCTTATGATGTTTTTGGAAAAACACGTTAAGTCCAAGATTTCGAAATTTTGATTCATATTTTAAAAATTACGACGCAGGGTCAGATTTGGGTATTTTTGGGTACTGATACATCTGGTAGTATGCAGTCACGAAAAAAAAATCGAAAAATAATCACGTTTTCACATGGTTATAAAAGTTTGCGGCTCCTGTAAAGTTGGGCAACATAGACTTAAACGCGTTTTGCAAGCATATTCTTCAGTTCAAGATGGAACACCGAGTTTTTAAGAGAGCTGATAAAAATAGGAAATAACTCATTTGTGACATTTCTTACTGGAATAACTGGAAGTAAGGAATGTAGTATAACAAGAAAGCAGTTACGGAACTTGTGTTTAGTTAAAAAAAAAAACAAGGTTCGGTTATTAGTAGGCCCCGCTCCCTTTGGCCCTGGTCATCGGTAACTGGGAGAACAGGCAAATTTAGTGTGGTTTGTACTAATCGCCGTGGCCTGGTTAGTTGGTTTTAGGCAGCAATTTGTTTCCATACAAAAACCGTTATTTTGATTTTATTGAAAATTTTATTTAAACAGTAAAGCAAAATGTTGGATTCACATGTTTTAGAAGACTTTAAAATGTTCGTTTTATCTGATTCTAAAAAGTTTTGAATGCTCTATTTCCATGTTTTGAAAAAAGTTGAAAAAGTTTTATTTGTATGTTTTTGAAAAGTCAAAATGTTTTGCTTACGTATTTTTGAAAAGTTTAAAATGTATTTACATGTTTTGAGAAAAGTGTCAAATGGTTTATTTCCATGTTTTGGAATTGCACAAAAACTTTCATTTGCCTGTTTTTGAAAAGTCAAAATGTTATATTTACATGCTTTGTGACAATTCAGGCAGCTGGGAATGCCTGCGCTAGTCGCATTATCCGGCCCTGCCTACACTTACAGTTAGTACAAAGTACTGGAGAGTAGCATCATTTGTGAGTGCACTTTAAGTGCAATAAAACAAATGATTCAATTTTTTGAGGGCCAAGTGTAGTGGGGCCTAATAATTCTCGGGGCCGAGTACGTGGGTTCACCTAAAATGTGATCTGAACTGAACTGAACCCAACTGGACTGAAATACTCAAAAAGCCCCTAAATCGACAAAACAGTTCGGTGTTTCTACTCCCTATACTTATATTCAGATCAGTTCAGTTCAGTGCAGATCTGTCAGCTAGTTAGCAATATGCATGCATTTTCTGCAATTCAGTTCAGTCCAGTTCAGTGCAGATCAGTCAGCTTTTGTACATGACGCATGCATTCCCTACAATTCAGTTCAGTTCAGTTCGGTCTAGATCAGTCAGCTTGTATACGTTATTCATGCATTCCTTATGAAGTATAAGTACCTACATCAGTTCAGTTCAGTTCAGAAATTGATTACTATGCACTCATCGTTTCTTTCCCAGAACTGATAAAATATGTGCTCTATCTGGCAGTGAAATTTTCATGTCAGTTTATTTATTTTGATTTCAACAGTAATCAACAGTTCAGCCTATTTCTAGTAAAATTGGTAGTTTTTTGTCGCAATGTACACAAAGGTTGATAAAAATAACAATGACGTCATGCATGTATGCTATGCTTTCTCTGTGGTATATGAAGTGTTATTTCTACCACGCGTTGTATTAATTATTTAAATAAAATTGAACCGTGATAACGTCGAAACATTGACATAGGGATTGTGAATTTTGATTGTTATAGTTAATAAATGCTCAAGGATTGATTACAACAACTAAATTAGAAATCATAAAACTATAGGAGTTAGACCTTAGCACTTAAAGCAAAGCTACCTACTAACACCATATTTGTGACCTGCGTCTAACTAGCCATTACAATTAAAGAACATGTGGCTTTGGTAAAACTTTTTGCATGCCTAAGTTCTTGGTATAATTACATATGAAATTAATTTTATGGCAATGTATTTCGTAGTATATACTTAAATATTATTTCCTAGTTAAACTATTGTCTAATCTTTCATGAATTAGGATAACAATATTATATAATATTTAAATTATTAATAGGTACATGAAAGATGTATTCATAATAAAAACGGCACGCGACGACATTTACAGTTAAAATGAATATTTGAATTAAAATATTTGTAACTGAATTAGCAAATTATTGTTTTAGACGCAGACAAAATAATGTGCCACACAAAACGTCGAAGCGTCAAATCATCAATCGACTCGGGATGAATAACAAATTCATTTACAATTTGTAGCGCATTGTAACACAAGAATACACCGCAAGACGACAGTGTGTCTTGAGCAAACACTGTGGGAAATTGAGTTGGCTCCCAGTTGGGCCGAAAAGATTTCAGTTTCATAATAAAAATCTTAATCTTAGCAATCCCAGTATTTCCGTGCCCTGTTCTTGCAGCTTCAGAAGGCAGCGAGTCATAAACTGTAATAAGAGATAATATGAAATTTAGCAAAATAAAGGTTTGGCATCATTTAAAGATATGAAAAACATATTCTCATTTGAAACCATCAGGGGAAGGTGTTAATAACTAGTTACGGGGCTAGCGTATAAATATTTCAACATTTTTTAGTAGCAGTTTTTGTATCCGTTCACTATTGCAATATTCGTAATATCTTAAAATTTTGGGGAAAAATACAATATTTTACAAAACTGTCAATATTTCTTGCCAATATCTTTATCAAATGGCATGCCGTAAAGCTCCAAATATAATCCGCGACTCAAATAGAGGCTAGTATCGGAAGTCGAAAGAGACAGGGGGTGATAGCTACAAGTCACAATTAAAGCCAGGTCTCTAATAAAATCGGAATATCGAATACAAGCCGGTTCGCCGCCATAAGGCCTAATGCCTTTTGATTCAGCCAATTATTTTGTGTTTCAATGAAAGTTGGGTCCCAGCTACTAGCTGGGTTTTTAATATACGCCGATGGAAGAAGACTTACATGGGAATGACGCGGCATACCTGACCCAGATTTTAAAGAGTCACATTCCAAAAAATTTAACTGCTTTTAAATAGCACAGATCGAAAGTAACTCGAGTGCGTTTTGCGTTGTTTGGTCACAGTGACTAACTTAAGTTAAAAGTTTTAACTTAAAACACATTCAAGTTTTGAAATTTTGCAGCTCCATAACTTCTAAAGTTCTCACCTAAATTTGATAAAATTTGAGTTTTGGTAATCCTCAGACTATTGTCTAAATGTCTAAAAAGTAAATTTACAATTTTGAAACATTTAAAAAAATATTTTTTTAATATTTAAAACAACAATCATTTTTAAAGCTTGGTTTTTAAACTAGTTCTATGAAAAACTAAACTAGTTTGAGTTTTTCATAACTAGGACGTTTCTCTTTTAAATAATAATAGTAAAACTTACAGAAAATAAAATTTTAACAAAATTGGATGAGAATTGTAGAAGTTATAGGGCAGCAAAATTTTAATATTTAAATTTTTTAAAACTTTAGCGAGTTACTGTGACCAAGCAACGCAAAACGCACTCGAGTTACCTAAGATGTGTGCTATCAAAAAGTAGCCTAATTTTTTGAAAGGGTCTCTTTGAAATCTGGGTCGATCACGTAACTTTATTCCCTTTATTGTTAGTCTTAAATAGAAGCCGCGGACTTTAACTTAGAGCTTTGCGGTATATGTATTCTAGATTTTGCAAATTTATATTTGATTTCATGGTCACAGCTACGTAAAATTTCATTTTTAGCAATATGACCTTGGAGTAATGAAAGATATTCTGTGAAACTACCCTTTCCGACCACTCTGGCTTCTATTATTTGTTAGTCTTACCAACTAGTTTTGTAACTATCACGTTCCTGAAATACTTTTAACAGATATCAAAATACGCCATTAAATGCATAAATACTAGTGTCAGTGTTACAAGAGTACATAACGAGTGTTTAAAACAGCATCTACACAAAGTAAGAATATTAATTTAATTTATCTGGAAATATTACCATTGACACGAGCTTTAGTTTCATTGCAAGAAACGTGAAACAATGTCCAGTGATTTCCATTGACGTTCACAGGCATTAGTATTGAGCGAGACTGAACCAAGTCATTTCGTCTACGTAGTCCATCTAATGTTATATTACCGTTAGTTGCCCCATTGAAAATTGCAGTTGACTGCACACATGAAAAACATTTTGTCGCCGACTGCTTAGTGATAACTCCAAAAAACAAATCGATAATATTATCATTAATATACGCATAACGATATTTTTGAACGTTGGTTGTCAAAAATGTTTTCTCTGTGTCCGTAAGATTAATTTGCAAGGTTTTTTTATCCTTTAGCAAAAGGATTATGTTTTCAAATTGCGTTACAACATTATCATAATTATTTGCATTTGCTTCCGGTATGTCATGAAACACGTCAGTTGTGGGCCAGAATACACAATTAGGTTTTCCTGGAAATTAAAAAAAATATTACAGTTTTTCATAAACATAACTTATGACTAATCTAATCGAATGATATACCATTTCATAACAACCTTGAGTAAACTTTATTTAATTTTGACAGGAAGCAAAATGTTCAATAATATAATAATTGTTTATTAAGTGTTTTTGTTATTTATTTGTTAGTTTTGCTGCTGACTAGTACCGGCAGATTGCAATTAAAAAAACACCTTATCTAAAACATTCAAGTATTTGAGTGTTAGAAAAACATTCTCACCTCGTTAATATGCGAATATTTTAATACATTCTCAACTTGGAAACTAATACTAAATTCCTACGTCCAAGGTTAGGCCTTTATAGAACTCACGCAATCATTCAGATTGAATGTCTTACAATTATAACGATAGACAAAACTAATAGCTACCTGGGGTGTTAGGAAGCTTGAAATAATATTGTTGGAATGCCGGAGTTGGATTTTGGGTCCCAACTTTTTCTTGGCAATCAACATTAAACCCACTACTTGTCTTAAAGGCAACACAAGATGTGCTCTGCTCTGCAAACGTAGGAACCGGTTTTTCATTTTTCAACGCATTGGATGGGAGCAGTGATTCGTTTTTGTCAGAAGATTCAAATTCAGAGTCTTTGACGACAGTATTTGTTTGCAGAGACGCGACAGTGTGAATAACGTCAATGCGATCTTCCCTCTTTTTACGTTACTTCTCAGCAATTTCTAAAATTAAAATACAAAATACATGTATATTTAGGTTTTTTTAAAATTTGAAGCTTGAAGTGATAAAACCATTGTTTGCTACTACATTTTGCACTAGGTCACGGTATCAATTTGGTTTGGTTCTAAAAAATGATGTACTCAGGCATTTTTTACCCAAGCATTTTCTATCTGAGCACTTTTTACTTTGAAATTTCTTACTCGTAACTTTTGTAACCACGCCTAACCCTAGGACATGTCCTGTCCGTATACAAAGTAACGATACGTCGCTCAGAGAGATAATAAACGGTTATTAACTGCAATAACAATGCAAAATAGTAACTAAAATAAAGCAAATTACCTGCAGTAATAGTTTTAAAAAATAAGGTTAATAGAAAGGCCTTCAAGAACCTGGTTTAAGAATATATTTTTAAAATTTTTTTCAAAATCAAGTAACGACTTTCTAGACAACGTTTTAGAGTTCACAAAAATTAAAATTTGATAAAAATTAAGTAAATATTGTAATATTTACAGGGTTTAAAAAACCTAAAAATTTGAATTTTTTAAACTTTACAGGGCAACTGGTAGCAAATATCTACTTTACGATGAAAATGATTAAGCGCACGTATAAAAGTTGGGCTAGACGCGCCTTATACGCATAAATTTTGGTATAAAGTCTGCGCCCATGTGTTGACCCTTTCTTGTAAATTGGATATATATTAGGGTAGGATGAGACAGAGTAAGAAGTAATCGTTACAGGTTTGTTGCCTAAGAGATTTTTGGAGATTTCACTCTTCTCTCATGCAAACTAATTATATTAAAATATGTTACAAAAAATTCCTGAAATTCTGCTGAAACCTATTTAGATGTCTTACAAACAATGATAATGAATTTTTTAATCACAGTAATCTGCTAAACGAATAAAATTAAAATCCAATGCATTTTTAGATGCTGAGTGAAATGAATGGCTAAGTCGTTCTGTGTGTCTGTCTTTCAATCCGTCTGGTCCCTATGCTTCACAGGTCACATTCTTTATTTGATGTTATTCAAACAACTTTTTAATTACCACAAAAACAAAGAACAGAAGCCTTATTTTTTTAGAGCTTATCGGGCTAACCAGTGTTTTACTTTGGCCTCATGTAAAAACGAAATGGAAAGATACAAATCAAAATATTGTCACATTGAAACTTGAAAACTAACCTAACCAACCTTAGTTGTTTTTAAAACTGCAAAAAATCTGTTTTTTTTAAACTCTCCTTTAAAATTGTAACATAGGCAGGAGCCAAATTGTAAGAGATTTTGCCTATTCTCATTTTAAAGATCTTTAATAACGATATTTCATTTTATAAAATCAGTTAAGAGTTTCAAAGGCTTACGAATTTGTGTACATATATAGTAGGTAATACAAATACGTAAAAATTCAAGTAACGGCATGGCATGGTTTTAATTTGTAACTAAAATTCTCAGTATTTAAATCCTTATTTATATGCCGTTTATTTTTTGTTTATGCGTTTTGAGGAAAAGCATGCTAAAGGTCGCTGGCAATCTAGGTCTTTTAATAAGGCAATTTAAATATCAAAAATCAACGACATTGTGAAAGTCAATTGACAAAATGGTTTGCAGCTTACGCATTATTACATAAGAAATAAAATTATTAAGTTCAACAGGAGAAACTCATGTTTTCATGTCACGTAATATAGCATGTAGCATACAATACATCTATTTATCAATCGTTTATTATGCTTCCCTGTGACTAGTATAACTCTCGACATACTTTATTGTTTATAAAATCAATTTAAATGGAAGAAAAGAGTATGCAGCAACGGTTGATACGTTTTGCTTTATTTCGGAAAATAAATTTAACTATTTTATGCGTTTATCAGTATTGCTACTAATCAGTCAATAAACATAATAAGTTTAACAGGAAACTGTAATTATCATGTTACATTATTTATGTTAATTTAAGTATCAATAGATCATGCATTCTTAAGCGTAACATTTCTTAGTGCAAGTAATCGATTTGAGTAAGTTTGTTTTATACAAGAGCAGTTTTTTTGGCTTAGGAAATTAGGGAATTGTAAGAACGAGTAAATATTTAAAAAGAGTGTTGTAATTTACTGTATAAATAAATAATTTTGCCATCATCATGATACGAGGTTTTGAGAAGTTCAACGCGATATTGTATTTGTAACAAAATATTAGGCAACATTTTGAAACATGTGATAAAGTGTGTATTAGTAATTCCCATATTTCAGTGTTATTAAAATAATAATCTTTTGTAGTTTACCACTTGAAAATGGAAAGTGGCTTGATTTTTAATTCGTTTTTATTATCAACACATATAATCAGTGTTAAAATATAAATATTTCATTGGTGAGGCATCCTATGTGTATAGGGAAGTTAAAAAATCAAGTACATAGTTACAAATAGGGTATTGTATATATGCTTTTTTGGTCAATCTACAAACAATACTGTTGTATGTGGTACGCAAGTAATTGAAAACAGTCTGACATTTAATAAATAATTAAAAAACCATTTCCTTTTTTAAAAGATCAATTGCATTTATTTAAGGTGAATCTCTAATTTAGAATATAAAAAACTCATTTTATTGATTTGTTTACTATCAGCCTCTAACCACATTTTATAAATCGTATTCGTCCTAATATTTTTACAATCCTACAATGCAGACTGCGTCAGTGATAATGATAAGTATTTTGCAAGTTTTTAACAGCCAGAATTAAAGTGTATGTTGTTGTAACTCGTAATATCTAGATATACCTAAATTTGCATTTTGTGACGCAGAACAATTTGAAGTAACTTTTTGATAATTACAAAAGACAGCTCAATAAATTCATTTATAAACTATTACGTTAAAATGGTATGGCAATAATGCATTGTTTGGCTTCGTAACCAAAACTATAATTATGTAATTAGGTAGGTACATACAAAGTAATTCCAAAGCCGTCTAGTGTTTTTATGTACATTAGTAAATCGTGTTGCGCTCAGTTAACATGAACCTGGAAACTTACCTTACTTGAAACTACAGAATAAACCGAAAGTACCCCGAACGTATACTACTTATATGAGAGACCTCTGCTAATATAGTCGGTGTTTGGCCGCACTCGCGCGCGCGATTTCAAAAATATCTATTTTTTCGAATTTTAAAGCGTTCTGGCTCCCACAATTATTGTCTAATTTCCATAGTATTCAAAATACAGCATCTTTGTTTGTTCGCATAAAAAGTTATCTCAGGATTTTCAAAAATTTTAATTTAAAAAAAAATGTGTTTAAATATTGGGGCCTGAAAAAAAAACTTATTAAAACGTTTCCTTTTCTTATATTTATTATTTACCTGTAAATGGTCATAGTGTTAAGCCTTGCCACCTATTATGATTAAAATTACAAATATTTTAACATTCAAAAAAATAAATGCGGACTTAAATGCGAGGCGCAGGCGCAATAAAAACGCTGTAACTTTAAAAATTAACTACACACGTCCGACTCCAGGATCTACTCAAGTTTTGTTCTAAAGTTCAAAATCATTCCGTTTGAAAATATAATGCGCCACTACTCGATGAAAATTAAAAACAGCGTTTGAGTTGTGCTAAATGAATTCAATGCGAAAAAACTTTTTGGTAAACAACATCATTTTCATTCATTGTTAGTTTAATTTAAAATTACGTGAAATAAATTGTGTATTGGTAGTCCTACAATTTATGTCACAGGTTACTTAAAAATTTTCAAATTTTAAAGATTTCTGAATAAATTGGTAACAATAGTGCAAACACTGCAAACATAAAATAGGAATTGAAACAACCTCTGATGTAAATAAACTGTAAGACTTTCTACTGTAGGAAGTAATAAATCAATTGAAATTTCAATGTAAACTTGAGATGCAGCAATGTTGCTGTACAGGACATACCGCATAATTAATAATGCTAAATAGATATATTTGCTATACATTATCTTTTAGCTAGTTTAACAAACCAGATCGATCCAGTAATGCAATGCATTAAAAATAATTTCGACGCCGTCAATTGTTTGTTTCTTTGTGTAATTGCGAGGGTAAGATATAGACTACATTAACTTATGTGATCTGTATAGTTAGTTATATAAATTGGTTTGGGAATTCCGGACATATGAAAGATCGATGGTCAAGCTAATTTGCATTTTACTAATGCGGAATTCCACTATCAATAAATACAATAAATTCAACAGAAAACTTAAACTAAAATTTTCAAAAAATATCCATGTCTCGTATCAACGTGAAAATCAAAGTGCGTTAAATTCTTAATGAACCTATGTAATACTACAACTAAAAATTTCCACCGACCTAAAATTATTTTAATTTTTGCAAATGTAATCATTAAATATTACACGTTAGATTTTATATTGTTTACTGCATTTTCTTTATTTAACCTTCATTTATTGTACACGTGCCTGTATAAGTACACGGGTGAGAGAGGTCAAAATTTGAATCGTACACAGGTGTGTCATTGTACGCGGATTGGATCTGAAAGTCTCGCTTAAAGTCATTTTCTTTAACAACCGACTCAGCTGGCAGCGATAATCATTTGACTTATCGTCTTGAAAAAAGTCAACTGTGTTAATCCTGGGAGTTTTATAGCATTAAGTTACCAATTGGGTTAGATGAAGTAGAAGAAATATCTGAAACATTACTAATTGGCGATTAATATATCTGTTATCTATATCACACATATATATATAATTTCGTTTAGGACAACACTAACCACCTGCGTATAGATATAGACTAATGTGCAGTAATTATTTGTAGTTAAGGGACAGGAACGTCAGATCACAAGGGTCAATGTCGGAATTAGTCGTGTCTGTTTTATCGACGTGTTAAATAGCTTAACCTTAAGTACATTACAAATTTTTTTATGACAAACATGTTTTAATCAGGGTACAGAAAACTGTGGTTGTAAAGTATAACTTGATTATTATAACTGACGGAATAAGAAATAAAGCGGTTTAAGTCCAGTTTTTTACATCCAACGTATATTTGTAGGAAAACCGATGGTACTTGAACACAAAATTAATCGTTAGCCACATTAAAAAAGTCACATTAAATTATTCAGATTTTTCTTATTTCTGCAAATGAAATGTGTAAGATTTCCAAATCATCTAAAATATTCTAATTTTGAAAATACTAGAAATTTAAATCTTAAATAATATAGTTAAAATGTCATACATTTTTAATTTTAAGAAAATAGATAACAGTAATGGAATGTCCAGAACTTTTTCAGATTTTTTTTTTTCAATTTGGCTAGCATGTCCTTACTAAAAATGGCAAATCGAAACCAAGTTACTACCGACTTTAGTCAGGAAATACAAAAAATTAATGATCTTATAAAATTTAATTCACAGTTCTTATAACGTTCGTTAGTTAATAGTTTTTTAGATTATTCGCTCCAATGATACAAAAATAACTGAACTTCGGGAGCTATACAGTCTTGAACACTAAATAATCAATGAGCGGCGTCAATGTCGTTAATTGCTTATTTAGTAAACACGAACCTTTTAATTCCTTTTAATATCACACTCACTTTGACCGATTTGAATAGCTACTAAAAAATTTTCGCATCCATAATTTAAACTTTATTAGTTCTGATACATTTTCTGCATTATAAGGATCTCGGAATACAGTGTTTTGGTCAGCCACACTAATGAAATCACAATATTTTCCTTTATTTGAATTATTAGAGTAAAAATTTAAAACAAGTTTAAGAGTAAACTATTAGAACAAACTTTTTAACAGGAGTAATTAGCATAAAAATTATAGAATGTACTGTTAAATGAAAATTACTTTGCATTAATTGCCTTGATTCCAAACTAAAATCCCAGATACATACATTAAAATTAATTTAAAGCCCTCTTATACATATTTTTGCATAATGCGATTGCATGAATATGTTTTACATTACTGGTAATCTGCTGTCCTAAAACATAGCAAAGAAATTCCTGATTTTAAAACAAACGAAATAGAACAGGTCAACAGTGAAAATTATTTGTAGCCAACACTTACGATGAGTTAGATTAAAGGAAATCAATAACGTGGTACATTTCTTCTGTAAATAATTAGCAGCCAACTATTCGCCAGAATTACATGAAAAAAAATATAATAAATTCTTTGGGCAACTATAATTCTTACATCATGAACTTTATGCATTTTGCTTTACCACATACACGATGTTAATTTAATTCCATAGGCAGTAATACTGTACACCATACACAAAACTCCAGCAAAAGCTTTGCAAAGCTTTGCACTATTTCAGTTTTAGAAATGTAAATCCAGTGTATTTTACATGTTTAGGTTTGTGCATTTAGTAAAATTGTGGAAATTGATACCGAGCTAAAATTTAAAAAAACGTAACCAAAGAAAACCCGGCAATAACCATGTTAGGTAACATTGTTTTTTTTTGTGGGTTGTGTGACTTGGTCGTATGACTGACTATGGTACAATTAGAATACCATACAATTAACACCTTCAAATAAAAAGAGTATGAAAATGACATATGCATTTTATATTTGTGTAAATGACTATTATGAAAAAATACCTAATTCAGCCTTCATGCTAGCGTGAAATTTTAAATATGTTTATCCCCGCCTACCATGAATTGGATTACGCTTGGTATTATGAAAGCAATGTAATAATGTTTCAAAAATAACTTGGAAGGCGAAATCCTGAAATTTAGTGAATTTGTAAATACAAAATATTTTATGTATCTTATGGGTTCCATAACTGACACGCTCACAGATTCGTATCAGTCGTTTCATAGCCTAGTCCAATACTGAACCATTGCTGTCCCATTTATTCTAAGAATAATTTGTTATAAGGAATTTGTACCTTGGACATACCCAATAAGTGGATTGCGTAAGCATTCCGTGGGCAGACCTTGGCCATTCCTATTAAACTAGTTGCTAAAACCTATACTGCGAGATACCTCCTAGGCTAATCCAGGGAGGAATTAAAATATAACAACTGAGTTCACTATGCCAGGAATCTCGGTTGCGATGAATAATCTATCCAGCACAATCGGCTGAAGTTGATGTAAGTTTGCTTCGAGGAGCTCCTTACACAACCGACAGATAATGCAAAGCGGTCGAGAATCCAAACGCATTTGGTTAATCCAGATTAAAAGGAATTCAGTGAAAAAGGTACTTCGAGCCTCCGGACTACAGAGCCCAGAGACTGCTTTTCCCTATCTGCCTCTCCTCTGCAACTGCCATAACCTTGGAGTTCAAGGATAGTATAATAGAAAGAAGTATTCTAATGAGTTCAATAAAGCCCTCACTGCCCTAGCTTCTCTCAATTTCTCTGTTTCCTCGTGCACTGAGACTTGAGTGGATATGCAAATAAGGACCAACGACCTCCGGACTCGGACTCGAAAATCCGATGGCGAGAGTACCCTATCACATCCTCCCCTCCAAGCCTGGACCACCAAACCAGAGAACAGCACACGGACTTGTGTATAGGTTGTAGTATTCGAGGACACAGTCGGAGCGAGAGAACAGAAAATGCGACTGGTGGTCTCGAGCTTAACCGCTGTTCTCTCAAATACAAAATATTACTAAATGACGTTAAATGTTGGACAATTAAAATGTAGTAAAGAAAAATCTTAATTCATCTAGAGTTCACACCCAATTTCTATGATTTTGTGTTATTACCTCGACCACTGGTAGTTATATTTTTCAAGTTCTGCAACAAGATAATTCATAACACTAAGCAACTAGGTCGGTCATACTAATATAATCATGATTTTTTCCTTTTGTCTTTGAACTTACAATTTTAACTTATACCTCATAATGATTTTATTATACATATAGTTCTTAAATATTAAAAAAAACTTTTCAATGCAGCCAGCAGTCGTTTGAAAAAAATACTATGCAAATTTAAAATAGCAAGAACTAACGTATGTTCCTGTGACGTTAGCCTAAAAGTAATACTTTGATTAAGTAACTTAATTACAAGCAGCTTTTTGACAAGCACGCAGCACAACAGGCAGCCTAATTAATTTTTTCATGAAAGTTCAGGTAATTTTAGGAACAAACCCAACAAACATGCATAAAACAAGTGAAATTAAATACTGAATCCTTTTAAGGTTCCTAATTCGCAGCACGCAATACATACACACTAAGCAAAGACGGCCAAACCTGTTGTTAAAGTAATCTTTACCAGTAATTGGAGTAGGTCATGTTTTAGCTGCAGTAAACTATGAAAACTTTACGTTGTTTTTTTTACTAGCTACGTACCAGGTGATTTGTAAAAAGAATTTGCTCGCAAAAACAAAAAAATTAGTTTTCAATTTCCTGCCAAATAATAAATTTAGGATTTAAACACTGAATTCACTTGTTATATACACGAATGAAGCGCAAACTGAATAGTAATTATATCACTGGAATGTAACCATTTAACCATAAATTTAATGTTTGGTTAGGATTAGCAAAAGATGACATCTGTTTTTAAAACTGTTTGAAAACTTTTTTTGTTTAGAAAATCTCTTTAAAAATTGTGTCATGGGCGGAATGCAAATTTAAAAATAATAAGCCTATTGATTTTCAGAGAAATTTAAAGTCACAAATCATTCTTAAATCCAGTCAAGAGGTTTAAAAAATTGTGTATGTAGTTAGCAGTTAGTAATTTACGCCGGATTTTTCCACCGTGGGCCCGAAGTAGATGCTGAACTTTCAGCAAATATTGGATTTAGTAAATGTGTAGGACACTATTGTAATGAAGATCGAGAATAATCTAGAAGATATTCGTGTTTTATATTCAGCGGCAGCTATTCCTAAATTGACCTTTGCAATTTGCTGTTCGAAAAAATTATCAACAGCAATGATTTAGGCGTTTTCATATATGTACCATCCCAGTAAACTAATGATAATTTGAAAGAATTTATTTTAAAAAAATCTAAAAACATTCCTCTACCTTTTTTTGTCGTATTTATGATAAGCTGCAGGAATACCAAGTGTTAAACAAACTTTTACTTTAGTACCGCGCAAATCAGTAACGAAGTTTCTTTTTCCGGGTCCAGAAATATGTATTAACGCTAATGTGTATTTTACCTCTTTTTGTTCGTACTCTTTGAATGCGTTTCGACATAAGACCATTTAATAATTATTTTGACAAAACTGGTTGATTTTATTAAGATTAAAAAGAATATGCCACTTTTCTTTTGCATATTTAGGTCGTTTAAATTTGTATTTTTTCAATGAATTTTGACATACGACCATATAACAAATATTTTTTAAGAACTGGTTGGTTCGATCATCCCCCAAAAACAAATATTACTTTGCACATGCTTATTTAGTTATGTAATAATTTGTGCTCCGTCGATGCTTTTTGACATGTTCCTATTCAACAGTTATTTATAAAAAACTGGTTGGTTTGATCAACGTCCCAAAAAACATAGCATTTCGCCCTTTAATTTGCTCATGCATATCATGCATTAAATTGTACCCTTTTGATGCGCTTTTACATGTTCCCATTCAACATTTACTTATCAAAAACTGGTTAGTTCGATCAACCCCCAAAACATTTTTGAACATTGCACTTCCATTTGTGGTCGTTTTCATTTTCAAGTGGTTGACAGTTTTACCCTTTCAATGCATTCTGGCATGGGACCATTCAACAATTATTTTTTGAAAACTAGTTAGTTCGATCAACCTCCAAAAACATATGGCACTTTGCCTTTTATTTGTGGTCATTTATAAAGTTGTAACTATTTAATGCGTTTTGACATGCTTGAATTGAACAGTTAGTTATGGAGAACTGGTTAGTTTGATCAACCTCAAAAACATTTTTAAACATTGCACTTGCATTTGTGGTCGTTTGCATTTTTAAGTGGTTAAAATGTATACCCTTTCAATGCATTTTAGCATGGGACCATTCAACAATTATATTTTGAAAACTAGTTAGTTCGATCAACCCCCAAAAACATATGGCACTTTGCCTTTTACTTGTAGTCATTCATTAAATTGTAACTATTTAATGCGTTTTGACATGCTTGAATTGAACAGTTAGTTATGAAGAACTGGTTAGTTCAATCAACCCAAAAAACAATATTGCACTGTGCACTTGCATTTGTGGCCGTTTAAAAGTCATTTTCAAAAAATCGGTTGAAAACTGTGACCTGTGGAGTATAACCTCAGTTTGACTCTCGGACCTACGTACACGGGCATAACTATGTAAATATTTGTTGTGACGTAATTTATGGACCACCCCGATTACTCCACCCCCCCCCCCCCCTCTTCCACTCGGTATTGATACTATAAGATGTACTTGTTTTTGTGCTTTACTGAAGCGCGAGTTGAAAGAATCGAAGTTTCATTAGCCAAAAAATTGTCTGTAAATACGTATGTACGCTCATGGTAGTTTTACTGGTTTTAAGATGCTGAGCTTAAGCATATATAGGAATGTCTATGTCTGTCTGTCTGTCTGTCTGTCCGTCTGTTCTTTATGCGCTACAGGTCACAGTTTTCAAGCGATATTCGTCAAATATTTTTCAAATGGCCACAAATGCGAAGGAAAAGTGCCCTATTGTTTTTGAGAGAGATCGAACTAACCAGTTTTTCACAATTAACAGTTGACTGGACCAACTTTTTTAGCAATCTAAAAGCATTGGAGAAAAACGGGTGATTTGACTTTGCACCAGTCAAATGCACCAGCTAAATGGACCAGACATGCACCAGTCGAAATTTCAATTTGCCGCTTTGCATCAGCCAAATGCACCAGCTAAATGGTTTCGTTACAGGCGCCAGTCAATGCACCAGCAACATGCACCACTCATCGGCACAAGCTACCCGCAGAAGTTTTCAGCAAAAGTTACCCGCACCAACAAAGTATCCCTAAGGAAGGGAGGTATACTTGGGGTCATCCACAAAGACGTCTTAACAATCTCCGCTATTTTTGCTAAAACTATTTAAAAACTTAAAATAATTGCACCCCCGCCCTTGAAGTATCCCCTTAGGGGGGCGGGGGGGAGGGGGTGATTTTTGTATCATTTACAAATGACGTCCCAAAAATCTTAACTTTCTTCCTAAAATCAATAAAAAACTTTAAAAACTTGCACCCTCTACCCACAAAGTATTCCTTAAGGGGAGGGAGTGTACTTGGGGTCACCCACAAATGACGTCACAAAAATCGTAATTTTCTTGCTAAAACTATTAAAAAACTTTAAATGCTTGCACTTCCTACCCAAAAAGTATCCTCTAAGGAAAGGGGTATACTTGGGGTCACTCATAAATGACG
The DNA here is from genome assembly GCA_949802685.1 of Dicyrtomina minuta. Lineage (NCBI taxonomy): Eukaryota > Metazoa > Arthropoda > Collembola > Symphypleona > Dicyrtomidae > Dicyrtomina > Dicyrtomina minuta. The sequence continues at coordinate 134,337,341 of OX461808.1, read as the reverse complement.
TCCCAAAAATCTTAATTTGCTTGCTAAAACCAGTTAAAAACTGTAAAGACTTGCACCCCCCCACCCACTTAGTATTCCCTCAGGGCAGGGGGGTGTACTTGGGGTTACCCACAAATGACGTCCCAAAAATTTGAACTATTTTTGCTAAAACCATTAAAATACTTTAAATACTTGCACCCCCAACCCCACGAATTATCTCTTAAAAGAGAGGAGGTGTTAAAAATTAAAACAAGTCAGAATCCTAAAAATATAAATATTTCTTATGCCTAATGCTTTACTTACTGCAAATTAATGCTCCCCTACTCAACAAATCATCCTTTTTAGATGCTGAGCTTAAGCATCTATTGTAATGGTCATGTCCGTCCGTCCGTCCGTCCGTCCGTCTGTTGGCCGTACACTACAGGTCACAGGTTACAACCGATTTTCATAAAAAAAATAGTATACGACCAGAAATGCGACTGGGCAGGTCTGTATTGTTTTTTAGTTGTAATTAGTCTAACCAGTTATCCACAATAAATTGATTACTGGACCTATGTCAGAAATTTGTAAATTGGAGAGGCTAAAAACGGCTGAACCAAATAGCTGAGGCAACTGAAAGAGGCGGCTGGCAAAGATAAAGCTGCCATTGTTTGCATGTAAAATTTATCCTTGCCAGCCTTCTCTTTCGGTTGTCGCTACTATACATACCTACCACTGAACAAACGTACCCAGGTACGATCGGCCTACGCTTCTCACTCTTAGCATTCCATTCCGTGTGTATAAATACCATACGAAATCGAATGTTAAGGAGCGTTCACAAATGATGCTATCTTAATTTTCTGACCCACCCACCCATTTCCACTGATGTTAAACATAATGCAAACGGGGAATTTTTATATGCACGTTCCCATTTGAATGATATCACCAGTTGTAAAAATGGGGTGTAGATGGTGACGGATCGTCCATAAACGACGTCCTCCACCATTAATATTTTTTCTAGCCTATTTTATCATACATGTATTGAACTAACTTATATTAGTTATAGATATTTTTTAATTCAGATCACACTAATCGTTTTTCCACAATTAGTATTTGCATTGAGCAACTCTGAAATTTTTCCTTATACATTGTGAGGGAACGTCCGTTAATGACGTCTTTCAAAAATATCATAATTGTAGGTGCCCCCTTCCCCCTTCCTTTTAATTATTTAACCATTTGTAGATGCTAAGCACATAATGACGTCCTTCAGTGTTATAGATATCGAGGGATCGTACATAAGGACGTACTTTAAATTTAATAGTTTTTAGAACCTCCAGTACCAATTTTAGATGTTTTTCCATCCTATATTGACTACATGTCACGGACTTACCTATATGAGTTATAGATAGTCAGGAATCGTTCATAATGACATCCTTCTAATACCATAGTTTCTAGTATCCCCAGTCCCAACTTTACACTTGTTTCCATCCTAATTTAACAACATGTCACGGACGTAACTATATGTGTTATCGATATTCAGGGATTGTCCATAATGACGTCATTCAAATATTATAGTTTTTAGGACCCCCACTGTTAACATCAACATATTTTCCAACTTATTTTTAACTTCTTGCCACGTGCATTCGTATATATTTTATTGATTATAGGGGAGGATCCATAAATGACGTCATTTGTTAATCATGCAATTCTCAAAAATATTCCAGCGTTTTTTAACTACATGCCACGTACTACTATATGGCTTATTGATGGTAAGGAAGCCTTCATAAATGACGTCATTTGTGAATGGTGTAATTTATAAAAAACTTTCAGATATATTTAACTACATGCTACGCACATTCGTATGTCTTATTGATTGTAGGGGAGCTTCCATAAATCTTATACCACCTTCAAGCGTAACATAAATTGTCTTGCGCCTTTGTTGAAGCTCAGCATCTACTTCGGGCCCGCCCACGGTCGACAAATCCGGCGCGAAGCGCCGGATTTTTAGGTTTGGGGGGGGGGGGGGAATTCAGGGTCAATCGTAAAATACGTCCTAAAAATTCGAAGCCTCGAAGCCAAGGTTGGAATGGAGCAAGCGACACCTAGAGTCCTGTAAACAGCAATGGGTCAGTAATGGCCTGAGCTTAAAAATGTCTGATACGAATCTGTGAGCGTGACAGATATGGAACCCATAAGATGCATTGAGTCCCGTAAGCGAGTTGGCTTTGTTCCCTGTCGTTCCAAAAGAAAGTCCTGCTACGTTTCGTGTATTGCAAAAGAGCTGGCTGCTTGTTGTGTTGACGACATTAAGGCTGGTAGGGGTGAGACACAAATGGCGTTGCTTACCTTAAGGGTGGGTCACTTGACATTCCACGGTAAGGGCATCCATTTAAGCAATGCCCAAAAAGGTGACAAGCGGGTGGGTAGGCCTATATTTTTGGTAAATTTAGGTGTCGTCATTTGTGTCCGTACCCAAAGCTGGTCAAGCATACGAACTTAATATTTTAGGTTTTCTATTCTGTATTTAAATCACATTAGAAAAAATCTAAGCTTCTCTGCATCGAGTACGGAATGTCGGCAAAAACCAATTGCATTATACCATGATATATTCAACGTGAAATTAGAAACGGGTGGGATTTACGACTTTTTAACTTTATGCTGTTAACATACATACGTTGATCGTAGAAGGAAATGGACCGTTCGTAAATAACGTTATTAAAAATTTCCATTTTAAAAAACCCACCCTAACTTTGTTTACTTTATGCTGTGAACATACGAACGAAGCTTATAGATAGTGGATTACCAACCATTAATGGCGTCATTTAAATTCTTAATCTTAAGGAACATACTTTAATCGAATGGCACGCAGTTCGTAATTTTTAGTGTCCAGTAAATCTTATACATAAGTTATTCATACATTAAATTTCAACTTCCAGGGTTAAACAAGTTAGGAGCTATGCAAGGATGATCTTAAAATGACGTCATCTAATTATTTTGATTATAGGAATCTCTTTTGTCTTTAGTTCAAAAATTAAATTAATGGATATCCCTAACACTGTCTTTTTCTAGCATACATACAGGAATCCTTCATCAATGACGTCATCACAAAATCACCATTTTAAGGATCCTTGTTAGTGCTTAATGCTTAATTTGGTAGATTTAAATCTTCAAAATCTACTTATACCAGTATACACACAGGGATTGTCCATAAATGACGTCGTCTAAATGTCGTTTTTTGAAAAAGCACCCGTTATCAGTTCAAACATTATGTAAAATAGTATTTTTTGAATATAATATTATTATTGTACATATTAGAATCGTCCAACAATGTCGTCACTAAAATATTGCACTTTAGAGGGTATATAGTGTATTTTATGTAAATACTGTGAAAAGATGCATCGATTGACTGAAGTCAATATTCGCTGTAAGCTCAGCATCTACTTCGGGCCTACGGTAGGCAAATCCGGCGCGAAGCGCCGGATTAGTCTTTGTATGCTTTTAAATTCGCTTTGACATGGGTCGATTCAACCATTATTTGTGAAAAACTGGTTCGCCCGATCCACTCCAAAAACAATAGGGCACTTCGCCCTTGCATTTGTGGCCGTTAAAAAAATATTTGACGAACATCGCTTGAAAACTGTGACCTGTAGCGCATAAAGAACAGACAGACAGACAGACAGACAGACAGACAGACAGACAGACAGACGGACGGACATAGCCATTCCTATAGATGCTTTAGCTCAGCATCTAAAAAGCGAAGTAATGGCATGGCAATAATGCATTGCTTTGATTCGTCCCTAAAATTTTGAATACATAAAAACTTATTTCAACGCCGTTTGTTGTATGATTGTGCATTCTGCGGCAACATTACACGTCAGGTTTGTGCATGCCAGGTCATTAAAGAGGGCAATATAAAGAATAAAAAATCAACGACATTGCAAAGGTTAATTGGCAAAATGGGTTGCATCTAACGCAGTATTACAACATGACAAATGAATTAATAAATTCAACGGGAGAAACTCATTTTCTCATGTCACCTAATATGGCATGTAACATCATACAATACATCCCGTTATCAAAGTTTTTGAATTTAAATATTTCTTTCCTATAATATGTATTTTTTAATAAACTAACTAAAATAAATTTAGTGTTTGCACTACTAAAATCACATGTATAGTTTTTTCGGACGTCGCGATCGGAGCAGAACGTCTGCCTTTGTCCCGCGTCTCTAACTCTTTGGAAATAAAAATGCTTGTCCCTTGCCATCCTTTATCCCATCCCTAACGAAACACTAATAAAAAAGGTATGTCTGGTTACCGTCTTTGTCCGATTAATCCTCGGTGCTTAACAAGCTACCGGGTCTTGCATAGCAACAGGGTCATTCGATAAATACTTGCAATAACTATACGTATTTTGAATTCCAAAAAATTACCGCGTTCTAAATAACCCGGTTCCACGTACCTACAGGAGTACATTACAATGAAGAATCCACTGGCAGTATACTAGTTTTAATACTAATTAATTGGTATTACGTGACATCGGATTTCGAGGGTTGCGGTAAAATTCAATAGCATCTTGTTTATTGAAGTTAGCAATAGTTTATCGCCGTTTATAATTCCAACTAAAAAAAACGTAGTTGATGCTTGAGAAGATTTGACATATGTGCTTCTGTGTTACTGTTTTAGTTACAAAATATTACAAATGCAAAATGATCTAAATACAACGTTTGAGAAGTGCAAAAAGCTATAACTACGTGTAACACTCAAAACCACTTAATAAGAACATTTTGCAATTTTCAAATCTATGTATTTATATTAGTGTGCAACTTGCAATTAGAATCATTTAGTTAAACCATTTCGCAATTTTTTTAATTATGTAGTTAGATTAATTTTCAACATAAAACCCTGCAGTTAGAACAGTTTGTTACTAACATCATGTAACTGTTATTCAGTTGATATAGATTTTGTTTTAATTAGGTAGTTAGAACCATTTGCAGTTTTAAAATCCATGCTGTTAGAACGGTTTGCGTTTTAGGATATGATGCAATTAAAACATTTTGCAATTTTTAAAAACATCTAGTTAGAACAGTTTGCCACTCAAAATCATGTAGTTAGAACATTTTGAACATTTAAAAACCATGTAGTTAGAGCAAATTGCACTCTTGAATCACGTAGTTAGAATGTTTTGCAATTTTTAAAATTATGTAGTTCGACTAGTTTGAAACTTAATACAATGTAGTTATAACATTTTGCAACTTAATACAATGTAGTTATAACATTTTGCAACTTAATACAATGTAGTTATAACATTTTGTATTTTTTTAAATCATGTACCTGGTTAGATTAGTTTGCAACTTAATCCTCTTTAGTTAGAACAAATTGCATTTGAAATCATGTCGTTAGAACCGTTTGTGACTAACATCATGTATTTAGTGGATTTTGATTTTGTTAAATCATGTAGTTAGAACCATTTGCAGTTTTAAAATCCATGTAGTTAGAACGTTTTGCGTTTTAGGATTTGATGCAATTAGAGCAATTTGCAATTTTCATATGCATGTAATTATGAATTGGTCAACAAAAACGCTTATTTGAATCAAAATTGGAAGGAAGCGGATTTGTTTTTAAGGTAAAATGGAAGGAAGCGGATTTGGTTCCAGCGAAAAGTGGAAGGAAGCGGATTTGATACTTCGCCCACGGTATGTCAACCTAATATATCATTTAATACGCTAACTAATTTAAGGCGTTATTCTTATTATTAAAACATTATGTTGTGTTTATTAGAAGAGGAAATAGGTCCAAACTAAAATTTAGCCTTGTAAATAGCACTTTTAGCATCTAAATATTGCATTCTATGTACGAGAAATGCAGGTGATCTAAAAATACGCAAAATCTCAAAATGTATGATTTTGCCCAAAAACCGAAAAATTTCCATACCTTTGGTCGTGTTCTTAAAAAATTTGCATGCAAAATTCCATAAGAAAAATTTGGTTTTTATTTTCGACTCGTTTTGAAATCTTTTTTAAATTTTTTTAAAAATGAAAACGGCAGTTGGCTGAAGAAGGACATGTGTTTACCTAGTAAGTCCAATGTGCTGAATCCGACTAACTAAATTTTGTAATAATATTGTGTGATAGGGTCATGTACAATGCGAAGAACATAGGCAAACAATACAGCGTACTAATTAAGAAGTAAACTAGCGTAAATTTCTTTCTGTTTTTATATTAATGTTATTACGATTTTCAGTAGTAAATACAGTAAATATTTAACTTACATCAATTACGTTATTGATTATTGTGTATATTATGTTTCCCATTGACTACAGTCACATATGCAGAGAAAGCGAGGCGAGGAAGGGAATGAATGCATGAATGAATGAATAAGAAAAGTTCATTTACTTTTCGCTGGTATTATTGCAGGAGGCGCATGACATTACATTGGTTTCAGTTGATGAGGGTAGACACAAGGCACTGAACTTGAAATGGCAATGTTTAAGTTAGAATTTGGAATAAATGATTTGGATGCGAGTGCGAGGCCGAGGGTGAGTGAGCAGTTTATGCACAGTTTAAACGTGTAGTAAGAGCTAGCGTAATTTAAACATACTACTGCTAAGGTAGGTACCACAGTCCAGATATACAGCACAATTCCAGCAATAGTTTCAGTTCCAGGCTTTCAGATAAAGACGCTCCAGTCAGCAAGTCAGACCTTTTTTTTAGAAGTTTCAAGCTCCTGAAGCTCCAGTTCCAGGCCAAGGAAAGAACGAAAGAAGCGAGATTAGTTTTGTCTATGAAAATGAATACAACGACGGATGGCTCCGGTCGAAGGCTTTCTACTCCGCACTCACCAAACTTCTAACCTCAATTCTCTCCACACAAAGCAACTACGTCACTACGTGCCCAGGCCGAAGGTTTTGTTGTTGTCTTGTTGGTGTCTGTATTATTAAATTGCATAGTTCATTCACTCACTGCGAATCTCTACATATTCGTTCGCAATGTATTTAATAGGTACTATCTGTATCATTGTAAATATGTAGATACTGCTAACGTTATTTTTGCACGAATTCACATTGGCATTGAAAGTATGAGAGTAAAGTGTGTTTTTTTTTGATATTTTGATTTATCGTCAATAAGAGCATACGTAAAACAAACACCGAAATTTTACACGACACTAAGAGTGATATGTAAACAGTAAAGGTTTCAAAGATAGCACGAAAAAGAGAAGTTAACAACATTATTTCTAGTGCAATAACAAATATGAATCTTGTCTTAGGGTTTGAAACGGACTATTCATTATGTTACAAACTAAATAACAGAGAATTATGCTTAAACTAGTTTATTAACTAGGTCGGTGTACTTTGAACTAGGGCTAGGTTATTAAGTTTGACAATTTCTTTCGTAATACGGCTATTTAATTGTTGAATTATAGTAGGAACAAGGGATTTTTGGTATCTATTTGTTTTACAACAACAGTTTGAAAATGATTGGTTGATCTGGTTGTATTATTATTTTTTGCTTGAGGATTAAGGAGATGTCTGAACCCTTTGGATTTATACAAAGATTTGCCTAATTTGAGGTTAAGCTGATACATTCTTTTGGAGATAGACGGCATTTTAAGATTATTTAACACATTTTTATAACTAGCCGATTTAACTTTAAACTTAATAATTGATAGGCATTTCTTTTTTCAAAGTTTAATATTCATATCTGATTTGTTGAGGTTACGGCCCCAGACAGCTATAGCATACTTAATTAGAGAACGTATATAAGTTGTGTAGACATTTTTGAGTTCAGTTACAGAAAAACCAAAGTGACGTAATTTAGTTAGTAGGTACAACTTTTTACTTGCTTTTTTAGATGCTGAGCTTAAGCATCTATTGTAATGGTCATGTCCGTCCGTCCGTCCGTCCGTCCGTCCGTTGGCCGTACACTACAGGTCACAGGTTACAACCGATTTTCATAAAAAAAATTGTACACGACCAGAAATGCGACTTGGCAGGTCTGTATTTTTTTTTAGTTGTAATTAGTCTAACCAGTTATCCACAATAAATTGATTACTGGACCTATGTCAGAAATTTGTAAATTGGAGAGGCTAAAAACGGCTGAACCAAATAGCTGAGGCAACTGAAAGAGGCGGCTGGCAAAGATAAAGCTGCCATTGTTTGCATGTAAAATTTATCCTTATCCTTGCCAGCCTTCTCTTTCGGTTGTCGCTACTATACATACCTACCACTGAACAAACGTACCCAGGTACGATCGGCCTACGCTTCTCACTCTTAGCATTCCATTCCGTGTGTATAAATACCATACGAAATTGAATGTTAAGGAGCGTTCACAAATGATGCTATCTTAATTTTCTGACCCACCCACCCATTTCCACTGATGTTAAACATAATGCAAACGGGGAATTTTTATATGCACGTTCCCATTTGAATGATATCACCAGTTGTAAAAATGGGGTGTAGATGGTGACGGATCGTCCATAAACGACGTCCTTCACTATTAATATTTTTTCTAGCCTATTTTATCATACATGTATTGAACTAACTTATATTAGTTATAGATATTTTTTAATTCAGATCACACTAATCGTTTTTCCACAATTAGTATTTGCATTGAGCAACTCTGAAATTTTTCCTTATACATTGTGAGGGAACGTCCGTTAATGACGTCTTTCAAAAATATCATAATTGTAGGTGCCCCCTTCCCCCTCCCTTTTAATTATTTAACCATTTGTAGATGCTAAGCACATAATGACGTCCTTCAGTGTTATAGATATCGAGGGATCGTACATAAGGACGTACTTTAAATTTAATAGTTTTTAGAACCTCCAGTACCAATTTTAAATGTTTTTTCATCCTATATTGACTACATGTCACGGAATTACCTATATGAGTTATAGATAGTCAGGAATCGTTCATAATGACATCCTTCTAATACCATAGTTTCTAGTATCCCCAGTCCCAACTTTACACTTGTTTCCATCCTAATTTAACAACATGTCACGGACGTAACTATATGTGTTATCGATATTCAGGGATTGTTCATAATGACGTCATTCAAATATTATAGTTTTTAGGACCCCCACTGTTAACATCAAAATATTTTCCAACTTATTTTTAACTTCTTGCCACGTGCATTCGTATATATTTTATTGATTATAGGGGAGGATCCATAAATGACGTCATTTGTTAATCATGCAATTCTCAAAAATATTCCAGCGTTTTTTAACTACATGCCACGTACTACTATATGGCTTATTGATGGTAAGGAAGCCTTCATAAATGACGTCATTTGTGAATGGTGTAATTTATAAAAAACTTTCAGATATATTTCACTACATGCTACGCACATTCGTATGTCTTATTGATTGTAGGGGAGCTTCCATAAATCTTATACCACCTTCAAGCGTAACATAAATTGTCTTGCGCCTTTGTTGAAGCTCAGCATCTACTTCGGGCCCGCCCACGGTCGACAAATCCGGCGCGAAGCGCCGGATTTTTTAGCACTGAATTTATTTAGTCAGACCAACTAAGTTTAATATTTAACATAACACCTAATAATTTACTACAGTTAGTTTTTGGAATGACGGTAATATTGATCGAGAATTCTAATGTATCACTTAGCTTTTTACTTCTTTTGTCTATTATAATGACGGCACTTTTTAGGAGATTGATTTCCATTTTTAGTTCAGAGGTCCAATTGCTTATGTTATTTAATAAGGTTTGCATATTTGGTTCGGCATTGTAAAAAACGTTTTTAATTAGGGCAAGGTCATCGACAAAACTTGCATTACAGTGCTGGTCGGGTTTAACATTAGAGCAGAAATTAGATATTTTATTAAGTAGTTTATTTAATAATAAAATAAAAAGGAAGGAAGCGAGTTTAGTCCCCTGCGGTGTGCTGTTGTTAATTTCATGAAAAGCTGACTGGGTGAACTGGTTTTCAACGCATTGTGACCTTTTTTTTAGGAAGTCAGCTATTTATAAGATATCATGTGAGTTTACATTCATTTCAATTAGTATGGAAATTAAGGTGTTGTGATCGACTCGATCAAATGCCTTTTTGAGATCTAAAAGAACTATAATAATGTAGCAGTTAGATTTATCTAATGCCTTAAGGGTAAAGTCTAAGAGCTGTGTTAGGTAGAATGAAGTGGATGAGCCTTTATTGGACCCAAACTGATTAATGTTAATTTTAGTCTGGACTTGTTTAAGTAGCCTATTAAACGTAAAATTGTCATGGATTTTAGCGAAAATATCAGTTTGAGTAATCGGGCGAAGATCTCCTAGTGACTTTACGCTAGAAGTTTTTGGAATAGCTTCAATAAAGCCTTTTTTCCATTAGGCAGGTACAGAGTAATTTTTGAACGACTCGTTATAAATATGGGCAAGGATATCAGCGATTAAGACTACAAATTCTTTGATTAACAAAATCGGAGTCAGGTTCGGGAGATTACTTTTGTGAAGACTGAGCTTGTCTAGTTGATTTGTGACATCAAGAGCATTTACGGATATTAGTAAAAATTCGGAGTTGACTGGGGCTAGGCACATCTGGGCTACATGGGGGTAAATACAGTTTATTGAGGAGAAGTGGGAACCGATTGTATTGACCGTGTCTGGTTCACAACTGCTTCCAGGTAAAAAGGATACAGTGTCAATACAAGAGTTCTTGGAGCCACCTCCACACAACTTTTGTATGGTTTTGAACCAATACCTTGCTCCATATGAATTGACATCAGGGTCAATTGATTTCCTGAAAAAGGATTTAGCGTTAATAATGTCAAGTTTTAACGCTTTGGTTTTTGCTTTGAGTGTCAGTGTCATTAAGTGCGCTATAAACTGGCGGAACACATGGTAAAGACAAGGACAGAATATGCACGTAATAAGTTGATTTGCAGTAAATATAGTTACTGCAAATGCAATGGACTCGTCTCTTTGCAATTTTTCAACATGTGAAAACAATATCTTTAATCAATAAAATTGCATTCACAAATAGTCCTATGAATATCCAGTATTATCTAGTGTACAAACCAGTATTTCAACGTCATTATTTAGACCCGTTATCCGCGCTTACCTTTATTATATATATTATGAATTATTTTGTCCACCCGCCCAGCTATTTTGTACTATAACTTTTTTATTTATATTTACGTATGCTGCTTGCTACAGGGCTAATATTTTTTTTGTTATAAAAGTTTTTCAAATATTTAGGAATAAAGTGTTACATTAAAGTCCAAACACAGGTATCTGTTTTGTTGCGTGTTAACGCCATTCAAATACTAAGTCATTATTCATTTCAATTGTTAAACAAGGAATTGGATACTGCCGACGCGAAGTTACAAACTAATTCATAAAAAAACTAAACAATTAATAGGAAATACGGGACCACTAAGTGATTATTCACGTTAAAAAAGTGTTGTGTAGTTGATTTTGTTTTAATTGTAATTGTAATATTTATTGTAATTAAAAGTACTTTAAATATCGCAGTAATATACGATCAAAAAAGTACCTTACTTGTACCTGTTTCATGTATGTAGGTTTATTAAAAAATTATTAGACCTAAACCTAAACGTGCAATAAACATCCAAAGTAATAATTAATTAATTAATTATTAATAAAAAGTAACATCATTAAAATAGGATACCGTAAATGATCGAATAACATCCGGATCTCAAATAACTGAGCTAGGAGCCTTCAAAATTGCCAAAGCTTAAATTAGCGCCGTTGTGTTTGTTGAAAATACTTAACAAGTGCCAGTGACGTTTTTTGCCACTTACGGTATGTACAATTATGTAATAAACACTCCAAGTAACAATCTATTTAATTTTTTTTCTAATAGCGGTTTACGTTTTACAAAATTTTCGTACTATGCACCTTGTTATTGTTATTTTAACTAAATTATGTTGTATGCTCTTGAAATATATACAAACTATTAATAGCAAAAACATGAATGCTATTTACATATGCTTTCGCAATCTTAATTTTTGTAGAAATTTATATGCTAGTCGCATCATAGGTTAAACTGAATAGCAGCGTAATTTTGCATCGATATAATATTTTTCTTATACTAAACCCACCATCACCATAACCACAAGCCACAATGCACGCAGGACGCAGTCAGGCAGAAATTAATCAGGTAGGAATAATTACAATAACAATATTGAATAAAGATATCAATATTATCAAAAACATTTTTCCTCATTTTTATCTTTAAGATAAGGAACAGATTCTATGCAAGAGGATGTATTTAGTTTTATGTACCAACAACTGTATCACAATTAAATGTTACCACGATGCAATAATAAACAATTTTTTTACAAAGTAAATACAAATTTGAATATTTCATTTCATTTACAAAAAAAAGCAATTTATCACAATTTAAGCTATTTAAATTATTTTAACATTTAACCGGCATAGGAAAGTGGAGCATGAGCATAGGCTGGGGAAGCATAGCCAACTGAGCGGGCATAGGCTGGTTGAGCATATGCGACTGGGCCACCGACACGGGCATATGCAGGTTGAGCATAAGCTACTGGAGCAGCAACACGGGCGGCATAGGCAAGCTGAGCATAGGCAACTGGAGCAGCAACCTTGACAACAGCTGGGGCAGATTTGTCAACGACGGCGTTGAAACCGTTGACGGCATCAGCAGTGTAGGTCACGGTACGGACAGCACCATTGGGCTCAACAAGGGAGTAGAATCCCTGGACGACATCTCCGGATCTGCTCTCCTGATGGGACTTTTGGTCTCCGGTGAGGGCATCGGCGACGGAGTAGCCGTAGCTGTACTGTGGGTTAGCACGAAGGGCTCGGCACGGGCAACAACAGCTGTTTAACAACATTTTAAAACATTAGAAAAACACTTCAACATAAAACAAAAAAACTTTAAAGTTAATTTGCAATATAAAAATAAATTTACCCTTTGCAACTGGGGCAGCGTAAGCGAGTGGGGAAGCAACGCGGGCATAGTCGGGCTGAGCGTAAGCTAATTGGCCACCAAGACGAGCATAGGCGGGTTGGGCATAGGCAACTGGTCAAGCAGCGTAGGCAGGTCCATGGCTCAAGTATTGGGCTCCGGTAACATCCACGACGGCTAAAAATGCTACAGCCTGCGATTTGAAAATATTTTTTTAAAATTTTTTTTAGAACGAATTTTTGTTTGTAACACTGTAAAATGAATAATGTAAAATTTTGCACTTGCAAATTGATAAAAAGCAATAAATGCCTTAATTCACCAAACTTACCTTGATAATTTTGAATAGTTTTTAATTAGTAATTTGCACTGGTTACTGTGGTTGTTGTTCTTTTAATACTTGCACTGTGATCTCTGATATATTCCATTCTGTTCACCTCAGTAATAATAGTAAATTGAATTGTATTTTAATGCAAACTGCACTATTTTTGGTCTGGTTCTTTTAGTAATTACCCATATGAACAGGTGTGTGCATTCATTAATTTAATAACGAGCGCAACAACCATAAGCAACATAGAGACGGTGACAGGTGGACGTAATTAATACGTTCTGCCTGATCTCTACACGCCCCTAAATACAGTGTAATAAAGCAAAATGCCATGTGTATGTTGACGAAATGAGAATTGGAGTATTGAAATTATTCTATAAATTACTAAAATTACCAATCCAAAACCCATTTACTTTTGTAAGCGTTTAAAATTAAAAACAATCAAAATCAAAACCACTCACATTATTTTAAGTAGTGGCTTGTCAGTGTCAGTTACGTAAATGCATTTGCTCTATATCTGTCAATTTTATGAAAATCACTCTATTCTCAACACCCTCATATTTTTATCAAGGCACAGAATCTCTGCAGCACCTAAACTGCCCATTACAACTTCTAATGATTCTGTATGTGACTTGTGGCGTAAGACATGTCATTTTAATTTAACAATTTGCCCTTTACTTTAAGTAAATAGGTACATGCTGGAAGAACAACGTGCTTGGAACGAGAGCGAACTGTGCCGTCAGCAAGCTAATTCTGTTTTATGACGGTAGCTGTAAAGGATTTATTTGATTTATGCAAATTGCAATGTTAAAATAATTGCAATTGATTTTTCATTTTACACTGCCGTGTAACGTTATGTATTAAATTAAAAACTTTGTTATTGATTGGATTGCTCGGTTTGTTTGTATAATGTATGAATAAGACGGTAACCTCTCCCTCATTTACAATAAGTTGCGAATGTGTAATTTACTCTGATGTAATGACAGTAATTGCTAATTTATTTACTTATAGTATACCGACGCGCGTTACAAGAAAAAATTGCCTTTAGCTATAAACTACTGTACTTTAGTTAATCTTTACTAGTTTGTCAAAGCACAAGGGTCACGGTCAGATTTAGTCTTGTATGTATTTATTATTGATTTGTGTAATAGGTTAGCGCCACTTACATACAATAATGCAACTTATACAAGTGAATCAAAGCCAAATGTTGTTCATAGTTAGAAAAAACAATAATACAATGTATAAAACGCCAAGTTATGGCAGGTTAGGATTGCATTGTTTGGATTTGTAACCAAAATTCTGATTTCAAGACATATTATTTCAACGCCGGCTTGTGTTTGTTTGCACAGTATGGTTTCCAAAATGGTTGCAAATTACATACAGCCATTTCGGTAAGCTAGTTCATGTTTAAAGTAAGTAATTATACAAATTAAAAATGCCTACCTATGTGACTAACAAGCATAACCCGCCAAGCTATAAGTAAGATTTTCCATGAGATATTTTTTTTCAAAAAAACTTAAAATGGCTTAACAACATGATGCGCGTAAGGAGTTTCGGTCGATGAAATATTTTTTCGAAACATCGAAAAAGGCCTCAAAATGGTTTTTTAATCTTGTTTTTAATTTTTTTAAAAACACCTTAAGCACAATTTTTGAAAATTTTGCATGAAAACCCATTTTAAAATATGCTTTATTTAAAAAAAAATTTAAATTTAAAATTTTGAAATTTTGAAATTTTAACTGAACAAGGGTTTGTGTCGATATCAACCTACATAAATCATTAACGTTTTGAAACACTTGACCGATGATTACGTGAGAGATGTCATTTAAAAGGTAATAATTAGTAGAATCTAAATAATAAAATGCTTATGCAGCGATTCCAAGTGTTTTTCAATTTTGTTATTTAAATTCGTTTTCGACAGTTTCCTTAAAACGTGTTGCACTGGTTAACATAAAAACTTTGTTTTTTTTAAAGATTTATAAAAT
The DNA here is from genome assembly GCA_949802685.1 of Dicyrtomina minuta. Lineage (NCBI taxonomy): Eukaryota > Metazoa > Arthropoda > Collembola > Symphypleona > Dicyrtomidae > Dicyrtomina > Dicyrtomina minuta. The sequence continues at coordinate 134,322,163 of OX461808.1, read as the reverse complement.
ATTATATCACTCGTCAAAATCAGTTCAATTATTTTTTAAAATTTAATTAAATTTCTTCAAAACTTAAATGAAAATCTTTCGCGATCGCATTGATAAAGTATGTACATGTCAACAGTTAAGTAGATTCACCTTATTATTACAGTTTGATTGGTGTTTAATTCATATTTAATTTAATCGAGTAGTGACCTGCCAAAATTTTGATTTTAAGTGAAATAAAAACAAAAGTAAGGATGGTTCATAAATAAGGTTTTCCAAATTACTACCCTTTTAGTACCACCCTATCCTTATGCCATCAATGTATCATTATTCAAACGGCTATAACATAACATGCCATGACACGAGTACCTCACTCACCCTACCGATGAAATCATTTATTGGCGATCCTATGAAGCAGTTTGTGCTGCTAACAGATCCTTTCAGATTGGTTAGTAATTAAATAAATGAAATCTCAAAAAGGATTAGCGTAAGATTTAAAACTTCTTAATTAGGGGATGTATACATGTGGGTAGATAACAACGTAAGAATTAATTTCGCTAGTGTTAGTTTTTGCATTTTGACTTGACATTGCTACGATTCCTGGTGGAACCTAAAAAAATTAATCGTTTGCCATATTAAATATTTAGTAAGTCTTATTAAATTATTTATGGTTGTCCTATATTTGTAAATAACAGTATGAATATCACCAAAGAATCTTTTTTAAATTTTCTAATTTAAAAAGCCCAGAAGTTAAATTTTTAGGTTTAGATTATTACGCGCAGAACGGACATGTAAAAATTTGAAAAAATTTGAACAGCAAGCTATTACAAGGCACACAGTACTATATTTTATTTCAAAAAAGCATATGTAAGACACCATTATTTTAATAAGTTATATATTTAAGCACAATCAGTGTTAAATGTATTTAATTAATGACATTTGAATTCAAAGAACATATTTGCAAGTACTGTACTGTGTACTTACTTTAAGCTTGAATGATCCACAAAAAATAATGTGGATTAATTATATGTGCTTCACCAATAATTGAAATTAGTACGACATTTAATACATAATTAAATATTTAACCCATGACATATATATTTAAGATCAATATTTAATCTTTGAGTTTATTATATTGGGTTTAAATCCTTTACTAAAAACACATGAAACTTAATTGATTCATTTTAATAGTGCTTGTCTGCTACATTCTGTGAATTGTATTACTCTTTTATATTTTTACAAACATGTAATGCTGACCGCGCTAGTGATATGAATAAAACAAGTAAAAGTTATGTTTTCATATGCACAACATACAGCTTAAGAAATTTTATGCATAAACTATTAGGTAATTATGCAAAAATTAGCATAGGAAAAATGCATTGTTTTAATTCGCAACTAAAATTGTAAAAACAGAAAAAACTATTTTAACGCCGCTTAGGGTTTAATTTTACATTGTGAGATGATTAGGTTCAGAGATAACTTTAATTTCTTCAAGTAACTGTATCTGCAGCTATATAAGTAACGACAACCCACAGGCCAATTGTAAAAATGATTGAAAGCCAATCCTCCTGTATTTCGTAGCAAACAAATATAATAAATTCTGTATGAAACTGTAATTATTTCTCTTATCAAATAACTCCATGCAATGAATCATCACAAAAACAGAGATACTTTAATTTCTTTTTAAAATTAACGAGGCTATACCCATGAAAGTTTTATCCAGCACCCAGAGTAATCCAGACTTAAGGTATGGATAACATATAATTAAAATTTGGCTGGCAATTTGTAACAAAAATAGCAAAACAAAATCAAACTACTATTGACTTTGGTTTTCTATGCTCAAGCGGTATTCTTGATTCGTGTTATATTTTGTTATACTTCCGAGGACCTATGTTTATTTCTGCGGTAAAAACGTTAGCAGTGGAATTTAATTCGTTGAACCCTTTGTTCTGAACTTCACATTATTATTCAATCAGCTAGAATACATGTACGTCTTCTTGTACTTGTACCTAAAGAATTGAACGCGTTGCTTATGTGTAACATGAATGAACGCCCAGTGCAATACCAAAGATGAAAAAATATTAAATGGCGTTTGGGCAGTGAAAGTATCATTGGGTTTTGAAACAACTAAAATCCCCAATTCGAATCCATGCATTATCTTTTTTTCTGCTTACTGCTACCAAAATTTTCTTTCAACTGATTTAAATCCCATATAAGCGTCATGTTCAAATACGTAAATTCAAGCAAAACTACAAAACCTGATGCTAAAACCTTTCTAAATTGACATAATCAGGTAGTTTAACTAGTTGCGAGTGGTTTTTTCCATTTTATCTTTCAATTAAATAGATGTCTAACTATTTACCCAAGGGAGTAAATTTTAGATTTAGATTTTGACTCAACCTAGTAGAATAAAGCGTTTTGAACATGCTTGATTTGGATTTAGTAACTGTGGTTTTGAAGGGTAAAATTATGCCGTAGCTTGTTTTTAAATATTTCAGCTCAACTTTATGATTTTGAAAAATCCAAAATGCTCTATGTAATATTTAATTTCCTCGTAGGGTGCTTTGTTTATTATGAAAACTACAATAGATAAAGCCTAAATCTATGCCAGCCATTACATTAGAAACGACAGTACTTACTTTAAATTTTTTAGCAGTGATGACGCTTTTAAAGCACTGAAACTCCTATCATAGCCCAAACCTGTTGTATTGGGTTGAAAATAAAATCAAAATAGTTTAAAAATAAATTCTTTTCATTTATTGTCATCGTGCAGGATAAAAAGAAAACTAAAAGAATCGATAAAACAGCCAAAAAATTTAATATTACTATTTTAGATGCAAGTAATAGTTTTTGCTGACATTTTTAATAACAAAGTATGATTCAGAATTTTTATAAATTACGGTAAAAAATAGTACATAATTTAGAAATTATCGTACGATTCAATGTGCAAGGCCTTTTATTGTGTAAACCATTGCACTTCCGAATGCAGATATATTGAAACGGTGGCAAAAATAATATTTGGTATAAAAAAGAAGGGGTAGAAATTACAAAAAGTTTAATCATAAATGACTACCGCATTACTTAACTATGTACTTTCTTCGGCCACCGGGACTAATAATTCTTGGCACCCATGGCACAAAACATAAACACTAGTATTTTAAGGAGTTTCACACATCTCGTGACTTAACGGCAGCCTTAAAACCAGTAGAATAATGAACGGCGTAAATGTTGTAAATTGATAAGATGGTTAACACATCTTTGAAATTATTTTGAGCTCACACCCTATTCCACTGATTTTAGTAGCTACTAAAAACTTTATACATCCATGATGCTACTACATTGGTTTAGACTAAAGTTCCTTGTTAATTAAGATGTAGATATAGTGAATTAACAAAAGCTAAACTAATGAAATCATAATGTTTTATGTTTCTTGAACCTATGTAACTTGTATTCTATTTAATATTGAGCATATCTATAATGCAATTCTATATGTACTAATACGCGCCGGACTGAAAGGTATAAATTCGAACAGTACGCGGGGAAAACTTATACAAGGAATGCGGTACTCTATTTCGATATTTTGAGAAACTTTTGGTAGGTTACCATTATTTTAATCATTTTAATCAAAACTTAAAACTAGTGCTAAAATATAAAAGCTAAAATTCATCAAGGAGTCATTCAATGTAATTAGGTTAGAAAATGAATAAAGGTTTTGCAAATACCATGTTCTTCAAACAATTTTGACGATATACACAAATACTGGGGGTAAATAGTAAATAATATACCATTAATTGCTAATACCCTCATATTAAATGCATAATTATAAAACCATGCCGTGTAATTCATAAGATCAAGTGTGTTTAGTATAAGTCCCCAATTCAGAAAACGTGAAACTTAATTCATTAATTTGTTTATTGCCTATCTTCAACTACACTTTATGAATTTTTGTCCCTCAAATATTTTTACAAGGCAGTGGTGCAGTCCGCGTTAGTGTTAGTGTAAACAATACCTTGCAAATTTTAAATAGGCAGAATTAAAGTATATAATTTTGTAACGTTTAACTTTAGGCTAAAAAATTCGTTTGGTAAGTCCATCTGACAGCTTTATAAATTAATTTATTAGCTTTACGGTAAAAATGGCTCCACGTAGAGGGAAAGTAGATATTTTTTTACAACTGGCGCTGCAATTGCGCTTGCCATTAAGACCAAGTAAGAACATCATAAATGTTTTTAGAACAGTTAAAAACTTTAAAAAGAAATACATTGTTTAAAAAGTAATACATAGTTATTGCATTGGTTGGGTTTGTAAATAAACGTTTAAATGCATAAAAACATCTTTTAACGCCGTCCGTTGTTTATTTAGATAAATATCGTGCTCCTTGGCATTCAAGTTCCATAGTGTGCAATCGTAAAGAAAGTAAATTGTAATTGGGAAATAAACGATATAGCAAATGACGACTGTGACAATGACTCGAAACCAACTCATCGCCTGTATTACATAGGAGAGAAATACAATAAATCAATAGGAAGCTGTAATGGTCATATTAAGTACTCGATCGCTGCGTTGTATCACAGTATCACAAAAGAAACGTAGGTAACTTTAATGTCTTGAAGGGTAATACTGGGCACTCAACAAGAAACTCCACCCAAAACTCAATTTGCCATACATTATTTCAGTTTTGGAAACTATTGTATTGTACAAGTTTGGTTTTTCTATTTAATAAAATTTTGGTATTTAATAAACAGCAAGTGGCGACTAAAAAATATATGGTGTTTGGGTCAAGCAAACGTCGTTGGGTTTTAATACAACTAAAATTCTTTAGTACATAAAATTCATCCATGCATTACCTTCGGTAACATGGTGCTGCTACTACAATTTTATTTAAATTTATTTACGTCCCATGTTAGCGCTGTGTACAATTAAAAGTAAAAACAAAAGCACAGAAGGCACATTAGCCTTTAATGACATTAAAACAAGCCCTACATTTTTCTGAAACAACACTAAAAAATAGAACATGTAATGTAAATATTTAAGCCTATATTATCGTATGATTTATGACAATGATTAATATTTATGCATTGTAACCACGTATCGCAATCAAATATTGCATAAGCCAGGGTAGAACTAACTCAACGAATAAAATAATGTTTTTAATAAACACATTAAGCTTGCGTGTATATTTACGCTTACATCTTTTTTATGTTTTGCTGTGTTTTGTAAAGTTTTCACACGTAGCAATATTAATTCGATGCCTTTGTATGTCCATATGATTTACTCCTCATATGGTATTAACACCGCCGAATACGTGTTTATTAATTAGTGAGTGACAAGATCTTCAATATTGTACCTTTTATGACGATATTGTTTGTTTTTTTTATGTAAACAGATCGGAAAACTATAAGGCTCAAAGTTGCACGTGAAAAAAACAACTATTTTCCAAAAAATTATAGTACAAAAATTGTATGTAAAATAATTAAAACATTTTAAATATGCGTAGTAAATCCAAAATTAAAACCAAAACATCGTTTTTAACCATTTAAAATCAAAAGAAAAACAAAACAAGGTTTATTATTTTCTGCGAGTGTTGCAGTTTGTAAAGACCAAACTCTATGCTGTAATAAATTTAGAATTTTGTATCTGAAATAGTATATAAGATTTGAGATTTATCTTATTCCAAAACAAAAGCTCATTTAGCAGAAGCAATACGCCTAAAATTTTTATCTAGACTCTATACTTAACATAATCAGGATTCTTCGTTCTGAACTCGACGAGAGTGGACGTGTACTTCTCTCTGTCCTGAGTACTATCAGAAGGCCTTTTATTTCCATTTTGGATTTTTTTGGCTTGAATTCCCCTGTTCACGAAGCACCTAGTGGTTGCGGGTTTAGCGTGTCGGAATTTAGTTGTCGATTTTCTCCTATCTTCACCTTGGACAACTTTCGATATTTGAGATAGCGTATATCTACATATCAAAGCTGTTTTGCATACCGCAGAACTAACAAGCTGGAAGATATGTAGCTTTAGTGGAGAGGCATTGCTTGTCACATTGCTGCTCTACTGAAGCTATTTAGGAGTTGTCACAACGTATTTTCGGGCACGTTGACCCTAGCCAATAGCACTACCGGCAATCGCTAGAATATCTCTCGTATTTTTGTGAATAGTTTCGATTAGCTTCGCTTAATTACATGCAAGTTAGACTATGTGCTGGTATTTCGGGAATTTGCATTCCACCAACGACTTCTGCCGTTGATAAATACCAGTACTATGGTCTGATTTAATTGTCAATTCTGAGCAACTCATAGGCATAATCATAGTCACTTAATAGGTATACGCTTAGAGATTAAATTGAAAGTTTAGTGCGAAAGTTTCTCGTTCTTGCTCACGCATACTTTATAACGAGTAAACATAGCAACTTTCATAAATAAAGACATGTTCATAGTAAAAAAGGATCGTTCTGCAATGGGCCTATCAGTGGCCTGAGCGGCATTCCAGTAGCTTCATGTTACTGGATCTCCTTCAAATACAATACAATACAATTAACATAATCAGCATGATTCTCTGTTAACATGCTTACATACACTATTTTTTGTTTAAATGTATGCGGGCAAATAGTGTATATTGAAAACAAATCAAACTTAGGATATTTTGAATGTTTTGAGCAGTGAATTAAAGAGCGTCTTTTTTGACTTCCATTAAAATAAATAGGAATTAAATTATTTTTAAACTAAAGTATCTAGCTGTCATTTCTTAATTAAATGTTTAATTTATTGTTTTAATTTTAAAAAATGCATGAACTGTGCTTTAGAAATAAAAATGTATCTTTGATTAAACGTATGTCACTGTTTGTTTTATATAATCAGGCAATATAAGTGCATTTTTAAAGTTAAAAAAAGCCTATTAAAATGGGAATGCAGATTTCCTTGCTTTTTACCACATAGATAAAACATCAAAATGCTTAAAAAAAACCATTTTTAGTTGAAATAATGCAGTTTAATTACCCTTTAAATAAATTCGATCTACATAGTTTTATTAAAAGCCAGCTCAAAGCTATACTTGTATAAAATACTGCAGTCGAAATGGTTTCAATTGAATAGCTTAACTACTGGAATAAAATTAAAAATGTGACTAAACTAAATAAATTAAAACCGACTAAACGCAAAACTTGTCTGGTTTTTCTGCGTCGTTTACAATAAAAAAGACGTGTTTTTTATTTTTATTAGATATTAAACCAGCAAGATCTTATAACTTTACTAAATACGTGTTTTGGCTGGTATTACCTGACGAGACGTCTAGAGTTAATGAATTTTGTGTACTAGGCTAGCCTTACAAACAAAACAAAAATATGCCGGATTAGGGCAAAGCATGTTTTCAAAATGGTCGATTCTGTGAAATAAAAATTAAAAATGGATTTAAAATGGACCTAATTAGACCCAAATTAAACCTAAAGCATGGACTTCAGCCATATAAAATTCCAATAAAGCAAATTGTGGTTTAGTCATTTGTATAAGTTTCGGGTAGTAAAGTTTAAACGCCACGTGATATTAAGCTTATGATTTAATTAACTACGGGGTTCAGTTAGTGCTTGAAACTTTACCGTATAGTAAAAAAAATCTTAAATATTGTACCAGCGCATACTGACTTCACTTTTAAAGAGTTTTAAGTGTAAACATGTTATACTGCATAAGGCAATAATTTTCTTTGTATAATTCCTTAAAAATTTTACCTAGTTCTTTTATTAGCAAGAATTATCAAAAAAACCTTTTAGATAACCGATGCTGGATAAAAAATCCGGACCTAAGAAAAATGGACATATATTTTTGTAAACTCTGAATTCTATACATTTTGTGAATTGTTTAGGAAACCGTTCCGTTTGTATAAACCCAAGCCTACAAAAAACATACAAAATTGTCTGTACCCTAAATGCTATGTTTTATGTTGTTACAATAAACTGAAAAATCTTTTCACATAAACAGCATGACCAATGTCAATCTCTGATATAAAGAACTACATGGTTTAGTTTTAATTATACTTGAATTTATACCATAGTAAAATGCGCTCGAAGCCAAAATTTTAACCTTAATTTCAAGTACTTAAATTTCCAGAGTTTAACTGCTTACAGAAATTTAAATGTAAGAGCAATTTAATACTAACTAAAAAATTGTTTAGTTTTTGCTGCAGGGTTGAAAAAAAATATAAATAACACTAGGCTTATAATGTTATTTTATTTTATTAAGTATTGAAACAATCCTAATCCTAAATACGAACTTTTTCATCCATCTGTTTTCGTTTTTAATACTGTTCAACACATCAGCTATTAAATATCATTTACCTATCGGAAAGGCGTAGCAGACATCTCAAGCTAAGATATAAACGGCGTTAAGTGGGTGTAAATTTCGTGAGTGGGCAATTCAATAAGAGATTGATCCACGTTAATGTGAGATTGACAAACTGTTTTGGCACCTAGGAAGCAACATTTTAGAATATTTTTATGACTTATTAAGTATTATACACCGATCATAATACATTAGAATTATTTTTTCAAATTACAGTATTTATAACACCAAATTTTGGAAATATACACTTTGTTACATAAAAAATTAATTTTGAATGCTCCCAAGATAAATTACGACAATTTGATGTAGCTGTGCCCATACTATGTAAACCTATTTATAAGTCAGCCCTACTTTCTCATGAATATAAGTTCACACCGTTAACCCTACTGCAAGCCCCTACGTTCACAGTCATGCGAAAATATTTCTTATCTAACATTGGTAGCGATGCTATGGTTAATTTAAATCTGAAATTATTTCTTCGTTTGTTTGTTCTGGTGTGTTTAAAATTGCGTATGATTTTGCGTACTACTATAACTGTTCAAAAATTAAATATTAAAGTGACACCTAATATATTAAAAAAAATTAAAGTCACTCATTCCAAATATGTACATTCAAATTTTAATAGTTTATTTTATTTCCAAAAACGAATTTAAACTTAATTTGTATATTTAACTTAATTGAAAGTTTAACCGCCACAGGTAAGTGGAGATTTGAAATATGCTATAAAAGCATAGCCAACTAGACCAGTAGCAACACGGGGGGATAGCAAAACCAATGTGTAATTCCTTAAGAAAGGAAAAATTCATTTAAGTTGATTTAAATGAAAGTAATCCATTTTTCAGACATTTTGAATAAGAAAGTTTGATTTACAATTTACAGTCCAAAATGGTACACATCAGTCAGCCTTCACTATAACATGCGTATTTAAAAAATGACCCACCAATTGCTAAATATGCACTTATATAAAGTGCTATTTAATTAGTTACTATTCGTGGAATTTAACTGTGGTCAAGTATAGTGAAAGATTGCTGCAATTTTTAAGAATGTCTGAATAGCCGTCTTTTTTCGTAAACACCACTATCAAAAATATTTTATAGACCCAATGTAAATTTTGATGGATTCAAACCTATTTATTTTTTCAAATACCTTTAAAATGATATAATACAATTTAAAATTTCCCTCCATTATGTCTATCGTTAGTATTAAAAATATACAAAACGCCAAGTTATGGCGCAATAATAAAAATTTTTCGATTCGTAACTTGAATTTTATATACATTAAAAATTGTTTCAACGCCGACTCGTGATTTTTTGTGTATTATAGCGTTAATATCTCCATAGTTACTATACACCCCTTCGTGAGCTTTGCAGCAGCAACTTTGGGACTTACAGTGTAAATAAGCAATATAGCCATCGCCATGGTATGAGGTTATGAGAAGCGCAATAAGGGGTCTTGCAAGTAATACGTAACCCAGTCAGGGGTGGTCGGTGGGTCACGGTCGGCCATGCTTTCCTATGCTTTAACATGTCTTTACGTAACGCTTTGAGTTAGTTCTAGTTAGTGGGTCAAAATTTGATCTTTTTGCGTTACGTATTACTTGCAAAAAGATAACAAATCTATGCCGAATAATATCATAGACATGTGCTTTTACCTATCTTGTTAGTTAATTTTTGAATAATCTGGATTAACTGATTCACCAGTTTCAAGTTTGCAAGCTGTTGCAAATACCACCTCAACATGTTCACTTACTCACTGCAAATCTTTACCAATTTGTTAAAAATGTACTTGTTAGGTACTGTCTGTATTATTACAAATATTATGCAGGTAATACTTATCACAATAATACAATCATAATTGTTTCATTTGTTTTTGGACTTTTACAACCTAGTACATTTCTACTGTACAAATAATTTCTAGCCAACTTTTGGCTCGCAATACATCAAAAAGAAATATTATAGATTCTTTAGTAAATTGAAATTCTCACATTATATACTGTATGCATTGAGTTAGCGAGCAAACGTTGGTACTTTATTTTCATAGGCAGTAATACTGTACACTGTACAGGAAACTCTAACCGTAGCTTTTCCATTTGCTATACACTAAAAAGTTTAAATTCAGGGTACTTTACAAGTTTAGTTCTATTTAGTTTTTGAAACTGTGGAAATCGAAACCGAACTAATTTTAAGTATAAAAAAAATTTGATGTAACAATAAATCGAAATTGACTTGAGCATTTAGTCAATTAATGATTAAGGTGCAAGTGATTGAAATATCGTTCAATTTTATTAAATCTTGTGATTTTTAACCACCTTATCCAGAAATCACAATTTATCTTTCGTTTTCTACTTCATTTATTTTATAAAACGTGCGTTATTTCTTTATACGGCCATAATACAGTATCTTAGTACCATCAGTTCTTTAAAGTATAGCGTTTTGCAAATTCGATTTTATTGTGACGATATTTTGCACTTACCGGAGGTTTCTTCTTAGCAGTACACCCTTCGTGACCACTTCAGTGAAGTATTTTTTAGATTGTTTTCGGACTTTCTTGCTTCACTGTTTCATTTTGTATCTCAGTGAATGCCGTTGGGTCACTTAATTTAGGATTGACCTTGGTCTTTCGCACAGTAAGGGTTTCTGCACTGTTGGTCAAGATTTTCTTCCGACCTCGGTTTCCGGTATAATCGACCCCTTCAGTGATCTTAAAATTTTTTATTATGCTTTGCACTGTAGCTTGGTGTAGGTAAACTGTATTTGCAATGTAACCTAATGACATGGAACCATTTTCATTCCTATGCCTACGCTGAATAACTAAATTGTGAATAGCAAGAGAAGTTTCTATCCTACCCGAATTCATTACGAGCATACTAAAATTTTTAAAAATCGGATAGCTCAAAATACGTTACTCCACATGCGTAGCAATAATATACAAACACACAAAAATTAAATTGGAAACTTACCAGTCCGAAATGCCATGAAAATCAAACGATATAGCTACCCGTATACTCAATTTTGCAACATAAATTTTTGTCTTTTTTGATTTCATGGCTTAAACGCTAATAAATATTTTGAAAATCGAAATTTAGTTTCATTTTTCAGATTCCTCATAAATTTCTGAGTCTGGGGGGACTTTTGTTTTACTTGCAGTCTGTGTTTTGTAAAGACCAGAGCTGTCGAAATATAAAATTATAAGCCGCATACTCAATTTTGCGGCTAAGTGTAGCTGCAGCACCTTTACGCATTTCAAAATTTTTATTTAGCTGATTGAACCCGTAGATCTTATGCCACAATATTGAATAATAGGTAATGGTAAGTTTGAAAAAAGGCATCATTTCATAAAGCATTCAAAAATTGCAGAGGTTTAGCAAAAGAAGGCTGGCAAGTCTATCATTTTGGATGAATTTGGAAGTGATGTTGCTTTCAGGACACATGTATGAATACGAACACAAAACAACAATTTACTAAAATGCAAACACGGAAACATAATTACATATGGTGTTTATTAGTATTTATTGTCCCCCTGGCATTCTAAATTTATCAACGCGGTTTGACAAAACGAATTTGTAAATTACCATTAAAATTACGGGAAATCGATTGCTTTCTTTAATATTTTGTAAAACAAAAGATTTAAAATGTGAATGTAAGAAGAACAAAACTAGAATTTTGTTTAATTGCCCTGCATATATAACGTGCCAGAACCAGAGCCGTCTAGTTTATCCAACAATCAGTAAGGATAATGGAGCTGTTATTATTACTGTTATCAGGTTTATTATGTAATTTATATTTCAGCATGATTCTTACTATGCTTAAAGCAAAACTATTCTAAAAATTGACATAAATTGTTTACTTGATCAAACTGGAAACAACTGAATTTTCAAATTCAGATGTGTTTTTCCAACTACTTAATTTCGAAATCCTATGTGAAATTAAGGTTTTCGATTAATTTATTTTAGCAATGCACTTTAGACATGTTTTATTTGAAGTTTTTAATTGTACTACTGGAAAGTAAAATGTTATTGTTGTTTTTTTAAGTCGTTGAGAATGTTGTAATTACATGATTTCAAAAATTTCAAACTTTACTTTATACAAATATTCTCTTCGTGTGGTGATTGGCTGATTGGTGATTAAATTCCAAGAATTTTGTCCGTTCTTGCCTCTTGCATTTTTGGTATCTATTACTTACGAGTTGCCAAAAGCTTAAAACCCCGCGCCCGTCATTGTGCTAACATTGTGTTTTTAACGTGTTTCAAGTGATACAGTTAGGGTCCCACACATTGAAAATTTTCAATTAAAAAGAGTGCAAATGTTGGTGAACACATACAATCCTGTATGGCAGGGATAGGTGACCCACTGCATGCGAAACCTTGTACACCAAAGAACTAAAATTTGCAGGCAAGAGTAATTGAATTTGAGAATTGAGATTTTTAATTTTTTTTTTGAAACTTTGGACATCGGCCAACAAAGGTTGCCAACCCCTAATGTATGAAAAGTCGAATGCTGGCATTTTTGAAAATTAAAATTGTTCTTTAGTATATTATTAAGATAGACAAAAATTGGATTTTTTAAATATTTAATGAAAACTTACATATAATAAATTTTAACGGTACTGTAAGGTTATGTTAATACTTTGCGTGCATGTATTCCTTATCCTGTCAGAAATGATACATATTCCAACATTCACTATAAGTTACACTCTTAAATATGTTGGGCCTCTTTTATTATGCATAAGATTGCACTCCTACTTGCAGATACTTATTAAATAAAAAATAAGACAGTGGTAAAAATAAATCTGGACGCTTAAATAACGCTTAAATAAGTAAAACGAAAAATGAATAACAAACTTAAACGTCAAGTGTCAACTAATCAACTATATAACTACTAATTCTTTGTAGTTATACTACTCACAATAACTGCCGTCTAGATTTTATAATACCTCTACAGCGAAAAACAAGTTTAAGAACAAAATAATACTGAACAGCGTTGAGTGTAATAAATTTCTAATTCAATAAACACGTTTCTTCATTTATTTTCAGTTTACACCCACATTCTGTAATTTTAATTGTTATTAAAATCATTTACAAATCCATACTACAGAGTACATCAGTTTAGACAAAATATCTACATTTTTAGGATCTAGAAATAGAAAGTTGGTCAGCCACAATAATGAATTTGATTTTTGTTTTTGAATATGTATTACTTATATTCCATATATGTAATAATGCGCAGATCAATAATGCCAACCCGCTGTGAAATAGTAGACGCGGTACTGACAGATGTGAATTTGAATAGTACGCAGGGCGAACGATTACCAGATATACAGTAAGTTTTTTCAGCATTTTAAGAAACGATATGAAGGTCACCAATATTTGAAAGTTTTATCAACAGATACAATCAGTGTTAAAAAACAATTCCATATGAGAGGTGTCAACTCTAGAGAAGTTAGGCGTCGTCCAAATATCTTTTGAGTAAAAGACAGTGCTACTTAATTAAATAGCAATAATCCATTACTGTACACTAAACCAATGCCAGTTTAATTGCCCTACATGATTTCAGTTTTGGAAATTAAAATTTGTTTACCTATTTATTCAGTTTGAAGTGATTAGTAGAAAACCAGGAACTTATAGTAAATGGCGTTGGGTTATGCAAGCGATTAAATTTTAATAACCTAAAATTATTACATTCCTAAACGTAATCTAAATAATTTAATTTAAATTTGATAAATCAGTTACTGGAATAAGCTTAGGAATGTAACTAAAAACAATTTAAAATTTTTGCTGAATGCAAAAATGTTGTGGTTTTTTTGCATGGTTCAAATAAAAACGGACGTTTTTTTTATTGTTTGAGTTCTTTTTAATAATACATTGCAAGAAAAACAAGATCTTTCAACTCTACTATAGACCTACATTCAACTTTTACTACTTGCAAATGCTCCAAACAAAATCACAACTGCCAGGCAGGGGTTAGAAACACAAACAAGATGAACGGCATTAAAGCAATGCATGTTTTTAGAGTAGTCGATTCTATAGGCAAAAAAACTAATTCATTGCTAAATACTTTTATTTGTTATAGTTAATTTGCCAATAACGTCTTTTAAATCTCCATGCTGCAGACAAAGTTGGTTTCGTTTTGGCACAATATCCAGAATTACATTGAAGTGCAAGCGCGAGCATGGCAATGTGCATTTTAACACTTGTAAGGTTCTAACTTAATGCTAAGATTCTGTTGCATGGAAGCAGCAGTAAAGGTATTATTTTATTTATGAGAATTGCAAATGGTAAATAATGGCAAGAGATTGTGTATTTTACACGTTAGCCGTATTATATGCACTGCTTTAGTAATAATTATTGATTGGAATGTTTCTTTTGGATGTATCCGGAATCCGGAGTGAAGAATTGAAACAACTCGTTTTCGATTCGAACAAAACCTAAAACAAAAATGACCTACTTTCGTGAAGTTTTTTAATAACGTTTTTTGAAAATACGGAAAATGTTCTTGTTACATGTTTAAAAATTGCAAATCATTCAATTTACATATTTTTTAATCGTGCAACCAGGCCCGGATTATCCTATGAGGGCGGGTGTGCTAGCACACCCGCGCCTTTTGACCTAAATTAAGACTAGTAAGAATAAGTAAAAGTAAAGGAATTCACTGGGGCAAAAAGAAATGCTATGTATTGCAATGCAGTACAGTATAGTAGAAATCTGGCGCAAAGCGCAACGCTTAAACTACAACAGCGCCTAACTCCACTTTATTTTCTCCTACATAAATTTCTAATCCGATAAAGTCGCAACAAATAACGGGGCGATTTTTAAAATAATACTACTTAGATAACGTCATTTATTTATTTTTACTCTTATTTATACATTTTATTTATTCATCCTTTTTTTGTAACAAACAAATTGCCTGTTTTACTTTGTTTTGTTTTAAGTATAATTCAGTTAAAATACTACATTTGTCATTGCTGTCGTTTTATGTACTATTTCCAAATCTGATAATACAACTTTCTTGTATTTTTTTTAAGTATGTATTGTCAGGATGTATACGCTCTCTCCGTATACTTTTTCACTCCTTTCTCCTCTATGTTACACATACAAACAATTCATATACATCCTCCCTCTTTCGCTCCTCTGTATTACGTCACACTCTCTCACCGTGTCCGTCTCCTCGAATTCTTCCCGTCTCGCACACACACACATTGATCAATACTCCCAATTATACAATTCCTATGATGTACATGTTACTCTTGCTTTCTCTGCTGACTCCTCGCTCTCTGTGTCCTATCCTTATACAACACGCACATGTTATCACACATGTACGCTATAGACTGGACATAGCCCAGTCCGCAATATTTCCCTACGTCAATCCTACGTTAATCATAATCGTACTTTCTACTCTTTCCTTTCACTATGTCTCCGAGTTTCCACTGAACTCATCCTTTCTAATTGCTCCTCGAGATTCCTATGCTTGCTTACAAACTCACATGTTCTCCCACATGTATTATTTAACTCCATTTAATTCACCGGCACTCTGTTCATTTCCATGTCTCCAGTCTCCCTATAAAACCCGAACTTTCTCCATTTCTAGCCAGTCTACGATTAGCTCAGCTCCGGCTCACTACTTGTATTCTCACCTTTCCCTTTCTTTACCTGGCTTGCTACTGGTTTGAGTCTGGCCACTCTTTCTCCTTTCACCTATTCTCTAGAATACAATTTAGTCTACACTTTCCAAATTATTGTCAAATATTCACATTCGTAATTCTACTTAATAAAACCTTCTAAAATATTACTCGTTCGAAATATCCATTTCTCACTCGGCAAGTTGTTCTTCAATTCTCATCCTCACATACCTTCGGTATAGGCCACGAACACCTATACTTACATGGTGAAGGTGCTAGTCGTTCCTCTGTTAAACAAAGTATCTCTCGCATTGCCCTTCGAGTGAAACATTAGTCTACTATCTCGCATTGCCCAAGTTCTCAAAAGTCATAAAATTTTAAAAGCTACATCACCCGTTTTTCTTAAACTAACAACTTTGTTTTTCAAAATTCAAAAAACAAATTTTAAACAAATACGATAATTAGTATAAACTTCTTCATTGTAAACATTACACATACGTTTTCAAATTTTGGAAACACTCATCACACACACAATTACATTTGTTACTTCGCCCGCCGAACAAAATTTTTTAGCCAACCAACTATCTTCAGTGCCCGTTTCAACCTTCAAAATCTGGACCTGACTCCTTCGCCACCGCCCTTATCAACAAAAGCGTCAGCCCAGACCATACAAGAAACATGAAATCCAGCCGTACTTCATTAGCTGCTGAAGAATTTGCTGATAACCCAAACCGCCCCGAAGGACCGTAATAAAGGTAGAAAAACTTCAATAATAATTTCTCCCGTCCTGACAAAAAAAAACAAAAATTTTGAAATACTCTGTAACTTGTTATCTCTGATATTTTTGAGATACCAAAAATTACAAATTACTGAAGAACCAGTGAAAATAAAAAAAAATTGAAGCGTTTGTCACTTTGAACGTAGACGACTCAAAACCCCCACAGTCCCAAATAAAAACGTAAAACCAGAACGAAAAGAAACCATGACGCAAATACGAATTGACCCTACCTTCAAGTCCGTGACATGAAATTGCAATCGCTTTGCATAAAGCCAAACTGTTTTTAACTGTTTATCTTTCCTTGCATAAAAACATTAACGCACAGCAATTGTCTTCTACAAACTACGAAAACAGTCAAAACTAAATTTAAATCATAATTACAGGTTTTAGGTAGACTATCCCATTTTGCCAATAATAATTTAAAGGAATTATCCCGTTTTGCCGAAAAACAAAATTTGGGCTATTTTAAATATTGCGTTGGTTGAACTTTGACCTTTACCATTCAACACTGTAACGTGTATCTAGTTGAGTACATAGAACAAATAGCACAAATAAGCTTATTTTTGAAAAATATGGACTTATTCCGTTTTTCCAAAAAACTCTTCATATGTCAACCTAATTTCTGAACCACTGACAGTGGTGGTCCCTCAAATAGTAAAATTTGCATGATATAATTTATGGACAATCCCCGTACGTACGCTAAAATTGCGCCGTAGTCGTACGTTATCTTCAGCTCTTACTACAATACAAACTGCATGTATTTGCTTACTGGAATATTGTTAAAGCTTACATTTTCATTGTATCTCTGCCTTGTACTCAAGTCGACTGTGAGCGTTGTTTTTTTGACTCTCAAAGAGGATGAAAAGCAGAGTCGAGATTCTCTGTCTTATAAAATTCTAAAGCCTCTTGTTTTTGTGAATGCTGAGCGAAAAATTGCATCAGAATTAGATGATAATAAAATCTTATACGAGCATGCAATGTCAACCGAAGAGTTAAAAAAAATGTTGCTGTAAATAGTCCTAATGTGTGAAATAAAATTCGTAAAAAAATATCTGCACACCCGCGCTTTTTTGAGGTAATCCGGGCCTGCGTGCAACATATTTTCTTAAATGTTTCGAAAATTACAAAATGATGGTTTTTGAAGCTTTCGAAAAGCCCAACACATTCTGTTTTTATTGTAGTTTAAAAAAAATTCAAACTGTTTAATTAACGTATCTTTATAAAAAGGGAAATTTTTATCAACACTCAGCCAGAACCTAAATATTCAAGCACATAAACCGCTCATCAAAATCACTAACGATTCCGTGTGCGATGTACGACATGCTGTTTTGATTTAACCATTTGCACCTTATCACATGTGACATGTAGTTAACTACATGCTTGCTAAAGTTAAGTTCCACGTGCTCTTAACTAAAATTGCCGATATGAGCCGTTAACAATATGTATTGCATTATTTATTTTTGATTTAATATAATTTAAATTGCTGGGTATGAATATAAAATGCATGACTAATACTGAAACATAACTGTAATCTCCCTTTTAACGATAAGTTGCCAATGTGTTATTTACACGGATGTAGTGGCAATAATTACTAACTTCTGTACTTGAGGACTTGAGGTACAACCGTACGACACGTATCTCATGCGTACAACACTACAACAGGAAAAAATTGCCTTCAGCTACCAAATAATAAACTACTCAACAGTAATTATTTGTTACTACGGATTGTAAGTGCAGATGGGTCACATTCCGATTTAGTCATGCCTGTCTTATTCACTTGCTCGATAATCGATGTTCGACAATATTAGACCACCTCGACGCCACTTATATTGCAAACAATGACAAAAAAACCACGTTCATTCGTGCTGGTGTGAAGATTTCAAGCTTGTGCATCAAAGAAACACCTAAGTTTGCTATTAAATAATAAATTTATATTGCCAGCATTCCTGGTGGTACTTGAAGACAAAATTAATCTTAAGCCAGCCTGAGTAAGTCAAATTGATTCGTCCAATTTTTCCTCTTTTTGTAAATAACGGTGACATAATTCCAAAAAATTAAAGCATCTCTGATTATGAAAAACCCTGAAATTCAATAGGTTTATATAAAAGTTCTAATGCTTTAGATTTGATATTTTATAAAAATCAAACAACAAATATGGACGATGCATGGAAAAATACAATTTTTTAAAATTATGCTAGGCATTTTAAAATTAATCTAAAACGACCATAAGTAGTGGAATTATCTTTAATGTTATCGTAGCATGGTGCATCCGTTTTTATAATTCTCGTTCAGGTGCAAAACCTGTGCCTGTACGTATTATTGAGCTTTTAGATAAGTATTAAACTCGTTGATTATGTGTAACAAATATTAAAAATAGGTAATAGCGAGATTTATACAAAGTAATTAGTTTTATAAGGTATTCAAAATAACCAAGGCTGAAGAAAGAGAAAAATGGCAATGTATTACTTAAATATAAAGAAAAACAGAATATGAATCTTACAAAAAAGAAAGGCAGATATGAGCAAATGTTAATTTGAAATTATTTTAACGTACACAAAAAAATTCTTACCCTTGTTAAACTAACTAATAAACTAACTTTAATATTAATTCGTCCTGCCGACAATCCACTCAAAATCTTTCAAGTTAATTTAAGCTGTAACAAGTTTTGTAAGTTATCCAGAATTACCGTACTGACTGTTTTTATGAATTAATTATTGCTAGCACTGTCAATGACTGACAGATACAGTTAATTAATCAAGTTATTTATTAATTGCAAATTTAAAAAAAATTAACTTGGTTTGGGATTGAACTTGAGTACTTGTACTAAAATGTTATGACACTACAAAGTAACAACTAATAAATGAATTTCAGTTTCACTTTTAAAAAATAAAGAAGAAAATTGCGTACGAGTTCGTACAATTGAATAAGGCTAGAGAGTTGAGGAATAGATATTTAATAGAATGATAGGTAAGCGCATTATTTTTGACTGCTCAAACATCATACTTGTTTGTTCATCCGACTTTTTCAATCAAATAATACACTGGGTTACCACAATAAATAACAGTAATATGCTCGGCATAACTTGACATTATATTTAATATCCTTAGGATATCCGATCAAGATTAAAGCCATAGATTTTTAATATCCGTTTTAAATTGTAACACCATTGAACTACCTCGATACGATAAAAGATTTAAAGGGTAATTATCATGTTATTAGGGATGTCCCATTAACGAAGCCTGCCAGCTAGATAACCCCATAAGAAAGCAAAGTTTCAGTGTAAACGTTTTAAATGAAAGTCAGAGATTTTTTATTAATTTTAAATATTTTAATCAAAAATCTTCATTCACTATTTTCATAATGTATAATACAAAATGGTACATAATAGTATGATGGGAAAACAAGTGTGCAATTCCCTAAAAATACAAAAATTCATTGTAATAGGTTCGAATGAAATTAATCGATTCTTTAGACATTTCTAGTAAGAGAGTTTAATTTACAATTTTTATAATTTACGGTTCAATATGGTACATCATTCAGCCATTAGCAAAACATGAGAACTTAAATGCGTTCGGCCTCCTATTGTAAATACCTTTAAACTTCCTTTTTATGAAATAATAAAACAATTACAAAAATAAATCTGGGCATAACCGTTAATAGATAAGGATAATGAAAACTTAGTTCTAAATTAAAATGCAATAACTAATACACTACACCTGCTATCTAATGGTTGCATGCACAGAACAAAAACATTTTTATGAGTTAACTGTAACCGATCTTCAAGAACTTCCTTAGCTTTCAAATCTAAAAGAATACCGGACGGCGTCAACGTCGTAAATTGCTAATTTATTAAACACGAATCGTAATTAATTTTCTTTGAAACTATTTTTAGGCGTAACACACAATCACAATTGACATATTTGCAAGATCTTGAGGTACTGAAATAAAAACGTAAAGAATAATAAATAGCGGTATAAGTGATACAAATTATTAATTTATCAAACATAAATCTTATTTTTTTTAAGATTACACCCACTTTCTATGATTTTAAATAATATGATAACAATTACAAATCCATATAGCAGACTACGGTAATTCTGTCAAAACTTTATGCACTTTCATGATCTAGGAAAAGAGGGTCTTTGTCATTCACAATAATAAAATCATAAATTGTTCCGTTTTTGTGAGCTTATATGCACTATCCTATACCTTATATAATAATTCGCGGGTTTTTAATACCCAATATTTCCGCCGCAGTATTATATCAAAGTTCTTGTTTAGACGCAACTTTGACAGTAATTTTCAGATTCGGTCATGTTTTTGCTGCAGTAATAACCTACAAAAAAGCTACGCTTTATTTTATTTGTAATAAAAGTTTGCAAGAAAGTACAAATTTAGTTTTTGAATTTCCTTAATTAAATAATAAATTTAAGATGCATATAGACAATTCACTTACTATTTATACACTTGAATAAAGTGTCATTTTAACTTTCATTATAAGTTCAAATTAATTTTGGTCACGTACATATAGTGATAGATTACCGAAATTTCTGAGAATGTTTAAATTCTAAAGGAAGAGGCTCATGTCTGCAAGTCAGTCTACTTTTGCCGGAGTACCAAGCTATAGTTCCAGGCCAAGGAAAAAAATACGGGGTTAGTTTTTTCCATGAAACGAATACAACGGGAGATGGCTCCAACTAAGGATTTTCTACTCCACAATTTCCACACTTTCAACCTCAATTCTCTCCACATAAGGCATGTACGTGCCCCAGCTGGAGGGTTTGGTAATTGTCTAGTTGGTGTTGGCATTAAATTGCGAGGTTCACTAGTTCTTTGCGGATTTTTACCTGTTCGTTCACATTTACTTGTTTACGCACTATCTGAATTATTGTAAATATTCACACGCTACTTACCTTATTAATAAAATCATAATTGTTTTCAATTTCTTTTGAACCTATACATTATGTATCATGTATAATAAAATAATAATTGGTGGGTCTTTTATGCCGTCCCAATCTGTAAATATTAGCGTGGTACTGACAGAGCTAAATCATACTGCAGTCTCAATTAATGCAGCTATAGTTTACCCCTTTAAAACCAGA
Source organism: Dicyrtomina minuta (assembly GCA_949802685.1). Lineage (NCBI taxonomy): Eukaryota > Metazoa > Arthropoda > Collembola > Symphypleona > Dicyrtomidae > Dicyrtomina > Dicyrtomina minuta. The sequence goes on along the minus strand of OX461808.1, from coordinate 134,300,360 downwards.
AAATCTGTATTGAATGTACTTAATTTAACTTTAAAATAATATTAAATGGCGTTAAGGGTTGGCGATGGTATGATTTAGTAAAAAAAATCCTGATTTATTTTGAGTTCGCACATACTTTATGGGATTTTAATCGCTATTAAATCATTCAATAGTAAGGTATTTTTGTCAAAATTTGCAGCGAAAGGAGCCATACCACTGAGGTAATAGGACATCGACAGTCACTAAATTATTAATTTTTTCTTTCTTTTTTAACCATTAAAACTTATATTGTGTAAAATAAAATGATGATGCGCAGGTCTATAACAGAGATGAGCGATAGTAAGAGAAAGGGCAAAAGCACGTTATAAATTTCTCTCCCACGTGACTCCCGTAAGCCAATAAGCAATTCTGCTGGAGCATTTAGGACCAATCACCGATGACTTTGGAGCACAATTTAAAATTCCCCGGGTGAAATTTTTAACTAGCCTTCGCCCTATCTCTTAATATTGCTCATCTTTGGGTCTATTATGCCACCCTAGTCTTTATTATTACGCGTGTGACTAGGACGTGCAAATTTAAAACGTGTGCAAGGCCAGGTTTAACGGTATTTTATTTCTTTATTTTGAAATATGTGTTTCTAGTAAATTATTAGTTAATAGTAGTCTCACAGTTGTCACTTAATGCGTGTACTACCTTTCCATTTATTTTATGAGGTACAACTAATTTAATGTTAATCGTTATTTTCGTACATATAAACCTTAATTTATTGGTTAGTGTTAGTATTTAGTATGTATCACGATTTATGATTTCTAATATTTTTAAATATTTTAGAAAGTTTGCGATCTAGACTGCGCTAGTTTAAAAAAAATAGTACGCATATTTGTTCGAGCCAGAATTAAAGTACAGTATGTCCCTAAAGGTTAGACTCACCCCACTTTATGGGGTTTACTCCCCCCCAAGCGGGAACCGTAAGCCGATATATTTATTTTTGGATGACAACTGACTAATTAGTAGGATTTGGCTTTGATTGACCTCCAGGGGTCAAGTCGTTCTCACGTAAATAATTAAAAACTGAAAATCAGGTGTCCCAAAAGGTTAGACTCACTTCATGGTTTTCAAAATTCAAACACCAATATCTCCTGACTTAACGCATGAAAAATTACGAAACTTCGTCTGCGTGT